>OX439003.1:22016661-24749161 GCA_949316495.1 Amphiduros pacificus
TAGTTGGTTCTCTGAAAAGGAAAACAACATTGAAATGACCCTCATATAAAAAAATCGTTGTGCAAAAATCCACTAAAATCATGAGAATTTTTCATTTTTTTCCAAGTTTGACCTCCTAATTCAACCCCTTAAAAATTGCTCACTTAGTGAAAAATTCAGGGAGGTATTTGGTACCCTTTAGATGGTTCCCTGAAAAGGAAAACAACATTGAAATGACCCTCATATAAAAAAATCTTTGTGCAAAAAAACAGATTTTTTTCATTTTTTGTAATGTTTGACCTCCTAATTCAACCCCTTAAAAAAATTGCTCAATTAGTGAAATATTCAGGGAGGTACTTGGTACCCTATAGATGGTTCCCTGAAAAGGAAAACAACATTGAAAAGACACTCAAATATCCATTAAAATCATGAGAATTTTTCATTTTTTTTCAAGTTTGACCTCCTAATTCAACCCCTTAAAAACATTGCTCAATTGGTGAAATATTCAGGGAGGTACGTGGTGACCTATAGATAGTTCCCTGAAAAGGAAAACAACATTGAAAAGACCTTCATATAAAAAATTCGTTGTGCAAATATCCATTAAAATCATGAGAATTTTTCATTTTTTTCGCAGTTTGACCTCCTAATTCAACCCCTTAAAAATTGCTCAATTAGTGAAAAATTCAAAGAGGTATTTGGTACCCTAGATGGTACCTTAGATGGTTCCCTGAAAAAGAAAACAACATTGAAATGACCCTCATATAAAAAAATCGTTGTGCAACAAAACAGATTTTTTTCATTTTTTGTAATGTTTGACCTCCTAATTCAACCGCTTAAAAAAATTGCTCAATTAGTGAAAAATTCAGGGTGGTACTCGGTACCCTATAGATGGTTCCCGATAAAGGAAAACAACATTGAAATGACCCTCATATAAAAAAATCGTTGTGCAAAAAAACAGATTTTATTCATTTTTTTCCAAGTTTGACCTCCTAATTCAACCCCTTAAAAAAATTGCTCAATTAGTGAAAAATTCAGGGTGGTACTTGGTACCCTATAGATGATTCCTAAAGAGGAAAACAACATTGAAATGACCCTCATATAAAAAAAATCGTTGTGCAAATATCCATTAAAATCATGAATATCCATTAAAATCATGAGAATTTTTCATTTTTTGTAATGTTTGACCTCCTAATTCAACCCCTTAAAAACATTGCTCAATTAGTGAAAAATTCAGGGTGGTACCTGGTACCCTATAGATGATTCCTAAAGAGGAAATAACATTGAAATGACCCTCATATAAAAAAAATCGTTGTGTAAAAAACATATTTTTTTCATTTTTTGTAATGTTTGACCTCCTAATTCAACCCCTTAAAAACATTGATCAATTAGTGAAATATTCAGGGAGGTACTTGGTACCCTATAGATGGTTCCCTGAAAAGGAAAACAACATTGAAAAGACACTCATTTAAAAATCGTTGTGCAAATATCCATTAAAATCATGAGAATTTTTCATTTTTTTTTCAAGTTTGACCTCCTAATTCAACCCCTTAAAAAAATTGCTCAATTAGTGAAAAATTCAGGGTGGTACTTGGTACCCTATAGATGGTTCCCTAAAAAGGAAAACAACATTGAAATGACCCTCATATAAATAAATCATGAGAATTTTTCATTTTTTTCCAAGTTTGACCTCCTAATTCAACCCCTTAAAAATATTGCTCAATTAGTGAACAATTCAGGGAGGTACTTGGAACCCTATAGTTGGTTCTCTGAAAAGGAAAACAACATTGAAATGACCCTCATATAAAAAAATCGTTGTGCAAAAAAATCCACTAAAATCATGAGAATTTTTCATTTTTTTCGCAGTTTGACCTCCTAATTCAACCCCTTAAAAATTGCTCAATTAGTGAAAAATTCAGGGAGGTATTTGGTACCCTTTAGATGGTTCCCTGAAAAGGAAAACAACATTGAAATGACCCTCATATAAAAAAATCGTTGTGCAAAAAACCAGATTTTTTTCATTTTTTGTAATGTTTGACCTCCTAATTCAACCCCTTAAAAACATTGCTCAATTAGTGAAATATTCAGGGAGGTACTTGGTACCCTATAGATGGTTCCCTGAAAAGGAAAACAACATTGAAAAGACCCTCAAATAAAAAAATCGTTGTGCAAATATCCATTAAAATCATGAGAATTTTTCATTTTTTTTTCAAGTTTGACCTCCTAATTCAACCCCGGAAAAATTGGCTCAAATAGTGAAAAATTCAGGGTGGTACTTGGTACCCTATAGATGGTTCCCTAAAAAGGAAAACAACATTGAAATGACCCTCATATAAAAAAAATCGTTGTGCAAAAATCCACTAAAATCATGAGAATTTTTCATTTTTTTCGCAGTTTGACCTCCTAATTCAACCCCTTAAAAATTGCTCAATTAGTGAAAAATTCAGGGAGGTATTTGGTACCCTTTAGATGGTTCCCTGAAAAGGAAAACAACATTGAAATGACCCTCATATAAAAAAATCGTTGTGCAAAAAAACCAGATTTTTTTCATTTTTTGTAATGTTTGACCTCCTATTTCAACCCTTTACAAAAATTGCTCAATTAGTGAAAAATTCAGGGAGGTACTCGGTACCCCATAGATGGTTCCCTGAAAAGGAAAACAACATTGAAATGACCCTCATATAACAAAATCGTTGTGCAGAAATCCACTAAAATCATTTACATTTTTCATTTTTTCCAGGTTTGACCTCTTAATTCAACCCCTTAAAAAAATTGCTCAATTAGTGAAAAATTCAAAGAGGTATTTGGTACCCTTTAGATGATTCACTGAAAAGGAAAACAACATTGAAATGACCCTTACATAAAAAAATCGTTGTGCAAATATCCATTAAAATCATGAGAATTTTTCATTTTTTTTCAAGTTTGACCTCCTAATTCAACCCCTTAAAAAAATTGCTCAATTAGTGAAAAATTCAGGGTGGTACTTGGTACCCTATAGATGGTTCCCTAAAAAGGAAAACAACATTGAAATGACCCTCATATAACAAAATCGTTGTGCAGAAATCCACTAAAATCATTTACATTTTTCATTTTTTCCAGGTTTGACCTCTTAATTCAACCCCTTAAAAAAATTGCTCAATTAGTGAAAAATTCAAAGAGGTATTTGGTACCCTTTAGATGATTCACTGAAAAGGAAAACAACATTGAAATGACCCTTACATAAAAAAATCGTTGTGCAAATATCCATTAAAATCATGAGAATTTTTCATTTTTTTTCAAGTTTGACCTCCTAATTCAACCCCTTAAAAAAATTGCTCAATTAGTGAAAAATTCAGGGTGGTACTTGGTACCCTATAGATGGTTCCCTAAAAAGGAAAACAACATTGAAATGACCCTCATATAAAAAAAATCGTTGTGCAAAAATCCACTAAAATCATGAGAATTTTTAATTTTATTCCAAGTTTGACCTCCTAATTCAACCCCTTAAAAAAATTGCTCAATTAGTGAAAAATTCAGGGTGGTACCTGGTACTCTATAGATGATTCATAAAGAGGAAAACAACATTGAAATGACCCTCATATAAAAAAATCGTTGTGCAAAAATCCACTAAAATAATGAGAATTTTTCATTTTTTTCGCAGTTTGACCTCCTAATTCAACCCCTTAAAAATTGCTCAATTAGTGAAAAATTCAGGGAGGTATTTGGTACCCTTTAGATGGTTCCCTGAAAAGGAAAACAACATTGAAATGACCCTCATATAAAAAAATCGTTGTGCAAAAAACCAGATTTTTTTCATTTTTTGTAATGTTTGACCTCCTAATTCAACCCCTTAAAAAAATTGCTCAATTAGTGAAAAATTCAGGGTGGTACTCGGTACCCTATAGATGGTTCCCGAAAAAGGAAAACAACATTGAAATGACCCTCATATAAAAAAATCGTTGTGCAAAAAAACAGATTTTATTCATTTTTTTCCAAGTTTGACCTCCTAATTCAACCCCTTAAAAAAATTGCTCAATTAGTGAAAAATTCAGGGTGGTACTTGGTACCCTATAGATGATTCCTAAAGAGGAAAACAACATTGAAATGACCCTCATATAAAAAAAATCGTTGTGCAAAAAACATATTTTTTTCATTTTTTGTAATGTTTGACCTCCTAATTCAACCCCTTAAAAACATTGCTCAATTAGTGAAATATTCAGGGAGGTACTTGGTACCCTATAGATGGTTCCCTGAAAAGGAAAACAACATTGAAAAGACCCTCATATAAAAAAATCGTTGTGCAAATATCCATTAAAATCAGGAGAATTTTTCATTTTTTTTCAAGTTTGACCTCCTAATTCAACCCCTTAAAAAATTGCTCAGTTAGTGAAAAATTCAGGGTGGTATTTGGTACTCTATAGATGGTTCCCTAAAAAGGAAAACAACATTGAAATGACCCTCATATAAAAAATCGTTGTGCAAAAATCCATTAAAATTCAGAGAGTTTTCATTTTTTCCAAGTTTGACCTCCTATTTCAACCCCTTAAAAAATTGCTCAATTAGTGAAAAATTCAGGGTGGTATTTGGTACCCTATAGATGGTTCCCTAAAAAGGAAAACAACATTGAAATGACCCTCATATAAAAAAAATCATTGTGCAAAAAACCATTAAAATTATTTTGAGTTTTTCATTTTTTTACAAGTTTGACCTCCCAATTCAACCCCTTAAAAAAATTGCTCAATTAGTGAAAAATTCAGGGAGGTATTTGGTACCCTATAGATGGTTCCCTAAAAAGGAGAACAACATTGAAATGACCCTCATATAAAAAATCGTTGTGCAAAAAACAGATTTTTTTCATTTTTTGTAATGTTTGACCTCCTAATTCCACCCCTTAAAAAAATTGCTCAATTAGTGAAAAATTCTGGTAGATACTAGATACCCTATAGATGAATCCCTATAAAGGACACCACCATTGAAACAGCTCTCATAATTATTTTTAATTGCAGAATATATAATATTGGGTTTTTTTTTCAAAGTCTATTTTCAACAATTTTTTTATCACCTTTAAATTTATATTTTTGCATTGGGATTATTCGTGGCAATATATATATCCCCTGGTAGTTATCCCTGAAAACTTGAAAAGAATTGAAGCATTGTCTCATATGTTTTTTAATTAAAATGTAACGCAAAGTCAAATTTTCGGAAAAAAAATTGAAAAATGAACTGTGAACTGTGAAATATCTTCCCACACATCTCCGATTATGCGATCAGATATGTTCAAATAGGTCTGTTCCGTTAGCCCCGCCCCCTGAATGTATCCAACCGCACGTGCACGATGCGATTACGTAATTAGTCTTTCAGGAGGACAGCACATGCACGATACGATGACGTAACTCGAATCTCTAGCTCATTAATATTCATGAGCCCCCAAATAGTACGATATTTGGTAGCGTCGGCGCTAGGCCTATGTTGAAGAGGCCTAGTAAAGCTGGGTAACACTTATATTATCAATTGTATTTTTTGACATGTAACTATCTAATAATTTTGTATACCATGTTGGTAAAAATCTACTGCAAATTATACTACACTCAAAATGAAAATTTAAATCTTTCTCTTTGGAAAAAATAAGCTGGTGTTTATTTTTCAACTACTGATCCCCGGGGGGGGGGAGGTGGGGGGGTACTCTCATGATTTTAACCCGCGGAGGCTGCAGTCCACATCATTCACTCTCGACCACTCTCATTCTGTGAGTATGTGACCAACTCACTGTGACTATGTATTCAACTCACTGCAGCTATATGGTCAATTCACTATGACTATGTGATCAATTCATAACAAAAATCAAAATTTAAGTTTGCTTTTATTTTATTTATTCACACAAATACTGCCAAATATTGGTAATTTGGACAATTAATTCAATACATATCTGCACTGCTGCATAAATATATATATCTACACTTCTGCATTTATAATGCACTATAGTAAAACTTGTTCATGTCATGTTCATATCATCATAAAATAAGAATTTTTACAAAACTATTCACAAATATTTGTCTGTTGGATACAAGGATTTACATGTATAGAGTAGTATTTTCTCCGTAAATGGACGACAGCATTTTGCTCGATTATAGATGGCACGTTTAGCACTCACTATACTTCACTCAATATATATTTCTAATGATAAAACTGTACATAGTTTTTTCTATGCCTTAGACTGAGATAAAACTAAAAAATATTGCTGGAGATATCGGTACTATAGTTTTCTTATTCTAATATAACAAATTCTGAGGAATTTATATCAATCACAACTTTGATTAAAATCATGTAGGTTGTGAAAATTAAGTGTCTTCCTGCTCGATTCAAGTCAATTAAAAAGGAAATAAAAGAGCACAGCACATATCTCTCGCTCTCTCTCTCTCTCTCGCTCTCTCTCTCTCTCGCTCTCTCTCTCTCTCGATCTCTCTCTCTCGCTCTCTCGATCTCTTAATCTCTCTCTCTCGAGATCAGTCAATCTCGAGATCGGTCGATAGATGTTTGAGTTGCATTGAATACTATGTGACAAAAATAAACAAAAATGTCTATTGAGCCAGTAGATGTATTTTCTCCTCTCTGATTTCTGTATTCCAGTGTTTCTTGCTTCTATTTTTTATTCTCCAAAGCAAGAAAAGACACACAATACATAATATAATGATTATTCCAATATAGAGGGCAGTCGCGGGGTCATCTTCAAAAATTATGACATCTTCAACTGAAATAAAGAAAAACATTAAATTTAATGGTATTCAAATATTATGAAGTACCTAATCAGTTTCAACAAAAAAAAACACAAGCTTACAATTTTTTTTTATCTCGATTGATATTTCATCACAAAATGACAAGGAATTGTCCACTCTTGTGATTCTTCGATTCAATATATACAGACCTTCCACTTGGAGAGATTTTCCATCCCATAAGAAATCTCCACAGGTTGACATACCAGGTGGCTTTGGAGGCATTTCTTTTGGTTCTCCAACTTGCAGGATAAGTGACATTCCTCTCATATTGTGTTGTTCCATATGACAGTGCATGAACCAATATCCTGTAAAAGGTATATACACTTTAAACTAATATGATTATATGTTATGATCCATATTTTATTTGTATCAAAATTCACAAGGATGATATCTTGTTGCCGAGTCAGTGATATCTTGTTCCGAGTCAGTGACATCTTACTATTGCATTACATCGATAGTATTGTCAGTCTACTCTGTATTGCAGAGGTAGTATTTAATTATTACCTCTGCAGTCATTGCCCTATATTTGATATCATTCTAAATTTGAAATTCCCAAAGTTATAAATGCTTGGCTTGCTCACAAAAATATCATCAGGTCAAATAACATTAGGTCATACATTGTAATCAGGTGTCTGGCATATAAACTGACCAATCAGTACAGCTGTCAGAACAGAACAGAATCTATTTCAGTTTGCATTACCTGCCAATCAGTTCCCAGCCAGACTTTTGTGAATACTGATGACTTGTTTTCAACTCTGTGTGTGGCAGGGACTGATACGACAGCGAGGTCTTGCTAAAGAGGGTATTGCTAGTCGTTTAGTCTTCTCACAACCTCTGTCCCATTTTTGACTTCGTTCAAAGTTTGGAATTCCCCAGATACTCCTCGCTCACCAGAAAAAATACATCCAATCCGAATTGACTTACATCCAATTTTCACTTAGGGCCAGGTGTGTCACTAATCAGTCAGCCAGAATCTTTTGAATACTGATGACTTGCAGTCGATCCTGTGTGTGGCTGGGACTGATATGATAGGGAATTCCTGCTGTGGAGGGTAGTGAAATCTGAGCCAGAGTAATATTCAGGCTCATGTAAATATTTTAAGATATATATCTCTCAAGTAAGTCAAAATGAATTTTGCCTGTCATATATTCATACTAATAATGATAATATTAAATATCAATTATTTGAAAACAAATAAGAATTAAAGTGGCTTAATGCTCAATAAAATTTCTTAGAATGCATGCATGGCCACATATATGACTGGTCAACAGAGGTCAAAAACTATTTTTCTTTATCCACAATTGCACAGCATGCTTCTTTGTGGTCGCAAAATGGACCACATAGGGCCAGAGAAAAATGAGTTCCATGAGAATAAAGTGAGGCACCATGAGCACAAAGTTAGCACCATGAGCACAAAGTGAGTACCAAGAGCACAAAGCGAGGCACCATGAGCACAAAGTGAGGCACCATAAGTATAAAGTGAGGCACCATGAGCACTAAGTGAGCACCATGAGCACAAAGTGAGAACCAAGAGCACAAAGTGAGGCACCATTTGGGGCACACACGATTCGAACTTGCCAGCGCATGCCGCCGCAATCTGCCAGCCTGCCCGTCTGATCACAACCATGTGTAAAGTGGCACTTTCTGCTCAGAGATATCGCCCGATGGACTTCAATTTTTAAAAACCTGAGAGCGAATGGTCCAGAAGACACAAATAAACACAAGTTAACTGGTTTCTGTTTGGGGTTTACATCACTTTCAACATTATTTCAGTCATTTCGTGATGAGACCTACTTGTAACAGATATAGTGCTGCCTCACTGAATAATCATGCCGCAGGTCCTTAGTGTTCTCCAATCACCAATTTGGGCTTTGCCGATTGGTGATTGGAGAACACTAGCAGGTCCTTGACATCACAACTCGCCCGGTCACAGATTTAACTTAAAAGTTTAAAATTAAGGACAACAGGTTTACCCTGTAGATACGAGCCAAAGCTCATGTGTGAAATTGTATCACGCACGGTCCCCTTGCGGTGTGTATCGACACTACTGCATAAATCTTCTTCATCTTACAAGTATGCATGATTTCAATGGCCGGGGATCGAACTTGTGCTGGCGCTCTACCCAATTGCGTCACAGCCCGTGGCCTGGTTAACTGGGGGGGGGGGGGGGGGGGGGGGGGGGGGGGAGATATTTTAGCCTCATGTGGCAATAAAAGAAATATCTTTGCATCAGTGAAAGATATCCTAGCCCAAAGATGTAGGGAAAAAAATATCCTAGCCCAGTTATAAAAGAAAAAGAATCTTAGCTCAATGATGCACAAAAAAATATCTCAGACCAACCAGACACAACCCCCCCCAGTTGACTCGGCTTGTCTCGTTCCCTACCCAAACAGAACCCAGCCAAACACTCACCTGGATTCTCGGTCCGGAACCGGATTACCACATATCCACCTGCTGGGACAAGGACGGTGTCTTTCCAGGGTGCTCCTGACTCAATTATATCTGGAATATTTCCACCTGCCCATTTTGGGTTATTCCAAACTACTTGATCACAAGTAGAATCATCTGTGCACTTCATGTCCACGTTATTGCCGTAGAAAATACCCAGATCATCATAGCGTGGGAAAGCAACCTTCACAACTTGAAAGTAACCGCCATGAATGTGGATTGGGTGGTTGTATGGGCTCAAAGCTGAAACATTCCAAAGAAGATATACTAAATGAACATGGTCCAGCTGCAGAAGTCATTTTATAATGATGATCTTGCGATACTCAGGTCTTCTGACATAAGAAATGTTTGAAAGGGTCAGTTCGTGAGGCATCTGTAACAAATAGTCTACAACATAATTCATTGGAAAACATACAATCTATTCCTAGGTATTTTATATATGCAAGACACCTAGCATGATTAATGGTTCATTCCTTATCTATATTATATATAGAACTTATAACAAGACTCCAAATAAAATGTGGTTTAAGCATTTTTATAAATCACCAAATAGTGTGTTATTGCTAAGTATTGGATCGCTAGGATATATATTTGACATTAAAACTTGTCATGCTACCTTTTCTTAATGTACATTTAACTGGGACTGCCCTGTGTATGAACACTATAACATATGAAACGAGTCACGTGGCCAACAGTGACGTCATGGAATTAGTAGGGGAGCCAGCAAGTAAAATATTGGGTTCACTGGTCCCTCAAAATGCATGGTCTAATTTTAGGTCGAAGACACATTAGGGGTAAGTTTTTCATGGAAAAAAATTGTTATTTGTTTAGATTTTTAGATCTTTTGAAAGAAAATTGGTTGCCATGGAAACCGATTTAATCAAATTTCTAAACTTTTTTTTCAAAGCAACCTTCTTAATTTATCATTTGGTACAATAAATACATTATTATGACCCTTTTTGTCTTGCCATCTAATGATGTAATCATTGTTATATTTAAATGGAGACCATGGCATTAATAAAATGATAATTGTTGCCATGGCAACCATTAATCAGAGATAATGTAAAATTGTGGAAGGCTCTATTCATGTCTCCAATTTCTCTGATATTTAATGAATTAATGATATTTGGCATGAATGTGTAGATCATCAACACACATAAATTACAAAAAAGATTATTTTCAAGCGAAGTTGGTTGTCATGGAAACCAATTTGATTAAATTTCTATACTATTTTAATTTTTCAGTTTGCAAGACAAATACAAAGATTGTGGTACTTTTGTCTTGTGATCTCATACCTTATACATTTAAATAGAGACCATGGCATAGAATGATGGTTATGATGGTTGAAAATGGCTAAAAATGTCCATATAACTGTTACCATGGCAACCAAAAAATATTGACTAATTTTACCATGGCAACAATGATGTCTCAAAATCTGAATGAACAACATATATTTTTTTTCATGAAAAACTGACCCCTAGTGTGTATTCTACCTTTTATACTAAAATTAGACCATGCATTTTGGGGGACAAGTAACATCCAAAATAAGCATCCCACTGAGATTGGCTCCCTACTAAATGGGATTTTTTTTATAGACTTGAGCTTCGCTTTTGTTACAGTTTTATAATTGTGTTTTAACTGGGAGGGGCTATTAAACTTTTATGCATTTCAGGTGGCTTTATCTGAAAGTATATATATTGCATGACATTGTTTACAATTTATGAACACATACCTACTTGAAAGATATTGAACTATAATACAGAAATGCTGGCGTGAAGAGGCGGGTGTGGCGGTACATACTCATTGTGGGATGAAAAGGTCACTAATTGGGTGCTGGTCACAGATATAAAAACAGAGACATTTTAAATGTTTAAATATCTCTGATAAAAGCCATACAAATGTGAGACCTGCCCAACCGTCGCAAGCCAACCAACTGGTCCATTACGTTTGAAATATATTATCAAATGATGATATGTTCATTTCGTGTTCTCAGGGCCTACATTAATGTATTAAATATAATTTATACTTACTGATGTTATCTGTGTCATAATGGTAATTGGTCAGCACCATTTGGACTACAGTATGGAGTGGGTACTTGATGTGGTGGGTACATCTGCACAGGCCTTCACAGGCATGATCATCACAAGGCACGGCAGATTCTTTCCAGGAGCTGGGAAATATCTACAAATTCGTAAAGCAGCTTATTAAAATGACTTCATTTCTGATCTGTTCTTTCACTCCAGAAACTCAAGAACACCGTGAACACAAGAATTAATTAGTCCTCATATCATTTGACATATTACCAGCGGACGACATTATTATTCACCATAGTGTTCTATCCGATATCATTATAATGTGAAACACTCATTATTAAACTAATTCTATACTATTATATCATTGTAGAGCAGGAAGCTGTATTTACCATTGGTGGCTTTGTTGGCATGATATTCCATATTCCATTGAAGGCCGGGTAGATGATTCTGATATCGGGGTCAGGTTTTAACATAAGGCTATTTATGACTGTTTCAATGGAGTTTTCTTCCATGGGAAATGTTATTTGATTTTTGACAGACCTCAGATCAGTCAATTTTTTACACGTACAGTTCTCATTTTTTCCAAGTGGAAAGTTTCTGAAAAATATGATATTTATGACCAATATTTAATGATGATTATTCTCAAAGTATATCTCCGAATTATTAATTTAATCATTTTTCCTTTATGAAAAGGGACATTTCTTTCATATAATGGGATTTCCAGGATGTCAATATCAACGCTATGCCATCTGGTGTGCCATGGTTATTAGCTGATTAAAATAGATAAGATTAGAATAGAGTAGAATTGAATACATTAGATTGGTATAGATTATAATATGTTAGATTAGATTAGAACAAAATAGAATAGAATTGACGAGTTTCCATTGATATTTTCACAATGAATATGCAACCAATGATTTAAACAGTTCTGAAATCAGAGGAACAAGATGAAGGTCCCCAAAGAAACGATCTGAGGAATCTTGAAGCGACAATATTATAATCTTAGAGTATAATGGATGGAGTTGTGACGCCATGAGATGAAAGGTGCAATGTGCGTTACCGCCAAACAATTGTGTCTTATGACGCCATATGAGCCGAAACTGACGTTATTCAACTTTGTGACAATTTTGACTCATTTAGACCAAAACATATCGCAAGTGAAATGTTCTACTTTCTCCACTGATTATGGAGATATAAATTTTATTTTAGTAATTTGGTATTTTAGTAAACAATTCTACAACGTTTTAGAAACGTCCATGTCAGGGATTTCCACACTACCCGCCCAACCTGCAAAGAGTTCAATACAAATGCATTGATTTATCTGAAATATCGCATAATTCTGTCAACTTGCACAACGTTCACATTTAATTTATAAACCTACCATCAACGCATCCATTGGCAGGCCTGTACAATGTATCATTTTTTTTTTAATTGGGAAAACATCTTTCTTTTGATATTATTTTCAAATCTGCAAATTTATGCATCCATTCCATTCACATAGCATTTGCCCAGCAAAGTGATTTCCCATTGATGAAACATTTTTACCCACAGAATTTTAATATTCTAACAAAAAAGCTTGTTGTTTTTGTGAAAAACATTTCTTTCTTTTCCAAAAATGTTGCGTTATGTTGAGAAAATAAGCCTGTGGAGTAAAAATGATACATGTTCAATATGTACAGAAATATTGGGAAATTCACGCATTGACGTGAGCAGTTCAAGTTTTATCCAGTTATGAAAGGTTTTGTGAAAATTGGGAGTGAAAAACATGAAAATGTCTGGATCTGGCTGCCGGTCACTGTATATCTATGGATAATTTTCATATAGACTTTGTAGTGACTGAAACTCTTCTTTGTACACATCAACTTCAAGGGATTGCAGGGAAGTAACTACGAAATTTAAATTATCCACAACTACACCACAAGATAGCCAAAAACCAATTCATTACGATATATTTTTTTTTATATATTCTAAACATTTCAAAATAGCTCCCTTTATTGGCGGTAACACACATTGCTCCAAACAATGGGTTACTATGGCGTCATGTGCACGACGTCACAACTCCATTCATTATACTCCAAGTTATAATCAAGGACTTTTCGCTAATGCAAAGCTGACCATTTCATGACGCTGATACCAGACAGTTACCCAGCTTTACTAGGCCTCTTCAATATAGTTATACTGAGCCCGATGCGAAGGAGAGTACCAGACAGTGTAACTTCATAGTACACAAAAATATGCTTTGAATTATGTGAAGAGAAGTATTTTGTATCAGATATCAATTGCCGCTCATCGACCTGTTAAGCAATAGGAAGTACAATGTGTATTATTTGAATTATTTCAAACTTACTCAAATGGGCAGTTCAGCACAGAGTATTGCCCTGGGATGGTGCACAAATCCTCGAAGGACACTGGTGTGGAGTAAGACGAGTTCAGAGTTGATGATGAATCATCATACAGTAATATTGCCTCAACATGAGTTCCTTTGATAATTCCATATGACTGTAAAATAAATCCATATTAGTTTTTCAACCAATTGTTTGCAAATTGATATTCAGTACTTCATTTGGGTTCGATAAGGAAAACATGCAAAAACGTGTACTTCCCACTCTCTATAAATATATTACCTTCCTCCTGTCTCATTATTCATATTATAACGGTTGGTAAATTACTTAAACTGGTATGTGTAGGAATTTTTTTAGAATGACTCGTCATTTGGGATAAACGAATTTGCCCCCTAATCATGTATAACTGTATTTTCAATATTTATTTTCATAAAACTCGCACATTTTGCCCCAAAACAAATCAATATCTATGTAATTTGCAAGGCGCCTCGCTGTTGATCCCGATTCAAAATTCTGCCAGTCAGATTTGCCCTTGTCCATCTTTGACTATATCCAGCTGATATGAGAATAAAAATGTGAAACAACTCTGATTTAAATTACCATATCGCTGAAGATATTCAACCAATTTGAATTCCATGGGTTTCGGTAGGGTATAATTCTATGATGTATTTATCACCATACTAAATTTTTTAATGAATATCAAATAGTTTTTTTCAATCGTGCTCCAGCAATTAGATTGAGTAATAAATCGAGTAGGACTTGATTACAAGGTTGAAACTGATTAACTGATTGTCAGAATCATATTAATGCTAAGAATATTAATAATAGACCTCAAGATTTATTTGTAAAGCTCAATACACCGTAAATCGTTAACATTTCCACGAATAAAGATTTTAAAAGATTGATTATTGCCTCCATATTGTAAAATAAGATGAGACAATGATGATTGTTCGTTCTATCTGTCATATCGGCGGCCAAATATAGTTGATTTTGTTTGGAAAACAAACATCAACTCTTCACTTTAGAGTTGAATATACAGCATTAAAAATTGGGCTACGTTGGGTTAAACTGAGACCAACCTTGAGCATATTAACATACTGTATAAGGTAACTATGATGGCATAGTTTGTGCTATTTGATGTGTTCTCATTATATCCCATTTTAATTTCCTTTCTTAATATAAAAACCTAAACATTGCCCATATCTCTAAGAAAATACTTCTTGTCTTACCTCTGCAGTATGGCTTCCTGTGAAGATCATATCGATGGTAGAGACTCTAATCCAGTACAGTCCCAGGTCATCAGGATCATCTGCTTCTATATAAAAGTCATATCTTTCTCCAGAATTGATGACAAATGACTGAACAGCAAAGGGTTCCACATCATTGCCATCTGAGGCAATAATGTATAAGATATGACCATCTATAGAAATCCTAAATGGAAACGTCATCACAGCGGAGATAACTCGAAAACGATACTTCCCGCCCTTAGTGACGTTAAACGTTTCCAAGGGGTAGTTGGGAGTTTCCAATTTTTCTGTGAAAGGTTCGTATCTCACACCTGAAATGGTTACACCGATTAAAAGTCATATTGAGATCATGAAGAAGATTGAACAAAATTAAATCTGTGTCTAATATTACAACTTATCTTTGTTTGTTTTTTTATGCATATAAGCATAAATTTGAGTAATGATGACACATTTATCATGTATGCAAGTAACACATACGGATAGAGAATATGAAGAATACCGACAAAAATTAATGTTTTAATTTACAAATATGATAAGCAGAATAAACCATTGTGAAATTCCAAGCAGATCGTCCAAGCTTTTAATAATGCTAAATAAGAGTGAAGTCGAAATATCACATTACCTTTGCCATTCACTAAAGCTGAATAAAAAGGATCAAAGCCCAGAAAAACATGGTCCTGTTGACGGTAGTTGGATTCCCAACATTCTTTCCAACTTGGTAAGACATAGCTGAACAAAAGGACTTGAATCTTTGTATGTGATATTTAGGAATTACAATAATATAAGTAAAGATAGAAAAGATTTATTTGTCATATCAAAATTATAACATAACAAATTGAAAATTATCATATTTACAATTGGGTTTGAGTTTTTTGGGGTTTTACATTTCTTTCAACATTATTTCAGGTACATTATGGCAAGACTTGATTGTTGCAGATATGGTGCTATCTCACTGAATTGTCATGTCACAGGTTCTTGACATGAGAACCCACCTGGTCATAGATTAATAAAGACAACAGGTTTACCCAGGCATGGGCCTGAGCTCATATGGGTGATTGTAACATGGATTCTATGTGGGTAAGGCTGGGGATCGAACCCACAACCTTTGGATCACCACACAGGATATAGTACTATAAAGTTTGCACTCTAACCAGCTGTTCAACAGTCAGTGGCCTTTACATTTGTGTGGTAATTTTTTGGTTTTCATTAATTGTAAATTCATGGGTCATATGAAATAATATTTGAACATAATTCTTTTTATCAATGGTATAACATCTCAGATTAGAGATAAATATATTTAGGGTGTACCATTAATCATTCGGAGAAGGAGGTCAAGAGGAAAAAATTCTCGATAAATAGCTTTTTCTCATTAATAAGTATCCTTAAAATTATATTCCTACCATTTTGCTGACAGATGAGCCCATCTTCACTTTATCCTCCAATAACTTTCAGCAATGAGTTATAACATGTTATTTTCTTTAGAGAAATCGTCTACATATTCATTCAAGTATAGATGCATCATTAGAATAAGAACTCAAGCTGGTGACCCGATAAGGCTTCTCATAAAGCAGGCATCAAGTATGCCATGTTTTGAAAACCCCTTGTGACCCAAGCCCATGATTAATGTTTCATTTTGACTTACTCTTTACCACCGTCAGCAAATCGGTGACTCATTGAATATGACGACTCATTGTAGAAGTCTGAGACCATCATGTAGAAATCCTTCTCAAATGTTAATGTCTCAGGTAAAGAGGGGTCCTACAAAGATATGATGATTACATCAATAGTGCAGTGTCATATTCCTGTTTTTTGTAAGATTATATTATGAGTTTCACATTATGTCTGAACACTTCAACGTATAACAGCTTCCCAAAATATCTGACAGGGGAGTGTGAATAAACATATGACAATGCCTAGTGGGTTAGGAGTGTGTGAAATGAACACTTGACAATACCTGATTACCTCGGAGTGTGCGAAATGAACACATGACAATGCCTAGTTGCCTAGGAGTGTGCGAAATGAACACATGACAATGCCTAGTTGCCTAGGAGTGTGTGAAATGAACACATGACAATGCCTAGTTGCCTAGGAGTGTGTGAAATGAACACATGTCAATGAAGAGTTGCCTTGGAGTGTGTGAAATGAACACATAGCAATGTCTAGCTGTCAAGGGGTAATTATTCATTCTCACTTTGCATGTAAATCTCCATAACAGGTGAGAAGTAGGGTGCGATTTCCTGAGATGTTTCATGCAATACTTACCGGTCGGTTGAGAACCACGAGCGGAGCATACAGACCCTCTGTCCTCTGAGTGCCCATATGTGCATGATACCAAGATGTTCCTGCATTGCTCGCCCGAAATCTAAAAATGGTTTAACAAAATGAATAGAACTTTTAATTTGACATTTCCTTTCGTCTGAAATTTATACTTCTTTGTAACTGTTAATTTAGGACAAAAATTCAACTTCCATTGTATTTTGTGTGTTTCAATAAATTGATCTTTCAGCTTACAAATGTTTAATATTCTCAGAAAAGTTCTGCCGAGGCAGCTCCTGAGAATACTTTTTTTTGTGTGTGCCTAAGTTTGGAATTGTTGACCCCATCAAAATGTTTGTACATAAATTATGACTTCAATTATGACAAATTTAGACAAATCTAATTTTAATATATCAATATGACAGCAAGTACGTTGTAATTGATATCTTTCGGATTACTATCTTCAAATCAAAATCATCCGATAAACATATTTTTCACAATAAAACCATTTTGCCATGTTCATTTTTTTCAACATGGCTCACATTTCTATTAATTCTATCTCTCATGAGCTTTGAATAGGAAGTATAAAGAATGATTTCAAGGAAAAGTAACATACCCGACCCAATTCTATTCCAACTTGAATGAATGATTGAGAAGGAACCCATGTTCCCATGTAATGTTTATGTAACATTAGATATATTTCTTCTTTGACCTAGCTGCAATATATTGACCCCAAATAGTTTGCCCATGGATCACATTTCTGTTTGGGGTATTTCTTGGCAACTTTAGAAAGGAGGCTTATGGAATGACCTGATGGGAAACATGACTAACATTTCTTGATCAGTGATCCTGTGCAAACACCCGCTTAGTAAAGTCTTGCTAACAGTGGTGCACCTTTAGATTGAGACAATTGAGTGATTTGGCTTACAGAGCCCTGTTTGTCCATTAATGTTTGTCCAGTGGTTCAGATCAAACACTCTGAACGACCATAACAGAGGTCACATAATTATATACATGTGGTCACCTGGTGGTCAAAAGAGTACAGGCAGTACTTTCAGCAAAACAAAATAACCATGGTCAGTGTATTTTGGTTGATTTTAGTGAGATAGCTTGCTTGTATCACAGTTTTGTGGCCACATATCATTTAAGCATACTCCAAACCTCTGTAAAATTGCCTGTGACCTCTGTGTTTTCATGAATGCTTTAATATCGAAGATGATTGGCAGGCACATTTGTGCAATATCATATTAACTTGATCTATTGACATGTCTGTTTAGAATATTCTGTATTGATGGAACATACCTACCAATATGTAAAGCCTGTTCCTGGCTTATCAGAATCTACTTACCGATAAGTGAAGGATTCTCCAGGGTTAATTGGACACTGAGACACACTCCTGGCACCATCCATCCAAGGAGTTCCTTGTTGGTCAATGCCATGAAAGTGAATAGTTACAGCTTCGTTTAACATATCATTTTTGACCCTCAGTACCACCTAGAAAAAATGTATGTCCGTTAGTATTACCAAAGATTATATTTTTACCGTAAATGCTGTAAGAAATATTTAGAAGTTTCAACATTTGTAAACTTGAAATCAAACAGATAGTCAAAATTTCCCATGATGCTAAAGGTCGATGAAATATATAAAACAAGGTAGAAAATTTTTCTGGATCTGTAATCAGTTTGTTTTTATTTTTTATAGTTTTCATGATTGTTAAGAACCTTATCCAGAGAAAATAAAGCTGCTGTAGATATAAAGGTTCTAGGATATCATCATAACGTAGGGTTAGATATACCACTTTTACTCGAATATAAGACGACTACCATTCAACATGGTTCAAGTTTGGCAGCCATTTTAAAAGTGAAAGTAAATATGCTTATGCAACAAGATTTTAACAGTCTTATACACAATGATTTATGGTAAAACATAAAGACAATGTCAGACATAGGGGATTGATTTTAATTGTGTTTTAAATGATAAATAAAGGCATTTAGGTCGAGAACAGAACAAAACCATCCATCAGGGATCCATCATTGTGCAATATATTCATATTTTATTGCGAGTTAACACACTGTGGCAGGTTACGATCGTTTTCGCGCCCAAAAAAAAAAGCCTCTCCCCGTCACACTTTTTCATAATTTACACTTATTAAATGAAGGCGGACTACTCTTGAGACGTGATAAAATATTTCTATGTGTATTATATGCCAAAGATAATTATATTGCCGCTGGGGGAGTTTGTATCAGTATGAGCGAAGTTTATTTACTTTTCACGCTGATAATTATTCTTGCCGTAAATTACCGTCCACAGGTTGCCCTCGTGTAAAAGACGGCCCCACAAACATTAACTAAGGGTTTTGGGTTCGAAAACCTCGTCTAATATATGAGTAAATACGATAATTGAAATATCATTGATGATAGATGAATATGTACTATGATCTTTAATTTGGCCATGCACGGTTGTTTGGATTGCAACTGATTTGGTTCCTATTGGTTTAGCGATACTAATAAGGCAAAATTATTTAGATTTCTTTGTCTTTTATAAAGATCGGGCAACTCCTTAGAATTTAAATGAAGGCCACCTTGGCAATCTACGCAATTGAGATTTACAATCCTTGTATTATGTTGACCGGTCCAAGTAGCTTGGCCTTTATATTTATAAGACCCATGGCCATGGAGCAGCAAAGACAATATGTATTTACTCCACTATTCATACATCCTGTTCTGAGATATGTGGCCATTCTCTCAAATGTCAGGATGAAAGTGTTGATGGGAATCATTTCAACCATTTTCCGATGTAAATCCTCAATGTTCTACATTCTTATCTGTCAATTCCTCACCTATTTTGTCATCATTTATGTCCAATAGTTCTCATTATCTCATACTTGGTGCTTCAAGAGGGTGTTCTGCACCTATGAGATATTCTTTTGCAGATCACCCCTCTGCCGAACTACTTTCGCAGATCACCCCTCTGCCGAACTACTTTCGCAGATCACCCATGTGCCGAACTACTTTTGCAAATCATCCTTGGTCCAAATGACAAGTGATATCCTTCCACCAGAACCAACAAAAGAGATCTATCAGGCTGAACACTGCATGAACCCATGCTCTTGACTTTATCTCATATTTATCTACCGCAAATGGCTTATATACCAGACCAGTAAAGAAAAGAACATGTGAGTGCAGTGTTCAGGCTGACAGATCTTTCAAGTTGGTTCTGGTGGAAGGATCTCACTGCCCACCTCTCAATGACGTCATAACATAATAAATTATATGTTGCAATGACGTCATTGAGTGTGACGTCATTAAAAAGGGGGCGTGGCATTGTTTATGTTGTTTGACACACACAACATAGGTCCGTACATGCTGCAATGTTTTCCTCTCTGTGTTGCTTTAAATAGATTGGACATCAAACCAAAACCTTTATCTCATACCTGTCTGTAAGAGTAAAGTATGAGATAAAGTCAAGAACATAGGTTCGTGCAGTGTTCAGGCTGACAGATCTCTTACTTTGGTTTTAGTGGAAGGATCTCACAATATAGAGTGGCACTATGCCCACCTCTCAATGGCGTCATAACATAATAAATTATATGTTGTAATGACGTCATTGAGTGTGACGTCATTAAAAAGGGGGCGTGGCATTGTTTATGTTGTTTGACACACACAACATAGGTCCGCACATGCTGCAATGTTTTCCTCTCTGTGTTGCTTTAAATAGATTGGACATCAAACCAAAACCTTTATCTCATACCTATCTGTGAGACTCTTGAGATCCTTCCACCAGAACCAACTTCAGAGATCTGTCAGCCTGAACACTGCACGAACCTATGTTCTTGCCTTAATATCAGCAACCTTTGGCCAATTTATTAGATTTTTCTTTCTTAACAGCCACACATTGTATCAAATCAGAAATTATAGCAAAAGGGGATATATTGCCAAGTGTATTTCTTTATGCATCCATCTAGTCATAATTCAAATGTTTTGATAAGCCATTGTTTTAAATCATCTTGGTCCCCATCTACCACAGTTCTAACACTGAGTATGCCATAGTGATATGCTCTCAATTTATCTGATGAATACCAAAATTAATATGTTGATAATTTATTGAAATATACAAAAGGAGAATGAATACAAGCAGCTTGAAGGGCCACACAGGTGTGAGCAGTGGCTAGATTCTCCAGATCATTTTGTTTCCCTCATATGAGATCATGGAGAGCTTCTGTTCAATTATTTACACCCCAGAATGTATAGGGAATGATATATGTTCAAGTGTATTAATTGATCAAGCATATATATTTAAAAAGAAAAGATGGCTGAGTTATATATAAATTGAGATTTGTCTTGCACGAGTACAATTGTGTGAGTTATCTCTCTCTTAGCTCAGAAAAGCACTGTAAACTTAAATGTCTTACTACATTCATGGTACAAAGTGTGAAAGACTTTTTCATGATATTGATGCATTGAAATATGAAATTGTCTCGATTTCCCATTCCATCAATTTTGATCTCTGACCTCTTTAGGAATGTCACTAAACTGATATATCCAGAGCTTTAAAACATAAGAAGCCATGATTCTTCAGGTTTTCTACTTTGAATGAGAAATATGTATAATTTATGTATTCACATATTTTCATAAGTGTTGAATATTACATTATTCCATGGAAAATAGCATATATTATTTGATTCATTTTGAAATCTCTGCTTTAAATTATTATCTTTAAATTATCACTAAGAATATGCATATCATTTATATATAAAATCATGTATTTGAAGTGAAAACAGTGATGATAATAAATTGTTATCCTGTCTTACCTCTTGTCCCTCATAAACAACTATAGGAGGCCCTGGAATCTGACCATTCATCATTAAAGCTAACTTTATTGTACCGTCTACAGTTGGTACAGTGGAATCTGGAAATTTTGAGAACAGAATAACATTACTTGATATAGAAACATTTGAAATTAAACATCATGAACATTATACGTGAAAATTATTTATAATTTTACAATTATTCAGGAGTATTTATTGTTATCTCATACTTGGTGCTTCAAGAGGGTGTTCTGCACCTATGAGATATTCTTTTGCAGATCACCCCTCTGCCGAACTACTTTCGCAGATCACCCCTCTGCCGAACTACTTTCGCAGATCACCCATGTGCCAAACTACTTTTGCATATCATCCTTGGTCCAAATGACAAGTGAGATCCTTCCACCAGAACCAACAAAAGAGATCTGTCAGGCTGAACACTGCATGAACCCATGCTCTTGACTTTATCTCATATTTATCTACCACAAATGGTTTATATACCAGACCAGTAAAGAAAAGAACATGTGAGTGCAGTGTTCAGGCTGACAGATCTGTCAAGTTGGTTCTGGTGGAAGGATCTCAATGCCCACCTCTCAATGACGTCATTACATAGTAAAATATATGTTGCAATTACGTCATTGAGTGTGACGTCAGTAAAAAGGGGCGTGGCATTGTTTATGTTGTTTGACACACATAACATAGGTCCGCACATGCTGCAATGTTTTCCTCTCTGTTTTGCTTTAAATAGATTGGACATCAAACCAAAACCTTTATCTCATACCTATCTGTATGAGTAAAGTATGAGATAAAGTCAAGAACATTGGTTCGTGCAGTGGTCAGGCTGACAGATCTCTTACGTTGGTTTTGGTGGAAGGATCTCACAATATAGAGTGGCACTATGCCCACCTCTCAATGGCGTCATAACATAATAAATTATATGTTGTAATGACGTCATTGAGTGTGACGTCACTAAAAAGGGGGCGTGGCATTGTTTATGTTGTTTGACACACACAACATAGGTCCGTACATGCTGCAATGTTTTCCACTATGTTTTGCTTTAAATAGATTGGACATCAAACCAAAACCTTTATCTCATACCTATCTGTAGGAGTAAAGTATGAGATAAAGTCGGACTCTTGAGATCCTTCCACCAGAACCAACTTGAGAGATCTGCTAGCCTGAACACTGCACTCACATGTTCTTGCCTTAAGATCAAATAGAATTGAGTGAGAGGAGGATTAAGTAGTTGCTACTGCTTGTTATACTGTATACAGAGAAAAATTTGCGCCTAGTTATATTCGCGCCATCGCCATTTTCGACAGATTCAGTGAGTTGGTGATTGCGGAAGGATACCCTGAGCCTTCGGCTCAGGGTATCCGTCCGCCATCACCAACGAACTGAATCCGCTCACACAGCTGACCGGCGAGTGCATGTTTTGTTTTTATACCTCAGACAACTACTGTTTTTTTAAAAAATGATACATGAAACAAGATATTTATCGTTAAAAACATTTGTAAACAAAGCGCACCTCATTTGACCCCGTCACGTGACCCGAAAATGGCGCGTACAGCCATAGACTGGTTGCCACCATCTGTGTATATACACGATGTTCTTGACACTCGATGGGGGACCAGTCTAAAGATGGCCGACGCAAAATAGTTCCAACTAATCAATATTTTACAAATAATCGGCATGCGCGTATTCATTCGAAATCGCATCAATACGCGCATCACTGAGGTATAATAAGGCAAGAACATGTGAGTGCAGTGTTCAGGGAGACAGATCTTTCGAGTTGGTTCTGGTGGAAGGATCTCAAGAGTCCGGAGATAATATCACAAATTACGCTTTGCAGATTTGCTACCCAATATTAACACCATAAAAAGTATATACCCAATATTAACACCATATACACATGATATACGCTTTGCAGGCCGAGAACAGAACAAATCCATTCATCCATTTAACATGCATTACGCAATACGAGGTCGTCAGCGGGAGTGACGGGATCAAGCTCTTATTTTTGGCGCGAAAACGACCAGAGCCTACTTAACATGCATTGAAATATTGCGCAATGATGGATCCCTCCAGAGCTTCATAGATCAGCGTTCATATATGAAGCTCTGGAGGTATCATTCGTGCTTCGTACATCGCCTCTAACTTAGCCCTTCTACTTCGCTATTTTCGCCCTTCTACTTCGCTACCTTCGCCTTTCTTATATTCGCACTTCATATAGCTCTGGAGGTATCATTTGTGCCTCGCACTTCGCTTTTCAAGCTTCGCTATATTCGTACTTCTACTTCGCCATATTCGCATTTCTACTTCGCTGTATTCGCATTTCCACTTTGCTTTTTCTCCCTTCTACTTCGCTATTTTCGCATTTCTACTTTGTTATTTTCGGCCTTCGTCTTCTAATCTTCTCCCTTCGCCTTTAGCAAACTTTATATACTACAGTAAGCTGCTCACTGATTTATAAAGCTCTGGAGGTATCATTCGTGCTTCGTACTTCGCCCCTAACTTCGCCCTTCTACTTCGCTATTTTCTCCCTTCTACTTCGCTATTTTCTCCCTTCTACTTCGTTATCTTCGACCTTCGCCTTCGCTATCTTCACCTTTCTTATCTTCGCACTTCGTATTGCATTGCCAAGTAGCCAATCAGTGGACTATGAAGCTCTGGAGGTATCATTCGTGCTTCGTACTTCGCCCCTAACTTCGCCCTTCTACTTCGCTATTTTCGCCCTTCTACTTCGCTATCTTCGTCCTTCGCCTTCGCTATCTTCGCACTTCGCCTTTGCTATCTTCGCCTTTCGTATCTTCGCAATTCGTATTGCATTGCCAAGTAGCCAATCAGTGAGCAGCTTACTGTAGTATATAAAGTTTGCTAAAGGCGAAGGGAGAAGATTAGAAGACGAAGGCCGAAAATAACAAAGTAGAAATGCGAAAATAGCGAAGTAGAAGGGCGAAAAAACAAAGTAGAAATGCGAATACAGCGAAGTAGAAATGCGAATATGGCGAAGTAGAAGTACGAATATAGCGAAACTTAAAAAGCGAAGTGCGAGGCACGAATGATACCTCCAGAGCTTCATAGTGGACAGCTTACTGTAGTATATAAAGTTTGCTAAAGGCGAAGGGAGAAGATTAGAAGACGAAGGCCAAAAATAACAAAGTAGAAATGCGAAAATAGCGAAGTAGAAGGGTGAAAAAGCAAAGTGGAAATGCGAATACAGTGAAGTAGAAATGCGAATATGGCGAAGTAGAAGTACGAATATAGCGAAGCTTGAAAAGCGAAATGCGAGGCACGAATGATACCTCCAGAGCTTCATATTCTAATCTTCTCCCTTCGCCTTTAGCAAACTTTATATACTACAGTAAGTATGAAGCTCTGGAGGTATCATTCGTGCCTCGCACTTCGCTTTTTAAGTTTCGCTATATTCGTACTTCTACTTCCCCATATTCCTATTTCTACTTCGCTGTATTCGCACTTCTACTTTGCTTTTTCGCCCTTCTACTTCGCTATTTTCGCATTTCTACTTTGTTATTTTCGGCCTTCGTCTTCTAATCTTCTCCCTTCGCCTTTAGCAAACTTTATATACTACAGTAAGCTGCTCATTGATTTATGAAGCTCTGGAGGTATCATTCGTGCTTCGTACTTCGCCCCTAACTTCGCCCTTCTACTTCGTTATTTTCGCCCTTCTACTTCGCTATCTTCGCCCTTTGCCTTTGTTATCTTCGCTGCCAAGTAGCCAATCAATGAGCAGCTTACTGTAGTATATAAAGTTTGCTAAAGTAGAAATGCGAAAATAGCGAAGTAGAAGGGCGAAAAAGCAAAGTAGAAGTGCGAATACAGCAAAGTAGAAGTGCGAATACAGCGAAGTAGAAATGCGAATATAGAGAAACTTAAAAAACGAAGTGCGAGGCACGAATGATACCTCAAGAGCTTCATATTGATTGGCTACTTGGCAGCGAAGATAACAAAGGTAAAGGGCGAAGATAGCGAAGTAGAAGGGCGAAAATAGCGAAGTGTAAGGGCGAAGTTAGGGGCGAAGTACGAAGCACGAATGATACCTCCAGAGCTTCATAAGTAAGTAAGCTGCTCACTGATTGGCTACTTGAATATGAAGTGCGAAGATAAGAAAGGCGAAGGTAGCGAAGTAGAAGAGCGAAGATAGCGAAGTAGAAGGGCTAAGTTAGAGGCGATGTACGATCGAAGCACGAATGATACCTCCAGAGCTTCATAAAGACACGACGCAAAGCAGTGGAAACAAGACGAATTGCAAAACTATGAAGCTCTGGAGGTATCATTCGTGCCTCGCACTTCGCTTTTCAAGCTTCGCTATATTCGTACTTCTACTTCGCCATATTCGCATTTCTACTTCGCTGTATTCGCATTTCCACTTTGCTTTTTCGCCCTTCTACTTCGCTATTTTCGCATTTCTACTTTGTTATTTTCGGCCTTCGTCTTCTAATCTTCTCCCTTCGCCTTTAGCAAACTACAGTAAGATGCTCACTGATTGGCTACTTGAATATGAAGTGCGAAGATAAGAAAGGCGAAGGTAGCGAAGTAGAAGGCCGAAGATAGCGAAGTAGAAGGGCTAAGTTAGAGGCGATGTACGAAGCACGAATGATACCTCCAGAGCTTCATACAAAACTGTGAACGCTGATAATTGGAATCAGGGAAAACAAAGTCGGAACAAAGCGTTTCGAAATAATAGACATCGGACGTATTTACCCCTCTCCCGCCTTTCAAAATGGGATCTTGAGAAATTGATAGAAATGCTCTCACACGTGGATCGATTTTAATTGCGTTTTAAATGGATTGATTGTTTTGTTGGTATCAAAATGACCGGGAGAGTTCCCTCTTCAATTTCGCGTCCATTTAATTTCGCAAATGACGTCCTGGCGCGACTTAACGTGAAAATAAAAAGGTCGCGAAAATTTGTCTGTATACAGTAATTATAGTTAATCACTCTCAGCCTAACCAAACCAGAACAGAGTTCTGTGAAGTTAATTACCCCATTAATGATAATTGCAAAGATAAATATAACATTACAGAATGTATTTGTATAATGGATAAATATAGCGTGAGGCAAAAGAAGCATATGAATGCTTCATTGATACAATGTCTACAAGTAATACAATAGTTGAAAATGAATGGGAATTGCATATACATATGCTTATGATTTTATAAATACTGTTTGGCATGTCAGATCAGGTTTACAAATTGAAAAGAATATAAGATGATTATATAAATACTGTTTGGCATGTCAGATCAGGTTTACAAATTGAAAAGAATATAAGATTTTGGAAAGTGGGTTGAGCTTTTCAAAACAGAAGAAAACTTAGAGGCCCCAATAAATACAAATATGTGTCTGGAGTTTGGCATTCTCCATTTGCATTCTATTTGATTGAATCCCAGTTCTGCAGAGTTTGTTTACATAAGATTTGATATTAATATATGTCTTATGTTATATGCTTTATTTACACACCTTTCAGCCAGGTTTGGTGGAGTTGATAGAGCTCAAATGAAGTAAAAAGTCGCCAGCTGCAAAAACTGAGGTAAACTTGTTTAAACATTCAAATTGATGCAGTTTCAGCTGCCGTTTAAATGGGCTTGACTCAATTTTTGCAGCTGGCGATTGATATCAAGCATTTATATTTTCTTTATTTAATGTCATCCAAAGAATAATCAAGCTTTCTTGGGAGATTTTAGTTATAATCATACATAAAATATGAATTATCACTAAAAGAGTTGGGTATTTAAAAAATACAAATGGGATTATACAGAAAAAGCAATAAACTCAGACCTCTCCAGATCACCTATCTGGGCTTTGCTGATTGGTGATTGGAGAACACCAAACAGACTTAGGATTAAGAGGTTATGATCAGATAGTAATCTTCAGTGCATCGATCTATTCTATTCTTTGATGTTTATGGGAATATAAAAGTTTTCAAAACTCCAATGTAAGCAACTTTCCTTTTATACATAATAAAGAAATGATTATACAAACTCAAGGATCAGCCATGTATGTACCTTCTTGAAGATATTCATCTCTACCCAAAGGTTTACCATCACAGGACATCCTGGAGAGTATTCCTGGTTCTAATGCTTGCAGTGGGAACATTGTGGTTACCATACCATTCGTGGTCTCATAATAATCAATGTTTGTAAATCTCATCTCCAGTGTGACATCATATTCACACACATCAGGCTCTGGACCATCACACTTTGGTGTCACCTCGTTTAAATATCCCACATCAAAAATCACCAACAACAGACTGATTCCAAGGTAATAGGTATTGGTGCTCTTCATGGTATTCATTAAGGTTAAGAATTATGTGTACCTGTAAGTGGAGTCTTATACATGCTTATACGTGTAAAGTTCAGGATACAGGTTTGTGTGTCCTTATTTTTAGTAGACTTATGATATAAATGGACACAAGGACAATTGCGTTTATGTGGAAGGAACCAGCCATTGTTTGCACAAGCTTTTTGCAAACCAAATAACAAGAACATGTTTGAGATCTTAGCCATGTGTCTATCTATAGTATTAATACAGTTGTATGGGACAAAAGTGAGAATTAACATTGCACAGATAAAAAAACGTATGCACTAATTAAATTAGCTTCCAGATTTTCTATTGTTGGGTGTACCCAACTGGAGTTGATCAAATTTATCACAATTTTGTTTAAACCACATCTAAATTTTGCTACAAATGTAAATGTACAACTGTCATATTTGTATCTATTAACTATCAGCATATAATCAGTGTACAACCATTAATCACGACAAGGAAATCAGGGGCACATTTAAGTTTTTTCCCAAAAAATCTGTACATTTGCATTTTTAATTTATTGCAGGTTTTTTGTGCAAAATATATCACTTTGTTGATAATTGAAATCTGTCATATAAGTAGCTCTGTGAAAAACATTTATTTGAAGCTGTCATATTTTCTGAGATGATAGCTTTGAAGCTTGCTTTCACAGGTGTATCCCATCAAATAAACTGAGATAATATATGGCACATCAAAGTTTTGTGAAGATGAGCTTAACTGATGTAACAACTGAAGACCTCTTGGTTTGAAGGAACAATGGTCAGTTCAAGTTATTGCAATTGACAAAGCTACAACCATAAATATCTATATTTTACAGGGACATCTAAACATGCTAAAAATATGATATATTTTTTTACAAATCCACATCTTGTGCAGATACTTAATGTGGGGATAAAATACCAAATTTTTTTGTTTCTATAAATTTGTTTTGGATCAGCTGCAATATATATGGGTATGATTCTCATTGATTCTTACTTATTTCTAAAGCTTGTGATCAACTCACTATGACTATGCGATCAACTCTGTAGATATGGGGAAATAAAAATCAGCATGCCAATAACTATCAAATTTAAGCTTTTTATTTTGTTTATTCACACAAATACTGTGATACATCTTGGTAACTTGGACAATTAATTCAATACATATTGTCATGAAGCCACGATGATACAAAACACTTCTGACAAATCTAACTTAACTGCACTTGAGATTTATGCTGGTCAGGACAAATCGCAATCATAATTCCATGATTGTACTTATCACATTGCTTGCATATTCAATAACATTTGTTAATTTCTCATTTGCAACACCTTTCTGTGAAATGAGGGAAACTGATACCTAGCTTTAAAGCCAGATATACAAACTGATCAAATGTATTAAGCATCAATTCTACAATTTGGTGTACTGAAAGCTTAGCCACATATGAACATCATGGCAAATTGAAATTATGATAGAGTAAAAAGATAAGTTGCTATAAGACATAAAGTTGCACTCCCAGGAAAGATCTGTCTGAGCCATAAGCTGCATGTGACGGGTAAACACGGGTAGCATGAACTTTTTCTGACCTCAATTGAGGCTCAAAGTGGGGTAGCACTGTTTGACGTCATTCTGGCACTATCTTAAGGACAATACATTTCATGACGTCATAAGCATATTACCGTACTTTTATGACGTCATTTTACCTTTCAGTGCCTCTATGATGACACTCCACATAAAAATGAAGCCATGAAAGAAGTGTGCTTTCACAAGGGGCTATAGATTAGGTTCCTTTTCAAATAGGTTTTACAGACATTTCCTGGAGTGCATCAATCAAAACAATATTTTGATATGAAAGGCAAATATCTTTATCTCTAATTTATGATACTAATACATATTTTTCAAAATCACTGCTTAATCCCTTTAAGCTAGACTACATAAAGAGGTTGGTTTGCATTGAGAAGCAGGACATTTGGCAGTTCATCTTAACTTCTTCAGTCTCAGGGTACTCCTGGACTCATTGGAGGCCATTCATGGCAGTCCACCCTTTCATAATGAGTCTTAGGGTGCTCCACGGCTCACTGGAGGCCATTCTCGGCTGTCTGCATTTCAACACAGGTCTCAGGGCGTTCCCAGGCTCATTGGAGGTCATTCTAACCGTCCGCTTCTTCTCAGGATCATTCTGATCCACTCTAGCTATTTTCAAGCAGGTTTGAGTGTCTTTTCTATACATGTTCAAGTTTTTTTCATAGTGCAGTGATGGTTTCATGTCAGAAGTGTTGCATTTTTATTTATGTGTTAACTACATAACTGTATTCATTACTACTTCATCACCAAAACTGTATTTAAATATTTTAAATAAGTGATATCAAATCACTTATTCTTTATAATAAATTATTGGTTGATTTTATATCTGGAATTTGTACAGTTTTATTTTTCTGCCATTTGATGCTAATATTCCAAAAGTGTATAGTTTGCTAATTCTCAATTAGTCAGCTATAACAATATTATATTATAAATATTATATCTGCAGAAACATGCTAGAATTGAATATCAGTTTTGTACACAATTTTAAAATCATTGTTGGAAAATTAATTTCTTGATAGTTTTTTACCCTATTTGGAATATTTAGGTGTGTGTGCAGAGAGTGAGAGGTGATGAAGTAAAATATATATATATTTATACTGTTGCACTCATAAAAGCTATGTACATGTCATCATAAAATAAGATTCTTTACAAAACTATTCACAAATATTTGTCTGTTGGACATAAGGATTTACATGTAAAGTAGTATTTTCTCTGTAAATGGACGGAAGCATTTTGCTTGATTATAGATGGCACCTTTAGCACTCGCTATACTTCACTCAATATATATTTTTTAATGAATTTACAAAATAATGATAAAACTGTATTTATGTTTTTTCTATTGCAGGAGATATCTGAACTATAGTTTTCATATTCTAATAAAACAAATTCTGAGGAATGTATATCAATCACAACTTTGATTAAAATCATGTAGGTTTTGAAAAATAATTGTCCTCCTGCTCAACTCAAGTCAATAAAAGAGCACAGCTTATATGTTCCCCAATGCTACAGAACCTATAGCAATTAGAATATTTCAGTTTATCACAATGATGATTGTCACTTCCATGCAGGTACTTTTCCCGCTGCTTTCTTATCTGACTTCTTGCCTGCCACGCCACTCTTGACTGCTACCACACCCAGGTTGCCACGCCCAGCACTAGGTCTCATGGTGGGATTAGGAGAACCTGCTTTCGTGCTGTTCTGTAATGGCACTTTGCCAACCTAGAAGTAAAGAAACAAATTATTGGTTAAAAAAATAAGAATAAAATATAAAGAAAACAAATGGATTATCAAAAAATAATGGCAGAAGACAAAACACCCTTTAACTTAAAGCAACAGTGGAAAGAATGGAAGTTTAGGGCTGTCATGCATCAATGGTTTAAGTTTGGTAATGATATCTTAATTTGTGTCATCCTTCAAGTTCACAAGAGGATAAAGGCAATGCTACATTAAGATGATTAACAACAATCGCAGTCCCAACCAAGCTCAAGTTCACAAGACTTTCAGAGATTGTGTCACAAGACCTGAGAAAAGAAGTCAAGGTCTTCAACAAGGACACCATTTTAGAGACACTGAAATGAAGCATCAATGGAAAACAGATTTTCCATTTTCTTTAAAATGTAAGAGAAAAATAACTTTTGAAAATATATATATATTCTTTTTCCTATTTTTATACATCAGATTGCCAAACACTCTATTCATAAATCTTATAAAGGTGAAATTTTATTCTTGCAAAAATGTTATTTTTGCTGAAACATAGGCATCAGAGATGCACCAACCAAATATCTTGACTTGCAACACAAGATATTTGGTGTTATGTCAAATATGGTATTATGTGATCTTAAAAATTTGCTCCTTTGATCTTGAAAATATCACTATATGTCAAAATGCTTTATTCTTAGAGTCAAACATGCATAACTAATAAATTTAAAGTGACAATATTGCTGGTCTTGACCTTGACCTCAATGTTGCTGTAATCATGAAGAATGTATAGGACTCACAAGAAAAGTTCCTTTTGTGTTGGTTATGGCCTTAACTTTGGCCCAAGGTCACAAAAAATGCATTCAAATCATTCTAAAAATCATGAGCAAGATAAATGTAGTGGAAATAATGTTATTTGTAGTGTTTTGCAAAATATCACTGTGACCTTGAAAAGTGCTCAAGGTCACTCAATGTCAAATTTATCCAAACCCCTCAGAGGTAGATCACATCTGCCAAGTTACATCAATATCGCTGTATTTTGTCAGAAAATAGAGCATTCACATGCAAAGTTGCTCCTGTGCTGGTCATGACTTTGACCTTGACCCAAGGTCACAAACAGTTCAGCCTAAAATATTTTCCAGGCCTACATATTATCATGTTATAGTATCTAGTGCCTATGGCTATGTCCAAGCATAAAAAAAATGATGAAGAAAACAAAGTGTGGTGGCAGCAGAGGACGCAGCAGAAACATTGGAACCAGTGAAAGTACATAAAGTCAGCACAATTCCGAACTTTGGCTGAACTGTCAATTTGTCTAGTTTAGGTTTGGTAATGCCAGTCAATCTATTTAACTTATTACATTCACAAGATTTTAATCAAATGACTTTAAAATGTAGATCATGGTCACAAACAGGTGCAAATTTTGAGAAATGATTCATGGTTAACTTTGGTAATGGTATTTTTATTTATCGTCAACTTATTTTGAGATATTTGGCCAAATGACCATAAAATGAATGTCAAGGTCACAGACTGGAGAAAGGTTTCAATTTCTGCATCCATGGTTTTAGTTTCAAGTATGAAACGTTATTTGTTTTCAAGTTATTTCATTTACAAAAAGGGATAGATGGCCAAAAGTATATTGAGGGGTAAACGCAAACATGCATGGACTATGTTCAAATCCTTTTGAGAATTACCTGTTTTTTGTCAGTGGGCTGAAATGTGACTGCCAGATTCCTCTTTGCTTTGGGGCCACTGTCTCTTGTTGGAGCTTCCTTCATGCGATGATGAAATGACTGGCCTGGAGATGTTGGTGGAGTCTCCGTACTTGACTGATGATTTCCCTCCCTTTAATTGTAAAGCATGATCTCAATACAATGTGTGAAAAATTATACTTGGATGTGCAATATTACAATTGTTGTTGATGAAATCTATTTTTAGCATCCACAGTAATAATTCATATATTTTTCTAAATCTCAGCTATGGTTATTTATAGACACAATTTCCCTTTAAGCTAGTTCACAAGCTGGGTTTGAAATTTACTGATATCTGCCAATGTTTTATGACCTCTGTTATGTTTCTTGACCTCTTGGTCAATTGTTCCAAGATAAGTAAATCCAGTGTAATAAAACTGCACTATTCAAATATGGCGTCTTACATATATTTTGAACTTACATAAATGATTTATTCACAATCAATCACAGTAAATCACAATAATTTCATATTAAAGAGGTTTTAACATTCACTGAACAAAAGTGACAAGTAAAGAGCAAATAGATAAGTTTGATACACAGCTTGCTCTCCGACATATGCCTGATGGTAATTGAAACCATTTGTTCTGGTTTGCAAGGTTTCAGACATTTGTTTTGTTAATGGGTGACAAAATATATATTTATGTATATATATATTATGTAACAAGATACTGCAACCCACTGTGACAACATTGTCACATAAAGTACTGTTATATAGAGGCTGATAAGTATCTGCCAAGATGGCAGTCAAGTTTGGAATGTTCCAAAAAGAATGGAATTGTTAAAGCCTAATTCTACTGTTCAATCTTCCTGTTAAGGTGCCGACCATGAACTTCGACATATTAACTATCTATGATGGCATATCCCGGCAACATGAGCTTCAGTATTGAATATTAAATGGTGCACAGTGGGATCTACTGTGCAAATCTAACTTTAAGATATTTTCTTTGTACAGAGAAGGAAGATTTGTGGATTTATACCAATCATTAATTTCATTACTTTTCCATGTGACATCACCATGACATGACCATGTCAACAACACATATTGTCAAAGATCAGTATTTACCTGCTATTCCATATTTATATTTTTTGACATTTGTTTCTTATGTAGTGTAAGTTGATAAATTATAATATCTGCCCAATTGCATGGTCAGTAACTGTACATCTTGACTTTCAAGATGGCTGCCAAGTTTGGAATGTTTTGAGAGAAAAAAAATATTGAATATTCAAATTCCATCTTGTCAGTGCAATCCTTTAAAAATGAAGTAATCTTGACTATTTGTGTGTGTGTGCACATCATTGATAAACTTAGCCCATATATTTATATTTACCCTGGTCCCATTTCTCGCAGGTAAGTCATTAACTCCTCCACAGGTGGCGCATCAGTCCCTGTAGCCTCTACGGGTCTGTACCGACCAATCAACCGGGCGATTTCTCCAACCTGCTTTGGTGATAGGACTCCCACAGGTTGTGAAGCTAGGGGTTAATACACCATACTTAAAATATCAGGTCTATCTACATTGGAATTATTCAATTTTTAAAAATATTATTTTATGCAATTCATATTAAAATTATACAGGAAGCATGTGTGCACACATTATATTAAATTCTCCCTATCTGCTCTCCCGTATCCGCTGCATTTTCAGAGCGCTACGATCGAATTTCACCTCGATTGTTGCACTGGGTACTTCCGGTCCAATTATACACCAGTCAAAACAAACGCACGTTATTCCTCCGTCATTTCAATCTGCTAGCTAAGTGTGTACAGGTCTTCAACGGTCATCTTATGTTCACTAATTGATTAATCATGTTCCAATGTAAATAAACTGAACTGCAATTTCAAAAATATGTGCTGCATGTGTCCCGAGTGCAGACATTCACTACGTGAGGTCCGTGGGCCAAACATGTGCCCCGGAAGTATAGCGTGCAACAAATCGGCCCACAATGCATTGCGAATCAACCGAGCTGACATCTGGTGTTCAATAAACCGGGAGAGCAGATAGCGAGAATTGAGGAAAGACATACTTTCATTAGTGAATGCTCTATTTTTCTTTTGTCTTCTCACATACATTACATATGAAAATCATCATCTTCATAATGTATAGAATCTACCATTTGTAGGTATTTCTTTATAATTACACACTACAATAGGTAAACTATTGTCTTTTCTTAACTTGCATATATTTTGTTTGAGTTTTAGATTTTAATCCAATGCAGCTGGGCAAACTCCATGGATGGCGAGACAGATGGACAGACACTACAGTGACAACACCTTTATTAGCACACTGTCCACCAGAGGCACACGCAAACTATATGATAGGTTCACCATGTCGCCCTCTGGTGGAGTTTGCTTTATTAGCTGAAGTTAGCCAAGGGGTAAAAATCATTTATATATCATACCTGACAGATCAAATCTACAGATATGGAATGGATACAGTATAAATTACCACTAAGTACTTAGAACCAGCATACCCATTGTGTTTTGTTCTCCTGTAGAGTGCTGTCCCCTGGTAGTGGGCACTGTTGACTTAGTGAATGCTGATATCTTGTGAGTAACCCCAGCCTGCATCACACAAATCTGGTGTTATCATTCGTTGACCAGCCAGTTTTTGACTGAATGCTATTTTCAGTACCATAGTAACATTTAATATAATTTTTGTCCAAATTTATCACTTTAATTTTGTTATTTGACAACACTTCAGTGTTATTTTATAAATGTAAAACAATTATTAAAGATGATGTTTAATCTTGATATAAACAAATCATGGAATTTTTAAGATTTCTCTCTCAATAAGTCAGGGTTAAATCCTTTAAATCTCTGATGTCAAAGTACGTTAAAAAGTAATGTACAGGTTGTTGTCTATTTGATTGTTCAAAATAAACAAGATCAAGTTCCTGACCTTGGTTTGGTCCTGTGAAGGTACTGTAGCAGTGTAGCTATCACCTGACATCATTACTGGACCTGCTTGATCCTTACTCAGTGGAGAAAAGATTCCTGTACCTGAAAAAAAAACCATTTTCTCTTACATAATTATACCTCAGTGTAGAATGTTCAGTGTGATGTGCATTCACTGCCACTTTTTCAGAATGCATTTTCTTTCTGTACTCTATGACTATATCAATGATACTGTGAGATCTGAGATTTGCTTCGTAAATATGCCAGACAATTTTATGCACGGGATAATCAAAGATTTTGGATAACTCACTTGTGTCTTGTTGTGATGTCTGTGCCTCATCTTCTTCAGTGTCACCTGGTGAGCGATTCAACAACTACAGAGGCAAGAGAATGAGATTTCCCTTATATTAAGGTTGCACAACAAAAACACAATTTTGCACAAACCCGCTATCATAGAGAGCAGATTTACAAAAACAATTTGGAGATGTTTTCAGGATTAACTTGCAGGGAATCCAAATATGGCATCAAAGTTAAACTGTCATGTGCACATCCACTGAATCATCAATTGTTCCAAGATAAGTAAATCCAGTGTAATAAAACTGCACTATTCAAATATGGCGTCTTACATATATTTTGAACTTACATAAATGATTTATTCACAATCAATCACAGTAAATCACAATAATTTCATATTTTCTAGGTTGACATGAAGCTGACCAATGAAACAAGTTTCAGAAATAATACTGATATATTTACCATTTTGATGTAGTGCTGTAGTTCATTCTGTCTCTCTTCATGCTGCTCAAATCTCTCACTCATCCCATCCACTGTGAAGTAATACAGGTAACATAATCAGTATCTCATACATAATTATTCCATATTAAATTGTGATTTTTAGGCATTTTTGTATAATATTAAAATGGATCTTAGGCACAAGAAATGCATCAAAGTTATCATATCATCATTGCAAATAGTCTATAATCTGCCATTTCCGAATTCATCACTTTATTAATTTCCTTCATGACTTTGTTCTTGGGAACAAATGCTTGTTTTCTAAAGAACTTTTTTAAAACATAAAACCGGGGGTAAATCATTACAGGTAAATAAGGACTTACTGGTGCTATCAAGGGTATTGTCCTGCAACATGTCCCGAAATTGTTCATCTTCATCACGACTGTCATTGTAGCTGGCCAAGGTCTCCAAGAAACTTGGCTTCTTCACTACAGATGGAGCCACCAGTACCTGCTGACTGCTACTAGAGGGCACCACTGCTGAAGACAACTGGTGATGGGTGAGCGCTTGCTGACTTGACCCTGTGGTGCTGTGCGTGTAGAATGCTGGGTCCTGCTGAGTATAAGTTGTCAGATTGGGAGGTTTTACAAGAGGCCTTTCTTCCTGGCAGGCTCCAGCAAAACTGTTCTCAGCTGACCTTGAAGCTACTTTTCTCACGACGAAAGGACCACCTGATGAAATTTCTTTTGGCTTTAAAATTGTCTGTCTTGACACATAACTATCCGACTCTGATTCTTGTGAGAGTTTTGAGATGTTATGTGTTTGAATGGGACCTTCCTGAGGTAAATCCCCATGACTTGTTCTCTGAGTTTCCCCAGCTGGTATGGGCCGAAACATAAATGCTGCACCACTCCCAGTGCTAATGTTATTTGTGGTGATTGGGTCATCATGGGTTGAAGTCAAAGTAAGTAAGGATGGGATACTTCCAGCAGCCTGAGTTGGGACAAAAGAATGTCCCATGGTCGAAATTTGTCCTGAAGACTGTTGTAAATCTGGCTGATAAGATATACTGGATGAACCTGCTGAAACAGTTTATTAAAATTACATCAAAATCTGGATCAGTAAGTTTATACAAATTTGAAGAAAACCTACATAAACTATAATTATTCTGCATTAGAAAATATATATTCTTGAATTAAAACAATTAATTTCATCTGAAAGTACAAGTATTTGCCACAATCTATTCCTATTAAATTTCATTATTCAAGGAAAATGATAAATAAATTATGGTCAAAACAGATGAAAATGGATCAATTCTTTTACATGCCATAAAAACTAAGAATCCAAGAATTTATTGTTCCTGAAATATGTTAAATCTACAGGATAAATTTTATATATGAATCCTGAAACTCATCCCAAAAACCATTTTATTTTTCAGGAGACATTGTTCTCTGTGAAAAGTTCACTTTCAGAATGATGTTAGTGGAAACAAGGTTATTTTCTTTGGCCTAATTTAAAGAGGAAGACAGAGGGCAGCACCTGTTGTGTTTGACTTGTGGAGATGGCTGGACAGTCCATGATCTGCACTGTTGCTCCTACAACATAAAAAGAACAAAATTACTTTGAGAATGAAATGTGTTGCAACAACAAAAAATCCTTTTCCATATTAAATTCCATATTTACTGAGTGAGTGAGAGAGTGATTTTGATATTTTCAGATTTTTGCTGAGGATATCAATTTTTGGGCTCAGTAGGGGCAATCAACTTTGAAGTGAACTAATATTGTGTTGTTTTTTACATACATTTTCAATGCTGATAAATATGGAGGAATTAACATTACCCTAGTTTGGTAGACTATCTGACATAATTAGGTTGATTTCAGAGCAACCAGCCTTGAAACACACGTCAAAACTCAGATTCTTAAAGCTTACAAACCTTTTAAGAAATGATTTTACAATACACACACAACAAACTCAACTTGTTACAGGCCTTGACATAAAGAGAAAAATGTTGGTTGCCCAGTTGGGCTACCAGAGCATGAAAAGTGGTGGCCCGAAGTTTCTAAGGATAATAGGATTTGCGATACAATAAAGAGTATTGTGCTGTAAAGTGTCTGAGTGGGGGTTACTTGTCCCAATCAAATGTCCATTGATCGTGATATGAGACAAATATCTATCAAAGACTAGAATAATAAAATCAAGATAGTTTGGGCCACTAAAACACCAAAATATGGTTGCCCAACTGGGCCACAACAACAGAGCATTCACTGGCCCAAATAGAGGATCTGGTGGCCCTGGGCCACAGTGCGTATGTCAATCCCTGTTGTTATGAATATATGATATGACTATAAATGATAAAAAGAAATGTCTGGCTTAAAATTGCATGGGTGTATTCCTTTGTCATTCATGTACTAAGGCTTATTGGAGACAATTAGAGAGTTGGACTGCATAAAAGCAATCTCCCATGATAAAAAAAATTAAGAATGCATTTCACCAGAGGACACTATTATTGTTACATTGGGAAACTAATTCCCACAGGCACCCTGCAAATTTGAATATCAATTGCCACCAGGTAAACATTCACCAGTGCTTCAAATGCCAGTAAAAAAAGCCAAAAAAAGAGTGTGTCATCTGTGTGATGTTGATTGGCAGGTATAAAGTAACATGTCTCACCTTCCAGTGGGACATAACCAATGGCACCATCATAAAAAAAAATTCTACTCTTAATGTAATTATGGGATATGTTTAAAAAAAACACAGATATAATGAAAACTCAACTCAGTTTGCAGTTATTGAAACAAAAATGTTCTTTTGTTTGGCCCAAGTCTTACCAATAATACAATATCTACTAATTAAGGGTTCAGCACATCACAGATTGTTCCCTTACTGGTCATCTGAAAGGAACAAATAGGTCTTTCTGACAGAGCCTAACATATATTCAAACTTCATACATCAATAACATTTCTGCTGGCCAGATGGTTATTAGTATTTGAGAGGTTCTCTGTAGTGATTGTGTTTAATACAATAAGGTTTATCTTGTGACATACAATAGAGAGAAGTCCTCATTGTCAGCTTAGTTCTGATTTCACTGTGCCCCTCACCTCTCAGTTTATTTTGGGATTTTCTACTGTTGGCTTAACTGACCAACAATTGCAGTTGGCTTAATTTTGGTTGCAAAAACACTTTTTGCAGCTGTTCTTAATACCCGCCTTTGATCAGACCTGAGAGCAATATAATTTATTATTGCTCTCAGATCAGACTAAAAGTAAATAGTAACAATATAAACAATCAATGAGAATTATTTCTCTCTCTTTCCCACCTGCCTTGTTTCATCCCAAAGGTGTCAACAAATATGTATACAATGGTTCCTCTGGTGATGCAGTGAGGGAGGAACCTACCTGCATATCTATTTATAATTTGGAATTTTTTGTATTTTTTATTTCAGTGAATTGAAGGCAGAGCTAGGAGTAATGTTGCATAAAAGTCAGTGAAGAAAGGTGATGTCTCTATCTCCATATATGTAAATTGAACTGTGAATGAGGTCTGAGCTAAACAGATGAGCAGCTGACAGCAAACTCAGTCAAACTTCTCTTAGAGTTGAATAATTATAATATTCATTAACACAGATGAAGTGGCTGTTAACTCCCTCCACATAAAAATTATGTGGACAGAGAGAGTTTCTGTGAGAAAAACCAAATTATGTCACAAAGTTTAAGTGGCAAGAGTAACAAGGCGGCAGTTGATAATTAGAATGACAATTATAGGGTTCTGTGAAGCATTTCGGCTCATACAAGTGGAGCAAGCTGAGGTGGTGATCACCTGGGGTGAAGGCTGACCAGGAAAAGGACACCCACACAATGAAACCACCAGCGTCGGCATTCCACCAGACATAAACACTGCACTCCTTTCTGGCATTTTTGCATGAAAACTGACAAGAGAAGCAAGTTTTCAAACTGCTATATAAGGTGCCATACATAAAAATACTTTGTGGACGAGAGTGGATTTAATTTATGACAAGACGGGGGAAATAGGTCATCTCTATTTACACCTTGGTACAGGTAAGCATTATATAACCTGCAGATAGCATGTCTGACTTAATACAACCATGGACTTAATAGATGTAAATGCCTTATTATTCAATCAAATAACCTGACTATTCATAATATTTCAGCTTGCCGGGCTTGTCTCTATCAGCAATTATATGACAACTATTTTTTATTATATGACAATTATTTTTTATATATTTCAACTTTTATTTTAACTGAAAGATCAATAAGATTTGATTGTACCTAATGAAAAGAACTCTGATGAGACAAATCAAAACATGATCAATCCAAAAAAAAAATATTTTCAACGAAAGCCTCCATGTCTCAAGAACTTATACTAGAAATATGCAGATGAACATTACAATATGTGAAGGTATGCAAGGCATGTATACTTAACCCCTGACAAGTTTAATAGCTTATCTTTATTTTTTAGAGGAAATCTATATTTAGCATGGTTTTGAATGCGACATTTGAGCACTATTATACACTTATAAAAGCCATAAAGATGCAATTTTAATTGGCAGCATTATAACCATAGAGCCATTTCACACTGTTTACTATGCAGTAAAACTTTCCATCTTAAAATGGTCATTGTTATTCATATACATATACATATATGAGCTTTCCTGCTAGAGAATGTTCTATCAAACCAAGGGGAATGTGAAGGTATCTGGTCAAAAGAGCCACGATTCAAAAGTGACCATGGCACCAAATGGCATGCGCATCTGAGATAATAGCAAAATATTCAAATAATTGCCAATCTTAATTGCCAGCTACTTTCGCCCATAATCAAACCTAATATCTGGCATATATTTCTGTGAATATTCTCACTTTCCCTGCAGGCCTTGACATTGCTATTCAAGTTTGATGGCCATACATCAATATCATGCATTGTTTAACTCATATTTTCTCTGACTTGTGGATAATTTACACCTCTCACGTTTATAAAATGCCTGAATTTAGCAGTTTGACTGCTGTCCAATTGACAGTTCAGGAGCACGATCACCTTCGTATAGCAGTTATTTTAACCATAATTCAATGTGAATACTTGTCAGTCCTTAAGAATTGAATTTCTAAGGCATTGAAAGTTGTGGTATTTAAGGAGGGTTGAAGGGTGCGGCTGGTTCATGAGTCTCAGGAATGTAGGCCTCCATGAACACATATCTAATGTAGGTCAGTATGTTATGGCATTATTAATCTCAATCAAATCCATTCAAATAAAAAACTTAGCTTAATTTCATTTTGAAGATTTCTGACTTATGAAAGAGAAAGGCTGTTGATGATTCAAATAGAAAACAACTTATCTAACTTTATAACCAAAAAACTCTGAATGACACAACTGTGGGGGATTACATGCATAGATAACAGGTTGCAATGATCTCCAATTTTTATAAAACTTGTCATGACTTTGTTAACCCTGCTTCAGTTTACATTTTTATATCCAAATCTGACATGTTCTTTTCAATGCACATAAGCACTGCACAGTGCACCTGTTTTAATATCAACAACAGTTACTGCAACATCACTATTTTATTTGAATTTCAGTCTTTTCACAAATTAGTTATTGCAAGTAGGTCAATATTGTCCAACTAAAAGTCACTGTGTCCAAGTTAAATGCCTCACAGTGACTTCATTCACTCAGATTGCCACAAATGATCATATTTCATGGAGGGTTTCGGGATGAGATTATAAGTTTACCATGGTTACTATTGTCAATTGTTTTTCTATAAATTCAAATGTATTAATTCATCTATGATCATATTTATATATGTTATAATCTGTGATGTAATTCATATACAAAGAATTATCAAGATGTACCTTTTTAATGGTTAAGGTGAATACTGTTTACGTCTGCCAATCTTACAAACAACAACAAAACACCAAAGCGCCTTTTTACATTTTCCTGTTATCTAATACTGACTCATGTGTCTTAATTAGTACTTAGACTCAGTTTCTTCAAGAGATTAACCTTGTAATATATCATCCTCATCAAGCATTACATGACTAGATAATCTTATAACCAACCACAACAAGCCAAAGATGATGTCATGTAATTTCAGACAATAATAACTATCTACTGACCCAATATATCTGCAATGTTAACCAGGAAACAAATGTATTTATCATTAAGTCGGTGTTGAGCATCTATTAGGGCATGTAAAAATTGGACTCAACAAGGTCAGGCTTGAACCTTGCTTGTCTACATTAAACTTGTATTAAATGAGGGATTCTTATCAAACATACTTTTGATGTGGCTTTAACGGGTTAGTATGGCCAAATATGTTTTATCACCACCGAAAAACTGTTTTGCAACCTTTATACAATGCTTTCGTAATACGCAATTAACTCAATAAAACTACGAGCCAGTTATCTGGCAGGATGCCAACTCTGAGCTTAAGCTATAAAATAACTCTTAAACATTCCTTAAATCTGATAAGGTTCAGATGACATAATATGATTACTGGTTTTATTTATATAAAAGGAGGGGATTTTCATACATTTCATAACACTGCAAAGAATATACCATGTCACTCAGACTGGTGAATATAACATTATATAACAATACAGATCTCAGAAAAATATCATTTTACACAGAATCTCACTGGATGGTGGCATGTCCTGTTAATAAACAGCAGGTAAGTCACCTTTTATATTGTCACATAAATACAGCCACAACCTGACTGGGTTGCACTTCCCATCATGGGGCCATGAAAAGGTTTTGGTCTCGTAGCTAAACACCCAGTTATGGTTCTTCTTGAGACTGCACCATTCTGAACTTGATTCTCACAGCAGCACACCCTGTCATGGCCATATATGGGTATTCATCTCAAAGATGGTGCAGCCCACCCTGTCATGGCCCTACATGAGCATTCATCTCACCATGCTCATAGCTGATGAAGTACATGCTGTCATGGCCCTCCCCACATGAGCATTCATCTCTCAACTGATGCAGCACACCCTGTCATGGCCCTAAATGAGTATTCATTTCATAACTGATGAAGTACATGCTGCCATGGTCCTATATGAACATTCACCTCCCAGCTGATGAGGAACATACTGCCTAACATATCGGCCTTCACCTCCCTGCTTATAAATGCCAATGTTATCATCTGGTATCATATAGCAGCAAGCAACGCTAACAAGCTTTTACAGGTAAAGTGTCAGCAAAATGGAATACATATAAATACACATCCAGCTGAGACAGGTAGATTGGATGCAGTTCAAGACATCATACTGTACGATATGCAATCAATAATACCAAAGAAAATGCCATCATTATGAAATCCTTTAATTCTACAAAGGGGACAAGAGAATAATTTAGCAAAAATGACCGAGGTTCTTCTCTTGGTGGGGATATGCATCCAAATACCATCAATGAGGATGATCTGTCATCAAGGTAATCAAGGTCAGATATATTATGGAATTAGAGAGTGCAAATCCGTGCTTATCACCAGGAGAGAGGTTGAGGTGTGGTGTGGAGTGTCCACTGGGGCCCGGCTCATGTCAGTGACCAGCTGCTAAGTGGCTAAGTTATCCTGCTAAATATGACAGCACACAGATACACATGTATGCTCCATGTGGTCAACGGCCAGATTATCAGATCTGATGTCATCACCGGGCAATCTCTGTCTTTTAATGATGTCCATCACCCAATGCAGCTCCACAGGCTCACAGACACTGCATATATCTCATAATGTGTGCATGACTTAACCATGACACCCAGGACTGATCTACCACACATCTGGGAGCTGATACTTTAGGCACTAAAATAAGGTATTTAAATGTGCATAAAGGCTATTTACAATTATGTCCTTTTTCTTCTAATTTGTTAAAACCAAATAAAACAATGTTTTGCTCAAAGCATGTCAACTGCTTTGCTCAGTCTGATACCCTACATGTCGCCTATGTGTCGCCTACATATCGCATGCATATCACCTATATGTCGCCTGCATATTGCCTACATGTCACCTATATGTCGCCTACGTGTCGCCTACATATCGCCTGCATGTCACCTATATGTCACCTACATGTCGCCTGCATGTCACCTGCTGCAGATCTGTGTGCCTTGCAATTGTGTCAAGAAATTTCAAATAGAAACTGACCTAAAATCAATCTAATATGTGCAGCCCTTTTGTTTTCTTTGCCAGACATGAATTATTTTATCATTTTAAGTACATTCTTCACTGAGATATTGTTATATCACCACAAAAAATACTTATTATGGAAAATTATAGTGTAAATAATTATTACTTCAGTCATTTTCGGGGTGAAATCTGGTTGGATATATTTTTGGCCTATGTTAATGTGCACTTAAAAATATGATTGCAAGATGTTCTTAAATGTTTGCAAAGATTGGGATGACATGACTAAAAGTCTGTAAGGAATCTTCCCTCAAAGACTTATTTCAGAAAACATTGAAAAGATACACTTTGACCAAATACTTTCATAAACTTCAGCCTGAGATCACAAGATGAAATGTAATAGTGTGAATGCTTATACTTGACTGCAGGGAAATTTGTCCCATTGTTGGAATATTGTGTTTTTCACACCACTAAACACAACAGTCCTATGATGCCCTTTGATCAAAGGTGGAATGTCTTCTTTTTCTTACTGCACCATTTTGATTGTTCAGAATAAGTCCTACGTGAAGATTTGAGATCTACAGGTGCTGTATGTATATTCACTGTCTGTCTTAATTTGAACAAACTTGACATGTTAAATATCTTCAATTTGAGTGCACATGGCAGTCTAATTTTGGATCTAAATTTAGATGTCCTGCCACACTGCCCATACTCAAACCAGATGGGTTCACCATTCTTCCCCTCTGATCACAGTGGAGTTAAATCCTAGAAAAAAAATCTCAATGAGTGGTTAAACAACATTGTTTTTAAAAGCACAGTATTAATTCTTTTTAAAGAATGTTTCTTGTTGCATCACTGACTACAAAGCTACTTAATATTACTACATTTATATTATTTCTTTTTTATTTATGTTTCCTTGTGTATTTACTGTGTTTCCTTGTATTTACTACAAAACTTTTTATTTGGACATGTCAAAACATTAATAAATGCTTTCCTGTGTGCCTAATGCGTTTGAAGTGTGTGGGAAGGCAAAGGTCATCAGTACCGTATATCATTCCAAATGTCTCTACCATGTGGTCATATTACAAATACACTGCAAATATTTCTTTCTTCGTGTGCAGAGAAATAATTAAATCATGAACAAAAGAATTTCATGGAATGTAATGCAAGCGATTCAAAGACAAAATAATATCTAGTGTGACTGACGAAAATCAAAAATGTACTTCTTCATTTTAAAATACATGAAAATTTTGTATCAGTTTAAGAATAACTCAGAATTCATGGCAAGAATGACTCATCCTGGTGTGAAGGCAAAATGGACACATTTACAAATTACAATTTATACATAGGTATTTATATTATACAAATATGGACCTGGGTGGAGTGCAATATGACTTTTTATGGACCTTCGGAAAGTCATATTGCACTCCACCCAGGTACATATTTGTTTTATTCTATGATCACTGTGTTAATTACTGCCATTGTGTTAATTACTGGACATTGTTGTGATTGCTGTCGTCTGCTTCCCAGTCTGCAGGTCACTCAGAGCAAGCTGGTGACGTCATTATAGGGCTTCCCCAACATTTCCCGCCATGGAATTCCCCATCAGTGCAGTGGAAAGTATATTGACGTGCAATATAATGCATCTGGTCAATAAGACAATTTAGAGAAGCTCATGTGACCAGGAATTGACCAATCACAGCACAGAATACACAGTGATCATAGAATAAACTAGTATATTTATCAATGACAATGAATATTTCCTATGGAAATATGTATTTTTAGAAAATTCAAATAAAAAATCTTTTGTCTCTACCAATATAATTTGTTTTGGAGGAGGCTGATATTAATATGAAATTAGAGGTAATTAAAACAAAACATAACAAATAAGCAAAACAAAAATAACAGGTGGATCAAAATACAGTCAAGCCCCGCCAGTCCGTCATGGTCTGTCACACATAATTCTGCCGGTTTCACGAGTCTGACGGTTTGATGAAACGGACATCAAATGAATACAAATAAAGAAAGATTAGAATGGTTGCAGGCAAATCACTGTCGGTAATTGATATGCCGGATTATCGGGGGACGGTCCGGCGAGGTCTGACTGTATAGACACCTTTACAGGTGCTCCTAGTATTTATTTTCTGACCATGTCTTGGTTATCAGTTATCTTTTTATGCATATATATTCTCACAATGCTTCATGTTCAAAGTTTGCATTAAAATCTATCTGTATTCAGAGGCAAAGTGCACTTCAAAATGTTTGATTATTATCAAGTCAGCACCTTAATGTGTGAAAAACACCATTGACATTTTGTGTTTTAAGAGAGTGTGTTTCACACCCGAGTGTCATATGTCACCATACAAGCTGATGTGACATCATACAGACAATAAGATGAGTGCAAATCAATCTCATCTCAGCTTTGTATCATGTGTGTACGTGGATAACATCACATCATTCTATCTATATATTCATATCTTGATTTTCTTGTCTGAAGTATATTGTACAGAAAGGTAGGACTTGCTATTATTATTTTAAGTATTGTGGGGACCATCAAAATGTGCAGCATCTGCGTGTGTGCCAAAAAATGTTTAACAAATATGGATTGGCACCACCCACACGCTTCATATTAAAATCAAAGACAAGTTCAATATTATCCTTGCCGTGAACTTTCTGACGAGATAAAATGCTTCAGGATATCAACATGAGACTGGGTGGATATTATGCTTATTGTTTGGCCCAGAATGTCTTGAATATCTGGCCATCTTAATCAGTAGCCAACTTGAAGGTTCTCAGAGGGGCTCGATTCTCTTTAAATTTATCTGAACTTCAGAGACTCCAAATCAAATTATGGTCAAAATAACTGTGATACCAAATGGACCAAATGTTGTATTACCACATTAGACCTCGGTCAAACTGCTGAATTTGGATATTTTATCAATGTAAATTATCTGCAAGTGTCAGATACCAATCTCAATCTTAATAAGCTACCTTCTGCCATAACTTGACCTCATGTCCGACACATAATTCTGTGAATATTCTCACTTTTCACTCAGGCCCTGACAAGTTTGTCAGCCATTTTAATCTTCCAAAACGCAAATAAAATGCATTTCTAAGCATAGTTAAGTTCTCTAATCTACAGTGGATAAGACTGACAAACGGTAAACTTCCCTCTCACCTACACAAGGTAAACACTTTCACTTGTTTTACAAATACCTGAACTGAATGTGGGAGATCAAGTTATAAGTTATAAATGATGCAACCTTTGGTCCGTTCAAGATCAGCTGCAATAGTATTTACCTTAGGGAACATGTGATCTATAGTTGAAACATCCTGATAGACCCGAGTATCAAGCTTGTTTGATTTGAGAGATAAACACATGGCACTTGATGATGTAAACAATTTGACATAAGATCTATTTTGCAGCAAGCTAAACATAATAAATTACTGAAGTGGAAAACAAAACTTGTGTACATTAACACAGATTTGGAAGCAGATTTTTTTTAAATTATGATATATTATATATTAGCAATATATTATGAGGTATTGATATTAGCTATTTGCATGTAAATATTCTGGACATTTCTCCAATTAGGGTTGGTAAAGTCAGAAAATGGCTACACCAATACATTACAACCAGACAGTGCAAATGCAAAAGTCAATAAAACAACAAGACAAAAATAGCTTTAGTAAGAGCAAGCAGTATTATGTGGCACATTCAATTTAACAAGCTGAAGAACACAGGTTTAAACATGTTCATTGTTACCAATTGTTCCACAATTTGAGGCAGGATGAGTACATTTAATCACATTTCAAAGACTATTCACCAAGTTTACACTTCTAATTTTAACTGAATTATTTCAGTATACATTCTCTCAGGCAATGCTCTTCCAGGTAAGGCTTGTACTGATGCAGTATGTTTTTATAAGATCAAGGACGGTCACCTCCAATGTAAAACTGTTTAACAAATCATTAAAGTGTTACATAATTGTAATGTTTCGTTTGGCAAAACGTCAGAAAGAAACAGCAACAATATAGGATTAAAAAGCCTACAGGTGAATGCTCAACTTACAATGTTCAAACATTCCTAGTTTGATTGGATGGACGCAGCAGGATCCTGGATTGCAGGACATATTATGTTATGCTAATATTAACTCTCTTATTATTTCTGTGCTTTCAGGTATCTGAGACAGTCTGGGTTTGGAGTGTGCTGAATTCTGAATTAGAATCTGAGAGACTTTGGCAGTGTAAAATGATCAAGTGACTAAATATTTGTCAAACACACACAGCGACATTGCAGTATTCATTCACAGTCATAAGGGAACTACATTCTGACCTGAGGTCAGCACTACATGGAGGATTTGGAGTCCTGTATGAACAGAATAGAACGCTTGTAGCTTGAACATTTATTATATCTGAAGGAAGAGCAAAAAAAATGGAGGCTGATATAAGCTTGGCAATGCTTCTTGCACAGGAAAAAGAATACAAAGAGATAAAACATGGGATTGCATCTGAAAAAGTGTGTGGGGACAAATATATAAATGTCACCGAAATGTGCGAGATAAAATCAGTAGAACAATTGGATAACGACTTCATGCATAAAGAAGGGCACATTTTCACTCACTCAACACCAAACAGTGAGAGGGTCGAGAGTCGACGGGGAGAGAATGATTCACTTGGGTATGACTCTGGAGGAAGCACGTGTGACTCGGGGAGCTCTGAAGCAGAGGAGGCTAACATATCAATTCCCAGCAGAAGTATAACATCTAGCCGGGAATCTAACCGTGAGCTTTATCATTCTTGTATGGTAAGAAGCACCAATCAAGATTTCGGGTCAGAGTCATGGGAAGATGTTGATTCGCCTATCCTTCGACACTTGACCTCCCATTCAGGTCTCATGAGGTCTGATCATGAGTCGACCATCTACGAAGATGCTAAAGATATCCTTGATAATAATTCTAATATCTCTCATTTTTGCCCCACGCAGCCTGACTGGGACAAAAGTGATCAAACAACCAGCGGATTAAGAGACATAACTTTCTTATCTGCTGACTTGTGTAATCATGTGCTATATCACTCAACAATGTCAAGTCACAAACAAGAGGGTTTTGAGCAAAGTACATGTAGTGAACAATCCTACGATAGCTCAGTATTAAACACGTCGGAGGATGAGGAGATGTCCTCAAATAGAAAACGACGAAAAAGGTTTGTCTCCAATACAGCCTTGTTAAATTGTCTGAAACATTATGATGCCAAAGAATCATTGTTTTGTCAGGAATGTTCACAGCCGATGTGTTATTGGTGTAAAATAAACAATCACAAAAATCATGAGTACACCACCATTGACAGTGCTGGGATAGAGAGGCATGGCTTTCTCAGGCGACAGAAAAGGCACATAAAAAAGAAAAGGTCCGAATTTGAGAAGAAAATTGATGAGCTGAAAAACTATGAACAGGATTTGAATGAGAAAAGAAAATTGGTTGAACAAAAATTAAACACAAAGAAGGATTATTTACATGATATAGTAGATCGATGGTATAACAAAATGAGTCTGAAAATAGATGCAACATGGAGCCATGAAATGACACAGCTCATGGCTCACATAGATGAGATTGAATCTTCCCTAAGCGAAATGGACGCATGTGTCAAAAAAATAAAAGAAATGTTGATTTGCAGGCATCCAACTGAACTTCTCAGGGATAGTAAGGAGCTACTCCAAACAATATCCACACTCAGTGAAATGCAAGTGTCACAACCACAGCAAAACATTTGCTTCATATTTGCACCTGGCATCCATTTGGAGTACTACTTATATGGGGATTTCACCACAGGTGCTGCAACTGCTGGTGGGAACAGAACAAAGTTGATTGCTCAAGGTCGAGAACTGCTTTCTTTTGACTCCAGGGACCTTAAAAGTTCTAATTACATGGCAACAGGCTTGTCACTAACTCCTGATGATGAAATTATTGTCACAGATCTTGGGTTAGACATGATAAATATATTTAGTCCGATTGGTAAGAAAATGTGTACCTTGAACACACTACCTCAAGACCAACCAACAAAGACAGTGAAAAAAGGTGGCAATTTTGTGGTTGCATGTAAATCTGGTCTGAAAATATATGACGCCAAAGGAAACTTTGGTCACAAGATTGAGACTTGTCTGGAGACCCCTCAAGGGATTGTGCAAAATCGCAATGGAGACCTGGTTGTCACGGACACTGATGAAAGCGGATCAAGTCTGATACACATATTTGCCAATGCTGACTTGCGCAATTTACACACTATAATAGGAGGAAAACATGCCCCAGCATTTAAAAAACCATGGTACTGTGCGATAGATGAGCAAAATAATATCATCGTGTCAGACCGTGAGGAACACACAATCAAAATACTCAATGCAGTGGGCATGGTGATCTGTGAGTTTGGACAGAAGGGCTACAAGCCCGGGTGTTTCTTCCATCCCGCTGGAGTGTGCGTTGACAGTTTTGGTCACATCTTGGTGGCTGATTGCTACAACAGCCGGGTCCAACTCTTCTCAAAGGAGGGACATTTCCTGGGTGTAATACTGAATGAAGAAAATGACCTCTCCTTTCCAACTGACCTTGCCATTGACAAGCAAGGACATCTGGTGGTCTTGCAGGGAAATGGAGAAGTCAAAGTATTTCAATATATGTATTGATTGACAAAGATTGTGACATATTTTTCAGGTCAAACTGTGATGTGATACTTAAGATCATTTATTGGGTTAATCCTCCTACTCAAGGTATGCATGCTAACCCAAGATTGAGATAATGAGTCTCACATTAGCTCCACATGACCTCCTCAGCTGACATTGTACATGATCAATATACAAAGTAAATATATGACTAATAGTAGTCCAATATAGAGTAAAAACAAGTGAAAGGTTGGAGAACATTACTGACTTAGTGAAATATCCAAAGCAAATTTAAGATACCCTTGGGGATGACATCTCCTGAGGTTGTACAGTAAAATTAAACTAGGATTTTCTCTTTTTATATTTTGAACTTCATTTCTTAATTTCTCTCAAAAATTAATATGAATATCAAATGAGCAATTCCCAAAAAACATTAATTTCATTTTTTTTCACATTTTGGTAAGTCGGAAGTTTCTCTGGATCTGAATCAGTAAATTAATCATGATGAGACTGTGATAAGATAAAAACTGGTAAATATATCTGAAATTTATTGTTAATATTTGGACTTGTGATATGTATGCATTGTATCACAAACTGAACTATATGTCTGGTTTCCATGTATATGTAGATTTATGTTAATAATGTATTGAACATTAACTTATTATCTGTGATAAATAGAGGCTCAATATGTATAGATTAATAAACATTTAACACAAGGAATAACTTGAAATGTTTTACATTATTGATGGAGGAGAATTGGTGGTATATGTTGATGAATGTGGGGGAAGGGGATTATTCAACAAAATTACAATTTAAGTAGCATAAAGCTTTCATGAAATCCCAAGAGATAACAGGCAATTTTACAGAGATTTATGATATGTTTAAATAATATGTGGTCATGGAACTGTGATACAAAACATGCTAAATAATGTGCAGATGATGGAAGTTATGAAGGTAGCAGAAGTTCACTTGTCATGAGTTTAAAGTTCAGCCAACACATGACTAATTAGACACTGATCTAATTTTCAAGTTCACTAGGACAAAAACACAGTACTTTCTGGAACAAATTTGCATCTCACAGACAGCAAGAGCAATTTCCTGATGTGTGACAGTATTTCTCTATATCAAAATTTTAAGGCAACCATGCTCCACGTTGAAAAACATTGTTTCTATATAACTGAGTGCATAGAAAGCTTGGAGAACCATCTTCACTCCACACCTGTATCTTGCTGCGAAGAAGTCAAAACTTGTGACCTTTAAGTGTGGTTTATTGACACGACTTACAGATCGTTCTCGAAAAGTCAAGTTATTCACATGTCAATCTATCCATTGATAACTCCTAACATTCTTTGTGTGAGAATGTGTGATAAAGATAATATATTGATCTTTGTTGTTGTGAAGACATATTGGTGCAGAGTAAGCATATTACATCACTACCCACCACAATTAGCTGGTAATAATAATAATAATAAAAATGATAGTAATGATAACAATAATGATAATAATAATCAAACATTTAAATTACACTCAAACAAACAATCAAACAAACAATCAAAAATCAAACAAAGAATGCCCATGGTTTTTTGAGAAAGTGTGTCTTTAAGTGCTTTTTAAATTGTCAGATTTACAGTTTTTATTATGCAGAGATAGGAAATTCCTTATTTTTGGAGCATGTACTTCAGAAGCCCTGTCACCATAATCTTTATATTAGACTTTGATACTACAAACAAATTCATTGTTATTATTTTATCGTAAGGGCCTTGGAGATTCCTTTGGTTTAAAAAGGCATGACTTCTTTGCCTCAAAGATCTGCACAGTATTTTCCCTTGCCAAAATAACTTCTTTGATCCTTGCACTGGCTTTGATTGGTTAATGTCAAATGTAAACATATTTGGGACTACTTTCGAATATTAAAAAACAATTAATCTAACACAAACACATCAATCATTTCCATTGATGATCAGACATCCCTGATGATAAATTTTGGACAATGTTGCTAATGTTGATGTTGATGCTGGCGTGAATTTGGTTGTACAAAGAGGCACTGAAAGAACTTGACATGCCAATTCATCAGCTCCAACTCAATCAAACCAAATCTGGCAACCTGATTACGTTTTGACCTGATCACGTTTTGACCTGATCATGTTTTGACCTGATCACCTTTCAGGACTGTAAACCTCCTCTAAGAGACTTTCAACCTGTGTCACATCTAGATGTCAATCTGGGTATGTTTACCTATCAATCTAAGATAAAGCTACTGTTTGTTTATGATAAGATGAGGTCATCAATACAAAATGTTGTGATGAATATGCCTTTTGATTACCTATCTTATGATGACACGATTAACATAACAAACTAATAAAATTATGTTGATAAAATATCTGGGCAGTGACCTATTACAATACTTTTGCAATCATGTGTGATGCCAAGTCTGTATTTTGCAATGGTTGAACTATGCCATTGAATTCAAACCTAATCAGATTTCATGATTTTTATCGTCACCAACCCAAGTTTAAGTTTAGAGACAGCAGAAATAATTTATCTCCAGTCAAACAACTGATCTCTTTGTCCATTTGTGCCAGATATTCATAGTGGGTAGCTCCTGACAAATTTTGGATGGGGTTTTGTGGTCCACTCCCTTTGGCAGAACAAATGGTCAGTGAGAATTCAAGCATGTCTCCCACAAATAAACTTTCTTTGGATGACACACTCTGATAAACCCATTCTCTTAAGCTCTTAAATATCATTAAATTATGCAGAATCAATCTAATTTAAGAAATTCCCAGACAAATTTCTGGCTTAATTTAATCTAATCACTGACTACAGATTATAACAGAAGAGACCATAGAGAAACAAAGCTGCTTCTCCACCACCTTCTATTACAGCGTATGGTCTCAGTAAATAGGAGCCTAAATATTACAGTAAGTGCTGTGATGTTAAAGTAGTATTTCAATGGATAGACAGAATCACTATTCAGTATTCGCATTGCAATGTTATAACTTATAAAAGCTCAATGGAACCCAACATGATGGCGTGAGTATTGTATAACCCAATTCCACGTTAAAAAGTGCTATTTCTTGAGGATATCAAATAAAGCATAACATTAATCTGAACAAATTGAGATATTTTGCTTTCATTTTTTTAAGCTTTTTGCCTTCATTTCTTTAAGCTAGAAACTACAGCGAAAACAAACTGTATGGAAATGGTTCTGTGTTATGTGAATACAAATTTACCTGGTAAATTGACCATGTTGTGGTTGGCTTGTTGTGGGCAAAGTCAGGTGACCATTCTGAGCAAGCTGATTCGCTGCCTGGGTGAGAGCGTATGTCACCATTGTATTTGTCAAATGTGACTGATTGAAGGAACTGGAATCTGGCTGACTAGTAATGCTGGATGGATATATGCCTGACCCCAAACCCTAATAATTAAAAATTATGAAGTCAAATGTTAAAAAATCATCATTTTTATATTCTAAAAAAATATCTGACCCAAAAAGGCTGTTGTTTAAAATAATAACTGTATAAACTCATAGATAAATTATAAATACCACCCAACTTTTAGCATTCCAATCTAGTACTAGGTTTTATTGACATTATTCCAATAATTATATCATTTTATTATAATATAATAAGGTAGGATAAATATGGCCTGTGTACCTCATCCGGTTTGTGTTTGAGGGTAGAGTTTGCTGAGGGGTAAGCTCCTATCTGCAGCAGTCTCAGTGCCTCACTACAGTGAGCCTGCATCATAGACTGCAGCTTCCCTGTCATCTCCATCCTAAAATACACACATTGTTGTTAGCAACTTTCACAAAGCCTAAATATCTATAACTATGGTGATTTTACTCAATTTTCTTTCATTCAGTGCTTTATAGTGCAATTGGGGTTACCATCTTGTTTTTTTTAATGATTGGACTTTTTTTGCACTTTCGATTTTGTGTGCAGTTCCAGTATGTTGTTTTCAATGTGGCAAGATGGCAACCTGCAATCAGCCTATTGGATTCCCAAGTTTATCCTTATTTGTGAAAATTTTAGGTTAGTTATTTTTCTATGTAGCTAAAAATAATTGATTCAATTAATAATAAAAATAAACCAAAAATATCCCTACCTTTGACCCTCTAATCTCTTGACATGCAATTTCAAGTTGTCCAGTTCTTGTTTAGCTTCACATATTCTGAAATAAATCATTAAACAAAATTATAAATGTTTACTTTGCACAAAGCTTTTTCTTAATATTGGACTACTATAATGATTTCATTTCACAATACTTACTTTTCCTCAAAGTCTAAAGCTTGTTGTGTAATTCTTTCATCTTTTCTCCTTAGGTCATCTTGATAATGTTGTAATTGTTCATCCATTTCTTTCGAGTGTCGCTGGTTAAGTTCAAACATTTGCCTGCGGTGGCGCTCTCGTAGCTCATCCTCCGAAGTTGCTTGGCGCTGATGTGCTTCTTCTACTCTCTCTGTCAGCTGTTTATAACAATAATTTGGGCAATTATAATTATAATTGGGGCATGATAATATCATTTTATATTGTTAACATGATAAAATTACAAAAGAAAGCTAGTGAAAGTAATCTCATTCAAATGCCATCACCAGTGTTTGACTGCCACCTGATGATTTTTTATACTAGTGTCACCTGGTGTTATTTTTTAACACAATCTTATTTCATAAAAAAAAGACAGCCCAGAGAAGGCCTGAAGGTTTATTTCCATAGCTCAGTTACTGACCTGTCTCTCATATGTTGCTCTCAGCTCAGCTTCAAGTTTACGTTTGCTACTTTCTAGTCTAGCTTCCAATAATCCCATCTCCACTCGTAAACTTTCCTGCAATACAAGGCAGCCATTTTCAACCTTCTATCATATATATATATGAAAGCCTATCAAAATAATTGGCAGTTTGGTTTGGAAACTGAAATATGCTAGGTAAAATAAGTCGATTAAAAAACGTTACGTTGAATGTCTTTTCTGAAGAGAAAAATATAATGTGCATCAAGGTGAAGGCGTTTATATCAGCTGCTTGCCTCAAAACAATTTGGTTCAGAAATAACCAATATAAGCCCATACAATATATACACTTTGCTAACCTCCAAAGTAAACCAATGATAAAATAAATATAAATAAATAAACCACTGTAAGAGGGCATAGAAGCTTCATTTTGGGAGATAACTTAGCTTTAAAAGAAAACGTTGTTTCCAATATTCTTATGCATTGTTCAGATATTTTATATTCAATTTGTTGCTAGGCATCTAAACCTTTTGGAATGCCATATACCAACCTTTTCTCTATTTGCATTCTCCAAATGCATATGCAAATCTTGGAGTTCAGTCTGAGTCGCTGACAGTACCTCTCTTGTGTCATTTAACATCTGACTTTGTTTCTCACTTCTTTGCTAGAAAAACATATTTGGAAACCATTTTACAACATTTTTTTTTAAATATCTGATTCTTTGTAACTGTAATTTATCAAATCCTGATTTTGATTTTTAGATATCACATTCAGAACTTGGAGTATTAATATGACTGTTACCATCCCTTATGAACCTTTTTATACAGGCATGAGGTGGGGGCTGAAATTCAGTTAAAGAATTGATCTGTCTTCTTTTTTTTTAGCATAAATCTCTTACCTTTTCTTGTTCTACCCCAGCGAGATGATTATCAGTAATTTCTTCAATTTTCTGCAAGTATTCCTGTTCCTTTTCTTCCCATGTTTCACGCTCCTGAAAAAGACATATTTAAACTGAAAACATTTTATAGCCCACAATTCTTTTTAAACATCTATTATATTTAAACATGACAACCTCAGTATTCCCAGCCTCCATACTCACACTGTCCAGAATGTGTGTGGCATCTAGGAGCTGGCTCTGAAGTTTCTCTTTGTCCAGGGCCAGCTGGTCTCTCTCCACTGTCACCACGGTCAACCTTTCCCTGTCCTGCTCCAGCAACTTGGTTGTCTCAGTTCTTTCTATTTCTTGCTCATGCGCCTGGAGTGTCATGCAGAATATATTAATAAAAATATTTCATTTTCAGTGAAACAATTTTTTTTCAGATTAATTTCTTTTAATTTTTTTTCTGTGATTTAGATAAAGTAAAAATTTGTGGCTCTCTATTAACACACTTTTTTAAAGCAGCTAAACAAAGTTTGTTGACAAAGCGTTGAATGGTTGATTTGGATTTAGCAGAAGACTCAACTTCTTTCAAATGGCACAGAAATTCATGTAGGGTAATATGATGGGTAATAACATTTGATCACCAAGTTTAAAGTATAAATATTCATATTATGTCAGGAAAATGTGCTTGAAAATCTAATTTCTAATGTATCATTTAGTTGACACTGATAAGAGTCTATATCTTGTCACCTGTTGTTTAGAGTCTGTTTCTGCCTGCTCCGCTCTCTCCTGGGCCTTCCTGAGCTGCTCAACAGTATCAGATAATTCCTGCTCAAATCGCACCAACATCTGAAATTGTATAATTGCAGGAAATGTTATCAACCCATTGATTACTCGTGCACTTTCTTCTTTTTCTAAAGTATTGACTCATAAAAGATATATGAATATGCACCAACTGCAAAAATCAAATTACATTCGGTGGGCGATTTTGATTCATAGGTTAAAAAATATATTACAACTTTGTGACAAAATAGAGTACAAAGCAATGTCTGGAGGTAGTTTGCTTAAAACCACCAATCACTCTGGAAGTATTCTGGACGTTATTATTGAGGTAGTCTGCCACTTACCTGCTGCTGTCTGGCCTGGGTGGCCTTCATCTCATCATTCTCTCCCTGAATCTTGCTGATCTGTACCATCTTCTCTTCTTCCTTAGTTTTCCAACCTTCCACCACTTTTGCAAGAGCCTGTAAAAAAAAGAGAAGATAAACCACCCTTTTTCTTCCTTGACACCAATTTTCAAAATATTTATCAAACATGATAAATAACAATATATATTTTCCATTGTGTAAAAATTGTCTTGCCTTGAAAGAATGTTACAAACCGTTTTATAAAAATGTCATATAATCTTAATCATTTATCACCAATGTATTAGCAGACTAAATGGTGATGTATGAAGCATACCTTATCAAGCTGTTCTATCATCGTATCCTTCTTCCTGTCTGTGGAGACAGCCACGGCCAGCTGCTGCTGCAGATCCAGCATCTTGGTCTGTAACTCCCCTATTTCCTTCTCCAGATGCTACAAGTATACACAACATCTTGATAAATTCCCTGAAGTTACAAATATATAATCTAAAAATCTTATGTGAGATGTTCAGTCCTGTGTCCAAATATGGTGATTCTTCAAATGCGGATGACCTAAATAATATTCTTGTTTCTGCTTTCATGTAAAGAAGAAATATGGGTTTGTAGGTAGGTATTTTCATTGTCTTATTTTTCATTTTCTCATTTTTTTTACAAGATTAACCTGTTGCATGACAGCATAAAAAATAACCAAAATAACAAATACACAACTAAATCATCTTATTATACATCTGAAAATTTTCTCCTACAAGAAAATCATTTCTAAGTTTGAATTATCCAAAAAAAATGAGAAAAATAATCATCCTTTATGTTCACTGCAAATACAACCAAGCTGCAATTACAGATCATAAATGCTGGGAGGAGCCATTTTGTCTAAGCAAAATCCTATAAACTTTGTTGTAAATCAGAGAGTCTAGACTAATCAATCATTAATATACAAAATATGGAGTCATGTGATATTTATTTTTTTACCTTTTTCTTGAACTTTTCCTTTTCCATCATTTCCTTAAGCATAGTGTTTTCAGCAATGAGCGCAGACCCAGCTGGGTTGACAGTACCAGGCTGCTGCCGGGCAGAGTGCAGGATACCGGAACCAAAGTTAATTAAACTCTCTATCTGTGGCAACTCACTCATGTTCCCTGCACTAAAACCAAGCATATACTATTTATTATAAAAAACAACTTTTCAATTCTACTTCATTATCTTATTAAGTTCTTAACAATCTTTGAATCAGATACCTGTATGCTTACCATAACATTAAATGTGCATAAATTGATCTAATTTTTAAGATTTAATTATTATCTAATCACATAATTATCTGCATGTGTATCTTCAAAATATTGTGAAAACTCAAATTAAAATGAATTGCAGTTGAAGAAAATAACAAATAAAAAGGGAGGGCATAAAGAAAACATTCTTACCCAGTCTGGGGGAATGAAGTGTTACTGTTGAATGTCTGATCTTTATCCTTGTCTTCATCCAGCAGAAGCTGAACATCGTCAACCGTCTGATCATAAAGGCTCTTATCTGAAATAACATTTAACCTCAAGTAAGACCAACTTTAGTATATATACAATATTTGGACTTGTGATCGGACTCAGTTCAACCTGTGAGTCTAATAAATCAATAGTTGGGGCATTTTTTTTTTCAGGTAAATATCAGCTGCACATCTAAGCAAAATGCATTATACACAAAGAGAAAGGGTGACTTTATGTTGTTCTTTGACACATTTTTTTACCAAAAGAGATTTGTTCATATGGCCATAACAATGATATACTGCAGACATACTGGGTAGGGCAAGTCCTGACATCTGGAGCATGCTGTGGAGATGACCTCTGACCTGCTCCATGCTCTGGATGGACATACTGCTTACTCCACTGTGCTGCTGTAAGATATAAAATACACATTCTATTATTGTTGGTATACAATGAACCATTTACTCTCTCAAGAAGATATATAGATAACTTATTATCAATTTGGAATGTGTTGGGATTAGCTCCACATCCTTCTTAATCCAATTATTTTCAGTACTCATTTCTATTAAGAGGAAAATCCTGATTTTAAATGTACATATACATCTTAGCGGAGAAATAAGTTATTGCAATACTTCAGATTATTTACAGGAACACATCAACCTTTACCATGCTACAGAAGTCTCTTTATGAAAGTGAGTGATTCTCAGTCAACACAATTTCTTAACTTAAGTTCATAATATGTGTCCTTTAAATTCTTATTTTAATACTAAGTATTTGAACTGTTTACCCTGTTCCTAGCAGATGTAGGACTGGATGTGTGTAAGCTTGATATGGAGGAGATATCAAGGGTCTGGCCAAACCCTGGCGAAGTCTCGTCATTACCATGGGTACTGGCGTCACTGGTTGTGGCTGACTGGCCACCAACTTTTCCAGCTTTACCACCTCTCTGTTCATGAAGGGATCGAATCTTGGGCGTGGACGTGGGACCTCGTCGATGTGCACGGGCTGGTTTGGCGGGCGCAACATTCTTCTCGTGAAATTCTTGTTTTTTTGTTTGGTGCTCATTAATTTCAGGCTGCTTAAGAAGTTCAGCGTTTCCTGATTTTGAAAAGGAATGTTGCTCTAGTTCTTGTATTTCTGCAATATGTTTTTCCAGCTGTTTTTGTTGTTCATATATTGATCTCCTCTCTTCCTCTTCTTTTAGTCTTTCGTTGTCTCTTTCAAGTTCTTGTTGCTTTGCCAGATCTTGTAACCTCATGATTTCCTTTCTCTGTTGTTCTTGTATTTCTTTTCTCTGCCTTTCTTCTAACTCTAACTGGTTTTGCATTTCTTGGTGGAGCTCCTCTGCCTGTCTTATTTGCAACTGTTTTTGATAATCTTCAAATTCTTGTTTCTCTCTTTCCCTTTCAGCTTGTAATCGCTGTTTTTCCTCAATTCTCTTTGCATCAACTTCCTGTTGTTCCAGCTTACTCTTCTCTAACTCTTCTTGCTGTTGTTTAATTTTGTCTTGCTGTAAATGCATTTCATGTTTTAGCTGTTCCATTCTGTCTTCCTGGAGTTTTTGTTGCTCTAACTGTTGCTGCAGCTGATGTTGTTGTTGTGCTTCCAGCTGCATTTGGAGCTGGTGCCAGTGTTCTTTTTGTTGTTTAAGCAACTGCTGATAGGCAGGAATATCAATATGACTCTTCTCCGCTTCCTCTGTCTCCTTCTCATCAACTCCTTCTTCCCCATTCTCCTCTTTTGGAAGTTTTACAGGGGCTTTCTTAACAGTAGCCATTTTGGGTGGACTATTTTCATTATCATCTTCATCTGATTCTTCCAAAACTCCAATTGACAAATTTTGGGACTCATCCACTGATGTTTCAACAACTTGAAGTTCGAAATCCTCCTCTGTGTCTGATATTACTTCCATCTCATCATGGCCGCTGACCAACTGAATCTCAACGCTGTCAATATCACGCACACTTCTGCCACTTGTATTAATTTCCCCCATAACTTCTCTGGGCTGCAAGTTTTGTACTGCCTGATGGACAATACTGTCTGTCAGGTAACTCCCCTCATGAGAAGGAACAATACTTAGTCTGCTCATGTCAGCTGTTCCCACTGAATCACGGGTCTCTGCACTTGCATACCCAGATGTCATATCTGACTGGCTCACAAAACCTGACTGATCACTGCTTAGTGATTTCCTATTGAGCATTTGCTCTTGCTCTTGAATTTTTAAACTTTCCTTTTCCATTGGAAGAAATGATTCCTCAAGTTTTGAATCACCCTCTATTTCTGAGAAATTCAAGGCTTTTTTGACATTATCCAAAGGTTTTTCTTTGGGGGCTTTAACTTGTTCCTTTATAATTGGCCTCTTTGTAATTTGATCATGTGAAAAATAGAACTGTGAGCTATCAAAGGTCTGCTTTTGTCTCCCTCTTGATGCTCTGGGACTTATTTCTTTCTCCAATGGACTTGGAGGTCCCCAGTATAAGTCTGAACTGTCTTTTAGGCCTCCCTGAGGGGGTAAATCTGCATATTTTGCTTTGTCTTTGGGATCTTGAAATAATTTCACTTTAGTCCCTGATCCTGGAGCTCTCTTATACTTCTCCATTGTTTCACGATCAGTGCTCAATGCTCTGTGTCTCTCTTTGTCCACTAAATCAGATACAGGTGTCCCTGGGACAGAGCGACTTGACCTGCCTCTCAAATTGTTCTTAGGGAAATTGTAAGAGAACGAACTTCTTCCTAATGAATCATAGGTGTAAACTTTTCTACTGAAGTGTCTTTCCATTCCCCTAGCATTAGCTGGAGAAGGGCTATTTGTGGCACTGTCTAGTGATTCAACTCCACTCAAATACTCATCTGAATAATCTCTGGAATTCAAAACTGGAAATCTTTCCATAATTTTTGCTATTTTTCAATAGAATCTGGGTTGGGGGTCTGGACCCTCCAGTCAATTGAAGCCTACAACAGAAAAAGATATTAGTAATCACAAACTCAAAAGTTCATATTGATTCAATATTTAAAAATTTACCACTTTCACAGATCACAATAAAATTGGTCATAACTGTTAAAAATAATTGTCATTTGCTTTCCTAAAGTTGTTTGCATTTTATGAAAATAGTAAAAAAGACAATATTGGTTTTAATCACAAAGCTATCACATTTTACTTTCGAACCAAGAAGTCGTTCATTAACATTAAGAAGAATGTTTGAAGGAGGACAATATCAGTGATTATGATCAAGTGGAATAACTATATGAACATTTATAATCAAAATAATGCAGTAAAACCCACTTATCTATCAAGAAAATGTGAAAAGTTAAAATGGTCTGAATAATGTGCAAAATAATTATTTCATATATTTAGGAAAATTTTGGTTTCTCCTCTCTTAAAATCTTATCTATAGCATTAAACTAATCATGATGTATAAAAAGCAAATCAATGCATGCAATACTAAATGGCCACTCCCAAACTTAAAATTCCACAAAACAAGTTATTGTGTATTTGGCTATAAATATACAGATAACTGACTTGCTGAAATAAGTACAATCACTGTGCTCTGAAGGTGGGTGACAAAATAAAAGTTTTGATTGAAAGAAATTGACAATGACCAATAGAAATATTCTATGAAGTAGTCTTATGTTTGTACACACAACTGTCAAAATCTTATAATTCAATGGAGCATATTCTATGATCACATATTCTATAAATGTTCAAATTTGACAAATTAGTATCCATTTTGAGGTTCTACCTTTCTTTGATCATCCACATAAAATTATATATGAGCCATTTACCTGTTTTCCCCTGCTTAAACTGCAACCAATACTCAAGAATGTGTCAGTGCAGTGTTGTTACCTGTCAGAATCTGATTCATATTATCACCCACACTGGCCACAGCATGTCTAAACATGATGAAAACTTGCCAAGTGATAATCAATTCTGTCTGTCAGCTTTGTTGTTTGGATTCTCTGCTTAACAGTTTCTTCAAGACTCCACAAGCTGTGAATTTATTTCCTTTTTACATGTTGTAATGTGTGATTTAAATTATCATCATGTCAATGCCAAACAAATGGTCAGTGTTCATTAGGATTATTATGAAGTGCCAAGTTCCTGTCAAAACAATCCACGCCGATTTTGTGGATTCAATTTTGGGTCAATTAATTCGCTGTTTCTTCGTGAAAAGGAGACAAATCATATGAAGACATTTTCACCAATATATACTATCCATATTTATCTACCAAGTGGTAAACTATCTTTCAGTAGAAATGCTGTTATTTTTTATTTTGAACCTTTTAAATTTGATTCAAGACTTACCCAAACATCTTTCAAACTTCGTGCAAACTAGGTCGAGTTCCATAACGAGGTTGACCTAAATTTCGAGGAAATCTGTGTCAGTATTCATACTCGTGTAGGCCTACTTTTATGATCAACCTCTGTAGGATCATGAACAATGTAGCCATTGTTTTTATAATACACCTATAAAGATATAACATATATTGTGTATTTCATTTGATGATTACACATGTATATGTAATTAACATTTTGAAATACATCTATGATCTATGTTTTGTGTAGGCATTCTTCGCAGTGAGGTGGTCAATGTTTTGAGTGAGAATCATCTGTCACAAGAAAGGAAAGTGATTTTTTTCACTTTCTAGACTATTGATCCAGGTAAGTTTTGTTGAATTACTAGAATTCTATAAACACTTTTCAACTAGAAACAGCATTTCCCCATTAACATTACGAAACATTGCATAAAACTTGAAGTTTATGAACGATAATATAGGTAGCTATCTAGACTTCACTTGCTTAAGCTAGGGCTGTCAGTTAAAAAATCAGTTTGCTTTGATCTTCACAAAACCAATACCATTGGCTAGATCTTTGAATAACATATGATTTTTAAAAAAAGTTTATCTTTCTATCTCAAAAAATAAAAAAGTTACAGCATTTTTTCGCTCTGAAACAAGCGACTTTTTCCGAGGACCTGTGCCCACATTTACCTTTTCTGTGTATTTTGAGATTTGGATCTGCAGCCATGAGCTCAAAATACTCATTAAAATGATTCTGTTTTGTTGATATCTTCCTATGTGTGTACATAATGAGATAAAAGTGTTAAATTAAATGACTAAAAAATATCTTATTTTCAGGAGGAGGTTCAACTTCACAATTATTGCGTTGGACTTTGCCATTTTTCGGTGTGTCACGCACAAATTTGAAAATGAAAAGCCACATTTCAGTGATAATTCCTCAAAATGATTGATAGATATTGATGTTTTTCATACTATTTTATGCTGCTGCCTATATAATGAACAGATTAAGCATGTGTCTTTACTCTTTTTTATATTAATTACATTAAAAATTAGAATTCAAAAATTGATTTCGGTCCATTTCATCCTTTTCACAGTTAGATAGGGAAAATCCTATGATTTTTATCTTTTGCACATTCAAAATGCGATAAAATCAAAACTACAAGGCACACGCTGAAAATGTTAGGCTCATTTTAAAGTGTTGGAAAATCTCTGTATCCTGATCAAACTAATAAAGCCATTTATTTATTATTAAAACTGTTAGGCATAGAATTGTGTGTGAAAGTCGTGAAATATTATGAAAATCAAATATTGGCTGGTGCCCCCAAAAATATTATATGAGCCACAAATCATATAAAACTCTGGTTTTGAGAGCATGGCTTATCTCTTAAGTATTATGATTACTCTTAATATTTTTAATTAGCCCTTTTTACCCTGTAAAAATAAGTAAAATCAATATCAACTAATATATCTAATCTCAATATTAACAGTGCCACCTGGTGACAAAAGTTGTCATACAGACCACTTTGGTTATGGTTCTGCTCCAAAATAAATCTATTGATATTTAAATTTGTTATGGCAGGAATATCAAAATAGATAATGTATTAACTTATTTTTAAGGATTATTATATGATTCTAACATAAAATATAAACTATAAATAGCTTGCTTTGACCCTAATTCATGATGGAATAGCAAAAACATGAGGGAATTTTTCACATTTTTGACAGTGTCACCTTGTGGCGAAAGTTGGCATACGGACCACTTTCCCAAATTACCTTGTCTCAAACAATGCTGTTGTGCACCTCTATGGCTAAATTTATCTTTTCAAACATGGATAACATTTGAAGATAATACATTTAAGATCATGTTTAGATCTGTAACCAAACACGATATGCAAAAATTCTTTGAAAAAATTATGTTGGAAGTGAGAAGAGTGGAGCAAAATGACGGACATGTTGGATCCCCATAGTAAGTCAATGGGAGTTGGGTTTCACAAAATGGACGTTTTTTCCACGACCTTTGTGCATCAAAATTGACTGTGCACTCTTAGGCTTGGTATATTTTGCATAAAAAGTAGTCAGGGTTGTAGTAAATTAAATTCTGCACAGTTTGGAAGATGTAACCAAATAATTCCATAAAATTCCTGGCTTTTATGAATGGCCGAAAATAAGCAAACTTTGAAAGTTTTTTTTCACATAGAAACATTCATCCAAATGTAATATAAAGTATAGAATCATAATCTGCATAGTTGATATGATATAATGTGAAAAGTTGAGAAGGAAATATTAAAAATTACAAAAGTTATCAGCTGTTAAAGTTGCGTTGTCAATTGGCTCAGATTTTAACAAAGGTGACACACTGAAAATGGCTTTTCCAAATCGCAGTGCGGTTCGTTTTTATTGCCGTTTTTTTGGCATTTATTTTAAAATTTATCTTAATATGTTGACATATATGTGTTCTCCTATATACTGATATTCAAATTCCAAAATAAAATATTTTTCTGACAATTTTTGACGAAGTGACAATGATGTAAACATGGCCCATATTTAGTGAAAAGGCACCACTCAGAATCCCGTGAGCTATTGTCTCGACCTCCCTACTTAAGCTGACAGATTTGTATTTTTGCAGTGCTTACTGAAGAAAAGTAACGCCCCTTTTTTTTTTCTTTCACATAAAGCATTTCTTTCACACAAAGCACATTGTGATCTTCAATATCAGTTTAAATGACACTTTATATTCCTAAACAAACTTGGTTTTGAGCAAACAAGAACTCTGGGTACACGCGATTGGAGTGGTACCTGGTCAAAATAACCACGATATGAAGTGGACCGCACTTCAGAACTGCCACACAGAGACATTTTAAATATCTACGGCTAAACTGCTGTGTGAAAAGTGAAAATATTCACAGATATATGTGCTGGACATGAGTTATAATTATGGCGAAAAGTAGCTGAATAAGATTAAGAATGGCATCTGTCTTCACATTTAAGATAAGTGGAGGGAATAATATATCTACCAAATAAAATGCACAGGCACTTGGTGCTGTGGTCCACATTCTGACGCGGTTATTTTGACCATAATCTGTTGGAACCCACTGGCACAGGGCAGCAAAATCCACTGACCTGCCCACCTTTATCTATACACAATCATGTGCAAAGTGGCACTTTCTGCGGACCAATTATGTTTCAGCAGCGTCTAGTTTGCCAGTCCGCCAAGCTATACCTCCCAGCAGATTTGGCAGACCACTACTTTTGCTAGCAGGATTTTGGTGGAAACTGCCGGCTTCAATTTTGTACATCCACAGACAGGGTCCTGTCCCAATTCTCTATTCCCATATTTAATGTCAAAATAGACTTGAAATACACTATTTCCACAAACACTATGCACTGTCCATCATATTTAAATGAAGACTGGTAGAATTCGTTCTCCGGCAATAGGCAACAGGTTTGCAACAAGTCATGCACTTTTCTTTTCAACATAAAAAAACAAGGCTTGTTAGAAGGAAAAAAATGTCTTTGTTTTTTCTTGATCTCGGCATTTTTTTCGCCATTGTTTACAAGTTTATTCAAAGAAGTGAAAGTCAGTCAGTTTATTCACAGGGATGACAGCAACAATCTGGACACTTCACAACACAGTGGTGCTCTGAGGACATTTGATGTTTCTCCTTTTGTGTTTCCATGACGTCATCACTTGGACTCTTCTGAGTGCCATCTCATGTCGTCAGGTGTGATATTGAGTTAAAAACTGAGGAGAAGATGTTACAGATAATATACGGGTCTGTATTTAGAGACATTATGACTGGAAAAGATGGTGACATGGTTCAAAACTGCAAAAGACAATCGCCAGAGGTCAAGTCCATTCAGCCAAGGGATATTTTAATATGATAGACAGTGCATGGTGTTTCTGGAAAACAGTGGATTTCAAGTCTATTTTGATGATGTATCATGTATATGGGAATAAGCATAGGCCACAGCTCACGACCCTCTTCTCCCTCAATCTAGGCATATTTTTCTAATTGGTTGGTTAATTTTACAGCGTTATACCCTAAAACAATTGGTTAATTTCTCGACACACACATAACAGATTAGATTCAAACAATGCACTCACCCATACAAGTAAGAATGGTTGGTCAGAACTTAAAGTAAAAAGAAATGTAACAGAGTGCAATAGATGACTATGCCTATGGTATCTACTCTGTGACTGGCAATCAGATTTCAGACATTTCATGTTTTCTACCCCTACTTTTCAAAAGATCTGTCAAAACTGAGTACAAACTACTAACATGGATGGTAGATCATCAACTTTGGGTGCTCGTAGGATGAAATTGAAACATAATTACTATTTACAACTTTGTTGTGAAATTGATATTTGTCACACATTCAGCAAACTTGCAGAGTTTTAGGATGAGTTATACAATGATGTTTGATCACATGACCACTTCTGACATCATTTTATAGTGACAACATCAGGGCATCGATTCAGCAAGCCAATAGGTAGCCTAGCTCCCAGTCAATTACCTTGCACAGCTGTGAGAATACTTCAATAGCTGTTATCTAGCTAGCATGCAAAGGGGCATCCCCAGGGAGGAACTTTTTCAAGTCAGATATGCCAGCTACATCTTTATCTGATAACATAATGATGCAGTGATAATATTGACCATGCACCACAAGATAGTATGATTGGTTTTGGCCTGCCTTGCTTTAATATATTCAATTGGTGTCAGAATTTTAATACAATTTATAGAGAATGCAACCAGAGTATTTGCATCTTACAGACGCAGCTCAGCTAGAATTTAGGAGGATGTGTTTTTTGTTGAATTTGAATGATTGATAGTCTTGTTTTTCTAATCATCAAAATTATTTTACTTCTGCATGTACATATGCAATTGACCTCTTTGGAGCAATATGTCGTAAATTGGAGGAGCCACTATTCCTGCATTATTGCCACCTTATTCAACAGAGAAAGTACAACATTATTTTCATTATTTCTCAATGTTTAGTCAAACTTTTTATTGTATGATTAACAAACTACAATTCCCACTCAGACAACTGGGACTAAATGTCCTTCTGCATAATTTTTACTGTATTGAAGGGCCTTGATAATTGGTTCAAGCTATTAAATGTTCAGGATATCATCCTTCATCATCTTGAAGGGAATAATACCATAATAAGCATTATGTGTTCCACACAAACCAAATACAGGCCGTTAATTGTTATCGTAGTGGTTATCTGAGATCTTCATATTGTTTTTTCCAATCTTTGAGTTGGTGTTTACTAAGCCCCACAAATTTGTCTGTGAAACTATTATCTGATCAGATTTATAACATGAGTGAAATAAAATGCTTTGAAGGATTTGTGATTATATAATGATATGTCTCACAAAAAAGGTAATGTACGTTGATAATATTTAAGGGTATTTATGGGTCTTTTCAGTGAGTGCCCCCTAGTGGCAGAGGAGTAAATTACCAAAATACTTTACTTGGTGGGAATTGGTACATTTATGGTGTAAATACACATTCCCTATTAAATTAAAAGCATTAATGACATTAATCAATATTTAAGCAATACAATATTTGAATTATAAGGTATGATTACAAGTAATTCTTTTTCAAAATAGTATTTTGTCCGAATTTCCTTGATAGTTTTGATGAGAAATGAACAAGACAAGCAAACAAGTTCTGCAGATTACAGAACAGGAGTAGGCTTGTTTTTAACTGTGTTTATTTCATTTCATTGGAAAGAAAATTCACTGTGATCCCAGTGAAACCGATTTTCACATTTTGATTTGTATAATTTGGAACTGAAAAGAAAGTTTAGCAATCAGATATCTGATGGAAGGTGAAAAAATCATATTTTTGAAATAGTCAAGTGTGTACTTACCTGTATTTTTCTCACAATGTTTTTGAAAAATAGAAAATATGTTTCACGAGGATCACAGTAAATATTGTTAAGATCACTTGTACAAAGTTGTTTGGAAATCCACTTTATTATTGTCGCACAATCTGCAGAACTTTTTCCCTTTAACATTTTGACATGACAAAATAATTTTTGGAGCAGTGACATATTCAGGGATGGGAGAGCTCTGAACCAATCTGGTCAGTAATCTGGGCGGTATGACGTCATACCATTGTTCTGAACCAATTCTGAACCAATCTGGACAGTTCTGTTATATAACAACTTTTTTATTTCTCATAAAAAGCATCAAAATCACATAATAATCATCAAAACAAAACAAAACTTAACAAATTTTGTTCCAGTTGAGTGTGTAATAGTGTCTTGTTACCGATTATGTAAATTTCATGATAAATTTATAACGTTTTTACAGTAATATTTGTGCCACCAAGTCAGGAATTACCCCTTGTTATGCAATCTTAAACTGGGGCACATTCCTGTGTTAAAATTATGCAAAAATATCATTAAAAATCAATTTAAGATGATCACGTATTTATATATGTAACTGATGAGCGTGTTATTTTCTTTTAAAAATGGGTATGATAGTTGATTTGTGAAAATTAAAGAAAGGAACTTTTTCAGTCTGGCCATTGTTCACCGTACAGCACTGCTCAGATACCACTCAGATTGGCTGTGATTTAGTGCACAGATTGTTGCGAGTGCCCAGAATGACGTCATTTAGCACCCAGATCAGCTGTGAGCATCCAGAATGACACAATTTAACCAGATTAGTTCAGATTTACTGCACAGATTGGTTCAGAGCTCTCCCACCCCTGATATTACTACACCACTTTTTAGGAGTTAAAAAGATATGAAGCTTTCAATATAATCAAAGAAATTCCATTGTGATTTTCAAATAATGAATCAATAATTTTATTACAAAAATGAATACCATAAAATTTCATTTCATGACTTGAAAATTTTAATGAAATAGGAACTCTTTTTTCCCCATACTTTTTTGAAGATGTTCCATTTTGGCGTAAAAAGAAAGTAGTTCCCTCAGAAAATCTGCCACTAGAGGACACTCACTACCAACTCCCATAAATACCCTTCAGAAAACATATTACATGGGGAAAATAGATGGTGAAACTGCCCTTTTTAGCTGTGCATAACATAGATTCAGGAGTGATGGAGAAATTTTCTGTCATTCTGTCCCTCAACTTTAATCTTCTCTTAAACTACTGAGCAGAGTTCTAAGAAAAATGTGTGAAAAGTTTTGTTTTTTTCAGGAGACCAATTCTATCTATTTTCCATTAGGCTCAGAATTTTTTCCATTTTGTTACAACCTTTTCTAAAATCTTATAGCTATTACTGAGTTGTTAGGGAGGCTACCATTTTGAATAACAAATATTAAAAAATATTAGCCAATAAGAATCAAGATAACACCAAGTTTGGGGCCAAATTTAATATATAACATGCATTTTGAACGATCAGCACATAACATCTGATCAAGTCTGCTCAGGGGAAGGATTTAAATGGTCATTTATGAAGCAATTTCCAGAAGAAATGTTCACAAACATTTCAAAAAAGCAAAGATTGGTATTGGCCTTTGTTTTAGAATATATCTTGAAACTATAAATGATGACTAAAGTGATGCTGATGTAATATTTTATTTCTGTATCTGATATGTTTCAGATGACAATATACAATCTTTATATATTTGATCGAAATGGGACTTGCCTATATTATGGCGAGTGGAATCGGAGGAAAATGGCGGGTTTATCACGAGAAGAGGTAAGCACATGAGAAACGCCAACATATAACAGATATTTTGAGTGGAATAATCACATCAAACTCAAGGACTCCATTTGTTGCTATACCTTTTATTCAAATCCTCTGTAATACAGAAAAAATCTTCTGGCGTGACAAAATGAAACATTAAAACCAGCTGAGAATTGATATTTCAATCTGTTTCATGTCAAAGAGATTACTATTTGATATATAATTGATTTTACCTGTTTCAGGAATTTAAACTGATGTATGGAATGATATTCTCAATGAAGTCCTTTGTGGGGAGGATGTCACCAAATGATCAGTATCTTTTTTTATAATGGGATGAGAGAATGAGAACATTTTGAAATTTCATCTCTTTAAAGACCAGAGGTGTGTCAGCTTTTCAACCATACTTAACTTCAAAGCCAGGTATATGCTAAAAAAAATATTTATTTCGCAAAGCAATTTAAATTTTAGTGATTTTCAGGAAATATTCATTTAACATTACAAAAAAAACACAGATCAGTACAGGTTTATTCAATGTTTAGGGATAGGCCGGGTTGCTATTAAAAACAATAGTAGGGTAGCAATGGGAAACAAAACTCTTTCTGGCCTAAAAAAAAAATAACAAGCTTCTCCTCTCTGCAAGGTTGATGTAATCTTTAAAAAAAAACACCACTTTATCTATTTGCCAGAGAGATCTTTTCATCTTTTATAAAGAATAGACATTTTGATGACAAATGGAAATTGTGCACATCAATGCAGGATGGTCAGTGCCATCTAGTGGATATTTCTGCTGTGTGGTGGCAGCAGAGTGCCATTATCTCAACTGTCAAAGTTTGTTTGGAGAGGTTTTATTATTTATTTATTTATTTTTTTTTTTAAGACAAAAGTGTGAACATATTTTAAAAAATATTTTGATCTGATATTTTTGATGTATCAAAATTCCTTAATGAAATCACAGAAAAGAAGGATTTTTAAATCTTCGCACAAGCAAGTATAAACTTCACTTCTATGAGACCCCAAGTGGACTTAAATTCATCATGAACACAGACCTTAGTATCGGAAACAGTCGGGATGAGTTGCACCAGATATACAGTAATGTGAGTATTTTAATTATTTATATCCAATATTTTGTTATCAAGTTATTATAGTTGGGATCAAATGAAAATCAAGTTTCTGTTTCTAAATTGCAATATTAAATGTAGTGGAGGTGTCAAAAAACTGAGCTGCCTGTGTTATCAAACTTCATTGTTTTTAAGCTATAGAAAATCCAAAGAATGTAAAATTCATTCAATGCGTGTTTTAAATTTGTATTTATTACAAATAAGCATATTTTTCAAATTTGTCACATTATATTTTGAATTTTCAAGACTTTTATCCAATCGATACTTTCAGATTTATGTGGAATATGTCGTGAAGAACCCACTTTGTGACTTAGGTGAACCTATTGGAAGTGAACTTTTTAAATCCAAACTGGACGAATATGTACGAGCGCTTCCCATATTTGCAACAAAAATAACATAGATCAATGGATGCCTGTATAGGATTAACAAATTTATTGATTGATGCTTCTGTTTATTTGTGCTATAATTAAGACATATGCACACCATGAAAAATTCCATAGAAATGTGCAATATTGACTTTTCATTCCACTGAATATATATATATAATAATATTAGTTAGAAACTATCATCATTAGAACCTTGGATATATTTGATGTCATGACATTTCCAAAAATAAAATTGCAATTTAATAGCCTGTAAATTTAATGAGAAGGTTTTGCTTTTAAAAAAATATTAGAGACTCAAGTTATGTGCCTCTTTTATTTGAATTTTAGTATCACAGACAAAATTTATGAAGGTTAAAAACTGAATATTTATGTGAAAATATGCTATGTTCAAAATAAAGATAATTACAACTTATTTCTTGTGAGTTTGTTTTGATTCCTAAGAATAAATTGCTGTGGAGATGAGCATTCAATAATATCATAAAAATCCTAAATAAAGTGCAGTGTTTCTACCGGTAATTGTGTGTGAGTTATATTAGGAAGAGGTGGTGTGTGTCAATGGTACATAATGGCCGAGTGTGGGACATCAGTAGTCATTTTGTAGAGGATGAGTAGCATTTGTGTGGCAAGGTCGTGGGTGACACTGAGATGTGGGGGTTGACATATAGAGCATAGAGTATGGGGGGATGGGCAGCAGAAACAGGTCAGCTGTACAGCTCTAATGTACACACTGACATACACACTGGTGAAAGGGACACACTGATTCAGTCAAATGTCCCAAGTCAGTTATTTTAGCATGAGTCAATTTGGTCACACAGAAATGTGACTTATAAAGGTCGCATAATAGATCCATCATAGGATTTTGTTATATGACCAAACTACTTGACTGTTGGATATCATAGTCTGTCATGGTAGTCACAGGTGCCCTCAGTTATCTGAAATGTTGATGTTTCCATTGGTTGTCACAGGTGACCTCTGTTATCTGAAATGTTGATGTTTCCATTGGTTGTCACAGGTACCCTCAGATATCTGAGATGTTGATGTTTCCAGTGGTTGTCACAGGTGACCTCAGATATATGAAATGTTGTCTACAGTGGTTGTCACAGGTGCCCTCAGATATCTGAGATGTTGTCTACAGTGGTTGTCACAGGTACCCTCAGATATCCGAGATGCTGTTGTGTCCAGTGGTTGTCACAGGTGCCCTCAGATATCTGATATGCTGTTGTCTCGAGTGGTTGTCACAGGTGATCTCAGATATCTGAGATGTTGTCTACAGTGGTTGTCACAGGTGCTTTCAGATATCTGAGATGTTGTTGTCTACAGTGGTTGTCACAGGTGCTCTCAGATATATGAAATGTTGTGTCCAGTGGTTGTCACAGGTGCCCTCAGATATCTGAGATGTTGTCTACAGTGGTTGTCACAGGTGCCCTCAGATATCCGAGATGCTGTTGTGTCCAGTGGTTGTCACAGGTGCTCTCAGTTATCTGAGATGCTGTTGTCTACAGTGGTTGTCACAGGTGCTCTCAGATATCTGAGATGTCGTCTACAGTGGTTGTGACAGGTGCTCTCAGATATCTGAGATGTTGTTGTCTACAGTGGTTGTCACAGGTGCTCTCAGATATATGAAATGTTGTCTACAGTGGTTGTCACAGGTGCCCTCAGATATCTGAGATGTTGTCTACAGTGGTTGTCACAGGTGCTCTCCGATATCCGAGATGCTGTTGTGTCCAGTGGTTGTCACAGGTGCTCTCAGTTATCTGAGATGCTGTTGTTTACAGTGGTTGTCACAGGTGCTCTCAGATATCTGAGATGTTGTTGTCTTGAGTGGTTGTCACAGGTGCTCTCAGATATCTGAGATGTCGTTGTCTACAGTGGTTGTCACAGATGCCCTCAGATATCTGAGATGCTTTTGTCTACAGTGGTTGTCACAGGTGCCCTCAGATATCTGAGATGTTGTCTACAGTGGTTGTCACAGGTGCTCTCCGATATCCGAGATGCTGTTGTGTCCAGTGGTTGTCACAGGTGCTCTCAGTTATCTGAGATGCTGTTGTTTACAGTGGTTGTCACAGGTGCTCTCAGATATCTGAGATGTTGTTGTCTTGAGTGGTTGTCACAGGTGCTCTCAGATATCTGAGATGTCGTTGTCTACAGTGGTTGTCACAGATGCCCTCAGATATCTGAGATGCTTTTGTCTACAGTGGTTGTCACAGGTGCCCTCAGATATCTGATATGCTGTTGAGTCCAGTGGTTGTCACAGGTGCCCTCAGATATCTGAGATGCTGTTGCCTACAGTGGTTGTCACAGGTGCCCTCAGATATCTGATATGCTGTTGTGTCCAGTGGTTGTCACAGGTGCTGTCCTATATTTTAATGGCTTACAGTGGTTGTCACAGTTATGGTCATATATCTAAAATATTATGGTCTACAGTGGTTGGCACATATACTGTGATTTTATTGTCTATCATGGGTACTGACTAATTATGGCCTAAAATATTTGTCACTGGTACTGTCAAATATCTAAAATTTCATGGCCTACAGTGGTTGTTACAGTTATGGTCAGATATCTTTGATATTGTCTACAGTGATTGTCACAGTTACGGTCAGATATCTAAGATATTATGGCCCACTGTGGTTGTCACAGTTACAAAAATATATTTAAGATATGGCCTACAGTGGCTGTCACAGTTACGGTCAGATATCTGAGATATGGCCTACAGTGGATGTCACAGTTACGGTCAGATATGACCTACAGGGGTTGTCACAGTTACAGTCAGATATGACCTACAGTGGTTGTCACAGTTACAGTCAGATATATAATATATAACCTACAGGGGTTGTTGATTCTGTCTTATACCTAAGATAACAAGGCCAACAGTGGTTCTCACAATTACTCTCCAATATCTGAGATATTAATGTCAATAGTGTTTGACATTGATGCTATCAGATATCTGAAGCATTGTGGTCTACTGTTTTATGGCTGTTTCAGATTAATAGTAATTTGTATAGATAACATATAATTTTAGTGGTTCACATGATAGCCTGTCGCCACAACCATGTCACCACAACCAGGTCCGGGACACTTCTGTAAAGACGACTACTTTTTCTACCCTCTGTGTGAATGAGGTGAGCTGAGTACATAAAAATGGAGGCCATAAAAAGGATTGCAGTACAAACCTTGATATAAGGCATAATTATATCAATCGTTTAACTTAATAAATCAGAACACCAAATGCACACATATAAAACAATTAAGACAACTCACTTTGAAATTTTAAATCTAACACATCACACTAATATGAATTATAGGTATACTTCCAAATTTAACCTAAGATTTGTATATTTTATGTGTAGAAAAACACGCTTTAAAAATTCTGCATGTGTTTATTCCATGAATGTGCTTGGATGAAACCTTTAATTCTTAATGTGTGAATCGAAGCAACAAAATAATTGTAAAGGTGCATTGTTTGTATTTTTTGTGTTCAAGGTAAATTATGAGGATCTCCTTGTAGATATCTCAGAACTATCAATAATCTAGTCTGGCCCAGTACATAAAAATCCACCACCATTGTGGCCGCCTGTCTTTGCTCACTGGGTGGAACAAAGATGACCCCCCACCCACAACACCTTGGAGCGTCACATCTCTTTGTAGTAGCCGGGACAATTGAAGCATAAATTCAACCATGCACATCACACTTATCATATTGTCACACTTGCCCTGTATTATCTGTGTTTACTCAAGCGCGATTCCCAAACAACTTGTAATTATTTCAAAACACAACTTGAACCTGTTATTTGTAGCCGTGTGGGTACTATTTTGTGGCCAATAAAATTTGACCAGTAAGGTTTGCATAAATGTTCTGGGAGCAAGTTCCAAAATGTCTTTAGCATACATTTCATTCTATTGTCAAACAACTGACTACATTAAGAAATAAAAAAAAATAAAAAATCAGAAGTCTGATAAAGATTGAAATTATAGAGTATTGTATATAAATTACCTTTTTAAAATGGCTTTGAAAAGTTGTTTGCAATTAGAAAACAAACAAAAAATTATCCCCAAAAATCTAGATGCTAACATTTTATCAAGTTCCTTGTGCTGGAGCCTTGATTTATCTCCATCAAAACAATAGACATTGGAGTTGCATAGACATACATGCTCAAGGTTGGCCTCATAACAAACTTGAAGTTTAAAATCCATTATTATATCTTGAAAGCATCGGCTTTGTCGGCTCCATGTTATAGTTTTTTACAAACTTGCCTTAGCTCCAAAAATTGCTCAAACAAAACCCCAATATTAAGACTTCATCTTTGTTTTCTGTATGAGGTCATTACTTTATTTTTTCTGTGTTTGCAAAAAACAATTCAATTATATATTGTCTTGATTAAATATGACCAGGAGAATAAGCCTCTTAGTATACATGATGTTATTGTGCCATTAACACGCATACGATCTTATAACCTGGGGAGTCTCGTGTGTTGTATTATTGGCTATATTCAGTTTATTGGGTGTGCCAATTTAATGACACTAACTATATATATATATATATATATATATATATATATATATATATATATATATATATATATATATATATATATATATATATATATATATATATATATATATATATATATATATATATTTCTCTTTCACACCTTGCATTATTTGTTTTGAAGTACCGTAGCTTATCCATGTAATTTTATTCACCATTGGCTCATATCTTTTGTATAAAAATATGAAATATATGATTTTGTGAATAACATATTCAAGATTGACCTTTTTTATATTATGTTGATAAAAATTCCCAATGTTGAAATTTGTTTTTTATCAGTTGTTTACTTGAGTAGGATTAAGACAAAGGTTCGGACCTCCCAAGTTATCATTACTCCAATATCTTACACAGTGCAAGAGTTCATCTCAAATAATGCTCACATACATATAATACAAGTAATGACCTTGCAGGCCAATATGGTGAACTCTTCCATCAGGTGGGAAAATAAACCTCTGGTACTAATGCACAATGACTTCCCCTATACACCAGATTATTGTGTATATCTAATCACCGCCAGGATAAGCAGAACATGATCTGGGTGGTGATCAAAGTGTTGAGGCAGATATTAGCGGACCCCGCCCGAGGTGAGGCAGAATTGGGTAGGGCATCTTAAGAGCTTGTGGCAGGGGTGAATAGTAATGTCCTACTCCGCTAGCCCCTCCATACATCAACTATTCCATGGTCTGCTTGGATCTCTCTAATGATCATCAGCCACAAGACTTGCCAGCTGGCGCCGCCTAGTGGCGGTAATGGTCTGGGCTTGTGTCTATTTTTAGCGGCTGACAGTCAGCTGGCTGGGGGAGAGAGCGTGTTGTATATGGCTGCAGTCACAGAGTAGCGCACACGCTGGACAAGACAGACACTGGATTTCATGGACTTTTAGCCGATGCGGACACCCCAAGATGGTGTCATCGGCAAATATTCTTCCCCTCGGACTTGTACTGTGGTGTTTTACGTTCATCAGGTGTATTACGGATGCAGGGGACGTGGAAAGTGCCCGATGTCGCGTCAGATGCCTGGCCCATCTTAAGCACGTGAGTTGTACTTTTCTCTGTTATGAGCAATGGCCATCAATGGTGAAATCAAAACATGTCTCTTTCACACGGCGATTTCTCTTGAATGTCACAGAAAGCTGGTCATCTCAATAGCTCTACGCATACCCACAAGTGTCTAGAACATGTCTGTTATGTCAAAATATCTTTGCATCGGTCAGGTATTTGCCAACAAATAGCAATACACGTCGGTGGTTCGGGTGCAGGTGAAGCGACCGGGTGACGGGGGCGTGAGGCCGCGTGTCGGTACGTCGCTCCCGGGCCTTTGATGTGGAGTGTCCGGGACGATCACTCAGGTGGGTCGGATACCAGCACTCGCCCAAGCTGACACTCTTAAAACAAACTTTGCCTGGGCCTTTAAACACCACTTGTGTGTTTCCATGGCATCTGTTCCATCATACTATTGAATGGAATAGGTGAAAAAAAACTCAACTTTCAGTAAAGCTACCTGAAATAAAAGGTTCAGTAAGTTTTCTAATGCATTTATTAGATTTCTCAAGTTTCAAAGAGTGCTTTGACAAGGCAGTAAATCACAAGATATCTTTTACATGCAGTCTGTAGCCACACAACAAAGAGTTTAGAAATAATCCATTAAGAAAAGTGCAGTCACCCAAGGGCCTCCAGAACATATTTGGCAAGAAAAGAACATATTCATATCCATGTTTCCTTTTCAACTATTGAAGTACTTCTAACTAGACATGATTCTATAAATGGTGAACATTTCTGAAATGTTAAGTTCAGATCAAAATTAATGGGTTTCAGATATAATGTTCAGATCCGATTTTCTGATTCATATTTCAATGTTTAATTGTTTTTTCTAAATTACTCAGCTGTCTAAATGAGAGGAATGATGATTATGACAATGTTAGTGAGGCTGCGTGTCAAAATTAAGTTAGTTTTCTCAAATCAAAATTATATCAGCTTTATTATTATTGTCTATGATGCAGAAAATGTAAGAATTTAGATCTTTTATAAACAACCTTCTGATGTAGATATATATTATAATTATCACAATATTAGTGTCAATATTAATCCAGTTGTTTTTTCTTGAGTCAAAATGATCACATTTGAATGCCATATAACATTAACTATACTCATATTTCCTGTGATGTAGGCTGAGGATTGTAATACAATAATACTATTGTGTGGCTCGCAGGGTCAGTGCACCTTTTATGCTTCATGATATACCTGAGAAATCCTGTATACAAACACATGGTTATTGACATCAGCGTGAAAATTCTTTTTTATGTATTCTATTTTATGACATAAAGCGACACAAGAAACACACAGCTTTGTCTGTCAATAGAGTGAGTGAATGAAAAAAGAAGGAAATGAGTGTATTCTCTGGGTGAAGGACATTTAAACAGTTTCTGCTTGTCTGGGTCCTTCTTGGGCCCCAAACACTGTACCAGCATGTCAGGAGCATGCCCAATTTCTCCCCAAATATCCAATTTCTTGATTTCCAAATTGTTGCTTGGATGAGAGAAATGCTTCAAAGCCAGTTTGGCCGTGTGCTTGAGAAATGGCAAGCCAGCACAGCAATATAGGTTCCATTGGCCGAGAGGGAGGGCAGAAATGCAGCCGAAAGAGGTGCCCCCATATCGCAAGTAAAAGCAGGTCAAATTTGCTTTGTACACTTAAGAAGTGGCCTAGACATTTGCCGAGTATACACGGACAAGTGTGAGGTGGCATTGCCTTAGTACATCTAGTACCTATATAGGCACGCTTCATTGCAATAACTCACAGCCCAGAAATCTTCAAGTTTAATATGTTGTAATGTTGCACACTCTGGCACATTTTTTTGTACTGCATAACATTTTTGAAATGTCAGTTCATAATATTTCAATTTTCTAGAATTTCTGAGAATAACATTAAATATCACTCCAGTATTCCAGTAGATGATTTTACCTCAATTGGTGTGATTATTCTGCTATTTTAGCCTTTAATGCTCTGTGTATATGTGATATTGGACGGAAATCTGAGGGCTCATAGTGCTGGAATCCAACCGTACTCGGGTTCAGAAGTTTGAAATATGCTCACTGTCATCAATGCAACTTTCTTGAAAATTTGAAACTGCATTAAATTTGATAGTACAAAGAAATACAAAGAGTCTGCTTTTCTGTAATACTGTTATATTTCTGTAATAACATTCAGATATCCATTCCCATCAGATTTAATAATGATTTCACTTTGACACAAGAAATATTTTTCCCATTTAATTGCTGTCAAAAATTTGTTTCATTAGAATTTCCTATTGTAAGCTGAACATTATTGGCATTTCATCCATTGTGAAATAATTTCAGGGCTATTAATCCTCACTGAGACCGCATAAAACATCAGCGTTCATCCATTGTTTCCAAACCAATAATCGTTTCACTCCCTCCACCAGCTGGCTATCTCAGGAGATCAACGTTTTTGAAATTGACAATGCTAATTTCCAAGTGAAAACAATAGACAACATAATGACGTACATTATTTGTCATTTTATGATCCTCCCCGAGCTGACTTCACCAGTAATCAAGCTGTGAAATTGATTAGCGGCCTGCCAGCTGAAATGAGCAAAATCAATCAATCATCCTCTCCTTTTTTAAAAATGAAACAAAAGAATTTGCCTTTCATGACGATGTCATTTGTAATTAAATAAAGTTTGCGGTAGGTTTTTGCTATGGAACCAGACAGTGGTGGTATGTATAGAATGCTGTGTGATAATAATATTAATAGCGTGGAAACTTCACCAGATAAGAAAGTAAGGTGGAGAATGTTTTTGTGACAAGGATGGGATACGCTCACCTGGTCATTGGACATGGATCTCATTACCAGTTGTCACTGATATTACAACCTCATTTGCATATTGGAATGCCATTGACAGGCTGTTTTGCCCTTGGCTGATCACATTAAGGTGTCTTGTCTGCGTACACTTAAATTCCTTTCCCTTTAAGTATTACTCATTAAAAATTGCAATTTTTAAAAATATGAATCGGGATTATCATATTTGTCATGTCATGTTGCTCAGAGACAAAATTTTAAAAGACCAGTGCATTTTTTAAAATGAGAAAAACATTATCTAAAATACAAACAGTGACCACCAGGGGGACACGTGGGTATTATTTCGCCTTAAAGAGGAAGGAGCAGCTGCCAGTCTGGACACAAATGATTTGATCGTGAGTTGGCATGATTGTGTGAAGCGATACAGCATTGCCTTCTCTGGAGGTATCTGCTGGCGGTACCGGAATTTGTCCCGCTCAGATGCACAGATGGCGGGGGAATTTCCAATGTATTGGGGTCTCATCCAGGACCATATGTGTGCGTATTAATATTGGAGGGCAGTGATTGTGCATGATAAGGGCAGCCCACGGCAACACCAGGGCAAACTGGCCCCAGCCACTCGGGGTGTGGCTCAGGGATTGGAAGTGTCCATAGTGTCACAGTTTCATGAATACTTGAATATCATGTGGAATCCTCAAATAATGGACTGGGTCTCTTAGTCATGGATTGAGGAAATAACACAAATTTATAGCCTGAAATGTAGTGTTACTTGTCAAGATATTGCAATAGTCCCAAAATTGACTTGTTTTTGGTGTGACAATGCGTTCAGGCTTTTTAAGTGACACTGATCAAGTTATCCCGCTTTCTTTGAAAGCTTTGAAATAGTACAAGTGCAGTATACATTTATATCAATATTCTGGTCAGAAATATGTCCTGGGCACTGAACAAAAATATATTTCAAACTCACACAAAAATGTTAAATGTCATGAAATTCTTAAATCAAAATATAATTTTTTTAAATTATGTGAAGTAAAAAAATTAAAGTTTTCCATTTTTTGGTTCCATAATATCTGCATGGCAATTAATGACCTCATTTACATTATAAGCCTAATGAATAATACTGCCTTTTATTGTAGAATTCAGTTTTCCCTTGTTTGTTAATTTGGTAATTAATCTATGTGATAATTTAATTGCTTTTTTAATTCTGTGTATAGATATCTCATGGTGATCAAGAAGAATGCATATTTTCAATAAGTCTGGGGTCTCTTATGCCATCGGTCCTCATGCTAATCTTCACATTGTCTTTGTAACATCCACCCCTCAAGAGTTTGCACATTAACATTTGAATCAAAATCTAACTCCAGATGGGCCTTTGTTAACAATGGGCCTCTTACCACCACAAAAATGATCTTTTCGTGTTGAATTAGTATAGAACAGTGGAAGTGATTTCCCATACTCTTCACCTTCTCTTAGTTAGTGTGTTGTCTTTGTTATCAGATACACTCATCATAAACACTGTATATTTTTGTATGTATCTATTGATTCTGTGTGTCTTCTCTCACAAAGAAAGTAGCAAATCATGGGTCTGGTGAAATCTGATGCCCTGGGGTGTGATATTATTTGCATTAAGTGGGTGATCAGTTTCACATGTATATTTCTGTTGCTAGCCTTGTATATTTCATTTTCCTGCCCTGTGTATTTCCCTTGGCTTGGCTTTGTGGGTTGGGACGTGATCCCCCTGATAAACATTGATACACCAGCATGTGAGATTATCACCACAGGATTATCTGTCATGGGTCAGATGTGGGGATTAACAGGGAATGGTGTACAGCAGAGGTTTGTGAAGAGGTTTGCGCAACTCTTCTGCATGTATCACTGCCAAGGTGTAATGTCAGCCCAAAAGCTTGTGTCAGATTTGTCCATTTTCCTCCCTTAGTGTTTATCATGGTAAGTGATCTCGACATATGTTCCATTTTGTAAACAGTCAGATGTCTAAGACACTGGGCTGCACTTTTGCACAGAAAGTGTTTTAGCCCTAGGGTTATGGCCATGATGGAAGAAGTTCTTGAACTTGTGAAATAAGTATGTAGTCTGTCTTGTACATTAGTTAGGTTTACGTACTCCTTGTGCTGTGCTATTTGACCGCTTTGTAGATTCAACCTTTTCTGTGAGATATATTAGAATACCCTCTTGTGTGATATTTGAATCAACCTTTTCCTCTGTTGATCAGGTAGTTCACTTTCTGTGTATCATTAAGATGTTGAATGTCATGAGCATTCTTATTATTAATTTCAAATTTTATGCTTTTAATATATCAATATTAATAAAAAAAAATCAAATTGAGCCGTGACTATTATTTCTTGGGTTCACATTGATGTGTAACCCAACAAGAGTTTGTCCCCATCAAGTATTGTCCTGCCATGTCCCAGGTCCCGGTGGTTAATAAGACCCTTAATGAAGAAAAGAAGTTCCATTGCAGCCACAGATTAAAGACACAATAAAAGGCCAGCCTCAGCAACCAGTCCTAGATAAGATAGGGTGGGCTTGATCAAAGGGTCACCATACAGAAACATGGACACTAGGGTTACACATACCCTAATCATGGGATAGTGCACTTTTCTGTCAATGTTTATTAGTATATAAATCATGCTTACAGGTGCGCAGGGGGCTGTAATAGGGCTCCTGATCATGTCCAATGAACGGTGGCTCGCGTCGCCGCCAGCCGTCCTCCAGATCTAATGGATTGATAATATTGATAATTTGTCTTTCTCTGGGCCGAATGTCTTGGATGTTATGGGTGTATTAAGCTATGCCACTTCCTCCTGCAGGATGGTCATGCCCGAAACGTTGCCTCTCCGAAAATGTGCACAGTGCCGCTGTGCATACAAATCGCAGCTAAATGGAAAGGGAATAGAGTGTGGATAATTCACTATAATTTCATTAGGACTGTCAGCCAAGAAATTACAATGATTTTCCTTGAACATGGTGGACTGAGAGAATGAATGGTTTATCGGCAATAGAATCAGACCCTTTTACCATGATATAACTGTCACCATGATATGTCCCAGACAAGAGGTCAGAGAATATTTGGAGAGCGCCAAATTGTGTATTTTGAAGATGTGACACTTGTCTAGTATGTGCATGTCGGAGCCACCAGGGCCCCGTTCTCTACATATAATTGACAAGACATCTTAGAGATGTAGCGTTTTATTAGATTTGGCCGCTGTTTTGCTGCAGATAATGAAATCAAGCCATTGGACAGGGGAGACCCTCCAGAAGATATTCCCATGAAAATCTTCCCCTTCATACGTTGAATAAACATTGCGAGTGAGGGAAAATCATCCTTGTTCGCGGTAATGATAATTAAGTCTCGCAAATCCTGCTCAGCCATAGATTTGTCTTCTCCTTGATATAGCTGCGAGTTACTCGTGAAAGCACCAAATTAAAAATCCTGTGTTCTTGAGATCTGTAATAAGGTTACTGTGATTGCATGTTGTCAGACTTAATTTGGATTAACAGAATCATACGCCTCATATTAAACAAGTACATCTTTTTATACACTTCTGAGTGTCGCTACCAGAGATGAAGACCTGGCATGGAGAACACTCTGTCTCAGAAACACAACAAATGATGAAATTATATTTACTGATAATTTTCATCCATCAATGAAGAAAGCTATCAGGCAGTGTGCAGAGATCTCATAACTTTATCTCAGTCACGTTTTTGGGGCCAACCCGTATATATTTAGAGAAAGGGTGTATTTATTGTTTTAATGTGATGTTGAGATCAACCAATCTAACAACAGGAAGGGGGTAATCTTTCAAGATCCCCCCTGCTGTTTATTAATGTTTAGGACAACATTTGAATTGTTTTGATATAAACAAATTTTAGAATTCAAATTTTTTCCTTTGAATTTACTGTCATGTAGACTTTGAAACAACATGTTGTTTGCACAGTTTGATGGTTCATGCTTTAATTTCCACTAATGGCAGAAATAACAAACACTAATTGCTTTGTCCCTCCCAGTTTGATGTCTTGTAATATAGTATTTTGTTTCTTATCACCTGTGTCTGAACATATATAATTAATTGTCACTGCATGTCACCATTTTTTTCATGTATCATGTGACCTGGAGATCACATGACCATAGATGAATATCCTTACAAGATATTTGGCACAAAGAGGTTTTGACCATTTAAGCTCCATATATATTTGGCATTTAATTGCTTGGCTTCACATCTACATTTGCATGAAACTGTACCGTCATTATCTTGTTTACTTTAGGCCTTCAAACTTCATATATATACTATATACATATATACATATTTATAATTATGCACTGGAATCAGGTTAATTCACTGCTAAAGCATGGGATCTTCTTTCCTCTTTTGAGCGTGATAACTACTTCCATTCATTGCTTCACACCTACCCTGGAATCAGATGAGTTCTGCACCCTTATTGAGCCTCAAATTTAACTGTAATCATGGAATGGTCTTAGAACCAAATTGCTGGGACTGACTTGAGCAAAGCAGCTCTTTTCATTCTTAAGTCCTATTTTTTTCTCTTTTAAATCCATTGTGATTGTTTAAATTAAAATCCAGCTTTTTGGCCACTAGATAAGAAATTTAATATTGTCATTGCACAAGAACTCAAAGCAAACAAATGAGAAAAGAACACAATCACCACGAATATGTAAAGATATTTTTTTTGCAAGATTTTTCTCACAAAAATCCAATCTGGGAAATAAGTTTCTCACTGTTTATCTCATATGAAAAGAACTTGATAAACCCCTAACCTAACTCAATAAGAAGACATGTGAGTCACCTAGTTTGCGAATAACGTGATTTTGCAAAGCGCTGCTTGCCTGACTGGGCACATCACTATGGGGATGTGTTTGAGTAAAGAATTATGCCATATCTGTGGTACAGGTCTATGTACACACAACTAACACCCAGCTATTGACTTTCCATTTTACCATTAGCTTATCACAGATCAGCACATCATATACATATTGGGCTGGCAGGAGGGCATAGAAAGCACCTCAATGTGTCTCATAGAGACTGACCACTCTCCAGCACACATATATATATATATATATATATATATATATATATATCTATATATATCTATGTATGTATGCTGGAGAGTGGTCAGTCTCTATGAGACACATTGAGGTGCTTTCTATGCCCTCCTGCCAGCCCAATATGTATATGATGTGCTGATCTGTGATAAACTAATGCTCTACCAATGCCTGTTTAATCAAAGGACAAGTTTGCAATTCAAATATTTCCTATATCACCATTCCTATAAGAAATTGATACATGATATTGAATTGAGATTTGGTATTTAATTGAAAGTGGAGAGGTAATAAATTTAAATTTATGCATATGGTATTTCAGATTAATATTGCTATTTCAATAACGAAACCCTTATTGCATTTACTTATCTGAAATAATCTTAAGCATAATTTAAAATCAATTAAAACCTATCCAAACCCATTAAGAATCCTTGAAATTCTACACATATGAAGATAAAGTGAATTAGACATTTCTACATAGATCTGAACACACACTGCGAGTGTTTTATGTTATGTTCATTTATTGCTTGAAGCAGAAAAAGGCAAGAAATATAAATCAGCCCCAGAATGAAAACAAAACAAAGCAGAACCTGAGTGTAGTGTGTTGGTCATACACCTGTGTGGGTGAGAGAGTCTGGGTACTCCAGGTATGCCACGATCTGGTTGCTCATTAAGTTGTATGGCCGACCTTTATGGGGAGATGAGTCTTGTAAGAGGAGGATGGGATATGATCATGTGATACTCGCCATAGAAGCGTGTGTGATGTGGCCACAATCATGGGTGTGCTCATTATAACAACCTCAATGCTCAGTGCAGATTAAGCCCTCAGGCAATAGCTATACCTGGATATGTATACATACATATATTATTATTACCGGTCAAACAGAGAGTGTGTGGTCAGTTCACAAAATGTTTATAAATTTACACACATTGAAAGCCCTCAGCTGGAATTATCATCTGGAATGAGAGGCTGCATTCATTAATGTGGACAATATAATGATGTGAATAAAGTGATTTATTCTGAAAGACAGTGCATTGCAGAATACTAGTATAGTATCCACACTATTTCAGCATGAAAGGTCGCTTGTAGGGCAATGGAAATCCAAATAAACTCCAGCTATTGTCTTGCTAAGTGTCAATTTTCAGTCATTAAGGTATAACATTAAGAAATTCAGTAATATCCGAGTTCTATATGTATTATACATTCATTTGAATTTATGGCATTTAGTTGAAAAAAGAGGGATAATGAGATAGCTATTATCAACTCTCCCATGGTAGATCAGATGAATGTTAGATTTATGTATCGTAAGAGTAATTAGAAGATCGAGAAGATTGCTATACTGAAGCATTGTGAAAGGAAACGGTGTCAAGCTCAGCACATTCAGTGTGAAGTAGATAAATATGACACAGCATGAGAAGAGCAGTTATAAGACATTATAGACAGAAATGGCATTCAAAATATTGACAGCTGCTTAGAGTGATGTAGTTGCAGCATGGAATGCATGGGTTCACACATACTGATCTTTTTTTTATGATATTATATGTTGTCAGACATAAGCCAAAACAAATAAGACCTCCCAGGGCATAAGGCATATATCTGATTGATAAAGTCACCAAAGAGCCTGACATTCCCCAAAGGAATAACTCTTTTTTGTTATGTTTATGCCTGAACACATGGATGATTTGCTTGAACCAATTATGAATGTAGGTTCTTTATACTATGTTATCCCATCACAGATTTGTGCTGCAGAGACTGACAGATATGTGTAAAACATGTGGGCATGTTGATTGCAAGCTACAGCCATTGAGATGTCAGATGTGTGTGTGTGTATTCAGGGTCTACACTTATGCAATCAGAGATGCGAGGCCGAGGCAGCGGGAGAGGTGAGATATCTGACAGCTGTGACACTCCACTTTGTTAGCAAGGCCAGGAAGGGAAGGGGGAGCGGTCAGCCAAGTTGGGGGGGGAAGCTTATATACCTGGCATACCATAAGCTCATCAATGGCCAGCCTCAGTATCATTTACCTGTGATAATCACTCATCCTTATTCAATGCATGGCACATGAAAGGAATGGGCAGAGGTAGTAATCACAGATGTAAGCTACAGGTATGCTTATAAAGACAGATTTGGCTGTGTAATACATGGACATCCAATCTTACTTACAACTAATCATACACTTTAATGATAAAACTTGATTTTGTGATGCATGTTTGCATCAGTGTTATAAAGAATATATATAATGGGCCTGAACACATTATATCTATAAGGGCACTTATTTCTTTTTTGCCCCTAAAAAGTTCACTCACATTACTGGTAAGTAGAATGCAGATATTGTTTTGGTGACTAACTAACAGAAATGCACTATGATAGAATCATATGTCCCAGTATATTTAAAAATGAGTCAATAAACAGAGACAGAAATAGACCTAAGAATGCTATTTTGATAAAAACCATTTTTTTTAAATACAATTTTCTATTACATTTATATCATTGTACACATTTACAAATTACATTGTGACAAAAAGCTCAAAGTATGTCTCATTAAGTGTGCTCAGATTGGAAGACTCAAAAACTGATCTTAACTTTTTTTTCGAAAGAAAAGCATGGATACAATGATAACTACTATGATGTGATGGGAAACGAGCAATTCATGGGCAGGCATGGTGGGAATAAAATTGGCAATATGATCGCATATGTGTTTCAGGCTGGAATATTCTACAATAAACAGGCAATTATTTCTGGTGGCAACTAATGAGGTTGCCAGGAAGTTGATTTTGTCATGAGGCATTTTTCCCCCATCTGGAAATGCTATGAGGGCATCCAAATTTCAAGTAATGCTGCCAAAATAACTAGGAGGACATGCTGAAGAGATCAGAGCCCTTATGCCGAGTTTGTTTTCACAGCAGGATATTCTGTGCTGTTATTACACATGATACTAACACCTTGTTTGAAAAATATACACCTGGCCACCGGAACATGGCTGACTGGGGAGCGAAACATGTAGAAAAGAGGAGGAGAAGAGGAGGAGGCCAGGTGGGGAGAAGAGGGCGCTGGGGGTGAGACAGGGAGGGGTAACACCCAAGTGGAGGAACCTTCCCCACACCACGACATCACAGAAGTGTTTGGGAGGTCTGCAGGAAAGCTCTTGTCAATATGAAGGATTTGTGGCGTGTTACACAGCATGTGTGGACAGAGGTGAATGCCACAGAAAATAGAACAGGTTGAATGATAATAATAATCATAAGTAGAAGTGGTAAAAGAGAAGGGTTTGAAGACATGGCAGGTGATATTCTAAACGAAACTTCTTCTTTGAATGATGAGTTTGCAGTAATAGGTACATTCTGGGTGGTGTTGACCCTGCACTTCATTATGTGTGTTGGGTGAAGTTGTCAATATGAAAAAAATTACTCACAGACTGATCCACATCTTTACACATAACTTGAATAAGACATAGAAGAGCTGGTTGTAGTTTTTTTCTACATTATGCAGCATATTGAAATATAGCTAAATTAATATACAAAATATGATTGATGGTGTGTTTGCAGTATTTTGCAATTTTGGCAAAAATGATATTATAATGCAAATGACATCAATTGTCCTGAGTCAGTGTGGTTATATTTTGTGAAACTGTGCGTCCACCTGGGTCAGATGTAGTGTTATGGGGCGTGGGGGTGAACTAACGTTGACACATAAAGTATCCCCTGCTGTAACAGCAGTGACCCCTGGTGGATGTTTATGTGATCCTGCAGGTCTGGGGTCAGGGAGGTCAGGCGGGTTATCTGCACCTCTCTGCAGGCGCAGGGATACCTGCGGGTAGTTTACAAGGTGCAGGCAATGCATGCGTGTGTCATTGTTCATACTTGTCATGCCTCTGCATTTTCTAACCCCCAACACTACAGCAAGTCAGCAACACACACATTTCTCATTCTGCTTCCCCTGATTGTTATTTACTATATTACTTTAAGGATATTTCTTCATATCATCTTCAATAGGATTATTTAAAGATGGGACATCAAAGAATAGGACTCCAATATTTACTTTGATCATATTAGTAAGGATATGTAAATCAAAGAAAATACTTGTGTTAAGTTTGTTGTTTTGCAGAATTTGTCATAGAAAAAAGCCAAATATTTGTTCTCACGATCCAATATCTTAAAAAATAAGCCACAGAATTCCATATATAACAAACATGCTGAAATTATCAGAAAAAGATATGGATGTAGATAACCAGTAAAAAGGATGGCAGAAAGAATGGGACTTCTTTTATCAGACACCTATTCAGTGTGTGTAATGTTTTCAGTCCTTTAGATATACCGTAGGCATTTATTACAATCCACCGTCTAAGACTTTATAAATTTGATACAAATATAGCAGGAGCAGCAGATTTATAATAAAAGACTTAACAATGTTAGGAGATGGGGATCTGAGTCAGGCTTAATGATGAGAGAAGATCACAGGCAGTAGATATACTGATAGGGTAAGCTGCTTGAACATACCGAGAAAGCAGGAATGACAGTTATTCCAACATGCATGTCATTCCGAAGCTTAGACCCCTGACAGAGTACTGGGATGGAGATCAGTAAGCAATAAGATTCCTATGGTTAGTTCTGGCAGAGGTCAGAAGTGATGTCAGATTATATTAGGAGGAGGTCAGAAAGATTATATTGAAGAATAAGAAGGTAAGGCATTTTATATGAAACGAGACCAGACAATTATGCCTGATATTTATTGCTTCATATAAAACAATTATTCCTGAAAGTAAACATCATGAGAGGAAACGGTAGCGGCTAATAGATCTGGCATTTTTGTGATTCGCAGAATTCCAAGTTTGAGAACCAAAATAAAGCACTTTGTTGTAGTGTTCCTGCCTAACTTACAGCTATTTTTTATAATGTGCTATTGAGATCTATCAGAAATGTATCTTTATAAAAAGGCCGATGTTTACAGCACATTATGTATAGGTTTTGGCCTCTTGAATAATTGTATATCTGTTGAGAAATACATCATCAGTTTGTGTGTTCCTGAGAGTCATGTAAACATTCCTTCCAAACATCTGATTATGTTCAGAAAGTTTGTTATTGCAAATGCATATATACACATACACATATAAGCATATGCATCTATGCACATGCGTATACGCACATATGCACATATGCACATATGCACATATACACATGTGTTAAAAATCCTACAAAACATGAAATTCTTTCACAAATGTGTGTAATAAATACATCATTTTAATAGTTTCCATAGCATATCATAGTTTCTTTTGGAAAAGAATATTTCTGGTGTAGTCTGACAATAGGCAACTAGCACTGTCTGTCTGGTACCTTGAGGCTGTGTTACTTGACCCAACAAAGATAAAACAAATAAACTGAAAAAGCAGGAAGGATAAAGCAGAACTTCACTATCACAATAACACAATAAAATATTTCATTTGTTTTTTATTGACAAAATATTTTTCAAAAAGAAATAATTATAAGCATTAAAGCATCAGCATAGTCTATAGAATTGTGGTGGACAGATATTTCTCAGTGCAGTTCGGAGCATATTATGTTTCACCCGGGAGAAGCCAGAGACTCCGTAGGAAGGCAACATGGCACGTACTATTGTCTGCTTTCTTGGTTCTGTGCATGGTTACTATAAGAATCAGAATGATGGACCGGGTGGCATAATTATGAGAACATATCACAGTCTGGTCTCCACCCTTCTTTGCTTCATTATCCTGAGTCTGCGGAGAAATTTACTGGGGGTTTGCATGACCTCATCTTCCATGCAAGCTTGTGGCCAGTGTTCTTATCAGAGGTACATGCACCTTCATGGGTCTGTTTGCACTCCAGTGACATTCTATTAATCCAAATTTGGCTTAGTAGCAGTCCAATGGCAGACTCAAATCAGACTTCAGGAAGTGTAAATGTCCATCGAGGTCCATATGTTATCATTGCTTAGAGACATAACTCTAGACTTTACAGCTAAATGACTGACACATATGAACACTTTGGGACACAAAACAACAACTGTTATGTTTTACAGCGAACAAAATACTTTGTCCTTAAGCGAGTAAATAAGCAACTCTCTATACAAGTGCCCTTGAAAAGCTGACGGAAACAATGTTTAACAGACTTAAACATAACAGAACAGCATTGGTACTGGAACTTTGAGATATTGTAATAGAAAAGTTTGTTGGTATGTGGTGGAAAATTGTATGTGCTCTCGAATGTCAGAGCAAAAGGGGCTGCTTGCAGTTTCACCAGTTTTGCAGCCGTGGTTTGTTACATTGCATTTACTCCACTACACTTGAGTATGTACACATATACATGTCAAACAATCAACATTTTATATCAGAACCTGTTGCCAAATGACTAATTACTTCATTTGATGAGACACAGAGGTTATACGAGTGACATAGGGCACAGCGAATATGAGCCGTCCACAGACCCGAGTAACAGGCGGTGGAGAGATAGACATCCCTAGGCCATGGGAGTTGTGCCAACCTTGCAGATATATGCTCATGCGCTTTTATACCGTGAAATATATCTATTTGTTATTGCCAAATTTATTTATTTATTACAATAATTTTTGGCATATTAAACTTATGGTAAAGATATTCAGAGGGAATTATATCAAAATTGATTTTGGATAAAAAAATGTCAGAATACCCATTCCAATTTTAACATGTTATCAAAAGTTTATTGATGTCATAATTGTTGTAGATTGGGTGATTTGTCAAAATAAAAAAAAGAAACCTTTTGCACATGATTTGCCCCTCCCATATATTCAGATTGTGTATATTTTCTCAAGTCTGCATAACTGCCAAAGACTACATCAGACTGAATTATATCAATGCACAGGTGTTTCCTGGTCCACAAATCCACATTCCTTGCAACACGCACCTCGGCCGTAGACATCACCAGATTTTTTGGTGTGTCTCTTGAGAACATTACAGGAGATAATGCAATAAGCAAGTGCTTGAGAAGTGTAGTGTTCAAAGTAATGTCCTGACAGGAAATGTGATACCTGTGTCCTAAGTATCACCTGGCCTGGCCCACATTGTGGCTGACGTGGCAGCACGCAAACACTTCCACTCAATTTTCAACCAGCTTTCCTCCTGTGCCATGCGTTTGTTTGCTGGAGTATTTTGTATTTTATATACTTTACACTTTACATGCTCATACATGGGGTGTATTTTACATTCGAACACATCTTGGCACTTTTCTATCAGAGGAACCGGTATGCAGGGAGGATCTTGTTTCTCATTTATATTGTTTCCGGACAAATCCTGACACATATGCACACTTGCATGTTGTATCTTGTATTAAGGAGGATTTTATATCCTGACATATTCTGACCCTTATCTATGGGGAGAATCTTGTATCCTGACACATCCTGACCTTTATTTATGGGGAGAATCTTGTATCCTGACACATTCTGACCCTTATCTATGGGGAGAATCTTGTATCCTGACACATCCTGACCCTTATCTATGGGGAGAATTGTGTATCCTGACACATCCTGGCATTAATCTACATGGGCAGAATCTTGAATCCTGACACATCCTGGCATTTATCTATGGGCAGAATCTTTAATTAAGGAGGATTTTATTTCCTGACACATCCTGACACTTATCAATGGGGAAAAACTTGTAGCCTGACACATCCTGGCATATATAGAGAATCTCATATCATGACACATCCTGGCATATATGTGGAGGATTTTGTCTCCTGACACATTAATGGGAGGATATTTTATCCTGACACATTAAAAGGGAGGATGTTGTATCCTGACACATTAATGGGAGGATAATCTATCCTGACATATTCAAATACTTGTGTATATAGGGAAGATGTTGTTTGGAAAACAATACAGTGATGTGTATTATGAAAAGTGCCTTGAGAAGTTTTTGTCAGTTTTTATGTGCATCATACATCTTTATAAGATTTAAAAGGTCTTGTATTAGCACCAATTACATGATATTGGTGAGATAACGAGTGTGGTGCAGGGTTAAAACATGGCCATTGTGTTTATATCAGGGGAGTTAGGCATGATGGAGTGGAGCAGCCCATGAGATGCTTCATCAAAGCAAACGCTTGTCTCATCAACGTCAATGTTTATTAGGCCATGTATGTAATCATGGTTAAGAGTTTCATCGGAAGATGAGACATTTCAATTGAAAACTGGTACAATGCTGCATCCCGAGGTTGTGAGTCAGGAGATAGAGATGAGGGATTATTTCTATGCATTGTCATGCAGTAATATATCAGGAAGGATTGCTTTATGATGCCAATAATGTTCATGTCAGCCATCTCGATATATCTCAGAGAGTTTCCATTTATATCAAATTAAGTACTTCATTAAACTATATAGGAAGTTTCATTCACATATTCTATGATGATTGAAAGGTTTTAGTTTCATATCATCTAATGCAATTTACTGATAACCAAATATCAATTTACACACACTTTGGTGAATACGTTTCCACAGAGAATATAAGTTCATTTAAAATTATATATATATATGCCTCGATAGATTTATAAATATAATATTTGAAAAGTGAAATATGAAATAACAGATGACTTGTCTGTCTATGTCTGTTAATTCAAATATGGCCAGACACTGTGGTTTCATTGGGTATTGAATGGGAAGCTTTATTGGTTGTTCAGCGTCACAAACTACTTGAGCTTATCATACTTGATACAATTGGCCATTGTAGGTTTAATACAGGGGACCTGAGGACAGCAATTATCCTGTAACACAAGCAGATATGCAGGGTATACCTATGCATACCAGTACTTGAACCTCTTGAGATTTGCTGGAAGAGTGTGCAGAGAAGGAGGAAGACTTCTATTACATTGAGGTGGTCTGGGAAGTGTCGGACGGTGGCAATCTAGGCATCTCTGTTAGCATTTGTCAGTTGAGGACAAGAGGTAGAAAGAAATCTTTGGCATGTGTATATAGAGGATTAACTTGTTTTAGGCTTTGATGGACAGGTGACAAGCAGCAGTGATTGAGAAGTTCCATATCTTCATCAAAAATAGTCTACTGGAGAGTGACACCCAAGGCATGGGGTCATGACCTCACGTACGAGATAGCAGAATTACTAGGAGATAGTACAGGGCAAATGATGGTCAAGATAATATGAAGACCTTTCAAATAGTACTAATTACATGAACATGATAAATGATAACAATGTTGTTTTTACCGAGCCCATGCCCATGCTTGCATTTTTGTCATTAGTTATAACCATAATTCTACAAGAATCACACTTGGTATGTTCAAATGTATACATATATATGCATGGTGAGCACCTTGTCCTGGACTGATAGTGTTATTTGTAGCTGCTCTCTCATTCTACTGATAGCTTTGCTTGCGACTGCTCCCTCATCCTATTTCCCTGGACATTGCAGGGGTCCATCATGGCATCATTCATCTTCATCTGGAGATGACTGTGGCACTGTCCTACCTCTGACATCAGGATTAGTGAAGACTCACGACTCAAATCCTCTCTGTCTTCAGCTCACGACCCCAAACTAAATACAGAAGATTGCTCCACACACACAGTTCTGTTACTACAAAATATGGAACAAGATCATATATAGGATTAGGACAACACTGTTTTGTGTCTCATTGCACATAATATTGTTTCAGGTAATTGCATCGCAGCAAAAGGGAATACTGTTTGCCAGGGGACAAGGGATTTGTATTCATCTACAGGGAAATGGGTTTATGAACACAATGTCATAATAAGAAAAGGTTTTGTTTTTCCTTGTTTCGAATATTGACAGAAAAGAATATTTGAAGAAAATATCAGTTAAAAACTGTCTCTACTGCTTATGAACCATTGGAATTTATTTAAAGATATTTTCTTGACATTTTAATAGCAAAAGTGGCATTTTTAAGAAAATTCTAGTTCCAAAAATAATGATCAGTCAGGGCAAAACATATATTTGGTCATTCACTTTTGTGGCCATCAAAGTTTATCGGTAGGGTTATTGTATAAACTGACTGCAACATGACAGGTTATATGTGACCAAATACACGACTGCTACCCACTGATGATTTTCATTATCATTTTGTCACCACAAGAATGTTGATTACACATTTTCCCTTATTGTGTATTAAGATAGCCATTTAACGCAAGGACGCCTGCATGGTGCTCAATTTCCGAGAGTAACAACTTTCATAACTACTCCTGCAAGATTCATAGCACGTTAATTTCCATGCACATGTAGAGAATGTTTAATAGCAGCTGATGAGCTTGTGCCTTCATATTTTTATCATTGAGGCTCATATTCTGTCCCCGTTGACTGGCTGGCCGTTAGTGATTACCAGATTGAGGATTAGCTGAGAGGATTGATCGCTTTTTCGTCACCGATATTTGTTAGCATCGTCCAACTGTATTAGCCGAGACAAACATCCCACTATACTCTATGTTTGTGGTGTGTACACAAAAAATGGCCTCTGTGTGAGATTTCTAGGTCGAATTTCATCCCCTTTTTCCGTTCAACACTAGGTCAATCCAATCGTTCTCTTCCCATTTCCCATTCCTCCTGTGCCTCCCCAAGATTAATGGTGGAGTAGTTTATACCCTGTCAGCACCTAAGACCACTACATGCCAGTTAGGCACTCAGCTTTTATAGAACGGGGAAAGAACTCTCTAGCACCAAAGTCTGGATTGGTTGGTGCAGATTGACGAGGACGAGGGCTTCACGCATCGCACCTAACTCCCCACCCCCCTGTGGTTTCTCTCGCTTGAATCTCTTGCATGTAGCAATGATGATTGTTATTAAACCACCCATCACTTCCATGTGACGCGCCAAGACGATAGTTCGACAATTCCATGCAAGAGATGTTATTATTATTGATTACTCCAAACTGTAGGAATCCTTTAAGTAAAGTGCGGCCAATAATGAAATAGCATTTCTCCGAAGCCGACGCTGCTGATACACTATTTAATATGGCTACTTGGATCATGATGATTTGGTTGGCGCTAGGTCATAGCGATTGATCAAATTGCACCAAATCTAGGCTTCGCCGTCTGGTGTAGTTGAAATATGAATGCAAGCAAGTACAGACGCTGACTCCAAGGAACTTGAGTGATACAGACATGACCTAATATACAAGCATGTACTCCAGATCCAGACGTATATTTGGATTCTGCTGTGGAATCAGGGTGTTATGCTCATAGTGTTGCTGGGGTAGTTGACAGGGGAGAGAACGGAAGCAACTGAGGAATATTTCCCTCCTAGCTATCATAATATTGACATGTTCCCCTGCAACTCTCTAACCTGATCCTTGTGACATCCCGACCATTTGTATGACACACCCTTTATGTATCCATACTACTGCCAACTTAGGATTTCTTTTATCAATTTAATCAGTCTTGATGTTTAATCTTCAAAATATACTAATTCACCTATGGTAGCAATTTTAGAATATCATATTAAAATACTTCATGTTTCACCAGAACATGCATGGTTTAAGTAGATAGGATATACAGGCAATTGGGGAGGAGAGAGTGTGACGATTTGAGTGCACCACAAGATGTGTACATCGCGCGTGCCATGATTTGAGTGGACATGTTATAATGGACAGAGCCTGAAGCTCTGAGAGGTGTGTCAGTCCTAATTACAACACAGCAGTGTAGCAACACAGGCAAGCTTGTAAAGGCAGCTCACACATCACAGGTACATGATAGAGGTGGCAACACAGCCAATATGCTCATAAAGTAGAGCAGTGCAGCCAATATATACAATATTCGTCATCTTCTCAGAATGCCTCATTTTCTCCTGAAATCGTGTATTATGGCCATTCCATGGCATATCCTTGCACATGGTATATACTACGATTAGATAGATTCTATAACAGGTAGCCTCCAAGGCTACCTGTAAGATTACAGTAGAGACATAGTTCTAAAACTAAAATGTGGATGTTACTTTGACAGGAAAAAGGCATAATGACCTATACGTTCATTGAAAAAGGGTCTAATGTGCGTCATAGGAAAAGGGCATTTTGAGTATCATAGGAAAAGAATGTTATGACTGGTAGATGAAAAGAGCACATAAGAAATCATTGAAAATAGGCATTTTAAATGTCACAGGAAAAGGCATATTGAATGATGCCACAGGAGGAAAGGAGAAAATACTAAATGGCAAAAGATGAGGTCAGATCAATGTAATAAAAATAAAACAATGTTGCATCACAAAACATAATTTTTAGATATATTTGATATCAAAGTTAAAAGTAGTTTAATCACCAGAGGCACCCAATAAATAGGATGTCATAGAAAAAGCAGATATAATACTTGACATGAGAAGAGATTATATGTCTGAAAGAAGGCAAGATGATTCGTCCTAAGAGTTAAGGCAGTCGTTGACAGTTGGTGCTGCTAGGGTATGTGGTGATATGTCAGAGTGGCGTGTTGCTACACAGTGTGGGTATGTGTTACATACAGGTTTAGTGGTGATGTACACAAGCCCAAGCAGCAGGACGCAATCTGTATTCTGGCACTAACACCTAGACAAATGAGCCAGCGAGTCACTTAGCCGTGGAGCGGCGGTGGTCAGGGACTTATCCCCGCAGCGAGTGACATACGCCCCGCAGCCCTGCAGCTCGTTTATTACCACACGCTGACGGCAACCGTGGTGGCCACATGCTTCAGACCTATACCCATGTCACAGCCACCCCCCATCATTATTACTGCAACACCAACATGTGTAAAGGTGCACTCAATAATACTGTATAGCAATGCAAAGGTGCAGTCTTTATGCATGTGCCACATCTTTATCTGCTGTGTTAATGGCGTTGTTTGATGTCACATGCAGGGTGTATTTCAATTTGTTATTTTCAAGTTAAGATATTCTTGTAAAGCATAGATGTGTATATTAGCCATAGCAAGGCTTTATAGATTAGGCAGGCACATAATTAGTGCTTCCGTTAAAACATTCTAACCAGACAGTTTTTTTAGACCATTAAGAAATATTTGCACCTTCAACAAGTATCACAGTTTTCAAAATGGTTGCTACATGCTATCAGTAACAGCCTAATGGCCCTGCAAAGGTATATGTTTAGGAATCCAATCTGAAATCAGCTTCAGCTTTGCAAAATGACATGATTGGCTAATACAGAGCCTACCAAGCATTCATTATTACCATGGAGTTTTTTGCATCCCTTGATGTTTTCAGATTAAATTATCTAAGTGTGTTGTGTGCCTTTCAGCCTCGTGGCTCCAGTCATTGTAGGACTGTATCAAATTCTTCCTCCTCATTACCTTCCTGTACACCCGCCAAATATTTTCATCCCACTAAGATGGTGGGATGAGAAAGAAAAAAGCCAAAATCTTTTGTGTAGAAAAAAAAGTCAATATTGCTTAGCTCAGTGAAAAGTTTCTCCCATTGACAAGGTGTCCGTTTTTCTGTGTCAGTGACGATGGCATTCCGCTAAAAGGATGAAGCTCCCAAATGAAACATTAGCAAGTGCAGGGAAAATAATTTATGTCAGATGTAAAGTCCATATCAATAACTGTTTCCAGCTGAAAAAATGGCTTGGAGGACCATTGTAATTTCATTCTTTACAGAAAAGATACGGCCAGATTTACGTTAAGTAATTTTAAATCATTTTGTTTGAAAAGATTTTTTCAAAGTTTATTTGGACTGAACCAGGTTTGTTGGATTGCAGTTTTAGGGTGAACCCTTGGCTTCCCTGTTGTCTGTTTTGCTAACTTTGTGTGGCGCCCTCACAACGTCGATAGTAACCCAACTCACTAATTTAAAATGCTTTATGTTGAGGCATTTTCCTCCTTACTCAAGTGTTCCACCTAAAGGGAAACCGTTAGTGAAAAGATAGTGGAGCACTGAGGTCGGCAGATTGGCGTTGTAGCATGCTCGCCATTTTTGTAGAAGGACCATCCGCCCGTGCCTTACCAGCCTGCTTGTTAATTACCAAGATGGCAGGGAAGGTGAGAAAGATGCGGTTGCTATGGAAATGAGAAAGATACCCAAATGTGAAAAGTGTATCTTCTCAATTATATCCCTGCAGTTGCTGGCGGACATGTGCATTGCCATAGAAGCAGTCTTAAAGGTGCTGAGGGCCTTGAGTGTGTTAAGGTATGCCTCCTATTTTAGGCATCTCTCCAACACTTCATTAAGATGTGCATTACATCTTCTTTAACTGGGTTAGTATTCAAAGCGATGAAGGGGGTAGGCAGACTTTACTATTTGTATTTGTATTTTATTGACTTATATTATTAACACTTCAACAACAAAACAATAATAATGCAAAATTGCAATGCTTTCTGGGCTAACCATAATAATAAGTCCATTATATATAAATTCTATGAGACATGTACTGTAGTACATAAAGCCATGAGAAAGTGAAGTCAATTTGTCAGTATGATATATATATATATGTGTGCATTCACTCTGTGGTGGGGTGAGGCCCCAGTGCAGGCAATGAGATGCAGTGGGTTCTGTGGTCCTTTTACCTTACATAAGGTGTGATGTACTGCCACACATAAGTAGATGTAGGGGCTAAGTGTGGATGCTTCGAACAGACCAAGGTCCCTAAGTGCTCCACAACTGCGCGCACCAAAGAAGTACACCTTGCCATAAGACGGGCCACAAATGTGCTTCACCATCCTGGCTACTTGAAGCGTGGCAAGAGACAACTGCTTTGGCCTCAGCACCACTTTTAAGATGGACAAGAAAATGGGAAAATGAGCACTTCATCACACCTTGTCCTTAATGGTGCCAGCAATATGGGAATGTTCCCGTGTGGCCTTTGTGGTTATAGGATGTAGATTTGTGCTGATTGTGATGTACCTTAACATTTAATCGATTCTTTGATTAGATCCACAAACACGTGTCTTTCTTCAGAATTTCTGTATTATCTTTCATGTTTAATTTGAGTACATTCTGGCAAAGTTTTTTCCCCAAATGTAATGCTATTCCATTCCAATTCCTTTTTACATTTGGTGTACGAATAATTGAATATAAACATGACACACATTGTTTATAGACAAATAACAATCAATCATTATACTCAGGACAAAGGTTAATCAACAAGATATATTGAAGTGTTTATTCCTATTGGTACAGATATGCTTCAAGTTTTCCCTGTCACACACTGTGACCCAATTATTGACATGTTTGGTGAGAATGGAAGTGGAAATCACAAGAAGAGTGGAGGGGAATATACCAATTATGGACAAAGGTTCCAATCAATTTGTGATCCATATTTCATCAGGATATTATTAGTGTCTGTGTTCAACAGGTTAGACCTCTGTTATTGAAGGTCACCCTGAAAAGTGGGTCACACTCTCAGGCAAACCCAGAGACAATGTCTGTGCCCAGGGTAGCAAATTGGTTGGTACTTTCCTTGTTCTGGACATTATTGCAAAGTTTAATTTTGTGATAAAATGATTTTAAGTGGGTCATATTAAAAAGGAGAGAAGCGTCATTAGAACTCTCTTGTTTTGAGAAGCCACTTTTCCTTTGACAAATACTTCACCCGTGATACTTGCAGTACACTTTCCTACAATTAGTTAGAGAGCCCCTAGCTTTACCCAACTCCGGAAAAGGAACTTCAATATGAAGAGCGTCATATCAGAAACAAGGTTAATTATAGCTATTCTTACTTGGAAACAATGTCATTGTCATGCACCCAGAGCTAATGGCTAAGAATTGAGGTGCCGACAGTTGATACAAATACAAAATGATAACAATGAAAGCTTCCATTCATCACAAAGTGTTGCCATTTATATTCATTTCATTATCAAAACCCCTGAAAGATTTTGAAGAGGTGGTTGTTTTGCTACTTAACGGTGTGGTGAAAATCAGTAAATTTCCCCTTTATAGGTGGCCATTGACCAGTCAAATCCCATTGTGGACAAGCCTGGGGCTAGTACCGGAATTATAACAACTGGTTAGTGACATGGCCATGTCGACTCTATTTAACCCATGCCTGTCAATATGTGGATCAAGACCAGAATACATTGACTTCAAGCTATCAAACTAATACAAATTTGTAAAATTTTACACAGAAACATTTATCATTATTGCATTCACCACATGTGTCAGAGCCTGCTAAAATTGTTTTTACTGAAAACAATCTTTAGGGAAATCTTTTTTCATTATAATTGTTCCCAAAAGCAGATTGTGGATTCAGTTTTTTTTACACCATGCGATGAAAGTAGGTGTGATACATGTGCTAATAATGTAGATGATTTTTCAGTTCTATGATATGAGTGTGATTTTAATATAGATTTGGTGTACTATGAGCAAAAATAGAAATCTCTATACTTATTGCATTTCTATAAATCTAGACCAGTTATTCATGTTCTGAATTTATTTTTATTGTATACTAAATAAGCTGAATATTTATTTTCCAAACCTTTAATGTTATCATTCATATTTTGTTTGGAAAGGTTCTTTTTGTTGTGTTTTTTAAAGGAAATATGGTGCTATATATGGAATGTGGTCAGCAGTTTGGTCAGCAGATGTTGACGCAGATAATGTGTGCCTCCACTGTATGGAGTGTGGGCAGGATTACTTGTAGCACATAAAGTCTGTCCATATGCGACTTATCATGAGGTTTATTATATAGTGTTTGTCCATGCTGTGACTTTTACAACCACATAGCCCTCAAATGCCTCGGCCCTGTTTTATTACATATGAGCAAATCTTGATAAGGCGAAAAATGACATTTACGTAAGTGCATATCACTCAATATAATAACTCTGTGCATCATATTCTCATATTTATGTATGCTGGCGTACACATTCCACTGCATATAAACACTGCAGAAATCGTCCAAACTCGATACAGAAACTTCACTAAGGGAATAGGGGCAGGCAGTTGTTTTCAATATTTTTGTCCATCATGAGATTTGCGCATTGTGGCCAGACTTTTATCCATGCACAGTTTTAGTATTCAGGAAAGCTGCAAGCCTGTCAAAGTGGATCAACCTTCTCTGCCATTTTGCAAACAGGTTTTCAAAACAATACCACAGTGTCATTCAGTATTAGGAACCAAGATCACTGTCTCTGTAATTTGCCCATGTATATCTGTCACTAGTTCGGCCCTTTTGACCTTTTTTGTGGATGATATTCTTTGCCAGTTTTTTCTTGTCATATGCTACAAAAGCACCTTTGTCCTGGGCGATAATAGGGTGTCATACAATCATTAGAAGGGATTATTTTACACTGAAGATTATGGAAAACGACGAAAGCAGAGGGCCATTGTGGATAATTAATTTTCACTGTTTCATCTCAGAAGCTGCATTTCAATTGGGTCTAAGTCTTCTCGGCTCCATATCTGAGACAGGCAGAACTGGAGATTGTCACTTGAATTGATATACACAAGACCAAGAAGTTGTGGTTCTGCTCAAAAATAAAGACTTCATCATTAAAAGAAAATGCTTCCTCTGATTTTTATGATGGAAATTATAAATATTACTCCTTGATCTGAAATTCTTTTATTATAAAACCTCAATTTAGCCACATTTTTTATCCACTCAGAGGTTCAATTTTCCCAACTCAAGTAATTAGATTGCCCCATTCCTGCAACAAGAAGGAGAACCTTTTCCCGTGGCATGTCAAATTTTCGGAAATATATTGATTATTGGCATCACTAGTGTCTTATGTTTTTACTATAGGACTGTATAGAATATGGGAGAAATTTATCGTACCACACTTAACGCTGAAGGAAATCAGTAGAAGTGGGTTTGCTGGTGACTTTGTTGATAAGAGCATTTTTGTTGGCAGCTGGTTGAATATAGGAGAGGGAAGGCAAGTGAGCCACATCTTATCCCAGCCCAATATCAGCCTCCATTCAATGAGGAGGGTGTCGTGGATTAACCCAACTGACCTGCAGCATTTCTACTCAAAGTTTATGTCCATTTATTAACTTGGCTCTTTCCAAACCAGCAGATAGTCAAGACAAGCCAAGAAAGGTTGTGACAGCCCGCTTGAATAGAAGTCCGCCTCTGCAGTATGCTTCTGCCATTTTTAAAAGTGGCTGTTTTTGATCATGTCTGATGTCTGGAAGATTGCAGTTTCCAATATGACAGCAGCGTTGTGAAACTTGTCTTTGTAGAACATAGTCAATTTGGGGGAGATTTTTAAAGATAATCTTTTATAGAGTTGTCAGAATGTCATGTGAAATGTGTCATGCTGTATATACTTCTTGTGTATCATGTACAAAATGGCAGTTGTGTAATGAATAATGGGTAACCAGGCAGCTTTTCAAATCTGTTACCGTGGCGTGTTCTCATAGAATATTTCTGTGAAAAGAACTTATTAAAATGTTTCAATATGTAAAGCTGCAGACTATATACAGATTTGTATCAGGAGGAAATGAATTTCATTGATAAATTCCTGCCAACATGATGTAAAGGTCTTTTTACGTGGTGACCTTATGACCTTAGGGTGATGACCTTATATTGACCTTAAGGCACAGGCAGATGTCAGAGCAGAACATTTTCCCATATTCTGTCCCCCGAGATGCAGGAAAATATAGATTATTCTTCAGCAACATGCTATACCAAACAATCTTTATATTAAAACACTTATGTATGTATATATGTATATTTTCAGTATACCATATATATATCTGTGTGTGTGTTGGACTGTGTGGGAGTTTCAATGAACATACAACTGGTTCTCAGTTAACAACTTGAGCATATCAGTTCATCAGTTAGAGATTTCAATATTACAGGTCCTTAAGACACCAAGATGTTGATATAAATTTTATTTGGCTTGCAACCCTTTGATATTCTCCACGTTTGTCTACCTGAATTATGCAGGGCCTGGCATATGAGGCATAATACATGAATGGTCCTCGTCTGAAGTGATCCACAGTAATACATATAGAGAGGTTTTACTGCCGCAATTGGTGGCCTACTATCAGAGAATAGCCAATGTATTGCTTTTCTCCATTCTTATCTTGTTGTCGTCCTTGTCAAGGACTCTCATAGCCCCAACTCAGCCAACATGGAGAGGCAATTAAGAGCCCAGTGACATACTCGTGCCGTGAGAATCCAGCCAGCTCTGGCATTGCCCTCCACACAAGCCTATCTGCTCTGCAGCTTTTGGTAGAGGGCGCCGCCAAAAGTTCATGCCTTTTGGAGAAGTGTGTTTTAAAAACTGAAAATGATCAATAGTCTTTTCAGTATTACAATGAATTGACCACTCTTGGAAATATCTGTTAAACTGTTTTGGGCAAGTAATTAAATTATAATTGCTTCATTCAACTGCTGAACTTGGAAGGAATGGTTATGAGTAAAATATACCATCAAAGACCAGTGGGTTTGTGTTGTCAAGAGAAAATTATTTAAACTGAAAATGGACCAACAGAATATAATTGTAAAAAATAGAGCTAACTTCCTAAGTAATGATGAGTGAGAAAACTTGGAGATGGGAAAGTCGAGATCAACATTTGATACCAGTTTTTCAGATATCACTTTAATAATGAACCATACAAAGTACAGTGCGACTATCATCCAGCAACAAATTTACAAAGTTTGAGAACTTTGTGACCAACCCTCATAGATATTGTGTGAAAGTTACAGTATTGGCATTCGTCTAGACTCAGGATAGATGATACATCTGCTATCACAGAGTGGGCCAAATGTTGACTCTCATACAGGCAGGCACAGGTCAACATTTGCCAAACATAAATGCAGAATGTATGGAGTGGTGGGCAGCCATAGAGGCTTAATATGGGGCAGTGCATAGCAAGTGCTTGTGATATCTAGTGAGGTGGAGTGACGGGTCGGCAAACTTGGGCCAGTTTGTCCGTCGATGAATCGTGACACGAGGAAACAGCAAGGTCATCGGGCACGCCTGCCAAGGTGCTGATACCGGACTTAAAGCCACAGACCAATCGCGACCGTTTACACTTAATCTGCTGCGGGTGGTGTACATCATGTTTTTGGTCAGCATGGCGACTGTGGCCACATAGGCTGACATAGCCCTGATTAAGTGAAGTGTTGATTGCTGCATTCATGTCGGGCTAATCAGCATGCACGGAGGAACGACTCTGCCAGACGCCGAGAATGCGCCAAGGAGGCAAGCCTCCACCTCTGAATTGAGAGGCAATAACTCCACAGAAACTCAACGATTAAAGTTTTGCAGCCACTGTGCATGTGACGAATGAAGTAAATTTGTCAGGGGGCGTCGGGGTCTTTGAGCCAATTATTGGCGGCCCGGCATGTGCAGAATCCAAACACTGTTGCCAGGTGTCTATTGAACTTATTGAATTTACCCAATCTGCAACAAATTGCATGATAACATTTACAAATTGTGCACATCCCACAGACCTGGCCTGCCTGGGCTAACTGAGTGATTAAGTCAGATTGTTATACATTATCGTGCACAATTCGGCAGCTCAAGTGAGGTAATTATCAATGGCTGTACCGAAGTGGTGCTTTCCCTTGGCCAATTAGGGTCTCACGCAGATCTCCTGAGCTTCCCAACTCTCCTTGCTCCACGTAATTGATCTCCGGACCTACCGTGGCAAAACCTCAAATTAATGCTAGGATCCCCCTGAACTGGCACCTTTTAAAACGGCCGCTAGTTCCATGTTTATACATTGACACATAGCCCTCCGTCCTCGCTGCAAATTAAGCTACATTGTACTGAATCCCTCGGCAGATTCACCGGTATCCACAAAAAAGGATTCCACACTATTCTAAGCAGTGCTGCTTTTGATGTTGTCCGCGTGCTAAGGTTAACAGCTTTCATCGTCTTGTTGTAAAGATTTATGCAACAGTTTTCTTATTTCTGTGCCAACTACTTTACTGGTCCAGACTTTGAGAGCTGTTCCTTTGAGGTGGCATAGCATGCCAAATCTGATTTTCTACTCCTGTTATTCACACAGTATTTATAACAATATTGGTTTTATTGGCACCTATGAAAGTTTGCATTTTGTTAGATATTTTATGACCAACGGAGATGTTAAATTGAAAGAAAAGTTGTATTAAAGTAAAAGTACAGAATCGGCTGACAAACAAACAAATCTATTTGAAAAGAACATTAATGAAAAGAAATGTCAAGTTTTTTATTTATTATGTGTGACTTTTTTGTAAAATGCTTTGTCCAGTCCGTTTCTTCAAATTTACACTATCATTTGTAAACAGGTCTTCTAAATGTCTGCCAAACAAATAGATAGAAAATGATGAAATAGAAAGATTTTATCTTGAAATGTCAAGGACTTCTTGGAGATACGGATGCTTTGACAAGACCTGTAACCTAGGCTGATTGACAGATAAGATGGAGCCAAATAAAGCAAACACCACAGCCGACTAGCCTCACTAAGGATGCACAGATGCAGTCGGCAACAATTTTCCACTGCAATGAACACCTTGCGATGCACAATTGGTTACATTGCGATAAAGAAAAGCATGGAAGCCTCGCGATGAGATGGCCACAGAGTCGACACATGCCGCCTGTCTGTGTTTGTCTTTTTTTTTTATTTATCATGTTTATTGCTCTGTGGCATTATCAGCATGTTTGTGGTTTGCTTGTATGAGCGGTTGTTACTTTCTGCTGACTGGCTATGATTGGGATGGAGAGATGTTGACAAAACCCTAAGTCCCTACTTATGTGTCTGATGTCTGTCGTATAACCAGACCTGCCCTGATAATTCCCTATCATTGGTGGGAAATCTGTCTTCTTTATGAAGGCTGCCGCTCGCTTCACTTGTATCTTATCATTGATCCCACACCACTTGTGAGATAAAACACTACCCACTACCATTATATATTACTCATTACGAATCAAGGTGCTGCCGCTTCCACTGGGCTTTATAATCTCCCACAGTCCTAAGCTAATGCACAAAATTCTTAAGAGGTCTTCCAAAGTGCATCAGAATATGTTTTTGCAACGTGTTTACCAAGAACACTGTGGCATGCAGAGCTTTAATATGTTTGATTATTGCAGGCCATGGTTCCTCGTCGAGCATCATGAGCCAATAACTGAGAACCCAAGTATCTTTGTTCTTCTACTTTTATAAGATATTGCCCCCTTCTCCAGGCAATATACTGCTTTAATTTGTGTACGATGAAAGACTCGTCAGACTCCTCCTGGATGCATTCAGTCCCTCGTAAGATCTCCGACATGAGATAGCAAAATCATTTACAACATCAAGGTGATGCCAGATCTCTCATTTCTTTTGTTTCAGCTGTGAGATGTTAATTGTCTTTTTTAAGTCTCCAAATAGTTCCAGCTACTATCTTATTTTTACTGGAAATTTTTCTTGAATGACTGAAAAATAATTAAATGAGAAAAGAGGAATTCTTGTGTGCTTTGCTTCAGATTAGTTAGATCTTTCACAGATAAATTTTGAAGTAAGCTATTTGGGGCAGTTTTAGAACAGTCATTGGATGGAATTGATTACGTAAATTGACCTTTTTGCCCTGTGATTGATGGAAATTTACCTTAAACTGTAAACTAACTGTGATTACTTTGTTATTACCAACCATTAGGAAGGTCATCTCTTTCCCATGGCAAGAACACAGCATATACCTGTGTTTGGCCCGTTTCCTTCTGACATATATAGCAGCGCACAAGTGTTGCATTGATCTTGACTTCCTCCAGCTGTCTGTGCCTGCAGATGCAACAACTAATATCTGCTCCTATGCCCTCAAGGCAACTGCCAACAGCCAAAACTGGCCCACTTGGGTCACTGTGGGTCATGTGACACACTTGCCTCCTAGCGCCCACTTTTTACCTTCAACAGAAGAGTCTGTGTCCGACATGTTGAAATACAAACATGTGCTTGACACTCTGCTCTTCCCAAGTTCTAGGTCATGGATTTTTCTTTCCGTGAAATTTGTCTCTTTCTCTGGCGATAGAGCCAGAGCTGTCAAAAGATTTGCTATTCAATTTGTTCGTGCAATAGTTTCTTTTCAGAAAGTGTAAGATCTGTATTTGGCTTCTAAATCAAAGCTTACAAATATAATGTATTGCCCTTCTCTTTTACAGTGATTAATGCTTTTAAAATCATCCAAGGCTTCCATGAAAAGTAATGCATAAACTTCTTTCAGAGAAGTAGGTCAAATCTGATGGTAAATTAGTGTGTAATAATTGGTTTACTATCATAAAATGACAATGTTAAAGTGTAGCTACAGCAAGCTATAACAGCACAGTTTGTACAAATACTTAGTATAATGATACAGTTGGCCCTAGAGTGTGTACTTATCATCAGACAAACTATAAATTATGTTGTCAGTCAAACAGCACATCTAAGCTCCCTGGCCTCTGAGAACATGCCCAAATACACAATGGACAAGTATTGTTGTCGCATGTCACAAGATTGACTTCACAGTCCTGCATTCACAATCAAGACATATTTAACACATAATTATTTTCTAAACATATTTGATCCTAATTACATAGAATCATACCCAAAGGCTAAAGCTAAACCTGTAATTTTAGGCCAGTGTTGACGTGACCGAAAGGTCTTTAAGTAGGACAGAGATGGAAGATCCATGATATCAGTCTTGATGATACCAAAATGTGATTTTATATATATATATATATATATATATAATATGTGTGTATATGATATCTGCACATTTATGTTACTAACATAATATCTACATTGTAACCTGTAACTGTACTGTTCAATCATTCTAATGTCTATCATATAAATCTTCCTCTGTTTTCAGATTTACATTGAAAAAAATATTCTGCAAATAGATAAATATGAAACAGATATATATATATATATATGTCATTTGGATACTAACTAGCTATATTTGTGCATACAAGGGTATATAATATCCTATTAAACATATGATATATTCTGCATTTCTGGTCTTGCAATGTGAACAAAAGCTGAAATCAGGCAATTAGTGTACACAGAGTATTTGCCTCATCATTACAATAAGGACTAGTTCAGCTGATATTTAATATATATTTCTGAAAATGCCAAATCACAGTGGTTATTTCCATGTTTCTACCACAAAGAAATAAGGACAATAATGGAAAAGATTGTATATACCGGTAGTAATATATTAGCTCACGAGAACTTTTTGTTATAACCTGGTCTGCAGTTGTACTACTCTGCAAACCACCTCTGCTGAAGAAGGCAATCTCCATGGAGTAAGACCAGTTATGATTATCCATTCGCTACAAAATTTGACCAATCATACGTACTCCTGTTCCTTTTTTCTCTAAGAAAATAACTTATTTTTTTGTGCTTGAATCATAATTATTGGAGATTTATACAAACCATAGATAATGGAATGGGTGTTAAAAGGGAATTCTTATTTATTTATGTGAAGTGAGATTTAACAAGGAAATATTGCACAGTGCAGCACTTTCTTGGGGCCATCATGACTTTAATCAGATATCCTCAGACCTTTTGAATCTGAAACCAAGCATTTTTTTGTTTTTTTTTATATTAATTTTCTGTATTTTTTACCATTTTTTTTATGATAACTGAATAACTCTTTTTGGTGAAAATTGTGAAGCATTTTGATAAATTCTTCACTCCAGGTCTTGACCGGTGATGTTTTATATGGTTTAGACTGTCATGTAGATTTTGCTACATTTGGCCAGTGTGACTTTAATGTCTACATCGAGTTGGTGGTGTTTTGGAGGGCAGCAGCTGGTCGTGGGCAGTATGCATACATGCCTGTCTGGTGTATACGTGTCCGTACAATGCAGTCCTAACCACCATACATGACAAATGACCCACCTGATCTCAGGGCTGCCTTTCCTGCCATGTATCGCACTGCCCACTTTGCAAGGTGACCGCAAGCTTCCTCGTCTTACTGCCATCAAACTTGGGATTTGTCTGTGTGATTCATTCGTATATTGCTCAGAAGAAACCCATCTTAATCTGACAACGTGATCAAAGTGTTGGCTGGTATATCCTTCCCTGAGTGGACAAAACAGGATATGTTACATGAAGATTTCATTCTTTGGGGTTTAGCGATTGCACAGGTGCACCTGTAATTGATGGCATTTTCAATCAAGTTTGTTATGATCGTTATATTGGCATGCTCTAAGGAGTATATGGTGCCATATATGAAGTCTTGATGATTATACTGCAGGAGTAATAGAAATAGGGAGGGAGTGTTTTTATAGAGTCTAGCTAGAACCCTTTGAGGTTTTTGTGGATGCTCTTTCATGTATCTGTGCATGCTCCTAACTTGCTTTGCAGCCTATGATGAAGGTCGTAAGAGAAAAGCATGTCGCTACACTGTGACCAATATCAACCAATAATGCAGCGGCCATATAAGTGTTTTATGGACTTTGTGCGTGGAGAGGTCACTCCTCTTCATGCTGATCTGTTCACATGGAGGCAGCAAGTTATGGGGCCTAATGCAGTGTGTATTGACTGCCTCGCAGAGTCCGGTGCGCGCCTGTATCTCCCTGCAAGACTTTGATGGGTCGCGTTATTGAAAGTGAGCAGAGAGTATTGAAAGTGGGCATTGTCACTCATAGCTCATAGAACATGAAAGCGTGGACTTCATACAGGGATAAGACATAACAAGAACATTGACTTATCTGGGGCAGAGGAGATGGCAAGCAACATGTAGGAGGTCAGACAAGCTGCAGGTGCTGGCAGAATGCTAGAAAACAGCCCATTGTTCTCTTACTCTTGCTTCATCAAAAAATATGTAAGAAATCTCTTTAAGTGAAATCACTTATATCATAAAATGTCCAAAATTACCAAAAAGGACAAAAACATTGGTGTCTAATAAATAACATCGAGAAGAAAAGAGAGATGGCCTGAGGTAATGATTTGAAAACAAAAAGTTTTTGCAGTGATCGTAAAAAGCTTGAGACCTATTTTCGGAAGAAACATAGTTATTGATGAGTGTGATGAAAAGATAGATAGGCTAAAGTGGGGAGTGACCTTGTGGCAGAGGATTTCCACTTCTTCATGCTGGTTGTGGTTTGATTTGCCACATTCGTTCTACATAAACAATACTTAAAGCCTGATAAAGTGGTGCGGCTTTAATCCCAAAATCATTTTGACGCCATTTATGACACAGGGAAGACATAGCCTCATTACTCTCATTGGTACACAGCCTATCTGGCCTCGGGGGAAACATTATTATAACAGCCTCACCATAAAAATCCTTTTTTCTCTCTGCATTAAAACCAATATTATGCTCCAGTTTTTCTGGCAGCAAAATCCGGCCTCCTCCCCGACCTCCTTGTATATCAAGATGGCAATTGCTATGTATAAGGGTCTTAAACAATTATTGAGGGAGAACATGAAACGTTTGGGTTATAATGTAAGACGCAAGATCAGAGGAATGCATCAATTTGATGCAGGTAGCGCCACAAAGGAAACACTAAAATCATTGCATCTTCTTGCGACAGAAGAGATGCGGGGAAAGTAAAGACGCTCTTCATGTGTGCCAGAAATAAAGAGATATGCGAATGAGGCCAAAATGAGATGATATGTTCTGATGCTGACGGTGGAAAGTGGGAGGATGTAGCCATATATGGCGCTCTAAGCATTCCCTTCTGCAAGGAAATATCAACTTTTAATATGATAGCATTGATGCTTGTTTTTACCTCCTATGCATTTAATATTTTATTTAAGTGAAATATTGAGCAATCAAGACAAGGGTTTAGTGTTACATTCATCATATAAGGGACATACTTTAGTTAATTTGAAAATGCTTCCCTTCTCTTCAGTTTCATTTTTTTCGGGAAGCCCAATAAGAGTAAAAGCACACATATCATATATCTTATATAGGCTCATTTGTGAGCCTAATTATTGGGAGCAAGTTATTTTTAAAAAGGGAAAATATATCATACATACACTGTGAATGATGGATTATAGCAGATCTCCTCATTTAATGACCAAGTCTGATGATAATATTAGATTTGCTTTATTGATTTCAATCCTGAGAAAAGCCCAGGTTCAACATATTTGCTCAGCTTGAAAGTGCGACTTGGAAACACACAGCACAATCATGTACACCAAACATCCCCAACAAACATATGAGTTTAAGCCTGGGCAACATGGCAGCATTCGGCACCTGACTTTATTGGTGTGAGTTGATTAGAGTTGACACAGGTCCTAGGTTATCATAATTTGTAATTTCCTGCTTGACAGCCATAGTTTCCTGCCAGGACACAGGAATGTGGGGCTTTGTTCCTCAAATATGGTGCACCTCGTCTGACGGAATTTTCTGTCTCTACATCTGAGATTATGTAATTGTGTGATATATTGATGCATCATTAAATATGGACTATTTAACTTCAAAAAAATATTTTTTGTGGTCTGTACAACACTGTGAGAAAGATATGATATTATTTATGATTCAATATCCTTTTGATCTTTTATTTCGCTTGATTAAGATAAGAATCAAATATTCCTTCCAAGAAAATTACCAGACAGTTTATCCGGACAGAATTTAAAATTATTGACTAGACAAATATTAGCTTGAAAAATTGATTTAACAAAAGAAGGGCTTTAAAAAACCAAGAAGGACCATGCAAGTATGACAGATAGTCAACTGATGAAAGACCCCATAAGCTGGAACTTGAGGAGAAGGATAATCAAATTTGACATAATGTCCTTCAGGTGTGAACTGTTGTGAAATAAAAAGGCAAATACCAGGATATAAAATCTTGGTAGTGTTAAGTTACACTTGATGGAGTACAAATGAACATTGTTCAGAAGTGACAATGCAATAAGGTAAAGTTGCCAGGGACAACACCTCTGAAACTATACCATGATGCTCTCCCCACATGGTTTTTAAGGCAACCATTGTTGTCTCAATCTAACCCTGTAGGGTGTCTTAGTAAATAACCCTGTTGAAATTGATATTAGATATATTATGCCCAATACTTCATATCCTTTCAGCTAATGAAAAACTAACTTACACAACACAAAAAGTTTATTGTAGATTTTTTCTCATATACTTGCAAAAGGTTTTTTGGACACGTTTTCAAAAAACCGGAAATGTAACTTGAAATACAACTTTGATGATGATTTATTTGCTGTTTTTATATATCCCAATTAGATCAGAGATTTATAAACCCAGAAAAGAGTTTGCAACCTTTCTGTTGTGACCTCACAGACAATAGAGAGTAAAGTGTGTTGTATTATGATACAATGACATTGTGTATCCAGGGCTGAGGAATCCCAGGTGGGGTCCTTACTTGATACTCACCCCAACATCAAAAGATACCCCAACCCTGTTCCCTTAAGGGCTGGTCCTACATCTGATGGAGGAGGTCCCCCGTGGCTTAATGGCTCTGACTTTTGTCGGTGGACAGCTTTGTTGCATCACAAAGGTCCCATGTTGTCATTCGTCATCTCACCATTTCCTCAACCTCATGTTTACCAAATAAGATAAATGAATTGCTGTTTGTAAATTTAGATGAAGCAATTAAAGAAGACAAAATAATTGCCACTTACTGTTCCTGAGCACAGTGATAGGTTAAACAATTTTAGACATGCACTCTGTTGTTACACATGTGAGAAAAAAATATTTTACATACTTTATCACAATGAAATATTTCAGCAGAGATAAGTGTATTACTTTGACACGATTTGATTGTAAATGTGGAGATTCCGACAGCTCTTATATGGATGGATAAGTTTGGACCAAAGAAGATACACGGATTCACCACCCCCTATAGGCTGACACTGATACCCAAATCATATGCAAACCAATTTACTCATTTAAAGAAAACAAGATTGAAAAGAACTAGTGTTAGCTCCAACACCTGGTTAGGTGGTTCCATTGTCACTACCCTAATTGAGATACCTATCTTTGAGCTTTGTTAATCACCATGGCGACAGATTGGTCCCATTTTTGATGTAACACCTCAACAGGTAGTCTTCCCAGCCAATCCCAGTCAGTTAATCACAGACTGGTGTGCCAAGTGGAGCGAAAACTTACAGTGAGATACACACAATGGCTCCCTTGTGTCAGTACTGCAAGATGAAACCTCGAAGGGATCTACCTGGCAAAGAAACAGTTTTCATTTCAATGGCTAAAGTTTCCAATTTGTGATAAATAAAGGGGCTTTGATGTTGAGGTATTTGCAGATAAGATTTCACCCTGAATCACCTGATGATGGGATTTACTTACAAGTAAAAGGTACTTAATAGGTTATAGGATAAATATTGCACAGGTTGAATGTGTGTATGTCCACTGTGATGTAGGTGACCAACTAGATCTTAAGGTATTAAAATGAGGCTTAGTATATTCACACTTGTCTCATGACCTCTATACTCTGAATACCAGACCAAAAACTTATAGACCAGACATGAACTCAGGTATGCAGTTGGAATAAATTTTCCTATATCTGGTTATATATCAGATTGAGAAATCATCATTTCTGATACATTTATATTCTTGAAAGATGACAGAATTCAGAGATTGAAACTGTAATTGCTTTCAAAAAGAAAAAAAATAAGAACAAATGGAAACATATCAGAATCTACCTCAGTAAGTTAGTATATTACCATGGCAACCACATTGTTTGCAAAGGGAATTAAGTGCGGTGTAAGAAATTGAAAACACACATCACAGAATTCTTGTCATTTTCACATATGAAGCGTGCAGGATCCGTCACTGACAAGGGTGGAGAAGTCCATGCTTTTCGTGCAATGTCAATAAATTTGAATCGTTTTTATCACATAAGCGTCAGTTCAATCCCAAGAGAACACCCACATATGGGACATCCAAGCAGGCACCAAGCAACTGACTGCACTGTGGAAACGAAAGAATTCATGCATTTACATTTTTGTGTTATTGATGTATTGTATGGGAATTTGCCTGATGTGGCGACGAAGGTAGGGCACCAGCAGACAAACTCACAATGAGGCTCAGGGGTGGTACTCTTCAAACTCCTCAAGAAAAAAAAAAAATGTTTGCCTCTGAAATTTCATCAACAATTATCAGACTGAAAATAAAATTGCATGAAAGCTAATGCTTTACATGATTTGATTACATGCTTAAATTATTTGGGAGGTGCAGTTGAAAATTAAATGATAGCATTTTGAGGAGTTTGGAGACAGTGCACCATCCACCATTGCCACACCCCTGGGAGAGGAAGAATTACTGTCAAGTTATACTGATGAAAATGGAGATAGCGGGCGCCTGTCCAAGGTAGAAAAGAAACATTGAACGCTGGCAAGTTGGGGCTACTTAATGCATGCTCCCGAAGAAGCTGCCATCAAGGGCCCAGACATTTTTAAGCAGGCGTCTACTTCGGAACATGATGCCCTGAAGGAAAGAAAATGCTACTTTGTTGGGATATTTTTTTCAAATACTTGCACACAACTTCATCTTTCTCAAGTTACCTGGGGACAGGCGAATGTCTTGGAAAAGAGAATTAATATATTTGTAAAATTTAATGCAAATTGCCTGGAAATTTCAGACACAGGAGACACAGAATCCATCGCCATAGTTACTCCTCTTCTGTCACTCGTGTTCAATTTGTACACCAACACCATATTCTCAAAAACATATTTCAGTTATATAGTAAGGGAATTTGTCACAGACTTGTCAGGATAATTATTGGCACAGAGATTTGATACTTTCCTCCATTATTTGGTTGCTGAACACTTACAATTTATATGCAAAAGCCAAAATATAATAATAAAATATATTTAGAAAATTTCCCTTTTTATGATTAAAGGAAGATTTTGTTTCGGTTGGAATATCAATCAATAAAATAACATTCATTAGAGAAACTAGGGAAAAAACAAACACAAGAGAATACCGACCGGGATGAATGTAAACTTAGAATGTAAAAGAAAGTTTATGAATAATGAGAAAATGTAAACAAGATTTAATATATTTGTGAGATCCAGCAAATTGCAGTGTTTGGGAATAGTTATATAATAATGATGAATTTTTAATCAATATGTTTGTAATTAAGAAAGAATATAAACAAAAGCAAATCTAAACTTTAAAGAATGTAAAAATGAAACAATTTAAACCAAAATTATTGTAAACCAAAATTAGTGTAAACCATAAAGAATGTAAACTAAAAATAGTGTAAGTCACAAACTTTAATGTAAACCAAAATTAGTGTAAATCACAAATGTAAACCAATCTTAGTGTAAATTACAAATGATATAAACCTTGATGGATGAAAAACTGTAAATGAGTGCAAAAGAAGCAGGAGAAAATGTTTACCCAGCAGAGTGAATCCGGAAGGTGAAAATAGTAGAAACAAAACACATTTACTCAATTTACCAGCAATCTCTAGTTCTGAGAAAGTAAACAAGATAAAGAATTGGCATGCTCTCCAGAAAACATCTCTTTGATGGAGCGTTTTCATTATAAACTTTATTTATTCATATGATAGACAACAGAGATATTTTGGTTTATATTTAATGGATCATATGCCCACAAAGATAAAGTTATGAAAAAAAAAGTTGGCAAGACTAAAAATGTTATCAACCTAGGAAATACTGGATTCAGAAAGAGCTAATATCTTTTGGCAGCCACCTGTAAATATCATCATGCCTACATAAATGAAAAAGGTCAATAGTGCAAATTGCTGTTGTTTTGGTCCTTTCAGGAACTATGGTGCGCTATGTAAATACACTGGTTGTGTGCATAACAAATTTGACTTAGCATCCAGCCACAAATTGGACTGCTATTACAGGACATATATAAATGATTTGAGATTTTTAGATCAATGTGTATAGTAAAAGTTTTACTTACATATGCATGCCTTTGATCTCTAATTAAAGTATACTCATGACCATTTTTGTCTCAAAATTCAAGGACATAGTGATTGTGATAGATAACGGGATATGCTTAAAAAATTGTGTGATCAAAAGAATATTGATGTCTGATGAGAATAAGAATTGTCCCCAGAACACAAAGAAAATGTAGACATATAGACTGAAAGAAAATAAATGCATTTGATAGAGCACAAAAGATCAAAGTTTTAAGATAGAGTTCAATTATTTACCCTATAAATCTTGATGATAACACGGCTGAATGTATGAGACCCCATCTGCTTGGTGTTGACAAAACCAACAGCAATCTTGATTAATGCTTTGTGTGGGAGTAAGTACAATAAATCTACAGCAGACGAAAGGGCATACATTTCAGTTTAATTTGCAAATCAATTGCTTTTTTCTAAGCATTTTCATTCGACAATGATCACACCTTGGGGGGAGATGAAGGTCAAATATTTGGCACATTCGTCGTAATTAGCAGCATTAAGAAAATGAGCAATTCTAATTTCTTAAGAGCGGTCTTCTTGGGAGTCTTCAGCCTGGATGCTGACTCACGAAGTTTGGCCAAGATTTACGGTGTTGACTTGCAAATTTGGTGGGAACATGGGATAGGTGTGCGGAGTGAAGGGACAACAAGATTGCACTCTGCAGAGAGATGGGCCCTCCCTGATCCCCTCTGATTAGTACATACAAGTCCCACAGATCTGATCAGTACTGCCAGACTCTGCAGCCATTCAAGACATTCCAACCCAAAAGTTAGAGCCATTCATCCCAGTCAATAGTAAACGTATTAGTAGGAAAGTTTAAACGAGTTCTATCAATTGAGGTGAAAACAATTTAAAATGATTTGAATAAGGGGACTACCTCTTGACATTTTGTGCAGAGTACCTTCTTTTTTGGGGGGGCATTTAGTGTTTCAGTGGTGTGGTTTTAAAATTGCTTATTGATAAAACATAAAAAAATGAGAGGACAATTTGGGGGTATATTGATAGAAGTGTTGTAATTTTTTGAGTGGGCAAGGCATTCAATGAGTTGTTGGTGATGTGCAGGAGGACATGTTGGCATGATCACAGACATGCAGCAAGGCCCTGGTGCATTTTACCAATACAGCAGGAGGGCCATTTTTCACAGCCTGATGTCCACTGTGTCATCATAGGGTGCCGAGAGTGTCACACAAAATATTAGCCTTCTGACAGGAAGCTGGCTTGATGGTGTCTGCTGGAACGTTCTCCCCATGCAAGGAGAGCTCTGGGGAATCGTGTGAGAGGGAATGGTAAATCAAGCGAGACAGACATGTATGCTTGGCGGGCACGAGTAGAGAGTACCACGCATATGGACCTCAGATATGATGCCCCTGCTTCTAATGTGGACTCAATAGCTTCCTATGCACACCATTGTTTCATACACATCTATGAGGGATGTAAGGTCGCCTCCTGTGTGTTTTTGCCAGTGTGTCAGTGAATCATTCCGGGGCAAATACTTCTGATCTGATTTCAAAAGTTATTTCAGTCAAAATATTTAAAAAATACAGTAATATAAATATATATAAAGTCATAAAGGTATGAAAATTAATCTGTCACATTAATGGAGCATATCAAAATACAATATATGACAGGATGATTTATGAGCATAGAATAGACTGTGGCCAAGTGTTGACCACTGCCCGAGGCACTGGTGACATGTTCAATATGAGCACACAGCACACATGGCTAAACTATGGATGCTGGACAAATAGAAAGAGAGTTATTTGTTGTCTCTTTGTAACACGTCGAGGTCTGTGTGTGGTATTATTGGCTGCCAAGAATACATATTATAGTTGCTTCACCATTGCTTGATATATCAGAGTGGTTCATTCTATTGATATTTTTTTTCATTGATTCGTCAATGATTTTTTTTTTACGATATAACATAGCTGATTGCTCACTCATTATTGTTTAATCTTAAATTATATCATTATAATATCTATTTGTTGATTGAATATTAACCATGTTTTTAGTTTTACATGAATAATATTGGGGAAACATAACCCCCAATGAGATAATGTGAAAACAACAATTTATCCAATTTGAATAATGGAAATCTTTTGAAGCTGATAAAGATTGTGAAAGGATCTTTAAGTGGAACCTGAGCCCTGATACTTTATTTGAAGTACAAAATTGACATGTAAGAATGAGGAGCACCTCAACATGGATATTGAAGATTTGGGGGAAGAATATTTGAACATCACATGAGTCATGGCCATGGACAAGTTAATTAATTCTCATAACATAACTCAAAATATTGACAAACATCTCTGAATTTGCAATAACTATTTGCCGCGATTTCCTTGATAAGAGTTTCAACCTGGTTTGAATATTCATGTTATTATTCATGACGAAAAGTAACAGCCTCATTTGAATTAAGAGTTTCTCAATGGAGAAATAAAGTTTGGAATGTTTGACAACAGCTTGGATACAGAAATGTTTTAATTAGTCTCTCAACGCAAGTAATATGGGATGTATCTTCATCAAGTGGCTCACTTGAGCTTTTATGTAGCGAGCACCAAACATTTGAAAAATGAAAACCGATCAACTAATGGCTTGTTACATATAGATATCAAACATACAAAGTGGGTACTATTGGTTTGCTTGAACAATAACATATAGTGTTTGTGACAGATCAATATGTTCACATCGCGGGGACATGATACACGTGTGTTGCGTCAATCCTAACCTATTGTTCCTGAACACACCCCGTGGGTATCAGGGGGTGATTGATTTCCCCTTCAATCAATAAATCAATCTTCACATTGATCAGTGGTGCTGCGCAAGAAAATACATCTCACTGAGCAATAGACTTGCCTCAGTAAATAATGGATGCCCCCATTGTGAATGTGTCAGGGTGCAATAGCAGACAAAGAGGTGTGTCAGCTGCCAAGGTGGCCAGAGGGGAGATATATACTCCTAGCTCACACCTCTGTTGACTTCAACTCTGTTATCCTAAGGTTATAATTATATAATATGGCTATTATAACTTAGGTGTCTATGCAACTTGTTTAAATACCCTAAGTCTGTCTTATATCCTAGATGCACGTAACCTTATGGAAGGTAAATAGGGAAGTGGTAAATGTGGCACAGTTTAAGCCAATATTCTCTCCATAGCATAATACATGACCCGGATGCTGTTTATCTTGCTTAAAGACTATTGTAATTTTGCCAGACCATGTGGTAATTCCTACCACATGTTTAATGGATTTTAAAATTAATGAGTTGTACATGGATATAAAAAATCAACATCACATGGTACAGGGGTATTGTTTTTATTTTCTATTGGACTTAATCCAATAGTAATTTATGGTTTATGTCTTTTAAAGCCATTTTAGGGTGACATGTTAAATGCCCTTTTCCTGTAACGTAGCTGTAGTATTGTGACAAATAACTTGCCTGTGACATAGAGTGACTTAACACTTATTGTACTATATACAGAATAACAATTTATCTTTTAATTTTTTGAGAATTCACAACTAATTTTTTTTCCGTCTATGTTTTACAGAAGCTTGGTGCCATGGGAGAAAGCCATTCACCCGTCACATTTGAGAAGTGCTTCCAAGATACTGCATGCACTGCTGTAAGTCCACTTTGAATATTCTTCAAAATATCCTCAAAATTTATAAATTGATTAAATATTGTATTGTGATTTAGTTTCATATCTTGAATATGGAAAGGTTATACAGAGAAATAAGTTAATCTATAAGTTTCTATAATTAGAAAAAAACTTTATGTAGTTACTTGGAGTAAGTGTATATATAGCATCATATCTGTGCTTATTTTTAATTGCATCAATCACCTATCTGGTAATTGATGCCATGACATACATTTTATGTGACTTTGTGAAAAAACAAAATACTAATTAAATGAGCATTGATAATGATAGCGAGGTCAGCGACATCATTAAAGATAAGAAATAAGCGAGGAAAGCATTTCACTTACTAAATCTGATTATTGATTGATTAATTGATTGATGTTTTTTGATTGATTTACAGTCATATGATATTTTGGCCTGTTATTGAAAATCAACATGAGAGGTGGACCAGATATTCCTACTTATTTAGACTTATCTGAATGATGTCAGCAATGTTTGTCATGGGTGTGAGGTGATATTGGCAGTCAGGGGCATCTGTTAATATTTAAAAGCACATTAGGTTGCCATTTGCTATTTCATTTGCATCCAAGGAGAGCAGCATGTGAAGCCACAGAGTGATCGATCTTCAGTTTTGGAGGGAGAAAACACAGACTTGATTGTTACGCTATGAAAATTAATTATGGCTCAACACAAATAAAACGTCGCCCTATTATCAATTATATAGGCACCGCTAATCTTTAAGCATTGTGGAAGTCGTTAATCAATCCCAAAAAGCATTGGCATGGCATTACAGATAACCTAGCATTACTGATGTTGCAGTTTTGGCTGCTGAACTGTTCTAGTGATTTGCACAGGTGTTTGCAATTGCACATTTCTGCACAGGTTGTGCAGATAAGCATGCAAAGACATAGCATAAAATGCTGGGCAATTGTCGTTAGATCCTTGTGATAATTTGTCATGGAAATCAACTGGAAACTCAGAATACATGGCTGATAGAGATTTCATTGCGCCATTCATTATGCCTGCTCATTTCCCGCCAACAGCTGTTGATTAGCGAAATAATCATGTTGATTACCTTGTAATTAACTGTCTATCTTCACACAGTTTTGACACTGATGAAAGCAGCGATGAAATCTGCAACACGATAAGTAAGATGTGACAGTCAGCAATTTTCAGCCTTGGTGATATTAATTTTCAGTCTTTGTGACATCAATCCTCAGTTTTCCTGACATCATTCACTTACAAAGAAAAAATAATTGAGTTATACTGTCATAAGTAGTATGTAAACTGCTGAGTGTTTTTATGGTGTTTCATATTTTTTGACTGATGAAATTAATTATCAGCAAAGAATGAGATCTTATGGTTGGTCATGGTGATATGATGTGTAGAGTCCATAGTATATTCACCAGAAACTTCAGGATTCTGACATTTTATGATGTGTAGTGAAATGTGACATTTCTTCCAAGATTTTTTTCTCCAAATCATCTGCTTTTGAATACCTCCACACGATGCCATGGTTGAAGCGCAATTGATTGTTTCCATTTTTTATCATTTATTTGTGAATAATTCCACTCACCAAACATTTTATTCTTTTAATAATTTGGCTAAATAACTGAAATAGAGGACCCACATTTCAAAGGTATTCTATCTTGTTTTCTTTGAAACAGTATCCATAAAATTGTTCCATAATTCTAAACATTTGCTGACAATTGTATTGACATTGAAAGATAAAACTGATAGAAGTTTCATGGTTTTATTGATAACTTGTTGAGGAAGAGATTATTTCAGGGTCGTGCTTTCCCAGGCGTATATAGAATGCGTGTCAAGGGCTGTTTGGAATGGGTAACGTGAGAATCTATCACTGTGGCCTCCGGAATTGTTCTTTTCATGAATTTGATGAGCATGACAGAAAGACTCTTGTTCAAATTGACTCAATTGGTGATTTCAAATGGCTGCTTGTATTTGGTATGTAAACACAGACATATTGCGTTGAAAGAAGAAACATTTGTGGTTAAAAGCTCCAAATACAGTATTGAAGTTCCTGTATTGTTCTACGTGAGGCTGTATTGAACTTTCATGAAGTAGTGAAGAGAACAAAAAAAGGGCACTGGGTGGGTTTAGGCGATGAGTGGGCTCTCAGACGCACAGGATGTGAGTGGGGAAAGCTGGTATTAGACAAGAAGAGGAGAGGATCGCCAAAAGTAAACGTTGGTGTGTGCTTACTTTTAGCCCTGTGTCAGTCGATGCACTTGGCCTGTGTTTTTAAAGCTGCTTGAGGCAAACATGAGCGAGGACCTTTTCATTTCACTCACAGGAAACAAATGTAGAATAGAATGGGAAAATGGCACAGCATTTTTTCTTCTTTTATCTTTGAAGTTTTAAGCGTTCATTTTATTTGTATAAATACATTGTGTCTGACATTCAAGCCACTGAAGACAAACTTCCCAATAAAATTGATACATTTGAAGTGGTTAAATAGATTTCTCACATGCAAATAAAAAATCCCAATAAATAGGGGGCACAAAGTGATGAATTTCATCAGTCAATATTGATTGAATAAATATTGCAAGACAATATTTCAAACAATGGCAGACAGAATTAAGATATATTGAACCTAAGATAATTGGACAGGATTCATGGCGTGGCCAATTTCATGTGTATATTAGTGCTGTCTGGGACGTGTACCTTTAACACAACAATAACCGTGTGAAATATGGGCTGGCTTATTTCAGTGACACATATTAAATTAGGGTGCAACATAACAACAGTTTGAATAAGTAATGAGCTACAAGTATAAATCAAGGTCCGAGGCCAAGTGGGAAATGTGTTTATAGACTGGCTTGGATAAATCTGAAAAACACTCTCCATGCTCCACAAGCTGCTAAATTGACTCCCAGAAAAGTATATTTGTCTTTTATAAATAGGAGGTTTGACCTTTCTATTTGGGTGAAATAGCTTGAGTCTGATATCAATATTCAATGATGTAACTAGTGCATGGTTGTTTTATAAAGATCATTGTCTATAATTTTATATTCATGAAGCATCAGGGAGAAAGTTTATTTTTGGAGAAATTGAAACAGCAATACTCAAGTTTAAATAATTTTTCAGTTTACAGAATTCAGGACATTTCCCAAGCTCATCTAGGTTTGAAATAGGTGGACTGTAATCAATATTGCATGTTCTAATATGGTCTTAATTACCTCTTCAAGAGGTGTTGTGACCTGGCCAACTACACATTAACTTGCAATATTTAAACTATAGCCTTCATGGACACCTACATTTTTTTTTGATATGAGAAAATAGAAATATTAAATCAGCTGGTTTATATCTACTCTAAAATATGTTTTAGAACTAAAACAAAATTGTAAGAGAAGAAACCGTTTCTTAAAAGAAGCCAACCTAATAAGTCAGCCCTCTTTCTTGAAAGCCCAAATAAATATTGTTAAGGATAAAGGGCGTCATCTTCTGTTTAGGTGAATGAGAATTCCCAAATGCTTTGGTATATTTTGGCTCCAAATAGACATGGTTGATACACATTTGAAGGTTTAGAAGATGCCTAAGACATGCTGCAGCTGAAGTATAAATGACATTTATATTTCCCCGCTAGTGAGAAATGGCATGTCCCATGTTTGTAGGTCAGTGTTCTTATGTATGAGCTGTGGCTTTTGGCTGGCAAGGTGTGAATACCCCAAGATGTAGGTGTGAATGTCTGCAGACTTGTCGTCCATTGTGGGCACTGGAAGCATTCCATCAAGCACTCCCGGCCTACAGCTTGCAGGTCGGCATTAACTACTCCCTATGACCTCTTAATAGGCATATTGTGTGATCGGATATCAGCCAGTATTGATCAGTGCAACTTGATCTATCACATAGCACAGGCGTTTTGTCAGCCAAAGTAAAGTCAGAATCAACCTAGGTGGTGTTTTTATTGTGTGAAAGCCTTTTTATTCAGTTTGTGAATGGAGTTGCACCAAGCAAAGATCTGGGCTACAAGAGGGCAACCTTCTCGAGAAATGTGTAGCTTTAGTGGGGACACATAGTCTTTGAGACACCCTCAGCCTCACTTTGAAAAGCTCTGATTTACTAGGGACTCAAATTCTTGAGACACACTTGACAAGTTTTTCAAGAGAAGGATTTTAGCAATAATGATAGATAACCCAGAGAAAGCAGGCAGAGTAAAATTCACAACACGCTTGTTGCTGTCTGGACCACGTCTATCCCGTCCCTATTATCAACCAGAGTAACAATCTCACACACAATTAAAACCCAGTTTGACAAGAGATTTGAGAGAGGATTTTGGTGTAATTTCCCATGGATAACAAAAACATTGGGTAGAAAATAGACAGAGACCCAGACTGGGTCCCAAGTATGACAGAAGCAATCCCCACTGATGACTGGGGATTTACTGCAAAGTGTATCATCACAGATTTGTAAAATGAGCATTTTATGTCAGGAAACAGAAGATTTGTATTGATCGTTTTCACACCAAAAAAAATCACATTTGATTTCTGTCCACTTTCTAATTTGAGAACCATGAGGATGAAAGTTAACTTTTTTGAGAGCACCACAAATTATGAAGTTGTGAAGTGTGTTTTTCTCGAGATGCATGTTCAATAGTGAATTATCATTGTACACTGAGTGATTGTTTTCAAGCAAAGCGTTTATCAAGAATATCAGAATCAGATATTCCCATTCTGCCACAAAATACTAGTTCCTTCAAAATGTTCAAGAGCAGGATTTCTTTGGAGATAACAATAAAATTGCCAAAGATGGATTGCATTATGATTTCTTTAATAATTACCATCCTATTTAGAAAGATTGAAAAAAGGCTTCTTATTTCCATTTTAATAATTCTTGTCAGAAGCTGGTAAAAAGTAACAATTCAGTTACTTCTTGCATCACCACTATTAATTTCCATGTTTAAATTATTGCCATTAATGTAGCTTTTAATTATACTTTCAGAACCTCATTCTTTCCATTCCTAATATTTGAATTAACAATAACAAATGAAAATGAAAAACAGAAAACCTTATTCTCACATGGCCATTTTGAGATTGAAAATAGGCTGAGCCAATTTATCATATTGTCTTGCATATGGATGTGTTAATTGTCAAAAGAATATAGTGAATTTAACTGTTTATATATCAGCACATTTGGAAAAGAGCTGAAAAGATTCTGAATAGTTGTCTTAAGATCAACAAATTACTGATTTGATTTGAGTCTCATGAATTATGTTATATCCTAAACAGATTTTATTATTAATTGCACGTTTGACATATCCCATCAACCCATTAGAGAATGCGCTAAGCCTTCTAATTTAGCAGTGTCAACATGACATCAGACCGGGAAAGTGCCTCAGAATCTCTTATAAAGGATTCCTCACAAACCATCGCACTCATGTGGAGAGAGAAATTAAGAAGCCGAAATTGTTGTGCGTGATGACACAATGGTAACTTTAACTACATAGAATTAAAAAGATTAATGCGGACAACATCAGGACATAGGAAAAGGACATCAGAATGACTCATGTCTGAACGAGATTTGAGATGAAAAGTCGCCTCAAGTAGCGACTGAAAAAAATGAATAAGAGTCACAGGAAGTATGTGTCGTGGATCAGCGACTTGACATAGAGGGGAGAGATAGAAAGGGACATCAAGGAAAAAAATGTCAAGATTGGAGGCCGAGGTTGTGATTTGGTAACAATTCAAATGACAAGAAATCACAAGAGGACGTCTAAGTTTAGCGCTGATGACAGGAATAAGGCAGATCTAGTTCAAGTGGAAAATTCTGCTTCTTGAAAAAAGGAAATGAAAAAAAAGTTAAAATAAAATAGTATAGAACAAATAGCTGTTTTTTTATATTACAGTATATGATTTTTTTGTGTTCTTGTATTTATAACAATAAGGATGGTATTTATGAGAGTGTGTTCACATACCTATAATGTGTGCAAGAAAGTAGAGAGGCTAGATCTTAACTGGTTAAGTGAGGTCTGGGTTTGATAAGTTGTTGGCAGTTCAGGTCATGTATCTGAGTTAATCGTTCAAGTAATGTCTGATATATTTTGACAGACTTGCAAAACCACTCAGTTTTTATATTTATTTCCCAAGATAATGCCTGTATTTGCTGATTTTTGTTTAACATTTTCTGACCAAATTTGGCAAAACTTTACATTAATGCCATTAATATAATTCACACATCTACAATAATGATTTTTAGTAGGGAGTTTTTTTATATATAAGTCTGAAATAATGCATGATGACCTTCTGGTGAGAAAGGTATATCCTTCCTTTTAGTGAAATATGGTTTAAGATGAAACCAAATTTCATTGATCACAGAATTGATGGGGAAATAGTTCTGAGAAAAAAAACTAGGTTGTCATTAAAGGAGATTTGGGGCTGAAAGCTGCCAATAGAGTAGTGGATTAAGATGTGGAACTGGCAAGATTTGAAATTAACAGATTAAGACACGTGAAAATTATCATAGGCAGTAAATCAATGGTCTAAAGTGGTTTGTGCGGAATTCAGCTGCAGTACATTTTAAATGGAGCCATTTTATTGGAATCCTTGGTAATTTAAAATGGCAAATCCTGCCAGCAACAAACTAGCAATTCTAGGCAATGTGCAGCAGTGCCTTATTTACGCTTGAAAAAACAACAATCTTGAATTGAATCCTTGTTCCATTATCCTGCTCCCGGGGACAAAGCAAGATTCTTCTGCTTCATCTCTTTATTACAATTCCCATCTAATCATTAGGAGATTAACCATAGCAATTCTCAAGACATGAAATATTTATTTGAAGAGCACAGTCAGAGAGAGGGCGGTAGACTCGGTGGGTATAGCCACAGTTTGTCTCTTATATGTTCGTTGCAGACTTGGCACTAAGTAAAGCACAGGCGTTACTCACTGGTAAAAGCTTTTCACTCCACTGTTTGACCAGGCCTTCAAAACCAGACTTGGCACATAGTGAACTGCCAGCAAACGCTAGGCCCTTTTTTCATGTGTCAAAAAAATATGTTGCCAATGCAGAGGATGCGACGATGGAGAAAATGTTGACTGACCCAGCATGCCCAGGACTGCATGGGAGGGGGAAAGAAAATCATTTGACTTCATGTGTTCGGGTTTGACTTATTGAAACTTTAAACGATGTAGTGTTATTTCCAAAGAAAAAGATGTCATTCTATTGAGAAAAAAAGTCACGCAAAGAAATATTAACCAATAAGTTCAGTTGCTGAGGACATGATTGATGAAGAAACCCTTTAGCATGCTCTGTGGGCCTTTCTTGAAATATGTATCTCAAAAATATTTAGTATCATAACTTAGCAGTAGGTTCTACAATTGACTGAGCTTCAGTCTGCTGCCTATATGGACCCTTACAGTATGAAATAGGTTTATAAGGAATGATAACAGTTCTTCAAACAAATTACAAGGGTAGTGTTAAATATTGTTATCTTTCATCTTTGCTGATTTTCTTATGTTTCAACAGTGGTGTTGAAAATTTGATTCAGAGTAAAAAAAAATGTCAAAAATCTATCACATTATTTTTGGCGTGTTGGCACATGAGCCAGACAGGATGACTTTGCAGTCATTGAAACGGAAGCATCATCTTTTGCCGAACTCTTTGATGGAATGTATAAAATATTGGCAAAGGTGTTTTGTGGAGCTTCTCTCAGTGGCTGGGGTAGCAGAGAGAGTGACATACTGCATAGGCTCAGTGGGCACTTAATGCACCAGAAACTTTCTACCACTGATTCTGCCCAATGTCTATCTGCTTCCTGGTGACACGTATGCTGGTCTCTGGCCTGGAATAATGGCCTGCTTCTACCTCTGATATGGCCCAATGTTTCTCTGCTTCCTGGTGACACGTATGCTGGTCTCTGGCCTGGAATAATGGCCTGCTTCTACCTCTGATATGGCCCAATATCTCTCTGCTTCCTGGTGACATGTATCCTGGTCTCTGGTCTGGAATAATGGCCTGCTTCTAACCCCGATATGGCCCAATGTCTCTCTGCTTCCTGGTGACACGTATGCTGGTCTCTGGCCTGGAATAATGGCCTGCTTCTATTTATTTGACCCTCTATGTCTCTGGTTCTACCCTTGATCAGACCATCTTTGTCTCTGCTTTTCCCTTGATTTGACCCTCTAGTTCAACATTTGATATTGCCTTCTGTCTCTGTGGTTCCACCCCAAACATCACCCTTTGACTTTGACTGGTTCGTGGTTATCTGGTCATATGTTTATCAATGTGGCCATTTGTCCCTCACTTTCCTGGAGACATGTTAGCTGAAATGGTGGCTCTTTAACTGAGCTTACACTATTTGTCAAACAGAAGACATACAGACTGGAATTGTGCTATAAGTCTAAGAATAATTTTACTCTCTTGATATTGAGACTCCTTATAAGATTTGCCCTTGTGTACTTCTCCTTTGTATTCATTTCAATTCCATCTGGAGAGTGATGAGGAAAGGGAAAGATTACTGAGACCAGTTTTGTGGTTCCACTAGAGGCATTAGTTTGTGGAGATTTTCCACCTCGCTCGCTGTGACATTAACCTGGCGAGGACCGAGAGCACCCATCACTGCTCAGTGCCGTGCTCTCACAAGGTAGGCCCACAAATCTGATTGGTGGCCACTCGGACACTGCCATCAAACATGGCTGCCCTGCCATAATTAGATCAGGGTTATAATCCTGTGAAATACCGCTGATGGTGGTGGGATGTGACACCCAATACCATATTTCCTCACCCACAACATACATAACAGCAGGTATGAAACTTTGCAAGGTAGTTGCCTCTGAACAAGGATTTCCTCTGAGGCAGATGCCAGAAACAACATACTGTCTCGCAGAAGGAAAAAAAAGCACTACATTTGACCTTTGGTAAGAAGTACCATATGGTTATCAGTCTGACTTAGATTGTGGTACGTCTCAACTTGGATCTGAAAACAAAGTCCAGATTAGAATCTCAGATGTTTTTATAGAGAAAGCAGATTTTCAATAAAAGGAGGAGAGGGGAATGTCAAGAATCTGGTAAAAGATGGGCAAAATGGATGGGGGTTCAATTGATATGACTTCAAGTTTCTCAATAGCAATAAAAAAGACCTCCATCAAGTGACACTTTATATATATTGAAATATGTGAAAATATACATATGTTCTTTAGGAGAATTTGGTAGTTGGTTATATAGATTTATGTTTGTAAAGTACTGTTATTGTAGAGAGAAGGCTGGTTTTGTGTGGATTGATGGGGTAGCCTAGCAGAGTGTAATGGAATCTTACAAACATTGTGATAGCCCCCATCTTGGTCTCCCGCTCTGCCCGGCCTGCGGGTCGCACAATCCATTTACTTAATCTGGTTATGGTAGGAAGAAGCTCTACTCAGCACGGCATTGGACAACGGAGGTGCTGCCGGAGTTCACCACATGCAGAGTATAGACACTCTCGTCATAGTGTTGGTCTGTGGGGCCGATGACAGCCTGTTGAGGTGTGATGTATATGAGGGGCCAAGTACGGACTTATGACCACAGGTCACTCCCAGCATGGCCCTCTAAGCTCTCATACTTCACATCACATCACATGCTACTCAAATAAGAGATTTGAGTCAACCACTTCTTTATCTTAACATTAAAATGAGACAATTTCAGTCTGTGACTAAATGTATGTGAATTTCCTTTATCAACATATTATGACTAATGTTAATGTTGCTTTGTGTTGCTTGAGGTTGTGTCCTTGTTCAAGTCAGTGAACCTAGCCTGTATGGTGCTTAGTATCTGCTGCTGTAAAAGAAGTTTAATGTTCAAATTTTATATTTCCATTTCAAAAGGTTCCATTTTCAAGAAGGTCATAAAAGGTCATTCTTAGAAGTGAAGGGTAGATGATGGGGAGAACAGACCAAAAATTGTTGTTTATTTTAAACTTTGCTTTAAATAGTATGTAGTAGTATTTAGTGTATGGGATGTGTATTGCATAAAAACTCAATACCATAAATTGTAACAGACATGAAGAATTATTTTTAAATTGAATTTGAAATAATCATGAAAAACCTGACAAAGTATTTGCATTATTGAATTGGTCATTGGAATAGAGTGGTTAAATCGTTATTATAGAAAATCTACACATTCAAATATCCTCTTCATTAAGTTGTCTTACAGTCTTGTTGTAAGCTTGAAAGAAATTGCATGCACCCAGATTTGCAGATGAAGAAAATGTTTTTAGCATTTAAAACAAATAGGCTGTGCTGTTCACATTGGAATCGTGTCTGGCACATGTCCCTAAATAAATGAAGACTTTGAGAATGTTCAAGCTGTAGAAATTGTTGCTATATATTGACATTGGAGAAATTGGATTTGCTTTTACAAAGAAGCAGAACGCATCACTGCTTATTGTGAGGCTACAGGAATCCCAATGGACCCGTTTTAATTTGTTAAGGTGCAATGGGTACACCTATCACATTGCCTTTCTATCAGCGTGAATCGTTCTCATGGATCAATATGAAGAAATAGCATCAAGATTTGGCAAGACAGGCAAATCCTTTTGACTGTGGCCTGAAACATGAAAACGGCTGATCGAAATTGAGAATTCCAACTTGTCCGTGTTGAATTGGCTGCAAATTTGATCATCTGGGTCTCGGAGGATGAGGGGGCCAAATTTCCACTTGTGGGAGGGAAGATTGTGCCATCTAGGTGTAGCGGTATTGGGCAACTATTCATAGTTAGTGAGGATGTTTTCCCGGCCCAGACGTGGATCCCCGCGATGATTGCCTCTCGCAGTCTGCCAAGTGCTCCCATCCCTTGTGACTCGCCTGTTGAGAACCAAAATGAAATTTTTTGACAGCACGAAACATGTTTAAATCAGAAGCGATTAAGGGTGCGTCTCTAACGCGGGCTTGACACGAGCTGCAGAGAGCGGAGAGTCAGAAGGGGAGCCGCGAGCTGAGATTCTGACTGACACGAGTGACAGGAGGCATTCCTCCATCCAGTTGCCAGACACAGGAATGGCCAGGAGATGCTGCCGAGGTCACGTCACAGTGACCACACACTGCGAGGGCCATGGACACCCATCACAACCACAACCCATCATTTTGCAGTCTTCCTGTGCCACAATCACCCACAAATAAAAACAAATCACTCATGTCAGGGTGGGTCAGGTTGGTCGTCGTTTGTCAGCATCCTGCATAGTGATTAATTAAGCCCCTCGACAGTCGACTTGTGTGGATAAAAACTAAGCCACCATCAATGTTAATGGTAACGGTCTCTGCATTAATGACTGCTCCCTTTAGAGACAGTGAGCTCTTCTAAGTAGAAGGTAGAATTGTGCCCCTGCTTCTTGGGTGTGGGTTTTGGTTAAATCCCAGGTCGGGGATAGCTGGTGTGATAAAGGGATCATGGGAGATATGCACCATCAGCCAGGAAATCGCCAGAGATACATCACAGTCTCGTGGTGAGCAGAGTGTACTCTGTGGTTTGAAGAAATGAGACTCTCTCGTTTACTCCAATATATATGTCCTTATTGGATCAAGTTGCCGATATAAAATGTTTTTCACCCACAAGTTTATTTGGATCCAGATGTAATCATAAGAATTATGAACTATAGAGATTTCTTTCCAAAACTTGTTGTCCCTGGTTAGCTGAGTGATAGTAGTAGCATTAGCCGTGGTGAGGGAGAGATGACAGACAAGAAGCAGACCCACAGCTGATGTCAGAGAGATGCTCGCAGACATGGCTCATTCCTTGTCAGACTCAGCAGAGGCTCAGGCATAATGGTGGCCATCCAAACCGTCACAAACTACCTCACCTTATCCAGTGATGTGCCGAAATACCCGCACTAAACCCTCACTAATGTGTGGCAGTGTGCAATCCTCACCGTTACCTTAATTAATTCTCTGGTTTTGGAATTTTAAATACTTTCTGCTTAATTTTGGACAATGTGATGATAAGATATATATTTAAAGGTTCATGCCTGGGTTGAGGAATGTGATATTAAATTCATCAAAATGTCTTGACTGAGTTATACTCTCCAACCTAACAGAAAGGGACTGAGACATCAACAAAGTTTGAGAGCCAGTCCTGCTCATCATCAGTATTCATATATGCATGATAAGAGGCAAACAAAAGGTGTGAATCCAGTGATAAGATATTGGGTTAATCTTCACTCCAGGCTGGCTCTCCCAGCAGGTGACAAGAAGGTAACTTTGATTAGGAATCTTGGGGCCTGTATGTGGGGTAAATATAAATTATCTTGGAGAATATCAGCTTAAGGATGTGTGCAGTAGTGGAACAATCTTCTCACCATCTGTCAATTGTGCCACAATGGACTCTCTAAAATAAAGTCCTCATTTAGAGGATGAGAGCAATATAGGCTTCTTATTTCACTTTAGAAGTGTTCTGTTATGATTATTCTATTTTCAAAAGAATAGTCTGTATGTTTGTAGCATCAAACATTGTTTCTGTCTGCAATGAAAGTAAATCAACTATTTTCCTTGATAGGTAGACAAATAATAGTGCTTTTTAAAGTTATTATTTTTAGTCTAATTGAGCTTTGCATGTTTATGAAATTCAATATTTCTACTTTAATGAGAAACACAAGAAATACTTTACACTCATTATAACCTTCAAAACAGACAAATAATGTTTCTTTTATTTCATGCAACCATGATAACATCTTTTCATTGTCGCAAAACAGAGTGCAAATTTGATACGATAATTTGCAGATTACCACCTGTGCTTTCCTTATGTGGTAAACACTGGGTACTAGACATGAGATGGGAGATGCAGTGTGTTGCATGCTACGCAGTCTGCATTGATGCAGCCACTTTGTGGTCCATCAGATGCCAGCTTGTTGCACCATCTCAGCAGACAATTAGGAATTTGTGCAGGGACCAATTTGCACTCAGAGTTTTGAACCCGTTGAGCAATACAGACCCCCCTCCAGAGCACTGTATTAGCCCCACAATTACATAACCTCACATGTTGCCGACAAAATTAACCTTTGTAAATTACATGTTTTGGTTGCTGTGGAGAGTTGAGAGGAGGCTTCAGATGGTGAGTGTCAGACCAAGTGCTGTGTAGCTCATGTACACTGTATACAAGGGATCACAGCTCTGGTGGAGAGTAGAGTAGACAGTCTACCCCAAGTGGTGTGTAGCTCATGTACACTGTATACAAGGGATCACAGCTCTGGTGGAGAGTAGAGTAGATAGTCTGCCCCAAGTGGCGTATAGCTCATGTACACTGTATACAAGGGATCACAGCTCTGGTGGAGAGTAGAGTAGACAGTCTACCCCAAGTGATGTGTAGCTCATGTACACTGTATACAAGGGATCACAGCTCTGGTGGAGAGTAGAGTGGATAGTCTGCCCCAAGTGGCGTATAGCTCATGTACACTGTATACAAGGGATCACAGCTCTGGTGGAGAGTAGAGTAGACAGTCTACCCCAAGTGGTGTGTAGCTCATGTACACTGTATACAAGGGATCACAGCTGTGGTGGAGAGTAGAGTGGATAGTCTGCCTCAAGTGGTGTATAGTTCAACTACACTGTATACAAGGGATCACAGCTCTAGTGGAGAGCAGAATCAATAGTCTGCCCCAAGTGGTGTGTTGCCCTGCAACACTGCATTAATGAAATCATAGTTCTGATGTGTGGATAGATTGAATAGATAAATATACCAATATGAAATATGACAGATAGATGGCTGCAAACAAAATAACAAAAAGAAATAGAAGATGTTGTGTATGTTGAAGTGAGGTGTGTGCGGTAGTAGAGTGTGTCTGGTCACAGCTGAGTTTGCATTGTGGGTGATGGAGGGAGACCATGATGAGTATTGCATATGATGGCCTGGGTGAATGTAGAATCACCAAGTGGCTGTCTACAAGGCTATAGCAGCACACAGCATTAAAGTGCCACAACTTCTCTCTGCATGATAGAGACGCTGTGTTAGAACAAAGCTTAGGCAGTGCTATATGGGAGGGAGTAATTATCTTTTCCTGTGTGATGGCTGTAAACCTCTAACATATGTCATTCAGGTGGAAATCTTTCAAGGTGTGGCAGATCTCTTGTTTATGAAGCTATCTAATCGTAGTCTGTATTCATATTCTTTGATGTCATATCAATTTTATAGTAGTTAGTTTAGTATAATGGTTGTAACATGAAGTTGTATATGTGAGAAGTCTCTGCTTAGAATGTCCAGGCTCTGCTTGCAGGGTCAAGGCTTTATTTTATGTAAAAGCTTGTCTGTGTTTATTGATATGTGAAAAATGTCAGTAAATAAACTTTATCAAGATGCAAGCAGTAAATCAGGTGAATTATTATTAGAGAATTTTCCTTTCCTATTTTCACCTTGACATTTTAAGACACATTTACAACAGACAGTATCTGAGGCCTTCTTTTAGAGAGAGAACTCGTTAGGCAATTATACACTTCATATAAGATTCAATCTATCATTCAAAATGGTAAAATTAGTACTTAAATATCACTCAAATTGGTTGCCATAAATATCAATCAAAAAGGTCAACTAAGATATCGCTCAAAATGGTCCACTTGATGCCACATGAAAAGGTCTTCTTAATTATCATTAATTTAGTTTAATGTAATTGCCATACAGTGGCTGATGTCAATGCCATGCACTTATCTTACATATCTAATGGCAAATTAAAGGATGGACCCAACTCCAGACCCAAGTCCAAGAAACTCTGGATGCACTATGGAGAAGATTTGCGATGCATATAAAGCCCATACTGTGGATGTGGCCCTGTATTGTGTGAGAGTGGAGCCGGGATTCTGTGGATGTGGCCCTGTATTGTGTGAGAGTGGAGCCGGGACTCTGTGGATGTGGCCCTGTATTGTGTGAGAGGACTCTGTGGATGTGGCCCTGTATTGTGTGAGAGTGGAGCCGGGATTCTGTGGATGTGGCCCTGTATTGTGTGAGAGTGGAGCCGGGACTCTGTGGATGTGGCCCTGTATTGTATGAGAGGACTCTGTGGATGTGGCCCTGTACTGTGTGAGAGTGGTGGCGGTGGGGCTGGGAGTCGTGATGTAAGGCAGCCTGTGATGTGGCTGCATGTCATCCACCAATCATACACCAGCTCACCGCCAACTCAAGTGACGGCTGTGCAGCCCTGTGATTTCCCTCACATGTAACTTATGGCCCGCCAAACTTGTTATGACCTGGCTGATTTATCTGGCATGTATTTCACACCTCACCAATGCTAAAGAACATTGTGTGAGAACAACCACTTTGGGACTGGCTAACAAGACCGTCAGGAAGCGTCGCTAGTTGTGATATTCTAATCAGAGAGCTTTTTTACTGCTTACCAATACTTATTTAGTATTTAAAATTTATTAGATTAAAATGTATTATTTATATCATGATTGGAAGGTAATATTCAATTTGATATATTCCAATAATCAACTTGATATACATATTAATAGGAAATATTTCTCCAAAGATGGTGCTGCAGATACTTTATATTTCAACATAGTATTTTAAAACTAGGTGCATTAACTTGAATTTGTCCATAGATATGCTGTGTTATGTTTACAGCAGTAATTCGTATATTAGAACTTGTCAAGATTAGAATAGCTCAGTATAAAAGAAAGAGACAAAAGTCAAGGCAATATTACTGTAAAGTTCTTTGTCAGCGATATTCTTTGTTCAAGAATGATTCGTGCATCTAACACACGCAGAGTTACATTGTCCTAATAGACAGTGATATCATATGTAACATAAACATATAGTAGGAAAACTGTTTGCCAAAGAATGTGACAGAATATGAGTGATGCCGAAGAGAATATTGACCTAAATTGTGCTGGGATGGAGAATGTGGTCAGATTCACTGTAGATTGGTGCACCCATTCAGCCACAAAAGGCGACAATAAAATGTAATCTAGCTCAATCCCATGAAGCATGTGTTACACACAAGTAGGAGTGGATGATCAGATCAAAACGCAACCAGAACTGACACTGATTCTTATCCTCTAAAAAGCCTCTTTCTCGTGACTCGTTTGGTGTAATATCTGACGCCTTTTGTGGGCTTAGAACCCTTTTTCCTCCTAATGGACGGTTCTTGATTGTGGCGGAATGTACGAGCCATAAGCACATCATCAAGGCATGTCAGAAATGAATCTTTCTATACCATAATAAGTGTAGGTCAGTGGAATGATTTAATAAAGGTCTATTTAACATGATGTATTTGATGTTTAAAGCAGAGGACATAATTTCATTAGTACACATTCCTCCGTCTTGCCCGTGATTGTTTTTGCTAAGTTTGGCCCATTCTTGCATTATGCACTGAGCTCCAGTTTTAATGCAGCACTCATTTCTTCAGCGAAGGTATTTCCATTACAAATGACATTCCATGTTGTAACAACATAAAGATGTCACTGTGACAACATTGGGGGTAATATGAAGTTAATTTGTTCTGATAGGTATCTGTCGTCAAGATTTCTTAGAAATAACTCATCCTGACCTCGACTCAGACATTATGTCATGCGAGGTTTACAAACAAATGCATCTTTAAGGAAATATTATGAGGGAGTTAGTGGTGACGATAATTTTTGCGACAATCGGCCATTGTGAGTGTGGAGTTGATTGTTGCACAGCGTGAATGGACATGGCATTCTTGGGAGAGGGGGTATTCACTGAAGAGAAGAGGACACTTTCTCTCGTAGTACCCTCCGCCTGTTAATCATCATAGTAGCATTGACAAGTTAATCACGCTAATGGATTAAAGGCTGAGTCAGTCACATAATCCACAACAGGTGATTGTAAATGCTGAGCGACAACTGCCCATTATTTGGTTATAAACGATCCTTTAAAATTTCTCCCGGGGCAGAATATCCTTTTTGTGTGTTTTTTTTTTTTATAATAATAGTAATAATAATACACGTCAGGAATGCTTTCACATCAAAACATGAATTTTGGATCTGTAAAAATGGATGTGTTAAAATTGTTGCATAATTGGTGATGCTTTTAATTATTGGTGAGTTATGTAATATTTTATTGCCTCTGTGTGAGGTGCACGGCTTTGAAGACAAGATGAATAGGGTCCCTGGGTTCTAAAAGATCTACGCCATGGTCACCTGCTGCGTGTGTGGATTATGCAGTAAACACTAATTGTTTTAGATTGGATCAGAGTTGGCACATTTGCGGGGAGCCGCGGGATGCTGGGGATGAGCTCAGGTACACGCCTCGTATCAGCACTTGTCGCAAACGGCCATGATGTAAGATTAAGGCTTTTAGGCCTGACGGCAATTGAGATAGACAAATGTCAGAATAATGGGAGTGCCCCGTTGTTGTGGACGATTGAATGGGGACGACACTAAGACACTTTCCTTGGACAATTTAATTAGATGGCAACTAAACAGCATGCCAGTGGATTAGCATGTGGGGAAAAATTTACCAAATATTTGTAATATATGACAATTTTATTTATCACATGCTTGGTTAGGCCATAGACCATCAACAAACTCCTTAATCCATACACAAATTATACAGATCAAATGGAAGAAAACTAAATTTTTTTTAAAAAAAAAACTCTGTTTCAAAGGGGATAGAATGGTTTGCCCAGTTCTATTCATTAAGGGTAGCGTCAGAATCGGCATGCCTTCAGTGAATGCCAGCAAGCCCAAGGTCTCCTGACGTACATTAGTCACCCCTAACTACCCCGTGTCCCTGCATGTCATTCCTGGATCTATTCGAAATTCCTCTGCAACGACAATCTTTGGATGTGCGTGAATAGGTACTTTACCTTTACTTGATGACATATCTTTGTCCACATTTAAAGGTGCTTGCTTGATACACATGGTAATTAGTTATTCAGGGTCAAACTGGAACAATATTGTTCAGAGATGAAAAGCTTTCAAGATAGAACTGTAAACTAATTTTGAAAATAAATTGAGTAAATAGACCAAGTTAAGGTTAACGAGAGTGCAGATTAGTCATAGAGGCAAACTCACAACTTCAACTATCAAAGCAATACTGGACATGCAGCAATGTATCAAATATTCATGCACTTCTTCAGCAAATATAAAATACTGTTCAACTGTACATATCAATTGGAATAAGAAAGAGAGAATAATCTATTCAGATTTCTGGGAAAGATCCCTAATAATGTGTTTATCATGGAAAGAAAATTCACTCTCCAAAATTTTCATAATTACAAACGGTGTTCTTATTCTTGTTTGTTTCCGCGTCTTGCACCATGCTTCACATGATATAAAAAGAACAATGTTGTTCTGTCAGTCACAAACCTTCGGGACAGATGTGATGCATGGATGCATTGTGTCCTGCAGCGCCCCCTATGAGGCCTGCATGTCACATAACATGATATGATTGTGCTGTAAAAGCTGAAATATTTGCTATGGTTAATTGTCACTATAATATTTGTAAAATTGAGTCGAAATGCAATTTGATAATCCTTTTAATGGTACTAAAAGAACATAAAATCATTTGTGACATTGCAATATTAGCCAATATTAGCCAAATTTAAGATAAATGAAGCCAATTCCTGTAACGCTTGAAGGTGACAGTTGCAAATACTAGCAAAATTCATGAATTATGCCTATGTTAGGAGTGAAGATCACCCTATTTGAATTATGTTGTAATGTGTAAGGGATGTAAAAATCTCCCAAGAAGAGATCCATTAGTGAGTATTATTGTTTGCACAATTGTTATTAAAAACAGGAAATAAATTATGACCAATAAGTGATCAGCTGGCTGAAGAAGTGCACAGAGAGATTTCCGGTCGTGAACTTTAAACAAAAATTTGAGTAATGTGCCATTGTTGTGGAGAAGTATGGAGGGTGCTTGAAGACCGCCATGTTTGCTGGATGACTCGGTACTGGAATATTTGGCTGTATTAGTCATTCATTCACCAATTACTGTCTGTTACAAGTTTTATTTGCTCATTTAACAGCCTCACGATTCAACTCTGACACACTCTTTAGATCATAAAGTTTTGTAGTTAATAACGCCTGCTCCCTCGCGTCTTGCTGTCATACCTGCGAGCAATAATCTCTCCCTGGCTTATCTTGGGGCGGTCACCACGGTTACGCTTCTTCCCAGCCTCACTTTGGCGGCACCCATCTGTAACCACTATCAGAGACTGCATTTTAATTACAATGAAAAACAACAGTTAATTACATATCTTCCGCTGGACCTACAGGCGACTGTGCTTACGCGAGTTGTCGCTCCGAGACAAAGCAGTAGCGAAATTGTGTTAGTTTGCCGCTGGGTGGGTGTTATGTGATAATTAGGACTCGGCGAGTGGTGGACAAAGCTGAATAATTGCTCATAAGGCCATGTTAGTGCCACAAACGGGCAGGGATTCTAAAGGTGAAACAACGCCTGTGACATAGAGCACACGCGCCACATCACAGGAACAAGCAATGACGGGCTAATATACGGCTTCTCTATTGTCGCCATTCCACTCGCTTATGGACAGTCCACAGGAGAAGGTCAAAAGGTCCACCATAATGTATAGACCTCTTATATAGGCTGACAGGTTGCATATTACATTTGACTGCAAAAGCAGACCCCCGGGGCTCACATGCTTATAATTAAAATTTGCAAAGAAGAAATATTTATTACTTATTTCAATGATAACTTTGGATGATAAGATAAAAAATATTCCATGTCACATCCTTGCACTGTGGTAGTGGAACTTAGACCCAAGAAATATAAGGTTTTTCTCTATATGTGGCACTTGTTTGGTTTTGTAAGATGTACTTCTGACTGAGTTAGCAGTTAATAATGAATGGCTGAGGTGTCAGAGAAACGCAAAGTAACAATTTGTACATGATAGTATTGTGTTGCAAACACAAATCAATCTTATTCCTGAACATTCCAACAGTCCAACTTGGAACAATCTCAAAAAATCTCCTTGCCATGGGCCAAAATTTGGGCATATTATGTAAACAGAAACAATGTTTTATGTTTGCAAAATGTACCCTGCTTATTAGTGGCTTACGGCTAAAAGAGACAATTTGATAGTAATCTCATTTCTAGTGAGATTTTACACGAGATGAACATGAAAGAAGAAATAATAGGATATTTCATAGATCACTGATTATATTGCATACCAAATTTGAACGCTGTATATTTTCTGCGTAGTTACACAGGGGTAATTACTGGAACAATTAAAATCTGTGGCGGGGTGTAAAAAGGGTGTAACATGTGCAAATTAAACAATGGCCAGCAACGTTTTTCATCATAATCACCGAATAGAAGTCCCAGAATGCAACATTGAAGAGTTTGCCATGCAACATCTGATGGCCGAATCATTTGCATTTGTAATTACAAATTTTTAAATTAAAATTTTGCTTGTAAATTGAATTTGGTGCATGCCAAGTTGGAGAAAATTAGCTCATTATGGCAGGTATTGTTAGAAAATTGACAGACAAAATCTGTTTTCTCCTTGTTCAAAATATTTTTATTATGGAAGAATAAACATGCCACAAAAAGTGATTGAATATTTTGGATGGTTGGTCAAATACAAAAATCAGAAATCTAACATCTAATTGATTTGAAAACACATGAAATTTCCATCATCTGTATCTGTCGAGAACACGATTTTAGTATTTTTGACCAGTATGCTTCAGAATATTTCAAACACAGAAATGTCTAGGAAACAGCTTTTAAGCTGGTGGCTGGTTTTTCTTGAAAACATCTGAAAAGCGTAATAGATAGAGATAGAATTTAAAAGCACATTGATCACAGAAATCTTCAAAGAAATGAAAATGATAAGAGTGACACTGTTAAATAGGTCTGTTGGCATCGGCGTGAATGTTTCTTATATTGATATCAAACTGCTGTGTTTGTGAGTGTTTGGGTTTCCTCTGTACTAAATCTACAAGGCTTAGTTAAAACAACATCGAACAATACTCATTTGCTGCGAGAAGCTCTTTGATGAAATCCATGAAAGATATGCTGCAAAGTCATTAATGTCCCGTTTCTTTTACCGTAAATGTCACAATAAAACCTAAGTGCCAATTAAAGCATGGTGCACCATTGTGAAGGAAAGATTACATCATAATTCCTTGATCTAAATTTTTGAATAAACAAATTATATTAGTGCATAAAACCTTTTTGCTTAGAATAAGTTGCCCTACTGTCAAGTGTTCTTTGTTCTGCTATTTTGCGATATTATACGGTACTAGTTATTCCAGCCAGAAGACATCATTGTTTATTAGGGATAGAGATTTCTTTGATGAGGTGTGAGTGTGTCAGTGGATTTTCTCCTCATGAATGTTTTGATTTGTAGGAAATCGATACAGCTGTGGGTGATGGGAGGGGTTAAGGGGTGTGGAAGGCTGCTTTATTGTTGCCGAGTCTGTGGTGGAAGCAAAGACGTGCACACAGTTTTATCTCTTCGCTCTTTCCATCTATTGCCAGTTTGCCCCAGAATAGCATCAAGAAGATACATATTGACTTACACTTGACCTTGAAACTGGCATTTGATTTGTAAATTGTTTTTGTGTTTTGAGAACTCTCAAAGCAAATAGAAAATAACAAGGAAAGTGATATGCATTTTTTTTTAATCATTCACATTCCTGGCACTGGTTACATATTGCTGCTTTTTAAAAAAGTTTAATTTTTTTATTAATTGATAGAATTGTGAAATAAGATCGTTCTAATATATGACATAGGGTAACAGTCTAGCAGGAGGTACTATACATGTAGGTGAATAAATGGTTGTATTGTGTGTCACTGGTCATTGCCATTTCTGTATTGTGACCACAAGTACCGGACGTACCAGATTCCGCCGCTTCCTGAGTCACGTATGCAGGCTTGCTTCTATCAGGGATACTCCTGTCACTGGACTGGCAACACATGTGTCTAATTCAGCAATAAACTCACTGACAAAGAATCATTAGTGAATTACCAAACAGGGACAATGTAGAGATGAAATCCATGGCTTGTTTTATTTTGGCATCATCATATTTAAGAGAATGTGAGACCAAAATAAGATTGTTATATAAGTTCAAACTGTGTTTTGTTTGTTGGAAATATCATTAATTTTGAGAGGTTTTCAGTGACTGGTTTTATGATAAGGGCAGGGACCCCACCCTGTGCGCAATGCTTTGTGACATGCAATCCTGTTCCTGTACACATAATGCCGGGGGAAGTTGTTGCACAAGAGACAGGTGTGAACAACAATAATAAAGGTGTGACATACACTAGTCAGGTCGCATTGATTATGATCATCATTAAAGCTGCTTCTGGCCCACATATATAGACATATATGCCGAGATCAATAATGTATATTGTTACCTGCACATATTCCTGGGATCTGACCAAGGACTCTGCTGTAGATGATGCATTATCATAAACTTGCAAATATTCCCATTTCCCATATGTAAATTGAACTGTTTGTTTTTAATACCTTAGTATTTAACCAATGATTAAAATGATGAGAATTTTTGTTTTTGTTTTTAGAGAAAAAAAGTTTTAAAACTCCTGCCATAAGGATCATAATATTAGAGATAAAGAATACTACTGAATAAATATGTTAGCACAGATGTATGCAGAGAGAAGTTTTTTGAAAATCACATATAAAACTATGCATTATCCAAAATTAAATGAGATTTTCTTGAAGTTGCCCTTTTTGGAAGATGTTTGATTAGCCCATATTGCGTGATAAATTTATTGGAATATCATTTTGTCTCTCGATATTCATTTTAGATCTCATAAATGAATGCTCATTTTGCTCAATATAATGAATAATTGTAGTTATTCATATTAATATGATTTAACATATCAACATCAGAACTCCACTCAATTAAACACAAATCAGCCGAGTCTCTTCAGAATAAATGATGAGATTTTATGTGCATGTATGTATTACTGTTCAATTACAATTCAGAGTCAATTATAGTTTATCCAACAAAATTTGTGATCATGTAATTCACTATTAAGTAGTCCCCAATAGTTGTACAATGCACACACCTTGGTGCTGGTTTTATTTATGTGACACTATTTAATCAAGCTAACACCACACAGTAAAAGACAATCAATTCCTGATCTTATTTATCATCACCATGAGCGACTCAATAGATGTTTTAACCTGACTGTTGTTAATGACGTGACAGCTATACTGCTGATGATGGGTTGTTAGAACACAATGGCTGGGGGTATTTCTGTCACATCAGCGTTCACGCCAGTCCGTCTTTGCCGCTGATTCCTTATGGGATTCTCATCTTATGTTTTATTAGATTTTACATAAGACCTACACCGAACGTAATGAACTTACGGCCAAACACAAAACAATCGCAAAAAGCTGCGGAAGCTTTATGACCCGAAAAATGACAAACAGACCCCAGAAAAGTGGATCAGCACGAACTGGGGGGAGTGGGTAGCTTCAGAAATTGACATGCCGTCAGAAGGGGAAGGTTATTGGAAGTGACGCCACTTTGATGTGAATTAATTTTGGCTTTGATTTTTGGTGAAACAATCAATGGATAATTAGAGGCACACCTAAGTTAGGCCATAGCCTGCCAAGATGAGGTAAGGCAAGCTACATCAAAGACCAAAGAAAATAGACTGCTAAAATCATTAGGGGGTGATTAGGCCAGGAAACAGGCAGAGGCGAGGGGAAGAATGGCGCAACGTGGCAATGTGTGGGGAAAAGGTCTTCCCAGGCGTGAAATACTTTCCGTCATTGTCAATAGGATTTTCTTTTTCTGCCGCTAAATCAAAAGAACAAAAAAAAAATCATAACATAATTTTGTAAAAGGCCACAGAGTAGTTTTCAATCTTAGTGCCTCCCAATATCTATGGGTATTGGGATAACTTTACAAAATACTCATTGAAATGTCTATAATTTCAAATGGCCTCTGTAGTATATATATAATAAGCTGGATATATATTTTCCAGTCTTGAGAATAATCATGATTAACAATATATTAGCCATTAAGGAAAGTCTGTGATTTAAAATGTTTGATTCAGTCATCATCACTCAGAGATACAAGACGTTTAGCATTGACGGACAGTGTATGCAGTCACTCTTTGAAAAGAGTAGGGCACTGAGGCCCGATGACAGGCTTCTATCTGGCCAGATGTAGCTTAAATAGTGCTAAAAAGGATATCAATACAAACAAACCAACAGACAGAGTGTAGAATATACATTTGGAGAATTTCAAAGTTAATGTACTTTTATTTTATTTTTTATTTGCAGTGTTTGAAGCCATGCGGACAACCTTTCATCAGCCTCAGCCACTGCATCCAGCTCTGCCAGGTAAGATTCATCCCTCAAATATTTCTTTTTTTTTAAACATTATATGCATCTTTTTAATTACACACATCATCAGTCAGTACATAATTAATCTGAATCAAGATTATATAAACTGTGTAGTCAATTGTAAGTGGATAACTTGCATGGTTATCAAGTTTATGGTGAGGTTCTATTTTGGTTGATTACATAAGATATATGATACAGTTGAACATGCAATCTCAATTTGAGTTTGGCATATTGATATAAATGTGTTATCTGCACTTCTCAAAAGCCAGCTCACTACCTTTTATCTTTGGGAGGAGCACATGTTTAATGCAATTAGTCCATCCACAACTCAGATAAATGTTCAAAGTGATGCAGATATTTTGTAGGGGGTCCTGGCACCCACCTCCAGACAGGTAGACATTCCTGCAGACAGCTCTATGATATATCACACCTGCTTCCTTCTAGAGACATGGTACCAGTTGCTGAATACATCATAGCTGGACCCAATGTGATTTTAATTTGCATGTGAGCTGGATATTTTAAGGGTGAAATACTAATAAATAAGGAAGTTCATGTCTTTACTTCCTAATAAATGTTAAAAGAAGTGATTACCGGTAGATTCAGGGGTGTCCTCTTGCTGGTCCTGTTCAACCACAGGTGCCATGTCTCTATGCTAACAGGCTTCCTTATGCTCTCTCAAAATTCCTTTCATTCTTGGTGCATTTAATATAATTTAATCTCTTAAACTCATTTATTAGATATTTGGAAGTGAATCTTGTAATTATTAGATGTTAGATCTTTTCAATGGAATCCAATGAGTAGCTTGTATTGCAGTTGTAGTGCAGTTTATTATACAAACAAGTGATACATTGAAAGATAAAAAATAGCACAATCCAAGAAACCCGATTGTTTTATCCAGCTAAATTCATTTTGTACTGAATGGGTTCAGGTTTCATTTCAAGTTATTCTTCTAAACCACATCATTGGATTAAATATATAATTCAAAAATAAAAGAAAAATAAAAACAAAATCAAGATGCTATTTTATTTCAGTTATAAAAGGTATAGAATCCTTACACATGATTCCTTCAAACACAAAAAAGTCACTTATGTTTTTTTTTTTACTTTAAAACAGAATTGTTCTTTCATCCAAAATTAACTCCCAATAATTGTATATTGAGGGTCATAGAGATTGTTAGAAAATATTAAAATTAAACCATTAGATAATTTTTTTCATGGACTATCCTTCCATTCGAAATGACCAAACAGACTAAATTTTGACTTCCATATTTGGATTGGCCCTTCTTCCAAGATGGCCTCCTTTGAGTGCACTCCCCTTTGAATTTGGACTGACCTTCCTTTCATGGTGACCTACTTTATGTGGACTGACCCTTCATGATTTTATATGAAGATTCTAGCTTCAAAGATCAATGGACAAAATTTGAACAGCCCTCATTTGCCTGGACTGGCTCAAAAGATTTTGGACTGACTCTTCTTTTATGGTGATCTGCCTAGCTTTAGAAATGTTGTATTACATTGTTGGTCATTAGAATTGGACCAGCCTGTTTCCAGTGTTGCCTTGATAAAAGCTGACTCTCAAAGATTGGCTGCCAAGTTTGGACTGGCCCCGCTGTCATCACAGGCAAGGCAAGCTGCCCCATCAAGAGGGCAATAAGAAGCAATCATAAGACGGTGGTTGCCATCACCTTGCAATAAGCAGACTGCGGCTGGGACCTCCCACGGGACGTATGCCTACAAATGCCCCTCGTGTTGGCTGATCACTCGCAGGATGGGCGTCTGTTTGCACCAGTGTCGAGTGGCAAATTACTGCAAAGACATTGTCCAAACTCACAAGATGGCCTTCTGTTGATCATTGCGAGATAGCCATGCCAAATTAACCAAGAACCCTGCAGTATCCAGGATACTCTAGTTTAATGTATGCCTGGTGTAAACAGACTAACCGCAGCCAGAATAAGTGCTACAAAAATATTTTTTTTACGAAAGAGCTTGTATGAATTTTTCATTAATAAGAATCTTGAAAACCAAAAAGAAAAACCCTAACTTAAGTCTGCCTCATAAGAGGATATAACTAATTATATCTGAGTATCAGTAGAATTTCTTAAGCATTTCAATTCATATTGTTCACAATTTATCTGTTGTTTTTACTATTTTTTTAAATGTTCTTTGGAGTATTCTTGAAATCTTTCTGAGATGTATACCAGGGGAGCAATAAAGTTGATTAGCCTAAGATCAACAATTTCCATATTATAATATTATCAAATTGACAAGGATATATGCATGGAGATTTGTCAATGGAATGGGGTTGCATTGATGGATCAGCATTTGCTGCAAGCAAGAGCATTCTGATGGAAGTTTATCAGTGTTTGGTATCTGTCTGAGGCAATGAGATCTGTGTTGGTAGGCAATACTAGCCGGCTGATGTGGGCATCTGCTGACAGAGGCAAAGCACCATGAAATGACTCTGCTGACATGTCAAGTGGAGAGAAATATGATGGTCACACAATTGCATTCAGATGGTGGATGATCCAGACAGGCTTCATCAGGACTACACAGAAAAAATCAACCTCTCAAGAAAATGGCTTTCTGTTTAATATGGACAGTTGATTAAAATCTTTTGTGTGGTGCAGAGTAAATGTGTCAAAGAATGAAAAAATTAAGTTTGTTTTCAAAAGCATCACAAATACACATGAATAGATCATAAAAGACAAGATATGCGTGTTGCAATATCAAATGTTCAGATCAAGTGTTTCTGACATAACATCAGGAAAATTGAGTTTGGATGTGTCAGGTTTAAAGAGGTGAATAAATGCACTGTTTAAAAAGGGTTGTCATCAAAGCATATGATTCATTCATCATTCTCAGGGTGTCAAATAGTGCTTCAGTTAAAATGTAGTAAAAATACTTGCTCCTGGACATTTTAGGAGATTTCAATTTAACAGTCTACATGTAAGTGTGATATCAAGGACATGTCATGAAATGTTAAAAACACTCAGGATATCATAAACAGACTGGTGCGTGATTAAAAGCTTTGTCCTCAATGTTGCAGAGAACAAATTTTGCCACTTCATGTCAGACCATTTTGTCTCTGACAGATATTCTGACTATTTTCATCGCTAATTTTGACCTGCTTGAACAAGCACTAGATACAATAACCCCTGGAACTCTTATTAACAGACTTTGCTATTGCAATTTTTACAATACTAACCAATATGCAAAACAATTTTTTGTTTTTTATAGAAGACCTGCAAAATTTGCTTGGTGAGTTTTTGCCTAACTTTTTTGCATGCTGCAGTGTGGTGCCTGACACAGCGAGAGTGTAGATCCCTGGTGTACACCGCACACTTCACGCCCCTCACTCAACACTCTCAGTAGTTCTATATTAATGCACTGAAGCGTTATCCCCCAATCACCATTCAGGGTACTCAAATACATGGCTTTTTTCAGATTTTGTTTGCATCAATTGCATCATCCAAACTAGACTCCTTTTTTCTTAGCCAACAAAAAGAAGACCAAAAAAGTAGATTTGATTCCAAATTTGAGGTTTGAAGGTGCAGATATACACTTCAGTGCATCAAGATAGTGGTCACTCTAACACTGTGTAGCATGATGACTGGTAGCCCACCGTTCCTTCCCATGCACCCATCACTCCCCACCCCATGGTCCGTCCTCACATCCACTGTCAACTAGCAATGTCAGTAGTTACACATATATAATGTCATTTTGTGAGGAGGAGAATAAAAAAAACAATGTTTTGAGTAAATTTACACTTGCTCCATGAATTTTGATAAGTTTGTGATATTGCTCAATGACCAAAAAGAAATATCACACCAAGAAAATGCCACATGTTTTGATCTAGAAATATCAGCAAAATGACATGAAAGTTGAGCAATTCAGAATGCACTAGCCACAGCATGCATAGGCGTTCACTTGTAAAACACACAATCTGAATGAATATATAATGCTGTGCACAGTTGTAGTGGATTGTTTGTGAGATATGAAATGTCATGACTAGAGGTTGTACTTAATTTAAACTTTAAAGGACATTAACATGTTCTTCATAGTAGAAGTTGTTATCAACTTTAGAAATTACAGTGAAAAAAATGCCATTTTTCAAGAGGTTTTGAAAAATAAAACTATTAAGAGTAAATGATTGCATTTTGAGCTTTTACTTTGTCGCTTGGCAGTGTAACCATCCAGGGGTTTTGAGAAGTTTTTCGGAGTGAAAGTTTGAAGAGATAATCCATGCGTACACAGTTGGTAATCTCATTAGAAAGATACAGTGGGCAAAACTGATTAGCATCTTGAGATGTGGGGATGCATACATGCAAACTGTCACCGCCTCTCCTTCTCATATGGTATTCTGTCAGGAAAAAACAATGCAATTAAAACCTGCCATATTGACTTGTGCGCTAATTAACTGGTTGCCGAGAGAAAATTAGCATTGTCAACTCATGAGATGGGCTGGCAATTTGCTTACTATAATACTGTGTTCTTGTGCCACTGAATATGTCTAGATGCATTACATACATCATTCAGATAAAATTAAATTTATGTGTGAAAAATTGTAAATGTTTCAACCAATAAAGATCACTTCATCTTGCCTGATCGTTTGGGTGTGTATTCATAAATAACATTGTAGTTTAGTTTTTGTGTATAAATCTCTTGGAAAATAATTCCTCTGAGCCAGGTATCAGTGCCATGCAGAGAACTAAACACTAATTAACCATTCTATAAATTTGGCATATGCGTCATAATTAATTTCTCCATCAGGAAGCATTTTGCTTCAAATCCTGCCACAATTCCAAAAGGAGATATTCTTACAAAGTTGATTTGCAACATGTTTTTGTGAGGCAAATACAGTTCGTTGTTGTACACAAAGTATAGCTTTCTTTTTGTTGGCAATTTTTCAGGTTTTGGCATGCACCCAGATATTTGCTATGTGAAGTCTTTGTGCTAATGAAGCTGTCCCTCCCCCCAGTCTCCGTCATATACAGGGAGCATATAGTATATGGGAAATGACACCTGGATGTACACTCCCACCTCCACCCACCACCCACTTCCCACCCATCACAGAAACATCCACATATCATATATATATGCAGTCTTCCTCGGTCTCATTCCTCTTCACGCCTCTACAATATAAACCCACAAATCACCTGATCCAGAATAACTACTAAGTATGAATAAAACAGAATGTGATGTCTTGTCATTTATCTCATTATACAATTCTAAATTTCCCCTCTCATATTTCATGAGATCATTGCTAGACATAATTACTTAAAGAGATATTTCAATTACAGTTGTATAGAAATATATAGCAATAGTTTTCAATGTTTCTTTATTGCTTCAAATATATGACAAATAAAACAAAATTTATCTTAATTCCAAGATCATTCTATTTTTTCAGAGTAATTTTTTTGATTATTGAAATAAGATTATTTTGAAATATTTTTTTTTATAGAACATAGAATAATATAATATATCTTAATATTGTATTTGGCTTGTTGTTTTGAACTAAAAGAAACAAAAAAAACCTTACTGAATCGTTTAAAAATGAATGTTTTTTTGCTTTCCCTTTTTTGATATGTTTGAGGGAAACAAACATTTTTGCCCTGATAAGTACTGACTGACTTATTTAGTACCCAGGACAAATAATGGGATGCTCCTGCCTACCTATTTGAGACACCAGTTTAGCATAGCCCTGTCAATGAAAAATTCATCAGAATTTCCTGATTGATCATATAATCATACAAAGGATTACAGATTTTATTCTGTGGGTGATTATGTTTGCGTATGGATTTTATAATTGGGAAGACAGAAAACCACATACTGACATTTCCTAACTATGATCCATGCAAACATACTCTTTTTACCCTAGTTTTTAACATAACATTCATTGATTAAACATTATAGTTAATCTCTATAATTATGATGTTGTTTTAGTTTCCTGCAATTTGAAAGAGAAAAAAATGAGTGTTTATGTGATATGAAGATGTCAATCATTATGATCATGGCATCAATCATCATCGTTATTGATTAATATTGATAAATAATCAGAGTTTATTCTGTCGTGATAAACATTCATGTATTATCTATTTGTGGTAATAAAAGAGAGGTTGGATTTGGACATTGATCTCCCCAGAAGTCAATGAAAAATTGTAACCTCCATGACCCTATTTGGGAAAATAAACGCTGCAAAAATCTCTTTCCTTGAACGTGACTTGGTAGATTATGGATGAATTTTAGAATTACATAAAAGCCTTGGAGTGATCCATTTATGACATATATGATTATTTACATTTGTGATGTGGATGAGACTGAATTTTTCATTTATATAACTATATCATATTCTACTATCAGAGAGTCCAAATATATTTATACCACTGAATAATCAAGGAAATATGATATTGAAGGAATATCTATTGAGTTATCTATATTTTATGAGATCAGCCATATTGGATCCACTATTTGCAGTTATGAGCAAGTTCAACCTTGAACAAACTTTGAAAATATGACAGATAGGAACATCCATATTGATCAGTATGCATCCAGCATGGCACTGGGTATGAATGTCCAGTGATTTCTCTTTTCTGTGTTCTATGGGGTCAGTGGAATTCATTGAGCAGTTTGTGCTGTCAGTTTGTGCCCACAAATCCAGGCTAATATGACAAAGGACTCTCGGCAGTCTTTCTCAGTACTCGCATAGTAAAACCCTGACAGTTATTTATTGGCAGTCGGGTCATCGGGCATAGAAATCTTCGGCATCAAGATGCTGGTCGTCGCATCTTCATCATTGGTGCAAAGTTATGAGGGGCCCTTACAGCTTCTGCAGTGTCTGAGGGCCCCTTATATCCCACCCAATGTATAATACAATTTATAGATCTATCCGATCATCCCAGTTAGTGTTGTGAACAAATATGCCGAGTCTCTCTGTCATTCGTATTCCATCCACTAAGTGAAGTATTGGTCGCAACTGCTGCCCTATCCCGACAGACCATCTAAGACCATCTAATTTGGAGCTGGTGCCAGTTGGCAAGTTTTTGTGTGCCACACTTCAAGTGCCTTATTGCTGGACTTCAAAGAGTGTGCGGAAGAAATTACGGAGAAATTAAGACGGAAACATGAGAGTGATGAATTGTGGGTATTGAGACCCACCAGGGGTGGCCTTCAAATGATGTCTACTACCTACAACAAATTGTCTTTTAAAAAATTGTGAAAGAAAAAAACTAAAATCTGTTCACATGAAATTTAATATGAATATAAAATTATATGAATGATTTAAGAAAACATATTTGTATATTAGATAATAGGGTCTTTTTCGTGATTTGGGGTCTTTTGAAATTATATTTGTTGTTCTTTGTTCTTCTTTGCATTTGTAGGGTTTGCATCTTATGTAATGAAGGAACTGTCTATTTCCTTTTTTGGAACTTATACCTTATATTTAAAGAACATGGGACTTTCCTTTATAATTTTAGGCATCTCATGAAAAGATTGGTATTTACAGCTCTGATCAACTGCAACAAATCTTCATCAACTTCTAATTTAATATTCAGAAAAGGGCTATCATTTCCAAGACAAATATTCCAGGAGTAAGTTCAAATAGAACGAGCCACCCCCTGCTGTAGCAGACATTGGTATGGCATACAGTGTAGCAGCCATTTAATCTAGCTAATTAACACGTCACACGTGGGGCTGTGGATCGGCACCGGTGGCGATTGGTGCGCATAGTGGAGTCAATGTTTGGTGTGATCTGGTGTGGGTGAGATCAACCCAGTGTACGTCGGCAGCTGCTGCCACTGCCAAGCCACCAATTGACTTAATCAGGTCTGATCCTGACTGCATTACACAAGTAACCAGGGGGGGTGGCCTGTCCACGCCCTGACCATGGTCATAGTCTCAGTCATCTATCTAGACCCAATCAGTGACTGTGTCACACAGTCCTTGTCACATATGTACTGGGGGGTTGGGGGGGGGGGCTGAGCTGTCCACACTTTGTTGTGCTGCCAACTGGTACCCTGTCACTTATGTGACCATGTCTGCCCTCTGGATCATCCATCTACAGCCAATTGCCGACTCTGTCAGCAAAACCTTGTCACCTTTCTACTGGTGCCCTCTTGCACCATTCGGGTGCCCTCTCCATGTTTGTCCTGGCTACATCAGGATATTGGCCACAGAAATTAACTGCAGCCTGGCCATGTTCTATTCAGACCCAATATTGTCGGTACAAATGAGCAGGAATCTTAAGGAGACATAAGGTGAATCTTGGTGATCTATCAACCTCAGTGTCCACCCATTGTACCACATAGTTGTCCACAGAGCCCCGCCTCACAGGGTCATAAACCAACCCCTAGTGGTCACTTGTTCGCTCTCCAACTTTGGATTACTTTGTCCTCACCACAAAGTTTGTTCTGGCTAAGAATTGCTTGCAATGCATAGCCAAAGATCATAATACCCCAGCCACAAAAGGAGGCTCGTGAAGAAAAAGTCTTTAATGGCATCATTAATCAGAAAAGGGGGACAGACAGGAAAACCCTCCCAATGAACGGGGCTGTGGCTTCCTTGTGTAAACTTTGCTCAGAAAGCCAACCACTTCATCTGTATTCCAATGGGAGAACCATGTCACAGTAAACCCTTCAAACGGCCGAAGGAATGCTGGCCACACCAAGAGTGATCACAGCGTCTTGGCGGCACTGAGTAAATGGCCCAGGGTTGGAGTTGAGCACACATCACGATGGTCTAGATGGTTTCGGAGGCAGGGAGGATGAGGGTGATGAGGAGGGCAGATGAGCAGAGAGACCTTTAAACGATGTGATGCAATCATGTCCACAGCCATCGTGACAAAATGGCCCTTCCACCACTTTACCCAACACCCTTCCTCACTAATTGAAACTCCTCATAAAACACCAAACTCCTCCGTCGAGCAAAAGGCATGAAATGTACATACAAATAAGACCATATCAGCACCTCAGCAAGCCCTTGTCTGACCCATACGTGCTGGACAAAAAGTTAGGACAAATACCACCTCCGTGTGACAAGCACCAATGGTTTTCAATAAAATCTGCAATATTTCAGGGATAGGGTCTCAATATATACTTCAAAAACATCAGGATTTCCATTCCAGATAAAAAGACATGCACTGCAAATAAGATATATTAGATTTTATCGTGATATGCATTGAATGTAATCCCCTTATCTTTTACAGAAAGTCTCATTGATATGTCGCGAATAAACTCTTTAGGAACACTATGTTTTCTCACTCTCACTCTTATATATTTGTATATATCTATATCTATTATCTATTCTACAAGAATTCATTTTTATATGATATATGAATAACAAACATTATCATTATCAATAACATCCTTGAACTCAGAAACAATTGATCTGACCGCCATCTTACAATAAGGATCTGAGAGACTCCCATAAAGAACAAAAGTTTGCTGCATGGGGGCCACCCAGAATTTTTGATTAGTTCAACTTAATAATTTTCTCTCTTTCCTTCCAGAAATTCTAGATTGAATCAAATATAAGCAAAAACATGTTTATAGAAAATGTACCCCTGGAAATTATGAAATCTATGAAATAGTACAGATTTAGCATGTAGTTTGATTACATTTTGTGTTATTTTTTGGAATATATTAAACAGGAGGATGAGGAGGATTGTGAGCAGAGTTGTCGGTTTCTGAAGCATCTCCGGACTACAAGGCCGGGGGTGTGTCCTCGCCCCGAGGATGCTGAGGGCTTTGAAGCAGCCTGTGTTGAGGGATGCAAGAATGATGGAGAATGCGAGGGAAACTTCAAATGCTGTAACAATGGGTGTGGTCTCACCTGTCAACATCCCACACAACTTTATATAGGTAAGCTGAACCTATCTTTAAAAATGAAATTTTAAATATATTTTGTTTTTGAAATTTTCCAAAACTAGAATTCCACCCAATATTTTGTTTGGAATAAAATGATTAAGAAAAAAGAGGAGTGTTTTTGTCATTTTTATGAGTTAAAATGAATGAAACATACTATTTCTGTTGTACAGGGGTACCTGAGATTCCGCGGCTCCCGCGCATCAGAGAGCGGTCAAAGTCAGGGTCCGTAGAGCTGAGCTGGAAGGCTGTAATGATGAACCACTCCGCCCCAACCATTCCCATCTTGTATATGGTGCAGGCTCGATGGAATGTCGGCGTCCATCCCAGCGAACACCACATGTCAGAGTGGCAACAAGTGGCTCAGGTCAGTGTCAAACATAATTTGAGATTTATTTTATTTAATTTTATTTTTTGATAATCTTATGGTTTTTGTCACCAGTGAATTTGGAGGTCCACATGAAAATAGGTTTGGACTGGTTGTACTCCTCATTTATTTTGGCACATGCTCCTTAAATGTTTCCTGCAATGTTGCTATATTTGAGATTAAAAAGTTGATAATTTCTTTCTGGGTAAGACTGGAAGTGTGACCTTTAGTCTTATCAAAGTGATTGACAAAAAGTACATTGTACATTGATGTTGCAATATTACAAATTAATATTAGATAATATGACATATAATCAAGATAAGCACATCATGTACATATATGAGAATAATATTTTTGGTACTTTGCAAATGGCAAGAACGTATCTGTGTAAACTTTTTCATCAGACAACAGTAACCTCGTTAGAGTAGGAATTTGGGTTAACAGTATTACCAGCCCCACTCCAGCTAAGATATATATACCAACAGTAAGACACCTAACTAATACTTGAGCAAAATGAAGCTGGACAGTTTCCCTCTGGCAGCCATTACAGGAAGTGAATATTGCATGATGGGACACGTAGTGTTGTCCTCTAGCACTCAGGGATTGATTTTACTGAGCACTGTGGGAAATAGGAGAAGAAATTTGAAATCAAATTTTTGAAGTGTCACATGTTATTAGTGACAGTTACTATGTCTTGTTAATTAAGTTTTCAAGGGTGTTGATTCAAGCAAAAGTGTAGAGATAAGGTATATAATATACATCTTTCTTAGATGTTTTATGAGCCTTCTCAGACTCACAGACACAAAGACCTGTGGCATGTATAGTCTTGTAAAGTTTGCAAATTTGTAAAGTCAGCTAATTTGGTTACTACAAAGCTATCTAGCTCAGTAATTGTGTTTGACAAGATAGTGGGTGGGTGTGAATAAAACAAACCTTTTTCAAGCGTCAAGATATATTATGAGTAGCTTCAAGTGATAATGTTTATAAAAAACTAAAAAACAAAACAATTGAAATGTTTTTCTCAAACAATATTACATTTTCATGACATGTATGCTGATAATGCATTTCAATTTTTTTCACGCAACATTTATTTCTCAGAAATTCTTTCTATTGCTAAAATTCAATTAAAAAGACTAGCGAATGTTGGGGCTCTCACCTCATGTTATTGTCAATCTAACAAGACACTAGTATATATTATATGAGTGGTAAAGTAGACTTATGGTGTTGTCTACGGAATGGACACATATGGTGGAAATAGACCAGGGAACCTGACCTCTAAGGCAGTGTCACATGACCACATCCGTATGTCACATGATCACCAGTCCTTGTTTGAAGTCCAATGTGTCTGCAGTATACAACACGACCGTATCATTAGACTGGGCTTTTGAAGTAGGACCTTGTTTAAAATGCACAGCAGGTACAGAATCAACCTTGTACATAAATACAAAGACATGTAAAATCTCACATTTCATGATGTTACCACCACTGTTCTATTTCTAATGTTGGTGAAAATACCTTGCAGGGCTCCATAAGCCTGGATTTGCAAGGCTTTTAGGGTGAAATATTGTCAAAAGGATTTCATAAGACTTGGCCAATGAGTGATCACCGTGACAAATGGCCATATCTTAAGCAAAAATGTCTCACAAAAACCAGTATGATATAAAGAATTTCTACAGCAACAGCAGAAATGATATTTGACAGGACACAAGACAGGGTCTGATTCTTTGATGCCTTTCAAACATCTGATGCTGCAACCCTTTAGGTTTCACATAGTCATAAAAGTTTTGAAAATCTATCCTCATTTATATGATAATTTACACAAGAGGCTCTTTTGTCTCATTAGGTTTATAAGCTGGTTCATTGATGTGGCCAATATTTATTCTAGTCTATTGCCTGGAAGTGCAGTATGTATTTATTCAATAGCATCCATAAATTTGATTATAATTGATGCTATGCCTTCAATTGTCTGGAGAATGTTGACAGAACCATCTTCAGAACAGAAAAGTCTGTTGACCCACGCCTAAAGGACGTTTTAGCAGGCCCTCGCCTGATTGGATGGCAGATAACTATAGATGAGAACAAACTGCCCGCACTTGTGAAAATTGAATAGTTTTGTGCAGAACTCTTGTCAGAGTAGGACTGCAGCAGCTGATCCTTTTGTAGCTGATTGGTTGCCTATTATGCCACCCAACGCGTACAGCTTATATGCATGCTTGCTATTCTAATTTGTGAAAATTAGATCACAGACTTCTTAAAGGGCATTATTGAATCCATTCTCTTTCTATATTGACACAAATGTAGCCATCTTCTTTGAAGAATGGGACACATACTTGGATGTATGGCTTTGACCAGGAAAATTATATTGCTTGACCTTGTGAGTGAGAAAAATAGGTACCAAAACAAATTTGAAAATAGATTAGAACACTCTTGACAAATAACTTTGAATACATGTGCTACATCAACGTAACCTTTAATTATTATAGATATCAATCATTATTTATTTTTCTTTTCTCCATTAAATGTAATACTTATATGATATTACTACTGACTTATGATATCTTTCTGGATCTGTAACCTGGTTTGATTTCAGTTACTGTTCAGATGTAATGAAAAAAGAAATCATTACCTTCGAAAAGGAATTCATTGCATGTATATCGTAAAGCGATTTTTCATTTTTATATTTTAATACTCTCACAGTCCAAAAAGTTATCCATCAAAATAAACACAAATGTATCAGCACTGTCATCTGGAACATGTTGATGACAAATTAATTTACATTTTTCAACATGTATAACAGAGATATCAATTTTGTTGTGGTCATGAACTTCCTGTAGTCACATGATGCTGCTACCATGACAACCATGTAGTAGCCATGATACCAACAGATATTCAGGTCGTGATAGCCTCTGGATCAGATGTCCTGTTTAGGTTGCCTCCAGTGCACAGAAGCTAGCAGGCATGGTCAGACTGGAGGAGGCGAGAAGGGCCCTCAGGGGGCTTGTTATGAGAGATTTATGATGCTGGCCTCACCTGGAGGTGATGCAGACACATGTGTCTTGCCTTCTCTACTTGCTAGTTGCCTCCAATGCAGATGCAGAGAAGATCCCATTAGCCACCGATGAAATCTAATGACACATATTTGTGTCTGTCATGACTGCAGGCCCTTTTGTCGGTGCTATAGTAGTTATGAATATATACATCTAACTTGACCAGTGTGTGATTGCAATGTACCATTTTTCATGTGAAATATGACACATTGGTCATTATGATAGCAGCATTGCCTGAACCCTATCTCATCTCATTTATTTTTACTTTGTATCATGTCTTTCGCTAAGTGGTTTGTGCCATTGTGGAGAATGAACATTTTATAGACATCAAAGTATGTGTTTTATATATTCAGAGGTCATTTGATTTTAATCTCTTTTATTTATATTTTGAAAACTATCAAGTCATAATAATGGAAAATTTGTCTGTTTATTGGTCTCAACAAATAATCACCACAGGATAAATATTATGTATAGCGCCATAAACATAAACTGGTCAGTATTTATTTTCAACCTTTAAATGTAGCTGTATTCCTCTGTCCTATTATTCTCAGGTTGAAGGGAATTAAAATTACAATTGTCTGTGTGTGATATTACTATGGATGTGTCTTGGAATATTGATGGGGTGTTGACAGATATTTGTATGGAGTAAGTTTACCAAGACGTAGCAATGGGTATATAATATGCAGCCCTAGGGGGCGCTATTGTGTGGTTTTCAATCCATCGCGTTTCTGGACCTTCCGCTCTATTGAATCCGGCGGTCCTCGGTGGGTGATCCGTTCACACGGCAGCGCAGCAGCAAATACCACCGGGAATGGCCATTGGCTAGATTCACATATGACAGATTAGGCCACACTATTGCTTTATGACAATCAGCTGGATTTTTTTTGTCACACAAAAATGTCCCTCAGAATGTTATAAAACAAGCTGCAGTTTCCACTGAAGGGATAAAATGATGTGATGGTCTCATGTTTGAAGTTATCTGGAGATTGGATCTGGACTAAGTGTGAGGAGGGAAGAGTGATGCTCTGAAAACCCTTTGTGCTTCATTTACCCAGTTTGCACCACAGCTGCTCAGCGATTGTGTTGAAAAAAAACATCAGTAGACATTCATCCAATAAGGGTAGCATCATTAATAAATCTAATCAGACATACTTTCAATTAGATGAAGGAATCTGCACAGAGAATCAAGGGATTTTCTTACTGAGGTGTATTTGTATGGCAAACACTTGCAATCTCCCACCAATCTGCACTCATCAGGGAAGGCCCAATATCATATAAACAGGTTAATTCTTCTATAATGATCTAAAGTGATATAATATAATGAAGTTGTCTTGATTTGTGAAATATATATACATTATGGAATTGATTTATGACAGGCATTAGCTTTGCTTTAGAAAAAAAAAAAAATGTTTTTAGTGAACTGGCCGTTCATTTTTAGAGAAAGAGAAGTGGAATGGTTGGACTGGTGTTATGGAGCACCATAGAATTGCTTGGATAAATAGTAAAGCTGCAGATTGGTCCACAAGGATCTACTCACTCCATTAGGCACCACCAGGGGGCCGCAGCCAAGGCAAACTACCACTAGAGGGCGATTACAACACAGAAGGGCAATGGGAGGGCAGACGTTGGAAAATAATCTATGTTTAGTTCAGTATAATCAGAGACAGATATATATATATAAGTTGAACAAAATTAAAAAAGACAGTAGGGTTTATTTAGTCTTTGAGGGAGATCATTTCCCAGCTTATTTCTTTGTATTTCTTTTCAGTCAAATTGGAAAATTGTTTCTGCACATTAATTAAAAAGTGTTCATTTAGAAGAGAGTCAGTCTTTGGTTCCATCATTAATGTTCTAGCATTATCAGTCTATGGTTATCTAAATCACTGAGTCTGCCAGATGGGCATGATTTAGAACCTCTACCTAATTTGCATAAAATTCCAGTTTTGTTTGTAAAGAACATGTGCAGAGAAGTCCCCGGGCATCTATTAATCCCCATCTCATTAAGACCCACCATAAATTGTTACTAGTTACACAAAATTGCTTCACACAAACGAACACATTTCCATACTAATTTAAACCGTCACCCATATTATGAGGTGGCCGTGATTTTTTTTATCAGCAATGGACTTTGCAGGATCAAAACGACTTAGCAAAATAAAGCGTTGGGATGATAGGATGGGGTGTTAGGTGTGACACCTGTCTTTGTTTGTTCAGGACTCAAGTGGCCATTGTCAGTGAGAAAGCAACTTTAAATCAGAAATTAATGCCAATTCACCTAATCTACAGAGGCAGACAGTTTGTAACTGTTACATTGTCGTTACCATTGTTTAGATTATTAAAAAGAAATTATCTATCATTCTTTTGCTGGCTTGCTTTTTACTTGATTTTATTTTGTTTAGGGAATTTATTTTAAATGAAGTAATCGTGTAGAGCTTTAATGAAAATAAAGATCATTGATAAGACATTTATTTCATAAAAGATTTGAGATGTTAGTCATAGATTTACATCTCCACATTTAAAAGCAGAAGAGATAGATATTATACGGGGGAGTGATTCCAATGAAAGGAACCATTCAATGAACAAAAACAAATCTGAGAAAAAGAGTGAAGATGACATCAGGCTTCCCAAAGAGATGAACTCCTGGAAATATTGTGTGCTATTAGAAGCCATGAAAGGAAATGGGGATTTGAAAACGGTTTCAAACTGAACAGATGTAGAGTGGCTGGGAGCTCTCATCACTTGTAGGGAGAAGAGGAGGGAGGATGCTGGAGGGACAAAGGAGACTGACAATGCCACCAACTATATCTCAACTTTATATCCCTTGTTCAAATTTATTTCTTGAGGATATTTTCCGAGACTTTGATGAGATACTTATTTTGTGTTGATGGTTCGTGATTGGCTATTCATTATTTCGAACTTTATAATAGTTACAATACATTGATCAAAAAGTGTGTTTTTCTCTTGACAAATGTGATCATGGCTTCAGTTGTAAGAGTTGAAATCTTGTGTAATGTCACTTAAAGTCCTTCCAATACATGGACCCTGTGCCAGAATATAGATATTATGTTACATTTAATGTCTGAGAAACAGATGTAACAGAGTGTTGATGAAGCGGAAATTCATCAGATTTATTCTACCACTATTCTGTCATACACATCTTTGCAATTAATCCCCACTACTGTATCATTTGTGACGTCTCACATCAGAATTAAGTTGGTTAGAACCTATCAGCCTGCAGATTGTCTGTATCCACAGAATGGCACGGCCAAAAGTTCACCAAGCGTGGGTAATACTTTAAGTCTTTGTAAACAGACTCAAAAAACGATGGCGCAGATTCATGTTGAGAATTACCTGCGGGTGCAATTAACTAAAGACCGCGGAAGGATTAGAATGTTTGAAGTAGATCTGAGCTAGGTGAGAGGGGAGCCTGCATTTGTCATGAACTCAAATACATCTGTGGTCTGCAATCAAGGGATCAGGCAGTTTTTGTTGTGTTTGAGAACCCTTTCAGCAGTGTGGAAATGGAGCCTGGTGAAACAGTAATGGCAAATATGGTCGACCTTGAATTATCATTGTGGAGTTACTGGATACAGAATCCGGTAATGTCGGAGAACATGGTTTGCTGTGGTTTTGTGATATTGTTAATTAAAGTTTTTCCCTGACAAATAGATGAAACAGCATCTTGTGAGATAGGCTAGAAAGAATATTGTTTTTCATTATTTAATAAGAGAAGAAAAGCAGTATTGGTGATATTGGCTAAACAAGTTTGCCAAATCATTTGTTTTGCAAAAGAAAATTATGTTGGTATTAGAGTTAAAGATACTAACTAAGTGATTGATCATGATACAGATGAAGATTGAATAATATGTACTATTAGAACAGCTATACATTCACGAAGCTCTGAGTAGACTAAATATAAATAGCAAACATAATTGTCAATGATCAACCTATCATAATGATGTGCAAAACACACTAAGCTTATCTTCCTTGTCAGACAAACTTTGACACAATTATCACCATGATATAACAATGTTGGGAGGTATTTGGTATGGTGTTGTAATGGGCCACTGTGACCTAACCATGCTGAGGGAGGCAGCACTTGGTCGGGCCTCACCCCTGTGTCAAGTGGCCCTCAGCCTCCTGTCTCTTTTTGTCGGCCCGGCCTTACTCATCAGTTCACACATCAACGTTATTAGGATGCTCCACAACAGTTTCATATCAAGACCCAAGGGCACAATAAATGGGATAATTATGAACTGGTGATATCTTTATTGAATCTTTTAATACAAAAAAAGTCTATTCAACCCTATATTATTCATATAATGCTCCCACTCCTAAGAATTAACGGTCACAGTGGACATTCTGTAACGTCGCTAAATTCAAGCCCAGAGGCTGGTTCTGGAAAGGTTTTAATTTCCATTTAAAGATGGATAGAGGATGAGGCAAATCACTGCTAACTATCAGTAATGGACAGGGCCCTATTAACAAAGCAGGCCTATTTTCTTGTCAGAAGATGGTCAATTTTTCATACGGAGCTGGAGCCAGTTAATCATGGAGAAGCACACAGATTTTCTGTGGGATGCTGTCCACAGTGTTTGCAGATGTTTGTAATGTGGGAAGACAGCTCATATCTGTAATATCCAGACAGTTTGGCTGTGCTTATTAGTACTCTCACAAGGCATCGTCCAAACTTTCCAGATGATTATGGAAATCCCTTCCAGATTAGCATTTAGTTATGGCCTTAGTAGAAAGGGTTAGTTTCAGCAATAGTTGCACACCAAATTTGTTTTAAAAATAATTTTTAGTGATTATTTTAAAAACTTTTTTCAGAATAAATTCTGTTTTTGGTTGAATTGTATTCAATTTATTTGCTTCGTGTACAACTCGTCTAAAATTTTGGCTTATGTGATAATATGTAGATGTAAGCCAAATATGGCCATTGGGGGGTGCATGATGGGGGCTGTAAATTTTCCATAAAGTCTCAGTGAGCCCCATCATCTTTGCAGCCATAGAATTGGGTGGCAGTTATCGCCCGTGTCTGTGCGATGATTTGGGGGATTACCATCCATGTTTATGATGCAAACTCGGACACTATCACTTAACACGTTACTGCCACCATTATGATCCCTGTGGCCTAATCATGCTCAAATCACCATGTCCTGGCTGTGCCTGCCTCGCACAATCACTTATACCTTTATTCTAGTATGTCGGCTAATAATCACTCCGCCAGAGCCATTTTCCTTGTAATACTCCCGCCATGCTGACAAGCCAGGTCTCTCTTTGTTAAGCTATGATTCAAGACCATTTTCCAGTATGAGATTTTGAGTATAATTTTTTATGATCCATCTCCTTTAGGAAAATGTGTGAATAAAATGGATAAAATATGGACTACTAATTTTTTTCAGATATATTATTATACGTGCCAGTCAAAAGTTACAGATGTGTTCCTGGCGTGGTGATTCAAAAAAAGAAAATGTTTTTCAAACCATAGTTGTTTTGATAGATTACTGCAATGCTGTGTGTACTAATGTTTCTTGTTATTTGTGTCATGCAGACAACAGACACTGCCACAGTGGTACGGGAGGTGGGCCCTGGTCGGTGGTATGAGTTCCGCGTTGGAGCAGTTGGTGTTAATGGCACTCGAGGATTCTCTGACCCAACAAAGGCATTCAAACTCAGCAAAGGTGAGGCTCTCAATAAATAGTTCAATAATACATTGTGTCACAGTTTTAAAAGAACACAAACTATAAATCATTTTGAAAAAATTGAAGTCTATATTTTGCTGTAAAAATTCCAATGAAAATTTGGCCTGTGATAAAATTACAGTAGTTCTACATATGATGTTGTGTATATGAGATAAAAAGCTAATGATTTATGCTCACATATAGGAGATAATGGTTCTTTTTGTACACATATATTCCCAAATGAGTCCCTGGTAGGTGCCTGATAGAAAAAATAAAGATTTTATGTCTACCAGATAATGTAAAAATCGTGGGAGCCTGTAAATTTTGCCTGGGATAACATATCCCTGGGGCCATATGCCTCATTCTCATCCCCTATGATTTGACATGGTGTGACAAAAAATGTTTTCCCTCCAAATGCATTCTAAGTACAGTTAGTGTTCCATATATAAGGACATAAATATTGCAAAAACATAAAATATAATTGAAATTGTGCCGAGATTTAGGAGAAATGTGTGGGGTAGAGTTCAACATGTTTAAGTGTGCCGAGGGAAAGGGTAATAGATTTGTGTGCGGGAGGTGGGAGAGTGAGAGAGAGGCGCAATGCTGGGGCAGTGTAATAGTCCCGGGGCAATGATGATATGAAGCACACTATTGCTACAATTGCTCACATCATTTCTCCGGGACTCCCCGGCTCCCTTAGCCAATCTCTCCCGCAGTCGTTGGCATTGAAAGTTTTAATAGCGCCCCATTGATCCGAGGTGTACACTGAAACAGGCAAATTTCCTCACCGGGGGTAGTGTGAATGCGCCTGTTGTGTGATGCCGTCCCACGATACAGGGCCGAATTAATGCCTTATTTGATTATTATGATTATTTGCAAGGGTTGCGCACAAATATTGTCACTGGCTTGTATGTGCAGCAGGACGATTGAAGCCAACACGCTGTTCAAGTCACAAATAAGGGGAAAGATGGAAAGGTTTGTGTAGAACTGTAGCATATCAGTGTTGCCGTGGGTCAGTTATGCTGAATGACTACGCTAATGAGTGCTCCTAGTATATAGACGTTCTGCAGACTCTGCATCAGCCATTCACCAAGGCAGCAAAGTTATCAGACAGCGGCAGACCGGCAACACGTCATTCCTCAGCCTGAAATGTGTGATCTTTGTCACTCGTCATGTTCGTCATGTTACGCTACATGCATTTTACATGTCTCTATTGATAGTTCTAAATTCAGGTTCTTTAAGCACCAGTTTTTTTCTGGTCTCAGGCAGGACATTTATTCAGGTCTTTTTGCCATTTTGAAAAGGGGTCTGAGGGCTGAATTCTGTGTCCGTCAAAAATGATGGATGATGAGGAAGGAAACATGACGAGAAATGTCTGAATCACATTCCCCAAAGATGTTGCGAAATCAGAGAAACTGCAATCTGTCTGCATGGTTACTCAAATAATATTACAAAAAATATTAACAGCCATATAATGAGGCCAGTGTATTTTTTTAAAGTTAATATAATTTTGTTTGTTTTTGGGACTGCAAAACACCTTTTAATTACATATTTCTGATTCTCTCTCAATTTGTTTTTAAAAGTAATCACAGTTTTGGCTGTGAAAGATGAAATGCTCAGTTTCCTTCTGTTGGAAGGACAATTATTGCTTTAATTAGTCAATTCTCCAATGATTTCAGACTTTTATTACACCTCAAAATTTGATGTCCCCAAATGGCCATTATTTACAAATCCATGTGACAGTAAACTTAACAACTGTAATTGAGATATCCCCATACAATTGGTTTACAATGGCCAAAAGTGTAATAATCTTTTGTTAGATCCAGAGGACAATTTCCTTTTGATCATACTAACAAGCCATTTGATAAGTCTGTTCATTGTACCATTTCTTGCAAGAGTATGTCTCATAGGGGTGGGTAGGGAATTAGCTAATTTCTCATCCAAACTATTGGGTACTTGCAAACTTCTGTTCGGCCTACCAAGTGACCAGCAGAATTGCTTTGTGGCACATCAGTGGTATTGTTAAGGGAGTCAGAGAGATCTGAAATTCCACGAGTCATTCTGAAGAAGGTTGTTTGGCATTGTACGGGGCACTATTTGATTACAAAGAATCAAAGGATGTGGGTAGAACTTCCTTGGAAACAATTAGAAGCAGGTGTCAGAAAAGCTGCCACCATCGATAGGAGGACATGACTGAATTAACAAATGGCAGGGACATAGCTCTCCCGGGCCTGGGGCCGATCATTGCAATTGCCGAGTATTTGTGACTGAGAATGTTTTATAATTGTCCAGGTCTTGCCACAAGCGCAGGGCTCACATTTATGACAAACGCAATAACAGAATTGGTAGAAATTCACTTGGACCTATTGTTTATTTATTGTACCGTAGAGGAATAATTTTACAAGAAGATAGTGAGAGAGTGATAGGTTTAGTTCATTAAAAGATATGATATTTTTCAGGAGTGGGTTGGGGGAGGGGAGACGGGAGCAGAGACAAATGAAGTTGTCAGTGTGGGCACAGAAAGGTGTTAATGTTGAGCCATGTCAAACACCTTGTTAACTGCTTTGACAGTTGGCGGAGCAGAAACAAGGCCTGTCACATGATGGTTTGTGACAGAATCAACGTGGCTTCTGGCTACGGCTGTCAGTCGGCGTATTGTGGAGGCCGACCCAGTAGCACATCTGAATCACTCCTCTCATCTCGCCGTGCCTGATCCAACCCTTAATTTGCAATCATAGTGTTCCATGTGAGGTGGCCGTGCTATGTTCTGACAGTGCCAATACAAGTTGTCACTGTTACTTTCACGTCACAACCCAGCGGAGGAGAATGAGAGGTTTTCCGCGGGCGGAAAGTCGGGGCAGGGTGGCCGCACCCTCACAATGCTCGGTGATCATCGCACTGACTCAAGGAGACAAAGTGCTTCAACAACAAATCAATACATTATACAGCTGTCAGGCCCTGCCCATGCACTATCTATCTGAGAGTTAGGCAGATGTAAAAGAAAAAGGTCAATTGGTAACTAGATTAGGTCCACAGACATTGCTACGAGGAAACTTTGGGTTCTATAGAATCTAAATTTATCGTGTCACAGAAATAGTTAACTCCAGGAAATATGAGATCTAGAAGTCAACAAAGTTTTAACTGCCAATCAAAATACGAGACTCTTATAAGTCTGAATTCTAAAGGCCTACAGTTAGATTCCATGCTCAAGTCAAAATGTTGTCTCTGCAAGCGGGAAGGCATATTCATAGACCATTTTCCTGACCTTAAAGAACCCAGATTGTGGAAATTTTTACCCAAGATAGCAGCAAATGAGAAGTGACGTGGTTGATGGTTTGAGGGAGTTTGTTGCTTGTTGTGCCAGGTATGGAGACATTGTAAGCAATTGACTTTGTGCCACGCAGCCCTCAACGTCAATGTCTCTTGCCGCGTCAACCAACCAAGCTGATTTGTATCCATTTGCCGTAGTAATGGCCACAATTTCTCGGCCCACAGCGAAGCCAAATTTTAGGGACTGCCATATTGTTGCGAATATGATCAATTTATGACAGCCAATTTGGGTGGTCGCATGTTAATACATCAAGGGTTATGTCTCCGAATGCTGATCATAGAAAAGCAGCGGATACATCGTCCCCGGTCAGTTGACTGTGAAACCTGACACGACATAGACTTGTAGCAATGTACTACGTGGTGCTAAGCCAGGGGACAAGAGGAGAAACAGAAGATGATGACAACCTTGGCTATGATACATCACCTCCTGATAACCAATGCCACCCCAATCCAACCACTTGCCACCCACTTATCTTTAATCTTCATCTCACATTACATTCATGTCACCCCATTGCTTATGAACTCCAGCGTTTATTATAGCAAGGCAAACAGCAGCCTCATTACTTCTGGGCTAAAAACAACATCAACGACCATGTAAATTTTGTTTACAAAAATCTAAAGTAAAATAAATAGATTCCTTCAAAAAAGATTTGCTTCGGGTGTTTTAAAAAATTGCATAAATAGCATTGAATATTGATCCCTATATGAAGGTTATCTTACGAAAGATTTCAAGCATTTATGAATAATGGTCGAATGTTAAGTGCTTGAAAGTAGCATCGGAGCCATTTTCTCTTTACACTTGATCATGTTTCATGGACGGTATACTTTATATTGACAGATTGATGACCTTATAGGGAAATATCCCCTTTAAATACTCTTGACGACTATAAAAATGAATGTACAAAGCCAACTGAACACAATGATGTGATATTCAATACCTCTATAAAAGTGTGGAGTATTTACCTGCAGCACAGTGGGGGCACAAGGTTGATAAAGATCCTTTTAACCTTTTGATCTTATTTTTACAGCATATTTAATTGATAAATGCATTTTTTAGGAAGATGTTAGATAACAGAATTGGTTAGTAATTCTCAACAAGTAGATCTCTGTGTAAATGCATATTCTATTTTTTTTTATGGAGGTATTCCGAGGGCCATTAATACCCTTTGGATCTAATTTTAGAACGTTATTTGGTTCATATTTGTCTGACCAGATACATTTGTTGTGGAAATATTTACAATATAAGTAATACTGTTGAATTTTAGACTCTTGTGTTAAATGTCGGTGGATTAATTAGATGTAGCAATTCACCGTATTGATCCAAACAGTGAACAAACACAGAGAATAAAGAAATTGTACTTAACACGTCCAGCTAAATTGATCAGATGCTTCGCTTAGCGCGGCCAATTATGGTCGATCCAATTAGGCAGGGCTCAGGTAAACAAGTAATACATGACACAATTTGTGTTTGTAAACCCAGCTTTTCAAAGACTCAGCACAATTTATAGTACTTTGAAGATTGGCAGAAGAATCACAGCCACATGCGCGTCACCTTAATCTAACTGTTTCTCCGTATCCGCCTGGTGGCAATTGGGAGCGAGGATTAGGGCAGCACTACCATTGTTCTATTCTGCTGGAGTGTTTCCATCACTTTAATGGCAGATCACCACCAGAATATCTCACAAGAGTGTCTCATCCTGGGCAAACATATCCCCAATTGCTCATTTTCTATGGACTGGGCTCTGTCAACATACGCAAGCGCTTCACTCCAAGTCCCTAATTGAAAGCCTTTTGTGGCCAAAATTGATTGGTAGGGTTTGATTTTGGTTTCTGATGAATGTAGCAAAATCCTCAATAAGCCCCCATTAAGACATGGTTATTTACATTTTACTGATGAAATCTGCAGTTGTCATTTTGGTGATTTTCCTATTTTCAATATTTTACCAACATGATGATATTTGTTCTTTGAAATTGAAACATTTCAATGAATTTAATAAAGTCAATTTATTCTTGGGTGTTTTCAAACCATTTTGATAAATAGCTACTTTGGACAACATTTGAATCACCAGTTATCCATAAATTTTCTTTGATTTTTAAAGCAAGAAATGAATATAACTTTGATAAAAGGAAAAACATACTTCATTGAAAAGTACTTTTTGAATTTACATATTTGCATCATTTACCAGTAGATATTTGATAATTCTTAAATTGGCATTCATTGTTGAATGATTATGGAATTGTATTGATAGATACCTGCAAGCTGTATACTGTCTCTGTTATAATGAATATATCAAAAAGAGGATAAGATATATTATATCTGTGGGATGTTGGATATGTAAACTGAGACATGGAAGATATCAATAATTAGCTCACTCATGTAGATACATATGGCTATCATAGTTGAGAGGCAATGATACGTGGCAGACGTACCAATATTAGGGTGTGTCAAAGAGGCAATTCTAAGGCTCCTTCAGGTAATGCGCATCTCAACAGTGGGTTGACCACATCAAAAACATCAAAGGCATCGTTGCCGATCCAGTAATCTGTATAACTATGCGCAGGCCAACAGCTGCAGCGACAGGATCGGCTGCTCTTCATGACGAACAATGCCCAGATATGCCTCACTGCTTTGTAATTGTGACCAGATTATGCTAAACTATCATTTAAAAACAGGCGATAAAGCTCAGAACAAACAAAGACGTGATCCACAGGTGTTTGATGATACTCCTGCAGCGAGAAGTGCACAGTATTGTTTTAGACTAACAGGAAATAATTGGTCAACTCAAGCACATGCTTTGGCCTTGTTCCTTTGTGAAAAACAGGCTGGCGTTTTTCATGCCATTTCCCAAAATTGACACATTATAAGTATCATTTAAGAGTAAGTGGGGAATAAGAGGTTGAAGAGGAGAGGGTGTTTTATCCACACAGATGTGGTGCTAAGAGTGTTAATTATTTCATAAGACCAGATGGAGAGACTGGGTCGATAGTCTTGAAGGTGATTCATACTCCCGGTATCGATTGCACTCTCTTATGATGGAGGTCTGTTCTCAGACTGGCTCCGATACATGTTCAGAAGTTTAAATCAAATAAGTGGTGTGAATTCCTGAGTACCCATCAAGGATAAAGAGAAAGAAAATAAATTGTCAATGTTGCATTGTGTAAAATGTTATATTTTCAAAGTTTTTCTGTCAAGATACACAAAAAGAAATGAATCAAGAGGAAAATGTAATTTCAGCTTGAAATATCGTCCTTTTTTTTTACATTTTTTACATATATTGCTAATCATCTTTAATACCACACTAACAGTGCTGTGTATATAAGATCATCCTACTAACACATCATAATATTAATGCATTATTTTCCCACAACAGCAGATTCTAATCCTGACCTCCCTGTGCAGCCACCTTTCATCCTGCTAGACGGTGGTATGTATTTTGCCTGCTGCACAGAACCCCAACAATCCACTAGCACAAACAATGAACATCCAATGTAACTAGATATCAAACCACACCTTCACCCTCACAATTTACCTAATTAGGTTTGAACACTTCCCTCAAAAATGTACTTCCTAGCAACAATATCCAAATGCACTTGTACACAAGTATATATACATATATATGTGCATGTATATGTACATGTATGTGTATATATATATATACATCTTTCCTATCACAAAATTACAGATGACACACTTTGATGTACACCTACCTAGTATACCTTTTAATGTGGATAACCCACCATTGTGAACACATTCCATGAAAAACCTTTGCATTATGGTCAAGCACTTGTCATCTATAATGATTTATTGTGCGTGTTTTTTCTCTCGTCGGTCTCCTTTGCTTTAGTTTCTTCTTATGATGATTTTCCTGAATGAAGTATCCCTACAAAAGTGTATCACAGTGTATCTTGTTCCTTTTGAGATGGATAATTTCTGGTGTTTTACAATATCAACTTTTGAAAGTATCAGATTCAAAGCTCTCACAACAACTTGGATTTCCTTGGTTCTATATTAAGCAAATATTCTTGACAACTTTAATTTTTATGGAATTATTTCTATTTGGTGAAATTGTACCTTGTACAACCACAATGGCCTCCTGCATGTGATTCCTTATCTTTGTTGTGTAGACAAGATATGTGAATGGTGTTTGACACTTTTCAATCATGAAATTGGTAAGTATTTATTTAAATTATTCTCAGACAGTCAAAGGTCATCGATTGTGGTTAATGACTGCAATAAGTTTATCAGACAAAGTGGTGATTCAGATCAATTACAAAAATTTCAATATGCTGACCACCAGATGGTTGTTGGACTGCTCATTTGTTTCTCAATATGGAGTCCAATGTTGGTTGTCTGTGCCGGAGGCCATTGTCTTCTGAAGAGACACTGGACATTGCCTCCAAGGGGAAAGCATGCTTGAGAGGCTAAGGCTGTGGGATACTTTTACACTTGTGTGAGCAGATGCCCACCTGGAGTGGGAAGGGTCTGCTCGGGAGGCTACCAAATTTGTCAAGTCACATGACCATATATGTCAGATCACATGACCACATGTCACATCATGTGACCATGTTGGTTTGATGGCTATTGAGTTCTCATTAGGTGGGACAGAGAGTCAATCAGGAGGCAATTACTCCACCATCATGGCTCCCATCATGGCAGGAGTTTGGTCATTTATTGTCCAGTAGCCACAAGCCTTAGTGGTCATTGGGTGGCAAGTCCTGCACCACAGGCAAATGTCATGGCCTATCCTGGTCCCATCAGCAATGCTTCACTTCACTTTCTGCTATTTCACACCACTAATGCCCAGCAGAAATGGCCGTCTTCTTTGAGTGTGACAAAGTGTAGAAAGTCACTAAGGTTCAATGAAGTTTGGCATTATCCAACAAAGTATTGTTGCCCCTTTGGTGAAAAAAAGTTGTTGAGATTACATATAATTTTCTCAAGTGGTTTGGCTATGTTTATATCTGTTTCTAGTTTCTTGTTCAGATTGTATGCATGGACACATTGATATGAAGCATGTGAAGGCTGTGTATTGAAGGTTTGGACCTTTTCTGTGGACCACAAGGCCTATTACATGGTGGAGGTCAACTTGGTCAATAAGTGGATTATGTGTCCATTGACACAAGGGTGGACACAGAGTGGACAGTTGCAGCATGCACCCCATGCAGCTTGTACATTCCCATTGAATCTTAGAAGGCATGAACTGCATGGAACATGACAAAAAGGGTTTGCTCCTCACAGATGAGTAGTGGGAGTCTGAATCACAGGGACTATAGTGGAGTGCGCACAATACACAACACTGGGAGTGTGCACGGCTGGCGATGGGTCAAAGACGCAGGGTAATGGACAACAAAATGGGGGCAAATGCAGATAATGCGTGCATGTGTGTTCAGCATACTGAATGAGGATCAGGGTAATTCACTTCGGCAATACTGGGATAAGATACAAGGTTCTATCGCTTTAGGTCTTTATACACTTGGTACAGAAATGCTAATGATCTACTTAAGTCATTTCCTTATTGCATTCTTTCAATTGCATTACCATGAATAATTCCAGACAGATACTGTGTTACGTAAGTGGCAAATGTCTCTGTGTAAATGTATATATATATATATATATATATATATATATATATATATATATATATATATATATATATATATATATATATTAGCTAGAGTCTCTTACAACATTTGGCCATATACAGTCTGCAAAATTAAAAGCTGAAATCTTTGTTTTCTTTGTGGAGAGAAAATATGAAGCGTTTTACTTTGATGCAAATAATGAAGTTTAATTTAACTAAATGAGATGAATATTGATTCAGAGTGTAAAAGTTTGCTTCTCTCTATGTGTGTGGCAAAATATCTCCCAGCATTCCATTATATAGTGGCATTTTTTCACACACAGAAGTTCAAGTGATGTATCGAGTTGTGGGAGGCATGGTTCACCTTCAAGTCTTGTTGCCATGGTGACACACCTTTCATATGCGAAAATTCTCAACACTGAAATGGAAACAAACACTTGACACCGGCGCATAAAAGTAACATGGATATGCCACATTGTTGGTTAGCTCGTTTGGCTTAACAAGACTTCCCACACATTCGGAAAATGTGTTTATTTAAAAACACAAATTGTGAAAAAGTTTTCTTCATCTATCTACTTTTAATGAGTAAATTGCTTCAAGTAGTTGGATTTCTATATATGGAATTCTTCTACTTTATTTTATAGGACATGATTTCATTGATTGATTTAGTTGACACCTCTAGATAAACATACATCATATTTTGCTTACCGGTAATCAGAATTGTCTTAAAGCTGATAGAAAAATCTTTGAGGAAAGAGTTTGTACTTATTTTCAGTTAAAATTAGATAATTTCACCTAAGAACTTGAAAGCAAAAGGTTGATTGTTCATATTGTGTAATTCTGAAACTGGAATCATATTTGCATTTGACTTGTCACGTAAAAATGAGAATCAACTCTGTGCTGAAATAAAGAAAAATGGGCCCAGCTATGGTGATATGTAGTGTAATCATGGAATAAATATATATTCTATTTTATCCATGGTGGAATAAATTTCTTTGTAGAAAAAGGAAATGGGGAGACAAGGTTAAACTATTTCATTTGAATGTCATGGGCAAAATCTTTGTACAAAATTAAAAGATAACATATTTTAATATAAGGGACAAATACTTGTAAAAAATATAGATTTTAAGTTTATGTTTAAGCACACATATCTAAGGATAAAACCAGTAGAAGTATTGGTGATTTAGGAGACTTTAAGCGAAGACAAATTTGACAAGAGAGTGTCACAGGGTTTGGCAATTCTTGTTACCTGTAGGAAGTAGAATGATAGCGACACTATTAGAAGACAGGGGTGAGAAACTCTCAGCTGGTGAAGAAATAAGATGAAAGTAGCACATGGGAACGGCAGACAAAGATTCATTGAGGGAGGCACAGAGAGACATATTAAGGTTATAGTTTCTGTAGGGCCTCTCATTGATTTCCACACACAGAAAGAAAGAGAGAGAAAACTCAGGCGTGCTAGCTTGAAGGCACAAATCTACGCTACTTACAACATGTGTATCGACATACGTACATGGAAGCAATTTGCCGAAGGGGTACACAACTCTGCGAGATATACATATATATATTAACAAACTGACTACAGTTATTTCATGTGACCTTGCATAATTACTCCAGATATTTTTTTTTGTGATGATGTTTAATGGATAGAGTATCCTGCAGGTTTATCTTTTGTGTTTAATCGCACAAGAGAATGATGTCAAAGTTATATACATTGTATATAGACAACAAATATGTGTTGCATCTATAGATAAAAGCATACATTACGTGTTAAGCCCTTAAGAGATTTTGAGCCATTTTTCAACCAATCTACAGCCACAGTTTTTAGTGCTTTCACATCTAGGTTAGCACTATCACAAATGATTTTGTCTGAAACACAATAGATGTGAATGCTTTTGCCACTCTGCTGTATTAAACTTTTTAATCCCCATTATGATTCAACTAAAGACTTTCCTTGCAATGTTTGGTATTTTCTCTTTCGGGAATAATACATCATGTATGATTTTGACTGAGGATTTTTTTTTGCAAGTAAATATTTAAGGTTATATTTAGAGTGAACGTGAACAAATTCACTACCTTATATATTTTCCCTCTTCTACATGATTTAAATTTATGATATATTTGAAAATTTAACATTTTGTTCTTGCTTTATTTTGCAGAGCCACAGCCTCCAGGCCCCCCTCAGAACTTGACAGAAGGACAGACGATGATCAAAGACAGCAAACTGCATGTTACCATACACTGGCAAGCCCCAAAGAAATCAGATTTACCTATTGCTCGGTACAAGGTATGTATAAAACTACTACTATATCTATTATGCTATATTTCCTTGAAATACTGGTTCTTTTTTTATTCAGGTAAATATATAAATATAAGATTATTACCTATTTTTCAGGTTTATTGGAGTAAACGATTAAAAACTGTCACAGCTCAGCTGATGTCATTAAGAGAATACAAGAAAGTAGTCCCTGGGGTGAGTTATCAGTTTCAAAACACCATTGCAACTTTATCATGAACAAAATAGCTTGATTTGTAAAGAAGCTGCCTCAACTAGTTTTATAGAGCAGCAAAAAACTAAAAATAGACACATGTTTTATACAAATTTAGATGTAGTTTCTAAATTATATATGCATAAATCACAGTTTGCAGATGTATATCTTCATTTTGCTGTTTTCCATGTATGAAATTGCACAATAACAAAACTTGTCATAAGATTTGCTTTATCAGCTCTCTGTGAAAAAACAGTTTCACAATAAAAGATATAATGAGATTGGAGAACTTGTTTTTTTCATAACGCTGTGGCATCCAAATGAGTTTATGACTACGAGACCCTAAATTGATTTAATAAATATTCATCATGCCATTTAATCATATATTTAAAGTATGGCTAAATACAAGCATTGCAGCTTGGATAATTACAATTTAATTATATTCAAGCGTTCCCATAAGATTCTTGGGGACATGTGGCTGTGTGGACACTGCATTCACCACAGAGATAACTTTACACGGTATAGATCACCATATCAGGCAGTGTTAATACACTTTTCTTGCTAATGCATCCATGCCACTAAGTGTAAGAGAGTCTGGACAGATCAGGTCTAAATTCATAAAATATTGCTTAGTGATAAGGCATTTGTAACCATATATCATTCACCAAGTAAATATATTGATTTTTATCACTTTCCTGAATGAGAGAATTGCAATAAAATTGAAATCTATTTCTATTTGACATCCAGACTTAAAGCTTTATAACTTACACAAATTTAACTCTTCTTTCAATTTTCAGTTACTTTCAAACTAGACCTACACTTTCTTAATATCAACATGACTTCTCATATGAATCTTTGGTATTTTTGCACCATTGATATGCCCTATCCTTATGTAGTTTGTGCACTAGGATGATAAATTTAAGATATAAGTCCCAAGTCAAGGCAGCAAATATATTTTGGGGTATGCTCATATGTACATACAGTTCAGCCTTTATGACTTTGAACTGCTCCCTTATCCCTTAATAAGATTTATAACAGAAATGAAACTTGTTCTGTGCTTATAGCAGCATGTTGCAGAGCAATAGTAGAGATTTACAACTGCTTATCATGCTCATTTGGCTGATACTTAATTTATCTCTGTGAAGCAGCCATTTCCACTAAGATTGCTTGCTGAGGTGAAATTAAAACAGCAAAAAAATTTACCTGTTAAAAACGAATAATTGAAACATCCATCTGCCGAATATATTTACATTTCGGATGTAGAAGGTGATTTGTAAAGTGGAAAAAAATGGCGGAACATGAATTTATCATTACGGCATAGTGATTAATGTAGTGGATTTCTTGGCTTCACCTATAAACCTGCTAGTGGTGCGTTGTGATTGCAGGAAGCAGGATTATAATAATTACTCTCATTCAAGTGCAATTTCAATGCCCTTTGTATCATGGGTTTATGGCCTGGAAACCTTATTATTGCAGAAATGTCTAATAACCGTGTCTGCGAATTTTCTCCCCACATTTCACATTACATTGCCTCAGCATTTATGCTTTGGCTCTTTGAGAATTTTTATGATGCCTGCCTTTAATTTGCCTAAAATGACAGAGACGCGCAACAAGGCTGTGTTATATGGGATGGTTTTTGCCAAAAGTCATTGACAGGTAGTCAACACAACCCAATGAAATGGGAATGAAGGTCGTTTAATTTGACGAGAGTGAATGGAATAAATTTGAAACGAGATATGATAGCAATAATTATGCAGTGATCAAAACACATCTTGACAATTATCACCAAACTAGGCGCAAGGCATATTTCTGCATTGAACACATCAAAGCGTGCATTCCGCCGCTAACATGAATAAATTCCATAACACCGATCCGATAGTTGTGACATGCAAGGCAGAACCCCAACCCAGGCCCCCTAAACTTTGACCTCCAACCCAGATAAAATTTGCAATTTGGTCAATCAAAGTGTAATCGTAGCTGGCACAAGAATACAGCTGGCAGGATGTGAATGTGTGGGGCACGACACACTGGAGTAGCGAAGAGGTTTCATTAGTAGCAAACATTGGCTGACCTGCCGAGGCAGGGTTGCCATTAATTTGCCATCCATCCTTCAGCTGTCAGCCGTCACATGAAGCTGAATCCTAATCAGAACAAGGCTTTTGTTATATAAACAAAGTGCTTCTCTCATCATTTGTCCATTATGCATGGTAGTAATTTGTATATCTTCCATCATATCATATGCAGACTCAATAATAATTATAATAATTAAAATGCAATTTATATGTTGCATCATTAAAAATCCATTTTGCTTTGCAAAATCAACATCTTTATCACACTTTCCAGCACACCATAGTGGCATTCATAGTGTCCCCAATAAAAAGTTAGGCCACGGGCCGTGGCGCAGTTGGTTAGGGCGCCAGCTTATTAGCACCAGTTCCTCTGTGGTGATCCAAAGGTCGTGGGTTCGAACCCCGGCCGTGCCGAGATTGAACTCATGACACAATTTCCCTTATGAGCTGAGGTCCGTGCCTAAAGGGTTAACCCGTTGTCCTTGTAAATCTGTGACCGGGTGGGTTGTCATGTCAAGGACCTGCGACATGACAATTCAGTGAGGCAGCACTATATCTGCTACAAGTAGGTCTCATCACGAAATAACTGAAATAATGTTGAAAGTGATGTAAAACCCCAAACAAACAAACCAATAAAAAGTTAGCTTTATATGTTATAGGAGTTTAATATTTATATGTGTTAATGAAAATGAAAACAAATTTTGTTTGATATTATATTATATGATATATTATTATAAGAGATATTATAAGAAATGATTAAGTCCATGCACATTTCATTATATTTGTTTTATTTTCTTTCTTTACAGGATATATTACACTATACTTTAGAAGATTTAGATGAAGATACAACCTACTTTGTACAGGTAATGTATTTATATTTTCCCCCATACTTCTTATTTCTTGAAAGCACTGACTTCTGGAAGTAGAAGAAATCTTTTGAGCCTAGTGACAAAGATAATCTAATATGTATGCTATGGGGGATATTTTGATAGAAAGGTGTGAGTTTACATGAAATCGGGTATAAACACACAGATTGGTTTTACCATTGAAGCCTTTGGTGATCACAAGTGATGCTCTAATTGAAATGCAATTGGCAAAGTGATTAAATGTGTTTTGAAAGAAAGTTTGACAATGGTGTCTGTGTCGACAAAGAGACGCAGCGATCAATCATATGATTATAGGGATTGGTAAACGTGTAAATGTGCTAATTCGGGACAAATTTAGGTGCGACTGGGAATTAATAATTAAAAGAAATGCATAGTTTGATAGAGGAGCTAGTGTTGATCGTGTTTGTCGCAAGGACGGTGGATGTTAACTCATATTGATGGCGAGTTGATGACCTTGTCCATGGTCAATTCAAACACTCTGACCCATTCAACCCAAAGCCTCCTGACTCAGAACAAATCTCAATATTGATAAGATAGCAGAAAAACAAGACAGTTTTTTAAGCTACAAGAGAGACCAATCTTTATTATGGACACAGTTTTTGAATAGTTATGAATATGTTGGCAATCCTCTCAAACATTTTGTTCATAAATCACAAAAGCAATTTTATTTGAGCTGTAATTCTTATTTAATAGTCTCAATGATAACCATTATATATTTCCAGATATACTGAAATTCTGCCCTGACATGAATAAATATTTGTCTTGCCAAAAGAAATTTGAAGTTTATACATACTGCTCTTCTTTGAACCAAAATAATAACATTATAACTTACTTATTCTCTTTAAAAATAATGTACAGTTATTCTCTTTAAAAAGAATGTACAGTTATTAACTACAAATGCTTTTTTATTGGTTTGTTTCCCAGTAAACTTGAAATGACCTTTTCCCATTAATAACTTCATAGGAATTTTTAGCAGAAACCCGAGACTGATATAATTTGAAATCACTCGGGTGTCAGGTTACTGTTTGAGGCTTTTGGAGACATGTGATGAGAAATCCCATTGCAATCATACTTATTATTAATTCATAATTTGTTGGAATGCATAAGTGACGTTTCAAGCAATTTGTGCATCTCGTTCATTTGTCCCATGATCATAGATACACAGTTGACTAGTATTGTTGTCTCATGGGGTGCCACCCAAATCAAATGTAAATTTATACAGAAATGGGTCTAACACAAGCACATCTTTTGGCCACATTTTTGTAAATGGGCTGAACAATTATGTGCTGGTTGCAAAATGCAAATGTTTGTCCAGCTTTTATGTTGCAAGGCGAGAGCTACGCAATTTGGTGCGAACGCATTGAGGAACAGTCATATTGTTTGGAGTTCAAACAAGGTTATAATAGATGTCTGTCGAGTTGTTTGTTACCTCCCACTGAATTGGCTGAAGGTCTGGCCGTGGTAACCACATGGCAGGAGGAAATCTTGGCAGTGATATTTAATGATATTGGCCTGTGATAATGTCCACCTCCATGATGGTAAATGTACAGTGGGTCATTGTGTATTCACATGACGTGATTACCACAAGAAAAGCTTGAATCATCAGCGAGATCAGAAATGCCACTTACGGTGTATTTACAATAATAATAGTGCAGATTTATTAAAATATCTTGTTGTATATAATGTGTGAGTGCATTGTATTAAGTGATACACAGGATTTATGGGGTGTAAATCCACAATGACTTTATTGAAGGTGTCCATTGGAAAGGTGGACGAACAACATTAGAGCTGATGATCGATAAACAAAACAATCGTACCTCATTGATACGTTATTTATGAGTCCATTTCAGTATGCTAAGCCTCATCATTGATTTGATGCACAAATAAGAGGCATTCAAATTACTTTCACTGCAATAAAATAGGCTTTAAATATGCATTGAATGAATATTGCAAAACAGCAAAAAACTTATGCACCAGGTAGCACTATCGCTTTTTGAATGGAAGTTTTGCTGTCATTGTCAATTGGTCGTATCGAATCTCGCAATAACAACAGCAAGCAACTCGATTTATCATGCCCCGAGAGGGGTATATTGAGAAAGTGCAGTGACCATACGACAGCTCCAATTGGTGGGCTCACTGTTCGGGGTGGCAAAGTGACGGTTTCAGGAAACTGCCGTTGCTGAGCTCAGTGTAATATGGCCTGCGTTGTCGGGCACAAACACAAATTGCATCATTCAGAACTGAACTGTACAAAACTCCTTAAGATGTCAAGGATTGCAGGGAAGAAATGCTGACAGGTGTTGTGTGGGTGCATTCTGAACTAGGTAGCAAGAAATATGAAAATGTAACATGCCACCATTCACAGCATGGGCCATTTTCGTCAAATGGTTACAGACAAAAGTTTGACACAAGTTCTTAACAGTCTACACCTGTTCCACTTATCACCAAAAATGCACTGAGAATAATATGACAAAAAATGCAAGATGCTTCTCAAATCTCATGAAATATTTCTTTGAACAAAGATTAAATGTGAAATAACCAGCACATAAGATAAAGACTGAAGGAATATTTGGTGTCTTGAAATGCATGAACCCTTTCTTTTATAAATAGTACAGTTGTACTCTTGACCTTTAATCAATTTATGTATGAAATATGAATGGATTACATGAAATAAGTATAAAAAATTGGAGTGATTTCCTTGAATAATTTTCCTAATAAGGTTTTGATGTTGAAGCAGAACCTACCAGGTAAACCCCTTTCTTGCCAGTTCTTTCCTCATCTTCACCACCTGTGAAAATAAACACTGGGATTATCGTCTCAACATGAGGTCTATGTTTTCAGGTACAGGCAATAAGTGCATATGGTGATGTGCGTCTGAAGAGCGAGAGGATCAGTACGTACCTGACCACCATGGCCATACAGCAGGCCACACAGAAAGGTCAGTCCCACCCCCAAAACATCACACCATCCAACACCATATACATCGCTCCAATCACTAAACTTATCTTACCTTAAATCTTTTCTAGTATAAGATCCAATAACTAACCATTACTTTTACCCTCAGTCCTGAATATTTTCAGGCTGAGGGTGCTGTAATTTTATTTTCTAAAGATATGTTTTTGCCTGTTTAAAAAGGAATTTGACACCAACACCCTTACAATATATCTTGTCATAATTGCTATGTCACAGACCCACTAAACATTGTGTGTTATCCCTTGTGATACATATCTAGGTTAATTATGCTCATGAGTGACCTTGACCCAATTTTGAGGTCACATTGTTGTGTTTGTTTTAACTCAGGATTGAGGATACCAGCATCTCTGATGCCTTTTTTATTATTGAGATTTCAGTTTGAAATATGCCAATTATTTTCATAATTGTTTTTATTAATATACTTAATACATGTTGAATTTATTGACCTTTACATTTATTCATAGATTCATCACCAACCCAACTAGTTGATTAGCATCTAATATAATCTTGCATGTGTTCAAACATTTAACATAACAGGCGTAAATGTCTTGTTTAGAATATTATCTGCTTGTTTATAGCTAGAATTGTATATATATATATCTTGTATGATAATGAATGACTTCCTCAGTAGGTAGAAAGTTAAATAATGATAGCATATCACCATTGTATAAAAAGTCCTTGATAGGTCTACATGTGGAACTTGGCAAAGTAAAAATGCTTCTCTCAAAGGTCTTAGAAATTCTTGTTTATGTTAGCTGATTTTGTATGCTTCATTGCTGATTTGTGTTTTTCAATGATTCATTTTGAGTGTCCTATTGGTTATCTGCCAGTTTTGTAATTAGAATGTGCCCTTTTGAGTTCTCAGCATTTAATTCTTCTCTGCGTTAAAGTTGCTGCCCTGTATATGCTGCTAGCATCTTGCTTTTATAGATTATATGTGATGAAAAGAATTGTGGGTTCTTTGCACTTTTTTTCAAAGTTATCTGAAACACCAAAAGCTGTCAATATTTTTTTTTATCTCCATGAAGTTTGTAATGAGTTAATGCTGCTTCTTTTATCGCTTTATATTGTTGTCCTTCTTCTAAGTTTCATATTGCTGCCTTCTTTGTCGTGCAGTTCGCTATGTTTTATATTCATTACTAATGATATTATCGTTATTAAACCTTAAAACAATGACATGATTATATGTTGAATATCACTTTAGCGAATATTTGATTATGTGCTTTGAACACTGTGTCATCTGGAATGATACGCCACCTAAAGTTTTCAATAATCTTTTGGTCTCAGCACTGGAAGTTCTAAATACTTGTTTCTACTCCAAATTATATGCCTCAATACTCGAGTACTCTAATGGATCTATTGACATCTGCATCGGCACAACTGTTTGAATGTGAACACGGGGTTCTCTATAATCCTTCACTGTAATCTCTGTCACTTTGAGTCTGATCAGATCAGCCTGTAAGTTGTGCTCCTGACAACATATCACCACTATCAATATAACACAGAACTCGCAGTGCTAGCCTGGCAGGCCCTACAATCGCCGCGGACAAGTTATGACCAGATTGCATGAGATATAAACGCTGCATAATCTTCTACACTTTGTGCCACACGTCGTGAGCGCTCCCTGGTGGACGGCGCCTGCACGGCATCTTCCCATCGCCCATCTCCTGCCCGCACTCTGCATCTATAGTCGTGCACTTTTAATGTCATAAATATCAGTCACATTCCTGTCATCTTGTGCTATTCTTAAACCCCTTAATCAAACAATTCATAGCTATCGTTACTCATATTCAACTTTGCTTAGGTCCTTCAAAATGTGTCCGTTGAGATTGATCTTTGGAAGATGGTGATATTTTAATCATAACAGCACAGCTATTCTATTAATGATTGCCTATTTGTTGTTTTATTGATGGTCAATTACCATACATGCAGTATAGCTGTATTTCTCGGATTAGACGATGTTGCTACTATCCCATAAGATGATTTTAGGGAAGTTTTTCTTTTGTTGTGCACAGAACCTGATGGTTTAATTGTGTGGATCTGTAGAAGTTTATCTCACCAACTGTCAGTCTCATAAATTTCAATTTTTATCCCCAGAGACGAGAGATATTATTTCTATTAAAACACCCAGGAGATACCAAAGGAAGTTTTGATTTCTACCATTGGCACCATTGCATTCTTATCTCACTGTGTACCTGACACTTGTCATAATTTTTATGCATTCCCTATCTGTCAGTGTCACATCAGTGTGTGCATATCTGAAGCAGCTCGTGTGGTATTGTCAGAAATATCCCTCAGAGACCGTGCTGCATCGGATTCAACGGCGTCCAACCTCACAGAAATTACGACTCCCCTTATAGCTGCCAGGAAGGAAAAATCCAATATCTTCAGTAGCATCTTTTGTTGGATGCCGCATCTGGTTGGTAATGATTTCTGCTCGCCAAAAGTGGAATACAATCCAGCAATATGTTAGGGCAGGTCAGACCCATATCGTCCCTCTCGTCTCAGACCCCCCCCCCCCCCTTTGCCCACACCACCTCCCTTATAAATCACAGCCCACTTCATACCACATTGTTGATTCGGCACATGTAAGAGGGCTTAATAAATGGACGAGATTAAGAATATGCTGCAGTCACCTTGCTGGTCCTGCATCTTAGACATGCATACCGGCACACAACAGGGCCGCACACTTCCTGTCCCAAATCATGTGCTGGCATTTTGAGTTGTTTAGCCCACCAATCACCACGCCAACACATTATTATTATGACTCGCAGCAAGCTAGTATCATGCACATGTTTAACTCTTTAATACTATATTCAGCGCGTCTAAATGATTTTTCTGTAATGTATCTAGATAATTTCCTCAGAAAACTTTTCACTTAATAAATCTTTTTGTTGCACCTTCTTATATGAAGATGAAGCACTTATTGCATATTACATGTTTCTATCCATATCTTTTGAAGAATCTTTTTTGTGTTGTTTTAAATAAAGAAAACTGTATATTAAAATGAAGAAGATGAAATAAAATGGAGGCTGAATGCACTCTGGGATGCTTTTCACTTCAGGCTGGGACTGTGTGCCTTTTGTAGCCTCCAGTTATTTATTGTGGTGCTCCTCTTGGCTACTGTGTGTTTATTGACAAATTATTGACAAATTCCACCTTGAAAGGCACTGCTGAGATGTATCGAAATTGCCAACGTCCATTTGGCTGTTTCTGGTCAATAGCTCCTTTTGTGCTGCTCTTGTACTTTTGCTGGGTACACTGTTGTTAACTTTGAGATATTTTTATGTCTGTCCCCCATGCTAGTCAAAGGAAAGAGCCTGATTCTCTCCACAGGTAACAAATTTGTCACCTTTCTCCACTTAAATCCCTGTCCATCTTGGACAACCAACCTTGTATTTTTGTACACTGCTTGTATAAAACCTCAGAAAGATTTTGAGACATTTTAGAAATTTTGATTTTTGTAATCAATTTTCATTATATATTTGGCAACATGAGTATCTTTAGTTGCATGCGTATCAGAATACCAATACATGGTAAGAAAGCAGGATGTATTCCCACGGTCTCCCTGCATGATAACCCCATAAGCAATATTAACAAACCTGGATCACCCAATGTCTTGTAACATCAGTTAAAAACGTCCGGCTTTGCCTTAGAATAATTAAACAAACACAAAAAATAAATCATATTTGGAACTGTTGTGTTTCTATTGTTATGAGTATGTAAGTGTTGTATTAAAATTTCAAGCTTCACCAGAATTGCAAGTTTAATGTTATTTATGTTTTGTGTTATTGGCATTTTTGACAGCAGGACCCCCTACTGCTGTGGTGGAAGTGAAGGCTTTGGCAACTTTGCCAGCTCTCCAGGACATTACTCCTCACACTCCTTTCTTCAACAATGGCCTCGTGAAGGCCAATATATCCTGGACTAATTCTGATGGTAAGAATGATACTCTTTATTTTCAACTGTGAGAAATTTCTGTTTTAATAACCAATTAAAAAAAAAACTCAATGTCCCAATGAGTTAAATATAAATGTTTTAAATACCACACATTTAATGCCAGTGATTATCAATGTTACACACAAGATGTATGATAAATATAATTTATAATTGCAGAATTTGACACAGAAAAGCACAAAGTTCTGTTGCATTGGCTGCCTGAAGTATGCATAGCGGATGGCACCGGGGCTTCTTCTCTCTCCAAGTCTATGTCAGCCACTACACATGTGAGTACATACCCTGGCAGTCAGTTTATATAGGTCATCTAACTCATCATATCTATGTCAGCCACTACACATGTGAGTACATACCCTGGCAGTTGGTTTATATAGGTCATCTCACTCACCATATCTATGTCAGCCACTACACATGTGAGTACATACCTGGCAGTCAGTTTATATAGGTCATCTCACTCATCATATCTATGTCAGCCACTACACATGTGAGTACATACCCTGGCAGTCAGTTTATATAGGTCATCTCACTCATCATATCTATGTCAGCCACTACACATGTGAGTACATACCCTGGCAGTCAGTTTATATAGGTCATCTAACTCATCATAACTATGTCAGCCACTACACATGTGAGTACATACCCTGGCAGTCGGTTTATATAGGTCATCTCACTCATCATATCTATGTCAGCCACTACACATGTGAGTACATACCCTGGCAGTCGGTTTATATAGGTCATCTCACTCATCATATCTATGTCAGCCACTACACATGTGAGTACATACCCTGGCAGTCGGTTTTATGACCAATCAGGGCAGATTTGACCAATCACTGCAGTCGAGACAATGGTGGGAGACAATGGCAATTATTTAGACCAATGAAAAAGCAGCTAAGAAATGATTAACAGAAGTGTCCATAGTAACAGTGGCGGGAAGCGGCGATCACCACATTTCTATATTTCAGCATGGCATAGGATGGCTTTCTCAGAACAACTGAGAAGAAAATGTTAATTTACAACAGGGTCATATGGGGCAGCTAAGGATAGTTTGTTGATTAATAAAATTAACTTCTCTTGACATTAATATAAAATCAATATATAAATGTACCTCAATATTCTCATTTTTCGTGGTTTTTAGGAAAACTCCTTTATCATCTATGACTTGAGATTTGACTGCCGATACGTAGTGAAGGCACAGTTAGTCAGCAATGATGGATCTGTAGGCCCAGTTGCATACATGACATTCACTGCGCCCTCTTGTGGAGAAGTGGATGTGATTGGCGATGTTCAACCAGACTGCCCAACAAATGGTAAGTCTTGTTTTTTAAATGTTTTTATCTTTTAAATGTTTAATCGTCTCCTCTTCTAATCTTCTGCTGTTCAGAGTTCTTTGCTTTTACTGAGATCTTTTATTCTAGGTGACCAATTTTATCAATTTTCCATTTGGCTCAGAATTGTTTTCCTTTCTTTATTTTTGAAAAAAATCCAATAGCTATCACTGAGTTATCAAGGAAGCTGCCATTTTGAAAAAATATAACAAATATTAGTCAATGAGAATTGAGATAATAAATTCAATATTTAACATGCATTTTTATTGGCCGAAATTATCCTCTATTTAAGTTTGCTCAAGTCTTTAGATTATAGATGATCATTTATGAAGCAATTTACAGGCATTTCGGGAAAATGTTCACAAACATCACAAAAAAACAATGATCAGCACAGCTTCTAAGGCTTATTCTTATTCCATTAAGATTTAAAGTTTTGTTTGTCATAAATAATGGACTTATTGACCATTAATCTGATTGATTATTTGCAGTACCACGTGTCCCAGATGAACCACCAGGTTTAGTACACAGTTTCCTTATAGTCAACACAAACATAACCGCACGTATAAGCTGGCACCAGCCTCTTTCTGATGCACCAATCACAGGCTACCGCATCATTTGGGGTCAACTTCTCCAGAATCCCAATGATGGTCAACCCACCATGGACCAAAATACAGCTCTCACTAAAGTGCTAACTAAGGTGAGTGAAAATGTGTGCAAGGGGAAATTTTAGACCAGGGCACATTTTTAACTCCCAGTCTCAAGCAGATCCTGTTTCATTTCCCCATTTGACAGGAGCCTCTGTGGCAGTAAGCCCCCTATATTTATGAATTAAACACGTTTTAGAAACACATTAATGTTTGTTATAACGAAAATATTTATATATATATTTTTTTTATATTTTCAGGATGTACTTTCATTTAGTATAGGCAATTTACAAGAAGCAACCAGTTACTTAGTCAATTTGCAAGCATTCTCTCCAGTTGGGTCAGGGAAAGCAGCTTCCATTAACTTCCGTACTCCAGTTCTCCAACCCCAGCCAATAGGTAAGAATTAATACTTTTGATGCCATATCCACACTCTAGCCAAGAATTAAATGATTAACATAATCATTAAGGATGATAGGTTGAGCAAAAATACACTAATGATTAATACTATTATATTTGCAGCGCCACCATATAAAACTGAGATAGAAGAGAAACCGAGGGGTAATACCAAATCTGACATATCGTCTACATTAGCGCCCTCTACCCGCCAGCCAGCCATTTATCATGCTGCAGAAGAATCATCACAATTCTCTGCTGCCTTCATTAGCCAATCATCTTTTTGGACAATATTTTCTGCGAGCCTGCTAGTAGCACTGTTATGGATACCATGCCGGTGAAATTGCTAATCAGGTTCTGGCTACATACTGCTGGAGTTATATGATAGAGGAGAGTTGTACCCAGTTTTGGGGGTACATTATTAAGTTATGATGTCAAATGTAAATTATTCCTACTGCCATATAATTGTAATATAAATGTACAGGGATATTTAAAATAGCTGCTAAGTTCACATCATTATGTTTTACGTGGAATAAGTTTGGTAATATACATTCAAATCTTGCAATAATAAAACTACAATAAATCTAAATGAAACAGCAGTTTGATTATTCAACAAAATCAAAAGATATTTAATGTAGAACAATATGTTTCTTTTTCAAAGAACTGCTTATTATCTACAAAGTTGCAAAATATGAAGTGTAAATGTTTTGCCACATCCACAAAGAAGACTAGCCTGCTTAATAATTAGACACATAAAAAGAACACAATATTTTGGATAAAGGGAGAAATAAGATCTGTATCAAGATAAAAGAGAAATGTTTTTCATTGTCTTTTTCTCATACAATCTTTGTTAAGTCATTGTGTTAAACCAGGTCTGGCTGATGTAGGGATTTGTGGATGAAATCAAAAAGATACATTATGGTTATAATGTAAAAAATTTGTATTATTATTCAAGTGTTTGATATAATTAGTTGAATATTTTAAAAATATAATAATAATGAATCTGATTTAAAAATTACAAAAGTGGATGTTGAAAATTTAATAATTTTTATATAGTAATCTGATTATATGTGGATGTGGAAAATTACTGCCCATATCTTCATAAAGAAGCATTGATTCAAGTCTGCATTTAAATAGAAAAAATACTCATCTTACAAACAACATATGTTTGGATTATGCAAGTTTTTTTTTCAGTTATAATAAGCTAACAGAATAATATACTGTTCTTGTATGAATATCCATAATAAACCTACCAGTAGGTAAATCCCATTCTTCTATCTGTAACCAGTGTTGAATACTCAGTATATCGCTTGCCCCTCACTGTTCAAGCTGTAGATTACAAATCTCTGTAGAAATCATAATTATAATCATTGTATATTAAATAAAGGAGTAGCAGTTTTGTAAATATTCAAAGTTCTATTTTATGTGATCTTGCCAATGGGTGATGTAAATAAGATATTACATAAAATAATGATAAATAAATGATTGTGGTCTGATACCATATTGTCACATTTGTATTACTTCTCTGCTGTACATTTCTTTTTAAAGTGTACAGATCTGTATTTCTGGTGTGTCACATGCATGTCAAAAAGTTGGATGGATATGATTGAATGGAACTTATATGAATGGTTTATAATTAAACATTATAGAAAAAAAGAAAAATACCCTATCTAATTAAAATGTCATATTTGTATACATGCATGATATAGTAAAAAAAATATTGAAGGAATGTGCTCTGTTCTAAGTGCATGATGGCATAGTCATAAGATAACTAGGTCTGATAGTGTAAACGTGACATCAGATTCACAGAGATCTATTGATGTGTTTTTAGGCAAGGTCTTTTTTGGAATGCCTGATATAGAATGAAGAAAATCAAATTAAATTACTGAAGTCATTTCAGAAAATGTTAATGTTTTCTTTGGGTTTCACTGATTAAAACAATCAAGTGAACATCAATAGTCAGTGTCCTATCTTGTGACTGATATATAGTTCTCATATCTCATAATGGAATTGTGAATATTGTTAATGATCAACTGTTTTATTCTCAGTACCAGTGTTTATTTACCATATTGTATCCACATTCTGCTTGTAGAATGCTCAGTCAGTAGATTGCATAATCACTGCTGAGTTTTATAAACTACGTACAGGTAAATGTTTTGCTGTATTCTAAGATAGAATATAGAATTCCCTCATATATAACAAACAATCCTACAAATTTGGCTAAATTAAATCCCGAGTTCTGTGGCCTAAAGAAAGTGCACAAAAACTTTGAAAATCTAGTTTTCCCTGAGCAGTTTTTGCACATTTCATTGCTGAGAATCTGCTTATGGCTGGTTTAGTTGTGTAGTGAAGATTCTCTTATCCTCTCATGTGTATTATATTTGTTTCAACAACTGTATATGTTGCACCCAAACATGCCAGAGATTACTTGTATATTATTTAATAAAAAATATATAAATAAGAAATATGTCTTTCGTCATAAATAAACTGCTAATTTTTAGTTTCTGTTGGATTATATTATGATGTATTTTTTTTCTATCGGTGAATATGCCTGACTTCAGAGGTGAATGACAGGTAAGGATCAGTCATGGGGCATTAAATAGTTGAATAGGGCAATCTAGTGAAAGCTTTTGCACCTTTTGTATTTCCTTGATCATTATGTGTGAAAACTGTCATATATGTGCACCTTCGGTCTGAAGTTTATTATCATTTCATGTGTATTGAGGGGCAAACAAAATGCATAGTTATAGTAAAGAACCAAATATTTGGTACAGAATCATTCATGTCTATCAATATCTGCCATAATTGGCTGAAACTAGATATCCGGTGTCTAAATATTCATTTAACATTCATTTCAAAACCTTAGTGATACACAAACATTAGATTTAAACTGAACTGCACCCTTGCCCACCATCTGCATGATATGCTTATTTTCTGGATATGAATATTAAATTAATTTGAAATACCCAACCAGATAATTAAACCAAATGCACTCCCCAGAATAAAGAAAGCCACATGTTTTTGCAATAAAAGTATATTTGGAAATGGAAATTTATATATTTAAAAATTATGGTAAATGTAAATTTAAACATTGAAACATTGTGTGCATGACACAGGTTCAAAAGGAAATGTATTTCCACTGATGATATTTTCCACCAGGTGTCAGTCTGTAATTTACACCAGAAAAATATACACCAGAGGACACTAGTGATGAAATTTTCGCTCACCATATATAAAAAAAAGTTTGTTTGCAATTTCCTTTTTGAAAATGATATTTATATTATTTTTTGTCCATTTCCCAAATATCAAATGGCCTGGCTGTAAATCTCTCCAAATGTCACATGCTGAAGATGCGTTTGAACATGAAAATCTTATGCGATCTTGGATCTTGGACGGATTTGCAAACTGCAAAAGAAGGAAATAAAATGTAATTTGTTATAATTATTACATATATTTATTATTGCTCTAAGAGTTGCATACAAAAAGGCGAGACTCAAGCCAGTTGACTTTTTTACAATTTTAAGTTATTAGTTTACAGCTTTATTATATTTGACACACCACTCTTCAAAAACAAATATTGTAAAGGAACCCTCATGGCCACTTCACATTTTCGGGCAATGAAATTGCGAAATGTTTTGGGAAAAAACACGTACAAGCAATTATAGATGAAGATTTTTTTCTTAAGAGAATAAAAAACTGACAAAGCAAATTCATTTGCGGTCACAGTTTTTGTTAGAATTAATCATGTTAAGTAAATTTCAGTATGAATAATCAAAGTACAAACACGAGTTACGTTAATCATCATGCATCTTTTTATCATCTCTGAGCATAAAAAGGCAGGCAAAATGAAAGTCTTGATAAGGGTAAGATCCATCCTTTTAAAAAGATTTAACACTGAAATACTTCATCCAAGAAACAGAAAATAATGAATCTCCACCATGCACCAGATGGCAATATGCAAAAAAGAAAAAAGTTAGCGTTCTACCATTAGAACCTGATGGTTCTAGTTTTTCAATCCGATATTTTAATCTGTACTTAAACAGATCATCGCATTCAGAATATTGTTCATAATTCATTTATTTCCGCCATTTTTCACTCCATTATTCTACTATAACAGTTGAAAATCACGATCTTGTACAGGTGTTATTATCAACCTTCATTGTACATATGCAGAACAATGCTGAAATCAGTTCCCGGCAGAGGTCGCCTATGATTCGTTACCTATTGTTTGGCTCCTAGCAACAATCGCTACCAACAAAAAGACAATAGCGTTGGATACAACGGTGGCAAGACGTGTTTCTTACCACAGCGTAAATTCCGCCTTTATTTGGTGAAATATTGATTGAAATATTTATCACTGCGATATAAAAATGATGGGAGACGACGGTGTAACACCTGGATTTCTCACCAAGTTGGATTTAACCCATTTCTACGAAGCAATGGGAGGAGGATACAATCTGCAGCGCCACGCCTGGGCCAAGGGCCTCGCATCCCCGACCGACAAGGCGGCTCAGTACCTCACACACAAGCTTGCCAGGGTTGGACCTGCCAAGGCAGAGTGCTATCCTCACGTGCAAGACATCATGGATAAAGCCGGTCACAACCAGGTAAGCATTATATGCGTTTTTTATTTTAAAAATATATTTAAGTGGAATATTTTTTTATGAAAATCTAATACTTGCGATGTTTCTTGTGCGGGTATGACTTCAAGGGCCGAGTTCATACTAACAATGCGGCGTCAGTAGCATATCCTCAATTTTATATTCATGTCGTCATTATCTTTGTTGCATGACTAATTACTGAAAATATAAATACAAATTCATCTACATATGCAATGTGGATACAATTTAATATATTCGGCAATGAGAAACTGAACGTTTAAATCTGTTAATTTACTGGTTTCGTGTGCACCCACAAGATCAGTGGCAGAGAACGCGCAGAGGAAACGGGACAAAATTGCTCAAAATCATGTGGGATACAAAGGAAGCTGTGTTGAAGTTAACTAGGTTTAACTTTTTACATCGAAGCTTATTTTTCAAAAAGATTGAAACTTTATTTTTGATTCTCATCAAGTATTGTAGGATCTTGTACATCCATAGGTGTTTGTGGAACAAATCTCTTTGTTTTAACATATATTACCAATTTTGATCGTCTTCCATGTGCCTTTGGTATGACTCTAGAAAAAGATTAAATAAATACTCATAATTTTCAGAAATATTAGGTTTTAGTTATGGTTGTAGGTAGTCATGTAAGCAATTACCGGTTCTTCATTCTCAAAACGCGCCGTCTCTTGTTGTTAGGGAAGACAATCACATCACGTGATTCCTGGCATTGTTGCCAAGGAGAGCATCTTCTAATCACGTGACTCCCGCTAAGCGTTGAACCTCCAAGGTTGAACAAATTAAAACCGCTTTGTGGTTCTAACTATTAACAACAATTGTCTCAAAACACTTTATAATGGGTAACACCTTTTATTAATTCTTTTCAAAGGTATTGCTGGAAATAGTTGACCTTGATGCGGCTCCTCGGGACTTAGTCACCCGCCAGCTGCCCAACAGAATCGCTTCCCTCAAGGCCCTCAGGGGCAACAAACATATTGTAAGACATTGAATATATTGGTTGGAAAAGTTAAAATTGTTGAAAAAATTCATTCATGTAACTGATATAGTAACTCCTAATGTATAATTAACTTCTTGGAACAATATAAAATTTGAAATCTATGATAAATGACCTTTTTTCAGGCACAGTGCTACGATCAGTTCGACTCGCCCTGGGTGAAGCTCGCCAATGATCGCCACAGATATCGCTACATTGCTGATGAACATGTCCCGGAAGGGCGTCCTCTATCGGAAGTTGTCGGCCCTAGAGGACTTCCAGAACACCAAGCCTGGAAACTATTTCATCAGCTCTGCGATGCCATCCAGTTCTACCATGCTCGCAAAGTAGCTCACTGGTGAGTGGTGATAAATCTTGCTAACAATTTATAATCATATCATAACCTTATCATCTCAAGACTTCTCAAACCGATATCACTCATTTCTCATGAACATCAAGCAACAGGCTTTTTACTTTCTTTCTTATTTTCCTTGCAATTGAAACCCATGTTGTTTGCGCATGTCTTAGTCAATGCATCTTTTCTTTTGATTTCTTGCCACATCAGTCATATCACTCCAGACTCCATCCTGGTTGATAAGAACGACTGCCTCAAACTTACAGGTACATATCATCATCAGCAGTCTTAATCTTTTATAAGACATTTCACACCATTTCATTACTTAATTCATATTTTATTATAGTTAAGCTTGACACTCTTAAGGTCTATAATCCACAATCAGTTTGAAGCATCGGGAGAGAACTTCGTGTGGTCTCGTATATTTACGTAACTGGCTTCGGCTCTGCATGCTCTGGGGGATTCCAGGATGAGAGTGAGGCTATGACGTCAGTGGGGGGTATTTCTCATACAGCACACATGGTGTCCAGCTGCAATAACTGAGTCGAACCCGTTTTAACGGTAGTTAAAACGGGTTCAATTTAAATAATAAAAGTTTAAGACTAGCTGGTTAAGTTTACTTTTTCTGTGCTAAATTAACAAATAACATGACTTTGAACACATTTAAGCCAAAAAAACATAAGTCTGTCCCAGTGTTTCATTGTGGATTATAGACCTTAAATACAAAGAAGTTTTTCGTTCAGAAAAAATATCCATGGCGTACAGCAATAAATGTCATTGACTAATATATTTTAAAATGTTTTGTGCCGATAAAATACTTCACACCATTCTTAATGTCCATTTTCTGGGTTTTTTTTATCCAGACTTCACATATTCCAAGAGGATGTGGGGCAAGAAGAGGAAGGCGCGACTCGTCAAGCACTCCTGCGCCGCACCCGAGGTCCTCAAGGGCAACAAGTCTGACCCATTCGCCGCTGATATGTGGAGCCTGTAAGTTTTGATGACCACATTATTTCATTTATTGATATCATTATCCATTACTTTTAACCTATAAAAATTATAGAACCGTGATTGCACATTATTTCGTTTCTGACAAGAAAATGTTTTTTTTTTAATATTTTATTATTTTTTATTCTGTTTAACAAAATACAGTGTGCTTGGTGATTTGGAACACTAAAATATATGCTAGTATATTCACAAACAAGATATGTGATGACATTTCAGAGGCTGCATATTATACTTCATGACACATGGTCACCTGCCATTCCAGCCTGACAAATGCGGCAAGAAGCTAAATGCCAGCCTTCTGACATCACTGACCTTCAGAGATGACCTCTCCCAGGGTGAGTCAAGGAATGATAAGTTATGATAAGCAATATTAAGTTATATATTGATATAATTCACTTTGTTTCATGCTTTCATTTTTTATATTTCTATTCATGGGATGAAATGTTTCTTTTTTAGAATTAATTGACCTATTGAAACTCTTGCTAACACACAAGTCAAAGATGCGTGTTTGTGACTGGGCCCGAGTTATCAACCATAAATGGATGCAGACTGCACCTATGAATGATGTCAACAACAACAACACAGATGTCTATGGGTAAATATCAAATGCTATAAAATATATATGAAAACAAAATGATAACATTTTCACACTCTTTCATCAAGTTTCAAATTTTAAAAAGAGAGATAAATATAAGATTTTTCATATCCTCCTATTTTTGAATATGGTTTAAATAATCAAACTATTCCTTAATATTTCCATGTGATATACATTCTATAATTTATGTATTTTTTATTTTTATTTTTTTAGGGTTTCTGATCTGCCTCATTGGATATTTCTGTTCTAGCTGCATAATGAAAATCAGTACAATGTTAAAGATAATTGGTTAATAATAATAATAGACATACGCTTCCATCTTATACCTGCCTCACATCTTAAGTGATATATTTACACATCAATTGAATACATCATTTTATTCCACCTTGTTCTGTTTCAATAAAATGCTTCATTTCTTCATGAAACAAAAGAGTTATATTTATCATTTCTCAAGTTATATTTCTTATTATTTTTTGTTGAAATAATTGTTTATTCTCAAACAATAACCACCCCCCCCCCCAAAAAAAAAATATATTATTAATAAAAAATAAATATGCGACATCTCTCAGAACCAAAATCCAGCCATAATCAATCAATTTCTCACAGTGATAAATTCCATCTGAAACCTCAATTGATAAGTAAAATAGATTTGATAAGGCTCTTTAGAGAAAATTATTTATCACAAACAGACATATTTATTTATCACGTATTATCAAAATGTCAAATGGCAATTGTAGTCAAAATCAGGACTCTGAAATATTTCAAAGTCTCACATACCACATTTTAGCAGAACTACAACTGGCATGTATTTGTCAATAACTTTGGATCTCATTAATTAGTTGGAGTCTTATCTAAATCTGCTTAGTGTTTCTACTACATTGCCTAATTTGTGTAATTCCACCACAGGGTCTATACAATCCAGCTTGATTGTATTTTGCTTGGATCTTAAATTTGTTGTCAAGCATGAAAATTTATAATTTGATGAACAAACTAAGAAAGAAGTACATGGATGACAAATCTGGTTCTTTCTTTGAATAGCTTTATTAGATGAAACTAATTATAGTTTAATGACCTTATTAAAGTTCCCAGAAATTTTAAATCAATGAATGCATCATCTATATATAGAATGGGTATTAGGTCTATATGCTATTAGGAAATGATTTGTCTGATTTAACTCAGGATTTCTTTTACCTTTTTTTTGGCTTTCCAAACAGATGTACAGTATAAATATACTTTTAAATAACAATTATGGTTTTATTGACTAGATATTAACACATGCACATGCATTTAGCAAATATCAGAGACATTTAACACATCTCTGCAAATATTAAATGAAAATTAACTTGTTTGAACCAATTTAACACGCACCACCCCCTGATTTTATTATGCTAAGAGAGATGCAAATTTCAATTAATTGGTGCAAAAGATATTTGATTCTTCTTCTTCTTCGAAGAAAATATTTGGTGTATTCTGTCCAAGTTGAGAGCTAAATTTGTTTGCGGCTTTTCATTAGATGACAGGCTGTTATTGTCGCCATGGCTATCCATATCAGTATCGACCAGTAAATATAGCTAACCATACCCGCATTGCACGTTCAGAACGGTGTGCAGCGAGATTGGAATCGCCGCGATATTTGTACTCTTGGTAAGGTTTTGGGACTTAATTGCGGAACAACTGTATAAATACAGATATAACCAAGTATTCTTTCGATTTAACAAGATTCTGCTGACAAGGTACGTGATCCCGGCAGCGAACAACCCACATCAACTGCCGCATCAGAGTGAATGAACCCAAAATTCGGAGTCGCAAAGGCAAAGTTCTCATTTCTCGTTCAGCGTTCATCAGGGTGCATGCGTTCGTCAGTTTCGAGCAAGGCATCATCTCGCAGTTTAGTCCGGATTGCCAGAGTCATGCTCGCGACGTACCAATTCCTTTCCTAACATTTAGCAAACAGTTTAACATAATAAACATGGTATCAAATTTAGGGTTTTCGATTGCTACCAGTTTTCACTGTTCGACTGGGCAATGCTGCCACCTGGTGTGTTAAAGTTTGTCACACATTGTTTAACTTTTTATACCCAAAGCCATCGGCAAAATAGACTTGAAATCCACAGTTATCATAAGTGCCATGCACTGCCTACCCAATTTAAGTTCTGACTCCAATAGAACTCGTTTTCCGGCAACAGGATTTAAAGGAACCATGTTTCTATTAATTCAACATTGGATTTTAGGCTTGTTAGAAAAAAATTCTTTGTCTTTTCTTGATCTCAGCATTGTTTCGGAATTGTTTACGAGTTTGCACAATCAGGGGAAAGTGGGTCAGTCTAATTATAGGAGTGACAGCAATGATCAGGTAAAAAATTGAAGAAAAAACACTACAGAAATCACACGGATTTGTATTTTTAGTCATTATGACTGGGAACGATAGTGACATGGGTCATAACTGCAACAGTCAGTCGCCGTAGGTCGAGTTTATTTACTGGGGAAACTTCAATATCATGGGCAGTGTCTGGTGTTTCGAGAAACAGTGGATTTCAAGTCTATTTTGCCGATGTCTTTGGGTATAGACATGCAAGCATAGTAAAAAATGTTGGGAGGTATGTCATTTTATTTCCATTACTGTCTTTCTGGAAACTTTCACTTCTCTGAAACATTTTTGTAGTATGATGGAGAATTATAACGCACATTGATCTGTGGATCTGTTAGTATGACCGCACAAGGAAAACATGTTTTTTGGGAGAAAAATAGCTCTTTTAAATGCACGTGCTAGAAAAAAAAGAATGACGTCATCGTGCGGCAATTACCTACTTACATAAATAATTAGTAAACAAACAACAATGCAACCAAAATAGCGGTGTCACGATTTTCGGTTTTAAAATGGACGCATTATAGAATGGTTATGTTCATCGGAAAGAACATGAAAAATGTGTTATTTTGGTGTAAAAACCATGTCAATCGGACTAGTATTAACAAAGTTATGACTAAATTTATGAAAATTGAAGATCATTGCAGCTTGAGTTGCACGTGCGTAAAATCCCGCACGATGACGTCATAGGCACATATTGCAATAAATGATCATAATTTATGGGGGTTGCAAGATTAGTTTTAAATGTCGATTTGTGTTTCCTTGGTTACTGATATAATTATTTTGTCTATGAATTTCAATGTATTTACACATATATGATCATTTAATGTAATTTATATAATTTATTTTACTAGAAAGTATCTCTTTAAGATTCTAAACTGAATTTTTTTGAATCACATTTGTTTTTCTGAAGTTTCATCTGATTACTCCTGTATAAATTTATTGTTAAAATAGACTTGAAATCCGCTGGCACTGTTTCCAGAAACACCACACACTGCCCATTATATTGAAGTTTACCTACTGAATGAACTCGACTTTGTCATAGTCATGTTTACTTCAATATTTAAGCATTCGATTTTATTTGTTAATTTATGCACAAGTATTTCCTTATTTTATAAATTCTAAATGAACTTGATTTGGTTAAGATCAGCACTTGTTTTCTGCATGTGCATTTTTGCAAAATATTCATATATTTTCTTCACAACATACAGAATGGTCGTCATCATGTTGCTTGTTATGTTGTCAAACCTATTCCATCATGCATTGTACAAGACACAAAAAAACCTGGTGGATCACAATTGTTGACATTCAAAGCCGTGAGAATTGCCACTGATTACAGTGCAGCTAATCTAGAGAGTATCTGATGGTGAAGATGATGTATTTGTTTCTCAGCTCCAGCATCCATGTAAACTTCGGCACATGGTCTATGACATACTCTCCTTTGCATCAGGCTCACTATAACACCCTCTCCGTTTATGCAATATATGTTATGCAGATATGTCCAAATACGCTGAATGTATCCAACCGCACGTGCATGGTGTGATGACGTATTTACAGCCTTTCAGTAAGACAGCACGTGCACGATATGATGATGTAACTCAATTCTATAGCTCATTAATATTCATGAGCGCCCAAATAGTACGACAATTGGTCATGTCATCGCTAGGCCTATATTGAAGAGGCCTAGTAAAGCTGGGTATCCATGACATGGCGATTCTAACAAAACTTTTTTTTTATTATCCAGGTAAAATTGATGTAAATTTATTGGACCATTGAATGGACGGATTGAAAGATATTGGGAACTGGGCAGACGTGAAGCCAGATCCTGTTGAGTGGAATTCCAGAGCAGGCCCCTCTGAATATGGTTGGCAATCCACAAGAAGGGCAGGGAGGCCCTCAGACCACCGGAGAGATGATCATCATGCCAGAGGGAGAACTGGTAACTGGAGAAATGACAGCCAAAAAAGACACAACAAAGGTAAAAAGAGAATAAAGGAGACCCCGATAGAGAGAGAACGAAAATGGGCAGTTTTCAGCTGCTGGGTCAGGATTCACCATCCAGAATTTGATACAGTAAGTCAGATCCAGTCATATTGTCTATCAGTGGTTTCAACAAGTCTTCAATGGTTTAAAAATATCACAATGTTATGGAATGAGCTCACCAATCTGAAAAGCATTTGGAAGTAAAATATACATATATTTATATATTCCAATCCATTCGGATCTAGTTCATTCTGATCAATTCTTGGCCATTCTAGCAAGTTCTTGGATATTCTAATCAATTTTTAGCCGTTCTAATCAGTTCTTAGCCATTCTAATCAGTTCTTAGCCATTCTAATCAATTCCTTGACATTCTAGTCTATCCCAGTCAACTCTAATATATTCTTATATTTTCTTTTTTAATGTTACCTAGTCCATTCTAGAAATAATCTATTCCTTTCCATTTTTCCTATAATGCTATACTTGGCCGTACTTAGAATATCAGAAATGGGTTAGGATGACTTTTGACGAACACTGAGTTGTGCACTGTCAGATTTCTTTGCCTCTGCACACATTGACCTTAATGCAGTGACCATAAAGTCACAAATTTTGTGTGAAGCATATCTCAGCAACTGCTTAGGGCCTTGACATATGCACTGGCCCTGAACCACCAGATTCTCTGTTTGGGCCAGGGAATGCTCTGTTATAGTGGCCCAGTTGGGCAACCATGTTTTTGCTCTTTTATTGGCCCAAACTATCTTGATTTATTCTAATTCTTGATAAATATTTGTTTCATATCATGATCAATGGGCTTGTAAATTTTGATTGGGACTGGTAACCCCCACTCAGACACTAGTCACTATACAGCCTTATGTGCAACGTTTTCTATTGTACCACACATCCTATTGTCCTTGGAAACTTCAGGCCACCACTTCTCTTGCTCTTGTGGCCCAACTCGGTAACCAACATTTAGGTATCTTTGATATGTCAATGCGATTTTCTTTGGTACTAGTATCCCCAATAGACAGCATAATGATACCATAGAAATATTGCTTTGGTAAGGGACGAGTAGAAAACCATAACAGAAAACCAACCTGTTTGTTAGTTACACAGTTCATGTGTTTTCATTTAAGTCAGGAGAGCTATCAACCCAGGGGGTAATGTTTACTGGTTATGTGACTACATATGAAATAATGGAAGAACATCAATGTCATCAACAGTGATGAAAGTCTTTAGGAAATATCCTGAATTCATGTTTTTCTCTTCAAATATGAAATTCAAAATGGTCTGAACTCAGTCTGAAACATCCAAAAATGGAATTTCTGAAAGGGGGTAGGGGTATCTTCAGGTTAATCTTTAAGAGTTTCAGGTTTTTTCCTGAATGCTGACTTTCATCACTGCATCAAAGACTTCTTTAAAGTTATGCAGCATATCTCGATACTCACAGAATTATCTATAGATATCACTTTTAGTTATTTATTTTTCACATGCAGAAATTTAGGAATATTTTATTTTAATCTATAGGAGATAACATCCTTGGATGTATTGCTCAACTTGAATGAGTCGAACCACCCACAGCGGCATACAGTAGAAATAGTATACTCAAAAGAGTTTCTGCCTCAGTATCGCGCTGGTGTGATAGGTGCAGATGGGAAACCGAGGGGCCAGGTTCCCAATTCAACACAAGTCCTGGACAACTTGGAGAGTACTTGTAGATTTATTGCAGCTAAAACTCAACTGCCTGAATGCAGTGCTTCAGTACAATATTCAAAAGGTGATTTTTTAACATTTTTTTTATTTAAAAAAATTTAAAATAAAATTGTAGTGAATATATTTGCTTTATATTTTAAATACATTGAATACTACTAAAAGTTTGATCAACAATACTTGGTAAAAGTAATCTTACAATATACTTCAGCTCCATTATCATGGATATCTCCACATTCACGATTTATGGGACATTTCTATATCAACAAAGTTTTTACAGACAAAGAAAAACAAAGGTTTGTGAAGATTTGAGAACTTTGAATTTATATAGAATTAGAAATAGAATAATATAAAGAGAATTCGAAAAAAATATTAAATATACCGGTAATTCTCGCTATCTGCTCTCCCGGTTTATTGAACACCAGATGTCAGCTCGGTTGATTCGCAATGCATTGTGGGCCGATTTGTTGCACGCTATACTTCCGGGGCACATGTTTGGCCCACGGACCTCACGTAGTGAATGTCTGCACTCGGGACACATGCAGCACATATTTTTGAAATTGCAGTTCAGTTTATTTACATTGGAACATGATTAATCAATTAGTGAACATAAGATGACCGTTGAAGACCTGTACACACTTATCTAGCAGATTGAAATGACGAAGGAATAACGTGCGTTTGTTTTGACTGGTGAATAATTGGACCGGAAGTACCCAGTGCAACAATCGAGGTGAAATTCGATCGTAGCGCTCTGAAAATGCAGCGGATACGGGAGAGCAGATAGGGAGAATTGATATTAATATTTAATGATAGAAAGTTCATTCTTTAATATAATGTAACATAAATATAATGAATGTTTCTGTTCTAGTTGGCTACACCCAAGTCACATAGAAAATACAGTGACACAAGTTGTGTCTGTTGAGGACTTGTTAAATATACCCAACCTGCAGCAAGTACTTATTGTGAACTCTTGCTGGCTTGAGGAGATGGACATGCTCACTATTTTCCCACCAGATGTCACTATTAATATTGTGTGCCAATCAGTAAGTAAATGTCCGGTGTCTGCCTAACAGATTTCACATTAATGAGTGTACATCGCTTAAGTTATTTAAAGATACTGAGAGTACACAAGGAGGGAATTATCTTAGTTCTCCATTTAATGGACCCCTATTATTTCAAAGTTCTGTGACAGTATTATACTAATACTTTGCAGAGAATAGGACTCATGACAAGCAAAACTTTATAGTTAGGGTATTGCCCATACACAAAACTTTGTATTTTTTCTCTCCCTGGACCTTTTGTCAAAGTTTATAAAAATAAGATTTAACCACTTTATACTCATTTTTGACTCGTGTTCCTCCCTATTAAAATGCCCGTGTTCAGGTCAAGGCTGTATATCATTGGTGATGATGAGGTTTAATGTTTTTTCATAATATTTTAATTGTAGAGGAAGAATCAAGAAATACCAGTTCAGCTAAATGCAAAAGTCTGTCCAGTCCATAAAGGTACATAAACTCACAAATTTCTCTCCATTCTACCCTATTAGATTTAGGTGTTGTAAAATAGAAAGAACCAAATACACTTTTATGCCAAAGTGTGAAAAGTAGCACTGATTAGAGTTTTAAATCTAATCATTGCTTTGGAAAAGTGCAAATATCTTTTAAAAAATAAAATAAGTATAATTCCAAAGAGTAGATTATTTCATCTGCCTGTGATTATCATATTAATATGTGGTATTCAGATTTATGTGTTTATATCTGCAGTGGTAATAGCAGAGGAGGATAACTGTGACTGTCCAGAGGCCCGCAGCGTTTCTGTCACCCACCCTTTCTTCTCTGACAACATTCGCTGCAACTTTGTCATGCTCAGGTACATTCCCTGACACCCAACAATTTAATGTTGTTTTGTAAGAATTTTTGTTTGTTGATGTTCAGGTTTAGGTATTGCCTGGTAAATATGAAAGAAGTATGTTATGATGTTTCAGGTCCTCTCATCGACTGAGGTTCGTGTTGTTGTCTGATAGTTTGCGACGAGTGAGATGGGATTGGTTGGCTCAGTTTGGCTGGTACTATGATTTCGCAGTTGATGAGCAGAACAGTAGCACAGGTGAAAAATATTATTTGTATCTCTAAACAATTAAAGTTTTCATTGTAAAATATTGAATATTTTGAAACAAACAAAACGAAAATAAAGGAATAAACACAAAATGAAACATTCGTTGCAAACTTATGGGGGAGTTGAAATTATCTTTGTTCATCCTTTAAAAACATTTAATTTGGTACATGGGCGAATATTCTAGCACAACCATATGAAGAGCTGTGCCTTTTCAGTCTCGATTATGTAAGTTCCTCTAATATTGCTCAGGCGTTACTGCAAATTATCAATCAGACTTTTGTTTGTCATTTCTGTTCAAATAGTCCTATTTCCACCATATCTGAACTAAACTTGCTTAAAATTCCTTGTTTTATCGATTGGGAAGTATTTCCAAGCTATTTAAAGTGATAATTTTACACAGTGATAGGCGAACACAGTGATATCGTATTGAAGTTCTGCTTTGTTGACATCACACACTTCATTTTCTTTGTTTACATGTTATAGTAATATATTCATCCGCATACCCATGCAATCGTTAACAAAAAAGGTATCATCCGTGTAACAAAAAATATCCTGAGTTGAGACTCCATAATTTTAAGAGGAACTACACGAGAAAGGAAATAGATACATATGTAATTTTCCCTCTGCTTGGTTTAATGAATTTTATAATTCAGTATTGATATAACCTGTGTTTGATCTGATCAAACACAATGTAAAATCAGGAATTTTACATTTAAATGCTTTAATTAAACAATCATACAGCTTAAATATTATCACATGTTTTGACTCGGGGGGGGGGGGGGGGGGAATCATAAAAGAAGGTCTGATGTTCTAAGTTATGCAGAAAATTGTCTCCAAAGAAAAGGATTCAGCTGCATGTCCTCATTGTATATCTACACCGTTCATTGCAGATGACACATGCCCCTTCCGGAGTGACCTGACTGACCTACTGGACAACCTGGGAGCAGACCACAGCAGTCTCCTGCAGAATGCTTTGCTCAGTGAGCTGTCTCCGGCCATCTCACTCATCACCATGCATGCAGGTAAGCTTCTACCATTATCTTTATGAACTCCTATTAAATCATTTGTCTGAGATTAATAAAAGACATAGCAAAATTAATCTGAGGTTTGGTAACACAAAACTGTTAATTATTGAACAAACTTTTACAATTACATGGCTGAACATATATTCATGTTCTGTAGACTATTTTTTATATTTTCAATCATTCCTCTTGAATTAGTTACAAAGATGAATAGAAAACTTCAAATTCAATGTACACAGAGGTGCTCAAATTCAAATTTGGCTAAGAGATATCTCCTCTTAAATATTACAAATAATATGTTGGAAAAGAGATTAAAGTAGACAATTCAGTGTAATATTCAAGCTAGATAACCTCCTTATACTTTGATATTACAAATCAGTCATAATGCATTTTTGTAGGTGCCAAAATGAATCACACAGTTGAACTTGGTCTTAAAAAACTACAATCATTACAAAATCAGACAGATTGGCCAGAGTCAACACCAAAGGTAAATGCCTTTTTCATATGGAAATATATTTAATGAATTAACAAGAAAGTCTTTTTTAAGAAAGAATTTGTATGCAATTTCCTTTTAGAAAATGATGTTTTATTATTTCTCCATTTCCCCAATTAAATGGCCTGGTCGTAAATCTCACCAAATGTCGTCTGTTGAGGATGCCTTTGATTATGAAAATCTAATGTGATAGGCGATCTTTGTTTCCGAGCGGATTTGCGAACTGCTAAAAGAAGGAAATATGCATGGTTCAGAGTGCCCATTTTGCTACGTGAGAGTACGAATTGTATGCAGCTTCATTCATGTAAATCTACATGAGAGTACAAATCAGATGCGTCACAGAATGACAGAATGACATGTACATAGAAATCTCTGATGTATACACACTAGCCCTTGTTGTCTCTGATCACTAAATATGCAATTTGTTATATGAGAGTCCAGAAGAGTTGCATACAAAAAAGGCCTATGTGGTGAAGATTAAATTTATGAATGTATTTTTATCCTGAGATTAATTTACCTTTAAAATAATTCTTTGTGTAGTTTATAAAGCAAGAAAAAAAAACGGCATTTTGTTTTTGGTGGCTATTTGTGTCCAAACATTAAAAAGTTCTACTTTATGTATCAAGTTGAATGCCTTGCAAAATCAGAAAGTTTGTTGACAACATCTTTGATTTTTCACCAGTTGGCCACTCATGTATCAATGTATTTAAAGCTTTTTTCTGACTTCCCCCCCTCCCTGAATTCATTCATACCAATGTGAACATGCCAGAGTAAAACTTTTATCCCAAGTCCATAAATGGAAGGATAGGAGAGAAAATTGTATTACTCATGGTTATAATAAAAATAGTGATTTTACCAGCAAGGGAGAATTTTTGTAATCATTTATATAAATAGTTGTTCAGACCATTGATCTTTGTAATTTTAGAACATTTGCCAGACAAGCAGCCTTGGTTCAGGCCCCGGGAGTCTGGTTGTGTTAGAAGACATATTTGTTATGGGAAGAAGAATTTGTGTCCCAGTGACAGGAAGCGAGAGAGAAGAAATCCAGGTAAATCAGAAATCAAATACCTTATTGTCTGGCTAACAAAAGCATATAGATTATTGAGGCAAAGTTCATTTATGTTAAGATATCACCAATTCAAAAAAAAGAAGTGTAATTCTTACTGTTTGTCAGTTTAAATGTCATTGTATTAATCCTGAGTTTCTTTCAACGTAAAATACAAAGCCCAAATGGACATTAGAACTGAGCGTTTAAGCCAGTTTAATACGTCAAAAAAATAAATAAAAAAGGTAGCCCTCATCCGGGCATTCTCACCACCTCAGCGACACCTATCGATCATCTTCCCGCTTCCGCCCCATATTTGATTTTGACGTGAACGAACAAAGATCGAGTTCGTCATTTGAGCGGGGAAATTCCTAATTCCTTCCAGTAAAATTGATATTAGTGAAGAGATATACGTCTATTACAAGATAATACGAGAGAGAAGAAGAATACGAGGGCTGGACTACACAAATATTCTTCAATAAAAGACAGGTTTGGAAACACGCTTTGTGCGTTGTGGAAAAACGAGGTATGGTAGTTTTTATACAAATTATTCGTATTCAAGACTCATTTATATCATATGAAGGTATATAAATGAGGTATAATGAAAATTATGTAAGTATTAGATGTTCATAATGTGTTAAATATTGGAAATTAAAATTTTCTTGTATTATCGCTCAGCTCACGTGGGTGGTCTTGTAGCTGGCGGTTGTATATTTACATATAAAACGTTATGAATGTACTAAGATGCATTTATAGCATATGAAGGTATATAAATGAGGTATAATGAAAATTATGTAAGTATTAGATGTTCATAATGTGTTAAATATTGGAAATTAAAATATTCTTGTATTATCGCTCAGCTCACGTGGGTGGTCTTGGAGCTGGCGTTGGTATATATAGATATAAAACGTTATGACCGTACTAAGATTCATTTATTTCATATGAAGGTATATAAATGAGGTATAATGAAATTTATGTAAGTATTAGATGTTCAGGAAGAAGGAATGGTCATAATGTGTTAATTATTGGAAATTAAAATCTTCTGGTATTATCGCTCACCTCAAGTGGGTGGACTTGGAGCTGGAAGAGGAAGAAGAGGGGCGATGACTGTAATTAAAATCAATTTATATCATGTTCAATGAAAATTGTTGTAGAAATGAGTTACTATAACAGAAGAACTTATGAAGAGAGGAAGAAGGATCGGTGGCATAACTATGGGAGACAGAGAGATAGAGACCCTAGTTATGAGGTCCATAGAGATGAGAGGTCGAGGTCCGAGAAGGTTCGTCCGGTGGGTAGATCTGGGTGGACTGGAGATGATCATGAGTCATCCAGAAGGCAGTGGACTGATCATAGGAAAAGCTCTAGGGATAGATCTAGGGATAGACATAGACCTAGAGATCACTCACATAAGAAAAAGAAGAGAAGAGATAGATCCAAATCACCTAGATCAAGGTCTCCCAGAACAAAGAGAAGAAGGGATTCGCCTGCAAAGAATAAGGAAGATGTGGTGTGGGTGGAGAAGGAAGACAGTGTTCCTGAAGCTACATCACTTGAAGAGGAGATGTTTGGTCCACTTGAACCTAACACTGTGAGAAGTAGGTTTGAGGTGGGTAGATCAGATGACAAAGTGTCTGATGGTGAAGAGGATGGTGAGTCAGGTGATCTATTAGAGAAGAGAAGAGTGGATTTATTATTAAAAGCAGTGAGTGACATGGCAAATGGTGAAGAGGTCACACAAGGAACTTTAAATGAACTGTTAAAACAAGCTTCGGCAAAATCATTTAAGGATAGAGCTGAAACAGCTATGGTAAATCAAGGGTTACAGGTGCCTGTAGGTGATGTGATTAGAGAAAAGGCGTTGTCTAATCCTAACCCAAAGAAGGCTTCTAAGAAGTGTAAATTTGCAGTCTCACCTTTGTTGTCTGGTGAATTAGAAGAGATATGGAAGAAACAAATGTGTGGCCTGAAAGGTAATGAAGTGTGGGACCCCATGTCGGCAGAGCCACCTAGTAGTCATTTTCAAAAGAATGTACCAAAACCAAAAGTGGCAGAAAAGTGGTATAAGTTAGCAGAAGATGAGAAGACCATACCTGTGGCAGGTTACAAGATTGATGCTGTTTTTAAGAACACTAAGTCTTACGTCACTGTACCTGTGTCCAGAGTGGAAGAATGGGAAAAGAACTTGAGTTTGGCTTTGAGAGTGTGTAACACATTGGACATATTCTCTGGTGAAGTGATGAATGTAACTTTTAACTCTTTTTCACAGCTGGAACAAGCAGTGCCGGAACAGTACAAAGATTTGCTACCAGATGGGGAGGAGTTGATGGCAAATTTCTTATCAAAGGCTAGAGGACTACAGGACCTAGTGAAACTGTTGAGCTGGCAGATGGCAGAGATAGTGGCGACACACAGGGAGACACTGTTGGAGGGCGCCAAGAATAAGAGCGGCCATGTGCTGTCAGAGAAATGTAAGACATTATTGAAGTTGCAGCCTTTTACTGGGCCAACACTCTTTCATGGTCATGTGTCGGAGATTATTGAAAGAGACAGTAAAGAAGCTACTGATAAAGTGTGTCGGGTTGCGGCAGCAAAACTGACGAACCCTACTTCTACTAGTAAACCAGGTGTGTCTGGACAGGGAGCCATGAGAAGAGAGTTTGGGTTTTTTCGTGGATCAGGAAGTACAGGATACACACCTAGAGGTAGAGGAGGAAGTAGCTTTAGAGGAAGAAGCAGCAGAGGCAGAGGTACATTCAGAGGTACATTCAGAGGTAAGGGAAGAGGTTCTGGAAGTACCACAAGTAAGAACATTGAAAAATGACTCACCAACACTCTCAAAGGTTCTGGACTACACACCAATTTCACCTGTACCAACTCAAGTTTCAGTTGGAGCGAGACTTTACCATTTTTGGTCACTATGGGAGCAGATAGGGGTAAAATCAACAGTGATTCAGATTCTGAGGGATGGGTTGAAGTGGAAATTCAGGAACAAACCAACTCTCAGAACTACTCCTTGGACAGCTCAAAACCAATTATCGCAAGAGAAGGCTGCCATAATGTCAGTAGTGTTACAGAAACTGGTACAGAAGGAGGCTGTAGAAATAGTCAGGAATCCAAATACTCCAGGCTTTTACTCCATCCTCTTTCTTCGACCCAAGCCATCAGGAGAATGGAGACCAATTTCAGACCTCAAGTTACTGAATTCTATGATAGTGAATCACACCTTCCATATGGAGTCAGCCAGAACAATTCAACAGAGTATGCTACCGGGTCAGCATGCAGTATCAGTGGATCTCACGGATGCTTACTTCCATGTACCAATCCACAAGAATTTCAGAAAGTACCTCAGGTTCTGTGTGAACGGAGTAGTTTACCAGTGCAGAGCACTTCCGTTTGGGCTGATAATAGCTCCAAGAATTTTTACTCTAGTCATGTTAGAAATTGCCAGAGTTCTGAGAGAGAAAGGAGTGTTGATCAATATGTACCTGGACGATTGGTTGATCAGGAAAACAGATCCAGAGTCCCTGTCAGCGGAGGTGCAGTTCATTATCCAATTGGTGTCAGATCTTGGGTTATTGATAAATTTCCAGAAGTCAGAATTGGTCCCCAAACAGGTGTTCGAGTTTGTAGGAGTACTGTACGACCTGTCGGAGGGGAGAGCTTATCCACCGGAGAAGAGAATAGAGAAAATCCGGGAGAGAATCTTGGAAGTATCACAGACAGAATCAGTGCCGGCAGTAACTTGGCTGTCACTGATAGGACTGCTGAACTCGGTAGCAGAACAGGTACCTTTCGGGAGATGGCACGTCAGACCATTCCAGAGGTTTCTGTCAGAGAGGTGGAACTTAGCAACTGGGAAGAGGTCAGATCAGATAACTATAACCCAGGAGTGTCGACATCAGTTGGAATGGTGGTATCAGAAAGAGCATCTAACGGTGGGAGTACCACTGTTAGAACCAAAGATAGACTTCCAGATTTTTACAGATGCATCACAGCTAGGTTGGGGTGCACATGTAGTGGAAATGGAGGGTCTGGAAATATCAGGTGTGTGGGATGTGGAGACAGCTCAATTACACATCAACATACTGGAGATGAGAGCAGTCCGTCTGGCGATTTTGCAGTTACGAGTCAAGCTAGAGAAGTCATCAATACTGGTAGCAACAGACAACACTACAGTACTAGCATATATAAATCGCCAGGGAGGCACCAGATCTTGGTCACTGATGAAAGAGACAGATCTACTATTCAAGCTAGTAATAGAAATACAGTGCAACATCAAAGCGAGACACATTCCAGGGAGGCTGAATGTACTGGCGGACAGACTGTCCCGCAAGGGAACAGTACTTCCTACGGAGTGGTCTCTTCACCCGGGGGTGTTCGAGAATCTTTGGTACAAATGGGACAAGCCACAGGTAGATTTGTTTGCAACCAGACACAACAACAAACTACCTTGTTTTGTCAGCCCGGTACCGGACGGCTTAGCTTTCGCCGTAGATGCACTAACGATGGACTGGACAAACCTGTACGCTTATGCCTATCCTCCAACAGCTCTGATACAGAAGGTAGTCAACAAGATCAAGAGATCCAAGTGCAAGGTAGTACTGATCGCACCGTGGTGGCCAGAAAAACCTTGGTTTCCAGAGTTACTGGAACTACAAATGGAGTCTCCAGTGATACTTCCGGCGAGAAGCAATCTGCTAAAACAACCAGGAAAACCAGTATTTCTACAAAATCCAGAAATACTGAATCTTCACGCCTGGATGTTATTAGGTCAGCTGTAGCAGAAGGAGGTTTCTCTGAAGGTGTGGCAAATCAGATTACTAGGGCTGTCACTGAGAGCTCTAGTCAGATATATCAGACAAGATGGAACAATTTTGCTCAGTGGTGTAAAGAGAAAAGTGTTCAACCGGAGAAAGCTACAGTACAACAGCTGGCTGATTTTTTACTGTATCTGTTCAAAGAGAACAAGTCCGTGTCTACCATAAAAGGTCATAGAACAGCGGTGGCAAAAGTTTTGTTACTGAAATCAAATGTTGATGTGTCAAATAATACTGTGTTGTCTGACCTAATTAGATCATTTGAACATGACAGACCAAGGAGGCCAAATCCTTTTCCCAAGTGGAATTTGGTCCTGGTACTGCAGACTTTGTGTAAGCCTCCGTTTGAGCCTCTACATACGGCCTCAAACAAAATACTAACTTTCAAAACAGTGTTTTTGTTGGCTTTGGCATCAGGCTCTAGGTGTAGTGAATTACATGCTCTGGATGTAAAACAGTTGATGTTCCGTGACCATTGGAAAGAAGTGCATTTAGCTCCAAATCCACAGTTCTTACCAAAGAATTTTGACTATAAATCAGGTGGAAGAAGTTTTAGTGGATTCATGATCGAGGCGCTCAAACATAGGTTGGGCCCAGGGTTAGAAGAGGATGCCAAGTTATGCCCAGTGAGAGCTTTAAGATATTATCTGGATAGAACCAAGGAGTCTAGAAAGGAATCTTCTCAGTTATTTGTAGCTATACAAGAGAAGAAGAGGATGGCAGTGTGTAAGAATACGATAGCTTCTTGGCTAAAGCAGACTGTCAAGTTAGCTTACGAGGGATGTCCAGAAGAGATAATCAAAGGACTCAGTCTTAATGCACATGAAGTTAGAGCATTGGCGTGCTCAGCTGCATTCTATGGAAATACTTCAATGAAAGACATATTACAGGGAGCTTGATGGGTAAATCAGACCACTTTCACTACATACTACTTGAGAGATGTGTCCCAGGACCTAGAAGGTCTAAAGAGACTAGGTCCAGTTATGGTGGGGCTACAAACAATATAATATGTACAATATAATGTGTATTATGTCCAGAAACAGGCATAGGAAGATGGCTCCGAAGAGATCCTCCACGAGATCATCTTAATGCAAAAATATATGTTATAAGTGATTAAGGAATCCAAAACTGTCTCAAGATGACCCTGAAGAAATCCTCCACGGGTATCTGATGATGATGAGGATAGTTAAGAGGAAGAATTAGAAGATTAAGAAGGTGGATGAAGATTAGAGGATTAAGAAGAAACCTAGGAGTTAAGAAGTTTGAAGTATTAGAAATCCCAGTGTCAGCTATTGAGACACATGGTGAGTGTCATTATTTGAACCTAGTATATATTTATATATATCTATCAGTACTGATAATATAGTTACTGGTTCTTGGATGTGTACAGTATCTCAGACTAGTCATATTCAGAATTAGTTATCAGCAAGAAGGTAAAATACTTGGCTTAATCATCATTCCAGTATTTTAGTGTAGCTGATATCAAGTTATTTCTCAATTACCTCAAGCAGAATCAGACCTCTTGTGACACGCAAGCTCGATCAAGTGGTCCTGCTTGAACTCAGGGTGAAGATCTTGGCTTATCCATTACTCCAGACTTCATCTGGGTTGCTAGGGTAGCAAAATGTGGCAAAATAACAGTATGTTACTCACAAAGGTTGTTCTGATACTGTTGTTGATGTTGTAAGAAAAAAGGGAGGAGCCGAAAATTGGTGCCACTTATCTGAAAGAAATAACAAGGATGGAATGACTCTAGGACTAGGTCCTGAGTGATTTTGTCTAATTAATTAATAAAAGTATGCACACCTATCAAATGGGATGGAATTCCGCTCAAAAGTCCCACCTCCTTGGGAGGAATTCTGTTCTAATGTCCATTTGGGCTTTGTATTTTACGTTGAAAGAAACTCACCAAATTTTATTAATGTGAGTGTTTCTTATCAACTAAATACAAACCCAAATGGAATCTGCTGGCCCTCCCACCTCCCCGCAGTTGAGTGTCATAATCAAATATGGGGCGGAAGCGGGAAGATGATCGATAGGTGTCGCTGAGGTGGTGAGAATGCCCGGATGAGGGCTACCTTTTTTATTTATTTTTTGACGTATTAAACTGGCTTAAACGCTCAGTTCTAATGTCCATTTGGGTTTGTATTTAGTTGATAAGAAACACTCACATTAATAAAATTTGGTGAATTTTAAATACTGTGTCAGATATTGTACCCGTCCCATCAGTGTGTGGAGGATGCCATAGAGGACCATGAAGAATTGAATGAGAGCCACCTCAGCTATGATCGTAGGATATTCAAATATGTCGACAGGTTAGAGCAAAAAATCACCCACCTAAATTGGACATTTCTTGTTATTTATATAAATTTTGACATATTCTTTTAATAGAAGAGTGTTCTCCTACATTTCTTTTGGAGATATTGCACAGTGTTTGCTTGTGATTGCAGGGAAAATATTGCCTTGTATTATCTTCACGAGATTGCTGGAACCTATAGATCAGTGATACATCATGCTCAGGTAAGTACATAATCAGGGCTTGACATACGCACTGGCCCGGTGGCCCGGAGCCACCAGATCTTCTGTTCGGGCCAGTGAATGCTCTGTTGTAGTGGCCCAGTTGGGCAACCATATTTTTGGTCTTTTAGTGGCCCAAACTATCTCGATTTTATTATTCTAATCCTTGATAGATATCACGATCAATATTTGATCCTATTATCCATAGAAACTTCGGGCCACCACTTCAATTGCTCTGGTGGCCCAAGTGGGCAACCAACATTTTTCTCTTTATGTCAAGGCCTGACATACATAGTTGGTGAGATATTCTCATCAGCAGGTCATGGACATTATACTTTCAGCACATTGATAATATACATAACCTCCATTTAATTCACCTTCAGCTTTGTATATCCTGCAATGTTGATAGACATTTATGTGCTTCTTACTGTTATGTGCCAGGTATACATGCAGACTTGGGACACTCCGGAGGGTACGCTTGGATGGATGGTGACAGGAAGCTTGTCACCAAATACTCTGACCTGGGCAGCCAAGAAAGGAGAGTCAGCATTTCGCTATGAGTTGGCGATCGCTATCATGCCCTACAGGGCCCCGGGAGGTGAGATTCATCAGTCATTATTCACCAGTTATTGCCACAGGTTTCTGGTTTCTCAATTATTTTGGTAATATTATTAAAACAAAGTTAATATTCACAAGGAAATTTTGAATTCCATGCTAAAATTCTTAGTAAAATGCAGTAATTTAGTTTCTGAAAAATCCCAAATTTGAGTTTCATTTCTGGAAAATGTTTTTTTTTTTCTTTTTAAATATTAGAAACACATGCAATAACTTTGTTTAGATTTATGGAATGAGTTTTTATTTTGTGGCCTTGTAGTAGATTGTAGTTTGACTTCTGTTTGAATGACCAACTTATATAAAGAATTAATTTTTTTATTTTGTCACAGAAAAAAATAAAGGTAAACTATTGAAATAAAGGCAAATGATTAATTCTCTTATATGCTTTCATTAGTTATGTTGATTGAATCCCTCCCAAAATGTAAATTTTCCTCTTTGGTTTCATTAATTCAATTGATTGAATCCATCCCCAAAAAAATAATTTCCTCTATATTTTAGTAATTTTGTTGTTGATATCCTACAAGATTATTAATGATTTTAATTTATTGATTTGTTCTATTTGTTCTTCTTAATAATAATCTTCATCATTTCTTGATGATTTTGATAATGTTTCTGTATCCATGACTATTTGTTTTCAATAATCTATTTATTCCTGCCAGTTGTAAGAGTGATTTGAACCAGTCAACATTTTATATTAATATAACAACATAAACAAATGATTCTTGGCAACTTTATTTGCAAAGATACAGTTATTTTTCAACCAAATGACAGTCCATTTTGATAATTTTGTTAAACTAACATAGTTTCAAACTTTGTGATTTTCAAGAAATGATAATAATATTATATGTATTCCAAGATTGTTTTCAGACTAGTTGAGGTTGACATATTTTGATAAATATTTGTCTTTTATCCATAGAGTCTTCATTTTAACCTTCCAGCCAGTATTAGCTCATAGTTATAAAAATCTCTCCTTATGATTCAGGCTCTTGCAGATCTCCAATTACTGGCCTGACTAGTCGCCCCAAAAGTATTTGGTCCAGAATAAATCTACTCTTGTGATCTGAAAAAATATGCAATTACATTTCAAAGAATTGATTCCTTTTGTGTATTGTAGTATTTTAATTGTTGACAGAGTTGAAGCAGTATGCTATTGACCTGAGTCAGATCGGACTTCACTTCTCCAGTGTGATACCCTACCAGCCCACCACTCTGCCTTACCTCCCCCAGTCAGGACCTAGTGGCACAGCCTACCTGCACTGCATCGGCCGGGTCTATATGTGCAACAACAAATACTTCTACCTGGCAGAATTGGAGGATTCCGATATCAGAAAGTAAACTTTTATTAGAATGAAAATTACGTACATGTACATGCCTTTATTCACAAATGAAACCTTTAGTTTGGATAAACGGTCAGATTTGAATATACACATTGTATATATATATATATATAAAATATGTGAAATGTGTACCTGCTTTTATTTTTTTTAGATGAGTCTTAATTTTGGTCAAATGGCCAGATTTTAGCATATATACCATAATGAATAAATTTTATGTTGTGAACATTGAAAATGATTTGTTGAATGAGTAACAAGTTCCTGTTGATATTAATATTAGCATGAAGATATTCACATCAATAATAGATATTTTAGATGTGATGCATTTCATACATTGCAGCAAGTTCCGTCCATTTCCTGTGGAGTCTGACAAGGACCCAGACCTTGGGTGTAGAAAAGCTGTATTGAGGGTGGATAATGCCATAGCTAATCAGATACAGGTAACAGATATGACTATTAAATGGTGAATTATGAAGGATTGGCTGAAACTATTTGAATATTATAATATACATTGTACCTTTGAATAGGTGACCTCCGTATTGTTACATGGGTCGGAAATCCATCCTGATGAGCCTCGTGCCAAATTTTTGATGAATGTTAACATTGACAGTGCTATAAAAACAATTTATTTATAAAGTTCAAAATGATCGAACTGTCTGTATTGTCATTTTCATCATAAAAGTTTGACCTTGCACTTACATTTAACAGAGGCACAGAGACAGGCTTGTGACCAGACATTTAACTATACATTAACATTATAATTCCTGATTATTTGATCACTAAAGAATTTATGCAATAGATGTTATAATATTTTGAAAGAATGCAACAATTCTAGATTGTTATGAGTATATTTAAGTTAAAATATAGAGCAATTGGACAGATTTTCACAGTTTTTATAGCAAGGCTTTAACTATTTAACTGGAATGCTGTCAAAGATCCTCTATATTACCATATATTTCTCAATTGATTCTTTCCAACTGTATTTTAGAGTTATTTCTATTTTACAGGAGACAATTAGACATGGACATTTTATAGAGTTCATTGGAAGACTTTCTCCACAAGACATAAAAACTGGATCCCAGCAGTTTTATGTTTTGAAGATTGTGAAACTATTTGAAAAGTAAGATTTGTCCCCTTTGTGAATAACTTAATTTGATCAAGAGAGTACTCGTACCAGATTAAAAACCTGGAAAGAAGATCATGGCTTCTAGCATTCAATTTAAATGATATATGAATAAGTATTAAGATTAGAATATTCAATGTTTTCCTTAGATTTTGGGGATTTGATTTTTTTAAAAGGTGCCAAACCAGGGCTGCCCGAATATGACCACCTTTCTTTCCAAATTTTCGTCAATTTCCTGTTTGTTTCAACCTGTGTTGACCTGTATTGCAACTTTAATTTGATATTTGATATAAATTTCCAATATTTGATATGTGAATTAGTTCTTGATAAATTGTAATTATTTGTAGGATCATAAAATTGAAACAAGCTCTCCAGCTGGAAATTAAAGATGAGGATTTAAGTAAGTTTACCACAATTTCTTTTCAATATTTTATTTTCACCTTGACTAATGCTGTTTATTCGTATTGCATAGTAGAGGATATTGTTGTCTTCAGATGAGCCAGTTGTGAAGATAATGACCCGGCCAGATCCACATGTGATGCCAGGTATGTACTCTGTATATTACCAGTATCATATGACCTGGCCCTTATTGCAAATCAATATTAACATCATGGACTCTTACATCTGTTTAAAAACACAGAAATATATTTTATATTTTTCATATTAATTCTTTTTTTTTGTTCCATTTAAATCATTCATGAAACCACAGAGGCCACAGGCAATTTTACAGAGGTTTGGGGTATGCTTAAATGATATGTGGCCACAAGTACTGCCCCTACTATTTTAACCACCAGGTGGCCACATGTATACATGTACAATCATGTGACCTCTAATGTGGTCTGTCAGGGTGTTGGGCCTGTACCATTGGACAAACATTAATGGACAAACAGGGCTATGTTAGCTAAATTGCTCCATTGTCCCAATCTAAAGGTGCCCCACTGTTAGTAAGACTTTAAGAAGCAGGTGTTTGCACAAGATCACTGGTCAGCTAAACAAAGTTTGATGACAAAGTGTCCAATGGATGATTTGGATTTTAGCAGAAGACACATCCACTTGTAAATGGAAAAGCATTTATGTAGTGGTAATTTTAAGGGTAACAACTTTGAATTGCAAATTTGTGGGTATAAACATTTATACTATGCAAGGAAAAAGGGCTTGAAAACCTCATTTCATGAATGCTTTAAAAATTATTATTTTGATTTACAGTGTTTTTAACAGCTTTATATTTTGTATGAATTTACGTTATTTTTTCTACATCATGTACCCTTGATAAGCTGAATAATGACCTAGAAGTATTGTTTGCAGAATATAAATGGATACCAGCTGATTCTGATGGCCTGGGGCACTACTATATTAACAAAGTCTACCTGGATCAAGAGAACAAAAAGTACTTGCATTGCATTATTATGAATATTTTGTGATTAAATTTTCTTATAGGCCTTGGGTATTAGGGATATCAAAGAATCTTTTTCAATCTGATGTTATTAATTCTAGTTTCTGGCAGCCAGCCCATTTAAACGGCACAGCAACAAAGGTGTTGAGTTTGGAGGAATTGTTACCTACATCTGATCTGACGCATGTTCTACTGGTGAATGCTTCCTGGCTGCAGGACTTCTCTGCCAGTCTGGCACACTTCCCGTCCACTGTGGACATCACTGTTGTCTGTGTGGCTGTATGTATGATAAAACTGAGATCTCATTAACTGACATAAAACTATTACTTAACTTTTTAAAATTCATGGAATGGTTAACTGACTTACATTATTACTTTTGAATATTGATGGTTTTTTTGTTTGAGCACATTTTGTATATCAGTTTGAGTGCCACGTCCGGTGACTTATGAATTAATTAAGTATTAATTCTATCACTATGCTTCACAGCCTTAATTCTGTATTTCAGTTCATTATATTTTCATTTCACATCAACTGTTTTATTTTCTTTCATTGCATATGCATGAAGGAAGCAATAGAAGCAGCAATGACCGCCCTGCAGTCCCTGAAAGAGGAATATATAGAGAAAACTGGTCATATGTGGAACCCAGAAACATCAGTGCCATCTAGTGGCGATACTGATCCCTACCAAGAGGAGGACATTGTTCTGCACCAGAAACTAACTGATCTGGGAAATTATATCAGGCGACGCAAAGCTGATGGAGCAACAAAGGTAAAACAATAAGTGGGCTTTAAAAGGGGCATTGTGTAATTTTCATCCAGATAATTAATCTCTCCATTATCTGAATATTTAAAAATTATTTGATCCTTACAGGAGGAGGTGAGTTCTGATGTGACTGATTTACTGGACCTCAAGGAGCAGTACCTTGCCCTCACCGGCGCCACCTGGAAAGCAGGATGTGTGCCTCCATCACAGATCATACAGTTAGCCTGCCGCGTCTCTCAACAGGAGGCGCTGTGCAACACACTGGCGGCAGCACAGGTCAGAACCAATAGCATTGTTACCAGGGCTCATCACACAGTAAAACTAACCTAATCCAAACTTGATACAGAGAAATGGTCATATGTAATCTGAGAAGTAGACATGATAACATTCCACTTTAGAACCCCAAAATAAGGTATAGCCGAATATTCAGCTGTTTAGATTTTGTATAAAGACATAAAAAGATGTAACTTTCTCTCTGAGACCAAAAAGCCAACAAAGTGTTTATTTGTCGAAAGGGGATTGTTGAGGAATTCATTCAGAATAACAAGGTTATAATTGAAAAAAGTTATTATGAACCATTATGAAGTAATTATGAAATGAGACTAGCAATAGATTACATTGGTCTAAATAATGAAACAAAGGAAGTTGTAAAAAAATGTTATCTTCATTTGGAATTGGTAGGTGAACTCATTTAACAATAGGTGAAAACATTGCATGGACAATTTATTTAATGTTTCTGAATAATTTTAGCCATAGTCTGTTGTCAATGTTATTATTTTTTCTTTTTTCACTGTTTTGTGAAGACCAGCACATTTTACTCTTATAAGTGCAAAATAGAGAAATTTTCTTTTTCCAATTGCAAGAAATTTTCCTTTAAAAGTGATTATTGCCATAATAAAGCATAAAGTAGATATATGACAGTAAAAACTGTTTATTTCATCCAGTATTAAATGTTTATTTTTGAAGGAAGACAGTCAGAGTTCACATTCAATCAGAGTATGCCCGGCACATCCAAGTAAGTGTATTATTTTGCCTAATGCCTATTTAGCCTAATAAACATTGCTCTCCATTCCATCATTAGGATCACTATCATAGCACCTTCTCCAGTTATGTGATTACTTTGGTTTGATTGTATCAAATTAACCACATGTCGTTCTACTTGATGTGACATATAAAATGAGGTCATGAGGTGACTCCTATTGGCCTGTGTAATGAGGAGGGGGCGTGGCTTCAAATGACATCTTAATACTCAAGTTACCTTTTATGGCATGGTTGACTCTCAGGCCTGAATGAATAATAATGAACCGTCATTTGAATGTGGATAAACACCAGGCCAGTAAAGCTGGCCTGGCCTAGTAAAGCTATGTAAATAACCATGGTTGGGCTAGTTATTGATGCTGACCTTTTCTTGACCTTGTTGAAGGTTAAATTTGTCAATCATTTTGATTGCTTTGTGAACTTCAGAGGAGTACATGCCACATTGATATCTTAAGTGAGATTGAAGCTGACTTTTCAGTGACAATTTTGAACTCTTGTCAAAATCAGACTGCCTGAAACTTAGGCAATTTTTCCAGGAAGTTAAGAAGAATTTTAAGATTTTTATTTTTATTGATTTTTTTATTATTGATGCCTGCAGTCTATCTTTGTTTTACAGACTCAAGTACAAAAGATGTGACTTGTGACTGTGCAGAAGCCCGCAGAGTGAGAGTAATACATCCGCACTGCTCAGGTGGCATCAGTTGTAACTTTGTCATGCTCAAGTTTGTAGAACACTCCAATATTGAATCTATTTTAATGATGACTTTTTTGAACATCATTACACTGGGTAATGACCATATATCAGAAATTCTGTATTTAATATTAATTTCCTATTTTAGGTATTCACAACACACAAGGTTTGTGTTACTATCAGATGGTTTGGTGCCTGTCATTTGGGAACGGGTGGCACAGTTTGGATGGTACAATGACTTCCCATTGAAGGCTGATAATTCTGAGGCCTCGAGTCTCTCTGAGCCTGAAATATCAGAACATCCATCCAGTAAGATTTATTAACCTTTTATACATGAAATACCCATTTTGCATCAAAATTCATAAATTAAAAACACATGAAATTGATAAGATTATCAAGATAATAAGAGGTGGAGATATTATGTTCCAGGGCGGGGGAATGACTTTGAGGAGACTTTGAGAAAAATGTTGGAAGTTCTCGGAGTGAAAGCTGATGTGTGGCTTGACAATCTGGACTTCACTTCCCTGTCACCCTGCATACATCTCATCACTCAGTATCCAGGTAAGATCCACAATAATTTTTATTTATTTATTTTTTTTTTCATTTGGAACCAAAAAAATTAATGCAGGGCCTTTTATCTTAGATTTTGTGTAAATATGTATCTTGCTAGCCACCAGGGGCTTATTGACAGAAATAATGCTTGATAATAATGCTTGAACATTTACTGTATCTACTTGTGTATTAGACGAGGTTTTTATACCCAAACCATCAGTTAATGTTTGGGGGGGGGGTCATCTTTTCACGAAAGCAACCTGTGGACGTTGATTTACCTCACCATACCTTACCTTACCTCAACTCGCTCATACTGTTTAAATATGCATACGCAACAGTGATGGGGAGAGGCTCTTGTTTTTGGCGTGAAAACAATTAGAGTCCAGCCACAGAGTATTCATTCCCATTGAAATATTAATATATTGTGCAATGATGGATCCTTGATGGATGGTTTGAAAGTTGGCCTTTTCAAAGCAAAATAACATCAATTTGGGGGGGGGGGTCGTCTTATACACGAGTCGTCTAATACACACGTAAATATGGTACACCTGAGTCAAAATATTGACATGAACTATTATAGGTGAAGCTGTTGTTTTAGGTTAAGTGACTCATCTTGATTAAATTCATGCTTCAGAGAACAGTCATGCCTGAGTGAAAAAGAGCTCACCATTTGTTGTAATGAGTATGTAAATTTAGGAACCTGTCAGCAGTTGGGATGCTCCACCTCTACCCATCGTGCATCGTTGGTTTTACAGAGTAAAATTGTAGATGGAGATGTTGATGTTTAATGATTAGCATTTCTTCCATTGATGAGTTGTTGAAAAAAAAAGCTTTTGGATTTTTCAGTTTGATCAGAATCTTGAAACCTCATCTGCATTTCTCATAAGTGATTGATATTCAAAGATCAACATATTTCAATCCCCGAAGTGTATATTCTGTCATTATCATCTGGAATTAGCAAATTTTGAACATAGTTGTGAAAATCTTAGTCTTTGGCCCAGAAGTCCGAATCCTAGAATATATTCACAAATATTAATTTCAAGAATTTAATATGGTTTAATATGCAATGATAATAAAATCATCACCACAGTTATGACAGTATACAAAAGGGTAAAACAAGTAGAATTATTAACATTGGGAGACATTGATAACTGGTTCTTGTTTAGGATCACCATCCAGCAAGGATCAACTCATGAAGCTGCTTGGAAGTGTACCGTGGCCTGCAACTCAACCAAAGGTCAGTGATTTATATAGTCACTAGAATATCTCAAAGATTTACATGTATTTTATTCACTCCTTGGGACATCAACTTGTAAAATGTCCTTGAAAATATGTTTCTTGAGAAAGAGTATAACTGTGAACATTGTAATATCACAAATTAAATCAGAATTATTATTGATTTTGTAATGAACTGAGTGATCTAAATTTGATGTTAACTTTTTACACCTCGCTCATGCTTGTTTCCAAATTTGCTGTTTCTTCAGAATGTAATTCAGACAACAAATGTGGGCTTTCAAAATGGGATCAAGATTATGGACGACATCTTTGGTTTGAGACTGCCACTTCTCCAGATGGCATTGACAGACCAGCACACAATACAGGTACCAACAATGAACTCTCCAGAATACATTACGTGAAATGGTTCACAATTTGTTTAATCAAAGATTTAATTGCACACTGTTTGTGCAAAATAAAGGACATTATGTGACAACATTTAGAAGAACATTTAGAAACAATAAAAGCAAATATTTGTGAGAAATGATCTGTTTCAATTTTGTCCCCCGCATTCTTCGCAGTAAATAAGTGGAAAAATTACTTTCAATAATAACTTTAATGTGCACAATACAGCCACAACGGTTTGACAATTACCTTAGATATTGCACACATGCACTCCTGGAGACTTCCCTCCGATCTGGTTAGATAATGGGTGTGATTGGTCAATTTCTGTTGCCATGACAACCAAACTTGGTTTGTGTGCATGATACAACCAGAACGGTTTGACATTTAGCTTAAATATTGCACACATGCACTCCTGGGGACCTTTCCCCATTCTGATTAGGTTATGGCAGTGATTGGTTGATTTTTGTTGCCATGGTGACCATCGTGGTATATGACTTGTCTGCACAATACATCCACAACCGTTTTACATTTAGCTTAGATATTGCGCACATGCACTCCTGGGGACCTTCCCATGATCTGATTAGATACTGCCTGTTGTTATGTTGCAATGGCAACCATGTTGCCAACTTGGCTTGTGTGAACCATACAGACTTGTGTGTGCCTTACAGTCAGAAAAGTTAGCTGAGATATTAACAGTAACATTTAGCTTAGATATTGCACACATGCACTCCTGGGGACCTTCCCCCAATCTGGTTATGTTATGGCTGTGATTCCTCAATAATGTTGCTATAGCAACCATCATACGTCTGTGCGTGCACTTGTGTTTGTGTTTTTCGTTACTGTTATTGTTGGATTTAATTCCCGCATTTAACACTACCCTTTTCAGACATTCCCCCAACCATAAATATCTATTGTGCCCAAAGTGACTTAGAGTCAATGGTCTTGTTATTATTACTTTGTTCTTGGGAACAAAAACATTTAGATTTTTTTTTTGACTTTTGACCATAATGAAGAGCAAATATTTGTGAGAAATATTTTAAGAAATAATATTTGTTGTGATTGTTTTTCCATTTTGCTTAATGCTTTGTCCTTGAGAAAGTTTGAGGAGGTTGAAATTCTTATATGACTATTAAACCTAAGTTGTGCATTTGGTTACTGAATGTGAAACATGTTTGCAGATAGTGTACCCGTCTAAACAGCAGGTGGAGGAAGTGATGGAGCACCAGTCAAGCCTGACCTATGACCACCTGGGATCTGGCAGAAGAGTATTCAGATATTATGCACCTGAGAGGTAAGATCGAATATAGCTCAATGTTATTGTCACGTTTTTGCACTCCCGCCAATACTTTGCCCCAGGAATATTGATGTCTTTATTCCTGTCTATCCATCTACCTGCAGTGTTCATTGAAAGTATTCACAGCACAGGACAAATAGCAGATTTTGCATGAGATTATATAGATAAAGTACAATTCTCACTCCTTGAATTTCAACATTTGTGATCCATCAGATGTCTCTTGTGTCATGTAGAATGCATGCACAGATAGATTTGTTGACAAGACACCTGACAAGTACAATCTACTTGTGTTATAACAGTTGCATTTAAAGCAGAACAAACTTATTGAAATTAAAATGAATTATGTAAATTGGTAAAGAAACCATTTAAAAATGTTTATTTGATTTCAGGTGTAACGATATTGTGTTTCTGTTAAGTGAATCAACAGACAGATCTGTCATTCTGCATGCCAATGTAAGTACATTTAGGCCATTGAGGTTATTGCTGGATGCTTGCGTAAATTCACAGAACATTGTGTAGCCTGGACCTGAGTGGCAGATAATAAAATCAGCTAAATTGAATAATCAATCACAATCATATATTTAAAAAACAAATACTATATTATAAAGAAATTCTCCTTGCAATTAGACTTCTGACATTACCAACCAACAATATACTTTTAAGGCAATATTGATATGGGTCCTCAAAAATGAAAAATATCCAGGTCTCTGTCAGCTAAGGTTTACTTAAATTATATCTAAAATGATACTCTATTAACAAAAGTTGCTGGTCTTCAAGCTGATGGTGGATGTGTATGTTGCAGGTGTACCGGCAGAGTTGGGAGGTGAGTGGTGGGGAACGCGGTGGAATGCTTGGATGGCTGTATACAGGCAGCCAGTCCATCAGCCAGCCTGGATGGGTCCAGGTACCTAGGTTCTCTAGGTACGAGCTTGGCCTGCTGCTCCTACCAACATCACATGCCACACACTCAGGTACTTTAAATGCCATTATAAAATAAAAAGATACATTCAGAGAAGAGTCAGACTTGAGGAAAAAGACTTTTGCCATTAATTGTTATGGGTGTATAAATTCAGATCCAGCTTAAATGTTTGTATTTTTTTTATTAATATTTTATCAAACTCTTTTCTTGTGAAATGTACAGATACCCAAAATGAATGTGTTTGATTGCATCACTCAAAAGATAGAGAAATGAGTTCCATAAGATCAATGAGGTATTGATAAGATTGAATAGCATTTTTCCGGAACACCTGTATTTTTTTTATGTGCAAGGTTAGATTTTGTTTTATATTTCCAGGGCGGTGCATAGATGCAGTAGATCTGAGTGGTGTAGGTCTCCACTTCTGCTCCCTCCTGCCTTATGACCTCAGGACCATTCCATACATACCACACGACATGAAGGCAGGCTTCTACCACACAATAGGACAAATCAAGAGAACTGACAAGAGATCTAAATTGATGTTTGTAGATGAAATAACAGACAAAAACATCAAGAAGTAAGTTTCATTTGAATATTGGGTGATGCTATTGATGTGTGTGTGTCTTTGTGTATATGTCTGTGTGTGTATGTCTTCGTGTGTATGTCTTTGTGTGTATGTCTTTGTGTGTATGTCTGTGTGTATGTCATTGTGTGTATGTCTTTGTGTATATGTCTGTGTGTGTATGTCTTCGTGTGTATGTCTTTGTGTGTATGTCTTTGTGTGTATGTCTGTGTGTATGTCCTTGTGTGTATGTCTTTGTGTATATGTCTTTGTGTGTATGTCCTTGTGTGTATGTCTTTGTGTGTATGTCTTTGTGTGTATGTTTTTGTGTGTGATGTAGAATACAGCTTTGATTTATTATAGGCGTTAAAATTTGTTTAACTTTATGACTTTGTTTAGGAAAAAAATGGCATGTCTGAATATCAGGTTTTAAATCATTATTGTAATGTGTTTTCACATGTTTTTTTCAGGAAATTTGACCTCTATCCATCAGATGCTACAAACTTACATGGTGCAGGAAGTGCAGCAGTTACACCAGGACTCTTCAGAAAAATCAAGGCAAGGCAAACTTGATATTTCATTTAACAGTTTTGAGGCATTACCTTTTCCATCAGTATACATTCATAATTCTTTAACATTACTTTTCCATGTTACATGAACAAGAACTGCATCGACTAATTCACAATGCACGAAAATAATCTTTCCTCACTGTGCAGAGTACATCAGAATTGAGAGTGTAAGGTGACAAATCATTAAGAAAATAAATGACAGCATAATTATCAGATTAGATACTAAACTTTTTCAACATAAAACTTTTTATAATTATTTCAAACCCATGTTTAAATGATGACATGCTATTTTCTTCAGAAAGAACCACGTGAAGGTTATTACATAGAGTTTAATGGCAGGGAAGGACATGCACACCCGAAAAAATATAGGGTTGTGAAGATTATCAAATTGTATAAAACGTAAGTCACCCTGGTGTATTGATAATCAGAGGAAATATTGCTAATTAAATTGATAATTTAATTCCATTTATCTTAATGAAATCATTCAGAACTGGACATATCCTTATCAATAAAAGTAAGAGAAAAACAGGCAAGCGTTTTTTAGTTAACATCCTTTTCAGTACAATAAGGCTATATTGGGCGAAGTTAAGTTTAATTGAATTGGAATATTTGTTGGGGGTGGTTAGTGTGTGAGGCTCTCAATATTGTGGTCAGTATAGCATAGCATTATATTTCTATGGTTGTAGGCTGTCAGATTTGAAGGAATCCCTGGGCATTGAGGAAGTGTCTCCTGTCTATAGGCCAGTCCTTCCACTCGGTGAGTATTGCAAGGAGCAAAATATTAATGTCAAGATCTATAGTGATATATTTGTGTCAGGAAAATATGATTGACAAAGAAATTCAATTCTTCAGGAAATATTGAATTTGCATATATATGGTTGAATATCAGCACTTCAAAATTAGACACAGAAAGTAATAAGATATATAATTTACAAGGCTTGATTTTCATCATTACAGCAGCACCTAAGGTTACCAGGCACAAAAAAAGTATTCCACCTGTGCCAGCCCAAGTTCCCCCAGGTGAGCCACATGAGAACTAAGTACCTCTTACCCATTGTGCTGTCTCAAATTAGTACATATATAGTAGCAGGAGATATTTTGATTTGAATGTATGTCTGAATAAATTGTATGTTGCAGAGCTCCAAACGGAACAGGATTTTGATGACTATTGGAATGACAAATGGGATTTGTGGTACAGTAAAATCATTGAGAAGAAAACTTTTAGGTTGGTATTTTTGCTTGATGGGGGTTGCCATATTGGATTGTCGCATGCATAAATGTCCTTAATTCTGATTGATTTAACAATCAATAGAGGAGCACAGATCAGATAACCCAAGTTCTTAGAGGGAGTATCCTTGTCATAGCAGATGAGACAAAATAAATAAATTAATATATGAGTGAAATATCCTGCATTGGTCATTTACCCAATTATTTGTGGGAATGGAATTTATAATGGTTTAGGAGGAAAGTATCTTTTCATAATCACTGAAAACCATGGATAGAAATATGTTATGGATATAAATATGTTATCCTAGGATTAGGCTTCAGAATCAAGGAATGAAAAATCTCTACAGATAGCCATTAATCAGATATCTTTCAATTTGTAATGGTACGCCATGTTTCCAGTTCTGTCGAGTATGATGTGGAGAAAGAATTCCCATTAAAGCCATGGACAATGTCTGATGATAACACATGGTTCCAAAACCAAGTGATGAAGATCTGCAACAACAAAGAACCGGCATGGATTGGACCCTACAATCCGGAATTCATCCGGCGATCCTTCTATGCTGATGCTAGACAACACATCAGAGGTTTTCCAGTCAAAGAGGGATGGAATTTATAGCTGGGAAAACTTTAAAATGTCTGATCAGGACAATAGGCATTACTTTACATCTGAAATTAATCTGGACAGCATCAGCATCCCAGGTTGAATAGACACAAAGAGCTCAATGGACATTCACACCAATGGATACATCTGACTCTGGACCTATCCAGTACAAATTAACCCCATTATGTGAATATGGAAATTACATGAGTAGATATGCTGGACACACTGCTCTTTTTATGGAAATAAGTATTGGTTTACCCTATATTCCCAGTGATCTTATCTGTGTAACAGATATATATCTGTTTAATGTTCACAGAAACTACATGAATAAAGTATATTCCTTAAGCATATGACACAGAAGAATATTGATATGTTTGATTAATATTTAGATTTTTCTAATTCAGTTAATTCTGATAATTTGCCATTTTACAGATGATTCTCACTGCTTGAATATGCCCTGCTTGCCACTGGTGTACCAATATCTGTCATACATTTGTAAACATTTTTGACATGCATGCTTAGCTCATAGCAGTAATAAATGCTGATTGATATATCATTTTCTTTTAATTAGTTCATTGCAACCGCACTTGTCTTTCTAATCTTCTCAAGTTTCCAAAACAGAATAGATGTGCATTTGTAGCCAAATTTCAAAGTATTCCCTTCACAGCGTACAGAGTGGTTATCATTTTGTTAGCTGTCCTGTCTACACATCTATCCCAGCATGAATTGTACTTGACCACAGATGTTGAACTCAAGCGGTAAGAATTGGCTTTATGAATATAAATGAAAATATAATCATGTCGACTTGTGGTTTATCAAGTTCATAAGTAAATGGTGCTTTTTGCAATTGATATCAGTATGTTTTTACATTGATTTGGCAGTGACTGCACAAACAAGAAAAAGTAGCTTCCTGAAAACTGGCATATTTCCAGAAGATTCATTTCACATGCGTGACTACAATGGCACTAACAATGGAGTGACATTTTCATTTAACAGGGGAACTTTATATTGAGATATTAAGTTTTGTGATTTTAACCTGCTATTCCTTTTGTGTTATTGTAGAAGTGGGTTTTTTGTATCCAGTCATGTTAGATGTTTTGTACCAATACTCTATATTTTTCCATTTGTAAATAATGTTTTTGAATGCCAAACAAATAAAGTCAGCATTACTGACATCCATTGCCTTTTTAGTCTTACTGAGTAGTGATTTAAAATGGTGAAATGTCTCCATGAAAGAAGAGACTGTGACTTAATACTCTTCATAAAGGAATGTTGACCAAAAGGCCGAAAGTCATGGCACAGTTGGTTAGAGTGTTAGCTTATTAGGATCACTTCTTGAAGGATCATAAGGCTTTTGGTTGAATTCCTGCTGGTGCCATGAATAAATTCATGATAAAAGTTCACATATGAGCTGAGGCTCATGACTGAAGACGTAACCCATTGTCCTTGTGAATCGGATTGGGTGGGTTGGAAAGCAATATTTGAGGATCAAGAGTATTAAAAGCTGCAGAGACCCACCAGTAGATAAGTACAACCTTGGGAATAATCACCATATAGCTTGAGCCATGGGCCCAGCAGCAATATCAAATAATTGTGTGCAAACTCCTAAAAACATTACACCATACATCTTAAACTATCACACAATAACTGTAACAATTGTGCAGTTAACAAATCAAAATCACTTGACTATGGAAAAAATGAATATTGCACCTTGTGTTTCTAGTGCAGCAGTCACTCTATTGCTAAGATTAAGATGAATAGTTTCACGTTTGGAAGTGCTCTCAATCTGCTGTTGCTGGCCCATGCCTTTGTCCTCGCCAGTTCCACAAAATCCTTCCAGGATATTAACTATCCATAAAGCTTTAAATGAATTCAACATTAAGTTCCACAAATATATCCATCCATGGCCAAAGGCCTAAGCAATTCACCATCAATCCCATCTTTCCAACAATATGTATATCTATCCCATCAATTGAATGTTGATTGACTTGCAGTCTACAGAATGAGGCAATAAAGTCATCAGATAATGAATTCATTACCTAGAATTAGTTGTCAAGCACTGCATTTAAAGTTATGTAATGCATGTAATAATTTAGACTGATAAGAACATACCATAACCAACCCTTCTGTGACCCACACCACCTTGTCATTGTGATTACTGTCAGTTCACTTTGGTGGCTCATGATATAAATAGCACACTTGGTCTACCCTCACCCCAGCAGGTGGTGATGATCACAGCGTCAAAGTGGTCTGATCACACACCCCATATCAAGTATTTCTACACCCAGGTTTACTCACTGTAAATTTTCATACACCAAAATTCAATTTCAGTTTCTGTTTGGTAGCAATAAAATCAGATGCAAAACATATATAATCTACACATATTTAGAAGTTAAAAAGAAACATTCCTTAAATATTTTGATTTATTTTATTTCAATAATTCAGCAGATGCAGGCCACATTGTCTTTATGAATTTCGTGTTGGAATATATATATATATATATATTTCAAATTGCTATTCAAAAAAACATATAAATTGAATTAAATTGTCTTCAATTTCTTATGGGGACTATATTTTCTTGGGAAAGTACCAGGGTTTGGTTGTGATGTGTTTGAGGCAGGTATGTCTTGTCACGATAGATTATATCATCTGCTTTGATAGCAACATGTGGGCTCATTAAAATGCAATACTGAGGTATTTAAATATCCTATGACCATGGCTATTTTTATCGTGAGCCACCAAAGAGTGCGACTTTAGGGCATCTATGAGAGGCAGGGGGATGTTGGACACATCTTGGCTATGTACATCTGAATTGGTATAGGCTCTTTGCAATCAGTCAAGAGTTGACTGGTATGAGTAATAAGGAGCTAACACCCACCACCACTGACACTACACTGATGCCACGTGATATTTTGCACAGAGTTTGATCTTAGAATGTTACTGTTATACATAATCTCCTCAAGTTGATTTTTACTTTATTTCTTTGACATAATATTTTGCAATATACAAATCTTTGCTGGAAAACTACCTCTAGAAATCACATAATTATTTGCATAACTGTTAATAAATTTTAATTTTTCTTTCGTTTGAAAGTGGTAAATCCATGAAAAAAGTTGAATAATTGGAGATCTTTCATGCTTTCATCAAAATTCTAATTGTCACAAAATTAAACTGGGATGTTGGCAGAAAAGATGGTCAGAGTTGAGAGTAATATATATCTGGAGGTGGCAAATTCTGGTAGTGGATATACATGATATCAATACCTCATGAGGTGTTTATAATATCGGACAATGGGCTGATTGTCATCTCTGCTGGCACAGGGGCATGAAACCACCCTGCTGTGAGGGCAATCAAATCACATCTAACTTTTAATAACACCACCTACAATCTTATGTCTAAATTTCTCATGCAAGATAATCATGTAGGTAACTTCTTCTTGTAGTTATTGTAGTACTAATTAGCATTGTTTTTATTAAAGATGGAGTAATTGTTATTCACATGCATCCCACAAAGAGAACCTCATACAGGGCCACACAATTGACCTGCTGGTGACCGACTATAAGTCTGTTCTGCACTAGTCTTGTTGCTCAGACAGACCATTGACCACAAGTTGAGTGATGTATGTAAGAGCAGAGAGAAGGACAGAGGGCAGATGTGGGTACCCCAGGAGGCATGACATAATACCAATAAACACATTCAGAAGACAGGACTATCATGAACATATGAATCCTTGATCTTTTGAGCGATATGAGTTGGTCTACTTAGATATTGGATAAAATATGATTCATTTTAATATCATTCCCAACCATTTATTAAAATAAATTTATAAATAATATGCTTAGAGTGTATTGTCCAGACACATCCCATTTTTTTGTAGGGGGACATGCAGACATGAAGGAATCCATTAAGTCGTTCATGCTTTTCTGATAAGTGTACAGAGTAGATTTGACTGATCTTCATCCCCCTTCCTGATAGACCCCCAAAGCATAAAAAAGGTTCATAAAGGATGGTAACAGTCAAGGGGTAGACTACAAATAGACATATATGCATAAGGTCTTATTCATCCGATTCTGAACATAACAAGTACAAGAGGGCTGAAATGGTTGATATAAACAATAAAGTCATTAATTACACACCTCACCATAGGTGGGCCTCATCAACACCATCAATAGATTAGCAGGTTGTTTAATAGATGTAAAGAAAGTCCAGATAGATGGGTTTCTTCCAGTTTATCAAGACAGAAGGACAAGACATGCTATAGATGGGGTTGATAGAATTGTTGGAATTTTTTGGAAGTAGCCAAAGATGGAATTGTTCAGATACATCCGATTCTTCTCATTTCTCAGTAGAAATTTGGGGTTGACCAGATAGGTATAGTAAAATTTACAGAACTTATGGACTGTGCAGGTCTGTACATAGAATACTTTCTGAAGGTATGATCAATATTGGATGATATTGGTTCATGGGATAGATGGAATTGTTGGAATTGATGGACAATATACACAGATAGATTTGTTCAAATTTATCAAATTCTTCTCCCATATAGTATACAACCATTTTTCTAGACAAATATAATATATAAGAGAGATCCAATTTATCAAATACCTTCAGTATACTTAAATCAATTGTTGGAATTGATATATGTGTTGTTGGAATTGATGGGGTTGTTGGAAAATAGAGGGGGGCATTGGCCATGCCTCAATATATCTCGCTGTTTAAACATTTTGTGAATTATGATATCAAGCATAACTCCATGAATCTTGTTCTCTATGCCATCCACTATTCTCTGAGTGAGTTTTCATCATATGAGGGTCACATATGAAATATCTTTCATCACACCTAAATGGATTCACTGCTGAATAGATGGACTGTCAAAGCAGAGCAGGAACTGCATTTGATTTGATCAAATACCAGTTATATAATTCGATATTTAGTGAATACATCATGATAAGTCCAGTAAGGTATCTTTACATTCATATTATTCACATGCTTTTATCACATGGGTTCAACGGTAACTTTTGTGTAGTAATATACATTGTCAATGATCTCAGCTGTGCTTTGAACCTTTTTTCTTTAAGTTCAAGCCAGGAATTATTTTGTTTCACATCATGGCAAGTGATGTGAAAAAGAACCTTTTCTTTGGCTTTAAACTCAAATATACCTTGGGAGTGCATCTTGATGAATTTCCTGTTCGGGATGGCTTATTGATTGATGCCTTGATCATCATTTCTGCCATCACAAGTGCTCCAATGCCTTCCTGTGCTGAACAAGAACACCTGGTCTGCAGTGAAACCCTTGCATGGAAAGTATCCAAATGCTGCCTGGAGGCTTGTTAACATACTTTTCACCATCATTACAATTGTGTAATGATGGTGATGTTAAGCTCCCCATCAACGAATCCCGCCAGTTTTCAATTCAATATTAATACATGTATGAATATACTTATTTACATATGTTACCTTTAATCCTTTACTTCTGCATTTAAACTGTGATATGATCAGAATTTAAACTGTGAAATGATCAGAATTAGGTACTAAAGGTCTCTTTAAACCAATATAGGTTCCATCTACTAGGACAATGATGCCCGATATCCTTTAAAATAAATATAGCAATTTGATAGAAAACAAGACTCGGCTCATAATACTGAAGAAATAAACAGAAACAGATAGTCCTAATGCAATTATTCACTGTTGTACCTTTTGAAATTGGTCAAACATCTGATTAAAATACAATTTCAGATGATTTGAAAGTCGTAATATAAAGATCAAAGAAAACACTTCTTAATTTAATCATTATTCACAAAATGGCATGGCAGTGATTTCATTTTAAGAAAACTGACATTTTTGGGTACTCAACTGACTTAACTAAAACTATAACTCAGCTTTCAAGAAAAGAATTTTTAAAATGACTTCTCGTCCACTCAATATATTTAGATGAGAAACATCTTAATTATTTTTAAACTGATCATTTTTGATTGGATTGAGTCCCGGGCATGAGCTGTCTGCAAACCGAATTATAAGAATAGGTTTGAACACAGCCATCTGTCTATATATAATATTACTATATATATATATATACTAGGGGCATCTCTTGCACCACATTTCCGTCAATCTAATGTTTCAAATTAGATTAGAAATAGATATGTTGCATCCTAAAATTGAAAGGATATTATCCATTCAATGCTAAGATAGCAATGCATTTTTATAAAGTGTAGACTTTACCATATGTTTTTAAAAAATATTTCTTGAAAATTGTGTTCTAAGAGAAATAGGAAAAGAAATGGTGAATGAGTGGTGACACACCATGTAAATAATATTATTCTCTGGGAAGTTTACAAATTTTGCACCACCTGTCGTTTAATTGCTCACAATATTTGCAAAGAATAACATGACATTGTCACACCCTACTGAGCACCAGATTATAATATTCTATGGGACACCATTGATTTCCACAATCCCCTCAATTGGATCACAGGGTTTTCTGATTTTTAGAGAAGTGATCGCAGATTTGGGAAGAAATATTAATCATGAAAGTAGAATTATTAACTTTATACAAGGAATAAAAATGATCTCATCGAAGGTACTTATTTAAGCTTTCATCCCTTTTATTTGTATATGAGAGACAGGAGAATGATATTGCATAGATCTCACAATTTCGACACTATCTTAGCTTTTCAGATTTCCGATGGTCCTGGAAAACTATCTCGATTAAACCATTCATATAAAGTGATTCACACAGAGAAATAGGGTAAAGGACCTGACCACAAAAGTTTCGTTTTGTGTCTGAGCTTTGTCAGTTGTCATCTTTGATTCTCACATCAATGACGTAGAGTTGACCTGGGAATACTTTTACTTTTCAGAAGGATTGTTTTGTTTGTATTTGGGAGTGTAAAGGACTTAAGAACAAGATGAACATGGTGCACCTGGATTACCATTTGGACTATATTTGCAGTAAGCATAAAAAAGATTCTTTGATTGGAGAGAGCTTTGCAGACCGAGTACAAAAAATTCAAGATGATGATTTGCCATCCATCTAAAAAAGAACTATTTTGTCTTCCATGTCTTGAAATGTTATGAATCTCAGGGCCAGCAAGAGTCCTTGTGTCACACGCTTGACACATCCCCAGACTGATGAGGTGCTTACTGGCCTGCCCCAGACATCTTGCAACCACCCTGGAGAAAGTACCACTATTGTACCAGGTAAGTGCCACACAGACTTGGGTGGCAAACAGTTTGATCTTAGGGTGAACCAGGTGAGCATATAAAAGCTGTGTTATAAAAAAGAATAGTCTCTCTCCAAAAATGGTAATCAGCAAATACTTCCTTTTCAGTGAATTCCTCAATAGGGTTTGATCTGTCCATCAACACCCTCTCCATTCTCATATGTTGCCGGCGTAATATTTCTTGAATCTGTTTCTGGTGAACAGCATGTAAGATGTTCGTACGGTGAGAATATGATATGTCTGTTTCAGAGCATTTGCACAAAACCACACATCTCTGCATTCCTGGACATATGTTCAAATATGTGACCATTTCCAACATTTTCCATTCGTCAATATTAATCGGTTGCTGATGGATTGCAGAATTTTGCACATAGTGACATGACACCCATGAACGTAGTTTCCACACTTTATATACAAAAAGTTGTAAATTAATTGTATACATCTTTTTTAGTAATGAATATAGATCTTACATGATATTTTATTTAAGGTTTTCATTTATTACAGTATACTTTGGTTAAAACTGCATTATTTTGAATACCCCACTGTCAAAATTCTGTTTTTCTGTCCATTGAAACCACATCTGAGGAACTGGATTTGATGGTTTGAAGCATGAGATACAAATTTCTGTTTTTACTGTTTTGGCACTGAATGACCTTATTGTGTCGATGTGCCGTAAAGAAACCATTCATTCATTCATTGGGTATAAAGGATAAGTTGGGGACTGATCCTGCTAGTTCCCAACACATGAGCAGTGCAGAAGCAGCTGTGGTAATGGGCTCTGTGCATCTGCCATCAAACACATCAACATTGTGTTATATCTGAGCTATATGAGATAAAGACACTCAAATGGTCGAGAAATGTGTTCAGCACCAGGTCAGCAGATTATTTGAAAATACCTCAGAATATGTGCATTCTATTCAATTTATAAACGAAAATAAATGGTCATGAAATTGAATGATAAAATCCACATGCTCATCCAAATGGTGAACGTTCTTGAGCTTGTTACCAACTGACAAACATTTCTCATGCATTCGTTTCTTTCACATTTGCCAACTCTGACATACTTGAATTGAAATAATTATTCATCGTTTGTCAGCAAGCCAACGGGTATGAACAAAACTAGCTAGGACTTGAACGAGTGACAGTACACCTCTCTGTATGTGTATGGACAGTCATTTGTGTAACATTATAAGGTTTTTCAATGGAGACTACAACCACACCAGATTCTATAAATGTATCTTACCTTCAACCACATTCTACATTGTCAGTAAGTCGAAGAATATCTCAAACATTTTTTTCCGATGATGTTAACTTTGATAAAAATGCTAAGATTGGAACTATGACATTTGCTTTGATTTTAAATGCATTGACATTTGGAAATGTTTTGACATTGATATCAGTGTACAAAAGACCTGCACTTCGGACAACTACAAATATTCTGATAATAAATCTTGGCTTGTGTGATTTCTCTTGTTTCTTCATATATCCAATCCATGTGATACCCTCTAACCTCAACCTGTTTCCAGACTCCTGGAAGATGTGTGTCTTCAGTGCAGTTGGTGTTTTATGCTCGGTTGGAGGTTCACTGACATTTCTAGCGTTTATTGCATTTGAGAGATATTTGGCTATTGTTCATCCATTCACTTATAAAAGAATGGTCACTCACAGGCGGATGTTTATCATGTGTGTTGCTATTTGGATATATACCATCATCCAGCCCAGTGTTTGGTTGATAAGTTATGGCCATTACGTTCCGGGAATGTATTGCGTTGCTGACGCTGTGATGCCTTTTTGGTTCTCATGCCTGTATGTTGACATGCATTGTGTAGTTTTCCTCTCTCTTTGTTTGACAGCATATTTTAAAATATACAAGGTTGCTGTGAGACATAAAAGAGCAATCCATGCTCAGAACGTGGCACTGGGAAATGAAATGAACTCAACAAATGATATTAAAACAGGTTCTCAAATATATGTATTCTGTTTAACTTATAAACATTAATGTAATCAAATGAAATTCTGTCGTTAATATTCATCAGTATATATTTGAATTTGTATTTGTTGTAAATGTATATATTATATAAGTATTTTTTTTATTCATTGCAGCTAAGATGATGTTCATCATTTTGATCTTCATGATGATGTGTTGGGCTCCATTTACAGTTATGCATGTGTTCAATTTATATATACCGTTACATGATCAGGGAACCACATTTAAAGTTTTGTATATGTGCTCTGCACATTTTCTTCTGTTCAATTCTTGCATCAACCCCTTAGTGTATGCCTGGCAGAGTACACCATTCAGAGCAGCATACAAGGAAATATTGGGAATTACATTAAATGAGAAGGAAAGCAATGCAATAAGAATCTAGTTTTATTTCTTCTTGAATATTTAACAAATATATGTGGAGAAACATTCTTTACACTTGTGTAATAAGAAGGGATTACAGATATATGAGACAATAATATAGAAGGGAAATGTTATTAATTGCATTTCCAAACTTAAAGGACCTCTGTTGATCAATTTATATATTAATCAGCAAATATAAAATTAACTGCACATTATCACTCAAATACAAAGCATATGAATTAAAGACGGGAATAGAAAGTACAATATTGTGATGTTTCTTTTTCTGACCTCATAAAACTTTATCTTTCTGGATGTTTCATTCAACAGTTATAAGCTGACTGAGCACAAAACCACACCTGTTAAAATGCTTAGAATGACTCGGTAGTATCCAAGAACTTTCAATGGCATATATATCTGATGAGGGCACAAATGGCATGATTCCATAGCATACTATTGCATTATATTGTGATGAGACGAGAAATGACACATTTTATTGATAGCGCACATTGCTGAATTGCCATATTTTGTTTCGAATTTCTCGAAAAGACTGCTCTGATTTCAAGAGTCGTATTCTTTATTGATTTCGAGTGAGATGATATTAGCTGCTAGCAGAATTAATCACTGTTTTTGGAAATGTGTTTTAGTTCAAGGCAAGAAAAACTGCAGGTAGCGATATGCAATAGCAGTTCTTGGATCATATGATAAGTGTCATAAACCATGTATATATATATATTATGTTTTGGGTTTGCCAGTAAAGTGCTTGGCTTCAAATCAGCCATTCATTGTGTACCTTTCATAGAAATGAAGGGGTGGAAGTATAGCAGTTCCGGGTTGGATAATTCTTATTTAAAAGTTATTTTATGTTCCGATTTATCAAAATGACATCTTCATTATGCAAATTAGAATAATAATGAAAAAGGTTCAACGTCGCAGATGGTTTAAACATATTCGGAAAGCATCAATAAGTCGGCATGGGTGAACCAGTGCCTGTTTATGTTTTATTCATGTGTACATGAAGTGCCTTCGGCTGGGAAAGGATGCTGTCTTTCACTGTTGTAGCTATCTCTCACTTATGCAGCTGTCTCGCACATGTGCAGCTATCTTTCACTTATGGAGCTGTCTCTCACTTGTGCAACTATCTATCACTTATGCAGCTGTATCACTGTTGTAACTATCTCTCACTTGTGCAGCTATCTTTCACTGCTGTAACTATCTCTCACTTGTGCAGCTATCTTTCACTGATGCAGCTGTTTATGTCTCATTGTTGTCTCCTACTGTAACTATCATCTTGTACACATATATCCCACTTATGTAGCTGTATCTCACATGTTCAGCTATCTCTCTGATGTAACTGTCTCTCACTTATGCAGCTGTCTCTACCTTGTGCAACTATCTCACCTATGTAGCTGTCTCTCTTGTACAGCTATCTCACTTATGTAGCTGTCTCTCACTTGTGCAGCTATCTCTCGCTGCTATAACTGTCTCACTGTTGTAACTATCTCTCACTGATGCAGTTGTCTCTCACACGTGCAGCTATCTCTGTTGTAACTGTCTCTCACTGTTGTAGCTATCTCACACACATGCAACTGTCTCTCCCTTGTGCAGCTATCTCTCACTTATGCAGCTATCTATCTGTCTGTAATAATCTCTCACATGTGCAGCTGTCCCTCACCTATGCAGCTGTCTCACCTATGCAGCTGTACGTCTCACACAGGTGCAGTTGTCAGCTGTCTTTCACTGTTGTAACTACGTTTTGAGATTTATCTGTGAAGGCCCCTTTGTGCAAAACCTTGTGGGACCTCCACTGGCTCAATAATTAGGTCAATAATTAGGTCAGATTACCGATGGTTGAAAACAAAGCTCTATTACAGAAATATAGGCATATTGGAGGTACTATTTCATATCTAATGTAATTATGACAACAAATAAGTGATAATTGTGCCATTCATAACATGCTAAAAGTGCAACCCTTCACATAAACTTGCAAAACAAAAGTGAACTGGAGTTTAGTTTAGCGTCATTTCCACCAGAGGGCATGCAACGTGGTGACGGAATTGCAAGATCACACACACTTATCAGTGGCGAATTTTATTGCAGCCCATGCCTCACACAGCAACTTTTTTTCCCTCTCTGATCACGTTCATGCTTTTTTATATAGTATGTAATGACCATTAAACCTTGTTGACTTTTATTGAACTTGCAATTGACCTGCTCAACGTCTGCCAGGTCAAATAGGATGTTATTTGCATCCATTCCTCTGTGTAGAACACAAACTTATTTACAGCAGTTCCACTGCGATGATCCAACTTTGTAGCATTGTGTAGACAAAAAGAAATTCTACCACGGAAAGATGTTTGAGAATTTATTCAGTGAGATAATTTCTGATAGTAAACAAAGCTTTTCTTCAGTTCATAAGATGGCCCTTTTCGTAAATTATGTATGCATTGTATTTCAGATTATTAAGATATTAGAAGGTATTTTTTAAACATTTCAAACTGCAAAACCTGTAAATTTATTGTATATTTTTGTATTTACATATCTTAGAATGTCCACAGAATGATAATGATTTGTATTCACAAGGGAATATGCAGACCTTTGTCGGCCACGGGCTGTGGCGCAGTTGGTTAGAGCACCAGCTTATTAGCACCAGTTCCTCTGTGGTGATCCAAAGGTCGTGGGTTTGATCCCCGGCCATGCCAAGATTGAACTCCTGATACAATTTCCCATATGAGCTAAGGCCGGTGCCTAAAGGGTTAACCCGTTGTCCTTGTAAAATTGTGACTAGGTGGGTTGTCATGTCAAGGACCTGCGACATTACAATTCAATGAGGCAGCACAATATCTGCTACAAGTAGGTCTCATCAAGAAATGACTAAAATAACGTAGAAACTGATTTAAAGCCACAAACAAACAAACCAACAAAAGGACCTTTGTCAGTTCTGATGCCCACCAGGGGTGCTATTGTTATCACAGCAGTTATGCTCCAAAATGTCTGGACACAGCAAGATGCAGTTTGTGGTGCACTTTTAAGAAGGCTGTACCTTTGTGGGCTCAAAGGCAATATGTTGGGTAGTTGGTCCTTATGAAATAAAATGTAGAAATGGAGTTTCTCAGGACCACCCCCGAACCCCTTTAAACAAAGGCACCAGAAACAATAATACCTGCGGCAACAAGGCAGAATGAACATAGCAGAATGAACACACAACTAACCAGCACAGTCCTCTAACTACAAGGTTACATGGCAAAAAGCCGTTGGATGGTCCCCAGAGAAGTAAGGTGTGGTTGTATCAAACCGCCATGTGTCATAAGCCCACCAACCGGTAATTCCCATCATTCCACGGAAAAGGGAAAGACTCGAGGAACATGTGTCGTATCGTGAGCTTCCAAGAAAGTGTTTCTGACCTTGTGTAGTCATTGACTGATCCTATATATTTTTGTTTGCAATTATATAAGATAGCATAATATCAGGGACATTAATTCCATGATCCATGGTTGCTAGTTACATAGGCATATGTAATACCAAGAGATACACGGGAATGTTCCTTTTATATTTTGGGTTGCTAGGCTATTGTGACGAAGGGCAGTGATTAGATCCTATCCTTACCACTTGCAACAAAAGTCTATGGTCTCCTAAATGTTGCTATCTTTACTCAATACAGATGCTAGTTTCCAAATTTACTATAGACTACATGCCCAAGATCGGAGACCTTTTGACCTTCATTTGAATCATCAGTTCTGCAATCATCTTCTGACTCAGATGCTGGTATTGAAGGTCTGTTCAGTACTGTGTAAAGACATTATTTAAGCAACAGCTTACATGTGTTCCGCCTCCATGGAAACGATGTACAATGAAACCGAAAACAAACCAGGTAGAAATGACCAAATATATGGTGTTATACAAGGCACACAGTTGGTTATATTGTTAACTGTGCTCAGGCCATTGGCATGGAGTTGGGGCAGGTAACTTAATAGTGTCTATAAATTGGATCAGACAGCAAGTTACTAGGGAAGATATCAATCGTTTTATGAGGCACTTGCAATACATAACATTAAGGAATCTGGATGGAGCCAAATCTACTATTATTGTTGACATCGTAGATTATTACACTTATCTTTTGTGACACTTGCCACAAGGTGTGCCGGTATATTATATTGCATTATATTTTAACATAATTAATTGCAAATATATCTTGTCATGGCATGCGAAGAGCATTAAATAAACAAATTAAGCAAATACATATTGTATTGGCAGTCACATAATTGTTATGATGTTTCACTTACATGATATATCGAAGTAATGACGTCTTTAAGATTAAGGTTCAGCTCAGAGCATTTTTTGGCGTGGTAGTGTTTGAATGTAAACAAGAAATATAATTGAATGGAGACTTCCACTAGATATATTTTAGTTTCTCTTCAACCTTTTAATATTTCGCTGCCAGCAAGTAGAAATGTGTATCAAACAACATTCTTTACAGACGACGTCATGTTGGACAAATACATTAAATGGGGAATGATTTCAATTGTTCTCATTTTGACTGTGTTATCATTTTGTAATGCATTGACATTGATAGCAGTGTACAGAACACCTGCTCTAAGAACAACTACAAATATTCTGATCATAAACCTTGCTTTGGTGGATATCTCTTGTGGACTTTCTTATCCTCTACATTATATACCTCCTAATCTCAACTTTTTTCTTGGGTCGAGGAGTTTTTGTATTTTCAGCATTGTCGGTATTTTTGTTACGATGGGAGGTTCAATTATATTTGTTTCTCTCATAGCATTCGAGCGATATTTGGCCATAGTTCATCCATTCACGTACCAAAGGATGGTCACTCGTAGACGGATACTGGTCATGTGTCTTGCCATTTGGGCCTATATCATCACCCAGCCCAGTATTTGGTTGCTTTCTGGTGACCGTTATTCGCCAGGGATGGATTGCTCGGTAATCCGTGTTACACCTGTTTTATTTTCGCTGCTATATGTCGATGTTCAAGGTGTAACACTTCTCGTCCTATGTATAGCAGCATATTTAAAAATATTTAGAGTGGCAATAAAACAGAAGAGAGCTATCCAAGCTCAAGAAATGGCGGTAAACAAAAAGAAATCAGATGACATGAAAACAGGTCAGTTAGCGTTTGTGATTTAATCATCTAAGGCTCATCAAGATAAGGCAATTTTATTTCCCACCAGTAGGTGATATATCATAATTCATCTACCAACTATTGACATCGTGGGGACAAATCAGTGCTCTTTGCCCAATTGCCGTCGTGTCTGAAAGTGTGACAACAAATATGCAAATTGGTCAAGAGATAGTCATGTTCGAATTACCTCATCCAGGTATCATAAACAGAAGAAAAAAAATATTGTTATGAAAAATATTTAATATTAGGTAGAAATGCTCAGCAAGGTCGCGATTGACCAGAAACATGAGAAAAATTAAACGTGCTCTTTCGGATAGAAGTGTTTAGAATAACTTTACATAAATATGTTACATTAATCAATCAAATATTTGCATTTACACTTCATGTCTTCAAGCATTTGAGTTGATTATTATTGTTTCATATAAGTTACTGTAAAATGAATTGTCATCTTCAATCAAATTAAATTTGAAGCACATATCTTATTTCAGTGAGGATGATGTTCACCATCATGGTCGTCATGATGGTTTGTTGGGCGCCATTTTCAATAGCACATGTGTTCATGTCTGATCAGTCTCCCAATGAGCAGGGGATCATATTAAAAATTATATTTACGTCCAGTGAACATTTGCTTATGGTGAATTCTTGCGTTAACCCACTTGTGTATGCTTGGCAGAGCACACCATTCAGAGCAGCATACAAGAAAATATTAGGAATCAAAATGAATGACAGGGAACGTCAAGCAGCAAATATCCAGCTTTCACCACGCGCTTCTACCAATTAGAACTGTTACTGGACAAAAGAAAAACAAATTAATTTGTAACATGATATTATTGAATCAAGCATTGACTGGTATGATGAATGGATATCAGCATTTATGCCATATGATACTTGATTATAATGATTGGGATAATTTTCTTACTATATCTGACTTTGGAGGTGAAATACTGCAAAAAGGAACATTCGTGGGGTATTAACAAGTTAAACTGGCCATTATGTCATTATTACTAGTTTTAGCACTTCCGGTGTACAATACCGGTGTAATGCCGTTGAGACCCAGTCATGGTTCTTTTTATGTCACTAATCAAAGATTTTAATCTTTAATTTACATATCGTGTATTCAATATCATCTGATGCCTTCAATATTCCTGGAGTAAATAAATTGTGGATGTTTAAAGTGAATTAAGCACGGTTGACGTTATTATTTTAAGATGTTCTTGAAATTAATTTGATTTAAAATGGCACGTATCGAATTATGAGAAAGAGGTTTTTTAATCATAATTTAAGGACTTAAATATAAATATAAACATTTTATTAATATAACGGTTTAAACATGCCTCATTGGAGGTCTCCCTGACCCTAATCATTAGTTAGTATTTTAGTATCATTATTAATATACATTTTTGTTCATTCTTGCCTGTAGTTTTCAGTGCTTTAAAGTTGAGTGTTGATCACTTCATTATTAATCTTGCTTGTAAATGACTATAAATCTGTTCTGAGTTCTAAGGTTAAAGTTCTTAAAATATTTCAAAATCTGTTGCAATGGGTTTTGTGTATAATCATTGAGATATATAATAATTGCGAACAATATAGCAAGGTGTTAATTATAGTTTTAATTAGATTTCATATTAATATCTCAGCTTACACTTACATAAATTATTTTTATATGTCTGAAATCGTGAGAACAAGAGGAAGGCAGTTATGTATGTTTAAAGAAGATTGTGCTTTATTTTGGCTCTGAAAATGACGTAATTGAAAACGTAATTGAAAACGAAATAATATGTTAATTATAGTTTTAAAGATTCCATATGCTGGTGTATGTGTGCACTTTTTTGTTTTCAACGTATCCAAGGTGGTCACTGTGTCACACTCGGAAACTGCTCTGATGCCAGTGGTCAGTTATATGTGTGTCTCACTTGTAAAACTGTATCTCACATGAGCAATTCTCTCTCATTTGTACTTTTCCCTCAACATTTGCAACTGACTCTTGATTATGACTCTTGATTGTTTCTGTGTGATTGGCTCATTTATGTAGCTGTCTCATCCATGTCAGGTTGCGTCAATCTTTTGTCTTACTCACTTTTATGTCTTACTCATGCATCTGTCTCTGTCAAAGCCATTTTTTGCAGATACCAAAAATCCAATGACAACAGTCTGCTGACAAGTACTCATCAAGGCTGTGTCGGACACTGACTTTTCTGCACAGCATGTTTGGTCAACGAAGGCTTCAACGCCCACTGAAAGGTTGGCAGTCTACGTACTCATCAAGGCTGTGTGGGATACTGAAAATTCATCATTGCTTGCTTGGTCCACAAAGGCTTCAACATCCACTGACAGGTTGACAGTTTGCTGACATTAAGGCTGTGTCGGACACTGAAAGTTCAGCATTGCTTGCTTGGTCCACAAAGGCTTCAACATCCACTGACAGGTTGACAGTCTGCTGACGAGTACTCATCAAGGCTGTGTCGGACACTGACTTTTCTGCACAGCATGTTTGGTCAACGAAGGCTTCAACGCCCACTGAAAGGTTGGCAGTCTACGTACTCATCAAGGCTGTGTGGGATACTGAAAATTCATCATTGCTTGCTTGGTCCACAAAGGCTTCAACATCCACTGACAGGTTGACAGTTTGCTGACATTAAGGCTGTGTCGGACACTGAAAGTTCAGCATTGCTTGCTTGGTCCACAAAGGCTTCAACATCCACTGACAGGTTGACAGTCTGCTGACGAGTACTCATCAAGGCTGTGTGGGACACTGAAAGTTCATCATTGCTTGCTTGATCCACAAAGGCTTCAACATCCACTGACAGGTTGACAGTCTGCTGACGAGTACTCATCAAGTCTGTGGGACACTGAAAGTTCATCATTGCTTGCTTGGTCCACAAAAGCCTCAAGGTCCACTTATAGGTTAGCAGTTTGCTGACATCAAGGCTGTGTCGGACACTGACAGTTCATCATTGCGTGCTTGGTCAGCAAAGCTTTAACATCCATTTGTTGGTAAATCATGCGACAATTTAAATTTCAGTCATGAAATTCTCCAGTCAAGTGCTTTCAGTTTGCGATCAAGAATGATATAAAAATATTAATTTTATTTTTTTAAAGTAATGTTATTGTGTAATATATGTTGTTCAAAGATTTCATATCAATAGTACGTGATGAGCCATACATAAGAAATGTAAAATTCATTTGTGTCAAAGTTTTGAACTTAGATAAATATTTTCTGTTTTTAGAAGGTGAAACCCAAATGAATTTACAAAAAAATGTTTTTGGTGTCCTTTAATCACAATACAAAAATATTTAAACTTTGTCGGAAACAAATATCTTTTAATCGTAAAAAAATGAAAACATGTTATATATTAACTAGAAGTCGAATTTCAATATTTCTTTGCAAGAATGTATAAATTATATGGGTTGAGAAATGATCATGTATATTGATCGGTGACTTGAAATAGCTATTTTATGATATGCCTATTAATGATTATATTTATTTTAAAAAATTGGAAAAAATGTGATTTGTTGGATAGTTTGTGGATTTTTACCATACTCTTGATATGAAATTTACTGTATAAAAAATTCTAACACTAAAGCTTCTAATCTTTAAGATCTATGTGGGGCTTTGAGATGTGATTCTTAAAAAAAAAAAGGTTTATGCGATTATTTTTATGAGTTAAAAAGTTATGTTTTTGTTAAATATTAGGCTATTTTTGGGGTTTTCTGGTACCGTTTTGTAAAAAAAACACTTTTTTCTAAAATTTGAGGTTCAATTTAAACTGGAAATTGATTCAGGACTATTATTCTTAAAGTGTCTTTATCAAGACCAAAAGCTTGAAATAAATGAAATAGAAGCCTTTTGACATATTAATTATGTATATACCATCCCTGTAAACTTGGCTAGTTTGCTGTTTTTCCTCCCTGTATAAACCAGCTTTTGAAAATAGGGATGAAAAATGGTCATAGCTTGATAACCATTACTCTATTACTGGTAAATGAGACCTTGTTTAAATCGTCTCGTTAAGCTGCATTCAATATGCTATTAAAATCAATATTTCAGTGACTGAAAAAACCATGACTTCCCCTACTTTTAGGTCTTAGAACCTGAAGCAGCATTCGGGATCTAGCTCAAAATTGCATTTTCCCCTTTAACCTACCTCAGGATTGGAATGCAAACTTAAATTTATAAACTGCGTTTTAATCATGTGAAATTGCTTTTGGTTTTGTATGATGTGCATATCACTCAACAAAAGGCCCAATATGCTCCAAAATGTCACCTAGCTATCTGTAAATACATATAAATGTACCTATAATATTAACTCCCTTCTTCATCCAAAATAAATGTTTTAATACAGTGCAATTTTATAAGTATATATGATATAAATTTAACGACTTTCTCAGCACTTTTGGGTACGATATCAGACGTGTCAGTGTTAGTGTGTTTATGAGATTCCCCATGCTCATCCCTCTGCAAGATTCACCACTTTACTTATTCCAGCTGCAAATAGCTTTTGCTGCTTTATTGCCATCACCTCCTTTTCCACTGCCAATCGCTCCCGCTGCACTGCCAGCATCTCCTCTAAGACATTTGTTTGACTTTTATACTCCAGAAAAAGCTGTTCACCTTTAATCACAATATTGAAATATTTTATATAAATCAAACATTTGAGCTGTCATAAATGTTATAGTAAAGTCAACTTGAGAAATTGTTTCAGAAATATATATTTGTCAAAGATGTTATTTGGTTTTTGGTTTAATTGCATTACTCTGTTGTACATGAAATCAACTAAAAGATATATATGACCATATATATGAGACAGATTTCGCAAGTTTGTTCACGTTTTTTTGTAATAAAATACTCATCTTCTTTACCTGTACAATTAACATGAAAATAATAGATCATGCAATTCTTAGAATAATTGTTTTCTCCATTTTCCAAAAAAAAAAAAGAAAAACTTTTTATGTGTCTTTCATATTGCTCAAAAAGATCCCAACATGAAAATGTCCCCTTTGTTTATTGTATAAAGTCATTATTGTATAAAGTCATAATTTCTATCAATTGAACCCCAGACCATCAGACCATCAGAGACAGATGTCTTACCCACTGAGCCTTGTTGAATAGTATGATTTTACTCTCTCACTGGTAAATCACACAAATATATCACTTTATCAAATTGGTTTATAAAGGGATATTTAGTAATTTCACACAGCAGACAAAGTTAAATTTATAGACTAAAATGATCTAAGATGACATCAATTAAAATGCAAATAGATGAAAAAAAACAGATATCTATAGCTCATCTCATTTAAATCTAACCATTTTCTAGTTCATTCTCTATAGGTAGGTATATAAGGTTAGCTAAGTATTTATATTGAATATGAGGTGTGTCATATAATGTCCAGACACATTTTATATGTTTAACTCAAACTTAAAACAGAAAATTCTAATAAGCCAAAGAAAGTCAGTTATTGGAGTGGTGCATATTTTTCCGGAGAAGTCATATGAAAGTAGTCCGGTTGGATGTTAGTTTCATAGGGAGTAAATGCGACTGGTAGTATAGAGAAAACGTGTAAGGGAGACTTGGCGCTAACAGGTGTATTATGCATAAATGTGTGTATTATGCATAGATATGTGGTTTGGCAGGGAAACCAGCTGAGTTGTGATAGGGAGACTTGCCTCTGATAATCCCGCCTTAGGATGTAATTGATCTGCTTCCAAAATCAGAGCCTGATTCCAAACTACCATACACATGACTGTGTGAATCTAACCTGTAGTCTCAACTGAAAAAGGGAGACTGTCTTGCAACCAAACTTCGGAAATGGTTCATGTATCAATGTAAAATGTTTGCCACTGATCAATGGGCTGTATAAAGTATCACCTGTGACTATCTTGTGTAAAATGATAGGCCACCTTTATACTTCCTTGATCGAAGGAGCTTGCCACAGAAAGACAATACAGCTCTAACTCATGCCGCATTTTGATTTTTGAAATATGATATGTATGACTCTGGCCAAGACAAATCAATCGAATAATATCCAGAGCATATATTGTGAAGTGAAAAAACATCATTTGATAACAGAGATAGATTTCAATACTTAAATGAGGACATGATATAAGTTATATCAGGTTAGATACTAAAGCCTGCCAATGCTCTTATCTTAGATTAAAATGGGGAGATGACCTTTTATTATATTACGGACAACACACAAACCACAACCTTTGTGAAAAATATTTGTCTTGAAGGTGTATAATACGTTAAATGACGCTTCTGGTGGAATTATTGATTGCTGCAGTCAGGTTTTGTGGCCAGTAGGCCCATGAGCTGTCTGTAAACCAAATGATTAGAATAGATTTTATCTCAGCCATGTGTCTAAATATAGTATTACTATATATATAAACTAAGGGCATGAAAACTGTTGTCAATCTGATGTATCAAATTAGACTTAAAATAGTTAGGTACATTCTAAAATTTAAAGGATATTATCCATACAATGCTAGGATAGCAAAGCATTTTTAGAAACTATAACCCTTACCTTATTCTTCCTTGAAATATTTATTTCATGGAGTTGAAATTTATGTTCCAAGAGAAATGAGAAAAGACCTGTGGTTGGGTGGTGGAACACCCTGTAAATAATAATGTTCTCAAGGAAATTTACAAATTTTGCACCCCCTGGTGTTTATTTGCTCATAACATCTGCAATGAACTACAAGGCATTGCCACACCCTCCTGAGCACAGGATTAAAATAGTGTTCTGTGGGACACTTCATTTCTATAATTCCCTTAACTGGATCACAGGCTTTTCTATATTTATACAAGTGATCAAAGATTTGGGCAGAAATATTAATCAAGGCAGGGCTAATTTTTGAAACTCTGATTATATGGCACAGAACAGAAATATCCAAACTTCAAGGTCATACATGGATTAAAAATGATCTCATCCAAGGTTGTGATTTCAGCTTTCACCCCTTTAGTTGTATATGACAGAAGGGAGAATTGACATTGCATTGATCTCACAATTTTGGCACTCTCTTAGCTTTTCAGATTCCCTGTGAGTAGGCCAATCATGATTGATTTTGGACTGGGTATATACTTGATGGTGTCATACAGGAATTGATATTTGAAGCACAAATCAGTTCACAATTTGATAAATAATAGTAAATGTTCATGATAATACATTCACGTGTCATTATCATAATGCGGAAGGATCTAAACACACGCACAATTGTTTAACACAAAATAAATTTACAATACTGTTTACAAAATATTCAAGTTACATATTGCATCGGCTGGACACGAGAAAGGAATATAAATTTGATATAACAAATTTAACCATGGAACCTGTTAGCGGCGTGTCTGTCCAAGTTTGGAATATCACAGAAGTGGTAACAAATAACCCATCTATTGCAACATTTTTTTCTGGTCATGTTTCTTTGGACCGAAAGATCAAACTTGGCATCATGATTATTGCGACATTTCTTTGCCTGGTTACCTTCTGTAATGTTCTCACAATTATTGCAGTCTTTCGGAAACCTGCTTTGCGATCAACCACTAATATTCTGATAATAAACTTAGCATTGGCTGACATGTCGTGTGGATTCACATTTCCGCTTTATGTTACTGTCCCAAACTTGAACGTACTTGTTGAGAATAGGCTGGTATGTATCATAAGCCTGGTGGGAGTGGTTTGCTCACTAAGTTGTTCATTGCTTTCCCTTGGGTCTATTGCTCTGGAGAGATATTTGGCAATAGTTCATCCCTTTCTTTATCAAAGAGCAGTCACTTTTCGGAGACTTGTTATTCTCTGTATTTGTCTATGGGTGTATTCCTGTATTCAGTCAAGTTTCTGGCTCCTTATGTTTGGGCGATTTTACCCTGGAATGTATTGCATGGCGGAAAACGTGTATCCTCTTCTGTATTCTCTGATGTATGTTGACTCCCACTGTGTTGGAATACTAACTATATGTCTTGTCCTGTATTTCAAGATCTACAAGGTAGCCATGAAGCAGAAAAGGGCTATCCAAGCTCAAGAGCTTGCTCTTGGAAACAAGAAGTCAGCTGATGATATGAAAACAGGTAATTCACCAAATAATATTAGTTATTTCCCATGAATAACTTTGGCATGTTTTAAGAGTAACAAGCTTAATCAGTAACACAATGTCAAATATATATATATATATATATATATATATATATATATATATATATATATATATATATATATATATATATATATATATATATATATATATATATATATATATATATATATATATATATATATATATATATATATATATATATATATATATATATATATATATATATATACACCATTGTACCAGTTATATAGTATGACATGACTTTATGTTTTTTTATTTTAAAGCTAAGATGATGTTTACCATTCTGGTGTTCATGATGATGTGCTGGGCTCCATTTACGGTCATGCACCTAATGACATTTCTCATGCCCCTCAATGACCAAGACACTGTCTTCAAGGTTTTCTATGTTGCATTTGCTCACTTACTGATAGTTAATTCATGCATCAACCCACTGGTTTATGCCTGGCAGAGCACACCATTCAGGGCCGCCTATAAGGAGATATTGGGAATCAAACTGAGCCAAAAGGAAAGACAGGTCCACTTGGTCAATACAGTCACTTCTGATGTGTAAATCACCGAGGGTACAACAAGTCAAAAGAGATTATTTATGGAAGTAAAAGAGCAGATTTGAGGGAGAAACATATCGGGTATAAGGCCTGTAACATGTTTACCAAGTGGGTTGGTAACTCCAGGAGTAAGAGGTCATTTCAATTTGGACCAGGAACTTTACCCTTTGCAAATTAAACAGGGAGGTTTAATGTTTTGAATGTAAATAAATGTGTGTGAGAAATGCAACAATGGTTTAGTTGAACATGAAATGCATTTTTATGTGTCTGCACCGAATATATTTCAAAGAGATATTTATTGCAAGACAGAGTTTCAGATCATTATCCAATAGATTACATGATGGTGAAGAAATGTATATTTGTCAAAGAATGAATGGAAGGAAGTTGAGAGAATGCTTGGAATGTAAGACAATGTACATGTATAATGAAAATAACTACTTTGTTTTTCAATGCTTGAGTTATTCAGCTACTGATACACATTTATAATTATAGTTATTGATAAACTGTTAAAGCATTCATGAAATGAGGTTTTTAAGCACTTTTTCCTTGCATAATATAATCGTCTATACCCCTAAATGTTATTACCCATCATATTTCCCCTACATAGATTTCTGTACCATTTGAAAGTGGATGAGTCTTCTACAAAAGTCCAAGTCATCCATTGCATATTTTGTCAACAAAGTTTATTTAGCAGACCAGTGAAAACACCTGCTTAGTAAGTTTTTGCTAGCTATGGGGCACCTTCAGATTGGGACAATGGAGTGATTTGGTTGACAGAGCCCTGTTTGGCCATTAAAGATTGTCCACTGGTACAGGCCTAACATATTGACAGACCACAATACAGGTCAAATAAATGTGGAAAACTGGTTGTCAAAAGACTACAGCCAGGACTTGGCACTATCAACTAAACACAATAACCATGGTTAGTGTATTTTGGTTGATTTTAGTTTCGTGGCCACATACCATTTAAGCATACCGCAAACCTCTGTAAAATTGCCTGTGACCTCTGTGATTTCATGAATGCTTTAATTTTTTGGGTAGTTCAGAATGAAATTCAGTATTGTGTATTTATTATGTATATACTACAATGTCACTTAAATAAATAAAATCAATATTAATAAAAAAAGATCATATTTTCAAGGCCTCTGTACTTACCCTCATAACACAAGATTTTCTATAAAAGGGAGACCTACTGATGTGCGACACACTTTGGTATTCTCAACTCGAGCAAACCTAAGGATTTTGTGATGATTTAGATGCCTTTTGTGAAATGTAAATAAGTCTTTACGTCACAGAATTACTCGATAAAGATTAAAAAGTTGTCGAATAGATTAGTTCAGAACAATAGTTTGGCATCGAATCTCAAAGGAATACTGCACCGCACTGTCCAATGCTGTCCAACATCTTGAATTGTCTTGTGTTTTATACGATATTGCTTCAGCTTTCACTTTTATTCAAATAATTTATTAGCATTAGACTGTAGTGAGAATTTTACGTGTAATAAAAAATAATTGAAATTGTAAATGTTGTTTGGAATTAAAGTGGATTGAATGAATGATAGCTTTATGGCACATCAACCGTTACGGCCATTAGGTGTTCGCCATTCGTTTGGGGAACGTGGTTGGTCTATATAGTGAGTTAACGTTTACTTTATAGTAAGACCCCGATATTTAATTGATAAATTACCAATGCATCATTATGACACCATGGCTCCCTGCAGTTGATGAAATAGTGTGCAAATACAACAGACCATTTGCAGAGCATTTACAACTTCGATTACCAAATCCCGACCTCAGTATTACTCCCTACTTATTGCCATATTTAATTAAAATACAGGGATTCTGATTAATGGTCGAATAATTGAGTATTTAACTTTCTTTACAGCCAAGTCAAAATCTTTTACATGACGGCGAACTCTTCGATAAATTTCAAAATACACTTTATTGAAGCTCATGAGACCTTTTTTTCAAAATTGTGTCCATTGAATGTAAAAAGTGTGAATCGGACCAGTTCACCATATCTTTTCTTTAAATGCAACTGCCCACTAATATGTGTAAAATCAGTAAAATTTATAAAATGATAAATAAATTCTAAAGCCCACATCATGTAGTTGGCATATCCACCACTGAAATTGGTTTTGTGGAATATTCATTAAACAAATCATTTATCTTGCACTATATATGTCCTTTTTGGGCGGCAGGAGAAAAAAGAAATCCTGAAGACACTGCTCTCTTTAACCTTAAATACAATAATGTTTTAGTTGTTTCAATGGATATATATTTTCGACTGAACAAACAATACACAATGACAAGATCACGAAAGTTTAGAAGCATATTTATTTTTAATGAATTAAACAGCTAATTCAATAAAATAGGTTCAGTGGATTTTATTTGATTGAACTTTTCTAACAAAACTTTTGATATCATCAGCGAGAAGCTTTGGCTCCTCGAAAGCAGCAAAGTGTCCTCCACGGGGCATGTACGTGAACTGCACAATGTTTTTGAACTTGTACGCTGCTATAGTCTCGGGGCTAAGGACAATCTCATTTGGAAATAGTGCTAGACCACTAGGAACTGTAACAGGCTCACTATCCAACTTCCAGACAACTGGACAGAGGAAAACTTCCTTGTAGAAACGCACTGATGATGCTATAGTTTCAGTGGTCCAGTATATCATCACATTGGTAAGCAGCTCATCCAGAGTGTAATGTTTGGTTAGCCCTCCATCTGGAAGAGCAATGTAAGCTGGATTGGTCCAGACCGAAAACTTCTCAAGAATGTATGCTGCCAAGCCCACTGGAGAATCGTTCAACCCAAATGCAAGCGTGTCAGGTTTAGTAGCTTGAATATGTGCATATCCTGTTTCCTTTAATAAAACCTCAAAGACCTTTCCAGTTGGTGTAAATCTTTCTCTTTCCTCTTCTTTGAGAAACAATGATGGGAAGAATGAAGCAGCAAGCTGGTGCAAACTAGCAACCGAATCATACATTCCTGGTGAAAACATATTTAAATGGACCCCTAATATATTTTGTGGATATCTTTGGGCCATGATAGTAGCAATAAAAGAGCCCCAATCACCTCCTTGTAGATAGTAGGTCTTGTGTCCAAGGCGCTGCATTAATGTGTTGAAGATACGTGCAGCAGCAGGTTGGCTGAAGCCGGGCTGATGAGGGGGTTCAGAGAACCCATACCCTGGTATGGAGGGGCAGATTACCTCATATGCCTCATCTGATCCCTCAGTGAGAAGTGGAATTAACTTGTAAAACTCCAAGATAGAACCAGGCCAACCATGGATTATCATAATTGGATGAACAACTGAAAAAGACATTTGATCAAAAAATGAAAAGAGTATTTATTTATTCTACTTATCCTGAGCAAAATTGTATAAACAGTTCCATTTAAAATAAATCACCAAACCTTTTGCATTTGTTGGTTTCACATGCAAGAAATGTACATCAATCCCTTCTATCTTGGTCTTGAATTGTGGGAAGGAGTTCAAGATGGACTCCTGTTTCCTCCAGTCATATTTGGTGGCCCAGTATTCTGCTACTTCCTTCATATAATCAACCCTCATGCCATATGAGAAATCATTGACAAATCCTTCACCCCATCTGGTTTTGTTAATTCGAGTTTTTAAATTTTTGAGGGTTTTGTCCGAAACCTTTATTTTAAATTCCCGAATTGAAGTATCAGTTTCAGGTTGAGGTTCGCCATGGCCGAACCAGGTAGGTTCAACTATTGGTTCTTCTTCATCCAGTGGTGTGGCTAATTGTGAATAGATAACATAGGCTGTTACTATTCCTCCGATGAGAAGAATCCAGGTTGCCTTACCCATGTTGCTATCACCTTAGGAAGGTCTAAAAACACATGTGTGTGAACTTTGTTACTTATTCACTATTCACAGTTCATTATTCAAATTTTTTCCTAAATTTGTAGTAAATTATGTCAACATGTCAGATTTCCAAAATTATGTTCCAAATATGACCGAGCTGAATTTTGTGCCATAATATGTGAAAGGAAATTATAATAATAATAAAACCCAAAATATAATTTAAACAAGGGGTAAAAAAACAAGTGCAGGTCGATTCAATGTTCACCAAATTTGGTATACGGGTCAAGGAGGGTCCCATAATGTCATTTATGAAGCGTTTCCCCGGCGCTAATTACGGTGACAAGATGGCGCCACTCACAACTTAAAGATTTCAATAATTAAATAAAATGAATCCTGATATTCCAAGTGAAAAAGACATGGCGCAGGTCGATTCAATGTTCCCCAAATTTTGCATACTGGTCAAGGAGGGTCTCATAATGTTATTTATGAAGCGTTTCCCCTGCGCTATTTACGGAGACAAGATGGTGCCACTCACAACTTTAAGATTTCAATATTTAAATAAAATGAATCCTGATATTCCAAGTGAAAAAGACATGGCGCAGGTCGATTCAATGTTCCCCAAATTTTGCATACGCGTCAAGGAGAGACCCATAATGTTATTTATGAAGCGTTTCCCCGGCGCTATTTACGGTGACAAGATGGCGCCACTCACAACTTTAAGATTTCAATAATTAAATAAAATGAATCCTGATATTCCAAGTGAAAAAGACATGGCGCAGGTCGATTCAATGTTCCCCAAATTTGGTATAGGGGTCAAGGAGGGTCCCATAATGTTATTTATGAAGCGTTTCCCCGGCGCTATTTACGATGACAAGATGGCGCCACTCACAACTTTTAAGATTTCAATAATTAAATAAAATGAATCCTGATATTCCAAGTGAAAAAGACATGGCGCAGGTCGATTCAATGTTCCCCAAATTTGGTATAGGGGTCAAGGAGGGTCCCATAATGTTATTTATGAAGCGTTGACCCGGCGCTATTTACGGTGACAAGATGGCGCCACTCACAACTTTAAGATTTAAATAATTAGATAAAATGAATCCTGATATTCCAAGTGAAAAAGATATGGCGCAGGTCGATTCAATGTTCCCCAAATTTTGCATACGGGTCAAGGAGGGACCCATAATGTTATTTTTCAAGTGTTTCCCCGGCGCTATTTACGGTGACAAGATAGCGCCACTCACAACTTTAAGATTTAAATAATTAAATAAAATGAATCCTAATATTCCAAGTGAAAAAGACGTGGCGCAGGTCGATTCAATGTTCCCCAAATATGGCATACGGGTCAAGGAGGGACCCATAATGTTATTTATCAAGCGTTTCCCCGGCGCTATTTACGGTGACAAGATGGCGCCACTCACAACTTTAAGATTTCAATAATTAATTTCAATTAATCCTAATATTCCAAGTGATAAAGACATGGCGCAGGTCGATTCAATGCTCCCCGAATTTGGTATACGGGTTAAGGAAGGTCCCATAATGTTATTTATCAAGCATTTTCCCGGCGCTATTTAGGGTGACAAGATGGCGCCACTCACAACTTTTAAGATTTTAATAATTAAATTTAATAAATCCTAATATTTCAATTAAAAAAGACATGGCGCAGGTCGATTCAATGTTCCCCGAATTTTGCATACGGATCAAGGAGGGACCCATAATGTTATTTATGAAGCGTTTCCCCGGCGCTATTTACGGTGACAAGATGGCGCCACTCACAACTTTAAGATTTCAATAATTAAATAAAATGAATCCTAATATTCCAAGTGAAAAAGACATGGCGCAGGTCGATTCAATGTTCCCCAAATTTTGCATACGCGTCAAGGAAGGTCCCATAATGTTATTTATGAAGCGTTTCCGCGGCGCTATTTAGGGTGACAAGATGGCGCCACTCACAACTTTCAGATTTCAATAATTAAATAAAATGAATCCTGATATTCCAAGTGAAAAAGACATGGCGCAGGTCGATTCAATGTTCCCCAAATTTTGCATACGGGTCAAGGAGGGTCCCATAATGTTATTTATGAAGCGTTTCCGCGGCGCTATTTACGGTGACAAGATGGCGCCGTTCACAACTTTAAGATTTCAATAATTAAATAAAATGAATCCTGATATTCCAAGTGAAAAAGACATGGCGCAGGTCGTTTCAATGTTCCCCAAATTTTGCATATAGGCCAAGGAGGGACCCATAATGTTATTTTTCAAGTGTTTCCTTGGCGCTATTTACGGTGACAAGATAGCGCCACTCACAACTTTAAGATTTAAATAATTAAATAAAATGAATCCTAATATTCCAAGTGAAAAAGACGTGGCGCAGGTCGTTTCATTGTTCCCCAAATTTGGCATACGGGTCAAGGAGGGACCCATAATGTTATTTTTCAAGTGTTTCCCCGGCGCTATTTACGATGACAAGATGGCGCCACTCACAACTTTTAAGATTTAAATAATCAAATAAAATGAATCCTAATATTCCAAGTGAAAAAGACATGGCGCAGGTCGATTCAATGTTCCCCAAATTTTGCATGCCGGCCAAGGAGGGACCCATAATGTTATTTATCAAGCGTTTCCCCGGCGCTATTTACGGTGACAAGATGGCGCCACTCACAACTTTAAGATTTCAATAATTAATTTCAATTAATCCTAATATTCCAAGTGATAAAGACATGGCGCAGGTCGATTCAATGCTCCCCGAATTTGGTATACGGGTTAAGGAAGGTCCCATAATGTTATTTATGAAGCGTTTCCCCGGCGCTATTTACGGTGACAAGATGGCGCCACTCACAACTTTTAAGATTTAAATAATTAAATAAAATGAATCCTGATATTCCAAGTGAAAAAGACGTGGCGCAGGTCGATTCAATGTTCCCTAAATTTTGCATGCAGGCCAAGGAGGGACCCATAATGTTATTTATCAAGCGTTTTCCCGGCGCTATTTAGGGTGACAAGATGGCGCCACTCACAACTTTAAGATTTTAATAATTAAATTAAATAAATCCTAATATTTCAAGTAAAAAAGACATGGCGCAGGTCGATTCAATGTTCCCCGAATTTGATATACGGGTTAAGGAAGGTCCCATAATGTTATTTATGAAGCTTTTCCCCGGCGCTATTTACGGTGACAAGATGGCGCCACTCACAACTTTTAAGATTTCAATAATTAAATAAAATGAATCCTGATATTCCAAGTGAAAAAGACGTGGCGCAGGTCAATTCAATGTTCCCTAAATTTTGCATGCGGGCCAAGGAGGGACCCATAATGGTATTTATCAAGCGTTTTCCCGGCACTATTTAGGGTGACAAGATGGCGCCACTCACAACTTTAAGATTTAAATAAATAAATAAAATGAATCCTGATATTCCAAGTGAAAAAGCCATGGCGCAGGTCGATTCAATGTTTCCCAAATTTTGCATATGCGTCTAGGAGGGTCCCATAATGTTATTTATGAAGCGTTTCCCCGGCGCTATTTACGGTGACAAGATGGCGCCACTCATAACTTTAAGATTTCAATAATTAAATAAAATGAATCCTGATATTCCAAGTGAAAAAGACATGGCGCAGGTCGATTCAATGTTCCCCAAATTTTGCATACGCGTCTAGGAGGGTCCCATAATGTTATTTATGAAGCGTTTCCCCGGCGCTATTTACGGTGACAAGATGGCGCCACTCACAACTTTAAGATTTCAATAATTAAATAAAATGGATCCTGATATTCCAAGTGAAAAAGACATGGCGCAGGTCGATTCAATGTTCCCCAAATTTGGTATAGGGGTCAAGGAGGGTCCCATAATGTTATTTATGAAGCGTTTCCCCGGCGCTATTTACGATGACAAGATGGCGCCACTCACAACTTTTAAGATTTCAATAATTAAATAAAATGAATCCTGATATTCCAAGTGAAAAAGACATGGCGCAGGTCGATTCAATGTTCCCCAAATTTGGTATAGGGGTCAAGGAGGGTCCCATAATGTTATTTATGAAGCGTTGACCCGGCGCTTTTTACGGTGACAAGATGGCGCCACTCACAACTTTAAGATTTAAATAATTAGATAAAATGAATCCTGATATTCCAAGTGAAAAAGATATGGCGCAGGTCGATTCAATGTTCCCCAAATTTTGCATACGGGTCAAGGAGGGACCCATAATGTTATTTTTCAAGTGTTTCCCCGGCGCTATTTACGGTGACAAGATAGCGCCACTCACAACTTTAAGATTTAAATAATTAAATAAAATGAATCCTAATATTCCAAGTGAAAAAGACGTGGCGCAGGTCGATTCAATGTTCCCCAAATATGGCATACGGGTCAAGGAGGGACCCATAATGTTATTTTTTAAGTGTTTACCCGGCGCTATTTACGATGACAAGATGGCGCCACTCACAACTTTTAAGATTTAAATAATCAAATAAAATGAATCCTGATATTCCAAGTGAAAAAGACATGGCGCAGGTCGATTCAATGTTCCCCAAATTTTGCATGCCGGCCAAGGAGGGACCCATAATGTTATTTATCAAGCGTTTCCCCGGCGCTATTTACGGTGACAAGATGGCGCCACTCACAACTTTAAGATTTCAATAATTAATTTCAATTAATCCTAATATTCCAAGTGATAAAGACATGGCGCAGGTCGATTCAATGCTCCCCGAATTTGGTATACGGGTTAAGGAAGGTCCCATAATGTTATTTATGAAGCGTTTCCCCGGCGCTATTTACGGTGACAAGATGGCGCCACTCACAACTTTTAAGATTTAAATAATTAAATAAAATGAATCCTGATATTCCAAGTGAAAAAGACGTGGCGCAGGTCGATTCAATGTTCCCTAAATTTTGCATGCAGGCCAAGGAGGGACCCATAATGTTATTTATCAAGCGTTTTCCCGGCGCTATTTAGGGTGACAAGATGGCGCCACTCACAACTTTAAGATTTTAATAATTAAATTAAATAAATCCTAATATTTCAAGTAAAAAAGACATGGCGCAGGTCGATTCAATGTTCCCCGAATTTGGTATACGGGTTAAGGAAGGTCCCATAATGTTATTTATGAAGCTTTTCCCCGGCGCTATTTACGGTGACAAGATGGCGCCACTCACAACTTTTAAGATTTCAATAATTAAATAAAATGAATCCTGATATTCCAAGTGAAAAAGACGTGGCGCAGGTCAATTCAATGTTCCCTAAATTTTGCATGCGGGCCAAGGAGGGACCCATAATGGTATTTATCAAGCGTTTTCCCGGCACTATTTAGGGTGACAAGATGGCGCCACTCACAACTTTAAGATTTAAATAAATAAATAAAATGAATCCTGATATTCCAAGTGAAAAAGCCATGGCGCAGGTCGATTCAATGTTTCCCAAATTTTGCATATGCGTCTAGGAGGGTCCCATAATGTTATTTATGAAGCGTTTCCCCGGCGCTATTTACGGTGACAAGATGGCGCCACTCATAACTTTAAGATTTCAATAATTAAATAAAATGAATCCTGATATTCCAAGTGAAAAAGACATGGCGCAGGTCGATTCAATGTTCCCCAAATTTTGCATACGCGTCTAGGAGGGTCCCATAATGTTATTTATGAAGCGTTTCCCCGGCGCTATTTACGGTGACAAGATGGCGCCACTCACAACTTTAAGATTTCAATAATTAAATAAAATGGATCCTGATATTCCAAGTGAAAAAGACATGGCGCAGGTCGATTCAATGTTCCCCAAATTTGGTATAGGGGTCAAGGAGGGTCCCATAATGTTATTTATGAAGCGTTTCCCCGGCGCTATTTACGATGACAAGATGGCGCCACTCACAACTTTTAAGATTTCAATAATTAAATAAAATGAATCCTGATATTCCAAGTGAAAAAGACATGGCGCAGGTCGATTCAATGTTCCCCAAATTTGGTATAGGGGTCAAGGAGGGTCCCATAATGTTATTTATGAAGCGTTGACCCGGCGCTATTTACGGTGACAAGATGGCGCCACTCACAACTTTAAGATTTAAATAATTAGATAAAATGAATCCTGATATTCCAAGTGAAAAAGATATGGCGCAGGTCGATTCAATGTTCCCCAAATTTTGCATACGGGTCAAGGAGGGACCCATAATGTTATTTTTCAAGTGTTTCCCCGGCGCTATTTACAGTGACAAGATAGCGCCACTCACAACTTTAAGATTTAAATAATTAAATAAAATGAATCCTAATATTCCAAGTGAAAAAGACGTGGCGCAGGTCGATTCAATGTTCCCCAAATATGGCATACGGGTCAAGGAGGGACCCATAATGTTATTTTTTAAGTGTTTACCCGGCGCTATTTACGATGACAAGATGGCGCCACTCACAACTTTTAAGATTTAAATAATCAAATAAAATGAATCCTGATATTCCAAGTGAAAAAGACATGGCGCAGGTCGATTCAATGTTCCCCAAATTTTGCATGCCGGCCAAGGAGGGACCCATAATGTTATTTATCAAGCGTTTCCCCGGCGCTATTTACGGTGACAAGATGGGGCCACTCACAACTTTAAGATTTCAATAATTAATTTCAATTAATCCTAATATTCCAAGTGATAAAGACGTGGCGCAGGTCGATTCAATGTTCCCCGAATTTGGTATACGGGTTAAGGAAGGTCCCATAATGTTATTTATGAAGCGTTTCCCCGGCGCTATTTACGGTGACAAGATGGCGCCACTCACAACTTTTAAGATTTCAATAATTAAATAAAATGAATCCTGATATTCCAAGTGAAAAAGACGTGGCGCAGGTCGATTCAATGTTCCCTAAATTTTGCATGCGGGCCAAGGAGGGACCCATAATGTTATTTATCAAGCGTTTTCCCGGCGCTATTTAGGATGACAAGATGGCGCCACTCACAACTTTAAGATTTTAATAATTAAATTAAATAAATCCTAATATTTCAAGTAAAAAAGACATGGCGCAGGTCGATTCAATGTTCCCCGAATTTGGTATTCGGGTTAAGGAGGTTCCCATAATGTTATTTATGAAGCGTTTTCCCGGCGCTATTAACGGTAACAAGATGGCACTTCATACTACTTTAAGATTTCAAAAATGTTAAATCCTAATATTCCAAGTGAAAAAGACGTAACGCAGGTCGATTCAATGTTCACCAAATTTGGCATACGGGTCAAGGAGGGTCCCATGATTTTATTCATGAAGTGTTTCCCCGGCATTATTTACTGTAACAAGATGGCGCCACTCACAACTTTAAGGAACTTCAATAATAAAATATCAAGTATGTCTAAGGCCCCACTACCCAATCAAAATTCCTTTTAGTACTTTCACCCCTCATCCCAGTCACACATATGACAAAAATGATATTTTTTCGCCACTTTTAGGCTTCACCAGGGGAAAATAGATATTCCAATAAACTCAAAATTATGCTCTCATATTAAAGGGATCTAGATATAAACTAGAAATGTCTATCAAGTATGTAAGGCCCCACTACCCAATCAAAATTCATTTTAGTACTTTCACCCGTCATCCCAGTCACACATATGACAAAAATGATATTTTTTCGCCACTTTTAGGCTTCCCCAGGGGAAAATAGATATTCCAATAAACTCAAAATTATGCTCTCATATTGAGGGGTCTAGATATAAACTAGAAATGTCTATCAAGTATGTCTAAGACCCCATTACCCATTCAGTTCATTTTAGCACTCCATTCAGTATGTTTTATGAAAATTATGAATTTTTGACTTTTAGACTTCACCAGGGGAAAAGGGCTACTCCACTGAATTCAGAATTATGCTCTCATATTGGGGGTCTAAACACTTTAGACATTAAGACTTCAGAAGGGGAAAAGGGGACTCCATTGAACTCATCTTCTAGACAAAATCTAGACATGTCTACGAAGTCTAAGGCCCTATTAGACAATCAAATTTTCTTTTAGTACTCACATCTCCATTCATACCATTAACAAAGCCGAATGTATTGTCAGGGGAAAATTGCTACTCCATTGAACACAGATTTATACCCTTATATTGAGGGGTCTAGGCATAATCTAGACATGTCTACCAGGAATGTTTAAGGCCCGATTAGTCAATCAAAATTCCTTTTAGTACCTTCACATCTCATACCAATCAGTAAGTCAAATATATTGACTTTGTCAGAGTAAAACGGGCTTACTCCATTGAACTCCATTTAAAATGCCTTTGAAAGTAATAAATGCACAAAAGATAGATTTTTTACATAAAAAGTATATATCCGTAAGGTATATATCATTTCATATCCAGGTTTGACCCAAGTCCTATAAGTGCATTGGGATATACACTTGGAGCCCTATTTGGGAAAAAAAAGTCAATTATAAAACAAACTTCAAGCTTGTTTCTTTGTATCTAATTATTAATATCTTAAAGTTGTGAGTTGCGACATATTGGTACCGTCAAATGCGCAGAAGAAACACTTTACACATGACATCATGATACCCCCAATATAAAATTTGGTGACCTTTGAATTGACCTGAACCAGTTATTTTTCACTTGGAATACTTGTGATTCATTTTATTTGATTTTTGAAATCTTAAAGTAGTATGTGGCGCCATCTTGTTACCGTACATAGCGCCGGGGAAACGCTTCACAAATAACATTATGGGACCGTCCTTAACCCATATACCAAATTTGGAAAAAATTGAATCGACCTGCGCCATGTCTTAATCACTTGGAATATTAGGATTAATTTGAGTTAATTATTGAAATCTTAAAGTTGTGAGTGGCGCCATCTTGTCACCGTAAATAGCGCCGGGGAAATGCTTCATAAATAACATAATTGGACCCTCCTTGACCTGTATGCCAAATTTGGGAAACATTGAATCGACCTGCGCCATGTCTTTTTCACTTGGAATATTAGGATTCATTTTATCTAATTATTTAAATCTGAAAGTTGTGAGTGGCGCCATCTTGTCACTGTAAATAGCGCCTGGGAAACGCTTCACAAATAACATTATGGGACCGTCCTTAACCCATATACTAAATTTGGAAAAAATTGAATCGACCTGCGCCATGTCTTTATCACTTGGAATATTAGGATTAATTTGAGTTAATTATTGAAATCTTAAAGTTGTGAGTGGCGCGATCTTGTCACCGTAAATAGCGCCGGGGAAACACTTGAAAAATAACATTATGGGTCCCTCCTTGACCCGTATACCAAATTTGGGGAACATTGAATCGACCTGCGCCACGTCTTTTTCACTTGGAATATCAGGATTCATTTTATTTAATTATTGAAATCTTAAAGTTGTGAGTGGCGCCATCTTGTCACCGTTAATAGCGCCGGGGAAACGCTTCAAAAATAACATTATGGGTCCCTCCTTGGCCTATATGCAAAATTTGGGGAACATTGAATCGACCTGCGCCATGTCTTTTTCACTTGGAATATCAGGATTCATTTTATTTAATTATTGAAATCTTAAAGTTGTGAGTGGCGCCATCTTGTCACCGTAAATAGCGCCGGGGAAACACTTCACAAATAACATTATGGGACCGTCCTTAACCCATATACCAAATTTGGAAAAAATTGAATCGACCTGCGCCATGTCTTAATCACTTGGAATATTAGGATTAATTTGAGTTAATTATTGAAATCTTAAAGTTGTGAGTGGCGCCATCTTGTCACCGTAAATAGCGCCGGGTCAACGCTTCATAAATAACATAATTGGACCCTCCTTGACCTGTATGCCAAATTTGGGAAACATTGAATCGACCTGCGCCATGTCTTTTTCACTTGGAATATTAGGATTCATTTTATCTAATTATTTAAATCTGAAAGTTGTGAGTGGCGCCATCTTGTCACTGTAAATAGCGCCTGGGAAACGCTTCACAAATAACATTATGGGACCGTCCTTAACCCATATACTAAATTTGGAAAAAATTGAATCGACCTGCGCCATGTCTTTATCACTTGGAATATTAGGATTAATTTGAGTTAATTATTGAAATCTTAAAGTTGTGAGTGGCGCGATCTTGTCACCGTAAATAGCGCCGGGGAAACACTTGAAAAATAACATTATGGGTCCCTCCTTGACCCGTATACCAAATTTGGGGAACATTGAATCGACCTGCGCCACGTCTTTTTCACTTGGAATATCAGGATTCATTTTATTTAATTATTGAAATCTTAAAGTTGTGAGTGGCGCCATCTTGTCACCGTTAATAGCGCCGGGGAAACGCTTCAAAAATAACATTATGGGTCCCTCCTTGGCCTATATGCAAAATTTGGGGAACATTGAATCGACCTGCGCCATGTCTTTTTCACTTGGAATATCAGGATTCATTTTATTTAATTATTGAAATCTTAAAGTTGTGAGTGGCGCCATCTTGTCACCGTAAATAGCGCCGGGGAAACGCTTCACAAATAACATTATGGGACCGTCCTTAACCCATATACCAAATTTGGAAAAAATTGAATCGACCTGCGCCATGTCTTAATCACTTGGAATATTAGGATTAATTTGAGTTAATTATTGAAATCTTAAAGTTGTGAGTGGCGCCATCTTGTCACCGTAAATAGCGCCGGGGAAACGCTTCACAAATAACATTATGGGACCGTCCTTAACCCATATACCAAATTTGGAAAAAATTGAATCGACCTGCGCCATGTCTTAATCACTTGGAATATTAGGATTAATTTGAGTTAATTATTGAAATCTTAAAGTTGTGAGTGGCGCCATCTTGTCACCGTAAATAGCGCCGGGGAAACGCTTCACAAATAACATTATGGGACCGTCCTTAACCCATATACCAAATTTGGAAAAAATTGAATCGACCTGCGCCATGTCTTAATCACTTGGAATATTAGGATTAATTTGAGTTAATTATTGAAATCTTAAAGTTGTGAGTGGCGCCATCTTGTCACCGTAAATAGCGCCGGGGAAATGCTTCATAAATAACATAATTGGACCCTCCTTGACCTGTATGCCAAATTTGGGAAACATTGAATCGACCTGCGCCATGTCTTTTTCACTTGGAATATTAGGATTCATTTTATCTAATTATTTAAATCTGAAAGTTGTGAGTGGCGCCATCTTGTCACTGTAAATAGCGCCTGGGAAACGCTTCACAAATAACATTATGGGACCGTCCTTAACCCATATACTAAATTTGGAAAAAATTGAATCGACCTGCGCCATGTCTTTATCACTTGGAATATTAGGATTAATTTGAGTTAATTATTGAAATCTTAAAGTTGTGAGTGGCGCGATCTTGTCACCGTAAATAGCGCCGGGGAAACACTTGAAAAATAACATTATGGGTCCCTCCTTGACCCGTATGCCAAATTTGGGGAACATTGAATCGACCTGCGCCACGTCTTTTTCACTTGGAATATCAGGATTCATTTTATTTAATTATTGAAATCTTAAAGTTGTGAGTGGCGCCATCTTGTCACCGTTAATAGCGCCGGGGAAACGCTTCAAAAATAACATTATGGGTCCCTCCTTGGCCTATATGCAAAATTTGGGGAACATTGAATCGACCTGCGCCATGTCTTTTTCACTTGGAATATCAGGATTCATTTTATTTAATTATTGAAATCTGAAAGTTGTGAGTGGCGCCATCTTGTCACCGTAAATAGCGCCGGGTAAACGCTTCATAAATAACATTATGGGTCCCTCCTTGACCCGTATGCCAAATTTGGGGAACATTGAATCGACCTGCGCCACGTCTTTTTCACTTGGAATATTAGGATTCATTTTATTTAATTATTTAAATCTGAAAGTTGTGAGTGGCGCTATCTTGTCATCGTAAATAGCGCCGGGTAAACACTTGAAAAATAACATTATGGGTCCCTCCTTGACCCGTATACCAAATTTGGGGAACATTGAATCGACCTGCGCCATGTCTTTTTCACTTGGAATATCAGGATTCATTTTATTTAATTATTGAAATCTTAAAGTTGTGAGTGATGCCATCTTGTCACCGTAAATAGCGCCGGGGAAAAGCTTCATAAATAACATTATTGGTCCCTCCTTGACCTGTATGCCAAATTTGGGAAACATTGAATCGACCTGCGCCATGTCTTTTCCACTTGGAATATCAGGATTCATTTTATTTAATTATTGAAATCTTAAAGTTGTGAGTGGCGCCATCTTGTCACCGTAAATAGCGCAGGGGAAACGCTTCATAAATAACATTATGGGACCCTCCTTGACCCGTATGCAAAATTTGGGGAACATTGAATTGACCTGCGCCATGTCTTTTTCACTTGGAATATCAGGATTCATTTTATTTAATTATTTAAAACTTGAAAGTTGTATGTGGCGCCATCTTGTCATCGTAAATAGCGCCGGGGAAACGCTTCATAAATAACATTATGGGACCCTCCTTGACCCGTATGCAAAATTTGGGGAACATAGAATTGACCTGCGCCATGTCTTTTTCACTTGGAATATCAGGATTCATTTTATTTAATTATTTAAAACTTGAAAGTTGTATGTGGCGCCATCTTGTCATCGTAAATAGCGCCGGGGAAACGCTTCATAAATAACATTATGGGACCCTCCTTGACCCGTATGCCAAATTTGGGAAACATTGAATCGACCTGCGCCATGTCTTTTTCACTTGGAATATTAGGATTCATTTTATTTAATTATTTAAATCTGAAAGTTGTGAGTGGCGCCATCTTGTTACCGTACATAGCGCCAGGGAAACGCTTCACAAATAACATTATGGGACCGTCCTTAACCAATATACCAAATTTGGAAAAAACTGAATCGACCTGCGCCATGTCTTAATCACTTGGAATATTAAGATTAATTTGAGTTAATTATTGAAATCTTAAAGTTGTGAGTGGCGCCATCTTGTCACCGTAAATAGCGCCGGGGAAATGCTTCATAAATAACATAATTGGACCCTCCTTGACCTGTATGCCAAATTTGGGAAACATTGAATCGACCTGCGCTATGTCTTTTTCACTTGGAATATTAGGATTCATTTTATTTAATTATTGAAATCTGAAAGTTGTGAGTGGCGCCATCTTGTCACCGTAAATAGCGCCTGGGAAACGCTTCACAAATAACATTATGGGACCGTCCTTAACCCATATACCAAATTTGGAAAAAATTGAATCGACCTGCGCCATGTCTTTATCACTTGGAATATTAGGATTAATTTGAGTTAATTATTGAAATCTTAAAGTTGTGAGTGGCGCGATCTTGTCACCGTAAATAGCGCCGGGGAAACACTTGAAAAATAACATTATGGGTCCCTCCTTGACCCGTATGCCAAATTTGGGGAACATTGAATCGACCTGCGCCACGTCTTTTTCACTTGGAATATCAGGATTCATTTTATTTAATTATTGAAATCTTAAAGTTGTGAGTGGCGCCATCTTGTCACCGTTAATAGCGCCGGGGAAACGCTTCAAAAATAACATTATGGGTCCCTCCTTGGCCTATATGCAAAATTTGGGGAACATTGAATCGACCTGCGCCATGTCTTTTTCACTTGGAATATCAGGATTCATTTTATTTAATTATTGAAATCTGAAAGTTGTGAGTGGCGCCATCTTGTCACCGTAAATAGCGCCGGGTAAACGCTTCATAAATAACATTATGGGTCCCTCCTTGACCCGTATGCCAAATTTGGGGAACATTGAATCGACCTGCGCCACGTCTTTTTCACTTGGAATATTAGGATTCATTTTATTTAATTATTTAAATCTGAAAGTTGTGAGTGGCGCTATCTTGTCATCGTAAATAGCGCCGGGTAAACACTTGAAAAATAACATTATGGGTCCCTCCTTGACCCGTATACCAAATTTGGGGAACATTGAATCGACCTGCGCCATGTCTTTTTCACTTGGAATATCAGGATTCATTTTATTTAATTATTGAAATCTTAAAGTTGTGAGTGATGCCATCTTGTCACCGTAAATAGCGCCGGGGAAAAGCTTCATAAATAACATTATTGGTCCCTCCTTGACCTGTATGCCAAATTTGGGAAACATTGAATCGACCTGCGCCATGTCTTTTCCACTTGGAATATCAGGATTCATTTTATTTAATTATTGAAATCTTAAAGTTGTGAGTGGCGCCATCTTGTCACCGTAAATAGCGCAGGGGAAACGCTTCATAAATAACATTATGGGACCCTCCTTGACCCGTATGCAAAATTTGGGGAACATTGAATTGACCTGCGCCATGTCTTTTTCACTTGGAATATCAGGATTCATTTTATTTAATTATTTAAAACTTGAAAGTTGTATGTGGCGCCATCTTGTCATCGTAAATAGCGCCGGGGAAACGCTTCATAAATAACATTATGGGACCCTCCTTGACCCGTATGCAAAATTTGGGGAACATAGAATTGACCTGCGCCATGTCTTTTTCACTTGGAATATCAGGATTCATTTTATTTAATTATTTAAAACTTGAAAGTTGTATGTGGCGCCATCTTGTCATCGTAAATAGCGCCGGGGAAACGCTTCATAAATAACATTATGGGACCCTCCTTGACCCGTATGCCAAATTTGGGAAACATTGAATCGACCTGCGCCATGTCTTTTTCACTTGGAATATTAGGATTCATTTTATTTAATTATTTAAATCTGAAAGTTGTGAGTGGCGCCATCTTGTTACCGTACATAGCGCCAGGGAAACGCTTCACAAATAACATTATGGGACCGTCCTTAACCAATATACCAAATTTGGAAAAAACTGAATCGACCTGCGCCATGTCTTAATCACTTGGAATATTAAGATTAATTTGAGTTAATTATTGAAATCTTAAAGTTGTGAGTGGCGCCATCTTGTCACCGTAAATAGCGCCGGGGAAATGCTTCATAAATAACATAATTGGACCCTCCTTGACCTGTATGCCAAATTTGGGAAACATTGAATCGACCTGCGCTATGTCTTTTTCACTTGGAATATTAGGATTCATTTTATTTAATTATTGAAATCTGAAAGTTGTGAGTGGCGCCATCTTGTCACCGTAAATAGCGCCTGGGAAACGCTTCACAAATAACATTATGGGACCGTCCTTAACCCATATACCAAATTTGGAAAAAATTGAATCGACCTGCGCCATGTCTTTATCACTTGGAATATCAGGATTAATTTGAGTTAATTATTGAAATCTTAAAGTTGTGAGTGGCGCTATCTTGTCACCGTAAATAGCGCCGGGGAAACACTTGAAAAATAACATTATGGGTCCCTCCTTGACCCGTATGCCAAATTTGGGGAACATTGAATCGACCTGCGCCACGTCTTTTTCACTTGGAATATCAGGATTCATTTTATTTAATTATTGAAATCTTAAAGTTGTGAGTGGCGCCATCTTGTCACCGTAAATAGCGCCGGGGAAACGCTTCAAAAATAACATTATGGGTCCCTCCTTGGCCTATATGCAAAATTTGGGGAACATTGAATCGACCTGCGCCATGTCTTTTTCACTTGGAATATCAGGATTCATTTTATTTAATTATTGAAATCTGAAAGTTGTGAGTGGCGCCATCTTGTCACCGTAAATAGCGCCGGGGAAACGCTTCATAAATAACATTATGGGACCCTCCTTGACCCGTATGTCAAATTTGGGGAACATTGAATCGACCTGCGCCATGTCTTTTTCACTTGGAATATCAGGATTCATTTTATTTAATTATTGAAATCTTAAAGTTGTGAGTGGCGCCATCTTGTCACCGTAAATAGCGCCGGGACAACGCTTCATAAATAACATTATGGGACCCTCCTTGACCCGTATGCAAAATTTGGCGAACATTGAATCGACCTGCGCCATGTATTTTTCACTTGGAATATCAGGATTCATTTTATTCAATTATTGAAATCTTAAAGTTGTGAGTGGCGCCATCTTGTTACCGTACATAGCGCCGGGGAAACGCTTCACAAATAACATTATGGGACCGTCCTTAACCCATATACCAAATTTGGAAAAAATTGAATCGACCTGCGCCATGTCTTTATCACTTGGAATATTAGGATTAATTTGAGTTAATTATTAAAATCTTAAAGCTGTGAGTGCCGTCATCTTGTTACCGTAAATAGCGCCGGGGAAACGCTTCATAAATAACATTATGGGACCTTCCTTAACCCGTATACCAAATTCGGGGAACATTGAATCGACCTGCGCCATGTCTTTATCACTTGGAATATTAGGATTAATTGAAATTAATTATTGAAATCTTAAAGTTGTGAGTGGCGCCATCTTGTCACCGTAAATAGTGCCGGGTAAACGCTTGATAAATAACATTATGGGTCCCTCCTTGGCCGGCATGCAAAATTTGGGGAACATTGAATCGACCTGCGCCATGTCTTTTTCACTTGGAATATCAGGATTCATTTTATTTGATTATTTAAATCTTAAAAGTTGTGAGTGGCGCCATCTTGTCACCGTGAATAGCGCCGGGGAAACACTTGAAAAATAACATTATGGGTCCCTCCTTGACCCGTATGCCAAATTTGGGGAACATTGAATCGACCTGCGCCACGTCTTTTTCACTTGGAATATTAGGATTCATTTTATTTAATTATTTAAATCTTAAAGTTGTGAGTGGCGCTTTCTTGTCACCGTAAATAGCGCCGGGGAAACACTTGAAAAATAACATTATGGGTCCCTCCTTGACCCGTATACCAAATTTGGGGAACATTGAATCGACCTGCGCAATGTCTTTTTCACTTGGAATATCAGGATTCATTTTATTTAATTATTGAAATCTTAAAGTTGTGAGTGGCGCCATCTTGTTACCGTACATAGCGCCGGAGAAACGCTTCACGAATAACATTATGGGACCGTCCTTAACCCATATACCAAATTTGGAAAAAATTGAATTGACCTGCGCCATGTCTTAATCACTTGGAATATTAAGATTAATTTGAGTTAATTATTGAAATCTTAAAGTTGTGAGTGGCGCCATCTTGTCACCGTAAATAGCGCCGGGTAAACACTTGAAAAATAACATTATGGGTCCCTCCTTGACCCGTATACCAAATTTGGGGAACATTGAATCGACCTGCGCCATGTCTTTTTCACTTGGAATATCAGGATTCATTTTATTTAATTATTGAAATCTTAAAGTTGTGAGTGGTGCCATCTTGTCACCGTAAATAGCGCCGGGGAAAAGCTTCATAAATAACATTATGGGTCCCTCCTTGACCTGTATGCCAAATTTGGGAAACATTGAATCGACCTGCGCCATGTCTTTTTCACTTGGAATATCAGGATTCATTTTATTTAATTATTGAAATCTTAAAGTTGTGAGTGGCGCCATCTTGTCACCGTAAATAGCGCCGGGGAAACGCTTCATAAATAACATTATGGGACCCTCCTTGACCCGTATGCAAAATTTGGGGAACATTGAATCGACCTGCGCCATGTCTTTTTCACTTGGAATATCAGGATTCATTTTATTTAATTATTTAAATCTGAAAGTTGTATGTGGCGCCATCTTGTCATCGTAAATAGCGCCGGGGAAACACTTCATAAATAACATTATGGGACCCTCCTTGACCCGTATGCAAAATTTGGGGAACATTGAATCGACCTGCGCCATGTCTTTTTCACTTGGAATATCAGGATTCATTTTATTTAATTATTGAAATCTTAAAGTTGTGAGTGGTGCCATCTTGTCACCGTAAATAGCGCCAGGGAAAAGCTTCATAAATAACATTATGGGTCCCTCCTTGACCTGTATGCCAAATTTGGGAAACATTGAATCGACCTGCGCCATGTCTTTTTCACTTGGAATATCAGGATTCATTTTATTTAATTATTGAAATCTTAAAGTTGTGAGTGGCGCCATCTTGTCACCGTAAATAGCGCCGGGGAAACGCTTCATAAATAACATTATGGGACCCTCCTTGACCCGTATGCAAAATTTGGGGAACATTGAATCGACCTGCGCCATGTCTTTTTCACTTGGAATATCAGGATTCATTTTATTTAATTATTTAAATCTGAAAGTTGTATGTGGCGCCATCTTGTCATCGTAAATAGCGCCGGGGAAACACTTCATAAATAACATTATGGGACCCTCCTTGACCCGTATGCAAAATTTGGGGAACATTGAATCGACCTGCGCCATGTCTTTTTCACTTGGAATATCAGAATTCATTTTATTTAATTATTGAAATCTTAAAGTTGTGAGTGGCGCCATCTTGTCCCCGTAAATAGCGCCGGGGAAACGCTTCATAAATAACATTATGGGTCCCTCCTTGACCTGTATGCCAAATTTGGGAAACATTGAATCGACCTGCGCCATGTCTTTTTCACTTGGAATATTAGGATTCATTTTATTTAATTATTTAAATCTGAAAGTTGTGAGTGGCGCCATCTTGTCACCGTAAATAGCGCCGGGGAAACGCTTCATAAATAACATTATGGGTCCCTCCTTGACCGGTATGCAAAATTTGGGAAACATTGAATCGACCTGCGCCATGTCTTTTTCACTTGGAATATCAGGATTCATTTTATTTAATTATTCAAATCTTAAAGTTGTGAGTTGCGCCATCTTGTCACCGTAAATAGCGCCGGGGAAACGCTTCATAAATAACATTATGGGACCCTCCTTGACCCGTATGCAAAATTTGGGGAACATTGAATCGACCTGCGCCATGTCTTTTTCACTTGGAATATCAGGATTCATTTTATTCAATTATTGAAATCTTAAAGTTGTGAGTGGCGCCATCTTGTCATCGTAAATAGCGCCGGGGAAACGCTTCATAAATGACATTATGGGACCCTCCTTGACCCGTATGCAAAATTTGGGGAACATTGAATCGACCTGTGCCATGTCTTTTTCACTTGGAATATCAGGATTCATTTTATTCAATTATTGAAATCTTAAAGTTGTGAGTGGCGCCATCTTGTCATCGTAAATAGCGCCGGGGAAACGCTTCATAAATAACATTATGGGTCCCTCCTTGGCCCGTATGCAAAATTTGGGGAACATTGAATTGACCTGCGCCACGTCTATTTCACTTGGAATATCAGGATTCATTTTATTTAATTATTCAAATCTTAAAGTTGTCAGTGGCGCCATCTTGTCACCGTAAATAGCGCCGGGGAGAAGCTTCATAAATGACATTATGGGACCCTCCTTGACCCGTTTACCAAATTTGGTGAACATTGAATCGACCTGCACTTGTTTTTTTACCCCTTGTTTAAATTATATTTTGGTTTTTATTATTATTATAATTTCCTTTCACATATTATGGCACAAAATTCAGCTCGGTCATATATGGAACATAATTTTGGAAATCTGACATGTTGACATAATTTACTACAAATTTAGGAAAAAATTTGAATAATGAACTGTGAATAGTGAATAAGTAACAAAGTTCACACACATTAAAAACACAACATAACAAAGACGCGTATTATTACAACATGATTAAAACAATTACATTATAGCCTTATAATGTCCATTGGATCTTGGCATATTTATGTACAATAATTTTTTTATATTTGCATTTTAATACCTTGCTATTTGAATCGATGTGTATTATGTATTCATATGTAATATGCAAATATCTATATCATAGAATTTGACCTGTGTTTTAGAGATAAGCCAAAAAATAAACCCACTTGTTGATAAGCTGAACAAGTTGTTTGTCTAATGCAAGGGTTATTTTGTGGGACAAATAACCAAACAAGACTACTTGAGATCAGCATATCTTTATCTTAATATAATAAAATAGCTTTCATTTGGTTTAAACGTTTCCTTTCAAATTGTAAACTGTGAGTTTGAGTGATAAAACTGAATAAAAATCTAGAAAATTTTCCAAACGATTGATGAAATTGTTCAAACATTTGGTGAAGTGAAAAATGTTAATCCCAAATATTTAAGTTTTACATGACATCTTTGATCGTATTAAATGTCATAAAGTGAATTTAAAATTGCATTAAATTGCAATTGTATTAATTTTCCCGATTTGAAGGATTTGGAAAAAATAAAGAGAACTACTTGTGTCATCAATTTTTATATCCCGTCAAAAATTCTATTTATTCGGCCATTTTGATATTATAATAATATATATGAGAGATCAGAGCCAATAGACAATACTTGCATTCCTGTCTGACGTTGTATCTATAGTGGTGGAAGGGACAGACACTATTTGTGTTCCATTTCAAAGTTAGTAATTCACAAATCAGAATCGAATCACATCACGGACACAAATCAGCGGACAAATATATTTATCATCACACCAATAACAATTTAACGATGAGTTGATATTCACTCAAATAACATATAAAATAATCAGGTATATCAGGAACTAATTATAAGCCTCAATATTTGCTGGAAACAACTTTCAAAACCTGCATTCATTTCGAGGCTCGGGTATATGCAATAATGCAACATTCATTCTGTTATAATGTTAATGATTATTGTCTATTAATATGCCCATTTCAGTGCCAATAGGCTCCATTCAGGAGGGCAGATTATATTAATATGGACTTATCCAAAGTATCAAATATAACAGAGATTAAACACCTACCTTAAAATGATTGAACCTCTGGTATACAGATCTTATATATACGTGTATGTCATAGATTCTGACTGTCCTAATGTGGAATCGTGTTTGACCCTACCATTCAATTAGTTCAAGTAAGCGTGGTGTTCCAAAGTCCACATAAACGTCCTTCGTGACATACAAATTATTCAAGTTTTTATTTGGTCTGGAATAGCAATATTTGTAAAGTGTATTACTTATTTACAGTAATTATGTAGCCAGTGGAGGTCCCGCAAGATTTTTTACAATGGGGCCTTCATGGATAAAATGCAGACATTACTCAGACAGTTGAGTGTGAGACAGCTGCATAAGTGAGAGATAGCTGTACTTGTGAGAGATAGTTTCACAAGTGAGAGATAGCTTTAAAAAGATGAGAGATAGTTACAACAATGAGAGAAAACTGCACAAGTGAGTCAGCTGCACAAGAGTAAGAAATAGTTATAACAGTGAGATAGTTACAACAGTGAGATAGTTACAACAGTGAGAGATACTTACAAAATTAAGTGATAGCTGCACAAGTGAGAGATAGCTGCATCATTGAAAGATGGTTGCAAGGGTGAAAAATACCTGTATTAGTGAGAGATAGCTTCATAAGTGAAGGATAGCTGCACACATGCACAAAAAGCGTCGGTAAAATAGTTTTGTTTGTTTGTTTGGGGTTTTACATCACTTTCAACATTATTTCAGTCATTTTGTGATGAGACCTACTTGTAGCAGATATAGTGCTGCCTCCATGAATTGTCATGTCGCAGGTCCTTGACATGACAACCCACTCGCTCACAGATTTACAAGGACAAAGAGTTAACCCTTTGGCACAGGCCTCAGCTCATGTGTAAAATTGCTTCATGGTTTCAATCTAGGCATGGATGGGGATAGAACCCACAACCTTTGGAACACCACAGAGGAACTGGTGCTAATACGCTGGTGCTCTAACCAACTGCGCCACGGCCCGTGGCCTCCCCAGGTTGTATAGGGATATTGGAAGCCCTGTAGTGCACTAGGGATTGTAGAAGGGAGGGGTGAGTTTTTAGGTCAAAATTGACAGTGAAGACGGTGGTAATTAGATAGGGTAGCTTTTTTACTAGTGTAGGGGCCTGCACCGGGCGGTCAGCACGAGTGCTACTCACAGATCGGAGATAAGTAGTGCGTATTTGATCTCCTCTCTAGCTGGGTAGCCACGCTGCGTAGGCTCTGAGTACCCACCAGACAAAAGTGGAGCGGCCAACATATCAAATCAAATCAAATCAAAGCCAGCTGATTGGGCTCCGTGAGTTAAAAAAAAATAATTCGCAGTCTTCAAGAGAAAATATGGCCTCCCAAGCACGTCAAAACTACCACCAGGAGTGTGAAGCTGCAGTGAACATACAGATAAACAGAGAGTTGTACTCCAGCTACTTGTACGGCGCCGTGGCTTTCTACTTTGACAGGGACGATGTGGCTCTGCCTGGCTTCCACAAATTCTTCAAAGAGTTGAGCGATGTGGAGAGAGAAGATGCACACAAGGTGTTTTTATGTTATTTGCAATTATATTTACCCCTTTACTCTTATGGGCAGATTTGAAAACATCACAGATGTGTAAGTCTATTTTAGCTATTAATGTCAATTTAGTGCTGAAGGGCTGCAGCTTGTAACACATGATAAGCCTTTAAGTACCAGCTTACGGCGTAAGGACATCAGATTGGATCATGAACTTTTGACCCCAGAGCTCCGTTGAGCATATTGAATTACCATGGTTATAAAGTTTATTAATTTAGTATCAACTTTGTTAGTATGCAGATAGTGATATACTAATCCAGGAAAAAAAATAGGTTTGTCCAGCCAACCAACAAGATTTAAATAGGCTAGTCCATTTGGGATTAATGATATTTGCTCTGCCCAATGGCTCCTACCCTCCCCAGACAGTTCTGCAAGAAAGGCAAGCTTCTTTTTCAAAAGAGCATAGACTGATTGTGGATTGCCATACTACCCACCTGAAAACAACACACTGGACTTGCACAAACAAAATCTGAAGTGCACAAAACAATATATCTATACCCAAAGACATCGTCAAAAAAGACTTTAAATCCACTGTTTCCAGAAAAATCATGCACTGCCCATCCAATTTAAGTCCCGACTCTGTAAGAACTCGACTTCCAGCGACTAACAATCAAAGAATTATGTACTGTTTAAATCAACTTAAGATGTCAACCCTGTTTGAAAATATTTCTTTGTTTTTTCTTGAGATCTTAACCCCTAAGGGACTAGGCTATATAACTTTTGTTGATTGGCTGGACGAACCAATTTTTTTCTGGACTAGTGTATCTAATTACTTATTTGATAAAATGTATAACCATGGTTATTCAATATGCTCCATGAAGTACTGCGGTCAAAAGTTCATGATCCGCTCAGTCTGACGTCATTATCATGATTACATTGTAACAAAGTTGCTGCCCCAGGGAATGTTACAAAATGACGTCACTGAGACAGAACAATGGGGACGTCAACGTCCCTACCGTCCGTTACCGGTGGTGGACGTTGCCCTCCTTCCCGTCCGTTAGGGGTTAAAATACAAATAAGTACATAAAGGTCAAATTTAATGCATGGAATGTAAACAATTCTGTGTATTTGTAGCTGATGAAGTTCCAGAATGAGAGAGGTGGGCGCATTGTGCTGCAGGATGTGAAGCGACCTCCCACAGATGAGTGGGGCAGTGGGGAGGATGCCTGTCAGATGGCGTTAGCAAACAGCAAGGCTACAAACCAGGCCATATTGGAGCTGCACCAAACTGCTGCCAAGCATGGCGATGATCATATGACAGACTTCCTTGAAGGTAAACATTTTATGAACAATGTTTGATTAATAATGCTATGAAAAAATAAGGAATATCAAACTTCTGATGACCTGCTCTCTAATAAAGCCATTAAAATAAGGAATATCCAACAGGCAATGACTTTCAAAAAAGGAACCATCCGTGTTACAAAAAGTTCTTTGCTGTGCTTATTTCATTCAAATGTAGTCAATCTCAATTTCTTAAAAAGAGAATAGAAATAAAATAGCAAACTTCAAGTTATATTCTGATTGTATATAAATTGCACATGAGGTGAATGTCTGGGAAAAAATATCATCAAAAAATCCACATTGACCTTTAGAAAGGCGACAAGATCAACAAACTTTTCAGAGCCATTGGACCAGTACCAATGTGGAGCCCCTGTTAACACAAATTTAGATTTAACATAATGATTTTTTTATATGAATCACATCCTGTTTGGTGTATTGCAGGTGGATATATGCACAAAGAAGTTGAAAGATTGAAGAAAATATCCGAACACATCACCAACCTGAAGCGAGTTGGATCTGGCGTTGGAGAATTCCTGTTCGATAAACATACTCTGGAATAAATATCCAAGTCTTGTTTAAGCCAAATTGATTAAGGAAAAACATTTCATTTATAAATAAGCAGCCAACTAAAAAATTCCAACTTCAATTATTCCACCTTCTAAAGCAGCAGATACGGCATTTCTTCATACTGTCTTCTGTTTTTACAACATGCTTTCAAAAATAATGAAATGTGGTATAGGACCAATCAGAGTAGTGCTAAGACTTCGGGGTTTGGGAGGTTAGTCCAGGGAATTAAAACCTTAATTGCCTTTTTAGATTTATTGGGAAGAATTTGTTCAATTTTGTCTGGAAAATGTACAAAAATGACTCTGTAAGATGAAAAATAACTTTGGTAATAACCTACTTATTTGAGTGCACAGATGTGATAAAGATTATTCCAATCAGGCTGTATTTCTATACTGAAGAAGACAAGATAAGATAATGGACTGTTTTTATAATGCCCATTTATATACTTATACATTATCAGGTTTATATATATAGAATTTGCTACAAGTTTGTACACTTACCATTACATATGGTGAGTTAAAAAACCGTCCAACAATAAATGTGTGTTTCTATGTTTCTGTTTGAGAAGTATATAAGAGACCTTTACTTTATTGTTGTGCCATTGTCAATGCTACACAAACTGCTATTATAAAACATAAATATATAGTTATTTACAAACGATGAAACAATTCACATCTCAGAACATCAATGGTCCATTTATGAAATTGCACAAGTTATACTAAGAGATTGATTTTGTTCCCAGGAAAGGAGGTTACATACTGATGATCAGAAACCAATGTTCAGCACAACTCTTCACCCTGTGGCTTATTTTTTTATCATGGAGATCATTTGATTCATGCTGCTACCTTACATTTGTCAAGAACATTCCATAATTGGTCTATGAAACTGTGTTGTGATTCAGATTTCCACATATCAGGTAGTCCAGGATCCATGCCATGTGTCCTGCTCTTACTTGCCATAGAACACAATGCAACCTGTCACTATTTGTTGTTTATATTTTTTCCTAAGCAGTAGATTTCATTGTTCACAAATCTTAAGGTACATACAGATTGGGAGTATACTTTTTGAAAAAGAAATACACCATAATGAAATAAAACAGTTTTTAAACTTACAAAAAATGAAATAATTCAAGAGTAGATATGTCCACAGGAATAAAAATCATGCTTGAAATTGTATTCCTTGTAGTTTGTAAAATCAAGTATTAATTTCCTGAAAACTACTTTCTGTAAGTAAGTGCATCTCAATAGGGCAATGTTAAAAAGTAAATGAGATTTTTTCTTAGCCCAACTGTCATGAAAAACTCAACAACAGAGTAGAATTGGTGCTTTTTGAAATATTTTACAAATATATAGATATATTTTGCACAGAATGGATTTAGAATATATTAATAGATATATTAATAATATTTTTTTACATCAAGATTTTTCCCAATTGAGTTGGAAGGCAGTATCAAAGGAAATAATTTCCCAATAATTATAAATCAGTTTGTACTCAAACAATGCTATATCAGATGTAATCAATAAATTTTGACTTAAATCGGACTTCATGTGTTTCTTTGATTTATTGGTTCATATATGATGTTGTGATCTGAGGAAAATGCTTTAAGGTTTAAGACAATGGAAAGGATAAGATATGACTTCTAGCATCAGGATATAATAGGCTGGACAACATTTGATCTGTAGAAATATCTTGCCCTTTTCACTGAGTCATTGATTTTACAACCTTCAATTATGTGAAAAGTTTATTTACAATATATATGTACTGGTACTTAATTTGGCTGTTACAAGCCTTTGAACCTTTTTGATGTTTGTAGGGGTGTCGTTATGGCATAGAACTAAAATTACAAATTTATTGAATTTCACTGCTAGACCCATTTGAAATGAAATGATACACTGAACATGCTGAATAAATGAAAATAGATGAATCCAGGTCTTGGTAAGGGGCGATCCATTTGATTTTTGTGGGGTGGGGTGGGACAGCAGTACTGGATGAATAAATTTTTTTTCTTTGGTAGGGTGGATGAATAATTTTTTTTTCTGGTGTGGGGTGGGTGAATAATTTTTTTTTCTGGTGTGGGGTGGGTGAATAAATTTTTTTTCTTGTTAACAATCCGTCATTAATTACTGGGCGGGGCAGGACAAAACTACAAAATATAAACCATCTAAAAAACTGGAAGGAGGTGGATGAATAAATTTTTTTTCTTTGGTAGGGTGGATGAATAAATTTTTTTTCTTTGGTAGGGTGAATGAATAATTTTTTTTTCTGGGATGGGGTGGGTGAATAAATTTTTTTTCCAAAATCTCCCACCCCACCCCACAAAAATCAAATGGATCGCCCCTAAACACCTTTTTCATAGTTTTTTTCATACTGCCAGATTGGCAATTGATAATTTTGAGAGTCTAGATCAAGAATCTAAATTTATTGCCATATTACAGTCTCAAGACACTAGTCTTATTCAACAACTTGCTAAATGTATATACTATATTTTTGAGAAAAGATCAGATGATGTTAATGCTGACCAAAATAGAATATCTGTGAATCATGTAGATAATTAGATAATTGGACTCTGTATCTGTATTGATATGTATGGTCAATAAAAGTATTGCCATTCCTCATGAACCTTTTTTATGCCGAGAGGGTCCTTTCTTGGGGGAGGGGGTTGCAACTCAGTCAAATACTGATTCAGACACTGATTGTATCTTTCCGAATTTGAAAACACCAAACAATATTACACTATAACACTTTGGAATGAAGATAACCTGACCGGTTAAAAGGCCAAGGATCCATTTCATAAATGTTCATGTACATCCCAGCAGAGATATTTAAATGTCTCTGATCCCATCCAGCAAAACGTACACCAGTTCTTTCTGTTATTCATCATGTCATAGCCCACATGGGGCCTTAATTTATGGGGATACCCAATGGGAATCCTCACAATGACGTCATTTTAACGCTTACCATTTTAACAACATGTCGGGATTGACGAACCTTTGCGTTTCTTTGCGATCAAAAAGCGCCAGGTAAGAGTTATATTCTGTTGGTAAGGGATTCTTTGGACCAAGAAGATGATTGAAGAATTCATATTTAATTGTTAGAATGTGCAGCGCAGATGTAGTTTTTTTAAACGTGATAAAGTAATTGCAAAATATTCGTGAGCGATAATGTCAATAGTTAGAAGCCAAAACCCGCATTCACCTTTACAACCAAGTTGGCAAAGTTTGGCAGCTGTCAAACAAGTCACTCCGCCTGTAATGACATAAGGAACATGCGGGTACAATCATGTGTATACCTACTGCCTACTGTCTTATTTACATAACTCTATAACATATCTGACATTGACCTCTGAGACTGGAGACAGTGGAGACTGGAGTGGAGATCACCACCATCTGACACTGCACCACCCATCATTTTATAATTATATATTACAATCCTGGGATTACAATGTCAAGCCATGCAAGGTATAAAGCATAATGTAAAGCATGCGTATTCTCATGGAAACTAGTATTGTATTAATTTAAAATCCCAGGATTAAGGACAATCTTCTGCCACCATTGGCATTGCTGTTGTAACTGGTGATATTATATATATGTATTTAATAATATTTCCTGGTTATGGTTTGTTGTCACAAGAAAATAATGTTGGCATTTGAATCTTGAACTATTTGATGACAATGCCTTGAAGAATGTGATTTAAGGTAAACTGTGATAGGTAAAATTTGGCATGTCCTGGAAATTATCTGAATTGAAATAGTTTTCTCTGTGTTAAATGCATTCATAATCAAAGTCATTGGGATAATTGTCAGGAATTCAGATAATTATAAGGAATTAAGATTAGTAACAAAGTGATAATAATATATCAACTTTAGTATTGTGATTTGAATATTGCAGACATATCCGGAGCTTACAACAAGCATGGCATTTCAGGAGATTTGCCTCAACTGGTAAGAATCTCCATTATCTATAAATGTTTGTTTTGTATAAATTTTTAGGAAGCTGATCCACATAATCTGTCTTTCTTTTTGGTTTGCCTGAGCAGAAAATTTGATTCTTTTCAGGCCTTGACATTAACATTTGTGATCCACTTGCCCACCGGGCAAGTAAATTTTAAAATCTACTTGCCCTGAATTACAATTCACTTGCCCTGAAATTTTGCCCCAATATTTGAATACAGTATAGGACTAAAGCTTATAGGATTTGTGCATTCAAACATTGGGTGACAATAAGAAAAAAATGCCCATATAACCCATAGAATACACAATATTTGGCTTGAAAAAGTTGAAATGAATAGTACATGTTTTTATAAAAATAGCATGCAGTGACCTCAAGTTTGTTACAATTTTTTGTGCATATGCATAAGTACCAAATTGTTAGGAAAAAAAAAAAAAAATGGCAATGCTCAGTCAATTCTTGACCAATTTATATCATTGATAACTCTTATTTTAGTTCCTTGTCTACTCATGGATATAAAAACAATATGAATAGGGCCGTTTCTAACTCAGGAGTTCATTTTTAAAGCAGAGAAAAGTACATGAAGACTTTCAGCTTGTGAATAAAAATGTCACCCTGACTTGTCAATCTTGTAAGAATATAACCTACAATTATCACTTTAAAAGATCAAGTAATGTCAAGTGTTACTGATGGATATACCCCAATGTTACTCATCATACTTATAATCAACTGTGCATGTTTCCTGGATAATATAATGATTGACAAAGACCAAAATGTGCGAAATTGATAAGCTCTACCTCCTGATACAGTGCTTAGTGTGAAATACCATCTTGAGGAATATATATATTTAGTAGCATGCCATAACTTTATCTTGGTCAGGGTTTGGGAGGCAGGGGTAATACCAGGGGCAACGGAGCTTGGACACAAAGTTATCTCTGATCAGGTGTCATCCCTGTGATGTGGTCAGCAACTCTCTCTGTTCTCTGTGGGGTACTTTGATTGGGGACAGATTACAGCACTTGACCACCGGGCAATTGGAACAGAGGTGTCCAGTTGCCCGGACTTGCCCGACAGGTGTGAAATATACCTCGGGGCAAGCGGGCAACTGACTAATGTCGAGGCCTGCTTTTATTTCAAAATATATCCATATCTTTATTTTTGAAAGGAAGAACCATTCCAAAATATATGTAGATTTCACAGATAAACTATATTAATATTTAAAGCATTCAGTCAGATTTCTCTATTTCAATGTGTTCAAGGTATTCAACCCATAGAGAAGGTTCTGATTGCCAACCGTGGGGAGATTGCATGTCGAGTGATGCACACTGCCCGCAAGATGGGGATCCGCACTGTGGCAGTGTACAGTGATGCTGACAAGGATGCGATGCATGTAGCTCTGGTAAGAACCATGACAACTTAAATTGCAAGTAATGTTTGACCAGAATATAATACAGATGTAGTATGTTGAGCTTTACACTGAATTTGATTGCATTTCACATATTTTATATGATCAACTTTAGATATTAATAAAACATTAGTCACTTTCAAAAGCTATGATTTATGAAATAGGCAGATGAGGCATATCACATAGGACCTGCAGCATCCCAGCAAAGCTACCTCAGGCAGGACAAGATCATGCAAGTTGCCAAGCACAGCGGAGCACAGGTCAGTCTGAAATACACTTGAATTCCACACTACTTTCCATCTCAGCAGGCTCAGAGTACGGCCCCGGTAATCTGATTTTTTTTAAATGGGTCAATCAAGTTCATCTCTATGTTTGCACTGTTATAAAGAATTCCCCCTATTGATTTGAAATAGAAGAGTGAACTTTGAATGTTTGAAGCAATGATGTTTCCATTTAAGTGTCATGATATCATGAAATTATGACCAAAGTAAACTCCCATTCATTAACATTCATTATTAAATGCATCATTGTTTTGTAGGCAATCCACCCTGGTTATGGTTTTCTGTCCGAGAACACAGAGTTTGCAGAACTTTGTGACAAAGAAGGTGTTATTTTTATTGGGCCACCTTCCTCAGCAATTCGTGATATGGGTATCAAAAGGTGAGCTGGTTTGATTTGCCATGAAATATATATGTACATATTATAATATTTGTATTTGGATCTCATTACAAGCACTATATCTACAAGAACATTAACAGATAATGAATATTTTTATTTGAGCTGAAAGGAGTATCTAATTTTTGTAATTCAGCACATCAAAGTCCATTATGTCAGCTGCTAATGTGCCAATCATTGAGGGTTACCATGGAGAGGACCAATCAGAGGAGAGGCTGAGGCAGGAAGCAGAGAGCATTGGGTATCCAGTGATGATTAAGGCTGTGAGAGGAGGGGGAGGAAAGGTTGGTGTTTGTCTCGTCTAGGAGAAAGCTACAAAGAGATTGATAACATTAAAAACATCTGTGACAGATCATTCAGAATTAGGGCATCACTTCATTGGATTTCATCGATACGATACGATACAATACGTATCGATGATTTATCAATATTCGATACATATCGATATTACTGGACCAAAATAGAAGACTTGATTGGCATGAAAACTGTCTGGGCACAAGCTCCCCCAATGGCGATATATTTAATATATTTGGCTTATAATACACACAGAAATATTCAAAAATAGGAGAAAATGTTAATTTAACAATGCTTAAAAATGCATATGCAACACAAGGTCGCAATTTCGAAAAGCGGAAGTGAAGGGGAGAAGCTCTTATTTTTGGCACGAAAACGATTGGAGTGCTGCCACAGCGTATTCATTCCTATTGATATACTAATATATTGTGCAATGATGGATCCCTCAGTCTTCGTATTTACATTTTTAAGATTAAAAAACTTATCGATACTTAAGAAATCGAGGCAAAATCTGTGTTATTATGATGATATGAGGGCCCAATTCGATACAACTAATATATCAAAGCACCAGTATGACATTACCGGTTATCGTATCAATGTCTGTATACCGGTATCTCGATAATATTGCATACAGGTGTGAGGCCTTAATCAGAATGAGCTCATTTGCAGATATTTTTCCTTTTACAAACTTAATTTCTGGGTTTTTTTTTTAGTATTTCTTTACAAATGGGGTGACAACATCAAATAAAGTTATATACTTATATTAAAAGGAGTTGAAAGAGTATCTTCATAGAAGAAAGAATGGAAGATGTTGAAGGAAATTGTACAGAGTAATTATTAATTGTTTTTAATGTTTGTCTGTAAAAAGTTATTTTAAATGACTGTAAATTGGAGCAGTGTTAATGCAAACATGATTATATAAAGATGCAGATGATTTTAATTTTTGTCATGTGACCTTTATGTCTGTTTTACAGGGTATGAGGATATGTATGACAGCAGAAGACTTTGACGAACAGTTAGAATCTGCTAAAAGAGAAGCCATGAAATCTTTTGGAGATGAAATAATGCTCATAGAGAAATTTGTTGAACGGCCAAGGTGAGTTTGTTTCACTTTATCTCCATTTTTTAAATTGTTCAAAATATTACCAGGAATTTTTAGAACTGAAATTATATGGAATTTTACCTGTAGTACAATGTGAACAACTTTGGTGCTGCCTGTATCTCCATTTTAAGTTTGACTCAATTAAATTTAATTGTCCCCTGAAATATTTGTTTTCAAACTTTTCCATTAGCTTCTGACCGTTATTGGCCTTTTGCAACCATTTCAAATATAATAGCAATATTATTTTGTGCCTTATTAATGCAGACACGTGGAGGTGCAGGTATTTGGAGACCGGCATGGCAACTATGTGTATCTATTTGAGAGAGACTGTAGTGTTCAGAGGAGGCACCAGAAGATTATAGAGGAGGCGCCTGCACCAGGCTTGTCTGAGGAGACAAGAAAGAGTATAGGAGAGGCTGCCGTCAGAGCTGCTAGGGCCGTCAACTATGTGGGAGCAGGCACCGTAGAGTTCATCATGGACTCCTCAGAAAAATTCTTCTTTATGGAAATGAATACTCGCCTACAGGTGGAGCACCCAGTCACTGAGATGGTGACTGGTACTGATTTGGTAGAATGGCAAATTAAGGTAAAAATAACAACGCATGTATTTTGATTGAAGATATAGTAAGATGTCAAATATTAGGATTTGTTTCAGGGAAATAATACATTTGCTGAAATATGAATGGCTAAAGAAGGCACTTATCCTTTCTAAGATTTCTTTCACTCAGTATGATATTTTTTTATTAATATCATACTATTTGTGCAGGTGGCATCAGGAGAAAAATTACCATTAACTCAGGAATCTCTAAAATTGCATGGTCATGCTTTTGAGGCTCGCATCTATGCAGAGGATCCCAACAATGACTTCATGCCAGGTGCTGGACCATTGGTGCATTTATCCACCCCACAAGCCAGTAGTACTGTGAGAATTGAAACTGGGGTCAGACAAGGTATGTGGAGTAATAAATATTCTCATGTTTTTGAAGAAATGCAATATGATGGATGTCATTTAAAGGTAACATTTTACAAAGTGCCTTATATGGTATTGACTATCAGTTTACGAAAAAAAAAAGCCTCATATATTATTTAGAATACAGATTATTTAGAAAAGTTCAGGCATTGTCTTTTCAGTGAATGTGGTATCTTTTTCTTTCAGGGGATGATGTGTCAGTCCATTATGATCCAATGATTGCAAAATTAGTTGTATGGGCAGAAGACCGGTCTTCAGCACTGCAGAAAATCAGAGCTTCACTGAAAGAATACAATGTATATTTTATTTTACATATCAAATATTGAGGGGTGATATTCTATGGGACTGAAGGGCTGGGGGGGGGGGGGGTTATATATATGGCCATATTCGTTTTACTTGAGATTAAATTTTAAAACTACATATCCATTGTAACTCATACATATGCAAAATATCTATTTGTCATCTTTATCTTGGTTATCTTAATCAAATACAAACTGTACACTTCTGTGTTACAGTAAGATTTCTAAAGAACCTTCTATGTCCAGTCTTATACAGGCATGTCACAATTTGGGTCCAACTTTTCCAACAGTTTCTAAATGTTTTCTATGTCTCTTTAGATCACAGGACTAAATACAAACATCAGCTTCCTAGACAGTTTGGCCGGTCATCCTCAGTTTGTTTCAGCAGATGTTCACACAGGATTTATTGATCAACATTATTCCGAGTTATTTCCCGCTCGCAGTCTCTCTCATCAGACTCTCTGCCAAGCAGCAGTGGCTATGGCACTCATGGAACAGGCAAACACTTGGAACAAATCTTTACATTCTAACGGTAAATATTAATACAAATCTTTACACTCTAATGGTAAATATTAATACAAATCTTTACACTCTAATGGTAAATATTAATACAAATCTTTACATTCTAATGGTAAATATTAATACAAATCTTTACACTCTAATGGTAAATATTAAAATTATTACACAATGTTAGTTGATGTGAATTAAACTTGAATTCATGGCAAGATTTCTTTACCTTTTGTTAAGTAGGGTGCATAATATGTTAAATGTTTTCATAGTTTCATTTTATTTCTGTAGAACCATTCTCTCCCTTTGCACATGGAGCTGCTGCTCGGGTGAATTATAACCACACAAGGAAACTTGTTTTGAAAGAAGGTGACAATTGTAAGTACTGATTTGTGACCATCATTTTATACCCAATTTTATTGGGGAAGAACTCTTGAGTCTCTTTTCTCACCTTAAATGATTGGTTTTAAAATAGGAGATATTGAGGGGAATTTCTTCTTTCAAATGATATATTTAATATTAAGTTCCTGAATATCAAATATTTCAAGAAATAATTTCAAGAGAAATGCACCATCAATCAAAGATGTTTTTATTTTCAACTTTCTTTGTGGTTTACATTGTTGATATAATTTATTGACTATTACAGCAATAGAGATACAACTGGAATACATTGACAATGGTCTGTTTATTGTTGAGTTGGATGGAGCCTCCTATCGAGTGGAGGGTTTACTAGATGAAGTGGAGGAGAATCAGTCCAAGTTGACTTGCTATATTGAAGGAACCAAAACCAAAGCCAATGTTGTTCGCAACAATGATTCACTTCATGTTTTCACTGCTGTGAGTTGAATAATTTGTTATGTAATTTGTGAATGAATAAACAACCTAACACAAAATAAAGTACAGTTTGTACATATAGCAAAATCACATTTATAATAGATTTGATTGATTTTAACAAGATGCTCCTTGTAATCTTGCAATTACAGGATGGCAGTCATGAGTTGAGTCTCCCCGCGCCAAAGTTTCTGACTGAATCCCGTGGATCTGGGACTAAGGGAGGGGCAGTAGCTCCCATGCCTGGAGTGGTAGAAAAGGTGTCTGTCCAGGCTGGAGACAAGGTGGAACAGGGAGATCCCCTCATGGTCATGATTGCAATGAAAATGGAGGTCAGTACTGCACTATTGTACAAAGGTTTAGCTACTTAGATTTTGAAATAAGAACTTTCATAGTTTGGTAATTTAGAGTTTGACCTGTGCTTAACTTATGCATTGAAAATATTTATATTTATATTTCAGTATGTAATCAGAGCACCATCATCAGGAACTATCAAACAAGTACACTTCAAAGCTGGAGATACGGTCCAAAAGGGGGTGGCACTTGTGCAGCTAGAATCACAAGAACAGGACAGCTGAATTTAAAATGTAAAAATGTAAATTAAAACTGAAATATTCTCTTGGAAAATGTGATAGATCCATTCAAATAAGGAAAGATACTAAAACGTTTTAATGGGTGAAGATATTTGAGAGTTGATCAAAGATTATGATATCTTGAGGAAGAAAACAATAATGGTTATTGGATATGTGATTGGTTATAAAATTTATACTTGTAATACATTCTAAGGGTTTTGTGAAAGAACGAAAAATTTGACATGGAACAGAAATTATTTGTTATCAGATTTACTTTGTGGTCGTTTTTACGTAAAGAAAGAAATAGTGTGGGTGATGGTTGGTAAAAGATAATTTCAAATAAGAAATTAAGGGACAAGTTTGATGATATTATGAAAAATGTACTTGTTTATATTTTGAGATATAGACATTTAGTTTGCAATGAATTAGGCCCTGATTTAAGCAAGAAGTGCAAGAATATGGTTTGGCACATGAACTGATGGAGACAATAATGAGCAAATTGAAACAGAGTTGTGGCTTTGAAAAAGATGCACATTGTATTTATTTGTAAATATACATGAAATGTTTATAAGTGGCACAGTGGGTTTATTTACTTACTTGAATATACAATTTTTAATTACATAGAAATATACCTGTTTGCCCGGAAAAACAGGCTTTTCCATCAATACTGGATATCTTGGCATTCATACTCATAGTTATGAGATTAAGTATTGGTCTAAAATGAATATGTTTTATGATGGACTAGTTATTGCCATGGCATAAAAGCTTGGTGGTCTCTGGTCCAAATAACATTATTGTGAGTTTGTTATTTGATAGGGGTTATTTGGCAGCATATAATATTCAACATAATATAGAAATGGCATTGCCTTTGCAGAATGCTTGTGATTATTAGTTGAGCTAATTATTCAGGGGGATATTGAGTTAGTATAAAACTAAGAGTAGGGGACTGATGAATGCAAAATGAATCTAAATTGTTCTTTCCAAACCATCTTATATAAAGCTATAGCACATTAATTTAAAAATCTTATTATTTATGAGGAAATGACCAAAATTAACCACCTTTGAACCTCATCTGATGAAGCCAAATGAGTTCATACTTCCTGCCTTTTTATGTCACAAGCTGCTGGAGCTAAGAGTGACAAAATCTACATATCTTCGACTACAATTAAGAACATCCCATTGACTAGTATGCTTTGTTTCAAACCAGTCTAATGTTCCATACATCTTTTGCTCTTGACATGACCACATAAATGTGAAAATATATAGTAATCAGTGATGAAAGTCTTCAGGAAATAATCTGAAACATCCAAAAATGACATTTCTGAAAGGGGGTAGGGGTATCTTCAGGTTAATTTTTAAGGGTTTCAGGTTTTGTGCTGAATCTGAATGCTGACTTTCATCACTGAGTAATGTTACAAGTAACCAGTTTTGTATCTTAAACAGAATTATTCATATTTGGCATTATGAGAAACAGTATGCACTTTAATTAAGTATCTGCTAAACATTAGCAATCTTAAGTCCTAGAGTTGCCTACATTGATAAAATAGCCTTTTTATAGTGCCTTCACTATAAAAAGGCACCAAGTCCTAGAGTCGCCTACACTAAATAAAATAACCTTTCATAGGGAAATACAGATTTGTGGTTTTTGGGTTGGATGAGTGGAAGCAAAGGGATAGGACATACGATCACTGGAACAGTTATGGTACCAGGACAAATATATCTTTGATAGGCATCGGATTTCCACCTTCTAATTCTAATTCTAATTTCACATCGAAATACTCCCAATCTTTACCATTATTAGCAATTTTCTTTACATCTGAGTGGTATAGCTGCATTTGGGGTTACGCATAATTGTGAGCACTGCCATATACATCTGCATAGATGTGCAGGCATCTTGCCATTCCTCATAAGACAAAGACTTTGACTTCGGTGGGACAAGGCACAGTTGTGTGGTGCCCTGAGATTTATGGAACTCCAATTGCATTTTGTACTGCGTGTCCATGTCTGGTATGTTGTGTGGAGGAGGGGGCAGGTCTATCTGTTGGCGGAAGGAGGCGGGAGGGTTCAGCGACCAACGGGCATTAGCCTCTTCCTTCAAAACTGTGCAGATGGTATCCCAGGGGAATGGGCAGGACTCCCTAGCCTTCCTGAATTTCACATCGAAATACTCCCAATCTTTACCATTATTAGCAATTTTCTTTACATCTGAGTGGTATAGCTGCATTTTGGGTTACGCATAATTGTGAGCACTGTCATATACATCTGCATAGATGTGCAGGCATCTTCCCATTCCTCACAAGACAGACTTTGACTTCGGTGGGACAAGGCAAGGTAGTGTGGTGCCCTGAGATTTATGGAACTCCAATTGCATTTTGTACTGCATGTCCATGTCTGGTATGTTGTGTGGAGAGTGTGGATCTAAAGTCAATGAATATATTTTTAACAATTTAATAATCCGGCATGGAGGGGGTTACCTGGTTGACCAAAGGCTGCTCGGGGACAGGGTGATGTGATGCCAGAGGAAGAGGAACCAGGGTGGTGTTATCCAACAACGGGTGCTCTGGCAGTTGAGAAGGGTGGTTTTGCAATGTGTTTGCTACAGTCTCTGGGAAGGGGCGAGGCAGTGTGGCAGTTGTGAGAGATTGAGTGTCATTGGTATGACATCTGAGTCATCATGTGTGACATAGTGTTCATGGTATTTACTATTTGGGCCATCACAGCATCCGGTGTTGTCGATGCATCGGGAAACGGGGGCTCAGGTGATGTAACTGGCATGCCTACAGGCTGATGTGTGTTAGGCCACTTGGAGGCAGAGGCTTGTGTTGGCTGTTTGCGCTTACGCCCTGTGGCTGACTACTCGTCTCGCCCTGGGGTGAGCTGTGGGGATCAGTGACAGGGGTCCCCCTGTGTGGCTGAAGTACTTGGCGAGCCACATAAGGACCTCAGCACTTTGGGGGCATCATGTAAGCTTGTTACAGTATACTGGAATACAAATGGTGTAAAGGAGTAAGACATTTGCACAGACTGGTTTATGAAGCTTAAGGAAACTGGTGGCTAAACAATCTTTAATGTCTTTCCAAGTATCCAGCGAGATTAACAGCAATGCTTCCTCAGGAATGTAGAATTGTGGCATCATTAGAGATAGCACATCAAAGATACCAACCATTCCTTATTGCCGGTTGGCTGGGTAACTTGGCCATTACTTTCCCCTGGAGCATCGCTTCCTACACAAGCAAAAACACTTGTGTGTGGCATATCTGCAGCTAGAGAAGTCAAACCCTGCAATAAAAGCATGATTCAAATACATACCAAACATTATAATCATACATTATAGGTGATAATTATCAAGATTAGCAATGCTTTAGTTTCCTTTATTTCGAGCAATACATTTTTAATTGGAGCCATCATTAGGCCTGATATAATTATTCTCTATAACTCTGATAATCTGTTTTATCCTTGATTACAGATTTAGACCTGAAGTTTGGGAGCTGGCAGCCTAACCAATCTGTTATCGGCAAGATAAGTTGTCTTTCATATATTTTTTGCAGTTTTGAGGATCAGTGAAGTTATAAATGGTTATAGTTATAAATATAAGAAACATCACAAAAATAGTTCCCTCCGTGAAGTGGTGGTTCTGCCTGATGTTGACCTGGCTCAAAGGCATTCAAAATAATTCAGGAATGATTTCTCATAAATCTACCAAAAATCTGCCCCCCAAAAAGTTTTAAGAAATGGCAAGGGCTTTGCCATGCCACCGGGCTGCCAGAATTTACATAGAATTAGGGCCAACTGGCACCATAATCTGTTCTCAACTCAACTCAAACAAGGAATTAAAAACAATTACTGACCTTCCAAGACACTTGTATCATGTTATCTACATCCATTAGTTACATCTTTTCATTAATTTGCATTTCCATTGAATTGTACTTCTATTTGTTTTCCCATTAAATTGAGTGTCCATTGCTTATGCATTAATATATGCATATATTGATTTGAATAATATCTCTTTTGCCCAGACTTGGGACTGGGTCTGTGCAATGTATTGCAATGTTTTAGGTAATATTTGGCAATTCTCATGATTTTCATTTTAAAAATGATATAAATAATTAAAGAGATACTTTCTAGCAAAACACATTTCATGCATTAAATGATTATAGATGCATAAATACATTGAAATTCATAGACAACAAAATATATCTGTAACCATGGAAACACTAAAAATTTAAAACTAATCTTGCAACCCCCGTAGAATATGATGCATTCTTCTTTGTTTACTAATTAGTTATGCAAGTAGATAATAAACCCACGATGACGTCATTCACTTTTTTTGCAGCACGTGTATTTAAAAGAGCTATTTTTGACCTGAGGCCCGTGCCAAAGGGTTAACCCTTTGTCCTTGTAAATCTGTGACCGGGTGAGTTGTCATGTCAAGGACCTGCGACATGACAATTCAGTGAGGCAGCACTATATCTGTTACAAATAGGTCTCATCACGAAATGACTGAAATTATATTGAAAGTGATGTAACAGTCAAACATACAAGCATAAACCCACTCATTGTCTCCTTCATTAAATTTGAATGATTTGAAATAAAACATATTTGATAATTTCTTGGATTCTTTTGACACAAATCTTCCTCATATTTTAGCCACGGGCCGTGGCGCAGTTGGTTAGAGTGCCAGCTTATTAGCACCAGTTCCTCTGTGGTGATCCAAAGGTCGTGGGTTCGATCCCCGGCTGTGGTGAGGTTGAATTCATGATACAATTTCACACATGAGCTGAGGCCTGTGCACGAAGGGTTAACCCGTTGTCCTTGTAAATCAGCACTATATCTGCTACAAGTAGGTCTCATCACGAAATGACCAAAATAATGTTGAAAGTGATGTCAAGCCCCAAACAAACAAACAAATCCTCATATTTTATAGATGTTATTGTTTATCATTTAGAAAAGAAAAATAACTTAAATTTCAGCTGATAGATCAATCACCTGATATATAGGGATAATCTTTATTAACCCATCAAAGATGCCAGATGATAAAATGGCTTGAACATAATGGCTTATGTTGGCTAAAGATTTTAGCCAACATAACTAATTGTGGTTTTGCATGCCTCTCCTACGGGATTGCCTTTCCTGGTGAGAATGAGCTTTGATGTGTTCCTTTTCTTTAGGTGATGGCTGCTTTGGACTTCTCATGTGATGGCTGCTTTGGACTTCTCATTTGTGATGGAGGAACAAAATACTTTTTGTGTGGACTTTTGCTTTTAGTTCCAGTGCTCCACTTCTCTTGTTGCATATCTGGATGGTTTGTGGTATTTGCTGTGACTGTTTAATATTTCACTCTTTCAGGTAGGTATTTCATGTTTGGGTATTCGGAACCAATTTTCCACAGCTGCATTAGTTGCAGGCTTGAGGTTGCCTTCCAGCATGAGATCACTTGAAAGTGATCTTCAATTTCAGATCATTTTCAAATATATTCACATATTCTTCTTTTTCCACTTCAAGAATATTTATTTCAGCTTAGTACATTGTACATCTTAGTTCAGGCTTTCACCATAAAATACCTCAATTGGATGGTTTGTGATATTTGCTGTGACTGTTGCAAATTTCACACTCCTTCATGTTGGCATTGACCCTGCCTTTCAAGGCAACATGCATCTTCTTTAGGAATTCAGGGCAGTGCAATTTCTTTTTCTCTTGGAGATTATCATGTTTGAATATTCGGAACCAATTTTCCACAGCTGTATTTGTTGCACGCTTGAGGTTGCCTTCCAGCATGAGACCACTTCAAAGTGGGGATAGATACATGTATTTCATCACTTTCAGAACAGTTGGCTAATTTATCAGACTGCTTGGTCAAGAATAAATGTGTGAATGATGATTCTGAATGCATTGGAGCATTTGACTCAACCTTATAGCTCACTTCATTTTCAAATATATTCACATAATATTATTCGTCTTTTCCCACATCAGGAATATTTATACCAGCTTAATAAATTGTACATCTTAGTTCAGGCTTTCACCAAAAATTAACTCAGTTGGATGGTTTGTGGTACTTGCTGTGACTGTTGCAAATTTCACTCTTTCAGGTAGGCATTAACCCTGCCTTTCAAGGCTACATGCATCTTCTTTAGGAATTCAGGGCAGTGCAATTTCTTTTTCTAATTGAGAATGTCATGCCTGGGTATTCAGAACCAATTTTCAACAGCTGCATTAGTTGCACGCTTGAGGTTGCCTTCCAGCATGAGACCACTTCAAAGTGGGGACAGATACATGTACCCCCATGTGGGCCTGGGGTTAGAATGGTCCTCTGATTTTTTTATTCCCTGGTTTTTTGGTCAGTTCATAAGAGGCGAACAAAAAAAATCAAAACCAAAGAGGCAAACAAAAAAAATCAAAACCAAATTCTAAAATTAAAGAAAAACCCTGGTTAAATCATGAGTGCAAAAAAGCTGTCAAGGAGCGCAAAAATGCTTTAAAAAAATTAAATTGACAGCCAACTCAATATAATTTACACCGATTTTGTATAAAAAGAGCCAAAGCCCGTTATATAATTAAAATAAGCAAAAGAAAAAGTTGGAAAGTTTCTAAATTAAATACACGTTCACCAATTAAGAAATGCTGGGATATGGTGCGTAAAATTACTGGGATGGGAGATGGAGCAAGGATCAAACATCTAAATCATAATGGCCAATTAATTACAAATCCCACTGAAATAGGCAACACAATAGGTCAAACCATTTCCAAGAATTCCTCATCTGATAATTATTCTACAAAATTCCAACAAATAAAAAATAGAAAAGAAAGAAACCAACTAAATTTCATATCTAATAATTTGGAACAATATAATAAGCCATTCACAATATCAGATTTAAAACTTGCTTTACAAAAATCCCATGATACCGCTCCTGGACCTGATCATATACACTATTAAATCCTCAAACACCTCCCTGACCAAACACTTGGGCATCTTTTGGATATTTTGTAATAATATTTGGGAAAGTGGTAATTTTCCTCCTTCATGGAGTGAAGCCACTATCATTCCTATTCCCAAACCTGGCAAAGACTCGTCAGATTCAAATAATTATCGTCCCATTGCGTTAACAAGTTGTATTTGTAAAACGATGGAACGAATGATTAACAAGCGTTTAGTTTGGTTATTAGAAACTGCGGCTTATATTTCAGTTGCACGGAGTGGCTTTAGAAAAACGCGAAATATTATTGACCATCTGGTACGTTTAGAAACATTTATACGAGAGGGTTTTATAAAAGGCGAGCATGTGGTTTGTATATTTTTTTATTTAGAAAAAGCATACGTCACCACATGTAAATATGGAATGATGAGTGATTTATATGATATGGGATTAAGCGGTCGTTTACCCCTTTTTATTCAAAATTTTCTATCAAACAGACATTTCAAAGTTCGAGTGGGTGCATCACTTTCTGATGCTTTTGATCAGGAAATAGGTGTTCCACAGGGAAGTATTTTATCAGTCACCCTTTTTATTATTAAAATTAACAGCATTGTTGATTGTATGAGGCCTGGAGCAGATTGCTCACTTTTTGTTGATGATTTCAACTTAAGCTATAGGTCCACACGCATGCATACAGTAGAACGACAGCTCCAACAACACCTTAATAGATTACAGGAATGGGATGATAACAATGGATTTAAGTTTTCTTTGAAAAAAACCATTTGTATGCACTTTTGTAAAAAGTGGAATGCTCACCCAGATCCTGATCTTTATTTAGGCCAAACTCGGATACCTGTTGTCTAAGAAACCAAGTTTCTCGGACTGATATTTGATTATCCCTCATATTAACTATGTAAAAAAGAAATGCTAGAAGGCATTATATTTATTAGGGGTTCTTGCTCATACCAATTGGGGAGGGGATCGTAATGTTTTATTGCAAGTGTACAGAGCGCTGGTACGTTCTAAGCTTGATTATGGGTGTATGGTATATGGATCAGCACGTCCATCTTATATTAAAATGCTTGATTCTATACAAAATCAAGGTCTAAGATGATGCCTTGGTGCATTTTGTACATCACCTGCAGATAGCTTGGCAGTTGAGGCAGATGAACTGCCTCTTGATTTAAGAAGAGAAAAGCTTGTCCTTCAGTATGCTGCAAAAATTGCTGCTTGTCCAGACAATCCTGCACATGATATTATATTCAATCCAAATTATGTTGATCTTTTTAAATTAAACCAAATACAATACCAACTTTTGGCATTCGCATCAAAGAATCTTTACAATCTTTAAATATAAATCCAAATCAAATAGCTAAATTTCAATATCAGTGGTTGATGTGCCTCTAAGTAACCATTCATTCATTCATTCTGCGATAGTATCATTTTTGGGCCACGGGCCGTGGCACAGTTGGTTAGAGCGCCAGCTTATTAGCACCAGTTCCTCTGTGGTGATCCAAAGGTCATGGGATCGATCCCCAGCCGTGCCGAGATTGAACTCATGATACAATTTCCCATATGAGCTGAGGCCTGTGCCAAAGGGTTAACCCGTTGTCCTTGTAAATCTGTGACCGGGTGGGTTGTAATGTCAAGGACCTGCGACATGACAATTCAGTGAGGCAGCACTGTATCTACTACAGGAACTAGGAACTAGGAACTAGGAAGTTGTTTTATTGGACCCAGTTGGTACAAATGCAATAATAAATATCAGTATAAGATGATAGTAAAAACATAACATTGGGTCAGGGAGACTCCCATTTATAACATTTACATGTCGCTGGCATGGGAGCCACCCTGAGACTTTAACATTAAAATTTACAGTTTGACATATGATACAATTTTTGCAGACTCCAATATCTTTAGTATTCTTTGACATGGGTATACCAACAATAGAAATTAAAGTTCCAATACTATTATGATGTGAGATTTGGCAAAAAGTACAACAACAACATAAAAAAGCAAATGATAATGGAAGTATTGATAAATGATAATAAGATATATCATGACACAATTATGATAACAAATTATAGAGATATGATTTGTGTATTTTTAAATTACAGGTAGATGAATAGTTGTAGATTACTACAACTGCAATAAGCAATTACAATAAGAATTGAGTGATTTTACATTGATAAGTATGAATAGCATGCACATATACATCATTTCATGAGTTATTGGTGTAGTTCCTACATTACAGATGCACGATACATGAGATCACAAATAATTCAGTTATGTTATGCAGATTGGTGGTATAGAGACATTTCATTGTGAAAGATTTTATTCTACATTTTAAGTGAAGTAGTTGATCAATTATTCAGACAGATTTGCTATTGCGGTGGGACATACAAGCTAATAATCATCTGGAGCAGACATAGCAGTTCACAATAGTGCAGTCAATTTCATATGAATTAACAGTATTCATTTTGATATAGTTGGCAAAACCTTGTATAGAGTGTGTATCCATTTTTTCTAATATACATGCAGGTGTCTCATTAACTGTTTTTGGTAGTTTGTATCTGATACAATTTTTGGCATATTCATGATTTGCTTTTGGAATATGAATTTGATTTTGAGATCTTGTGGGGTAATTATGTATTTCTCTGTTATGCTGAAGTGGCAAGTTTTGCAGATAATGTGGTAATTGATCATTTTTGAATTTATAATAAAACTTTAGCTCTTGAAGTCTTAGAATATCATTGACTTTAAGCAGTTTTAAGCTCTTAAATATTGGTTCTGTATGGGCATTGTATTTACTTATGGTTAATATGCGCACACATTTCTTCTGGAGTTTGACAATTCTCTCACAGTGATATCCCCATGCTAGTATTCCAAAATTTAAATGTGACAGTATGAGAGAGCTATAAATTTGAACTTTGGTTTTTAGTGGCAAAAAATGTTTTAGCCTATTTATGATACCAATACTTCGTGATATTTTGTTTGCTATTTTATTGATGTGATCTGTCCAGTTTAAGTTCTCATTCAAAGTAATACCAAGGAAGTTAAATTGTTGAGCTCTTTCTATCTCAGTGCCATCTATTTGGATTTGCAGATTGTCTACTTTTCGTCTTGCAGTGTGAAAAAGCATATATTTAGTTTTTTTAATATTGAGTGATAGTTTGTTGCTTTTTAACCAGTCATTAACATTTGAAAGCTCATGGTTGATAGTCAGGTTTATATTAGAATTATTTGAGTGCTTAAAAAGAATTTTGAGTGTGCCAGCTAAAGTTGTGTCATCTGCATAGATTACAAAATCAAATAATTTACTGGCATTTGAAATATCATTAATGTATATTATGAATAGTAATGGGCCTAATATTGATCCTTGTGGTACTCCAGTTGTCATCATTGTCATTTCAGATTTAACTCCGTCAAGGCCACGGGCCGTGGCGCAGTTGGTTAGAGCGCCAGCTTATTAGCACCAGTTCCTCTGTGGTGATCAAAAGGTCGTGGGTTCGAACCTCGGCCGTGCTGAGATTGAACTCATGACACAATTTCTCCTATGAGCTGAGGCCCGTGCCAAAAGGGTTAACCCGTTGTCCTTGTAAATCTGTGACCGGGTGGGTTGTCATGTCAAGGACCTGCGACGTGACAATTCAGTGAGGCAGCACTATATCTGCTACAAGTAGGTCTCATCACGAAATGACTGAGATAGTGTTGAAAGTGATGTAAAACCCCAAACAAACAAACAAATTAACTCCGTCAATCTCAACAAACTGTTCACGGTTTGACAGATAACTTTTCATTAAGTTAAGAGAGCCTTCTCTTAGTCCATAGTATTCAAGTTTGTGTAACATTATATTATGGTCAAGAGTATCAAATGCTTTTGATAGGTCTAGTATAATTGATTGGTATATCATTCTTATCCATATCCACTAGTATTCTGTCAATGACTACAAGAAGGTCTCATCACGAAATGACTGGAATATTGTTGAAAGTGATGTAAAACCCCAAACAAACAAACAAACAAAAGTATCATTTCAAATTGATTTTATTTTTACACATCTATTATGTATTGATATGTAGAAATGAATTTTGTAATATGTTATGTTCTCAAGATTGTTTACAAATCATATATCTAGTCAAATAGATTGTTTTTACCATTTTTAGGCATTGAATGACCTAAACCGTTGATGTGCCTTTAAGCCACCATATATTCATTCAAATGCACATTTTTAATATTTGGAATATAATGTCTATGTAATGAGATATAAATCATAGATCATTTGGGTTCACTTTCAAACCAAGAATTTCTTTGTAAGCTTTCCGGAATGATTTGCTCTGCCAGGAGTAAACAAGTGGATTGATGCACGAGTTCATCGTCAGAAAATAAGCTGTGAACACATATGCTACTTTGAATGCTGTGCCTTGCTGGCTGAGGGGAAAAAAGAAAGTTATGATATGTAAGACTGAAAGGTGCCCAGCATAACATCATAAAAACCAATATCAGGAACATCATTTTAGCTGTTTTCATCTCCTTAGAAGACTTGTCATTTGTCCCAACGGCTGATTCGAGTGCCTGAATAGCTCTCTTTTGTTTGATAGCCACTTTGAATATCTTAAAATATATGCTTAGACAGAGAAAGAGACAGATTACACAGTGTAAATCAACAAATAGGATAGAGAATAATAAAGGATATACATTCTCTGCAAAACAGTAGATCCCTGAATACCATCTATCAGGAATCCAGAGAAAACTGCTCATAGAAAAACAATAAATCCAAATGGCAATTGAAACAATTACCATTCTTTTAACAGAGGCAAATCTTTCATAAAGAAATGGATGGATAATAGCAAAGTATCTTTCAACAGCAATGGCTGTCAGAGAAAAAAGAGAACAGGCCAGAGAGATTACAATTGCGATGAGATTGAAAAGGCAAGTTGGTCTGGAGTCAACCAGAATGTTCAAATTTGGAGCGATCACATAGCATGGGAAGGTGACAAAGCAGGACATGTCAGCCAATGCTAGATTGATGATGAGAATGTTGGTGGTGGACCTGAGAGAAGGCTTCCGGTATACAGCGATAATGGTCAGAATGTTACTCATGGTGCATGAGGAAAGTACGATGGCATATATCAATACCATCAACTTGATATGCTCATCAAGCTCAACATCATCTGAGAAAAATGTTGCGTGAGAAATGACCATATCTGAATTGTTATCCGTAGTCCATAGATTGTTGGCTTCTTGCATTTCAAAAACTTGCATTTCAAAAACTTGCAATGTACTGCATTCACCTCACAAGCAGATAATGGTTATGCAGTGTGTGACATATATAGCTAAGACATGTAAATTAATATGTTAAATTATTTTAATATTTAGTATGAATGCATCTTGCTGGATCGTATTTTGTTTAAGTAGCCTGTGGAGGAGTGGAGATATTTGATTGTGAACTTTGTCTTATCTCCTTTTGCATTATTTTAATCAAAAGTGCCAGAGACAGAAATATATATATATATATATATATATATATATATATATATATATCTGTGAACCGAGGTTTCCCATTCATCACCTTTTTAGTATATAAGAGATGACTCAATGTCTCGATCAGCTTGTAACCTAATATGTTTTATCGAAGTGTACTTGAATTAAATATATTTTACCAGCATGAAACATTCTTTGAAGACGAATATTTTAGCACTTCGATATCTCTGGGAGATTATCAAGCGACAACCACCTTGGCATGTTATAAATCATGCATATTAAATTAAAACTCTTAGATCTGCATGCCAATCTTCTGGGATAAAGAACTTCAATATTTTATAGTATCAACCATATTGCTCTTTCGAATAGATTACATGGTGATCAATCTTCTCTTTTTGTTCGAATGGATTACATCGTGATCAATCTTCTCTTTTTGTTATTCTCTTTATGAACACTTAATCCATCACGATAAAGATTCAATTTACAGATTTTTATTTGAGACAGTAAATTCAGACAAAAGATTTAAATTGACAAGTGTTGCAATGTAAATGCAAGCAATGTGTTTGATTCGATTATTCCACGAAGAAACATCAACAACAGTCAAATACGGGGGCACCAGGAGAATAGAGTTCAAAACATTTATCCCAGGACCAGCTAGTGACCAGATTTAATATTTCCAAGTTTGTTGATCTTTGTAATAAAACCGGAACGAAGCCACAATATGTGGCTTCGTTCCGGTTTTATTACAGTTTTACGTGAAGCATTGTGTTCTTGATCATAGACTATGCAGTCCAATATATATAGGACTATCAAGGACATCTCGTTGCAATGGGTTTGTGCAGCGGGCGAATAATGTCACTATTATGGAGGGTTTGCTCTGATTGGTTGACATAAATATAGAACAGGGAAACCCTAAATAACAACCACAAGTTCCAGTGACGTGTGACCGGAATTCCGGGCAAAGGCATACGGGCACCTGCGAGCTGGTTTACTGTCCATATATATGGACATGTTATTAGTGTCTATCTTGATCATCGCCAGAAATTTATATTAAAGAGTTGTGTGCCTTTCACCAGTTATTATCAGGCCAATAAAGAAAAATAGACAAAAAGGATAAGTGACTAGCCTTGACCAAAAGTTACATGCTATGGGCAATAGGCGTGCCTTATTACTGGCAATCAAACGATCTACCTGTCAGTTGCAATAGAGGCACCTGCTTGATTAGGTGTCAGCTCCCACAAAGGCTGATCAGCTTAGTTTTATGGTTTATTAGAAACAAATGTGATATGGATTGACATTATCATTTCTTTTAATATAAAGCAGGTGCATTCTCATTTTTTCCGCGAAAAAGGAATGTTTTTTTATGATGGGTTATATACTTCGTGCCTTTGATCACTAATCTTGGTACATATATGCAATATACATCATGCTTCTGATCACTAATGTCGGTACATATATGCTATATACATCATGCTTCTGATCACTAAGGTGAGTACATATATGCTATATACATCATGCTTCTGATCACTAAGGTGGGTACATATATGCTATATACATCATGCTTCTTATCACTAAGGTGGGTACATATATGCTATATACATCATGCTTCTTATCACTAAGGTGGGTACATATATGCTATATACATTATGCTACTTATCACTAAGGTGGGTACATATATGCTATATACATATATATATACATTAATACAAAACAGAGACAATATATGAGATCTACAGGGCACCCAAAATGTTAATTTTCTCAGTGATAATGCAATCATAAATGATAATTATCAACAATGAATGATAACAGCATCTTATATTACAAACCATTTGCTGGTTTGTGAAATTGCAGTCAAACTTTTAGTTTCTTAGTGTAATCATAACCTTAAATGTAGTGTATTAAAATTTGGTACCAAAAAGACAATCTGTATTTGCGTCAAATGACATCAATCTTAACTTTCATACCTATATAATTAGAATTAAACAATTATTTCTTTATCCAATTGACCTATTTTAAAAGGATGCATAGAATCTATTTTATTTTTCAGAAATGATCCCAACATCCAGCAGCATGAGCATTTGTACACTCCAGGCATCATCAGCAAAACGATTCCTCATCTTTGATGCTCCATCCAAGTATACAGCTTCATGGGTAAGCCTCATATGAATGCGATGTCCCTCCAATGCTTCTTCATCCCACCTTTGAGCCTCCTGCCAAAATTCCCAGAGAATTGCCTAGCCATTGTAGGTGAGGAGCCTTGTACCAAGATCACCACTATTAAATATGCTATTTCTCAATTTTTTAATACCATGCTGTGAAAAAAAATTACATAATTATTTCATACCAAATGCAAAACATGTTTTTTTTTTATGCCATGGCCTTCCACTTTCATAGATTAAATTAATAGGGAAACATTAAAGCAAATACCAGTTCAGAAGTATGAATGGATTTAACATAGATATTGTGCTTTGGTTTGAAAGGTGCAGTTTGAGAGATTTTTGCCATTGGCCAGGGCATAAAGCAAAATTTTAATGCCTATGTTAATTTTTAATATATAAGAGATTGTCACCATTTTTGTGAATGAAGTTTTTGATAAATAAATTATTTACAGAAGGATCCATGATAAAAGCAATTCTCCTTGAAGGGTTCGAACGGTGTCTAATGACATATCTGTTGTTTCTAGGATGTCCAGTGAAATGTACCTTCAGGAGTGACCTATTATTGGGACCACCATCCATTAAGATTGCATCTACCTAAATATTAAAAAGTTAAAAACAGAATCACTGAAAATCATAATATATATACAAGACTAAAATGCCCCAAATGACATTATTGTCAATTTACATTTTTTTGTCAGTTCTTATGTGATGCTGAAATGGAGACACATAGTGATCACCTGTTCCAGCCATTGTTACTATGGACAATTCTGTTAATTATCTGTTAGCTGCTCTCTCATTGGTCTAAATAATTGGCATTGTCGTGATTGGTCAGCGAACCGGATGTGCATATGGACATCATAGGATTATTAAGAAGATTATAAGATAATATAAAAACAGAGATCACACCAAAGAAATGTTAGAATGTTACAAGTCAAATGAAAATACTTCTGAATCAATTCTTTCATTGATCATTTAACCTTTTATAGAGGAATTATAACTTACTTGAAAACCATACAATTCCAAACCCTCAATAACTTGCCAAAGAAAATCATGCAATTTTGGGGCTGTCACATCAGTGGTAGGCCAATTTGCAACTGGGAATTTGAACGATGTGTGGCCAACAAACACAAATTGTAGAGCGTGTGAAGCAAGTGAAGGCTCTAAAGAACCTGAAATATGAAATAAGTCAAACATTATTAAGTATTAAAATTTATTGCAGAGTAGAGTAGAGTATCAACTATTAATGCAAAGCAGAGGACAGAGTTACATGATCATGTCATTTTTTTTAATTCACCTCTGGTCTCTTCTATATTGACTTCATCACAACTATTTTGAACACAATACATTGGTTGTAGTGCAAGTTTTGTTAACTTTAAAGGCTGGAAGGACAATATGTTTTTCATTCTAACCTGTTTTCAGGTACTGGAGATCATTTCCATATTGGCCTTGATCAAGGAAGCCAATCAGTCTCTGTTTGCCATGCCTGGTATCGATCACCAAATCAGCCTGGAAGAATTTAAATGTGCGAGTGTTATATTTTATGCTTTGTTAGCTCCTGATGCCTAAACAGAAAATTAGATGTGATATCAAGCTCTGTCCGTCTGTGTCTGTACATCTGTCAACAAAGCTTATTAAACTCTTTGCTATAACTTACTGGGTTCCCACTCAGGAATCAAGATCCCACCCTAAAAAATTGGGAAATCATGTACAAGATTGAGAAAATTAAAAAGATTACCTGTGTTTTCTTTAAATTCTTACACTATTAGCTGGCTTCTAGTAAATGTACAGGTGGATTATTATCTGTATTAGAGGTGCTATGACATCACTGAAGATAAAGATGCCACCTGACTGACTCTGTTGTCTCGGCAAACAACATCGCCCTTTATAACATTTTGTCCAAGAATTTCAGTGTGGCTTATCTATCCTGTCTCGTCATTTCAGATTTATCCTATGGTTCATGATGAACTTCAACACTGGTGTCAATTTCTGAACAAGATGAAACCTGAGGGAGGGAGGGGCAGAGAACCATTCTTAATCAGATGCAACAGAGATATACCTACTCTTGTAATTAAAAAATAAATTCTGTTCTTCAAATAGAATATTTATTTCATAAAAATCATTGATAGATGATATATTTAATGAGAATAACGTTATGTAACTGTTATAAATTTTACATTCAAGTAAAATTCATAATAATAGTGAATCCTCTTGTTATAAATTATATTCCATCAAAATATATTGAATAATTGTGAGACTAGATAATGAAAATTGCTATGAAAAAAAAACAATATATATCTGTAGGATATAGATTACCTACCTTTAGACTCTTTAAACAAATATAGACAATAACGATCTTTGGCAAGAAACCATATAGGTTACTGAGTGCTACGTGAGGCAAACAAGTGCAGGCCAAGGAGACGCATTACTCGCCCCGAATAGAGATGACGTGATCCTCCAAGCCACACAGGCAAGACATGCGCAGCCCCGAAGCTATAGAAGACGCTACGCAGGCAGCCCTGACACAGATGCTCAGTTTTCCTTAAAAAGGCCCCGAAATCGCTACTCAGGGAGCAGAATCCACTTGCCTAGAAGATCCACGACACTCAGCATCGTGACAGCCACACTTGCATGGACTTGGGTGTTTTATGCATTCTCAGGACTTTGTCAGTATCATGCATTCAGGTATTTCATATGCCTCGCTCTTTGCCATGCCGACCTAGCCAGACTAGTGTATACAGCACCGAATAAAGGAGACCCTTGTGCATTGTATACTGAAGTATACTGAAGTCCTTATTACCTCCCAACTCACATAGGTAGATAGGGTAGCTGGGTTAAGGCCCCGTTCACAGCCAGTGAGTATCATACCTCAGATCCCCGTCCACGTTCCCCAACGACGGAGACATTCCCCATACGCTAGTAGGGATACAAACCCTACGTAACATATCATCTTGAAATACATAATTTGCATTACATCCATGACTTGACTATTTGCAGATATTCCAGCAGATCACTGTCATGTGCACCAGAACAAATGTAGGAGTGCACACACAGAAACAATACTAATAACATCTTTGAAAAAATTGCAATTCATTCTGAACTGCGGGAGATCATGCAGATTGCCTTCGCTTGAGAAAACCTTTACCAATGTATATGCAACCCTTATTTAGAATTTTTTACAATAAATGCAAACAACATGCCTCAATAACATTTATTGTACATGGCGTATAACAAACATGGTGTGCCACTCTCCATTTGAAGTTCATTATCCCAAAAAGGCTAAAATATGCCTCACAATTGTATTTATTTGTGGTATGTTACTCAATTGTATAATATAAAATTGAAATATGGCATTGTAAATAAGGCATAAAAATCTAATTGTACATAGTTATGCAGAAAATGCTTCATTATAAATGTGAATAATATGAATATATAAACTCCGACTCAATTTTATATTTTCAAAATCTATGATAAACATGATAAGAATGAAGCAATAAATATAAATGATTAAATATTATAAGTGTACAATTAGCTGAATGACAACAATCCTACACATTAATTCATCCACTTAATATCCTCTGACTTTATAAAGCTCATTTTACCAATGAGAGAGAACCCTGCATGTTCAGTATGATATTTTTGATAGTAAGATGTCATTGTCCGTCCGTCTGTCCGTCAATATTTAGGGCCGAAATTGATATCAGTGCACTGCCACTGTTTGAATTTACACTCTGATTCTGGGACAATTTGAGACTGCATGCAAGAAGTATTTATTAAGTCATACATCCTTGTCTCCATAATCTTCATCTCAGGTGTACTGTCAATTTCCTGCCCTTCTATTTTCTCTCTGTCAGGAATGTCATCAGAGTCTCTTCTACGATAGCTGTCACTTACCCCATAGGAGGGGAGCAGAATCTGCTCTGCATATTCATGTTTGAATACTATTCACTCAAATTTCATCAGAATTATGTTAGATATGAAATAGTACCCACAATATGCCTATATTTCTGTATTAGAGCTTTGTTTTCAACATCGGCAATTTGACCTAATTAATGACCTAATTAATGAGCCATAAGAGGCCCCACAAGGTTTTGCAGAAAGGGGCCTTCACAGATAAAAGACTCAGACAGCTACACGAGTGTGAGCCACCTGCACAAGTGAGAGATAGTTACAGACAGCTGCATAAGTGAGAGATAGCTGCACAAGTGTGAGACAGCTGCATTGGTGAGAGATAGTTGACCAAATATACCAAGTATGAACACACCGTAGCAAGTACATACAAAATGTTTTGTATTAATATATATATATATATATATATAAATATATATATATAAAAATATATATGTATATATACATATAGACACACACACACATAAACATTAGGTATTAATTAAGAACCAGAATATTCTTTTCACTGAAATATGATACCTTATATTGTGATACCTTATATTGCCGAGTTAGTTTATAATTTTGAGTAGAGATACCGTGTAATATTGAGTCTATTGATTCAACACATGAGCCCATTAATATGTGAGCCCTTGTGTATTATTGTTCAAAACTAAAACAATATTAACACTAATTAGCGCAAGTAAACGAAAACGGTAGAATGGGCTTCTGGTCACAGCTGTTGTTTCCCTTGGTATTTACCTGATTAAAGTCTTGATTTTGTTTTCTATAGATTAATGTAGATGACTCTATGTCCTTGCCATACTATTACATTAAAGAGATCCACCAATTTGATAGTTGCAAGAGTTAACAAGATGAAACAGGGGATACTTATCATGATTCTGATCATCAAGGTGGGTACATATATGATGTATATATTGTGTTCCTGATCACCAAGGTGGGTATATATATGCTGTATATATCGTGCTCCTGGTCACCAAGGTGGGTACATATATGCTGTATATATCGTGCTCCTTGTCACCAAGGTGGGTACATATATGCTGTATATATCGTGCTCCTGGTCACCAAGGTGGGTACATATATGCTGTATATATCTTGCTCCTGGTCACCAAGGTGGGTACATATATGCTGTATATATCGTGCTCCTGGTCACCAAGGTGGGTACATATATGCTGTATATATCGTGTTTCTGGTCACCAAGGTGGGTACATATATGCTGTATATATCGTGCCCCTGGTCACCAAGGTGGGTACATATATGCTGTATATATCGTGCTCCTTGTCACCAAGGTGGGTACTATCTGATACCAGACTTATTGCAAGCTCTGACGGCAGTTTTGGTTGGAAAACCGCTCGCGAGGGCGGGATCATACTGTGTTGTCTTTGCGAGGCACCGCGCTCACGAGTATCCACTCTTTGCTGCCAGTGTCGAGTGCTTGGTCTGATACCTCTGTATTCATAAAACTTGTCGCTCCTGGTGTCTAGAATCACCTTCAGACCCATCAGCAACATATTTTGAAATTACAGTGATCTTCGGACTTGTTCCGACGGTGGTTGTTGATACACAAACAAGGGGCTACTACCAGCCATTTTTTCTTGTTGTGACGCACCACCCGCTGTCCAATACACATTCGCAAGCAACTACGTAAGTAGTTCTTTCTTGCGATATACCTACTTGTAGGTACATATACCAATCTAATTTGCACGCTATTCGTGTCTGGACTCGTTTTCAGACCCTTTTAGTAGCAAATTCGGTATATTAAACCAATTTTTACAGTGATTTTCGGACTTGTTCCGACGGTGGAAATTCAGAGCACTCGCTGCCTGCTCCACCCGCTGTACAAAGAAAAACCGCAAGCGGCTACCTACTTAGCCCTCTCTTGCAAAATACCTTTTGGTATAAATACCAATAGCTACAAATAAGTGGCATTTCTTTCAATTTAATATCTTGGAAGATTAAAACATATAGCAAAGGATTGTTCCCTTCAGTCAATGATATATACAGAACGTGTCAATCGCTCATATAGTTGACCCGTATATATACACTTCATTGAGCTGAAGATTGAAAACTATTTCTTTTCTATTTATTATTACTATTACGATAGTAAGAATCTACCACACGTCAGCTTTTCATAATACGCTGACCCGTGATCATTTTGGGTAAATAATCTGCAATATACGTAGTTCAAAATACAGAACGTGTCAATCGCTCATATAGCAACTGACCCGTATATCCACAAAGAGATTACCTACCTGTTCAATGTTACACCATCATGGCTTTGTTTGTATATGCTCCTGCTTCAACATATACGATAAGAATAGTAACAAAACCACAAAGACGCTCTCCTTGCCCCATAATGGTATAGGGTCGAAAAAAATTCTGCTTTGTGACAATCATACGAACACTTTCAGAAAGAATCTTTCTTTGAAAAATATTAATTTTCATATTTTGTCACGTGCCCACTACAGGTCAATGCAGGACATTATCGCCATCTCAAATATTAATATATTTGAGTCTGAACATGAAATTGAACTGTTCCCTGCTCAATTTCGATTGGTGCTCGATACCTGCGATTACATAAAATCAAACACGCTACTATCTGTTCATGGGGTGAGCAAGCAAAATTGTCAGTTCAATTTTGTTAGATATACACAAATATCGCACCCAAAGCATCTTTTTTGGGAAAACATATTTATTCTGCCTCCTCGGCCACAAAAGCATAGACTGAACAACAAATATGTTGAAAGTCCATGCAATTCGTCAAAATCATGCAGTTTTGGCAAAATTATCATAGGTGGCGCTGCTAGTAGGAGCCACGAGAACAGACGAACGACCACAAATCGCTACCATTGTCTATCAGATCCGGAAACACCCGAATCACATCGGCTCGTGGAAACACGTGGTCTGAACGTAAACATAAACAATGGCAATACACATTCGTCTTCTGTTTCGACCAATCACGTCTCAGGGCCGGCTCCAACTACACGTGCTCGCTCTGCTCCACGTGGTCAGCCACGGATTGTAAATAAACAGCATTCTCGTATTAAAAATCCTAATAGAAACGGGAAGAAAACATTAAATATTGGATGTTGCAATGTACAGAGCATATCTAGCAAGATCCTGCCAGTAAAAGATTATTTTACTGAGCATGACCTTGATGCCCTGTTCATGACTGAGACTTGGATGCATGACTCAAAATCTGACAAAGTTAAAAGTGAACTTAAAGAAGGGTCACTTGAATTTGAGTCTTTTCCTAGGATTGGTCGCACAGGGGGAGGATTAGGGATTTTATACAAATCTGAACTCCCCTTCACAACCAATAGGGCCAACCAACCAGTAGTCACCACCATGGAGCTCATGGAGTCATCCATCACATTGAAGGGAAAAAAGATAACATTTGTGGTGATATACAGACCTGAACCATCTGATCGGAATAGATATACCTACTCTGAGTTCTATGATGAGTTCACCCAGTTGGTTGCACATTATGGTTCCTTTAGTCATGAGGACATTTTCCTTGGTGACTACAACTTCCATGTCAACCTGCCCTTAAAGCCTGATGTCATTAAGTTTAATGACATCCTATCTACCTTTGATCTAACACAATGGGTTCAAGAACCAACCCATAGGTTAGGGAACACCCTTGATCTAATCATGACCTTTAGGGGTAATAAACTCATGAAGAGTCACCTGGTAGATGAGTACCTATCTGATCATAAAATGATTAAGATTTACCTTGATATTATACCTCCTAAACCCCCCAAAAAATCTATCAAATTTAGGAATTTCAAGGGATTAGATCTTGAATCCCTAAGAAGGGACATCAAATCCCTAACTGACAGAGACACAACTTGGGAACATTTATCATTGGAGGACATGGTAAATTATTATGATAGGGAACTCACATCACTCATGGACAAACATGCACCTATCAAAGTTGCCATGGTCACCCAACGCAAACCTGTACCTTGGATGAGTGACCAATTAAAACTGGAAAGATCTCTCAAGAGGAGGCTTGAGAGAAAAATGAGCAAGACTGGCTCTCAAATTGACAAGGAGCTGTATAACTCTCAGAGGAACCAATACAACTCAATGCTTAAATCTGCTCAATCATCATATTTTTCCAACCTGGTTGAGGAAAACAAACATGACCCTAAAAAGCTTTTTAGAGTCATTGACACAGTCATGCACAAGAAAAAGGACACACCTATGCCCCAATCTGACTGTGAGACTACTCAAGCTGAGAAGTTCAACACATTCTTTCTTGAAAAAATAGAGAGAATCCGCCTGAACATTGATAACGCTCCACCCTGCCAAACTTCGCCACCAGGTGACACTGCGAACAATAGTACTACATGTCTGGAAAGGTTCACACCCTTAACCATTGACGACGTACGGAAATTGGTCAAAAGGTCTGCAAAGAAGTCATGTGACCTGGATCCAATTCCAACCTGGCTCTTACTTGACCTCTTAGATGACCTCCTACCAATAATTACTTCCATCATAAATAAATCACTGATGGAATCAGCAGTATCGGAAAATATGAAAATAGCCATCATAACACCCCTGCTGAAGAAACTCGGTCTAGAACTGGTTGAAAAAAACTATAGGCCTGTTTCCAACCTAACATTTGTCTCTAAACTAACCGAGAGGGCGGTTGCAGACCAACTAGTCCCCCATCTTGTAAGGAATGGTCTTACTGACAAGTTTCAATCAGCCTACAAAGAATATCACAGCACTGAAACCGCTTTGTTAAAAGTGCAAAATGATATCTTGGGTTGCCTAGACAATAGAAAGGCAGTTATCTTGTTGTTGCTTGACCTTTCCGCTGCCTTTGACACTATTGACCATCAAATCCTTTTGGACAGGCTGAGGGATAGATGCAACGTCAAAGGTCATGCACTCTCCTGGATTCGGTCATACCTAATGGACAGAAAGCAATGTGTGAAGGTGGGGACCCATAGATCCAGTCTCAAATCCTTAAAATATGGGGTACCCCAAGGCTCAGTCCTGGGTCCTATACTGTTCACCATTTACATGACACCCCTATCTGATATACTTGCAAAATATGGTCTGAGCTATCACATTTATGCAGATGATACTCAGATCTACATCCCTGTTGACCACGCTTCTCCCCATCATGTGGATATGAGCAGACACAAACTGGAGGAGTGTGTCAGTGAAGTCAGAAACTTCCTCATATCAAACAAGATGAAGATAAATGATGGAAAAACTGAGATGCTCATATGTACTGACAGGTACAGTACTACCACCCATAGCAGTATCCCAACCACAATCAGAGTGGGTGACTCTGATATTGCTCCTAGTCAGTCAGTTGTTGACCTTGGTATCACATTTGACTCCAACATGGACATGAAGGCCCAAATCAGGAAAATGTGTCAGAAAGGCTATTATCACATCAGGAACCTGGCGGCCATCAGACATTGTCTAGACGAGAAGACCGCGGTAACACTTACCCATGCTTTTGTTACATCCACCCTTGACTATGGTAATGGTCTTCTGGCGGGTCTTCCTAAAACTGACATCAGGAAACTGCAATACCTCCAAAACTCTGCAGCACAGGTAGTTGGAAAAATCAGGAAATTTGATCACATTTCAGGAAAATTAAGGGAACTGCATTGGCTTCCCGTTCATGCGAGAATTGATTTTAAAATTCTTCTATTAACCTGGAAAGCCCTTAATGGTAAGGCTCAGCCTTACTTGCGGGATCTACTCCTGATTAAAGAAGGTGAACGCTGTCTAAGATCCAATGATGGCACCCACCTACAGGTACCTAATACCAGGCTAAGGACAGTAGGTGACAGGGCCTTCTCATCTGTAGGTCCACGACTATGGAATTCCTTGCCTACTAATATTAGGACAAGCACTTCAGTCTCCTCTTTTAAGAGTAGGCTGAAAACTCATCTCTTCAGGATGCATGTCCTGAACTCAGCGCTATAAACAGACTTGTCTGGTATCAGCGCTATACAAATTTTATTATTATTATTATTATTATTATTACATATATGCTGTATGTATCGTGTTCCTGGTCACCAAGGTGGGTACATATATGCTGTATATATCGTGCTCCTTGTCACCAAGGTGGGTACATATATGCTGTATGTATCGTGTTCCTGGTCACCAAGGTGGGTACATATATGCTGTATATATCGTGCTTCTGATCACCAAGGTGGGTACATATATGATGTATATATTGTGTTCCTGATCACCAAGGTGGGTATATATATGCTATATATATCGTGCTCCTGGTCACCAAGGTGGGTACATGTATACTGGAAATATCATGTTCCTGGTCACCAAGGTGGGTATATATATGCTATATATATCGTGCTCCTGATCACCAAGGTGGGTACATATATGCTGGAAATATTGTGCTCCTTGTCACCAAGGTGGGTACATATATGCTGTATATATGGTGCTCCTTGTCACCAAGGTAGGTACATATATGCTGTATATATCGTGCTCCTTGTCACCAAGGTGGGTACATATATGCTGTATATATCGTGCTTCTGATCACCAAGGTGGGTACATATATGATGTATATATTGTGTTCCTGATCACCAAGGTGGGTATATATATGCTATATATATCGTGCTCCTGGTCACCAAGGTGGGTACATATATACTGGAAATATCATGTTCCTGGTCACCAAGGTGGGTACATATATGATGTATATATTGTGTTCCTGATCACCAAGGTGGGTATATATATGCTATATATATCGTGCTCCTGGTCACCAAGGTGGGTACATGTATACTGGAAATATCATGTTCCTGGTCACCAAGGTGGGTACATATATGCTGTATATATCGTGCTCCTGGTCACCAAGGTGGGTACATATATGCTGTATATATCGTGCTCCTGGTCACCAAGGTGGGTATATATATGCTGTATATATCGTGCTCCTGGTCACCAAGGTGGGTACATATATGCTGTATATATCGTGCTCCTGGTCACCAAGGTGGGTACATGTATGCTGTATATATCGTGCTCCTGGTCACCAAGGTGGGTACATATATGCTGTATATATCATGTTTCTGGTCACCAAGGTGGGTACATGTATGCTATGTACATTATGCTTCTGATCACTGATATGGGTACATGTGTTTTGAAGATAGCATATTGCCTGTGACCTCTGTTTCATGAAAAATAATGATTCTATATGGTCATATAAATTGACAAATTACAAATTACTAATTTCTGTGCTGGAAGTTGTTATTTTATATTTAATAAGAATAGCTAATAGTTCTCTTAATGAGAGTGGAGTACCTTGCTTTGTTTTGCTTTGCCCATTTTAATATATATTTATATGTCTGAGGCTTCATCTTCTACAGTCGTCACCAGCCGCAGGAAATGTCAATGAATGGTGCTCATATGATTGGACGAATGCTATGGAGAATGGAAACGCTTATAAAATGGTCAATGACACAGATTTCATAATGGCCGCTACTTATTGCGAAGATAATGGTGCCTCAATACTCAGCCTCTCTGACCAAGATGAGCTGCAGACTCTTTCAAACCTCTACCCAAATTTCGAGGGACATCTGTGGAGCGGGGCTATATGTCTCCCTGGCATGGAAGGAAGTAAATAAGCTTTGTTGTTCTTCTTATTATTATTATTTATTATTATTATTATTATTGTTGTTGTTGTTGTTGTTGTTGTTGTTGTTGTTGTTATTATAATTATTACCACTCACAGTTTCGTCAGAAATTGGATGTGAGCGTGAGGTTAATTTGATATTTGATATTAGATATTTGACGTTTTAAAAAAGAAATATTCCTCCAAGCATGATATGCCTAGATTTGTGCATCTCAAAGCTTCAGGCAACTGTGTTTTCCTTGCTGCTGGTAACGTCAAGAGGTCTCTAAAGGTTGGAGTACATTAACAGGGGTGTGAGAGCTCTGTGTAGTAAATCTGGACCTATCTGGTCAAATCGCGTCATTCTGGACGCTCATAACTGATCTGGATGCTTAATCGCAGCCAATCTGAGTGGAACCTGAGCGTTACCGTACAGTGAACAATGGCCAGACTGAAAAAAACTTGCTTTCTTTAATCTTCATATATCAACTATAGCATCCAATTCTTCAAGAAAATAATACGCTCATCAGTTACAGATATAAGAAAAACTGCATTTTGACGAGATTTTTGCGTAATTTTAACACAGGAAGGTGTCCCAGTTTAAGATTGCATAACAATTAGTAATTACTGACTTGGGAGCACAAATATTACCTTAAAAACATTAAAGATATACTATAACATTTATTTAGCAACTGGAATACAATTCGATAACCGTACAGAGTGGACCAGAGCTCTCCCACCCCTCAAATAGTTATTTTGAAGGATTATCCTACAGATTTGTCCTGAAAACAATAATAGTAGCCATATTCTTCCATTTGATCTTTCAGCCACAGAATTTGTTTGGAATGATTTAAGCAAAGTCGATGATGATTTGTGGATGTCATTTCCAGTTAGAAATCCGTCTCGGGCCTTTCAGCCTGGGAACAGTTTTAAGACGTGGTGTGGGGTTTTGGTCAAAGGCGCGTGGTCAACCTCAACTTTGCACAGCTTTGAAATGATCGATGAGGAATGTGGCATGAATGGAGCATCCAAACGTTTCATCTGTGAAAAAATGCGTGGGTTTGACATAATTCTTATTTATAATTAATTGTTGCCAGAAACTGCAAGTAAAAATAGTATCCTTTAAAAGTAACATTGAAGTAATAGGAAGACAGAGAGTTCATTCTGTTGTAATACTGAAATAATGCTGTTTATTATTCCGTGAAATAGTGATGCAAATTACTTTAAATTCCTGAAAGCTTTTGAAGTCCTAATAATAAGTCCGCTTAATGTACTAAATAAACCATCACTCTATTTTAATTTTCAGGTATTTATATAGTTAAATAATACATATTCTCGGGAAAAAAATGTTAGTAGTTGATGGAAAAGAAATAATGATCTACAAATCTATCACTGATATTTTAAAGGAAAAAATCCTTTTTTTGATCTGCGCATCAAAACCAAACATCAGAGCAAACATTTGTCCTGTTTACCAGTAGTATTTTATTTTTTTAAATACTGTAAATAAAACTCTTTTGTTTCAGAGGTACTGTATCGTGAGGTACTCTATCCCAACTTGATACACAAAGATATCCGCCATATTGAAATTCTCCTGTTTTGCTTCAGGTCTTTTCTTTAAGAAGTTGTATGCAATTTCCTTTTTGAAAATGATATTTAAATTCTCCACCCCCAAATATCAAATGGCCTGGCCGTTAATCTTGCCAAATGTTGTTTGCTAAAATGTGTTTGATTATGAGAATCTAATCCAAAACCCCCAAAAGACACGCTACTACTCTTCTGTATCCCATCACTGTAATGAGCTGAAGAGGCCAGTGAATGCTATATATTATTATACATATATTTATTATTGCTCTAAGAGTTGCATACAAAAAATATAAATATAGAATTAGGGGCAGACCCATTTTCATTCGGGGGTGGGGGTGGAGGAACGTTGAAAAAAATATCGGTGAGACCACTTGATGGAGAAAAAAAATATTGAGAATGCCTACCTTAAGAAAAAAATAAATTGTGACTCGCACATCTCAGAAAATATTAATGTTCAAAGGGTCAAATTATTTGGAAAAGATTGAGTTTCAACCTTGTATAGAAGTAAATTTTAGAGGGGAAAGGAAACTTAAAAACCATTTTGCCTCGCTTCGCTCTGCACTACAATAGCTACAACTTGCCCAAAATATGTTTCAGGAATTAGTTTTGTGCCATCAGCAACGAATACAATTTACAACATATTTTTAAGGGTGACATACAATCTGAGAGCAATAATAAATGTTATATTGCTGTCAGATACAATCTTTTGCAAATATCGTTTTATCTTTTATTAGGTTTTAAACTGAAAATTGTTTGAATTGGGCAGTTTTAAAGCCAAAACTTAATGGTAACCAGACAGAGAAAATGCTTTGAAGTCAATTTTATATTGTAACCAAAATCTTGGAAATTTTGCTATAACTTGCTATATATTAAAGGCACTGGCCTACTGACCTCCCAATAATTAAGATGTCTGCTGTCCCACTCCTTGTCCACAACAAATGGGCACATACTTTTGTGTGGCTCTTGCATATATCAGGTTTTATACCCCGGTCACATTAATTCCAATTTCAAACATTTGTTCCAATTTGCCAAAAGGTGCCTAGGCAATGGATTTTCAAATCGGTTGTCAACCTAGGGCACATTTTGACTGTCTGATGTCTGGAAAAATGTGTGGTGTCCAGGCAATATGTGATCGGCACTCGAATGGCCATGCGGTGCCCATATCTGATGTGACCACACTCATGGCAAACAGGACAAACCTTCTTGGCACCCAGGCCTTTATAGGCAGATGAAGATCAATAAATGATTACTTGAAATAGTTGTATTAACTGTGAATTAGTGTAAATAATAATGCATTGTATCATTTTCTAAGAAATCGTATATCCATTTATTCAGATAAATATAAAAATTAAGATGTTTGGACCCTATGAAAACAAAACTGAGAAAAAAAACTGAGAATGGCCGAGTGCCGAAAAAAAGAAATCGGCAATTTTTTTTCCTCCGCCCCCCGTCCTTCAAGATAAAATAATAAACAGAAAGAAGTGAAGGTATGCACGTGATTACTCTCCATAGCAGAGCCAGGATTTATATGACTCTACCTCGCCATGCAGAGTAGCACGTGATCTGCCATATTGGAATCATCGATGTCAAAATATGTGGAATTTTAATGAGTTGATAACCGACTGTAGTGCACAAATATTAGGGCGGGAGAATGAATTTCAAAATGGTGAAATGTTGTTAAAAACACAGTTCTTTTATATAGATGGTACAACCTCGTTGTTTTATGATGTGCATTATTGAAAGTAACAAACCTATGGGCTGCTTTGAAAACGAGGACAGATGTGAACAATGATTAGATAAGATGCAAAACCAAATTTGAAATGTTTGCTGATTGCAGATAGGTCTGATAAATAAATACATGGTTTGTTGCAGGAGGACAGGAAATAAAACTGCCAACGTACGGTGCAGATAAAACAAGGAAGCTTGATGCGAGAAGCACGATTGGTTTTCGGGGACACTCTCAAAAGTCCAAAGTGTTTGTGGTAAAAAGTAAAATCCAATGTATCTCAATCTGCCTCTCATACGGCTGGTGCGACGCATTCAATATCCTCAAATTTGAACAAATGAAATGTGAAATAATGGAAAAACTTTGCATCACGAATATATCTGAAGATCCCGATTCTATCTTATATGAGGTCAATTATGAGCAGGACACTCAGTGGATATCATACTGGAAGGTTATGTAAATGGATGGACCTGAAGAGGTCATCAGTGACATAGAAGCGGACATTTCAATCAGGGAGGATAAATCATACCAAGTGTCAAATAATAGACCGGAAGGGATTGAACTGACACTAGTCGCATAATAAACACATTTTCTCTTCATATTCTCACAGACATTTAAACATGTTTTGAATGTATCTGATATTCTGCCCAGTAACTAGATTCATGTGGAATAAACACAATGGTCCCAGAGTTCTAATGCTCTTTTAAATGCTTTCAAATTTCTTCATAAACGGTCATTCAAATCCTTTCCCAGGGCAGACTTTAGGTGAAAATTTTGACTAATAAGGGTATTTATGGGTCTTTTCAGTGAGTGGCAGAGGAGTAAATTACCAAAATACTGTACTTGATGGGAATTGGTACAGTTACGGTGTAAAAATACATTCCCTATTAAATTAAAAGCATTAATGACATGAATCAATATTTAAAACACTACAATATTTGAACTATAAGGTATGATTACAAGTATATTTCTTTCAAAATAGTATTTTGTCCTAATTTTCCTTGATGATAGTTTTGAAGAGAAATGAAGAAAAGCAAATAAGTTCTGCAGATTACACAACAGGGGTAGGCTGGTTTTTAGCTGTGTTTCTTTCATTTCATTGGGAAGAAAATTCACTGTGATCCTGGTGAAACAGATTTTCTCATTTTGATTTGTATAATTTGGAAATAAAAATGAAGTTTGGCAATCAGATATGTGAAGGGAGGTGAAAAAATTCATATTTTTGAAATGATCAAGTGTGTACTTTACCTCTATTTCCCTCTTAATGTTTTGGGAAAATAAAAAATCTGCTACACTAGGATCACAGTAAATATTGTTAAGATCACTTTGACAAAGTTGTTTGGAAATCCACTTTATTATGGTCCCACAATCTGCAGAAATTTTTTCCATTAACATTTCCTTTAACACCCATAAATACCCTTAAGGGCATTTATGGGTGTTGGTAGTGTCCTCTGGTGGCAGATTTTCTGAGGGAACTACTTTTTTTAATGCCAAAATGGAACGTTTTCTAAAAGGTATGGGAAAAATGCTCAACTGTCAAAAATAGTTCCTTTTTCATTAAAACTTTCAAGTCATGAAATGACATTTTATGGTATTCATTTTTGGAATAAAATTATTGATTTATCATTTGAAAATCACAATGGAATTTCTTTGATTATATTGAAAGCTTCATATCTTTTTAACCCCACACATTTTATTAATTAGTGTGTTTCTTATTAAACATGAATACAAACCCAGGTGGACATTAGGACTATGCGATAGCTAGTTCTATATATACGTCAATAAAAAATAAACATTTTGGACTCGCCCTCCCACCACCACCGGTGGCACCACCATCGCCTGCCCAGTTTCCCGCTCAACCTCGCTTGAGAATCACTTTGCTCAAAAATAAATTTGACGCCAAAGCGGGGAGGTCGGGTGGGAAAGCACAGTCCACCTGGGTTTGTATTCATGTTTAATAAGAAACACACTAATTAATAAAATTTGTGGGGTTTCTATTAAAATGAGAATACAACCCCAGGTGGACATTAGGACAGAATTACTAGTTAGGAGGAGGGTCTCCAACCAACAATTTCAACTGAAACTCAGGGCGATAGGTGGCAATAGTAGTCCAAAACCTCTTCATAGTTAAAAACCATGTTAGGTCTGACCACTTGTATGTCTGATACTAGAGAATGAGGACTATTGCTGAAATTCCCTTCTCTTATATCCAGACAATACTTTATAGAGCCATGCATCATTGGAGGGCCAATTTCTATAGTGTAGCAACTAGGTTTCCTCTGGTAGGTACTACTAGCTCACACTAAGCACCAATCTTTAACGAGTCCACTCTTTTCACTTACCATCTAGTATAGCAAAACTACCCCGTGGGAGGTATTGTTTGCTTTACTAGTGCACCCTTAGAGGTCTTGTTATGTGTGCATTTCTGGATATACTCTGCCAACCTGTTGATGAATTACCAGAGTTTATACTACTGCACTTCCAGCTTTGGTTTATATTAGTAGTGTTACTAAGTCCAATTGCCTAGTAACTTCACTACCAGGGTGCAAGGTGCTATGATGCATACTAATCAGTCTAGTCCTACTGGCTTGAGGAGTTTCACTGACTGATTAAGACTCTTGTAACTGACTCTGACCTCTTATTTCCAATGTACATATACTCACAAGTCTTCTCTGTATGTTCCCTTCATGGCACGTCTGACCCAATATGTTCCAATTTTAGACATCAATACAGTCATACTAATGAAGAATAACACCACCATGTAGTTTTCCAATCATCCAGTCACCTCTACATCTGTGGTCCTTACAAGTAATCACCAATCTTATCCTCTAATTGCACTTGTGAGTTAGTCTATGTACATTAGAAGTCAGTTACATTCTGTTTTGACCCACCATTACAGGTCCTATCCTATTCATATTCTCCAAGTCTTGACTGACGTCTCTGAGGTAATATGAAGTGAAGGTGGACTGTTGTGCCCATCCAGCTGCTGCCAACACACTGTCCATTGACACATTAGCATAGAAGGCTGTTGAATGAGCTAAAGCTCTGACTTCATGAGCATTCAACTGAAGAGACTTGATCACATCTTCCTTACAATTTTCATAAGACATCTTTACTGTATGTTTCAGCCAAGATGAAATTGTATTCTTGCCCACAGCTTTCCGTTTTCTGTTTTGGATGCTGACAAAGAGTTGTGATGTATCTCCTCTCTTATCTTTTGTTCTATCCAGATAGAACCTGAGGGCTCTAACAGGACACAATTTGGCATCTTCTTCTAGCCCTGGGCCTAACCTGTGTTTCAGCGCCTCAATTGAAAAACCCACAAAATTCCTAGTTCCTTGGCTGTAGTCAAAGTTCTTTGCTAGAAATTTTGGGTTTGGGGCCAGTCTTACGGACTTCCAGTTTTGCGAAAAAGTCAGAGACTTACAATCCAAGGCATGTATTTCTCCTCTTCTCGCCCCTGATGCTAGTGTGATGAGAAACACTGTTTTGAAGGTCAATAGTTTATCTGATGCCATGGTTCAAACGGTGATTTACATAGCATTCTTAACACAAACGATAAATTCCACTTCGGAAACACGTTTTGAACTCTAGGCCTTGCATGTTCAAACGCTCCAATCAGATCAGATAAGACAGTATCATGAGAAATGTCCACATTTGCTTTTAGTAATAATACTCTGGCAATTGCAGATCTATGTCCTTTAATGGTGGAAACTGACTTCTTTTGGTTAAACAAATCCAGTTAGAAATCTGCTACCTGTGGAATTGTAGCCTCTTCCGGTATAAATCCATTCACTTCACACCACTTGGAAAAAGCTCGCCATCTTGTCTCATAGACTTTTCTGGAATCCTCTGTTACTGCCCCAGTTATAGTCTCTGCTACCTCCTCAGAGAAACCCCTCAACACAACTGCGGCCCTGATAGTTGCCACGCGTGAAGGTTCAGCTGTTCTGGCCTCTGATGGAAAACAGGTCTGAGCAGTTGTTTCAATAAATCTCTCCTCAGAGGCAACTGTATTGGTTTCCCCCTCACGAGCCTGAGCAATTCTGGGTACCATGCCTTCTCTGTCCAATTGGGAACAATCAGGACTACCCTGCACTTGTACAGCTTTATCCTGTTGATGACCTGTTGAATTAAGCCTGTTGGAGGAAATGCATATGCGTCCATCCTGGTCCAGTCCATGCTCAAAGCATCTACTGCCAAGGCGTAACTGTCCGGAACCGGGCTCATGAACGATACAAGTTTGGTGTTGTGTCTTGTGGCGAATAGGTCCACTAATGGCTTGTCCCACCTCGACCACAGACTTTGGAATACTTCCGGGTGTAAGGACCATTCTGTTGGCAGTACTTGTCCTTTCCTTGACAACCGATCTGCAAGAACATTCAGTCTCCCTGGGATATGCCTGGCCTTCATCCCGCACCCGTACTTCATCACTACACTGAACAGCACTTGGGTCTCCTTAATCAGCTCTCGGGACCTTGTTCCCCCTTGGTGATTTATATAGGCCAATACCGTTGTGTTGTCTGTCGCTATCAGAAGTTTCTTGTTCCGAATCTCTTCTGCCAGACAATTCAACGTCTTTGTGATGGCTTTCATCTCGAGAACATTGATATGCATCAGCGACTCTTGTTTTGACCAACTTCCCTCCAACTCCCATCCTTCCAATTCCACCACATGGGCTCCCCACCCTGCCTTGGAGGCATCCGTGAAGATCTGAAGGTCTGTTGGAGGGTCGACCAAGGGAACGCCAACATTTACGTTTTCCGGTTGGAGCCACCACATTAGATGAGGTATCAACCTCTGGTTCATCTTGATCATCTGATTCATACTCCCTGTGGACCAATGATCTGCTAAAAACTGCTGGAAGATTCGAACATGCAGTCTTCCCAACTGAACTTGATCTGACACTGAGTTGAGAATTCCTATCAGAGACAACCATTGTCTTGCTGATGATTCCTTCCTGACCTTTATTCCTTGAATAGTCTCCCCAATTTTCACCAGTCTCTTTTCTGGGGGAAAAGCTCTCCCCACTGCCAGATCGTATAACACTCCTACAAACTCGTACACCTGCTTGGGTTCTAACTCCGACTTTTCCAAGTTTACCAACAACCCCAAGTCCAGACACAGTTGAAGTATAGTCCAGATCTCTATACCCAGCTCTTCTTTTATCACTCTTCGAAACAACCAATCGTCCAGATACATGTGCACAATCACACCTTGTTCTCTGAGAACCTTGGCCACCTCTTTCATCACCATAGTGAAGATGAGCGGGGCGATCACCAAACCAAACGACATTGCTCTGTATTGGTATACTACTCCCTTCACACAAAACCTCAGAAACTTCCGGTAGTTCTGATGGATGGGAATATGGAAATATGCATCGGTGAGGTCGATTGAACAAGCCCACTGGTTTGGGAGAGTAGCTTGTTGAATCGACCTCGCCGACTCCATTCTGAATGTCTTGTTTATAATCATCATATTCAGAGTCTTCAGATCCAGAATAGGACGCCACTCTCCCGACTGCTTGGGGGTCAAAAAGATTATTGAATAAAACCCCGGAGAATTCACTTTCTGAACTACTTCTATAGCCTCTTTGTCCAAGAGCTTCTGAATAACTTTGCCCTTTTCCTTTGCCTTCTTCTGAGACAAGTTGTTCTGGGCTGTCCATGGTTTCCTTCTCAACAGAGGCCGAGTCTTGAAACTCCATTTTAGTCCCTCCTTCAAGATCTTGACTACCTTCCCGGAAACTCCCAGTGATTCCCAGACCTTCCAAAAATGCATCAATCTGGCTCCTACTGACTCTTGCTCCGGTGGTGTTAGTAGAGGTGAGTGCTTGGGTGCAGTGAAAACGGTGCTGTCTTGTGAGTCAATTCTTTTCCTGTCGGTCGTTTCCTTTACCACGACCTCCTCTTCTATTACCAAATCCTCTGGTAACATCACGCACACCTCTTCCTCTGGCCTTTCCTCCCAGTTCCTTTCTTCTAAAGGTTCCTGCACGAAAGGGCTGCCTGCCGCTAGTACTTCTTTCTTTCGGCTTTGAAGAAGAAGTAGCTGCCCTTTGATAGGAAACCCCTGACTTAGGAGGAACTACTGTCGCTGCTCTCCAAACTCTCCCAGACGCTTCTTTACTATCTCTTTTTAGGATCTTTCCCGCCTGACCATTAAAGAGCAATGGACCTCCCACTGGTTGTAGCCTTAACAACTTCTTGGCTTTCTCTGAGAAGACTTCTCCTTTTCTCTTGGTAGCTTCTTTCAGCACTGCTTCCCTATGCAAGCTCACATACTGAACATTCTGCCATGCCATAGCCTTCACCAGATCTTGTATGCCTTTCGCCCTAGTCAAATAATCCTGTTCTAGAGCCTGACCGTCCGGCAGAAGATGCTTGTATTTGTCTGGCAGTTGCTTCTCCAACTCCTTAAAACTTTGCATACAAGTAATCATCAAATTTGCCGAAAAAATATCCACCGAATTAATGACACGTAGCATTAGGCCTAGATTCTTTTCCCAGTCTTCTAACTTCTTCAAAGGTACCTTTAAATCCCCTTTGACTCCTGGAAACACTTCATCAACTTTGAAACCATAACCTGGTACTTTAGCATTGATCTTGTCCATATTGTACCACTTAGACTCCACTTGAACTTTCTTCTCCAATTTGTGGAAACCAACTATTGGTGGTTCTGTAGACTTCGGATCCCAAACCTGTCCATGCTTTAAACCACACATTTCTTCCCAGGACTTCTGAACTGCCCCAACTAACAGAGGACTTTCAGCAAAATACAGTTCTTTATCCTTCACACTAGACTTGGGGTTAGATAAAGCGAGCCTGGTGGGAACCTTATTCTTCTGAACCTTTAACCCACAACCTGCCATAGCTAGCTCGGCTCTTTCTTTGAACGGTTTAGTGGCTGCTTGTTTAGCAATCTCTTTCAGATGACCTTCCTTCACTTGTTGCCCTGAGGCTATCTTAGTTACTGCCTTCATCAACAAGTTAACTTTCTTCCTAGTCATACCATATTCAATCTCTTCTGATTCATCCTCAGAAGCCTTCCGAGGAGCTTCTGTCCAATCATCATCCTCAGAATCTGACTGATACGTCGGATATCTAATCAGCTGTAAAGGACTATTCTCTCATTCTCTTCAGACCAATCATTAGATATCTCCTGTGATCTATTCACTAGATGATATCTGTCAAGGGGCCTATCGGACTTCCTGACACTGGATCTTTCCTGAGATCTACCCTGTGATCTTTCCAGAACTCTACCATGGGATCCAAACTGTGATCTACCCCTGGATCTGTCCTGATATTTGTCATAGGATCTATCCCGGGATCTACCATGGTGTCTAACAGGGGACCTGTCGCTAGATCTATCATGAACCAAACTAATGGATCTTTCCTGGGATCTATCATGAGATCTACTGCGAAAGCTTTCACGGGATCTATAGTGGGAAACCTCCGGAGATCTACCACTGGATCTACCCCTTCTATAGGACCTGCTTCTCCCCTGATTAGAGCTGTTCCACCCAGGAGGCACCTCTGGTCCTTCATAACCGTAACCTAGGCCCTTACGGTATTCCAGCTCACTCATGATGGTCAAAATTTTCTACAATTATAGACTACATCAAAAGCTTGTCATACTCCAATCCAAGATTTATTGAATTTATTTAATTTATCTGAAAAAAATTAAATTCAACTTCTCACATTGAACACTCAAGCGGTCACCCATCCCAGTATTAACCGGGCTCAATGATGCTTAACCTCAGTGATCAAAAGAAATTTGGAGCGCGCTCAACTTGTGGCTACAAGATCCTCATTTCTTTCAAATATTAAATATTTTTTCTTATAATAATCCAAATTATCAAAATATTCAACAGAACATGCATTCGGATCCTGTTTAGTTCATAATTCTTTTTAATTCTTTATCATAAAATTCCTCGCTCACTTCCGGTCTCGTATTTCTACTTCCGGTGAGCGGTTTTACGCAGAAAACAAAGAATTAAACTCCGAGAAAGTCTCGTACTATTATAACAAAACATACCGAGTCGGGAAGCTGGGTGAGCGGATTCAGTGAGTTGGTGATTGCGGAAGGATACCCTGAGCCGAAGGCGAAGGGTATCCGTCCGCCATCACCAACGATCCGCTCACACAGCTGACCGACGAGGCATGTTTTGTTTTTATACCTCAGACAACTACTGTATTTTTTTTTAAATGATACATGAAACAAGATATTTATCGTTAAAAACATTTGTAAACAAAGCGCACCTCATTTGACCCCGTCACGTGACCCGAAAATGGCGCATACAGCCATAGACTGGTTGCCGCCATCTGTGTATATACACGATCTTCTTGACACTCGATGGGGGACCAGTCTAAAGATGGCCGACGCAAAATAGTTCCAACTAATCAATACTTTACAAATAATCGGCATGGTTGTATTCATTCGAAATCGCATCAATACGCGCATCACTGAGGTATAAAATACTATATCGCTCATCACCTTGTGAGCGATAATACATTAATCATAACAAATACGCAGTAAATTTCTTTCTTTTACTTCACAAACCAGCCAAAATACCTGGCGGGATGTTCTCCGAAGCAATTTAAGAATTATCAAACTAAAATCGTAAGAAATTTTGTTGTTCTCGTCCCCCGAGAGCCGGCTACGAGATTTCACCTCGAGCTGCTCCGTGAACGATAATACAACTACTTTACCTCAACGTATTTATTTTCTTTCTTTTGTTATAAATACGAGCCAAATATTATGGCGGAAAGCTCTATGACGTCTATAAAGCAGAAAAAAAGGAGGATTTACCTTTTACACGGACCAATTTGTCAACAAACCCAACAACTACGTCTTTCCGATTGATTGACAGTCACGTCTTGGTCGTAAGCTCTCTCCTTTCTTCACGTAAGCGTCTTTCTTCCTACTGCAAAGAAAAATAGCTTAATCTTCATAAATAACCAGCTTATTCTAGAAATATCTCGCATAAAAATCGCCAACCGTCCTGTTGGTTGGCGTCAAATTTTAAAAGTGATTCTCAAGCGAGGTTGAGCGGGAAACTGGGCAGGCGATGGTGGTGCCACCGGTGGTGGTGGGAGGGCGAGTCCAAAATGTTTATTTTTTATTGATGTATATATAGAACTAGCTATCGCATAGTCCTAATGTCCACCTGGGGTTGTATTCTCATTTTAATAGAAACTCATAAATATCCTAAAGGGCATCTATGGATGTTGGTAGTGAGTGTCCTCTGGTGGCAGATTTTCTGAGGGAAGTACTTTCTTTTTACCCCAAAATAGAACATTTTCAAAAAAATATGGGAAAAGTGTCAAAAAGAGTGCCCTTTCCATTAAATCATTCCAGTCATGAAATGACATATTATGATATTTATTTTTGTAATTAAACCATTGATTTATTATTTGAAAATCACAATCGAAATATCTTTGATACATTGAAAACTTTATATCTTTTAAAAGTGGTGTAGTAATATGTCACTGCTCCAAGATTTCATTTATCATGTCAAAATATTAAGACAAAAAGTTCTGCAGATTGTGCAACCACAATAAAGTAGATTTCCGAATGACTTTGTAAAGTGATCCTAACAATATTTACTGTGATCCTGGTGAAAGACTATTTATTTTTCAAAACATTGAGAAAAATAGAGGTAAAGTACACACTTAACCATTTCAAAAATATTTTTTTCACCTATCTGATTGCCAAATTTCCTTTTTATTTCCAAATTATACACACAAAAATAAGAAAATATGTTTCACTAGGATTGGTGAATTTTCTTCCCAATGAAATGAGATAAACACAGATAAAAACAATCGTTCTCCTGTTGTGTAATCTGCAGAACTAATTTGCGTGTCTCATCAAAACTATTAAGGAAAATTAGGACAAAAATCCTATTTTGAAAGAAATATTATTGTATTCAAACCCCATAATTCAAATATTGTAATGTTTAAATATACATTAATATCATTAATGCTTCTATATTAATAGAAAAATAAAACTTTTCTCAAATTTATGGCCAACAAGAACTGCAGAACATTGTTTGCTGCTGATGAATATCTACTGGATCAAACATGCATGGACGATGTTTGGTGGTGTCCAACCTGATAGCTATTAGATCTTTTCAAACATGAATAAATTATAGAAACATAGGCATCAGAGATGCATCAACCCTCAGCCCTGGTAACTCATTGCACAACATTCGCTCCACACAATATTTGTGAACAAAACGTCACTGCACCAAGGCAAATTGATGCAGGGGTAAAAAACCCATAAAATCTACTTCCTTTGATAGCTTAGGTGTGTCAAGTATCATGAAACTGTCATCATTTACTCTAGAATTATTGATATGGGCCTGTGACCTTGAAAAGCAGGTTAAGGTCACCGTCCATCAAACTCATCTGGAGTCTTCCCAGATTCTTATGTGTGTCAATTTTCATGAAGCTGCCATCATTTGTTCTTAAGTTATCACGATGACAAGGATGATTTCACATAATTGTCCCTGTGACCTTGAAATCAGGTGAAGGTCATGTTCCATCAAGAGAAGTCTGAGGTCTTCACCAGATGCTTGTGTGTGTCAAATCTCATAAAGCTGCCATCATTCGTTCTTGAGTTATTGCGATTCTTGGGATTTCACATAATTGTCCCTGTGACCTTGAAAAATAGGTCAAGGTCGCCGTCCACCGAACTAGTCCGAGGTTTTCACCAGATGCTTATGCGTGTAAAGTTTCATGAAGCTGCCATCATTTGTTCTTAAGTTATCACGATGACAAGGATGATTTCACATAATTGTCCCTGTGACCTTGAAATCAGGTGAAGGTCATGTTCCATCAAGAGAAGTCTGAGGTCTTCACCAGATGCTTGTGTGTGTCAAATCTCATAAAGCTGCCATCATTCGTTCTTGAGTTATTGCGATTCTTGGGATTTCACATAATTGTCCCTGTGACCTTGAAAAATAGGTCAAGGTCGCCGTCCACCGAACTAGTCCGAGGTTTTCACCAGATGCTTATGCGTGTAAAGTTTCATGAAGCTGCCATCATTTGTTCTTGAGTTATCATGATGACAAGGATGATTTCACATAATTATCCCTGTGACCTTGAAAAGTAGGTAAAGGTCATGTTTCAAAGAAAAAAATCTGAGGTCTTCACCAGATGCTTGTGTGTGTCAAATCTCATAAAGCTGCCATCATTCGTTCTTGAGTTATTGCGATTCTTGGGATTTCACATAATTGTCCGTGACCTTGAAAAATAGGTCAAGGTCGCCATCCATCAAACTCATTCGAGGTTTTCACCAGATGCTTTTGTGTGTCAAGTTTCATGAAGCTGCCATCATTTGTTCTCGAGTTATCGCGATGACAAGATGATTTCACATAATGTTCCCTGTGACCTTGAAAAGTAGGTGAAGGTCATGTTTCATAGAAAAAATTCTGAGGTCTTCACCAGATACTTATGTGTGTCAAATCTAATAAAGCTACCATTATTCGTTCTTGAGTTATTGTGATTCTTGGGATTTCACATAATTGTCCCCGTGACCTTGAAAAATAGGTCAAGGTCGCCGTCCATCGAACTCGTCCGAGGTTTTCACCAGATGCATATGTGTGTCAAGTTTCATGAATCTGCCATCATTTGTTCTCGAGTTATCGCGATGACAAGATGATTTCACATAATTGTCCCTGTGACCTTGAAAAGTAGGTGAAGGTCATGTTTCATAGAAAAAATTCTGAGGTCTTCACCAGATACTTATGTGTGTCAAATCTCATAAAGCTACCATTATTCGTTCTTGAGTTATTGTGATTCTTGGGATTTCACATAATTGTTCCTGTGACCTTGAAAAATAGGTCAAGGTCGCCGTCCATCGAACTCGTCCGAGGTTTTCACCAGATGCATATGTGTGTCAAGTTTCATGAAGCTGCCATCATTTGTTCTTGAGTTATCGCGATGACAAGGATGTTCGCTACAGACATACATACATACATACATACATACATACATACCCACGCCAGGAGTACTGCAATACCCTCAGCCTGATTACATCAGGGGCTGAGGGTAAAAAACTAGATACCTTGTGACAATGTGTCACAATCGATCTGTAAGTGTAATAATCTGTGGTGTCAATAATAATAGTATATATGGCTAAAGCCAGGTTCCTTAATACTAAATACATGGCACTGCTCGATATCTGACCAAATGATGCAGTCTTTTCCAATGTGCTGCAGGCTGTGAAGTGCAGTCTTTTCCTATGTGCTGCAGGCTGTGAAGTGCAGTCTTTTCCTATGTGCTGCAGGCTGTGAAGTGCACTTAACTCTGCTTTCTCATCGAATTCATAGACCACATTAGACCCCTGCCCCATCCCCATGCCAGTGGTCTAAATACAGATAACAGCACAATCAACTGTGAGACTTGTAGAACACACTTTGTCATTTCTTCCCAGATTGTTATTGGTTTCTTTGTACACTAAGTTTCCACGGAGGGGGACACACTGTGAGCTGCTGCTTTAATGCCTTTACTTCATACAACTCAGTACCAGCAGCAGCTAAGTCAGAGGTTAGTTGTAGTGCTGGTTCAAATGTTGGTCAATAGCAACAATAGACTATAAAGTGCTGTGTCAGTGACAAGGATCTGATTGTCCTACTTCTTACTAGGTCGGAGTTGGCAGCAAGCCAAAAGGATCACCCCCCCAATGTGGCCCAAATATCAAAGAACCATTCTCCCCAGCCAGAATCATGCCCCCTACTATTAATGTTGAGGAAAATGTTTAATTATGAAGTAATCTGAATTATTATAAAATTATATAGATATTGGTCTATTAATGAACTTGACATTATTTTGTTATGTGCAGCGCTTTTCAGATGCAATAAGAGAACAATAAGACTTGTGAATATTCATCTTGTTTCTTTACTGAAACATATCTGAATATATACAAAATGCTCAAACATATTAAGCTGATAGATCTCACAGACATGAGATGCTGGATGCAGCACCTTGGCAAACACAATAAACACATTAATAATAAAGCATACAAAATGCTTACTATGAGGCTACTTACAGATATCATACATCACTTTATCAATGGCAGAAAATTGACCCTCCCCAGTATCAAATATGAAGCATGCCCTTACCAAAGAGAGATTAATTTGGATGCTGTAATTGCCTGCCACTGATGGCATGGTGTATATATCGGTCATGGCCCTGTAGTTTGTACACAAAGTACCCTCATTAAGTTCACATGTGGCATTCTGACATCTGTATGTACTATAAGAACATCCATACAATGTAATGCTCTCTTGTCAAATATTTATTTAAATATCTATTTGTCTAATTTCATACTTTTCTGCATGAAAATACTGCTTTCACAGTTCTGCTTTCATTACTTGTCCAAGGTTTGATATTAAAACACACTGAATATTTTTGTCATAACATGTTCATGTCAATATCACATTAAGTAATACAGCGCCCAACTGAAGAGCTGGGAAATAATAAATGAACAAACACAAACTTGTGTATATACATATATATATACACATAATATATGTACACACAAATATATATATACACTAGCCTACATGGTCTAGTGTTGAGACATACTTTTCTTTCTCTGCCCGTGGCTTAGAACACATAAAAATGTTATTCGTGGATCACTTGGTTTTTCTGCTGGCACGATAATGGCTCTTAAAACTTCTGTAATGATTTTGATACACTTTGGTTAGTTGTAGAACTCATATTTTCATCTCCTGATTGTAAAGCCATTTATGTTTCTTTGACGAGATTTTAACCTGTGCATTACAGAGGTCATGTTATCCAACAAAAATACATTCTTACCACCTCAGTGCATCAAATAATTAAAAATGTTGCCATCACTTATGTCAATATTTTTCTTATGTTAACCTGTAAATTCTGATCACAATTAAAACATTCTTTTGTGTCAAGTTTTTGAATGATTCTGAAGAACATAGACAATGATCTCCCCCCACCTCCCCCACAATTTGGTGTTTTACATATTGTCCATCATAAATTGTTTGTTCAATCAATCTTTCACTCATTCGCTTTATCATCAGGTCACAATATTTCTGTTAAATATATTTCACTGTGATAAAAGTTTGATAAATGTGGCTGTCATAAATAAACAATTGAATAAATATTATTTCTGGCTGCATGCTAAGGTTAAATCTCAATAACTTCAAAAATATTAGCATATTCAAGGTGGGCTTTTCTATTCTTATGACAACCTTATTGTATATTGACATCGGCAATCATGAAATATAAGTCCAATTTTGTCACTCAGCAATTCACTTGATATTTTGCATAAATCTGGCTACTCCTACACTTGAGTGAACATTAACAGTTAAACCTACTTCTTTAATAAACCTTTTCAACACTTGAATAATTTTCATACTATTCCATTTGTAATAGCAACAATTCAATCATTAAGAGCTGAAAAAACTAGGAAAATAATTGTCTAAATCTTACAATATTTAAAACCGGTATTCTTACTGCCAATATGCCATATCACTCTGAATCTTACTATCATGTATTTTAATATTTAGTTTTAATATATCACTTTTTTTCTCTAAAATCACTATGAAACCCCTTTATAACATTAGCTTAGTACTTATACTTGCACAAGGGCTGCATCTTGAAATTTTAAAAGATGCAATAAAATTATTCACTCTTAGCAACTGAAACTTGATGCATACCGCTTCCTGTGATTTGCATACAGAAATCTACACATTCTCAAAAAAAAAAAAAAAAAAGGAAAGAAAGAAAAACAGGTCCAGCCAGTGATAAATTCAAACCTATACAAACCATTTAACTCTTTATCAAGCAACATGATGTCATAAACTGTGAATACAAAATAAGAATGTATTCTTTCTAGAAGCTGTGCTTCCCAAGATGTTTTAGTTGTTCTGCCATAAAACTAATTCCCAAATCCTTTTAATGATGCAATTTGAAAATTGTGTTAACCTCCAAGACAAATCTCTTCACTGGAGCCAGCTTCCAGTTTCTACCAGTTCTTTGCCGTTCATGGAGGATCAACTATTATTAAATAGTTATGCTAGTTGTACAATCCATCACAATTGTTCACATTGGATACATGCTGGTCAGCCATTTCTACGCCTGCATACCAGATGTCACCCAAGTGCAGATGTCCATTCTCACACGAGCTGACGCCATGCGACTAAGGTGATTCTGTGGCCGTGGGTTTCGACTGTGGTGCTGAGGGGGAAGTGGATTCCTCCTCGCCCGTCTCCATGGATTCTGTGGGTAGTGAGCTGGTGGTGGGTGATGTGGAGGTTTTGGTCTGCCCACCACTCTGGTTATTCAACTGGTTGCTCTGCTGGGGGCTTGGCTGTGGCGAGGAACTGCTGGTCTCAGGATGAACCTGTTCAATACAAACCACGCTACAATCAACACTACTACATATTTCAATAACATTTCAATCTAAACCAATTTATAATCTGTTGTAGGCATTGATCTTCAAACCTGGATAGCATTGGGATAAGATGTAGATGAGTTAGCTACCTGAGATTGGGAGCTTTTAGGCTGCTGCTGCTGCTGAGAGGATGTGGATGATGAGGATGACTGTTGCTGTGTCTGTGGATACTGGCCTTTGTCCTCCTGCTGGGGGCTGTCTTGGTCATCTGTCAGATCCTGATCTTCTGGCTCCTATAAAAAAATAGAAAACATCTTTATGAAATACAAATCCCAATTTAGACACAATTAACAGTTACTTATTTGCTTTTAACAACTGTTCTGTAAAAAGGCTTTACAATACTTACTGATTTATATTCACCTTCATATTTGTCTGGACATGCTGTGGTGATGGACAACATGAATTGTGGGTATTTGAGAGTAGAAACAAAAGATTTTGGTCTGATATCCGTACATATTTGTGTAAATTTTAGAAATGACCCTTGGTAAATTTGGTGACATTTTGAATATAATTTTGGTTTAATGTCCAGAAAAATATTTCTCTGAATCATGACAGCATGATATCATCCACATCTCCAAAAATGGGATTACTAACCTCTTCTGGGCAGAGTTCACAAGCCTTGGCCAGCGTGACCCTAGCACTGTGTGATCTCTCCAGGAAGTAGCCATTTGAGGTCTCATTAGACTGGGCTGGAGGGGACCAGCTGTTGTATGTGTACTGAGCATTGCCTGAGTAAGGTCTCCGCTCCAGTTCATCATTCAACCATTCTACAGCCCATGTCCACTTTCTCTTCAGATCTCCGTTCTGCTGTAACATGCTGGCAGCTGCTGTACAACTGGAAAGAACATACGACACTATGAGTTAGACCAAAAAATGATCACTTATTTGAAATCTGACAGAATTAATTTTAAATATGCAGAATGTCTGCCAAGTACTTAAGTATATACATATATCTCATAGGTTTGGCAATCTAATAGCACTTACTGTTGGAAGAGTGCCACCATCATTTTGATGCACTGATATGCCCTTTTCTGGTAGTGATTCTTTGATCTCTGTATGGTGTCAAACAACCCATCTCGGTCATCTGGAATTCCCTTGAGAGCATTCAGTATTCTGTGGTTCTGCCAGGTATCTTCAAGCAGTAGCATCTGCAGCAGGAGGTCGAGGTATGGCCTCAGCTCATATGTGTAGGAGTATGCCACCTGCCACAACAACTCACTAAGCACCTTGGAGGAGAAATGCGGGTTCTCCCAACAACAGAACCGCAACAACTTGGTCGTCTCCTCAGAATTGTTGCAATCCTCTATCAACTTCTTCACGTAACTGTTTTGAAAAATAATAAATGCACATTCATTCATATGTTGTTATATCCAAAAAAAATCTCTGAAACATTTTAGATTCTAGGGTATACCTGTTTTCAACAGATTCACTTCTTGTTCTAAAATTATTAATTTGATTGATTTGATTAATGATATTTGATTGACATTTGTGTGTTTTTGAACTTTTTTGATATATTTTTGTCTATGTAATGAAAGCCTTTACCTTGTTCTACCATGTAATATCTCAGCCACCTGTGCTTGTATAGGGATAAGAGCCTGCTGTAGGGATGGATCACCATGAGGGTTGGCCAAGGGCTGCTGATCCTGGTTAGAAGATCTGCACCTTGACGACACATCGCAGCACCTTACCAGTTGTGAAACCACTGCATACAACTTGCCCAGCTCGGCGTACTGATACTTGATGGGTGGGCCTGGACCCTCGTCAAGTGCTACCAGCATGAATGTGGCCGGCACATTCAACTTCAACAACTGCTGCTTCTGTTAATGTCAAAACAAGATTGCACAAGTCAACATCAAAGTTTGAATATTTACATGTTTATTGAAAATAATGATTTTGTGAAAAGTAAACACAAAGATGGATTTCTCATCCATAAAGATGTTACTGACAAACAAAATAAATTACAGGAGGTTTATAGAAGTAAATATTAACGAGAAAAGAAATTTGACACAAAACATCTTCAAATGCTTTGTACATGGGGAGATAAAGAATTAGAAAATCAAAAAGTCTCACCTCAGCCACTCCGAGGTTGGCATACATAAGGAAGAGATGGAAATACTGTGCCAGATGGCGCCCGTGTTCTGATACTTCCCGCTTCAGTAGGTTTAGGACTGCTACCAGCAAGTGATCACTCAGGGTTGCGTTAGGTTCAGACAGCATACTTGCACCTAAACACCACAATGTTACAGTCTGCTTACTAATCGCTGTTATATGTCTACATTATATATCCAATATCATTGCAAACAAAAGTAGCACCTTGTACTGTTTTTCATTCGGTTGTTCTTGTCCAAAGATAAATGCCACCATAAATATATCACAGAAAATAAACGTATAAATAGAACTTGTAAATAAAACATTTCAACTCACTCAACAAATCATCTATACCATACATGAAGTAATAACATCAAAGAAATAAGACAAAGTGAGATAAAAGAAAAGACAACAACTGAACATGCACATACCATACTGACCTACAACCAGAGGGGGAGGACAAGCTCCGTCTTGCAGAGAGAAGTGAGCCAGGAACACGATCACCTTCATAAAAGCATTCCTCACCTACAAAGCCAAACCAAATCAATCAAATATATGTTGCAAAGAAAAAAATCATTGTTTGACTATCAATAATTATCCTGTTTATCGCATTGTTATTGGATTGTTAAATACAGATTTGAAATGATCTGATATTAATTTAATGGAAAATGCAAATCGAGGAAATGAGTTCATATCAATGAAATACTTTAATGAATCTAACCTCTGAGCTCGGACATTCCAGAAGATACTCAGCAAACCTTGTGGGTTGTGCAAAGAGAACATTCTGAGCAAACCACTGTCGCACATTCTTGCTGTGTCTCAAGTGGATGCTGAGTGCATCATACCACTCACTGGCTGGACCTCTCAGTGTCTTCTTGGTGTGAAATCCAACATTAAACAGGAACTTGGAAGCTAACTGTACACTTATCATAGCCAACTCTTCTGCCTCAGCACTCTGTGTACAAAAAAATACAATGTATTGATTCTAGGCTGTTTTTTTTTCTCACACAAAATCCTCAAATAATAACACATCTGAAAAAATGAAATAAGGTTCTTTTTATTTTCTTTAACGCACCAATTTTTCCTGTCCAAGTTGTGGTTGTACATATGGAGCATTACATGTGAGAAGTTTTCTCATGAATTGGAAATACTCCATGGAGAATTGGTTTTTGTTGTGCATAAACTGGATGTTCTGCTTGCGTACACATCGCTCAATTGGTTGTGGCATCTTAACCTGTGATGTCCGGTTAGCTGAAGTGCAAATATCATGGGTTACATACTATTATTTTTTTAATTAACAAGATTTTCATCCCCCAAATATTTCTCAGTTACATTTTCTCTCTTGTCCAGTTGATCAATGTTAAAAATCTAGAGTATCCATACTCAGAATATTGTTTCACCATGTTTTCTTATCTGAAATCACTTTTTTTCTAGCTTTATTACTATTATTGTTATGTACATCTTTAACCACTGAATCTGTCTAGAAATGCCATATGCAGTTTACGGCATCATGGATGACAATCTCTGCTATTAGAGACATATGATAGATTATATAGAGCTTACCATTGATCTCAGAAACCAATCCATACTACTAGTTTTCTCTGTGTCACATCTCCTTTATTTGAATAAAGTTTGTTCATCATTTTTGTATAAGAGGTGCACATCTATGAGGTGTAATCATAACCTACATGTACCTATAGTTAGGTCCTGCATGCTCTTGACCAGCTCCTTCTCCCCTTCTTCCTGGAAGGCATCCAGACGCTCGTATACCAGAATGTAGGCATTCCACCATCTCTTCTGTCGCCGATATGACATCCTACAAAAAACATCTAGAATTTGTGACCCATCTCTCATTTAAAGAAATTGTTTGAAAATGCAATGTTATTATTTTTGGCTTATGTAAAGATATAAATAGAAATAAATAGAAATAAATAGAAATAAATAGAAATAAATAGAAATAAATAGAAATAAATAGAAATAAATAGAAATAAATAGAATTAAATAGAAATAAATAGAAATAAATAGAAATAAATAGAAATAAATAGAAATAAATTGAAATAAATTGAAATAAATGAAAATAAATATTTTTCAATGATAATATATTTTTACTTAATAGAAAAGCATAAGAAAAGCCAAAATTTCTTCAGAATTAGCTCTTGTGTGGTTTGAATATTGATAGATATAAATGAAAATCACCTTTTCAGCATATGGTCAAACACTTCCCCAAGGTATTCTCCTCCAAAACACTGGTTCTTGATTTCCTCATCATCATCCATCTTGCACTCTGTCACCTCTCCATCGTCAAACTTGTACCACTTTGGATTGAGCTGGTCTTCATCCGTTCTACAAAACATCAAATCAAGGCTTCCATATAAAATTACTTTCTGATGTTTATTAACAAGTTTATATGCGAGTATTACTTTTAAACTGAGGCAGCTTTTCAAAACAACAAATAATTTCTGCATACCTATGATGTATATATGAGTAGTAATGTCCTCCACTGGCCTGGCCGCTGTGTACAACCACACCAACTAGCCGGAACTTTGTGCAAGCTGTATCGTTTTTCTCCTCTCCCTCTTCGTTCTCATCTGCAATTACTTCCCCCTCAATCTTGGCTAGGCCTTGAACCGTGTATGGTTCCATATCAAACTCTCGCGGAAATTCAAAGTAGTCATTGAACTTTATTGCACACTCCCTGCAAAAATGTTACATATCACCTTGAATATTCTACACTGAGAAATTATGTATGCAAATAATCATAATAATCTCTACATCCATATTTATTATGTCAGCAAGCTATACAATTAAGCATCGCTTCACTTACCTCTCCCAGTCGTAATCAAAGCGCTTTAATTGAATAGCCAGGATTGGTGGTAATTTCTTTATACACAGCCTTTTGACTGTGTCCACCTGAAACAAAGATAGAAAATAATATTATCCATATTGATTTTTCATAAACATTGTTTAAAATTTCATTTTACAAATAACATAATGGAAATTTTTCTTAATCTGCAAAGATTAATTTTATATTAATCAATTTAAAGCTGTACCTTTTTATTACACTTTTCACAGTGATAGGCATTAGCTCCTTCTAGGAGATCACCCTTCACATACTGTTCTAGCGACTCTAACAAGTTCTGATGATTACGTATGTCCACATTCAATGTGGTGAAAGACTCTTCTCTAGAATATCTGTAAAAGAAGATTCAAGAAAATGAATAATCAAATTTTTTTACACTTTCTGCATGTTGTGGGATCCCAGCAAAATATACTGATGCACATTAATATCAAATTTTGAAGAGGAATCCCTTACCTGTGTGGGCAATCTTTACAGATTTTCTGATCTGCAAATGATCCTCCCATGATCTTGGCGAGGATGGGAGTACATTTGAGCACTTTCAGGGCCTCGTCCAAACTATCTACCAAACTACTGAAGAACTCCAGGGCATCATGCTGCTCTCTGAGATTAACCGGCTCCCCTAATAATCTGCAATCAACCACAACATCACGCAATAATATCATCTCCTTTATTGACACATATCTAATGGAAATACCACTGTTACTGACAATGGTGAAAGTAGGTCAAATGGACAGTTCATACACACCTGAAATGTTTCCAGAATCCTCTGGGTACATAATATTGCAGCTTGGAGCATGCCAGATGACCAAATATAGCTTGGACATGCTTCAAAACACCTAGATTATAGTCCTTCCTCTCATCATCACGAGACATCACAGGTTTCTCATCATCACGACGCTCCTCACCTTCCACATTATTCTATATGTGAACAATAAAAGGAAGAAGTCCATGAAATTCAATATAATATTGACAAATTTTACAGTATCAAATGCTTTTCGAGAGTCTTGCAAAGAACAATCATGATATAAATATCAAGCCACTGCACCTCATTTTCATTTTTCTCTCCCTCATCTTCCTCGAAATCTTCAGCTGCCCCCTCAACCCCTAGAATGTAGGTCCTGATGGGGTCAATCATGAACATCTGCTGTAGTACAGAGTTCATGTAACAGGTGGCACCAGCATTCTTCAAGCCCACAAAGCCCTTGTGTGGGCGTGGGCCTATGGGAGGCAGGTACTCCCACTCCACCAGAGGGTGATCATGACCTGTGAGGAGAAACCAAGTGGAGTCACCATTACACACAGCGAACCAATTATAAATAAATTAGCAGTTTGAATATCTCCCGTATTATATGGATGGATAATAAAAATCAAAAAAGATTATTACTTTAATTTTTTTCCTGAATGATAGGAGCAAAATAATAAACAAATACATATTGCTTTGTCATCATCTTGTGCTAAATGGATTAGCCAAGTAATGAATATAGATGTACATTGAGGAAGAAACTTAAATCAGAAAGCATTCAAAATGGGGAGTACATCCCTAATTTTTTGTAAGATGTGAACTTACCAGTATAATACATTTCAAGAAGCATATCAGCGAGTGCCTTGAGATTCTGCATACAGCCAGTGCTTATGGCCACCAGCAGGTCGAAGGCTGCGATCACAGTCAGAGGTGTGGAGCACACAGGGATGGCTTGGTCAGACGGAAGATCCCCGTTAGCCTTGCGCACTGATATCACTATTTTGGACGCCGGGAAAATAAAGTCTTCAACTATTTCCTAAAATAAAGTGTCTGTATTTAATATACTAGTAATCAAAACAAAGAATAAATTGTATTTTTACAAGTTACAGATTATTGTTTCTATCCATGAACAAAATCCAATCTTGAACACATGTTCATACCTTAATGAGATTGGCTCCACCTGGAGAACCTATGTGATATTTCTTCTCTGAACTCTGGAATGCCAGCAATTCTTTTGTGACCCCAAGATGACCTTCCAATAATGCCTCCTCCACTTGGACCTCACCAGAGGACAGCACCTGCTCCTAAAATATCAAGAAACAAGTAGTTTTCAAAGTCTAGTCCTACATTCACAGTGGAACAAATGGGCTGATTAAAATGACATTACCATCAATGTTCCAGATCTTTGAGTTTCCTTGAGACAAAATTGAAGCTTAAATGAAAGGAAAAAACATAAATGTCAATCTTACCTTCACTCGTTTTAACCATGTTATTTCGTTATTCAACAACACTTCAGCTGTAGGGAGCGATGCCTGACTTGCACATGCATAATTCAGCAATCTGGAAGGTTGAAACAAAATGATATTAGAACTTTGAAATAACCGTCACGGTGGTCTTGAATATTGTTGCTTATCATGTAAAGAAATCAGGTAATTTGTAATAAGAAACAGCTACTCACCGACATAACAACTGAAAATATTCATGTGACTGCTTGGCATAATCCTTTGCTGTACTCTGTAATAATAAAATTTCAAATTGTACATAAACAAAGGTGAAGCTATTTGTTAAATTGGAGCTGATATTTGGTCGCAATTCTTTCAGTCACATTTTGAATAATCCTAAGAAACAACTGTAATGATCATGGTGAAATGATTTCCTGGCTTCTTATAGGTTATAATTTTTTCTTCTTCTTGTAATTGCAGATTTTGTCATAAAATGATAAATTTGCATCCCATATTAATGGATTTGGATCAAGAGAGCACATAGACCACATCAAAATGGCACATAAACATTAAGATTATAAGATAAGGTTGACTCACGGTGAGCACAGTGAAGAGAAGTGTTATGAAGAAGATGAGAGGTCTCTGTCCTGTACAACACTTTGTGGCCATCAGAAGAAACTGCTCCATGGCAGACACTCTTACCGACCTGGACAACATACAGTATCATTTCTTTATTTCATCTTTAACTTTAAATGTTTTGTTTTAATCTTGTGGAAGATATATATATATATATATGAAGATCAGACTGGGTGCTATTATTTTAAAAGAACATTATTCTTTTGTTTTTTTTCTTTTTGGAATTCAAATTGCTAGTTTATCATGTCAGCTGAAGTAAAGCTGCTGAGACTGTACCTGTTCTTGGAGAGGACAAGGAGATCGATGATGAAGGACTGCCAGGCCTTGTCCTTATTGAGGGCTTCGAGCGCTGACGGGCACAGAGCCAGGCACACAGTGAGCACCTCCAGTGCCTCGCGACATACACCCACGTCTTCCTGCTCTGGTGGCTGCTTGGGTGACTCACTGCCAGCCTTCTCATGGGCCTTGTGGATGTCATCATTGGCAGAATGTACCAGCTGCAGGGACCCGCTACTGCCAGCCCAGGCAATCTTCTGTATAGCCTTGACGGTGTTGATGTCTGGCAGCACTCCCGTAGCCTGCTCTCCCAGATTCTGCCCCAGTCTCAGAGCCACGTTCCTTGTCATGCACTCAGCGTTGGGGTTGGGTATGTGGTGCAAGGCTTGCTGTAAGACCACAGCATGGTTGTGTACGGAGGCTGAGATGGGGGGAGAGGTAGAGTCTGACTGACATGCATCTGCCACCACCTGCACCTGGGCGTGACCAACTGTTGTCAACAACAACTTGCACACTTTCAGCACTACATTGTAGGCCGCCCTGCAAAACCAATCCCATGTTTAATGACAACCAAATCACCAAGCAAATAAGTAGAAAGTCTATCCTTTTCAAAATTTTATAAAAATAAGTCGTCTCTTGGAAGTAAATAAAAGATATTCACCTTCTTGTATGAAGATCTGCATTTGGCAAGAAATTATTTTTGGTCAGCATATTGAGGGCCACTTGAACTCCTCCACTTTTCACAAAGTTCATCTGAAATTTTTTTAAAAGTTCCCTATTACCTTATATTTTTAGATAATAAATAATCAAACATAAATGGCAAAAAGTAAATGTTATGTCATACGTATTTATAGTTGTGAAACAAACCTGGAATTCAAATGCTTCTTCTGAGAGGGGGTTGATGGCTGGCATGAGCATGGCATAGACAACCTCCAGATTATACAGCACCTGGGATGGGGAAGGTCCAAAGAACATGGCCTCAAGCTTAGGCGACATGGCACTCTCAGCAGATTTAACATGGTCTGCACATATTTTTCGCAGTTTCTCGATTGTGTCCACTTCTGCGGGCATCAATTTAAGTATGGCACGTCCACTGTCGCGGAGTTTACAGATGTTCAGTCGACACCCCAGGTCAGCCAGTTGAAACAAGAAGTGTCCATAGGCTGCATCATTAGCCATCAACTAAGCATAAAAAAATATAATAGTCAATATTACAGAATCATATTACAGAAATACCTCCCTTATTTCAAATAGCATCACACCCAAGCTCCTTGCCCACAATAGCATATCCTGTTAATTTGGTATTATAAATAAATTCCCAGAGAGATGTGAAAGTTGAGGTGAATACAAATCATATATAAAATATATATACTTAAAGTTGTCAAAGGCTGGCAACTAATTAGATAGGCAGACAATACTCACCACACCAGGGAGACAATTTTCAGCCTCAATGTTCGGCCCATCATAAGTATTGTGAGGTGAACCAGTTGAGCTGTCAGAGCTGCTGTCGGGACTTGATGGCATGTTGGATCCAACCTGACATAACTTGGCTGTGATCAGCTAAAAATACAAACACAGAGAAAAGTTCAAATTTCCATGTGATGGCTAAGACGCTTCAGACAAATGATACCAAAATATAAATGAATTTCCTTCACAGCATACAGTATTCATTGTATTAGCTGTCATGGCTACATGAAATGTACACAAGAGACACCTGGTGGATCACAAATGTTGAAACTCAGTCAGTGAGAATTAAAAATGAATCAATTGGTGAGACTTACCGTTTTGTCTCGGATGGGTACTTGTGAGATTAGTTTCCTGTCATCGTTCTGGTCAAGGATTTCACCATTGACATAGAGATCCACTTTAAGGTTGCTATTGTTTGCCTTCACTCTATGTAAGATCTGTCTTCTGACAGAAATAACTGTGTCATTGGTATGTGACCAGATGTCCAGGTCCTCAGCCTGCCGACCTTGGTTTGGAAAACGCACCAGAAGTGTTAGGTGCTTCCCACGACATGCTCTGTAATAATTATCACAAACGTCAATGAATAAAATATTACTAATTTCTTGTGAAACTATGAAAGTTGATCAAATTCAAAATATTTGATGATTTAAAGTAAATATTCTCTGACCTTCCCAGGGGTAAAATAGCTCTCTCCTCTCCATAGGCATCATCACACTCTGCTACATACTCCCTCATCACCGTCATCACACGAATCATTCGTAGCGCCTCCTGGTGGACTCTATTTACACTATCTTTATCTTTCTCCAACACAGATATTGTATCAAAAGAAGCCTTGAGGCGATCTTTACAATACTGCAAAAAGTCTATGTGAATATCAACTTGATTAGACTGTAGCCTTGGCCCGAGGTTTGTATAAATGTCTTTTAATAATACAATGGCTTTATCAGCCACTTCCTCTGGGCTGTACAGTACAACTCTCCACAAATAATCCAGTCCGATCAGTTCTAGATCATCCATCATGTAGCCACCTCTTCTCTTAGCAATCAACTTGCTCTCCTTGGAGTTCACTGCCTTGAAGAATCTCTCAAAGCAACTGAAAACAATTTTATTGTCAAATTATCAAATATTATTTTATTTTTAAAAATTTGAAAACTGAAACAATCTTTTCCTAAAATATAATAGAAGTTTATGGTACCTCCACCTTTTATTTTTAGTAAAAATGTGAAATATGTGATAATCTATATTACTCACTTCATTCCATTCTCTGTCAGGAGTGAGGGATCAAACTGCAGAATATTGTTCTCAAAGAACTCCTTGGTTATGTCAGGATCCAGATCAGGTTCTTCTCCCATTAACTGTAAATAAATGCGTAATTAAAAAAACATCTAGCCATACATTATCAATGAAATGATAAATGCTAATTGTTTAGGGATTACATGATTATACAAACCTTAGAGAACCATTTGAAGCAGTTTTCTCTGTCAGTAACATAGATGGCATTTTCTGCCAGGCAGTGCCATATCTGCTTAGCCTGAGGTTCACACAACCACAGCTGTCCGTCCTTCAGCAGAAACCTAAAATGCAAATGTAAGCAAACTTTACAGACTGACCAGCATAGAATAATGGAAAATGGTCAATTCAATTCTATGTAAAGTGAAATCAATCTCTTTGGTCTTTAATTCATCATAATCAAACATTGCACTGTATTTAGTTTACCTCAGAAATTTGAGTCTCTCCTGCACTTGTTGTATATGATTAAAGCGACCATCTGGTAAAATATTGGCTGGGTCTTCATCAGGATGCTCTGTCAAAGAAAACATAGGCATCAGAGATGCATCAACCCTCAGCCCTGGTAACTCATTGCACAACATTCGCTCCACACAATATTTGTGAACAAAACGTCACTGCACCAAGGCAAATTGATGCAGGGGTAAAAAACCCATAAAATCTACTTCCTTTGATAGCTTAGGTGTGTCAAGTATCATGAAACTGTCATCATTTACTCTAGAATTATTGATATGGGCCTGTGACCTTGAAAAGCAGGTTAAGGTCACCGTCCATCAAACTCATCTGGAGTCTTCCCAGATTCTTATGTGTGTCAATTTTCATGAAGCTGCCATCATTTGTTCTTAAGTTATCACGATGACAAGGATGATTTCACATAATTGTCCCTGTGACCTTGAAATCAGGTGAAGGTCATGTTCCATTAAGAGAAGTCTGAGGTCTTCACCAGATGCTTGTGTATGTCAAATCTCATAAAGCTATCATCATTCGTTCTTGAGTTATTGCGATTCTTGGGATTTCACATAATTGTCCCTGTGACCTTGAAAAATAGGTCAAGGTCGCCGTCCACCGAACTAGTCCGAGGTTTTCACCAGATGCTTATGCGTGTAAAGTTTCATGAAGCTGCCATCATTTGTTCTTGAGTTATCACGATGACAAGGATGATTTTACATAATTATCCCTGTGACCTTGAAAAGTAGCTGAAGGTCATGTTTCAAAGAAAAAATTCTGAGGTCTTCACCAGATGCTTGCGTGTGTCAAATCTCATAAAGCTGCCATCATTCGTTCTTGAGTTATTGCGATTCTTGGGATTTCACGTAATTGTCCCTGTGACCTTGAAAAATAGGTCAAGGTCGCTGTCCACCGAACTAGTCCTAGGTTTTCACCAGATGCTTATACGTGTAAAGTTTCATGAAGCTGCCATCATTTGTTCTTGAGTTATCACGATGACAAGGATGATTTCACATAATTATCCCTGTGACCTTGAAAAGTAGGTAAAGGTCATGTTTCAAAGAAAAAATTCTGAGGTCTTCACCAGATGCTTGTGTGTGTCAAATCTCATAAAGCTGCCATCATTCGTTCTTGAGTTATTGCGATTCTTGGGATTTCACATAATTGTCCGTGACCTTGAAAAATAGGTCAAGGTCGCCATCCATCAAACTCATTCAAGGTTTTCACCACATGCTTTTGTGTGTCAAGTTTCATGAAGCTGCCATCATTTGTTCTCGAGTTATCGCGATGACAAGAAGATTTCACATAATTGTCCCTGTGACCTTGAAAAGTAGGTGAAGGTCATGTTTCATAGAAAAAATTCTGAGGTCTTCACCAGATACTTATGTGTGTCAAATCTAATAAAGCTACCATTATTCGTTCTTGAGTTATTGTGATTCTTGGGATTTCACATAATTGTCCCTGTGACCTTGAAAAATAGGTCAAGGTCGCCGTCCATCGAACTCGTCTGAGGTTTTCACCAGATGCATATGTGTGTCAATTTTCATGAAGCTGCCATCATTTGTTCTCGAGTTATCGCGATGACAAGATGATTTCACATAATTGTCCCTGTGACCTTGAAAAGTAGGTGAAGGTCATGTTTCATAGAAAAAATTCTGAGGTCTTCACCAGATACTTATGTGTGTCAAATCTAATAAAGCTACCATTATTCGTTCTTGAGTTATTGTGATTCTTGGGATTTCACATAATTGTCCCTGTGACCTTGAAAAATAGGTCAAGGTCGCCGTCCATCGAACTCGTCTGAGGTTTTCACCAGATGCATATGTGTGTCAATTTTCATGAAGCTGCCATCATTTGTTCTCGAGTTATCGCGATGACAAGATGATTTCACATAATTGTCCCTGTGACCTTGAAAAGTAGGTGAAGGTCATGTTTCATAGAAAAAATTCTGAGGTCTTCACCAGATACTTATGTGTGTCAAATCTAATAAAGCTACCATTATTCGTTCTTGAGTTATTGTGATTCTTGGGATTTCACATAATTGTCCCTGTGACCTTGAAAAATAGGTCAAGGTCGCCGTCCATCGAACTCGTCTGAGGTTTTCACCAGATGCATATGTGTGTCAATTTTCATGAAGCTGCCATCATTTGTTCTCGAGTTATCGCGATGACAAGATGATTTCACATAATTGTCCCTGTGACCTTGAAAAGTAGGTGAAGGTCATGTTTCATAGAAAAAATTCTGAGGTCTTCACCAGATACTTATGTGTGTCAAATCTCATAAAGCTACCATTATTCGTTCTTGAGTTATTGTGATTCTTGGGATTTCACATAATTGTCCCTGTGACCTTGAAAAATAGGTCAAGGTCGCCGTCCATCGAACTCGTCCGAGGTTTTTACCAGATGCATATGTGTGTCAAGTTTCATGAAGCTGCCATCATTTGTTCTTGAGTTATCGCGATGACAAGGATGTTCGCTACAGACATACATACATACATACATACATACATACAGACATACATACATACCCACGCCAGGAGTACTGCAATACCCTCAGCCTGATTACATCAGGGGCTGAGGGTAAAAAACATCACCCTTGAAATAAGCTTCACTCAAAAACTACACATCCAAATTCATTGCGACTTTTAAAAAAATCATAAACATAAGTACATGTTTCACACTAACTTACCTTTGGCATAGACTCTGGCCTTGTTCATATAAGCAGACAGGTTCTGAGCTACTAACATCACAATAGAATGAGATGTCTGAAGCTGGTTGATCACTTGATTCCGGTAATATACATGAGGTGCTCTCTGGGCATGGGTGAAATTTTGGGGAGCCTGTAAAAATTTATATAAAGCAATTAGTGCTTTGTGATTCAAGGCATTCGGAAATGAGGTAAAAAGCTCATTATAATAAAATAATTGATCAAATATTGTATAATAGAACCCACCTCAGTAAAAAGCTGACAGATTTCTCGGATCTGTTTGAGTGCAGGAAGCACCCATTTATCGTTTTTCAGTTCTTCCACAAAGCGATTAATCCACTGCATCTTCTGAGCATCTCTGTCCTGGGAGCAGCTGTAGTCGAGGATCTTGATGTGAGCAGTGAGAGCCTGGTCCATGATGTCTGTGGGTACATCCTCACTGTGCGCCAGGTTCCACAGCAGACCCAGCACCTTGTTGGCCATCACGCCTTCCTTGTCATCCTCAGCCAGGCGCCGTATCAGTTCTAGTAACTTCTCCCTCTGCTTCTTGCTGGCATGGGCCCAACTTCCCTGGTAAACCACATCATTTTCAATAAATTATATTACTTCTGCAATAATTGACAAACAATATTTTAAAGTCTTAAAATTTATGATTATTCCATCTCAATTTCCTTACTTTCCAGAATGGTTTTAGTTATATTTTCAAAAAGTATATATCTTGATCTTGAAATATAAATCTCTCTATGTTTCAAAACAATGGGCAGGCCAAAAAAATCCAGATATTAAGGTCTATAATCCACAATCAGTTTGAAGCATCGGGAGAGAACTTCGTGTGGTCTCGTGTATTTACGTAACTGCCTTCGGCTCTGCATGCTCTGGGGGATTCCAGGATGAGAGTGAGGCTATGACGTCAGTGGGGGGTATTTCTCATACAGCACACATGGTGTCCAGCTGCAATAACTGAGTCGAACCCGTTTTAACGGTAGTTAAAACGGGTTCAATTTAAATAATAAAAGTTTAAGACTAGCTGGTTAAGTTTACTTTTTCTGTGCTAAATTAACAAATAACATGACTTTGAACACATTTAAGCCAAAAAAACATAAGTCTGTCCCAGTGTTTCATTGTGGATTATAGACCTTAAGGACCAGGATAAAGCTACATGTGAATATCTGATAAATCTTAAGATTAGCATCAATGTGTTTGTATTTTCAACAAGCTCTATCTGCACAAAAATGAGTTTGTAAGAGTAGTGTGAAAGATAAAAGAAATATTGTCAAATGTCATCAACTAACCTGGAAGCACTCAAAGAGATGGTCCAGTTGCTCAGGAGAGAAGTCCCAAGCCAGTTTGGCCAACAAATCATGAACGTTTTTAACAATGGCTTCATGTTTGCCAGCCTGGGCCTCCCAGATTCTATCCAGATCTTCTTTCTGTAAGTTTTTCTCTTTAATCATAAATCGGATGATTTTCTCTAGTTTTTCTACGTATTGTGGCTGGTGGAGGCTGTCACGTAGCACAATGGACAATACATTGTTCTGCTGAATCCACTCCTGCAAAGAATACACACCATTATTAAAACTGCTGATGATATTTTTTTTCTAATTGTCCTGATATCTTGTTTCTCATTCATTTTTATTTCAATGAATAGGGTAAGAGTCTGTCTTCTTTCCCAATGAATAAGTACTCGTTCTTATATAGTGATACCTTTTTTGTTAAGATATTTATACATTGTGAGGTCCATGCTGCACATAATTGTGTGTCTTTGAGATCAGCCTTTGAACATTTACTGATCGTAACTAAAAAGAAGGTGGTGGTAATGAGAAACAAGACCTATTTGACTTTATACTTGAAAGGAATTACCAATATTTTGCAGGAAACATTTCGTGACATTTTCAACTCCAACCCCAAACTTTAAATATAATGTTCAATATCTTTCTGAAAATGCTAAATGTGTGTGAATATTTAATATCATCTTCTGTCTATGCAGATAATGTCACAGAATACTTCTCCCACAGTGTGGTAATTCATGTTTACATCAATTTATACATAAACTTGTTTCAATGACAATTGTAAAACTATGCTGAACATTGTTTTTTGGTGAAGTTTTAGAACATTTTCTGGAAATGCCTACGAATGACCATTTAAATCCTTTCCCGGAGCAAACATGAGCAGAAAATAATTCCTGCCAATCAAAAGGCATGCAACATATTAACTTTTTGCCTTCTCTCAATCTTCAATTGGCTAATACTTGCCATCTTATTCAAAATGCCAGCCTTATTGATAACTCAGTGATAGCTGCTGAGACTGATGATAAACAAATCTAATGTCTAATTTTGAAAAAAATAAATAAATAAATAAATAATTGTAATAATAATAATAATAAAATCACAGAATATTCTATTTAAATTGTTAGTCTTGTAGCTGGGCTGAGCATGTTTCCTATGCAGTGTTCTGCTGAGTGGTGTCCTCTGTTGCACCAGCAGCAGCAGCAGCAGCATTGTGGTAATCATAAACTCAGACCAGCAGGCTGGCTTCAGGCATGCAAGTAGGTCTAAGACACAGGAAATATGAGATGGCCTGATTTGACTTGGCATATGCCATATATCACACCCTGCCCTCATTACGCTCCCCAGGCTGTGCCTAGCTGGGGCAAGCCTTCCCTGCTCCGGGAGACTGCTGACTAACTCCTAGGGTGTAAAGACAGGCAAATGATATATAAACACACACACATAATATGTGTGTGTATTCTATCATATTTATATTCGAATGATTCAGATTTTGAAGAAAATTGAATCACTGTCTGGTAAGACACTATTTATCTACATATCAAATAATAAATGTCTTGAGACTCTCATGTATATTGTTTTCAGACAAATCCAACAGTTTCCCTTATATTATGGACCTCAATCAAGCAGCATTTTCCAATAAAATCAGATACACAATCTAATTTGTTGCCTTATTTTGCACTCTGCATATACAATATAGCGTAATAACTAAAATTATGAGATGCATTTCTTCCACAACTCATGCTTATCAGCTATAGAAATTAGAGTATGTAAACACTGGAAATAGTCCTTTTATTTAATGGTGTGACTATTCACCTCAATAAGTTCATCTCTGATACCTATACCATTCTATTCAACATACTAAAGCATCATCAAGATTCAAACCAATATTGCCTGTTCCATCATTGGTAATTCTTTCCAAAGTGTTAACCACTGATACCAACGGCACTTGTCAATTTGCTTAAGCCTGCAACATTCATTATATTCAATGAATGCAAAAATATTTTCTTTTCTTTTCTTTTTTCATTTTTTTTTTTACAGAGGGGTGAATGCTCACTGAAGTGGAATGTTGATATTAATATAATTAATCAATATCAGTTTTCCATCCTAGATACATCATTTAACAGATATTGTCTGCAGCATCCATCACATTCACAGAACAATAAAATGTTAATGGTGTTCTTTATTTTATTTATTTATTTATCTATTTTTTTGTTCTATTCAATTTCTGTGAAAATGACTGGTCGCTGAGGTATGAATTGCATGTGTGATTGCATATTTAAGCAAAAATAAATCAATAAGCCTCATTGAATCCATTATAGTATCCAGCCTTATTGAATCCATTATAGTATCCAGCCTTATTGAAGCCTTATTGAATCCATTATAGAAGTATATTTTCACCAAGTTTCAAGCTTGGATATGCTTATATATCAAAATATAAAACGATCAAAGTCTTATGGTAAATGTTCACTGAGGGGTGACTGCTCAATGAAGCATGTCAAATAATACTCATCATGATGTATCAGCCCACAAAAAATAAAGCTCTTTCTATCATAGCCGGGTCCATATCAATTTTATTTAAATTATTCACTGAGGTGTGCCTACTCACCACTGATACCAATACCATTAATCAAGTTGAATCGTTCAGCAGAAAACAACAGCTAAATCACTTTATGTCAAAAAATTTTAAAGTGTTCATTGAAGCATGCATGCCTGCTCACTCAAGCATGATTTTCTTTCAACAAGTCCCTATGGAAAGCAATATGATACACATTTCCACCAAGTTGAAGGCTTGGATGTTGAACAATAGGCAAGACATTTTTTTGTGCAAAATATTTAATTGCTCACTGACGTATAACTCTTTGCTGTAGCACTACCAACATCTGGGTTACTAATTGTAGTTTTTATGATGTACATCGCACCAATGAGGTTGACTCTATTTGCAATACCCACTTAATAAAGTTTATGGCTCTAAATATTGACAGATGGAAAGTGACACCTCAGTCTCGCCAACAGCTGTCACACTGGAGGCAAAAACATGCAACAAGATTGAAATTTTGATTTCTCTCAGCATGAAATGATTGTTGACATCAACACCAGAACTAATGATTCTTGGTGAGAATTGAATTAAAATACTGTTCAAATCCAATATGTTCCAACCCATCAGTTTCATCTTTTAAGACTACTATAATTTCTTTTCTGCTTAAGTTTGTGCAAAAAGACCAATTTCCATTGACTAATAGCAAAAAGGAATCAAAACAACAGCAAATTTAGTTCTGATCAGTTGATATAAAGTTACTTACATGCCAGAAGTGAAGATTTTTATTTAATGAAAAAATGTGTTACACATACTGACAAATACCTTTCCGGATTTCACAATTGAATTAAAGATAGGATAATATGAAAATTCATGTAAAAATCATGTAAAAATTCATGTAAAAATGTAAAAATCTATTTTATTATTCTTGTAAATGATAAAACTAGCTATAAAGTAATAAAATTTAGTTGTAATTAACTGAGAGATAACCTATCTGTGCCATGCGTTGGTAACAATTAAGAGCAATTAACTGCAATTGATATAATCATAATCAATATCTTGGTCCCACCAGCTGATTACTTGAACTACCATTAACACCATTGTTTCTGACTGCAAATATGATGTCTCTGAATGGAATGAACCTAATTTGATCAAACAACTGATATAAACTTAATTTCCCCGTTAAACAGTTTTATCCATTGTGATTGTTCTTGCTTCAATATGGAATAATTTGGACTATATATATATATATATATATATATATATATATATATATATATATATATATATATATATATATATATATATATATATATTCCAATATATATATATATATATATATATATATATATATATATATATATATATATATATATATATATATATATATTCCAATATATATATATATATATATATATATATATATATATATATATATATATATATATATATATATATATATATATATATATATATATATTGGAATATATATATATATTGGAATATATATGGCTCTGTTCTAGAACGTGAGACCCAAACTTGCATGATTTTTCGAATTTGGGAACGTGCACGAATTTCATAGGTTGTTTTATCCATAGGTGCCCCTTGGTCTCTTACATGCTTACATGGAAGGATAATGGATTTATTCCAGTGATTTAAAAAAAAAGTGGAAATAACACCAAAAGATGGATGCTTCATAAAAAAAGCAAATCTGAATTTAATTCAGATCTCAGCAAAATTAGAAATTAATATTTGATTTAATTCTCCTGGCTGGGAGTGGGGACAGGTTCAGTGTACAGAATTTACCATATAATGATACTTGGGATGAAATTGATTAGGTGTCAGAAACTGAAAACTGAAGATGAGTGCTTTTTTGACATGTCAAGAAAAGTCCAACTTTTTCAGGGGTGTAAAAATTGGAGTATTTATGCCATTGAAATATACATGACTGCCCTGGGCATGTTTAAAAATAAGGATATTTTGTAGAAATATGTTATTTGAAAAATAAGCAATATGTTCGATTCCTGGCCCAAATTATGGATGTTTTTTGACTTTAAGGGGAAAATGGTAGATTTTTATTGAATCTCATTTCATAAAGGTACCTTTCAATCAAAATCATGCCAGGAAGGTGTGCTTAACTGAAATATTCCTTGTAGCATAAAATTAAAGTATAATATTGTAATAATAAATGCCAATCATTGCAAATGTGTTCTTTTTTTTGCAAACAAAGGACACTTTTTGACATATTTTGGCCTAAAAACAATCATTAAACCTATTCTACACATTCTAGACCATTCAATTTATAGTCATGAACTTTAATGGAATATGTCCTATGATGCACATCTATAAGTTACAAAAAGCTAGTGTAGATGAGCAAAGTTGGGGTATGGACACTTTTTGACGCATCGTGAAAAAAGGGCACATAATATCCCAAATCCTCAACTGCTTGCACATATATGATAATATAGATGGGCAAATATAATTTCCTTGTTTGTATTCATATCAGCAATATTGTGCTTTTAATTTACTTTGATGATTTCCCTAGAACAATTTGGTTCAACCATATCAACTGCTGACATGATTTTTGGTCTACAAAATAAGATTGGTTCAATTCCTGACATTCAATATTGTGAATGACTGACTATTTTGAGTAGGAGTGGAAAACCTTTCCAACACCAAATACAATACTTGATATATTAAAAGATTTTTTGCATGTTTTAGTCACCCAATGATTAGGAGAATGAATTTCAAATTGGACACTTTTGGACAAGGAGTCTCAAAATATGTGCAGATTTTTTGACCCTGGTCAAAAGTATACAAAAATCCATTCACAATCTAATGACCTTCAAGGTGACATTGACCACACCATATGAAAGTCAGATCACATCCCCTCACAAAAAAAACCCAAATGTTCACTATTTGTGGTGAAATAATGCCATAACAATCCTTTCAAAATATGCACATTTCCCTGGTGGACATCTCTTTGGACTGTCCATGAAGGGGCCACCCTATTTACCATTGTCTAGTTTTCTTTTGTGCCTTCTTCTTTCTTTTTTCACTACCCACTGCTACCAATATGGCTGCTCCCACCAAAAATACTGTCTACACCAAATGTTCCCCCCTATAATTTTCTGCTTGCCTCCTCCAACACCAATGTACACTTGCTGGACGTTTATGCTTTTTTTTGACTGAACATTGTTTCCTAAAATATGGAAAAAATTAGTTATTAATTTCAATGTTTTTGGTATTTTTTACAAGTTTTATCAGTTCTTATAAATGAAATATAAGTAGGATATCATAATTTGCCTCTGCCTACAAGTAAAATGGGCTTTTTGGAGGCAAGTGGACACTTCCAAAATGGAGGGAAAAATTTGGTTCACTGATCACTTTTTGACTGGATATAAATCTTGTAAAAAAGCAGGGTTAGCCTTGGAATTACCAAAAACTGGCTGGACAAAACTTTCATTGGACTCTTTGTGTGGATTTCATACCATCTAGACATCAGTAAGTCATTTTATTTCAAAGATTGAAGCTTTTTAAGAAGATGTGTTTTAACAGGATGTGCACAAAATGCACAAATTTTCCTTGACATTGAACTTCAATCTTCCAGTTTAGCAAGTTAATTATACTTTTTAGCACTTGAAATTATGATCCCAATGTTGCCATATTTATTAGTGACAAGATACTGAAAACCGTTTTTCGATATTGAAAAAAAAAATTTCACCGCGATTCATTCTTTACAGTAGTGTATGAAATGGTGGATGTCCCTCTGACCGGTCTCACGTTCTAGAACAGAGCCATATATATATTGGAATATATATATATATTGGAATATATATATATATATATATATATATATATATATATATATATATATATATATATATATATATATATATATATATATATATATATATATATATATATATATATATATATATAAAGAAAAAAAATTGGAAAAAAAAATAAAAAGACAAAACAGAGAAGAAAAACTACTGTTGAAAACAAAGCTATTTACCCACATACTACCCACATAAACTGTATGCATAAAAGATATACTGGTGCTTGGTCTTTTTCAATAATGTTTGTGATTATTACAAATTATGATTATTTGCAAATTACTTTATCTTCTTAATAATAATACTATGAGGGCCAAATGCACATCTGGTTCACTGACCAATCACAGCATTTGAGTCAATTATCAACCAATCAGAGAGCAGCTAACAAATGATTACAAGAGGTGTCCATAGTAACAATGGCCAGAAGCGGTGATCACCACGCATCTACATTTTAGCATCTCATACATGGCTTTCTCCGAATGAATTAAACAGAAAAATCATTTAATTGCTGAGAAAACTATAATTATTATTTAATGGTACTGATAATGACAAAAAGTTCAATTTACTGACAATTCTATTATTTGGGGCAGTTATGTATGGTCTGGTAAATGATAACTTTTAGTTTTTATCCAGTTTTGCAGGTCAAGATACAGTCAATGTGAAGAATAATGTATCCAATGTGGTGGCCAAATGATAAGCCAACATTGCCTTTCTTGAAAAATGTCAAATGAAACTGAGTCAAATAAATATATATATCATTGAAACACAGAGCCAGCTAACATGTGTGCTATTAGATTTGACATTTTGGCTTAATACATCATGATACAATAGCCATAAGAAATGCATGCCTTTGAAAAAATAAATTCCCTGAAATGGCTCATCAGCTGTTGCTTGGCAACTTTGGTCACACAAAAGTTAAAACTGAAAATAATCAATTTCTTGAGTAATATAGGGTAGTATTTAAGTGTAAATTGAATTGCCAACTTACAGCCATTTTCTCTGCGGTCAGCCATTCATCCTCTTCTAACTGGCTGTGACGATGGGTATAATAAGATACACTTGTGATCACTTTGTTGACCTCATTTAAGGCATTCATCTTGCCATTGAAAGAGGAAATCTGTAACAATCTGTATAAAAAAACACAAATATTCTTCAATATATAAAGCATGACTGAATTTTGGAAACTGGTATTATTTAAAGATTATGCTTAGGTTAATTGAAATAAGAAATAATAAAAATATCTAATTACCTAAGAATCATTTTCAGTCTGAAAATCTCCAGGTTCTTGATGGTTTCCTCCTGACTGGGAACTCTGGACACAAGATATTTGAGAGCTTTGATGATGCCAGACAAAGCATCATTTTTGGCTTCTGTCTTGGACTCTTTTTTCAATTCATCATCAGTCAAACTCTCCAGAAATTTGGGTACAATCTCCACTATTGGCATGAAATATTTCTGGACAGTGTGTGAAGTCAAAACCTCATAGCAAAGTCCAAAAGGCCTATAAAACAATGAGAAACACAAAGTCATTACATTCAGAAAAATATTATATAAAATCTGTGTTTAAAATAGAACTTTTCAAACAGATAAACTACTCAAGAGAGGAAAAACATAGAATTTTCTTTCTACATCTGTCTTTATATCTACAGAAAAGGCATGTAATAAACAGCTGTTAGACATATGTTTGGGAGTTCTATTGCTTTTGAATTCCTTGAAAATGAAAAATGAATAAAAAAAAAACTATAATAATTATAACAAAATTCTGCCTGCTCGGGATTCTTGGTTTTAGAGCAATGACAAGGAAATTTGCATACTTGATAAGAGCTGCGATAACAGGCACAGAGAGAACGGCTCCCTTTGTGAACCTCTCCAGGAGGATCTGGAAACCTTCAAGCTGACCAAATCTATTGACCAGATCAACCAGCCATCCCTTTGGTGTCCTAGCATCTGGTGGACGAGCGAACAATTCATCTTCTGCAAGTTGTGAGCCAAGTGGCACAGTCTCTGACTGACGAGTGCCATTATAGCAGTGAAATCTAAAAGCAAAATAGATATACAACATGAAGTATACAGCATATTCATATGGAAATTTTCTTTTTTTTTCTCCTTAATGTATGTCTGTGTATCAGAAAAAGGGAGATTGTTATGTGTTTGATTGTAAAATATCAAAAAATAAAAGCTCATGGGCAAATTCATAACTGTTACTCACTTGCAAGATGGATTGAGAGCCATAGCAAGTAAGTCCAGGAGTGGAAACCAATCCTGATTTAGCTTAACTACACACAACTCTATTAAGCGTTCAGCATTCTTCATAATACATCTCTGAAAAATAAAATATATTTTTAGACAACAGTACAATGGATTTTCCATTCTAATATTGCTATTGTCAATTCTAATTTGACTGAAAAGACAAAATTCAAAATTCTCATACTTCTTGTGTCAAATAATGTTAAACTTACATGGATTTCATATTTCCAACCACTGACAGCTTCATCTGTGAGAATTTTTGTGAAGGAAACTGTAAGTCCTTCCCTGAAGAACCTTTGACATGCCTCACTTCTTGTATCTAAATCTGCCCCACCAAAAAAAATCAAATTTATTGTAAATATTTCACTGAGGTTAAAGATCATTAAGATATTCAAAATGTCAATTTTGTAACTAATAATGCAATCCATTCTCATTGTCATCCTAGTTATGCATATTTTTCTTTTTCTACATTTCTTTTTGTTTCTTTAAACCTTTATTTTTCTTACTTTTCTTGCAGAGCTCTATGGCTGAGTCCAGAAGGACCTCCAGTTCCCCCTTTGGAAGCACTGGCACAACCCATCTTGGCCTGTTGATCATCTCATCTAGCTTGGCCAGTTCTGCATGAGGGAAAGGTGGATCCTGGTCCTCCCCCAGCTCCACCTCCCCTTCATCTCCCCCCTCATCATGCTGCAAACAGTACAAATATCTCTCCCATCAAATCATGGCATAATAAACTTTATAGTATCCAATCAGGAATTAAGACTGGCATATAACATGATAGGCAATCATTTTTTTTTCATTTGAATTTTTCAAAGTTTTTATAATAAAAAAATGTATGCATACTTTTTTTAATAAAAAAATGTATGCATACATTGCATACTTTTTTGGCCATTTCCTAAATGTGTATGGAATTTACATATATGCCCTTAAAAATAAGGACACATGTAAAAGCTCATGCACATCTCAGAATCTCTTGATCGATAAAATAAGTGTTTTTGCTAAAAGAATTATGGCTCAATGTGTGTGCTTTCCCAAAATTTGGTTGATCTCTGCTTTGTACAATTTTACATTTTTACAAATCTCCTCAAGAAAAGTCATACAGAATTTTCATAATTTGAATTTTGAAATAAATTAAGAAACATTAAAGGCATTTGCCATGCTCTGATGATGTCACTTTACCTTTCAGTGCCCCTCTGATAAAAATCCACATAGAAATGATGCCAAGAAAGAAGCATGCTTTCAAAAGGGGGCTATAAATTAGGTTCTTGTTAAACAGTTAATCGGTTGGAAAGGCAAATACCTTTATCCTTAATTCATGGTTTTTATTCATATTTTTCAGTCACTGCATAATTCCTTACAAAAAAATCCTGCGGTCAGAAAATAAATTTGGAAGTGTGCTAGTACTATACATATATACATACTATCATTTAATTTCCAATCTATAAGGGTTTAATTATCAACATGGAAAAAGGGAATTTATACCATACTGAAAGACCAAAAATGCGAAACGTATCCCTTTGCTGATCACAGCCTTTTGCCAATCATAAATGCCAGAACAAAATACCAAAAATTCAAAATACAGGCCAATGGCCTTGGTTTTTCTGATCATTGCCTTTTTGAAATGTTTGTGAACAATTTCTGAAAATGCCAGCAAATTACTTCATAAATGATCATTTAAATAAGTCAAAATAATAACAATTTAATTTTTGTTGGGAAATTGGTTTCAAATTCATTTAAATTCATTTTCTCATATTCAACTTTGCTTTTCAGATTGCTTGGTCCATAGTAGCTAGTCCATAGGGCAATTGCCATTCTCCGTGCTGTTTTATTTTCATTGTAAAGTACTCAGTGGAATTGTAAAACTCAATTACATTGCGACAATGAAGACAAGACAGATTTTTCAAAGCTGTCTTGTCTTTCATTGTCACAAGTAATAATTGTCATAAAATTATTTTATATTTCTTATTTTCAAGATAATTTTTTTTATGTGCTAATCTTTCAGGTGCTGTAAATGCCAAATTTAAATTTTGGAACTAAATATTGAAAAATGAGCAAGATTGGAATATAAAATATTCAAGATAATGCTTTTTACAGAACTAGTTTAATGTCACTAGTTTTACTGCACAAATTTTTACGAATGTTTTATGGAACATGGAGATGTAAAATTTTATTTATTTTTTATTTTCACAAGTAAAGTTTTTGCTGATTAACATGCCTTTTCTTTTTTTCTTACAGAGGCCCAATTGTGACAATGTGACATAGATCTCCACAATATGAATTGCTCATTTTGTCTCTTATTTTATCTCTGTTTTGGGCTAAGCTGGTAATAGTTAAGTAAAATGTTTATTATCTGTATACTTCAGGCTTTGGTGAAAAATTGGAAACCAGCTTTTTAAAAAGTCTTATGTATATTCAAAGAGCTGTACCTGTACTGGCTGCTGCGCATTGCCTTCCTGTGGAGAGTTTTGATTGCTGTTTGTTCCAGACTGTTTTTCACCATCTTGTTTTGGTGGTTGTGGTTGTTCTTGCTGTTGCACTGGTGTTTGTTGCTGCTGAGCTGCTGGTTGTTGTTGTTGTTGTGGTTGTGGGTTAGTATTCTCCTGAGGGGAGTCGCCTGATTGCTGACTCCCTCGCATTGCAATGGTCATGTTCTTTTGAACTAAGCAATCCTGGCAAATGCAATAGAGTTGTCACACTATAAACATGAGCCCTTATTGTCCAAGGCATTGGACAGTATCTGCAATAAACAAGAAAGATTTATTTGAAAACGAAATAACACTATTCAGTTGAAATCAATATTATTTACATTCATGTAGATTTCTCATAAAAAATATCTAAATATTTTTTTGCAATGACATTAAAACGACATGTATTCCTATAAGAGCATGTTTAAAAATGGTGAATGTGCTAAGATTTAGATTTGGCACTAACAGCATGCCTTGCTGCTGTATCGTGATCTGTGATAAGTATGTTATACTGAAAGATCAAGATCGCACATAAATAAAAACAACAAAAATAAAAAATAGGGATTTTTCTTCTTCTAGTCCTATACTTTTAAAGTTTACCAGGTTGGAATGTTTATTTTTTTCTGACATTTATCTTTGTGAAAAGGTATTATAAGTCAGAATTTGAAAGTTCCAAATTAGTTAATTTCTGTTGATGACATGCTTAATTTGTTATAATAGGGTAATGCTGCACTAATTTTCCAGAAATTTATATTGATACTGTCATAATGTATGTTATCTTCAGCATCAGATTATACCTTTTCAAATAACCTCAATTTTACAGGGTAATGAATGCTCCCTGTTTGGGATATCCACTTCTAGAATTTTTCACCCAACCATTTTCTTTTTTTCATGGACATATATCAGTATGACATTTTTAAAATACTATTTTCTGTGTGCATTGAGGAGGTTCAACCTAAATGCAGACGATTAGACTGTTTAAATAAGAGTGACTATTACCTTTACTAGTCTGAAATGAAATGTTATTTGGTTTGCTGACTGAAAAAATAATGACTTTTGTGCATTTTAAAAATTCATGACAACCCATTTTTAGATCATACTGGGAAAAGGGCAATTGGATATAACTCAAATACACCTTTGATCACCTTTTGGGACTCCCATTTCTTTGGTTAAAAATTGTAAGACAGTCTCATTCTTGACATCTTATCTTTTGCTGCTACTTTGACTTTTGATTGTTTGAGCCTATTGCTTTTGTCTGATGAGGTTTATTTATTTTTACAAGCTGTATTATTCAAGAGTTGTATCCCATCATGAAACATGACAGTTGCTGGTTGCAGCTTATAGTCTTGTGATAACCAGCATATTCTGCGAGGTGTGAAAACCAGACAAACAAACTGAAATCAGCTGGCCCAAGAAAGTGAAGGGATGGCGCCGGCAAAGCCGGCAGCTGTCAAAATATCTACATGCAAAGGAACATTTGACACATCAACTTTTAGGTTGTAACTGAAAAATATGCGTACTTCTCTACCAAATAGTCGTCAACAAAACCACGCTCATTGTTTCTGGATCAGATTTATCAAACTACGAAATAAATTTCCACAGTGTTGTAATTCTTGATTTTTTCCAAAATGGCGACCAGAATGACATTCCAAATAAAACAGTGAATTTTGTGGTGTCTGTGAGGATTTAAAATTTTCTTACCTTACCCAGATGTTTCCAGAGACCTATTTTTATCCTAGGAAAGTCCAAATTATCCAGTTTCATCACCAGTTCCAAAATATTCCTCAATTTTTCAGACGTAAACACTGGGTCATGGAAGAATGGGGCTCTGCGATGACTTATCAGGAAGATAGTTCGAAGCCACTTCCACAACTGTGATGCGTCTCTACCCAAAATTAGTGTCATCGACTAAATCAACTTTTTACTGAAAAGATTTTGGATGGATTGATAGGTATTTGTCATTTAAGCGTAAATAGTTTTATGCATATCTCTAAAAATTTCTAAAATTTAAGTGGTAAAATATGAACTACTTTCTTGTGCGTAATGTATCCTAATTGATCCGCGAAATCTCGCTATATATCTCGCGTGAGGACCCTGCTTTCCCTGTTCAATATTATGAGGGGCCATTCGGGTCATATTAGAACCAATCAGATTCTAGGGATAACTATCTAGCGCGCAAGCATGCGCAGAACATGCTAGAATCTGATTGGTCCACAGCGCGTTTCCGGTTTTTTGATTGGTTCCTAGCGCGTATCCGGTCTCTGACGTAGATATAAAGCAGCCAATCAGAACGCTTCTAACAAATCCACTGAATGCCTCTCATTGGCTGCTTTTAATCACGTGTTACAAAATGGCATCAACAACACAATTTGCAGACAGTAATTTTGCAGAATTCGTGATATTTATATCATTTTGACACGTTTTTGAGCATGATAAATCATTTAAAGCTTCTCAGTTACGTTGCTTAACTATGTGAGTATACTTTGCTATTAGTTTTTAGAAGTGCCAGTCTGTTTTATAACTAAAACGATGGTAAATGCAGGGTAGCATCAGATTGGTCCGGACAGGCCAGGTGCATTTATTACTGACGAGTGAGGTGTCAGGCACCAGTCACCAGTTTCATGTATATGAAACTGATGATCGGCATGGCCTGACATGTAAGTGGAATGAAAACATGCATATGGCCTTTGGTACCTCATTCAATACATTTGCAGGTGTAAGATTAGTTTCCAAAACAAAAATGTATCATTGTCTATAGGCCGATTGCGGGTTACCATCTTGTTTTTTTTAATGATTAGATTTTAGAGAGTTTTTTGTGCACTTCCGATTGTAATTGTGCAGTTCCGGCGTGTTGTTTTCAATGGGGCAGTATGGCGACCCGCAATCGGCCTATGTTATATTGAGAAAACATTATACTTTTTCCTTCATAATATAACAAAAAATATTTCAGTAACTTGCTTATCAAATTATAAGAACATGTCAATATTTATATAAATCTTATAGAGGCAGGAGCCTTTTCACCAGTGATGTTTACACCAGTGGTGTAAATTATGTGTGAGAAGTAGTTTCTGATAGTGCTATTACACCTTGATGTAATTAAACTTTTCAAGCATTATCATAAAGAAATACTGTCTGAAGATTTCTTAAATCTAAGTGATGTTTCTGTCAGGTATCAATAAGGAAACGCATAACCATGCCTCTCTCAATCTTTTTCTAGCTCATATGGACATATGATTTCTGTGTATCACTCAACGTCACCAGCTAGTATGGACAGATGATTTCTGTGCATCACTCAACGTCACCAGCTAGTATATACAGATGATCACTGTGCATCACTCAATGTCACCAGCTAGTATGGACAGATGACTTCTGTGCATCACTCAACGTCACCAGCTAGTATATACAGATGATTTCTGTGCATCACTCAACGTCACCAGCTAGTATGGTCAGATGATCTCTGTGCATCACTCAATGTCACCAGCTAGTATGGACTAAATGACTCAGCTCAAATATTATGGATGTTTTTTATTGAATTATAAAAAAGATCCCATTTTAATCTCTTTTCCATTCACTGTTCCTTTGAAAATGATTCTGATACATGTCATAGGAAATATGTCATGTAACATTTTATCTGGTTTATCGTTGGACCTGACTTATCTATATAATTTATCCACACTATCTTACCTGATTTATATGATAAACCATATCAGGTGCATGTTTAGAGGTGCAATGTGAAAATATAATTTTTCAGTGTCATATGACAGGCTCTTATCTCCTGTAAGATCATTTAAAGTTATTAACTCCAACAGGAACTAAACATTGACAAATGGTATTAACTTCCAAAATATTTTTTGAAAAATAAATGATTTATGAAAAAAACCATTTATAGTCCCTATAAGAAACTGAAGACATTTTGAAGTTGGAAAAAAAAATATACCAACATCATATTCTCCACCTCAGGAATATTGAGGAATACTGAAATGATACTTTATATTATGATTTAAAATAAAAAGATGACATTGATTTTCAGATGTAATATTCTATATTTGTGTATCAAATGCACATACAAAGTCTAATATTTGCATAGATTCATCTTTAATAAATATTTTAAAATTAATACTGACCTTTATAAAACTCGTACAAAAATAAAGATATATTTTCCTTAACATTTTGAAAAAAAAATAATACTGACTGATAAAGGAATATTAATCAGACATTTCTGAAGACAAACATAAACATACAATACACATACTACATGTCAGCAATACACATTCTCTAGGTCTGCAATACACATACTCCAGGTCTGCAATACACATGCTCTAGGTCTGCAATACACATACTCTAGGTCTGCAATACACGTACTACATGTCTGCAATACACATACTCTAGGTCTGCAATACACATACTCTAGGTCTGCAATACACATACTCCAGGTCTGCAATACACATGCTCTAGGTCTGCAATACACATACTCTAGGTCTGCAATACACATGCTCTAGGTCTGCAATACATATCCTACATGTCTGTGATACATATACTACATGTCTGCAATACATATCCTACATGTCTGCGATACACATCGCCTGCAAATTTGTTCTGCAAATTACATAACAGCAAAAGGCCTTTTTTCAGCTGTGTTGATGTCATTTAGTTTGAAAAAAATTCACTGTGATCCTGGTGAAACAGATTTTCTAATTTGTATAATTTGGAAATGAGAAGAAAGTTTGGCAATCTGAAACCTGAAGAGAGGTGGAAAAATTGATATTTTTCAAATGTTCTGTTTTTTGCTTAATGTTTTTGAATAATTGAAAATCTGTTTCACAAAGATCACATAGTATGAGGGGCCATTCGGGTCATATTAGAACCAATCAGATTCTTGAAATAAGTATCTATTTGGATGGGTATTGAAGACTTGTTGGGTGGGGATTGTACATAATATTATACAGCTTGTGTGCTGGAATGTAAATGCACATCAAAACATAGAATTGAATTGTAAATGTAGAAAATTAAAAGTAATGACTTTATACAGGAAACAAATAATGAAATCATATTTGGGATTTAATTGATCGAAAAGCGAGAAATATCCTGAAAGTTAAATATCAGAATCTGATATTAAAAAATCATGGCATGTCTGAAAGGAGGTCAGGCATACTTACTATGTACCGGTACTATAATTAAATGTGAATGGACATGAAAAAGACATTTGACAATTCTGATATTTTTTATAATAAGATTGTTTATATCACACATGCAGTGGGTTTTTGCAGTGTCAAATATGTGTGTTCCAAAATCTGTTTTCAGGGATATAAGTAGTAAATGTCAACCAATTAAAAAACCGTGAGGTTAAGAGTTTGCTAACTTCAGTTTCCTATTTTATGTAGCTTTAAATCAATGTATATTGGAGACATGTAGTACATGTTATGGGGGATTTTGTCAAGAAAGCTGATATGTCAGGTAAAGAGATAAATTAGTGGAGATACTACATCATAATTTAAACATTATTTTGTAATTGACATGTGGTTGACAAATATGGAACATGGTAATTTATTAATATTTATTTGCTTCATTTTCATCTGTCATTAAAGAAAACACACATTGTAAAATGTCATATAGAGTGGGGAAACTTTTTTTAATGAGATAAGAATATACAATATTTTGGACAATATGCAAGTTAATATTTTCTGAAAAACTAAGACTCTTTTGATAAGATATCACATATTGTGAAAGAAGGACATAAAAAAAATGTTTGTACACTTTTAACTACCATTTCCTAATTTGGATCAATATACACGTTTTGGGGTTGATGGAAAATATGGGTATTAAAGGCATTTAAGCTAAACCACCCCAAATGAACACAAAGTTTGAATCAAGGTTGGAGCCAAACTTACATGAAGTGAAAATCATTTGATGTACATTCTCAAAATGACTTGCATTTTGGCCAAAATCCCAGATATAAAGATTACATCTTTCTTTTCTCTAATAAGTCATTTTTTAAATATTTTTTACATTTGAAAAAATCAATTCAATTCTATTTGTTCTGACATGCGCATTGGTCAATAAAACCTCAATATGAAGATTGTTTTCTGTATTAAATCTGTATGATATCAGATAAAAAGAGTCAGATGGGAATATAATTGATCAGTAAAGTCCGAAGATATACCAGATAAAATGTTGCATGATATTATTTCCTTTAGAGAAACCAGTCACATTAATATCTTTACCTGTGACTAAAAATGAAAACTAGTCAAAAAGAAGATATGTAGGATGTCATTCATACCAGCACACAAACTGTATATCTACAATACACATCCAACATGTCTACAATACACATCCAATCTGTCTACAATACACATCCAATATGTCTACAATACACATCCAATATGTCTACAATACACATCCAATCTGTCTACAATACACACTTTATACAGAGAACAAAGATGAAATCTTCATATTGGGGATTTAATTGATCAATATGCTTCAAATATCCTGAAAATCAAATATCAGATATTAAAAAGTCATGATATGTCTGGAGAGTTGAAATATTTTGAAATTATCGAGATTTTCTCATAGTTTGTTGAAAAAATGTGCCTGAATTTACAATATGACGAGATGTTTTGAATTGATTATGAGATTGCCCTGAATAATATAGATTGCCCTGAATAATATAGGCAGGATGTTGTTTTTGAAAAGAAATTATTAAATTGTGAAATAGGTATCAAAGCAGGATAGCACTGTTTGGTGTCATTCTAGGAATATTCAAAGAACATTTCATGTCATAAACATCTTGTCATACTCTCATGACGTCAAAGAGTGTGCTTTTAAAATGGGGCTATTTATTAGGGTCTTCTTCAAATAGATTTCACAGACACTAATAGGATACATCAATAAAAAATTAATAGATACTTTTACTATTTTTTAAAGAAAGATGTAAATATTGAGTAAAATTTTTATCATTTAAATTTATTGTTTGTTCTTGTTGAAAGCTGCTGAAGTTAACTCAGATTGACTAAATGTACAAAAAGTAACAGTTGACAAAAAATGTATTCTTTTTTATACAAGTGAATTAACAATAATTTGTCTATTTTTGGATAAATAAGAGTCCCAAAGCCATCCCACTCAACGTGAATCATTTATTAACTTTGTGAGTATACAATGTTGTCAATTTAAAATGTCAGTCGTTTTACATTCCATGAGAGTTGTACAACTGTCAAATATTTCCACAACCCTTTTGTTTAATTTTTTAATTTTAATTTTTAATTTTTTTTTATGAAGCAGGACCTGTCAGAAAAAAAAATTCATATAAGTTTGTCAACATTTAAAAAAAAATTAACATTAAATATCAGTTTGTTTGTGTTGTCATGGAGTCCATGCTTTAAATATTGTTTGTATAAAAACAAAACTAATGTTAAGTTTAATATGGACAGCAAAAGATTTGTGATAATAAATGTGAGTCTTATGAAAATGAAAGTGAATACCTTAATAGGCTTGCATAAATTGCCAGTATTACTAAAGAGCTTGGTACAACATGTGTTTTTGTACTTGGTGATTATAATTCTGATATATCAGATACTAGATCTATGTTTGGTAATCATCTCATTAATTTTTGTGAAGAGAATGGTTATTCTTTTTCAAGTAAATTAATGTTACCAGCAGATAGTTTTACTTTTGTAAGTGAAGCCTGGCACACTACGTCTTGGTTAGATCATTGTATTAGTTCCACTGATGCTCATGATACAATACAAAGTATGGAGGTTTGTTATTCTTATGCTACATCGGATCATATACCTGTTAAAATGTCATTAAATGTAAATTGTGTTCCATTGTTAACTGGCAATAGTAATGACTATACCAAATGTAAACTTGATTGGTCTAGATTAAAGAAACCTGATATTGATAATTATGCTAGATCAACTGATTTCCTATTACAGAATATTGCATTGTCAGATGATGTTTACATTTTGACAACACTTTGCAGACAGGAATTATGTTGAATTCTTTCAACATGTTGGATTTAGATTGTAGACATGTTGGATGTGCATTGTAGACATATTGGATGTGTTTGTTTGTTTGTTGTTTGACATCACTTTCAACATTATTTCAGTCATTTCGTGATGAGACCTACTTGTAGCAGGTATAGTGCTGCCTCACGGAATTGTCATGTCGCAGGTCCTTGACATGACAACCCACCCGGTCACAGATTTACAAGGACAACAGGTTAACCCTTTAGGCAAAGGCCTGAGCTCATGTGAAATTGTATCATAAGTTCAATCTCGGCACAGCCAGGGATCGAACTTAATATGCTTGGTTAAAATTGTGAATAGTACATAATTTATATTTTCTTAATAAATATTTCCAATTGGTATACAACCTTGTTTTTGTTATGAATTTTTGCTTTTTCCCTCCGACATCTTTACACCACAATAGAATAAATATCACCACTTACTGTGCATCACTTTCAGATAACATCCAGTTATTTATGGAATTTATTTGCTGCCAATATACAATAATGATGTATTTTACAGACATGCGAGATGTGTATTGGAGACATTGAGATATTTTCAAAATACATACATGTCTTCAATATACATACTACATGTCTCCAAATATATGTATACTATATATCTCGAAATTACATACTTGTCTTCAATACACATACTACATGCCTTCAATATACATCCCAAATGTCAAAACTTAAATTTTCCATGAATAATAAATGCAAAATAAATAAAATCAAGTTTGAAACTTTTATCACCAGCTCTTGCAAATGTTTATCTTTAAAGAATACAGAACTTATTTTATTTATTTTGTGATTATACAGTACAAATTGAAATCATGGACTCCACGAGAATACCAAAAATGTGATTGCTGTTCTCCAATACTGTTCTTAGCATGCTACTCTATATCTCAAATGCAATTTTATAAGGTAAAGTATGTACCCAGCTGAAACATGGTTCTAAACCATATCTCGTGATACACCTTTTATGTTGCATTTGAATAGACCTATTTGCTCATTTTAACTCATGTGAAGAACAAGTATTATGCAAAACTGTATCAATTCTATTGTGATAAGAAATATAGGGAAGACAAACAGACTTTTAATTCAGGTTGGGTACATCCATGCAGTAAGACTATTCTGATAATATTTCTTGTTTTCAAATGACAAAATATAATTTCTTCAAAACTAGAATACACCCTGGTTTCTACAATATACACCCTGTATTTCTACAATGTGCACCCTGTATGTCTAGAGTGTACATCCTGCATGTCTACAATATACATTCTGCATGTCATCAATGTACACCCTGTATGTCTACAATGTACATCCTGTATGTCTACAATATACATCCTGCATGTCATCAATGTACACCCTGCATGTCTACAATGTACATCCTGTATGTCTACAATATACATCCTGCATGTCATCAATGTACGCCCTGCATGTCTACAATGTACATCCTGCATGTCTACAATATACATCCTGCATGTCTTCAATGTACGTCCTGCATGTCTACAATGTACATTATGTATGTCTACAATATACATCCTGCATGTCATCAATGTACACCCTGCATGTCTACAATGTACATCCTGTATGTCTACAATATACATCCTGCATGTCATCAATGTACACCCTGCATGTCTACAATGTACACCCTGCATGTCTACAATATACATCCTGCATGTCATCAATGTACACCCTGCATGTCTACAATGTACACCCTGCATGTCTACAATATACATCCTGCATGTCTTCAATGTACGTCCTGCATGTCTACAATGTACATTATGTATATCTACAATGTACATCCTATATGTCTACAATGTACATCCTGCATGTCTAAAATGTACATCCTGTATTTCTACAGTATACACCCTGTATGTCTACAGTATACACCTTGTATGTCTACAATGTACACCCTGTATGTCTACAGTATACACCCTGTCGGGTTGGACACAATCAAGGTCACTAGAGGCAGTCACTTAACATGAAAAATCAAACCTGTGACCTGCATTTCTAATTTATGTTTTATTAAAATGCAAGGTCTCCTTGTCCTAAATCCAAAATCTTTTTGCACAAGGACATACCATTGAAATGTTATGGCTGCTTAACATAGGTGTGTTGCAGGGGGTATGTACTCTACAAACTGTATACACTGATTTTGGATAATTCGGAAATCTTATCCAAATTAGTTATATTAATGAAACAAATATAAAGCAAATAATTTAATATAGTGTATATAATGTTCAAACATAGTTAAAACTAAATTTGGACAACCAAAATTTTAAATATATAGAGAAAAAATGTTGAGACGGGGAAATAACATTTTGATATTTCCAGTAATGCTCCTCCTAGCGAAGATTATGACAACAAATTAACTTCAAATGAATCTTAATTTATAATGCTTATCAACTGCAGATAAAGAAAGAATATTTTTGAATGATATAATATGCAACTGCCAAAGTATTTCACTTCTTATTGTTTTGAAAAAAATGATACATTACCTGGGGTACGTACTCTACCCATAAACTAGCACAAAAACAACACTGATTTTCACAACATTAATGAAATTAAAATGAAATTAAAATGTTTAGGAAACTGATTTTTATTTTGAATTGATTTGCAATTGACATTCCATAAATTTTAAATACTTAGATATCTTCTTGAGCATCAAATAAGTCTATTACAGTCTTGGGACAGTGTTACAATGTAATAAAATATTTTTTGACTTCACCAAACATTCAAGATGCAACTTATGATAACAAACCAAATAATACCTTTTAAATAAAAAAACAAATCACAAATCGGTGTATTACTTCCAAGACAGTGAATATTTTGACATCCTAACTTTATCAAAAATCAACTACGAAAAATTACGAATGTGCATTATGTTTTGTACCTCTCTGTCAAGGTAAATTTCACAATTAACATAAAGGTTACATTGCGTAAATAAGTTATATTTTGACTAATTATCTCTCAAGTTTTTTTTAGATTGTGTGGTGTATGGTATCAGCGCAAATTGCATATTCCACGATACCTCAGAAAAATATGTGACCTTGACCTATATATCAAGGTCATATGATCAGATCTTTGAAAACCCTGTGAATACATAAAGTTGTTTAACAAATATAAAGGCAGTTTTACAAACTGAAAAGCATGGATGTACCTCACAAATGTATTGAATTACAGTGCTTCTTATTGCATAAATACATTGAAATTCCAAGACAAAAAAAATAAATCAGTATCAGTTTTGGCAAAACGTCAAAAGTGATCACCTACCACTGAATATCACAGTAGGTGAATCGACTATTGATAGATCAGATAATGTGAAAGATCTAGGAATTATTATAGATAGTAAATTATCCATGAAGCCTCAAATAAGAAAAATGTGTAAAAATGGATATTTTCACGTAAAAAAATCTTTCCCAGGTCAGAAATTGCATTGATGAAAAAACAGCAAATACTCTAGCACATGCACTCATTACGTCAACGTTGGATTATGGAAATTCGCTACTAGCTGGAATGCCTAAATGTGAATTAGCAAAATTACAGAAATTACAAAATGCTGCAGCAAGAGTAGTTGGTAAGCTAAAAATGTTTGATCATATAAGTCATAAATTAAAGGAACTCCATTCGCTACCAGTATCAGCTCAAATTGATTTCAAGATATCCCTCCTAACATGGAAGGTGCAAAATGGCTTTGCCCCAAAATACCTTTCTGACCTGATGATACCTAAATGTGTCTCCAGGTCGCTGAGATCAAATGAAAAAAATGAATACATAATTCCCTGTACAAATAATAAATACTATGGGGATAGGGCCTTCTCATAGGGCCTTATGCACCGAAAAAATGGAATAACCTTCCATTAGACATTAAAAATTCTAAAAAATTAGAGGCCTTCAAAACTAGATTAAAAACTCATTTATACAAAGAATCTTTCCTAACCAGCGCCATGAGCAGACAATGTCTGGAATAACACTATATAAATTTGTTATCATTATTATTATTATTAACCATGGAAACAAACTAACATATAAAACTAATCTTGCTACCCCCATATGGTCATTTATTGCAATTAGTGGCAATGACTTCATCGTGGGGGATTTAATGCACGTGCAACTCAAGTTGCAATGATCTTTAATATTCATAAAATAAGTCATAAGTTTCTTAATACTAGTCCGATTGACATGCTTTTTACACCAAAATATCACATTTTTCATGTTCATTCCAACACACATAACATATAAATATCAAATTTGGCTAGTTCTTTAGATTTGATAAAATTACAAGATAACAGGTCCCATTTTTCATGATGGCAACATTACATGAGATGGTTTATCTTGTATATGACACCAACTTGACACATCCTGTATGTGATGACAAGTCGACATATCCTACATGTTATGGTATGTTTACACATCATGTATGTGGCAAGTTGGCAGGATCTCTTTGTGATGGCAAGTTGACACATCATGTATGATGTGATGGCAAGTTGACACCTTCATACTAACTGATGACGTAGAGTGATACTTGGTGACCATCTGCACATACTAAAAGGTGATGTTGAGTGTTGCATGGGGATCATCTGTCCATACTTGCTGGTGATGTTGAGTGATGCACAGGTATCATCTTTTTTGTTGTTATACGAAAGAAATTTAAATCATGGACTCAATGAGAATAAAAATATTGATTTTGACTTCTCTCCATTAGTCCATACTTTGTGACATTGAGTGATGCATGGTGATCATCTGTCTTTACCAGCTGGAGACAATGAGTAATGCATGGTAATCATCTGTATATACTAGCTGGTGACGTTGAGTGATGCACTGTGACCATCTGTACACACTCGCTGGTGACGTTGAGTGATGTATGGTGATCATCTGTACATACTATGCTGAGTGAAGCATGGTGAGTGGGGCACAGCCACTGCTTATCCACATTTATTCCTAAAAAAGATTATATGATCAACAAAACATTCATTTTTGGTGACATGGTAACATCTGCAGCATCTTATATTATTATTTATGTCATGAACTAATTCCACTAAATTTGTGTCTGCAAATACAAATAAATTGGTTGTAAAGAGACTGACACTTCAGTACGTACAGTGATCATCAGTTCATACTGTTTGTACATACATCAGAACTTGCAGAAGCTATTTTCACTGAGTAGTCATCGATGCTACCCTGCATTTGCCATCGTTTTAGCTATAAATCACACTGACACGTCTTAAAAATAATAACAAAATATACTCACGTAGTTAAACAATGTATATGAGAAGCATTTAATGATTTATCATGCTCCAAAACGTGTCAAACTGACATAACTATCACGAATTATGCTAAATTCCTGTCTGCAAAACGTGTTGACAAAGCCATTTTGTACCACGTGGTCAAAAGCAGCCAATGAGAGGCATTCAGTGGATTTTGTTAGAAGCATTCTGATTGGCTACTTTACATCTACGTCAGAGACCGGATACGCGCTAGGAACCAATGAAAAAACCGGAAACGCGCTGTGGACCAATCAGATTCGAGCATGTTCTGCGCATGCTTGCGCGCTAGGTAGTTATTTCTAGAATCTGATTGGTTCCAATATGACCCGAATGGCCCCTCATACAATATGGCAGCCGTGCGTGGAAATCTGTCTGCTTGTTTGCGGTCAAAATTTGCTTTGAATTTCACCAATAACAAGGTAACATTCTCATTTATGGTACACATAAGTAATGTTTAGAGGATTTGTTACCGCTGCGTAATTTCATGTGAATTGCAATTGTTTTGTTTGTTTTATTTGCAGTTCATTAACTGCCGACCTTGACACATGACTGTCCGCGCCGATTTGTTTTCATCTGTCAAACTATTGATGATGAAAACAAATATTAACAGTCGTTGACATTTCGTTTAAAACAATTTGTTGCTAAAAATATATGCTGTAGAGTGTTTCCATATCAGAAGATTTATATATATTTGTTAACTTGTTTCTGTAGAAACGTGACCAAATTCATGTTTTCTACAGGATTTCATTTTCAATCTGACCCCTGTTGGCAGTGTTGCCAGTCTTGATGAGGATTACAACTTAAATACAAGTTACCTGGTGACATTGTTGTGGCTAGAGTTTTTGAGATTGACATTACTTTGCGATGGATAGTTCATAACTTTAGATCTCATCCATGAGAATGCGTCTAATGTTTTTTATTGTGTGATTTTGTTTCATTTGTGGGAATTCTCACTTTGATAAAAATCCATTCTTTTACAGGGATGTTGGCAAATTGCCAAGGCAAGGACCTTATACACTACAGCATCCCTCAGCAACAAGGATATATACTGGAATGATAAATGGAATGAAAATGAAGCAGTGAGTGAATATGAAAAATATGTTACCAATGACAGATGGATTACAGTTGGGGATATGTATTGGAATGACAAGAGTAATCCACATGAGGATGTGAGAGTCTGTGTTTTGAATGGTTGCATTTATTTAGGTTATTCATGTACCCAACTTTGGGAAATCTAACAATTAATGCATTGGCAGATTTGTTTGTTGAAGCTTATTTATGCGCTAATGGGACTGATTATATTACATCACATTTAAATTAATGGAGCTTACAGCCATTTATCTATTCCAGCCATTTTAATTAATATATATTTTTGAATGAATTTAGTGTAAATTTAAGGGTCAGTAAATTTCTTTAGGGCCTTATTAAAGGTGACTGTATGAGTTTTGTTCCATTACAAGGTTATTTTTCTACTTTTGTAATTGAATGCATATACCTGTGCCAACTGCATATCCGCTTAATTTACTGAAATAAAGCCCAGACCTCCCTCGCGGCTGAATCCATGTATGTGGATCTGGGGACATTGCCTACTTCAAAGTATTATATTTAAAGATAAAGGCATAATTCATAATTTTTTCAAACTTGCAGTAAAGTGCCCTGATAGAATAAATAGTTAAGGCCTCGACATTAGCCAGTTGCCTGCTTGCCCAGAGGTACATTTCACACCTCAGGCCTTGACATACGCACTGGCCCCGGGCCACCAGATCTTCTGTTCGGGCCAGTGAATGCTCTGTTGTAGTGGCCCAGTTGGGCAACCATATTTTTGGTCTTTTAGTGGCCCAAACTATCTTGATTTTATTATTCTAATCTTTGATAGATATCACGATCAATATTTGATCCTATTATCCATAGAAACTTCGGGCCACCACTTCTATTGCTCTGGTGGCCCAACTGGGCAACCAACATTTTTCTCTTTATGTCAAGGCCTGCACCTGTTGGTCAAGTCTGGGTAACTGGATCCTTCTGTTCCAATTGACCAGTGGTCAAATGCTGTGATCTGTCCCCAATCAAAGTACCCCCAGAGAGAGCTGCTGACCACATCACAGGGATGACACCTGACTAGAGATAACTTTGTGTCCAAGCTCTGTTGCCCCTTTCGATTACCCCTGCTGTCAGACTCTGACCTAGATAAAGTTATGGCATGCAGTTACAAAAGGCCCTATCCCTATTGTTTTCATATGTTTAGACAAGGGGCTGAAATAAGAGTTGTCAATGATATAAATTGGTCAAGAACTGACTGAGCATTGCCAATTTTTTGTTTTTATAAAAAATTGTTATTTACGCATATGTACAAAAATGTAACAAACTTGAGGTCACTTGGGTGCTATTTTTATAATAATTTGTACTATTCATATTAATTTATTCAAGCCCAATATTGTGTATTCTATGGGTTATATGGGCAATTATTCCAATTATCAGCCAATGTTTGAATGTGCAAATCATATGAGCTTTAACTGTGTTCAAATATTCAGGCAAAATTTCCGGCAAGTTAATTGTAATTCAGGGCATGTAGATTTTAAAATTTACTTTTCCGGTGGGCAACTGGGTCACAGATGTTAATGTCAAGGCCTGGGTATGATAAACCATCTTAGAAAGTTACATTTTTCAGTGACATGATGCTCCCTTTAAAAATACAATATTATTTTAAGACTTAAGTAAATAATATCAGAATTTGAAAAGATAGAGGAACACTGGAATAGTACCACAAAAAGCAAAAAAACCTCAGGAAACCTTTTGAAAAATTTGGGTAAAATTTAAAATATAGGGTCCTAACTTTACTTTCTTAAATTCATAGTGTCATGGCAAAAATATGTATGTCTTCCTCATGTATCTCAATAATTTATTTTGAGTGTCAATTTAATGGCAACATTTAAGGTGTAACATTAGACTTGTATGGGAAAGGTTCTGCACAAAACCTTTAAAATCACAAACAGCAAGGTTTCTTATCACCTTATCTGTTTGACCATTGATAGACAGTGGATGGTTATCACCATTGGTGTTGAAGATATATGTTTTCAATTTCTTGTGAATTTTATAATGGTTAAATTAATTTTTGCTGTTGATGTTTGCTCATATTTATTTATAACTGGACTATCCGCGGTTGCCCAAGTGACCCTGTTGTCATTTAATTTGTACTTTTTACCAAAATCAATAACCTAAAATGATTATTATTGTTTTATTTTTTTTCTTAGATGTGTTATGATTTGTCTCTTATTTATTCTGGTAAAGCCAGCGATGCAATGTTGGAATGTAGACATATGGTGATCACAGCTTCCTCCATTATCACTTTGGACAGTTCTGTTCTGTTTGCTTGTTAGCTCCTCTCTGATTGGTGGAAATAATCACCATAGTCTCCCATCATTGTCTTGATTCCCATGATTGGTCAGCGAACCTGATGTCCATGCGGCGATCATAGTATAATATTATTATTAAGATATCCTGGACATTGCTGAACAAAGAAGTATTGAAGGTCTCATATGATATTAAAAAATAACCTGATTATCATATCTGTCATGTACAGGATTCAGAAATAAGTCCTGAACTGAGGATGCAAATCAATTTGTATTTTGATGTAATATTTGTAATTTTAAAAACCAATGCTTGCCACTATAAACATTAGACATGAGACAAAACAATCATATTGTCTACATCAGACTTAAATGATTACTAATATTACCATCTTGTTGAAATTAATAACAAAATTAGATCTGTATCAAATAATTATGTTGATATTTTGTTGCACTAGAAATTTGACAAAATCCTGATTGCCAACCGGGGAGAGATCGCATGTCGAGTGATCAACTCTTGTAAGAGGTTAGGGATCAAGAGTGTAGCAGTACACAGTGAAGTGGACTCCACGGCTCGTCATGTGCGTTTGGCAGATGAAGCTTTCTGCATCGGCCCAGCTCCCACCAATAAGAGCTATCTCAACATGGATGCCATCATGGACGTCATCAAGCGGACTGGAGCCCAAGCCGTGCATCCAGGCTACGGTTTCCTCTCGGAGAATATGGAGTTTGCTGGCCGCTTGGCAGAAAATGGCGTAGTCTTCATCGGCCCCAGCAGCAGGTCTATTGCCTCCATGGGAGACAAGATTGAAAGCAAAAGGATCGCAGCCGCTGCCAAGGTGAACCTGATCCCAGGGTTTGATGGAGAGGTGGATGATGAGGATCATGCAGTCAAAGTGGCTAATGATATTGGTATGCATTACACCTTTTCTCTCTCAACTCATGTAGGTGTTTTACTTAACAACTCTGCTGTAGATTTGTTATTCATTTGTGTTTTATTGAAGGGAGATTTGACAGAAAATATTTTTTTTGGTTTTAATTTTATTTGGGTCCTAATTTGTAATACACCGTAACAAAATATGAACAGGTTGATTGATTGTACAAGTGCATCAAATTATGATAATTTATGATATATTATGAATATATGTATATATTTTTGTGTATTTTATTAATGATAATTGATGGCATTCAGGCTACCCTGTGATGATCAAGGCGTCTGCTGGCGGTGGTGGCAAGGGAATGAGAATTGCATGGAATGATGATGAAACCAGGTAATATAAATATAAAATAATATTATGTCTCTTAAATGTCCTCTGGGTTAATTTCCAGGTATTTTTTATCTCCATCTATGTCTCTCTTCTCTTTCTCATCTATTACCCCTACATTATTTATTTACCTGTGATGCATAATTTGATGAATTTTCTGGAAACTTTTTAACCTCAGTTAACCGAGCAATCTGGCTTAGATTGATTTTATCCTGACTTGATATTTTATAACACAGTTGTTTATTAACACAGCATCACTTTCCTTCCTAAAAATAGGATGTGCCTTGAAGGTCATGGAAAAATATTTAGTGGAAACAATGTTAAAATGTTTATAGTAAAAGTGATTCAACATACAAATTAACAAAATTTTGGAAATAATATGGTTTTAATATTAGACTTATGCACATAAGCATTGATTTTATTGTGATTTTCAACAGGAAAGGATACAGATTATCCAAGGATGAAGCTAAATCCAGTTTTGGGGATGACAGAATGTTGATTGAAAAATTCATAGACGATCCAAGACATATTGAAGTGCAGGTAAATATAATTTCATATAACACAATAGAGACTTTTGAAATAGTTTTTTCAGAGTGAGAAAATTCACACATGTACTTGAGAATATCTTTCTACTTTCTAGGTGTTGTGTGATCAGCATGGAAATGGCATATATCTGAATGAGAGAGAATGTTCCATCCAAAGACGAAATCAGAAGGTTATAGAAGAGGCACCAAGGTAAACATGCTTCAAGCAATCTAATTTGAACACAAATACCCCCAGAACAAAAGATTTAGTTACATTGACAAGAATAAGAGGAGTATGTAATGTACTCATTTCCTCACTTCAGTACATTTTTGGACCCTGAGACCCGGAAAGCCATGGGAGAGCAGGCCGTAGCTTTGGCCAAGGCTGTTGACTACACATCTGCTGGAACAGTTGAATTCCTGGTTGATTCCAAGAGGAACTTTTACTTCTTGGAGATGAATACTCGCCTACAGGTGGAGCACCCGATCACAGAGTGCATCACAGGTGTTGACATTGTGCATCAGATGATACGAGTTGCCAAAGGTTTGTTGGTTTTTAACCTTTCATGCAGAATAATAAAGGGCTGAATAGAATAAAGGGTCGGGTTACCCTTTTTTCTCTTGTTGGTCAAGAAGACCTACGTTTTTTCAATAGGTACATAAAATGTTATAAAATTAACCTAAATAAGTATAAGTCTGGCAGAAAATTCTAAAAATTGTTTGAGGAGTCTTTCTAAACTTTGATACACTTTTCATGGCTAACATCTTTAAAACTTATTATTCTTGAAAACAGAAACCTTCAGTTTCACAGCTAGTAGATTCCAAGAGGAACTTCTACTTCTTGAAGATGAACCTTCAGTTTCACAGTTGGTTTGTCAAGATCTTGGATTGCAATTGAAACTCATCTACATCTATGAGTAGATAAGGGAAAAAATAACTATATTAATAGTATTTTTGAGCTATAGATATGTGGTAAAGAATTCTGTAAATATATGGTTAAGAATGCCTTTTGTTTCAGGTCATGAGTTGATGTACAAACAAAAGGATATTCCAATAGATGGTTGGTCCCTGGAATGCAGAGTCTATGCTGAGGTGGGTCCACTAAGATACTCCCCATGAATATGTTATCATTATTTCTATCAAGTTCACTGTAAATAATCAGTAGATGTTTGAAACCAGTAGGAAATATGTTTTACACCCCCTTTGTAAGTCTGATCAAAGTGTAAAATGTAGCCTTGTCACTATCAACATCTAGCCCTGTCAGTGATGAATTTCTCTTTGAGGTAAACAAATATTGATAATGGTAATATAAATAGATATGCCTTTCATTTCTAGTCCTGTTTCTAATAATGAAAATGTTATGAATTATATTCTTTTCAGGATCCTTACAAGAACTTTGGTCTCCCCTCAACAGGTCGTCTAAACAGATACATTGAGCCAACACATATACCAAATGTAGGTATTAGTTTTCAAATCATATCATTATGTTTACAATAAATTCACAGAACTTGAAAATTCGATTTCAGAGTTTGATTGTTAAGAACTATAATTGACCTTAAATTATTGATTAAGGGAATAACAATATGCCATTTTCTATTGCAGGTAAGATGTGATAGTGGAATAACAGAAGGCAGTGAAATCAGTATATATTATGATGCTATGATTTGCAAGGTGTGTATCTTCATAGTGAAGGGTTTGATATCTACTCAAAATCTTCTTGTTTTGTCTAAATTATGATTAATAGCTTTTGTTTTGTAATAAGAAATGTTTCATACTGTTTTAACCTAGTTTTCTCTTATTTCCTTTTCCTCCCACTAGAAATATCTAACCTTTGTAACCTTTGAAAAAAGATTGCCATTATGGTACAAAAAAGGCCACAATTGAGATTAATACTGAAAATAATGAAAGTAAAAAATAAATATGCATATTTCCCCTTTTACTTATATGCTTTCCTGAACTAGGTGTCTAATAAAGCGATATTTTGTTGTGCACCTTACCAGCATGTTATTTATGTGTTATAGCTTGTCACATACGGTGCCACTAGGGACGCAGCACTTGCTACCATGGCCAAGGCACTTGACTCCTATGTAATCAGAGGTAAAATTTCACACCTAATTCCAGAATATATCCAAATTTCTTGTTTTTGTTTTTGTTTTATTGTATTTTTACCAGAGTTTGTTTTATATCACAGTGTAGTGATTTTAAGTCAAACATTATTTTCCTTTGAGCCTTGTCATAGAACAGGCCCAGAGGAACTATACAAATATAAAATATATACAAATCGGAAGAATGTTGATATGTTGAATTTTATATGATATTATGATTATGTATGCAGGTTTTAACACAATGAGGAACATAACTCTAATGAACTCTTAATATGGCTTATGAGCTCTTTGATTAATATTTCTCAGTACACCTGTATTACTGTGGGTAAACCAACAAATATTGGATTGCTATGGAGTTTTGAATATGTGAAAGATGCTGAGAAAATAGACACACTTTCTTTTGAAGAAAACCTTAATAATTTTACTCTTTAAAAGGCCAAAAAACATTAATTTTTTATATAAATTATATATTTATATTTTGACTTTTCAGGTGTTACTCAAAACATTCCTTTGTTGCGAGATATTATCACAGAGAAGAGATTTGTAGAGGGAAATATTACCACAAAATATCTGACAGAAGTCTATCCAGATGGATTTAAAGGTATGCATGAAAAAATCCAGATGGTACCAGCCCACAATATGTAGAGTTACATATCATTTGCATTGTATGTATTGTGCAGATATTTGAATTAGAAAGAGTCAATTGCATAACATATGAATCCCCATTATTGCTCAAATTTGACAAGTTTGACATAGTTAAAGGATTTTCTAATTAATAAATACCTTTTGATAGACACATTATTCATGTTTCTTTACAAAACATTCTTTTTTAAGGTTAGGTGGAAGAGTGTCCTCCAAAGTTCTTTTATAACACCAAAATATGTTAGAGTCCCACACATTAACTCCAACAAATAAATTATAATGTTTAGATATTACTTCAAAAATAATTGGAAATACACCAAAGGATACATGAGATTTCTTTTTTTTGAATGAAAATTTACTTTGAATTTTAATATTTAACCAATATAATGAATTTCATGTTGAACTTTACAGATAAAATATAAAAAAATGGTTTTTTATATTTAAAGAAACGTTTGGCCGACTTGTCTATAATTTTGTGGGCATGTGATACAGTTGATGTGATTATAAAAAAAGTTTAATATTTCTCAAAATTCCCAATATTTAAACTAAACAAAACATTTATTGCCTTTGCAGGTAGAGACTTGACTAAGAAGGAATCTCATAAACTGGCAGCCCTGGCTGGTATCATTCATACCAAACAAGATATCAGAGCCAGAACGTTTATCTCAAAGGATGGGTAAGGCAGTTCATATGAGTTTTCGAAAATTTGATAGGGAATAAAAGACCAGATCACATCAATTTGGCATGAAATTACTTAGAATGAATTATAAACAAATGAAAAATTACTATGGCTACTCTTTTACAATATTGAAGCATATATACTGTCAATATCCTGTCAAGAATAGGAATTACTAATTCAAAGTGAGATCAGTTATTAGATATGTATACATTTGAATTTTCAGATTAGAAGTATCACAGTGAGTAAGGGCAATGAAGCACAGAGTTTTTTTTTTATTGTTTTTCACGGGTTTTTAAGGTTTTCAATTAACTGCTGAGTTTCCAAAATGCTCGTATTGTATTTTAATTCCAAGGATTACCCTCATTTATTTGTATAAAAGGCAAAAATTTTCTTCTCAGTTGGTGTTATTATTTTGTGTTGACAATGTTTTACCTTTGTGAATTAATTTAAAGCATTGAAAAAAAATCAAGATAAAACATTGAATGAGGAAAGACTGGATGATATTATAATCCGGGGCTGAATATGATACAGTAGTGTTGGAAACTCTGCGGTAAGGGAGACTGCAGTGCATGTAAGGAATGGTCAAACCTTTCTCAATTAATTTTATACATTTGAACAAAAGTCAAGTTAAAATCTCAATAGGGCAAAACATTTGATCTCTTGTAATGATTTATTTGATCCTAGTTCACTGCAGTTTTCCTTTGATTTACCATGTTAGAGAAATAGAAATTAAGATTAAAGGTTCAAATGAACAAATGTCAGATGAGTGAGATGATATTGGAAATATTTAATTTATGATACATTGTACGATAACATTTGAATTCCTTCTTTTAAAATAAGATGTTTTTGGGGTTATTTATATGATTTTGAATATAGATATTCTCACAAATAAAAATATGAATTCAAAATTCACACTTTGGTACCATATAAATTATACAGGATTGTAGTATTTGGATAATTTATATCAGATAAAAGCAACAATGGAGTCCCCACTGAAGTAAAATTTAAACCAATTGAAGGATCTCCTGATCACAGTAATGATAGGTTATTTTCATTTCTCTTATTGACGAGCATAGCAACTTTTTTTTGCATCTGTAATTCTGGAGCATCCATCCCATTCCATAGACACAAACACTTAAATGAGTGATCATGAATTATCAGTTGAAAGCACCAATATAGTTTGAAGAAATCATCTTTTTTTTCAAAATAATATCATGTGTGATCCAACTTTCAGTAATGGAAATCCCTGGGCCAAAATTATTTGAATATAAGCTTCATTGAACTTAATGTTTGATGATAAATTAGCATAAAAAATATTTCTTGTCTTTTATTGTTTAATTTTTAAAGCAGTGTTGTATCATGTAACAAACTTTCTTTAACATCTCCAAACCAAGCAAAACATTTGCGAAATGTCTGTCAAGCATGAAGTCAAATAATTATGGCCTTATTTGGTAAAGTGTGAGTAATATCATGGCCTGATGTTTTCATTTTCACATGATACATGGTATTTGAGTTTTGTAGTAATCATGCGAGTCAGCTAACATTTCTAAGCAAATCAAACTATCAAATACACATTTGTATTCAAGATTTTGTCAATCCATTATTTTCCTCGCCTGTAATAGTGGTTTATGACCTTCCATCAGTCAGGATTTAGAGCAAACTTTGATGTGGTTTTATCTTAAATCATATGCACCACCCACACTTGAAATTTGGTATCAAAATGCTGTTGTCCTTTACATTTTAACCCACCCTGTAGATGTTTAATTCAGATATCACATTTAAAATTTAGAAATAGAATCTTAATCACAAGGAGTTCAATGAATTTTTTTATTTAAGCGTCATACTTGCTTTTTATTCTCTCTTGATTTCCCCGATTTTTTCTGTCCCTTCTCACCAAGTAACGTTTTTTAAGCAGCAACATACTGCGTTTAGTTATTATGAGTAAAATACTAACAAATCATTTCTCTCCTTCACAATATGTCCTGTTATGCATGTTGCAAATTGATTAGATTATTGTTAGTGTATTTTAGAAAATTAATGTATAATACAAGTTATGTTAACCTCATCACTGAAAAGATTATCATATTCATTGTTTTGAATGATGTATTATAAAAAAAAATGCTAAATTTTTGTTTTTGGTTGCTATTTAGTGCATGAAAATCACATATTCTCTTTGTTTCATTGAACAAAAACCTACATTCATTTCTGAAATTAGAAAGTTTTTCATCATTATTTTACTTCTAACTAGTCTATTGCAATCAAAAGATTATCAGACTTCTGAGATTATTTTAACAATTTCAGTTTTGTCCTGGAGACGTCTCATCCAACTTCATGGGATCTTGATGTCACAGTTGAAGGTCACGATGTCAGTGTATTGGTTCAACTCGATGGCAATGATTACAAGGTATTATACTATTGTGCTGTTACAAGGTTTTGTGCTGTTACAAGGTATTGTACTGTTACAAGGTATTGTGTTGTTACAAGGTATTGTGCTGTCACAAGGTATTATACTGTTACAAGATATTGTGCTGTTACAAGGTATTACCTTGTACTGTTGTACTGTTGTGCTGTTACAAGGTAATACCTTGTACTGTTACAAGGTATTGTGCTGTTACAAGGTAATACCTTGTACTGTTACAAGGTATTGTGCTGTTACAAGGTATTGTGCTGTTACAAGGTATTGTGTTGTTAATAGATATTGTGCTGTTACAAGGTATTGTGTTGTTACAAGGTATTGTGTTGTTACAAGGTATTGTGTTGTTACAAGCTATTGTGCTGTTACAAGGTATTATACTGCTACAAGATATTGTGCTGTTACAAGGTATTGTTCTGGTACAAGGTATTGTGCTGGGCCAGAATAATTTTCCAAGCCATTCTGGGCCATTCAAACTGATTATATTCAAACTGCTCAGTCTCAGCTGTAAAGACTGAATTCAAAATCAAGCTTTTGTGATCCAGCCACAAGAGCAATGAGTGGACTATGTTATGCTTCTGTCAAAAATACTTTTTGCTTTATATTTTATCACCTTTTATTCAGATATAGACTCAAGATTTCTTTCACACATGCAACTCTTGAAAGGAGGGGCCCACAACTGATTTTCTGAAATGTGACCTTGACCTATTCTTTCAAGACAACAGCTTTGAAATGTCATCAAAACTTTGATATTTAGCTATATTTTAATTGTTATTTATCCTGCTACCTTGGGTGGGTTCAATCGCTATTAACTCTATCACCATTTACAAATGTTAAATTACAGATGGTTAAATGGCAAAAATGGTGTTCAAAAATGAAATTAAACAGATCACTCATGGCTTGTCTCAGAACTGCCTTTTAATTTTTACAGATTTCTAATTCAAAGTCAGTAAGTGTATATCATGACTTTTCTTTACCAGGTAACAGTTGCTGATGAGACATTTAAAGTATTGAACAATTTTGACCTGGCCACTCCTGTTATCAACACACAAATGAATGGTGAAGATGAGACCTTCCAGCTCCAAAGCAAGGATGGGGAGGGACACATTAAGCTGCAGTACTTCGGTACATTAGTAAGTACAGCATCTCTCAGTGAACAGTAACTCGTCTTACTGCTCTCTTGGCATGGATGTTATTTATCATATGTTACACCTTAAAGTTTGTTCAAAGACAAAAGACAAATTACTGTATTAGGCAAACAATTGGAATGTTGTTTAGGATGCGCTTAACTTCATCCAGTGTAAAACCTCAAATCAATATATGTATACCCCACAATCCGACTTTTTGCTGTCCATTAAACTATACAATGGTGAATGATCTGAACATCATTGCTTAAACTTTGAAACCATGGAACATTTTCCCTCTGAATATTCCCTCTGAAATTTTTATTTGATGCACAAAGTTTAATATTATGAACAAACTTTTCAAAAAGATGTTTTATTTTTTAAACAGATAGTACATTTATATTTCTAAAATATAATTTTCCAAAAAAATAACTTGACAATAAAACTTTAATAGCTTGGTTTTACATAAACCATTTACCTTGTTCCCTTAGTGTGTCATTTAACTCTTTTGGTTCAGGTTTGTTTGATCTGCTTGCCCGCAGCTAAGTGAAAATATAGTTGATTAACCATTTTGTTTAGGTAATAATTAGAGTTAAGGCAACTAGATTTTGACAACTTTGTTCATTGGGAAATGGCCTGGAAATTAATGTCCGAGGTTTGAACAGGGTCTGTTGGAAATACACAGGCTATGCTTACTCAAACATTGTCATCAGCAGCCACCTTTTGTGACAGATATTATTTGTTGATTATATTCATGGTGTGTTTATTTTTTAGTTCAAGACACAGGTATTAGAGAAGCGATTGGCTGAATACATGAAGTACATGCCAGAGAAAGTAGAACTAGACACAAGTACAATGGTGATCTCGCCCATGCCAGGAATGGTCAAATCTGTCAGTGTCAGCGCTGGACAACAGGTAACCTCTACAGCATATATGCTCACACTCTGTGTCAACTTGATCCATGAATTTAAACAATTGGAAATTTTTTTAAACAATTTGTAATCCTACTGTTAATTGAAATTTATGATATATTGATTGACTTTGAGTTAAAAAATGTATTCTGCAACCAGGAATAGATATTTTTAAAAGCTGATGATATATATATATAGTCTAGAATCTATATAAATATGTATTATTGTGTGTTGAATGAAGGTGACTGAGGGACAGGAAGTGTGTGTGCTGGAGGCTATGAAGATGCAGAATAGCATGATTGCTGGTAAATCAGGGATTGTGAGTATTTAATTGACATCAAATCATAATCCAGTCAGTTTAAGGTCTATAATCCACAATCAGTTTGAAGCATCTGGAGAGAACTTCGGGTGGTCTCGTATATTTACGTAACTGCCTTCGGCTCTGGGGGATTCCAGGATGAGAGTGAGGCTATGACGCCAGTGGGGGGTATTTCCCATTCAGCACACATGGCGGACAAACCAAAAGATAACAGAGGCAGGTGGTCTTCTCTGTCATATATTGTTAAATGTTAATATAATGTCATAATTATGCAATATCATGCAAGCACAGTATATAAACTCTAACTCTAACTGAATCCAGACTGAATATTATGCAACTTTCTTCAATTGATAAGTAGTGTTCTCCAATCACCCATCGGCAAAGCCCAGATAGGTGATATAAGTCACCAGCTGCAAAAACTGAGTCGAAACTACCGTTTAAACGGGTTCAATTTAAATAATAAAAAAATAAGACTAGCTGGTTAAGTTTACTTTTTCTGTGCTAAATTAACAAATAACATTACTTTGAACACATTTAAGCCAAAAAAACATAATTCTGTCCCAATTTTTCATTGTGGATTATAGACCTTAATAGATTTAGAATTGACCTATCTGACTCCCCACAAGCAAGTTTTTACTGCTTATATTATCTTTTCTATCACATAAAAAAAATTCATAAGACATTTATATTTTTTCCCAGTCTTTTCTTGTTTAGAAAAGTAAGAATATAATGAAGTTGTCAGTATTCTTCAAATCATTGTTTCAGAGATGTTCCACATTAAGTGAAAAGTGGTTTTAAGAATTGGGTAATATTAACTGGTGAAGTGTCTTTATCAGTTAATATCAGCCAAATCTTAAAACCAGAAATACTTTTGATTTGGCATTGTGTTGACTTGAAATAAAACTAATTTTGAATATCTTTATTTTTTAGGTGAAGAGTGTGAATGTGAAATCTGGAGAGACTGTGGATGAAGATGTCATCTTAGTGGAGCTTGAGTGAATATGAATGTATTTCATGGAATAATGATCTATTGTTAAGTTACTTAGTACATACAAAGATGTCCAAACAAGGAAGATTGATATTTTTAGATCACTAAAATGTTTTAAAGTTTTTCGGATGATATATATATATAATATTGTTGGTCATGGAGGTTGAACAATTAGTCTACTACTGTGTGATGTGTGACCTAGACAAGCAAAAATGTTGAAGGTCGATATAACTATCCTTTGTTAAAATATATACCTTATTTATTCTTTAGATATTCTTGTACTTGTATTGCAGATATTTATTGTAATATTAGAGTAATGAGCAGATTATTCTAGCTAAAAGTGTTGAGCAGTAATTCTGTAATTTGGTAAATTAAAAGAACGTCTGCTATATGGACATCATGACATATGTAATTGTATCATTTGAACAATAAGAGAACTAACTATGGGACACAGAAGTTACACAACCAGCTGAGAGCTCCCTTAAACCAAAGCTGCACGTCACAAAAATACACAGGCCACATGAATTTTTTGTGATGCCAGATTAGCAGGTTAGCACTGTTTGATATTCCGGCACTAATCAAAGGGCAATGCCTTTGGTGACATTAGCATAATGACACTTTCATTTGATGTCATTTTTCCTTTAGTACCTTTTTGATGACACAACTTTATTTTGATGCCAAGTACAGAGTGTGCTTTCAAACCGGAGCTATACAAATAGGTTTTACAGAATCTTATTGCTGTTCTTTAGTCAAAAAGGTTAGTGCAAATGCAAAGCAACCCCATTAATCATCTACCAGGAATTTTAAACATTATTTTCAAAATTACTACATATTTCTGCAAAGTCTTTTTTGGGGAGTAATACTTATTATTTTTTGTGTCTTCTTTGATATATACTTCCCCCTTACGGACCAATTTAATCGTTGGATTTGATTGGATATACTACCAATGAAGTGGGAAATGTCCTAAATCAAGCAGTTTCAACCAATTTTAATTGTTAGGTTGTATGAGTAAGATATATTTTTATGTCTTTGATTTTACATCTGATATTATATTTATGGTAGGCTTTCAAAAAAGTTTCTCAGTGCCACCCACCATATTTTTTAGTCAAAAAAATTAGGGAAAAATTGAGTCCCAAGTGAAAATTAAAAAAAAAAAGTTCTTGGTGTAACTATTACAGTTGAAAATGTTAATTATTACATCAGAAGATGTATCAATAAGCCTACATGAATATAAAGTAAAATCCTAATTTATAAAAAAAATTATGCTTAAAAATAGATTAAAAATGACTCACACCCTATCGATTAAGTTCATGTATGTATTAAAGTTGTGTTTCAAATCTATTGACAATCACCAAATCATAAAAAGATGCGATGCATACAAAGTCCCACTAAGTCATAAACCAGACATGTCATCCTTGTCACAGAATATAAAGAGAGAATGTTAATTGTTAGTTGTATACAGAAATCCATGTACCACGGTGATAAAATATTTTTAAATCAAGGTCTTCAATGAAAATCATGTGAGCCATTATACAAAGACAGAGTCTGTGATAGACTTAATATTAAAGATCTTATATTGACATTAAATGCAGGTTAGTGCAGATTGAGCTTCACATATATACATATATATTCCCTCCTTACCTCTTCATCTCAATAACCATCATTTCTTGCCAGCTTAGATATCAAGTTACAAATATAAGGAATAGTTGTAAAAAGATTCTCTTTCTAACTTTGAAGAGAAAATTGTTCTGAAGAAAAAGTGTTGAAACTCCAGATATAAAAAAATGTTTTGGAATTAAGAAATACCAAAATATTTTTAATCTAAATAGAAAATGATGTTTCATAGTACATCATGATTGTTGATATTATTTATACTTCTAGTGGTGAGCTTGAATGTTTCTATTAAAATGAGAATACAAACCCAGGTGGACATTAGGACTATGCGATAGCCAGTTCCATATACGTCAATAATAATAAAATAAACATTTTGGACTCGCCCTCCTACCACCAACGGTGGCACCACCATCGCCTGCCCAGTTTCCCGCTCAACCTCGCTTGAGAACCACTTTTAAAATTTGACGCCAACCAACAGGACGGTTGGCGATTTTTTATGCGAGATATTTCTAGAATAAGCTGGTTATTTATGAAGATTAAGCTATTTTTCTTTGCAGTGAAAGAAAGACGCTTACGTGAAGAAAGGAGTGAGCTTACGACCAAAACTTGGCTGTCAATCAAGCGGAAAGACGTAGTTGTTGGGTTTGTTGACAAATTGGTCCGTGATAAAGGTAAATTCCTCCTTTATTTCTGCTTTATAGACGTCAGAGAGCACTCCGCCAGAATATTTGGCTCGTATTTACTCCAAAAGAGAAGAAATTAAATACGCAGAAGTAAAGTTGTTGCATTGTCGCTCACAGAGCAGCGCGAGTTGAAATCTCGTGGCCGGCTCTCGGTGGGACGAGATTCACGAAAGTTTTCTGGTCTTGTAGATAAATAAGAATTTTATTGCTTAAATGGCTTTAAGGAACAGCCCGCCATGTAAATTGGTGGGTTTGAGAAGCAAAAGAAAGAAATTTACTGCGTATTTTTATCTTAACGTATTATCGCTCACAAAGTGAAGAGCGAGATAGTACTGAGGTCAACACGATCTCGGAGGTGAAATTCTTTGTTTTCTGCGTAGAAAACATGGAAAATTGATCAGAATCGGTTCGATAAGAATCGGTTCGAGAAATTTAGTAGGTTTTGGAGTCGAAAACATGCTCGAGAGAAGAAAATCGTTCACCGGAAGTAGAAATACGAAACCGGAAGTGAGCGAGGAATTGTGGGTAAAGTTCAAAATCAAAAGAAATAATCTACAAATGATAGTTTTTTGATTATAGTTTTACTCGAAAACATGATCTGATAAATAATTTGATAATTTTAAAGGAAGATATTATGAAAATCAAAGAGTTAAAGAAATTTGAGTTCGTGGCTACTTGCTGTGTACGCTCCAAATCTCTTTTGATCACTGAGGTTAAGCAACATCGAGCCTGGTTAATACCGGGATGGGTGACCGCTGGCTTGTAGTTGATTGAGTTCTCATATGGAGAAAATAATTTTTCCACTTTAATTTAAACAGAATTTAATCAGTGGGGATTTCAGTTGACTGTAGTATTCAGTCAACTGTAGAATTCAGTCAACTGTTGAATAAGGTTTCCAAGATAAATGGAAAATTAAACAATTCAATAAATAAATAGAATTCAGTAAACTGGGGAATTCAGTTAACTGTGATGAATTCATGTGTAGACAATGTGTCAAATACATGTGATTTATGTATTGAATGTGAAACATTTCAAAACAATTGAAGGTTTTAAAATAAAATTCAGTCAACTGTTGAATTAACCAACTGGGGAGAATTCTTGGTCAGACAAAATTCATATGAATTATTGTATTGTTACTTGAAGGGTTTCTTTATATGAAATAACTCTTCAGGGTATATTGATGAATGTGATTTATCGACTAGATATTCACTTCAAGATAACTTGAGAATGACATGCAATTCAGTCAACTGCAATGAATTATTCAGAGGATTGATTTCAATGTTGTAACTTAATACTGTGCTTTGTTGAACACAAAGTATTAGACAACACTATGGGAGAAAATTATCTCAGAGTTAGAATCCAATGTAAATTATAAGACTACATGGGAATAGAGTTGGTATTGGCCATATTGAGATTACAAGTGAATGATTCAAAGAATCATTAAAGTAATCTGAATTGTAGGAAAGGGAACATTCCAGAATGTTGGTATCCTTTTCTATACTCCATGGAATAGTCTAGAATGGATGTATTTATTTTGCTCTGAGGAAGGAAAAGATGCACTGAGAAACTTAAATGGAAGCATCGGTGGCTCAGTGGCAGAATGCTAGCCTACCACGCAGGCGTGTCAGGCTAGTTTTTCTGCTGATACAAAATTGAATTCCAGTTGATTAATTAAATGTTGCTCCTTCAAGAGTAAAGGATAGAGGCATGAAGTTCAATTCATACAGATGGAATTTAACTTCTATAACTGGAAAGGACTGGTCATGAAATTAAATAAAGTTTGGGTGATCCACAAGTGATCATCAAAGGATGAAAAGCCATTGCTGATATGAAATATGGTTCAAATTACTCATTAATGAGTTTTTCAATCATAAGTAGTAACAATTCTGGCCTGATACTTGGGGTCAAGTTTCAGAAGTGCATCAGAAGTTTCCTGTCAGATGTTACATGCGTTGCCAAGATTTATATGGTACTGTGAAGAGTACATGAAATGAATAAATGGTATTAATTTATCGTCAGTTGAAGCAATGCAAACCTGAAGGTTAAGATTGGTAACATCGGGATAAAGATTTTATCCAAAATATTATGATGTGGAAGCAATGAAGTAATAAGTGTGGTGAATCAGTAAGCAATTGGTTCTTTCAACACTGAAATAGAATGAGATATTAGTGGGTTGTTGTACTAAGACTTACAGAGTATGATAACCTAACCCAAAACTGAGCTTCTTGTAATCGGATTCCGTAGAGTGCACGTCAGCTCAGAGGAAGGTTCTCGGTCCAGTATATGCATAATGAGCAGACAAGGTTTGCTGGATACTATGCTATGAAAACAGGAGGAGGAACAACTCAGTTCAGTTGAAGTTCTTCTGTCAAGTAATCAGCAGTTTTTGGTAGGCTGGCATAGGGAGAACTGTGCTGGTGTAATGGGCATACATAGCAGGAATGCAGGAAAGTCTGTAGAATGGGGTTGCTCATGTAAGCTGAAAATCTGCTGAATAATATGTTGTGTATACAAGAGAATCAAAACAACATGAGTCAATGCTGAGATGTAGGAGTTTCAAGTTGGTACTCAACAGCTCAGTGGTTGCAATGCTCACTTTGAGAGTGAGGTTGAGATCCCAGTTCAGTTCAGTTTTGGTTACCAGAGGATCAAAGGATCTGAGGAGGGATCGAGTGAATATGAGGTAAAGCTGGATGCTCAAGGTCCCAAGAGACCAGAAGTAGGAGCCAGATAAATCTCAGGAGCCAGAGACTAGACTGCAGTGATAAGTCCTATCTGCCCTAGACTAGACTGCAGTGATGGCTTCAGCCAGAGAGTACCATAGTGGGAGTACCACTAGTGGATTCTCTTAACAGATCTCCAGACCTTCATAGGTGCCTCCAAGGAGGGTTGGGGGCATGTGTGTGTTGGATCTGGAAGGAATAGATCTGGAAGAGTAGAGAACTAGCACAATGATCAAGCTATCAGATGATTTACTGAACAAGTTCATAATGACAGCAATGATCAACTTAAAAGGACTGGCGTATGTCAAGCTCCTAGGGAGACCAGGTCAGAAGTTTTTGGAAAGAGACTCAAGTGTTTTCCAAAGTTGTATTCAATCCCAGATGTGTGAAAATGACCCGACATCCTTGGCAATTTCTATGTGCCAGCATAGTGAGGGATTGAGGAAAAAAGATTGACTACTTGCAGCAGTGTGGCTTATACACTTGGAAGGGGGTCGAAGGACCTGTGGCTGAAGTGGAAATAACCATTCTTGAAGTGGATTGCCAAAAGGAATTATTCTAAACTCACATCTTTCGTGTTCAGTGGTTCTGGATAGATGCGAGTGGATAGTGGATGCAGTGAGCATGGTATGGGCAGGATTAGATGTACATACTTTTGGGACAGTCCAGATATCATTAGATTGAGAAGAGCTGTTTTCAGAGTTGTTCAATTTATACATGAATCGTCCAATACAGTTACCTAAGAGGAAAGACTACTGAAACAATTGATCAGGTCAGTGTTTCATATGTGAATAGTGATTCTTCTATTCTGGCAGTTTTATAGGACTGCAGTTGTGATGGAAGGATTCTCAAAAGAGGTTTTTGTGATATGGGAGTAGTGACAGAGGACTCCAGAAGAGGGCTAAGAATCAAGTATGGGGACGCCTTTATTCTACAGAGAGGCTCCATCGGACATAGTTATATAAAGATTATAGATATGCCGTAAAAGGTCATTGAATGACTTCTACCAGAGAGCAAGTTCTGAAAGCGACACTGGAGGTGTCTTAAGTTACATTGTGTTTAAGGTATTGGAACGGTTGGAACATTCCAGTACAATAGTACAAAACATGCTTCAAAAGGATATGGTCATTGGTTCCTGAGATAGGGACACTGTTACTGTAAAGCACCTCATTCCCAGCAGTGAAAGGTGGAATCTCGTTGGATTTTGAAGTTCTGGGGAGAAGATGTATTGCAAATAATATGCAATCAATAGTGGGCGCATCTAATGATAACGTGAAGGAAATGTAAATATCCTGTGTTATTATATCAGTGACTCCCAGTGTATGCCTTTTGGGACTGAAAATCTCCCTACATGCTCACGGATGGGAAAATTTCTTTATACTGCCTCAAGATCCAAATTCTTGGTTAAGTTGTTAATCTAAAGGAGAGAATATTGGAAATATATGGGACTCAAAGTTGAAGCACCAAAGCTCCAGCTTGGGCCAGACGTAAATAAAGAGGCCAAGCTGCTATATATATATATACTGTGTACAGCTTAGATACTAATTGGAAGGAACAAAGATATCAGTATGGATAACTCAGATTCCTTAGTTCCAAACAAGAAACGAAAAGATGTGTAGCAGAGCATAACATCAGTATGGCTAAATAAAGCTCTCAGTAAGAAGACCATGATGCTTGATAAGAGGATGGGGAATCTCATCAGGGGAAGTTCCTTAAAGTTTAAGCACTGGTTCAGATATAGATCTCGGTAAAGAAACTACCCAGATTTCTGTCCGTTTCCAAACAGTAAGGAAAGCTGTGGGTGTTCATCAGGGATCAAAGATTCAGTCAAACCATTTAAGCTGAAGGAAGTCAATTCCACTGAATACCAAGAAGTCCATACAATGGTCCATAAGGCTAATTTGGCTAAAGGGGACATGGATGGTGTATGGTTAACTGCAATATGGGTCATAACAGTCCACCTTCAAGTAATATCCCAGATTACAAGGTAAGGTTGGGACAAAAGTAAAGACTAGAACTTATTTGGTAGATCCACAGATATCTTGACAAACAGCGGTATCAGAGGAGACCTCACACAGCTGGATGTAAGATGGGTCAAAACAGTCCACCTTCAAGTAATATCCCAGATATACAGTTGAGGTTGGGACGGAAGTAAAGGCTAGGACCTAATTGGGCAGATCCTCAGATATCTAGACAAACATCGATATCAGAGGAAACCCCGCACAGCTGGATGTTATATATATACAATAGAAACAGAAAGCTGGGTGGAAGAAGATAATATCTTCATGGCTGTTACTCATAGTCAGATCTGGAAGAATGGTCATGAGGATGTATGGAATTCCGAGTACTGACCCAGGTAGCTAATCATATGCTGATGGGCCTAACTGTCCACCTTCAAGTTATTCATCAGAGTTGGCAGTCAAGGTCTGGACAGTTGGAAAGGACTCGGTCCTGTTGTGGTATGACATGATGGAGGGTAGCTGGCTGACTGGTGGTACGGGTCATAACTCTTAATCCCAGGGTCGTGGGTTCGAGCCCCGCATCGGGCGCCAAAGTTCTGATGGGTGCCGTTCAGTCAGTTGCCCAGTCACAACAGAAGGTAACTGACTAAAATGTACACATAACTCACAAGCGCTGGAAGAGGAGGATGATGTCTCCAAGGATGTAGCAGGGATGAGCTAATGGAATTTGGATGAAATGTTGGTTCTTCTGTAGTACCAATGGATTGATTTCAAGGGGTTTGAGAGTCTTAGAAGAGGATCTCAACAGGATGGTCTTTGTGAGTTTGTGCATAAATTAGAGGTCAGAGTCAGTTACAAGAGCCTTAATTAGTCAGTGAAACTCCTCAAGCCCATGAGAGTAGGACTAGACTGATTAGTATGCATCATAGCACCTTGCACCCTAGTAGTGAAGTTACTAGGCAATTGGACTTAGTAGCGCTACTAATAGAAACCAAATCTTGTAGTGCAGTAGTATCAACTCTGGGAATCCATCAACAGGTTGGCAGAGTATACTCAGAAAATGCACACATAACACATAACTCCATGAGGGTGCACTAGTAAAGCAAACAATACCTCCCACGGGATAAGTTTGCTATACTAGATGGTATACTTGTAGTGCAGTAGTATCAACTCTGGGAATCCATCAACAGGTTGGCAGAGTATACTCAGAAAATGCACACATAACAAAGACCTCTGAGGGTGCACTAGTAAAGCAAACAATACCTCCCACGGGATAAGTTTGCTATACTAGATGGTAAGTGAAAAGAGTGGACTCGTTAAAGATTGGTGCTTAGTGTGAGCTAGTAGTACCTACCAGAGGAAACCTAGTTGCTACACTATAGAAATTAGCCCTCCAATGATGCATGGCTCTATAAAGTATTGTCTGGATATAAGAGAAGGGAATCTCAGCAATAGTCCTCAGTCTCTAGTATCAGACATACAAGTGGTCAGACCTAACATGGTATCAACTATGAAGAGGTTTTGGACTGCTATCGCCACCGATCGCCTTGAGTTTCAGTTGAAATTGTTGGTTGGGACCCTCCTCCTAATCAGTGATTCTGTCCTAATGTCCACCTGGGTTTGTATTCTCATTTTAATAGAAACCCCACAAATTTTATTAATTTGTGTGTTTCTTGTTAAACATGAATACAAACCCAGGTGGAGTGTGCTTTCCCTCCCGACCTCCCCGCTTAGGCGTCAAATTTATTTTTTGATCAAAGTGGTTCTCAAGCGAGGTTGAGCGGGAAACTGGGCAGGCGATGGTGGTGCCACCGTTGGTGGTAGGAGGGCGAGTCCAAAATGTTTATTTTATTATTATTGACGTATATGGAACTGGCTATCGCATAGTCCTAATGTCCACCTGGGTTTGTATTCATGTTTAACAAGAAACACACAAATTAATAAAATTTGTGGGATTAATTATGTCTTTATTGTATGTCCTATAAAGACACATTTATAGAGATTCATTTATGACAGAGTGCTTAAATTGTTGTATTGCTATAAGGTAACATAATTTACACTGCTTGAGGAAATGAATGTACTCCTTGAATAAATATTTTGTGTAATAAGAAGTTGGATTTGATCTTGTAGATACGAATGTGTGCTTGTCAAATGTAAAGAAAACTTGCCATGAAATAAATATATTAAGCAAGTGAAATGATTAATTTGTTTATGACCTAAAATTTTATCAGTACAATTTCTTTAGCTATGCTGTATCAACATAGCCTCTACAGTGAAGGGGGAAATTTTCTGTCTGTCAACTTAAAACCTCTCCGTTGAAACTACTAAACGGAATCCTCAGCAAATGTTTTCCCTTTGATTTAAAAAAGAATCTTAAGTCTGCAATATTGTGGCTCCACCTAGGCATTGAACAAATCAGACAACTGCAACATTCAGTGCCTCATTCTTGTCATGATATTCTAGTTTCGGTTCGAGACTCAAAAAGAAAAAAAGGAAGGTGGTATTGATTTTAGATTTGAAATAACTCAAGAATTTTCTGGTCAGCTTTACAAATATATCTTTATCTCTGAAAGTAATGGGAGAATTTCTTATATATTCAAAGGTCAAGAGATGTATTCTGAGTTAATCTTTTCTGAGTTTATTCCTAGTTAATCTTTGTGCACACAGAAATATATATATATATATATATATATATATATATATATATATATATATATATATATATATATATATATATGCTACTGGAACATCCAGCCTCCTGCTAATCTTTATTGCAAAGAAAAAAACACAAAACTCATTTTGTCTCATCTTTTTTTTTATCAAGTACTGCAGTGTCGAATTATTCCATAATACAAAAATGTGTTAGATGAAAAAAATACAATTATCACTTTCTTCAACACTTAAAACATTTTAAATTCATTTAGATTTTAGTCTCTTTTGTAGCTTTATCTTGTGTTTGAATCAAGCTCCAAAATGCAGTAAAATGTTGATAACACCGAGGCCCAAATGTGCAATTGAAATATCTTTAATCTGTGATTAGGCTTAATCTGTGATTAGGCTTAATAGTCTAATACAAGATATTCTCCAGGGTGGAATAGTTGATGGAGCAGAAATCGTTTTCGTACTTGTACTTTCCATTCTGAAATTCTTCAAAATCTGGATTGGCAGACCCGCCCGCGCACGGCTGGATGGCTTTCTGGCCATTGTAACAGGACGCGAAACTGCGACTGTCCACGTAGTACAAGCCGTCCTTATGTCCGTCACAAGTGCCTGGTGGGAGAAAATATAATTATAACACAGAAACTAATGTAATATACATAGGTGTATTACTTATTTACACAATATTTCATTCATTAGGAGATGAATAATTCATATTTGCTGAAGATGAGAAAATATAGTTTATTTTGTATTTGAAATAACCAGAGATATTTCGAATTTTCTTTATTGAAAAGAATATATAAACACCAATAAATATCGAATCTAAGATTTATAGACATTCGTGTATTTGACGATTTTGAGCTGCAGTCGCGAATGCTAAGGCTAATGGCGAATACTTTTGGTGTTCATATTTCTCCATATTTTCACCACTGGATAATCAACACGATGTACACAAAGCAGAAGGGAACATTTGTCTCCCGACACAGCTCAACACGTGTTACCTGCGAGATATGAAACAACCATCTGTCACAGCTGAGAACCTTGCAGAATGTCTCTCGCCTAATACTCTATCAATATGTACATTTGTCAGCCAACAATTTGTGAATAGACATTCATATCAGATATAATATGATAACAGACGTTATGTTAGCTTGTTAATATACATTGACGCAGATGTAACACATGAAAATGGCTTTAATGAGTTGCCATACGAAAACGTGGAGTCCGACATCGCGCAAAAAGGACAAGTTGAGCGAGTGCGGTCAATTTAAACATCTCCACTTTTATCCTTAACTGAGTGTGATCCATCCCCCATCGCAGGACCTTACTGACATGGAAAAGGTTTAACAGGGATTGCAACAGACAATTTAAACCTATAAGTTTTACATTCACAAATAGATAAAACATATTCGGTAATATATGTAAATGACAAAAAATAAATGCCCTTGTTTGTATCGGATGATTGTCTTCATATGAATTTTATCAGAAGATGACAGACCTCAATACAGTAGTAACAAACCTGGATAAATGACCTCTCATAAGTTATGCTAAAAGGTTTACCTAAATAAATGACTTGTACATAAAATGATCAAAATGTTAAGGTGATCAGGGATACAGATAAAAAAGGTATATAGATAAAAATATATACCAAACTTACCAGAGAATTTGCCGAGATATGTGAGTTTGGTGTAGGCTGGAAGGCTAGGTACTGGGTGGTAGGCGGGTACCTCAGGTACATGGTGCTGGAAACCTTGGTGGTGGTGCTGGTACGGGAACTGCTGGTAGCCCTGGTAAAAATGCTGGTTAGGATACTGGTAGTTGTAGGGGAATCCCTGGGGAACATGATGTTGGAATCCATGGTTGAACTTGGGAACCTCAGGTACATAGTTATCTTCATATGGATATCCTTGATAGTTGTATGGGTAGCCTTTGTAGTCGAATGGGAAGTTAGGACTGGGTTCGAACTCCTTTGTTGCAGCGTCCTCTACCGGTGGTAGATAAGGAGCTGCCAGACTCAAGCCCACTAGGCATACGCATAATACAATATTCAGCATGTTGAATTGTTTACCAAAAACAAACCAAAACTTATACCAACCGAAAAAATATGTCTCCAGTCCTGATTTGAGCACCAGAGATTTGAGAACCACGCTCACCTGATGTGACCAGTCCTTTTATATGAGAGATTTTGGTGGGGCCCTCACATTCCAACACATGGTATTCACAGAATCACAAAGTGGTCACCAGTAGCCAAGAGTGTCTAACACAGGAAATAGTTGGCACCCTTCGTGTACAGACTTGATGTATGGGAGACACCATATGCCACCACAATATACCGACATAGTCCACCTTGACATCACAGATTTCCATCTTTATCCAGATATAGTTTGTCCACAAACATAGAAGACGCAGTATTTGCCATCGTATTATCCTATAGCATAAACAACTATTTATTTCAAATTTCATTTCCAACTGCACCTAGACTAATGTGGCAAATATGTTGATTACTAGTGTTTTTTTAAATATATTTATATAGACTACATTATTTATTAAACATTTGTATAGACAATATTTTAAAATATTTATATAGACTACAATGATTACTATTTGTTTTAACCATTGCCGTCCCAAATGAACAGACGAAGAGGATATGTTTTATAATTCCCATCCCAGGACCTATATAGTGAAAAGGCCACATGATGTTTTTTATAGGTTTAATTTAAAAAAGATAGCATATCAAACATGCGTCAGGATATTTATCGATTTTATCACTTTTAGCAGTACGAACCACATTCAATGTAATAATACTTGATGGCATAAATTAACAGACTGCCATTAACTCTTTTCGATATTACAGGCGCCTAGTGAATTGAGATTGATTCAGAAGCACTTTTAAAATAAAGGTGAAATCGTCAAGAATTAAGTGATTTATTGTTCCATAATGCACTTCATTTTGAGCATATCACCAATCTTGGTTAATAAATGCCCCATGGAGGCCAATGAAACAGGCTTCTTACTATGACAGGAAAACAAATGTTGAAACAAGACATGAGCATAACAGCTTAAACATAGCAACAACACAAGAAATTATTTAATATCTCACAGAGTGCAAAAAGATATTGAAACTGAAATTAATCACATCATATTAGGTGAAGAAATTGTCTGAACGTTATATGGAAGTTAAAATATCAAATAAAATTCAAATGACCCATTCGTTGGAGCCGACTGGGAGAGTACATTAAGAGTTGTCAGGAGATTGATGTAGCTTTCAGCACTTATTTATCTTTGTAAACTAAAATGATGCTCCATTGATGTAAGTAATACATATTTTCAGACGTACACACAATACTCTATCTACCTATATCTGCATTCATTAAACTCTAATTATTTACTGCAAACAAATAAACTCTAATTATTTACTGCAAACAAATAAGAAGATTATGATTTCTAAATATAAATATTTTGGTAGGCTCCAACTTGGAAGTCATTTGACGTTCACGAGGGATCCCAGTTAAGTGGGGTGGATCTCGGGGAGAATCATACTGCTTACCACCAGTTACTGATATTAATGACATATCTCCTGTATGTACATTGCTATAATCCTCCAATCAAGACCTGAGACTAATGTATACTCTGTTTAAGTAAGGACCAAGCTGTGACCAGTCAAATGTTCCATGAGGAGACAGCACCTGTATCAAGCTTGGTGGCACCTGGCCGCCTGGCTCACCCTCACCATTTAGCATACCATCCTCGGCCCATATACTAAATACACTTGCCCTCACTGAATCACGGATTTTAAATTGTTTTGTTTATTTTAACCACCAATTTTGTCCGAATCAAAACATTTGCAACCAATATATTGTATCATATCAGATTACAACAAGTAAAAATGTTAATTCGTTTTGACAAGTGTTTTAAAGCATTCATGAAACCACAGTCACACGCAATTTTACAAGCAAGGTTTGGGGTATGCTTAATGATATGTGGCCATGAAACTGTGATACAAGCAAGTTATCTCACTAAAATCAACCAAATTACACATGGTTATTGTGCATGCTTTGCTGAAAGTGCCAAGTACTGCCTGTACTCTTTTGACCACCAGGTGGCCACATGTATACGATCATGTGACCTATATTGTGGTCCATCAGGGTGTTAGGCATGTACCATTGGACAAACAATAATGGACAAACAAGGCTCTGCAAGACAAATCACTCCATTTTCCCAATCTAAAGGTGCCCCACTGTTAGACTTTATTGAGCAGGTGTTTGCACAAAATCACAAGTCAGCTGAACAAAGTTTGTTGACAAAGTATCCAGTGGATGATTTCGATTTTAGAAGGTAGGTGAGCTTTGAAGTGAGCTTTGAAGAGTGACATGGGCCTACTTTACATAGAATTTATCTATTAATAAAGAAAGAAACTTGTCCATGCTATGAATGCAGCGGTGCATGGAGAGAGAAAACTTGGTGACACAGTTCATGGTTGCATAGTCTACGAGAACACAGATATTGAAAATAGGAATGGTGGGAAAGTGGCGAATGCTTTAACAACTATGAATTTTACAAAGAAGATATGTGTGGTAATATTTACATCAATTCCCAAGCAAACACAGCATCATACACATAGCATGTTTAATATGTATAGCACGTTATTATATATATGTGTGTGTGTGTGTATATAATAGTGTTGATTTTGCAGGCTTTGGTATCTGTCATAGTAATCATACGTATTCTAGGAGAAGTGTACGTGTGGTACTTTGTCAAAACAGATTTTGTGAATGATCCACTGCGTTTGAGTGATATTTATCATCTGGAGGTTCAAGAGGACACAAATACAGCAGGTGACGACAATTTCATTACATTGTTTACAATATATCAAGGGTAAATGTTATGGTATTCAAAATGTAGTTTTTATTTTTTTTTTGATAAAGAAAAGCTATAATACTATCATCCAATAAACCCTAATATTCAATGATATAATGTCACATGAAATGTGGCAATTCGCCGTGTTATCTACCGAGAACCTTTTATCTAAAGGTTATGGGACAGACATAAAGGTTATATTGGACAGAGATGTTTTCTAAACTTTAGCTGCTACTTTCCACTACAGACCTGCATGATCAGGTGTTTTAAGTATAAAAACAGTCTCAGGAAGAAATAGATCATGGGCTGAGGCAAGGACACAAAATCTGGGAAATATAGCAGTATTTGGGCAAATCTGGATTGACTGGTATTTGGGTGAATCCTAAGTCGAGAATAAAGTTACTAGTATAGTTCTGATGTTTCGTGTTGAGGAAGCACTTAAAAGTCAGTGGTCTTGTTTTTCAAGAGATGGAGATTTTAATCTTCTGTTCTCGTTGTCTTTTAATAATTTTTTGATTACCTTTTATGTTTGTAGGTCAAGAGCTGTAAGAGAAAAAATGTCAGTCAAAGTTAGGTGGGGATGGTTAGTGCAAGAGTTTAAACTTGCTAGGCAGAGAAAAGTAGGAAGGCGGCAATAGGGTAGATATGAAGGTCATGTGTATATCACTGCTTTTTATAAATATTCATTCGATATTGTTTATAATGCAAAGTACACTTTTATGCTAACAACTACTTAACAGAGGACCTAACTTTTCTGGTGATTGGAGACTGGGGTGCGGTAGGACCTCTGCAAGAACAAGTGGCTCAGGGAATGGCGATATGGTGCACAAGATATGACTGCGATCTTGTGCTTTCAACGGGGGACAACTTCTACCCAGATGGACTGAGGGCAAAACGTAAGGCCCAGGTGACTCGCTGGAAACAATTATATTCCTCTCCGGGGCTCATTAATGTCCCATGGTACGTCACCCTTGGCAACCATGATCACAGAAATGACTTAAGATCAAGTGTTGGATATGAACAAGTAAAGTTATCCAGAACCCTCCATCGTTGGCACCTCCCAGCCTTCTCCTACTCATTTGTGAAGACATTTTTGAACCAAACTGTACATTTCATATCCATAGATACTTTCCTTTTTATGCAAACAGGAGAATCCTATCGTGGAGAAATGGCAAGAGCTCTCAAAAAAGAATTATCGATGGGGCAGCATGACTGGACTATCATTTTCGCTCACGACATTGTATTTGCATCCAGTGAAATGCGACAAATCAATAGAGAAATGAACCGGATCATTGTTCCCATTCTGAGGAAATATAATGTAGATTTTTATATATGTGGTCACGATCATGCTTTAGAACATTTAACCCAGACGGGTACACCAACAGACTTTATCATCAGTGGCACAGGTTCCAAGAAGCCATATGCCAAGTTCTCACTTGATCCAATACCAGTATTACAGAATCACAAAGTGAAAGTCAATGCATTTCTCAGGTCAAATGGATTCGTTTCAGTATCGATTAAACAAGATTATGCTCTAGTAGACTATGTAAATACAAATGGAAAAATTATATATAGTTTTGCGCATCATAAAATAAAAAAATGAAGGAATAAGATTGAATGTGTTTTAAAGGCATAATTATCATCTGCAATCCAAAGTTGAGTTTGATTTGACATTACTTGTGACATTTCCAACCCGATCTAAAAGGTTGAATCAGTATGAATACTGGTATAATCTTACCAGGAAATCTATGAGATAGTGTTCCTTGAACAAAAACGTCCATAAAACTTTAGTCGACGTCCTTGAAAATAATCAAGCATGCTCAGTTGATTCTGGGTCTCCATATATTCGGACCAGGTTGTATGGAATAGATTTCCTTCAAAATTAAACCGAAATGTATATTTCACATTCTAAATTCAGAACGCCATATTTTAAATTCAGAATGCCACATTTCCAATTCATAATGCTATATTTCAAATTCACGTATGCTATATTTCAAATTCACAATGCTATATTTCTAATTTAACTTTTAGTTTCTGAAAATAGTAGACTATTTTGGCCAGAAAATGGAAATTTCTGTCAATGTGCGGGAATTTGGAAGTTGCATATACAAGTTTCAATGTCAAAGATTAAATATTGACGTTTCAATGTGATTTTCCATGAGGAACATCGACATGAACGGAATGTAACAAGAGGTTACATAGCAGAACTAGATGATGTAGGTCCCCTGAAAAAATGTATATGATGGTGATGGCATACATATAAGTAAATATTTGTGTATATTTGATATTATTTTATGCATATTTAATGATCTTTTAGTGTTTTGATTAAAGCTGCATAAGATAGTTTATTGGATATAAATATTTCTTACAGAATTGTATTAGATTTTTATTTTCATCAGAATTTCGTAGATTACACTTCATCTGTCAAAAGGATGAGGATAAACATTATTCTTCTAATATTGATTGGGTCAACTGCAATGAAGTTCAGCAGAGGTAAACATGTTTTTCTGCTGGACATGATTTCTTGGTAAGGTGCACGTGAATAGAAAGTAAACCGGAACTGGCTCACCCTGGCTTTCCTATCATTTTTAAGCCATCTGTGACCTTGAATCTTTTTATATTTCTTATTCACTTAAAGAAACTATCACCTGGATAAGTCGGGACATACAATGACTAAAATAGGAATAAACCTAACAGGAACTGAAAGACTTCCACCCCGGTGAAGATTAAAGACACAGGGAAGTAACTCTGAACGTAATTTTACTATACATGCTTTGTACATAATAAGCAGTGTAAGCTAGATTATACAGAATAGTTTTAACAAAGGTATATAAGAATAGCAGTAGCTTGCAGTAAACGTCATAATTAAAGCTTCATAAGCTCAGAATCGTTGAAGGCCTCTCAAAAATGAACCCATCATGCAGGGAGGCCAATGATAAAATGCTTCTCAGTAAATCTATAGATGATAATGTTATGTGAGACAAGCATGTCAAATCTTTTGACAAGTCTGTCTCATATAGATTATTTTCGTTCAGAGGAGTAAAAGCATTCATAAACAATGAATCTGTTTTTTATAAATAATATTGCTATTAAATGGAGTGAATGCTCATAGATTAAAAGAAAATTTAACGTTTCGAATGCAAAAGAGGGTAGCACAAATAGTATTAATATCATGGTTATATTAACTGTTTTGGTGAGGAGCTTGTTCAATAAATTTAATGCCAATCTAGAAGAGATTATTATCAAATGTACAAATGCGTACATATAATCACTCCACTGAATCTTCGTAATAATGTAACTATGGTTTATGAGCAGTGTGAAAGATATACAAGACTAAAACCAAACATAGAATTATAGAATTACTCAGTATACATCATTCGATTCTGCAAAGTATAAAGTTAAATGAAAATACTGACATTAAAAACCATTCCATAGAATTAATAGGTATAAAGTAAAGCTGATAAGGGTAAAATAACTCCGTTATCTTTCATTTTCATTGTGGAAAGTTATGAAAGATTTCAGAATTATAATTAAGCATAATCTTCATGGTACAGTCGTTAACATTTTCCACCATATGTGGCCAGGTACGTCATTAGACCGTAGCGTCCTCTGTCGTCTGGAGCAATCAATCACGTGACCCCCATAAAAGCCCGGAGTTCAGGTGGCATCGAGCCAGTCATAACATTGGTGGCTCGTGCAGAAATGTGCACACAGGTGAGTACCACATAACAGTTGAAGCTATTATTCCACGTTATTTAATGAACTAATGCAACATATGAATACATATTATCTGTATTGTGTAGGAAAGACCATTCACAAAAGCAGTTCTACATATTAATACAGGTATAGAAGTTTTATAGACATTTAATACATGAATATGGCTAAAAGAATTGTTTACAGGTGGGTTCTATGTTATGATCTACTTTGATGAACAACGATCACACATCTGTGAGGACACAAACTGTCTGCTCCCTCGGAAAACCCAGTTTAGCTCTCGTGTGTCCTTTTATAATATGCCTCATAAAACTAAATATCACAGGGAAAATATCTATATATATATATACAGGCCTATATATATATATATATATATATATATATATATATATATATATATATATATATATATATATATATATATATATATATAAGGATATGTTGGTGACAAAGAACATTTTAAAAGGCCTGTAAATGTAAATTAATATGACCATATTGATGTGTAAACAGTTTGAAAACAAATATTGAATGGATGCTGTAGGTTGGTTTGTAAGATGTTCAACCAGGTAAGAAAATGAAGAAATTGATTGACAATATTTACAACTCAATAACCTATTTTAGCAATAGCCTGTGACTTCCTGGATCTTCCTGTAAGATTTATTTCAGTTTCTCACATGCAATGAGTATTGACCCAGAATACGGGGCATGTTCATTCCGTATTGATTTCACTGCATCACTGGGCAGACATGCACATTTCAGCTCATGCGGTTGCCACAGATACAAACAAGCAGTGCGTCTATTCCATTTAACTTCTAAAATCTAATTATCAAATTCAAAACTTAAACTCTTCCATAGATCAGATCAAATATATAATTTAAGCATCCAAATATTGACATGAATATCCAAGTATCGACATGGGATTAATGTTTATTAAAATTTGAAATTGATCGGCTTCAGCATCCGGAATGGACAGTGTTAGTGTAATCGGCATCCCAGCTTGTTAGCAGCTATGATACACATCTAATGATACCATTGAACCTGCAAAGTAGATTAACCGTATCTGCATAAACATTCAAATTAATAATGTGGAATGTGTTATGGTATTTTTCTGCAATTGCCACTCTCATGATTTATTATTTATCATTGTCCTTACTACAAGGAGACATGCAAAAACTTTGCTGTCATACAGCACAACTACACCATTTCAATACCATAAAATAAATTTGCACACACACACGCGCACACACATACACACAAAGACACACCAGTGGTATAATGTAAATATACTCTTTACCAATGCTATACTGTATTGGTACTTTTTAGCAATATTATAGAGTAAAGATACTCTCTTCCAATTATTTACTGACTAGTGCTGTATTGATACAATTTTCTAATGTTATAGAGTAAAATACTCTTTGCCAATGTTATACACTATAGCAATGTTATGGAGTAAATATACTTTTGGCAATGCCATGCACTATTAATACTATTGGTCATAGTGATCCTATTTACCAATGGTATAGAATAAAGATACTCTTTTGCCAATCCCTGTTCAGTAAAATAGCTCTTTGCCAGTGTAAAAGTATACTTATGTTATGCTATACAGTAAAGATACTCTGCTTGATATAAAGAGAAAATGCATTCTACGGCAATGCATAGTAAAGTATAAAGAAATTGCGACCATGAAATACGACCATAAAAGAGTGGCTTATTTGCTTATTTTCCCCATCTTCCCCACATCTCATTGATGTCACAGTAATCGGCACTAGATCTGTGTACTATTATAAGACATCAAGCCACGTGTGTAATTCAATGCGATGTGATACTCCAAGTCTTTTAAAATAAAAAGCACATTCCTCCGATATCTTAACACTTAACTACAGTACTGTGGCAAAAATCCCCAGAACACTCTATGACTCATATGTAAGCAGCGTGGACGACATTGGATACAGAACAAACCTCTCTTTGTTTGACAAAGAGGAAATTACAAGCCATCATAGAGCCAGCGGGAAATATGCGTGTCAGAGTAATTTTCCAATATACTAGTTTATAGCCACAGGTATACTTGGTAAGGTACACATCTCTACATGGCGGTCTCTGTTATTAAAATAACACTGGTAAATTAGTTTCTTCAAATGAACACTGAATGTTAGGTGTTTCCTGTTTAAAAGGTTAAAGAAAGGATCACAACTATATACATTGTGATTTTTTTTTCAGTAGACTGGTGTTGCAGCCCTCAGGCAACATGTATGAAATATGGGACCAGACTGACCTGAAATGTTGACAGTAGCTGACACCTGTTAGAAATAACCAAACCTAACACACAGACATGTTTAAGAAAAAGGAAAAAGTGGAAATCACCCCGGGAGAGCCACAGTTTAGTGTAAAATATATCGGAAGAGTTGAGACCTTCATCCCAGGAGGCAGAGGGTGCACAAGACTTCCGGTTCAGAAGATATGGGACAACTCCGTAGAGGAAAGGAGAATGACCCGGATGTCCATGCTCATCTCACAGAATGGCATCCATCTATCAGACGCTGAGACAAAAAAGGACATGAAATTCACCATTCATCAGATCTCATACTGCAGTGCAGAGCAAGGGATTCATGATAGAGTGTTTTCCTGGATTTACAAGGAGAACAAGAATGCGAAGATGGAGTGCCATGCAGTGTTGTGTTCTAGCAAGGAATCTGCCCAGGCAGTATCTGTCATGTTGTCAAGGGCCTTCCAGGTAGCGTACAAAGACTGGAAACATGGCAAGGAGAAACTGGCAAGGCTGAAAGAAAGATCAAAGAACCATGCAGCCCCTGGCACAAGACTGACTGGACCTGACAGTGCAATGTCAGAGTTAAACATAAATGGGGCGTCTCCAGATCTGGTTGCTAACGGAAAGGATTTGGTCGCTATGGGGACTGGTCTGTCACACATGAATATCACAGAGGAGGACAATGTATCGTTCTCAGACAACAACGTGATCATGAATTATGAAGTGGAGAAATGTCTGAATAAAGAAGCCAAAGTTAAACAGTTGATAAACCACTAATGTTGAGCGTATGCAAATGTAAAGTAAGCTTAGGTTATAATGATTTAATTATAGAACTTCAATATCAAATATTGATTTTATGTAAATGGCATATGCCTGATAGAAAATAGAGATGGCTTGTTTTGATCGGTATTGATATGAGATCCCAGACGCTATATTTCTCATGTCACAGCTTCATCTACTGCCATTGGTAGCTATTGGTTTGACCTTTGCCACGGGCAGTAGACCAGCGAGGTATTGATTGTATAAAATATGATTAATGCTTGATCAAGATTAATGGTAACAAAAGGTATGCTGATAAAAACACCTGTAGATTAACGACAGCATATTTATATATATATGTTTGAGTTTATATATATATATATATATATATAAAGAGTAAATGGTGGTCTTCATAAGATATCTGACAAAAAGGTATATTTATGTTTGTTAGGGATTTAAATCATATAAAATGAAGGCTGGGTATATTTCTTTTTTATAAGATATTAATACATTAAGTTTATATGTAGCAAGTAGGCTAGTGTAATGCACAAAAACGACTATAGATTAGGTTAGTTTGCCATGCATAACGCATGTATATTATTCTGTAGTCCCACATTAAGAATAATCCAATATAAGCTGTATCATAACTTTGTTGGAATTCTCGATATAATACGTTCCTGAGAAAATACTTTATATATGCATCACAATATACATGTATACTGCAATCATTCTAAAGCTGGGCTTTAGGTGTCATGCATTTTGTTGTTTATTAAATAATAAATGAGAAATAATAACAACAAACTGCAGTTGAGAATATAGTTTTTATTTTATACAACTCTGAGAATTATGCCGATATCTTCCATTTAAGGCGTCCATTTCCGACGATTAAGCCACCTTATTAATGATAAATGTTCTTAAGATAATAATTTGGAAGCATGAATGGTTTCACAAGCAAGATAAAGCAATTTGAAATATGCATGTTGTCATGCAATACATGGGTGCATAATGATATTCTCCGTGAGCTGGATAGAAAGAAATCAGTTCTACTACTCTTACTTGACCTCTCGGTGGTCTTTGACACTATTGACCATCGGATCCTACTTGATAGACTTGAATCGAGGTGCAGTGTTGCTGGCAATGCACTAGAATGGATACGTTCCTACCTAACAGACAGAAGGCAATGCGTGAAAGTGGGTCCCTACAAGTCCTCACTTAAGCCTGTAAAATACGGTGTCCCTCAGGGATCAGTCCTGGGACCTATCCTCTTCACTGTCTGTATGGCACCCTTGGCTGACATCCTATCTAAATATGATCTGCGCTACCATACCTACGCGGATGACACACAAATCTACATCCCCACCGATCACAATGATGCAAATAACATATCAATGAATAGAAATAATCTTGAAAATTGTATTAGAGAAGTTAGGGCTTTTCTGATCACGAACAAAATGAAAATTTATGATGGAAAGATTGAAATGTTATTCTGTACGTACAAATCTGACCCTAACCTAAACATGAAGTCCCATATTAGAATGACCTGTAAACAAGGGTACTACCATATTCCCTATCATCCATTAGATAATGCTTGGATGAAGAAAACTGCGTTGACGTTAACGCATGCATTTGTCACATCCATCCTGGATTATGGGAACGGACTCCCTCAGTCTGACATTAAAAAACTGCAATACCAGGGTAGTGGGCAAGATTAGAAAATTTGATCACATAACTGAAGAATTAAAACAATGGCAGGGGACAGAGCCTTCTCGGCGGCGGCCCCAAGACTATGGAATGAGCTACCCACTGACATTAGGAATAGCCTCACTGTCAGTGTCTTCAAAAGCAAGTTAAAGACTCGTCTCTTTAAGGGGGTCTTTCTTACTTGATGCAGCGCTATGAACAGACTCGTCTGGTATAAGCGCTATAAACGTTTATTATTATGATATTATTATTATTATCACTCTATCTTATAGTGTCTTTAAAGAGAATTGTATCTTAAAGTAAAAAAGTATCAAAAATTGCATTACTATGAAACCACCGTCTTTCATGGACATTTATTTGTATTCTTATTGATGCATTAATTAAATCAGAATTCCCCAGAGTACAAGGAGAAATACATTCCAGAGTGGCAGCTCTCATTTCATCATTAAATTGCTAGTACTCTAATGGAGATCAGACATTTGATGAGCAGTGTATCTACATATATTACGCGTGTCCTGAAATAAATTATATAATGTTATCTTTAAATGGAATGCAAAATTCATATAAACCTAAACTGAATGATTCCAAATTTGGTCAAAAATGCAATATGCACGAACCAACAAATCAATGACTCAATATGAATAATTACTGGTGTTTTCAGTTTATATCCATATTACCTCTGCAAAACCCGATTGAAAAAAAACGATTGAAAATCAATTCCCATTTGCAGGGCATGCTTCACTTTGCAGCAATCTATTTTTTCTGTTTTCCTTGAATTTGAATAATTATATAGCAGTATACTGTTTTGATCAGAAATCGAAAGGTATTAATATTGACAGTATATTGCTATATTAAAACTATGTTCTCCTTGTACAATTGATGGTCTGAATATCTAAACGCATATCTTAATACTTCATAAAACTTTTATTATAGGGCATGGCCAAACATGCTAAAGGTTCAGTCATATTTTAGTATTGATATGTACCTGTTTAACTCAATTCAGCTGATACAATGAGTCCAACATGTGCAACAAACATTAAGTGCATTTAAGAGCCTCCATGCTATGACCATTGAACGATTCACCTTGATCAATAGATGTCCCAGTTAGACGCCATCTAATCCTATCAAAGTCACAGATTCCATAGAGGAAATTGATTTGACTTGCCCGAGCAAAGTGATAAAAATCCATTCTATATTAAACGTAAAGTAATTTTGGATTTCTAAATGGCAACGATCAGATTTGTTATCGTTACGGATGATGAATGAGACAGGAATATACATTTAAGGTCATCCATCGTTATTGTTTTAGTTAAAATGTCATGCGGACACATGAACTTTTGGGAACACATATTTGAACACATAGGTCTTAAGAAGAAGTAAAACAGCTATTTTTATTAATATCAAAGTTGAGAGTGATGTCAATTAATATTACAATATGCTTGGAATAATGTAAATATACTTGGGCATTCGGATATATAATATTCATAAAAATATTTACCACATAAAATATGCTGATATTGAAATCGTTAAGAAAAAGCTCTTTGATGAAATTTAAAGTTATATACTACCCAGAAGCTGAGGTTTCGAGCAATGCTACATAGCAAAATATAATTTGGTTAAAATTATTATTACGAAAAGCAGCCACAGATCATTCCAATGGAAGTGTTTCTTTATATTTCAATTAACTTATGAGTTAATTTGATAATAGTATAAAAATTTATTTTGAGCAAACTGCATTTTGCTACTATTCAGATTGCATGCCCATCAGACATGTAAGAGTATGCAAACTATGTAGGGATGTAACATCGCATTTAATGTTTGGTTTTAGGCAAAACTCCAACTACAACCCCCCAGTTCCACCCCGCCTCTCGGCGCCCTATAGAGTAGTGTTAAGGCTGCGGTATGTGTGAAATGTGGAAGATAATGTGCAGAAAATCTATTTCTTATTGCAAAATGCTTTCCACACACTTGAATCTGAAATACATACATTGTATAACTTAAGTTGATTTGGTAATGTTGGCATTTTTTGCAGTCCTAAATCATCTCCACATAAAAGGACCACACAAATTTGAACGGGATAAAGGACATTCCATGAATCATTTAGGGGGTGTAAAGGGAGTACATTCAATCATATTTGTCTGCTATCATATTGATCTCTCTGAAGTTTTGCTTTACTCATAAAATGCTTCTCAATATTGATACTTATGTGCATTTTTATGGAGACATTAATTATTCACAATTTAATACTTACCCTCGTGAACCTTTTAATGACCCAAGGTCTATTCCCCTCAAACATTTAATGCTTTACACTAGTTTATAGCTGCCAAAGCTATTTGAAATGGCGATTCATCAGTTTTACCTGATGACAACATGAAAACGCAAGTATATCATTTAAAAACTGGTTATTAATAGCAGAACCATTGTAACATATATGAATAAATTGATGATAATCTATTACCCTTATCTCGTTGCCACAGTTACATATTTTCAATCAAACTAGAAAGTGTGTGGTTGAGTATAGAGACAGCATTGCCTATTATTGTCCAAATTCATCGGTATATTTTATGTGGAATAGCAACAATATATTTTCTCATCTGCCAATGCAAAAAAACAAACCATATTTAAGTATTATGTGTTTTACATAACGAGCATCACAAATATGTATGGGCTAAATGTATCACTATGGACAACAAATGGTTCTTTCAAATTGCATATTGAATATGTGATTTTCAGTATATGTTTTCCTATCAGTTTATGTTTCCCCATTAATATTTGATAAACTGTTAAGAAAACCTATTTAAAGTTTCAAAATGTTCATAATATGGACCGTTGGGTCTATCTGGGATTACAATGTGCAAGCTGTAATTTATAGTGTTCTCAGTGGGCCCTGCTGCCACCTGGTGTGTTAAAAACTATCATGTATTGGTGAACTTTGTAGACATGCAAACCTGGCTCAGAATAGTAACAAATGCTGATTAACATGTCATTTCCTTTCAATCAGTAAAGATGTATAACCGTCTTTTCCTCAATATTAGAAATGGAGCAGGGCATTGATTCCCAATGACAAGCTATCTGTCCCTGATAAGATAAGGAATATGGATAAAATCAGTCACTTTCATTCGACAGCATCTAATACTAAATGGGGCAAATGTATTTATTACCTCTAATTATCTATGCATGTCATTTTTTTCAGACTGATACCAGATTAATACCTCTTGCGACCCACAAACCCTGGTGAATGTGATTACACACTTAGCAGTCAGCAATTGACCATTTGGAGTAGAAAAGGGCTGACACAACCAATAAACCTCCCACACTTGATGTCACTTGATAACAGATCTCTTTGTTACAAGCAATTATTCATACAGATTTTGATCTTTGAATATCACTGGTATCCATCATACAATGAAGATGATTTCACTTGATTTCTTTTAAGTGACCAAAAGGTTTGCAATTTACAAACTTTATAATACTAATTACTTTTGTTTTATAAATGTCTGCAAAATACAGAATCAAATGTGATTAGCATTCCCATATATGCCACATTCAGGGTCAAATACATCTTGGAACATCTTTCATATTAACACCAATGGTTTATATTTGAATTATGTCAAATAAGGTTATTCAACTTTGTCAATCAGTCATGATGAATTAGTACAAATATAAGTGAACCTCCAGAGTTGATTTCAAGCTGTAGCCTTATTATATGGACAAATAAGGTGTATAGATTACAGGTAATGATATATCTCCTTCATGTCTGTTTACATTAATGTACTTAGATGTAATACACGGCCTAAGTACATAGTGCACTGAGAGATTTGTGCACTGACAGATAGCTGTGTATATATATATATATATATATATATATATATATATATATATATATATATATATATATATATATATATATATATATATATATATATATATATATATATATATATATATATATATATATATAGGAACAACCTTTAGAAATAGACAGAAATCTGAAAGAAAAAAATTACGAAATTGGTGTTATTTGAATTAAATTATTTCATGTATAAATTACACATTTTCTATGTTAATACATATATGTGCATATATTATCATGATTCTGCCAAACGTTTTCTTATATTATTCAACTTACGTGCTTATTTTGTAAAACTCATATTATTCCTATTTTCAAGACATGAATGTATCTAAAACAATTTGTATCACTCATTACCTTTTTTGTCATAAGAAACAATATTAGCGAGTATTATGGATGTAATTTCATAATAGCTCAGCATATCAAAAATACTAAAAAATAATCCAAACTTCTCCAATATTGGCAATGCTCTAATATATAATATTTAACGGATTTTGGTGAATAAGGACTGATGGGAAATCATAAATGTACAGTCGAATCCATGGAAATAGGACTTCCATTTCCAAGGTCATATAGAGGTCACTATATAGATTCTGGTAAAAATCCATAAATGAGCAACTAATATAGACACTTTGACAACATCGGTGCTAGTCTGTCATTCCAGTGTCTGAGACACTCCGCAAATGTGCCAGCCACAGACCACAACTCGTACAATCGTTCATTTCGTGGCATTTATTCGTACCCTCGCACCTTATGTTCTACACTACACTACCAGAAATTAGACTATCTATCGGTCTCAATAGGTTAAACCAAGTTGGTTCAACGTTAAAATGCTGACCCATCTTATGAAAATAATCAAAAAGCCTTGTGAACGGTAATGATGTGATTGAATATATTTTCACTCACCCAGACATCATCACAGTATTTGATATTTGAACACGTAGAAGATAATCTAGAATCGATTTGATAAGACTGTCTGATAAGAAGTTCAACTTACAATATCTCTATGAATTAATATGCAGTTAGAGCACAGGAGATTGTGTTATCACCTACATGATCTGAAATAACCCGAAGACGCACTCTTAAATCTCTGACCTATCTGTCACCTCCTTATCATTTCATACTCAGCACTCACAAAGGACAGACGATATCAAGGCTACAAACATTTATACCCACAAGATTAAGAATGATCTGCTATGAGGGTTATTCCAGGAGGACACTTTGATCAGGTAATACGTTATTTCTGTCACGACTTCGTTGATCGCACTTGTTCTTTGTCCGGCTTCCTGTATGGGCATTAAGATAGCAGCCATTCGGTACACACATACATATAAATGTATCCAGGTTTGTTTCATTCACGACGTCTATATTCAGTGTTGTTAACTCAGAGAAACAGTATTGTGGGTTAACAAACAGCAAGCGTGACAAACTTGGTTCTGGAGATGATTTGCCATAGGAGCTGTTATAACAGGATTTGCCATAGGAGCTGTGATAACAGGATTTGCCATAGGAGCTGTGATAACAGGATTTGCCATAGGAGCTGTGATAACAGGATTTGCCATAGGAGCTGTTTTAACAGTAATTTATGAAGTCATAATATCACCACCCGGATAATAAGATCTGGCCTTCTTGACCATTTATCTGCACACTAACACATATGATCAGCTGCTGTATAACAACTTTCTGCTCATTTTGTATTTGAATTAAGACGCGTTGTTTCTGTCACCACATAAACCATAAAACACAATACTCAGCTCTTTAGTTGACCAATCGTAATGTATGAACGCGAAGTTAATTTGATGTTTGATATTAAATATTTGATGTTTTTTTTACAACTAATTCTCCAAATATGTATTTTTATACACTTATGGGTTAATATAGATATAAAATAATAAATTCCCTGACTAAAATAGACATATATTTTTTTTCAGTAATAAATCTAATTTTCTGTGCATTAGATAAATGTTTAGACATATTTGGTAGACATGTCTAGGATATGTCAAGGGCTTTCAATATGAAAACATCAATCAGGGTGCATAGGTATGAACCTTTTCCTCTGATAAAGTCCAATATTAATATAGCCATTGCTATACGTTCTGAGAGTACAAAATAATTTTGATTATTGATGGTGATTAGACATACTTCGTAGACGTCGAAAATACAGAATTTTGGGATTTTGTTTTGTTCTCATTAAAGAGAGAGTAGTTGCAGTATAAAGGACTTTTGATTGCTTATTGGTTGTTAGACATACATGGCAGACATGATCTCATAGGTTTTCAATATCAGATGATTGATGATCCTGAGATGGTTGAAAACAGAAGCTTGATTCTTAATTACGTGCCTTGGTATTTCCTAGGAGTACCGGTAATTACTTGTGTATCGCCTTCTCTCACTTATGATGGTGTCTATCGTTTTTTGTGACACCGTCTCTCACCTGTGCAAAGTGTGGTCAGTTATCTATCCCTCTCATTTGCGTAGCTGTCTCTTGTGTTAACATGTATAAGGTGTGTCTCATATTTCCACAAATGTGTCTCTCACGCAGATTTGCCCATTGTGTAGATGTTCCCCCTTATGCAGCTGTCCCCTCTTATGCAGCTGTCTCTCATGGCTAACTCTTACACTCTGCAGCTGTCTTTAACGTGTGTAGCAGTCTCAGCCCTGTATATGTTTATGAAGCTGATATCACCAGCATAAATGCATATATAGTGGTTGTCACCCTTGTAGACCATATCATGAGCAAAACTTAGCAGTACCTTGATTGTAGTTCAATAGGTAGCTCATATTCCTGATGATCGTAAACGAACAACAAACAAGTGATAAGTGTAGTATTCATAAAATGTGTATGTAACTTTAGATCAGAAAAATCAACAATGTAAAAGTGAGCGTCAGCAAAGTCCACCAGAGGGCAAAGTGGTGAACCAAAAACAATGGCAATTTTTAGTGCAGCCAATACCTCGTACAGCAACTTTTCTTTTCAAATCTTGGTACACACTCCTGTCTGATTACGTCCGTGCTTTCTATGTTATGGTAAATATATTGAAGACTGAAAGACGCTCTCTTAATTACATCACATGCCATTCAGTTTAGTATGATGTTGTAAACATTTCAATTTTGAGAGTGATAAAATCTCACTGTTTCAGTATTCATTACATCGACAATAAGATTGAGGCGAAACTTTATGTGAAGTATACTTATGCCCCGATCACACTTGGACAGCGAATCTGAAAAAAATCGAGATGACATATTGTAATATTGTATTTCCTGCGACAAGTGATGATTGGCTAACTGCAACTCTCTGCATTATTTATGCCGACGACACCATTCTAATTTTGCTTATCTGGAAGTGAATTTTAATCTTTAATGATAAATTATATGAAATGAAGAGAAACAGCCAGGCGAAAAGAGTCTAAATAGGCAAAGCAAGGAAACTTAATCTTACCACAGATATTATGTCCACATGTTTGACTCATGCAAAGCACTAGTCCTTTTATACAATTGGAAGGGCTAGGGATTCTTTGACCTCTGTACAGAGGTTTTCTGTAATAATATTCTCATTTTATTACATACTTAATGGACGTACAGCTAACCATATGGATTGAGAGAAATTGGTTTATTATCTGTAAAATGTCAAGTACGATTGAGAATGTTCATTGGGCCAGATCAGAATAGTCTAGAGAATTTCAAATCCAAGTGCTGAGAACATAGAGTTACTACTTTAAATCAAATAGATCATGGCTTTTGTGATAAAATCACAATTGATAACATCTCATTCCAACACATTTAAGCAAGGTCAGCAGATATCGAATGTCCAAATTGGCATTGTAATGTTAACGAACCTCCCACTGTGTTTACTACAGAATGTTTAGAACAATTTGACTTTTTACAATTATATAACTACTCTCACGGCCAAACATGTCACCATTTTATGAAAATCCAGATATGGAAACCACAGACTACCTATTGTAGTTATTATAACATAGAGAGGAATAATAGAAAATACACATTGTGTGACAACAGGAACCTTGCTGATGAATTCAATACAACGTGCAGTATAATTAGTTTCAGCAAAATAGGTCAACTTTTGCCAAAAAGTGAGTGCCGCACGCATATCCAGTTTAAGGACCAATTACGGCACTCGAGACAAAGGTGTGAGACAATAGCAATTATTTCGACCAACCAGAGAGCAGATAACACAAATAATAACAAGAAGTGTTGACAATAACAGTGGCGAGAAGCGGTGATCACTACGTTTCATCATGTCTACATTTCATCTACTTCTACATCTATTAGTTTACTTGGCAAAACCAATTGGCATTCCGCTGAGAGTGCATGCTTGCACTAGGGGTGCAGCTGGTCAACACCAGCTGCATGAGACCAGGTTTTACACTCTGGCAAGGGAGTTCCTGAAAGATGAGGAGTTTCCAGATTCCAATGTAGTTTAACCAGAGGGAAGATTATTCCAGTCAGTCACAGTACTTGGGAAATAGCTGAATTTATACTGGTCACTGCTGGTTGCCATTTCTATATAGCGATTTCCATGGTTTTTCCTTGTGAGAGCTGATTTAATTTTGACATGTTCAGGCAGTTTCAAAGCTATTTCACCATTTATAGCCTTGTAAAATAAAACCAGCCTCTGGGTCCTCCTTCTCCTTGCTAGGGAATCTCATTTTAGATCTTCAAGAATCTTTGTTACAGTGCCTTCCTCTCTCTTCCAATTACCAGACACAAATTTAGCAGCTCCTCTTTGCACTGTTACTAGTCAATCAATATCTTTCTTAGGGTAAGCGTCCCATACACTTGATGCATATTCTAAGTGAGGGTGCACCAGTGTATTTTAAGCAGCCTCCCTGATATTTCCTGGACACATGTTGAAATCCCTTCTTACAAAACCCAGTACTTGATTGGCTTTGCAGACAATGTTATTAATATGTTCATCCCATTTCATATTTGATTGTAGCTCAATTTGATTGTAGCTCAACAGCTTGGCCTCTTTTCCTGCTGCTCAAGGTGTAGCATTTCTGAGCATTGAAGTCCATTTGCCACTCATTTGACCATTCCTCCAGTGTATCAAGGTCCTCTTGTAGTTTTGCTGCATCATTTTCACTTTCTACTATTTTGTATAGGACATCACATAAATGGCTTTCTCAGAATATATAATAGAGACAAATCATTAGACAACTGAGAACAAAATGTTCAGATTTACTGGCAACAGGGTCATTTGGGGCAGCTATGGATGGTCTAGTATATGATAATAAGGATGTTTAGCTCCAGAATTAGGTAGGTAAGTAAGTGAGTGAGTGAGTGAGTGTGTGATCGAGTGAGTGGGTGAATGAGTGAGTGAGTGACTGAGTGAAAACTATAAAAACATATAACAATTAACAAACAAACAAACAAATAAATAAACAAACAAATAAATAAACAAATAAATAAACAAATAAATAAACAAATACTAGTAAATAAACAAACAAATAAACAAACAAATAAATAAATGAATGAATGACTGAATGAATGAATGAATGAATGAATAGATAGATAGATAGATAGATAGATAGATAGATAGATAGATAGATAGATAGATAGATAGATAGATAGATAGATAGATAGATAGATAGATAGATAGATAGATAAATAAATAAATAAATAAATAAATAAATAAATAAATAAATAAATAAATAAATAAATAAATAAATAAATAAATAAATAAATAAATAAATAAATAAATAAATAAATAAATAAATAAATAAATAAATAAATAAATAAATAAATAAATAAATAAATAAATAAATAAATAAATAAATAAATAAATAAATAAATAAATAAATAAATAAATAAATAAATAAATAAATAAATAAATAAATAAATAAATAAATAAATAAATAAATAAATAAATAAATAAATAAATAAATAAATAAATAAATAAATAAACCCGTTGGTACCACATGTAGTTATCTAATTATCTCTTTCCATTCTTCCATGGAAGTAATCCAGGGCGTCTACTCCTGAGAAATCACCACTTTCATGTGTGAGTTGTACAAGCGTTTATGCCTAGAGTGGCGGGTCAACATTTTCGTCTGTGACCTGCTAAAAAAGGGGAGAACAAAAGCGGGAAACAGGAAGAGAACAAATTCCTACACACAAACAGGCTAGACATAAGCTAGAACTAGATACCATTTTGAAATGCTATGATCCGTTTCCAAATATTCTTACTTTTTATAATCAATTTGACATTTTACACTCCAAATGTGACACAATATTTTTCTGATGCCATGGTTCATTCCCTCAGATTTGTGCATGCTGCCAGTTGGTCGAGACATATGATATCTTGTAAGAACCATTTAGATTGATTATTGCAAATATTTCGGTTCACCATTACCTGTGCTCAATGTCTTCTTGATCATCATCATCGTTGCCACCTATCAATGGATAAAATATTTGAATTACAATGCCCACAGGTGCTTCCCAATCGATGACGGCATGGCATTTCAGTGAAACAGAATATATCTCTTATAAATAGGTCTGGTCTCGAAATGACTGAAATTACGTGAAACCTCAAACAAACAATTGAATCCAATACCTCATTATATGGTGCCACCTGGTATACAGGATAGTCAGTAAGACATCAGCGCCACCTGGTTATGACCTATATCGCATCAATTTATAGTTCCATGCGAAACAAGATGGTCAGTAATACATCAGCGCCACCTGGTTATGAACTATAGCTCAATGCGAATCACTTTTTTCAATCTCAAGTTGTCTTGAGGCAAATATCCTTGAAACAGAATTTAACCAATAAATCATTGTCATCGTCTCAAATGAGGATTCTTTAGTTTATTAAGGGTAATTTTGATCTTGAAATTGATTAAGAATATTTCATAATATAAAAGTCATCCGTTTTGGAAAAGATTATTTTCATTCCAGGCGGGAGGGCCTCAATGATTACAAGAAAAGTCATATAAATTGGTGCTTATCATGACTTGTTGGTTATCATGAATGGTGGTTATCATGATTGGTGGTTATCATGATTGGTGGTTATGATGACTTGGTGGTTATGATGATTGGTGGTTATGATGATTGGTGGTTATGATGAATTGGTGGTTATCATGAATGGTGGTTATCATGATTGGTGGTTATCATGATTGGTGGTTATGATGACTTGGTGGTTATGATGATTGGTGGTTATGATGACTTGGTGGTTATGATGATTGGTGGTTATGATGAATTGGTGGTTATCATGAATTGGTGGTTATGATGATTGGTGGTTATCATGAATCGGCAGATATCATGAATTGGTGGTTATCATGATTGGTGGTTATCATGACTTGGTGGTTGTCATGAATTGGTGGTTATCATGGCTTGGTGGTTATCATGAATTGGTGGTTATCATGAATTGGTGGTTATCATGAATTGGTGACTTTCATGAATTGGTGGTTATCATGGCTTGGTGGTTATCATAATTGGTGGTTATCATAATTGGTGGTTATCATGGCTTGGTGGTTATCATGACTTGGTGGTTATCATGACTTGGTGGTTATCATGCATTGTTGGTTATCATGGAATGGTGGTTATCATGAATTTGTGGCTATCATGAAATGGTGGTTATCATGCATTGTTGGTTATCATGCATTGTTGGTTATCGTGAAATGGTGGTTATCATGAAATGGTGGTTCCCATGAATCGGCAGATATCATGAATTGGTGGTTATTGTGAAGGTATGATTAGGTTCTACTTAAATGAATCATTGTAAGCTTTGGCCAACTAGACATGCATTAATTACAACATAATAATACAATTAATACTAATATATTACTTTCACAGAAAATCACACAGAAAGAACTTGATAATTTCCCATATATAGTGCATTTTTACATAATATTACACATTGTCTTGTCAGCGTTAATGGAATTAATTAAGGACACAGTGGACAACCAATTACTTATATTAACGCATCACACTGTGCGTTTATTAGTTCTGGTGTTATATTATGAGATGTGAGTCCTCAGTCGTATCCAGATGACGGTTAGTTCCATCTTGGAGTAATAATGAATGGAGGAGTGACGGGGAAAGATAAAAGGGGATATCATAATTGCCGCCATCGGCATTGTTATAATGACGCCATATAGGTGCAAGATATGAAAGTTTTGACGTAATTTTTTTTCAGAACTATTTTAAGTTATCAAAACTACAATTTAGAACTACACATATCGCGAATGGAATGTTTGTTTATTTATGCAGATTATGGGGATATAAATTTTATTTCTCTGCTCCAAGTTTTGATGATTTTATGACGAGATTTTCAAATTCATATCATATTTATGAAAATGATTAAAATTTCCATTTTCCTCTCAGATTATCGGGAAATCATGTACTTTTTTGTTATTTTTGTCTTTAAAGTTTATTTTTAATTATTGGCGCATATATTGGCAGCTTAGAAAAATATACCAAGTTGTTCAGTGAAAAATATACTATCAGAAAATGTAATTTATAGCCCTGCCAATTTATGCGCCGTTATAGATAAATTGACTTAATATATATCATGTCATCATTTAAAATCAACACAAAATAACAATAAAAATCCAACAAGAATTTTATAAATGCTATATCATAAACAATATTTTGTTTTAAAAGTTTTAAAAAAGTAATATGAATACTACTGCTCCCTTTATAAATATATATGAAAAAATAAAAGGTTTGGAATATGTATTTTTCTTTTTTTCAGAACATTTATTATTGAAGCAATCATAACAGAAATGAACAGATTTATTTGAAGTAACTTTGAGTGGATGGTATTGGAATCCTCAAAAGAGAAACTATTCTGATTTTTTCTTTAAAAAAGACACCAACAAAAATTGTAAAACTTTAATAAAATGTTAACCAATTTAATTTTTGAAAATATAAAAGTTCAATTTTCCACTGTTCTGAAGTCGGCAACTATGATAGGATCAAAGGATTTTGAATCCATTGTGTAAAACAATGCGTTACCATGACGTCATAGTTCATATAACAGCCGTTGCGCCTCCATTCATAGTTACTCCAAGGTTCCATATATTGTCCTGTCACAAATGTGTTGTGCGCCAGGGAACTCCATTTAAAATTAGCGTACTCAAGCGGGAGGTTTATTTGGGACTTCTTAATTCAGCTTGCTGCTCAGGTCCCGCAAACGTCAACATTTGTCGCCAGCTTCATTGCTCAATTCAGGTGAGGCAAACTCAATTCACTAACAGAAAACCTGGCTGCTCCATCTAGACTTTGCTCCATGCATGACGAGGTAAAGTCACGTACTGGTACAAACCCACGATCTGCTAAAGAGAATATCCGATATCGAGATTCTGAACTCAAACTTATCTTCAATCATGCTATATCTGCATCGAAAATGTTTATACTTTTTATCAAACAATTCTTGGTGCAACGTAAAAACACGTACATTTCTGTAATCAGTTAGCAGAAAAATAAATTAATGTTACTGTTTTTATCGCAAAGATTCATCTGTGTGAGAGTACACCAAAACACATCCTATATTTGATTAATCATCCTATATATGTTTACATTCGTTTGGCTGATGGTGTGTCACAAACCGGAATATTTAGATATTCATCACAATTAACAGGTAGCACTCACCAGGTGTGAAGGTTACCTGTTGGAAATATACACTCCTTAAAAATTATGAATTAACTTGCGTCTAGCTTTATTCAGATGAATTTATAAGTTGTTTTCAAATCATAAAAGGTTAGGAAAATAGGTCACAGTGTCCGTCACAGATGATGAACGTCTTTACATCTACTCGGATCCAGATTGCATGGATATATCGGAACTTTTCAAATATTATGTCCGTGAAGTTAATAGGATTCTTCCCTCAATATCTGTTCATGTATCAATTCTAAGCCTATTTCTTATACAGACGACATCAATACCTCATGTCAAGTTTCAAGATTCAAGATTAGTTTATTACTCAGACAAGCGTATACAAGTACGGAGCAACGAAACAGTGTTATAATACAATCATATTTAACAATTAGGCAATAATTATGTACAAATTCTACTCGTGTATATTGAACGGATACTTACTGAAATAACGCAGTGGCCATGTTTCCAGGACAATCATTTTTCATTTCCATACATGTTCAAGTATGTTCTATTCACTGGTCTAGTCGTATAATGGAACCAATACATTGGCATGGGTTTACATTCAACAATTTTTGAAATACATTTGACCGTAAACTGATATAAAGACACACCCTATTAAATCAATCCAATTCTAAAAACATTTTTAACTTTTGCTAAAACCACAAACAATGCTTGTACCAATTGCGGGCTATCATTGTCACCACGACAGCATTATAATCTCTGTTTGGGACGTACTAGGCATTTGGGAAGAGGAACAAATGAATAATATAATTTAAAATTTTAGGCAAATGTTATGTCAATTTCCGTCAAATGTCGTGTCATGTTCAGTCAAATGTCATGCTTTTACAAATATTGCTTTTTGACCACCATGATCCCCTTGATCAACGTAAACGCTGTCACCTTGGAGTAATTTTAAGTTATTCCAAGGTTGTTACTAATGAAATACAAGTTATTTTGAATATTTTCATTGCTCAGATTATTTTCAGCATTTTCATATGCTCAAATCAGTTCATTGCACAAATCAGCATTTTCTTTCTGTGTAGACATCATTGGTCATACCTCTAAAACTATGACATATATACATAAATATCAAGTCACAAGAAAAGAAGAAAAGAGTCTGTGTTCCCCCATTTTGTTGGCACAGGACGTGTTCTTGTTGCTTGTTGTTCTATCAAGCATGTCTCACCCCGTTCGTGCCACAACAAAGTTATTGTTATATTTTTCAGCAGGGTATATATATATATATATATATATATATATATATATATATATATATATATATATATATATATATATATATATATATATATATATATATATATATATATATATATATATATATATATATATATATATATAATATGTATATATATCCTTCTATTTGTGGTTTGGACAAATATATGTATATATATAATATGTATATATATCCTTCTATTTGTGGTTTGGACAAATATCCTAAAAGGGTTTATAGATATATAAGTGTGTGAATGTCTTGAGATTTAAAAAAAACATGTCAAATTAATTTTAAATTCTGAATTGATCTTGACGTTCGTCATGCCTTGCATACATGGATATGCTCTACTAGTCAGTTTATGAAACAGATCAGCAATTTTATCGTTTAGATCACAGTTCAAATTCTCAAAACGTGAATCAAATTTTGACAAACCAAAAATTGAATTTAGACCTAAACATATCACAAATGTCCCTTTATACCAAACAATAATAAAACAGGTCAATTTTGAGACTTCATTTACAGTTTTATATTGAAACATCTGAGGTCATGGTTATATATGATGGTGGTGGCTTCGCTGGTATCCATGGTATCAGGCGAACGCCCAGGGCAGTCATATATGCTCTTCAGTATCACCTGGTGTTTGATAATCAAATTTAGACCTAAACATATCACAAATGTCTTTTAGTCAGACATTAAGGGCAATAACAAATTAAGGGCAATAACAAATTCTGTTGAGATTGAGCGTCTTGGCTTGGACTGGATGCGCATGGTGTACCAAGCCGGCAGGACACAGGTTATGATGACACGCCTCCGCACTCCTCATATACAATGTGATGAGGGTCAGACCTGGGGCACTAACTCATCACGCATGACAGGCCAACTATCACAAGAGCCCAAAATAAAACCCATCTAGTCTTGTGTCGGTATGGGATAGGTAGACTAGACGCTTCAGTTGTCTGTGCACCATCCCAGTGAACCTGTTAAATTAAGTTAAATTATGCCAACTTGAGTCCCTCATGTGAGGAGCGGCAGAGAACTTCAGTACTCTATAAAATGGCGAATAATATTAGCGTACCTTGTCCAATATTCTTAAGTTCATGATAAGTATTACTTTAATACTTTGATCTTACATATGATGCATATAAACATGGATAGAAACTTAATACAGAGCGGACATGTTATGAGGTCAACGTTGAGGAAATGTTTTAAGGTATGTTCTTTGACGTATTTCGGTGATCATTTGTGATTCTAAGGCGTGGAAAATAACCGTATTGGTCTCATCTCATTATATCTAGTTATCCCGACATAAAAATTATTTTCAAAATATCAAATAACATGATTGATAGCACACCACATTAAGATGGGTGATTTTCAGCTTCAGACGTGTACAAGTTTTAGTCAGACATATTTTGTCATATCAAGTGAAATAATATATACTTACTTATTTGATGCGAACTCAGAAGAAAAGTATGAGTTTGTATATCATAATGAAATTCCATGAAAAATATATGTTCATAATAAAACAACTATGTTGTGAAGTATACGCTGAGAAAAAAAAATATGAGGAAGTTGAAATCTGCCTTCGAGATTCTTGCCATATTTATGAAATATATCTTTCCTTCATTTTTATGTAGAAATGGGGACAGACAAATAACTGATAAACATGATAAATCTAAAGATAGCAAAGAGGCAAAGAAGCCAAAAAAACTACCAGATATATAAAGGTATGCAACGTGCCAAGGTCAGAATTACTTTTAGAGGACATATTGTTATCAAGAGGCTGAATATCAAGTTTGGGGGACCCTATTTTTTCTGTGAGTAGTAAATCTCCGATACCTTTTCCCCAGAAAACCCTAAGTTACCTTTCTCTAATAGTATCTCTATGCTGACATGATGACAATATATAATTATATATTAGTGAGTTCCTGGGACGATAATTATATTGTGCAAGGCTCTCTTGAAGTCGAGTGTCGAATGTGGAGGGTCCCTGTGGGAGGGTCCCTGTGGGGAATTTGTGAATAGCAGTGGTTTTGCACAATGGTGAGTGTAGGTTGCCATCATTAAGCACTGTGATTGCCGCATAGTAACTTTTAAATCCAGTCAGCCACGTGACACCAGATGCAATATCAAACTGACTGCAGATACAGGGTTCATGGTTAGCGTTAAAAGGTCTGTCGTGTTTGGTTATCATTTATCATGTTCATGCTTATCTATATTCCATTTATTTCTATAGCTCCTGTTTATTTGATAAAATACTTCCTGGTAGATTTGATTAACTAATTTCTCAGTAACTCTTTGCTTTGTTGGAGGTCTGAAGTTTATCTACCGACATGCAGATTTTATCGTATTCCATGAGGATTGGAAATGAATTCATCTAAAAGATATCTAGAATTAAATTAGATTTTAAATTAGATGCTATATAATTGGTCAAAGATAGCAAAACTTTATAACGATCAATATATGGATTAATGAATGGTCCCATAATACAGCTCAGACACTTTTACTTTTAAATTAATACCAACAATTTCTGTGGCATATGTATTGTGTTTTTTTTATCACGGGCAAGACACCTCATCATAATAAATTCATATTGAAGCCATTTTAATACTTTTGGGATTTTATAAGGGAGCAGCATTTTTTTAAAAGCAAGCAAATTAAATCTTTCCCTCGGCCCTGCCTCCCGAGTGCAAGCCTGTCACTTGAGTCAGGAAATGTCAAGCTTTTGGCGTAATTAAATGATATTGATTTACATCAATAGACATTTTGGCGATGAGAGATAACCCAGCACCGTTGACATTGAAACACAAAAACCAAGATAAGAATGACACAATACTACAAAACTCGAATCTCTATTATGATAGGTTTTTGCACATGATAGAGCTGTCATATCCTGTACATGTTGTAGGTCAATGTTTACATTCCCATTTTCACATTATATATGCTGCTAATATTCCTAAATTAGCTGACACATTCTGATCATACAGGATACAGGAACCATCCACCGTTAAGTCCCTCCTTCAATGGGAACATGTAATGATATATCTATAATTACAAGTTTGTTGCCACACTCTCCACCATTTCAAAAGGTTGTTTTTTGGCACCGATCATCAGAGAAACAAATATTGTGAATTTTGAGAAAGACGAATAGCCAGAAAATTGATTTTAAACATTTCTCTCATATCTATTTGTAGAAATCTTTGTGTTAAAATTCTCCAACATAGGTGGCGCAACTATAAAAATCTACAATAGGTGGCACCACAACCAAAAAGTTCCGTGTGGCATCAGGCTCAACAGTTGATGGAAGCAAGTTTCTTCATCATCGTCTATTTCGGTAGATAATTAAGTCAGTGTGGTACTGTCGGAGTGAGTAAGATTTGATTAGATAACTAAACCATTAACTTTCTCTGAATACTGATCTAGATATACATTGTACACAGATCCGTATTCCTTGATCTCAGATCTATTATCACGAGATTCATTTTGCCTCTGACACCGGCGGGTAAAGATGAATTGAAGATGAGCCCGCACATTCCGGAATCTTATCCGTATTATTTCGGGGTCAGATGTGAACGGGGGCACGTGTGAATGACAAAAATACACGAGTTTCAAGTATGCATTCAAGTGCTTTTCATTGTCAAAATTCAAATTGTGATCATTACACGTTTCCTCGAGAGACATAGACCTATCAACATGCTCAAGGTTGACCCCGTAACCAACTTACTCGAAGTTTAACCCCTAAGGGAATAACCTATCTAAATTTTGTTAATTGGCTGGACTAACCAATTTTTGTCTGGACTAGCGTATCCACATACTAAATTTATAAAATTTATAACCAAGGTTACTAAATTTGCTTAATGAAGTGCTGGGGTCAAAGTTCATGATCCACTCAGTCTGACGTCATTATCATGATTACATTGTAACAAGTTGCAGCCCTTCAGAATGTTACAAATGACGTCATCAAGCCAGAACAATGGGGACTTCAACGTCCTTCCCGTCCGTTGTCGGTGGTGGATGTTGCCGTCCTTCCCGTCCGTTAGGGGTTAAAATCCATTCTAAATCTTGAAATTGTCAGTTCTCTGAATTTTCTGAAGTGCATATAGAACAAATGAAAAACCAATATGAAGATTTAATTTGTTTTTCCGTCTAAAATCTTAATTTTTACATTTTTTAGGGCCAACAACCGTCAATTTCGCGCATTTTGGTCTTTGTCAGTCATTATATTATCCAACAAAACATGGTCAGTACATTATATTATGTGTGCTATAATAGGGTATACCCACCAGTAATTAATAATTTACATGAATTAATCTTATAAAGTATTGATCGTATGTAATATTCTTGCAAGATTTACAAGTCAAAGTCACACCTTTGCGCATACGATCTTAGCCTTCGCACACTCACCTTTCTTCAATGCCAAAAGATGAAAATTTATATATCGATCATCTGACTTCCATATTTGAAGAGAAGAGCTCAATAGCTCAATTTTGAGTTGTCAATGATGTAAATCGGCTAAGAACTGACTGAGCAGTGCCAAATTGTATACTTTTGTAATAAGCACATTGTGACAATATCAGGGTCAATGGGTGCAATTTTATAACAATTTATTCAAACCATTCAAATAAACTTTTATGTGCAAAATAATTCAATGTTCTATTAATTTTGCGTTCACAAGACATTTCAAAAATTATCAGCCAATCCTATGGTTGTTAGCTCTACATTTGCAAAAACAATTCAGTTCTGTAATATGACTGTATGTTCTGACATGCATATAGTGTAAATAAAACCCCAGTAAAAAGATTTCATCTTCAGCATGAAAAAAGTACTTTCCAAATTGGGATTCAAACCCTGGACCTTGGGTCAGGCACCATATTGATGGCTCATTGCAGGATTCAATTGCCCTACAGAATTTGAAAAATCTGGCCAATTATGACCCAGAAGCCTAAAAATCACTTCCAGACCAGTGCCAATATAAAACCCAGCTGGACCTATGCTATGTGATAAGCACCTTTTCAAGCAGGTGCTTAATTATTAATTATTTAAAGATTAAGACTTTAAGATCTAATTTTGGAATTGGATATTCATCTGCTTTAAATTGAACAAAATCTAAGTTTGAAGGAATTTAAAGGAGCTACATTACTAGTAAAGCCCATTACATTTTTTGAAAACATAAATCTTTTCACTAGAGGTGTTGGTACATCACTGTCACATCTCGTGGCACCTCTGCTAGTAAGAACTGACACTGTCCTTCAGAGGCACACTCAAGAATCTATGTGCTAGGTTCACCATGTCGTCCTCTGGTGAAGTTTGCAAAGAAGTTGAGTTCATTTTCTATCGGCTATTTCTTGTCATATAATTTCGTAGCAATCTCAGATTATTGCTGTAAGTTAAATACAGATTTCTTGTATATTTATTGCATTTTAACAATACCTCTTATGAGGTATTGATTTTAAGTAGTAAAATTACAACTTCAAGTTTATAAAATATTTTTCTATCCAAAGAAACAAATTATGATTTTCCTGAATATATGATGAGGCCTGCCTTGTTTATACTTAATATAACTTTATATATATAGACAAACATTATCAAACACAAAATGCTTTATTTATTGATTTCCAACCTGTATCAATAACATGTGGGAAGAATTTATGTTGTTTTTGTTAGCTCAGCTTTAGGAGTGGGGAAAATGTTGGTCCGTCCGTTGGTCCGTCAACATTTTCTTGAAAAACCTTCTCCAAAACTACCAGTAACATATGTTTCAAATTTTATTCGGAGGATATGTTTCAAATTTTATTCGGAGGTAGATATAGAGATGAAGATTCTGATTCCTTTAAATCTTAGTCATGTCACCATTGCCCTTAGTGCAGTGACCTTGAGGTCCTGGAGTATATCTCAGCATAAAAGGAAGTTAAAACTTGGTATAAACAAATGTTTTGGTCCTACTTATTTAGTCATGTGACCTTTAACCTTGACAGATTGACCATGATCAACATTTCAAAGCATATGCCCTTGCACCCATCGTCAGAGATAATGAATTCAATGTCCCAACATATACATTCCTCTGTCACATTTTGAACCATAACCTTCTTGCATCCCTAAATTTCTAAATGCAAATATTACATCACAAGATATCAATCTACTATCAGATATGATGTCTTGCTCAATATCATGTAATTGCTAATAGCATGCATAAAAGTTATTGATCTCCCAGAAATGGTCCCATTAACTGAGTTCATATTCTGTAAAAAGTAACAGCATGATTAGTAATACACCAGAATACATCAATCTTTACTAATTTTTTTTTTGCAAACAGATGAACACAGATATAAGGGTTATTCACATTTCAAAGCTTTATTAGATGAATAAATCAGAATCACACCAAAAGCAGTAGGTGTGAGAATATGGAGGAGGTAGGATCCAGATGTAGAGGCTGACCTGGATTGGTGCAGGGGGGTGAGTGCTAGGTGGTGGAGTGTGTGTGGTAACGTGAGAAGTGCTCTGCCTGGAGGCTTGGTATCATGTATTGTTGACACTGGAGCTCTGGGTGAATTGGACCTGATTAAGATTCACCGAGTGTTGATCAAACAAGGGAAAGCTTGACACAATGATATGGTGCAGTCTGGTCAGTGATGTATTGATTACACTTGATTATAATGTTATGTGTATGTAATCAAAGGGAACATTGAAGAGGGCCATGTGTTGTGTGGAGCAGAACATCCCTGAATTCACTCCCCATATGTATCACGGCCTGCAACACAATGGGGTTTTGTGTCGCACTTATTGAATACAAAAATGTGATACACCACATCTGGCATACAATAATGTTTTCATTTCCATTTAACCTTCAGCTATATACATGGATATGAGGTAAATGAACAAGCAGGGAGCATTGTCTTGATACAGCATACACAACTGAGTGGTATTCACACATTCATACAGAGATTATCAAAGGCCAATAGAACGGATAATATTGACCAATATTAAACAATGAGAGTGAAAAAACTGGTTTGAAACAATAAGATGGATTAATTTGCTTAGAAATGTTTGCATTTATCCATGAGCAAATAGAAATCATCAATACATCAGGTAGGGCAGTATTTATGTAATATTATTCAGAATAATTCAAACAGTCAATCTTTGCATGTGTTCAACATACCGTAATCAAGCATTGTATTGTAATGCAAGATGGGATGTTCTTTGTAAACTGACCATAAAGGACTTGTGATATGGTTCTGACATAATTGTGGTCATACCAGATGGGCATAACCAACATGTACATACCGGTAGGTTGTCTACATTTGGTCATACTGATTACTTAGCCTGATATAGCGCTATATAAATCATTTATCATTATTATTATTATGATGATGATGATGGTGATGATGATGATGACGACGACGACGACGACGACGACGACGACGACGACTATTATTATTATTATTATTATTATTATTATTATTATTATTGGGATGTGATATTTAGTGTCTCCCAATGTTTTGGTCAGTGAAGGCTGGAATAAGTAATTCCCCATGACAGTATGGTATACTGTGGGGCATCCCTCACCATGTACAACATCAAAACACCCAAGTTACAATAAGCCACTGAGGTGGAATCTAGATGTAACCTACTAATGATGCATTTAGAAGGATGTGCTTATGATTAATGATGCATTTATAAGGATTTATATTCTCGTTAATCACCTGTGGACACTAGAGACCTGACTAATACAGGCCTATAATGTTGACACAGACACAGGTGAAAGATTTAAAAAGAAAAAGGTAAAATAACAGGCACACATTGTGACAAACAGACAAATAGTGGGGTACAAGCTTTCACTCTTCCTGTGATATCATTACGATCACTCATTATCTTCCATACAGGGTCAAATAGATTGACTAAGAAGAATTGCTTCATTTAGATTCTTGTCTTTACAAGACTATTATCTTGCTCATTTTGCAAGGTTTGGGGAATTGGCAGTGAATGATAATTAGCATGGTGAATAGTGAGATGTGAATCAGAATATGTCACTGTGTGCACTTTTACCACCTGATCCCTATCATTAGGCTTCAGACAAGTATGGCTTTTTTCTCTGCCAAGGTATAATCATCATTTTTACAACTGTAATGATGATAATCTGTTATGATGAGCTTTGTAATTTGCAGACTTGCCATGTGTTTATGATGACCACACATTAACTCAGACTGAGGAGCCTTGATGACCTGCAATAGCCTTTTTCCTGAAAACTGAAAAATAACATTCAGAATCTTTTATTTCATAGATGATTTGCCAATTTTTAATTAAAGTTCTCACATCTTCCAATGAAGCAAAATGAGGGAATTCTTGTCAATTTCCTGACCTCTTTGGCTTTGCAAAAGAAATGTTTCTAAGTTAGGACAATAAATGGGACTAAGATGAGATGGATTTGCAACCAAGATGCAGAAGTCAGATCTATATCATGCATTCTCTAGAAAAATAGAAAGAGTCCATAATTAGGTCAATATAGGTGTCAGACTTCTCTCTATATGAAATATAGAAATAGCCCATAATTAGGTCAATAGAGGTGTCAAACTTCTCTCTATATGAAAAATAGAAAGAGCCTATAATTAGGTCAATATAGGTGTCAAACTTCTCTCTATATGAAAAATAGAAAGAGCCTATAATTAGGTCAATATAGGTGTCAGACTTCTCTCTATATGAAAATGGAGAGTCCATAATTGGGTCAATATAGGTGTCAGACATGTTGACTTATCCAGGGTTCTATTTGCCAGACAGACCTGAATAGCAAGCATCGTGTACATGAACCTTACTCTAAGCTTTGATGCTAATCCCTCCTTCCTCATCCCAGCTAACAGGTATTATTTTATATTGGTTATTCATACAATTGCAGGCTTCAATGTATAATCCATAATCATTAACAATGGTGTTTCCTATGCCAGAAATATTATATATATATATGTACATATAGAACACATAATTCAGCCAATATGAGCTGGAGAGTGTCTATTTTTTTTATAAGTCTTTATTCATGCAATCCTAAACAAATATTTGAAAAGTGCAAGGCTTGTTACCTCTATAAGAATATCTTGATTGCATCATCTGCTGACAAAAAAGTTCAGTAACTTTGAACCATACCACAAAGAGATAGATGCATTTTAATGTACACATAAAAGGAATGACATTTATAAATGTGTTATTTCCATTGTGGCATTCATGTTGTGTACAGAAATAATTAAGATATCTTAGATACTGCAGTATTTCCCAATTTTGTTATGTGGAATCATAAGGCACTTAATGTTTTAAGCAGAAATAATTTTGGATCTCATAATGTTTTATTAACATATAAAATCAAATAAGAGGTAAGGAGAAAGAAGGAAACAGACACTTATTTATATCCATAAAAAAGGAAGGAGACATAACTGCACTGGGACATCAGCTAGGCAGTCCCTATGTTATCTCCTGCTTAAATTGCTGTAATGTTTGATGTTGGTCAACATGTCAAGACTCCAATTCAAATACAGTGCAGAGTCCTGTCCTCTGAGTTGTGTCAAAGAGCAATATATATGTTCTAATATCTGCAAATTTGGTCAGGTTTCTGAGCTTGTGCCTCTCCTTTCTGGTGGCTTTTCTTTACGACCACTAGATGGAGATTATCCATGGGAAGTGTGTCACGTTTTAACTGAGTCAATTAAACAAATAAAGAATAGAATATCAGCGGCTGAGGTGGATGCTCTCGGCAATGTGTGCACAGTGTGCGGCGCCTGCCAGGTAGGTTTATTATGAATTTGTGAAACTGTTGTATGAATATATTCATATGGATTCTGACAGGAAGAAGAAACATCATAAAACGGGGACAGGTAAGATTATTATAATCCATGCAGAAGAAAGACACTTTGGGTTTAAAATAATGTTAATCAAGTTGATTATTTAGTCTGACATATACATATGATGATTTCCTTAAAGATGGATTCTTTAAAAATGTAAAACAAATTCATTCACTTTTAACAAAGAGACTATATCATTAGAGGATCTTTGTTTTGAATCAAGATATTATTTGAATGTTTTTGTTTATTATTAGCACAGGTGAGGTGTCATTGATGAGTTTTTGGAGGCCAGTATAGGCCGGTGTTATTGAAACTATATTTCAAAGATCTAACCTATATGATATATTTACTCCCCCCCCCCCCCCATTTTAGAATCTTGATCCTTCTATCATTTTAAAGGGGTCAATCCCAGCCCTCCCAACAAGGAAATGCTGGTCATGTCACCAAGACTTTGAACTTGATATTTATAGTGTGCCTATCATGTTATAATCTAGGCCAACATGTGTGTAAAACAATTGATAATTGGATCAAAATGGGTAAGATTCCTTAATCCTGATAAAATGTTGTTTCCATTGTGAATATGTTAATGTGACTTCCACAGGGTAGCATCCCTGGTTGCCTAGGGTTACTATGATAAATACCCAGACCAGACACTCAACATGCTCAGCCATTGGCAGGGACAGTGTGTGTGTGTTCCACAGGGTGGCTGCAGGTTGGGGATATACCCCTCCATCAGTGGGTCCCTCCATCAGTGGGGTGATAAAGTGATAACATAGTCCTAAGTACAGGCTATAATTGGAAACATGACCTGAAATTTTACTCATATCAGGCTTATGATCAAAGGACAGACATTTGAGAAGCCAACCTCCAAGCTGTGAGTCTGGTGAAGTGATTGTCCCACATATTTGGTAGGGTGGCTCATTTTTTGAAAATTTTTGAAAATCATTGCTCCCAAACCTGATTTGAATGCGTATGGGTATGAAAACCACTGTGATTTTTTAATATGCGCCCAGCTGTATTTCAGACAGGAAAGCCCGGTCAGCCGAACTTTGACCCAGTTGCTGCCCATCTCACTGCTGAACGACCATCTCTTTCAAGATTCATCACTGAGCGATCTTGGTTGGTGTTCCCTCTGCTTGATATACAGATGCCTAGCTTACACTGGCTTACCTTGCCACCATCAGAATGGAATCGCTTCCCAGCATACGCACACATGCGGGCATTCCTGCAAGACATGGAGGTGGTCAATGATGCTGCTGAGCATGCTGACAAAGATGTGGCTGAATATGCTCATATGACCCGAGCAGTTGGAGACAGGGACAATATTGTTCTTGTTGCATGTGACCACCGTGGCCGCATTGGCAATCTGCGCAAAAGAAATCTCAACTTTGTGTAGACAGTAAACTCATATTAGAGACTCTATTCTGACGTCATTGAAAGTCAGCTGATATGTATACACCACTCTTACTGTTGATGTTGACTATTAAGTGACAATTATGAGAATTGTGTTAATTACTGTTATGTTGAATGTATTCATTGAGAGTATCCCATCAGGTATGATAGATGCAGCAATACATTTCCAATAGAGAATAAATCATTCACTACTGTATTATTATGGCAATGTTTTACAAAATTGACCCTAAAATCTGTTATTTCCATTTTGTGGTATGAAGATAAAGTTTTAGAGCATATGTTCTTTTACAAAGTTTGTTCTACACATCAATACCTACGCCATGAGCTATCATACAACCTTCTACGACAAAGTTGACTTTTTTCATACAGTAAATTTGCCCTTTGACCCCCACGCCCCCCCGTGCGCATATTAAAATTTTTCAAAAAATTCCGAAAAAAAATCACAGTGGTTTTCATACCCATACGCATTCAAATCAGGTTTGGGAGCAATGATTTTCAAATATTTTCAAAAAATGAGCCACCCTAATATTTGGCCTGAGTGTTCACTTAGTAAACAGAAACAAGGCAATCACTCCTACATGCTCCACACAGGATATATTCTCTGCTCATTCATCATCTGACAGGGCTGGAAGTCTTACCATTCCAGTCACTTTCATTTACATTTATACTGCATGCATTATTCAAAAGATGTTTAGTTTGGTCTCTTTGGTGACGGCAACTTAGTTAAAATGTCATTAGCTGATTCACATATAAAGTTGCCATTGAAGAGATTGCGGCTTGAGCATGTTGAGTGGCATTTGGTTATTGCTCTTTGCTGTTTCTTGCATTTGCTAATACTGGCATTCAACATAATCATGGTGATAATGAATAATGAAAGTGAAACTATCTGGCAGATAACTGGAGAACCTTAAACAAGCTCATGTACAATGGTGATCCAAAGGTTAATGAATGATTGAGGTGAAACTATTTTGACAGATTACTGGAGAACTTTTGTACAAGCTAATGTTCACAACAACAGAAGAATTGCTGAATAAGATATCACTGGTATAGTGATTTTTATAGATGGAAAAAAACAGTGAATCTGTTGGAAGTTTAATCTCTTTTCGTTTTTCTTTCAGATCAAATGACAGTGCCTTGTAGTCAATCACAGTCTACAGGTTTTCTTGGTCTAATCATGACAATACGTATACGTGTACCTTTCAGATTTGACATTTTGTCATTATGTTTACAGGTTTCTAACACCAGTGTGAAGATGGGAGTATGGATGAAGGATGATTTGTGGAAGCGGGGGATTTTACGTAAGGCAGTCATGGTGTTCACTATCCTCTTCATGTGTTACTTCCTAGTGGTCACCCTTCCCCCTCTCATATTCTACTTGAATGGCTTCTACGTGGAGAACACAGTCGCTCACCCCCCACAGCAGATGTGCACAGCATCCAGCGTCAAAGGTAACATTCCAAAGGTTGTCCACCAGACTTGGAAATCCAAGAATCTACCGGAAGAATGGCAGGCATACAGAGAGCGATGCAAAAAACTTAATCCGGGGTATGAATTTCGTCTCTGGAGCGATGACGAGATTGAAGATCTCATTAAAAAGGAATATCCGTGGTTTCTGTCGACATATAGAGGATACTCCCACGGGATTCAGCGGCCAGATTCAGCCAGGTATTTCATACTGGAACAGCACGGTGGAATCTATATAGACTGTGATATCAGTTGTAATGTGCCATTTGATACAATTTTTAAAAATGTGACATCGACTACAGATGCGGTGCTGGCTGCCACAGTACCAGTAGGGATCACCAACAATATGATGGCTGGTAAGGCTCATAACTCCTACTTTAAGGTCCTCATCCACGACCTCATCGCATCCAATCGCTGGTATGTGACGCCACACTGGACAGTGATGATGTCTGCGGGACCTCTTTATGTGTACTACTCCTACCTCAAATATCCCTGTAAGAGTAACATTAACATCCTGAGTGTACAGCAGCATGCAACCTTTTTTGACCATGACCAGGCGGCCACGTGGCACAACTGGGACGGCCCCATGATGATCGTAGTGGACCGCTATCACAAATTTGTCATTGGCATTTTCATACTATGTCTGATCATATCTTCAGTGTACGTGTTGCGCAAGTGTGGAAATATATGGTCTTCTTGGAAGAAAACCGACAAAAAGGTTTACACACAGAATGGAATAGGTGTTAAAAAGAGAAATAATCATACATCAATATTATAACATACTAAGGATATGTTGATTCTATAATTTAAAATCTTTCTGTAAGTATTGTACCTATTGAGTTGGAGTGATATTTCCTGAGGGGCACCCAGCAATGCCAGTATGAACAATTTTATGGTCTGGCTGTGGTTAACTCGTGGCTTGTTCCAAACTCATGAAATCTTCCAGAGGGCGAGTTGAAACTGAACTTCTTCAGAATTTGACATGTTATGACCTCATATAATCATAATGTTCATATATAGTCCCAGCAATGATATCAGGACTACGTTGTGTCAAAAGTCCAGCCATTTTGTATATATGCAAATTTAGCATTCCAAATGAAGTCCCTTTATAAGGCCTTTGAGGTTTTGGGACAAATATGTCTGAGAAATCATAAGGGTGCAGAAGGATATGAAAAAGATTAGTTTTGCCTCTATTCGCCATTTTTATCACAAAATAAAATAGATTTTGGGGCTTGACCCAGGCTTGCAGTGAATGGACCTACATGGTAAATAGTGGCACTCTTTCTTATGCTTGTGTTTTGCCAGTCAAGGCAGTTGTGGTGATGTTATAGTAATTATTGAGAAGAATATTCCACATTTAGGACCAATGAGTTTGATCCTGGTCTGAGGTGCTAGGGTCTCGGGGATGATACTCAGTACATTATGTGCTTACTTTGAAATCTCCAGGTGCTGATGTGATTCATATTATTTTGAAGTTTATTTATTATTTTCAAGGGATGCCATGAAGCTGACCAAAGGAAAATTTTAATGGTATGGACCATTCTTATTTCAAAAGTTGTAAAGCTATAACATTTATATTTATCTTTTTATTCATTAAACTAAAGAAACTTTCAAGGTTTCAAAGGTAGTCAGTCTTCTAAAGGTGACATTAATCAGCTGACCTATGTGAAGATCCTAATGGACTGCATGATGTGGTTTAAATAATATGTGATGATAAATGAAGTGCCTATATATTACAATATTACATTGGTTTGAAAACATTTTCATTTATTTCATTGACATTTACCTCAATTTCTCATATACATGTACATTGGTGCAGTCTTTTTTGACCATTATAAAGATAAATGAAAGAATGGCCAACTCACTTGTTTAGTACCAGTCTTGGATTTGGGTGATGCTATAGTTTATCGCATTTTAACCTTGAGGCCAGTGAAGAAAGCATTAATAATGATTCAAGTATTTAAAATGAAAATCTTATTGTTTTGTGTATATGTTATACTCAGGTTGAGTATCTTGTAGCTGGTCATTTTGTATGTCATTAATTTTCTAATTAATTGTAACTAATTGTACAATCTCATGCCATATCGTCATTAAAGAATCATCAAAATGGATGTGTTAAAAATTTACAGAAAATCTCAGAATTTAGAGGTCTTAAAGCTGTTTTATAAATCTGTATTAAGGGCCCAGGAAACCTGTTTAGAACTCTAATAACAATTTTATTTATTCATTTTTCATGGCTTGAAGTGATGATCACCATGTGTCTACATTTCAACATCGCAAAGAAATAACCAAGAAATTGTTTTCAATTGTTTTTAACAGGGTCATTTGGGGCAGCTATGCCTTTATCTAGGTTTTCCTTAATTGCTTAAGAAGATAACTGGATTCAGTTATTTTCTCATATCTGTTTACAAAATAATAAATGCCCACTTATCCTTCTTTGAATATATTTTTATCATAGATCATGATGTCACCAAAATTAACTTTTTATCCCTGTTTTTTTTATTCAATATGAACTGCATAATATGTTTTTTTATGGTGCCTTTCCTTGTTTTGACATGAAACAGTTGGGCATGAAATATGGTAATTTGTCATGTGTGAAAAAAATATCATCAAGAATCAACCATTTTTGCACCTGTGTACCATCATATCCAATTATTTTAAATGAGGTATTTAAAATTATATACAAAACATTACCTGTTTGAAAAAAAGACAAAAGTAAATTTTATTCTAGTTTGAATTGAGTTCCACTAATCTTGAAAACATTTGGCTATGAAAAGGAATGTCTCGTTTATTGCTAGGATAAAATTAATATTTAGCCAGACAGAGAGATTAATTTTCTTTTCAAAGCAATGTTACCAATTTTACCATTCAGATATTAAGACCTCACTTTACAACTATGATTGTTATCTTTTCAGAAGGTTTTTTTCCTTGAAAATCAAACAAGTGTATGTCTGTTTCCCAGAAACAATAACGTGATGAATCATTGTGTCAAACAATGTGCATGTAATCCTCACTGATCTGAAAGATATGTGTGAGTATGTAATTTATGGCAGTGATTTTGATTAAGGCAATATGCAGCTAAATAATCTGGACAAATTATGCCCAGAAGAATAAATGTATGAGTTTGTAATGTATTACAATAATTTTAAACAACAGCAAAATACTTTTGGTAAATAAACTGGTATGGTACAGTTTTGTTACAGAAAGTAAAATAAATTTTGAAATTAAGTAATTGGGACTGAAGCATGTTTGGATTTTCGTCCTATTTTAAATGTGATGTGGCACTTTTATGCCAATTTTTTCAAACAATTTAAACAATAATAATCTTCTCTTTGTGTAAAGATTTGATTGTACTTAAAACCAATAAAATTTGAGACAAAAAACGTGTTTGTGATTTGACTTGAAATATTTATATTTCACAATTTGAAAAGTCATTCTTCATCTATTCAAATTCTAACAAACAAAATTTCAGTGTTATTTTGTCCACACAAGCTGACTTTATGTCTTTGCTCCACATCTGCCACAACACGTTGTTTTCATCCTCATTCAATTATGCTTGGACATAGGGACAAGATACTATGACATGTTAATATATAGGCCTCAGAATTCTTTAGACTGAACCTTTTGTGACCTTGTTCCAAGGCCAAAGCCATGGCCAACACAGGAACAACTTGTGAATGCTCGATTTCCTTCAAGATTGCAGCAACATAAACATGATTTTTGCTCTCACTTGTGCAGCTGTCTCTCATTGTTGTACTCTCATGCAGTTATAAATCAATATCTCACTGTTGTAATTATCTCTCACTTTTGCAGCTGTCTCCCACTGTTGTATCCTTCTCTCACTTGTACAGCTATATCTCAATTATGCAGCTGTCTCTTACTTTTTCAGCTATCATTCACTTGTGAAGCTATCATTCACTGTTGTAGCCTTCTCTCATATGTGCAGCTATCTTTCACTTATGCAGCTATCTCCCAATAATGCAGGTATTTCTCACCTTTGTATCTGTCTTCCTCTAATGCGCCTATCTCTTACTTGTGTAGCTATCACTTACTGTTGTAAGTTCCTCTCACAATGATGACTATTTCGTATCAGTTACTTTTGTGCAGCTAACTCACGGAGTCTGACACCAGGTGCCTTGTTCGTGGTGCCATCTGGCGATTCAAACCATTTTCATGGGAAGGAGGAAGAATATCATTTTCCTTCATAGTGTTCTCCAATCACCCATCGGCAAAGCCCAGATAGGTGATCTGGAGGGGTTTCTCGAACGTCCATGATCTCTACCAACTCCAACCAAAGAAAAGTTTGGTGGAGTTGATTGAGCTCTAGTGAAGTAAAAAATCGCCAGCTATAAAAACTGTGGTAAACCCGTTTAAACGTCAAAATTGAACCCGTTTCAACTGCCGTTAAAACGGGTTTGATTCAATTTTGCAGCTGGCGATTATTATCAAGTATTTATATTTTCTTTATTTAATGTTATCCAAAAAATAATCAAGCTTTTTTGTGAGATTTTAGACATAATCATACATAAAATATGAATTATCACTTAAACAGTTGGGTATTTAAAAAATCACATCTAAACGAGATTAAAACCAAAAAGCAAAAATCTCAGACCTCTCCAGATCACCTATCTGGGCTTTGCCGATGGGTGATTGGAGAACACTATTTTCCTTCATGATTTTTTTTCTCTTATTTGTAAGGGAGGCTGGGTCTTCATTCTCAGTCATAAGTGTCACCCTAGATTTGTATAAGAACTCTGGTTTGCTAATTACTTTTTGCCCCAAAAGTTCAAAATTAATTTTTGTTGATTATTTCAGTGTAAATTTCTGTTGTATTTTTAACTGATTTTTAACGTTGTAGAAACATCCATGTCAGTACTATTATTTCATCATGTTCATTGTTTTGCCATCTGGACAAAAGACATCTGCATAAGTGAGAGATAACTGCACAAAGGAGAGATGATCAAGCATGTAAGAGGCAATCACACAAGTGAGAGACAGCGATAAGTAAATCAACATTAAAGAGCCCCAGCTACGCAAATGAGAGACAGGTGTAAGTGTGTGAGAGAGCAGTGGCGGATCCAGGGGGAGAGGGGGGCTTTGGAGGCTAAAGCCTCCCCCCGCTTTTTTCAGAGCACATTTGAGCCACCCTCCTGGATCCGCTCCTGAGAGAGGTACACAAGTGAGATATCTGGAACTGATATCTGGAACATGAATGAGTGACAGCTTGACAAGTCACTCAGCTACACACGTTAAAAACAGATAAATCTGACGACAGCTACATAAATGAGTAATAATCATACAAGTATGTGAGAATTGCACAAGTGAAGAAAAAAATGAGATATCCTTACAAGGTGAAATACAGCTACATCCGACGTTAGACAAACAAAGAGAACTGACTAAACTTTACACAATTGAGAGACAGCCTCGTAATTAAAAGACAGCTACACAAGTAAGAGACACCCAAAGCAGACGGAAAATACAAAAGTAAGATATATTTGCATAAGTGATACAAACAACAACTTACCAAACCTTATACAGGTTATATAAATGAAAGACAGCTGCACAAGAGAGACTGCTGCACAAGAGAGATGACTGCACAAGAGAGATGACTGCACAAGTGAGAGATAGCTGCTCAAGAGAGACAGCTGCAGAAGAGAGATGGCTGCACAAGTGAGAGATAGCTGCTCAAGAGGGACAGCTGCACAAGAGAGATGGCTGAACAAGTGAGAGATAGCTGCACATATCAAGTACATAAATAACTAACTATACCTCAAACAGATGAGTGACAGCTACACAACTGAAAGACAGCTGCACAAATTAGACAGAAATGTATGTGATGTCTTACATATTTTAGTAAAATGGGTCTCGCATACTTTAAACATTTCTTCGAACTCAATAACTTAACTGGCTTACAGAGAAGTGTTCAAATAAAAGTATCCCAAAGTTTACCCTCAGATTCACTGAAACTAAAATATTATGATAAGATTTTTTTAATGTGAACTCCGCACATAGCTCCCAGCACTGGCGGTAACAGACATCATCTCCATAGAACATGATGGGTTGCTATGATGTCATGTCCTCAAAACTACACTGTCACCACCTCCATTCATTATGCCACAAAGTACCTCCTAATGGTGGTAGATGGAAGCACCCTCAGATGAAATGATTAACGACTTCACCCAAAGTAACTGAGTAAGGGAACTACAAATGTGGAGGTGTCAGGTGACAAATAGGAATTAATTAATGACTTAAATAAAAGAGGTCACGATGAGGTCATGCTTATTTGGGTGACTTTTATTTGTCATATAGCGAAACAGGGTATGACTGTCACCATGGCGAGGAAGACTCTTGTTCTGAATTAATAACAATATGTGCACTGTGTTTGACAATTTTTGGTAAAAGCTCATCTGTGAAGGTATAAAATGGGTAAAGTCAACAATGATTTCCAGACTGATGTCTTTGGCAACCAACTTGCCATAATGCACCTACAAATGTTTTCATTCAAACAAATGAAAGGTGGCAGTGCTGTATTGTTTGGGTGATACTTATGGTGTGATCTGTGATATTGATTTATATAATGGTGATTGATTTCATATGTGGATAATCATGATAATATAGAGCGAATTGAAATGGTGGACTAAATGGTTGAAAATTGCCTGATGTCCAGAAGATTAAAGTGGACAATTCTCCAATGTTATTTCATATTAAAAGTAATTGTTACATGGGATGTTAGGCATTTATCGACTGACTTACTACCACCATGTGTTCAGTGCTTTCGAAGCTTAGCTGCCGCTATCAAAATGATTTTGCTAACACACGACGTGCGAATGCACTCGCGACTATGCCCATTCAACTTTTTAATCTCCCATGCTGCTTCCAAACCGAAGAAAAGATCGGTATTTTTCTCAAGAGAAAAACACGTTATGGTTTGGTTGTTATGGGCTCAGAATGTGGCCTTTTTCTATATAAATGTCCATCTAACTCGAAGTAAGCAAGCTAAACTGATTAGGGGAAAGTTAGTAATGCTATAAAAAGTTAAGTGAAAATATTAGCAAAATTATACATGCTTGTATTTTTTATATTTAATTAAAAAACGAAATTGCTTCATGCTATATAGCTTGATATTATGTACATATATCCGGTCTATTTCAGATTTAGAACACTTTCTAAAACTTTTAGGTATGAAATCAGTAAAATGATACTTGACTCACTTTGTAAGAAATTATTTATTTCAATCACATATGTACACATTTCAGGGTGTAATCAGAGATGTAACACACACGGCTTTAACCATCAGATAATCTTGTCAGCTAAGTGCTCACAATATTGGCAAATATTCTGTTATCATGTATGGACATTTGGCGCAAGTCTGTTCTCAATACATTTACGTATTTAAAGGTAGTCATGATATGAATACCCTTCTGTAGCAGAGTTAAAGTCTATATAATGTGTCAAATGAATATAATTCTAGATATACAAAAACATAATTCAATATATGTATATTTATATATACACAACATCAGTTAACATAGTAATCATCAGTTTACATATAATAATCACATAAATCAATCAAACCGAATAGTCACCTTAGTTTAGTATATTTCATTATTTAAGAAAATAATACTGTCTGTATTTACAAATTGTATTTACATGTACTGTACTTTCCTAAAATGTCTTCACGTTGTAGTTCAAATGATCCTCTCTAGATTGACCTTTTCACCAATCCATTCGAGGGTTGTCATTTTAATTGGAACTGTGAAGTCATTTTTGAAACATACCGTAATTTTGAACATTTTACAGGATTTATAAAACAGCAATGAAACACATATACTTTTCAGGATTAAGTTTGACTGACCAATTTGGATATTGGAAGTCTCAAAATTGCGATCGAAATTATAGTTTTATAAGTTTATTTGATCTAAATTTTCCTCAGAGAAGTTTTCAATTAAAAATCCTAGAAGGAAACTATAATCTACACTATGTTCACCATGGAACTGACACACTTCTAACATTATATTTCATAAAGATATAATCCCCTTTTAACTGTTGGTAAGTTATCCTCTATCAACCTGAATTAATATAGCAGCATTATATAAATATATTACACATCATATACACACAGCTATTTACATTTGATTAAAAACCTATACATAATATCACACCAGTAGCTAGCTTTGCCTTTGTTGAAAGTGTAAGTCCGCTTTTGATAAAACCAGAGCTATAATGATAAGAATACAGTTGGGATAGTGATGTAAAGAGAAGGAAGACTCTGAAGCCTTTAAGGGTCTAGAGAGTCTTTGCAGCATCTCCATCTCAGCCACCTTAAGGACAGACAGCTCAGCATCTGTAACTATGGTTGGGTTGCGAGAATTAACCATGTAACTCAGTAGCTGGGCCGGCGACTCGCACATCTGAAACACCAAACACAAACTAATAAGATTAAGATGATTTCTAATAAGATTAAGATGATTTCTAATAAGATTAAGATGATTTCTAATAAGATTAAGATGATTTCTAATAAGATTAAGATGATTTCTAATATGTAAAAAAGGCCGATTTCAGAATAAAGCTACACGATCCCCCATGAGATATTAAATGATAGAACAATCCTCTAAACTTGCAACATGACCTCCGCGACTGAAACGAAATGCAAACAGCAAATTGCAAAACATAATCGGTTTCATGTCTGGCAATATTAAAAGAATTTAAAATTGTGTTTCATATGATATGCATAATAGTGTTAAGGATATTAGAATTTTAATCTTGCCTCTCTGATATCATCTGGTCTGCCGTATGTTGCCAGCTTCACCTCATAAATTATATTCCCAAGTTCATCATGGTAGATTGACAGTTTGCAGAACTGTAATGAAATGAGAAACAAATTTTAGAGCGCAATCGTAATGAGCTTCCGTGTTGGAGTGTTTTACCGTAATCTTTCAAAATATCAGAATTGAAATAAAATTGTTTAAAAGTTCTGATTTTTTTAAAAATATTTGTATTGGGCCTGTGATTTTTTTATTTGCTGGATATTTTGGTTGACTTGTTACACTGACCTGTTCTGCAGTGTCACCATTGAGTAGAGCACCAAGTTTATGAGCGACCTCTTGAGGCGAGAAATGCATTCCCGAGTTCCCTTCCAGTAGGTAGCGGTCTTGCACACTGTACCCTATGTGCAGAAACAACCCTGAAATAACAAAAAAAACCATCTGCATTTATATACCAATCTAAACATATTGGGGATTTCTTTATTTTAAAACAAAATACGGTGCGATATGAAATTGCTGCATGGGTAGGCTGCTTTTCCCAAGAGGCGTGGCCAATTATTTCCAAAGAAATGAGTAGAGTAAGCCGTATGGTGTATGGAACATATTAATATGGTTGATCAACTCTTTCAATATACCATTGACAAGGAATGGTATTGCCAAAACATCTAGGACAGGCACTCTCAAATCTGAGGTACTGATGTAGCCCATACTGTGGTTTTCAACATATGCCGTTCGGCGAATTAAACATTGTCGGAAAACATGCACTTCTTTAAGCACAGACGGACGAGGACAAAATAAACGATTGCTTACAAAGCAAACATGCCTTAAGTGCTTAATTAAGGGAAACTTGTCAAAAAATTAATTGTACAATAATGGAAAATGCACATAAGGGCCCATCATTGAAAGCGTCCACACCGATGTTGACTGCTTAAAGCACGTGTGCTTAAACTGGTGTTTGCACTAAAATAATCATCCTCATTGAAATACATTTGTTTCAGAAACTTCCAGATCGCAGTATCAAAATAGAGCACTTCTATCGTGAATGAAGCATCCGATGTAATAACACAATTCTGGGAATATCATATAAACAAACAACCAATTAACTGGGGTGTTAGTATATTGAAGAGGTTATTGTCACATAACTGTTTTGGGACATATTAAAATGGTAACGAGAATAAACACTACAGGCAGTAATTGGTTCTTACTAATATATAATTCCCTTCTCATCGTTGGATTGAGTCGGGAATATATGCATGCAGTACATTTGAACGCGAGTCCGGCTCTGGTTTATAAAGGGTTCAGGGGGCGACCTGCTGTTATACCTGGCTTTATGCAGAAAGTGCCCTTTGATAAAGGCACTCATAGCTTTTATCTCTACCCACTCATCATAGAATATTATCTTTGAATCTGAGAAGACCAGATGCTCCTTTTTTTGTTGCGTGAATGTATTATTATTTCAAAATGAAATATCAGGTAAGGTTAATATCGTCATATTAGAAATGAAATTTAGTTCAATAGCCATGCGTTCAACATAATGGTTACATTAAATATTTTAAAGATAATTGATGCCGTCATAACCATACCTGTGCGTTGTTTGTAGGGTAGTTTTTTCGGTCTTGCACAGACGATCTCTGCTTTGATACAGCGACATTGACCCCGGTCTGGGCGCACAAACCCTGACCCATGAGCTGTAAATAATACACAAATGTAGCTTGGAGAAGGCAAAGGGTTACCATATACTTGTTGTGTGAAGACAAAGGGGAGGGTGCAGTGAGCAGGTGTATATGCTATGCCGAGAAGATGCCACAATAGGTCAACAGACAGTCAGGAGCCTTGTGGTGCTACCATGCTGGAAGGTCACACTGACCGACAAATACAAGTAGAAATGTTGCTGAGGTCCAACGTGTACATACCAATAAAACCTGATCTTAGGATGTGATAGCCTAGGGTAAACCCACCTTTCCCTGGGAATAGTGGTATAAGATGGCCATGTTTACACACCACTCCTTTTATTTGACTTCAGACAGTGCACTTGTATTGGAGAAGTTAATATATAGGAGTCTCCGTGGATTCAACCTTGCTCACTGGCCTGAGTAGTTTAAGGTGTAAATATATAGTTTCCTTGTATTTGTATTATTTGCAGTCAACTTTGTAGAAAAAGGTATGGACCATGTGTTCTGTTCACTATTGTTTCAGGCAAATTCATTACCAATGCTGCATTTAAAGTCTTCTCATAAGTAATACTTTATTTTTAGTCCCCAAACTTCGGATTTGAAGATGTTGCACTTATTCCATAAGATATAATATAGTTGTAATGGATTTAACATTATGAACCATTCCATTTTCAATTTTACATCCCTTTTATCTCATCTTGTACAATTTTTCATCATTCTTTAATTTAACTGCCCAATACCATCATTACCTTTGTGACATGGTATGGTCTAAAAATGAATCTATCTACTGCCATTGTGCCAATGTTCCGACTAAGCCAAATACTATATACTCAAACCAAAGCGTTTTTTTTGCATAAAATACCATTTTGCATGGCATCCACTATGGTCAGACACTGAACAAATCGATTCAAACTGCATTGAACTCTCACAGTAAGAAAATGTTAAAAGTCTAAAAGAAAGTAGAACAAATGATAAAAAGAAACTGGCTCTTATATATTTTTCATGCACCAAAACCAGAGCTGTTGAAGCATGTGTATTTCACATGTACACAACGGTAAGAAAACCAATTTACAAGAAAATGACATATCATTTCAAAATATTTCTCATTGAGGACAATATCCTCACAGATTCAACTTAGAAATTATAGTGACTAAGATATTATACTTTCATAAACACTTAATAAAAAACGCTTCCTGTATTTCTAACGTCTAACACTTACCATACACTATGCTTTTCTCCTTGCATGACAGGGAGGGTGGGCAGGGGAGACGGCGACATGACATGGTGCCCTCCCGGTTACAGTGACATAAATCGGAGCACTCGCTGTCATTGTGGTACATCTGCAGTGCATAATATTACCTCTATTACTTTAGCCACACTGATTAGTTTTGTTACTGGAGAGATTCTATACCGAGATCATCTTGGGTGTGCTGGGATATTGCATGTTAGAAATTAGGAAGAAATCAGAAGCTATAAAACATTTGTGGGAAGCTGATACTCACCCTAATGAACGTTGGCATGTTCATATACGAAGGTATCCTGTGACCAAGATGGCGGAGACAATCTAAGGAACATAAAGTGACAAATTTAATATGAGAAAAATATAGAAATGATCTTTTTGCACCTTTTTTTGGTGTGACAACAGATATCAGTGCAGTACAGATGAATTGTACACCAGATGATATCGCCAAGTTCGTTTTGCTTGTAACCTTAAAAAATGCCTAATTCCGAGAAAGGTATACTTATGTGTATATATATAGAGGAAGGCTGTTTTTTTCTTAGATGCTCTCAAATTAAGAAATATGTGGCTTATTTTGTGAGCAAAGTAGCCTGTGATAAATGCCTGGCTGTGAAAGAATGCACCCCAAGCTTGGAAAAGCTTTCAAATGATTTCATCCTCAAAGAGCAGAGTTTGAAATTTACAGTAGCGAGCCGACGAAAACCATAAACCACAGTTTGCATAAAGTGGCAAATTAAACACCCGATCTTGCCTTATTTGGGTAATTATGGTAGGCGTATCCTTTGACTTCAAAGTAGAACTTCAGGATTCATTTGCCTTCCCCACATGTGGGCGTCTGTATCACGTGACGTTGAGCGTGCGCACTCGGACAAGACATACGTATTGCGAGATTTGTCCCCATTTTTTTTCTCACAAGATATACTGGTGTAATTGAAAAACAATGTTCTCCTTTAATTACGTATAATGCCCATACTGAGGATATTTCTAATATTTTGTTTAAAAGATTAAGAGAAACTGATTAATTTTTTTTCATATTAATTTCTTTAATAGCCATTTGCACACTAATATTTCCCAGAGGTCTTAGCAACATGAAACGTTTACAGTTTTACAAACAGGACTACTGCATTGGGCAGTTTAAATCATATGGGAGGAAGCTGGTGAAACTCAATGATAAAATGTCCATTTGTTCCTGTAAGCGTCGAGAGCACGAAGTGTGCGCAATTACAGCTCGGAAATTGGACAGAAACCTTACCCCAGAGGCAGACGCACTGCAGGCAGGGGCACAAGATTTTTCCTGTTTTAGAAATTTTCAAATTGACAAAATTGTAAAGAAGATACGGCATTTAATATAGGATTAGACCAAGTAATCTTTAGTGAAATGGGTTTGAAGACAGTTTGAAATTGATTTTGCCACCCTATGCATGTAGGGGACTATATCTACGTCCGCCAGATCCGGGACAAATTGTTTGTTCCGCCCACCAAACATAGAGTAGATTTTCTGCAAAGTGAGAAATCATTTAATTGTCTCTATTGAAAATAGGAGATATATTACACTTGATGGCCTGCATTGTTTATTCTGCATGGCGCTGAAGCATCCTAATGGGAAACTGTTAATAGTAAACACCACAGCTTAGAAGTAATTGTCTCCCTACGTGGTAGAAATGTCGAATTGTATACGTTTCTATTCCCTTGGAAGAACATCTAGACCCAAGTAATGAATGTTGTAAGATAAATGCTTTAATAAAATAGGTTTGTTATTAATTCTGGTCTGAATAGAATATTCTGCATGGGCTAAGTGATGACTTTGAGCGGAATTACACAAAGTGTTAATATCTTGTTCAAACGAATTTTTCTATGATATTGATTTAAAAAGTAATTACCTTTTCTTTCTGCTGTGGAGACCCCCGTGTCCTTCCACAGTGGTACAGACTTGGGCGTGGTGGTGCGCTGCTTGTTAAAATCTAACAGAGCCATTTCTGCAAGTACAATGGGGATAAAGACAAGTCATTAGAAAGATTCCTATCCATCAAAAAATTAATCATTCCATAACAGAACTGAGATTTTTTTCTTCACGATTTCATATTTGAAAGATTTGAAAGGACAGACGGATACTTCCAACATTAAAATACGGGAGACAAGGCGTTTATCATACGTTTTAGAAATGAACATCTTTGCATATAACTTTGGACGATTTCCCAATGATTTGACTACAGGAAACCACTGTTAGGTTCTACATCTGTTGGCTTTGTGCTTGGGTGTGTATAGAGTGATGCATGAGAATAAAGGCCGGTTACACTGATATATCCAATTATGTTTATTGTGCATACACATGGACTTTTAAGAAGGATATTATTTCCATTTGCCTGATGTATTCTCCAATAAGGGATGGTTATCACAAAATTACAGTTTTCTGTGCTTTAAGGACGAGGCCTTTGCTTCCTACTTAAGGAAAAAGCTAGATTCACTCTTCTTTTACTGCAGATTAATTAATATAAATGAGCCAATTTATACCGAAATCTTTGAAAAAACGGGACATTTCTTTACGGGTTATAACCCGACTTCTCTTTCGTTCCGTATACAATAATTGATGAATTGCAAGTTTCAATTTTGCGTAATGCCTAGTGCAATGTATGTCCACTCCTTGTGGGTGGCACGGCGGGTAAAGAGTAGACACACAATCCAATATATTAACTTCAATCTTTCAATCAATTTCTTTCTTTTCTGTAAATTGTACCACGATTGTCCACGAAAATTGTTCGTCTTTGAGGTTAATCGGAACTTGCAGGGGTAAAACGAAACGAAGCTCTGGTCTATGGCGTGTGTGGAAGGTGGGGGGGGGGGGGGGGGGGTATGGTTGGTGGTGACCATGTTGTTTATCGTTAGCCTGTAATCTCAGCTACTTTGTAGTCTCTAATTTGAAGAATGACAGAGGAAATGAGAGATATTCTTTATATAAGGTTAGAGTTGTATGAGGTTGCACTGTAGGGATCTACTTCTTTCTGCTCAGAGGTGAGTACATCAAATCACGCTGCACGGTCATATTATAAATCACCTGTTCACTATATCTATTTCATAGTGTGTGTATTTATATACAATTATCATGTTGCATTTAGTCAAAGTCATAGCTTATCAATCTATTATATTATAATTGATTAGAAAAGCATGTGAATTGATTAGATAAGCATTTGGATATAGGATTGATTAGATAAGCAATAAGACGTAATTTCCTTTTCCTAAATGACATTGTTTTTATAGTTTAATATTGTGTTATCCATATTAGTGTTACATTTCAAAGTGCACTCAATTATTTGTAACATTACATCCAGGAGTGATGATCAGGCATGTTAAAATGAGTAATATTCATAAGATTTGATTGACAAAAATGTTGTTGAATGTTGTAAATCAGAGACCTAGCTGTGAGATATTATCATAAATATTCTAAGGATGTGACTGACCTTTACACACGTTATAGTGCTGTAATCTTCTCTTAGCCTGGACGCACCTGGTCAAGTCATCGTCTTCAAGGTATGCGCATGTGCAGTTGGTGGTCAGAATTGTACCCATAATTCCCACCTGTGCATTGCGGCACATTGTCGGTCCGGCTGAGCAGCCACCGGAAATCTTGTCATACCTACAGTAATCCTCATAGGCGTGCCATCTTTGTCTGAAATGGATGTCATACGAAATATTTCATAAATAGAGTATGATGATGTCATTCGCCTACAAATGTGTGGCCTGACTGTGTGATCTAAAATATCTGCAACCAATGATGCATTCTAACGAGCAAAATAAATGTTTTCAGAATTCAAGTTTCACACTGAAATCTGATTATGTCTCAGAAATATTACGACAAAACATAAATGTGTGTTTTCTTAGCTCTGATCTATAACTAATTGTCTTCTATATTCTATGTATAGCACTTAATTCTACGTTGCTATATACTCCACACTATTTTCAGCTTTTATCACGGACATATTCTGTCATAAACCGTAATCTAGGCCCTTCTGTGATCTACATTATACTACATGTAAAAAATCTAATGTTTTTCCTTAGTCTCCATCTAATTCCCTCCAGTTTATTCCATTGTACACTACTATATATACTTTACAATACCTATCTCACAATTCTATATACTTAGCTCTCCCCCATTCTTGTTAAGCCTTTAGGGATCTACCGTACATTGTGTTAATAAGAGGAATTATACGTTAATATACAGACCTGCAATCTGGGTCCATTTCACAATTGGCTATGATGTCATGACATGATGGCGGTGGAGTTACCACTGTGGAGCATGTTGGGTAAAGGCCTTGTCTGATGGCTTCACATTTGTAATCACCAGGAATACACTGACAGAAGAGCAGAGCATGAGTTCTTTCAGGCCTCACCAAAAGGTAAAAGTTCTGGATGGAGGTGAGACAAAGTTCTCTGTTGCAGCGATTGGTCCTTGTGTTCCATACACATGAGCTCATGTAGGCAGCCATCTTAAGTCGACATGTTGGATCGGAATTGCAGCCAGAGAACCCAGGGACACATGTACTTTCTGCAACAGATTATCATCTTACATATCAATAGCATGACTGCAGCGTGATTGTGATGAAACTTTTTGTATTCTCATGTCAGACTTTGTCAAGACATCTAAAACTCTTTTGGCAACCTAATCATTTTATCACCTTGGCTCAATTTATCATAATAGCTAACAATAACTTTAACTTTTTACGTCCTTGTGAACCAATTTATCAGGAATATCGAATATTGAATTACTTTTGTCAGTAGAAGAATAAGATTCTTTACCTGTGGGTACGCCATTCTGGTTCCATGTTGATATCATTTTCCCGGGTTGGGGAGTGGCTGTGGATGAAACAATTGACAGCAACTCATCATATGATGTAGCTAGGGATTTGGTGGAGTGGATAATGTAGGGAACCGTCACTGTAAATATAGAGATTCATGTCATGAGGAAAGGCTTTTATTTTATTTCTAACCGTAACTGGAAATATAAATAATGCAATGTAGAAATGTTATAATGTGGAAGGTCTGTAGAATAAGTGGCGCATCCATGTTTCCTTTTCCATTTTATATAATTAAAGCACCATTCAAAAACAAAGAGCTTAAATTTTCATATATTTACTTCAAAAGTCCAAAATGAGTAATCAAATTAAGGCAAGGGAAGAATCATTGAAGTTGCATCGTGCATGAAATACATATAGGCAAAAGCTGGATCTTTTATTCTGTTTTAAATGGTTTGTTATGTAATAATGGATTAATATAACATCATTTATTACAGTATGGGAATCGTATCTTAATAGAACAAACACTGAGCTGTTATATGTCAGCAATTTGTACTGTTATTTAGGTAATGTAGAATGTGCTGTAAAAATGCAACAAAAGTTGAAGATATTTTACAATAACTTCTTTCAGTGAATGTCGGAAAGTTTTGATAATAAGCATTCACCTATATCATATCACGTTAATTGTAATCCAAGCAAGTAATATCAGAACATGAACTAAAGTTTATTTTAGATATCATGTTTCGAGATTTGTTCATGGTATACTGTTTAACAAATAAAAACACCAATAAGGTAAAGATAAGGATTTACTGACGAATAAGTTCAATAATTATGATAAAAAATATAATGTAAATGTAAAAAAATATTCACCTCATCAACTCTGTTAAAATAATTGTCACGAATGCAAGGTTGACGTTTAAATATATGACCCAAAATGGGTTCATAAATATGCCAAATAAGCTGTGATAAATACCAGTTGTCCTACAAGCCAGGATATGAATATAAGAAGCCCTTGATATCAAATCACCCATGCCTACTTATCCCTGTGGTGCTTTATATATGAAATAATTTTGCATTAATTTTCACTTCACGGAAAATTGGTTATAATTTGTAGCGGATAAAATGAAAGTATAAAAGCTTTTCTAATTACATGAAATCTATTTGGGAGTATATTTTATGCAATAATAGACTACATCTGCAAACTTCCACACTTTTCCCCTTGGTATTCTGCATTAATTGCATTTGTAAAACACTACACTTTCAATAATATCATCATTTGCCATACAGAAAATGCACTGCATTGTGTTCGCGCCTATTCGATATAAGCTGTCAACAGCAGCCATTAAATGCCATTTCTTCCTGCATTCTGAAGTGGAATATCTTATTATGCAATGGCAAATAAGCTACTAAATTATTTAAGACTGGCCTCAAGCCAGGCGGCCACAAGACCAAAGAACACAGGCCTATCACAGTGTAGGAATAAGATGGTGTCTTCACACAGTGGTATAGATCTCCAAACCTCTCAGTATATGCCCTCAAGGTGCACACACTATATGATAATTCGTGGCATCTTTGATAATGCCATGAAAAGCTCTCATCACTCCTCTGTGGTAATAATATGGGTGATATATGGCTCATGCCGCGTAATCCTTATCTTTTTCCTTCTCAATTAAAGGGCAATACGAACATATCATATTTTGACATTTATAGACCAACAAAAAATATATATATTTTTTTTTTGAGAAAATAAAAAAAGCTGCATTTTCATTTCTTTTTATTAAAACAAATCAATGTTAACAGAAGGAAAGGAACTATGATTTTAAGTTCTATTTTTTTATAATTCAGTAGATTTTCAAATTTACAATACACTGGACATAATATGAATATTTGACTCGGCTTAGAAATGTAAAAGGGTAACAATATTTTGAAACAAACATGTAATATTTAATATATATATATATATATATATATATATATATAAATATATATATTTCCTTTCAGTTACAAGAAATGGGATAGAGCTAGCTGTATGGGTTGTACCAGAGGGAATGAGACATATGTCAGATAAAGGTAAAAACAAAAGAACTAGCAAAACACTCGCACCTATGACGTGTAACTGCCCTAGGCACCGATCGAGGGACAAACAATGGTTAACGTTCTTGAAAGGTAGAACTCTTGTAGAATACAGCTTTTTCAAATATCGCGACAGCACTATATTCGAGTGAATCTAGTATGTGGATTGTAGCAATTTGACTATGGCACACATTTCACAATACTGGTATTAAGATAACATCGTGCGTCTTTTACAGACCGGCTAGAGGTTATTTCATTTAGTGTAATCAGCTACACATTAAACCCTTGTAGAACACAGCGTTTTCAAATATCGAGACAGCACTATTCAAGTCAACCCCCGCTTAACCCTAGGGTGAAATATGGTGTTAGAATAGATTTTAAAATGTTAATCCCCCAAACTGGCTGGTCACCTGATTAGGTCTTCTCTAAGAGAGGGTGTTTTTCTTATGCAAAATAACAGGTCATGTATTTTAATTTTCAAGAATACATTTTAATTCCTGAAGTTAAATACATCATATGTGTGAGCCACGATGTTAAACCTGATAACAGAGCATATTGCAAATATATATGCCTTCCTGTGGAACAGCTTTCCTCTTTGCGCTCATCACGCCAACATTCATCAGGGAAGTGTAGCGGTGATTTGCATGCTTCTTGACAGGTTCCGTGAAAGGGATTATCGGGCAAAAGCAGTGGAGGTTTGCGTTGGTGAATTTATTTTTTGAATTAGCAGGCTGCAATTTTCTTTTGAATAGGAGATATTTACAGGTCATGGTTAAAATGGAGCCTGGAAAGTTCATCGTAGCCATTGGTGCACATGATACTTTTTCTAAGATCTCTATTGATCATAGCACATCAGATGCTTTTAATCAAAGTGAGTCAATGCCAGCGAATTATGTCTCATGAGACAGCATTTCAGTGTTTTCTGTCCACTTCCGGTTCGGTTAGACGTTGTGGGCGATAATAAGTCGTATCACACCATAATTTACTTGTCACTTTGCTGAAAGCTGGAGCCATATTAGGCCTTCTTTCTCGGTGGATCATAATAGCGCATGTCTGATTATCACCATGTGCATTGCAAAGTGGTGTCAATTTCTGTGTCAATAGAGAGTCATTGGCGCCACACCCCGGCCTTCATGTCGATTTCCCTCGCCCCAGGAAGTGATGAGACTCTACCAAACACCCTAATGGGTTTATTCTACAAAATATATTGATGAAACCTGGATGCTTTAGAGTTACGAACCAAAATGGCTGGCACTGCTTCAAGGGTTAACAAAACCAATGTTTGATTATCTAATTTTCTTTTTGTAGGAATCTTTCGCGGTCTGTCATGCAAAATTCTAATTAGTAATGGATTTAATGTGAAGGCAGTCTGGGACGGGTACCATCGGTTGGATGTGCAGAAATGGCGCGATTACAAACCATGGCGGTCAGGGCCCATATGACTGTGTCGTCTGCTCAGGGGGTAAACCACGTGACCATGGTGTAATGGCAAATTGCTGTATTGATGTGGTCAAGTGACAGCAACTGTGAATAAAACTGATATGAAGACATGCTATCGGATGATTTGTCCCACTTGACAACTACGTATATTGCTTTATGTTGTCTGAGTGCAGTCTGCATGTGAAATACTGGTACAGCCTGATTGGTTGGATATATCGGACGTATCTTACAAGGTCATATGCATATGCACCAGACGATGGCGTATCTCACAAGGTCATACATACATATATGCACCAGACGATTCTTCTGAACTTGTAATGTTGATATGAGGCAGCCAGTGTTGAATAATGTCTATTTCTTGTCTAGGTTGTAGTACTTTAAAGATAATGCGTATTGCAACTTTATCACGTCCGAAAGCTGTGTGCATAACCTTCACATGAGTGGAGAGTGTGTTATTAATGACCCTTACACTGTGGTATCAGTGTTTGCAGCCTCATCCCAACAACACCCATCAATTATTGGTTTAGAGAGAAAAACAATATAGAGAGTGGTGACAAGTGCAATAAGTATGGGGTGGTAGGTCTGTGCAGCCATAATCACCCTCAAGTATGATAGATACTGGTCAAGTGTGATGGAGTATGGACACGGAGTAGCTCAAACTACAGGTCACGTGACCTTATTGGACGCTGGCATGCTAGGAGGTATACTGTTCTCGTCGCTAAAGGCATGGTCGGGACAGAAGACTGGATGACTGTTCCAGTGGCTACTTTCCACGAACGATATACAATTATTTCAGAATATGGTGTGTGATTGCATAAACGAAGGTCACATTTCAATTTAGACAAGACATGTTTGTTGAAGACAAGTTAATCTAAACGCTTTCTATGAAATATCAATGAAAAATAATGCACGAGTGAAATTTTAAAAAAATACAAGTTTTTCTTTTATGTGGACTTCATGTGTTAGGCATAAGTAATCGTTTTGACAATCATGTTTTACAATATTGTATTACCTTATGTCCTTTGTCTTACTTTTTCTACAGACAGAATATCAATAAATTCATTAAGGCCTTCCCATGGTTATATATCCATTCCTTGAGTTTGAATCAAGAACAAAGCCTACATTAACCTATTGATATCACCACTGTATGGCGCTTGGCAGGCTTTTGTACGTCATCAATCACCATTATCTCATCCTACCTATACTGTTGATCCAAATGTTATTAAGCGCATCAGTTACTCTAACACACCATCCCTTAATGCAAATATATATATATATATATATATATATATATATATATATATATATATATATATATATATATATATATATATATATATACAAAACGCTCTGAAAAGACAGATATTGTTATATTTTTTATTTAACATTGTTATATGACCTTGTGTTATTATTCCCATTTTAGTATGAGTGTGTTTGAGTTATTTCAAAGTGAGGTCGTAAGAGGTAAATAGGGGAAAAAGATGCTTTAGCACCGAGTAAAAATAAAGCAACTTGTCCTTATGTTCGTGCAGGTTCGGTGCATTCGTGACAAGCAACCTGATCCAAATCGAACTTTAAATGAAAATGCTCTTAATGTCCAGACTTCAGATTGTTTAAAAGTCCATTAATTAAGTTAAAGTTACCACTCTCATACCTCATGAGAGGCATTAGCACTGTGCTGATAACATCCGACATCTGAGATAAAGGGCGCTGAAAAAGGTTTTATTTCACTCTGTGCAACTATGTCCATTATCCTTGTTTACTCAATGTGAGAAGTATTATCATCTTGAGAAATGAATATCTAACTTTTGCTGAGATTTACGAGAACTATAAAGCATATGTATTTATTATATTAAGAGTAATGAATTAAAAGTGATATACTTTAGTGCTTGCATATGTTTCAATCAGGTTTGCCCGCAATTTTAACTAGTCTAAGAATTGTCACTGGCAGTGATTGGACCCGAACCAACCTAATGCAGTATGCCCTGGTGTATAACTGTTATCCCACATGGATTGAACTTAATCAAAAATAATCTAATATAAATATATACTTTTCAATTTTCCTCTTTATAGGGCAATTGCTTTTCTCTTCTTCTCATTTTCGCTCAAGCTGTTTATATATGCAATGATTGTAATTTGTGTGAGACAATTCTGAACGAAGGCGATGGTATGGGATTTAGATAACGAGTGACAAAATATATAGTGCTATGTACTTTCCAATATGTGCCTACACGACTGGAAGCTTTTTTAAAAACAAAAACATACAATTAAATCACAGAGGACGTGAGTGAAAATAATGTGGTAAGTAATTATGGAGCATCTATTTTTCTTTTGACGAACTTCATCTATTGTCTTGTTGACAGTCCTCGGCTGCAGTTTCTCGTGGGAGGAATGATCCTGTTTTTGTTTTTTCCACTCGGGGCATTTGGTGGATGGGGCGGCAAACAGGAACAGGGGCAGATGGGGAATCAGATTCATCGTCAGGCCTATGATATAGTCTCACAAAACCTTATCCCAAATATAATACGCCAACCTATTTATCATTGTCGGAACTTATTATATATATGGCTCGATATTCATTTGGACGCATTTCATTAACGTTTTTATGATCAACTTAGTGACAAGATTTTTGTCTTTTAAAAGATATTATAATGGTGTGTTGTTAAAATATATTTTTTCACAATAATAATTTTTAAATCTTGCATTTGGTATTTTGACCTAGATATTAAGAATTGAAAAATATTTATCTTTCTTTGGCCTCGATCCCATATGTTTGTGTCAATTTTAATATGTCTACATGGCAAACTTGCACAACATTGATTTGCGCGCCAAAATTAGACTGCCATCAGCATATAAAATAATTACGTATAAAACTTCCAATGTCATTTACTGTTCCGTCTATATGTCGATTTGAACAAAAAATGAAAATGAGTTATTCTGAAAGATCCAGAACTGTGTAAAAAGTCTTATCGACTGGTTTTTGCTTGAAATATTGTTCATTATTCAAGGTTTGTAAGGTGCAAAGCAAAGACATGATAATTCTGAAATAATTACTTACGAATTGATTTGGGTTGAAGAACATCCATGAAGGATATGACTTTTTTTTTTACTGCGCCTTACCACAGTAATTTATAGACATCAGGCATTGAGTTTATGAATAAACATGATTACATTATACATAGATATGTTTCGCTCTTTACCTGTTAGACCCGTATGTTGGGCCATTTTTTATCAACTTACAGCAGTAATTCTTTTTGTGCTTTCACAACTCGACCACCCCAATACAAATGATTTTGCCGGTGAAATAATACGTGCGAATGCTTTCACGACGATACTGCATTTAACCTTCTTTTCTCAGACGTTAGTTATCCAGTTTCCGATATATGTCAATCATAATCCTATTTCAAATATTGCATGTTAACCCGCGAGTTCAGAGTTATAGTAAACCAAGACTCTAGAGTTGTATAAATAGTACAATTATAATGTGAAATATATCTGCTTGTCCTGGTGTGAAGTTTGCATTTATATTTGAAGTACTTGTATCTTGTTACTTCGCTTACAGATTTCATGAAACAGGAGAAAACTACACATTTTGTGAAAAGTAAAAAATATAACCGTTGTTTTCACACTTTTATGTTGAAATATATCCAAATTTAAACTAGGAGGATTTCTATTAAAGTAAAGCAAAATAATACCAGTATAGCCAAGACTAACATGTTGGCACGCTCTTGAAAGCACTGCATTCTGGGAATTTGGGTGTCCTGTGACATAGCAATCTGCTGCTAAGCTCACTTAAATGTCTGGGGTAGTATTTACGCACAGAAGGATGCATTTGTGTTTGAAAACTATAGGTTCTTTTCTAAATTTGTCCCCAAGTAAATTCTATTAAAGGCGAGCAATCTCTGCACTACTACAGAACCTCTGAAGCATCAATTGCCGTGGCCACGTTTAGTGTCGTACAACAAAGTGATTGCATGCAGTTTAGTCCTGTGAACAAGGTCTTTCTTGCAAGACTCCACAGGAGGTATCATCCTGTTCATGTAAAACTATATCTTATCTGATGTACTGTTTCCTGTGAGTGCGGAAGACCCTGAGGCAGGACAGTGTGTGTCTGTGTCACAGTTGACTTTCACTGAGTACACCGCAATCGACTGATTTGTTTCTGCATGCGTCGTATTAGCGCGCTCTCTGTTGTTATCCAAGAGACTTTGTCAAATAATTTATACATGTGACGAGATAACGAAAGAATGGCTTTGTTAAAATTTAAATCATTAGTGTGCTTAATAAAGAAAACGGCAGGCCCTAAATTGGGATTTAAGTCATTTCCCATGAAGTTGGAAATTGCCATTGCATGATGAAATATTTAAAACGTAAAAATTTCCTAAACAATGAGGATCAATGAAATCAAAGTAATAAGTTGCAATAGCTTGTTGTCAATTTTCTTGACAAATGTTGAAATTGATTTATCACTCGAGTTTAAAACTCAACGACAAGCAAAGAGCTTTATTTCCGACTTCTCATTCATGCAATTCCAGAGAAAACAGAATTTAAAACACAGTATTCAAAATGTAATATTGAAACTTACTTACAATGTTTACCAAGTTCTAATACAGAACTCACTTAACAAATTTATCAGATTAAATCATTTTTTAACAATTCGTGCAGGTTTGCTGGAAAAGCATTTTTCTTATTTGATGAATAATATTAGTTGGTGTTAAAGTATAGTATTCAGATGGTTCATTGGGATTTTCATAAGACTCAGTAATTTATATCTCTCAGACAGTTTCCTTTAAAAGTTATATTGTGCTGAGAACGGTCTATTGCAAGTAAAAATGAACTATCCAGTTTATAATGTGTGTTTTATATATCTGCCTGAGCGTTATTTCTTGATACTCAGTTTACTAGTATGCTTTTCATAATTTGCATCGTGAATATATGTCTTACTCATTTTGACCTTTTGAAGTCTCAGTATGTTGTGTATCTCGGTTTTTCATTATTCCACATTTTCTTGGGTATACATGTGCCATTCTGTATGACTGTGGTTAGTTTCATAGTGTGGTTAGTTTCATATTAATTTGGGCTTTTCAGTAGATTTTTTGGATTTTCAATACATTTTAAAGAAAAAAAGATTTTGTGGAGGAAACAAAACGTTCTTCTGGAAAATGGAAAAATGACAATGTTTCGCATTTTTTCCAGCCAACAGAATTTATGTCATATGTGGCTGCATGGAAACCATAAGGACATTTAAGAAGCACCTTTTAGGTTGAATAGCACATTTGATTAAATATCTCAAATGATTTACAGATACCCGACGAAAATATATTACTTCTCGTGCGTCATTTGTGGTTCCAGGAAGATATCCGACAATCACCAAAGTTGATTGATTACTTGAAAAAGTCTAGAAATGTAGGTAAATTATGATGGAAATGATTGGAATAAAATATCTGATATTTTCCACATTATTCCCTTGATCACTGCAGTGCCATACTTTATTACATTCCGTCTACATGCTTGTTTGCAGACTATTATCGGTCATTCCAATGTAAATTGTTATAAATCACATATGGAATTCCAGGTGAATGCCTAATGTAGGTATGGCATTTAGATGCAGTGCCCTTATAGTTTCTCATATAAATGAACAGTGCCTTTTCTCGACCAACTTTACAACAATATTATATTCATCGGCTGATTAAAAGTATTGGGAACAATGAAAAAACAAGAAAAAAGGCACTGTTATAATTATAGGTCAAATCTTCAAACTTACCAAGGCATGTGTTATTTGCAAGTCTGTCCTGGATCCGGTCACATTTCTTGCGTGTCTCGTATCGTTTCATGTGACACTGGCACTCGAATATTGCTGAAGGTCTGAGCTTCTCAATGGTCTGGAAACACCCCTCTCTGGTGATGGAGGCAAGAAAGATGAAAGGCAAATTAGTCACCCATACAGGAGAGTACCAGCTACATTAGCATGGCCCAAAGGCTCAGAATAAGTTCAGCTATTGTCATAGGCAAGGAAAAAAGAACTTTGAGTTACTCTGCCCTGCCCCTTTTCCTAGTGCTTCATCTGGAGAGTTTGATAAAGCTAATTTACATTTGGGCTTGTAAAGATCGCTTGATAACAGACTCTACACAATTCTGGTCTTTGTTGCCAATCAAGTGTAACTAGGGGGCTTTCTGGTACCAAAAGCAGACTGAGCCTCCCAGTAACTTTACAATAACTGATTGTCTGAAATTGCAATAAGAAACTTTATACCATAAACATTTCTTTTTAACTATCTTGTTTTATTTATCAAAAAGCCTCCATGCGTGTTTTTTACTTGTTTTTCCTATTCAACTCCAAGGATTGTACTTTGAAGGCTTTAGTGGTTGGTTACATCAATAGAGGAAGGCTTTCGTGGATTGAATCTGCACAGTATGCAGTCAATCTACTGTATTAAAGCGCAACTCACAAGAGATGAGACACAAAATCAAAAGAGGCGGGGTATTGATTTGATTCAGGTAAATTCTTATGACCAGAGACTTGAGATGTTTTGGCTGACAAATCAAGCCATGACATTATCAGGTGGGGTGGTAAAGATAACACTGTCACGAGTACAATAGAGCTTGATTTATGCGGTGTGTGTGAGAGATTGGCTACCGATACAGTGTCTATCAAGCAAGCCAGGCCGGCTAAGCCTAGTTTACTGACTTCTAAGCTATCAGACGAGGCACACGCCATGGGCGGGATTACCCAACACAACCTTCCTCAACCTAGACGTCTCTTTGCTTTTCGTATATCTAAATAACCTCTAGATCTGAATTCTAGTTCATTCCTAAGTGAAGGACATAAGCGTTTTTGTGTAATGTAATTTGTAAGATTTTGACAAGAGGCAGCATTTGAAATATCTATCGAACCTATGCCTAATCATATAAAAATATATAATAAAAGGATTCGTAAAAAATATCTATATTTGCTTAAATAATTTCATTTTTATTATCTGTGCATGGTATGGTTGTGAATCTATCGTCAGTGAAGCATCAGTATAACTTTGTTAGGTTGATTATTGAAACATATAGAAAGCTCTCTTTTGTTGCCAAAGTCAGAGCAGTCCTGACAATCTCAGAAGTAGGAAATGGTAGGCATCAGTACAATGTGGTGTGACTCAAGTCATTTGGCTCAGCTAGGCGAACAAACGTAAAGGGGACCTGAGGGGAATAGCATACCATCTGGAAAGGTTCCAAACAAATAAATGTTACCTATATAAAACAGCACATAAAACATTACTGGTATTAATTGGTATTGTCGACAGGCACATAAAACTGAACAGATCGGCCTCCGAGCCCGATATTTTAAGTCACTCTGCAAGAAGTTGGCATCGCTTCCGGTGTATACACTTTGAAAGTGCTTTTCATTTGACGTAAAAATAGGTACAAAGTTGCCAGATTCCTAATGGCTGTTGATCATGGTAATAAACATGTAGTAATGTTGTAATGAAATAGGACATATCTGTATAACATATTCTCTATTATGTCTTTAAAATTTCAAAACAGTGTTTTGTAAAACTATGTTGTCATTTTTAATGTGTATCAATCTAAATCCCTCATGACAAATATTCAAAGTGAAATTGTTTAGGATAGGCTTTGGGAGTACATAGAATAAGGAAATGGTGAACGATTTTGGAGTAGGCTGTGTTACTGTGATATTTACTTTGGAATAGGCTGTACATGTATGTCAGTCATATTCAGACATAATTGGTGGAATGGACTTATGCCCATAAAATCGAGATTTGCTAAAGACTTTGCAATGATCATGATCCGTATATCAGTAATATCTGTAGACTTTAGAATGGACTGTACGCCTAAAAGTAGACAGTGCTCACTTTGTACTGGGCTAAATGTCTATATATTGATGTGGGACAGACTTCAAAATGGGCTATATGTCTATATATAGATGTGGGACAGGATTTGGAATGGGTTGTATGTCTATATGAAGATGTGATGGAATGGATGGAGTGTCCATATGTAAATGTGGTGTAGACTTTGGAATTGACGGTATGTCTATATATAGAGGCGGTGCAGACTGTGAAATGGACGGTATGTCTATATATATATACGTGGTGAAGACTATGGAATGGACGGTATGTCTATATATAGATGTGGTGCAGACTATGGAATGGACGGTATGTCTATATATAGATGTGGTGCAGACTTACCTATCAGGCGAAACACAGACTCCTCGCTTCTTGTTTTCCTGACAAAGCCTCCTGAAATCTGTCAGCGTGTCTCGGCAATGCCTGTCCAAAAGACAATTCTTCCTCACTCCAATACATGAAATGTGATTCTTGGGCAGATCCTCGCTATCGTCATCCATGTCATCATCATAGTCATCGAAATCATCATCATAATCATCGACGTCTGAATCTGTTTTGCTTCGCTTCTTATTTGAGGAGACGTCTACGTGGTACCACCCTGCCCCGCTGTCCTCGTACCTCGAGGTCGGAGAAGGCGTCGCTAAAAACAAAAATGGATAATATCATATACACAATGGTCATGGCCTTGATATTAATGTAAAATCATTCAAATATTCATTGCGAAAGTCGAACCAATGCAAAGCAACACACGTTTTGTTCTCTGTAATATTTCCAATATGGTATTTTGTATTTCTATTAAGGTATCAGAAATCTGTATGTGTTGTATCTGAGAATGTATACATTATAGTTGGTCATAACAATACTCTCCTCGGCACATCCTCGATTAATACCAAGTTCTGCAAATTTAGATCAGGATTGACAATTTTAGGAGACCACACCCAGTTCAAGCTTTTTTTAGCAGCCGATAGACAATTTGTCAAATATGTCATCACATTTGTAACATGGCCAATTGGTGTCATTGCTATTATTATCCTAAGTGGGTGCAACAACAACTGAGTTGAGAATTTAGTGACATGTATACCAAAATAGCCAGATTAAAATAGTTTTAGCAAAGGATGGACCATTAATATTCAAGGAAGGAGAAAACAATCTTGACTTTTACCTTCTTGTGCAAAGCTATTGTGTCAGGTCTCACCATGAAATGACTGAAGTAACGTGAAAAGTGATGTATAAACCCTGAGTAACCTGGTATATCAATGGTATACTTTTTCAACCAGATATTCCCCTCCCTCTCCCAAATTATAAATGATCCTTCCTAAATTACTTTAGGACATATGCAATGAGCACGTGTACACGTGTACAGATGAATTTTTGTGCATGAGTACGTACATGACCCAACCAATTGCCTAACTATACGGTAACTGCATGCTAATATGTGGGGAAAACGCAACGTATTGTGGCAGAGGTAGTATATGACTCTACCTCGTCATGAAGACTATCATAACAATAGTTGCTGATTACAAATCTAGTCAAGATGTATATTTCTAGTCATCCGAGCAAGCACCAGATTGAAGGAGGCACTAAATGACCTTCTGGTGTCAATATTGTGCTAACAAAACATTGATTTATTCCTGGCCCTCAATATATATACTGAGAATTCATTGAACCAGTTTTGCATCTTTCATGATATGTTTATCCCTGATTAATCTTTTCTTCTCGGATTAATCTTCGGAACAACCAGCTGAATGTTTGCTTTTTTATGATCTTTTTAATTATGATATCTAAAGAGTTCAAGAGGGTTTACCCAGCATATATCTGAACTGATGTCAGTCAGTTCATCAGATTCTACTATCAGTTTGCATTGAATAAGACACCCTCTTCTTCTGTTGTTATAATGCATGGCATGTCCTTGTCTCGGTGCAAAACGTGACTTTCAGTGGCAGGAAACGAAACGACAGACGACGAATGCGACACACTCTTCGTGATTAAAAATAAGTGAAAATCGATCAATATGATATGTTTAGAGTACCTCTCATGATGAGACTAAATGGTGTGTTCTACCTTTTCATGGGAAACTAGAGCGTTTCCCAACTTCTATAATCGTAACCCCTGGAGTTCAGTTTAATTCTGTTGTGCTTATGACTGAATAGTGCATCTGTTGGGGATTAAAAAAATAATCTTAATCTTAAAATCTATACGCGGTTTCAAACAACGTCTATAGTGAAGCCGGTTTTATTTCCTACTTTAAACAGCACATGCAGAAAACAGTGCAACCCGCCTAATTATATAAGATAATTATCATATATTTTGACAAAGTTGTGTGTTGTCAATAATTTAAGAAGTAATCTATAAAGAATGTAGGCGGAAGCGCTAGAGATATAGACATAAAGAGGAACTGATGTATGATCAAAGTAGAATTTTTTATGAAGAATGGACACAATCTGTGATAGAGTTTCTCGCTGACATGGCGGGCAAAAACCCCTAATAAATATAACTTCATTATCTCTCCAACGCTTTACGGTTTCTTTTTCAACAATGCCGACCAAGCAAACAGTTTTGGATGAGGGACAAATTTTTATATTTCCCTGGTGAATGTTGGCGGAAGAAGCATGCAAAAGTGTGATCCAATTTTTGTTGTTGATTTTCGTAGTGGTGAGGCCTTTGCATGGGTTTTCAGATGCAATGTTATGATCGTGCGCATGGCCCAGCCAGAGAGGCACGGCGATGTATAATAATTAGTGACAGAATGCCAATGCTCGCTGACAGATGTCAGACATAAGCTACTCATTCCTGCTTGCCTCTCCCCACTTCACCACTACTAAGTAGTTTTTTTTCAGTTAGATGTAGCTTGATACTAATGCACGCTCCGATCACCACGGACCTAATACCGCTTGACACCGGACCTTCCGAGGTGCGCCTTTTTCTTTTAAGGTTAGATCCTGTAGGGGTTTTTATAACAGGATAACAATGCAAATGGTACATTGAATGCGATAAGGTGAACACATTTCCTTTTAAGCACCAACTCTTTGCTTTATTATATCAATGCTGACACCCTTAAACAGGAAAAAGGAAAATTCTTAGGAGTGTCTTTGATCATTACAGAAAGCCATGTTGAACATACTTCAAATCTAGAAAGTTTAGTATTTTTACCATAAAGATAACTATCATCAAATATTACATATCATTTTCATACATGCCCGGAATTTTTGCAGCTTTATATAGTGCAAGATAACGCTTGTCTCATCCTCCTGCTCTTTCTGATTAAAGGTAACTGGCTAGGCAGACAACAATAATGAAGAATACGTGAATTCTTGAGACCTTATATTTTCTGCAGGGAAGGGAGTACGTCGTGATTACTGAGGTTGCTTTAATTACACTTTCAATTACTGCTATAGCTGCTGCCAGCTAGGTATTTCCATCTTCTTGTGAGTTTTTGTGGTTGATGAGTGAGACCCGGTACCCTCAAATGACACCTTCTAAATATAGCTTATACTTTGTCTTTCTTTGAGAAGTTTGCGTTGTAACCGGGTTTAATTGATTGGATCGTTTGTTATGTATTGAGGCGAAAACTGGCAGGCCCAGTCATAACGTCTCCAACCACCTGACCGGCCTCAGTGGCTTTTGGATTCCAACATGCATTTTATCCCCCATTCCAAGAATATACAACAACCCGCAACCAAAATACAATGAAAAATGATGGATATGGAAAAGGAGAACATTTTTTTTCTCGACAAGAGAAAACGGTGGCAGGTGTTTGCAACATGCAAGAAAGTGGTTAGTTCTTGTTATAGAATGGCGGAGAGACACGTGTTGAACAGAGGAAGAATTCTTGGTACCTCGCCACACAGCGGCAATATGTCATATATCATAACTTTATAGTGGGCAGGTGTGTGTGCACCTAATCTAATCCACTCCTGGCATATCTGATATGATTCAAGTAGATGCAATAAAACTCAGTTATAATGATACAAATCTACTCTGTGTACGACTGGGTGCCATTTGTCGCTTTTTGTGACAAATCCAATTAGCAAAGTAGTTCTGGAGTTTAGACTCGCTCGGAAAAAAATCCTATTATTTGCATTATTTATTTGGAACCATCCATTTTGCTTCCTTAAATTGGAAACTCAATTTCTAGCATGACATCTGCCGGCTAAAGTGTGTCTTCTGGTCCCTAAAATGATCATATATGTTGGTGGGGAGACTGGCGTCTGTTTAGGTCAAGAATTGATAAATATACTATGGCCCAGTGTAACTGCCGCATGAGCAGGATCTGGCAATAAAGGCCAATACTACAATAGTGGTTTTGGTGGGGAGTCATGTTTTATGTGTAGTGTCCAAGGCCCTTGGCCCCCTTTCCAGCCACTAGTGCCACGCTTGCCTCTCGTAAATAACTCCTACAGCATGAACTTCCGACAAAAGTCAATTTTCAGGTGAGAACGGTTGCATGAATAATTTAAACTTTCCATGCCATTTACAACACAGACGGCGCGTCTGGTTTGGTTTCACGCCGGCTGTCTCTACCATTTAGGGTAGGAAATCCATGGTATACATACTAACGTGCCCACGTGTCCATACACGGACATAGTTGTGCTATTTACACCCAGAGGTGGCGCATTATGGTCACCCCAGGCAAGGAAAGTGGAGCCTTTCTCTTGTTTTTGTTCACACCCTAATCACAGTTCGCTTAATAGGATATGTAAAATGTCTTTGCTTACTAAGGCGCTTTGTGTCAATTTGTTTCAAATTCAGTTGTTAAATTATTTTTTTTATCAGTCCGACCTTTAAGCAGATAAAATAAATGATACAAAATCACCCAAAAATCACGGAACTAATGCAGCTTGTAACAAGAAAATCAGCTACCTGACTTAATGTGGAACAAGTATTCAATGAAATAGAATTTTCTAATAATAAATGAGTAATCTTGCTTGTAATGAGAATTCACACAAAATTGATAATTAACTGAATGAATATCGCTGTGGCCTTTTTATTCCATAATAAAACAGAAGGAAACAGAAAAGAAATATCGCCAGTACATATTCAATATGAATAATCTATCTGCTAACCATGCGTAGATTAAAACTCAAGTTCCACAGTTTGAAATGGATTGATAACAAAATATTCTGTTTTTTTTTAAATTGAGTACCCTCTTTATAATAAAAGTGTACACCTGTAAATGGCGTGTTTGTGGTTTAAAGGAAGTAAGGAAGGTGTTTCTAATCTGGTGACATGGGCATCCCGCTCCATGTTGACACGTGCACTATTGGCAATTTATTGATGGGATGTGCTTGATAATCCCACCGTCTCAGTCTTCATTACTAGGTGATTAGCTCTTGAAAGATGGTTGTTTGTCTTTCGCAGTTCTATGAGAGGTATAAGTACGAGCTCATTTCCATCTTATAGAATGTTGATTTACATGTGATAACATGCTAATTGTCAGGATATCTGCATTCAGTGTGTTTTAAAGACATCTGCTCACATAAGCTGCACGCTCTCTCGTATCCTCTTCACGTCGAGTTGTTGTTTCAAAAGAGATTGTGTGACAGACACGTGAAACACAGTGGCGACAGGTAAATACGAATATATATGGCGTAGAATTTGCTTAATCTGCCCATGACAACAATAATCAAGAAAAATCTGAACAGAAATTCATGTGAGATGGATGAGTAATGTACGAAACATGAATTGCAGGTACACATAGATCATAATTCATTCAATCTTGGAAACAGCCCTGGACCATGATTTCAATAATCAATCTGTTTATACACACCAAATATGAAGAGAATGAGCGATAATAGGGGCAAGTAGAGGTCTGGCCAAAAGACAAATGGCTACTCAGGGGACGTTATCCTTGGCCAATGTATACAAAGTGGTTTGATTTGAGGAGGCAAAGGGTGATAAATGGTGGAGACTGCTCAAATATCGTCCACTCTCCAGGGTGATGAATAAGTCACTACCTTACCATGGGTCTCACAAATATTTATCCCTTAATTTGTTTTCCTAAATTCAAACAGACACATATACAGACATTGCAGCTTACAATCTTTGCTGCCGCTTCAGTAAGGTGCCCTTTGGGCCATAATGTATATGAAATCAATTTAAATGTACTTTTTGTCCTTTTGAGTTCAAGTTGGTGTGATTCATGGTGTTGGCAGAGGTTATGAACCATCCAGAAGTCAGTCGTCTGAGGGACTGATCTTGTCTTCGACACTGCAGCAAATGTCAGTAGGTCCCTGTGGGTGTTGCGGCGATGCAGGTAGCACGCTGGTGTTGACATTGCACCCCCCATGTCCGACCAAGACACATCTGACACCAGGATACCTCCCGATCCCTCAGGATACATTCACCAGGCTCATCTCACAACATAGGAATGATACTATATCTCCCAGTGATGGAGACGAAGATAAAGCTTCTCGCAACAACATCTCATTGGTCATCTCCTCATCCTTCTCATCTACTTGATTTACCAATCAAAAGTGGTTTGCGCCTCAAAGTAGTGTTGGGATTGAATCAAGATATACCGAAATCAAAAGAGAAACATCGATCAAAAAGACGCCATACAATTTTGGTATATACAGCTTATTACGGTTATACAATATTATAGAGAAATTGAAATGGATGAAAGAACACTTAACATTCTTTCTTAAAATTCAAATGTTAAAGCAGATGAAATTATGTATTTATTACCAATATTTGTTACTAATTTCAATATATCGTGGAGTTATTTCCTAAAAATGTTCTTGGATGTCACTCAATATGTTTGACTTTGAGGGAGGGTTTTTATGTTTATAAATTAGTAGCATTTGGGGTGTATTGAAATGCATGACAGGAGTAAATATTGCATGAAAGCATCGAAGCAAGAACAAAAAAAATAGTGTAAAAGCAAAACTTAATATAATTAAGGACATTGGTACAACAGCTCTTCTCACAAGCGTTTTTTGTCCAGTGATACCTTTGAAATAATCACATTCACACTAAGAACACAAGTAATTCTCTTTTATGTGACACTCTTTTCCTAACTAGCTTGTTGGGTGGTTTTTGTCAAACTCTGAAATGTCACCGACTTCTCTCAGTAGGCACTGTTATTTCTCACGAATGGAGCGCTTGGGAAAACTCTTCTAAACTTAACAATCGTAGTGTTTACTTTCAAAGCAATCTGTTCTCCCAATGCAAATCCCCACGCAACGATTTTGTGTGATGTATGGTTTTTATACAGGGCAATGGTGACTTTATTAAACGCAATGACCCAGTGCCTGACTATGCAGGAGACCACTGATCTACTCAACTGAGCAACAGGTCTGCCACACAATGGCTTATACCACACGCACAACTCCGTCCTGCCGGGATGCACTGCAACTTTCTGGCGGCCATAATCGTCATGTTGGGGCATTGCGGAACGCCAGGAGGATTGTGGGATTCACAAAACCAGGATGTTAATTGGCGCACTCTTCAAGCAGCTGCAAATGGAAGCTGCTGTGGAAGACTGACTGATACGTGGAGCGTGACGAGCCACAACAGTACCCCAGACCGATTACTGCTATGGCTACGTGTGGATTAGGGACGATTGCCTACTGCAGGGGATTCCTACGTGGACAGCCAAATTGAATTTTTAAGTAAAAGTCAATTAAACTGTGCAGCTTTATCTCTCACCTGTATGGCGAGTCCTCCGATCTTGAAGATAAGCAACGCTGCATGGCGTGCAATGTGCAGAGGGATGGCAAGTTCTGGCTTTTCTTCAGATAGGGCATGGCATAGCGCAAGTCATCATAACAAACAAAACCAGAACGCTCATTTTTGATCAGAGTGTTATTATCACTCTCTCACAATATCATATTTGTTACTAAAGCTGTTTATTGTCTAGGCATGAATCGACGAGGTGTTGTTTTATTTCAGCACTAGTTCATGGCGGGAAATGTGCCATTTGGGGTGAGTCCACTCTGACACAGTGGTAGGGAAGTTGTGGCTTCTACTTTGATGTATTTGGTGAACCCTGGCTCCCTCTAGTTGGCCCTGCCCACTTGAGTAAGCAGCTGCTCACAGATCTCGTCTGACTATTGCATTCAGCAGGACCAGTCCGCAGCAGGTCCTTGATTAAAGGCTGAGGCCGAATAACGGTGTGATTACCTCGAATGATTACCCTCCCCCAGTCTCGTACTGACACACTCCTCACAGAGATCACAACACCCACGTTTTTCACTTGTCGAACACAGAGAAAAGAACCACTGCTCAGAGAGTGCATTTTACGACAGAGCCATTTTGTGGCAGTGGCCTCGATTGGAGGTCAGAAATACGCGGCGGCTACTCCATCACTGGGTCCTACATGAAAGCTATTTGTAACACTCATAAGTGAAATGGCCTGCTGAACGGCAAAAATACTTTGACAAATGAATTATGACCTTCTCCAGCCGATCAATGTCTTTCCAAAGTCAACAAAGGATCGTACAGGTGTATTGGATTGATATTTTCGTCTAACCTTTATGTCTATTTTTGTTGTGACTAGATGTTTAAAGCAATTAAATCAGGAGAGAATGAATCATAAATTCATTTTGTGTGAAATAATACAATTTTGCCTTAAGCACGAATTAAAGTGGCATTCAAAATACAATCTGAGAGGGAAGATGTAATCTTGCGGCTTATTGATAGAAGTGATGTTTGTATAATATCTCTGAAGATTGAGATATTTTGACTGCTAAATAATAGGTGCCAGAAACCACACATTAATCATTTATTGCCACTGGAGGAAAACATCTGTAATATGTGAAAAGCTACCCCCATCTTGCCAATAGCTATCCTACCCGCACCACAAAAGCTTATGAAATAATAACTATCCGGCATAATGCTTGCTAAGACTAAGATAATCCATTTGGCCGGGAAGACGGGCCACTTGCATGCAAAGTCAGCAGTTGGGTGTCCATCGTGGGGAGGGTGATGGAGGGAGGTAGGCGCTGGCAGTTCTCTGGCGCACCAAGCTTTCATAAAGTCTACTTCAAATGAACAACAGCATCACAGCCATGGGGTCCACGTGGAATGAGTCTGTGTGACAATTATTCTCTATGTTATAGGCCTGTCTCTATGATCTCATCTACCCCGTGACATCTCGTCCATCTTCCGGTCCTCTGTGACTAACACACCAGCCTTACTCATTTTCGTTTATTATTAAAGTCTTGGCTCCTATTCTGGGTGCCTTGTATCTGAGCCACAGACAGTCGGGTCCGCAGTGACGCTAGGGCTTATTTGTAAAATCTTCACAACTCCTCTAAGAACAATATGACATTCATGCGTGTGTCAGAGATTGTGGCTGAGTTATATTCTTGCCGTGGGAATTCTAGGTTTCTTGAGATATTGTGATGTGTTATTTCTTGTCCTGCCCTTTATCTGAGCCATCTTGAAAATTGAAAATGTGATAATTTCACTGTACAAATGACCTTTTTAGCTATGCTGATCATGTCATATTTCTATTTTTATTTGTCTGCAGTGATGTCATTCTCTCTATCCTTCAACTTCAATACTTCAATCTTCTCCTCTGAAATTACCTGTCTGAGGTATTAGCTATTAATAGGTAAGATGTTGTGGTTTTAGGAGACCAATTCTCTCAATTTTACATTCAATCTTTTAACTTTTTTAATGATATTAAAAAAACCATAATAGCTATCAGTGAGTGCACAAAAAGGCTGGCATTTTATACAACATTACAAATATCAGCCAATGAGAACCGAAATAACAATAAATTCAATATTCACCATACATTTTGATTTACCAAAATTTGCTCAAATCTGCTCATGGAGAGGAATAAAATGATCGCTTATGAAGCAATTTACCGGCATTTTCAGAAAATGTTCAAAAATATTGCAATAAAGTAATGACCAGCGGAGCGCTAAGCCATTGACCTATGTTTAATATCAATATTGCCTTAAAATAATATTAACAGCTTATGGTTGAAATCAAAATGTTATTTAGTGTAGAGCTAAAATTACAATCAGTGTGATTGCATGGATGTCTGCTTGTGGTGTGTGATTGTATGGTGGTCTGTACCCAGTATGAGGGTCAGGTCAGGCATGGTTGCCTGCTTGTGGAGTGTGATTGTATGGTGGTCTGTACCCAGTATAATGGTCAGGTCAGGCATGGTTGCCTGCTTGTGGTGTGTGATTGTATGGTGATCTGTACCCAGTATGATGGTCAGGTCAGGCATGGTTGCCTGCTTGTGGTGTGTGATTGTATGGTGGTCTGTACCCAGAATGATGGTCAGGTCAGGCATGGTTGCCTGCTTGTGGTGTGTGATTGTATGGTGGTCTGTACCCAGTATAATGGTCAGGTCAGGCATGGTTGCCTGCTTGTGGTGTGTGATTGTATGGTGGTCTGTACCCAGTATGATGGTCAGGTCAGGCATGGTTGCCTGCTTGTGGTGTGTGATTGTATGATGGTCTGTACCCAGTATGATGGTCAGGTCAGGGATGGTTGCCTGCTTGTGGTGTGTGATTGTATGGTGGTCTGTACCCAGTATAATGGTCAGGTCAGGCATGGTTGCCTGCTTGTGGTGTGTGATTGTATGATGGTCTGTACCCAGTATGATGGTCAGGTCAGGCATGGTTGCCTGTTTGTGGTGTGTGATTGTATGGTGGTCTGTACCCAGTATGATTATCAGGTCAGGTGGCTTGGTCGGATAATGGCAAGACGTAGCATGATGATATGTATGAAGTATGATCCGTGTGTGCAGGATATCCCAGTAGAATGATGGTCAGGCAATGTGATTGCATAGCGTCTTGGTAGTGTGATGGTCAGCTAATGTGATTGCATAGTGGCCTGGTATTGTAATGGTCAGCCAATATGACTGCATAGCGTCTTGGTAGTGTGATGGTCAGCTAATGTGATTGCATAGTGGCCTGGTAGTGTAATGGTCAGCCAATATGACTGCATAGTAGGCTGGTATTGTAATGGTATGCCAATGTGATTGCATAGTGGCCTGGTATTGTAATGGTCAGCCAATATGACTGCATAGTGTCTTGGTAGTGTAATGGTCAACCAATATGACTGCATAGTAGCCTGGCAGTGTAATGGTCAGCCACTGTGACTGCATAGTAGCCTGGCAGTGTAATGGTCAGCCAATGTGACTGCATAGTGGCCTGGCAGTGTAATGATCAGCCACTGTGACTGCATAGTAGCCTGGCAGTGTAATGGTCAGCCAATATGACTGCATAGTGGCCTGGTAGTGTAATGGTCAGCCAATATGACTGCATAGTAGCCTGGCAGTGTAATGGTCAGCCAATGAGATTGCATGGTAGTGGTTTCAGTTGGCACCTTGCCGCATGATCAATGTAACCCTCTTCCTCACACGTTTATCTACTTACCCAGAGGAGACTTCTATCATTCACTCCAAATAAAAGCTCCGGTATCTGCGAGACACCAGGATTGACTTCTGCTCAAGAGGCAGTGCCACATGTGCACACTATGCACTAATCCATTATTCTGCTGTACTTGTGTTGGCACTGGTCTACTCTGGCTTGTAGTCAGGTCATCCTCACAAGCAAAAGATTCAATATTGCACTCACTACATATTGTTTGGAATTTTGGAGCCAATCATGTCACATCAGATGAGTACTTTAAGAATGTATACTTAAAGAATTGAGGATGTAATTTATCTCTGAGTCAGAATTAAATGCCGATATTGTATGATGTTTTACATTTGTTCAGTAAACAAGGGACCATTAACTTCGGGACTTAAAACCTGTCAAAATACAAGGTTTTAAGAGGATGTTCCCACCATATGGAAATTAAGATTGAGGAACAGATGTTTAAGATAATGAACAGATAAATTGTTCATTAGCTTACATATGCTGCGACAAAAAGATAAAAGGAAGCCATGACACAGTTTTCCAGGCAAACCAGCAGTCGATCATTTCCTCATAATATGCTCCAAAAGAGGACTTCTCTTTCTTATCAGTCCGTGCCGTCAAAGGTAAAAGGTTGCGTTCAGGATCAGCCACAAGTCATGACTATTCATACAAACCAGGCTATGTACAGATTGATGAAAATTCATAAATGTCTATTCATACAGATTCTGATTTATACTAAACGGCAATTGTCTAGGTGAGACCACTAATAAGGTCGTGACCTAAGACCGGTCAAATCTGATTGGATGATACTTTGGTGGGTTCCAAATTCCGCCAAATACCGTCAATATAAGGCAGTGATAAGATTGAACAACTTGCATTATTATCGATGTAATGTAGAGTTATTTCCTTAATAATGATAAACAATCTTAAATACTCATTTCTCAAGGAATGCACAACCACTACCATACAAACAGGTTCATCTTCGCACTGACAGAGTAAGGGAAAGGCAATGTGCAAAGAGTTAAATAGGGTCATTTCATATCTTCAATGCTGCCATCACCCTTTTTAACATTTGTTTGATAGAGAGTGTAAAATTTCGGTTTGATTGCTCAGTAGAACTTACAAATGCTGTCCAATGAACTTAACATTTCTAAACCATGCTAGAATCGTGATCCATAATTAATCCTGAGTTTTTTCAGATAATAGAGAACACGTTTTTGCATAGAATAAAAAGAGCAAAGTGATGACGTAAAGTTCGACTCCAGCATGGAAGGGCCCATTATTGCTTCATTTGTTTGTTGATCGTGCTGGGGATTTTCTCTGGTTCACCAACCTCACAGTATAGATCATAAACCCCACGGACCCAGATAATACCTAGAGACAAACATTTATTTTGTATTGTAAAGCATCATCATGTACACATTAAAATTTCATGAAAGAAATCAGCATGAAAATGATGTTTGCGTTATCCTTTGATATCCGCACAGAAAGCCTATTGAAAAGAGATATTGAGTCCCGAATTTTATCTATTTTTTTGGGCATTTTGTGAAGTCAAAGCCATGGATCATCAGCAATAATTTGTTGTTGACAACTCAGCGGAGAAAATAAGAAGCTCATATTTTACCATTGTCAAGGTATGACAAATCTGCGGATGCCGGCAACATGGAGTTGAAAGGTTGATGGCAAATAGAACAACCAATTACGTAGTGCACATACATTATTATCAGTGATATTAGCTGGTGACAGGACAATATTGAGCTTCAAATCTGCAAATCAGACATTAAATGAGGATTATATCTGCGATAAACAGACAAAATCACACCAAAAATATCAACAACATAAACGTGATTAAAACACCTTGTTAAAAACAATTTTTTCTCAATAAAAATGAAACAACAGGAAATGTGCAATATCATATTCGTGTTGATCTGGTAATAGGTATCATAAAGTAGCATAATATCATTGTCACTTCTGGAACCTAAACTTGTCTCCGCCATTTACTGTTTTCCATATAGATATTCAATAACATGTCTGAGATCGGTAAATGAGTGTGGATTACATAATGATATTTTATGTCCGATAATCGGTCTTTGTTTAAGGGTGAATTCTAAAACGCTGACAAATGTAAGATCTCGTTTAACTACTGTACTCAATAATTATATGAGATTAGTTCGTACAAGAAGAGGTTATACAGATTCAAAGTACAAAATATGATAGTTAGAAATGGAATTCATAACGGAAATCTTCATTAATCCAAAACATTAAAACAGATTACTCTGGCTATGTTAAATCAGAGGCCATGTTGATTCACATTAAGCACTCCAGTATCTAAAGGTAATACAAAGTTACAGATGATATATGAATTTAGAAGAGAGACCAATAATCAGAAAGAAGTGAACATGACTTCATTAAATATAAAAAGCTTTCCCGTACTTTACTGAAAACTTCTCCAAAGTGAATTTGTGAACTTGAAAACACGGTCATGTTAACGTGTTAACAGAATAGTGCTAAGAGGACTCAGTCATCAGGGATGAAGCCACAGAGATAGGTGATTGATGTCTGCTTCTCTTACCCTTCTCTTCCTTGAAAGCTTGTTATGGAGGTCACAACATTCCATTAATGAATTCATCAAAGGTTTTATGACTCTGACCTCCGATACGTATATTATGGTTATATTCTCTACATTCTAGAGATAAATGGTTTCGCTCATTTTTTATGTGAATTGCAAAAGTGGGTGTAACAAGTGTTTTCGCTAACATGTGATTTATATACACAATATGAAATATAAGTAACTGCAAATGTATTGGAATGTAATGAGATTTCATTGCAGGGTGGTATCATGAAAAAATTGATTTAACAGAATTGTAATTAATATTAGTTACAAGTGAAAATGTCACATGGAGTTGATTTGTAAAAGATGGCTGGACCTTTAAACAAGACTAATTAAGGTCTTCAATACATTACTTTGAGATGTTATCAATCACAATGCCGACCGCTGTAACACACTCTGAGAGGAACTCTCCTTTCACCAAAAGAAATAAAAGGGGAAGAAAGAGAATGCATGCTTTGTAATCCCTGATTATGTTGTCTGTAAAGCCTTTACCAGGCAGACTAATGTAACCAATTTATCTATCTGGCTAGCTGTGTCCATTTTTGAAAATGGATGATATGTCAGATGAATATAGTTGAATTACGTTTTCATTTGTTTTTACATGCCTGTGACCTGAGGTAGAATCTGACCCACTATTCGTGCGACCTAATGTTGTTTGTGGTCTGATGTTGATGGGGATATTGTCAGACTATATCTTTGTTACCTTCTGCAGTTTATGACATACGCTAGATCTTCACCTGCATTAGTCTGCAGGGATCAAAATACATCACTGATTGATGGAAGCAAAATAACAAAAGCTTTGGAATCAAGTGAAGTTTAGTACATTTCATGATTTACAAATTGCTTTTACAGGGCATGAGGAGGATCGTCGAAAGACCCTTCGGACAGAGGCAGTTTGAGGACGTACTGGCGCAGTTGGGTCGTGGCGTCGTGTATTTTTATCTTCTTGAAGGAGATAAACAACAAGAATGCATTGGCTGTCAAACAGCTTTTATGCATAGCAATGCATAACAAAGAAATGCATAGCAATGCATAGCAATGCATGTGTAGATTATAGTCTGAACCCAATATACAGCCACCATAAAAGCTGTTTAACAATAGCATATAGATTATATAATATTGGCGTTTACGTTTCTTTTCTAGGAAGTTTTACTATTAAGTCTTTTATCATTTTCACGTTATACTCGTACACTAACAGCATGACCTTGAGGTGTTGATGCGCTGTGAAGAAACCATCCATGCATTCATTCAACATCACCATATGAGAAAACGACCTTCAATCACATTGATCATTTCCTTTTATCTTTGAACTTAACAATTTTAACCATCGCGGCTTAATGTGACCTACTGACGAATCTGGAGCCTTTGATTTAAACTTAGTATTGTAACTTAACTAGAGGAGCGGCTGTATCAGGCTGAATAGATGTTATCAATTGAGTTGCCTGTTTATTCACTATAGTTTTCTATAACACGAGGTGTTTGCCTTTTGTCCTTGGCAACTATCTATCTCATGGGGCAACTCTTATGCAGCGCCTCAGCTGTCAATCACACCCGGACACTGTTTACCACATGGGGGTGCCTGTTTTTTCTCCGGTCCAATTATTTGCACATCGATGGAATGTTTTCTGTTGTGTGCTGGATAAAATGTCTTTTTCAAGTTCCCTCCATCTGAAGCCTATTTCCTCCATTGACTGAGTAACAGCTGTCTCCCAACAGAAATGCAAGTGCATTGCCTACTTCAATCGAGTATGTCTTCTCCTACCCATTTCACATGCAATTGTCTGTTATTATTCCAGCTGTCAATTCATTGAATTATCTGTCTGTGTGGACCATCTCTTTCTTACCAATTCTTGTTCTTTATATGGTATGGCATAAAATGTTTTAATGGATCTATGTGCTTTCATTCATTTATTACCAATTCAGTCGGCCACATTACCCTTTTGCAGAAAGCTATGTTTTTTGGTCATTGCTCATGCATTTTTCTGACTATATACAGTACCTGTTGTTCCGTGACACTTAACACATTTGACTGTTCAATCCATCTCTCGGAGGCACCTGCCAATACTCTTTGCATTTTTTATTGTTCAGACTCTCTGTTTACAAGTTGCAAGGCCTTGCACATATCCTGTCATTGGCAAAGTTTGGTCTGATGCCTATCGTGTAATATATAATTGTTTACTCTAAACTACACTTTAGGTGCGTATTGTAAAAGGTTGATAATCTTAGTGTTGTTCAATATTTGTTAACTTGGTTAAACCATGCATAATATATATTGATTATTTGTTTTTACGCTAATGGACACAGTCGACGCACTTTGTCCTGAAAGCATTGATATTGAAAAGAGTATACTGGATCTTGCCTCTATGTAAAGCATTGACCTCCATGCATTGTTATAGTATTTTAAGAGCAGTTTTTCTCTTTTTATATCTTATATTCCAAAGGAAAGAGTTACCACAGAGTATTACCGATTATTGTTTATTGGATTTAATAGTATTAAGGGCTGAGACGTATGTTTTTCATACCGGAAGTCACATTTCCGGTTAGGGCAAGGATTTCGGTGATGACATTGCATGGTTGAAAAAAAGGTATACAAAAACTCCGGATAATATATTTTTACTCACCATGTGTTATAATATATATGTATGTGTGTAAATGAGATAAGTATGTGGGTGCGGTATATGATCGGCGGTTAGTGTTTTTTAGAGTGGCTATTCGTCTGTTGAACAACTTGGTGACAGTAACATACACCGAGTAAAGTGGTCCTCTGAGTGCATCTATCGGCCTTTCATATGGGACCTTCTATCTCAACTTACAAAGCATGTCTGCTGTTGCATTATCAGCCACTCTCACATATACATATGCTGACTGCTTCACTTGTGAAACTGAATGCATTAGTACTTGTAGACCATTATGAACTCAACTACACTGCACATAAGGGGGGACTTCTAATTGTCAGGAGTTTAGCTTTCCAACTCAATGAAATAATCACATGTGCAAATCCTCTTTGCCTGGAATTCTGTTTCTCTCAATTGCTTCTCATAAGGTCCTGAAATTGAAATACAGAGCAGAATATGACCAGGGATTGTTTGAGCCTTGTCAATGCCCTGTTCTTTCTCTGCTATTGTGTGATTTGACATATAACTGATGTTCCCCACGGACTGACATGATACTCCATATACTCCATATATATTCGACAGGAACAATATGCATTCATAGAAAATAAGTTGGCAAAAATATATTTTCCCATTTTCCTCACAAATGTCCCCCATTTTCTGGAGACATTGTGCTATCTACAAAAACAGACAAGACGAAAACACGCGAGTCTCACCTATGGCCTGAGGACAGGGGTCTTCAAACACAGAGCGCTTCAAATGCAGACACTCCATGGTTTGAGCTTGGTTGAGGTTGCAGTGGCACTGCTCGAAGATGGGAGTGTACTGCAGCCACGTCTGTATTGCTCGGCATTGCTGGTGCTTCTTTGGCTCACAAACCTCTGTCAAGAACAAAAAATATCAACCTTTTAGTACTTTTGTGCAGAACAGCTTAGTTTAGATATTTGAAAAACTTGCTTACACACATTTTTCATGTCATGTCATTAAGCATCACATAATCGTCATATATTAAACATAGATATATGTACAGGAAGATAACACATATTTTCATGCATCATGTACAAACAAAGTTCATATCATGATATCAAATATATTTAGATTAGAATTACATTTCTTTGTCAACAAATATTTTTATTGAAAAATGAATATGTACATTAGGTGATCCGATAATGATTGATGGCATGATTCTGTGCTGGTTCATTTTTAAATTTATCTAATATCATCCCAGGAATATATTCAATTTACTGAGGTATATTTTTTCTTATTAGGCTGGAAAATGCTAGCATTTTAAATACCAAATAGTACGGATTAATCAACGGATAACATACCTTATAAAGCATTAAATGACTGTCATAATATATTTAAATATCACGTAATATCAAAATATAATTTCTCATTGATTGTCATACCGTTGGAGATGCTGTTAGGAAAATAGATTAATCCATTGAAGATAATCCTGTTGTGGATTATCTGTTATAAAGATCATATACTTTCATTTGATAACCAATAGCTGTAATCTAGTTTTATATTTTATTTGATGAATACTATTGCAAAAATGCAGGGAATTATAATTTGCGCGGCATTGAAAACCTGAGTATATTTTTTATATATACGATAATAAATATTTTAATATGTATACGATAATGAAATGTTATCCAGTTACAGAACTTAAATATAATTCTTGTGAATATGCATCTGTATTATAAGGACAAGGGAAAAAAGCTTCAGTTCATAAATATTGTTAAGATGGTATCTCATTTCTGTACGTTTTGTGATTGCACTATGGACATTTCCACATGGTGTATGATTTTATCATATCAAATTACCAATATTTTATTTTTAATGTCAAACACAGCTTCAGGTAGATTTTTACTGGCTCACAAACCTCTATTATTTTTCATTTTGTTATTGCTTGCCACGCATATGCACCTATAAACATTATAATAGAATATACCGAAGTCCATTACTCTGATTCCCAACCTTCGAAAAATATCTCAGGAAGGTACATCGGTGATGGTTAAAGTCGTGATTAAAGTCAAATGCCACAGTCATGCTCTTGGTTTTATTCGTTCAGGATGACTCTAATATAATTTGGCTAAACCTTATCATTCTTTCTGAAAGGATGGCTTAAATAAAACATGACGACCTTAAAGTGTGATTAGTCTGCTGTTATGGATAAATCAGCCAACTTTTAATTTAGCAAAAACATTTCAAAAACCATTCACTACAATAGTGTCAAGTAGAATATCTATTTCTAATTAATATAGCTCATATAGAATTTTGTATTCCACCAATGCATTTATCACTGCCGGGTTATTGCATTCACATCAACAAACAACGCTATAAAGGTTTTAACTTTTGATTACATTTAATCAAAATTTGTACTTGTTGATCCTCGAACCTTACATGTCTGGGGATGTTTTAATTGAATGTAATATTTATAATGGACCCAGACAAAAGTCAACAGATCATCAAGTACAGCAAAATGTTTTTGCCAGGATTAAATATAAAGACGACCTTCACATAACACAGATAATGGGCGTTTGATCTTTCCCTGTTCCCATCTGTACCAGAAGATATAATTACAGGCACTCGCATTTAATCTTTAATGCATATTGTTTAAATGTTATACTTTAGCTAATCTACATCACAGATACAGTTCTTTAGACAGTTCATGTGCATACGTGAATGTATAATTTCATCACAAAACAGAAAAAGAATATATTTTCGTTACATATCCTTTGAGAGTTTTTTTTCTCATTTGAGAAATTGCGTTTATCGTATGAGAGAACTGATCTTGACATCGATAGAATAAAATGATCAAAATAATATCTATCACATTTTTCACACATCCAGATTTAAACCATTTATTTTTTATATCAAACTTTTGAAAATGAAACGTATCTGATCGGAAGCTCATGATATTAGCAGTTGAATGAGTCTGGTATGGAAGATTTACATGACAGAACGTGCTCTGGGAGATTTAGAAGTGGACACACACCATGTCTTGAATATTCAAAAGCGGCCCGATGGCACATGCTTTATGGGTGCAGTCCCATCTGGTCTGAAACATTTCCATGGCAGTACCATGTACATATATTAGGAATGGAGAGAGCTACAGAGAATTTACATAGAATTCATGTAAAGAAGTTGAAATCTTCTTGGTTAGTTCCAAGGCAGTACATATATTAAGGTCTGAAACCATATCGTTTGGGGGTATTTGCATGGCAGTACATATATTAAGGAGTGGAACCATACATTTTGGGGGTATTTGCATGGCAGTACATATATTAAGGAGTGGAACCATACATTTTGGGGGTATTTGCAAGGCAGTACATATGTTTAGAAGTGGAACCATACATTTTGGGGGTATTTGCAAGGCAGAACATATATTTAGAAGTGGAACCATACATTTTGGGGGTAGTTGCAAGGCAGTACATATATCAAGGAGTGGAACCATACATTTTGGGGGTAGTTGCAAGGCAGTACATATATCAAGGAGTGAAAACCATATCGTTTGGGGGTAGTTGCAAGGCAGTACATATATCAAGGAGTGGAACCATATCGTTTGGGGGTATTTGCAAGGCAGTACATATATTTAGAAGTGGAACCGTATCGTTTGGGGTATTTGCAAGGCGGTACATATATCAAGGAGTGGAACCATATCGTTTGGGGATATTCATAAGGCAGTACAAATATTAAGGTGTGGAACCATACATTTTGGGGGTATTTGCAAGGCAGTATATATATTCATAATGGCTACTTACCAGGTCTGGCACATTTTCTAGGCAGTGCAGTGAGCATCATCTGGCAGTGACTGTCGTGACCGCATGCTATCCTGCTGTCAGTACAGCTGAGGGGGGAACCATGGTCATCAAGCTGGGACCCCACCAGACTGACAAGTACCAACACCATCGCCAGGCCTGCAAACACATCAATACATACACTGATATATAGTCTAACCAAACACTGAATTTTAAAGTGTTCATTATGTATATTAATTAATCATCGATATGATGTATCATTTTTAGTTTGATATGTCCCTTGTTTAACTCATTAATGACTCTTTGATCAGGTTGCGGAATGTTGGTTTCCTGCAAGTTTTATCTTTGACCTTTTAAATTGAAATATGCCCGAAGGTCTAACCTAATCCTAAACGTTTATGTTTTATTCCTTGTATAATGACCCATACGTATATTGATCGATCGACAGTAGGAATTTATATATGTCTTAAATATCATGTTTTTAACACTTTAATAACTACTGGGTCAGGTTGAAGAAGGCTGGTTCTCTCTGATATTTTATGTAATTTCTGGAATGTTATCCAGACATTTTTGTACTGGGTTATCGGAGGGCACATTTTTAAACATGCATTTCTTCCTTCAGATACACTGTAATATGAAATAGAATATATGGACATATTTTTACATTGTCTCATTCTGATATTCAATTTACTCTATTTTTATGTACACCCAGGGTACATTATTTAAATTCACCTTTTATGCTTTAAATTGTGACTATTGTGACTAATTATTTGTTTCTGCTTACAACGTTCACATGTTATACAGCAGACACTTGCCTGAGTATATGTCATGTGAAATCTGGGCAAACCCTATAATTGCTACATGGTGCATGCCAGAAGTCCTATATATTTGCATGTAAGATCAGCCCAGTGATTTATTTTTACCATCTATCGCTGGTTCATTTCTGTCACAGATAAAGCAATAACACAGCCATCAAGCTTTGACTTTGATCTGAAAATATTGTGTCCCTTGTGCTGGCTTCAGGCCAAATTAGTGAGCATATCAGGGAGGCACCATCAGTCTTTGCGGTCATTTTCTAATGATTTAGTCTTAATTGGACGCATTTGCGCTGTGAAATGGCCAATAAAAAGGGCGCTACATGTAAACAGTTGCAAAATTCACATCTTCATTTTAGCACTAAATTATCACCGAGCTGAACAATATCTGAACAGTAGAAATACAAGCTTATCAAACTTCTTGTGTGTATTGATGGAGCCAGTATTTGGGTCTCGGAATTGTATGGCCGGATTGTATACATCAAAGCTTGGGAACCAACAGCTGACGTGTATGATCATACGCAAACAAGTTAACTACCCATTACGTACAGAGGACACTAAACAAACAGAAAACAAAACTTTTTCTATGGCTTAGTCTCGTATTTAGTTGATTGTTCGTTGGATGCATATTTCAAATCCCCTGAGAAAAATCATTCAAAGAAGTTAAACAATGGAAGAAAATCCAAAAAGATCCAAATTAATTTATTATAATCAATATACTTAACTGCCCCTGTTATCAATTCATTTGAATACTTTGAACGTGTATATTTATTTGAAGATTTACAACTGTAGTGAAATCTTGCTGACTTTTAAAATACGATAAACATTGAACATAATTTGCACTTTATCAAAATGTGCAAATGCCTTGAAATAAGCCGTGTAACCGTGTTGAGTTCTAGTCTTGAGAGCTTATGAATGCACTTAGATTAATGAGGCGATTTTTCATGAGTGACTTTGAGATATGATACACATATTGCAAATACGATAGCCTAGACTAAATAGGTGTTTTATGAACTGATTTACATGATCTTTCTTTCTTTCAAGAAGTATCCGCAGCACAGGAAAAACAGTTAAATATCGCGATATTTGGAAAGGCGTACAAGCAAGAGGCGTGGAAGGAACTTTTAATTTGCAAATACAACCAGCACCTTAATCTAGGCATAAAAAACATTACTAATCGGAATGAATCTAGCCGTGGATTATTTACAGAGAGTGGGACACAGGTGTACACGAAGAGAGGGATCTCATTACTGTGTTTGATTGTGGTATCTTGGGATAAGACCGTGTCACGTTCACGCCAGTCCGGGCCAATGTGTGTCACCTTATCTCCGTAGTTTATCACATCAAATCAATGTCTCCCATAACTTCTACTTTCTGTCACATCTTGACCATGACATGTTTTTCCTCGGATTCTGTTACAACTACTCTCAATATGTATTTCGCAGATAGCGGCATTTCTATCTGATCACGTCATTTCCAAATTGTAAGATTATTCACTAACAAATGTATCAGAAATGATATGTTCAGCAAAAATCGCATGAAGACTTATGGAAATCTTTGCAATAATTTCCTTTCTAAATTCATTTTTATTTCTACATTGTGGGCGATATTTTAATGGTAATTTCTTTTCACATATAACTAAAAAGAGTAAATCATTATATGGAGATTTTATCATATTCTTCATGTAGGTTGCTGAAACATAAGCACGCATTTATATTTCTGTATAAGGCATTTTATATCCTTGACTCTGACATTTGCAAATGTCAGAATGAAGGCTCGCTGAAGCTGAATTAGGCGACACATGTGTTATTGGTAGAAAAGCCAATTTCCATAGTTTACAATATGTGTTGTGTTAAAAAATTCTATCAAAGGAAGAACTTCTATCTAAGAATTGAGAATTCAGACCAATAATGTGAGTTGTTCTTTAAGATGGGACGACCTGTCACAGAACAACATTGAGTATTAACACAGTGCCTACAATACCCTGATATTAATGGGTTATGTTGTAATTAAATTGAAAAGATATTATCCCCGTGTCTTAATAAAGATCTTTTTGTGTCATCTCTGATTAAATGTGAAAAATGAGGTTTAATCTTGTTTTACTTTATCCACTGTGTTGGAGATGAATTGTGAAAATAAGGTAAATGTATTTGTGGCATTCTCTCATACATGTCATTTTATGTTATCCGCATCATTAAGTTAATTTAGTAGAATTCTTAAACAAACATACTTTTGTGTAATAATAGCAAAAAGTGAGTGATTAGTGGATGTTTTAGGTATTAAAAGAGAGAAATATTATAAGCATATAAATCAGATGAATATAAAGATAGTCTGATAAGACATCAAAAGCATCTGAGAAAAATATCGGCTTTTAACAATAATGCATTATCAAACTTCAAGTAAACCTGAAATGGCTCTTGGCCATTGATCAGGAACTTTTTCCATGTTATGTACTCGGCTGAGCATTCATTAATCCTGGATTACATCAAACTTCATTATCCAACTGAAATCGGATACGGTTATTACAAGACCACTTTACCCGCTGGGATAATGTTATTTATTGAAGTTTGTTTTATTCGTTTATGGTTCTGAGAAAATAATACAAATATTTGCAATCAATATTTTAAATAATATAACAAAACAATCACCAATAAAGTATTTTGCAGCATGTTGAGACATTGTCCTTTGTGCCATTCGCACCTTTTGCCAACACCGATAAGAGGAGATTTTAAGTTCTTTTGACAAATTTGAGGAAATAGGCAATAATCTCTTTTGTAGTGCTTTTAAGATGGAGATGATTTGTCCCATAAAATTCCCCTTTTCACAGAGTCCTTATTACGGTTTATTGTCATTACTCTCATCAGGTACAATAAAGACTGCTTTCAGCCAATTGTAAGCCAGTGTGGCTCTGCCTCTGCTGCAAGTGTGGCTCTCTGTAAACCACTGTATGTAACTGCAATCAGCATTTTATTAACGGCAATCACGAGACCTGTCTCACTCCCCTATTATCACTCAGAGGCTCCCCCTGGTGGCCTCATCAGGAACACTTGGGGAAGATTGCCCCTTCTCACCAGGGCGTCTTTTCCCCCTCTGCTCACATTCCATAGAATTCTCTCTCAACAAGCTGTCTCACCGCCACACGAGAGTCAAAGCCGGGGAACACCACTCAACTGGTTGTGCTCGCGTGCTATTTTATTGTTAAATTGATGGTAGTCTCGGCAACACGAGACTTGGCTCGAGAGCCGGTTCCCACGTGACCACTGCCATTATTACCTATTGTCTCGCCCATGTGTCTCCCTGTGAAATTCCATCACAACACTCCTTTCACGAATCACTGTGGACTTCGAACATAAAACGGTTCTTAGTTTTAACAAATAACTTTTGACATTGAAATAAAGCTACTGATCTGGTTGACGGCAGATAAACGCCCGTTGATCTTATTGTTAAAATCTAACCAATTGCAATAAACCCAAGACCAAATCTGGGATGAAAGATGTTCTTTATATAAATTGCAGAACAGAAGTCATTCAGTAGTAATGTAATTTCAAAAATATAAACGATTATCACTTATTGATAATGTAGATAATGTTCGACTTTAACGTCCAACTTGCATATACTCGTAAGAATAATATTGTCCCTGCTCGTGGCTCTGGCCCCTGGACCTTCGGATGGGTTGCTCTGTGAACCTGTAGGTTGACCTACTAACCTGAAAGTTGACCTCCTAACCGGGAGATTGACCTGATTAAGAACAAACCATTCATTCCATTTGATTAATAATGTCGGTTATAAATGATGGAAAAGGAACATTCTGCTGTGGGATAAAAGCATCTGTGCATATTTACAGTGCCAAAACGGACTTCGTGCAACAGATCTTGCCGGCTCTATTGTGAGGAACATGTCTCAGGAATATTTGTGTACTTTAAGATGCTTGTTGTAGCCTTGCTGTTTAATGCATTTTCAACCATCATTTTCAACCATCATATATATGAGCTTAACACACATATATATATATATATATGAGCTTAACACTGACAGAGGATGCATAAAATGTATGGACCCTGTCAGCGCTAACCATGCTAACTTGACCCCATCATGTGCTCGTTGAACAGGCAGCTGACCCACGACCCCATCCAAGTCACCGATCACAGCACACCACAGCTTTGTTTTCTTGCACTGGCAAAATAATGGTGATTGCAAACTACGGCTCACACATGCTGAGTGCGTGAATGTGATAGAACTGGAAGCCTTCACAGGAGTTGCCACCTTGAGAGTTTACTATTCTGCCATGATAATTTCCTGAGGTTTATGGAAGAACAGGTCATTGTGTCTCACATCTGGATGCATATTTAATGTTAAGATGAGACAACTAAAATAAACATATGGATGTGGAATTTGGCCTGTCATTCCGAGAATGGTTTTCAAAGCAGAACAAAACGATGCACAATTCAGGAAATATGTCGGAAATATGCTGGTGTTGTTGTTCTTCTGTGCAATGAATCGTCTTAATATGTGATGTTTAAAGAGATATATCTGGCGCATACCTCCCACCAACCATACATTATACACCCCACTAATCATAAAGGCATTAAAAAACATATGTGGCACAGACAGGCATTCCTTGCAAGTCCATACCAATGCATAGAATAGCATCATAAGATTTGTGTATATATATGGGGTTTTACATAATTATTAACATTGGTTTAGTCATATGTAAAGAATATTAATTTTGTCGCATTGAATTACCACGCCGCACGAAATAGCATATATGATATGCCCAAGCATCCCCTCCCAAATCCAAATATAGAATGATGACAATATTTTTATCATATCGTACCCTACATTCTAAGGACATTTTGAAAAAATAGCAGGCTCAAACATACCTCCGACTGAGCATCATAAACAGAAGGCATTTTGCCAATCTGAAGAGCGACATTGGATGCATTTAACAAATTAAGGCAAGCCATATCGTTAAATGAAGGCGATTGTGAGACTTCCACAACTAAGAAACTTGTCTGTTTTATGCATCTGTTTACATATTAATATTGCGGAAGGTCATGCTGTGCTTGTGCATTCACCCTCATTGTAGCATGTCATTTTATTAAATACTTAATATGAGGCCTGTAAACGAAAGTATTTCTTCTTCAGGTTTAATACATTTGGTCCTTTCCACTCCAGTTTGTCTTAAAATGAATCTCACAGGCAATGCATTTATCATTCTCCTGTGCTTTTCCTTGTGTATAAAAGAAACAGAGCTTTGGTAATCAAATCACCTGCTTGTAACACATGAATCACTAATAATACCTGCTCCGGTGATATATCGTGCAGGCTCCATAGCAAAAAGTCTGCTATATGTTATCAATTGGCTGCATAAAGTCAGTGCATTTTAACTAATTTATGGCCAATGGGGCGGCTTCATCAGACTGGGATGGTCTGAGCTGTGCTCAAGCCATCTGATTGCACATTTCCGTGCATCACACAATTCTATACTTCACCGTTCTCTTGTGTATGCCATCAAATGTGTTCGTTCCGTGTGCGTATCGTGTTTCCGCATTTTCACATACCAGCACTTGCCTGAGTACCCCTTAACCTACATCACGATACACATAGTGCAGGTATCATCATCATGATCATCATCATGATCATCATCATGATCATCATCATGATCATCATCATGATCATCATCATGATCATCATCATGATCATCATCGTCGTCGTCGTCGTCGTCGTCGTCATCATCATCATCATCATCATCATCATCATCATCATCATCATCATCATCATCATTTGGTAGTGTTTAGCTGTGTCACGATAATATGAAAGACTAAGACAAAATCATTAAACCGTTCTCTTGTAAAATATTTTCTTCACTTCATTAGTTCTCTGAAATTGTTCACTAACAAGTTACAAACATCCCTTACATACAACTTTTTGTTCTTTTGTAACATTTGTGGTTGTTGTTTTCAACTCTCTAGTTACTTTAAACTTTCATATCTACTCAGATGATTGTTTGAATATAAAACCGCAATCGGTCCTATGAAGATAAAATAATCCATAATTATGATAATTGAATATTTGCATCTAAATGTATTATGTTTCCAGCAAATTTACATGTTCGCCATACTTTACTTTATAAAAACACATTTGATTTCAAGTCTTGCTAATAAACACAACAGCAGGTTTGAATAGACTTGAAGTAGAGGATGGGAGGCATGCGAAGAGCTTCTTAGTTAAGGTCCATGCATTTTAAATATAATAACGTGGACAGCTTTCATTAACGTATATTTCCGAATCAAATATGGATATGATTAAAGCATAACATTGTATTACAGAATATAAAGGAAAACAGGCTTTAACAAAGTAAATCAAATTGATTTTAATATCTATAATATTACATTGAAGCACAGAAAAAAAATATTGTTCTGTCTTGAAACGTTTCACATATCTATGACCTATATATTTATATAGTTGACACTTTTTAAATGTGAAATTGAATATCATAAATACCTTTACATTCTAAATTGAACGTCATATGCAAATCTTTCATTCGAAAATGATCCTGTGGGATCCACTCGTGTTTATCACAGATAATCAAAATTTTATAAAACTGAGTTTCAGGTCGATTTGAACTTGGTACCCATATAAAACATTGATGTATCAGGCACATTCAACATGACCCTGTTCTCCTCATTTGATATAATGGATTACCATTTCTTACAGGTAAAATAATTATCATGAAAATGGTATCTGGAATTTTAAATTGCAAATGTTTTTCTTTTAAATCATTAAATCTTAGAGTAACAGAAGTTCTAATGAAGGAGCTACACAATTGTATGAGAAGTCATCTTAATCTAATATAAACAGTTTGTATAAATATTAACTTTTGTTCAAGTTCAAATAAAAAGTTAACTTATCTAAAGCTCTACAAATGGTACTCAATGAAGCTAAAAACTAAATGATCCTAATTTTCATAAAAAACAAAATCGTCTTGTTATAATGAATATATAAGTTCATATGTGGACTAAGTCTAATAATTTCTGCAAAGGAAAATGAGCTATTTCTTCCCTGAAAGTTCCTGATTGCAACTCCCTGTTTTGACAAATTCTTGATGATCAAGTTTGTGTTATTATATCTAAGTGATAATGTAAAGGAAAGTTCCACATTCAATCTTCGCAAAGAGCAGGGCATTGACTCCAAGCAAAAGGTTTTTTACTGGCCTGAAATACTTCTCTAAATGTCTTTATTACAAAGAAATTAACTTATCCTTTCCAATTATCATCTTTACAAAATCTAAAAACAAACAGTATTTTATGAACACTAAAACACCGTTCTTGTGCTAAAATGTGGGTTACCTGTAATATAATAATAAGGTCTTGTAAATAAATCGTTTGGAATAACCATGATACGTGTGACACATAATATGTTCACATAATATAATTACCGTGTTATCTACATCTCATTACGATGAAAACTGAAATATTACATCTTAGGAAAGGTAGCATTATTTTCATTTTAGGAATTGGATAATGTAACCTGTTCTATATAGAGAGTAATTGTCGCACCTATTGTTCAGTGTTTTGATTAAAATCTTGTCTCATTGTATCATCATAGTAGTAGATACAGATTTATCCATTTAAAACTGTAATTAAAGAAAATAAAGATTAACTACAGATGATGTTGTTACATCTTTGTTAAATAGGAGAAACTCTCATATTTCCACGAGATTTGAATCAGCATTGTGAGAACAATACAATGTCAAATTCACATAATAATCATCTTAACCGACAGTAAATATCATGACTCATGTTTGTACTTGTAGTTATAATATTTCCGCCATACACTATTGTCTTATTGCCTTATCAACACTGTACACCAGACGTTGTGAATCTATTAAAGGATGGCTGATATATTCTAATACAATGAATATCTAGATATATAATACAGGACATATGAATCCATTATTTCTAATACAATACTCAGAGATTGCCCACCTTCTATTTCTCCAAGTTGCATACTTCCCGCTGAATATTGCCACACTCAGATGATTTGTGGCCGTGAGGGACAATTATTTTGACACCGAAATCACAACAGACTGCAACCAGGCTTGCAATAATTACTCGTAAATCGTTTCGTTTCTGGTTGTAGGCAATGTTTGATTTCAGCGTTTACAAATGTTGGAACTAACCCGCACCAAATCACGTGACCTGAAATGCAGCAATGACATGCCAGCCATGTATGGGGAGCACATTTTATGCACATTTCCCAAGATTACTCGCGGCTAAAGTGATGAATAGTTATCGAATGGCGAAAAACTACAGGCTTCATATTAGCCTTACACACGCCCATTTCTTATTTCATACTATTTTCGGTTCCAAAAAATGGCAGGAAAATAAACATTTCCTGTATTGGAACGGGTATTGGACTAAGGTGCAATTGCACATTGGATGCTTCAATAATATCACCATTTTTACGGCTGTTTTTTTTCTTTTAATCTTGTTTTTTCTTTCTTTTTGATGTGAATTTGTATTTTTTGTTTTTAATCTTTTTAAAAGTTTTGATTTTCACACAATCCAATTACAGAAATTCCTTCATACACAAAATAAAGATAATTGCGCTTACGTGATAAGGCTTGTTCCTGCTGAGAGAGGAGACGTGCTAATTGCTGTGGGGAAAAGAAACAAATGATATGCAGACCACCAACCTCAGAATACTAATGAGAAACAGACACAGGGTGATATGATTTTGGAAACTGTATTAAAACACTGTGTCCTCTGAAAATAAGCCCTGGGCCGGGCTCTGGGAAGCCTGGGACAACAGGACCCTTTCTAGATTGAAGACCAACATGCCTTCTCACATGATTGCAATTCTATGTGAGAGAAGATAAACTGGTACAATAAAGAGCAGATCATACCAAGGAGGATCCACATTCAACACAGGCCGATACTAACTGTTTCTAAATTCTCACTATAGTAACACCAATTGTCTGCCCTTCCCAAGGCTAAAAGTCACATTTGAGAACTATGTAATTTGAGACAATAAGAGACAAGGGGCCTCTTTTGCAGCAAAACATTTTTACAATGTTGACATTGGCTATTACAACAACGGGGTTATTCCCTCGGAGCATGCTGCGGTCTGTGATCAAATCTCCTAGCTTTCTCACAATACCACTTGGGCCTATTAACAATACAATATTCTAATAGTTTGTCAATTAGACTGTTAATGTTTCAGATGCTGTCTACATTGATGCATATAATGTTGCCTATTAAGACCTCGTTAAGTTCAAAATGAGATTCCATATTATTTTACCAACGTCATTAAAAGATTAACTTCGAAAAATATTGCTGTTACAATAGTAATTATAATGTCACACATACGGGTACATATTAATTCACTAATTTAAATCAAATCTTAGGTTTACCAATAAAAAGTCTTTGAAGATGGTTTTTTCTTGGATATCATTTTTGCAAATGCTACAAATATCTTAAAGATCACATTGCAAAGTAATCATCCGTAATTTATATTCAGTGCTTAATATCCGCTGATACAGAATAGCATCTACAAAATAATAAATGGAATACACAAAAGCATGAATTAGCTACATTTGTTTAAGTGGCTGGTGGTACAGGAGACATGGATTAGCATGAGGGAATGCTGGAATAATTGATAGACTTTCCGGCTTGATCAGGGAAATCCTGAAGTCATGATGAGCTCAATTCCGTAGTTAAAGAATGAAATGGGAGAATTAGACTGTGCATCACGTGCATATCAAATTGACCAGAGCCCATCACCAAGATATTGCCTTAAACGTGAAACACTTGGGTTTCAAATTGCCTGAATCCCTGTGGGATTCTGGAATGGCTTCCCAGTTTGCGTCCAACTCAATATAGATGAAACTTTCTGATGGAGGACTTGAACCGCTTACAAATGCGATGATATACAAAACCACCAACTATAACGCCTCATAATTACAACAGTTTTGTTAATACAGAAATTATCTACTAACCCTTAGACAGGACTTGGTACACTGTAAACCTTGGCCCTGTGTGTCTAATGTATCTTTGTTGGAATAACAGCATGGAAACCATGGTTACAAAGAAAAAACTGATGCAGGTGTAGTTTTCCTTTAATGATAATAAAGTTCAGTTCAACTGTTAGATCAATATGTCACTGAATATCGTGTTAGGCATTTAAGAGATGTTCAGGCATATCTCGGCCAACGCATGACCGCCATGTTTTTAGTATTTTCACAGCTTTCAATGGCATTCATCATTTTGTCCTATTCAACTTTTAATATCCCGCGCTGGTTCCAGATTTTGGTATTTTCTTTTAAAGGAATAATATATATTTCTATACAGCGTTGGGCACATTTCCCGCATCAATGTTTCATATGTTTTCTTTGGCGCTAGTGATGATATAGATATTTTTATATCATCATTTCACAGATACGGCAAGCGTGTATAATCTGCAAGCTTCTATGATCTTTTGATTTCATTAGCAAAATTGCACTTCATATTAGTATATGTATATGAATACTAAAAGGATTAGAATTATCTTGAATTTGTATTCATACTGGTCTTGGCAATGAGGGAGTTTAACTTAGGTATTCAGTTGTATGGTCAGACAATCAAGGTGAAAGCTGACAAAATCTGATATGATGTATTTATGAGAATATCAATATTCACAGCAGTTTTATAGGTACTGTAACGGGCATCTTTGTAAATTATAGCAGACTACTGCCATACTGTGTGCATATATGGAATGAAAATTTCATGCCATATGTCATGATACACATAATATATGCAGAAATATCGGTAAGTGCAGAGAACACTTAATGTTATCCGTGTTTTAATATCATTAATACACAAAAGAGTATTTTTTTCTTTTAGAACAAGATGACAGAATATAATAAATGTCATAACCAAACTCAAAATTGAGCATCAGAATAATGGCAGGTATCAAGTGGCATTCAAACACCAAGCTCACATAAAGTGGTATGATGTACTGTCATAAAACAGCCTTGGTTAAACAGCCTCAAGAAACAAGGCAACTCAAATTAAAATGGCTATTTATCATGACATTAACTACTGGTTGCTGTTGTCTGAAGTGCTATGGGAATGTGACATTAACGAGATGTATGACTTTCTCAATATCGCAAGGGGTTTATAGTCGTGTTTTGATACTGAGAGTTCAATAACCGAACAAGAAAAAGATAGTCGAGGATATGAAATCATCTTAAACATTTTAGTCCACATATCCATATGGGGACACATAAAGGGATATGAATTATCTATCTCAGTTTCATAAGCTGCTCATGATATTGTCAGACTAGCCTATTACACGTGGATAAGTGTGCAAATTTATGCCACTTATTAGATACTTAACAAGAGGACAAAATTAGCGTAAAGTGATGTGCCATTTGCCTATGATTGCCGTGGGAGACCAAGCCATACATCTTTATAAATTCTTCACAAGGTGGCAGTATCTGATAAGGAAATCAATAAAAATGCAAAGGGAAAAAATCATAAAAATATTGATATTTCACGCGTTGAATTGGATAGTTTCAATTTATAATCGATGTCTCGGGATGGGAATTTAAGGTAATGCCACAGGATCATATAACTGTTTCTTAGTCTTAATGTACACCTAAAAAATAACATTTTTTATAATGTGATATAATGATGATACAAATAAACACCAAAGCCTAAAATTGTGATTATCAGATTTTGTCACGATATCCTAGTCATCACAATAAATACGATATAAGCTGTGTGATTAATATTCTACAATCGGAAGCAGTCAGGTTGATTATGACTCTTCATATCATTTGACGATTTCCATTTGCGTTTTTTCGCTATATTTCCATACAGTTGTTTGTCCTTCCACTGAATTGGTTTATGCCATGTTCTGTTCCAACATTGGTAAGATTCCTAAGGCTAAGAGACAGCATATTACACAAACCATTATGATCAATACATTGTCCATTGAGAACCTTGAGATTGTGTTTGATTACCGTATGACCGGATGTTCACACTTTAGGTATACTCTGAATGCCGGGGCTATGTTTATCCAGCGATGCAGACATTTCATATGGTGGATAATTATATAACATACACTCTATTGAATGTGAATATGTTGTCTCATTTACATGACGCTTTGTATTCATTCAAATGGCAAAGTGGCCAAATAAGGTACACAGCATTTGGCCATAAAATAAAAAGAAGCGTATCAAATATTGAGCCATGTTATTGTTATGGTGGGTGGTGGACATTAGTGTTAGCGTTGAGCGGCCATTGTTATGTTGTAAAGCCACTCAGATGGTAGGATAGAGGCTGGCCGGTGTCACCACAATGGACAGTTACTGGTCCACCATCATCCACTACTTCCTAGCCATCAATCCTTACCACACACTTAGCGCCTTGTCTGGCCAGGACACAGTCAGTCAGTTGAATGCATCACTCTTGTGAGAAGAAAAACATCCTGTGTTGGAGAGGTATTTTTCAAGAATGACTTTACTGACACTATGGTCATAAACTGTGATGCTATTCTCCTGTGGAATATTATCATGTGATTTGAAATATATATATATATATGTATATTATTTTTTATTATTGCAAAACCAGGAAATCTGCCAAAGAACAGTCATATGAATGTGTTTTGATAATTTCCTTGATTTAAGATGAATCAATGTGGTGATTGCAAATAATGTGGCCTCTTTGGGTAAGAATGTTGTGTGGAACATGTTCGTAAGAATCCCAGAAGTCATAGGACGGAATATCTCAACGCCCTCTACGGGGGCATAAATCGTCTTGAAGGCGGTATAGTGTAGGTATTTACTTGTTTGTCATACACTTAAAGACATCTTTATGAAATATAAGGCTAACTATGCTCTATTCCGCCAAGACAACGGGCAATGTGTGGGTGTCATGACAAGGGGAGGGCGTGTTATTAACAGGCTGTTTGCAAGTTGGATTGTCGTTGTAGCAGGGGCAGAGAAATACACTGCTCCCACATCATTGGCTATCACACACACACACACACACTCACACACACACACACACACACACAACGCTAACACTAATATATATATATATATATATATATATATATATATATATATATATATATATATATATATATATATATATATATATATATATATATATATATATATATATGTTCGGTTCATATTTCTTTATGAATTATTCAGTTAATATCAAATAAATGAGTTTGCTAAGTAAATAATAATCATGCTAAGTAAATAATAATCATTTATTATATAATAATTGCTTACTGCCGAAAACAACGCAAATTATGCCTTTCTTGCATTCTTGCGTTAGAATGGAATTGCCATTGCACAGACATAACTAAACTAGATGGAAGAATGCTTGTCATTGTAGATAGATAATATATGAATTCAAAGGACGATGCTTGTCTTATGAGGAAGGAGGTACACAAATATGTAGCATGATCACAAATATAAGACACCAAATGACCTTCTTGGAGGAGAATAGGTTTGTCATGTATAATACCTTTGTTGATAGGTGAAATGCGTACTTAACCGGAGGTGTATACTTATGTTTGGAAAGATAAGAAGAAAAAAACAGATATTTGTACCAATATAAGTCAAGGCAGCACACACGCACACACACAAATATATGTCATATCAGACTTTTTGACCGGCTGTCTATCATATTGGCAGGTAATTTCCTCTGGTTGGCAAAGGGTGTTAACCAGGCAGGTATGTTGTGGAGGACCAGTGTCCACATTTGGCCTAAATCAATGACCGTTTCTGTAACCAGCACTTACCATCTCCCGCTGCCCACACTCCCGGTGTTCTCCTACGCATGACAAGTCGGGCAAACGTAATGTCCTCATTCTGGCTCTGGGAGTGTGGACGTGGTCGATTTCTGAACCTGCTATTTACTGCGACTTGCTATTGATCACAGCTGAAATTGATGATGCTGCTCACGGGCAAGGTGTTCACACTTAGCTGACTTCCAGGTGTGAAAAATAATAGTTTAGTTGTGCGGCAGGAACCATTCCCTGTCAGGTGTGTACGTTTCATTAGGTATGTTTGATTGCATGTGCGTTTATGAAATCGATGAAATTTTATTTGAGTTTTGTCGATTTGTCCAAAGTGCCTCCACATCTCTAGTCTCGTGACCGTGAATGACAGAGCGAGATCTGACGAGATTAGAAGCCATTAACATCATTTCCGTTTGTTTTCTCTTGATCTTAACACTATGTTTAAGTTCTATCAATAAAAATGTACCAACAACAAAGATTTCGCTTTAACGGCAAACTTCCTTAACTTTTGTTTCATAGGAATACTTCCATAAAAATCGTAGTTTTATGCACACACACATACACACACACGTGAGGAGACGTGACGTTTTTTTATTGGAATGTAATATGTTATCTATATTACAACACATATTTCTGACATGCAACTTGGTTCTGGAGTGATCAGCTCACAAACAGAGAAAAGTTCTGTCGCATCTAATCAAATACAGAAATCCTGTAATATACATGATATGCGCTCACCAGTAAATGCAGGCTGTCAAAGTGTTGCGCAATTTTACCATGGAAACCTATCATTTTACACAGCACTAATGTGAGTTCAGACGTGTTCATGTCAACTCTCACAGAGCAAAAACTATCCGCTGATGCTGTAAAGAACAGATTTATGGATATTCATATGCATTATACATGAATACATGAAGAAATAGTTCCACATTTTGCACCAAAGTACATATTTACAAGCAATGTCTGTGGTTGATTATAACTTTTTTTATGTTTGACCATCTTAGCATACAATAAAACGGGATAGAAAACATAAAAAACTAGATATTCTAAATTTCAAATTCTCAAATGTCTTGAGTAATCTTATATTGGGACAGAAGGATAATAAATCCTCACATTTGCCTTTTTATACTTGTTTAATTCCTTGTCTTACATGTAGTTCATCACACATGATTTAACGTCAGGGCGACTGAACCAGTAATTAACAATTCAGATCTGTAATATTTCCAGATAAAATAGTTCATGCCCACTTCATGATCAGTGACGATAGACTGTTGAGATAAACAAATGAACTAAAAAATATTTTCTTCCTCCAATATTACCATTTGTTGGCTTTATGCGAGATGAAGTGACATTAAATATGGCCGGTAGGTTGTCATATTGGCTGTCTTTCTCCTATAAATCTGTGACAGATTGTCCAATTCAGGCGCTGCTGCTCGCATATAAAGCTGGTCACCACTTCGATATTATCGTCATTTGGACACCTATGTTATACCAAGAGGGTCTTGCCCACGAGGGATGTTTTCTGGCCTATCAAGGTTCACAGATTATCGCCCATCTTGATAGCAGCAAAGCCATATATTGCAATCTCTCCTGCAAATATGTCAGACGAGTCGCTACAACCCAACTAACTGCCCTACCATGCGTCGTTATATGAGGATTTAGTGGGCTCTGACTGACTCATGTTCTATATTATGACATACAACAAGAAATTATGACTCTCTTGTGGACTTACTTAAAGTCAGCGTAAGGGCGTAGTAATACAAGACCTGGGTACTACATTTTTCAGAGAAATGTGAAGGGAAGAATGATATGGTTGTGAAAAGGCTTTCGGGAGGGTCAAGCGTCCCTTGCTACTCTGCCCAAGAACCTTGTCAAAAGGGCCTGCAAATAGATAGCTGTGGCCATAAGGACGTAGTCAACGATAAAGACTTTTCTATCAACACCAAAGTGCACCGAAAATTGGCCGGATATGCGTCGAAAAATTGCACATCAAACTCACTGGTTTATAATAAATTGAATCAAAAAGACCCTCAGCTAAAAGGTCATGAAATGAGAGATAAGCGAGCACTTGATGCATGCTGGGTACGCCGTTGCCTGTAATATCAATGACCTCGCCCAGAAAGGCCCCCAAGGTCTTTGCGCAGAACAAACACAGTGCCAGAAATCTCACCATACGTGGACTGCATACTTTTACAGCGGTGATCTCATAAATTTGCAGATTGACACCTAGACCCTCGTGTGGTGTTTTTGCATGAGACAGAAATGTAGGAAAAGCATTGGTTGTATCTCTCCACGGGGTCACGTGGTCAATCTTCCCCATTCACATCCACCTCTGAGTCAATTCATTTTACGATTGGACGACCTCGTCAAAAATTTATGGGGACTGAATCAATTATTTTTCTCAGGAGGGGGTTCTTTGGGTAAATGTAAATTACAGAGTAACTCACTACAAACAGAAAAAAAGAAACCTAAATTGTTGTGCAGAACAGCTTCCGGCATTGAAGTGAGTCCGACTGCACTTTTTTAATTGTGGAAGGATTCCTACGCCTGGTGTGGCTCGCCGTGACAGGTTGGTGCCCCCTAGCGGGGGTCTGGCGTGCCCTGGCAAGCCCTGGCAAGCCCCTCACATCATGGTAATGGATGGACATTGTTGGGCTTTTATGGGCGGCGGTGTGAGGGCAATAGTGGCATGGCAGATGGTGCTCAGACAATCACATTGCATCACCACAACGTCTATGCTTACAACATTCTCCAGCCATGATTAGAAGAGAGGAGAGCAGCTTATAATCCCAGCACACATATGAACACGACCAAGGTTCTTACTGATATCGTATATCTCATTCTATTTTTTTTACTTCGTGACAAGGTCACACTGATAAATATATATTTAGGTGTGTATACATATTTGGGTACGTGTTTAAATCGACCTGGACTGATTTAGATTGAATCAATTTTATTTTAAAATTTGCGAATATCTTTATATAAGACTCTTATGTTTCACGACTGAGTGGAAAAACTCGCATGATTACAAGATATATCACACAAACACCTTCCAATCTTCAAAGGTATCGCTTGTGCTATGTTCAATGCATGCTGTGATAGGTTTGTGCAACCGATCTGTTGTTAAATCTTAAGATGAATAGAAAAAGGGTTTGTTTTGTTTGTTTGGGATTTTACACCACTCTCAACATTATTCAGTCATTCCGTGACGAGACCTACTTGTAGCAAATATAATGATGCCTCATTGAATTGTCATGTCGCAGGCCTTTGACATCAGTCACAAATTTACAAGAGCAATGGGTTAAACCTTCAGGCCCCGATATTGGCACAAATGCATTTTTTTATTTTACAACCATAAGACCAACATGTTTAAGAATTTTATGTTTGGAACATATTTTGTTAATGATCAGCCAATACAGAAGAAAAAAAAGTCACATTAAAAAAATAGGTTGCTCAATTCGAATAAATCGATATCAAAGAAAATATAAAAGTAAAAATCACTTCAAACAAAGCAGGAGCAAAGAATACGTCTGCTAGGCGGCAATCTGTATAATTTGTTCTCATTTTGGAAAACATCAATGATATTAGTATGTTCAGAAATTCATCATGAGACTTGAGCTTTATATATTGTCACATCCGCTGTATTGCGAATCCATATTGCTGTAAGTGTTTGCACACCATTGTTTTTTTTAGATGTGTATGATAACTTCTCTTCTTATTAGTTTCTGCTTTGTGGCTGCACACATCTGATAAAGCTTGAAAGTTTGTGCAATTTGGCAAAGCACAAAGGATACGCTCAGTTGTCACAGTGACAGGGCACCAAGACAATATGTCTGAGTCTGAGAATGTGATAGTAAAGCCAGACAATAGTGAAAATATATGTGCAAGCACATGCTACAAAAGCGTACACATCAAATACGTGGATGATATCACGGATTAAATCCTACAAAAATACTGATTTATTCATTATTGTTGAATTAATGCGAATTTGGTAATTTATCAATGGTATTAAAAAAATGCGTAAATTTCCATTTCTATATAAAACATTGGTATTGTTTTCATTGTCTCAGTCTTTAGACTTTAAATCTGACCCAGTGACCGTGTTTTCTCAAAAACGAATCAAATTGTACGTGATCAATGAATGTTTTCTGAATTTTCATAATCAGCCTGTGATATTGAATATGAAAAAAGGCATGTGAATATAGTCATGAATTATTTATGAAGTGATTTGTGTATCAATCATGTACAAATATAGTGTTTTAGTGCATAGTTTTCTCTGCAAGCTACCAGGTAGATGTTCTAGTATAATGTGCGGTATCAGGCGGGTGTAGAAACACTCCCTGTTTTATACCTTGCATGCCATCATGCATCTCCCACCTCAACCATGAAACAGGAATCTGATATTCTCATGACGTTTTCTTTATCCTTTTCCGCCGTTCAGATGTTTTAAGCCATATATTATGTTTAATCTCCGTGTCAAACAGATATGTAAGAATATGGAAATATTTCATGTCGTCTTTGATAAGAACCCATTTAATAACAAAAAGGATATAGGTCAGTTGGTGCTACCGGATTGGAGCATGTGCTTCTGTACAGTAGAGCATGGCTACAGTGAGTAGGCAAGTTTGGTAAACAATAAAACACGCCATTCAGACACACCTGATCAGGAGGTGGTCTGCATTGGGCAGGAGCAAGAATGTGCCAAGCCTCCTCGTGGACACTGAACATTGCATGTGTGATTTGAAAACAACACAATCTGAACTGGTCTCATGTGTGTTTCGCTATGTTTATGACCAGGTCAGTTCAGGCACACCAGAGATTGATCCAAATGAGAAGCATGTATCAAAGATATAATTTATAGATACACGCTTACACTGTTAGAGCTGAAGGGGTACTGGGACTGTACTATTTTCAAAATAGTGAATTATCTGAAAATAATCCATTGGAAACAGTATCTGATGTGCGCTCGAGGGAGTGTCCACTTTATCGAGCTGAATAAAATGCTGAATGAAATTAAACATAGCCTATCAAAAGGGCCGACAGATGTCTGGAACTGCTTCAATATCCTATTAGTTATTTTTGTACCCAATCATTCTATCCAATACATGTAAGCCTAATTCAAAGTTATGTTCACAACTGAATCATATCCAAAAAGGAGCACCTCTATCCCATTTCAATATTTACCTCTTACTTTGATACTTGGCATGTAAGATACCCATGAGTTGGGTACAATAAATCAGTTTTGGATGTGATTCACAAAACGTTCACAAAACGTTTCGCCATTATTTCTCATTGAAAGGTCCTTCTCTATATCACGATATGATTTTCAATCGTAATAGAAAATATTTATAATGATCAAACAGAGGGTCCAAACTGAGATAATATTAAACAGGAATTTAAAGCAGTAATTATTTTACCATATCACTTTCTAAATCAACCCGTTGTTAAATGATTTTTGAAAAGAATAAGAAGAATCTTATTAAGACATAAATACATATTAGGTTGGGGAAGGAATTCAAAATATAGATGTAAAATAAAATAACAGGTGGTTGATTTAAAATCTATAGACAGTTTTAGAAAACGAATAAGTATTTCAACACACAAAAAATAATTGCCACATGTTGGCAGTGAAGATTGTAATTACATCTGTGATGAGTTGTTATAAATCTAATTGCAAGAAGTAGGCAAGAAATATTAACTCCAGTGTTCGTTGAAAATAGAATCACCATTGAGAGAATGGAATCAAATTATTAAAAGTAGGGGTTGTCATATTTATTTTAGTTTCGAACTATTACCATATTCGATCTGCAATATCACATTATTTTCTAAGATGTGCTAATTATGGAAATAGGTATTTGTCTATACATTTAGTCATGGAAGGCCGACAAAGTGGCACCTGTATCTGGAACACAAACTAGGAAACTTGACAATGTGTGTTTTCATATGTAAACATAATCCGGTCATCTGGAGTTACCATTTACATGTTACAGAGTCTCGTATTCGGTCAAGCATCGATGTTCCACGTGAACAGTAAGGCGGGGTCATAATGGTTTTGATGCTGGCTGCTGAACACACCTGGGTCAGACACGGCCTCATGTGGTGACTGCCACCTTGCCAACATATAATGCAACCTCTAAGGGATAAACCAATGTCCATGTTTATTCTGGGATTCCACAATCAATATTATAATGCGAAGGTCTGGTTACAGGTCTTTCTTCTCCACACAGCAACATTATTTACTTCATATGTACAGACCTCTTTTTGTGTTCTTATATTATTTGAACAGCTAAGGAGGCTATTTCAATATGCAGAGAAAATATATTTAGTCTTTCAAAAGCTATCGCAACAATAGCAGCAATGTATTGTCGTAGACACACAATGTTTGCATACGTTATGAAATATAAGTAAAAATAATATTTTGGTTGAAAACAATAATGACTATTTTTTTAACTTGGTTGAAGTCAGTATTAAGTATTTTCTCAACTTGGTTGAAGACAATATTAAGTATTTCTTAACTTGGTTGAAGGGAAATTAACAGATATTTCGATTTGCTTGAATGCAGTACTTACGGTACTGATTGGTCTAGATTGGAAACGATATTGGATATAACATGTAGACAATGATGGATATACGACAGACGACAACTCTGTAATACAACACTTTACTTTTCATAATCTTTACCTTCATTCATTCTGGCATTTTGTTTGACTGGTCAGTGACATTGTCTTGTTTCAGCTTGGATTTGGTGTTCACAATAATCAGTTCAGATCAAAGAAACATGGATAGCATAAGATGATGTAATATTAGCTAGAAAGTTCCCGAAGCTATAGGTCGAAGGCAATATCTTTCTCAATTTCAATAGCTGTCACCCGAATTTGTGGTTGCTTCCTTATTTTAGTTGCTGTCATTATAACTTTGTGAGTATTTAGTGAGATACACAATTTCATGTCTGCCCAAAAGAAAGTGTAATTATTGCCTTCAGACCGCAGAATGGAAGCAGACACAGATCGAATTGCGTTTAGCACTAACATGTATACTGAGAATTATTTGATGAAAGAAAGTAGATATAAACACATAATTATATAGACTTAAGTGAGACTTAAATGAGAGCGGTCTAGACTTAAATCACGTGCAGTGTATACTGCTTAACTGTGCATGTATGCGAGTCCGATTTTTAATATACTTAAAGTCAACACCCACAAATACCATGTAGCTCTGTGAATTTATCTTAGATACCCTGTCTATAATAACGAATATCTAAGCACATGCAATATTGATATGCATATTGTTTTCATCCTATGATATTTACTGATCTTTTAGATTAACTCTCCGAAAGTAGTTGTTTTTAAAAGTTTATTGTTAAAGGCATATTTGTAACGTACAGTGAGTCTATGCATGAACCATATCACAGTGGGCTGAAACTATCAGTTCACAACCACAAGTTCCACACTGTCTGTATGGCCTAAAAGTGGTGTGATTGTAAATTGCTATGTCCCATCTCTGGTATTATAACAATAAATACTCACTGGAATCTGTGTTTAGCATGACAGAAAATAAATACTCTTGATCATTGCTCTGCCAACAAATATGAAGATTGTGTGAGACATATTGAAAAGTGTGCAAAAACATCAATGTCAAGGAATTGCTAGCCTTTGATGTTCTCGGCAAAACTGTGTTGCTGTATGACTAAGGACAGCACACACACCAAACACAAATCACGGTAATATAAAGCGTTTGCACTCCCATAAAATACAAATGATACATACAGTACAGTTCATGGATCAATTTGTTAACATTAGGGCAAGCCCAATGGTGCTCGGCGCTTTAATTTAGCATAGATTTTATCATTTAGATTGGTGGTAATCCAGAGGTAGTGATTCTGGGAATCTGATGGAAGGTGCCGGTGGATGGCCTATCTGTGCAGCACCTGTCTGCCATTCTCCTCACTCCTACAATCAACTTGTAGTTTGTCTTGTTATCCTGTCCTTGCCCATCCGGAACCTTGATAAATCTGATCATCTCGTGCAATCACAAGGCCTCATGACAGCCTAAACATCGCTGGATGACACAGACTTATAGATATTTTATATCAATAGTTATATCTACAAAGAAGACCACTCCAAATCAAATTGCACAACTGTATTATGAAAGAGTGATTCTTTTGCAATCAGCAAATAATTTGTAGAATAGAGCACAGATCCTAGATCAAATGAATAACATGCCTTTCACATCACATGTACGATATTATATAAAGGTCAAGAGCAATGCCAAATGATTTTTCTATCATGTCAGCTTTGGAAGTACTGACATTATCCAGGTAGATTTAGATTGTAATAGCATCAGATGAGTTGGAGTCTGCCATGACACGTTTGACTCCGCGAGACCGCCATATCAAGATGCCGTGCTCGACGAGATCCCGTTCCGGTCTATGATAGAAGGAAAATCAATAAATTTATCATCAAACAGTAGTGTTTTTAAACCACTACAACAATGTCAAATCTTTCAGGAACAAAGGAGCTAACAGCTGAGACATATTTATAGGGTGTTGACCCAAACATAATATGAATTATAATTCATAAATTGTGTACACATCAATGTTGGTTATGAGATAAATAAAAACAGTATCACACAAATGAGGTTTGCATTAATTTCCCTTGTGATACATATAAAACTCCCTTGCCCAAAATGTCTGATTGAATTTGGACTTATGGACTTAATATATGGAGCAGCGTAGAGTGAATAGAACAAAGCATTTACATCATCTTCTAATATGTGGATAAACACAAATTGTTTTGTGATATGTGCAATTGGATTGGTGTTCAGAAAGCTTTGATTTGAAATGATAGTTCAAGAATATGTGTGATCAAAATATCATCTGACCGTACATGTAAGCTGGGCATATCAATCTTCTACCCTCTGCAGGGTCCCAAAACCACTGTGTTGCCAGCAGTCTTCTGGCAGACAGCTCGAGATTACATGCGAGTTGGGTTTGGTAATTTCCATTACGATAGTCACCACAAGATGCCAAAGCGACCACATGAGCCATTGCCCTATCTTCAGAACAAAAGCATGATGAAAAAAATTAGATGAAACTTGGCAGGTGAGATTGTGGGATAATGGGCTCCAGGTAAAACTGGAGAAATGAAAGCGTTGAAACACTTTTAAAATATAATTCTAATTTAGGCGACATCTCACAAAACAGCACATGCAGACATAGTAATACTGTTGAAATTTTAATATATACTCAATAATAATGCTGTTACAAATCTAAAACATAAACAAATAAACATACTAAGGACATGTAAACAGTTTCTGTAAGAAAATATGTTTCAAATATGCAATGCAGAATTCCTTTCTTTGATTCGCCTGCCTTTCTTAATTTTACCTTACAATAAAGTATCGTTCTCATTTCAATATCAACCCCATTGGTTTGAAATAAATGACTTTGCATATATTTACCATTGAACTGGTTATAAACATAGACATGATGTGGAACTATACTTTCGATATTGGCATTCTACAATGATAAACTATTGCTAATTCTCACGCTGGTACAGTTCTTCTTCGGTTTGGTTCTCATTTGTTGAAAACCAAAAAACGATGAGATTTCCAAAGATTGGTGTTGAGGAAATGACAGCTGACTGTACTGCTTGCAAACATCTAATGGAATTTGTGACTCTTAATGGACACACAATGAGATGTTTTTAAATGCCAAGATTTCACCTAAAACACAAGAAGATAATGGTTTTTATCCTTTAAAAAGTTATAAATATATTTTTAAAGATAATAAAATGTAGATTTGGTGATTTTTACATTTAGTTAAAGGTATCAAAATGCAAAATTGAAACTAAATATCTCTAGTTTTTCCTTGAGACATTTCGGATTTTGGCATTAATATTTGTTCTGCATCGAAGAATCATATAAAGTTTCACTGACTTTATGTTATTCTCTCCATGTGCAGACAATTGCCTTTTTTAGATGCATCCGGTTTGTTGAATGTTAGTTATATTCAGCATTGTTTGCATGGCTACGAATAAGGATATATTATACTTAAAAAACTTATCTACTGCTGAATTGCTATTTGCATGTTCTCATAATGATTTAAAATCAAATCTACTGCTGAGATATTTGTCACAATGAAATATTTGTGGTATTTATATTAACCTAAACCTTGAAAATATATTCAAAGGGTATTATCCTATGGCATTAAAAAAATATCAAAATGGCAAAATATTTTTCTTTGGAGGCCAAAAATATACCAAAAGTATATTATTTTGGTATTAGTAAGACTTTCATATATGAATTGTGTGTCTTTGTTTGGACCAAGAACTGTCCATTTGAGTTCGTGGCAGAGCAAATGTAATAAAGCAAGTAAATGTTTAACGAGGGATCCAGCAAAGCCCATGTTTATATAAAGGAACATTTGTGTGGTGGACCCAGAGTTAGTCATTTCAGACTCAGTCACTGCTGAAAATCTGGTCTTCAATCAATAGGTTGACCGTGTGTCTCAAATGGGGCGTCTAACTTTGTTTTGGCAATTGCAACCTTTCAACCTGTTTTATGACAGGAAATCTTTGCACAACCTCACAGTCCAGCTAGATGAACCGCTCCTCACTCGTGCCCTCAAATCATTGAACTGAGATTGTCTGAAAACATAGGTCTGATTAATGTAGAATCTGGTTGAGACTTAGAATATCCATCAACTGAAGGCCACCACCCCATTTCCTTTTATATCTTTATATATATTTGACCAGTTTGTGATCTGTGTGATTCCTTTCTTTAACACATAAATTGAATATGAATATATTCCATTACAATGACCAGTATCATGGTTGGTACCATGTTCAAAAATATGTCCGTATTTTTCATTTATGGTTAAATGAATATTTCGATCTGTCCACTAAGGATTAATATGCATATATTCATATTGTATTACGAATTGTTCAATTGCAACAATTAGAATACTAAGATACATGACTCCAGCAGCAAACAAAGCCAAGAACAAAACAAGCTTATAAAGCACGATGTTATATTAATATTGGCAAATCTCTCATTTCAACAAAATATGAAGGTAGGCACGTAGCACAGCATGTGAAAGAAAGGACATAAAACATATCAATTATAATGCTATTCAAAAACGGCTTTTATTTGTTTCTTGTTTGGCTTTTACTTGATACGATATTCATTGTATTGTTCTGAAACTTAATCTAATGCAGTTATTTAAGACATGAACTTTAATATCAGATGAAATAACAACTACCTAGAGATACAGAAACATCAGTATTACAAATTTCATTTGTATAACCTTAATCATAACCTAATTATATATATGTTGTATTTGTACGACTCTGGAAGTATGCCCACTGCGAAATGGGGCAGGACTTGTTTTATTTTAAAAAGATAATTCAACCAAACACATTCCTTTACTTCATATTAAATTTCAATTATTATTATCTAATAACGCACCGAATATCTTCTCAGATTTGCGCTGGTAGTCAACATTCTTAGGAATTTACAAGGCTCTTGTTAAGAATATTACATAACATTTAATCAATAACTTCAGGTACTAGTTAGGTTTTAGTTAAAACGTGTAGTTGGAATGTAATTGTCCCATATTCAATGAGGAATACCGCATTACCTGGTTGTGGTCGAGGCATATTTTAATTCAACATGCTCTGCCGTGCCTGGGGAGACGGGGGGTCATACCAAGCTTTGTGTCATTATTACAGCATGCTACAACTATGTCCCAAGATCATAACCACTGCATATGTGTCACATAACTGTCACATAATACTCGGGACATTATACTTCAACGGCATAAGCATTGGAAGACAACATGCTTAGAAACAGGGAACATGAACAACGAAGCTAATCAAAAGACCATGTGCGGGGACCTGGTGGCACCTACGCTGGCTCCCCCTACCCTTGCGTATTGAGTATAAGACAAGGTACAGACATGACAAGGTAAACACTGCATCCAACCTTTTAACAGATAGTATTACTTGCATATATCTCAAATATTACGTCTAAGACGGTGTACCAGATAAAAATATAAATTATAAAAAAACATAAATCATTTTGTAAATGCATTTTAATATTTGACCGATTCGTGCAGATATTTGTTTGTGTCGAGAGGCTTTGATATTTGAGAGACTTTGGCGTTTCATAGAATAGTTTCAAAGTTGGAAGGTAAACAACAAGTGTTTGATGAATAGCATAATGCTTTTATTATAACTCTGCTGAAAGGTTTTCTTTCATCTTATAAGGAAGTTCTTTTGTCGCATCTCTATTTGATATTTTGTTTATTTCACCGCACATCTGTACTTAAAGCAGAGTTCTGAACAAATTGGACAAAAGGCTTAATATTTCGACCTACTCAAATATAGATATAATTGTTAGTATTGTCAATTGTATTAATCGAAGTATTCGTAAAACCTTTCACTTTTAATGCCACAGTTTATACTTTGAAAGGTATTTGTGAGACATTCAATTAAATTATATATGTGTTATTTATAAAATGTAATTTACAAAGTATAAAATTAAATATATATTTTCATAAATATAATCTTGATGTACTTGTGGAGAATACGTTAAGTAATTGTTTATGAAAAATGTACTGTGTTAAATCGTCATTGAAATTGTTTTTAATATTGACAGAACAGTATTTTCAAACAAACCGGGCATCATAGTTTTAGATACAAAAATCAATGAATTATACTTGAAAGCTATGATGAACACATAAAATAAATGGAGTATCATTCAATATAGTGTTGCATAGTTAACATTTCTATAAGTTGTTTGCATTACTCAAGACCAACAAATACTTATTTCACATTATATTACACCACCTAGACATTTCACCATTATATCATGCATCCCACATATGACAAAAGTTGGTAGATATTTCAATACCAACCAGCTCAATCTGTCTTACTGTCTCTGACTTTCTTCCACTGTTTCTGTCTGTCCATTTCTTTATTATCTTTTTCTCACTCTCTCTCAGTTTCTCTATCTAAATATATAAAGTGATATATGAAAAATATATCCACATATAAAAATTGCACACCACACTGCGCGAGATCACTGCAATGCTAAGTGTGTTTGCCGTTCATGAGATGCATCTTCAGGCTTCATTATTTCCATTATTTATCTAATAAGCGATTTCAGGGTTGCCTCTGATTTATTGTATTACACAAACTAATCATATAAAACACCGGGGAGTTTTGGCCTATGGGATATGTTGGTAAAATATAACCTATTAATAGAAATGAGATATGCACACTTAGTGTATCGTTTGTGAAATAAGCATAAATTCAGATGCAATTATGACGACATGTTGATCACGCCTATCTAGCTCATTTGATAATTATAGCATATTCTAACTCGCTGCCATCAAATATTGTTTCTTTGAGTTGTCCAGATCTAGCGGGGATGCATTAATTCCGCTAGATTTGCAGAAATGCATGAGTTGCTTATAACTGGCATGAATGCATGAGTTACTTATAACTGGCATGAATGCATGAGTTTCTTATAACTGGCATGAATGTTTGTGTTGCTTATAACTGGCATAAATGCATGAGTTGCTTATAACTGGCATGAATGCATGAGTTGCTAACAACTGGCATGAATGCATGAGTTGCTCATAACTGGCATGAATGAATGAGTTGCTCATAACTGGCATGAATGCTTGTGTTGCTTATAACTGGCATGAATGCATGAGTTGCTAACAACTGGCATGAATGCATGAGTTGCTCATAACTGGCATGAATGCTTGTGTTGCTTATAACTGGCATGAATGCATGAGTTGCTAACAACTGGCATGAATGCATGAGTTGCTACCAATTGGCATGAGTGCATGAGTTGCTCATGACTGGCATGACTGCATGAGTTGTTCATGACTGGCATGAATGCATGAGTTGTTCTGGACTGGCAAATATCCACGAGTTGCTCAGGATTGTCATATTTCTTTGAAGTTCTCAGGGCAGGTCTTTTTACCATGTGGCAAGGGCCCTGCAGATGCCGCGAGATCTTATTCCGCATCAAAACCAATTTATTTGACTGAATGCCAGAACAATACCCAGCCTTATCCAAAATCGTTAATTCTCCATGACCTACATTTCCTATTTATTTAACAGAGCTAATAAATGAAAATTGTTAGAATTAAATGGAACTTGATAATCATTTTAACCTAAAGCCTGATTGGAGATACATGAGCTGTGAAAATATTCATATAAATTAATCCATGTAATTTGGAATCTTGAGAAACTTTAGCTGAGTCTCCAAATTTAAAGAGTCTTATATAACATTATATTGGATACTCAATCTTGGTAAATATTTATCCATTAGAACATGAAAAGTAATAAAAGACAGAATCTATGACAGATATTGAAAAAAAACCATTTCTCGCACAAAAAGCCTGCCATAAAAAAGCCTGGACCTCTGTAGAAAAGTATGGGATATTTGAAGACAAAATGTATGAGTTTGGTCCTATTTATGTCACCATACTTGCCATGTTTGTTCTGTCAAACTGTGCACGAGGAACGGCCCTGTTCCTACCTCCCGGGAATGGAAGGCACCAAAAGTTAAGCCCCGGAGCAAGGTGTAAAGTGGCCGGTGTTGGCTGTTTTATCATTTTCTCTCACAAAGACAGCATATCGATTTGGCAATGGCAGAGGTCGGCATGAAGATGGAGATTTATCAGAAGTTCCTGCCTCTTCGACACAAAAGCCTCGCAGACATTTCTTTCTATCATTTTCTGCGTCGTTTCAATCACAGACAATCGCAAGAAATAACCATTGATAAAGAAATGTCAGTATGTACCGGACGTTGTGCAGCCATGTCACGTGGTCTGTGAATATTTAATCTAGGAACACTGTGCTCAAACCCTGGCCCTCTTGATTGATACCTCAGCATTCAACCTCACTTTTCTATCGCATCCTTGTTCATTTCAATCTTTCCTTTTCACAGTCGATTTGGCGTCTTTGGTAAATATCATAAACAAGCTTGATACTTAGATTTAGTGCTCTCCAAGGAGACCTGATAGTCAATAAATGACACATAAATCACAGGAGGAAATGTTCCATTAGCAAGCACATTACAAGCTAATAATCACACCTCAAAGTATAGAAGCATATTAGCTCTAACACTCCACTTTAATTACAAATTTGGCATAATCAGGTAATATTTGTAAATAGATTTTTTCAAAACTACAAAGACTTGTTTGTAATCAAACAAAATGGGTTTTCTTATCTTCTTCTGTGTTCTAATTATTCATGTTTGTGTGGAAAAGACAGGAGCCTTGAGTCATCAGCAGTGCAGACATGATTTATGGTGCCTAAATGAATCCATGTTGATATTGAGCACCAAGAATATAGCAATAAACACAATAGGTATATTGAACAAAAACAAAAAAGCACATTCTTAGTGGCAGTTAATGTCCACTCAGTTGATTGTCTCACATTTGGACTGATAACACCAAGGATGAATAAACCCTATTAAATAGAGTGTCTCTGTTCCTTCCTCATAAAGTCTGTATATAGTATTAAACGAAACGAAGGAAAAAAGCATTTGTAGTTGTAACAATATGCTGATGTTGTGCAAAATTTTCGTTTCGTTTGCTGCTGCTGATGGAGTACATTTCTATATTGGTTTTAGGGACCCGAAAAAAAAAGACAATTTCAAGTTAATTTGCATGAGAAGATAATTACTGAGATTTTGATGGATGTTTCACTAATTACTTGGTTCCAAGAAACTCAAACATTTTTCTCTGTCAAGTGAGTGTCTTAAAACACTAATCACTTCTCTCTACTGTCGATAAAACCTTTTTTTGTATTGTAGAGGATATATGGACAGTTACAACCGTACCATAGTCTCTTTACAGGCTTTGTATATGACCTCACCACATAAATTATGACCCAGATGTAACACATTTACCGATTTAAATTATAATCCCATTAGTTTAATATGATAAATAGATTAATTGATATGTTTAAACTTAAAATTCCATTTAAATTAAATGTAACAATTATTGGCTTAAAAGCTGATTACGTTCTTATGTGTTCAACTGAATATTTTTTTAAGCTGGATTTTAAGGTTGGGCGATATATTAATGAGATTCTGCGTTTGCAGTACAACTTGTATGGAATATTATGGATGAGGATACTCTGTCTTGAATGATGGGCCTTCCTATATGTTGTATTTTGTCTATTCTGTTGTGGCTTATTAAGTCTGGCCTGCTTGTCAAGGCAGATAATCCCTTTATCCATCATAATACTGAGATAATTAACCCCCACCTGTTTTTCCTACGTGACCCTCACCCACGGAACTGTCATGGATTTCTATAATCACCCACAAGTCAGTTCAGAATAACCCCGAATTTCGCTTACAAATAAAACAATCAACCATTTACAAAATTTCATGAGATGATAATTCAGTGTTGTAGTCAAAAAATCACTTAAATCCATTGCGATCCTATGCATTGCGTCGATTATCCACATTATTTTTCATATCAATGATGAGCAAATTACATAGTTAGGCATTAAATCAACATTTATCTGCGCCAAAAGCGCTTAATAACATAGGTTGGTGAGATAAGATTTATGACACGGGAATTTACAATTTACCAATGCTTCTCAAAATAAGCCAGTTACGTAAGCCGTGTGGCATAGGGAAGGTAGCATAGTTCAGTTGATTGTGATAAACTTTACAGAAGGGAGCATAAATCATATGCTCAAAATATAGATGCATTATGGCGCCCTCCAAGGTAGGCCTCTGTTGTACTGTATATCTTTCTCAAGTCAATACATATAACTTGTTTGACACAATGGGTTATACAAGTCTTTATTTGTAAAGTTCCGGTGCAGACCAACTTCTCCATCCAAACTTCCTCTACATTGATTAATGTAACCTCAGAGGACCGGTGTTCCCCCATCAAATGTCTAATTCTGATACATTGGGCTGAATAAAATCCACATAATTGCCGAATGAACGTATCAGGAGCAGCCTGTGACAAGCATTATATTATATTCGCTATCACAAATCTACAAAATCCTAGCCATTTTATAAATCTGTGGCCATACCACAAAGGGCAAAGCCTTGCTATAAACATTACTGCTGTCGCTACTCTTCCCAGGTCGGTCCTATCGCGGCAGGATTGATAGTTGAACAGAGAGCTGACATAGAAGCACAGAGTCCACAAAAGGCCTCAGGAACTCCATGCCATTTAAAAGTCAATAAAAGAGCGTGGACAGTGCTAGCTATATCTTTACAGCAGTCGGATCTGTGTGGTTTTTGGAGGGTTGATGAGGCTGATTTGTGCGCCTCCTGGGGGAGAGACAAACTCTTAACCCTTGGCGAGGCATTAACCTTTGCTTTCACGATGCGCTTACCCCCAGCTCTGACTCCCGAGCACACGGTTGACACAGAAGCTTAATTAATACAAGAAGAATGTGACACCGGACTTCAGAGCAAGGCCTGACCCTAACACAAAAAAGATAACTCTAATGATCAGCACTGAGCGGGGAATGGGCAGTAAAAAGAGAACATTTCCCGCTAAAGGTGTGAGGTCACCCCTGGCTGTAATGGTTTTCAGACGGCAGACTCTGATGCAAAAGCTTTTTGCCTTGACAGCTAGTGACACCAAACAACAGTTTAGAACTTTCGGCCTAAAAAAAACGCCAAAAGCTGCTGTAATCTACAGAATGATGAAGTACCTTTGTCTTGTTCATATTGGGCATCAGCCGTTTTCTGTTGATATATTTGTCACGGGCCATTAAATAAATTACCCATATCATTGCGACAATAATATACGAATGAGCTGCTCAGATTGAATATCTAAGAGAAGCATTTAATGATGCCTGAATCCCTGTGTACTCCCCATAGTTGTGCTTTATAATCAGGTTGTATAATGTGGGGTCCAGCCAGTCAGACCTTTCCATCTTCATTTGCCTGTCCTGTGCCCCATCTGTCTGTCCACCCAATCATGTTACTTTGCCTGGTCAGACAAGGTATCAACTGGGTCTTACTCCCAACAGAGCATATCCGAACATTATAGAGTCTACCAGACACTCATTCCACCACAGACGGCTAAGATACCTATGTCATCAATCTTCATGCATAACTTATAGTTTTATTGAGGAGCCGGTACAAGTGGTTGGTAATTAAGATATCAAACCATTTGCGATAATTGGGGGTCTGTTGGAAGGTAGTAAGTGAACACCTTGTCGCAGGGTTGTATTGTTGTGCCCAAGTGAACTAGCAGCCCAGCCAGGGCAGTAGATATATGGGAGGTGGTTTCCACATGAACGCTCACAACCCAGGGGTGCAGCCCAGTTTCAACACAAACCTCTGCTCTAATATATCCTACATTACACCGGCGTCCATAAATCTCCATATATGTTCTATATAGATGGAATTTAGTGGGGTCTGTCTGCTCATTTTTCTATCTGGAAGCATTTTAATGGACTCTTTCTAGTTTACGATCATGATCACACCACTGCATAGAATGTGCGATTCCATCTCCACCCGAATGTGCAAATGTGAAAGCATCTGCAGTGCTCGATGGCAGAATGGGCATCACCTTCCTACTGTGGCATTCAAGTGTCTTTGTTCTAACAGAATGAACAACTAAATCATTAAATGGTATATGAAAAACTTCATCTTACAATTACGCATGCAAGATAAACGTTACTGATAAATTCAAAGTCATATGATATTCAGGTTTATTTGATAAGATCGTTTGATAGCGATCCTTCTCAATATCATAGAAAACACAGCCATCTGTAGTAGTGAAGAATTCATAGACAAATCTTTCCAGGCATTACGTTCATATTTATTTTCTTTAGACCTGTCTAAAAGCCTCATGGAGAAAACACGACATATAGAGTTTGACAAGAGAAACTTATTACTTGACTTTCACGTAATAACTCTCAAAATATGACACCAGCTGTAATTCTGAGTTATCGCAGATGATGCATTTAAATCTTTAGATCTGAAATCAAAAACATGTTTGACTAATAGTGATTGGCACAGCTTACGAAAATATCCACAGAACGGTAAAAATGGGTGCATTGTCCCCTTGCCTTATTATGCTTCATCACAGACAACAATGACACCATGAATGTTGCTACTGTGACAATAGTCAGGAATTAAAGCAAACAGAAGCTGGCATACTACATGTGATTGAATGAAGTGATGTGACATACTACATGTGACTGAATGAAATGATGTGACATACTACATGTGACAGATAATAGAGTTTATTCCACCCGGAAACTGGGTGAGTATATCACATGTGACATATTCTGCCTTGCTCATGCGCCCAGCCATTGTGTGCAGACCAGCTTCTCATAGGCTTTCTTTGTTAGAATTCTCAGAGGGGCAGTTCAAGAATAGCGTGCATGATAATCTACTGATACAATATCGGGACAAAAAGTGGGCTTGAATTCTCTTCTCAGATTAACCTGGAAAAACATTCCACTTCCGTCTTAAAGTTCTCGAAGACGCCTTAAGGAATTAGGTAGACACCTTCAGAATGCACCTTCAATTGAATATCATTATATGCAACACATATCAATTATTATAAGTACGAGCAGAAGCTTGTAACCTTGGGATAGGTGTGTAGTGTAGCAAATTTAATCATGCATCACATTGTAGTTTCTTGTTAGGATATTTTTGCTTTTGATACAATCCTTTCATCCTCTTACGAAGAGTGTATATTGAATATACAGTGAAGCGCATAAGGTACGCTGCCGCAAGGATTCTGTTAATGTGCATTAAGGCATAGAGTAAAGGAAAGACAAATTTCATGCACATAACAGCCTTATGCAGTGCTTAGAAAATTTGTATAGCTCACATACGGATATGCGCCTTTCATATATTATCAATGATTTTACATAGGAAACATATTGACGATAATAAATGATACAACCGCCATCCAATATGTCTTGTTTCCACATAAGTTATTGTTCTCAATGGCAGTTTGTAATCCAACCCAAGAACTTTAGCACTTGTATGGGAGTAACGCAATGTGAATTATGGCCGACACACGATAGGCTTTTCATGGTGAATTGTACAGGATATATCTATTCTGGCGAGAGGTGTTTTTTTGGCATTTGACTTTTGCAAATCAAGCAGATTTTCCTGACAATCTGCATCTATTCTGGGAAAGTCATCGAGATGTTACTGAGGATATTGTGGATACAGTTTAGAGGTTGGCGATAAAGCAGGGTGTTGACAATTGGCCTGGCACGTGGTTTAGATAGGTGATTACGGCTGTCCCTATCACATAAGTGTCAGGTGCGTGGCCAACTACGCACATAACAAGCACAAACCTCGCATCTAATCACGTGGCCAGACAGCATCTTTGTAGCAGCGGATCAGGTGGGACGTCTTAATGAGTCTATTAGATGGTACAAGACATCATAAATACAATGCGTGAGTGTGTGCGTGGCTCCATCAGATTCATCATGCCCCTATGGTCGCAGTTGATTATCTTAGATTCAGGTCATCTGGGACACACTTTGGATCTCATCACGATAAACCACAGATCAGGCAACCACAGTTGTGTGCAAACAACACCGAATTACATTGCTGGCCTACCACAGAAAACACACATATAGCTAGGCATTTCTAATTGGAAAGAGTGAAGATAATATTTTAAGAAATATTTCGTTAATTTATGGAAACTTCAGTCTACAACCTTAGGCCATTACGCATTAAGAGTAAATTTATAATATTTAACCTATCGAATTGTTGAATCATATTTCTTGCCTTATACCATGAAATGCAAAGTGACTCACATTTCTTGCCTTATATCATGGAGTGTATTGTTTGGACATCTTCTTTGAGTAATAATCATAAAATGTCAATATCATCTGAAACATTTTATGTAAACTATTTAAAAACACCCTATATAAAAACAGCCTATCTTGCATAAACTGAATGTCACAATTGCAGTGCGTCACACATATACCGTATGTCACCACCACAGTCTGTCACACTTATACTGTATGTCACCACCACAGTCTGTCACACTTATACCATATGTCACCACCACAATCTGTCACACCTATACCGTATGTCACCACCACAGTCTGTCACACTCATACCGTATGTCATCACCACAGTCTGTCACTCTTATACCGTATGTCACCACCACAGTCTGTCACACTCATACCGTATGTCATCACCACAGTCTGTCACATATATACCGTATGTCATCACCACAGTCTTTCACACTTGTACCGTATGTCACCACACAGTCTGTCACACTTATACCGTATGTCACCACCACAGTCTGTCACACTTATACTGTATGTCACCACCACAGTCTGTCACACTTATACCATATGTCACCACCACAATCTGTCACACCTATACCGTATGTCACCACCACAGTCTGTCACACTCATACCGTATGTCATCACCACAGTCTGTCACTCTTATACCGTATGTCACCACCACAGTCTGTCACACTCATACCGTATGTCATCACCACAGTCTGTCACATATATACCGTATGTCATCACCACAGTCTTTCACACTTGTACCGTATGTCACCACACAGTCTGTCACACTTAAACCGTATGTCACCACCACAGTCTGTCACTCTTATACCGTATGTCATCACCACAGTCTGCCACACTTATACTGTATGTCATCACCATAGTCTATCTCACATACCCGGCATATTACCACCACAGTCTGTCTCAAATACTCTGCATATCACCACCACAGTCTGTCCCAAATACTCTGCATATCACCACTACAGTCTGCCTCAAATACTCTGCATATCACCACCACAGTCTGTCTCAAATACTCTGCATATCACCACCACAGTCTGTCTCAAATACTCTGCATATCACCACCACAGTCTGTCTCAAATACTCTGCATATCACCACCACAGTCTGTCTCAAATACTCTGCATATCACCACCACAGCCTGATATAAATACATGGCATTCCATTATCACTGTGTGCTCTGCACAACGAATACCATTATCTGTTGTCCGCTTTTAACACTTCGTACAAATGCCTACCTTCTGTATTTTTACACTTCATGCATTACTTACCATGCCATGCTAATGCTCAACGGAAGGTGCAATACTTGTCTCTGATAGAAAAACTACATAAACTAATGGTTCTTGTTCTTCTGTGCACCGACAGCAAATACCTCCAATCTTCTATACACCGTATGTAATTAATTCCAGCCTTCTTTCAGTCTTCGCTCATCTTGCATATGTGTTGAGCCTTCAGTGCACCCCGTTATTTTTTTGTTCATCTCTTGTAATTACCTTTGATATTCTGTACGTTTTAGGTAATTACCCCAATATTCTATACACCTCATGTAATTACCCCCAACATTCTGTACAACTCATGGCATTACCCTTAAAATTCTGTACATTTAAGTAAGTACCCCAATATTCTATACACCTTAAGTAATTAACCCCAACATTCTGTATATCTCATATCATTACCCTTGATATTCTGTACACTTTAAGTTATTACCCCAATATTCTGCACACCTTATGGAATTACCCCCAATATTCTGCACACCTTATGTAATTACCCCAATATTCTGAAAACTTTATGTAATTACCTCCAATATTCTGCACACCTTATGTAATTACCTCCAATATTCTGCACACCTTATGGAATTACCCCAATATTCTGCACACCTCATGGAATTTCCCCAATATTCTGCACAGCTTATGTAATTACCCCAATATTTTGCACACCTTATGGAATTACCCCAATATTCTGCACACCTTATGGAATTTTCCCAATATTCTGCACACCTTATGTAATTACCTCCAATATTCTGCACACCTTATGGAATTACCTCAATATTCTGCACACCTTATGGAATTTTCCCAATATTCTGCACACCTTATGTAATTACCCCAATATTCTGCACACCTTATGGAATTACCCCAATATTCTGCACACCTAATGTAATTACCTCCAATATTCTGCACACCTTATGTAACTTCCCCCAATATTCTGCACACCTTATGTTCTTATTTATCAGTTCCATTCTTCTGCACAGCATATAGAATATCCTATACCGCTGTACACGTCAGTATTTGGTTACAGTACATCATGTGCAATTACCTCCAGTCTTATATTACACTTTGTGGAATTACCTTTCTGCTCCAAGCTTTATGGAGCACCCAACTCTCTGTCTCATGTTCACCTCACGCCACCACAATGTTGTATATGAGGGACATTTACATTGTAAGTAAACTTATGAGTTTACAGCAGGTTAAAAGCAAAGTTTGATTCATGGAAAATGATTTTTTTGCCATTGTCATGGTTTCTTTCAGTACTTGTTTTCAACGCGTCAGTTCAGTTAACTCACAATATAAGTAGCATCATTCGCAAAAATATTCTGCCTAGTTTCACTTACGCGTCAAACAGATTTCTGGCTGATTGTTGCAGCGTATACGACGTATATGACGTATATGACGTACCACATAATAACGTTACTAAGACATTGCACAGACAAAAATCATTCTATAATATGCAACATGCATGTTGACAAAAATGAGGTTTCAGTGTGAAGCAAATTAGATGTTAACAAAGGTCTGATGAGAACTCATCACGAATCACCAATGCAATCAGGAAAATACCACAACACGTATAATATATGACTGAAATAGCAGCCTCGTATTCATCAAAGCTTTAGCCTCTAAACGTGGTTCTTTAATTTCTTTATGTTAAACATATATGTTGTTAAATGTTCTCCCCGAATCGAACGCCTATAACAATATGTGTGTGTGTTTGGGTGTGTGAAAACCTTTTAACCTGCATGAAAGCCACACTGTGGCAGTTGGAGTCGAACCCACCACCACCCGTCCTCCACGTCTCTAACCAATTAAGGCACAGGTCCATTGCACTACCAGCTGTGCTACTGGGGTAGGTACTGTATGTGTGTGTGGGGGAGGGGGTATCTATGTATGTGCGTGTGTGTTTAGAGAAAAAATATATCTTAGAGCAAGAACAATATGTCTTTGCAGTAATCGGAAACCAGCTGTGTAAATAAGACATTTTTCTTCTCCAAGGATACATGAAACATGAGGTAAAAGCCTGATCATAATGGGCTACAGACACCGCAATAGCCGGCAGTGGTCACGGCGTTAGGTGTATACTCTATACGCTGATGGCCTGAGATCGATTCCCAATACCTCGCTTATGGGCGAGATTAGAAAAACGTGGGCATATATTCATTGATTGTTTCTTATTCATAATCTGTGTCCAAAAAACATCTTATCAAAGATCATGGTTTTTGCTATCTTGTCTATCGCATAATGCAAACAAAAAAACCCGGGCGATTCTTCGAAATAAGTGGAACATTATGGCCCGGTAACAAGCGGATTCTTCATTATATCACTTCATCCAAACACACATACAAACAAAAAACTAAAACGGGATTGGCCATCATGTCACCATTGGATTTAAAGCTTGGACCCTTTACCTTCATGCTTAAGGCGGGTGACCTCATGACGTGTTTTTTTCCATAAGCGACTTTACCTGACTTTGGGGATGAAAAACTGGATTAGGGAAAAGTCGTGGGCGATTAAAAAGTTGAGTATGGCACAGCGGCAAACACAGTTGCACCTATTGTGTTAATGGGAAAGTGATTTGTAATAGTTATAACGGAGCTGTGATAGCGCTACAAACATGGTGGTTGGTAGACTATTACATCAGAATCTCTGAAAGGCCTAACACCTAATGTAACCCAAACAAGTTTCACATGTGCCATCCGGTGGGGGGTTCCATGTTATTTCCATGGGCAGTGTGCTTGCTGCGAGCAACCCAATCTGAATATATTAATAACATTATTGATGTCGCTGAAATATTAGATTTCAGTTAATGACCTTAACATTTCACAATTTCCATATACGAAACCTAAAGGTTTCAGTTGAAATCTAATAGTTGCAAATGATTATTCCATTTCTTTTAACGCAGTTCTGTTTTATTTTATACATTATAGATCGGTGAAGATAAACATAAAAGATAAAACATTTCTTTTCCAAATACTCTGTGAGAATATTTTAAATGATAAAAAGTGTGACAGAGCATAGTAGATAAATAGGTCTTTTGTCGATAGTAACTTTGTTGTGAGAGAGAATATCCATATCCTTCTCCACATTTTGCACACGGCAGTGTCTTATAATGTGTAAAGTAAGGGTTGGTGTACTTGGTAATTACAGCACAATTCAATAGAGTGGCATGCTATTATTTCCCAGCTTGTATTGACGAGTAAGGGAGGCGATGCTTGCAGCTACCTTCTTACTTTGATACAGTAATTTACATGTAAATTGATGCAGAATAGAAAACATCTCTATCTTGCCTGCAACTTTATTTCTCCTGGTGTGGGATCACCTCTATTTCTTCAGAAGAGGGAGGGGGGTTATTAATTATGAAAGAATGAACCTGAGATATGGAGCTCGCTTGCAATAGGTCACTCTCAACATAGCTTTCAACCTTGCCACCCATGTCCATCACATTATAATCTTTAATATTGTAGTGTTTCTGTGAAATATGACCTCTCTTTTCCGTCATTATGTCAGAGCCCACTTTGAATAAAAAATACCCTTTCTACCTGTTTTTTTGAAAATTCCATGGCTGCCTAAGGTACTGAATACTCCATGTCTGCTCACTGTATCGGACATTCCATGTCAACATACTCTGCTGAGCACTATATTTCAGACTACTGTAATGAATGCTAAATGCTTGCCGAATGCACCAATGTCGAGATGTCACTGTGTCCTTCCACCTAATGGCAGACAAATCTCTCTGTGTCTTTCAAACTAATACGAGCGCAATAAACATTTTAATTTATCTTTTCAAATATATAGAGCACTAAAATTACATCTGTCCACTATATTGGAAAGCATTGTTTTAAACCTTTTCAGAAAATACACATCACTAGACACATTACTGTGAGATTTTGTTATCAACAAGCAACATACAATAGCTCAATATGATATTTTACTGTGGAGGAAATTTGTATTACTCAATCTTTAAAACATGTGAGCTTAATCACTGGGTACATAACAGTACAAATATATTACAATAAACAAAAGAATCTCAGAAGAAATGTTGGATGTCAAACCTAATTTTGCAATCAGTTATTGGTGCATTCAAAGTATTGTGTCATGATTAAAGCATTATATTCCAAGATCGAAATAGCTTAATTGTCTGAACATTATTGTGTAATAAGTTGTTTATTGTGTCTCTCTATATCAAATGAAGCTTTAAAGGCTCTATATTTAAATTGTGATTTTGTCAGGGAAGAAGCGTCTGTTTTAATCCACACATTTGACCAGATACTCTAATGGAATTTGACAATATTTAGGTCAGATGTTTAACGTTCATCACTGCCATAGACACAACACATTACCTTAAAACATCAATCCATTATCTACGATTCCGAACATCCCAAGGCAGAAGTGATCGCCATAATGGTTTTGATCACATACTTGAACAGACAATGCATGTTTAGAATGGCATTTGTTCATCATAATTAATATGCTTCTGTTATTAATTGTTTCTTTGATTTGAGGTGATGTCATACAAAACTATCGACTTCTCCTAAACAGGGACACGATTTATGGTGAAACCCATTGAAATGTAAAGCTTTCAGCAATTATATGGCTTTCATATGAATCACAATATCATTGTCAGCTATGAATGAACAAGTCCAGAGGACTTTAATGGAAATGTCCATTATATAATGATGCTGATAAATGGTGTAGGAAGGGTTATGAAGACCGAATGACTCGGTGTGTCTGCCTCCGCCATTGGAAAGCCATTGTTTTATGTGAATTAGGAAAGTGCAAAAATATGTCTGACACATGAAAGCGTTCATCGTAGCAGATAAATGCCATATATCATGGGTCGAGTGCTTAAATCAGCAAATAGCAATACAGCATGAGAGATCTAGTCTGTATATTGTGATAAACACTATTGCACAATAAACAGTTAGCTTTGGAGCAATCCGTTATGGTGTTTACGCATCCCCGTCGATGCAGTTGCTTAATTGTATTCATAGACAATATAGCGCATAATTGGTGCATAGATTGAACTGTACCCAGAGTTCGTCCTATTATCGACACAAATCCAGGTCCCTAATGCGTGGTTTCATATGCGAATGCCGACACTCCCTCAATGATTGGCATAACAATTATTGACAACACGTAGACAAGGGTGTTATCTGCTTTGAGCTTACAGTCATGTGAGTAACTCACTAATCGGATAAATCGCTGCTTTCTCTATAACAATTTTTTACCACTCCCTAATCATGTGTCAACTGTGATACCGAGTTGTTACCCAAGCCGGTGGTGTTATTGGCGCCTTTTAAGGTACGCAGCATCACGGTCAATAAGGGTCTATGATGCCTAATTGCTACACAATGCCGTGATCATATCTCATTATATATCCCATCCATATAGCAGCCTTGTTTAAGCTGAGAGGGGAACTTATAGACTAACCTCCCTACCAATTCCCCAAGTCCACAAATTGTCACTCAAACAATGGCACTGGCAATGTACAAGTTCCCATCAAATAACAGCACTCTATGTGTCCACATTACCACCTCAATCTAGCACAGGAAAAGGTATATTTGCCTTCCCAGTGAAATGAGTGTACTGAACTACATAAATTGCATTACAACTTAGCCAAAGCTTGCTAATTCAAATGTCACTAATGTCATACGCGTACGCATTAGTGCATTGGTAATCGACATAAGTAAGTTACAACATTGGCATTTTTATGTGATTTCAATTGTATCAATTCTTACTTTACTACCTGGATAAGTATCTAACTAGCAAGTATGAAGGAGTCATGCCGGGAGTCAGGGTGTAGATATGTCTAAGTGGATAGTCACCTGAGAGATGTGTTAAGTGAGGGTGCCACCCACTATGACGGACCTACCTATTTGTCCAGGCCATACATCTGCTTCTAGCTAATTGATGATGCTACACTGGCTACCAAACCAAACTCACTGCCAAATAACCTATCACCGAAATTGAATTAAACCCTCGCGAGAACCAATGAGTGTTACACAATGTGAAAAACCTTATTGAGTGCAAAGTGAAATACTCCATTCTAGGAAAGTTATTCTATTCACACAATGTCCAATCAGTGCGATTTTATATCAAGTTAATGTCGTACCCTTACTCTATACAATATCACTCACAATCAATCCATCACACTGAAATCAGGCAGAGTTTATATAATATAAATATGTGGATAAGACCAGGACTTAATGGGCTATATCTCGGTCTCAGTTTGGGGCAATCAGCTGATGATGAGACTGCCTACACTCACCACATTCATCATCATGGTTGTTAAAGTCCTGCATTCAGTATTTGCTGTTTCACCTTGCCTCAGACACCCTGGGGCTTATATAATCATCTAATATTGTTGATAGATCCACACTATCACTGGATTCAGTATCGCAAATCCCGTCATTAATAAATTACCTGTCACTATATATAGCACTGTTTTAGGAGAAGGCAAACACTGTTCACAAAGACAGATAAGTCTGTGTAATATTGTTAAAATAATTATACTGTTAATATAGCTCCAGTAAAAATATCAATCTTCTTTAATTATGTCAAATATTTTAGTCCATTCACCAAAATTCCACTGAAAGGTTCTTAAGACATCCTTTTTGTTTTATATGCCACAATTGTATCAGGTTTATCTAGTAATGCCATCGGTAATTCAATGAGCATCATTTATCGAATAGCTTAGAAATATATAAGGTTGACTGTATCGATCATTTAATCAATTGTGTTTCCAATATACTACATGAAGTGATTTCTGTCAAAAATTCTGTCAAAAGTTATTTAATTGAAATAATCCTGTAAAATTAACCAAATATGGAATATAGTTAAAACGATTGTTCAGAAATATGGGACCGAATGTATCATGGCCGCAATGGTATCACGAGTATTTGATAGAGTATTTTCTGACGACATACATGTTGCATTAAACTGTTATTAACCTAAATTTATGGTGCAACTTGATGAATGCATGTATTTGACATATCATATTTAATTAATGTCATATTTCTGTTTAATGCAGCACTCTCCTTGAAACTTTTACTCTGAACACGTGAAATATTCACTTGGCAAAAGTTGGCATGGCTGCAGCGCAGATATCATATTTTCGCTCTCACTCAGTGTTTAAGTTTCATTATTAATTTGACCTTTAGAAATATTTAGCTCTTCATTACAGCAATATTATATGTATTGAATAAAGTTGGCAGTGTACGTTATATAATGTACTATATCCTGCCCATAAAATGTTACATTTAAATGAAATGTGTATTAAATATTAATAAGTGTTAAGCACATATACAGGCTAAATAGTAATCACAGATTTAAGGTTCACAGCATCCAGTATGATATCGTTGAAGTTCATTCATAAGGAAATCTGGGAGCTTTACATATAACTATCGTTACCAAAGGAAAATCATTGGTGATTTTTGAAAAAGAAATATTGTTTTAAACCGTTGGTATTTTAAAATAATCTACAATCAATAGTTGTTTGTTTATCAGGTTTTGTGATACCCTGTGTCATTTATTGTGATATTCTGTGCTATATTTTGCGTACCACGAGAAGCTTAGAATATCACAAAATATACATGGTATCACAATAAATGCAAAGAGTATCACAAAACATGATACAGAGTATCACAAAATATGGCACGTTTTACCAAAAGTCAATATTGTGATACTCAGTGGCACCTGTTGTAATAATCTGTGCCATGTTTAATTATGAAACCCTGTGCCACGCTTTGTAAGACTATATTCCCTTTATTGTTATACCTTGTGCTTATGTCGTTTAAGGAATTCATTACTGAAATTGATCAGCATCCTAGCCAGCAACCTTGTGTTATTCGTGAATCAATGTTTGACACTTTGTGATATGGCTACAGAGAAAGTAGAAATGTTTAATGAGAGCGCCCAGTTCCTACCCAAAATGACTTGCCCACTGCCATCCTCTGATCACCGCTCATCCTATCATTGTTGATCATAGAGACACATGCGTGCTGTTTGCAAATTATTCACATCCCATTGTGTCTTACACTATTTCGGGAGATCTGACCTTAGTTAAATCATTTTATCTCAGGAGCTGAGATTCATAAGATCACACAGGAGAGAGCGATTTTTTATATTTGAACTCATTACCTACTGCTCTTGTCAGTATTTGAAATATTTAATTGTCTCTATGATACCTTCACGAAATAAGATAAAACACATTTTTTTATAATAAAGATGAACAAGATGAAAAGCATTTTTTGGGGTTTATTGTTAAGATAAATGTTAAGAGAGGCTCATCTGCCTCTGACTGCACATCTAACGTGGAAGGTTGGTAGCCTATCAGCGCTAAGCATCCATGACGGGTCCCCGATCAACTCCGGGCGAGAGAGCATTAATAAATATCGCTTCATTAATGTTGTTTTACTCGATGCATATCAAATGGGTCATGGTGTCTAATTGGCTTCGTCGTCTCTATGTGGAGAGGTGAGAATTCAATTATTAACATATGTTGTGGAATTTAAGGATATAATCATATCTGAACTAATGCGTTAGGGCCGTTTTCGTCTGATCGATTCCCTTAGGATACGAGTTGAACCACCTTGACAAGAATCAATATAGATGGTTGCGACTGAATTACCCTGAAGTGTTTCTCTAAAATATTATATTTGTCATATGTCTATATAGCTTATATTGTCATTTTTTGAAAACTACCAATAAATAAAATAATTGTATTACTTTTACCATTAATTAATGACATTTATTAATGACTATAATGAATCCATTTGTCCAGAGTTTTGAATTCTTAACTTACCATATATATTACTTTCGATGAAAAATTTGTTTTTACATTAAAAATGTATTGTGTACAGTACCAATAGACATGTTTTATTATGGGAAAATAAAAAAAATAAGAAGATATTGTAAAAAGTTATTTGAGAACAATGCTTTGTACCGTTTTATATTCAATGCTGAGATGTCAAAAGAAACTTGCACAAAAAACAAAGCAATTGATTAAAACTTTTCATAACAAAATTGGAGCTCAGAACATGTAAATTAATATCAATACGATTTTTCAATTGCAAATTGTATATTAAGATACCACAAAGATCTTATTGTACTGGGACGCAAATATTTCTCCAATTACCTGTATCATGCTTTTAATCTTTAACCTGAGCTCTTTGTGTAATATTGGAAAAAAGAAAATAACTCAAGAAAGAAGAGCATTTAACGCCAACTAATGGTGATTGATATTTCATCTGATGACAAGCAAATATACATATTTTTAAATTTGAGTGTTTGTCTACTTTTACTGTAAATTTAGAATACATGGATCTTTATATTAATTTTTTTCCTCACTAAATTCAAGACATCACAAACCACGTGTCCAGTTTCTGCAGCAAAGAATGTATTGGAAATTACAGAGCATCAGAGGCATAATTCATATTCTGATTGCCAACCGATTGGAGGATTAACTTTCTGAATTGAATTCTATTTGAATGTTCTTGAATGAATGTCACCCTATGGCTGAATGAAGGTCGAAAATGGCTGTTTTCCCTTCAGAAAATAAAACGTCATGACAAATTGAAGAAATATTAACATCCCTTGTGAAAATGACTAACTATACAATGACCGTTGATATTTTCCGTTCCTAAACTTTACTCACATATCAGAACAGCTAACAATCCATAAAATATATGATAAACAAATTAGATAGTGAGATGCAAATAAAACGGAAATCGTGAAATTGTGAAATAGTATTTTTACGACCCTTTCAGCAACTATGGCCATATCAAGTCGACTTTCGAGCCTTTTAATCAGTGTGAAAATAACACTACCGGCAGTGGGACTCGAACCCACTACCTTCCGTCCTCCAGATCCTATGCCCTACCAACTGCGTTAGTGAGTCCGGTATACAAGCCGATGTGTTAATATTATTTTCATATACTCAAAGAAATCCAAAATCAAATCGTACAAAAACAAAAATAACACATTAATGTATTTCATAAATCTATCTCTCTGCTAAATTTTATTTTGATTTAAGCATGTTTATATTATGTAAAACAACACAGAAAAGATAAACCATTCTTTATCTCATGAGATAACCTTTGATCAAATACCAATATAAGTATTTCCCTTAGAGCACATATGTAGTTGCCTGTAGATGAATCTGAACAAAAGGAAAGTTAAAAGGAACATTTTTCAATCAGGTTGTAGCATTCCTTCACAACAAGGTGCCCGAGGTCCCATTCTGTCTGACGAATTAATGTACATTGCGTGTAGCATGGAGATACATGCAACGACTTACTTCAGTGTGAACACAAACAAAATCTATATTTTGACAGAATTGATATATTTAACCATCAATTGTAACAGCTGGACTTCTTTCAAACTTATTTTATACCATTATTATTTGGGGCAGTTGGAATAAGATATAAGTATACTTGTTGAGAACAAAATCACCCTGAGATAATAATAGTTGGCATGAGTTTCAGAAATGATATGATTCGCCTCACCAAGCCATGGGTTAAAATGTGCCCTAGTCTTTTCAAGTCCATACTTCAAGAAGACTTATTTTCTTCGTGGATGTTAAAAATCAATACTTCAGTTCAGTTGCCGGAAAAATAAACCTGAACATCAGATTGGCGTTTGGTTACTTTTCAAGTGCAGATTGTGTTAGAAACGTACATATCATGACTCTGTAGGGATTTCATTAGGCCTTTTCTAGCTTTTAATTAAAATCCTTTTTCTCTGTGTTACAGTGAGAAAGGTGAATGTCTACGCTGACAATGAAGCAGAATGTGTGATATTGGAAAAGTCGCAAACAATGTGAAACGTGCCAAGCTTTGATTGGACGCATTTACCTTGTTTAACACGTATTCACTTTAATTAAATGTTACAGTTGCGATTCCTTCTCCAATTTAGACAGGTCCAGACAGGATAACTTCGACCCGTCAGCTCATCATTATAATATATTACCATGGACCTGTTTTAATTTGCTCCACTCTTCCAGTGGTGCACGGCAAGAGTAGGTGCTGAGCGGGGAGGCGTCAGAGCAGATGTAAGAACTACTCACAAAATGGCAACTGCGCTTCATATTTGGTTGTTTTATCATGGGTTTTGTTTGCTTTCTGATATTATGTTTTATTTTTTTTCTTGCTATGGTTGATTATGACATCCGTTATGCAGTGAATGAAGCCTGGGAGAATACATATTGCCTGCCAACTATCCACATTTGAGCCTGATCAATCTCCTCCAAAACTGATACAGTGAAGTACGCTCACACCACAGTATTCATTTTAGCGGAGTGCCTAAGGAGTAACACGTTTCTATGACACATGCTTACTACTGAGCCTGGACATTTGGAAACAAACTAATTTCCATTTAAGCTTTATATTGATTAAGATTAACACTGTGGAGTGCGATGTGTGTGATGTACTTGATGTCATGTTGAGTTAATGGATACCAGTTTGAGCAGAGTGCCTGAGCATGACCAAGAGCTCTCCTTCACTGGCCCCGTTTCCCCTCTCTCCTATCTCCTCACTACTCACCCAGTCCACCACCATAATCGATACTCATTATATACCATATTACCAGTGTTGTCTATTTTTTTTCACCTGGTGTTTTTGTCTCATGGGGTGTGAAAGCCAGCGCCGTCCTAAATCTGCCTGCGCCATTTAACAATAAGCTCATAAACACGACCAGATGACATGAGCAGTTATCACATTATGTGACAATTGAAACAGAAGCCAACAACATGGTGGATTACTCACCTGCAAACCAAGCTCTTCTGCACCCCATCACTATGGTTAATCCCAGGCTTTAGTTTATTCTGCGATCGGTAATCACTCTTTCTTAATTTTTAATCCGCTTGATTAAAAGAAATGCAGGTGAATCCAGTCCTTGTGCACTGAAGGTTCCTGGAGAAGTAGGGTGAGTCTGAGAGCAGTGTACATGAGGGATATATAAGGTCGATGCGGCAAGTACAAAAACCACTGGTCATATATGTAACATGTGCCCGGGATGAAACAAGACTTTATGAGCACTGCTGACAACAACACGATAATCCATGCCCTATATCCAATAATCCCTGTGTGCTCATCCAGATGCGCTAGTGTCCCACGTAAGGAATAATAAAACACTTAGGCACACAGAACAAGCGGTGTTGGCTCCGTCACGATATCCTCTATAAACTCCCTTAGTAATAAGTGATGAATACACCACGGCCCTGCCACAACCCACACTGGCGCTGACAGACCGTGCACCGGTGCACAACACTTGGTGCCTATGATAACTATCTCTGGAGGGTTTTTGCAGGAGATTCCGTCAGATTTTCCTAATCTCCTGTTGCAAATTCCACGAGCTTGGTGAAATGAATGTGAGCGGTTTGAGTCGATGTGGCCTATATGAGAGTTGCCGGCTCGGCCGCACCCTCGGCGTACTTACTGCCGCGTACAGAGCTTCCACTCCGGCAGTGGCATCCACTGTCTTAATCACTTATGGCCTGCGTAGATTGTGATACATAACTGTTGCCTCCGTAGCAGGCAACGTGCTTGAAGTTGTCAACTTGGTACGTGTATAATGGTAATGAGAGTGATGCTGTCATTTGCAGACGGTACAGTGAGGGCCGTTGACAGTCTTATTGACTAAGCCATCTCAAACGTTGGCAGTGGGCCGGGAGCCACTGTGGTACGCAGGCCGTCAGCTCAGGCAAGGTAGGCATGCAGGCACTGGGAGGCAGACAAGCGGGCCGGGATGGGTAAATAGGTGGGACTAGTAGAGATGCAGGTACACATCACACGCTACACTTCCACACCAGATAACATTAAGCCAATCCAAAGCCGTATATATCTGTACCTCGGCCAAAGAGGCTCAAACTATACATATAAGGTGACCTGGCCCATTGTAATAATTGCAAATATTGATATGGGAGCTAATTGTACATTGATGAAAATTATAACTTTACACTATAAAACCTTTTGAGAATGTTTAATAAGCGTAAGACACAGCTATTGGGGACAAACTTTATAGAGAAAAAATTGTACCCTATAACCTAATGGTGGCTAATAAAGAGTTCAGGAAGGATTGTGATCACAAGTCTGTAAGGGGAACTCCTTGGAAGGCATCAGGGCCACAGTTCTGGGATCAATTATATGCCATCCTTCATCTGCCATTAATTAGCCTTCGTCTGAATAGTAATTCCTTCCCGTCTTAGAGACAGTTTTGGACCTTTTACGACAGAACCCGGCTGACTTAGTAGGACTCGTGTATGATTCAAGAGCTTTAGCTGCAGAACCTTTAAAGTATTAATGGACACACCAAGTCACAGCCTGGTTTGCGGTATCCAATATATCCTTGTTAATATTTGAATGACACCTTATCGACCCAGAGTCGGTCATGCGTGGCTCATATTGTGCGCTCAGAGATGCGATAGTGAGACTGTTCTAGCGGGTCATACTCCGCCTCCCCTTCTCAAACCATACAGCGAGAAGTCGTACTTTGCCCGGCTTTGAGGAAAGCACGGCTCTTGTTATCTGCAGCCAATTCCATTCTGTTCCCTAGTAATACATCTTGTGAAAATGTGCTTCACAATTAAGCGTAGAAAGCCTTGAACAATACCACAGTGCTGAGACCTAATCCCGCTATTTAAGGGTCTATAACTTTTCCTACGGTGGCCACATTTAGCAGAAACTGTTAGGATGCCACGGGACCTAGACAAAAACGGATTTAAGCTGAAGGTGCTTAAGCCATGGAGGCAAAGATTATAGTTAAGCTAGAAATGCAGTGACGGAGCACAGAGACGGTCCATGGCAATGTCTTCTGGTTTGCCTAACTGGCTCACATCAGATCCAAGCACCGCGACTAACGACTACAAGGCTCCCATCAAGCATATTGGTGTCCTGATTTAGAGGCCAAAGGAAGACTCAAAAGAAGACCCTTGGTTACAAAGCTTTTATGTTGCTCCTTTTAATATTGAAGCACCGTGTCTGACATCTTCCAACACGGGTCATGTCACATCAAGCTTATGGCGATTAGCATTTTTATCCATTAGGTGGCGCTGTAGTGTCCCACCTTAAATATTTTTATACCCAGAAAATATTCTGTATTTATTCATGATATTTATTTTTTGCAATTCGAAATATTTGAAATAATGCATATAAATACAACCAGATCATTGTCTTAGCCATATATATTTTATTTGAGAATGATGTGAGCTATAGGCTTTGTGACATCATGATTCAGGCCATAAGTTGATTCCACACCTTTATATACAAGCCATACCATTTCCAAAATATCGCGAGTGCATTCACACGTATTGGGTTAACAGTAAAATCAATTGTATTAGCGGTAGACATTGTTGTTATATCCAAATTGGCGCAAAATAATTGTATTCAAAAATCACTTTAAAAAATCTTGATTGAGTTAATTCCAGAATAAATGTTTTGTTTCTCATCGCATCCCTACCCCTCTACTCAAATACCGTGCGGCATCACGAAGAACACGAATTATGTGTATAATTATTTTAGCTAAAATGTATCATGTACAATTATTTCCAAAAACAAGGTAATCAATTGATCCTACCCAAAGTCGAGCACAAAAAAACTGTTTTCTCCCTGTTCCTTTTCTGGAAACAAACTGAAGACAAACCTGGCTTCTTTATCTCTGGCTTAATCAAATTGAAATAAAGGGGGGAAATGGGATTTGAAAATAACCAGTGCTTATAATCCACGCGTATTAAATTACCCTTCAAATCATCATGTGACATTGCCATCATTGACAACTAGGTATCACCTATTGGGCCCTGCTTTCCCACTATACAAGTCAGTATTTTTCCATCCAAATCAGCAAGACGTGGCCATGACTTGTCAATCTTGAAAAAAAACCACAGAAAAGATATTCCATCTGATTATGAATAGCGTCGATAATTCATCATGGGTGTGCCCGACTAATACACATAGTCTATCTGCTACCTGCTATGGAATAATGACGAGAAGGCACCAAAGGACGCACAAGGCTTTGTCTTTCAAAATGGACATTAATGGGCTGACATTGACTGACAACACATCTGATAATGAATCCATGAAAAGAAATCTGACACAGCAAAGATGACCTTGTAGCACGTATTGTGTTATTTATAATTGCCAATGAAACTTCGGGAATATTTGTAAAGTATGATATATAGCTTAAAAGGTTACAATCTGAGTTGCATTTTCCCCTTTTAGAAATTATCCCTTTTTGGAAATGTATTCTTTGGGAATGTAAAATTTCTCAAAAATGTATTGAAAAAATAATTTATTGATGCCTGTTCCATTTTACATTTAATTAATCACAACAATTGATATTTTAACGTATAAAGCACATGCTGAGTTGCCCTTTAATAGGCTTACTGAATGAAGCTCACCAGCGTGGATACCAATGCTTTGTGATACATTCCACATTCAATATAAATTATAATTGTTCAAAAGTTGACCAAATATATTTGATATATAATACTTCGTAAACATAAACTACATCGTAATGCTTGGTTATTTGTCGGGTGAAGAGGAGACCAATACTATTAATCAAAATGAAAAAAGTGACATCAAAACAATAGACAGATAATACATTATGCAGTTTTAACCTTTCAAAAATAACACAGTATAGGACAAGATTCAATATTGTTAAAGTGAGAGGATGTGAAAAGGCAGAATCAGAAATCGTGATGATATGGTGAGGTCATGCTTCAAACAGGAAAGATGAACTTTGTCAGAAGCTAAGCAAACTGGCCTCGGTGAGCTTTTAGGCAGTGTCTGAGAGTTCTTTATCGCCGTGTTCAGACAGAACAGTATGGTGTTCATACAAAGATTTATTGCTCAACAGCTTATTTCATTCAACCTTCCATAGATAAGTTATGGCTTGAGTTTGTTACGGCCAGTGGCTGTAGAGTCGAAATGTTACAAAACTCCCTGGGCAAGGCCAATGGAAAATGTGACTAGTAGAACAGATATATGCCAACACAGAGACGGCAATAGCATGCCATATCATAATCTTTTTTGATCAAAGCACACGTTTCTGGAGTTAATGACAAATATCTGATCTCAAAGCTCACAGTTCTATTTGCTGGACACACAGTGCAACTTTCAGAATGAAACAAAGTCCTTTACGGTCTGGATTCTGTCTTACTTCAAGAGTCTTTAGGAATTATTTCTGTGGCTATCAGTAAAGGCAGAAAAAAAGACTTTAGCTGCTAAAATATGTCACTTGTTAAGCCAACGTCTCGCCGGGCGTTGAAGCCGTCGCTAATCCCCAATTTACATATCACTCCCCTGATCTCCACCCCCGTTATGAAGACACGACAATGTTCTCTGAATAGCGAGGCTTCTATCGGAGGATGATCTTAACGACCAGCTATAAATAGCCTCATAATCCACCACAGCCAAAGCCTCCCATCATTGTGTTTGTTTAAAATAAAAGCTGCATTTGATAATTATTATTTTTTCTTTCACGGCGATAGTTGCTGTAATCATGTTGTTTGACATGGACACAAGTGTGGTGGTTGTCCGTGAAGACGTCCCAGGCTCGGATCCAGTTAGAGTAGCACATTAGCGGCGCTCATTAGTCCCCGTGCGCCAGTCTCGGGGTAGCTCAGCTTGTTATTTCTGCAGACTGCTCATTCCATAAAAAGCCTTCACATGCTCTACCCTACTCTGCTGCTCCCACTACTTCTCTTTATGCTCAGTCTTCAAACAATCTTACAAAATGACTGTAATCATCAACCAAGCCGGCTGCGGGCTCTATTACGTCTAGTCTTCCTTTTGCAGTCAATCTAGACATCCTTGTGCATCGATTCCGGCGGGGTCCTGACCCGAACCCGGGACTCGGTTGGTGCGGCTCTCCGTCAATGAGTGTCCGTCCAGCCGCGGCAATCTGCCCCTGACACGGCGGAGATTTTATTGGCGGCCTCTGTATGGCCGGACTGCTAAGTGGACAAGGTGAACAAGACATCGATCTTGTTGCCAAGACTCTCTCTGTCACAAATGAGGCCTTAAGGATCCGTCAAGGCTTCTTACTTACACGGTGGCATATCAATCCCGTAGGGCGGGGACAGTTGGAGATGAAGCTTTGTCTATTTACAACTCCCATCACACCAAGTACCTCATATCAATCAAGACGGTGTCTAAATGTAACTCATACAATCTAAATACAACAGTCATTTAATTACATATTGATTTACTCTCATTCCGTGGTTTTGGTGGCACAAAAAGGTCATGCCATTTTAATTGTAGTTGAATGCTATATATTTGTTTGACACAAGTAGTTAAGCTCTCAGATGTTGGGTTTGCACATTTTATCATTACAAGAAAGATTTGAAGATTCAGCGATAAATTTTGTAATGTTAAATTATTTTGTAGAGTCATCACAGAACTATGATGTAAAACATATTATCTGTTAAATGTATTTGAAAGAAATTGAAAGATGATTCTAGTGAAGTTACTGGCTAATTTGAGGAAGCAATCAAGACATAATTAAAATTCAATAAAAGAATGATCTTTCTGAATTGGTATGAGCGTAGGTACTCATCCGTGATTGGCAGGTGATTAGAAGGTGTGAAAACGAGGCTCTCATCCCAAATGTCTTCTCCAAGGAGACCGACAGATGTCACCACAAGGTATCAGTATGTCATCTGCCCTTGACAACTGCAACCTACTCCTCCGCCGATTAATATTCTTTCCACGTGACTTAATTAATAGGAAACGCTGAATCTCTGCAGCGAATGTAATTATGAAATAAGACTCATTCAGTGAAAAGTTTAGCATTAGTCAATATTCCCCTCAATCTATTGTTATTTTGAAACAATAAAGTTTTTTTCTCCACAAAACTCATATATTGTCTTGTTTTAGCTGCAATATTTGTTTGTTTTTTTCACTGATGCATCCGGGATAGATGCCATCATTGTCACAGGAACAAACTATTTCTATTACATAACAAAAGATTATCCGATCTGCATCTGAAAATATTCCGCCCTTCAACAACGAGCATGAAACACACAAGTGATGATGTAGCATTAAATCCTATATATTCAGCATTTATTTCGAATATACTTTACCGAAAGAAAAAAAGAAAAAGAGATATGCATATACAATGCATGAGTTTCAAGCAGTTATTTAGTAAGATCTGAGATGAGGTTGGGGCCATTGAGTGGTGTTTTGATCTGTTCTACTTTTCGGGGCTTTGTCAGGAGATAATGATAAGTCAAGTTGACAGGGTGTGCCCCATCCTACAGCTATGATCACCGCCATGGCCAATCCTTTTTGTGATCGCTTGTCAAGATTGCCCGCATTTGTCATACATACAAAGTGTGCCCGGGAAACGTAATGCCTGCAATGATAAGCTCATCCAGGAGACGCATGTCTTCCCAGTGGTGTCCCCAGGAAACACACACATGATCAACAACATCCCACTGAAAAAAAACCTTTCCTCAATATGGTTGGCCAAGCACGGTGTCAAAACATTACACTTTGTTCATGATCCGAGCTGCTTTGTTTGAAAAGATACAAATTATGACACATTGATAAATTATCTTGGTGACTTGCCTGCAATCATTTCTCAGAAAATAAAACATAATGAGCTTGCGGATATGCCTATTAATGGCAGTGCTTCATTTCGGGTCATTTTGAAAAGTGAATTATTTGCCAATCCATTTGTAAGGGCAATAGGCGTTTTTTCTTCATCTTGTGAAATTATTATTTTATAATATTTGCATTCTGCTGACTTGTGGGGATGGAAGAGAGTCCGGTTGCGGAGGCGTGGCCGCTGAAATAAAACACAATTTATAGGAGGAACGGAAATTAAAGTGGCATTCCCGGGCAAATATGTGTAAACGTAAACTATGAGTAATTACAAGCGCTCCAGAATTTACAAGGAATGAAATGTGTACGTTGATAGAAATATGGACATTAAGAGAAATTGAGAATGCAATTTTTAACCGAAATACATATATGTTCTATTGTCAATGTTCTCCTGATATGACCTATATTTTCCAGATATGACCCACAAAGAGTGGGTGAGCTTATTCCCTTACCCCTTTTGCATAGAAATTCAACTTGAGACGACTCCATGCTGCAAGCGGAGAATAATTCAAATCATAACCAAATATATACACTAATCTATATAGTCTTATTTATTCACTCAGCACCGCCATTTGTGAGTGTGACATCGCAAATTACGTTTTAGGCCCTTAAGAGATTTTGATGCTATATTTTAATATGTTCACCGCATTGTTAGATGTGCGAATGTATTCGCCGGTTTCCCTTACATTCAACTTTCTAAACCCACCACGATTGTTTTTGACTCCAGTGTTTCACCTCCAAAGTCAAATAAATTAGTTTATGGGGAAAACACGTCATGATCACGGACGATGATATGCAATGTGGACTTAGAGATTATATAAACATTAAGACTGATAAGAATACCAAATAACCCTGTGTCAACATCACTGAAAGAAATAACAAAAACATGAAACATATGCAAATGCCTGTATCGCTAATCAATGTATGTATACATCTACCATTATATATTGCAAAACAAGACAAATATGTCCATTTTCTCTTCTTTATAGACCCATTCACATCGTTCTCAGCCGTTCAGGAAAGTGGGCGATAAAATGAGTGGGGACATAATTAATGATAGCTCCTCAATTTTTGATATTGTCTTTTAATTCTCTTTCTGCCATGGCCGAGAATACAGCGGAAAGTATGTAATAAATGGCCATCAGAGAGATACATTTTTTTCAATTCCGCATTTTCTTTCATTCAAGATATGTTGAAAACAATTATCTAAAATAAGCTATCCTGTTTCTCCATGACATTCTTCTAATCTCATATCGATTAAAGTGAGAGACACGTTCTCTTATGTCGCGATCTGTATCTATTAATCTCATGATCCTTGTATTAAGTGGCACAAGTTGAGCAATGAGCACAAAAAAGTGCGCCAATCATGCATATTTAAATATTTAGAGACATCTATCTCGTATTCAGCCACCCGAACATGTTTTGCATTTCACGCCCAGAATTCCTCAAATATCATTCATGTCTATTAAAGTGGTGAAAGATTATACAAATGGGCATGGATTGAAAAAGATGCTTTTGTTACAAAATTAATATCTTAAGTAAAGTCAAAACCGTTAGTTTTTAGATAAAAAGGTCGATATGGGGCTTATATTTTCTCCTATACGTCTGTCTCCTTCTCTCCTGATATTTGATGGGGATGAGATGAGACAGATTATTGGGGTGGGGGTATAAGGGTTAATAGCCCTGCACATTTAATGTCACAATCAAAACTCAGGGAAAGATTAATAATGAGATGGGCGAAAATAAGGAGTATACATAAACCATCCACTTTTCTGTGTTTTCCAAATTTCACTTCAATTTTTATATGCATATTAGAAAAGAAATATATGTTACAATTGGAAATATTTAAAGCATAGTATAAATTGGGATCACATGTTGCAATGATAGTTCTCTTTTATATATCGTCTGAGAATTTCCCATACCTCTCATCTTTCTGAAGGGGGTGCGGACAGAACAGGGGCGATGTGGGCGTTGTGCTTACTCTTGCTCTAATGATTCTAACGCGAATACAGCAGACTTATTTCCATCTGAATTGACATTAATAATATCTACATGTACAAATTGTGCAATATTATCTGTAAAGAATTACGAAAGTTTATTTTATTGAATTAAATGTAAACTGTCCTCAGTGTAATTGATCAGGTTTGAGATATATATATATATATATATATATATATATATATATATATATATATATATATATATATATATATATATAACCCTAGGTAATATGTCAATATGTGCAATATGTATACTGTACAACATACCATTTACCTATCTCCCTGAGAACTCATATAAATGGGATGTTATACACAAAGGGTATTTACATTGTCTTTACACTTATATGTATGGGTACAATCAAAGCCTTGCAATATTAGATATTATGTCATATGTAATATTATTACACCCATGCAGAGTGGTATGGTCGGGAACCATATAAGTACATGGCATTCATATAACATGGACCTATACATCATTATTGGCTGGATGCCATTCACCAACTTCAAGCCTCAATACCATACCTTTGACTTATTTACCTTTCTCAAATAAATAATCCACATAATACTTTAGCTTAACTCATTTTGCTGAAGTGAAAAATTGTGATTTCACAAAATCTTAATAGTCTATGGAAGACCTTGGTATCGGTTTTGACCTTGGCATCAACATTAACGTACAGATTCGGAAGATGCCAAAAAGGAACATTTATGTTATCAGACAATGAAACCTTAACACAAGCCTTTGTGACACCGACCACAATTTAAAGAAACAGCATTCATGCAAATCTCCCAACAGCTGACATTTAAAATACTGCAATTGCTTCAGAACTCTGTAGCGCATGTAGCGGGGAAGACTAGAAAATGTGATCTTATCTCTAAAGAAACTAATGAAATTGCATTTATGCCTCGTTGATGCCACATGTTGTAAAATCGATTTCAAAATTCTCCTTGCTATTTGGAAAGCCCTAAATTGTGAGGTGCTCCCTCACTTCCGGGACCTACTTGCCATTAGATTATCAAGTAGAACTCTATGGTCTGAAAGTAGACAAGACCTCATAATTCTCCGGACCCAGTTTAAAATGTCGGGGACAGGGCTTTCTCGGTTATTGCCAAGAAAATCTGGAATGATGTTCAAAAATGAAAATCCGAGTGTGGCACCCATTTAAGAGACACAAGCGCTTTGAGCGTTGTCTGGAATAAACAGGGTCTGTATAGATTATATTATTATTATTTTCCTATCATGAATGTAAAATTACAGTAAGTAACCCCGAAATTAGCTTTTTGGAGCGACCACTTATTATTTGGTTATTTTCAGGGGAAGATGACCTTTGTCAGGTATGTGCAATTCCCTAAAAAATGTCATCATAAACATTAATGGTTTCCAGCTTCACATATGATATAATAAGGCTTGCAGAGATATCTGTAATATATAGAAAAACAAATAATGGGAAAGAAGTTGATAATAATAAACCTAGACATTTTTAAGAGTCGTCGGGATATGTTAATTGATTGTGAAAATGTGTTCGGCGCAATTATATTTTCTATGAAATAATTTCTCTCTTGAAGGCTAAATCTAAAATAAAATGAAAGACATTGATTTTACTCTGTTTAAGTCAGCATATTTACACAGTCGTAATTTTTACAGCTTTAACACTACAATTTACACTATAGAATTTATCTCATTAATACAAACAAAAGATCTTAAAGATCTGTAGAATCTGTCTTCTTTTTCAAACATATTTTTTGTCCTATTTACATCTATTCCCAGTCACATGTATTCACCAAAGTCCTATCTCGGTCTTTTTTGTTAAGACAAATTTATCCACATAGATCACATACTTTCGTAGAGTATCATCAGTTTGTAAAATTGCTCATCTCCACCTTTATTCCCACAGTAAATGTTCATACGATAGTTTTCTCTTTTGTATAAACTGAAATTCATACAAGGAGCCGTTTCTATGTCAAATCAGATTTATTTTTGTAAATATAGGCTTTGATTAAAGGATGAATAGAAGTCCAATCAGCAGTTTCTCCTCTCTCGAATTAAATTCAGTTTCAGTAATGCTCATAAACCAATTCAAGAGATGGGTCCAGAACTGTCTGGTGATTTGGCTAAGAAGTGCTGAATGGTATTTTCACCTAAACAAGTCAGACTGCGATGATGGATTAATACTGAGAGCCTGTTAATAGAGTGAATCCCATAGAGTAAGCACTGTACAGTCTTTCTGGTTTGTTTAAGGGCATCTCAAACAGTACTTTCCAATCACCGAAGGACAATTCTAATTTTTGATCATTTCACTAAAGAGGTGGGTGCCCTGACTATAAGTCTGATTAAAAGTTTAAGGTAGTTCTTATTTGTCATAGATATGAAATTAGCAGTGCATACCAATACCTGGTGAATGTGAATACTTTTAATCAGTTTTTCGTATAATTATCAAAAAGAATATTCTTCTTTCCACGTGGAATGAATTGCTGTGTCTGGATAACATACAGAAAAATACATGTTAGGACTCAATACAACATTGGATAGCTCCTGGTGATTGATGAATTTCATATTTTTAATAAATAAATTTTGGACATGCGTAGTAAGTTTCTTGTGACATTAAGACCAATAATGTTTTTCTTTTCTTATTATTTTCAATTTCTCCATCGTTTGTATTCCGATGTAATATCATGAATATTATTTAATATGACAGTTTTTGTTCTGTCCAAAGTTATACAATGAAGACAATTTGGTTTCATCTTTAGACCTCAATAGTGAAAATGGAGACGAGCGCACTTCACTGATTTTCCACAAACATTTTGTGATAATTTGCCATTTAGAGGTGTCCCCTTTCATCAGCCGACTATAAACTTTACAACAATTATAATGAGCATTACTATGCATAATATAGAACCACTCCTTGGGGTGGTATTCAATGTACACAAAATTCAATGTTATTCATTGAGCAATAAGACGCAGAACACTTAATTTGAAGCAATCATTTATTATGACCAACAGAAATTCAATTCACACGCTATTTGATTAAAATAATATTATTCAGGGGAGGAAAATATACATAACATATTGACTCTTTGATAGAAAATGATAGTATGTATATAATGTGACTTTTTTCAGCATTTCCTAATTAAAGTAACCAATGACCCAAATATCGATCTAAAGATGATAGAGATAAGACTACCATGGGATTAATTGAGATGGAACCCCATTAAGTAGTCAGTGACATGTGTGGTGCTTTATTGCTATCTCAGGCTTTCCTTGTCTGGCCTATGGAAGCTGAGGTTGATGACAGCTTAACATGAATGTGAAGTATGTTGCCGGATACAGCATGGGCCACTTGTGGGCCACATGAAAGGGGACACAATATACATTGAGATTTTACCCAGATTTGCTGCAGGCCCTTTAACAATAATCACGATTATTTACCAGCAAATAAGAATGGTCTAATATAAAACATTGCCAAGATGTGTATGATATATTATATGTAGATGAATTGAACATTTCAATAAATGGGTGTTTATCATAAAAAACAAGAAAAGCATATCGTTCAAATAAATGTATCAATTCCCATGATATAATCTATGTCTTTTGACAGTTTAATGAAGAAGATTAATTCAATAAATTAGTCATGATTAACGTGTGACCCAGATGTCGATGAGAGTTCAATGTTAACAGTGTGTTTGGTGCGTGGAGGGTCTGGTGTAGCCCCAGGCAGGGGCAGAGCGATCATATGTTTTACACGACCACTCCCCAGACCCCCATCACGGGAATCGATAGGGCTAAAAGTTGCCTTTATTACCAGGCAAGATTAGACACACAAGGCCTGTACTGATAAGACCACTTTATTCATTATGCATTCCCTGGACAGCCATTCAGGGCTACTACAATGTATATATTCACCAGATATAATTACAATCTATATCTCCCTTAAGTCCACTTACACACGAGTCTCAAGCTTTACAAGTTGAATGGATTTTTATAACTTGCCGAAGAAAATTTATGGATACTGAGTTATCTTGTTTGGCAGATTTAATCTTCCTCATCCATATTCTAATTGTGTATCTTGCTATAACACATCTATATCTGGAGATTTAAGGTCGTTTACAGGCTGGATTTACATTGCGAATTGACTTTCAGTTCTACATTATCCTACTGCTGTTGTTCTATGTAGTTGATGCAATATCAAAATACTTTAGGGAGTCGATTAGTTAAATCTATGAATAATGGATATTTATAACACTTTCAGAAGTCGTGATGAAGTATTTGTTTTTTGTTTTTTTCAAAAGATTGCATGCTGGGAAGCGAGGCGTATATGTCTCTTGTTTGTAGTAAATTAATGCTACTCCGGAAAACAATGGAACTTGCAATATGTATGTTGCTGCTGTAAGAGTCTAGACATGTTTAATATCTCTTAACATTCAGCATGCAATGTGTTTGAAACTTGCAATATAAAATGTTAATTCTGTAAATAAGCAAAGACCTTTAGATTTTGAAAATTTATAAGTTAAATACTTGTCTGTCATTTACTGTCAATCTGTTTGGGATAATTTCAAATGAGAAATTGAATTACAATTCTATATCCGTTGATCTGGTATTTGCCAGGATTTGGGTTCTACTGGTAGCTTCAATCCAGGTAAGTATTACTGACTTTCTTAATTTCTTGATATTCATGAAAATATGTGTGCAGTATTATTATGTAGGTATAACACAATGCAAAAAGGTTTGTCATAAAATAATAATCACACACAAATATTCATCAGAATATGAAATACTAATAACCTCTTGTTTTGTTGCCCCTTTTTCATTTTCTTATTTGTAATACCAACTTTCAATTCTCTACTCAGTTCAACATGTTTATCTAAGAGTGAAGAGGAGCGAATTAACCATATCATGCATGTAGATAAGAATGTAATTTCTTTATTTTTAATTTTTTGGTGTGACAGATTGAATGAAATCATCTAGCTTTATGATAACCGCCATTTGGGCTGCCGTTGATATTTCCATGCAGTGATTTCTACCACTTTGTTTGAAGTATGCGCCGCTGAGCATGTAAGAGAAGACTACATTAAGGAGAAGTAAATACTTGATCGAAGAAATCGGATGCTTGGCACATGTGGCACTTGGTCCACATATGTCTTGTATGGAAAAACAAGATTCATTGTCTCATGATTCCTATGTGATACCAACCTGCGCATATATATCATGTTTTCTTGCTCACTGTATGTCCCACTATTATATGTCTGGGGTGCGGCACACCATCAAAATATCATTTTCAACGTTGCAATAATTCAACATTACATGGAAACTAACTGTGTTCTCAAAGAATATTACATGGTCATTTCTTTAATATAGACTAACATATATATTTTCATATCGTTATGATGCATAGCCTGTCTGGATCATATTAATAAGTCAAACATGATACCTCTGTTTTCTGAATACGTGTTCAATACTTAATTGATCTTACGAAACAGAAGCATAACTGTAAAAGTGTACGGTCTTATGATAATTTGTAGTCTCTAGTCGATAATTAAATTTAAAAATTGTGGTAATACATGGTTTAGATTGATAGATTTATTCTTATATTGATTCTTATCAACAAAATAGTGTTACATTGAATTTGAAAAGTTTATTAAGATTTCTTCAAATGCAGTATTTTTTGCTTCGAGATTCACCAGCACATAAATAAGATACCACGACTAAAAAACTGTTGCCATAACGACCAATTTGGAAAATGAGTTGCATGACGTGTTATTCTATTTACAAAACAAAATCTGTACAGTAACTCACAATTAAAATTTATAGACCAATCCAAGCAGGTGGGTTTCCTTAAATTAAAAAAAAAAACATGCATGTTCTCGATATTATCTAAAAGAGAAAAATCTAAAAGAGAAAAATCTCGTAATAAGGAAATATCAAAATGTATAACTAAGATAGAATTAGACGAATAGACAATGGTCATGTCCTGCCCAGATATCGCATCCATGAGCCGATTCAATGTAGACTAATTGAGTATATACCTAACATGCAATAATAAAACTATAGTTGATGCTGACTATAAACAATACATTTGTGTGCAAAATGGGATCTACATGTATCTCATAACATGTAAGATATGTTACTTCTTAAAAAGATTCTATACTAAAATTTTACTAAACTATTAATTTGCCTAACTTTGCACTAATTCAGCGGTCTAATTTGTAAATACCACATAACTTTAAAAACATGCAAAAAGAAGAGTTCAAAACAGTATAGGTTTACCACATGAACCGAACACCGCTTCATGTGGGCAGTGGACAATGCCATCATATATGAGAGGCGAGGGTTGTTGTTTTATAGTTTTTGATCATACCTCATTGTACAAGCCGTGGGAGTGTTTGAGATGTTTCATTGTTCGCGGCCTTATGTGGTTTATTGTGGTGTAACAATAACGTATGTAGAAGAAGTATGGTTGTATTGTTTTCACGTGTATATGTCTTCCTTGTTTGCATTTTGTTATGCCACAATCCACTTTTTACTGCCAATCTTCTCAATCTAACTGTTCTCGATCTCAGGTACCTTTCTCCATCTCAGGTACTTGTCTCAATTTCAGGTTCATGTCTTAATCTCAGGTACCTGTCTTAATCTCAGGTACCTGTCTTAATTTCAGGTACCTGTCTCAATCTCAAGTACCTGTCTCAATCTCAGGTACCTGGATTACTAGTTGCATCCCGGCTGAAAAAGAACTGGCCTCTGTTGTTCATGTCCATATAACAAACTAAAAGATAGAACCAACCAATTTCTAACCATGTGCACAGGCTTTTGCCAATGGCCAGGTTTAAATATTAAATATGATAAACGATCATGTTTGAATACTTTACCTGTTAAAATGTTCTTCAGGACCTGTCATCATTCTCATTAATTATAGGTAAAATCGATTCTGTATCCATCTTTTTAATATATGAACTATATGGATTGTTTTCTTCAACCTTTTTGTATCTGCGGTTATTCTATTTGACATGCTAAATGCTAAATGATACAGTTACATTATATAATTTTCTGACAGCTTGGAATCAGCTATATTTTCAACCTCCGTTCAGCCATAGAAGCTCATTCATTCAAGCATTATAGGGACACATTCTACTCCACTATAATATAATTGAATGTTATTCCCCCAGACCAGTATAGAAATGTTTTTTTGTCATGAAGCTTGAAATGCCAGATTGGCTTTCTACAATAAGTCCCGTGATATTCCAGTAGTCTACCTATCTCTCACACCAGAACAGACGTTCTCAAGTCATAATATATGAGTGATTCTTCATGAAATATAGTTGTTTTTGTCCTATTACCAATACCACTTACGCTTAGCTAGAGTATTGTTAAAAATAACAATAAGCAAAGCAAGTTTGGATCCATAATTTCAAAAAAATAATCTAATTATTTTACAGACACAATATCACCATAAATTGTTTCGCTTTTTGTAATAAATCGATTTGATATTTCAATATATCCTTAAACATTTGTCATCAATTTTTGATTGTCACGGTGAAACATCTTAAAAGCGCATAACATTTTAAAAGAACCGAATCATGATCTGGACAACCTTTTCATGACTGATTTTTAAAGGTGATAACATTTCATTAATTATGTAAAATGACTGGCAGAGAACCCAAATATATACAAAGCTTGCAATATACTTTCAGTAAATTCTTTATAGAATTAGAAATAACTTACATTAGAATTCTAGCCCCCTCCTTATGTTTGCGACCCAGGCAGCATAAAAAAGGTCCAAGTGGGATGGTAACAGACAAACATTAGGACCGGTTTATATATAATAATATGAACGAGACATATTGAAAACCAAAATACTAGTATCATAAAGAGAACGTATCAATACACATAAGATTGTCTTTACAAAAAGCCTTAAAAAAGCAAAACATCGATTTCTCAATGACTTACACATATATTTGCCAATGGACAAATAAATATCTATCATGAAATGGCAAATATGCAATGAACATGGCACCCCACAAACCATGGTGGGCTTCAAATAGCCAGTGATAAAACTTTTTTTAATTGCACAATATGGTGGACAGGCGACGTTTCATTAAGTATCACTGTAGAATTCATCCTTGTTTATCCCAATACGGTGGTAAGGTATTAGTCTACGATCAATATATCTGATGTAGACAGCAACAGTAGCACAGTGTATTATCAATAAATAAGATGCATTCAGCCAAACGATATCCAAGTAGTAATTGATAAAGCTCAACTTATTTAACCGCTAAGTGTTAGAAAATATAGATGATCAATTGGTGTTGATACATACATACATACACACACACACACACACACACACACATACACACATACACACACACACACACACACACACACACACACATATATATATATATATATATATATATATATATATATATATATATATATATATATATATATATATATATATATATATATATATATATATATATATATATATATATAGTTTTATATGATTTATATAAATTAATGTGTTTATAGAATATATTAGTAAATATATTTATATTTATCAAACTGGTCTCATACCAAATACTTTCTTCTGAATGTTTGGTATTTTGGTATTGGTATTTGGTATTTTGGTATATCTTTTTACTAAAACATATATCTACTAAGATTAGTTTATATCAAACTCGCACAAATCGCATATGACATGTAAAAAACCAAACATATGGAGTTGTAAATAGTTTGATGGCTATCCACCAAGATAACAAATTTATGTTTTAAGTTGGTCTGTTCATTCATATGAAAGAGGAAGTAAACATCAGCTCACATCTATCAACCTGCCAATAATGACAATTTAACCTCTTGAGGCAGTCTGTTACCTTGCCTACATTCAATAGACTTGTTTACTCTCATAGTGATCATCTACTCATACACTACGAGCAGACAATCTATCTTAGAGGGGACGTGGAGGATATTGTTCAAAATATGGCCGTGACCCTTCAGTGAGAAAACAACATTTAGAACATTAACATTGCACAAAAACAACTAAAGGTGCTCTGATCGGCAGAGAGAAAACAATTGCCTTCTTTCTATTCAAGGTTAACTGGAAAATATATGCGGATGTGCAGAAAAGTATTGAAATTGGCCTTAAGCCCTCACAAAAAAATAAAGTTTTTTTATCATTATCAACCCCCTTCATAGTGAATGGTCTGTCCTATTGGTCTGCTCATTTTCTACTGAGACAGGTGCATTTGCAATGAACATATCATCAATCTCTGCATTGTCTGACCTTTTCCTTTCTGCAGTCATTAACCACTTCTAGTTAAACACTGTTCAGTGATTTTAATGTTCCTCTGTTTACATGCATTTGTTTGAATTTAGTCTCAATAATTTTCATGTCCGAAGCAGGTCTGGGTGATGATTTAAGTTCCATGGCAACGATCGAATCTATCACACGAATCTCTACTTTCAGTCGTCTAGGTCACTAAAGCATGCCATGGAGAGTTAATGGCGACAAAATTTATTGTAATGCTTTTTGACAACAAAAAAAAAACAAGATTAAAAAGCTCTTCCAAAAAAAATACTTCCCTGAGTAGACAAGCTAAATCCCAAGATGTTCATTTTGGCGGAGACTGCGTTCATAAAAGCAGAGTTGCGTAAGAAGGATGTCTTTTCTAAATTGATTTCTATTGATCACGCTGATATATGTATTCTTTCACTTGTTATAACTAGACAGGAAATAGTTCCGTCCAAGCAGCCGTGTTACGTCATCATATCTTGTGCTCGATCACACACCAAAGGAGCTGCCTTTTTTGGAAGAAAATAGAAAGGTTGCTTGGGTCATTGCAGCAGAAAAAAGTTACCACAACGCCGACGACAACTGCAAATTACAACTGGTCCTTATTACTTGTGTCAAATTGTTACGCCAGTTACCCATAAACCAGGAGTGCCCCGTCCTTTATGAGTTCCGATGTGGATATTAAACAGGATACATCACACATCATAATGGTCCTAGAACAAGAACCCTCACGGACAAAACCTTTGTTTTTATTTTAAGTGCTCTTTTATGCTGTAATAACAAGTGCGTACTAATGTATGCTGGGAATTATTTGTTATGAGATGTGGTCCAGGACAGTTGTGTTCTGCGGATTTGGGTGGTGGGGATTTTTTTTTTGTCCTGAAGGATTCAAAATTTGTCTTGACGCCGTTATACTGACGCCGGTCATCGATGTCATTGTTATATATGATACCGATGACCGAGTGTTACTTATGATGTAATTTATTCAAAGTTACTTTGAGCAATCACATTTTCTTCTTCACAGAAGATCTTTTGCGTGTCTTTTCAGTTAAACTACTGAGCCAGTGGCGAGACTTTGCCACACCCAAGCCAAGATTTTCCACAAAAATATTAGTTATTGCCAATTATCTTGATTTATGTACCAGCCAAATATGCCTGAAATACTGTCGATACTATCAATTTAACCCTTACAAATCTATGTTAAATCTCCATTTTTTTAGTTATTTATATATATTTGATATTAGAGATATTTGTCTGATAATGTTGCACACAGTGAATAAGTATTGGCAGTTGTAGACTATTTTAGACATCCTTTGCTGCACTTATTGTTTTTGAAAATGGCAGAGATCACTTTCCAGTAACAATTACCGGAAATCTTATGAGTAGAAAATGATACCTGAGCTTACAATAAAGATAAACAAATCTTGCACTCCTATGCATGTCTGCACATGGTTGTCTGGGACTATTCGTGACAAGTAAATGCAAATGTGTTAGCGAAAGTATAGGTTACAACTAAAATCAGAAATGTGGAGGATGGGGAGGAGGAGGTCACAGAGGAGGAGGTCACAGAGGAGGAGGACACAGAGGAGGGCACAGAGGAGGAAGAAGAGGAGGAGGGCACAGAGGAAGAGGGCACAGAGGAGGAAGAAGAGCAGGAGGGCACAGAGGAGGAGAGCACAGAGTAAGAGGGCACAGAGGAGGAAGAAGAGGAGGAGGTCACAGAGAAAGAGGGCACAGAGGAGGGCACAGAGGAGGAGGGTACAGAGGAGGAGGGCGCAGACGAGGCGGGCAAAGAGGAGAAGGGCACAGAGGAGGAAGAAGAGGAGGAGGGCACAGAGGAAGAGGGCACAGAATATGAAGAAGAGGAAGAGGGCACAGAGGAGGAGGGCACAGAGGAGGAGGGCACAGAGGAGGAGGGCACAGAGGAGGAAGAGGATGAGGAGGGCACAGAGGAAGAGGACACAGAAGAGGAAGAAGAGGAAGAGGGCACAGAGGAGGAGGGCACAGAGGAGGAGGGCACAGAGGAGGAGGGCACAGAGGAGGAGGGCAAAGATGATGAGGAGGATGAGGAGGAGGAGGGGGAGGACACAGAGGAGGAGGGCACAGAGGAGGAGGAGGGCACAGAAGAGGAGGAGGGTGGAAAGGAGGAGGGTGTAAAGGAGGAAGGCAAATAAGAGGAGGGCACAGAGGAGGAGCAGGGCACAGAGGAGGAGGGTGCGAAGGAGGAGGGCACAGAGGAGGAGGGTGAGAACGAGGAGGAGGACACAGAGGAGGGCACAGAGGAGGAAGAAGAGGAGGAGGGCACAGAGGAGGAGAGCACAGAGTAAGAGGGCACAGAGGAGGAAGAAGAGGAGGAGGTCACAGAGAAAGAGGGCACAGAGGAGGGCACAGAGGAGGAGGGTACAGAGGAGGAGGGCGCAGACGAGGCGGGCAAAGAGGAGAAGGGCACAGAGGAGGAAGAAGAGGAGGAGGGCACAGAGGAAGAGGGCACAGAATATGAAGAAGAGGAAGAGGGCACATAGGGAGGAGGGCACAGAGGGAGGAGGGCACTGAAGAGGAGGAGGGTGTGGAGGAGGCGGAGGAGCAGCAGGGCACAGAGGAGGAAGAAGAGGAGGAGGGCACAGAGGAAGAGGGCACAGAGGAGGAAGAAGAGCAGGAGGGCACAGAGGAGGAGAGCACAGAGGAGGAGAGCACAGAGTAAGAGGGCACAGAGAAGGAAGAAGAGGAGGAGGTAACAGAGAAAGAGGGCACAGAGGAGGGCACAGAGGAGGAGGGTACAGAGGAGGAGGGCGCAGAGGAGGCGGGCAAAGAGGAGAAGGGCACAGAGGAGGAAGAAGAGGAGGAGGACACAGAGGAAGAGGGCACAGAAGAGGAAGAAGAGGAAGAAGAAGAAGAGGGCACAGAGAAGGAGGGCACAGAGGAGGAGGGCACAGAGGAAGAGGCACAGAAGAGGAAGAAGAGGAAGAGGGCACAGAGGAGGAGGGCAAAGAGGAGGAGGGCAAAGAGGAGGAGGGCACAGATGATGAGGAGGAGGAGGGGGAGTACACAGAGGAGGAGGAGGGCACAGAGGTGGAGGGGGCACAGAGGAGGAGGAGGGCACAGAAGAGGAGGAGGGTGGAAAGGAGGAGGGTGTAAAGGAGGAAGGCACATAGGAGGAGGGCACATAGGAGGAGCAGGGCACAGAGGAGGAGGGTGCGAAGGAGGAGGGCACAGAGGGAGGAGGGCACTGAAGAGGAGGAGGGTGTGGAGGAGGCGGAGGAGCAGCAGCAGCAGCAGGATTCATGTTGAGCGCCTCCTACACAGTGAGACAGGGAGAGATATAAAGATGACCGGAGCTTTGTGGCCGGATCAGCCACCGCTGTGCCGTCCAGACATCCCCTTCTATAGCTACACTTTATGTTCCAAGGTGGGGGGGTTGTCCAATAATGCCATGGATTTGCATGGCTTTGGTGCAATAATTGACTGCCTAACCATTCTGATAAAATCTCAGCCCTGCTCTGTGACGCTATCTGCAACCCTGAAATCATGAATTCCTCTTCGTACCACCAACCTATTATGATTGCACATGGGCATGTAGAGGAATTGATTCTCTCAAATGATACATGTATGGTTGGAAAACACATTGATCATGGAGAAGCATTAATCTGTCAAACATAACTTAACCATTTTCAACTGAAAACCTATATTAAAAGGTATTTTTATCTTGCATAATGACTGTATACATTTAATTCTCCCATATAACATTGCACCAAAAGTGTTAATAAAATCAATATTCTGCTAAAATTGATATTTATATAGGATTTTATGGTGTCAGCGAAAGAGCATGTGATTTTGCCTGGGGTCATGTCTACAGTGGTGAGAGCTCTCTGTGCTATTTTGAAGCATTTGATACACAGTATAGAGTCCGGTAATTTGTAGGACTAGCCGACAAAATGGCATAAAATGACACTGGTAATGGGGTAGATCTCATGACAGGGAATGGCAGGCCACACCTGCGTGACAACCTTGACTCACACCTCGCTGATGGTGGGAAGGGGTTAGTGATATGCGAGTGGGCCGCAGTCGTATATATCCTGCCCCCTAGCGAGAGTACCTCAGGGATCAATGCCGCCGCTCACACTCCACACACTGCCTCACCCTCCTAACAGCGGCACGCATGACTGAAGAACCGGAAGTTGCCTCCCTTGCACATGATGTCTCAATGAGGTTTTCCGTTACTAGAAACACCCTGAAGGGCCCAATGTTTTTCACTGATTCTTTCTGACTACATAAACTGACCACTCTATAGTCATAAAATTATGTTTTAACCGTATTGTGTGACCAAAATAATTCCGTTGTATGGCACCTTTTCTCATTGAAATCTGATCGAATTTATCTGATTTAAGAGGTGAAACACTGGGGTATGGAATAGCAGTGGGGATTAAAAAGTCAAATAGGGGAGAGCGGCGAAAGCATGAACATCTATTGTATAACCGAGAAGAATCATATGATTTGGTGGCCCTGTGTTGACCGAATAGTGCATCAAAATCTCCTCACACGTATTGTTATTTTCAGACTGGTATATGATTAAACAGATTATAAAGTCATGACATACACACAGACTAATCAATTTGCCGTCAAGGTAAATACTTATACAATATACAATATTTATGTTTTATAGATTGATAAACATAAACCTGATATATATATATATATATATATATATATATATATATATATATATATATATATATATATATATATATATATATATATATATATATATATATATATATATATATATATATATATATATATATATATATATATATATATTTATATATATAAATATATATAAATTTAATTATTGCCAAATCTATTCATCTTTGGTTCCCCCTGTATGAAGGGTTAATTAGTGTATTGCATATAAAGTGCATTAAGAATATCATATAGACTTTAGTTGAACCCAGTTACGCCCCAGGTGAATATTTCATGATACAGATGATAAATATGTATAGGGCTGGACCATATTATGACACAAATACTAAATATTTATAGGGCTGAACTATGATGCATTTAGGATGTATTAATTAACATTGTTCAGAAGGCTATTATATGTTGTGAAAGACTACGGTTCATGACTTCAGCTCAATCACGTCTATAGGTGATATATTGAGATTTACCTTGTCTCTCATGATAAAATGTACAGTCCTGGTCAACGTTTTATTCACAATTCTGGTATATTACAAGGAGACACCAATTAGACACCAACAGTGAAAAAATGTGAAATGGATTTTTACGACCCTTTCAGCAACAATGGCCGTGTCAGGTCGGACGTTGAGCCTTTTAACCGGGGTGAAAGTAAAACTGATGAAAGTGGGATTCGAACCCACCAGCTCCATTCATATCATTATGTAAGATCCATTGCTGTAAATGCTATACTAGTGGGACCGGATATATTACAGTGCCATGATTTCAGGTACACATAGATATGTTGATGGTGTTACTTAAAACTTAGTGTGTATTGATTGCATTAATCCAAATAACATAGTATGCTTCGAAACGCACTTTTTTGGGGGAAATTGCAAGCTAAAATGTGAAATGGGCTGGAGAAGAATCTGTTATTACTCATTCTTTTCTGTGGCTTTCTATTGAGTCAAATGAATTAGTTAACTTAATCAAATGATGAAGAGTGGACAAGGGATGTTGAATACAAAGGTAAACAGAACCACCGGATCTGGGCAGTGGCCAGTGAAGGCTGGCAACCCAAACCTACTCCTCCTATGGAGTAACTACCTCCAAATGGCAGGCTGACAATTCCCGTCTCTACTTACCCCACACATCTTTGGCATGTTTACTATATTAATCAAATTTAACACGAATATTCTTACAGAGATTTACCTCTCTGTTTTGATGTTGCTAGAGGGGATGTTAAAGCTGTTATGGCCTTATCCCCTGTCATATATTGTAGAATGATCTTTTCAAACACATAGGCCAGCTTTATCAAGTCAACTTTCAACCTGATGTGGATCTACCATACGCAGCACTGGATTTGAACCAACCACTTTCAGTCCTCTGCCTTAAGAGCCAATTAAGGAGCAGATCCATAGTTTTATCAACTATGCAAAGGGGCCTATGTAATATTTATTTGTGTGTATACTAATGATGTTCCAGGCTCCACATTATGTCAAACAACATTCATAATCAACTCTAAAACTATTCATTTATTGATATGAAGTTGCATGCTGCATTAATATATAAGCAAACAATATTAAGGTCGGTAAGAGTAAATTGGAGACCATCTATAAACAATTTCGCCTGACCAACTCCATCCTCGTGACTGACTCTCGGTTTGTAACTAACGATGATAAATAATCTTTGTTTCTTTTTCCCTCATGACATGCCATATTTGAACCATAGCACAGAACAAGGTATCGGGATGGGTCAATGTTCGAGCTGCCATTTGAAGAATTTTTCCAGAATAAATTTAGAACTCATGCTGTTTGTAAGATGAATTAAGTTTTCCTGACCTACACAACTCAGTCACATTCACACTACTTTTAGCCATCTTTGTTTTATGGTTCATGGCTTAAGAAAGCTTCTCTTCAGGGACAAACACGTCATGCACCATGCCTATTTTCATTATATAGAATTAATAAATGTATTTATATTGATCAAGTCATTTATCTCTTTTGCATCTATTATTGACATATATGACTTTTTTTGTAATATATGACCTTTTATGTAAAATTTAATTTAAGGTTGTTGAACTCTCTATATTCATATATATCTCTTGAGGTTGTGTATCAGTGATGTTATACCCTGTGACAAACGCATTCGCCATTCTGGGCCGTGTTGCGAGCGGTGTAGCATGCCAACCTGTCATAACGCAAGTCTGGTAAGCTCCCAAATTAATACCCCACTTGTTCGCACATTAGGAGCTTTAGGTCAGCAATTACCATCTGCGAGCCTCTGAGATGCTCAATTCTATGTGAATTTCCACTCAAGACCCTCGCCTAATTGAATCAAGGGTGAGAAAACCAGCTCGCATCAAGATTAATTTTTAAACCAATCAATCGGGTACTTTTATTGAGCTCTGCATGAGTGTGCCGTAATTTGGACCAACTTGTGCGGATATTTCGTGCCTTGAATTATAAAATCTTCATCAACATGATTTTTGCAAAAAGTGCGGGGATTAATGGTTATTCAGTTATGCTCCTAGATAGCAGATTCATTTGTCTAGATTGTGGTACATGGGTTGCAAATTGACACTTATAATGTTAGAAGCCCCGTCCACGTCTCACGTGAGCCTTCTAGGCGTCCTAGCCTCATTATCTATCGGGATAAACAGAATTCATATTCCATCCCGGGATTTTTCTTGTGGCAAATGTCTCAGGAATTTGGGCCCAACCTCCGATGCCTGGTGTCAAGATCAAATAGGACCTCTTTTTGCTTCAATAACACAATTTATTTCAGCCACTCGGAGGTAAATTTTCTCAAGTCTCCCCGTGCATACCAATGGACAAGGCAGCTGCGATTTTGTCCTCCCAGATAAGAGCTCTTGGCCCACCTCAAAACGAGTAATTTCAAGCCTCGGCGGTGAGCCTTTTGGCCTCCTCGCTGAGTAAGGTGAGGAGAAATGGTCAGAGACTTCCAGAAAATATGGCTGCCCCCACAGGGCAGCCAACAGTAGTGCCGCAGTAAAAGACTTGTCCCGCAGGAAACTGATAAACAGCTGCTCTCATTGGCAAATTTATAATTTGTGAAGTCCTGAGTGTGGCAGCAGTTTGATTTATGACCGATGACTCTTAAATGCTGTTGGATGTATAAATAGATCTATACAGCTTTCCTGATATTGGAAGGTGAAGTCCGAGGTTGCTTCACTATTTGCAACATAAGTTGCCAGACATCAAATGCAATTTCATTATTACGGTGTTTAATACAGAGTATTAATGTATAAGCAAAATTTTGATAGAAATAACTATCCTTATGAATAAAAATCAGCAAAATGGCGTGCAATCTTTTTATGAATCTTTACCTTGTCCTTATGAGAACAATATACATCACACGAAGATTTTCCTCTAGATACATGTACGATTCTCTATATCACATCGCTATTGATATCCGTTGAATCTTCTCACTACATCTGTCGGCATTGCTGTATATTTCTATCAAGGCGATTTATTTTAATCAAAATTTGGAATTCCTCATGCCGTGAATACTAGTCACATCCACCAAACTATCGCCCAATTAGAATTGACCAATATCAGTTATTGACTTGTGATCAGGTGTCTGACCCAGGCGCTGATCAATCAGTTCAAAGCAAAATCTGTTAAGATAGTTATGTGATTCTTCAATAACCGGTGCACATCCTTTGCGGCCAATCCTGAAAGCGCCTTTTCCCCAATGAGGTCAGCTACTAATATTAGAGGAATGTAGGAGACATATACATCGGCTGATGCCTTTTTCTCTAGCATATTGTTGCATGCGTTTACACTAGATATGATTTTTTCTATTTTTTATATTCAAATATCCTTTTCACGTCAGTTAATATTACTTGTTCGTTGAATATTTATGTCAACTTTTATAGTCTATGGATTTCCCTTATATGAACTCATGATACAATTTCCCATATGAGCTGAGGCCTGTGCCTAAAGGGTTAACCCGTTGTCCTTGTAAATCTGTGACCGGGTGGATTGTCATGTCAAGGACCTGCGACATGACAATTCAGTGAGGCAGTACTATATCTACTACAAGTAGGTCTCATCACGAAATGACTGATAAAATGTTGAAAGTGATGTTAAACCCAAAACAAACCAAACAAACTTATATGTCTCATCTTCATCCATTACTCTTGCTTAAATCTATGAGATTTAAATCTACAATCTACGATAACAAAAGTGATAAGCGCTTACAATTTAAGAACAGGCACAGATTTCAGCTTTGTTGTGATTGACAAAGAGGCAACAAATATACCATAGCAATGTTCTTATGTTATTGGGATGCACGCATACACTTCCATGAATGGACACAAATCAGGAAATCCAGACGATCCAACATTTTGCAGCTTATGGTTGGTAATCCTAAATAAGGTCTAGAGCATGGATGACACGGATAAGGGATATTTGCTATCTATACAAATATGTATTCAATTCAATGGACAGTTCAGTTAAGCAGAAGATTGCAAAGAAATGTTTCCATTTACTGACACTGACATTACAATACTAACATGACATCTACACTGTTAATAATTGTAACAGTAAATTTGCGATTAATTTGCAGAAAAGGTTACATTACTGTTACGATGACCTTCTATGAAAAAAATGGATTAATATATTTATATCATAATTTGCAGTACAAATATTTATTATATGACAGCAATACATACTGATATGGAAATTGCTGTTAACATATTGCAAAAATTGTTATATTTCTATTCTTACTTTTTGCAGTGTATGGCCATCTAGTTGCCAACCAGTCATGTTTTTAATGAATCTATTTGTAAAATAATGAAATGTAACAACTATCACCATGTATCAGCAGAGAAAGAGGCCCTTGTGGTTAAACGATACTGCAATACATCATATGTTTCTATAATTGCATTTTGTTTCATAATTTTATATTTCATTTGAACATAATGACCAGGAAATGATTGATGTTCCATAATAATCACGATTGTAAGAGCTGGTTGTTTCAATACTTAATTGAAATCACATAATTCATATCTAGAAACCTGGGAAAAGATTCAAATTACGATACATCATTTATGTAATAGTGCTTAGTGAAATATAGCAAAATTGATGTATTCTAGCTTAAGTTTTAATGAGCGTGGTAGTTTCACGTCTTGTTTCAAGCTATTCGCTTGTTAGATATCCTGAAAAAAATATCTGCTTATTTCAAATAACATCTCATGCGAAGAAATTTTCAAATAATCACCCTGATTAGCGTCAAGCTGATAGTATTCTTGTAATCAAAGAAACTAGGGTTTCAAATAATTAGAGACGGTCTGAATAGTTTTTTAAAGATGCATGAATGACAATAAAATGGTTTTCTTGTGAACAGTGAGCTGATACATTTAACACAATATCCAGTAACAAGCTAAAGATGTCGAGGGAATCTTCATTGACATTCACAACAAGCATATCAATTAATAATAATCTTTTGCCAAGAGTTCGCCAATTCTTCCTTGTTGTCTTTGATTTAAATATTTTGGATAAGGCGTAGTAGTCGCTCTGTATCATGATATCGATTATGAAAAGCGAAATAAAAGAAAACGGTGTTGAAAATATCTGAACATATTGGAACAGATCTCAGGAAAATGCCACGATGTGTTCTATGCATGATTATATTTGGATATCGGCTTCCAACACACTGTCTGTTCTATGTTCTGACTTCCATCTATCATGCACACTACTCATGGACAGCCGAGATAGTTTCGTCACGAACAGATTCCAACAGAGCTCTGGTCTTAACTTGTAAATCAAGACGCGGTAGGAACAGTTATATTTAGAGGACGTTTATTTTTGTTTTCCATTCAATAAATTCTGCGTAAAGTTAATTTATAAGCACAAAGGAAGTTTATTTGAGTTTTCATTTGTAAGGCTTCACAGGGATATTCTATGATAAGCGATTTACTTGCTTCAAAAGGTCGATTTTCCGGATCAAAAATAGCGAAATGTTTCAGGGTCCTCTGGATGTTATGGCTGGAAAGAGAATTCTTTATTCTCTATTAAATCATAAGATTGGATAAACTCAACAAAGCGACAATGGACGCTGTGTGAGAGCTGCCCACAATAGGGGAACAGATGACTTTTCCTACATCTATAGAAAAGCAGACGACTTTTTTTCTCATCTATTCAGTGAGAATGGAATGCCAATCCAGCACGTTCCAGCCATGAAAGAGACAACTGCAAATAACCAACTAATTGGAACAAATATAGCCGAATTTGACCTGATAATCTAAATTTTCTACCCAATGATTCTAATGCCTACATAAAACAAAGTCAATATTTTTCTGTGCTCTGGCATATGTTATGAGTTTCCGCTGAGTCTGGCCATCGTCGTATATGCCAATGTATTTGTCTGCCTGGCGCAACGTTTGTAAAAGCATGATATTATGTTCTGTAGAATGTTAAATCTATGCCATTGATGTTTACGCTCTAAAACAAACATAACATGAGGAGTTTTATCATGTCGCTTCCGTGCCAATCATATTATAAAGCATGTGTTTGTATGTAGTGACAGCAGATGTTACTTCTGGTAAGAGTAAAATATTACAATCGAGATATGCTCACAAACAAACAAAAATTCCTTTGGGATCACAGATAAACTCTTAGTTTAGTTTCTTCGGAGATACATACAAGACAGTGCTATACTGTGAAAATAGATACGATAATAAAAATAGGATAAAAGTAGAAAATATTAATTTCTGGAAAAATATTGGTTTTTCTTTTTGTCACAGGTTCATTCTATTCATCTCTGGAATTATCTAGTTGTCATGTCAAAAAGCATTTATAACTTCTAATGACTTAACTGAACTCATTACATCTTTATCAGAAATGCACTAATTATTTATGAATATGATGAAGAAAAATATGAACTTTTATCTAGATCAAAAGGACATTATCGTTAATTATGTAAAATATTTCTGCATGCCATCATAGACAATGAGATTATACGGAATACAGAGTTTCATGTTTGAACAACTTCAGGCAATGACTTGAAGAATTATCATAATCACTTGTTTGTGTGGATCTGTCGTTTGCATGTTCCGGCGTACAGTGACCTCATTAGGACAAAACACACATCTGCCCCACTGAAAAATACGCGCCGACAAATCAAAACATCTATGTGTCTCAATATCTGACCATTTTATTTTGTAGACAATTCGAGATTAATATTGACAAATCTTCAGAATCATGTTCCAATTATATTCTCAAATTAATGTTTTTTTATCCATTGGAAAATATATCTTGCAGAGTTGGCGAAATATTATATTTGTCTCTCTTCGTTCCAAATATGGTGTTTTATGTTTCTGTGTTGAACAAAACCAATATAAAATCTGATGGGCTGACAAAAATCAAAGTTTTTTTTACAACACTGTGGGATACTTGCAAGTTGTGGCGAGCGAGCAGAGCACTGATATGTTGGACTTTTCAATTCATACTGCGCATATGCCATCTGTATATGTCTAAACCTATAGAACCTGCGCCTCACCTCTTCATTGTCACCACTTGACCACTGGCCAGACGCTTTAGTATTCTCTTCATAGGACCTTTTAGTCCCCTCACATAAGATAGAAGAGGGTGCCAGAGTGCTCGACATAACCATGTTGTGAATTAATACATAACAATGCAAAGGTTCCCGACAAAAAAAACAGTCACTTTCTTTTGCAAGGGGTCCACATTGACCGCCATTGCTGGTGTTGATATGGAGATTCTTGAAGGGTTGGAGGTCAGGAAGAAGATATGTCGTGAGGTGACAATGGAAAGAATGGGGCTTGCATGAGACTAATTATCCAGCAAGCTGGGCGCTTCCTCTTGCTTCATGAATTATTGCCAACTGGTCAGTGTTTGCTCCTGCAAACTGTGCCCCTCAGAGACCGCCCATTTTCTTGGGCCTGGCTGCTATAAAGTGCTGATTGCCTTTACTCATTACACATCCTCTTTGTTCTACATGAGTCGGGCAAAGCACACACTTTGAAGAGAGTCTGAGATAGACATTATTGAAGGCGAATCTGAAATAGAAGTAAAAAGAGAATAAAATGCTTGTGGTGCAGGATTGCTATTACAGCAGTGGCGGGAGCGTGAAAGAGGCCAGAAATGTAATCATCATTATCATTATAATCTAAATCACAGCCATTGTGCCCCGTGGCAGCAAATAATCCAGTCAAGTCTTGAATTAAGAATTTAATAAACAGATAACAATATCAACTTTCAGATTAATCTTGTGTTCCCGTCCGTGGCATAACGTCTATATGCCAGCATGCAATATAAAAAAGTACTTCAATGGGTAGATGCCAAATTCAACACCAATTTCATGAGAGTAGTAGAACCTGACACGATAGGGCTGTAAATGATTAACCATAAATCTCCTGCATGCAATATTGTCCTGTATTAATTAACCAATCACACAAAAACTGTAAAAACGTTTTTTTTAAAAAATAAAATAACCCTTACTTAAACCATGTTTACGTGTGATGCTCCTTCAGTGAACTCAGTGACACACGTGAATTGATGAATCCAACAATGGAGTTATCTGAGAGGAAAAACTCAAGCCGACTTCTTATGCCAAGTAATTTGTGATGGGGCAGAGCAACATATCTCTTAACGTTGGTATTTATATGGTGTCAAAATAGTGATATTTTGATCTTTCTATTTTGTAAGGCGATATATTATAATTGGTATCCAGTCCATGGACACATCAATCAGTGTCTCGCACAACCATTTAGGCATTATACTTATTATAACTGCTTTATGGAGTCACACAAGTTTGGCATTTAAATTGAAATCTATCAGGATGAAGAGTGTGTCCTGTGACATGAGATGTTTCTGAATGAGATCTGAATGTCTATCACAGAGTGGGGTCTATCCACCATCTGCATCTACACTTCAAAGAGCCATTCAAACTCTCTCCCCCTCACTCAGCCATCTCTCCAGCACCACAAGAACAACATCTGTACCACCACGAATAGTGCCAACACTATATAGACAAACACAAGTACACTAGGCGAGACTAGGGATAAAAATGATTATAAAAAAGACCATCTTGAAAACATTGTTGGTATTATACACAAGACAAGTTTCAAATCTGATTCAGATAAAAAATGTACCCTTGAAACTTTTCAGTTAGGTCATTAACACAGAAACAAGCATTGACATAGCAGTAGTCTAAATAAGTATGGAATTAAAAACTAGGTGTGGCATATTCCGTGTGCTATACAAGGTAGACACAAGACCCTTGTACATATAGACAAAACCACCCATACGACTCGTTCTCAAATTAGATCCATATTGACATTGAGAAATCTTCTTTTAGGAAATTAGCGCAGCACCGTGTGTTACTATGGTTTCCTTTTTGGCGGATTACTTTATATTAATATGTCTTCCTGTCAGGATAGACACACACACATCCCAGATAGACCAGACCGACCATTATCGAGGCTTGCTCTCTACTGGTATATCGGTCCTATGGGTTGACATAAAGCTATGGAAACATCAGTCTGGAATATTGTATTAAGTGACATGAACATACAGAAGGACTGTAATATTTTGCAATGCTAAACATGTAACATCTGTTAAAACAACTCCCTCAAGTGAGGTTTCTCAAATATTTATAAGCACCTCATGAGAAATAAAAATCCTAGGTCAACATATGGATATCAGTTCAAATCTAGATATAAAATTCATTCTGATAAAGTTAACGCTTAAATGGTAATGCGTGCAAAACCTCATATGCTGTAAACAATGATAAATAGGTCTTTGTTTCATACAAAATATCAAAGAACACTAGAGAACACTAGATGCCAAAGAACACTGTGAGGCATATATAGAATATATGTATAAGATGTTGAGTGTGGTCATATATGCCTGGGAGCAGGTGGGTGGTACGTGTCGCCCCGTCCGGACCATGGCTCCTCATTCCACCTCGGCCCAGTCCTAGTCATGTCTCATTAATGGCTAGCATCTGAAGCCATGCCAGTCATCCTGTATTTCAATGTCATTTCTTTGCACATTGTCAAAGCTCTTCAGTAAATATGCTTGAGACATTGTGCTGGAGTAATAAGTAGTGCTTTGAAATCGCAGAAGCACCTCAGCCTGCCACAATCTCACAACTGCCAATGCGCGCCATCTGAATGGAAATTGTTTTGCAGTCTTTTCCGTTTATTGTATTGGCAGGTTTGAGTGGGTTCTCGATTCAGAATAAAGCATCTGACTGGGATTTATAGCTATTGCGATAAGGCTTTAGTGATAAAAATGTAAGTGTAGACTTGTGTATAAAGCTGGCGTTATTTGACACAATTTATGTGTGAGAGATATTAACCATCATTTTGTCAGTTTTTACAAAATGGAATGGCAACTGTTAGGTCAAACCTTCTATGGTGCAACATCAATTAAGTAAAAAAAATATATGTCAAGTCAATCAAACTCACGACCTGTTTATTTGGTCAACATTAATCAAAAATAGGAATATAATTTACATGTTTCAAGGCACAAGTGAATATCAATATATCCGATTCCATTTTACAGCCATCACAAAAGCCATCCCAGTGAGTGGTTAAAACTAATACTTCTGAATTCTCTACACTGATATATGTACATTTTTGTGATGACACATATTGATGCTTCAATATGTGTGATAATCCAGCACAAGAATGTATATTTACCACTTTTTACCACTTTTTTATTGTTTCTTACCACTATTAATCCACTTTGAAAAAAAAAAGAAAACAAACGTGCACGCGTACAGTAACATTGTGGATGCTCAACTTTCATGATGTTGGAAAAAATAAAAATATTCTGGAGATTTCCTCCACGCAAAAGTTTTTATGTATTTTGCTTAGACTAAACTATGAACATTAATATCATCAATGATACATAATTGTTTTTTTTAATTTTTGAGTGTCACATGATTTGAATAAAACATAAGGAGAGTATTAACCTATCAGACTTCACCTGGGTTCACTTATCATACTCCTGAAAAAAAAACTTGCAGATAAATCGAAAAGTATTGCAAGCCCTCAAAATGTTAAAATACCGTAATGACTTTCTCGCCAATCCCAGGTTACTTCCGGCCACCGGATATTAGCTTGCCTACCTTGCCCCATAACGAGGCTGCATGCGAAAAACAGGCTGTCAAACAATGGTAGTCTATGAGATTATCAGGCTAATCTGTAGAATAATGGATTAGGCGTGATTGGCATTATCTACGACTGTCAAGTAGATGAGGATGACTGGCCGATAGAGTTCACCACGCTCTCCAACTTGTATGCGAAATACATACAAACCAGCACGGCCAGGAATTGACCCTTACCAGATCCTCACATTGGAGCGGGACTGACTCTCGCTCCAGATACAATATCATATATCTTACATCTAAACGCTTACCTCTAATTGTGATTTGTGAATTTGGAAATAATGCAATTAATCGAAAATGTTTAACGCAATTTCCGATTTGGGACAATTTAGAGTTTATAGTTATTTTTGATGTAATATCATAGACAAAATGATGATTCTATTACGATCCTGTAGGATTATACCATGAAATAAGAGAAGATTTCCAATTAATAATCACCGATTTCCTCTCTTGTTACAGTAACATGTACATCATTTAACATTAAGTAGATCCAAAATAAACAGTTCTAGATTACCGATCGTATCCCAAATTCTTATATTTAAAATGCTATGTATTGGTCTCTATGTATATCTGTATAAAGAATAGACGAGAAAGACATTTGGCATGGCATAGCAGAGATATATACTGTTTTTTCTAGTTCATAATATATTACCCTGGGACAAGATTCCTTTACTGATATCCACTGCATAATTACATAAACGGAAGGTATAGTATGTTTTGATTTATATGTTGCCCGAGGCAAACAAAATTATATCTAGAATTATTCCTATATACCCTTTGTCTTCCAAATTGACTACACCAGGTCAACGACTTCATAGTTCTTATTTTCAGGCCCGGTATATGATTGGACATCCTAAGTATCTTTTTATCTTAATTGCCAAAGATGTTCTTTAATATCCATTGGTACACCAGAGGCTAAAGTGGCCGCAATGATGCTTCAGTTGTAGAGTGACCCCCACCCCTTTGACAGCCAGAAGCACCATGCACGAGAGGGTTAACAAGAGGTCATTGTAGGTCTAGGTCAAGGTCACACCCAAAGGGCAAGGTCAGGACAGAAGAGCATATCTTTTCAGTACTTGCAGTGCTAATACTTTAGTAGCAGTCAGCACTGCAGCTTGAAAAGCATGAGAGGTTTTTCTCTGATTGTCTGTAGAAACGTCAGGGGAACAAATGATAGGTTAAATTGGACTCTCGTAGTCATGACATGTGTTGTTTGACAAAAAGAAATAGACCCATTTCTAGATATTTTATAATGCCTATACCTTCAAGACCATAGATTTGGGGAAGAGGGTGCGAACAGAAAAATGTTTTGGCCAAGCTGAACTCGCCATGTCTTGATGTAAAATCTGACCAGTCGGGACCTGTCCCAACCTACCGGGAATGTGTTATTCATAAGAATAAGCCCTAATCATTGATCCGTCCCCTAACTTTATTACACACAAAAATGTTTGGTGTCGTCTTCGTCGATCTTTGCGAGTGGAAGACAAACTTGTCCATAAATATTTTTTTTCTTTTTTTTTTTTTTTTGCACAGCAAAATGTGACGGAAAGACCTTTTTGTTAGTTTTCAGCGCCGATCAAACAAGACTTAAACCGGTGTTTCCTCTTTTCAGATACCAATGTTAGTCAATGTTTTAATGTTGGCATAGACATGGGACCAATGATCCTATGGTAATACCTGCCTAATTGATATTGTACAAGCCCAGTCTCCTGTTTGGATAGCACTTGCTTTTGGCTGCACACAAACTTCTCAAGTAAATAAGACTTCGCCTCAACAAAGATATGAAGTCATGCCTTTGTCTGCGTTCTGCTGTGTCTTTCGCAGCTTGTTTTGTGAGTAAAATTTGTAATTACCAATGATGGAAATCTGCATTATACAAAGGCATTGAGGAGAAACTCTACTTGTTCGCCCCCTATGAGAAGCTTCAGATACCTCCATCAGACCGAGGCTCTAAACCCATTCTATCTATCCATTTAAGGTAGTTTAAGATTAGTAGTTCTTGCATCACAATCTTTGAAAGGTTCGATTGAACCATATCAATTGCATACAAGTCAAATGTCTCATAAATAGGGCTGTAATACAATAATCTTCTATACCTTTCAGGTTTATGACCAAAAGTAATTTCAATTTCAACACACAATGAAAATCTTCAAAACATTCTTTGAAAGAGATATCTTCAGGGTCCAAATCCCAGAGTGCAATAGTTATATCTTGAAATCGATATTATTTCATTAACTTCCCCAACCTTGAAAGAGGCTTTCAAACTGCCGTATCAAAAGATCCTAACTGAGATCATGATATATTTATAATGTCTAAGTTCAGATTTAAAATGCATATGACCAAGTCAATTATTTATGCTTACCCCACCAAGCAGAATATTGTGTTCTGACATGACTTTTTATGTCATGAGGGAAATAGGGGAGAATGAAGTTTGAAAGAATTAAAGAAGTGTACTTGACGGCGGTGATCACGAGCCAGCCCAAGTAGAATCTATCGTGTCAGTTGGCTTGTTTGACCAATCACGCAATGAAATAATGGGGCTCTCACAAACTCAGATAACCCTAAATGACCATTTTACATGATTTATGTCCAGTGGCTGTAGTTTGATGGATGGATCCTGCATCTTTCTGACTATTCCTGCCTGGTATCAGTCCCCTAACTTAGTGCCCAATGCTCGGGAGACATCGCCAAGGTTGTGTAATGGATTCTGCCATGGCCTGTTGGCTTTACATATATCTACCTCCTGGCAGTCTCTGCTTGTCTGATATGAACAGCGGCCACCAAGCACGACACTGTACCATCTCTGGACATATCACCTTACATCAATTACCTGCAAGTATCTATTTTTACACCATGTGTACTGTCTGCCAGTTTGTGGTCAGGTGTGGCCAGAACCAGAGCACAGTATTCCTGCATTAAATTCCAATGTATGTGTCACTCTAGAAACATTCTCAGAAACTCCATCCTTGTATACGTGTTGTATGGTTTGAAGGGTTTGTAGGTGTTAATTTCCAAAATCTTTTCCAAAGAAAAGCCAAAAAGTCCCTTCAGAAAAAAGTTTGTTAAGTATTGAGATCTCAACAATAATTGAGACACCAAATTAGCATATCCTAAGCAGGAGAATTCATATATTAATTAATAAAAGATGTAATCCGATGAAGCATGATATTTTTGTGATACATTGTTGTAAAAGTTTACATGCGTGATGAATCTACATGTTTGAATTCACCAGTTGAGAGTGCTTGAGTGACACATTAAATGTTGCATGATAATGCGACGAGCTTCGCGGAGCAATAATTATACAAACGTCTCCGTCTTGTCTCCAGTAGATATGGACAAGATATGAGCATGACAACCTGGTATCACAGTAGATAAACGTGAGAAAGTCAATTTCAATTAAATACTAAAAGTAAAACTTTCACTTAGAACCTATATTTTAATGCTGTTGAATCGTCAAAGTAAACGTTCATTGTTGCTTCGCCAGAGTTACAAGCTTTCAAATATCCAATTAATTTTGTTTAACTTTCAAACCGTAAAAACACGGGTAAAATTGTTCTTTGTCATTTTAATATATTGTGTTTCCCAGCATGTGCTATTTTGAGATTTCCAGAGAATCAGACCCTCGTAGCGTAAGCAAGAGAAAGTTAAAGATGAAAATGAAAACGTTTAAGTGTCTTTTACATATACTTGAAAGGGGAAACTAAAATGAAATAAATAATGAATCTTTTTTTGGCTTCATGATTATATATGACCAGATGGCAGATAGTGCAATAGATATGTAGAAAAACTAAGGTATTTATAATCTAACGAGAGCGTTATATTTAGCATATAAAGGTCATCTAAATATGTCTAGCTATATTCAGAGATTAGAGTTGTCTCCATATATATATATATATATATATATATATATATATATATATATATATATATATATATATATATATATATATATATATATATATATATATATATATATATATATATATATATATAAACTTGAATAGATATGTGGATATGTGAAGGAGGAAGGATGTAGACTCGGTTTACAACTTACACAAGGCATGAGATGGCATGAAAGAAGGTTCGTCTGGCTGAGTCACTGATACATGCCAGCAAACAAACTAGCCAGAATTAAAGCATGACTGCACACAATGTAATTAGAAATGTAACACTCTTTAGATGTGTTTAATCCTTTTTTCTTCAGGAAAAAGCGTTTTTCCACCTGAAGTTGAAACACATTTATTGTATAACATATTGATGTCTCATTCATTTATTCGTTCCTAGCCTCGTATGTTATTGATTTTGAACTGTGATTCTTCTCTTGATTTTCGTGGAAAACATGAGCAATGGTGCGTCACTAGATATCACCATTGCCATCTCTTGTTGCAGAAACTCTAAAAAGCATACATGTACCTCACCGCACACAATATTAATGCAATATATGTATATCTAAACATATCTTAAACATGGTCAACAAAAGTATTATTTCAAACTGAACACTATGATCATTTGCTAAGAATAAAATCTAAGAGATGTATAATAACATTGTCAGTAATTACTCTATAGGTGTCTATGAATGAATAACATTGTCAGTAATTACTCTATAGGTGTCTATTAATGAATAACATTGTCAGTAATTATTCTATAGGTGTCTATTAATGAATAACATTGTCAGTAATTACCTTATAGATGTCTATGTATGTCAGGAAAGAAAAGCATCTCTACTATGAAATCAGTCCCTGTAAATAATAAGCAAAGGACAAATGCCAAAACTAGGTGCAGGCCAAACAAACCGTACATGATTAAGGACATATACATGTAATGCTAATGGAAAAAAGAAGACATATATTAAGATGCAACCCGGCCCGTGACCTTAGACACCTCTAACTCCTAAAACCTCATTGATTTCTTTGTCATGCAGTAATTATCTGACTCTTGAATGTGAATAGTCAAGAATTTTAGCCATTGGTATGTCAGTGGGGCAGTTTAAAATCATTGCAGTGGGAAAAGCAGGGAGGCAGTCGGCCATAAGGCAGCAGTTTCTCCATCACACACCTGACAATGTTCGCCTCATTACTTTTGTACCTTGGTAGTTCTGCCTACTTTCCCAGTAGAGAATTTGGCAGCATCCAGACGCCTGCTGCCCAATTAAGTGTTGTACTATTCTAACATCATAAGACAACGGTATTGGACAAGAATTTATGAGGGTTCTATGAACACAAGGTTGAACACAAAACACAACACATTGAGTGTACGTTTGGTTGAATTCATCTGACAAAATTACTCTTGTATCTTATTACTTCTCTTTTGTAAATGGTTTGGTTAATTATAACAAATATTTGTCTCATTCTGGAAGATTGGTTCCTGATTAGAATGTTTTAATTTTACATCTAGTCACCTATATATGATCTCTCTGTGTCACAAAAAGGTTCTCCCCATACATATATATATATTCTGAGGCAATGCCTATAAATTACAAACTTAGTCTGCTGCAGTTGCAAATATCTACTTCCATTGATTTCTGGATCTCGTTGAGAGCATTGCGAATGAGTCCCTGGTCGATGCTATTGTTGGGTTCTGCCATTTGGTGAGTAGAGTACGGTGTATCAAAAAGTATTTTAGTATAGATTTGGCGGTTGTCTTTGCCAATAGCAATCGTGTAGTATGCTAGTTTTAACTTGGAAGCAGATGTCATTTACAGAATTCGGATTCTCATCGACTCTACTTGTGACATACAGCAATTAAGATATCTATAATTCATATTAATTGATGACTTTTTCAATGCGATTTTGAATTTTGTTAAAACATTTTGAACGCACAATTGAGGTCAAAATTGTATAAAATTTAATTAGTTGCTTCCATATCTTAGTTGTCAATATATTGATATGGGCTCTCATCTAATGAAGACAGCGAGACATAATGATATGCCATTATGGACAAAAACGTGCAGCCAATTATCTGAAATGCGAAAAGTGCATTATGAATTTGTTTGTAGACCAGAAATAGTTTAAATGATTAAAGTATGACTTAAATTACCCAGTCCTTTTGGATGCCACACCAATATCCATGCACTGCCAGACATAGATAATTATACATTTTGGGACTCTCTGACAAATTGGATGGATAATGTATGATTATATAAGGAGCATAGTGGTCATGGTTGTGATTGGCTACATGGCACCTTTGTATTAGTTATGAATACTTAATTGTTGCCTGCTGCAGTCGCCAGGGGGCGGGCCATCAACAGCCGTGCAACGGACAGCATGTTCCCTCCCTGGGGTACGGTCACGATCAACCCCTTATCACACAGTGCGCCTTATCACCCTGATTAGCATATTTTCCTTACTTTCTATACACATTCACAAATCATGGATATTGATTATGCCTGTGAGATTCAGATATGTGATTACAGAAAAGAGGTTTCTGTAAAATTTGTAACAATTACCTTCATGTTAAACCCTTCTTTACTTTCTCAATGAATGAAACCGCATCATATTTCTATAATGCTACTACACATTTTTATCTTTTCCATTTTGCCACGAAACAAATAATTGATACATATCTTCATTTCATCAAGCGTTATTTGATCCCTGGCATTCCATGGAGATCATAAAGTCATCTTTATTTCAATTATGCACTCCCCAAAAGTGGGCGGAGGTGCCCGTCTCCGTGGTTGGAATTAATACAATGAAATCACTGACAATATCCTCAGAGATCACAGAGTCAGCCATAGAGACAACGTTGGGGTCGGCCATCGGAATGCAAAATAACAATTAGTGATAATTGTCATATTATCCGGGACCGAGATGGCCCCTTGTTGAACTCCCACCAAATCTGAGGTATTTCCAATTACAAAGGAGGCACAGTTCGATTTTGGGAACAATGCATATCACGTGAATTGACTTCATATCAAGAGCATAATGTTGACAAATCTTATTTGAGCAATTTATATTATATGAATGTGATCTTAGAATCCAAATCATATACAAATGTGAAGAGGGTTGATTCAATCTCATCTATTGAGCAGGCTGGTAGTCTATACATTTTTTTCTAGAACTTAATGGATATATTAGAATTAGTATACACTCCATTCAGAACCACGAAGAGTGCACTTAAGATTGAGCACGTGTCATGCGGGAAGTTCCAGAGTCGAGGTGGACATGACCAATTTGGCTAGTTCAAAACCCAAATTATCATGGCATCATGTGCACTGCTCAGTCCAAATTCCCAAACTTACAGACCAAATATGGTTCTCTCATTTCCCTTTCTTCATTAAATCTACCATTTGAGATTAGGAGCTCAAGCTATAAATATGGGATGAGAGAAGGCGTATGCTGAAAGCGAGGCTCGCAAGCAGGGCAGGATATGAAGGCATTCACATATAAAGAGCACGGATGTGTCGCTATGACTGATCGCCAATCTGTAAAATGACCACTCTTATTGACTTGTTTGATGTTAGCATCCCCTAATGTCGCCCACCTACATGCACATCCAGCTCTATAATTACCTCATATTGCGGGTCGGCCCTTGCAAAAAACAAAATTAGTAAGCCTCTACCAATCTGCAAAATATCTCCATATAATCTACTTTAACATGGAAATCCCATTTAATCCCAAGAACAATCGTGGTTTTTTTTCGCCCCAAGTTATGTATTCACACATTTTATTTTGCATCTGGATACCTTGGTCTAAACTTTTTTTTAACTTTTACTGACCACTATTTTAAGTCTTCACTTTTAATTGTTTTGGAGTCTTACAATCAATCTTTAATCCTATTAATGTTGGAATCCTCACTATCAATGTTTTGGTGTATAATCATGAAATCTTTAATTTTTGAACAAAGAGAAAGTTTGAATTTTGAGTATAATAATGGCGTTTTAATTTCCATAAAAGAATATATCTGACTTTGGATGTTAAACACTGGAGTAAAGAATAGAAGTGGAAGGTTTAAAACGTTTAACATGGGAGAGTGGCGAATGCATCTCTGCCTCAGTGATGTGTTACTGGGAAAATCATAAGTGATAGTTCAAGCCAAGCTGTAAAAGCACTAAAAACACGGTGGCACTAAGTTGGTTGAATATTGCATTAAAATCTCTCAGGGCCTAACATGTAATGAATTGCATGTCACTGTGCAACTTAGGCAGGCTAAATTCAAATGAATTACAAAATTCCAAAATTTATGTGGAGGAACTTTAAAAATTATCTTGAAATCAAAAAGTGCTGATAGATAAATCGAACGTATTTTGGATATCAACTACGTATATATGTTTATTGGAGGAGGCCATTTTGTATATTGCATCAACAACTATCGTGTATATACATAGCATGTACAAATGTTGGCTATTATGTCTTTTATTCAGTGAGAATAATATTTATTCAACCGCGAGAGGAGATAACAGACAAACATATATTAACTGTAACAGAGTTCGATTGATTTGACTGACTGAAAATAGGAATAAAGTTGATTTATTATTGTCATACGCAAATATACATCCTCTTTGTCTCGAGGAAGTGATATCGCAGTTTCACGAATTGGTGTTCGCTCACATGTACATGTACTTAATGATATCAACGCAGACACATCATTACTTGTGCTATATGCACGATCAATAAATATACTTTACAACAATGAGATCGTAAACATTTGATCGAATATTACAGTGAGGTGTAAATAATTGATCAAACAAGACACTATCCGTGGAGGATGATGAATCTGTAAATGTTCCCTGCCCTGAATGTGAGGGCCGATATGGAGGGCTTGCTTCTAGAAACTCTCTCAGTAAGTTTCTTTAGTAAGTTTCAATGTGAAAGGGGAACAAACTTATAAACGTAAGATGAGACAGCGATGTTGTTCCAATCAACATCCACCTGCATTCTACCATCTGGTAGCATTCACCACTAAGCATGTTGTCGCAGGCCCCCGGCTTTGCACACACCAGTTCGATACAGCAATTATTGGCTGTCTCCGGATGGTTATGGCCAAACTCAGCGTGGGACTAGGGGCCTCTCTGACTCCACCCAGGGGCACGCATCTATTTCCAAAGTCCACACTCAGCAACAATCATCCTGCTGCCAGTTAATAGAAATGTTCTGCTCCTACAAATATCAAACAGTAGATATCGATAATGTTTGTGTCAATGTATCGCGAATACATTCATTATGTTGTGTTTCAAAATCATCTTATTCTATTTGATACATAATTATATTACCTTAATTAAGCCATCTCCTTGCTTTAAGTAGAAACTATATACTATATCACAAATGAGTTTGAAAATACAGGAATTACCTAACACGCATATTCATTCCAACTTATTGTTATTTCTTGAAACTCTAATATGGACGTTAAGAAAATATAAACTGACTTCTTAATCATTCAGTATGATTATATTATTTATTAATATGTGAACGAACAAAACACATAGTGTCTCAGATTTTCCAGTAATATTAGCAATTGGCTTCTATTGAAATCATATGTGCTCTTTTTTAACTGCAGCCATTATACACGTATATAAAAACAGCGTTTCGCATTAAAAATGTTGATGACTAATGTATTAATTTCGTCTGTCTTAAGTTACAAAGTGACATGCAGTTTATACATTAACATAAAACTGTATATCTTAATAATTACAAATTATATGACTGTTGCCACTAAACAATTGATGGTAAAGACTGAACTCTAGGTCGGTGATATGAGGAATCGTTTCAAACGTCCAGATGTGAAAAGCTGTATTCGGATGAATCATCATCGTGTTCACTAATTTTGTTTTATATATGCTGGCTAAAACAAATAAATGGTCACCACTGACATCTATGATAAATGCAGTTTTCAAATAACGAGTCTTGTTTATATTAATTTTACAGGACAGTCCACCCATCATCCGCACTGTATAATTTTTCATTTTCGAATTATTCTATTTCAGGGTACACTTAAATTTTCTTAAAATCTTTTAAAAAATATTATGAATCTAATCCAGAGGCTGTGGGTTCGAGTCCCACCGGTGATATAATAAGAAAATTTGGCGATTAAATTGGAAAATAAATGTGAAACAAACCAAATGTAACGAATAATATTATTCAATAAGGTAATATTATTAAATTAATATTTTGTTTTATATATGCTGGCTAAAACAAATAAATGGTCACCACTGACATCTGTGATAAATGCAGTTTTCAGATAACGAGTCTTGTTTATATTAATTTTACAGGACAGTCCACCCATCATCCGCACTGTATAATTTTTCATTTTCGAATTATTCTATTTCAGGGTACACTTAAATTTTCTTAAAATCTTTTAAAAAATATTATGAATCTAATCCAGAGGCTGTGGGTTCGAGTCCCACCGGTGATATAAGAAAATTTGGCGATTAAATTGGAAAATAAATGTGAAACAAACCAAATGTAACGAATAATATTATTCAATAAGGTAATATTATTAAATAAAGTAATATTATTCAATAAAGTAATATTATACAATAAGGTAGTATTATACAATGAGATATACATTAATATTATATTTAACATGCAATATCTGTAGAAATATATGGCATTGAGTTGTTTATTAAATTCTGTTCCTGAACGATTCATTGTGCATCATCTTTTTTCATCTCCATTGTCACATGCAAATATCATAAGACAATGTTGATAATAGAGATAAGTGTTAATCACACTATGATAACATAGATCTCAATGTGGTTATTTCTCTTGGCAACCAAGAATAAGACTATATTCAAATTGTTGTCTCAGATCTAAGCCAGTGTTTGCGTAGGTTGTGTAGCTCACCCATGACAAATAGGTCCAGCAATCAGGAGACAATGGGAGAGAAAAAGGCCGCTGTCTGGAGTGTGAGCGCCATGCTAAGCTGTGTCGCTCAGACTTGCTAGAAGCAGACTGCCTCCCAAGGCGTGGCATGACAGGGGTAAAGATGTCCTCTCCATTACGTGGTACACTGTTAAGAGTATTTTGAGCCATTTCCGACCAACTTACAGCCGCTATGTTTTAGGGCTTTCGCAGATTGCATGGCTACAGGTATCACAAATGATTTTGACCGTAACACAATAGGTGCGAATGCTTCCGCAACTATGCCCTTTTCAACTTTCTCATCCATTGCGTTGGTTCCAAACCAAAGACTTTCCTCTCACTGTTAAGTATTTCCTCTCAAGGGAATAATAACAAGCCATGCCATTTTCCAACACACCGTGATGCAGAGCTTTATCCCTTCACCTTTATCTACCTCGCTTTGTCAGCTATATGTACTATACTTCTAAACAAAAAATATATAAAACAAACTGAATAACATTTGAACAGATCCATTCTGAACATGCTGCTGTCTCACCGAATAACAGAAGTCTTCGAAGGGCTCTGTTTCAATGGCACACTTACACAAAAGAAATGTATTTTTGAAACATCTTTTATGTCCAAGGGAATCCATTTTCACACCACAATCTATCTAATAGGAAATATGAGATTCCCAATAAGCACATTATGAGTCGTTCTGGGTAGGAGATACATATTATAGGGACCATAACTAGTGCAGCCACCCATCCATCAGTGTTTAGGTATTTTAAAACTCTTCGTTATTGTTAAACATGTATTGATTGGAAAATCTTCCAAATTACACACTGAAATTGTGGTTGTACCTGGTTTGAAATGACGTGATTAACCAACTAATAGCCCAATTAGACAATCAACGAAATTGTTTGCATTCTAGAGGAATATTTTATTTTCGATCTAGCAACTATATTTAACAGGTGGCAATCTTGGGAAGTACATTTGAACCTTCATTTATTAATATAATCAATTGGTTTTAATTTAATTGTGAACTGTCATAGTATGTATTTTCAGTACAATCTATGTTTGTGACGAAATATGGAAATATTAAAATCAGAGAATGAGAAATCATACCATGATTCGAGATGAATGAGTACGATATGACCTGTGGGACTCAATATATGCACACACACACACATGTGTGTGTGTGTGTGTTTTTGTGTGTGTGTTTTTGTGTGTGTGTGTGTGTGTGTGTGTGTGTGTAGAAATAATATCATATTGTTAAGTCAACAATGAGATACCATGGACAACCTTTCCATGTCAATCAATCTAGATGAGAACCTCTACAAGCTGATTACATAACAAGACTAACCGATTTTAATAACAATTGTCAACTAGCCGTTGACGAGGTAACGTTGTAAATGAATGCGGCAATGGAAGAAGTCTGCCTTTGAACAATTTGTTTCATAAAATAGAATGGCAGCATTTTCAAGCATGACGTCATGAAAACAATTATTATGAAAAATTTAAAGAGTTTAAAATATGTTTTAAAGTAGGTCCTCGGTTTTTAATAATAGACAAACAAAATTGAATCTTAATCTAAGGCGCAATGTTTTATGACACTGCTGCCTGAATTAAATTAAGCAGTTGCATGAGTCAGGTTACACCTTTTTTATCCCATCATGAAAATATATATTTAGAGCAGTGACCGTCACCGTGGCGCAATGGATAGCGCGCTGGACTTCTAATCCAGAGGCTGTGGGTTCGAGTCCCACCGGTGATGAAGCAAATATTTTTAAACTTTATTTCTTATTTACGGACTGAATCAGTACTCATGGCGCAAAAGAACTTTGAAAAACATACCAAACAATTCACACGACAGTCACCGTGGCGCAATGGATAGCGCGCTGGACTTCTAATCCAGAGGCTGTGGGTTCGAGTCCCACCGGTGATGAAGAAATTTTTTTTTTTAATTTTATTTCATATCTATGGAACTAAATAGTTTTCGTCCAGCAAAACAACTTCGCAACACTTACACCACAGTCACCGTGGCGCAATGGATAGCGCGCTGGACTTCTAATCCAGAGGCTGTGGGTTCGAGTCCCACCGGTGATGAAAGTGACATTTTTAAAAATTTATTTTTCCATTTTTTTTGTAACAAGATAGATTTCGAGAAGCGAAACAATTTTGAAAAAAATTATTTATATATGTTTCAAAATTTATCCATAGAAAACTATAATACGGATTTTGGCTCCTCCATTACTAATTCCTATCAGCGACTGATTATTTTAATGTCCATTGTAAAGTGATAGCCGAGTATATCATGTTTTCTCTTTGAAGCATGGTTTGTAATGACATGCTTGTCAGCATGCTGACCATTAAATTCCCATAAAAATCCACATATCCAATACATAAAATGATACATAAGATTTTCCATATATATATCAGTGGTGTAGCCAGGATTTTCTGAAGGGGGGGCTGATTTTCTGAAGGGTGGGGGGCTGCTACAGCCTTAGGCCTAGTCATTATCAGCCCCCTTCCTCCTTTGCAGCCCTTTTTTTAATATTGGGGGGGGGGGCTGTAGCCCCCTCAGCCCCCCCTGGCTACGCCACTATATATATATATATATATATATATATATATATATATATATATATATATATATATATATATATATATATATATATATATATATATATATATATATATATATATATATATATATATATATATATATATATATATATATATATATATCATGATCAGTGATGTGAATCGACTTCCAAAATACACACATTTACTGGACATATTTTAAATCAGATAGCATTTAATTGTAGTAACTCTCTTATGTATTTGAAATGTTTTGAAATATCATCTCGATGGCAAATATGTATGCTCATAAAACTCGCAAGGTTATGATGTGTGCAGAGAGTAAGTTTCACCTGTGGCTTTCTACACACGGTTATTCGGTTATGGATCGGTTCGGTTAGTGATGTCTAATTACCCGGTCACAAATTTCCCTCACCGTTTCAGCCTTTCTATTCACCCAGTTCAAATGACCTTCACAATGGTAGCAAAGTGCATATCCATGGTGACCAGAGACGATGTATTTTGTTATTTATATATTTCCCAAGGGTTATATCTGCACCTAGTAAGCAGCGAATACTGACTGGGTTTAGTCCACACAGGGCATGACTTTTCTTGGTTCCCACTCTGATCAGAAAATAAGAACGATGGACCTATAGTTCCCCTATTATTTGGCAGAATATCCTTATTACCCAGTTATTAAGAATTAAAATGTATGCGACTATCTTGTTTTGATACAACATTTATGTACAATTTGTTTAAGCATTCAAAAGAGATCCTTTTAACGGTCTTTTCACAATTTTATATTTGTACCTTTCTACTTATATTTGTGCACGCATTTTGGGCCAATAGTGGCACGTGTTACACAGTAAATATTTAATATCATTGAGTAAATGGGATATTTCTTTTCAACATGTTGGGTAAATGAACATTTGCCAATGTGAAGTTCATCTGTTGCAGTTCCCAGCTTCTGTCTGTCTGTCTGTCTGTCTATAAATGCAGAATAAAATGTTACTAACGTGGATTTTTATATAAATATTATCTTGTGGCCATTATTTGATTTGCAAATAGGGAAATAAAATAATTATTGGGACAATTATGTGTGAGTAATATTGTCCCTCAGGCTAATAATATCACGTACTGCCTGATAACACAGATCAATAGTTGCTTAATATGGACCTCACCTGAGGGCTGCATATATATAATATCAATTACCAGGCACCAAACGTCCGTTCTTACTTGATGCCCATGCAATTATAAGAGTATTGCTTGAAATTGGCTGAGGACAAATTCATTTCAGTGTTTATTTTGGAATATGGAAGATATGGAAACAACACTTTGTGGAATAACATGTTAACATGATTAATTGATATGAGTCTGAGCTAATGATTTTGTATCGTCATCAATCATACTGTAAAGCATGTGAGTGAAACAAAGCGGACAACTCAATGAACATGTCAGTTTGTCCACATATCTGACACACGAGGTCCTTTGTTAACCGTGTCTGATTAAGAGATTCAACAAAACATTTTAATTCATCTATGACATTTTTTTACATTTCTCTTAATCCTCCATGTTAATTAATTGAGACTGACATCAATCATTATTGTCAAATAGAATTGGTTAAGATGTGGGATAAATTTCCATAAAGCTCGTGTATTACGAAGACGACGGATCTGAAAGTACAAGTGCACTTTAATAATATATAATACGTGCTGCATGAAATAATCGATACTAAAATATGATAAAAGAGATATAATTACTCCTATCGGACCAATGCTTGAAACAAGAGTAGGATTCAAAGAGAGCTTAAATATAGATATTGCTTCCTGGTGGAATCCTAACGACAACTTGTGTTTTACAATTATGTATGAGGTACTGACGGGTATTTTGAATTAATAGCACCATCAAAATATAAAAAAAATTGCCCTTGTCATTATTTCCAAAGGGATTATCTGTATTCAATAACTATAAACTTTCATTTTAATGTTACATTGGATATATCCAGTACAGCCAAGCTTAATTATAATAGTGATATAAAACATTGATGCTTGTCAACTGATTATTGATTCTTACACTTATCTGAGGTCATTTGTTATGATATATAAGATCCTTATTAATATATTCGGATAGGGAATATATTTAGTTAGAAATCAGATTCTTTTTGTTCTTGAAATTATTCAATATGTGCTAGCTGCATCCCATTAAGAAAGGTTGAGGCATTCTTCGACCAACTTACGGTCGCTTTTAAGTGTTTTCATAATCTATTATAAATCAACATAAGTGCGAATTCATTCGCCGCTATATCCTGCTCAACGCTACTTCCATGATACCAAATACTTTACTTTCAAAGTTTAGTATTTTCTCTTCGGGAAATGACACATCACGTGTATATATTATGGCCCACTTTATTAAATAGGTAACCTGATTGTTGACGTATGCAATCAGAACTGAATTCAGTATTGATTTTTTTGTCTTCTGTGTCATCATTTATAATGCCACATTCATGGTGATATACGGGTGCTGCGCAAATGTAATGAAACTTAAATGACGATCTGTATACATTTATCTGAATAGCTTGTCAATTGGATTAGGAATTCAACCACATGTTTGTTATAACAACAATTTTTTACCCAAAGAAGGTTTGCTATTGAATTGGATCAAACAAAATTGCTTGGATAGTCATTTACTGTCATAGCTGAACTATTGTTCATCTTTAAGCACTTGAATAGCACGTAATAGGGAAAAGCATGACTTGTTCAATTCAAGACTAAACGCGTAACCCCCTACACATAACGTTAAAAACTGGAACAACTTGAGTATCAAAGTTAAAATGAAGATACCTTTTTGGTGGAGTAACCTAGTTATTTTGTAACATCTGCAAAATAGGTTGATGAGACTTGTATGCTTTAGACAGCTGATATATTTCTTTTTGTTCTCAGCGCTTCCTCAAATTCCCTTACTTATTATTATTGTTATTCAAACAAATCTGAAGTGAATTTACATCAGTATTGTGGTGGAGACACTGATACTAGCGGATGTATATTTAATTCTAGAGTTGACAATTACACTTGTCTAGTCTGTAATTATTCTGTTGTGCAAGAGTGGATCACGATGCCACCCATGATGTTTCACATAAATACTAAACAATGCTGTCATATTTTATATCCCGAACCTTTAATTCTTAGCGGATCTCTCACACTCACTGAATCAAACAAGGCGATGGCATGAAAACGGGAAAATCAAAGAAAATTGGGCCAATCAACAAAGCAGAATATACCATCATTGTTCAAAGGAAATGAAATATAGCAAATAAAGCAAATTACATTTGAGAGAAATTATCATCAGGATCTGTGTCCCAACCGATGACCCATCATTTACTATTTAATGTCCAAGTGGTAAGGTAATAGACCACGAATTCTTCATTTCGCAGAGTGGAACATTGCGTCCCGGTGACAGGCTCCTGTCTGGTTTGCTAGGACTAAAAATATCATCAATAAATCAAAACAAACAAAGCCATGAATCAAATCACAGACCTCTTTTTTCTTGACAGTTCTCACTGAGCTAATCACTATGGAGGGATTTTGCAATGAACAAATGTATGCACATGTTAAAGATAAGCGTGTTGATTATTTACAAATATATTTGGTGTTTATATTTACGTAGGAGGATGATGGGCACCAGGAGGTTGGCAGGCTATCTGTGGATGAGTTATGTGTCTGTGTGGATCTCATTTTGCCATTGCCTGACGTTGTCTCATACTTCCACTGCTTGTCACCGTCCACATCCGCCAAACAAGACCAAACTTTGGACAAATACCCTCTAAACTGGTCACCGTTGACATGCTATAATTTAGAGAGTATTCCCCAGAGACACGTCTCACTAAGTACCTCATTGCTTTGTTTATCGAAATATTAGTTTTGCAGATTACAGACACTGTGACTGAATTAGATTTATTGACATGTCTGCCTGTTTTGAAAATTGATTGTTGTCACATTCATTTTTTGTTATTACTGAACAAAATGATAACGTCAATTGCAAATGACAGTGACAAGATTTCAAATTGTGACCTTCTGGGATGGCAAATATGATTAAAATTATTTTCTAAAAAATTGCCATTCACATTTAAGGGTCATCAATTTCGTGAAATTTGATACCGTTGGCATGGAGTCTGAAAAGCATGATCGCAATAGTAGCAGGATGAGACCATTAACAAATGTTGACAATAAATGATACAAATGTACATGTGTCTTGATCAACAACCTGATTAGTGCTTCGTTAGAATTGTGTACATTATTCTCATAAACGTATCATGTCATTGTCGCCAATTCATCTGAAAGAAAATGTAAATCTCAGAAAAAGTAGAAAGGAAAGAAATCCCGGCCCAGTCTTTGGAATTAAATAGACGCACAAGATTACTAGGGCGCAACATTTCCGAGACAGCCATCGAGTGGGTGATAATAGGGTTATTTGAATACGTACAGAGATAGCTGACACCTTGAAAAAAGACGAGTAGATCAGTAGATATGAATGAGATGTGGGCACGAATTAAGGTCACTCGCACATTCCAATCCTGCAGCTAATCAAATCGAAAGCGAGGCGCCACAGGAAGTGGAGGTTTCTCCCAGAATACGCTGCACCTGTCTGAAAGTGGGTGGACCTCTGGGCAGGAACAGACCACAGCGCCTGTTTAACAATCCCCTCTTGTTTTCATTACTCCCTTTTCATGTGTATATTAGACAGCAGAGAAGGCTTGGTTTCGATGTTTTATCGGACCTCGTAATGGATTTTAAATTGAATCGAATACGACTGATTTTAGCTTAATTTGAATTCCTTGGATAATCAGTCCCAGCTGGTGCAGTTAATATTATGGCACATTGAGCTTCTTACAGTCAACAAATGCAAATAAAAAGTATTAATGCATGGATTTCTATTTATTCAAATCAAATTTAATAATTACAGTATCACCCTGACCAAAAATTTTCAAATTATATTTTGTGTTTTATCTTTTGTGTATTTAGATAATTACTTATCACAAACACAACACACATATACACACATATATCTATATAAAATTCTTACATAACCCCAACCTCTTTCTCATATTTCATTCTCCTCTTATTTCTCTTTGTATTGCTATCTCCTCTCTATTTTCCTCTCTCTTTCTCCTCTCCCTTTCTCTTTTCTCTTTCTCCTCTCGATCTCCTTCTTTTTCCTCTCAGATTCGGGCAGCGGTTCTGCTTTTTTGAGTTTACCTTCCACAGTGCCCGATCTGTCATCAACCTGGATACTGGTTTGTAGATGCCCATTTGATGGTCACTTTGTGGACATAACCCCAATCTACAGGCGTACGACTACAGTACACCTGACGGGACCGAACATGCCATAGAATTGGAACTCATTTGGGAGCCATTTCAGCCACTAACTCACCACTTTGAAATTGATGTTTTTTGCAACCTCTGTGCCAAAAGGGCTCTACTCTCACCCATGTGTCTGGGGTGCAATCAATAGTCTGACCTTCAAATAACAACATGGAGATTCAGATTCTATGTTATTTATGTTATTTCATATGTATTTCAGCCAAGTATTACCAATAACAATTTGATGCAGGAAAAAGATAGATATCCATTAATTCTGCTAGACCCCATACAGAGTGATATTCACTAAAAGAAATCTTAGTTGAAGTGATACCTAACTTTCCAGAAAATCAAATATCATTGCTTGGTAAATATACCTGAAATGAATCCGTTGATATTGTATTTGTATCACTTTTCATATTTACCAACAATCCCGGGCCAACAACCTTCCATACTTACCGTCTATATGAGCAGTTCTGCCAATCTTCATACAACCCCCCATATATATATATATATATATATATATATATATTTATATCATGCTGGGATTAAGGCTGACAATGTTGAGAGTAGGCTTGGGAACTAGCTTTCATCCATCGTCCTTGTCCCACTTAATGACCACCGAAGTTATAGGACAGAGAGAAGATGCTAAGTGAGTCCGGTTGTTTATCTATTGAAGATGAAGCTATTTGTTCTGCACAGATAGTGTTGTCATGCAGAGCAGGCCTTAGTGTGTATTTGGCACCTATTTACAAGTGATTAGTGGGGTGTGAGTGTGGGGTGCAGGATGCTATATAACCGTGAGCAGACTAGAACTAGCTCCTCAGGGTTCTTGTAAAGCTATTGGTCACCACTGCAGATAGGACAACACTGTTATACAAATATTCAGTTTAAATGGGACCCCAACACTAATCTTTCATTTGATATCATTCTTTGTTTTATAAGGTTAACATATCACAAAAAAGCAGTTATTGATACATGAACATGGCAAAGCAAAATCAACCAAATATCTATTTTTGATAAAATATTGAATTTACTGAATAGTTTCATGCCAACAAACATACCATTGGCAAACAGATTTTTAATCTTAAAAAGTTGAAACAGGATACTATTTTCAAGCCATCACAATGTATTTGCAGCAAATATTTCACATGACACAGACAGAAGTAAGGCTTATGATAAATGCCATGCTTAATCTTGCAATGTCCACCCCTTCATTTGCCCTTCATCCACATCAACTGCAATCTGAGAAGCCAACCTGGGGGTGGCCTGAAATATCAGCCCCAAAGCCAGAAGGAGGCCGGACGCATGAGGCTTGTCAGGAAAACCGACAGCTATTTACATGTCCAAGGCTATTTTATGAAAACGATTGTTCTGAAAACCTCATGTTCGCCGTTTACCATACAACGCCCCAAGTCACATTCATCAAGAGTTTGGGAATATCCAAATTCTGAGTGACCCCTGTGAGTAAATCGAGTCTGTCCTGCACATCATAAAAAATCAACCTGTAAAAAGGTGATTTCAATAGGTTACTTGCCATATATGGTTTAATATTATTTTCTTAATCATAGATTTGCAGCATGACAAAAAATAGTATTGAAAATATTGCAATCTGTTTTAGATTTGAAGTATCTGATTGAAATTTGGAGAAAGCTCTGAAGCAAACGATTTTCCCTGATTTTATTATGATTCTTTATTGTGTTGAAACATGATTAGCCAGCTAGAGCACACATGGGTAAGTGTATTCCAATGAGTATACTCTCATTCCACCTGAACTCCTTTCCAAATACATTTCTTAACAGATGTGAGTAGTTCCAAAGCAAATATGACCAGTTTCTAAATGATCGTAGTTCACAGGCTTAAATGTATGGTATCTAAATAGATGTAACTATAGTAATCCATTGACAATGAAGCAGTCTGTGTGCGACCCGGATGTGTCATATTACAACAGTCTATCTGTGTCCCCGATATGCCCTATTACAACAGTCTCTCTGTGTCCCCGATATGCCCTATTACAACAGTCTCTCTGTGGCACAGATATGCCCTATTACAGCAGTCTCTCTGTGGTGCAGCTATGCCCTATTAAAACAGTCTCTCTGTGGTGCAGATATGCCCTATTACAGCAGTCTCTCTGTGGCACAGATATGCCCTATTACAGCAGTCTCTCTGTGGTGCAGATATGCCCTATTAAAACAGTCTCTCTGTGGTGCAGATATGCCCTATTACAGCAGTCTCTCTGTGGTGCAGATATGCCCTATTAAAGCAGTCTCTCTGTGGCGCAGATATGCCATATTACAACAGTCTCTCTGTGGTGCAGATATGCCCTATTACAACAGTCTCTCTGTGGTGCAGATATGCCCTATTACAACAGTCTCTCTGTGGTGCAGATATGCCCTATTACAACAGTCTCTCTGTGGTGCAGATATGCCCTATTACAACAGTCTCTCTGTGGTGCAGATATGCCCTATTACAACAGTCTCTCTGTGTCCCCGATATGGCCTATTACAGCAGTCTCTCTGTGGCACAGATATGCCCTATTACAGCAGTCTCTCTGTGGCGGAGATATGCCCTATTACAACAGTCTCTCTGTGGTGCAGATATGCCCTATTACATCTGTCTCTCTGTGGTGCAGATATGCCCTATTACAACAGTCTCTCTGTGGTGCAGATATGCCCTATTACAGCAGTCTCTCTGTGGTGCAGGTATGCCCTATTACAACAGTATCTCTGTGGTGCAGATATGCAGATATGGCCTATTACAACAGTCTCTCTGTGTCCCCGATATGCCCTATTACAGCAGTCTCTCTGTGGTGCAGATATGCCCTATTAAAGCAGTTTCTCTGTGGTGGAGATATGCCCTATTACAACAGTCTCTCTGTGTCCCCGATATGCCCTATTACAACAGTCTCTCTGTGGCACAGATATGCCCTATTACAACAGTCTCTCTGTGGTGCAGATATGCCCTATTACAACAGTCTCTCTGTGGCGCAGATATGCCCTATTACAACAGTCTCTCTGTGGTGCAGATATGCCCTATTACAACAGTCTCTCTGTGGCGCAGATATGCCCTATTACAACAGTCTCTCTGTGGTGCAGATATGTCCTATTACAGCAGTCTCTCTGTGTCCCCGATATGCCCTATTAAAGCAGTCTCTCTGTGGCGGAGATATGCCCTATTACAGCAGTCTCTCTGTGGTGCAGATATGCCATATTACAACAGTCTCTCTGTGGTGTAGATATGCCCTATTACAACAGTCTCTCTGTGTCCTCGATATGCCCTATTACAACAGTCTCTCTGTGTCCTCGATATGCCCTATTACAACAGTCTCTCTGTGGCGGAGATATGCCCTATTAAAACAGTCTCTCTGTGGCGGAGATATGCCCTATTAAAGCAGTCTCTCTGTGGCGGAGTCTCTCTGTGGTGCAAATATGCCCTATTACAACAGTCTCTCTGTGGTGCAGATATGGCCTATTACAACAGTCTCTCTGTGTCCCCGATATGCCCTATTAAAGCAGTCTCTCTGTGGCGGAGATATGCCCTATTACAGCAGTGTCTCTGTGGCGCAGATATGCCCTATTACAGCAATCTCTCTGTGGCGGAGATATGCCCTATTACAGCAGTCTCCTGTGGTGCAGATATGCCCTATTACAACAGTCTCTCTGTGTCCCCGGTATGCCCTATTACAGCAGTCTCTCTGTGGTGCAGATATGCCCTATTACAGCAGCCTCTCTTTGGCCCATATTCCAGAGGCCCGGATATATCTTTTTGAATTGCTATAAACTGGTCATATCTGATTGTGATCCCAATTTTCTTTTCAGTCAGAATGTTTTGCATTCATAAATGTTACCGATAGATTAGGAGCTATACATCTATATGTTTTCCTACAAGTCTATCTCCTTTTATTTCAATAAACAGGGCGGTTGATGTTCTAAAGCTTATGAAATACAATGTATGCACAGAGTTCACCAGCATCCTGGTCCCTTTTCCCTCAATACAGAAAATCCTTCTAAATTTGAAGCCTCATATGAACCGTCAACCCAGCAAAAGAGCCGCCATAAGCTTAACGATTGCTCAGGGATTTCAGTCGAGGCATCTTAGGGAATAGATAATACCAAGTCAAGCTCAAGTAACAAGTTTTCACCATATCACTAGCAGGTCGACTTCGCTCTGTCAGAGCTATGCACTTGGATTATACTAGTGCATCCATTCTAATAACCCAGGCCCAACATATCAAATATAGCTGTTGCAATTATGATAATAATTTTGATTTAACTTATTGGAAATAATCCAATGCGTAATTAAAAATTAAATAATTTTTTTGCGGATTTTGGGCATTTTTATGATGGCCTGAATTAAGTGTTCAAAATACATATCAGATGACTTGAACTCATTCCATGTTTTATTCAACCTTTGCATATATTCAAGTTGTACCTTTTCTGGTAATAAATGTGTTTATGTTCAAGTATGATATTGAATTAAATCTGATAAGCGACAAGAGTGAACATAAGACTGTATGGTAAGGCATCTGACTGCCCGTGAGACCTCTGATACAATACATACACACACAGAGCAAACTTTCTCATCTAAGTCAAGGTTTATCCTCAGTCTCCATGGAACTTTTGCAGAAGACCGATTCACATCAAATCTGGTCCCCGAGTATTTCATGATCAACACCACCGTGCACTCCGACCAAAAAGGTCACCCTCCATTGTGTCTGTGCAAACTCAACACTCACCGACACCGACTTCCATTCCCGGATGTTGTAGCTATGGAAACCCAACGTCCCAAGACGCTACCTCAAATACCCGTATGTTATGAGCTCGGGTCTTATTCATGGGTTGTGTCATAGGAGGCAAGTGAAAGCCATTTACAGTTGGGTTTGCGTCTGCTAGATCAAATTTACTTGCTACAATTGAATGTTACTCGATTCACCCCCTTTTGGGAAGACGTCCCAGCAGTTCCTATGCATCTTCTATTGTCAACAAACTGAATTTGTGCTGAGTACCCTATTCTTTGTAATATTTTAATTCTCAATAACAAGAGTTTGTCTATATAGTAATGTAATTTCAAAATATAAATCTCCCTTCCCCTCTCCGCAGCTGTGCTGACGTTTTGTTTTGAGATATGCGTGTAATGAGCTCAATGTCTGAGCTAAATGTCTGAGCTAAATGTCTGAGCTCGATGTCTGAGCTCGATGTCTGAGCTCGATGTCTGAGCTCGATGTCTGAGCTCAATGTCTTAGCTCTATGTCTGAGCTCTATGTCTGAGCTCAATGTCTGAGCTCAATGTCTGAGCTCAATGTCTGCGCTGTCTCACACGGAAACAAAACAGGGGAACCATTTGCACATGTATCTGTAGGATATATACATCGCCAACTCTGTCTCTCAGGAAACCTAACACTGTAATGATGCAAACGTTTAACAAAATTCATCGATTTGATGATAAGAACTTTTATACGAGGTCTGAAATATATTTTCAGATGCACTTGTTTTGCCTATGGGGGGGGGGGGGGGGGCGGTGAATGATTGAGGTTTTAGCCTGATAGATGTTTTTTGCTTTGTTGTCGGCCATCATTTTTCCATCTTGATGCGTATACAATCTTAAGTCATAATATCTTCAAGGTTACCTGCATTGTTTTACAATTTTTAACTTAAATAGTATTATTAAGTGCCTTGATGGTCATTTTGGCCTTGGAATGACCTTCAGATTACCACCTTGTACGATGAAAGGCCTAAGCAACTCAGCAATTTAAATAAAAATCGGGCAATGAGTACAGCAAGAGAGCAAATTCAATTTTTATGGTTGAAATCTTGTCAAAATTCTGAGGCACAGCTTGTTGACACGTGACTTGCTGAGTATGACCTCACGTTCAAGATGGCAGCCAATGTAACACAACAGAGTGAGTACACAGTAAATATGTTGAATAATATTGTTTTGGAATAATAACATTCTGATTTGATGGGCTGAAAACTTGACCCAGGGTTATGTACTGGCTTTTATTCAGGATTAGTAACAGTGCAGTGCTAAAATGTGGATCCAAAAGGAATATTGAGTGAGCAATCTTGCCACAGTGAAATTGAGTGGATATAATTAACATGTGGGGCAGAAGATTTCTGATATATCACTTGGAAATATTGCCTTACACTGTCCACACTCACAAATCATCCTACACTATTTCAATGTCACCCCATCTGAAGGCATAAACCACATTTATCAGCTGCAAAAGATGCAAAGTGGAAGTTAGTAGTTTATAATTTTCCTTTTGATTAAATATTTGTAGACTATTTGTGCTTTTCTGTAACATGCATATATACATTCTAGCTCAAGCTCAAACATGGTCAATCTTAACTCCTTCAAAATCAATAATAGACAATAAATTAGAGAATAAAGGATTCTAGATAGTTAAAACTTCAGGGTAAAGTATGGTGATCTTAGTAATCAGTATATCCCACAGGTAAGGAAGGGGCCTTCCTGTTTTAGGCCTTCCGGGTGGTAAGAAGGATCTTGATATTTATTCTGACACAGAGAGGGAGCCAAGGTAGTTCATTTAGTTTCTCAGATATATGATCATATTTCCTGACATTTCACACCATGCTTGCTGCAATGGTCTGCAGATATTGCAGTTTTTTGTTTGCTGCCATGAAGCCCAGCGAGAAGGCCATAACCATAATCAAAATAATCTAAGCAAAAGACTTTTATCAAAGGTTCACCTATTTTGTCGTCCAGACATTGTCTAATAGATGGATTCATGATTAGTGGGGTAAAATATTTTACACACTGTAATCAATGGAGTAATGAGAAGCCACAAAATGTTTCCAATCTTTAAGAGGAGCCAAGGTATATCATGTGAGAAAACTCACTATTGGGGATTGTATTTTGATGAACAATACATTTAAAAATGGATTTTTTTCAGGTGATATGGAATAAAGTATGATGGACAGACAGACAATATAACAAAGAAACCCTTCTTGTTGTATAGGCTTTGCTGATTAAGTCGGCACAGCTAAAAATAAAGCCCCCTGCATGGAAACAGATTTACACTTCAGACTTTTGGTTAAATCAATTGTTATTAACCCTGAATCTTTTTCAGAACACAAATACAATCTGACCTTGGTTTTTTCTGGCATATGCCCTCCAATACAGGTCCATCAGCTGTTTGATTGTTACAACATATAACAGTGTTATGCACCCACGCATAACACAGGGGTTCCGGCACATTGCCAGAAAGGCCTGAACTGATGTCATTTGTCATATCCCGCAGCCACGCACAGACTGTCAGAGTGCTCAAAATAAAGTTTGAATTGAACTTGATTCATGTGAAGAAGCTAAATGAATCACAGAACATTGAATTGGTCTCGTGGTGCAAGTCTGGTCTGGTCAGACCCAGCAGTTTAACCAAATGCAGTAGGTTACATGCCTCAAGCCTGTTTCTGTAAGAATGTAAGATTACTATATAAAATTAGTTCCATATATGATTCTATTCCTCGATAACATTAGTCTCAGCAGCACTAGAATGTTGTTAAAGGTCTAGTATAATGTGATATTTTCGTTCATAGAATCTCAATGAATTAAGGTATATTGCATTATTTGCACCATTCAGGCCTGGATAAGGATGTATGTCTGTTTGTTTGGCTGTGATGAGACAAGATGGAATCAGTCTAATGCTATTCGTGTAGGTCTTATCGTTTGCTCGCCAATGGTTGCGCAAGATTAAGATAATATTGGTGCCATTATCTATAAGTTTTGACCTTTGGTTTAATACACCGATTTGATGGAATACTAGATACCATTAAAGCCCCCTTCTGAGATGGTTTTTTTCGTAAATGTTTACCCGCTATTCAGTTTTGATCTTGGTCCTTACTGAGAACGTTATCAATCAGAATGTTCTCTCGCCAACGTTTTTACTGCTAAGATTCCTTGTTAAGATTTTTAATATTTTTAAATGGGAAATTGGATATTTGAACATTGATAAACAATAATCTGGCCTATGTAAATTTTGGCTATTCGATCACTATCACTGTCTGTGAATTCCTCACATCAATTATCCTCCTCACATCAATATATATATATATATATATATATATATATATATATATATATATATATATATATATATATATATATATATATATATATATATATATATATATATATATATATATATATATATATATATATATATATATATATATATATATATATATATATATACACATATCTTTTTACTTTGATACCAAAACTTTCACCAAAAATGCTGATTCACATATTTTAACATATTTTAAACAAATACCTTTGATATGTATGTTGGATTTACCGCTATATCAAGTGTTTATATCACATTTATTGGTATGTTGTACACATAGATATATCCCAATATATCGTCATCATTCTCAGAAATTCAGCATGGGTCATCCAAATCAAACACCTGGAACTATTTTCTGTTGTTGAAAATATTTGATAAAAATGAACATTTCATTTGTCGTGGTTACTCTTCTTCATCAGTGAAAAGCAGTATCGGCAAAAAAGGTAAAATTTTTACTAATTAAATCACTTTTCAAAAGATATTACTCAAATACAGACAGGTTGTTAATAAGATATTCCCATTGAATACAACTCATGCAACTTAGTTTTTTCAGAAAAAAATGTATTTTCTCTCCCAGAAAGCAACTCCAAAGGTACTAATTTGAAATGATGTAAATCACTTGTTGATTTGATATTTTTACGTTTCTAACTTAACACTTCGCGCCAATGACTGTGGTCTTTATTGTAAACATTCAGAGTTGTGTACCTGCTTTTTCCTTATAGTTTCTACAGTAGAATCCCCATATGTACAATATACTATCCCAATGCCCTTGTAAAGGCAAACCCCCTGGTTGTATATGAAGAATAAAGCCCCGATACAACATATTATTCATCTCACTGAGCACAAATGAAGGTATTGAAGGATGATATTTTATTCAATATATATATTTTATGTGCATAGTTTGATCTATAAGCTTCTTTATGAAATAAGGATTATACAAGGGAAGATATGGTTCTTTGATGCAGTATCCCTTGTTAATGTGTGACGTTCAGCTATTGTGTGTATGAGAACGTGTGTAATCCTTGAGGCGTGCTAGCGCATGTGGCTGATACTCTTACAGACAGTTGCGCTAATGAAGACCTTCCCACGAGGTAAGCTTTACACCTAGCAAAGCAGCTTTTCACAAGTCTGTTGTCACTAACAATGTGTTGTAAAATGTGTCGCAAAAAGAAGACTTTTTTTAAGTAACTTGTCATCAATCATGTTTATACGCCTCGTGAACACGCCTTGTCTAATGTATATAGTCCAGACACTATAATGGATTAGATGGATTAGATTCATAGTACAGATTAATTTGCTACCACACATTGATTCATTTTTATCAAAGCCATCTATTACTGATTTCCATACTAACATTGAAAAAGCTTTTGTAAAACAAAGCTTTCACGCTGATATTTCTTCCTAATTGGTCATTGGTTTTCAGATAGATCCAAAGTACAACTGTACATTTCACAAGTTTCACACGCTGTTTGAACAGTATTGATGCGTGGGAAATAATGATGTGCTACAAATGTATTTTGCACCAGATGCGTCGAGAATTTGTTTTTTTTTAATTTTAATAGAATATTCAAATTTACAAATTGTACATAAAGAAACATATATAACTATAACAATTTTGTGTAAGGATTTCCAATATTCTACAAAAAATAACACAATTTAAATCTGTACACAATTTAAATCTGTATTATGTCCACAACCAAGGGTTCTCTCAAGTAAATTTGTTAACAGATGGCGCTGCAGCATGATAAACCAGATGTCAGCACCAGCACAGTCATAATACCTGTCTGCCACAATCAAGGGTTTTCACAAGAAAATATCAAACAAGTGACTTTCAAGGAATATTATTTTATAAGGTTACATGCTCAAGGTTTGTCTTAAGGATCGAGCCAATCTTATTTGAATTAAAAATTAGGGTGGCTTTAACTTATATGGATAAATGGCCAGGAATCAATAAATAAATCAGAACATGTTCTCAACATGCATACAAGAAATGCCTAGTTTTTTAATAAACTTTTAGAATAAAGAATATCATGTATTTTCGATTTCTATTAATGTTGTAATTTCCCTTGTCTTATCTTAATATTTATAAAATTATTTAAGGTGAAATGTTTAATTTAGATGAAAAGTAAATACACAAGTACCATACTTTATCACTCAATGACTATGAATCCCATCATTATCAAAGTGCAATTATTTGCTCCATAAAAAATCTACGGTTTTATTGTCTACCTGTACAGTTGTACACACAAGATCTATCATTTATTAATGTTTTTAAAACAAATTTGTCATTCACACTGTCAAAGGTCTTGTCTCAACAATCTACTTATCAGTTTAAAACAATATCAGTGAAAATCTAAAAGATAATTTAAGATTTCATCTTTCAACACTGTCGTGTTTGACTTAAAATTATAACAAGACAAATAATATGCTTTGAAATGATCTTTCAAACCGATTATTACCTGATAATATATATATATATATATATATATATATATATATATATATATATATATATATATATATATATATATATATATGATTATTATGATTTTATTAATGATTTCTTTTAATAATTACCACAAATATTACTAAATACAATACAAAGTTTGTCGATCACTCTGGAGGCTGACTGTTAAAGAAGAAATCCCTTTTAGCCATATATCTCTGATATGCATCAATTGAAATTCTAAAACAAATGAAAATATCTGTTTATAATTATAATACTAATATTAGCATGCTTTTGGATTTAAAATGAATATCTCAAATATTCACCACAAAGAAATAATTTGATTTTCTTGTTACTTACTGTAGCGCATCTCCGGGAATGTCCAAAAACATATCCCCCAGTTGGGACAGACTAAAGAAGCTCATTGTGAAATCTAATTTCTGAAATATATCGTCTATAGTTACTTATCATTTACTGTAAAGGCATTGTGAATTGTTCGGATAATGATTATATCTTTAAACATGAATTATTTCCTCGGCAACTCACTATTCTCAGCAATATAATCTGCCATTGGAACTTCTTAACGTCAAGCTCTGTCACAGTGTTGGAGTCTTTGCCATTCATGCGATATTTTTCCTCAAGATAAGCACGGGCGAATGGCAAATAATCATCATATTCATAAGAACATTCTTCGTCAGTAAACTCTAAAACATCAATATGGTGTATGTATGCAAACATATAACAGGAAACAATAATACCACTGTTTATAACAGTATATCTCGGAGAGTACTTTATAAATCTGGATCGGAATCAGTACAGATATAAGTCAATTTACTTATTTAAAGAGGAAAGTTGTCCTTACTGAAGGTTTTCCACAGAGGGGCTAATCCCAGCAGATATGTAATATCCCATCCTTCATAATTAAACCCAAGCAATTCAAAATCTATAACATTGTGATGCTCTGAAAAACAAGAATGATAGTTATTCTTTGCTTTTTTCGGTTTATAAGATCAAATCAAATTTTAAAAGTAAAATGTGTTGATAATGATTAAAGGCTTTACTTGTCTTAGTATCATATATTTGATTGTTTATATGAAAATCATTGTGACAAAGTGTCATTGGTATGACTGCATCTAAACGTTCCATGAGTCTCTTGTTTTCTTCCTTGTACCACTGCTTAGGCTGAAGTTCTTCCTGCCTTCTGCAATCAACATACAGTATTTATATTTCAGTAAAGAAGCAAACGGTAGTCGAATAACAATTCAGGCAATTTGTTACCAACTTTCTGCCTTCTTTGTTTCACTGGCTAAGACAGCTTGGCTTCCATATCACCAATCGATTTTGCTCTCCAAAAAAAACCTGTGATTGCTTTCCAAACACACTATTCAACTTTGTAACACCCCATAGTTTGTGTCATATATAATTGGTGAGTGTTATCTGCTATCAAGGCCTCTCTTTATAATATTTAAGTTTTATAGGGAAACCCGTGTCTCAGACATGAAGCAAACGATAATCGAACAAAGAAGACACTTTTGCGAATAATTTGTGAGGTTAACAGAATTACCTTAACAAATAGCACTATTAAATTAACCCATTACTTCTTGTTCTGCTCCGGATCTGGTAACACATCTGGAAGCTTTTCCAGCATATTATCTGCTTGTTCAATAAACATATTGACCTTTCTAGGAAAAGGAAGTAGGTCCCCTTTGATATTATAGAGTTTAAGATTTGTAAGATCAGTGTTGCTTATTCTGGCTAACGCTTTTCCAATGCTCCTGAAAACAAAATATTTTGTAACAGTCAATTGAAAACATAAATGGAAAAGACACTATAAGTATATCTTTAGAATATACTTGTAAACTAGAAAACAATAAATGAAACAAATTGAGGAATATATTTATGCCCAAAAATGTGAAGAGTTAAAATTGACACTTGATTTCGGTATACGTTCACAACAAAGCAATTTAGATTTTTCATTTTATTTTTTTCATGTTTGTTTGATCAAAGGGAATTTGATGCAATTGTGAAATATGATTTGGAAATTTGCTGGTAATTTACAGCCAGATGAATTTGAATTGACATATTAAGTGTTAAGAGTTTTGAACAGCATGCATGTTTGTCAACATAGAATTATTTCAATGTTTCACCTTATTACATTCGGATCTTTTAAATCGTTAGGCTGGAGGGTCCTCCCTGGGGCATAACCATACACAATTCCATTCTTGAATATGGCATACACTGGTTGACAAATGCCTATATGCATGCCAAGCTGGAGACCCATTATCTTATACAGCAAGATATAACACAGTATAAACATGATATTGATTTACAGCATTACATCATAGATATTGTTACAGCAAAATATAACACAGTATAAACATAGAAATACTGCATTACATCTTATATATTATTACAGCAGGAAATTACACAGCATAAATATGATATTGATATAGAGCATAACATCTCTGATATTGCTACAGTAAGACATAATTAGAGCATGATACTTGAGCAGCAAAATGTTGGCATGCTATTGTTACAATACAGTTGTGTTGTTGCATGATAGGGCTGAAGTGTTACATTGGGTATGAGTCCCAGAAAAGTTATCTTTGTTCGGATGTAGATAATGTTAATCAGTGCATCTACGAGTGACAAGAACTGATTCTGTCGAAGATCTGCTTTGAGAAAGCTCTCTTCAGAATTCAATTAATTGATACATTTCTAGTACAAGCTGTACCTCATAATCCCTGTCGATAACATTTTCACCATTCATAACTATTTGTCCAAACACCCTGATTGTCACAGCATCAGTTTTATCCTCATCTCCAACCAGATGGCAGCATAACATATGGTTCACATAGCCACCACTAAACTTCTGTAATAACATTGCACAACAATAAATTCCATTGAATTATCAGCTGATGATTCTAATGTATCGTTGCTTTACAATTTTACACGTTATAGTCTTTATAGCAGGATCGTTTACTTCTTAGTTTGATCCCATTATATGTTACAAGAAAAAACATTTTTACCCTCAGCCCCTGATGTAATCAGGCTGAGGGTATTGCAGTACTCCTGGCGTGGGTATGTATGTATGTCTGTATGTATGTATGTATGTCTGTAGCGAACATCCTTGTCATCGCGATAACTCAAGAACAAATGATGGCAGCTTCATGAAACTTGACACACATATGCATCTGGTAAAAACCTCGGACGAGTTCGATGGACGGCAACCTTGACCTATTTTTCAAGGTCACAGGGACAATTATGTGAAATCCCAAGAATCACAATAACTCAAGAACGAATGATGGCAGCTTTATGAGATTTGACACACACAAGCATCTGGTGAAGACCTCAGAATTTTTCCTATGAAACATGACCTTCACCTACTTTTCAAGGTCACAGGGACAATTATGTGAAATCATCTTGTCATCGCGATAACTCGAGAACAAATGATGGCAGCTTCATGAAACTTGACACACATATGCATCTGGTGAAAACCTCGGACGAGTTCGATGGACGGCGACCTTGACCTATTTTTCAAGGTCACAGGGACAATTATGTGAAATCCCAAGAATCACAATAACTCAAGAACGAATGATGGCAGCTTTATGAGATTTGACACACATAAGCATCTGGTGAAGACCTCAGAATTTTACTATGAAACATGACCTTCACCTACTTTTCAAGGTCACAGGGATAATTATGTGAAATCATCTTGTCATCGCGATAACTCGAGAACAAATGATGGCAGCTTCATGAAACTTGACACATATGAGCATCTGGTGAAAGCCTCGGACGAGTTCGATGGACGGTGACCTTGACCTATTTTTCAAGGTCACAGGGACAATTATGTGAAATCCCAAGAATCACATAACTCAAGAACAAATGATGGCAGCTTTATGAGATTTGACACCCATAAGCATCTGGTGTAGACTTCAGAATTGTTTCTATAAAACATGACCTTCACCTACTTTTCAAGGTCACATGGACAATTATGTGAAATCATCCTTGTCATCGAGATAACACGAGAACAAATGATGGCAGCTTCATGAAACTTGGCACACAAAAGCATCTGGTAAAAACCTCGGACGTGTTTGATGGACGGCGACCTTGACCTATTTTTAAGGTCACGGACAATTATGTGAAATCCCAAGAATCACAATAACTCAAGAACGAATGATGACAGCTTTATGAGATTTGACACACATAAGCATCTGGTGAAGACCTCAGAATTTGTTCTATACAACATGACCTTCACCTACTTTTCAAGGTCACAGGGACAATTATGTGAAATCATCCTTGTCATCGTGATTACTCAAGAACAAATGATGGCAGCTTCATGAAACTTTACACACATAAGCATCTGGTGAAAACCTCAGACTAGTTCGATGGATGGCGACCTTGACCTAATTTTAAAGGTCACAGGGACAGTTATGTGAAATCCCAAGAATCACAATAACTCAAGAACGAATGATGGCAGCTTTATGAGATTTGACACACAAGCATCTGGTGAAGACCTCAGACTTCTCTTGATGGAACATGACCTTCACCTACTTTTCAAGGTCACAGGGACAATAATGTGAAATCATCCTTGTCATCGTGATAACTCAAGAACAAATGATGGCAGCTTCATGAATCTTTACACGCATAAGCATCTGTTGAAAACCTCGGACTAGTTCGGTGGACGGCGACCTTGACTTATTTTTCAAGGTCACAGGGACATTTATGTGAAATCCCAAGAATCGCAATAGCTCAAGAACAAATGATGGCAGCTTTATGAGATTTGACACACATAAGCATCTGGTGAAGACCTATGAAACATGACCTTCACCTACTTTTCAAGGTCACAGGGACAATTATGTGAAATCATCCTTGTCATCGCAATAACTCGAGAACAAATGATGGCAGCTTCATGAAACTTGACATGCATAAGCATCTGATGAAAACCTCAGACATTTTTGTATGGAACATGACCTTCACCTACTTTTCAAGGTCACAGGTACAATTATGTGAAATCCCTATCATTGCTATAACTCGAGAACGAATGATGGCAGCTTTATGAGACTTGACACACATAAGCATCTGGTGAAGACCTCACACTTCTCTTGATGGAACATGACCGTCACCTACTTTTCAAGGTCACAGGGACAATCATGTCAAATCCACGTCATTGCAATAACTTAAGAGCAAATAATGGCAGCTTCATGAAAATTGACACACATAAGCATCTGGGAAGACTCCAGATGAGTTTGATGGACGGTGACCTTAACCTGCGTTTCATGGTCACCGGCCCATCTCAATAATTCTAGAGTAAATGATGACAGTTTCATGATACTTGACACACCTAAGCTATCAAAGGAAGTAGATTTTATGGTTTTTTTTTACCCCTGCATCAATTTGCCTTGGTGCAGTGACGTTTTGTTCACAGATATTGTGTGGAGCGAATGTTGTGCAATGAGTTACCAGGGCTGAGGGTTGATGCATCTCTGATGCCTATGTTTTGTGGTTCTCTTTTGTTTTTTATTTTTGTTGATGTTGGTTTTTTGTTTTTAATTTGTGTGTGTGTTTTGTTTTAAGTGTCATCACATTGTGCATCAAATTGAATGTGTTGTGATGTAGATTTCACAATAAAGAACATTATATAGGGAAATAAGTCTACATATAGTGATAACCTTAAACCTTTATCATCAGTTCAATGTCAAAAGTTTAAAATAAGCAGAAACTGTACCTCTATTACTATATCTCTTTGGTTCCATAAAGGTCTTATGTCTTGTAATATCTTCAGCACCCCTTGAGATGTATCTTTAACATCGATGAAAATATCTAGTATTTTGACATCCGAGGAGTTCATTTTTGATGATTAGAACCTGAATGTGTTATCTTGCTGTATGAATTCAGATTCTATCTGATAATGAGGTGTGGAGTGCACTATACCTGCCCTTTGACGTTATCGTGAAGTAGATTTTTCAGGACAGAACTTTATATATATTCTATGGAAATGATCAAGATTAGGAGAAGGCCTGATTTCACTATGAAATGTAAATATTTCGCAATGTTATCTAGCACATACCAACATTGGTCAGTCTCATGACTTTCATAACTTGCATGAGCGTGAGAACATCAAATACGCTAGTTGTGCAAGGTGTAGAATATTATATTGTATAGATTGAATATATTTAAACCCCCCCCCAAGGAACTGGAAGAGATCCTGGAAACCCTCCAGGAGATCCTGGATGACACAGAGTCAACCACATCCTAAAAAACAACCATACTATCAAAAAGTCTGTAAAATATTACAAGGAACAACAAAAAACCAAATATGAAAATAAAACATATTTTTATATAAAAAAAGTTTCTTGTCCGAGTTTGTATGAACCCAAACATGGTTCTTAATCGACATTGGAGTACAAACGCCCCAAAAAAACGGCTCAAAAACTGGCCTAAACCCAACAAAAATAAGGTATAATATCCGATTTAATTATTGAAAACTTCTCGTACACATAACAAAAGAAAGAAACGAGAACAAGAAATTCGTTTTAAAAATGGACATTCCTACCCCGCGCCGGGGCAGTACGCAGCATAAAATAAACGAACTAGTCTGGAGGCCATCCGGGACAGGGTCCTTAAATTTCAAAAGAATTAGAGATAAGAGATCGAACACTTTCGAATCGACAAAAAGCCGAAAAAACCTCCCGATAAATTGCAGAAAATTCTACAACACATGTAGAATACTTTACAACGTATCTGTAACCCCTGCAAAGCCCTCAAAACAAAGGTTTTTCAATAGCACCTCCACCAGAGGCTCACAAAAACAAAACACACCTCCAGATTGGAGGCGCTACGAGTGAAGGAACAGCACCTCCAGAGGTGCTAAGCACCTCCACGAAATCCTATATAAACAAGAATCAGGATAACGCAGTCAGTCCCTATCCAACTGAAGAGATCGAACTAGATCGAAACCGTTGTTGGTCTTGGTCGGGACTGTGATCGTCGTCAAGCTCTGTTCTTGTGATCCTCGCCTTTTCTACTGTTACGTCTTCCATCCCAAGAATGAGCGAGCTGTCTTCAGCCTCTTCCAGTACCAACCTCACCGACGAGATTGCGAAGCTATCCACCAGTCAGACGAGTTTAGTCGAGTCTGCCTCTATGCAATCTCTAGAAACGGTCGTCTCGAGAGATAAGGGGTCTATTGAGGTGGCACCCGAACAATGGGCCGCCTTTCAGGACTACCTCAAGAAACAAACAAACCCCCTGAGGGAAGGGACCTCCGGGCAGTCGTCTAACGCCAAACGCAAACTTTCAGACGACTCCGCCCCGCCAGCAAAGAAAGGGAGGCCCAATATCCCCAGCGAACATGAAAATCTCTACAAGAGAGCCCGGAACGCGTTAGCGAGGCATGCCCGCTACCACACCATCCACGCATCGCTACAAAAATACAAGGCGATGGAGGGGCACGTCATCCCCCGCCGTCTCAAGGTAATAACAAACTTACATATACACATTCCTCCCACACTGGTCGCCCCCAGCAACATTACGCTGAGGAGAAGTAAAATCATGGCATTACTTACTTATACATGTTCCGCCCATCATAACAATAGACAATGGGCCGGAACAAAGCTAAACAAGCCACAATTGACAATGGGGAAACAATGCCGCCCCAGAGACCTCAAGAAATTCGCCGTTTTTAATCTCGTAGAGATAACACGGCTCCACTTGATTAGCCCTCTCGGGCAGGCCTTAAGCGCACGAGTACACAATCCCGAGCCAAAAACTCAGGGAAATAGTGCTCGTCTATACACATTATCAAATAGCAAAGAAAAGGTAATGAATCAAACTGAAAACATAACAGTTCAAAATATCGTCTTATTTTGCAGATCAAAATCAGTCTGCCGAGCGGGACCAATGACTCCGATTTCTCTGCCAATTGGCGGAGGAAAATCCGCTCATATGAAAGCGAGCTCCTCTCTCTTGAGACAACACACGCACAGTATATGTCAACAACCAATCAGCACATTGCTGACGCTGCATGGAAGGAACCATGCTCCAAAGTCGACAATAACTGCTACGACGAGGCCCAAGCAGCAGCCAACACGGTCGCCAACCGGGTACGAATTGAAGAGAGCAGTCGACAGCGCAAAAGATTTGCATACGATTTGGAAAAAACCGAGGAGGAAACCCTCGGCGTTCCCAGAAATCGGAAGAGCAAAAAAATACCCACCAAGCAGCAACAGAAATACCGTGTCACAAAGGAAGCAAAACGCAGAGTCCCCAACAATAAGGGAACAGCCAGCAAAAGAAATACCTCTAAAAAGCCCATCAATCTGTTTAGTTAAAGACACACGAGATCCGGTGGGCTCCCAAAAGCGAGAGCCATCAACAAAACTCAGGACAAAGCTCTCAGAACAATACAACTGTAAAAGAATAGAAAATTTCAATCAAAGCAATAACAATGATAGTGCAACAAGCACAGAACCAAGCCAGGTTCTCACAGTAGACAATTTCAATGAATGTATGCCAGATCAAAATGTACCTTTAAGACAAAATAAAAACGTCTCAAACCAAAAAATCAAAATCTTGTTCTTTAACAAAAATGTTATTATCAACCTTGACAACAAGGATGAACGTTCAGTCATTAACCTGTCGAGCCATGCCTTGACCCCTAATGAAAGAAACATCCTCCTAAAAATGTTGACCCACCCCAGGCGAACCAAAAATGCATGAAATACAATCAGATTTGAGATCCTTTTTCAGAAGGATGCGACTAAAATCATTTTGGCACGACCCTGACTCAGACCCCCTGAGTCAATCTGACATCCCCAACCAAACTCAACCGAGCATAACAACATACTTTGCTCATACCAATATCCCATCAACCTCAACAACTGCCCCATCAATCCCGGACCCACAAGCTAAATTCAAACCGAATAGCACTTGGCAACCAAAATCCACTTCCCGGGACCCAGTGTTTGAAACCTTTTTCAAATGTGTCCAAAGGGACCTCAACCAATTTGTCCCTAGGGCCCCCCGCACCCAAAACCTCAACAGAGAGGAAAAAACAGCCTTAGACACCCTAAGCAACAACAAAACCATAACTATAAAAAAGGCAGATAAAGGCTCTGCTATAGTAATTATAGACACAGAAGATTACATCAAAGAAGCAGAAAGACAACTGAATGACATCAACTTTTATGTCAAAACCCCTAATGACCTCACAGAACAACATAAAACCAGTGTAAGGAACATACTGAACCAAATGTATGACAAGGACGAAATCAGCAATGACGTTTATATGACATTGTGTCCACACGAGGCTAAGACAGCCAAATTTTACTTCCTACCTAAAATACACAAAAAAGTGGTCGTGGGGAGACCCATTATCAGTGGAAATGGGTCTCCTACAGAACAAATCTCTGCATTTGTAGATGAACACATCAAACCCTTTGTCAAAGACACACCCTCCTATGTAAGGGACACCACAGATTTCATTAGGAAAATATCCTCCTTTAAGAGTAACAATGAAATCATTGTAGCCACTATGGACGTGACTAGCCTGTATACAAACATCCCCCATAATGAGGGCTTGAACGCGGTATACAGATGTCTGGTTAAAAACTACAAAGGCAAAGCGAGCATCAAAAGCTTGATGAGTCTCTTAGAAGCAGTATTGAAAATGAACAACTTCACCTTTAATGGTGAAAATTTTCTCCAAACGGGAGGAACAGCAATGGGAACAAGGGTAACCCCTTCCTATGCCAACCTATTTATGGCACATCTAGAAGAGAACCTCTTAAAGAATGCCCCATCTAAACCAGCTCTCTATCTGAGATACATTGATGACATATTCATGGTATTTGACCAAGGAGAAGAAAAACTCCTAAACTTCATTGAATACACCAACTCATTCCATCATAAAATTAAATTCACCTCAAAACACTCCAAAGTAGAGGTAGAATTCTTGGACACTTTAGTTAAGGTCGACACTTTAGTTAAGGTCGACAGAGAAAATGGCTCTATCTATACGGATCTCTACACCAAAGATACTGACACACACAACTACCTACACTTCAGTTCCTCCCACCCAAAACATTGCAAAACGGGTGGTCCCTACGGAGAATTCCTGAGAATAAGAAGGAACTGCACTAAGATTGCAGACTATGAAAAACATTCACAACTCAGAATGCTAGACTATCAACGCAGGGGATATCCAACAGATGCCCTAGAATCCGCACGAATCAAAGCGAGAGACAAAAACAGGGAAGACCTGCTCAAACAGAAGAACACTTCCAAAAGCGAGCAGCCAAAAGTACCACTGGTTACTACCTATAATGAGGCCAACCCAAATTTCCAAAAAATCCTAAGGAAACACTGGCCACTATTACAACTGTCCACCCACAAGGATGCCTTCCCAGAGAAACCTCTGGTGGCATTCAGACGCCCCAAAAATATATCTGACAAACTTGTTAGAGCAGCATGCCATAACCAAACTGTGACTACTACTCACCAACCTACTTCACCACCATGCAGGAGACCATGGAGATGCCAATTCTGCCTCTCCTGGAGAACTCACAAAACTGTGAAGAGCTCAGTAACTGGACGAGAATATAAAGCTCCAGAAAAATATACCTGTAACACAAGAAACCTAGTCTACCTCATAACATGCGGAATTTGCAAGAAACAGTATGTAGGGGAAACTTACAGGACGTTTAAAGAACGAATAAACGAACATTTAGGCTACATTAGGAGGAAGGAATGTGACCAAGCTACAGGTCACCACTTCAATCAACCAGGTCATAGTATAGATGACATGGAATTTCAAGTGATATATATTCTATACAAAAAACCAACACCATACGACCAAACTAGAGTCACTAGAGAACTGGAATGGATAGACAGGTTGAGAACGTTTAAACCAACAGGTTTAAACGAAAAAGGTAGATAAAGAGATTATTTTCTTACCCTTACGCAGACACACTATTGAAAAATAGATTTCAATCTAGTCCAACGTCTACCTTCTTCGGCCAAAACTACACGATCAACTACTGAACCATACCATTTTAAATAACTTCTATAAACCAGAAAACGAAGCAACAAATCCGCAAACACGGAACCGCTTCAAAATAACAAAAATATATAAGTTTTCGGCGCACATTACGTATTCCAACTAGGCATTAACGTTGATTAACAGATCAAACCTCTTAAGATGCTGGCAGCACTCGATTTTTCGTTGCACGAGACGAACACGGGAGTCCAAAAGACAATAGCCCAAGCGACGGCGCAAAGTAACAATGCCCACGTCGCCCTAGCAACCAGCACAATACACAATAGTCCTCTGAAGTCAAAACAAACCACAACAATGGCGAAAAAGGAAGTGCACACCCTGTGCGCCCACTGTGGCAAACTCTATACCACATTACGGGCCATGAAACGCCACGCCCAGCACGCCCACACACAGTGGGTACATGTGCGACTTCTGCATATCTAAATACACTAGACTAGACAACCTGAGGAGGCACTGGAAACGGGACCCCTTCTGTTCCATCCTACACCAGTGCAATATCCAATTGTGCATGGAAGAGGAGGTCCAAAGCCTGGACCTCAAACAGACACTTCTGACAAACCACCTCAAGAAGGAGGAAATATCAGAAACAACAGAAGCAAGTAAGATATCCACTCAAATGTATCAACAAACATGATAAAAAATCACATAGCCACACATAGACTATTACTTCTTCACGAGTCAGGGTTTCCCAGAAACCCTGAATGGTTGAAAATATTTTTTGAATTTAAAATTCATAACCAGGTACTAATTCTGCTCTTTTTAGATAACTTAGAAAAAAGTGGAGAAGGGATGATCACAGAGGAAGCCACAACCATCGTGGCTCCCTCTCTTGGCGAATTCTCCCCAGATCAAGCTCCCAACGGCACCCCAGATTCGACCAAATTTGACGATTTCTGGGACAGCCTCGAATGGGACACAAACAAAACCCCCCCCAAGGAACTGGGAGAGATCCTGGAAACCCTCCAGGAGATCCTGGATGACACAGAGTCAACCACATCCTAAAAACAACCATACTTGCTAAAAAGTGTGTAAAATATTACAAGGAACAACAAAAAACCAAATATGAAAATAAAACATATTTTTATATAAAAAAAGTTTCTTGTCCGAGTTTGTATGAACCCAAACATGGTTCTTAATCGACATTGGAATACAAACGCCCCAAAAAAACGGCTCAAAAACTGGCCGAGAACCCAACAAAAATAAGGTATAATATCCGATTTAATTATTGAAAACTTCTCGTACACATAACAAAAGAAAGAAACGAGAACAAGAAATTCGTTTTAAAAATGGACATTTCTACCCCGCGCCGGGGCAGTACGCAGCGTAAAATAAACGAACTAGTCTGGAGGCCATCCGGGACAGGGTCCTTAAATTTCAAAAGAATTAGAGATTAGAGATCGAACACTTTCGAATCGACAAAAAGTCTCCCGAAAAATTACAGAAAGTTCTACAACACATGTAGAATACTTTACAATGTATCTGTTACCCCTGCAAAGCCCTCAAAACAAAGGTTTTTCAATAGCACCTCCACCAGAGGCTCACAAAAACAAAACACACCTCCAGATTGGAGGCGCTACGAGTGAAGGAACAGCACCTCCAGAGGTGTTAAGAACCTCCACGAAATCCTATATAAACAAGAATCAGGATAACGCAGTCAGTCCCTTTCCAACTGAAGAGATCGAACTAGATCGAAACCGTTGTTGGTCTTGGTCGGGACTGTGATCGTCGTCAAGCTCTGTTCTTGTGATCCTCGCCTTTTCTACTGTTGAATATATTTTAATTTGACAAAGACAAAATAACAGAATATATAGATTTAATTAAAACCAGCAACAAAATATGAAATATGCAATTATCTCTCAGTTATAAAATATACAAAATAAACATGGCTTAAGTGTCAATTTTAGACTAGAGTATGTTGCTATGGGAGTAATGGTTGCTATGGTAACATTCACTTCAGAATTCGAATATTTACATACACAGATTATGGAGTATGCTAGGTCATTGAGTGACTTTATCTTTCAAAAAAATCATTTATCAGAGAGTGAAAATAGAAGAAAGAAAAAAAGAAACATGTTCTGAAGATAGTGACTGGTGGGCAGATGTTTTCATTTTATGCCTCCGTCACACTTGCACCGGGTGCCCAAGTCTGCCGGGCACCGGGGAGTTTATAAGCAACAATCTGAGAGATGCCGTAGCTGTGGTCACATTATTAAAGGACACCGCACGGCACATGCAATACTGAATGGCACAGACGTCTGTAGGATATCTTAAAGACATCTAGATCATTGACAGACGTCTGTAGGATATCCTAAAGATTTCTATATCATTTTACAGACGTCTTAAAGACATCTATGATATATCACAGGGAGCCCGTGGGATCATCTGACGATGGTCTGTGAACACATGAAATAAAAATAATCCTATTTTCACCGCACAATGCCACTGGCCCTGCGGGACACTGCCGGTACCCTGCCGTGTACTTTAAGATGATATTTGGTGATAAGACATTTATGAGAAGCCAGCAACTTTTATGTTGCAGCTAAAAGTTCCCGATGACCCGCCCGATGATCTCCCGGTGCCCGAACGGCAATTTGAACTGCCGGCACGATTGTGTAAAAAATACTCATCGGCCGGTCACTAGCAGGTCGACTTCGCTCTATCAGAGCTATGCACTTAGATTATACTAGTAATAATCCAATGCGTAATTAGAAATGAATTAAATTTTTTGCTGAATTAGATGAAACATTGGGCATTTTCATGATGGCCTGAATTAAGTGTTCAAAATACATATCAGATGACTTGAACTCATTACATGTTTCTGACTGCCTGTGAGACCTCTGATACAAAACATACACACACAGAGCAAACTTTCTCATCTAACTCAAGACTTATCCTCAGTATTTCATGATTAACACCACCGTGCACTCTGACCAAAAAGGTCACCCTCCTTTTGTGTCTGTGCAAATTCAACACTCACCGACACCGACTTCCATTTCTGGATGTTTTTTTTGTTTTTTTTAAAGTGACTTTATTCAATAAAATACAAATTGTACATATCTCAAAACATGTCCATCCTGGATGTTGTAGCTATGGAAACCCAACGTCCCAAGATGCTGCCTGAAATACTTGTATGTTATGAGCTCGGGTCTTATTCATGGGTTGTGTCATAGGAGGCAAGTGAAAGCCGTTTACAGATGGGTTTGCATCTGTTAGATAAAATTTACTTGCTACAAATAAAGTCTTGACCTTAAGGCAAATACACCGTTTTAATGGACTATTAGATATCGTTAAAGCCCTGTTCTAAGATGTTTTTTCATAAATGTTTATCCCCTATTCAGTTTTGATCTTGGTCCTTAATGAAAATGTTATCAATCAGAATGTTCTCCCGCCAACGTTTTTACTGCTAAGATTCCTTGTTAAGATTTTTAATATTTTTAAATGGGAAATTGGATATTTGAACATTGATAAACAATAATCTGACCTAAGTAAATTTTGGCTATTCGATCACTATAACTGTCTGTGAATTCCTCACATCAATTATCCTCTTATTATCTTCTTACTTTGTATCCTCATATGAAACCCGATGGCCAATACAAAAGCTTTCATCATTTCATTTGTCGTGGTTACTCGTCTTCATTAGTGAAAAGCAACATCGGCAAAAAAGGCAAAATTGTTACTAATTAAATCACTTTTCAAAAGATATTACTCAAATACAGACAGGTTGTTAATTAGATATTTCCATTGAATATAACTCATGCAACTTAGTTTTTTTCAGAAAAAATGTATTTTCTCTCCCCGAAAGCAACTCTAAAGGTACTAATTTGAAATGATGTAAATCACATGTTGATTTGATATTTTCATGTTTCTAACTTAACACTTCGCGCCAATGACTGTGGTCTTTATTGTAAACATTCAGAGTTGTGTACCTGTTTTTTTCCTTATAGTTTCTACAGTAGAATCCCCGTATGTCCAATATACTATCCCAATGCCCTTGAAAAGGCAAACCCCCTGGTTGAATATGAAGAATAAAGCCCTGATACAACATATTATTCATCTCACTGAGCACAAATGAAGGCATTGAAGGATGACATTTTATTCAATATATATATTTTATGTGCATAGTTTGATCTATAAGCTTCTTTATGAAAAAAGGATTATACAAGGGAAGATATGGTTCTTTGATGCAGTATCCCTTGTTAATGTGTGACGTTTAGCTATTTTGTGTATGAGAACGTGTGTAATCCTTGAGGCGTGCTAGCGCATGTGGCTGATACTCTTACAGACAGTTGCGCTAATGAAGACCTTCTCACGAGGTAAGCTTTACACCTAGCAAAGCAGCTTTTCACAAGTCTGTTGTCACTAACAATGTGTCGTAAAATGTGTTGCAAAAAGAAGACTTTTTTTAAGTAACTTGTCATCAATCATGTTTATACACCTCGTGAACACGCCTTGCTAATGTATATAGTCCAGACACTATAATGGATTAGATGGATTAGATTCATAATACAGCTTAATTTGCTCCCACACATTGATTCATTTTTATCAAAGCCATCTATTACTGATTTCCATACTAACATTGAAAAAGTTTTCACGCTGATATTTCTTCCTAATTGGTCATTGATTTTCTGATAGATCCAAAGAACAACTGTACATTTCACAAGTTTCTCACGCTGTTTGAACAGTATTGATGCGTGGGAAATAATGATGTGGCACAAATGTATTTTGCACCAGATGGGTTGAGAATTTTTTTTTCTAATTTTTATAGACTATTCAAATTTACAAATTGTAAATAAAGAAACATATATCACTATAACAATTTTGTGTAAGGATTTCCGATATTTTACAAAAAATAACTTTGTACACAATTTAAATCTGTATAATGTCCACAACCAAGGGTTCACCCAAGTAAATTTGTTAACAGATGGCGCTTCAGCATGATAAATCAGATGTCAGCACCAGCACACTCATAACACCTGTCTGCCACAATCAAGGGTTTTCACGAGAAAATATCAAACAGGTGACCTTCAAGGAATATTATTTTATAAGATTACATGCTCAAGGTTTGTCTTAAGGTTCGAGCCAAACTTATTCGAATTAAAAATTAAGGTGGCTTTAACTTATATGGATAAATGGCCAGGAATCAATAAATAAATCAGAACATGTTCTCAACATGCATCCTAGGAATAAAAAAAACCTTCAACTTTTAGAATAAAAAATGTCATATATTTTCGATTTCTATTAAGATCGTAATTTCCCTTGTCTTATCTTAATATTTGTAAAATTATTTACGGTGAAATGTTATCTCTTTATTTACGGTGAAATGTTATCTCTATAGTGAAATGTTATCTCTTTATTGACCATGGACATTGTCAGTTTTACCAACAATCACCTGTCATTAGATGAAAAGTAAATACACGAGTACCATACTCTATCACTCATCAACGACTATGAATCCCATCATTATCAAAGTGCAATTATTTGCTCTATAAAAAATCTATGGTTTTATTGTCTACCTGTACAGTTGTACACACAAGATCTATCATTTATAAATGTTTTTAAAACAAATTTGTCATTCACACTGTCAAAGGTCTTGTCTCAACAATCTACTTATCAGTTTAAAACAATATCAGTGAAAATCTAAAAGATAATCTAAGACTCCATCTTTCAACACCGTCCTGTTTGACTTAAAATTATAACAAATAATATGCTTTGAGATGATCTTTCAAACTGATTATTACCTGATAATATATATATATATATACATATACATATATATATATAAATATATGATTATTATGATTTTATTGATGATTTCTTTTAATAATTACCACAAATATTACTAAATACAAAACAAAGTTTGTCGATCACTCTGGAGGCTGACTGTTAAAGAAGAAATCCCTTTTAGCCATATATCTCTTATATGCATCAATTGAAATTCTAAAACAAATGAAAATATCTGTTTATAATAATACTAATATTAGCATGCTTTTGGATTCAAAATGAATGCCTCAAATATTCACCACAAAGAAATAATTTGATTTTCTTGTTACTTACTGTAGCGCATCTCCTGGAATGTCCACAAATGCATCCCCCAGTTGGGACAGATTAAAGTAGCTTATTGTGAAATCTAAGTTCTGAAATATATCGTCTATAGTTACTTATTATGTTCTTTAAAGGCATGTGAATTGTTCGGATAATGATTATATCTTTAAACATCAATTCTTTCCTCGGCTACTTACTATTCTCAGCAATATAATCTGCCATTGGAACTTCTTAACGTCAAGCTCTGTCAGAGAGTTGGGGTCTTTGCCATTCATGAGATATTTTTCCTCAAGATAAGCACGGACGAATGGCAAATAATCATCATATTCATAAGAACATTCTTCGTCAGTAAACTCTAAAACATGAATATGGTGTATGTATGCAAACATATAGAAGAAACAATAACATCACCGTTTATATCAGAGTCAGTGATCCCGGAGATTACTTTATAAATCTGGATCGTAATCAGTACAGATATAAATCAATTTACTTATTTAAAGAGGAAAGTTGTCCTTACTGAAAGTTTTCCACAGAGGGGCTAATCCCAGCAGATACATAATATCCCATCCTTCATAATTAAACCCAAGCAATTCAAAATCTATAACATTGTGATGCTCTGAAAAACAAAAATCATAGTTAGTCATTGCTTTTTTTCTGTTTCTGAGATCAAATCAAATTATAAAAGTAAAATGTGTTGATATTGATTAAAGGCTTTACTTGTCTTTGTATCATATATTTGATTTTTTATATGAAAATCATTGTGACAAAGTGTCATCGGCATGACTGCATCTAAACGTTCCATGAGTCTCTTGTTTTCTTCTTTGTACCACTGCTTAGGCTGAAGTTCTTCCTGCCTTCTGCAATTCATACAGTATTTTTATTTCAGTAAAGAAGCAAACGGTAGTCGAATAACAATTCAGGCAATTTGTTACCAACTTTCTGCCTTCTTTGTTTCACTGGCTAAGACAGCTTGGCTTCCACATTCACAATCGATTTTGCTATCCAAATAAAACGTGTGATTGCTTTCCAGACACAACACTTTTCAACTTTGTAACACCCCATAGTTTGTGTCAAATATAATTGGCGAGTGTTATCTGCTATCAAGGCCTCTCTTTATAATATTTAAGTTTTATTGGGAAACCCGTGTCTCAGACATGAAGCAAACGATAATCGAACAAAGAAGACACTTTGGCGAATAATTTGTGAGGTTAACAGAATTACCTTAACAAATAGCGCTATTAAATTCACCCGTTACCTCTTATTCTGCTCCAGATCTGGTAACACATCTGGAAGCTTTTGCAGCATATTATCTGTTTGTTCAATAAACATATTGACCTTTCTAGGAAAAGGAAGTAGGTCCCCTTTGATATTATAGAGTTTAAGATTTGTAAGATCAGTGTTGCTTATTCTGGCTAACGCTTTTCCAATGCTCCTGAAAACAAAATATTTTGTAACAGTCAATTGAAAACATAAATGGAAAAGACACTATTAGTATATCTTTAGAATATACTTGTAAACTAGAAAACAATAAATGATACAAATTGAGGAACATATTTATGCCCAAAAATGTGTAGAGTTAAAATTGACACTTAATTTCGGTATACGTTCAGAACAAAGCAATTTAGATTTTTCATTTTATTTTTTTCATGTTTGTTTGATCAAAGGGAACTTGATGCAATTGTGAAATATGATTTGGAAATTTGCTGGTAATTTACAGACAGAAGAATTTGAATTGACATATTAAGTGTTAAGAGTTTTGATCAGCATGCATGTTTGTCAACATAGAATCATTTCAATGTTTCACCTTATTACATTCGGATCTTTTAAATCGTTAGGCCGGAGGGTCCTCCCTGGGGCATAACCGTACACAATTCCATTCTTGAATATGGCATACACTGGTTGACAAATGCCTATATGCATGCCAAGCTGGAGACCCATTATCTTATACAGCAAGATATAACACACTATAAACATGATATTGATATACAGCATTACATCTTAGATATTGTTACAGCAAGATATAACACAGTATAAACATAGAAATACTGCATTACATCTTATATATTATTACAGCAGGAAATTACATAGCATAAATATGATATTGATATACAGCATTACATCTCTGATATTGCTACAGTAAGACATAATTAGAGCATGATACTTGCATGATATGGCTGAAGTTTTACATTGGGTTTGAGTCCCAGAAAAGTTATCTTTGTTCGGATGTAGATAATGTTAATTGGTGCATCTATGAGTGACAAGAACTGATTCTGTCGAAGATCTGCTTTGAGAAAGCTCTCTTCAGAATTCATTTAATTGATACATTTCTAGTACAAGCGGTACCTCATAATCCCTGTCGATAACATTTTCACCATTCATAACTATTTGTCCAAACACCCTGATTGTCACAGCATCAGTTTTATCCTCATCTCCAACCAGATGGCAGCATAACATATGGTTCACAAAGCCACCACTGAACTTCTGTAATAACATTGCACAACAATAAATTCCATTGAATTATCAGCTGATGATTCTAATGTATAGTCGCTTTACAATTTTACATGTAATAGTCTTAATAGCAGGATCGTTTACTTCTTAGTTTGATCCAATTATATGTTACAAGAAAAACCAAAAAGATTATCCCTTTTCTAACTTTCATTTTTTGTTGTTCTCTTTGTTTTTTTTGTTTTTTTTTTGTGTGTGTGTTTTGTTTTTAGTGTCATCACATTGTGCATCAAATTGAATGTGTTGTGATGTAGATTTCACAATAAAGAACATTATATAGGGAAATAAGTCTACATATAGTGATAACCTTAAACCTTTATCATCAGTTCAATGTCAAAAGTTTAAAATAAGCAGAAACTGTACCTCTATTACTATATCTCTTTGGTTCCATAAAGGTCTTATGTCTTGTAGCATCTTCAGCACCCCTTGAGATGTATCTTTAACATCGATGAAAATATCTAGTATTTTGACATCCGAGGAGTTCATTTTTGATGACTGGAACCTGAATGTGTTGTCTTCCTGTATGAATTCAGATTCTATCTGATAATGAGGTGTGGAGTGCACTATACCTTTCCTTTGACGTTATCGTGAAGTGGATTTTTCAGGACAGAACTTTATATATATTCTATGGAAATGATCAAGATTAGGAGAAGGCCTGATTACACTATGAAATGTAAATATTTCGCAATGTTATCTAGCACATACCAACATTGGTCAGTCTCATGACTTTCATAACTTGCATGAGCGCGATGTGAGAACATCAAATACGCTATTTGTGCAAGGTGTAGAATATTATATTGTATAGATTGAATATATTTTAATTTGAGAGACAAAATAACAGAATATATAGATTTAATTAAAACCAGCAACAAAATATGAAATATGCAATTATCTCTCAAAGTTTCAAAATATACAAAATAAACATGGTTTAAGTGTCAATTTTAGACTAGAGTATGTTGCTATGGGAGTAATGGTTGCTATGGTAACATTCACTTCAGAATTCGAATATTTACACGCACAGATTATGGAGCATGCAAGGTCATTGAGTGACTTTATCTTTCATAAAAATCATTTATCAGAGAGTGAAAATAGAAGAAAGAAACATGTTCTGAAGATAGTGACTGGTGGGCAGATGTTTTCATTTTATGCCTCCGTCACACTTGCACCAGGCACCCCAGTCTGCCGGGCAACGGGGAGTTTATAAACAACAATCTGAGAGATCCCATAGCTGTGCATTATTAAAGGGCACCGCACGGCACATGCAATACTGAATGGCACAGATGTCTGTAGGATATCTTAAAGACATCTAGATCATTGACAGACGTCTGTAGGATATCCTAAAGATGTCTATATAATTTTACAGACGTCTTAAAGACATCTATGATATATCACAGGGAGCCCGTGGGATCATCTGACGATCGTCTGTGAACACATGAAATAAAAATAATCCTATTTTCACCGCAAAATGCCACTGGCCCTGCGGGACACTGTCGGTACCCTGCCGTGTACTTTAAGATGATATTTGGTGATAAGACATCGGTGAGAAGCCGGCAACTTTTATGTTGCAGCTAAAAGTTCCCGATGACCCGCCCGATGATCTCCCGGTGCCCGCACGGCAATTTGAACTGCCGGTTGATTGTGAAAAAAAATAATCATTGGCCGGTCACCAGCAGGTCGACTTCGCTCTGTCAGAGCTATGCACTTAGATTATACTAGTGCATCCATTCTAACAATCCAGGCCCAACATATCAAATATAGTTGTTGCAATTATGACAATAATATTGATTTATTTGATTAGAAATAATCCAATGCTTAATTAGAAATGAATTAAATTTTTTGCTGAATTAGATGAAACATTGGGCATGTTTATGATGGCCTGAATTAAGTGTTCAAAATACATATCAGATGACTTGAACTCATTACATGTTTCTGACTGCCCATGAGACCTCTGATACAATACATACACACACAGAGCAAACTTTCTCATCTAACTCAAGATTTATCCTCAGTATTTCATGATTAACACCACCGTGAACTCTGATCAAAAAGGTCACCCTCCTTTGTGTCTGTGCAAATTCAACACTTACCGACACCGACTTCCATTCCCGGATGTTGCAGCTATGGAAACCCAACGATTCTACCTTAAATACTTGTATGTTATGAGCTCGGGTCTTATTCATGGGTTGTGTCATAGGAGGCAAGTGAAAGCCGTTTACAGATGGGTTTGCATCTGTTAGATAAAATTTACTTGCTACAAATAAAGTCTTGACCTTAAGGCAAATACACCGTTTTAATGGAATATTAGATATCGTTAAAGCCCTGTTCTAAGATATTTTTTCATAAATGTTTATCCCCTATTCAGTTTTGATCTTGGTCCTTAATGAGAATGTTATCAATCAGAATGTTTTTACTGCTAAAATTCCTTGTTAAGATATTTAATATTGTTATATGGGAAATTCGATATTTGAACATTGATAAACAATAATCTGACCTTAGTAAATTTTGGCTATTAGATCACTATAACTGTCTGTGAATTCCTCACATCAATTATCCTCTTATTATCTTTTTACTTTGTATTCTCATATGAAACCCGATGGCCGATACAAAAGCTTTTATCATATCATTTGTCGTGGTTACTCGTATTCATCAGTGCAAAGCAACATCAACAAAAAAGGCAAAATTGTTACTAATTAAATCACTTCAAAAGATATTACTCAAATACAGACAGGTTGTTAATTAGATATTCCCATTGAATACAACTCATGAAACTTAGTTTTTTTCAGAAAAAATGTATTTTCTCTCCCAGAAAGCAACTCTAAAGGTACTAATGTTACATACTACTCGTGAGTACTGAGTGGGTGCAGGGGTCATCTGTCGTTTGGGGAACGTGGACGGGGATCTCAGATATGATACTCTACTCGCTATACTTGCTGTACTCGCTGGCTGTGAACGGGGCTCTTAACTTAGCTACCCTATCTACCTATGTGAGTTGGACTGTTATATGGACAGCAGACACAGAGGATACAATGCACAAGGGTCTCCTTTATTCGGTGTTGTATACACTAGTCTGGCTAGGTCGGCATGGCAAAGAACGAGGGATATGAAATACCTGAATGCATGATAAAGTAAAGTAAAGTAAAGCTGACATTTATATACCGCTGATACCAGACAATGTCTGCTCATAGCGGTTGATAGTAACTGGCCAGGATTCGAACCTAGAACCCCTGGATCTCAAGGCGAATACACTACCAATTGAGCTATTGCGGCCAGATATTCACAAAGTCCTGAGGATGCATAAAACACCCAAGTTTATGCGGTCATGAAGCTGAGTGTCGTGGATCTTCTAGGCAAGTGGCAGCTGGTCTTCTCTCTCTGACTCCCCGAAAAGCAGTTGCGGGGCCTTTTAAAGGAAAGCTGAGCATCTGTGTGAGGGGTTGCCTACGTGGCATCTTCTCCTGCTTCAGGGCTGCGCATGTCCTGCCTGCGGAGCTGGGAGGATAACGTCATCGTCTATTTGCGGAGAGTGGGGCATTACATCAGCCTGCACTTGTTGGCCTCACGCACTCAGTAACCCTTATCGTATCTTGCCAAAGATCGTGATTGTTTATGATTGTCTATATATGTTTATAAGAGTCTGTAGGTAGGTAATCTATATCCTACACTAATTTGAAATGATGTAAATCACTTGTTGATTTGATATTTTCATGTTTCTAACTTAGCACTTCGCGCCAATGACTGTGGTCTTTATTGTAAACATTCAGGGTTGTGTACCTGTTTTTTCCTTATAGTTTCTATAGTAGAATCCCCGTATGTCCAATATAGTATCCCAATGCCCTTGAAAACACAAACCCCCTGGTTGCATATGAAGAATAAAGCCCTGATACAACATATTATTCATCTCACTGAGCACAAATGAAGGCATTGAAGGATGGTATTTTATTCAATATATATATTTTATGTGCATAGTTTGATCTATAAGATTCTTTATGAAATAAGGATTATACAAGGGAAGAAATGATTCTTTGATGCAGTATCCCTTGTTAATGTGTAACGTTCAGTAATCCCTGAGGCATGCTAGCACATGTGGCTGATACTCTTACAGACAGTTGCGCTAATGAAGACCTTCCCACGAGGTAAGCTTTACACCTAGCAAAGCAGCTTTTCACAAGTCTGTTGTCACTAACAATGTGTCGTAAAATATGTCGCAAAAAGAAGACTTTTTTAAGTAACTTGTCATCAAACATGTTTATACACCTCGTGAACAAACCTTGTCTAATGTATATAGTCCAGACACTATAATTGATTAGATGGATTAGATTCATAATACAGCTTAATTTGCTCCCACACATTAATTCATTTTTATCAAAGCCATCTATTACTGGTTTCCATACTAACATTGAACAAAGCTTTCACACTGATATTTCTTGCTAATCGGTCATTGGTTTTCTGATAGATCCAAAGAACAACTGTACATTTCACAAGTTTCACACGCTGTTTGAACAGTATTGATGCGTGATGTGCTACAAATGAAATTTGCACCAGATGGGTTGAGAATTTTTTTTAAAGATTTTAATAGACTATTCAAATATACAAATTGTAAAAAAAGAAAATTTGTTTGAGACATATATCACTGTAACAATTTTGTGTAAGGATTTCCGATATTCTACAAAAAATAACTTTGTACATAATTTAAATCTGTATTATGTCCACAACCAGGGGTTCACTCAAGTAAATTTGTTAACAGATGGCGCTGCAGCATAATAAACCAGATGTCAGCACCAGCACAGTCATAATACCTGTCTGCCACAATCAAGGGTTTTCACGAGAAAATATCAAATAAGTGACTTTCAAGGAATATTATTTTATAAGATTACATGCTCAAGGTTTTTCTTAAGTTTCGAGCCAAACTTATTTGAATTAAAAATTAGGGTGGCTTTAACTTGTAATGGCCAGGAGTCAATAAATAAACCAGAACATGTTCTCAACATGCATACAAGAAATGCCTAGGAATAAAAAAAACCTTCAACTTTTTGAATAAAGAATGTCATATATTTTCGATTCCTATTAAGATAATAATTTCCCTTGTCTTATCCTAATATCTCAAAAACTATTTAAGGTGAAATGTCAAATGTTTTCTCACTATGGACCGTTTAACCAACAATCACCTGTCATTAGATGAAAAGTAAATACACGAGTACCATACTTTATCACTCATCATCGACTATGAATCCCATCATTGTCAAAATGCAATTATTTGCCTCATAAGAAATATACAGTTTTACTGTCTACCTTTACAGTTGTACATACAAGATTTATCATTTATTCATTTTTCATCAAATAATATGCTATGAGGTGATCTTACAAACGGATTATCACCTGATAATATATATATATATATATATATATATATATGATTATTATGATTTTATTAATGATTTCTTCTAATAATTACCACAAATATTACTGAATACAATACAAAGTTTGTCAGTCACTCTGGAGGCTGACTGTTAAAGAAGAAATCCCTTTTAGCCATATATCTCTTATATGCATCAATTGAAATTCTAAAACAAATAAAAATATCTGTTAATCATAATACTAATATTAGCATGCTTTTGGATTTAAAATGAATGTCTCAAATATTCACCACAAAGAAATAATTTGATTTTCTTGTTACTTACTGTAGCGCATCTCCTGGAATGTCCAGCATCGCATCCACCAGTTGAGATAGTTCAAAGAAGCTCATCGTGAAATCAAAGTGCTGAAATATATTGTCTATAGTTACTTATCATTTACTTTAAAGGCATTGTGAATTGTTCAGATAATGATTATATCTTTAAACATGAATTCTTTCCTCAGCAACTTACTATTCTCAGCAATATAATCTGCCATTGGAACTTCTTAACGTCAAGCTCTGTCACAGTGTTGGAGTCTTTGCCATTCATGCGATATTTTTCCTCAAGATAAGCACGGGCGAATGGCAAATAATCATCATATTCATAAGAACATTCTTTGTCAGTAAACTCTAAAACATGAATATGGTGTATGTATGCAAACATATAGAAGAAACAATAACATCACCGTTTATATCAGAGTCAGTGATCCCGGAGATTACTTTATAAATCTGGATCGTAATCAGTACAGATATAAATCAATTTACTTATTTAAAGAGGAAAGTTTTCCTTACTGAAAGTTTTCCACAGAGGGGCTAATCCCAGCAGATACATAATATCCCATCCTTCATAATTAAACCCAAGCAATTCAAAATCTATAACATTGTGATGCTCTGAAAAACAAAAATCATAGTTAGTCATTGCTTTTTTTCTGTTTCTAAGATCAAATCAAATTATAAAAGTAAAATGTGTTGATATTGATTAAAGGCTTTACTTGTCTTTGTATCATATATTTGATTTTTTATATGAAAATCATTGTGACAAAGTGTCATCGGCATGACTGCATCTAAACGTTCCATGAGTCTCTTGTTTTCTTCTTTGTACCACTGCTTAGGCTGAAGTTCTTCCTGCCTTCTGCAATTCATACAGTATTTTTATTTCAGTAAAGAAGCAAACGGTAGTTGAATAACAATTCAGGTAATTTGTTACCAACTTTCTGCCTTCTTTGTTTCACTGGCTAAGACAGCTTGGCTTCCACATTCACAATCGATTTTGCTATCCAAATAAAACGTGTGATTGCTTTCCAGACACAACACTTTTCAACTTTGTAACACCCCATAGTTTGTGTCAAATATAATTGGCGAGTGTTATCTGCTATCAAGGCCTCTCTTTATAATATTTAAGTTTTATTGGGAAACCCGTGTCTCAGACATGAAGCAAACGATAATCGAACAAAGAAGACACTTTGGCGAATAATTTGTGAGGTTAACAGAATTACCTTAACAAATAGCGCTATTAAATTCACCCGTTACCTCTTATTCTGCTCCGGATCTGGTAACACATCTGGAAGCTTTTCCAGCATATTATCTGTTTGTTCAATAAACATATTGACCTTTCTAGGAAAAGGAAGTAGGTCCCCTTTGATATTATAGAGTTTAAGATTTGTAAGATCAGTGTTGCTTATTCTGGCTAACGCTTTTCCAATGCTCCTGAAAGCAAAATATTTTGTAACAATCAATTGAAAGCATAAATGGAAAAGACACTATTTAACCTGAGATTCGTATATCTTTAGAATATACTAGTAAACTAGAAAGCAATAAATGATACAAATTGAGGAATTTATTTAAGCCCAAAAATGTGTAGAGTTAAAATTGACACTTAATTTCGGTATACGTTCACAACAAAGCAACTTAGATTTTTCATTTTATTTTTTTCATGTTTGTTTGATCAAAGGAAATTTGATGAAATTTGATGAAATATGATTCGGAAATTTGCTGGTAATTTACAGCCAGATTAATGTTGAATTGACATATTAAGTGTTAAGAGTTTTAATCAGCATGCATGTTTGTCAACATAGAATTATTTCAATGTTTCACCTTATTACATTCGGATCTTTTAAATCGTTAGGCTGGAGGGTCCTCCCTGGGGCATAACCGTACACAATTCCATTCTTGAATATGGCATACACTGGTTGACAAATGCCTATATGCATGCCAAGCTGGAGACCCATTATCTTATACAGCAAGATATAACACAGTATAAACACAATATTGATATACAGCATTACATCTTAGATATTGTTACAGCAAGATATAACACAGTATAAACATAGAAATACTGCATTACATCTTATATATTATTACAGCAGGAAATTACACAGCATAAATATGATATTGATATACTGTAGCAATATCATCTCTGATATTGCTACAATAAGACATAATTAGAGCATGATACTTGAGCAGCAGAATGTTGGCATGATATTGTTACAGTACAGTAGTGTTGTTGCATGGTGTGGCTGAAGTGTTACATTGGGTTTGAGTCCCAGAAAAGTTATCTTTGTTTGGATGTAGATAGTGTTAATTTGTGCATCTATGAGTGACAAGAACTGATTCTGTCGAAGATCTGCTTTGAGAAAGCACTCTTCAGAATTCAATTAATTGATACGTTTCTAGTACAAAGCGGTACCTCATAATCCCTGTCGATAACATTTTCACCATTCATAACTATTTGTCCAAACACCCTGATTGTCACAGCATCAGTTTTATCCTCATCTCCAACCAGATGGCAGCATAACATATGGTTCACATAGCCACCACTAAACTTCTGTAATAACATTGCACAACAATAAAATCCATTGAATTATCAGCTGATGATTCTAATGTATAGTCGCTTTACAATTTTACAAGTTATAGTCTTTATAGCAGGATCGTTTACTTCTTAGTTTGATCCCATTATATGTTACAATAAAAACCAAAAAGGTTATCCCTTTTCTAACTTCCATTTTTTGTGGTTTTCTTTCATGTTTTATTTGTTTTGTTGTTTTTTTTTTTGTTTTTTGTTTTTGCTTTTTGTGTGTGTGTTTGTTTTAAGTGTCATCACATTGTGCATCAAACTGAATGTGTTGTGATTTCACAATAACACAATAAAGAATGTTATATAGGGACATAAGTGATAACCTCTATCATCAGTACAATGTCAATAGTATAAATAAGCAGAAACTGTACCTCTATTACTATATCACTTTGGTTCCATAAAGGTCTTATGTCTTGTAATATCTTCAGCACCCCTTGAGATGTATCTTTAACATCGATGAAAATATCTAGGATTTTGACATTCGAGGAGTTCATTTTTGATGACTGGAACCTGAATGTGTTGTCTTGCTGTATGAATTCAGATTCTATCTGATGATGAGGTGTGGAGTGTACTATACCTGCCCTTTGACGTTATCGTGAAGTAGATTTTTCAGGACAGAACTTTATATATATTCTATGGAAATGATCAAGATTGAGAGAAGGCCTTATTTCAATATGAAATGTAAATATTTCGCAATGTTATCTAGCACATACCAACATTGGTCAGTCTCATGACTTTCATAACTTGCCTGAGCGCGATGTGAACATCAAATACGCTATTTGCTGATATTGGGGTTATCAGGACACATGTGCAAGGTGTAGAATATTATATTTTATAGATTGAATATATTTTTATTTGACAAAGACAAAATAACAGAATATATATATTTAATTCAAACTAGCATCGGCTAATATTATGAAATATGCATTTATCTCTCAAAGTTTCAAATATATAAAATAAACATGGTTTAAGTGTCAATTTTAGACTAGAGTATGTTGCTATGGGAGTAATGGTTGCTATGTAACATTCACTTCAGAATTAGAATTTTTACACGCTAAGATTGGCAAGGTCATTGAGTGACTTTGTCTTTCACAAAAAAACATTTATATTGATCTATTACAGAGAGATTGAGAGAGTGAAAATAGAAGAAGAAAGAAAAAAAGAAACATGTTTTGCAGGTAGTGACTGGTGGGCAGATGTTTTGATTTTACAGAATGATGTTTAAACATATCCGATGTCATCATAATGACAGGTGCAAACACCATTTCATCCATATCCGTGATAACACCCGAGCTTTTAACTGATAATTTGATCTTAGGTTGATAAATAAAAGTGCCATATTTGTCTATCCCAATGGGCTCTGATAATGTGAACACCCTAAGAACGCATATTCATCATAATCTTTAAAAATTGTAGATCAATACCCATTGAACTTTGCACTATAGTAGCATTTTGTTTGATATCTTGTGCTTTTTCCTTTTCATTATCGTTATATGTGCACTGACACCTGGTGACAAAAATCAATCGATACGTAGTGCCCCCTGTTACATGAAAGATTTCTTTTAAAAAAATACTCTATAGTGTGCTGTGAGCACAGTGGAATCATGTATTTATTTCACACAAATCTTGATATTTGTGAGGATTCGTTTCTCATGTCAGTGCATTTTTGACACATGTGTGTTTTGAAACTTTCAATGAAAACTCATTGTCATATATTTCTTTCGTTTTTCTTTTTCTTTCTTTATTTCTATTCTCTTCCTCAAACTCTGTTAAATATTATCAAAATAAATATATTTTTTTGAAAGATAAAATCATTCAGGTCAAATATCGAATGGTATATTTTGAGTATTTTGATATTTGATTTCGCTCTACCTCCAAACGTGTTATTTAACTGTTTTCTTAAGATATTTGCCAAAACTTTGATACACATTATGGCAATGTTGTCATATTTAATGTTCTATCTAATGTTCTATTCATCGATATACTTTATAACCTGTGTAATCTGTTCTGATATTTTCACTCAAGTACTTTGCCATGATTATTACCGCCTTTATGATACAAAGTGGCTATGTCAATTAAAACGTATACAGAATGCAAATACCAGTATAATTTCTACGTCCCAAAAAAATTAAGTTCCCATGGCCAGGTACTTGGTACCAAAATACAGTGAGACAGACAATTTTTATAATTTCCCTAAAAATATAATTAAATTCAACCCAAATGCATATACCTTGCTCCAAATGTTTGATTTGCAATACGGAGCACATCTGATAATTGTGTGAGCACTTTGAAAGTCTCAGATAGTATTCGTTCTTTATCTTATGATGTATTGTGTGTTCAAAATTAAGAATGCCAATCATTGACAGAGTAATCAGATTCTGTAATGAAATATTCAAGTATGGCAAATCGTGCAATTGTCACTTAAAGGTTTTTATTCGTATTTTCACAGTTTCTACATTCCACGATAATGTCTTTGGAGTGCAAACTTAAAGTTAATCCTTTATGGTTGACGTTCTATACACTCTTGATTTGTGTGATTTATTGTGGCACAAATAAAATATAAACGTATAACTGGTGTCATTACACAAACATTCTACAGAATATAATTGAACAAATATTACAAATAAAATGATGTTAAAGAGATAGAAATATGGAATAAATTTGTTATGCTTATGAGTATATATCAAGCGAGTCTCAATATTCACTTTGTTACACCAGATATAAAAATGGAAGTGCATATATAGTTCATATATATAATCACCTGACATTAGACCTGATTAGATGTCACAGATACATAAGATATGTGTTTACCTCATGCTACCAGAAACTTGTCGTATCTGTCAGTGGCAGGACATTTCACAGTTTATATAGTTCGGAATGTAATACCATGGAGTACATGGGGAATCTTGAATTAAATGCACACTGTGTAAAAATAATATACAAGGTATGTGTTTATATTTGTTAAACTATATTATAAATGCCATTAGCCATTATTACCATGTGTTTTATCATTTCACAATCTCAATTAGACTATTTCATCTTCATGGCTTTTGTGAACTTGATAGAATATTGAACATATTATATTTTATTACAGAAAGAATATTTTAAAGATTAATTCCTCTGTTGATATTCAGATATATTGGAGAATGCTGCAATGTTGACTGAAGAACATAACAATCCAAAGCTCAATTATCGTCAACCCTCCAAGTACTGCATGTATTGAGATTAAACAGCTAACAATCCAAACACAAGGCAACCCAACATGGACATGGGCACGAGAAGCCAGGAGAGCACAGCCCATGAAGATGGCTTGTGCCTAGACATGACTGAAGAAAGCAAAGCCATAAACAAAGAGCCTGTGAAGCCGGGTGATAGCCTGTATCTAGAAATGGCCAAAGATGATATAGAGTACAGAGCATCATTAGATTATGGTGGCTACCCAATGTCATCAAACAGAGATCCAAATTGGATTGAGAGATTCCAACTTTTTTGTTTGAGACATTTTTCAACCAATAGAGAGGTGTCAATCAAGGTTCTTGTAATATTACTGCTCATAGGATATTTTGTGTACCTTGGGTTTGCTATAGACTACAACTATGATGCATCCATAGCTCTTATTGTTTGGACCAGTATTGTCGTGGTCATGATTGCTTATATAGTCATCAGAGATAGATATGGAAAGCCAATACACCGACACTTTATTGTTCCAATTTCCAATGTTCTTCATAAATACTGGCCTGTCTGCCAATGGTGAGTATGTACCTTACATTTAACCCTATTATAAAGTATATATTCGGGTTTATTTATCACTCCTAATTTAGTCATTATATATTAGAAATTTATATATTCTAATTGGTATTTGTATATTAGGTTTGTGTATCCAGTGTTAGCCATTGTGGTGTTGGTGTACTTGGTGTACATCATTCAGACCTTCAGACAGCTCCAGTCCCTGGCTGGAATGATCATCTTTATGTTTATTCCATTGATAACATGTAAATACCCAAGTCAGGTAAAATGCACTTTACCCTGTTTTCAGTTGGTGTATTTTCACTTTGCATTTCTAAGACTTTTACTTCTACTTCAACTGTCATAAGTCAAGTATATCAAAGATAACTGATGTTGTTAAGGAGTGTGGTTGATTGGCATTCATTCAGATACTTTTGCCTTTTATTATTATATTATAATTTTATTTGTAGATCAAATGGCGTCCAGTGATATGGGGGATGGCCTTGCAGTTCGCTTTGGGGGTAATTGTCCTCAGAACAAAGTCCGGCTATGACGCTGTCAATTTTCTCTCCACAGAAATCAACAAGTTTCTCATGTACTCACTAGAGGGTGCTGCTGTGGCTTTCGGCAATCCCTTTTTCGTTTTACATCCATTTTTCATGGTGGTATGTAACAGTTCAATAGATACCTTTGAATTAATATCATTACAAATATACCATGTATCACAATGAGTATCATCAAGGGGAATTCCTCAAGTGGGGTTTCTAAAATTCAAACAATACCTTGCATCATTTATTTGACTGGTATTAAAATCAGCCATGGCCCGTGGTGCAGTTATTTGGAATGCAATCTTATCAGAACCAATTGTTCTGGAATGGTCCAAAGGTTGTGAGTTCGATTCCTGGTTATGCCGATACTGCATACAATAGTGTTACAATTTCTCATATGAGCTGAGGCTCATGCCTGAACATTAAACCCGTTGTCCTTGTAAATCTGTGACTGGGTGGGTTGTCATGTCAAGGACCTGCGACATGACAATTCAGTGAGGCAGCACTATATCTGCTTCAAGTAGGTCTCATCATTAAATGACTGAAATAATGTTGAAATTAGTGTAAAACCCCAAACATACTAACAAACAAATAAAACGTATTAATATCAACCGTAATATGGCTTGAATAATGTCAGGTTTGCTTTACTGATCTTGTAGGTTGTGCCCCTGATTATCTACGTTGGAGCTGTGACGGCCATCCTATACTACCTGGGCATCATGCAGGCATTTGTACGCAAGATGGGTTATCTTATGAGGATAACACTGGCCACAACTGGTATAGAGTCTGTCAGCTTGGCACTCAATGTATTCCTCAGTGTGGTTAGTATTACATCCAAATAATTAGATTCTTTTATATATTTTCCCAGATATTATCATATAACAAATGGTAAGATAATCACACCAGAAACAATTAAAATCTCTCATTATTGAAGTCACCTTTATGATCAATGACAAATAACACCAGAAATAATAAAAATCTCTCAGTATTGAAGTCACTTTTGTGATCAATGACAAATAACACCAGAAACAATAAAAATCTCTCATAATAGAAGTCACCTTAGTGATCAATGACAAATAATGCCAAGAATATGAACGTGGTAAGGGCCTAATATGAACGGTCTGAATGCAGGGCAAGGTTCCCCTTTCACATCACAGTGTTGTTAACATCCCATATAAAGTCATCCTTCACTGTTCTTGTCATTTCAGGCAGAGACCATTCTCATTATGAAGCCATATATTCCAAAGTTAACCAAATCTGAGTTTCATTGTTTATTGGTTGGATCCCATGCAACGATTGCGGGATGGGCGTATGCTTTATTTGTTCTCATGGGGGTAAGTTCAGGAATGCCATCTATAATAATGCTAATGTGTGATTGAATATCTGTCATTATTGATTCAATGTTTGGTAAGCAACAAATGTGAATATCTAGAGAAACTGCATAATTTTTGTTCATTTTTTGGTCAGCCACGGGTGTGCATATCAAGAGAAACTGCGTGATTTAGAGAAAAAAAGAAATTAAGATTATTTAAAAAGAAAGATGATATCCAAGAAATACCAATTTCACATAATCAAAAGACTGATATTATAAAATGACAAAAACTATATGGCAGGTTGATGGTCAGCATTTGCTTACTGCAGCGGTTATGTCAGCACCTGCAGCTGTGGCAATTGGCAAACTCAACTTTCCAGAGACAGATATCTCACTCTTCAGGAGTGAGGACGATTTTCAAATGGAATCCACGTGTGTTTCTTGTGTGATTTTATATTTGAATTTCCTTTTCTTGACGTTATTCAGAATAAAAATATATTGTCTAAAAGTTATTTACTGTAAAAATTGTAAATATTCTATCATAGATAATGTATCAAATGCACAACTTACTGATAAGTAATAAATGCTTAATACAAGTGTAGATTCAAACCTATATTTGGAAAAGTACATTTCTTTCTTGATAGACCCTAAGAGGCAGACATCATTGTCTACTTTGGTTCTTGCTTATTCTGTCCTTTCTCACATGATAAAAGCCATTTTTGTAATTTACAATTTGGCTTAACTTGGCTTGACAGGGAGGAGAGTAATGCTATAGAGGCCATGGCAAATGGAGCATGGCAGGCAGCCAAGACAGTGGGGAACCTCCTGGTGCAGGTGATAGCTTTCATATCCATATGGAACTTCCTGGACGCCACCATAGCCTGGCTAGGGGCGAGAGTGGGCATTGAACTCAGCTTCCAGGTAAGGCATACAACACCAGTGGATCCATCCTTGCTTCCATGAATGAGACCCTCACATACATGCTGATTAAACTATATATATATATAAATATATAAATATATATATATATATATATATATATATATATATATATATATATATATATATATATATATATATATATATATATATATATATATATATATATATATATATATATATATATAAATATATATATATATATATATATATATATATATATATATATATATATATATATATATATATATATATATATATATATATATATATATATATATATATATATATATATATGAGAGAGAGAGTCCCATGATGCAAATACTGCTTTATTACAAAAAGACAAAAGGTGATACAGGTATTTGATGTTGTTACATTATGACTGTATAAAGCGATTTGGTCGTTTGGTGCGCAGAAAGATTAAGATGATAAACCAGGTGACACATTATTGTCATATGCAGGGTAGACATATTAATATCAACTATTGGTCAAAGGTTTGATGCACTCAATGTATGGGCCAAAGTATGTTGATAAGTTAAGCAACACGAATAGAAAGAAATATGGGTCAAACACCAAATGAGTGCATTGGACAATGCTAAAAAAAGGCATGATCCATCACCGAAATCAATTTTTGCAATGCTCTTTTTTTTCAGTTTTTTTCTCGAATTATATAGATAGATTATTTCTCAAGTTCTAGATCTCGAACTATTCGAGATTTGCCAATATAGCATTAGCATTATTGTGTTTATTCCTGATATTGACAGCTAAGCTGTGAACCACTGCTGACATGGCGGTATTCAGAAAGATCTGGCTGTCAACTCATTGCTGAAAGAATGTAAATAGATTTGATTTGTACTGGCAGTTGTACTGATTGGTCAGTATATGTGCCAGACACCTGGTTACAGTTTATGACCTAATGTTGGTCAGTTCAGATTTGATGATATTTTTGTGAGCAAGGCAAGTATTTTTGATTTCCAAATTTTGAATGAGATCAAAAAACAGGGCAATGGCCGCAGAGGTAATAATTAAATACTACCTGTGTAATGCAGACTAGTCTGACCCAGAAAGTGACCAATCAGTACAGCTGCCAGAACAAAGAAAAATCTATTTCGATTGGCATTCATTTTTCACCAATCAGTTTTAAGCCAATTCTTTATGAATAGTCATGACTTGAGACCGATCCGGTGCACCTAATTATGTTTGATGGTAGGGATTGATATAATAGAGAAGTCTATGGAGGGTAAAACACGTCCTGTTTAAGCCATTTTCAATCAAACTTAGCTTGTTGTTAAATCTTGAAATCGCTGGTCTTTATTTTCAGTTTCTGTCGGGTATCGGTGTATTTTTCAATAGTATATGATGTGTATTTTTTTCTAAATTAACGACTCATAAGCTGACTTTACAAATAATATTTCACGAATGTTAAGGATACATTTTGCTCTGATTTCCTTTAGAAATTGATCTTAAATCTATAAACTACTCTAATAGTGTTAATCGTGAACGTATTTTGATGATTGTGGACTCCATGAGCTCGTGTATATCGAAAACACATGGAAATAGGACTTATATTTTCAACGTTATGTCAAGGTCACTGGTAATGTTTTATCAAAGGTAGCTAACATAGGCCTACATTGAATCATGTATCATTTATAGATGTATCCCATACAGTAAAATCGCTATTGACTTACATGTGTGTATGTTATTTCTACTAATGGCAATTTCCCGCAGATTTCTATAATGTTATTCTTGATATTCTTTATATACAAAATGCCAGATAATCATAGATAGTGTTGTTGTGATGCAGGTGATCTTCTCTTACGTATTCATGCCATTGGCGTGGCTGGTGGGCATAGAGTGGCACGAGGCGGAGATAGTAGCTCCCGTGCTGGGGCTCAAACTCACGGCCAACGAGGTCCTGGCCTATCTTCAACTGGGAGGACTCAGGGCCAGGCAGGAAATATCAGTCAGTAGCATCGTATTCACTTAATGATAAAATCGCTCCATATGTGTAATCCTATAGGCATTTTCTGCCGGACAAATATTATCCTGATAAATAAATTACTTGTTCAATGGTTGAAATATTTATTTTTTTGAAACACCATACTACCATGGAAATTAATCATAATAATAATGATATGTGCATTATTTTTAAAATAAATATCGAATCTATGAATTGATAAAGTTCAATATAAATGTTTGTTTCTGTTTATGTATTGGCAGGACAAGGCCTCAGCTCTGACAACATATGCGATATGTGGCTTCTCCAGCTTTGGGACTCTGGCCATGTTCCTCGGGGTTTGGAGCACGGTGGATCCTAAACGTGTCAAGCTTGTTGGCCAACTCATTCCAAGGATATACATGAACACCAACATAGCCTGCTTCCTGACGGCCTGCGTAGCAGGTATGCCTTGATATGTGTCTATATGAAGGGGAGACAATGGCCGGATAAATGAAATCTAACACATTGCTGATATAAGATGGGTTTCTTTTAGTTATTAAGGGCCAAAGAGTGACTGTTTGGATAAACTCATTTTCATATTATTCAACAGTAATTCTTGACTGTTACCGTTCCATATGAACCCAATGATGGCTCCATTCCCATTCAGGAATGACACAGTATTTATTGTAATGATGTTGGACAGTTGCTACAAATGTTGACTAGACCTCAGTGTCGTATTCCTACAAAAAATGTGAACATCACAGTGTCGTTCAAACTGTTCTGGAAATCGACAAAAAAATATTTAATTCGGACACATTTTTTGTTTACTTGCAGGAATTCTCTACGATGAAGAATTAATCACAGGTCTTGTAACACCAAAGGAACCTCCTCTCATCAATCTAACAGCTGTCTTAGGTCTGCTCCCAGGTTACAAGGAGTTATTTGCGTTGGTTGGCCTATGATAGGTATTCCCCATCCAAGGAAGCCTAATATATGTACTATCTCCACCAATGTTATCTTCACAATTTTCGGAATAATCATACCAAGATAACTGGCATGATCTATGAGAGGGAATTTAATTTCCTTCCTCTAAGATTGAGCAGTCTGGAACACGTTTGATGGATATGAAGGTTTCCCCATCGTTTGGAGTGACTAAAAATGTACCGTGTCCCTGTACAATAGCGTCATTGAGAGGAACAATATAAAATGATTACATTCTGTACAAATACAACATATCTAGTCGTCATTTCTATTATTTTAAATAATGATGTCAAATTGTGATGCAACATGTGTGAAATGATATTTATTTCATCATATCATTCAAAGAAATGGAATTTTTAATTACTCTATTCCTATTTCAATCGCCCATGAAAGCAACACCTAATGTAGATTGTTAACCCATCGGTGGTTCAACATATCTTTGAAATTATGCCTCTGTATCACATTCGCTATGTTACAGACAACATTTAAATCTGATTTCTCATATTTTGAGGAATGAAAAAATGCATTTGATGTGTGCTTAACAAATTCCTTATGTGTACATAATACACATCAGATCTGTATTTGTATTAATAAAATGTGCAATAAAATCCTCAATATGCACAAAGGACTATTTTAAAATCATTTGTTTCAGAAATATTTATGATTCAGTTCGCTTTTCATGTACACTTCTCAAATTCCCCTTCCGACAGACATTTTCTCCTTGCCGCAGTGTTTTAGTGGTGGGGATAAGTTTACACAGCTTAAACACTTTTACCTCCTCTTCATCCACAATTACTTGTAAATCGATGTTTGTGTAAATAGAAATATGAAGGCCTGGAATATAAATCGACCATGGACCTGTCTTTAGGTTAAAAGTTGAGTGAAACCAATCCAATTTTGCGCTAAAGAGCGCGGCACCATGGCACAAGCGTGCTACACACTACAAGGGTCGGGTAAAGGTCCTTAGGTTCAAATGGCCATCTCGTCGAAGGCTTCGTGAGCCTGTAGAATTACTGACAAACATGCATCCAACCGTACAAGTAAGTCTGGTGTATATGTTTTCGTCACTCTGTACGTGGTATATATTTGGCGCCATGGCGCTGTGGCACCGCGTCATTTGGCGTAGAATGGGAGTGAGCTTCAAGAATGTTCACCTGTGCGCGTCCAAAATGTGTCATAAAATGTGTACACTCTAAGGCATCACTTTAAGCAACAGAGGACGACACTAACCAGAGCACAAGAGAGAGCTGAAGCAATTCTAAACGCCAGATACTGTTTGGTTTGCATTTAGATAGTACAGTAAGACGAAATTAGACTTAATTGTTATTAACAGCGCAATGTTAATTGATAAATGATAATTGTTGTTAATAATTCTTAAACAGTTGATAATTCTTTGTATTTCTTTATTAATATATAAAACAAAATCCATTTTGTCAAATATCTCGTCTTCACTCGTATATATAATTGACAAATGTCACTCAAAAAGAATCAATACTTAAATTGTTAGGCCCTTAAGCGATTTTGAGGCATATGCCATCCAAGTGGCCGCAATGTGTTTAATACTTTCTTAAAGTTTTGTTACCATTACCGCAAATGAGCAAAGGTGTGCGGATGCATCCGCCGGTATCCCCCCATTCAAGACTGTCATTTTGAAAATGCTATTTTCTCTTAAGGAATTGATAACACGTTATTATTAACTTATACAATACCAAATAATTAACTTAAGTACATTAACATAATAAGGATAAACAAGAGGCAAACACATGCTAAGTAAAGTATTTTGTACAGGTCATATGCTTGGTGTATTTTGCTTGATATTTGTGAGAAAGCTTGTTTGTATCACAGTTTCGTGACCACATATCATTTAATACTCCAAACTGTGCAAAATTGTCTGTGACCTCTGTGATTTCACGAAAACTTTAAGGTTCAATAGAAATTGCTATAACACAAAAGAGCTGGGGGACAGAGCGGAGAGGTCGTCCAAAAATCTACATGTATATGGTGTGCGATATCATGTGGTAGTATAAAATACATCCTCTGGGTTCAGTTTCGTGTATTTTTAGAAATATGCTATTGGCAAATGCACATCTAGCAGGTAATTGCAGAGGTATGTGATATTTTACCCCACCTGGCCATACATAAAAAACCAAATAATAATATGTTATGCAACTTGCTCCCATATCCTGGATCAAAGCCTGTGTCCAGCGCTTTTATTTTGTCCATATAATCGCAGGGATTATTATGTGTTTGCAGGTTATAATGTATATTTCTATTTAAGATAAATAACGTTTTAGAAATTAAAAAATAAATTTAAATCTTTTGTCGTTGAAAAATTTTAAAAAAAACTTGTATTAACTTATGTATGATGTCCGCTCATTCACTTTTTTGCACTTATCGACACTATAATTCTATTTTTAAGATCAAAATAAACCTTAATATCTTTTTGAAAAATGACATACATTGTTCATCATATTTAATTTACGACTCAGGTAGAACTCAATTACGGCAATAGGCTTCAAAAATACCATGTTACTTTCAATTGAGTTCTCTTAGTTGGGAAACTTCAATATCATGGACAATGTATCGTGCTGCCAGGAACAGTGGATTTCAAGTTTATTTTGATGATGACTATGGGATAAATAGTCGTGTCAACCTGTTTGATTGAAGGTGGGCAGGAGAGGTTGAGGAATTTTGAACTCTATCACAGTCTTAAATTTGGAAAGTAATTATAGAGGTAGATAGGAATCTCTATCTAGCTATGCAGATTGTGGTCATTATTCCCAGGTCCAAATCAGAGGAACATGGGTACAGGGCTAATATATTAACCTATAAGTTTCTATCAAGCGTCACTCATTATTCATACATATAGTATAATGTACCATTGATCAATTGAAGTAATCCTTAGAAATATATTAAAAATATGGGCAACACATAAACAGTTAAGGATATATTCTACTCTATTCTGTTAACATTGCATATCATGCATGTATTTTTCTATCTGTATAATTAATATTGACAAGACGATAGGAAACCTCTCAAAGGTTCACTTATTTGTGGCAGCACTGCTGCGCTATACAAGACCATACATAGCACTATATATGTACAGTGCACTCTCCAGCATGGCATGCTTGGCCATATATATACATCGTCCTTTTGTTATAAAGTTTCAATGCATTCTTTGCATTTATTCCATATCCACGTTATTAACATTGGGCTTTGAGCTATCATTGTGATTGTCTTCGTGCGAGTGCAATTCGCTGATTGTTTTCACGGTAATTTCACTTTTTGAGTTCACGTTTCCTTGGTGATCATGCGATTCAATCTTCTCAGATTTCTGTCGCCTTCCTGACACATAGAACACCACCCCCAAGCATATCGCCACCAACCCAGCAACTAAGATTATTGGCCCAAAAACAAGCTGAGTGGTATTTTTTGAGTCCTTGGAAGCAGCAAATATTATCATGACCAGTCCGATGATGGTGGCAATCGCTCCAGCTATTAAGATCAGAACTCCTTGGGATATTTTCTTATCTGCAGGATCTACCACCTCAGGATGCTCCTTCTTATTAGGCCTATTCCGAATGACCCTTACAAATCTAGGCATTGTCTCCAATGTTGTGTTTCCCACTCACAATATTCTCAAGGTTATATATTACTGATGTTTCAGTGATGTGACAGATATGATTTGTCCATCCTGTCCTTGGTGTTGTTATTTGAATGACAATATTGAAGATATTGAACTTTTTGATCACTGAGCTCTTTATATAATACTCTGACTTTGGTTTCGACACCTAATCAACACCTGTAAAACAATGAAAATAAGGCAAGTTTTAAAATCAACGTAAGAAAAATTATACTAATCTTACTAATATAAACAAATTTATACTAATACCTACAAAATAAACTAATATAATTAAAAGATATACTAAAACAAAAAAAAGTTTACTTATACAAACAAAATTATACTAATATATACAAGATCACACAAAAAGAAACAAAAGGTTCGTAATAGAAACAAAATATTATAGAAACAAAATATTACTAATAGAAACAAAATATTATAATCAAAACAAATTGTTACTGATGGAAATAAAATCAACATAACAAAAATCAGAGTCATATAAACAAAGTAGTGTGTGATGAATGAAATATATCACAATATAAATGCGAGAAATTAAAAACAAAATAAAAAAAATCAACATTTATAGAAACATTGTTTTATTTTCTGCTTGACATGAATTCTCAAATTCTATATTATGCATCGACGTTGTCTAGGGCAAAACAATCAGGCATTTGAAAATTTGATGAACAGGACGATTCATGTTACTATTTTCTATCTTCTCTAACAGTTTGCTCTACACAGATATAATACCTATAATTATATATTATAACCTTGTGTACATTTTCATATTTAATTGTGTATTTTCAGTTTTGGGACAGCCGCCATCGATGCCATCTTCATCTTATATTTCTGAACATGGGAAGAACATCTTATATTTCTGGCCATGGGAAGAGGATTAAAGCGCACACTATATCTACCATAAGACAGAGGGCACTCGACTGTGCTTCACTTTGCCCTTTCTCAAGTATGCTCTGGTTCCGCACTCAATGAATTGGCTTGATATTGTCATGGAATTATATCTATTGCACATAGCCGCGATATATATAACATTATCCATATATCAGTAACTTGTATCAATGGTATCTTATGAGTAGATACTGTATTATCATTCCAATAGAGAATCATCCCAATAGACTACCAACACATGAGCTTTAATATATATTATAATTCGGTACTTTGATGTTCCATAAATCATATAAAGAATATAGATATGGACCGGAAATATTCAAGTGCATAACGATAAAACCATATAGTTGAAGAGACCATTGCTGCCAAGGTTGTCTATAAGGTTGCATAGGTTTAGGCGTCCAAACATTAAACTGCCAAAAACATGGAATGTTACTGTGGGAATGAAGCAAATCATTTATTTGGAAACCATGTTTTCTGAATAATAAAACATTCGCAAGGATACATTCACATGTCTGAATCTTGATAGAAGTATGTAATATAAGAAATATTACAAAACTAGATGTTAGTCACTTCCAATTAAAGCAAGAGAGAAAATCGAGAAAATGCTAATGTATTAATGACATGTTGACACTTTATATCTTATATTTCCACAGAACTTCGATCGTGGATCATTAGACATTGGAGTAATTATTATAATTACATATTATTCTATAATTTATTATACAATTCTTGAATCTTTAATTATGCATATATTTGGACATTTCCCACATGATTACAATGTTCTGGGAATGAATAGGAATACAGGTTAATCTTGTTTATTTTCGTAATGGTGGTGAGTTTAACTGCATGAAGATAGGATATATTGAACTATCAGTCACCATCAATACACCATGACGAGCCATGGAATGCTTATTTGACCTCCAAGTGATCAATTGTGCAAACACACAACCACGCTTTGAGGTCATACACGTGTTCATGCACGTATAATCCGGACAGTAAAGTAGCACAGGATAAGATTATTCGATATCGCAGGTTATAAAAAATGACTGTCCAACATTATATATCTCTTCTGATAATAGTGCATTTATTTGTTAGCGTTAAATTTGATCAAATATGTAATCATTGATTAATGTAATAGGATTGAGATAAGATTATGCCAAGTCCTTTCCTGTCCAAGATTTTTTTAAATTCAAATACAGTCTTGAATGTTTAAATCTGGAGAGATTGCTGACAAAAATGCACAATAATGGTTGAGTAAGTTTGATTTGATTTTGTTTATTATAATGGCAATATTTATTTTTGATAATAAAATTTCGATAAAAATGGTTCGGGCTAACCATGTTTTTTATGAAAGTTCTGTTCATTTGAGATATAATTTCAGCAGTTTCACTTTATATTCTAAACAACTTACTTTCATAGTAATGAGAAAACATATTGGTATAAATTAATTCTGTGAGAGGCTTGGAAACATCACTGAATGAGAAGAACTGGATATCATATGTTGAATATTGTTATAAAAACATCGCTGATAGAGAGAAACTACATGTTTTACATTGAATATAGAGATGAAGAAACTAATATAGAAGAAGTACATGATATTGCCTTGAGCAACGTTAGGATAAGTTGTGGCTAAACAGCAATGAAAGGTTTCTAACTTTAAAATCAATCATCTGAGACTCCGATTTATCAAAATATACAACTCAACTTAGCAAACAGGAAATTATGGTAAGGAATTCGATATCATATAACTTTTTTTTAAAATCTGTTTGTAATAACGACCTTGTGTTAAGTTTTATCTCAGGTCAGATCAAACTCAGCTTCTTGGACCTAATGCCACACCCTTTATAACGACCAACTGCGGATTGTCTCTTTGATATCCAATGAATCACCCTTATATATATATTTTTCAAACATATGAGTAAATGTAAGACACCAACATATTTCATGTTGTGAATATTCCTTTGACTTTTGATGATTTATGTACAAATATGTATCCAATGTAACGTTGTAAGGATTGAAATAAATGATAAAGTGATGATTGATTTTATGTCAATTACTACCAGAAGCGACTTCCTGACCAAGATGATTAAGGTAATTTACAGTATGATTACGTTTACAAGTCTATAAGATAGAGGTAGTGATAGAAGTGATTAATTAGTGAATAGTTATTACTATGGGATACCTTGGTCCAAATATATGATTTGGCAAAATAAGATACAATTTCATAGATACATTTCACTTAAGGTCATATATTAGCTCAGTTTGATCTAAATGCAGCCATATTATTCTTGTTGCCTGATCGTTAACACCAAATATTATTGTGATTCGGAAGGTTTGTGCCAAGCAAGGCTATCATGGCCATATGTTGATATTTCCATATCAATAGTTTTATCAAGAATTAAGTTATTTATTTTTAGGTATTGTCACATCTGTTAAAGTGGTCGACGTTTTAAGAAAAGGTCCACTGGTTGTGATAAAAATCAACACAAAGATATTTGTGGCATTAAATCAAAAAGCTCATGTAAAATTCAATTGCAAATACCTTGACCAAAAAGATCACTGTAAAATTTTAGCATATAACAAACCTCTGTACTTTCAAAAAGCACGTTAGTCAGTGTTTTCTAACAGTTAAAACAGTTGAAAATATACATGTATGTTTGTAATCATATTCTGTGAAATATAAATTGCCTAAGCAATAATCAAACATCTCAGGAAAATAATACACTTCTGAAAGACGGTTATAGGTTGCGATAGCATTCTCCAATAAATTAAGTGTCTATGTACAATATGTAAGCATACATGCACAGTATAACTGAGAAGCCTCAATTATTTAGTGTATGCATACCTTGTTCATTGAATTATAACAGGAGTGGGATAATCCTGTCCAATATTATATAATTGCACAAAATAGACTAGAAATGGGCAGTGAATTTCAAAATGGGCGATTTATATATGGTGCATGATTGTTGATCAATAAAGCACTGGCGTTGAATCCATGCAATTGTCAGTTTGTGAACTTTAATTGTATTTATATACATCCTGTCTCAACTATATCATGATAAGCCGAGGGTGAAAGAATTTCCATTATCAGAATGTCATATCTGCGAGGATTTGCTGACTGACGTAGAGAGTTCCTCGGAGGAGTTATTGAGGGCACGTGCAGCAGGGTCCTTGTTATGGGTTTGGAAGATGACCTTTTTCCGGTAGTATATGCCGTATACAGAGCCCCCAATGAGCACCAGAAGCAGACCAGTCAGGGCGGTTGCAATGCCCATCACGTACTTGTAGTTTGTCCAGGACTTCTCTGATCTTGATCCAAAGAATGCCCACATGCAACCAAACATGATGAAAATGAAGCCCAAGAAAAGGATGCGCGCGCCTTTGGAGAGGTTGGTCTCCACGCTGTCTAGGCCGGGCGGGATCCCGTGGGACATCTGGGCGACATTCCGCCGCTTGATGGGCAAAAACACAGGCATGGCGACTGACACGATCACACGATCTGCAAAATCACCCATAGGAGAATTAATATAATTTGTTTTCCATCAAATATATTAATATATAATACAATATATAATCTAATGGTGCCTTTTCATTTGAAATAATGAGTTACGTGATCAGTTTGAGTTCTTTTGGTGGAACGCTGTCTTTGATACTCAAATCTTGTTTGATCTTGTGTATACTATTTGGCCGGAGTTTGACTGGTCAAATATCGCCTGCAGAAGGCAAGTAATAGAAGGAAAACCAACACGCATGATGACCAGACGGAAAAACCTATTCCTAATGATTTTGAAGCTTATTAAATCAACGCATTTATATTTCTTCTTGCTCTTTATTCATTCATGGTGAGAGAAATCTAGTTGATGTGTTAATGCGTATCATGGAGAGGGGACATCAATAATTGTGTTTGGGTGCTTTACCTGAACAAAGTGGCAGTAATCGAATATGTTCTCTTTGTCCTATTGAATTTTTGTGGAACGTGTGTTTACTCGATTTTACCAAAACAAGTATATTATACTACAAACGGTCCAAATATGTCCATTGCTTTTTGTTTCTTGTATTTCTTTTTGACAAGAATGGAATATTCTATATTTAAATTTAAATAAAACAATAGATATAATTAGGACATTGGAATTGGTGCGGATTTTTCTATTTTGGAAAGTCATTTATCAGCTCTACTTGCATCATTTCAAACTATATGAATTAATATTGATTGGCTAGATAAAAGAATTGTGTCTATTCAGGCCATATCTGATACATGGAAAATTTTAAAATATTCTATCACCATTTAAGATAAACATTATTTTCTTCTTGAATAAAGAAATGAATAAACCTGAAATTTCAAACATTACTTGTGTAATATTTTTTCTCATTACGTCATCATAGCTGACTCACCTTATAAACGGATATGGCCGAAGTAGGAGACAGGAAGTAGATATTGCTCAGATAACATCGCCGTTCCATGAAGATCAGCTTTGAATCCTCCCTGTCTTATTCCACTCCGCTTGCCTCTAGGCATCACCTACCACTGTAGTGTCAATTCGGCTTCCTTGTCTTTATCATTTCTATTTTCTTTTTATATTGAATGTTCCAGCACTTTTTGTGGCGCGATATATCCCTCATATAAATGCAAACGATCGGTTATGTTCGAAACACCAAAAGCAATGCGGTTGAGCTTCTGTGACAGCTGTGGTTTACTCAATACTGCAAAGGGCTTGTGTGCGTATCACCGGAGCGCTTAGTACCAGGCCTGCCTATTTCCAAATAAATCTATTTTGTCCCCAGCCATCCTTCTCTTAATTAGTTTGATCTGTTGCACAATGTTATTGGTAAGAATCTGGCGGGTTAATCTCAAAATCAATCAGCTTATATTGACACAGCACAAGTTATTAATGCTACACCTTGCAACCATCTTGAGGTGAGGTGTTTCGTTGATCTCTTGAGTTGAAAATGATATATGTGTTAAATATGTGAAGAATATTTACTTGTAAAAAAGAACAGTCTTTAATTTATATATATATATATATATATATATATATATATATATATATATATATATATATATATATATATATATATATATATATATATAAACAAAATAAAACAGTATATACTTATAGGTATAACACCAAAGAAAAACGTGATATGTTCTGTGAATCAAACGTTTTATGCAATCTCAAATGATAATTTTTTTAAAGTTCAGTGCATTTCATTGACGAACTTCTTAAATTCTTATGGGCATCTTTTTGAGGATCTTTAGGCAGGCAATTGCGCAATTGTAACTATTCACATTGAGAAATATACTAAACTATTAGCTATCTCCAAACCAAATGATAAGAACAGGTCTGAACTCAGCCATGTGTCTATTCATAATATTAACATATCATAATAGATATTGTGTAACACTCAGTACAGAATTGAAACTTGAAATTGTAAAATTGAATCATGAATAAACCTCGGATTAGGTAGGAACCTGGGGTAAGCATGTTGAATGGAAATAGAGGCATAAAGGAAAATGACCACATTGCATTTCACATGTCAGTCTTAAGTGATACAGGCGAAATCACCATGAGGCAGACCATAGAGAAAATATAGATATACTTTCTCTATGGCAGACTTATAGATATGGTGTATGCTTCACATTATCAAAGATTGGTCATGGCTGACGTACATCATCTTGCATTCATAGAGTCAATGGAGAAACATGTTGCATTTATGTTCCAACCTGTTCTTCAGTAGAATGATTTCTTTGTAGTCCTTATGATAAGAGCACAACCAATACCTCAACAGAGCACTGCAATCAACATGTATACCACACGAGGTGTTTACCAAAGTTGAGGTCTAACCCTGCAATCGCTATATATTCATACTCGTTTATATTGCATGTTCCTCAAGGGAGACCATCTCACCTTCAATGCCAGTTTTCCTTTAGTGAAATGTGAAACTTTGATGAGATTCTTAATTTGACATAGCTCATGATGTAACATGCATCACTATCATCTTCTTACAATGTAAATGATTTTCATTTTTGTACCTAATATTCGTGTATTTTTGAGACATAACTAATATATCTAAAGTGTGGGACCTGTCATTAATAAGTTGTTCACGTCATGTCAAATGATGATTAGTATAACGTTCCGTGCTTATACTCAACTTATATAACAACAATCCGACTGGGATGATGGTGACACTGTTCCGAGGATGTTGTGCATACACGAATCTACACAACACAGTTATATGTACGCGCAATATACTGTATAATATTATTACGCTCAAATCAAAAGTGCAAAGGCTATACATATATTTATATGCCAAGACATGTATTTGATATTTAATAGTATATAACTGGTAATATATCAAGAAATGATACCAACCTTAAAACCATCCGCCTATCAGGAATAGACATACTGTTAACTTTTTTCAGTAAGAGTGTAAAATAAGCTGAACTCCAGACAGAGCTTGGCTTTTAAAAAGAAGTCCCTTTGAAGGTCAGTAAACACACAGAGAATTAATAGCAGCGTTCCATATATAAACTAAATTGGCAAGATGTCGGTCTCTCCCGGGGGGTGACAGATACCCCGCAGTTACTGATGCATGGTGGCAAGTCTTGCGGAACAAAGAGGAAGGCTTGAATTGGTTATTTTTACAAGACAACAATAGACACAATTGGGGAAGATTTAATACTTAATAAGTATATGAAAAGAATAAATAGGACAGTTTTAAAATTAGGTTTCCTTCTGAAAACAATCAGATGGCTGAGGCCAGAGATTGGTGGATGATCGACTGATTTACACATGTGACACAGGCTATGTGGTTGAACATTTTGACGACAGATCAGCCCAGCCTTTCCTAAGTTTGAATATAAACACATGTTTACTTAGTACATATTATATATATATAAAGAAACCAGAGTAATTGGGAAACTGTATAAACTAAAAATAAAGTAAAAATTTACCCGAGTGTAAAACACATTGGGAAAATATCCTGGGGGCAAGAATATTTCGGTACATAAAACGCAATGAAATGTAATGTGTAATATTTCAGTATACAGACACAGTGATTTAAACATCAACGTCTGTTTTCATATTTCATATTTCGCTTTATTCATATATATAAACAGTCAAAGGGTTAATTCAAGTCTATCAATTCTTATTCGGTTTATTTTTATTTCAAAGTCATTTTATGTTACTACTTATCCGGGTGATATTTTCTGTTAGACAATCAGAATGATCAAAATTGGTTCAATGTCACATACCGGGGTCACAGATGGCTTAAAATATATGGAAAGGAGCAAAAAGTTGGTATGGGAGAGCTGGTTCCTGTATATTTTCTATTTATATGTGCTCAGCTCTGTAATTATGTCATGAACGGGCATAAATTGGCCTATTCTGACCCAATCAATGAAGAGGGGGCCATGCCGCTCTTTTAAAAAATATTAAAAATTCTGGTCATTAATCTGGCCATTCACTGAAAGGCTTCCTCCAATCTTTCAATCAGTAGATTGTGGGTTGCTATACTGTCCCTTTGAAAACAACACACCGAAATTAAAATTAAATTAAATAAAATTAAAATCGGAAATGCACAAAAAACTCACGATGGTCATCCCATGCAGGATAGGGCTTCTACCAATCTAGTCCTAATTTAACCAGTCAGAAAAGTCATTGGTAAACCAATCAGAGCGGCTTTAACATAAATAACTCTCGACCCTGAAGCTTTCATCTGGACTTGGTCTAATCAGAGGTTTGTATGTTCCAGGAAACAAAAAAAACAGTGACTCTAATAAATCCTTTTAGCACGAGAAAATGGATACTCTAGATGTTCTTAGTTTACTTAAAGGGGAAAGAAACCGTCACAAATTGTTGACTGGCAATTTAAATTTCATTAAAATAAACATATATATAACATGAAAAGAAGATTTTGAGATATCGTTTTAGAAATGTTTCTGTGGTCATATTTTCTGAACTTTTGGTGGCATCCATCTTGTCAAGGTAGCACCAACCAATCAGTATCAAGTTATAAATTAATTGCAAAGTGCAGCACAAATGTGGTTAAATATATGTATTAGTATCATTGTTTACCACAAACACAGTACATATTTTTATCTAGGTCACTTGGCCATTTTAGGAAAGGTGTTATGCCTTCACACATGTGACAAAAGCCGGCCATTTTAACAGATAGACAATTAATCGCACTTTTATATGGTACAAGTTTAAGGCTCATAAAATGTGAATTTTGTTGACTGTTTTATGAAAAAAATATATCATACAATGTAAAGTTATTTATATCAAACTATTTCAAACATGCTTTTATGGCAGCCATGACACTTTCGTCCCCTTTTGCTGATCACAGGAAGTAATAAAAGAAAGGTCCATAATTTTTCCCATTCAAAGTACAGAACATGCACATTTAACTCAAAGCCATTCAAAGATCTTTATATTCTATCTTCTTTTATTAGTTGTCATGCTCTATTTATCACGTCCTTAAATTGATTCCGAAATTAATTGGTTTCAGGACTGAATAATCATATTCAATATATCTATTATAGCAATAAATGAGATCACAATGGGCGTTCCATTTTTGGATCTTAGACTGTCTATTTTACAGATTTAATACGGTAATTTAGCCAGAACACGAAAAATATACACATAACGTAGTTCAGTCAATAGATATTGATTTAAAGTGTTTAATAGACGATGATAATATCATGTATGATTCTATGAGAAGACAGTTTGTGCTCTGTTTTTAACGATTTTAAGATAAGATTTATCATGATAAAATTATTTGTTGATTAAGATAATGGCGAAGGTTAATTTCATGACATTGTTTTAAATGAATCAACATTTAGATAATGTAAAATGGTCTTAAGTATAATCATTTCATAATGATAGATTTCATTTTGGTATAACCTGAGAGTAATTATATTGCTCTCAGGTATAACAAACTTGGGATATGTAGAAAAAAATGTAATGGTGTTTTTACGAACCCTTTATCAAGAACGGAACACTACGGGCAGTTAGATTAAAACCCACAAGCTGCTGTCATCCACTTGTGTTTCCATCACTCTACAAACTGTGCTAGTGCTCGTGGGGCCAGACAGAAGATCTCGAGTAGCGGCAAACAAAAAATTATGTCATCGGCCGAAGAAGCCCTTTTCAGCCAGACACAAATCAAGCCGGATACAAATCAAGCCAGACACAAATCAAGCCAGTGATATAATGCATTCACAGCTATACCCTATTCAACTTTTAATCCCCTGCCGTATTGCCGTATTGTCATTCTCATACCAAAGGTTTTTTTTTATCAAAGAATTATCTGAATTTACAAAACATTCAAGACATTGTGACATTTCTTGGACAGAAAATAGTTATGTAGTAATTTCAAGCTTGAAGTAAATGTAGGACACATTAAATAAATAACATACAACTTACCAGGTGACTTACAAAATACTCTGTATCTAACGTTTTAATGGCTTTATAATTAAATGTTTTTTTGCTTGCCATTGTCTATGCTGAGTATGAAGCATCTAGCATTTGAACATTAATATGTCCTTCATCACTCAAAGATAAATGTGTAAAATGTCATCAGATGACTAATTATTCATCTTATTCGTTGTTTTACAAGTGAAAAATATCTTGAATTATTATTTTGTCCAAGTCAATCACCTCGGGGAGCAGCTATTTTCTTGACTTTAGTGATGCTTATTTGTGTCACCAGATTGACAATCGTATTGTAGACAAATAGATCAAGTAGTTCAACAAGTGTTATGATACTTCCTCCTAATAAAAGGCCCATAAAACCGCCAATGTCACCTGAAAATTATAACAAGAAATTTTTTTTTAAAGAATTTGTATACAGTTTCCTTTATGAAAATGATATTTATATTTTCTCATTATTTTGAAGTTGTAAATTATAGACGTCATTGATTAGCAGAATGCTGGACAATATGAGCATTTACCAGCATGTGACTATATAAGCGTGGGACTAAATGAGCTTCAGATGTTATGAGCGGAGTCCGTGCACATTTCCTTCTTTCAGTAGTTTGCAAACCTGCTCGGAAACTAAGATCACGACAGTACGAATCGAATGCATCTACATAAATTATTATAACTGACGCGAACACATTAGCCCTCGTCGTCTCTGAGCAATAATAGGACACAGTATGTTATAATATAGTCTATATTATAACATATATTTATTACTGTTCTAAGAGCTGTATTCCAAAAAAATATATCGCATCAATATTCTCAAAGTATTATGAGAGATATGTGGATTTAAATCGAATTTTAGTATTATTGCCCACCATCATGTGTCAGCATCTTAAGGGGATTAACGTATATTTGGATTAACTAATGCCTCAGTCATATTTGTGTCGGGCGCCGGCCGGGAAGTAAACATCGGCCGGCCCCATAGGGTCCCGGGCGACGGGGAATTTATCAGGGATAATCTGATATATCCATAGCTGGGATAATCTGATATATCCATAGCTGGGATAATCTGATATATCCATAGCTGGGATAATCTGATATATCCATAGCTGGGATAATCTGATATATCCATAGCTGGGATAATCTGATATATCCATAGCTGGGATAATCTGATATATCCATAGCTGGGATAATCTGATATATCCATAGCTGGGATAATCTTATATATCCATAGCTGGGATAATCTGATATATCCATAGCTGGGATAATCTGATATATCCATAGCTCGGATAATCTTATATATTCATAGCTGGGATAATCTGATATATCCATAGCTCGGATAATCTTATATATCCATAGCTGGGATAATCTTATATATCCATAGCTGGGATAATCTTATATATCCATAGCTCGGATAATCTTATATATTCATAGCTGGGATAATCTTATATATCCATAGCTGGGATAATCTGATATATCCATAGCTGGGATAATCTGATATATCCATATCTGGGATAATCTGATATATCCATAGCTCGGATAATCCTATACACCATAGCTGGGATAATCTGATATATCCATATCTGGGATAATCTGATATATCCATAGCTCGGATAATCTTATATATTCATAGCTGGGATAATCTGATATATCCATAGCTGGGATAATCTGATATATCCATAGCTGTAATTAGATACATGCCACGGCGTGTGCAAGATGACACAGACGACTGCGGAATATCCTAAAAACGTCTTTATCATATGGCAGATATCTGGAGATATCCCGAAGACGTCTGTATCATATGGCAGATATCTGGAGATATCCCGAAGACGTCTGGTAAATGAAACATATGTCTGTAGGATATCATAGGGAGCCCGAGTCCTTAGGATTATCTGACGATGGTCTGGGTGCACTTAAAATAACAAAAAAATCATATTTTCACTGTACAATGCCACCGGCAGCCCAAAGATAATCTTAAGATATGACTGCGAAACACTCTGCCGTGTACTTTAAGATGATGTCCCGTGATAAAACATTTATGTTGCAACTAAAAGTTCCTGATGACCCGTGCGACGTCTTAAAATTGCCTAATTATGGTCGATGATCTCTCGGTGCGCTCATGGTACCCTGGCTTGCAACTGAACCGGACATCTTAACTGAAATCGGCGCAAATATGACTGGGGTATGACGGCCGCCATGTTTTGGCTACCTGTGTCAGAAATGAACACTACAGGTGGGAATGCATTCTTCGCTGTCCCCTATTTAACTTTTTACTCTCCCATTCTCGTGCCACACCAACGACGTTTCTTTCAAAGTTTGATATTTTCTCTTTAGGGAATAACATGTCATGCTTAGTATTTGAAAAAAAAGATATATAATAAATATAGAAGTACACCCACCCATTAAACCAGCTGTGTCATAAGCTGTTTGCTGTCTTACGATTGTAATATCCAAGTTTGAAAAGTAGACGTCAAGAAATATAATATTTTGTCTGAAATTACATTAACATATACAAATATATCATACATTTTATATGTAATTTATTTTTGGTTCTTCATGTATTATTTTATCATAAGATTAAAGCAAAATCGGTTTACATTTTTTATACCAGAATCAAATCGACTTACTTTATAAAGTTATCGTCAATCTTGGTTTGAGCTGAATATGAACGAAAACTGAACTGATACTCATCATACTTAGAGAGGATATCAAAACTATTTAGCAGCACATCGTGTTCAATGCGCTGAAGAAAATGATCTACTTCTGACGTATAAGCACCAATATGCTCCTGAAGAATACCGATGTAATTAGATGGTATGAATTCATTGTCACGTAACAAGGAAAATGTATCTGCTATACTCTTATGATATACCACGTCCACAGTAAGCCCCTTTATTGATGGTAAGGGCCTTTTCCAAATTATCATTTCCCTCACGGTGTCTTTGAATCTATTGGGGCTGTAGAATTCGGTGAGTGATATCAGGGACGATAACAACACTTGATAATGTGTAATGCTCTGGGAGGACATTTCATTAAGCATTTCTCTCCAGAATTTGATGTTACTGGTTTTAATGGTTTCTTTACCAGCCTCAACAATCTTCTTTAGTCTTGAGGTCAGAATATATGAAACTTGGTTCATGTCCTCAAGCCTTGATATTTTTCCTAATCTAAATTTGTCAAGTTTGTCAGTTAGGTCAAAGGTCAGCTGTGTCAACGATTCAATAATGCCATGTTCTTGACTGGCTGATATATTGGGCATATAAGGTTGTTTCTTGCTCTCAAGGTGTGATATATTCTGCATTATCTCCTCCATGACTTGAAATATATCGCCATAGCAGTCCTCAGGAATAGACGTAACGGTTATGATATTCTGATACATGATTTCATTTAAACTTTCATTTAAAAATTGGTCAATGTTTTCAATAGCGGGATTTACGGCTGAGTTGAGACATTTCGCTTTCTGCTCATTGTCCTTGAACACACGACGTGGTACATCGGAATAGTCGTAGATATCAGTGATTAAATCTACATTTTTAAAATAATTCTGTAGTGCACCTTTGTACACTTTTAAGGTGGATTCTAAATCTATGTTAAGATACTGTTCACTTGCATTCACAGAAAGTGACTGTAGAGATCCGAAACTAAACAGAGCATATGTGTCTTGCAGTAATTTCTCTCTTATATTCATATAATATTCATAATGTTTCTTGTATGGCGTCATAATAGTTTCCCTTAAGGCATTAATCTCATCTAGAACAATGGTGTGGTCATGTCGTACAAGGCCAGTGTAATACTCGACCGCAGTTGTTATAATGGTGTGTGCATTGCACATGCATTTGATATTGGCCTTCATCTGCTTCAGACCTTCTAGTATATTAACCAAGTACTGTACATCCATGGTATAATATTCATAGTGACATCTGTCCCTTGTCCCTATAGCATTGGCAACTTTGGAACTAAGATTGGCAACATTAGTAGATACTTCGTGGATGATTTTGTCACTTAAAGCGGCTGCGGAAATTACAGGATCATAATGCAGAGATTTGCATGGTGTGTGACAATCGCAATTAGATGTCTCCTGCTTCATATTGGCTGCAATACATTAGAATATAAACTATACTGTATCGCCGACTAAATAACTCAATAGGAATTCAACCAGAAAAAGCCAGCGTTACCTTTATTTGGAATAATGCAATCATAATATCTATGGAAACCACACATCTGATGTTCAGAATCTAAAAGAACCCCAAAACACATACTAATTAATTGCTGATTATCTGAAAATTTATTTGACTGATAACGTACGAGATATGATACTTTTTTTACATTTTGAAAAACAACGCCTCATTGAACGACTTTATTCAGGTCACCAACAGGTCTTAGGAATTTATATTTCAACAATATTGTTACGTGTGTGAATACCTGAATGAATTTGTCCCTATGAATAAATGGAGATATGAAATGCGGATGATTTCTCTTAAAAAATGTTCGCATTATGTATTTGTTGTCATGCTTATTAAATTCACTGCATATACACTTAAAGCCTACCTGCAGCTTCAGACATATAAGGAGCTAAACAATCACATTGCCATATCGCTGATAGTATCTCGCACTCCCTGTGACACTTGTCAAAACTGTAGTTTCCATAATATCTCAGCTGAGTGGAACCACATTCTCCCCATGGTGATTCTAAGTTCAAGGTCTAAAATATATGATACAACTAAACTTAGTACAATATAATACATTTTTTACACCAATTCTAACCTGTGTTTGTCATGTATATTTTCGACTGTTAATTAAATTACGGTTGTTATCATTAAGTGAAATCAATAAATCAAAAATAGGACACACTATGTTTATATATATATAGTGTGTCCTCAAGAAATGTATTGATTTATTGATATATGGAACATCAGAATATATATAATTTGAACTGTGATGTATTTCCTGACCATTTGCGGTTTGAGTTGTACGAGATATTCCATCCCCGGTGCCAATGTGAATCCATAGTCGGCAACCATGGGCAAGGCTCCTTCTGGGTGAATATAAATCTGTCAAACAAATATCAAAATACACTTTGATTATGGTAGCTATTCATTTATTCCTTTATTCTATGGTAGCTGTTCCTTTGTTCCTGAGCCACCAGACAAGGGATATAGATGACCTTCGATATGTCAATGTAAACTATAAATGATAGACGGTTGTGCTCACTTTGACTCCGGACTGAGGATGAGGTACAAACATCGAGTCATAGTCCTCTATGTTTAGTTGCAGCTGTAGCCCACTTCCAGACCCTGATTTGAAATAGAAAAGCAATTTGAAATACATTTTGTATAATTACACATCCCCAGGTCAAAAAACAATAAAAACAACCAATACTTCAGGAGCCCAGCCTACAAAACAAATAAATATCATTTCTGTTGTCTGTTGATAGGGTTTTCATAAAGCCACCTTTAACATACCGTTTAAGTTAATTATGAGAGCAAATGGTTGAAGATAATAATAGAATATATTTTTTTACTGGCATGGAAATACAGATGCACCAAAATTACACTGCATTATCATGTCAAATATTGGTATAAAGAATTAATAATAGAGGCTGGTGATTAATGAAGTGGTTTGATGACACAGAACATGTTCATTATTGTCTGAGCATTTGGATCAGGTGCATTACTAATACCTGATCATATTCGTCGAGTTTTCAGGGATAGAGTTGTAAAATATCATTTAATTAATGACTAAGTCAGCCAAACTCAGTCACACAATATGAATTACTTAAAAATAGATTACCTGTGTCATGGACGATACTTCCAGAGGAAACATTGCTTCTTACTGTGAAACATATGCCAAAGTCGGTGAAAACTTTGTCGAAGGTAATTGACGAACATTCTGACCCCTTCCAAGTGCATCTATAGATTTTAAATAAGAACACATATAACAAAACTAGATAAAGAAGCAATCGTTATTAATTTGAAATAAATATTTCTCCAAACCCATTTTCACGTACTTAATCACAAAGTCATCTAGTTGGTTGGATGCATCCATTAGGAAAGCTACCCACTTATCACCTATGATAAATTATATCATCAATTCACAATTGAGAAATTAGAGAAAATAAATTGCAGTAGTTCTGGTAAAATAGATTATGAATGGATGTTGCATGTATAATCTGACCTGTCATATCCATAACTAATGGATGATATCTTTCTTCGGTGACGCTTTTCTCGACATTCCACCTCGGGAAGACCCTTGTCACTAAATGTTAAATCGTGTTAAATTATTAGTAATATCATATTACATTTATACTGTGATTCATCTCCAATTCTATGTTTTATCCTCACTAAAAATCAGTCTTTTGCCATCCAATTTAATTTCGGACTAGGATGACAAGATATATACCTGTCCTGATTTCAGATTTTTGTAATCTCCAAAACAACTCATTACGTGTGAAACCAAAGAGAGATTTTGTGCCATTTCTCTATCAACTTTCGGGCATGTTTTTTTCAGTGGTGCAACTAACACAATACGTGTGAATGAACTTAATCCTATTCAAATTGATTTAACCCTATTTTAAATTTCTGATTCCCTAATCATCTTAGAGTCGGATGTTTTCTCAGAAAGGAGTTAACGAATTTTAAGAGTTTGGGGATGATTTATTTTATATATATATATATATATTTATATATATATGTATATATATATATATATATATATATATATATGTATATATATATATATATATATATATTTATATATATATGTATATATATATATATATGTATATATATATATATATATATATATATATATATATATATATATATATATATATATATATATATATATATATATATATATCCTCACTAAAAAAATATATATTACCTGACCTTGGTTGATAAACGTTTAGCTAGCATATATGGTAATTTCTAATCTAATAATGATATTCTGTAATTGCTTTGTTTGTTAAGTAATTGAAATACCTTTTGGCTGCACAGATAGAAGTGTGTTTTCATCTTCACCCTGGGAACAATCAGCTATTCCATCCGCCACCAAATTAAATGATATGCATTGTCCGTTTCTGCATTTGAATTGATCTGGGCTGCATTCTGCTTTTATCATGAAATCGATACCAAAGTATTGACATTTTTCCTTCCGAAAATTTTCAACTATATTCACTTTTAATGATTATTATTTTATATTAAAAGTGAGGAATGAATCTAAAGCGGGACATGTAAATACTTACCACAAATATTGATTTCATCTGACAGATCAAGGCAATCATTAAAGCCATCACATATTTTATCAGCGGAAATGCAAAGACTATTGGCACAGCGGAATTCAGCTTCAAGACATTCTACAAACATGTACATGTTCTGTTATCTTGACCAATCACATTTTTTTCAAATCTTATTTGTTAATTTAAAAATATTGAAAGCATTAAATTCTATTAATGAGCGCACCTTTGACTGGGCATTGGCCTGCTATAAGAATTACGTCGTCTAAAGCAGTTGCAAACTTAGAATTCCCCCTACGACTTATGAAAACATACTGAAACGATGTATTTGGACTTGATATTTCTACATAAGCACTATTCCAGTTGAGGCCCATGCTACCATACGCTTCCCATACTTGGAACTGGCCTCCAGTAGCGGCCTTGACCTCCAGCCTCAGCTGACCTGCTCCACTTCCGTATAACACAAACCAGAAGCTCAAACAAAATTTCGTCCTGTTCTGGGGTTGAACTTCCGGTGATATCAAATGTGATTCCTCTCCCTCGTTGCCAAGGGGAAGAGCTAGCATAACTCCACCTAAATTAAATCAAATTGAACATTTTACCTTACCATGCTAGTCCACATGGGATGGAGTATCAGGTTATTCATTGTACCATGTAAGATAGTCAAATAAATAACATAGAAGGTGATTCAATTGCCTGAATGAGAACCAACATTTACATTGGTGAACAAGTTATTATCAAATTACTACCAATATTTGGATGTAGCATGTTTGTTATAACATATTACCCATGATCAATGCTTATTATTATCATTATTTATAAAGAGTACTAGACCGACCTATACAATAAGGAACATCGCAAAATTCATAATGGGAATATTCTGTTTTCTTTGCAAGATAACACCAAACCCTCTCGTCGCCCATTGGGTTTCTGCAGTAATTCTCTCCTTGCGATAGGGATTCCTGACTCAATGTCGTCAAACTGGTACTGTATGGGTATTTAGCTGCCCAAAATTGACATTTGGCACCACTTTTAGTCGTGTTCTTGTGACCAAGATAATCCATTCCTTTGGTCTCAAAAAATATGCAGGTGTCATACACTGAAAAACAGTCCTTGGATAAGATTCGTACATCATTATAAAGTGTTAGATTGAAATGATGTGCAGATAATTTGAAAAAGATATTTCCAAACACTATTTTCTGTGATCCTAGTAAAAAGGGCCAGATTAGAGACACGTTAATATTTATTTTGAAAGATATCAGCCTGATGATTGTCGTATAAATAATATTTATTGTATGAGATGAACCTTCTCCTTGGAATTTACGCTGATAAGTTTGTAATAATATGAGAATAATCACCAAACCATTTTAAAGTTCTATGGAGGAGCACATAGTCTTATGGAACATCAACATAACTTTATTATGGCATATCCTTTAATAGTTTAGACATTGTACTTACCAAAAGTTAATATATCCAGAAATCCAGCAAATGTTTTATAATATTCTACACCTCTTTGTGTCCATTTGTGATCCCCATATGTTAAAGTTGTATAGCCACATTTGTACTTGCTTTCAAATCCACAACTCACTGATAGTGCTTCTACAGACTGTGCTGCAATATCAAAATAAAAAGCAAACTAAGAAGGCTTTCTAACATTCCGAACATTTTGATGGTCATTATTGTTATAAGATAAATAATTATAAACGTGATGTGATCTACTCGGGAAATCGCATAAACGATTCCACTTGACTGGTGAATTAAACATTAAATGAACAAATGATAAATATACAAAAGACATGCCTGACAATCATTATGATTAACACAGCTTCGTATCCTGGCCGAATCACTTGACAACGATAACTTCAAAAATACATAGACTTAAAACAATAAGCGCTGAACTGATTATCCCGATCTTAGCTCATTTGGAAGAAAAAATAGAAATATTATGATGGGGAAAAGGATATATAATCCATTTATATTTTAACTAGTGGGAATTCCCCTAACAGCTGTGAGTGCTCGATTCGCCCAGCAAAGTTGCACAAACGCCTGGATAAAACATTGTTCTTACCACAATCTGGTATGTCACAATACTCCCAGGAAAGCTTGTGGCTTGACTTCCATTTAACTTTGCACCAGGGGCTAAAATTTGTTCCATCAGCATGTGATATTCTACAATAGTTTTCCAGTTCAGACTTGGATGAAATTCCATAGAAGTGTTCGGCTTTATAGCTATCTACAATGTCCCATCGCTTACAGGTTAAACCCGATCTAGTTGTGGAAGTTGTGCCGGAATATTCCTCACCAATGGTTGTTTTCTTGCAATCTGGAACAGGAGATGATGGTATTTTGTTATCACAATGGATGTGTCAAGTATATTTGGGATAAATAGCAGTCAAATGCTTCATGTAGCATAGTGTTTTATCTTATTGATTAATTAACTAATGAGTTCAATCATTGCATTTAGTTAGTTGTCTATAAAGTAGCTTTTCTCTTAGATATGTTTTGGAAGTGTTAAAATTAAAGACAAAATCTACAAAAGATGGGCTAGACAGTATCCAACCAATTAGAATCGTTGGCCTTCTTGTCCGCTTGTCCAATTGGACAACTTGTCCAAACTACTTGTCCAAGTGGACAACTTGTCCAAACTACTTGTCCAAGTGGACCTGTGAAAAAGATACATCAGCAGGAGGTAACTGGAATATCCCCATCCGCTCTATTCCTTGTCCTTTACATTGTTTGGAATGGGTTTCTATATAATTATTACATTTGACATGTGTTTTTCTCCAGTTTTTGTTTATATTTCTTCATTACTAATTCTTTTCTATATGTTCAAATGATGATGTTACTGGTGTTCTAATGAACGAAAGTATCAGGTGTTCTAACTATGCTCTGCATTTCATTTTGTATGTGGTAGTAGTTTGACACAGTACAAATATGCCTCTAGAGATTTTTTAGAATCTAGTGTCAGTTTAAACTGGCACTGTATTTATTAGGAATATAGGATATTACAAACCAGGTTTGTTCTTCAAAGAAGTATAATGATCTGAAATAGTAAATAACAATTGCTCACTTACAATAGATTTATCTTTGAGGAGCAAACACAAAATTATACTGTATACACTGGATATACTGGATAAATATACTGGATAATGCTGAATGGAACACACTGATTGTGGTTTTAGGGGTGATTTTAAAAAACGAGTTCAAAATGTATTTTTTGCAAGGATGCAAGAGATGTACAGAAAATCATAACGTCTTTCAATAAATACAAATTTCACCTTCAACGTGATCGGAATTTACCCATGTTGTATGTATTATAATTTTATAAACATTGGACATAACACTCAGATATTATTTTAACATTTGCAAGAGAGTGTCTTCAGCTGATTAGACCTGCAAAACCGTGATGCTCATCTCTATAAATATTGTTGATAAATTTGAACTGGAAGCCAGCTTTTGTGACTTGTTAAATGATGTAATTGGCCCGTGACAACCGACATGTGCAGAAGCGCAAAAGAAAACAGATCTCACAGCACATGAAAATGTGGCAATACTCCCATCTAGTTTCCACATCTGTAGTAAAACACCAAGGGCCCTCGGGGCTCTTGTCCGGATTTCTGCAGTAATTTTGAGCTTCTGACACTGTTTCATCAGGGAAATGGTCTTTGGTGTTGAATATGTGACTGTGAGGAAATTGCGTGGACCAATGCTGACACGTTCTTCTTGATATTGTTTTACTCATATATCCCATGTAATTGTTACCCAAATAATTCATTTTGCAATCTGGAAATGAAAAAGATAATCAACATTTAGGTAATGAGTTTAAGATCTTTTAGCTAAATATCTGACATCGTTATTATCTTGAGTAAATAAGCTAATATATGCATGAGTTATAAGTCGTGTATTTGAAAAATAAGGTTTCACCATTCAACTTTTAAAAAAACTCACCACAAAATGGCACATCACAATACTCCCATAAGGTTTCACTATGTTTTATTATAAAACATCCGGGTCCTTTCACTTGGGCCCCAGGATTTCTGAATGAGTCGAATTGTCATAATCATAATTAGTTCGGGTTATTTCAATAGTCTTGAGCAAATTATATTTATATTATGTCCCCAACAAATTTTTTAATGTTTTATTGGGTTACGGCTACAGCCAATCTTTATTGAATGTGCAAAAAGTTTGAGGTTTGTAATAATGGCATGATTTTTGCTTTGCAAGATGTATTTGTAATACCAGTAACAGAATTTAGCTTATTCATTTTAATGATGGCTAATGCTCAAGTTACCTGCAATAATTATGTGAATAATCTATTTTCCAGTCAGTAAACTTTCTCTGGGCTACATGCTGAGGCACGATATGCCATGCCAGACAGGGGTTCCCCTCGCTGCTCACGTTGAGCTCTCCAGTGTATTCCTCCCCACTCAGACTCAGTCTACAGTCTGCACAACACCAGATATGTACATAAATACTAATAATAATATAATATCAATAGATACGATAAATATAATTCATACATGACATCAGTTGATGTGATTGGCTTGCTCCTTGGCGCAATTGGAAGAAAAAAGTACTAGGAAAGGTGAATTTGATTTGATGTGTTTGTAGAAACGACCTTTTTAGCACTGTCTACGCTATATCAAGTTAGATAGATGCCTGTCACCTGGACTCAATGCCCTACATTTTTCGAAGAGTGACTGGGGATCTTTAACATGATAGACGTCTTACAAACGGAGCCTCGTACCATCACCCCAAGAAAGGTGGAACGAACATCGAATATACTGCCTTTATCGTTCGTCAAAATTGCCAAAAACTTGTTTTTCAGGCAAAATAGAGGGAGGGGTATTAGTTAAGGTAATAGCGGTAATCCACCTATTGTCAGGTGACTTCATTAACATAATTTTTGAAGCCACAAAATAAAGTAGGCCACAGAAATTGCATGGTTTGAATGGTTGCTCACTGACAAGATAACCAGGGTGCAAATGGCAAGGGCAATACTAAGTAGTATAACTCCCCTCATAAGGTGAATCAAATAACCAGTTTATTTTGATCCTTCATTCCCTTTTTTCTTGTTTCAAAAGACATGGTGTGTTGTAAGTGCCACAGTCCACAGACAACTATCACACATTTTTATCAATAATACTAATAAAAATGATAATAAAAATAATATAACGTTAACAATAAGCGATCTAATCTTCTTTGAACGCATTTGTTTCGATCAATACCATTCAGTGACATGGATTGATGTAAATTAATACTTTTATTTTAACAGGAAATCACAAAATACGTACCATTAAAATCTGGTGAAAAGCGTTTTCCATCTGTGTATATCAAAAGAGTCGAGATATTTATATTAATCAATGTGTTTTGTGAAGATACAACAAAATGCAAAAATGAAGGGATTGTCTATTTGACATTAATTGTAACAGTTGTAACAGAGATATTTAAAACATTAAATATATCTGGTTGTAATTTCTATCAATATAGAATGGCTTACCGCAATGCCTTTCATCTGACCCATCCGGGCAGTCATGAATGCCATCACACATAAGGCTGGTCGACACACAACCGCCACTGTAACACTCAAACTCGCTTCTTCTGTCACAGAGGAAGGCACCTATCGTACAATAAGGTATAATGCCAATGCTTTACAGGTCACATCTAATTATACCCGATAGTATTAATTAATCTATAATTATTTAAAATACACCAATTAGCAGAGTAATAGTTTATAATCATGTTTGATTTATGAGATATATCATTAGTTTGATACAGTAAACAGTATTATACCTGCACATTTGTTGACATTGCAGTAATCCCACTCCCCTCCCTGTATAAAGCACCAGGGTCCCCCAGGTTTATCATTAGGATTTCTGCAATAATTGACAGCGCCCTCTATGGTTTGATCGGGGAAACTCCACAGCCATTGTTCGGGTCCAATGTGATTGGTCCAATTGTCACACCTACTGCCTGATCGAGTTATTGACAGTTCTCCAGTGAAATATTTTCCTGTGGCTGTTTTCAGACATGTGCCGTCTGTAAAAAGTAAATTATTATTAAAGGATTAATGGTCTGTACAGATTTTTAAAATATCAAATTGGGAAATAAAAGGAGTGTTTTTGTAATCAGGTATACGATGAGAATTAATTATGATGATAATCAAAACAGATTTAATATGTTTAATGTGGACTTATTTTTCTTTCAGTGTGCAAAAAATTATAGGAATTATCACAGAGATAATTCCATTTTTACAAGTGCAGGGCAGGAGAGCTGGCACTCAGATAACCCTCTGGAGGGGGTATAAGATAGGCGGCAGCACCAGTCCTTCTTGGTGACCTACATTCATGCACCCTGATCATAACAAAGACTGCTGCATGCTTTTGCTGCTTGTTACATCAAATTTCTGCAACCCGCCTCCGCCCCCTTTTACATTTCACCGCCGGGGTTTCAGTTAGTGCCAGTGTTTCACTTAGAGGGGTGTTTCACTTAGCGCCCCATAAATAGAGCTATTCCTAGGAAGGGGTTATTTAATAATTGTATATAATTCTAGGACATATGATTGTTAATTACTTGTAAGTAAATTTTTAAAATATACAGTATATACATTGTCTATTTACTTGTCCATGCCAAAGAACAAAGATGTGTGAATTATTAAATTGTTTAGTAACATACATATTAGTCAATGAAACCTGTTCCTTATAGTATTTCTAGGTAGGATAGCATTATATTACTGTTAACTTATATAAGATGTATTTTTACATGTCTTTCAACGTTTCATGGATATTTGTTATAACCTCATCACATAAGGTTCACTCAGTTAATAAATATTTATTTTATTTCAGTAGATGTCTGTAAAATCTCTTGGTTTTACAATCTGCAAAGCCTTTGTTTCTAGCATATTTTAAAGATATATTTGAGTAGTGATGTTTAACTATGCCACCTTTTATATTAATTTATATGAAGTTATATCAAAACATGTTTATTTAGACAATTTCGCTCTTGCTAAATGTGAACTACAATGTACATGATAGACTAACCACAGGGTTTTATTTCATCTGATCCGTCTCCACAATCGTCTGTGCCATCACATTCCACACTGCTGGAAACACACTGACCATTATCGCACCAAAACTCCTCCTTACTGCAGCTTTCTGAAAACAAATAAAAAAAGAAGTCATTTATATTAGCTTTAAAACTTATGCAAGTATCAAAAATCAAAAGAATATCGGAGACTCACCAAATTGTGTGCAACTTCCTTTGAGAATTTGAATGTCATCAAGTCCATAGTTTGATTCATAGACTGAAATTTTGATTGCCTCAAACATAATCCCATACGTTCCACTGGGAATGTTGTATAATTGTTCTCTCCATACATTTCCTAAGGGCTGAATAATGGTCTGTATCCTCTTCAGACCTGACTCCATACCGTACATGTGTACACTGACTTTACCTCCGTAATGGTTCCATTTAAACAGATAGAAAGAGAGACAATGAGGCCCATCCAATGTTTCTATTGGAGACTTCACTCTGGTTATTTCTCCTGCAATTGTATTGCTTGACTCTGCGTAGAGATAATACCCTAAAACAAATAGAGGTTCTTCTACAGCGAATTCTGTCTATATGTTATGATTATAAAAAAATTGAAAATATGAAGATTTGAAATACACTTAAAGCATTCATGAAACCTGGAAGGTTCCAGGCAATATTACAGTGGTTTAAGGTATCTGAAAACAATATATTATCTTAAAATTGACAAACATACAGGCTATCTATCTGAAATCCACAAAAGAACATCTGCTCTGAGAATTATGATTTTTTGTGACCACCAAGTACTACCAGTACTGGACAGGAAGTGTGCTCTGTGACCTTGATCTTTGACCTGTCAGGGTCACAAGAGGTGTAAGTCACAAGAGGTGTTGTTTACCAATTGTTAAAATTATAGCAACGCATTTTCGGCCATTTTTTCACTATTTTAATGAATATTTATGAAGTTATGGGTACAAACACCCAAGAAGATTTTGCAGAAATTCCCAATTTAGTTTTATATGTTCTGATGTGTATATTGCTTCAATAGAACCCCAATATGAAGATTTCATCTTTGTCTTCTATATAAAGTCATTTTTCTACCTTTGCAAAAAAATAATTCAATCTTATATGATCTGATGTGCATTTCTCTCAAATAGAACCCCATTATGAAGATTTCATCTTTAGTTTCTATACAAAATCATTATTTTTTATATTATATATGTTTGCAAAAAAAAGTTTAAAAAGGGGGGGGATCCGTGCAGCCTTTGATGTCGTCCCATTCAGTGGTGTGAAAAACCCCAAATTTCATCAAAGAGGGTCAAATCATAAATTTCACTGATACCAATTATAAGCATTCACAGTTTTGCCATTCAAAGTCCCTGTGATTTAAGGCCAAACCAGTGATCAAAGGGTTTAATGTCACTTTTTCCATATATCGGCCTTTAGGTTAAGGGGGATTCCATGCAGCCTTTGAGTCATGTCTTCCCTTTTTGACAGAAAGGTTTTCACATGCATAAGATATTTTTCAAATAAATAGTATACTTTTCTCATAAATGATATATCTTTCACAACCATAAGATATTTGTCACAACCATGACAGTTATTCATTGATTCAAATAATATTAAAATAATCTTATGTTGTTTTGGAGTATACTCCTGGCAATAAATTGTACAAAACATCACCCTGTTTCCCAAGCTTGACAGGTGCCCAACTGGTAACTCATTAGGTGTTTACACGAGATCACAGACCAGCTAAACAAAGCTTGTTGACATATTGTTCAATTGCTGGTGTAGGTTTCAGCAGACAACTGATCAACTTTCAAGTGCCACAGAAAGTTGTTAACAGGGAATATTTTGTGTAATACTACATAAAAGCACTGTTTAGGGTATAAACATTCATGTTATGTAAAGAAAATGTGTCTGAAAGTCAGGTTTCATGAATGCTTTAAATATAAGTTTGCCATGGAGAGTAATGTGATCAGAATCAATGCACCATATCATATTATGTTCAGAATCAATTTAATGATTATGTGCTAATAAGCTTGCACTCTCACCAACTGTGCCACACCGATGTTTAGCTTCCCATATTGTGTAGTGTGATCAGGGCCAATGTTTAGCTTACCAAATTGTGTAGTGTGATCAAGGCCAATGTTTAGCTTACCATATTGTCTAGTGTGATCAAGGCCAATGTTTAGTTTCCCATATTGTCTAGTGTGATCAAGGCCAATGTTTAGCTTACCATATTGTCTAGTGTGATCAATGTCAATGTTTAGCTTACCCTATTGTCTGGTGTGATCAAGGCCAATGTTTAGCTTACCAGATTGTCTAGTGTGATCAAGGCCAATGTTGAGCTTACCATATTGTCTAGTGTGATCAATGTCAATGTTTAGCTTACCATATTGTCTAGTGTGATCAAGGCCAATGTTTAGCTTACCATATTGTCTAGTGTGATCAATGTCAATGTTTAGCTTACCCTATTGTCTGGTGTGATCAAGGCCAATGTTAAGCTTACCATATTGTCTAGTGTGATCAAGGCCAATGTTAAGCTTACCAAATTGTCTAGTGTGATCAAGGTCAATGTTGAGCTTACCATATTGTCTAGTGTGATCAAGGCCAATGTTAAGCTTACCATATTGTCTGGTGTGATCAAGGCCAATGTTTAGCTTACCATATTGTGTAGTGCGATCAGTACAATGTTAAGCTTACCAAATTGTCTAGTGTGATCAAGGTCAATGTATAGCTTCCCATATTGTCTAGTGTGATCAAGGCCAATGTTTAGCTTACCATATTGTCTGGTGTGATCAAGGCCAATGTTTAGCTTACCATATTGTGTAGTGCGATCAGTACAATGTTAAGCTTACCATATTGTCTAGTGTGATCAAGGCCAATGTTTAGCTTACCCTATTGTCTAGTGTGATCAAGGTCAATGTTTAGCTTACCCTATTGTCTAGTGTGATCAAGGCCAATGTTTAGCTTACCATATTGTCTAGTGTGATCAAGGCCAATGTTTAGCTTACCATAGTGTGTAGTGCGATCAGTACAATGTTTAGCTTACCATAGTGTGTAGTGCGATCAGTACAATGTTAAGCTTACCAAATTGTCTAGTGTGATCAAGGCCAATGTTTAGCTTACCCTATTGTCTGGTGTGATCAAGGTCAATGTTTAGCTTACCCTATTGTCTAGTGTGATCAAGGCCAATGTTTAGCTTACCAGATTGTCTAGTGTGATCAAGGCCAATGTTGAGCTTACCCTATTGTCTGGTGTGATCAAGGCCAATGTTTAGCTTACCATATTGTCTAGTGTGATCAGTACAATGTTTAGCTTACCATATTGTCTAGTGTGATCAAGGCCAATGTTTAGCTTACCCTATTGTCTAGTGTGATCAAGGCCAATGTTTAGCTTACCATATTGTCTAGTGTGATCAAGGTCAATGTTTAGCTTACCATATTGTCTAGTGTGATCAATGTCAATGTTTAGCTTACCATATTGTCTAGTGTGATCAAGGCCAATGTTAAGCTTACCATATTGTGTAGTGCGATCAGTACAATGTTAAGCTTACCATATTGTGTAGTGTGATCGTAACTAGGAACACCCCTTGAGTATCCGACCCCCTTCCACCACAGCCAGGTATAGTCCATTGGAGAAGGGGAAATTTCATATCCACATATAAACGGGGACTCAAATGTGCAGTTGATGCTCAGATCTGGATGCAAAATTAATTATTTTCAGTAATACGATTTTTCTTGAAGTGCTCAAGTCCGAAACGATATGGAAATTTATAACTCAATATACTAACCACAATGCTGAATTTCGTCAGATCTATCCATGCAATCAGCGTAACCATCACACAACTGGGACTGACTGATACATTCTCCACTCCCACATTCAAACTGATTTGATGAACAATCTGGCAATATACAATTATTGCATGAATTTATTATTGGCTGTGTCTTATGGATTATTTCTACAATGGCTGTCTTCATCATGCCCGTATATAAAATATCATTTTGGGATAAGGATATGTGTTTATATCACAATTCCATAATGATAGCAGTTAGAGTTGACTGGCAATTATTTCTGTGCTGATGAAGATTGAATCTTATAGCAGTGTGTTCCTTAAAGCGTACACACAGAGAAATTGAAAAACAGACAGGAAGAGTTATGTTTCAAAGCGTGTATCATGATCTGACAGAGGAAATTAGTAAATCCGGACTTTGGTCACACGGGGTCAATTGTTTCAACGAAAAGCGCGTGGATGGTAAAAATAAAGCTTGGGATTGAATTGGGAGAACCAGGCATAGGATACAAAGATACCAGAAGTGAATTAAGGAGAAAATTATGGACTGCCTCTCTGCTTATGTCAAGGACCTGCAACACCCAGTCACAGAATTGCAAGAGTAAACCCTTCAGACATGAGATTTGGTAAACCTGGGTTTCTTCTTTTCCATTAAATATAACATTTGTGAAGTCATGATCCTTATATTGCTTTAGTAATCGTATGCTCCATATTTATCTCTTTGTCTCATGTTTTAATGTAAATAACATGTGTGTCTGTTAGCTTCCTACCGATGGTGTGTTTAATAACCCCAACCCAAACCTAACCGAAGCAGGACTGAACATCTGACCGTCTTATAGCTGATATATTAAAATATCTAATTAACGTGTCTTAAAATCTTACTTGTATTGCCATATTTCACACATTAGAGCCTGCTAATTTTTCAGATGAGTATGTATTATTAGTGGTTGATAATCAGGGATAACAATAAATAAATCTCTGATATATATTGTAAAAAAATATTTTATTGTTCAACACATGAACACCCAATCATCCATATTTACAGTGATAGTTTGAGAAAGAAAATTGAATAACAAAATATAATCTCTGCATTTTTACGGAAAATGAGGATCTCCCAACACATTCAATGTTTCAAGAGTAGATTAGGCCAAATTTTGTCCATTTTATAGCCCAAACAAAACGATAATTTGGTACACTGCATTTTGCAAAAAATTAATATCTGAAATACACAACACAACATCAGACAAAAATATTCCATATTTGTAATTTCCAATGCACATTTTGACTTTTGAATATATTATTTTTGGGCAAAAACCATGCAGAAAATGCATAGTTGTCATTAGAGTTCCATGAAGGCTTTATACACAAGAAATTTTAATTATATTCATTATGGACTATCCATTATATCCATTATTCATCATTTAGTTTCAAATTTTCTGAAATTTCCAGGACTTTAAGAAAATTATGCATATTTCTTTCCAGAATAATGGTGAGGTTAACAATTTGAAGGTGAAACGGGAATCTGGCCACAAGGTCTTTACTGGGACCATATAATACGCAAATCAACACAAGAGTGGCAGACTCACCACAGTCAGGGATATGACAGTCCTCCCAGACACCATCATCCACATAACACCAAGGCCCTGTGGACCTTCCATTTGGATTCCTACAGTAGTTGCCTGCATCCTCAAGATTTGCATCAGGGAACACCAGTGTATCATATTGGACAGAATTAAGGCCCATGTATTTTCTTTTAAATCCCATATCTTTCCATACTTTGCAGGCTTTGCCTGAGTACGAGACGTCCACAATGCCCAGATACTCTCTGCCAGCTCGGGATCTTTTACAAGTATGGTCTGAAAAATGACGTTTATAAGTCAAAAGCTAGAAAGCTGGCATTTATAGGAACATCTAAAATCCAATGTCCTATCTGTTTCTTTGCTACAATATAACGAAAATACATGAACGTTAATACATGTATAAAACGTGTGCTCAATGATGGGCGTGATAGTGGAGCGTGATAGTGGAGCGTGATAGTGGAGCGTGATAGTGGAGCGTGATAGTGGAGCGTGATAGTGGAGCGTGATAGTGGAGCGTGATAGTGGAGCGTGATAGTGGAGCGTGATAGTGGAGCGTGATAGTGGAGCGTGATAGTGGAGCGTGATAGTGGAGCGTGATAGTGGAGCGTGATAGTGGAGCGTGATAGTGGAGCGTGATAGTGGAGCGTGATAGTGGAGCGTGATAGTGGAGCGTGATAGTGGAGCGTGATAGTGGAGCGTGATAGTGGAGCGTGATAGTGGAGCGTGATAGTGGAGCGTGATAGTGGAGCGTGATAGTGGAGCGTGATAGTGGAGCGTGATAGTGGAGCGTGATAGTGGAGCGTGATAGTGGAGCGTGGTAGTGGAGCGTGGAGCGTGATAGTGGCGACATTGTGTGGAGTGTTCTATCATGCTTAAACCAAGTTTATACCAAAGTGCCAAGTGGCCGGTCTTTGCGAAAAAGCAAAGGCGGATCCATTTATTGTCAATGGGGGAGGAGGGCTCAATATTGAAGGCCATTTTTCCTCTCTTATATTTCATTTCTCTTTTCCAGATCATCCCCATTATTAATGATAAGATATACATACGACAGGAATGAGCTTCATCACTCATATCTCCACAATCATTATATCCGTCACACACGAGCTGTCTGGCAATACATTCTCCATTCTGACAAGAAAACTGGTCTGAAGAACCTTTAATAAAGACACATTTTACAAAGGATTTTGCCAACACTTTAAAGGCAACGTTTAACGATTCCGAATTGCCGGTGATGATATCTGTGTTTGTTATGTTCATAATTATTACCTTTCCGATGTTGGTTAACTACATACTCATAAGTGTTTCCAATTATTTTAGTGATCAAAATATAATATTGTCCCATGTATAACTGAGAATTTGTAGCATTGGGAGGCCCTACCTTTTAGTAATAAACTTACAGTTCTTTGTAGAGCATGTTCCAGTTGATATTTTCACATTGTCAAATAATAAAGTAAATGATGACTGCCAATGACGTATCCCAATGACCACAATCCTGAAAACCCCGACTGGCAAGTGCAACTCTTGATTTAACCAGACTCTGTCCAACTCTATAGTTCTATTCCAAAGAAGGGTATAGTAACCATAATCCTGTGACTGGGTGTATATAGACAAAACATTAAGCCTTGGTACTGAAGAAAAGTAGGAAAATGTTAAGCAGGACGGACTAGATATGTCTATCCAGGGGCTGAAGGCGTAAGCTGGCGTTCTCTCCCTTGATACCTGCCGAAAGCTTATCGCTATATATGCTTCCGTGAAAACATAAAAAAAAACACATTTATTTATATTTTCTCATGTTTTCATGGTCATCATGTTCAATTGAACAATTTGTTTGGTTAAGGTGGTAGTAACATCATATTGTTAGTTTAAGAGAACTCAGCCACATTTTAAACTCTATTTTACAAAAAGGAACATATTGTAAGTGTAAGTGTAAGCGTAGAGGCTCCTCTACAAAAAAAAATTATCCAGATTGAGTCTCTCTTAGTGGTGTTTTTATGTAAAGAATTAACACGCCTATTTAATATATTACATTATATATATATATATATATATATATATATATATATATATATATATATATATATATATATATATATATATATATATATATATATATTTATATATATATATATATATATATATATATATATTGCTGAGTTACCTTGACCATCGAACACTGATTCCGTGGTTGAGTACCACATTATACCGGATTGCAAGTGCCCGAACTGGTAACCGCAGGCAAACGCATCACCAAAGGAGCAGGATACATCAATTACTTGAATAAAATAGACATTCAAGTTGAAGATTTTCAATCAAAATGATTAAACAAATATTAAAAGAATAAACGATCAGACAAATAAATGTTTAACCTGAACAATAATGCCATTCTTTATCCTCATCGTAGTTGTGTGTCAGTGAACACCAGTATACATTTTCCGAGTACTCGAGACAGCCATGATGCACTCGGCCTTTAAAGACAAACGGGAAGGCACAGAGTCCATAATCCTCGGTCATTATCGGGCATGCGCCGGGATTGCAAATGGCTTCATACCCGTATGTATCATTTGAAATACATATAGACTCTGGAACTTTGAATAAAAACATCTATCTTATTTATTTTAAAAAAACATCATACAGGTCCTTATGACTATAGACAGATGTTTATTGCATATTTAAGAAATACCCGGCAAAATACGGAAGCCATGTATTAGCTTTATTCTATATTTATGTCATTTATATACGAGAGCTGGACATACATGAATGGTTAAATGTGATATCATCAAGCTTAACATCATTTCCAAGACTGTGGCTGATCACATCAAATGTAATATAACAATCTCTTCTATCTGCTGGTATAGTTATTTGTCTGTAAATCCAAGATTTTGCCTCAGTAGTTACAGTATCAATGATAACCTCCAGACCGTCATCATAAACTAAAACCACATTCAACACAGCATAGCCCTTCTTGTATGAGAAGCGCAGGCAGGTATCTACTGTTATATTAAACCAAGGCGTGGCAAGCCTGGCTGATGTATCCAGTCCATCACTATAGCCATACATAACCATGCCATGGTTGGCTGAAAATGATAAATATAATCATTCTCTTAACCATTGACATCCTATTCGGTTTGATTTAGAACGTCTGGCATGTATGAATAATATAATTTGATTTATTAAGACAATCTAATAAAGATAACATACAGGTTGTATTCATTATATAAAATGTAAGTCATGTATGCCTAATATATAACTTTCAAACAAAATTAACAAATATTCCTGAAGATTAATTTCACAATAAGCCTATTGAATATAATAAGTTTTTAAAAGATGGGAACAAATGGGCCATATTTTGTCCTGCTCACTTCCAGTCTCCTCTTGTCTTCTCCATCCACGATTTAATTCTTCATCTTCATCAGCTGTGTATCCACACATGTTTTTGTCAAATGTACATGTGACCGATGCTATACATTTAAAAGAAATGTCATTTATTATAATTATCAGGCAACAAATACTTTGTAGGCACGCTTTTATTATTTTATACAAATCTCAAGAAAAGATCAAACATCTTTATCCGACTACAGAATTCAAACATTTGTAAATCAAATAATCAGGTATTCGATTTTAAATAGTTAAGAAAGAATAGGAATAAGTTATCACTAACCACAAGGCGTGTACTCATCAGTGCCATCACCACAATCATCAATGCCATCACATAATAAAGAAGATGTAATGCACTCCCCATTATCACACTGAAACTCACTGGATAGATCACATTCTGGAAAACATAAAACACATGCATGTTAAAAAGTAATGTACCCTACCAACACAAATCCCCGTTTATATAGTATAACATATTATAATCAATTGCACACGCAATTGATATTTCTCCCCTCGAATATAAATAAAGCCAGTGCCTTACAGAACAAAGTTCTTGTTTCTTGTTCTTGTATCATCTCCAGGTGATGCAAGAGGTCGCCAGACCGTCATTATAATTAGAATTGTAACCGTGTGACCGATGCAATAAATCTTAACCAATCTTAGTGAATTTTGTCTAAGAATTATGATATTTTACAAAGCTATCAAAATAACACAGCTGTAACCTTTCAGATAAATGGGTACTATCCATAAAATAACAAAATCACATCAATTAAAGATTTCATGAAATGAGGTTTTCAAACACCTCTTTCTTGCAGAATATAAATGTCTGTACCACAAACTTTGCAATCAAAAGTTATAACCCATCATATTTCCCCTACATTAATTTATGTGCCATTTAGAAGTGGATGAGTCTTCTGCTAAAATCCAAATCATCCATTGGATGCTTTGCCAACAAACTTTGTTTAGCTGACCAGTGATCTTGTGCAGCCAACAGTGGGGCACCTTTGGAGTGATTTTTGCTTACAGAACCCTGTTTGTCCATTAATGTTTGTCGAAGGGAACGGGCCTTATACCCCGACAGACCACAATAGAGGTCACATGATTGTATACATGTGGCCACCTGGTGGTCAAAAGAGCACAGGCAGCACTTGGCACTTTTAGCAAAACACAATAACCATGGTTAGTGTATTTTGGTTGATTTTAGTACGATAGCTGGCTTGTATAACTGTTTTTCTGGCCACCTACCATTTAAGCATACCTCAAACCTCTGTAAAATTGTGTGATTTCATGAATGATTTAATAGAATCATACGATTTGGTTAATTTATTTGCATTTGGGAGCACATTCAAATATATAGTACCTTGGATACATTGATTCTCCTGAAGCGAGATATGATCAATTGCTATGTCACCCCTGTATCCATGCCCTCTTACGGCCTCAAACTGTATGGACATCAGAGGCTGAAGTTTCCATCTATCATGATCAATATTAAGCAGTATTTGCTTCCATGAATTCCCCTGTTGACCATGTAAACTATACAGCTTATGGGTTTTATTATTGCTGTGAACATATACATTTGAGGTTCCAATATCCTCTCCGTACATGAACACATAAAATACCAAACAGGCTGTACCAGTGTAGTTAAACAATGGGGATTCCATTATTGTTGAGGATCCGCTAATTCCGTATATCGATTTCGCTATCATATAACCACCTTCAATAATAAAGATATATAAATATTAAACTTCTAAATGAAACTATTATCATGACATCATCTGGGTTGGAACATTCACTTACTTGCACTGGAAATGTCACAGTAATTTTGCTGTTAATTTTCTGCAATTGTTGATTAACAGCAACTGTTATTGTTATGCGCCTAATGTAACAAATCTTATTTTGAATTAATTTTCGTGGTTTAATAATGGTATGACAAATGCTTATAAAACGCTGTTGACTTTTTACAGTCACTTCTTCTTTCTAAAAGCGTCTCATATATAAAGAAAAAACATGCCACTTGACGACTGAGTGTTGGCATCATAGCTAGGCTTAGTGATTGGGGATGTTGATCCAAAGGTCAGTTCCCAAAGATAATCGGGTCGATAGCTCACTGTTCTGTATCCACACTTATATGCGTCATCGAAGTTACAGCTTACAGACATCTCTGTTTAACAAATACAAAGTTTTATTCATACATAGTTCACTGCTCCTGACAATCAAAATAAATATTAAAAATCGCATTATATTTATCTCTGAGTTATCATAAGTTAGGGCAACTCACCACATAGTTTTATTTCATCCATATTGTTCCCACAATGGTCAATTCCATCACATGTAAGACTCATAGAAATACACATCCCATTTGAACAGTCAAAATCCCAAAATTCACACACTGTTATCAGAAAAAATAACAAATATATATAGAAAACTGTTTATATATATATATATATATATATATATATATATATATATATATATATATATATATATATATATATATATATATATATATATATATATATATATATATATATATATATATATATATATATATATATTTCATATATACTTAACTACAATTAGTCAATACCAAGACAAAACTGATAATTAGGCGATAAGGATCAAAGAGAAAATTACAGCACACGGGGATGTCACAATAACTCCAGTTTTGACCGAGGATATCAGTATAACACCAAGGTTTATTCCTAATTCCGTTAGGATTCCTGCAGAAGTTTTCAGCTTCAGCTAATGTGTCTTCTGGGAAGTGGTATACATTGACAGGTCTATGCAGGCTGACATTGTACCAGCCGATGCAGGGATATCCGGTGGCGGTGACAGAAATATTACCATGATATTCTAAACCATTTGGTGTTTTTATACAGTTTTGGTCTGAAATAAAGGTAATTGCATTTTAAGTTTACTTTCCAATGGAAACTTTTATCGCGAATGTTTGTTGTCGCATAGAATTCCCACTTCCTGTATTTTTTATTCAATCTACTATTTTGCTGATATTCTAAATTATCAAATATTATAGAACTTTAACGCTTAGAGCTTATTTAACCTTTAAATCATTCATGAAACCTGGAAAGTTCCAGGCGATTTTACAGTGGTTTAAGGTATCTGAAATCAATATATGATCTTAAAATTGACATACATACAGGCTATCTGTCTGAAATCGACAAAAGAACATCTGCTCTGAGAATTATGATTTTTTTGTGACCACCAAGTACTGCCAGTACTGGACAGGAAGTGTGTTGTTTGACCTTTGAACTGTCAGGGGGCTCTGTATGTCACAGGAGGTGTTGTTTACCAATTGTCAAAATTGGAGCAACACATTTTTAGCCATTTTTTTCTCACTATTTAGAGAATGAATTGGAAGATAACACTTGCCATGATGATAGTGCCTTTTCTTGGCTTTCTTTTGGTAGTAAAATTATTAAAAACGGATGAATATTTATGACGTTATAAATGAAGAAAAATCATTATTTTTACATTATAAATGTTTGCAAAAAAGTATAAACAAAATTCTATACAGCCCAGCCTTTAAGGTGGAATCCATGCAGCCTTTGATGTTTTCCCATTCAGTGGTGTGAAAAACCCCAAATTTCATCAAAGAGGGTCAAGTCATAAATTTCACTGATACCAATTATCAGCATTCACAGTTTTGCCATTCAAAGTCCCTGTGATTTAAGGCCAAACCAGTGATAAAAGGGTTTCATGTCACTTTTTAATGTCTCTCTCTCTCGTCAGCCTTTAATCTAAGGGGGATTCCATGCAGCCTTTGAGTCATGTATCCCCTTTTTAACAGAAAGGTTTTCACATGCATAAGATACTTTTCAAATAAATAGTATACTTTTCCCATAAATGATATATCTTTCACAACCATAAGATTATTTTTCACAACCATAATATATTTGTCCCAACATGACATTGATTCAAATAATATTAAAATAATCTTATGTTGTTCTGAAGTATACTCTTGGCAATAAATTGTACAAAACATCTCCACCCTGTTTCCCAAGCTGTACAGGTGCCCAACTGGTAACTCATTAGGTGTTTACACGAGATCACAGACCAGCTAAACAAAGCTTGTTGACAAAGTGTTCATTTGCTGGTGTAGGTTTCAGCAGACAACTGATCAACTTTCAAGTGCCACAGAAAGTTGTTAACAGGAAATATTTTGTGTACTACTACATAAAGGCACTGTTTAGGGTATAAACATTCATGTTATGTAAAGAAAATGTGTCTGAAGTCAGGTTTCATGAATGCTTTAACAAGGGGACGTGGGATATTTACATAATCTGGGCATCTGTATGTCGCAGTGATGGGTAACTGTCAGTCATTATCACTTTGAGCATTAATACAATCTTTGCAATATTATATTAGAAACATGTGTGATCTCTAAAAAACCTGTAGCTAACCACCTATTAATGAATACTATCAGGTGAATATTTTTACCTGTCCACATGAAGGTTATTGATATCCAATATAGGAACTGAAGAGGACAAAAGGTTATTGATTACAATTCTAATATAAAAAACTAAAGAGGTCAGAGTCGGTAAAATACGTTGTTATCATAAAACAGTGCACAATTACAATACTTCTGGCAATGAGATATCCACACATCATCGAGGCCTATTTCACGCCGTGGGCCGGGAGATCCCCCAGCCTCAAATATCACCTCAAAGGAACTCAGTGGTATTCTGGCAAATCCCCTCCGCCAGGTGTCACCCTGGTAGCCTGTTCTCTTCCATATGCATGTATCATGTTTCTCAACATCTCTGATATAAAGTGCCAAATAGTTGACATCCACCCCTCTCATGTGGTAGTAGAACTCAATGCAATGTTCTGGTTCGGCAATCACAATCATTGAGGACACCAGCTGAGCAACCGTGCCTTGGTCTGGATGGCTTAACATATAAGAACCTAAAATACATCAAACCCAGTCTTCTCATCACAACATACCGCTTATGTTAATATAAAGAACAATCCAACATATAAATGTTGGTAGCCTCAAAATATTGCATTTTACGGTATGCAATTACAATATACAAAGCCATGTTGTCTCAAAACATTTATCAAACTGACTTAGAAATCTGTATATATGATAGTGCATATAATTCATCTCAAGAATATAAATGTGGAATGCACATACCGATGCCAGTGGTATGATCACTGCTTGGTCCACTTAATGGAACCAGGGTGTCTCCAGAAGATTTATGCCACTTCTGATGATTTTTGGTAGTATCTGAACTAAATATGCAATCATCTACATCAAAACTGCATAATACATCTGTGTTTCCTGCAAAATATATCCTCAAAGCATAAAAACAGAGAGTGTTGCCCAATTCATAAAATGTCAGGACTAACTTTTCAACTTTATTATTTTAAAGTCAATTTTAATTCATTTAATTTAGCTATCATAAAAATCTCCCTCTAAAAGGTTACAAAAGAAATCAAACATTCTTAAGGGTGATTTGAGATATAACTTAAAATACCTAAATATGATTTATTACATACGTAAACACCGAATCCTTAAAAATACATCTGAATGCTGTCTCCGGATCATATTTGTTGAATCGAGTCCTGTGGTAAATATATGGCAGGATTTGTCTGCTCGCTTATACTCAAATGTGTTACAATTGTCATCTTGTAATATGGTACATATCTTTTTGCAAACATTTACAGTGACTCCAACATATGACATATTCGCCGATGAAGAAGGGAGACCTTTGTTTGAATACATTTTGAAACCATCCATACATTCTGGAAATAATAGAAAAGAAATCTCTAATGAATTAACACTACCAAGGAAGTGTGGGGATGACCTTAGATGTATGGGCTATGGTTGATAATATGGAAAGATAACATAATTATCTACATTGTCTCTATGCGAAATAAACGTATACATAACATAATTCACTTGCTTAAACTGTTTTCAAATGACCGTATGGGAAGAATCCTAAAAGAATGGGTGCTGATTTCATCCGAATATAATGCATTGCCACAGATTTAGATGAAATTTTATATTCATATAAACCTCACTATAGACTTATTTAAGCAAAGAAAATATTTGATCAATAAGATTCATTGTTAAAAAAGCATTAATTTTTCAGCAGGCATGAATGATATTTTATACATGTAAGACGTGTTAGTGCATATTACCCATATATATATATATATATATATATATATATATATATATATATATATATATATATATATATATATATATATATATATATATATATATATATATATATATATATATATATATATATATATATATATATATATATATATATATATATATATATATATATATATATATAGTATGCACAACCGTTGGAAGTGCGGTGGGAGAAGTTTGCCAGATTCAACAGCCTGTATTTGTGTAATAGGAATGTAAATATTGTGTCATGCGTGTATTGTTTTGTGTGATGTTGCTATGACACATACGAAATTGAATGGAAAAGTAAAGGGATTTTGTGGATCTTTCGGATGAGTGCCCCTGGCGAAAAGTACAGAAAAGTCCAAATAAAAGCCTTCTGGGAATTGATTGGTATATTTATTTAAAACAAGGTTGAATCTAGAGAGAAAGTCCTTGGTTCAGTGTAGATGAATTTAATCATCATTTTAGAACTACCACATATCAATAAAAAAGAATGTTGTAACTCAAAAATATTTTCCAATTTTGGGTCATTTTCTGCACTTTGTATAATAAAGCAATAGTATGTGTTCTTATTCAGGGGTGATAGAGCTCTGAATGGTGCCGGACTGCACATGTAATCGCAACATAGCCAGGTGGCATGACGTCAACCATTGTTCTGAACCAATTCTGAATCAATCCGCCTGACTCTCTGAAAAAACTACGTCTTTAATTCTCAAGAAAAGCATATAATCGCATCGAAATCGCATGCAATTTCGTTAAAGTTGAGTGTTATTTATGATGGTAAAAAATAAGAGTGAATCTTTTATGTTTTCGGGTAATATTTGTGCCCCCAAGTCTGAATTACTCCTCTTTATACAATTTTAAACTGGGGCCCATTCCTGTTTTAAAATTTGGCAAACATCTCGATAAAATCAGTTTCAGTTGATCATATACTGATATATGTAACTAATGGGCATGTTATTTTGTTAAATTTTGTGTATAATAGTCGATATTAAAAGATTAAAGAAAACAACTTTCTAATTCTATCCTCCAAGAAGGAATAAATCAGGTTTTCGATTGCAGACGAGTTAGAGTTCAGATAATTAAGTCGGTTAATGAATTAGAAGGGGGTTACAGAGCGATAATACCTCTTAATTGGGATTTAGCTGCTACCCTCTTGGGAGTTAGAATGGGACAGTCGTAGTATTAGGCATGCCTGCATTTTCATTTGAATTTTTTATTACAATCTTTTATTTACAACAGGGAGAGAAACTTGTTAATAGGTCAAATAACAGATATTTGATTTTTATTTATATTGAAAAAGCACACTACAAAAGACACCATCACGCATAATGGAAAAATAACATTTTCTCATAGCAGCATTGCAATTACAAAAATACAGTTCACAATGGACATTAACAACACGAGAAGAATAGGGAATGATCATGTATATTGTTATGTGAATAGGGAATGATCATGTATATTGTTATGTGCCATGCATTCTTATGTTGTACTAGTAATAACATCGAGAATGACAACAGTGTCCGTACTTTGAACAGCCGGAGACCATCATATATGGCGAGCCGTTTTATTGTCTCTGCATACACTACACCGTACTCTACATTGTAGCTTGATAAATGTATGTTTTTCAGAGTAATGCAATAATTGATGACAGGGAAAGCAGAAAGAGTGGTATGATTAGTCTGTGTGAGAACAATACACACACATGGTATCAGAACAAACCATCCATAGAGATGTAGAATTATGCTGCAGCAGGTGATGTTCAGCTCACTACCGTCCCAACATAGGCCTAATCGTATTAACCATCTTACTATTGTATGAGATCATTTCTATGTAACCATACAATACTGTCTTGTCCTCTGTCTGATTCAGTTACCGGTCTTTGTCACGATTTGGACAGACAAATATTGACATATCGCATATCCTGAGAAAACCAATTTTATTCTGTCTAATTTGGAAATCTCATATATTTCAGAGTGGAAGGATAATATATCAAAAAGATTACTTATATTACTTATACTAAACATTAAACATTAAATTAAATGTTAGCACTACGTGTAATACATACCTGTTTGTTGTGGAGTTATAGTATATTCCGCAGAAATAATATCATACAGAACAGCTTCATACGCCTGACTTCTTCTGCAACAATATCAATATAAATATGCTATTCATAAAATATCAACTGACTTGATAATCAACCATGCAATAAATAGAATATTTACCACTTTTACTTGACTGCTGATTTATTTCTTGTTTAATCCGGATACATTAAATAAGAATGGGTAAATATTATTTCTGACACATAAAAAGCATTTAGCATAAAATGGGTGTTTTTTTATTGTTTAATTTGCGAGTTGGTGGAATATTTCATATCACGACGGGGTTGAGGATAATTAGACTTAATTTCTTTTAAGTCAATTAAGTCGATACTCATATAGAAAATGTAGTTCAACATATCAATTGAGGCAATGCAAATCACATATATTCTAAAGTGGTAATCATAAGATAACAATATTCTTATCTCTCGCAGTCGTATTAAGTTGACATTGACATACCTGATCAGATTCTGGTTGCATATGGTTATTGCCGGAAACTGTTGGCTTTTCTCATGTTTCACTTCAATACTGACTGTCGTTGGATGTTCTTGGTAGTAACTGACTCTCATTGTCACTATGTAGGTAAAGAAAGACAAGGCGGCCAGGACCACAGCCAGCCAAATCACCCTGCATAGTTGATAGACAAAATATGTTATACACAACTCAAATATTATGCTGTAAAATAAAATATTAAGCACGTGCAAACCTTACATACCGCCTGATAATGAGTTTTGTGTCAAGTGTGACGTATCGTAATCCATGTAGTGTTGTGTTTTGAGTAAAGTCATATATAAGTTCCTTCCATGAGGGACTGTATTCTATCTTTGAACCCATTGTGCCCATCGGTAAAAACGGTACTAATCCATTTCAATAATCGTACCAATATTGAAAGCAGTAGCACACAATATATGGCTAAATATCAACTATGATCAATGGTAGAGCCAATGCCATTATTTCACAATAATTATTGTATAAATTATGATAAAAGCCTTTCCATATACAGTATGATGCGTGTCCAATCTTTAGTAAGAATATGGCAGTGGCGGCGACAATGTCATTATAATGACTACCAATATACCACAAAGTTTGGCATGAATACGCATGAGGTCGCGCACCAGCACAGCATTAGCCTCATCAGGGTGCGATTGTGTGTTGCTGATGACATACTACAATGGTTTTCACTTTTTTCAATAAATACTGCAAGTGTCTTATATCCTAATAAAATCAGCATTAAGAGCAATCCCTAAATGATACACTTGACCACAAGGTGAGACAGATAATAATATCTACTGCGTTTGTGGGTTTTGTTGTCAATTGCCATATATTTCTAACTTGTTCTAATCGGCTGGTATTGCTAAGTACTTTATCCAACCTTTTTTTTCAGGTCAATTCCACTCACTGAATATTTATACTTTTTAACAGCATCGGCAATTTAATAGATTACTTTCACCTTAATATGTAAAGCCCGGTGGGTACTAAATATGATTGCATTAAAGATTGTTTATTAACATTGCATATGCATTAGGGAATGTCTGGGAATGATTGATATACTTGAGATGTATGCATCTGCACTGATGCTAGGGAAGCAATATCATACATATTTGATTCAACTAATGCGTGAATGTATGACATAAACGTCAGAGATGTATCCATGCTAAGTGCACAGTCTATTTTCACATGCAAAGTCAGCTTCGTTTATTTGATTTTGATTTCCAAAATCCTCGGATGATTATTTTTCCAAACATGTTGATGGGTTTGTATTTGATGTCATTTCTAGAATACTGGATTGTCTTGATCAGGTAAAACAAAAGGTTTCTGCTTACTGAACAACTATTTAATATTGTGTCGACTCTATATGTCAACTCTTAATGTCAACTGTTTAGAGTAAAGTGTTGGTTGGGAATCACTTACAAAAAGAAGGGAGCTAGAATATTCTTATTACTTAATATAATACACGGCAATAGAATATATTTGATTTTTTGCCCAATTATGTGTGATGCAAAGGATATAGATAGCAATCTATTTCTAAGAAAGGTAACGTTTTATTCAGCAACTTTGAGGGAATGGCCACTTTGAGACTGCTTATTGCTAAAGTGATCCCAAGCCAATTAAATGTTATTATCTTGGCAAACGTTTTGACAAGAAAAAGAATGATGTGCAGTCTTCCAGGTGTTCATCTACATGCTCATGGATTGATTGACTCACCAAAATGTATATATGGCCACCCCCTAGTGGCAATGTCCTACTTATGCACTACCTGGTGAATAATCAAGACTTCACCACTAGGTGAAAGCACAAGATACATAAGACTTCAGAAAGCATTCAAAATTAACAACTTTTGAGAAGACAACCTGTTACATTCAGGTCTCACACTCTTCGCAGTTTAACTCACAATTTATCATGATTTGTAGATGTATGTCAATATCTCAGTAACTATAACATTTATTACCATAATGTATTTTATGCTGCTTGATGTGAGCTTTAATATGAGCCTAAAATCAAGTCTGAACTCTGAAAATATTTTTTTTTATTAGGATGACCTTGAAGGTCGCGGGGGGCAAGGATCCCAAGGTAATAAAATGCAAACAAAATTCTGTGATCTATTTGGGCCAAGGGTCAACTATGGTTCATGCTTTGAAAGTTTGAACTCCAATAAAGTGTATATACCTAAATATACCTATAATACATAAATATACTATTGATTGCCCAACTACTTTGCAAGAGGCAAGTTGGTCTTCTAATTTGTATGAGAAGCCTGTCATTTTTGCATTATAACACAGGCATGACAACACAATCCCACCGCTTACTCAAGGTCTCAAGTCTCGGTGCTTACTCAAGGTCTCAAGTCTCACTGCTTACTCAAGGTCTCAAGTCCCATTGCTCACTCCAGGTCTCCAGTCTCACCGCTCATCCAGGTCTCAAGTCCCACTGCTCACTCAAGGTCTCAAGTCCCATTGCTCACTCAAGGTCTAAGGTCCTACCGCTTACTCAAGGTCCCAAGTCCCACCACTTACTCAAGGTCCCAAGTCCCAATGCTTACTCAAGGTCCCAAGACTCACTGCGTACTCAAGGTCCCAAGTCCCACCAATTACTCAAGGTCTTTTGCATTATAACACAAACCATGGCCTTTGATAGCCAGGCATACTCATTAGCAGATACATTGTATGAAGTATACACATACTAGAAATAGGTTGTCTAGACCCCCCTGTGTGATTGGTTATATTTGACATGCTCACTCAATTAGATAAACAAAAACTAATATAAAAAGTCACACAACACACATTTGTCCTATACACTGCCTTAAAGCTAACAGAAAAAGCGTGTCAAAGGCGATATGGAGGCCACTCATCCATTATTTAAAATGCCGTTCATGTGATAAAGTGTTTGGTGACATTTACTTAGGTTTGTTTTATTACACACATTTATACACCTTTCTTTATTATTCAAATATGCAGCGTGTGATTAATTGTTCCCACCACAAATGCATTTTTCAATCTAGTGAATCGCAGGAAAATATTTGTTTTTCAATGCATACACTCTTATGTTTTGTATAAATATACGTGTGAATAATGCCATAGTAAATGCGGAAAACTCTCATGAAATCGGATTTCCAAGCACAATGTTTAGGTTTGTACCAACAGATAAACGCTAATGTTTAGGTTTGTACCAACAGATAAACACTCATGGATAACAGGCCTCTGTCAGCCAATCTGAAGGTGTCCCATTGTTAGCACACTTTTAAAAAAAGCTGGTGTTTGCACAAGATCACTGATCAGCTGAGAAAAGTTTGTTGACAAAAACCTGACTTCATGAAAGCTTAAACGGACACAGACGTCTGTAGGACCTCCTGAGACGCCTGTAGAACATCACAGGAGACACTTGGATTATTTGACAACATTTTATAGATGATGAAACACCGAACTTTACAGGCTCCAGTATAAAATACAATACGGAAGCAAAACAGAAATAAACATGTACATGGTCAGCGCTAGGGCCACCTAGTGGGGAATACTGCATAAAGGCGCCACCCTCATCCATACAGAATTCCCACAAATGTGAAACTTTAGGGGTCCGGCATTTGCATAAATATTATACGTATAATAATTTTAGTAATCTCCTATTTACGTGTACATATCAACAATGTATGGACTTTATTGGCCTACCTTAAAATTGGACATAATCTACTCAGTCTCCAGATTGCAATACATATATATATATATATATAATTACAAATAAATTTGTTTCTCCATACCTTTCCAGCACCATAAACATGTGGTTTCCAAAAACATATTTACACAGACAATGTAAACTGAGGTTCAGGTTAATTTGAATTATTTGCAGTGGCAACATGTATTTGCTATTCATTTCTATCTGATGAGCTGAGGATGTTTGAGGTTGGGAGAAACAATTTCTTCTTTGTAGACATGTCGATTTTGCCACATTCTGTCATATTCAGCTCCATACAAGCAAATGGATGAAAGTTTAAATTGCAACCTGAGGTAAGGATATCTTCAGTCTGTGTTCATGACTTTTAAACACGTAAAATATTGCCTAGTTTCTCTAGCCAATCACAGATCACTATTCCTGTACTTTAATGTATGGTTTATAGATGGCCACACTGCAGACACAAAATGAGACATACCCATTATGTAACCTGCAATTCAAGGCGTATATTTTAAATAAAATCTTTGATAACATTGAATAAAAGACTGTGACACAATATATTGCACTATATATTGCACTATATATTGCACTATATATTGTACTATATATTGCACTATATATTGCAAGTCCTATGTCACCCACATGGCTGCTTGAATCATAATTATAGTAATTCTTATTTGATTTAGCTATAAATTAAAAACAGCAAATAACCCCAATGCTAATTTTTGAAGACTTGATAACTACAAGTAGGCACCAACAAAACGTTCTGAGCTTACCTGACAATACAGATTAGTGTACGATATTTCAGTTTTGATTCTGCTTGTGGTGATTATTTTTTTATCCAAATAGTATATGATAGTGAAAGTTGAAATCAATGATAATTCATTTCTTATCCAAAGTGTGACATGAAATAAATGGCTTTATCTTTTTACTGTTGAAAAGAACAATTTTGAAATTTGGAGAAATTGAAATTGATAACACCGTGTGATAGGCATGAAATATGCATTCATGCACTGATATCAATATATTTAATATCCGAATATGTACTCAAATCAGTTCCAGGACTTTGTGAGTCCATATTATAAAAAAAGATAAGGTTTGGCCACACGTTTTTTTACTTGTATAATCGTTTCATTTCACTCAACGATTATACTGAGAAATAATCATATGACCATACCTTATCCTATGCTTAAAGAATTCATATCATGAAATAATAATTATTATTGTTCTCCATTATTCGTAGCTTCAATCCTATATATCAAAATGGACCCCAACATTGAGTTTATTATGTGTTTTTTACAAAGCCAATATACTTGACAAAAAGAGGAGTCTCAGGACAGGGTACCAGCATTGCCTGTCCTTTATGTTTTACATTCATACAAAAATCCTATACCATTTGCAATCATTCAAGCAGTCAAAATAGTTATTATTTTGTTATTAAATCATTCTTGTCACCTAATATATCATTGCATGAAATATCAGATTTTACCATGAATAGTTTATCTTATGTAACGAACATGAATAGGTCCTCAGTCTTGTAATGTGACCTTGATGCATATATCCCAATTTATCTCTTTCAGTCAGATATGATTATATATTCATACCTTTTTCCGGTATTTGTCATTCGATTTTCATTTTTTTTGGATTGTCCTTTGGACATTTCAAGATACTGAATAATATCATCTTTGACTGTGTGTCTATAGAATATCAGATACAATATATACTTTGAATACTGTGTGTAAACTGTAAATAAGTTACCAACATCGTTTTCTGTTTTGAATTGCAATTAAAATATCCCAATCTGTTTTGCATCAGATTTGCTCCCCTTTTGTATCTGACAACAGAGGGTAAAAGGGAGGGACTATGATCGTTGTCAAGATCATCTCTAGGATCTTTGCCATTTTTTCCAGATGGTAAAAGGTAATTTTTGTACAGTGAAGAACAATTACTGAAAATGTAGAAAATGACAAAACCGACAAAAAAAATTTAGATTCCCATTATCTTGATCTATTTTTTTACATGATAATAAATGTATATTATAAAGCAATATCACTATAATCACATCAAAACTTGGTTTAGCTCTCCCGATAGTATAAATGTCCCATACCTAACATTGAATGATATGTCTGTTCAATTGTAAGCCCATTTGTATGAAAAGAAAGGGTCATCTGAAATTGAGTAATACTTATGAGGAAGTTCATGAATATCCAATTAACATCAGAATCTTTGAAAATGTCTCACAGAACTATGATGGTATCTACTGATGGTGCCTACTGTGACATAAATCTGTTGCTTTACAAATATCTCCTTAATATTTGATGACAGGAAAATAGTGTGAGAGATTCCATGGCATAAGGTTGAAAATAATACGGCAAAAACTAATTTTCTTGTCCATCTAACAGTATTTTATGCCATCTTGTATGAAGGCTCAAATAACAATGCTATTTATTTGGTGGTAATGATTGTTTGTTTGTTTGGTTGTTTGATTGTTTTAGTCATTTCATGATGAAACCTACTTGTAACAGTTATCATGCTGCCTCACTGAATTGTCATGTCACAGGTCCTTGACATGACAACCCACCCGGTCACAAATTAACAACAGGTTAACCCTTTGGCACAGGCCGCAGCTCATGTGTGAAACATTAATATTAGTAGTCAGGAGACAAGTAGGACATTCCCTATCTGCTTCCACCAGTATATATTATATAAGATGGAATATTTTATTTATATCTCCAGACAAAATATATTGATTCAGAGTAGTTGGGGGCTGAGGCAATGGATAAGTGGTGTTTTTTACAGAGGAATTTACTGAAATAAACTTAGGAATACTGTTCTCCTCGGAATGAATAAGGTATCTAAAAATAAACAATTTGGTGTCTTTCATGGAAATGACAGTCTAAAGCAATGGAATCACCGAACCTTGACCAGCATTGCTGTTGCCAACACAAAATGTGAATAGAAATCACTTCATAAAGTGGCACACCACTTATGGAGACATCTCTAATTTTCCTGGGGATATACGCCACATTTGGCTTAGATCTCACTGCAGCAAGTAATACTCCATCAGAGAAGTTTACACATTCTCTTTACCTGGGTGCGAGCGATGATTACCAGACATTCTGGAAATATGACAATGAAAATATCACATTTGAGGTCCACGTCAGGACCACTGGGTACGTTGGATTTGGCATCTCTCCCACAGGTGGCATGGAGTATTCTGATGTCGTCATTGGATGGGTAGATAGTGAGGGAAAAGCTTATTTCCATGTAAGTATCTTGGCCTCAAATATATATTTACTATCAAAATTCACTAACAAATTATTAAACATTTTATGATAAATCCCCAAAAGCGTATGATAAATAAATCCTCAAAAGCTTATGATATTTCCTCAAATTTCAGCTTGCTTATTGTTCAGCAGTTTTTTAAAGGGTATTTTGCTATTGTACAGCATGTCTTAAGCACATAAATACACATTCTCATGCTCAGATCAAGCAAGAAAGATCTGCTGGTTAAGTCATATTTGTCAGCAGGGTTTGTGCCTATTATTTAACAAATAAACTGAGCCAACGTTTAATCTTACTTTTATCAAGTTATCAATGGTTCCTTCATGAAATGACTGAAATAATGTTGAAAGTGATGTAAAATCCCAAATAAACAAAATAAACAAATTACAATATTGTCAATGTCCACCGCATCTGGTTAGTCCAGATCACATGTGTCAACTACAATTGCGGTATTTCTGTATTGTGTGGGCTTCTGTATAGTGTGGGCTTCGAGATTCAAGATTCTCTTCGAGAGTGTCTACACCTGCTTCTTGATGTTCATAAAACATTTTTATGAACAATATGTTTACAGTACTAGAATTGTGTGAGGATTATAACTTTGCTGATGACAACACACTCGGTGATGCACAGGAGACACCAGAAGAATTAAAAGCCTCACTGGAATGTGATGCAAACAATGTGACAGATTGGTTCACAGATAATGACATGAAGGCAAATACAGGAAAATATCAAGGCATAGCTTTCGGCACAAAACCAGACAGACCAATCTCATTCACTGTGAAAGACACCATCATTGAATGCCAGGATAAAGTAAAACTATATAGATTCAGGACTAACATTCAACAGACAGATTGCTGCAATGTGTCAAAAGGCAGGACAGCAGACAGGTGCTCTCATGAGACTCAGTAAGATCCTTACACTGGAGGTTAAGCTAGCCATGTATAGAGCGTTTATAACCAGTAATTTTAACTACTGTCCAGTTATTTGGATGCTGTGTGGACAGGCCAATATTAAGAAAATGGAGTCCGTACAATTGAAGGCATTACGTTTTGTTTTTAATGACTTCGTCTCCACCTATGAGGAGCTGCTGGAGAGAAGCAATCAGCCCTCTATATCTGTACATCTCATCAGATCCATGGCTGTAGAAGTTTTTAAATGTTTAAATGATATGTCTCCTGATTATCTATGTAGCTTACTCACCAAACATAATGTGCCATATGAGCTCAGAGATGAGAACAGACTGGTCTTAAAAAAGTTTAGGACTGTGAGATATGGCAAAAAGTCTTTTGTGTTCCTCGGGTCCAAACTATGGAACTGTATGCCTATGTCAATTAAAAATGCAATTTCATTCCATCAGTTCAAGGAGAGACTCAAGGAATGGGATGGACCATGTGGTTGCTCCGACTGGAGATAGGGCAACAGTAACTATTGCCCTTGCTGCATTTGAGGCTATCACATGATTGTGATTTTAAATTCTAATTTTAATCACCATACGATGTAAATATTGTACATTATTCTTAGTCATTCAATAGCTTTGAGCTAATGTTTTATTGTTGACCAAAATGACTTGAAATAAAATTTTGTATTTGTATTTGTATTTGTATTTGTATTTGTACATGGACCTTGAGTTTACCTGCATCTACATCACTCATCATAGAATCCTCATGATCAGAGCCTGGTCTACAGCTGCCCCAAGTCTTTGCCACAAGTTCAGCATCAAGGGCAGCCATCTTGATTCTCAGATCTAGAATTTGTTTAGAAATTAGATCATACCTACTGTCTTTCTTCTTCAGTTTCTTTTCAAGTTCCTAGATTTTCGTTTACTGTTGCTTGTATATATTCCTTGTTTCCTTTTCCATGTCAGCCATCATGTTTGGGACCCTCCTATATTCCAGGCAGGAAAACAATGTTTTTTAATCCTGTTTCACATATTTATAACATGGAACATTTCCATATAGAAAATGCATCTCATGGCTGGTCCTGTCTTTACTCCCACATTAATACTCTCCATCTTTCCAACATATTAATCCATCAGCTACTTCAACTGTTTGGGTTTGTATGAGCAACTGTCTTTAAGTCTGTACCCATATCATTCTCCATCTTGGATATTGCAGTTTAAAATCTGCAGCTTTTCTTTGGAAAAAGTTGGTTGCCGTTTTTGCCATAAAACCAGTAACATATGTAGCTCGACATTAGCTTACATTAGCTAATATATGCTTTACTTTTTTGAACTTCCATTCTTTAAAATGAATCAAGGATATACAGGACAACTCATAATCTACCATTACTTTTCAACTTATATTTTTCTTTAGGGAGCTGTACAATGCTTTCAAGCATTGATTATATATGAGATAATACAGTCATGAGAAGGTGTCATTGTATTATTTGTAATACACACCAAGAACATGCTATTGATAAATTACAACCTGTAACCCCTTAAAACGTTATCAGCCTCTAGGGGTGACATATAGCAAGTTAGACTCTTCCACATCTTTTCAGATGCTTGTCCATTTCATCTGGTCATTGCACTTGGTCAACCTTGACATACTGTTAATGGCCACTTTTTGGCAGATATATTGAGGGCAAATTATTTTAGTTTTCCTCTTGCTTCAGATGATTTTTATAATGACAGGATCTGAAATATGTCATGAGTCAATCATTTTAAAATGTTAATGTAAACAATATAAAATGGTAAAACATGATTTATTATTTTTTACTGAACAAAAACCCTTAAATTTGGTCACATTATGTTTGACAAAACTCATGATGTCCATATGAAACAATATATATATATATATATATATATATATATATATATATAATTCAATGCAGCCAGGTTCAATTCAATATTTCACATTACAAACTTTGCTGAGGGAAATGAGCTATGGAACTCAAGGTCTTTTCATGATATGACCATTGCCTTATGGACATACCTTTATAATAGCTCTGCCAGGGCAATGCCCTTGTGTGTGGCATTATTGTGGCTCAGTGAATGAATGGCTAGTGAGTTGTATTTTATTAATTCAATGTTTACTACAATCACTTCAAGCTTAAAATTTACTTGAATTGATGACAAAGTTTAGCCAAGATATGGCACTTCATCAATTTCTTTTTAAATTTAGGTACATGTAGGTACATATGATCAACATGGTACTACAGAAGTTCGAAATGTAAAATGAATTATGTAAAATGTATATTTATGTAGACAGGCACTGAAAAGCAAAGGAACCAAGATAAAGAAAGTCAGTGAAGGCAGTGATATCACATACGAGGTGTGTATTAATAAATATGTAGGTACTATATGGCAGTCTGAATTGCATCGATATAGAAAAGGCATGATAGAAATGTTGGCTTCGGAAACATGCAGCAAAGAGACAAAAATGGCCAATGCCAAATGTAATAATGACGACTGAAAATCAAATCTTATTAAATATATGTTTACAATATGTATCCTCTTTAGTGCTTCATGGAAAATGGTAAAAAAACACAAAAGGTAGACATTGTAATAGGATAGGTTTTCAGAATCTAACTGGCACTGTAAAAAAATGTGTTCAGATCAGTGAAATGTTAAAAGACAACATGGTCAGACTTTTTTCTATTCTTAGTTTACTATCATAATGATATATCTATTTAATTAAGAATTGGAAAAACCAAAACTGATCAAGCTGTAAATTGAAATAAATGAGAAAACTTCAATTTGCTCAATACCAAGAATGATGTCTATCTCATTTCCAAGAAAAAGTCACAGTCTGTTGAACCTTTGAGAAAGCATGACACAATGATAAGTGGTACAGTAGAATGTATCGAGAATCACAAAACTAAAACACAAGTAGGTGAGACATGGCCTGTCAATTTTGACCTCACTTTCAAGATGGCAACCAGTGCATCATAACAGAGTGACTGCATATCATATGTGAAATAATATTGTATTGGAATTATGGTTTTATGACGATCTGGCACACTTTTCCAAAGCTATCCAGAAATCCTTAACTATAGTACATTCATATAAAAAGTGTTCAATGGCGTCTGTTACATTGCATTCAAGGCATTTTTCAGGTTCCACAATAGATAAATTGTACAGCCATCTCTTACATAGTAAAATTCTTTTTATAATTCTATATTGAAGAGCTTGTAATTTTGTTTCCCTAGTGCAGGAATATGGTAGTCTAAATATATTTAACCAGTCATCTTGGATTGTGTATTTGAGTTCCCATTTATTTAAAACAGTTGGTCTTTCAAACTTATCATATACAAAATAATCAGAGAAATGTTTGGTTTTTATTTCTTTTAGCATCCTTGTGGAACCTTTACAGTTGAGAATAATGTCCAACCTGTTTTGTATTGGGGCTTTTTCTGTAATGGAATTGCTTTTCTTAGTTTATAATAGTTTAAAATATTACAGTTCAATGTGAATTTGTTAGTAAAGCCATCAAAACTTTATATTTCATTGGCATCATTAAAGAGATCTTTAACATATATAACACCAGCTTTGTAAAAATCAGGCCACATCAATTCTTTGGTTTTTCCCTGTTTTGAGTATTTGACATTTATCGGAGACTGAATATATTTATTGTACCACAGAATTTCATTTCCACAAGAGAGTATTTCTGTTGGAACTGGTTTTCATTCCAAAATATAAACACTTGTTTATAAAATGGAATCTTAATATTTTCTATGAATAATTTACATATTAAATTAGTTTCAGAAAAATGTTCTATTGACATGGGTTTTATAATTTCTGACAATATTACATTCCATTTTCCATTATAATCTAATATTCTTTTTCCCCATGCAACTTTACTGGACTTTACAATGCAGGAGAAATCTGGTGCTTTAATTCCATCATCCTCAACTTTTTGTATAATGACATTCTTCTTTATTTTTGCTCTTTTACCATCCCATAAAATAATATAGCAATCATCTTATCTACATTTTCTACTATTTCAGTTGCAACTGGCATATTGGATGCTACATATAAAAAAAAATATTTGCTAAAATCAATGATTTTAATTTAGTTACTTTCCTTTTCAAGGATAAACTTCTTTGCTTCCATATATTGAGGGAATTCTGAGCACTTTTCAAGCGTGGTAAAAAATTGTGATTTGTAATAATGGCTGGACCATTGCTTATAGTGACACAAAGTGTTTCAATGGGACCTTTTGACCATTTTATATCATATGTCTGAGGTGGCACAGTATCCACTAAGGAGCCAATACACATAGCAATCGTTTTATCAAGATTCAGTTTTAGTCCTGAAATCAGGTGGAATTCTTTGAGACCAATGAGAGCATTTGAAATTGATTCAAAATTTGATAGAAACAAGGTTGTGTCATCTGCTAATTTGGACATTTTTATTTCAGTTGTACCTATTTTTATACCACAAATCTTTTTCTTTCCCCTAATACAAATTGCCATAACTTCAGCTGCTAAAATGAACAAATATGGGGATACAGGACATCCTTGGCGAATACCTCTTGCCAGTGAGAAAAAAATTGTAAAATTCAACAGGGAATCCACTAGATCCTGGTGATTTTCCATTTGGCATAAGTTTTAAAATTCTTGTACATTCATCAATTGAGACAAGACCTTCACACATTTGCTTTTCCTTATCATTTAACTGATTATGTTCCTCAATAAAAACCTTTTTTGATAGATCATCATTGGTATTGGTATTTGATTCATAATATATTGTTTTATAAAAGGGTTCACACTCCTTAAGGATCTCTTGTGTGTCCTCTGTAATGTGTATGTGGTCAGGATTGATAAATTGTCATAACACGTAGCAGGAGTGCACTTAAATATTTCTTGCTCAAATCTTTTATGTCTATCTCACTTCCAAGAAAAAGTCAGTGTGTTGAGCCTTTGAAAAAACTAAAACCGTTTATGAGTGCAATGGCATATGATACTGCAAATATCATTTTTAATTTGATTAGATTATTTGTTCCATCTTTTTTTGAAGGTACAATTAAACAATATGCATGCTGTCTACCTTTTTCATCTGAACATATTTGTGGGTGCATTACCATGATTGAGTGACTTAATGAAAAATAACTATTATAGTATAGTAATTTATACTTCAAATACAGGATCGTCACGGAATTGGTGATAGTGAACCAAGGATTGACAGTGAGCAAGACTGGGAACTCCTGGCTGCCAACCAAACAAATTATCATACCATCCTTAAGTTTAGGAGGCCTTTAGTTGGATGTCTGCCAGAGGATCAACCAATTAAGGTATACTTGTTTGCCATATCACTGAAAGGTTTTTAGTGTATTGTGATAAATTCTGTTTCATAAAATGCATAAAATGGTCATGAGTTAAACTTCAAAGTTATGACTTATTGGGGCTTAGATTAATTAGTTATTTTTTTAAAAGTGGAGAGTATTTGATAATACCTCATCAATTTATCACATTTTATGTTGCTGGAAAATAGACCTTGGCTATTTAGGCATATATTCTCAAAATGAAGGAATGGATATTTCTAAATAGGTTGCCTATCTGGAATGATCAAGATTTTGATAGTATAGATGATATATTTTATCTGTACATTATTACAGGATGGCACAATGCGTATAATATGGTCATACAGCACAGGCGATCCAGATTGGTCTGGAAATATGCCCAAGGCTGGTTCTATCCTTGGGCTATCATACCATGGTGCCTCCCAAAGAGGGGTTCGAAGCGTGCAGTTGTTGGGAGTACAAATTGCAAAAGGTCCACTCCCCAAAGATGCATGGCATTTTGATATATTAAACAAGAATGTAAGTTGTTTGTTTTGTCATTATTTTCCAAAAATGAATTATTCTGTCAGGAACACAAACTGGCGATAAATAACTTCTTATAAACAACCTTGCAGGTAACAATTCCGAATGACACTGACACAACCTACTGGTGTCAAGGGGCTGTATTTCCCAACATGAACCACACAAATCATATATTTCAGGTAAAATACTGCAACTCATCATGTCTTACAGAAACAAACAGTTGGTGTTGTGCTTGCATTCAAACATAATTTCATTGTATATTTCCAAATACTGTCGCAATCTAATACAGAACTTTATTGGTTGGCTATATGTAATATTTCGGGTAAAACATGTTGGATTTGCTGGTCTAATTAATTTTTACTCTTACAACATATTGATGATGTTTGATTACCTGTAGATTGAGCCTGTGATAGAGGTTGGCAATGAGAATTTTGTTCATCACATTACATTGGTGTACTGTGTGGGGGAGGTGGATGATGATTTCCTAGACACTGGTGGAAATTGCTTGCTCATGCCTGAGAGAACTAAATGCTCCTCCCTTTTTTTCGGTTGGGCAGTAGGAGGAGAGGTATTTTATATGTTGTTGGATTCCAATTAACTTTGAGTTTGAGTCTTACTTTAGAGAGATATGAGGTATAAGAGACATTTTATGGCCCATCTTTATTGTGTCACTCTTTCAAGATCATTACAATGATCTTTTTTGAATTTGATTAAACTATGTGGTCACAGTGACAAGAAATATTTGAATACAGTAACACCAAGTCAAACAATTATGATGAGGACAAAAATGAATATAGGAAATGAAGGAAAGATGTAAAAAAAAAATTATACAAAACCAGAGGGTGAATTTAATATGATAGAAATATATATATATATATATTTATATATATATATATATAAATATATATATATGTTTATGTATATATATATATATATATATATATATATATATATATATATATATATATATATATATATATATATATATATATATATATATATATATATATATATATATATATATCATTGATAACATTATGAATGCATGCAACTAAAATATGATAAATTATTTTTTCTATGTATATTCCTTTGCTTTTGTTGTAGAAGTACTACTTCCCTAAACATGTTGGTTTCCCTGTGAAAGGGCCTATGTATGTACTGATGGAGACACATTACAACAACCATTTCCTATTGGCAGGTACTAACACAAACACAAATTTTCTTACTACTGTCAGTTGGTTGCATTTATATCACATGTACCCACATTTGATGTTGGTTTGAGGGCAAAAAATATGATTTGTGATGTTTTCAAGTCCTTGGTGTTGATTTTGACAGGCAGAGTGGACAGTTCAGGCCTGCGCTTCTGGATGACAGCCGACCTCAGGAAGCATGATGCGTGGTATCTGCAGACTGGAGTACAGGTGTCCCATCTACAAATGATTCCACCTAATACCCCTTCATTTGTCTCACAGGGTCACTGCACAAAGGAATGTCTTTCGGAGGTACTGTTATTGTGAATGTATAAAAAACACCCATACAAAAGTAATAAAATCATTTAGCATTTGCCGCTTAAATGATTAGATTAATATTTTGTGAAAAATGTGAGAAATTAAAATGAATTTTGCAGGTTTTTTCCAAGGCAAATATATTTGAGGTGCATGTGTTTGCTTTTTTCCTTCATACTCACCTGCTGGGAAAAGCACTGAGAGTACGTCACTTCCGGGAAGGAGAGGGAGAGCTGCCACCTATCGCAGTGGACAACACATATGACTTTAATTTTCAGGAAATGAGAATGTTGTCAAAGGAGGTCACAATTAAAAATGTTAGTCTATTTATGAATTCTTCAATACTTACTCTAAGTGCTCACCAGGAATTAACTAAACCTTGGTTCATTGTGATACAGTCTCCAGACTCAGGGATGATGTGTGGACCAATTCAATTTGGTCATAACTATGCATGTGGCATTGGAACCCTTCTTAGCAGAAGTTATCCTAATATGCAAACCCATTGTGGTACTTATCATGGTTTATCTATGGTAGCTTTGTGCACAGATGAGCTATTATCATGATGCCATTATTCCTTAGCTCTAAATATCAATGTAAGCTTGATTAATTCATGATTTTAGTAAAATCATTCTTAAAGAAAGGTTGAAATCTATTTTCATCATAAATAATTAAATTAAATATTTCAGGGTGACTACATAGTGGTTGAATGTGATTATGATTCAACACATAAGGATACAGTGACAAAAGTAAGTGCAATCAAAATCCACTTTAAAATATATTGATTCTCTATAAAAATATCCAATTCTTCATATCCCCGTGTCAGTGGAAGACAGGATTCTGGAGGTTGAGTAGTGGTGTGATCTGGAGTATCCATCCACTACAACACGCCTCTTTGGCCCATATTTCATCTCGATGGGAGGAACAGGTATACCCAGTCTGATTCAATCGGCTTGTGGTAATTTTCCTTTTATATATTCCAATATTTTGTTTAATACATATCAGACTACCTTTAGAAATAGAAAATTAAATTCCAAAAAATGTATTTATAAATTTATAAAGACCCAGACAAGATACAGATAGTGATGATGACCTGACAAGAATTTTCGATTGTGGAAAGCATGGACCCGGGACATGCCATTGCCAAAATGTCCCCTTTTGCAATTGCTAAGGGGATTCAAGGTGTGGCTGGTGAGCCAAAAACAATTAAAAAGATGGGTGACAGACTGTTGATTGAGGTCAACAGAAAATGTCACTGATAATTTATTTAAATTCAAAGTTTTGGCAACCATCCCAGTTCAGACTACTCCAAATAGATCTTTGGATACGAAAATAGGAGTCTTTAGATGTTCAGACTTTACTGGCATCTCTGACGAGGAAATGGTACAGGAATTGGCTGATCAGGATGTTGCGTGTCAGAGGATTTACATCAGAAAAAATGGTAAAGACTCCCATCAACACATTCATCCTGACATCTATCTGCATCTATTTGTTTTATTGTTTTATTGGGGTTTTACATCACTTTCAACATTATCTCAGTCATTTTATGATGAGACCTACTTGTAGCAGATATTGTGCTGCCTCACTGAATTGTCATGTCGCAGGTCCTTGACATGACAACTCACCCGGTCACAGATTTACAAGGACAGGTTAACCCTTTGGCACAGGCCTCAGCTCGCGTGTGAAAATGTATCATGAATTCAATCTTGGCACAGCCAGGGATCGAACCCACGACCTTTGAATCACAGAAAGCATATGATACAACATGGAAATATGGAATTCTGAATGATTTACATGAGATGGGTTTGAGGGGTACCCCTTTTTATGTCTGATGCTTTTGATCAGGAGATGGGTGTACCACAGGGAAGCATTTTATCTGTTACACTGTTAGACTTGAAAATTTTGCACTTCAATATGCAACCAAGATAGCTGCAAATCCAGAGAATCCAGTATGTGATATTGTTTTTCACCCTAAATATGTTGGTCTTTTCACCTATAAACCAAACGCTATTCCAACATTTGGCATAAATAGATATGAGATCAAATCTGTTTATAAAGGTTCCAATGTATCTACACTGATGGCTCTTTCTGTGATGGAAAAGCTGCAGCGTCTGCAGTCACACAAGGGCACGTTTATTCCAAGTGACTGCCTGACAAGTCCTCAATTTTTTCAATTTGTAGAACTATTTATTTAGCCTTAGCTCATTTTGGAAACCTCCAGCAATCAAAATTTTCTGATTCTAAATCAACTCTACAATCTATTAAGAGAGGAGATTGGAGAATCCACTAACACAAAATAGTGCTTGAAAGGCTTTACATATTAAAAGGCTTGAATATATTTTACTGGATTCCAAGCCACATAAGTATCTGTGGTGATGAAGCAGCTGATACCACAGCAGCCATTGATAAAATTAAAAATACATTTAGCCATCCCACAAACTGAATATAGAAAACATATTCATGCTTTGATTAGATACAAGTGGCAATGTGAGTGGGATAAAGATGTGAATAGCAAGCGTCACAGTATAAAACCTACATTAGGTAAAAATCATAATTCATACAAAAAAATAAATCGTGAAGAGGTATCAACATGTATTCAAATTGGACACAGTCACTTAACACATTGATTTTATTTATTTTTAAAAAGAAATTGGCCTGTTTAATCATTTTGAAGGGTGGAGTAGTGTTGGACTGACATTAATTGCCAGCTTAGCATCTTTTTAAGACACCACGTTCACCATGATTTAGGATCTTTTAAATGTGAACTTGTCAGTCATTGTTTTATTGCTATTACATCATTGTTTATTGTATGTTCTTACACTTATCATTCATTCACATTTACAAGTTTTTAATTCACACCTTAATGGACTGAATAACCTTAATGTGTCAATGTGCCATTCAGAATTCATTCATTCATTCTCGTCATTCATTTGTATTCCATTCAGATCAAACAATGTATTGTTGCTTATAGGGAGGTATAAGAACAACGGATGAAATGTGCTTTGCATACCTGCTGTACTACCCCAAATTGCCCATATCTGCATGCATCAGTAGACCCACTCTCAAGGATTTCTACCCATTCATCAAAAGGTAAAAACAGTCAACTCTCACTCACAAATCCGACAAGATTCAAGATTCAGATATGAAAAAAGTGCAAAAGACAATGTTCAAAAGAAGTATCTCAATTTGTTTTCACTCTAATCCAATGTGTTATAATTATTACCTTAAGGAATCCATTGTGGCCAATTACATTCGCCAGAAACATGTCTGATGTTAATGTGCAGAAGGAATTTCAGGATAACATGAACAAGGCTAAAATACTCCAGTACTGTGACAATGGGTGGACACAACCATATTCGGTTTGTATTTTTAATGTTTTTCTTTTTTAAATACATTTATTACATCAGAATTCAATGATTCAATTGCAACTAAACACTGTGTCTTTGATAAGGAAATAAAAGGTGTAATTCTTGTTTTGATATGTTCCATCAAGAAGACAGTAATGTACGAATTAACGATATAAATTTGGAAAGAATAATTGTTTCTTGGGCAATGGTCAGTGATGCAGCTATTATGGATTTGATGTTAATTTTAGACATTGAACAGCCTTAATATGTAGATGTTAATATGTACATTGATTCATTCTTCCGGGGACATCTTCATTTCTTTCATTTTATGTAAATATAAGATTGTGCTGGCAGCGATAGAATCAAACATATATACATTTTCAGGTGGTCAATTATAAGACTAAGAAGGGTTATGCTTACAAGCCCTTGACATTTGTTGCCAAAGCAAAATTAGTGTCTTCATCGGATGGGGGTCCCACAAAGAACACGCTACTGGCAGCAACTGTTATGATTTTACAACTAATTGAGATACATGTTGCAGGTGAATTATGAGATTAAAAAACCAAAAACACACTACAAACCCTTGACAGTACCTGGAGGAACGTTCCCAGAATGTACCCGGTCCCTGGCCACTTTCAAACCAACTGAGCCATCCATACCATCAGAAACAGGAGCATCAGATAACAGTGATCTGGCATCAGTGATAGAACAGACAGATACACAACCAGCGATAAGCTCATTGAGCACAACTATCATTCATCCACTAACAATTAACATATTTCTTACAGTAATTCTTCTCATTTTATATATTGATATTGTTTATACTCATGTGATATGATTTTTTTTTCTATTTCTCTGAGAAGATATGACATGTAAGAAATTTATTATTGTCTTAATTGACACTGATGGTACTAAACAACTGAAACTATTATACATGTCAACCTAACATGCTCTCTTGTTTTCAGGAAAAGCCTGATACTTTTAGTGTAAATCACACCTGTGATATTTGATTCTCTATCAGACTTGATTTACCTTAGTCTTAGAAAAAGATCTTCGAAAAATATTGGATACTGTGCTGTTGTAATGGATATTATCTACACTCATGTGGTAGATCTTTCATAGGTATCAAATTTGTTTTTCACAATGAAGTTATTAAAATCAGAAATATTATGTACATGAATATATATATTATTATATATAGATGTGTGTGAATTTTTATATCTCAAATTTGGGGCAAAAAGTAGGCTGCTGGTACCCAAAAACTGATGACGTTTAAAACTTTGAGTGTGATCTGGGTTTGGCACTAACAGTAAACATGTGCTGCAAAATCACTTTGATAAATGCTTTATCTATTATCTTCTTTCATATTTATTGCAGTTGTCTTTATATTGGAAATGATTTCGAACTGTGCATTAATTGAATGCATTTTAAATTTAAATATGTTATGTCTAAAACAACACTATTCTATATCATACAATACTATTATTATAAACAATCTCATAAGAATGTATAATAAATCATATATATTATAATTTGATATGAGTTTAGATCTTAATTTTATCAAGGCCTAGCACATTATGAGTTCTTCCCTTCCCAGAAAATATAAAACATTGAGAGAAAATCTTTGATATGGAATTAGCATGGGGTATTAAAAAGCTAATTTAAGCAAGGCAGCTACAGCATTCACACCTATTTTGTTACCAGGGAAAGAGTTTGTGATAGGTGGAGCCAAGATGTGAAAGCACTGAAACCAAGATGGTCGCAAGGCAAGCTGGTCCCAAATTACATCAAAATCTCCAAAGAGCCTAACATCTAATGTCATTTGCATCATATTAAATCAAGGCATTAAATTGAAATTGAAATATTTAAAATAAGAACTTATAATATTATATATATATATCAATTGATAGATTAATTTCAGTTTGCCTTTTTGTGATACTATCAACATCTTTTCTTCCTCGTATAGATATGGTAAATACTTCTGCTGGTAGTAAAACCAAATATGAGGATACTGGGTATTCTTTCCATATGCCTTTTGTTATAGAAATTAGATTTGGCACACGTCCACCATTCAAGATCAAGTGTCTGTCAAGAGATGTCATTCTTTTTTTGTTTTTGTTTACTGAAAGGTGATTAGCCATTTTTTTTAAAGTGATATGATACCATTTCTGGTTAATAGACAGTTATCCATCTGAAAGGAGCAATTAAAGCTATCAACAACAAAATATTGGATATCCAACCAGAAGATATTTGGTCAAAAGCCATCTGTTTATATATTCTCGTTGCATTACAAGTTTTTGCCACTGGCCCCACTAGCACAGTTGGTAGAGCATTGAATCTGTGCCTTTGTTGGTTATTTACATGTAAGCGGAGGACGGAACAGGGTGGGTTCAACTCCCACTGATGGCAGTGTTACTTTCACAATGGTTAAAAGGCCATGGTCATATTCAATCAAAATTGAAATTAGCTCTATGTTCCATTACTTTACTAATGTCATTGCTCAAACTAAACCGAAATATGTTGATTCCATCTTAGTTTTCTGTGTAAAGTCATCTTATATTAATTATTTTCTGGAAAAGGCCTATGGAAAGTAGTCCGGTAGGATGTTAGTTACATTGGGAGTTAACATGTTGACATGTACTCATTGCGTTCACTCATAACAGAAATCAAGATGGCTGAATGCTGGTTGAATATGTGCTTGATTTCTCTTAAGGGAACTACATGTCATGTCATTTATAACCAATTTTAACCAATTGTAATTCCTGTTGTGTAACAAGAAACTCTAAGCTTATAGAGATATAAACCAACGCTTTAAATTACCTTACAAATGTCATGAATTGCCTTACAAATGTCACGAGCAAGGCGCAACAAGTGGACAATCTGAAATATTTGTTGATTTACACCACATTGTCCCCTATTACTAATGTCGCTTGAAATGTAAATTTCTGCAAACTTATTTTTTTTAATGGGAGACAACAAATGGTGAGTATTACATCCACATTTTTTTGTCATCTTGATACTGTTTTGATAATTATCTGGAACCTAAAAGTCGACATCTGGATGAAGAAATGTTTTGGCAAGTCATGCTGTTAAAGTTGAATATAAACTTGAATATAAACTTATCAACATACAAACAATTTGCAACGTCCCAAATACCTTTTTCGCCAGCATCGTCTTCCATCTTAAACTTTAGCATGCTTGAGTACAATCTACATTTCAGGAATTCACACAGAAGTTCTCTATTGTGTTCCAAGCTGCCACCTGGTGTATTTGACATGTGAAGGATCACATTCACAGTGTATAAAACGTATTTTAAACAAGAGCATTGACTAAGTCCCCCGCACCTTGGATGGTCTCCATGGCAACAAAAGCCACCCAATCACCGCTATAACAGATTAAGGAAAGGTCCCCAGAAGTGCCTGTGTGCAATCTAAGCTAAATGTCAAACCGTTCTGACTGTATCATGCACACAAGTAATTTACCGCGGACGGACGCATGCACGCAGCTCATTTTCAAGATGATAATATTGATGTTGATGATGATGTTAATGCTCCTATATAATTGAAGTAAATACAGTCCTTTGTTACGAAATTAAAATGTCAGAATCAACAGGGACAGATAGAATATCAAAAAGTTATAAAAGAAAAGAGATATTATTGTAACTTTACAAAGCTAATTTAACAAATATTTTGAAACCGCTATTTTGCCCACTGTTTGGCATAAGGCTGTTATTAACCCTATATTTTATAAGAATCCAGTCGCATGTGTAAAACTATATAACTATGTTACGGATTGGTTTGATATAGGTAGTGAAGTAAGGCAGAGAGATTCTCTTTTTTCTACCTTATTTTGTTTGTATATCAACGATCTGATCAGTGATGTGAAGGATTTTAATCTGGAAATTAAATGTTAAAATATATTGTTATTATGTTAGCATTTGCTGATGATGCCTAGAATGCGGGGAACAAAAACTTAACAATATTCAGGAACATTCTATATTTCAAATAAACAAACCTTTTCAGAGTCGGGCATGAATTAACATCGGGAATGGAGCAGTTGAATTATAAATGACAAATGTGTCAAGAGAAGAGAACATTGCAAGCTGGATATCAAAGAAAAGAGTATTTTTATTGTAATACACTAAACACTTTTGATTTAAAATCTTGTAAAATTTGAAGCATCCAAATCATTTTAAAAATCTATAGGGAATTAACTATAATATGAGACTGTTTTACCGAATTAAATAATAACAATTAAAAAGCACACAATATTACAGACAATGTTAAAAATTAGGTTGACACTAATAGGTGATCAAAGAATTCACTGACATCTGGTGCCAAAAAAACATTGGTCTGAAACAGTCTGACTAGTTTGTGATTAGTCTTACTGATTGGGCATATATATTCATTCATCAATGCACGGTTCTATTAAATGGTTCTAAGATAGCGGCAGTCTCAGACATAAGCAGACAAACCTAAAATGCCAGAATCTTTTTATAAATGTCTCTCTTATAAGTTATTCTGTTCTTTGTTTGACTTCAAATCGATGAAGCAAATAGATGTAAATAAACATTGAGGCTTTTGATTGACTCCATTGATAACACTATCAACTGCACTTTAAAGTAAAAAACAAATACCTGATTCAGCAAATTAGATATCGTTGCAATATATTCTTTATTGATTACTCTCGTGATGCTGAGTACTTAAGCGTGTGCATTCGCCTGAGCCCAGTCTATATAAGGCTTGGGGTATTGATCTTCATACTGCTCTACACAGGTGTGGTGTCAACCATTCCATCTAACTCAGCAGCATGGCTGGCACTATGCGACAACACAACAATCATCTTATCATTATGTGGTGTGGATTAACAGACGTCCATGTGCAAGAATGCTAACAAGTATATTGACATCATCAAGATAACTTCTATTTGGGTGGATATGTACAGAATAGTAAGTTATCTATCGCACAATGAACAGCATTGTTTTAACTATGACGCCAAGGAATGCCACCGCCGTTATGGTTTATGACCATGCTCTGCAGACAGGGTATATATACTATGGTAATGTGTGCACAGATATTGACACCCAGCATAACTCATATCTTCAGTGATCATATTTGATAGACACTTACTAAATAAGCAGGTAGAAAGAGGATTATTCACTGCTAATAGAGAAACTGAGAAAATGCTCAATCAAGGAATAATCACTGCATAGGTTTAAGCAATAGTCTTGCATACATTAAGTGGAATAGACGCTGGGCAAACATTGATGCATTAGTCTACCATGAAGATTGTGTGGGGCATATAATCCATTAGACGGTTTACATAATAATCTACCATAAAGATTGAGTCGCTTTAGATTCAATCAAAGAATAGATTTATGTATTTATCTACTATACAACTGTACTACCTGGTAATATCCCATAACTTTGGAATTTTAAAAATGCACTTATACAATTGCTCAGAATTATTTGTATACACGAGGAATGAGTTAATGTAGACGAGGAATGAGTGTGAAATGACAGAGGAGACTGACGTGTTAACATTGGGCAGTATATCTGCTGGTGATTTGATCAAGCTCAACTTTGTCGAGTTGTTTCTCTCCTGTGTGCTCCTCACCAGTAATACCTTCATATTGCTTGTCATTGCTAAAAGTGAACTCTGGGCGTGGAGGCAAAATGTCTTTATCGTCCACCTTGTTCTGTGCGACATGGTGCGAGGATCGGTGGTATTTATGCGAGATGTTCACGATCTCGCCACTTCTCGCCCATCGGATGAGATGTGCATGTTTTGGAGTTTCCTGACCAGAGCAACAACCTCCATGAATACCCTTGCGGTGCCCTTTCTCCTGTTTGACAGACTTCTCTTTGTCATGGCTCCAGTTACTTATATATACAGAATGACCAAAAAGCTGCTTATATTTCTATTGATTTACAACACTTTTCAAGGAGTTTTAATATCTTTGTTGCCCATATTTGGTTGGGGTGATTATATTTTCTATGCAGATTTAAGGACCTGCGATCTCGACTGGACTCTACATGTAGACTACCATGTATTTTCAATGATATGCATATACTTTATACCATTCTTGGCCACATGTCTGTGCTATTCAAGAATACTACTCTATCTAAAGAGGAGATTATGCAAAATCAAAACAGAAAGTACTCCAACATTGCAGATTCATGGTTCTGTGGAGGGCAAGCCCCAGGGGATAGACGGTTCTTTACAATCAACAGCAAAGCTTCTTCTGATACTCATTATTATCTATATAGTCAGCTGGCTGCCATGGATTGGCTATAATGTCAGCCTGGCATTTAGAACAAACACATTTCCATATAGGAGCTCATCAGCATATTATGTTCTGAGGACGTTTACGCTCATCACAAGTACAGTTAATCCATGGTTGTATGGCTTGTACAATAAGAAGTTCAGAAGGACCTTGAAGTCAATGATCCATTTAACTAAGAAAAGAACTCAAAACACCAACAATACCAGGGATACTGCGGTTCAGCTCCACCCACATACTACTCAATTACCTCCTGCAGGGGGTCAGGAATCAGGGCAAAACAGGAGCATGTCAGTGATGGCCTTATATGCATATCCACTAGAGGGGGCTGCTTGTGGCTCAAGGTCCAAAAATGCTTGGCCGGACAACATGGAATCAAATGATATGAACCATAGCTGGCTCAACTTTAAAGCTATTCCTAATTCGTGAAATTAAATATTTTATATCATGTTTATCTCTGACAATAAAAACCAAATTAAAATGTGATGTAATCCTACTTGAATTTTCCCTAAGAATAAAGCGATGTTTTATGTATGTGAATCAAAACTACACTTTGCCATTTATAACATCGATATTACTATTTAATACTCCAATATATCTCATGTTCCCAGAGCAGAACGATTTGTGTTATTTCCTCTATTCCTTTTAATAAAAAATACAATTGATTTCATACTTTGCTATTCCTCTGTTTGGTCTTCATTGTTGTTTGAGATCTACTATTTACAGAAGGGGAAATTTCTATGAATAATTGAACAAAGGATCGAATTTTGAATATTTATAAAAATGCTATGCACAGAATTATTATTCCATAATCAGTTATTGGATTTGGCAACAGAGTGTATGTTATCCCCTTCATCAAAAGAACCGTGATAATTGTAATTATAAATTATTCTGGTTTATGCCAGAACATTGATAATCTATTTTTTTTGGATTAACAAATATTTTCTGTATGGAAATTCCCCAGGAGTTTCATAATAAAATACTATTGTTTCATTAGTTACCCGTCGAATGTTAGTAATCATAGCCTTTTAAATATAAATGTACAAATATGTGGCAATGTCTGGTGATATCAATTTAGTCTTCGAGCCTCCAATAACTATGGTATATTTAACACTAACACTGCGTTTATTTTAATGAATATCTTCGCTGGCATTCTTCAGCACTGAAAAAAACACTTTATACCTTTGGTTTACCAATCCTACATTGACATTTCATAGTTGATTGCCTTAGGGCCAGTCATGCCTTCCAATGACAAAATTAAAATCCATCCAAAAATATAACTCGATACATGCAATAGTGACTTTTACCAGCCCTTTTAAAGCATTCATGAAATGAGGTTTTCAAGCACCTTTTCCTTGCATACTATAAATGTTCATACCTCAACTTTGAGTTCAAATGTTATCACGTATCATGTTTCCCCTACATAAAATTCTGTGCCATTTGAAGGTGTATGCTAAAATCCAAATTATCCACTGGACACTTTGTCGACAAACTTAGTTTAGCTGATCAGAAATAAACAAACCTAGATTAGCTGACCAGTGATCTTGTGCAAACACCTGCTTAGTAAAGCTTTGTTAGCAACGGGGCATCTTCAGATTGGGACAATATGGAGTGATTTGGCTTACAGTGCCCTGTTTGTCCATTAATGTTTGTCCAATGGTCTGAATGGTACAGGCCTATACATCCTGACAGACCACAATGGAATGGAGGTCACTTGTGGCCACCTGGTGGTCAAAAGAGTACAGGCAGTATATGGCACTTTCAGCAAAACACAATAACTATGGTCAGTGTATTTTGGTTGATTGTAGTACGATAGCTTGCTTGTAGTACAGTTTCTTGGCCACCTACCATTAAATCATACCCCAAACCTCTGTAAAATTGCCTGTGACCTCTTTAGTTTCTTGAATGCTTTAAACCTTTTTATTGTACCATTTTTGCACTCTTCCCTATCCGAAGAAATTCTAATTTATTTATATAAGTCCCACCCACTGACTTTTCCAGTCAGGAAAGCAAGCTTTTTAGGGAAAATTAAGAGCCAAGGTGTCACCTGCTGGGACAGTTAAGCTAGTGCCTATTGCTTTAATCAAAGGCGTCACAATAAGGCTGCCTGCCTTCCCACCACTTGTTGACATTGTGGCTCTTATCATGTCCATATCATGCCTTCCCAAATTACTTGCAATGTGCCCGACACAGTCACTTGCCAGACCAATCCGAGCACAATTGCCTGTAACAAAATCTTCATGTGGCATCATCCAACCCGGGAGCACCCAGTCACAGATTTACAAGGGCAGCAGGTTATTCATTCAAGCACGGGTCTCAGCTAATGTTTGTTTGGGGTTTCACTTTCAACAGCATTTCAGTCATTTCGTGATGAGACCTACATGTAGCAGATATGATGCTGCCTCACTGAATTGTCACGTTGCAGGTCCTTGACATGACAACCCACCGAGTCACAGATTTATAAGGCCAACTCAGTTGATATCAGAAAATGTAACATGAATTCAATCTCGGAATCGAACCCAAGACCTTTTAATTATCACAGAGGAACTATTGCCAATAAGCTTGTGCTCCATCCATCTGCACAAAGGCCCGTGTTGACCTTTATTGAGCTTGCAAATTCGCCAATTTATTAAAAGCCAGCCATGCAGCTCATTCAAACAGGATGTTTATCTATCTGTACCTCTGTGCATACTGGATCCATCCGAAAAGGCTTTCTTTCACATTCTGTATTTTCTCTCAGGAAATGTCATGACATAACATCTAAAGTTCATCTACTGATTCATTACATCCTTATATAATGAATGTTGATTATAAATGATCATGATGATTATCATAATCAATCATTCCTGTTGCTTTGGTGATATGACTTGTAGATCATCTATACACTAATCCTAAGTGCAGATCACAACATCATCGCTTACTCCAGTATGCAAATCTTTAATCTTCATCTGATGGCAGACCCAGGCAAACCAAGCGCTGATTAACATGCAAGACATATATTATATCACAGAAATGCATCCCATTGAAGGTGTGAGACATCCCTCTGATATCATGATACTGCATACTTAGTGACATTAAGGTCCAATGACATGGCCTCTGTGACCTTGGGGGTTAAGTGCACATACACAATATTCTCCACAGAGAGAGGAATTATAGTTGTGTTTGAAATATAAAATATAAAGGCATTAAATATGAGAGATGCACGCACTGTGATGAACTCAATTGTGATAACTGCAGGAGATTAAACTTCTCTTCATCTGGTTTTGTGTTGTTAATTTTTCATTGTGAAAAGAAGTTTTATATGAGATATATAATATCCCATAATACTCACACTACACGTTACTTTGAATTAAACATCAAACATTAATAATTAACATGTATAATGCTGCTTAATAATGCTGCCCAAATCTTTATTTTTTCCCCCAAGGATGGATTTATTTCTTTGCTATAATGTGTTTTATATCAGTTTAGGCCTGTCATAAGGATGCAATTTGCTATTCAATTCAGAGTCACTCATTATATTTCTTTTGCATTGTCACAAACCATGGCCTGTGAAATGATGAACTTGGTGGCACTTTCTGTCCCACGCAGCATGGCACAGTGCAAAACACACTTAAATGCCTAATATCACAAATATTCTGGACTTGTTTACGTTTTGGAGCTGAGAGCTGTCATATCAAGGTCGGTTTAAATGATATCTGATCAGCATTTAGCCAAGTAAATATTGGTTATCTGATGCCTCTGACTCTGTGGTATTGTGCACGCGATCAATTTTGGTACCAGTGTTATTTATTGTAGGCCATGCATAAAAGGCAAGACAGCAAAGGTATGAACTACACATAGTCGATTTTCAACACTGATAAGTAAGATCCTGTCATAGTTCACTTTACCAAGAGTTGTTAAACAGATTTTATCTGTTCTGTGTAGATCTATGAAATTCACAAGTCCTATGAAATCGTCAAGTCATTGAACTATTTCAAGTAATAAAACATGGGCCAATGGCCTCAGAGCCATGCTGATCATTACTCTTTGTAATGTTTGAGAACATTATCTGGAGATGCATGCAAATTCCTTCATAAATCATCATTTAAATCCTTTCCCAGAGCAGGCTTGGGCAGATGATAATTTTGGCCAATTAAAATGCAAGCTATTTTTTTTATATTGTTATCTTGATTCTCATTTGCTGATATTTGTCTAGTCATTCAAAATGACAGCCTGCTTGAAAACACAGTGATAGCTTTTTGATTTTTTTCAAAAATCATAAAACATGGGGAAGAAAATCTGAGCCTAACGAAAATAGATAGGATTGGTCCCTTGAAAATACACCACCATACCTACTAAAAGCTAAAAAATCTTACCAGGAGTTTCAGAGATCAAAGTTGATGGCCAGACAGAATGACAGAAAATATTTCCCCTCACTTATGGTTAGCTAAGCTATGCACAGCTATCTATAATTCACCTCCATTCCATGTTTACCACAGTAAATTCTTTCTCCATTCTTGATCAAATGTTTGTGATAGTGAACTTGAAACCAAGTGCTAACTGGTACACACAGCACTGCTGTTACCTGGTTTGGCATCTTTTATTGCACTTTTTTTTAAATCATCTGAAACCAAAATTTTCAGCACTATTTGATAGCATTTATGTACTTCAGACAATTTTAATATTTCATACAACAGAGTGGATACCATCATAAAAGTGCATTAAATTTCTTATATACTGTCCTCATATTGTAAATGTTACAGTAATTTTGCTGTCTCCTCTTTTAATAAACAATCATATAGCAATGGCGTGTTTGGAGATGACTCATGTCAAAAGTGGATTTTGACATGTTGTTTGATTCAAGTTGGTAAAGTGTGACTCCATTGTAACACAAACCTATTTATGGTTTCATTCAAATATTATATAATAATATATAAGATTTAATAGGTGTCTGGACCTGATTGGCAGTATTCATAACTGTGAAAGGTTGAGGTATATTCATGTATGATATCTGAATAATTGGAGAAAATTATTTAATATTTTATTTACATAACTACAAAATAATTACATTTAATGGAATGTAATGTACATTGACAAAATCAACATTATAGGTACAACTGTACCAAACTATTATATAACTGGACGGATATATGAATTGCTTCTTGAAGCTGGATAACACTGACATCAAAGAATAGACTGTGGCACAACACACAAAGATACAAAGCAATCGGCATTCAATATTTATATGATTTATATAGTTCAAAAACATAACCAAACAAATGTTCTAAACATTCATATATAAAAATCAACAACATATCTAAAAAAGTGTGTTCCAAACTATAAAAGAGGATATTGATATTTGCATTGTTAATGTCATAAATTTGAGACCTTTACTCCAGGGATTTACCGGTACTTATTATTTACCATATTATGACCATACATGAAATTCCTGGCATTTTACGGGGTGTGCAAGGAATTTCATCATATTCTTATATGTACCGGTATATATCTAATCGATGAGTCCAGAGAACTTACCAGGTTTTTTTTACCGTTTTATATAATTAGAATTTTGATTTAGAATTGATAACAATATCTTTATCTTAAATGATATCTAAACTATTCATGTGGGAAGCAGATTATTTCTTTTAATTTACATATATGTACATCAGCCAAATATGTGATCAATCATTGCAAACTGACTCCAGTATATTTTAAAAAGGAATACTACTGATCCTAACTTTGCAAGGGAAAACGTTTTTGATCTCAAAATTTACTGTTATTTCATATGACCTCAAGTCAGGCCTCAGAAAAAGTTCAATAAGATATCTTGTAAATTTCTTATAATGAGGCAACATATTATCATATATTCTATGGAGAAAAGCTATCAATATTTCTGTTGATTAATCTCTGTTCACCTCTCCTTCAAATAGTATCACTGAAATAGAAATCAATATTCACATTATTAATGGATTAAATGATGCATGGTGATCATAACCTTATTCATTACTTTGGGCAAATTTCTTTCTCATACATTAGTCAAAATAAGATTAAGAATAACTGTTGCATGTCCAAACTAATGAATACCTCGGGAATGGCACATCATCTGCAGAAGACTAAATATTATATATCTGCTCCCACTGGGCAGTTACCAACCTATTATTTACTTTATAATGACCTGCATTTTGTCTGGAATTCTGATTTTATCATCATTAATAAAGAGAGGCAGCTTTTACTCACCTTGGCACTCCCTGCACCTTGATTTGAGGGAAGGAAACTATTGAGATATCTGACCTCCTCAGCTGTGAATTTTGGAGTTAGTATCACATTATCATAATCAAAGTCATCATCCAGCTTAAAAGGCTCAACATTATCTATAATCACAGGTTCTTCTTCTCCAGTGGCCTTCACTTCTTCCTGTATTACAAAATTGTTTAATTTCATGTAATATTCATTTTTCACTTTTACAAATGGTTTTCATGTTCAAAGTTGCTTATTTCATATGCAAGAATTTCAATGTCTTGTATGTAAAGCCATAATATGCCGTTGTATGTAAATTTCGAAATAAGAATGTTATCACACTAAAAAAACAATTTCAGTATAAATTCAATATAAATCACATTTCATTTTCTTTAATTCTTAAATTCATTTTTTATTATATTTTTTAAGATGCTTACAAAGAATAAAAATCACATTACCTGGACTTTCTGCTTCTCTGTTTCATTTGTATCAATAACAGCAGGTCTAATATTGTTTGGAACTCCAAATTTTGCCGAAAAATCAAGGTTTCTTATATTTTCCACATCTTTCTCTGCTACGACTGGTTGCTCATCATCAACTTCTCCAAAATTTGGTTTATCAAGAGCAGGATCATATTCCAAATCAGATTCTGTGTCGGATTCGGAATTCTCCATAACCAAATCTAAAAGATTGTCACTCTCTTTGCTTGTAAGTTCTTTCTCATTTGAGGAGGACTTTATGCTTAAAATCCTTTCCCTGTCTAATCTCAGTTCTTCGTTTTGTCTTACTTTTTCTTTTTCTGTTTGTTCTTCAATTTTCAACTTTTCATTATTTGCATTATTTTCATTTGTGTCTGTTCCTTCAAGTATTTCATGTTTAATCTTCCTCACGCTTTTCTGGACTGGATCAGTATCAATTCCATCTGTATCTTCTTCAGGTGAAACATCCGCCTTGTTATTATCACATACTTTGGATATGGCTTCTTCATTTGGTTGTTCTGCAAGATATCAAATTTTAGGTGAATAAATTTTCTTAAAATTGGTAAACAAGAGATTTATTTTTACAATTGGATGTTGATTAATTTGAGGGTTGTATTGCATTTCCCATTAAAGCCCTTACTAAGGTTCAGCATCATCTTTATCAACATTATCAAGGTAATAATGCTGGATAAAGTTAGACACAACTCATCATAATAGTTATAAGTAAAATATTGCACACTAACATGATTAATTAAAATGGGCTCAGAGAGCGCAGAACAATGCCCTCCTCCTGCATACCCCTGTGGCCAGTGCCGCCTAGTGGCCATTTTGCCCCGCACCTCAAATTCACAGAATCAGCATCCATTATGTAGAATCAAACCCCAATGTCCTGCAGCATTGAAATGAGGCCACTCCAAATACTGACACGGAAGATTTCAGAGTGCTCACAGCCAAAGTTGACCCAATTTTCAATGTGACATTGACCTTTGACCTAGGTTGGAAAAATTCCATGCAATTTTTTTGGGGGTCTTAAGTTATACAAACATTATGTAGAATCAAACCCCAATGTTCTGGAGCATTGAAATGAGGGCCACTCTAAATACTAATGGGGATGTCGATTTTCACCTGAAAAGTAGGTCACACTGACCCAATTACATAAATTAACATTTTTGCAGCTTATACCAATTGATAATAAGTAATAATGTTTGATATATGTGTATTCTGCAAAGAATTAACAAAATCGGCATGTCGGCCATTTTGAAAAATGGCTGCTGTGGCTTCAAAATTTGGTCAGTATTATCCATCATCGAACTTAGCCTAGCCCCTCATAAAATACACCTGTACACCAACTTGTGTCAAAATTGAAACATTTCTACAGAAGATAGAGCGCTCACGGCCAAAGTTGACCCGATGGTCACTGCGACCTTGACCTTTGACCTTGGTTGGAAAAATTCCATGGAATCTTTTTTTGGGGTCTTTAGTTTTACAAACATTATGTAGAATCAAACCCCAATGTCCTGCAGCATTGAAATGAGGGCCACTCTAAATACTAATGGGGATGTTGATTTTCACCTGAAAAGTCGGTCACACTGACCCAATTACATAAATTAACATTTTTGCAGCTTATACCAATTGATAATAAGTAATAATGTTTGATATAAGTGCATTCTCAAAAGATTTCACAAAATAGGCACGTCGGCCATTTTGAAAAATGGCCGCCATGATTTCAAAATTTGGTCAGTATCGCCCATCATCGAACTTAGCCTAGCCCCTCATAAAATACACCTGTACAGCAACTTGTGTCAAAATTGAAACATTTTTATAGAAGTTAGAGCGCTCACGGCCAAAGTTGACCCGATGGTCACTGCGACCTTGACCTTTGACCTAGGTCACCAAACTTTCATGGAAAATATTTACTTGGACTATATTGTTGTAGGCATATGTAGTATCATCCCTGTTGTCCAGCCACTTTCGAGTGTTGGCCATTCCAAATATTGTGACGGACGCACGGACACGCGGATACACGGACACACGGACGGAAAAGTGATTACTATATGCCCTCCCTCGGAGGAGGAGGGCATAATCAGGTGACATTTTGGAATAATATTCTTTTTTTTAGCATATTAAGTGGGTTAATCCATCTGTATATGAATAAAAAAAATATTTTTCACATGTTGCATTGTGTCCACTTTGTATATAAGAAAAGTAATAATACTCACTGAGAAAAACCCACTGACAGGACTCACAAAAAAGAGAACATTTTATATTGGATTATTACCTTCTGTCTTCTGTGGGCTACCAAAACTGGCCTGATAGGAGCCTATTCCCAAATCATCATCCTCATCCTCTATTTCCACAAAGTTATCAACCTGGATATTTTAAAAGATAATGATCAATTTCATCAATTATTTAATGCTATTAAATGGCATTCAAATTATTCTATCATGAACTGAATTGCATTTCACATGAAATTCTCAATATTTGATCAGCCTGATTTGGCACAAATACATATTTTTTTAGAACTTATCACACAATATATTGTATGAAACAAGGTAAATATCGTAAATGTTCTCATTGATTTATTTGCATGTATAAAAACAACAGGTGTTTCTGTTGAACGTCAAAATAAAAAAAAAACATATGGCTTTTTATGAGATATTGTCCAGAAAGTATGTAACTTATACATATTATTTTGTAAGTTACAAAATTTCTCATTCATAATCTCTATGCTAATTGTATGAGGGAGAATGCATACCCTGACTATTCCAGAGTCAGTTGATCTGATGAGAATGTCTGGTGCTCGGCTTCCTTCACCTAATATCTGATCAAACAATGAAGGTTGTTAATACATGCATCAATATATGATAATGCTTCAATAATATAGTATAAAACAATTATAACACCATTTTCTATATCTTAGTGTAGTTATAGAATAATGGCCCTGACACAGGAATTAAGGGAGATTGGATACTGAATATATGACTCGTAATGCTTAATAAAAATAGTATAAAACAATTCTAACACCGTATCTATATCTTAGTGTAGTTATAGAATAATGGCCCTGACACAGGCATTTTAAGGGAGGTTGGATATGGACCTCGGATGTTTGCTGCTACCAATTCAATTATTCAGAAATGGTTTGATTCAAAATAAAAACATGATTACAATTATTTTTAAATGAGTTAAGCAACATATTTTGTTCCTGACCTCTTCCTCCAGATGTTCTGGACCTGTGACTGGTGGGGGGAGAATGTAGGTGGCTTCTTCTGAATTTCCTGAAATGCAATATCCAACATTCTCTCATATCATAGAGCACTGCTATCAATTAAGCCAATAATATTCTTCATTTCATGAACACATAATCAAATACAAAATACAATTACAAATACAAAATACTTTATTTTAAGTCACAAATTAAGACAAATAACATTAGCTGAGAGCTATTGTATGACTGTTGATAAAATATGTACAATATATACAAATATCTTTAAAATCCTTAGCACCATTCCATGCAATTACATGGCTGCCAGCTTTTGATTCTCTCCTTGAATGCATCAAGAGAAACACTGCTTTTAATCTCTGTGGGCAACATATTCCAGAGCTTGGCACCAGAATAAGAGAAAGTTTTTAGTCCATTGTGATTAGTATTGACCTTGTTCTGAATTAGCTTATTATCATCTCTCATGTTGTATGGCACATTGTTCTCTCTGAATAGTTTGCACAGATAAATGGGAGAAATGTAATTTACACACTTATACACCTCAATGGCTAGTGCTCGTATACGAGAAATTATTAACATGTCCTCTCCACTTTTCTCAAGCAACTGTTCATGTGTTGAGCTAAAATCATTAAAAACAAAGCGTAGGGCTCGACATTGCAACTTTTCCATCTTTTTAACATTGCCTACTCCACAGTTCATCCACACAACCGGACAATAATTAAAATTAGACAGAATAAAAGATTTATACATAGTCAGTTTGGTGTCCGTGGTCAGTATGGTACAGAATCTCATGATCACATTGATCTGGCGGCTTGCTTTGGCGCAGATGGTGTCCACGTGTTTATCAAATTTAAGCATTGAGTCAATGTGCACTCCAACTAATTTGACATTAGACTCGCATTTGACAGTCACATCCTTTATTTTGAAACTTACATCAGTTTTACGATTGCCAAACATAATGCCTTGGTATTTGTCAGTATTGGCTTTTGAACCGTTCACATCAAACCAATCAGTGACATTGTTTCCATCTGTCTCAATGCATTTTATGAAACTGTCATAATCTTCATGTTCGTGTGATAGTGAGTTGTCATCAGCGTAGTTTATCATGGCACATTCCTGGAGGCAATAGTAAAGGTCATTGAGGAAGATGTTGAAGAAAGCAGGCCCGAGAACGGACCCTTGTGGGACTCCTTTAATGAGTTGGATCCAATCTGAGCGTGTGCTTCCCATCTTTGTCCTCTGCCATCTGTCACTTAGATAGCTGTGTGCCAGCTTCAAGGTGTTCATGTTGCATCCATATGCATGAAGCTTGGCGAGTAACAGGCTGTGTGGAATGGCGTCGAAGGCTTTACTGAGGTCCATCATTAGGGCCCCAGTGTATTTCCTTTTGTCAAGTGCCTGCTTCCACTTTTCCACTGCATCGAGCAGTACAGTCTGTGTACTGTAATTCTCTCTGTAAGCTGAGATGTGAGCTTCTAAAATGTTGCTGAAGTAACCTTGGAGCTGTTTATTGATAAGTTTTTCCATAACTTTTGATAGAGATGATAAAATACTGAGGTATCTGTAGTTAGCTTTGTCCATATTATCACCCTTTTTGAATATGGGAGCCAGTTCTGCAAGTTTCATATCATGTGGGAAGCTTCCTTCTGTGATGATTCTGTTTGCCATGTTTGTTGTTGCATGTGTTAATTCTGATGATGCTAATTTTAGCAGTTTAGGTTGGACACAATCATATCCAGTTGCTTTCTTTGGGTCTATGCTATTTAGGAGTTTGAAAACATCTTTTTCAGTTACTCTATGCATATGTAGTTCACTACCTACATTTCTATTTCTTATACTCTGGATACTGGGATGGTCACGGTGTTGATCTATGATTTCCTGTAAAGTCATATTGGTCACATCTTCTGTGAAACCAATATGATTTGCTAATGTAGCAGAATATTCATTAAAAATCTGCCCTACTTCACATGGGTCAGTGATGACATTGCCGTCTTCAGAAAGTATCACATCATCAGTACTGCCATTCTTGAAGCTTATAAGTGGTCCAACGGTCCTCCAAAATGTCCTGTCCTTTTTCCCTCCACATCTTTCATTTAGATATACTTTTAGGCTATTTCTCCTTGTTTCAACAAATCTGTTCCTTTTAACTCTGAAGTCCTCCCATTTGTTTCTGTTTCTGAGCCACGAGTTGTGGGCTTGCCTCTTATTATACATTGCCTTGCGAAGATCCTTGTTCATAAAGGCACATGGCTGTATAGGCAGAGTTCTCTTTTTCATGGGAGCATGATCATCAATCACATTCTGTAACATTTTCTGATATGCCCAGTATGAGTCATCCACCTCATCAAATATGTCACAGATATGGAACGGGATCATGCTGATGTCCTGTTTGAACTTTTCATCATCAAAATGCTTATAACTCCGATAATGAACTACCTTTTTCTTTCTTTTTGGCAGGGTTAACTTTGTGGCGGTGGTTACCAGATGATGGAAGTCACTCAAGCCACAGTTGAAATTCAATGGTGATGTGAACCTCCTGGGCTTATTTACAAGGATTACATCAAGCAGACTTCCATTCTCACTTTTGAAACATGTGGCTTGTTTCACAATGTTTTTCATGTCATATGATGTCATAAAGTTGAGAAGTTCCATTGTTTTGGTATCTGTTGGTCGTAAGAGATTACAGTTTATATCTCCCATGATCACAATTGTGCTAGCTTCAGCCATCATTTTATCTGTGATTGTTGATAGGTACTGAAAGAAGTCACAGGTGGCTGCTGTTGGGAGTCTATATACTGACAGAATAAACCACTTTTCCTTATTTATTTTCATTTCAATACATAAGCTCTGAATGTTGTCATTGTTTTCCTCCAGTTCCATACGTCTACTGTGAGGAATGTCACTGCGGGTAAAATTCATTAAACCTCCGCTGTTGCATCTACTATCCTGTCTTCGCATGGTATACTCTGGTCTGATGAACTGTTTGTCTGAGAAAGAATCATCCAGTTTTGTCTCTGCTATAGTGAAGCAGTCTATGAGGTTTTGACAAAATATGTCTCCCATGCACATAAACTTGTTTCTGACACTGTTTATGTTGAGGTATCCTATGAGAAGCTTTTTTGCATTTTTACTCCTATACTGTTTTAGTTCAAGCCATGGATCATTATCCTCATTGTTAGGATTAAGGTTCTCATGTGGCATACTTGTATCATCATCTATGGGTGTTGTTAATTGCACATGATCAGACATGGAATGGTGCTGAACAGGTGCAGAACATTCCAGAACACTTTGCTCTGCTATAATAAGATCACAAATAATTAAAATCCTCCTGTCCTGATCAGTGAGACTGCAATTTTTACAGGATACACATTGACATAAGTGATCACAAGACATATTCACATGATTATCACAGTAAGTATTGTGCTGCCATTGTATGGCTTCTCTCCTGTGTGCAGTCTCATCGTGCATCATGCACACGTTTTGCGCATGACCGGTTTCTCTCCTGCGTGAAGAATTAGTGTGACTGTGCTCAACCCACCTTGGACAGTATGGGGAGCTGTAGGATGCGGCCATCACGCCCTGGCCGGCCTCCTATTGGCCAAGCTGGTGGTGCTTAGCCTTGTGACCCCGGCGGCCACACGTGTGACAGGTCACGCCGCCCTGGTGTCTACACGCCTCACTGTTGTGTCCTGGCTCATTGCACAGTACACATCCGTCGTTGTAGTACCTCACATCATCGTCCCAGTTGGACGCTGAGTGGTGTTGTGGCTGGCCTTGATTCCGCTTCTGTGCGCCCCCACCAGTGTGGCGGTGGCGCTGTTGGCGGCCATGTTGGGGCCTCTGTGGGGGCTTTTGCTGGGGTTTTGTGGGACTTCTGGTGATATCTCCATCTGTGTCACGCAGCTGAGCTTTCAGATTCCTTACCAACTTATTTGTTCCAGATTTGGTCAGGTGGGGCCCTTTGCCTGCCACCAGGTATCCGTCATTCACAGATCCATCACCAAGTGTGAAGATGGGGGTGTTGTCGATGAATTCAACCTCACTCTGGTCACACAGAACTTGGAGGTTGGCATTAAACGGCTCAATCATATCCTTGACCTTATCCAAGCGTGGGCACACACTAGATACCCGCACCTGGTCTGCAATAAACTTGGCGTCATTGATGAGGTCTTTGTACTTCTCAATGGTGGTGGTGGCCTGACCAGGGTCACCTTCAGCATCTTGCAGATCATTGGTGCTGACCATTAGAGTCACATTGTTATATTTGGCCCCATGGTACTCCGGCTTTATTAACTCATCCCTCAGTGTTTGGATGCGGCCACCAGACAGAGCCACCACTTTGGTGCTGATCAGTTTTGATTGGTCCACATCACCCAGCATTGAGTCACTGATCATCAGGTCCTGAGGTTTCTGGGTAAATCCACTCCACTGAGAGTGCTGCAGCTGGGTGGTCAGTGAAGCTACCTGCACTCTCAGCCTTGCATTTTCACTTTCTTTTTGCTGTAAATTCTCCTGCAAGTCACTGACTTGCTTTTCACAGGCTTTACGTAGCTCTTTAAGCTCCTGGTGTATGTGTGGCAGTGTCTGGACCTGCCTCTGCATCTGATGGAGGCCCTGGACAGCATCAGAACAGTAGCTGCACACAAAAGTCACACTGGTCGTTCTACTGCCTGTTTTTACATTGACACACTCATGGTGAAACATTTTATGACACAACAGGCATTGTCCATTTAGAATACTCCTATCATCTCTTTTTGCACAGTCTTTGTGATTGCAAATGTCACTTATAGCATCAGACTGGCCCTCCATTGTGATCAGCTGTTTGGCCCTCAAGGAGCAAGTAGGTAACAATGAAAGCATGTGATGGATTCCATGTGCTCTCTTCAGGCATTTTCTGCTGTTTTAAGCTCCATAAAAAATTATAACAATTGTGTAATCTGAATATATGAATAAAATATATAAATATATGAATATATTTATCCTTAAGGCCAATAATATTTAAAGATATATTTCAGATGATTCAATTCACAAAATAGGAATATAAGGAGATAATTCTTTCAAATCTAAATATATATATTGAGCAAAATAAATCTTAAACTAAGACCGACATAATTTTACAAATATGTTTTTAGTAAATTGCGATCTACAGATGTGAGATATACATGTACTTACCTAACAAAGGTGGAATGTAGATATCTTCAATGGTAAACAGTTGATGGTTTCCAGGTTGTGCAGGTATCACAGGATTGGGAAGATCTTCTCCAAAGTCAGAGTCATTATACAGACTGCTTGCAGAAGGAACATCATCTGTGAATGAATAAATCAGGAAAATGCTAATCTCACAAAAGTTTTAATAATCAAATTTCACAATATCAAAAAAGGACTTTTATTTTCCAGAGTCTTGTTTGACTTACTAAGAGGATAAATGACTATATAGACAAATATAACAACTCACGTGCTGTCAGGTGCACAAAGTTTTGCAGGAACTCATCATAACTCTGTTGTTCTGTGTTAATGAAGGCATCAAGTGTTTCTCCATATGCATCATCATCTGCCTGGTCCCCAGCATCATCCGGGTGATGCTGCATCTGAAAGGCTGGAAAGAGTGGAACATCTGAAGGAGGTATCAGGGGAGGTCTCTCACCACAGCCCTCATTAGGCACATCACTTGGCAGTCTCATAGTCTGCAATAAATTAAACTATCGTATTTACTCAAATATAGGACGAGGTTTTCGGACCCAAACCTTTATTTAATGTTTGGGGGGGTCGTCTTATACACAGGGTCATCTTATATTCTAGTAAATACGGTACCTGCATGTTTTTTTTATAAGCCTACACAATAAAGACATCAGAGTCAAGACCATAATAAAGAGGCTGACTGTATACAGATGTCGCCATAGCCCTGGCTTAAATCAGGATAAGGATATGCATATGAACAATGGGTTGCCACTCCATCAGACCCACTACTTCTCCACCTCATTATCACCCCGTCCTTGTGGGTTCAAACAGTCTCCTCTATGAGTTCTTCCACACATACAAATATGGCAAAACAAGTATTAAACTTGTGCCCCTGTCACACCTGGATTTCGAATGTGCTGTGTTGACATAACATCGAGAAAAACAGAAATGTAATGGGCCAATTTTCACATGTATGGGCCCCTGTATTTTTTAGCATAATACCATAAAGGGGAGCCATGAGGTGGAGTCACCAGCTGCTGTGTAAAACTATATATTCAAGATGAGTATTAGCAAAAATATTCTTCGCCTTTGATCCTTCCACGAACTGTAAAATTAGAGTCCAAAGTACAGAGATTTAGATTGACCCTATAGAACTACCCTTTTGGAATTTTGTTGCCTGGCAGGACTAACCATCTTTTTCTGGACTAGAGCATCTGCATATGAAATTGATATAACTTATGAGTGCTTAACAAAATGCTGGGGTCAAATATTTATGATCCAAGCTCTGATATTATTATGATTACAATGTGAGAAGCCCTTGAGAATCTCACTAAGTGATGTCACATAGTTAGAACAATATGGACATTAACCCCTAACGGACAAGCCTATCTAAATTTTGTTGATTGGCAGGACTAACCATTTTTTTCTGGACTAGTGTATCTAAATACTCAATTTATAAAATTTATAACCATGGTTATTCAATACCCATAATGAAATGCTGGGGTCAAAAGTTAATGATCCAGTCAGTCTGACGTCATTATCATGATTACATTGTAACAAGTTGTAGCCTTTCAGAATGTTACAAATGACGTCATCAAGCCAGAATAATGGGGACGTCAACATCCTTCCCATCCGTTGCCGGTGGTGGACGTTGCCGTCCTTCCCATCCGTTAGGGGTTAAAGGTATTTAAGCATTAAACTTGTAATTTTGTGAAAAAAACACATATCTACATACACCCGCCATGGGTAAGTGGACTCTGCCCCCGTGTGAAGTCGTCCCTGGTCACTCTGTAACAGCTCAAAACTCATGAAATCTCCATCGAGAAGGCTATTTGACCCTAAGGGCATTAACTAACCCAAGGGACATCTACTCGTAAGGGACCATTTTTCCATCGCAACCAATAATCGCCTATTACAGCAGCTAAGCCGGAGAGGTATCAGGACACTCCACACCCGTACTTCCGCACCCAAACTACAACGCACCCGAGACAGGCCGACCCTGCCAAATTTACTTAATATAATCATTTCGGCCCCAAGGGGAAGTCAGCCCCCATATGCTAGGTTACTTCGGTACCTGGATGATATGAGCGTGTGCCAGTATGAGCGTGGGACTACATGAGCGTTGGACTATATGAGCGTGTCCCTTAATGAGCGTATATATTTATATATACTCAGTCATATATATATATATATAAATATTGTATTTTATTTCTAATACCTTCACAAAACATCCTCATAACATTCTGAGGGTTTTGTGTGTGCCACACAACAAAATTGATTGTTAATATGACGTATTATTACAAAATTGGTTGTCCTACCTACGAGGGACTGGCACACGCTCATATCGTCCAGTATTCGTTACTTCACTTGTCAAACAGTGGTTACCTGCTGAGCATCCCAATTTATCGCCCATATCAACAAATCCAAAAAAGCGTTTAATACAATTTCAATGCAATTAAATTTTATTTGCAATTGGTCTCTCGATCTTTTAAATCATTTACTTAGCCTAAATCTGTTTTAATTCTCTACACAATCGAGATTTGCCCTAAAATCCCTTACCTTAAACTTTCACGCCAAAAATTCTTTCAATGTTCATTACAATCTTCCCTAAAAGAAGAGTAACTTCCGCTTAAAATGACAGATGTGATTTTACATGCGAAACAACAAGAGCACTGCAAAATATTCAATTACTTACATTGACACTTGGAGTATGGAGTGATATGCAAATGTAGTTTTTCTTATGAGAGTCAGTATGAACTGCAAGACGGTACTGGTGTTGACATTTCTCTGGAATGCAGCAAATTCAGCATCTGGAAATGGTAAGTATATCGATGTGTTTGTTGTCATTTTTGTTGATACAAGATCAAGCTATCACTAGCCAGTGTCAGTCAAGTATCCGGTCTTCAAGCCTACATCTGTAGACCAATTATTATGTTCAGTGTGTCATAGATGCTACCAGGTCCTCTCACTCATTCCAGCGAAATTGAGGGGACTTTGACAATCTCAAAGACTGAAGTTGATAGAATTTATCACAATTTTTAAAAAATCCTATCCGCTATGTTTTATTGGCAATATTGCAAATGTAAATTTTCTCCTATCATGTTTGTATTAACTATCATCAAATAAACAGTGTACAATCAATGTTCATGACAAGGAAACTAGGGGCACATATAATAGTTTAACAAACATTCTCTATATATTTTCATAATGCAGTATTTTTCTCTCAGCGGGATGCCAATTAATTTTGCTGAGCAAACTTAAAGATATTAGAGATGTTTTCCTATATGTATATTTTTTGATACATTTGTATTAATTTGCTGACAACATGTACAATGGTTATTCATTTATATTAATTTGTTTTAGGGTAAGCTATTAAATGTATGAGTATATAAAGAAATTATGAAATTATCAAGCACAAAATCAGCATCCCAGTGGTGCAGCCATATATTGGTCCGAGGCATTACATTTGTGATATTCAGGATAAAGTCTAGCTGTGATCAGGTTTCTGCACATTTTCACCAATGACAGCAATAACATATGAACAATGAGAGAGAGAGGTACTGTGATGAAGTGTAGATATTTGGGAGAAAGGAACATAAGGCTGCAAAGAATCTCCCCACAAAGGGTTACATTATATGGAAACATTGAAAAGCAACTCTGACATCATCGTGATCAAAGAAAATGTCTCATTCACTGACTTCAATCATATTTGACTTCATATCACAAGGCCTTTGAAGGGCATAGCTTCAGTGAAATTAATCCTTTGAATTTCCTTGATGAAATTTCTTGATTCCCCCAACCAAAAATTAGCATATCTGTCACTTTATCGAATGATTGACCACCCTCCATTACAGGATTTTTCTCTCATGTTAATCCCTGCCGTCAATGGGGGAAAAGTGTGCACACGCTTGGGCCATTATACATGAATATTCATAAAAATCAAGCTATGTACCAGGTAGTGAAAGATTAAATGAACATTCATACAGATTCAGCTTTGGACTGATTGGTCATTATATGGCAAGGGTAAAGTTGTGACTGATTAGATGATATGTTGGTGGGCTTTATTGGTATTCTACCCTCCAGTGCAGGACTTCTCTATCATATCAGTCCCTGTCGCCAGTGATGAAAAGGATCGGCACAAGTCATAAATATTCATAAAAAATTGACTGTGAACTGATTGGTGAAATAATAAATAACTATTCATACAGATTTTTATTGGTTAGCAACTCGGTCATCCAGCTGATTATGGGTTGTGACCTGAGGCTATTCTGATTTCCTGATTGTATGATATTTTTTTGGGCATGACTAGACATGGTGTTCCAGATTTCAATATCAAAACAGGGCAATGATGGCAGAGATAATGAGAAGATTACTACAGATAAAATGCGGAGTACTAGTTCATAACCTGGGGAATTACCAATATCAAATTATATCAAATATTCAGCAATGTGAATGACAGCAGAGGTTTTCAGAAGATTGAATAACTGACTACACTCCAATACTCTGCATGGCGAGGTAGAGTCACATACTATCTCTGCCACAATTGGCATGACATTGTCTCAATCCAGTATGAACTATCATCACGACAGTTCAAAGCATTGTCATCTTTTTAGACCTTGAGAAAGCCTTTGAGTTAACCAGCCCAAAAACAATGAAAAATGGCATGAGAAATACAACTGTGATCATTCATATTTTGTCAGATTTAAATTGAAGAGAAATAATCAAATCATTGAGGAATTTCACGAGAAAACTTGTGCTATCACTCGTACCAAAAAGCAGTTGGCCACAAAACTTTATTTACAACAATTTAAGACCTGTGGAGAAGCCCTTGTCGGAAAGTACTGCCTGTCAGAAACTACTACCTGTTGGAAACTGATGCCTGTCAGAAACTACTGCCTGTCGGAAACTGATGTCCTTATTCAATTACTACATCTGCAGTCATCGTCCTATATTTGATACCATTCTAAATTTAAAATTCCCCAAGTTATAAATGCTTGCCTTGTTCATAAAAATATCATCAAATCTTAATTGAACTACTCAGGCGAACTACTCAGGCACCTGTAGTGAGTGCTAACTACTCTGGCACCTGTAGTGAGTGCTAACTACTCTGGCACCTGTAGTGAGTGCTAACTACTCAGGCACCTGTAGTGAGTGCTAACTACTCTGGCACCTGTAGTGAGTGCTAACTACTCTGGCACCTGTAGTGAGTGCTAACTACTCTGGGTACCAACTACTCTGGGTACCCATGGTTAGTGTGAACTAGAGCTGATATAAACCATTTCTTAATTTTTTAGATGATTTGAAGACTGTTAGATTGACAGCGAATGAGGTGTTCAGGATGGGGTTGGAACCATTGTCCACAGTGCATTTCCAGCTGTCCAACATTACGGCTGACGTGGGCTTTGCTGTACTCCAGGCTCACTCTCAGGACTCTAAGCTCCATGTCTCACTCTCCAAACAGTGGACACCAGGCAGCAGTAGCAGAGGAGTCAATGTGGGAGTGCTGACCCTGCTGTCTCCCTCCGACACCTCAGCCTCGTGGTATCTCAGATCTGAAGACAATCACACCGTCAATGTCATGGTGGTGGCTCACACATACAACCAAACAGGTATATCATTGAATTTATTCAAGAATATTTAGTGCCCTTTTGTTGTTTTGCAATATTTATATAAATAGATACCTTTTGAATATGGAATGTTTGTGGTATTGAACAGAGGTCGTGCCTGGAGCATGTAATACAGAACTCCCCCTGGAGGTGGATCCTAATATGTATCTGCAAAGCCAAGATACTCAAAGTACATTAGAATATGCATATGCAAATAAAGCATTTCACAGAGGAGGGAAACAAGAAAATTGTGAAGATACCGGGGTGAGCATAAACAAGAAAATTTTCTATTTTATCTGTTTACATATCAAATTTAGTTAAATGCTTTTGGACATGTTCCTATAAAAAACATTTTGATAAATATTAGCATTTCAAATAGGAAATGTGAGATTTTTTATATGTTTATAAAATGTTATGTTTATATGTTTATATATGTTTAAAATTGAAAATAAAAGTATCATTTATATGTTAAGCATATATTTGTTTTGATGAGAGAAAATAAGAAATATTGAATGGTTTATGAATGTAGACACAGTCTGAGCTGTACTATGACATATATGCATACTTCATGGAGGCCAACAACCTGGACGAGGCCCACTACTTTGAGTCCCTGGAGGGACTGCTCACTGTGGACAATATCACAGCCAAGGCTGTCAAGGTAGGACCTTAGTAACCCTAATATAAGCTCTCTTCCCACTCTTAACTTAACCCACTGACACTATTCTATAATATGTCAATGTTAATGAGTAATATGAGGAAAAAATACTTTTAAAAATCAGATGAATCAGATGAGTAAATGCTGAAAATACAACTTCATTTCATATGTTTTATTTTATTTTATTACAGATTCAGACTCACAAATTTAATGCTGGTCAGACCAAGATTAAAGTTGCAGGTTACCCATCTCATGGTGTGGTGTACGGAATTGTTGTCAAGTCAAAAGCAATAGGCTCTAAGGTCCCCTATATTCCAGCAACCACATATTCTTGTAGCTTTAATCCTGAGAGTGATAACATCTGCACAGGAAAAAGTCAGTACCAATTGAATAAAACTGTCATATTGTCCATTAAGAGGATTTGGTTGTTGTATTTGGACTATTTACAGCCATGCTGGACCCAATTATTAGATCCTGTCATCACTCATATATGTTCACTTCTCCAGTCACATACCCAAAAATATTAAACCTCTGGCAGCATTAAACTTATAATCATCAAGCCAAGTTATAAATCTAATCACTCCAAAGTGGATATAATGTTTGTCCTTTGTATTCAGCTTTTTGTGTGTGTTTTCAGAGAGTGCTGTATACCAAGCCGTGGCCACTCTATTGGCCATTGTGGGAATCTTTATCTGCTTTGCTGGTCACCGATATTTTAGGATTGGCAAGTTTTTAATAATGTTTTTCAAGTTTCGTTGTTATATATAGTTAAATGTATTTCCTAATTTCCTGTTAAGTTAAACATTTTTCCATGATATTTAGTCAGTTTCTTCTTGATTACAGAAATGTTTTTCTTTGGATTCCTGGCATTGGGCCTCGTCACCTATGTTTTAGTTGCAAGATTTTCTACACTTAGCATTGCAGGTAAGAAAAATGTCAATCAATATTTTGTCATTCTGTTATATAAATAAATCAGTATGAGTAAAGGCATTTTTACCCTTGATGTTTTTTTGCTCCCACCGCCTGAGCCGTGCAGTAGCTATGATATCGGGCCCCATACATATGTTCTCATATGTGTCTGTCAACAAAAACCTTTTAACAAGGTCACATGCTTCAAATTGTTACCAAAAACTTTGACATTTTGCTCCATGTTATCTTAGTTAAAGTCTCAAGATTTCTACCACACATTCACCATATGCAGACCCACAATTTTTGCTATCTACTCTTCTGGATTAGCTGGTCAGTGAAAAAATGATAGGATTGGCTCGAGAGAGCAGTGCATGATAGAAAATATTTTGCATCAGAAATTTCCACCCATGTTTCTTCAAGATGGGAAGGACATTTCAGATTCACATCATTCATAAACAAGCCAATGTCAGACCTATTGTGTTTTAGTTATGCAATATTTGTGTAAGTATATTGCAATCTGCATAATATGTCACTGTTCCATAGTCAAAACTGAGAAAAACAATGATGTAAATCTGAAAGGCAAAGTCGACAATGTCCCAAACAAGCTTTAACCACTGTTCCAGATGTGCTGTATGCAAAGAATTGGGTCAAATACAATTGGATATGGGAGACCAGATTGCAAGAATTGCAAGAATTGGTATTCTCAAACATAACCATCATTTTTGTTTCCAATATCAGAGACTTAATAAAATCACCAACCCATCAGTTGCCTTGTTCCTTTAAAAAATGAGGACTATACCCTCAATGTTACAATGTAGCTGATTGTTCCTTCACTGAAGGGAGAGCTTGGGGAGGCCTGTGGCTCATGTTGCCTTTATATTACAGTGCAGCTGATTGTTGCCACGCTTGGTGGAGTGGTTGGGGGAGGCCTGTGGCTCATGTTGCCTTTATATTAAAGTGCAGCTGATTGTTGCCACGCTTGGTGGAGTGGTTGGGGGAGGTCTGTGGCTCATGGTGCCTTTATATGACAGTGCAGCTGATTGTTGCCTCGCTGGATGGAGTGGTTGGGGGAGGTCTGTGCCTCATGTTGCCTTTATATTAAAGTGCAGCTGATTGTTGCCTCGCTGGGTGGAGTGGTTGGGGAGGCCTGTGGCTCATGTTGCCTTTATATTACAGTGCAGCTGATTGTACAGTGCAGCTGATTGTTGCCTCGCTGGGTGGAGTGGTTGGGGAGACCTGTGGCTCATGTTGCCTTTATATTACAGTGCAGCTGATTGTTGCCTCGCTGGGTGGAGTGGTTGGGGGAGGCCTGTGGCTCATGTTGCCTTTATACTACAGTGCAGCTGATTGTTGCCTTGCTGGGTGGAGTGGTTGGGGGAGGTGTGGCTCATGTTGCCTTTATATTACAGTGCAGCTGATTGTTGCCTCGCTGGGTGGAGTGGTTGGGGGAGGTGTGGCTCATGTTGCCTTTATATTACAGTGCAGCTGATTGTTGCCATGCTGGATGGAGTGGTTGGGGGAGGCCTGTGGCTCATGTTGCCTTTATATTACAGTGCAGCTGATTGTTGCCTCGCTGCGTGGAGTGGTTGGGGGAGGTGTGGCTCATGTTGCCTTTATATTACAGTGCAGCTGATTGTTGCCTCGCTGGGTGGAGTGGTTGGGGAGGCCTGTGGCTCATGTTGCCTTTATATTACAGTGCAGCTGATTGTTGCCTCGCTGGGTGGAGTGGTTGGGGGAGGCCTGTGGCTCATGTTTTGGAGTATGGCAGGGATACCAGTGTTGTCTGTACTGTTGGTTGGACTTGTAGCTGGAATAGTCACATCTTCAGTCTTATTTGACTATACACCCATTGGTATGTATCCAATTATCTTTCTCATATCTGTATTATCTGTTATATGTAAGCCACAGAGAATATACCAGAAGAATTGGCATAAACTATTAAAAAAATAAAGACATACTTGAGGATTGGAAGTAAGGAAACAGCATCAAGAATTGTCCCCATCCTTCATGTCACTTTAAAGTTATAATGTTTATCTTTAGAAATATTTATTGAGAGTATCCGTGTGGCAAAAAAAATCAAGAATAATTGTACCATACATTACTCTTGAAAGGCAATGTGTGATTGTATATATATATATATATATATATATATATATATATATACCGTATCCACTCGGGTTAGCGCCCATGGGCGGCTAATTGGGGACAAAGTAAAAGAGGGGGGTGGGCGTTTACCCAAGCATGGGCGTTTATAAAGGTCGAGAACAGAACAAAACCATCCATTATTGCGCAATATATTAACAATTGTTTTCGTGCTAAAAACAAGAGCCTCTTCCCGTCACTTCCGCCTTTCAAAATTGCTACCACGTGTTGCGTTGAGTCGTGTCTTCCTTGTTGACAGAAATGCTTTCAAACGCGGACCGATTTTAATTGCATTTCAAATGATAAATAATGAAAACGCTTTGTTTTGAAGCTAAAATCAATGATGTGGAGAAATTGTCGACGTAATTGTGATAATATTAAGTACATACCTTTATTTATCATTTAAAACGCAATTAAAATCGATCAGCTACGGATATGAAAGTTCAATTTGACATGTTGGCCGCTCCACTTTTGTCTCGTGGGCACCCAGACGCTAAGGTAAAGGACGTCACGTACATCGTATTACGGACATCCAGGGAAGGTGGGCGTTTAATGATTTCTTCCTAAAAAGGGGGGTGGGCGTTAAGCCAAGCATGGGCGCTAACCCGAGTGGATACGGTATATATATATATATATATATATATATATATATATATATATATATATATATATATATATATATATATATATATATATATATATACTTTTTTATATTTGTACTTTTTACAGCCAAAATGTTGATGCCAAAATTGTACCATACATGACTCATGACAGGCAATGTGTGATTGTATATGACTGATATACTTTTTGACTTTATTGTTTGAAAATTGTATTTCCAGGTGAAATGGGTCCTTTTAAGACAACATTAACATATGGGATGTCTTTTGTCTGTGGCATGCTTGTATTGTCAGTTTTCCTCCTGGCTTTCACCAGAAAAGTAGGTCCATCTCCTTCATAAAAGAAAGAAAATGGTACAAAATAAATCATACAATCTGATGTGCATACATTTCCAAAAATATGTAAAAAAGAATATTTTAAATAAGAAATATGTTTAGATATTTAGTCCCATGGAATGGTACTGATGTGATAAAAGACTAATCTTTCCATGGATAATTATTTTTCAGTTGAGTATCATCTCCTGTGCCCTGGTGGGATCATTTTTGTTTGTGATGGCGTTGGATTCCTACATCCCAAGCACCACCTTTGGCTATTTCTTTTTAATTTCCGTACGGAAAATGACAATATCAGGTTACATTCAGGTCATTAGCACCCTGCCTTTCACTAAAGGAGGTAAGTAGCAATAGACAGGCTTTAATGACCATACTAAATTAGTATATAATTGGAAAGCTTTATTTCGCTTAAAGCACCCGACACCAGTCACACTAATGCATACATCAATACATCAACATCAATACATCAATCAATCAATTTACATAATTATTCATCAATACATCAATATACCTTGAATACCTTAACTATTAATGAGTGGTACTGAACCAGACTATTACAGTATGCCTTAGGCCCAAAAGACGAGGGATTCACCCAAGTTAAGGCCATACTATATCTAATAATTGGGTGTTATGGATGTGTGCCTGTATGTGCTAAGCTAGCTGCTATATGTATTTGTTCTAGTGGTGGCTGCCTTATGTATTGTAAAAATGTGAGATTTCCAGTTGCCTATAGCTTGTGCTAATTGTACTAATGCTGCCTGTGTTGCGCTGCCCGTGTGAAATCAATGGGTCTAGACCCAAGGCACTAACTGATTGCTTCTATACAGCATTCATCTGAGTTTTGCACAAGGTGGCACCACTGCTAAGTTGAAACAGAGTTTATCTGGGACTCCTTGCCTACCAGCCCTGAACTGCAGGTACCTGTAGATAATGCAATAGGTGCAAACTTATGTACCTGAGCAGGCTGAGCACACCTGCCCTTAATACTGCAGACATCGTATGGGACTGAGCTTCCATATTTCTTGCACTGGTGCAGTCGCCTACAAGCCCTAAGGTTGCATTTAAAGGCGTTCCAGTTGTTGCATACCTCTGTGCGGACCTGTGTCTGCCTCTGGGACCTGTGATGATGGTTCCGAGAAAAATGGGGACTCAGATGTGATGTGGAGACACAATCTGTACCTGACACACCTCGACCCTTAGGTCCACACCGCTGTGGCATCTCAGGTGGTGTTCACGGTCTCGACAGAAGTGTCTGCTACGCATGCACTCCTGCCCCCTTCTCAGCCCGATGTCTCATATCCATCGCTGAAATGGCCTGCCATGTATACTTCTTACTGTATCCCATGATTCTAGCTCGACACACACAGAGATTCTCGTACAGCTGCAATCTGTGGAGTTTAATCATAAAGCGTTCATAACCATTCTAATCCTCCAGCCATGTGATCAGATCAATTATCATGCATTTCTGCCACAGTGGCTTGTACTGTTTGGAGCCTTCAGCATTTAGGTAGGAGGTATACAAGTCACAGTCCTCGTTCTGAACAAATAGATTATACAGGAAGTCATCAAGCTGGAAACATGAGGCGGTAGAGGCTCCCCTGAGAAATGTTCAGTAACTCGCAGGCATCCTTGAGGTCTTGGATCCCGTTCACGTTGATCAGCTCCGGTAGTGGCCCGCCATGTGCGGCCAGAGGCTGCCCAACCTGGACGTAGGCTCTTGGGAGATGAAACCTGCATGCCTCTGGCTCTAAGACCCCTGGCTTTACATCGGACTCAATCTCCTCCTCCGACTCTAACATGTCGTATATGTTACCTGGGTTGAGATGAATATCCGGCACAAAATGTACTTTACCTGAAGCAGATGGCATCTGTCTCCTTGTGCGGCTGAGGGAAGAGAGGCCTATGAGAGGGCGGTTGCTAGGTTCGAGGAGTGTGTTGCCATGTGGCCAACATCACACTCTGTGTGGAGATCACCGTTTGTAGTGGCTGTTGAAAAGTGTTTATCTGCTCCCAGAAACAAAGTATAGCCCCTGTCAGCTGGCCGAGCTGTCAGTGCTGAGTATCTCATTCTATGTGCGTGGACCGACCTTGGTCCGTCCTCATGCTGGTTCCCAGTCAAGGGAAGCTCACATTGCGTGTACCTCCTACATGTAAAGTGATGGCTGCATACAGTGGTTCTTTCCATAAGGACCTTTCCATAAAAACCGGTGATCTCAACAAGCTTATAAGCTATGAAGCTGTACAATGTCAGAACGCATGAGGCACGCGAAGCAGGTCTGGGAGCATAAGCTAACAGAGTTCAAGTGTTATAATCCACATTTAAAAGTTATATGCCATCAAGCGTCCAGGCCAAAAACTAATATACATTAAATCTAATACAGTCTAATGCCAATTTAAAGATTGTGAAATATTGCAAATATATTTCTGTAAAAAAATATTTTTGAAATTAAGTAATTTACATATTTATGAACTTGTAATAGAATCAGTGTCCCTTTTAATTTTCTTCAGATATCATGCTTTGTGCTTTATGGGTGATTCTGGTGGTCGTAGGGACATTGTTCCAGTTTTACCGGGAGCGTAAAAGGCCAGATTTCCCCCCATGCCCCTATGCAGAGTACAGGATGAGATGTGCTCGCAAGCTGCAGGCCTTGTCATCGGAGGAGGGTGAACGAGCTAACCACAATGAGAGAAGTCCTCTATTAAGTGGTCCAGGCCCACAAGCTAGGGATGAACCCATGGTACAGCCTCTTTAACCACATCCAAAGCTGGCAAGCTTCACACTGGCATAGCAAAAGGCCCTGAATATAAATGTGTATAATGTGACATACTGCATAAGATGCAAGATGGTAAAGGCTTACTGTTAACTTGAATTACTTGATAATTGGAATTTTTAGCTCTGCTGACTTTGAAGTCACAGAACTTTAGGAGTGGGGAAATTTTTTGTTCATCTGTCGTGCTGGTCTGTCACATTTTCTTTAAAAATCTTCAAAATTACCAGTAAATATATATGTTACAAATTTTATATAGAGGTAGATATAGATTCCTTCAAATCTTAGTGATGTCACCATTGACTTGAATGCAGCGACCTCAAGATCACAAATTTTGTAAGGACTATATCTCACCAACCACTTATAAGAGAAAATTAAAACTTGGTATACAGAAGGTCACAGCTTTGCCTCGTCATACTTTTTAGTCATGTGACCTCTGACCTTGACACATAAACCTTGAATTCAAAATTTGTTTAGCTGCAACATCTCAACCATTAAAGGTGAATAAATTGTATCTGTTATATATCAAGACTATGTTTAAAAATCTTCTCCAAAACTACCAGTAATATATGTTTCATATTTTAAATAGAGGTAGATACAGAGGTTAAGATTCAGATTCCTTCAAATTTTAGTGATGTCAGCATTGAACTTCGAGGTCACAAATTTTGTAAGGAGCATATCTCAGCAACCACTTATAAGAGTAAATTAAAACTTGGAATACAGAAATGTCTTAGGTCATAGCTGTGCCTCGTCATACTTTTGTAGTCATGTGACCTTGACACATTGACTTTGATTTCAAGATTTGTGTACCCGCCACATCTCAACCATTAAAAGTGAATAAAAAGTACTTCATATCTTATATATCAACACTATGTTGAGCTCCACATACCTTTTTTACAGATTTGACCTTTGACCTAGACGCCGTGATCTTGACCTATATATTATTGTGCAGGCCATATCTCAAGAATGATGAACTGGAGATACTAAATATTGGGCATACAAGGTGATGCCAGTGTTTGCCAAACATTTTTGACCCACATTAGACAATATGTCAGACATTCAGCCAGCCAACATCAGAAATGTGTCTTCAGCAATAGACATCAACACTTATAATAAAAAAATAAAAAAAAATAAAATAAAAAAAAATGCCCTTGATCCAAATATCACAAGCTACACTTGGACTGGAACCCTATCATAGTTGTGATTTTTTAATAGCAAAGAGTATGGCAGGAAACCTGAAGCACTCGTTTTGTAGGAGGAGCACAATTACTGTGCATATCTTATAAATGGGTGAAAAGTGACTGGCCTGGCCTGCAAAGCCTGCAGAAAGTTTTCTAGTTACACAGTTCATGTGTTTTCATTGAAGTCAGCAGAGGTATCAACCCAGGGGTTTATGTTTCTTTATAATCAGATATGCTTAATATATTTAGTTCATGCCACTGATTGTAGAAATATGATAGAAATATGATACTATTACATACTGTTGTGATATTACTTGATGATAATGATTCTTTATAATCAGCAAAGCTTTTTATTTATTATTATTATTGTTGTTTTTTTCTTTTTGGAAGAATTGTTATTGAACTGTTCATTGTACATTTATAGTGCTGTAATATACTTAGCAAAGTAATATGGCAATCTTGGCAAAGTAATATGGCAACCTTGGCAATCCGGTTTTTGTGCATAATAATCATACTAGTCATGTATATTATGCACAAAGACATCATGTTTAATAATTTTAAGATGTAGATATTTATTTATTGTACTTTCTAGTGGCAAATATAAGTTTCCCCAGTTCATGACATATTTGGCTATATTGAATATATAGGAAACAATTGCCTTTTGATCATAGATTTTGTTTTAGAAATGAGGTTGAGAATGTTTACATTTCTATGCAGTTTCACGAGGAGTACATGCATATGTTCCTGATAGATGTTGATAATAAGTCATAATCAAGTTTAAAGGTTTCCATTTAAGGACTTTTATAAAATGTTAATGTACACGGTGCTTTACTTGTGCAAGACTGCCTAATAAATATGCAGACATTGCAGATATCACAACAAGGATTTTATTATATATGACATCTATGTTAATTTGAGTAAATACTTGCAGATTGTTAAAAAAAACCTTGAGATGGTGAGTAATGTGCTATATTTAACCTTTAAATAAATATTTATGACTACATCAGATCCTTTTAAAGTTGATGGTATACATGCTGATTATCTGAAGAAAAACATTTGAAATGGTTTGCAGTGTACTGCATTTGACCTGTGAATAAATATTAGATGGGTAGATCATGCTTTTATTTTACATAAAACTAAAATGGATAGAGACAAATTGCAGAATTTGAAGTGTGTGACTCTGCTGAACACAGAATTCTCTAGATTTTTGGGAAAAAAACCTGCAGCAATAATAGCTTGACACCAGGAGCACTATGGCATTAAATACATTGCTTTTAATTGACAGGCAGATGAGCTGTCAGCTTCAGTGTTTTCTGCAACTCCTAGACATAATCATTTTACGAAATACCATTTTCTAATCCAAAAATTCTTATTATTTGACTTGAAGGAAGTGAAAAGTATTTGTTCTATTTGTGCCTGGAATATTGCCCTTTATTAGGACTGTTTACTGAGTAGCAAACTCACAATGAGTAGTCTGAGGGAAGAGTTTTGAACATGTTCCTATTTGTTTACAGCAAATTCCAGCAGGAAGAAAAAAAACAGGTTCACTTTTTGCCATGTCCATTATTGGTTCACAGATGTACATCTGGTTACAAGTTTTATAGAAATTGTCATATAAAAAGTAAAATAGAGACCCACATTTTCAGCAAACCATAACAAACCCAAGAAATGATCAAGAGAGTCTGTGCTTGTTTAAACAAGCAACAGGAAAAAGATGCTGCACAAAGATGATTAACATAGTTCGGGGTCCCAACCTACATCAATTCTGGTTTTAAGCTTCTAAGATATCAATTGAATGGGGTATAATATATACCTTGTAGGATAGCAGATAACGTTTTTGTTATTCAAATCTTTTTAACCCATTTAATGTAGCTTTTTCTCTATTTTCTGTATTTTTAGGAGGTTTTTATATGACAATTATTGCCATTTAATAGAATTTCACGACTTGATTTAATGTTTTTTTTTAATTTACCTACCTTCTTTCTTGAACCCACCTGACTATTTGATTCATTTATGTGCATTACAATTTCCCGGCACAGGGTCGGAATGTCCATTTTTAAGCTGTATATATTTTACTCCAAATTTTCTATTGTATTCTAGAGAGGTTTTTACAATGTTAATAGGATTTTTTCTGCAATCATTTTTGTTGGGTTCTTGGCTGTTCTTTAACTCATTCTTTATGACCATATATGCACCATTGTTTTGTGATATGTACCTCTTTAGTACCAGAAAAGACGGATGAATTGGTTCATTTATTCACAGCTCAAAGCTGGACAGGATGTCATTAAAATTTATAACATCTGGTTTTGTAGGTTTGTTTACATGAAAATTTTAGTGAAAGTGAAAGTACAGTAGTGGGCTGCAGTTTTTTCATCATAAAACTCTTGAAGGTTCAGGTCTGTAGATAATAACAAAGGTAATCTTTCATACCAACCCCCTCTCCATCGCTGGGATGCTTCAATGAGTTCCATAATTGAAACCACAGGTTGGATCAACCTATTGGTTGTGAAAGGTTGTAGGGTTGGGTTCATTTACAATGTTAATAGGATTTTTTCTGCAATCATTTTTGTTGGGTTCTTGGCTGTTCTTTAACTCATTCTTTATGACCATATATGCACCATTGTTTTGTGATATGTACCTCTTTAGTACCAGAAAAGACGGATGAATTGGTTCATTTATTCACAGCTCAAAGCTGGACAGGATGTCATTAAAATTTATAACATCTGGTTTTGTAGGTTTGTTTACATGAAAATTTTAGTGAAAGTGAAAGTACAGTAGTGGGCTGCAGTTTTTTCATCATAAAACTCTTGAAGGTTCAGGTCTGTAGATAATAACAAAGGTAATCTTTCATACCAACCCCCTCTCCATCGCTGGGATGCTTCAATGAGTTCCATAATTGAAACCACAGGTTGGATCAACCTATTGGTTGTGAAAGGTTGTAGGGTTGGGTTCATTAAATGTTCAGTCACAACATCCAGCCGCCTGGTTATCTCCAGGTCCATGGAGTTAACCCCAATAGAGTCAGTGAAGATGTGTAGCAGTCATACCTGATGATGTTGGGAGCAAACCTTTCCTCCAGACTCTGCACACAGGGTAGATGTGGTGTTTTCAGTAGCCATGTCTTGGTCAGAGCCGTCTTTGGCATGGAATGCTGCTAGATTCTGGGTGCTGCTGCCTTGTCTGGATGTCCAGCAGCTTGCCCAATATCAATTTGATAAATGCCTGCTCCTGGACAATCATTTTGACGGAAACCTGTATATCAGAGACAGTCCTAATCATTTCTGCTTCAAACACTTAAAAATAAAATGTAATTTCAAACACTAAAATAGATATGTAACATAAGAAAGGTATAAAATGATAACAATGAGGCATCAAAGTTGCAGGTTTCCTCAACTCTGGATGTATATAACACTGCCCTGTGACCTTGGTTGGCATAACCCATCATTGTACATGTCTTCCAATTGTATCAGTCTGGTATCAATTAGCGATCCTGCATATCTATATAAAGCTTTTTGTATTGAAAAGCCTTTTCTGTTGATCATCTTAAAACCTGTGATTTAAAAGTCAGTTCTGATAATGCCACCTTGTGACCTTCAAATATAAAAACCCAACTTGGTCTGGAATAAGTACTATATTGATGCTAGAAACATTTTGTCAAGAATAACTACAATATACTTTCACTACAATGCAAACTAGCCAACTGTTAACCATAATTAAACAAATGATTTGTATAATCAGAGATTTGAAGTGTGTTCAGAGGAAACCATGTGCTCGTGTCTATTTCACAATGATAGCCCTCTGTTGGAAAATTCTGGTACCAATTTGCCATTGCTGGACCAGCCTCGGACAGATACCATCAATATTGTGTATACTACTCCTCAGTGGTTCTGTACAGACAACCTGTACCTGAACAAATATAATTACTAAATTACATTATTAAACCAGCTTTGGACCAATATAAATCTCATCATTATCAGACCTGTAGCCACCAGGATGGTGCTGTTCAACTGATGTGTTTGTTTGGGGTTTTACATCACTTTCAACATTATTTCAGTTATTTCGTGATGAGACCTATTTGGAGCAGATATAGTGCTGCCTCACTGAATTGTCATGTCCCAGGTCCTTAACATGACAACCCACCCGGTCACAGATTTGACAATGTTACACACAATAGTATAATCATGATAACTCAAAGATCCACAGCCAATCACAATCGGGACATTATTGATTTTATCCTGATTAATTAAAAGATCTGACCTTACCCATCCAATTACGTATACTACGCAGATTTATAGTTACAATAGGCAGGAACAAAAAAACAGAAGGCCAATGATGACATCTTGGGATGCATACGGTATGCATGCATTCTTCCCTGGCTTTGTACAAAAAAAATACCAAGCAAAGACATGCACCTGCATGATGTAGAGATACTGATACAGGAAGAACTAAAAGAAAACGCGCCTGTATGAAGCATAGAGTGATACTGGAAGCACAGAGTAAATCTCAGACACCAGAGCAACACTCAACATTAGATAATTGAGGTGTGTAAGGTGTATAGATTGCACAGAGAACTAACACCTAAAACAAGGAAGGAACCAATGCGAGGCATACCATAAGCCAAGAATGCAACTACTACTGGTGACGGCGGGTGCCGCAAAGAAAACGGCCATTATTTATACATAATTACAAAAAGTATTTATGCAAAACAATTATAAATTACTAAGGAGAAGTTCATATTGCCATATCCGTCTTATTTAATTAATTAATGCATGATATTTGGCAGACTAAATTTTTAAAATGCGATGGGTTAGATGTGGTATGATTCATCCACTGAGAATGGAAGGTAGTCAGGTTGACTCAAATTAAGGTAGTCAATTTGGGTCCAAAATTGACTATGGGGTAGTCATTGAAAATGGCATGACTACATACTAGTCAGGGATTTAGGAGGTCATTCTGACTACATAGGTAGTCTTATTGACTACAAGGGTGGTAATATGGGGTGTTCATGGTGACTAGGTGGTAGTAAATGGGTAGTCACATTGATGATACCTGCTCCACTAATTCTTCATAGTCAGTCTGATTAAATGGGTAGTCACATTGATAATACCTGGGTAGTCACATTGATGATACCTGCTCCACTATTTCTTCATAGTCACTCTGGTTAAAACAGGTGGTTAATGTGATTAGTAATAATGTAGTGAAATTGAACAGTCTGTAGTAATCAATAAGTAGTCCTGATGAATACCATTAGAACATAATAAACTAGTCTACAATTTTACTTGAATCACTAAATCAATGTTTATTATGAAATTAATTATATAGCAAAAATTAGATTACAACTCAATTTGCATTTTGTGTGTATCACTTGATCTACAGAATGAAAAAAGATTTACTCTGTGTCAATGTTAACATCTGCTGAGGAATATTTAGTTTTACAATAATGCTCTTGGTTTTCCTCTAAATTCAATCATTGTCAACTTCACTCAATTAAACACTACATTTGTAACACTAACATACAATATTACACCATATAGCAGCTAACAGATTTGAGCACAATTCCATTACACAATTATGGTAACATGTAGCTATTAACATGTATCGCTATCAACCATGAGACCACATATGATCAAAACTAAAAGAATATGGCATTAACAGCACAATAGTCAGTCATTAATTGTTACTCATGATCAGAGTCAGTAAATATCTGAATGCACACCACTGGTTTTCAGATGTATGCAATAAAAGTGATCTACACACTTTGAACTTTTCACCTCTGTTTACCAGCTATCCTTACTTTTTGCTTTTCTTTGATTTTTTTGGCATTTGTTTATTTAGGTTATTTAGGTCAGAGATAAGACCAACAACTTTCTTGTTCACCTTTGCCTGCTTTTGTTTGTGCATGATCTTCATGCAAACCCTTTCATAGAAGGCCATGGTATTTGTTAGCCCCATTGGGTACTCAATATTATACACGTAGAATGAAGCCAGGTAGCAGGCAAAACTGTTCAAAAAGTCCTGCAATTGTTTCATTATGTCAGAGTTGCTGATGTGTTGATATTCTTTCAGTACCTCCTCTTCGGATTTGCTCAACCACGGATACTTCTGTATCAGTACTGGAATAGCCATGGTGCCTGCAATAACATCTTGGCGCCTCTGATACAGAGTGAGATCCATTAGCTTGTCAATATTGTTCATGTCTGATGCCTTCCGTGCCTTGAACAAGTCTGATAATGTTTTGATATGGCGCGATGTGGATGCTTCGTCTTCCGTTTTAGGTTGCTCTGGGTTGTAGTTTTCTAACCCAAACATTGTGGCTTTGTCATTGGTTGCATCCGCTGGCTTTGGGCGCTTGTGACCAAATTTCTCTCACCGTTCCTTCACCTGTTGTTCTGGAATACATGGTGTAGTCTTTTGATCCAGAGAGTCTGGAAAAGAATGAATCAGAAATAAAAATCAAAATGGCCATGACCTCATAATAGATTTTGGGGATTTTTTGGAATCATTTGGATTCAGGTTGCCTCTAGTTTTTGTGTGAATGTAGTGCCAGCACCCATTAAACAGGATTCATCGATATTGGTTGGAATTCATGGTTATTCAAGTTTCCCTTTTGCCCTGGTATTCACCTCAACTGCTATAGGTGGGACTTGTGCAAATGTTGTGAAAGTGCCTCGTTCCAGAGGATTAATTGGGATTCACTAGAATTCAAGTTCCCCTTTTCCAGTATAATTATGTGGTAGAGGTAAGTGTCAGGGAAAAAGGAAAACATGAATTCCAATGAATCCTGTCAATTCCCAAAAAGGCCAAATTTTAGGGTTATTTTATATGAAGCAACAACGTCAGTAATGCAACTGCGTATTAGAGATGCAGGCATTTAGTGTCTTCATCTAACTACTAGGTAATAGGTAAATATAAAATTTTGGACTAGCCATTCAAATGTTATATGTAAATGCATGCCTAAGTCTTGTGATTTCCTATCATCCACCTTTGAATTATTATTTTAGTTAGATAAGATATTAAACCAATAAAATAAAATGTCTTGTTTCTCACCAGAGAAAATTGAAAAGGTGTAAAGTAAATCAATGAACTGCTTTATTATTACCATACAGTGAGTTTTGACATCTTCTTCAGTCCATGTTAACCTCCCTATAGCCCCCAGGTTACCACCCCCCCTCTTAATCATTCCCTTATTATGTCATCTTCGTACCTCCTCCCTGGAGCCCCAGATCTTTTTCAGACCCCCTGCCTATAGCCTCCAGTTCTTCTCAAGCCCCAACCACCACCCTGTAGGCCCCACATTATTTTAAGCCCTCTTCCTATAGCCCCCAGTTCATCTTCAGCCCCCTCCCTACAACCCCCACCCCCAGGTCAGCCCTCGTTTCTACACCCTCTATGCCTCTATCCCTATGGTCCACTTGCCATCTTCAGCCCCATACTATTACAGCCCCCTGCTCATACTTAGTCCCCTCCCCCATAGATCTCAGGTCACCCCCAGCGCCCTGGTCAACCTCAGCCTCAAAGTCATCTTCAGCCCCCTACTACAGCCCTTGGGAAGCCTCAGCCCTGCTCCCTTAGCCACCAGGTAATCTCTATTCCCCATTACAGCCCCGATAGCACAGTAATAAGACCACAATCCCCAACTAAATATTGTTTAAATTATCTTCTTTTTTTGTTTGGTGGTGTTGGTGAGGATCCCCCTGGCTACACCCCTTCCACGAATACTATATTGTGTTTGAGCTAATGAAAAACAAGAAATTATTATTTTTTGTCCTATCAATATATCTGTCTAAACACTGAATTTGAAATATTTATATAAGAATTGTATTGTGTTCTCTCTGAATGGAACGTCTAGAACATATATTTATAACCAGTTGCTAGGTGTTGCCAGGGAGAGGCATTGTCTATGTCTATCCACAGAATATATGGTTGCTAGGGGTATACTCTATTTTGCATAATTGGGGCAATTATAATCATAATGAATATAAAGATTTCATAAAGGGATTGTATTTTGTGTCCTTAGAATGGAAAGTTTATAATATGAATCTGTGATCAGTTGCTATGCGTTGCTAGGGAGAGCCATTGTCTAGAATAACAATACAGGGTTCATATGGGGCAACCAATTTCCATTGTTTTCAAAAGTAGGTAACAGGTATATCAGTTTAGATAATAGGCAAATTGATTTATTTCTGATAAGATCTGCCATATATTGTTCTTATTGTAGATATAATGTGGCAAAGTAAGGATTAATACTTTTAGTCAAATTGATTAAATGTGTAGTTCCTATGGCTAGTAACATTGACTAGCACTAATCATCAACATGACCACATTTTTATCCCATTGACTACTTATATTCTGACAATTTAATGCAATAGTCAGATTGACTACCTAGTAGTCAATGTGATTACATGGTGATCAAAGTGATCTACCAGGATCGTTCAAAATGTTTGTTACAAATTTGTTCACAATATATATATAAAATAGACTATACAATAATTATTGCTAATGGTTCTTGGATCTTGTGAGCTATAACATAATGTTGGATTGCACAGACTTACCTTAGATATACATGGATTTTCTTCTTCTGTTTTGGGTTCTTGTTTCTTTGACAAAATGGCTGCCACAGAGGACGTGCTTCACTGGGCATGTGCAGAAACCACTTCCGACTACCTAGGTAGTCAATCTGACTACCTTGCCATCAAAATGATTATAATATTGACTACATAAAAAAATGGATGACTACCTTCAATAGGCAGGTTGATTACCCTTTGACTGCCTTCCATTCTCAGTGTCGCAACATTCATTTTGCTTGAACTTCAACCCAAATGATTTGTTTTTGATTTTTGAACACCCAAAATTTAAAAAAAAATACAAATTAGTTATTCCATATGAAAATTATCACGAAAATCTGAACAAGATGCTTTTGTTGAGACTTTATGGAAAAGGAAATGACTGATTCAAGTATTTCTCGAAGTTTGCCGCTCATAACACCTTAAGAATATTAAAGTATAAGCATATTAAAGTATATTTTTGGTCATATTGTGCCTTACAATACATACATTTATATACATTCATAAAGTTGGAGATGTAACACAACTTCTTCCCTTCCCGCATGTAAGATTCAGCTCAGATCATGTGCTTCAGCAAAAAATGTCCTTCCTGAAAAGAAATATACACTGTCACAATTTTTAAAACAAAAATAAATGGGGACCTTCCTTGAATAGAAAACAAAAATCTAATAGCTTTTGTATGAAAATAAGTCTTTGATCGTGTCGGGTGGGGGGGGGGGTGGAAATAGTGTCCTTCGGAATAATTTCATATTGTGCTCCGATGGGTGCAACAGCTATGCAACTGTATGGCAATGCTTTGAGGTCCTTTGCCATTGTTCTTAGGTACAATTCTAAGGGGCACGATTCGTACACTCTACGTAATAATCTTATTTATAGGATGATCCACCAGTCCACCACTCAATCACAAGAAATTTCAAGTACGAATAGTGCAACAGCAAAGGGCAATGTTTAACTTTCTAAAGATTATTTGCTTTTTATGCATTTTATGAATTATATCCGTTAAAGTTTGGGATACACCTCACAATATTTCATTTAATTTAAAACATGATTGATAGAAACATGGTGTAATAGTTTTCATGCCCTTAGTTTACACACAGTAATGCTATATTTAGACACATGGTTGAGATCAAACCTTCTCTTATCATTTGGTTTGCAGATAGCTTATGGTTTGGCCCGGCGCCTGGCTTGGTTTGATCCGGGAGGTATTCAGGCTGCAACCCGATTAGGAGGACCTAATTTTTGCCCACCGTCCCTTCCTGTGGGCGGCTCTTCACCTTTGAAAGATTGCCCTAGTGGTGCAGTGGCTGGAAAACCATGTAGCTAATTTAAACACGTTTCAGTTATATTGCCATATTTATCATTGTGTATCTAATTGCGTAATTCAACATATGTTTTACTGTCCATACTCCCCACTGTCATCAACACTTTAACTTTAGATTTAGCTTTACATCAAGACTTTAAAATCGATGGTATACTTTTTTTCTGGCAACTATTTTTATTGCAACATTGTCCCGTCCTCGCATTTCATTTCATAAAACAGAACTATGGTTTTTCAAGCCAATCTGTTATTGTTACATATGACAGAAATTCTATGCAGACAAATTTACAAATGATTCTCAAATATTCAGTGTGAAAATGATATGTCTTCCATGGGAAGATAGCCGACATAGTATGTTTCTCTATTTAGTCCAAATTCACAGCTTACCAAAATATAAACTGCTTGTCTAAATAAACTGAATGTTAGTTTATTGCGAGTTAAATATAATATATGAGAATAAAAAGTTTCATAACACTTTTTTGATATTGTTGTTATTGCGCTTGGGTAAACTTCACAGTGTGTGTCCTTAAACTTTGGGTTGGAAAACGCCTGCGTGACTGGGTTGTCTGAGCCCAAGGGATGTCTTGATTTCCCAAAAGAGGTTCAAATTATGCTTTCACAGCGTCACTGTAAACATTTAATAAACAATAAAAGCACCAGAAATTAATATGACAATCATTCTGTTGATTTGACACAGAATGGGACGGGGGATCCATTTGTGCAGCGGATGGATATAAGCGTCTGTGATCTGGCAGCGTAGGGATCTGACAGTGCCACGTCACCCAAAATAAGGTAGGGAACCACTTCTGCTGTCATCTAATATTTGATATTCATTTACCGCTAATTACCTACCAATGATAATCTGTCTACTGGAATTAATGGCGTTTTAATGGGTTAGCTGCAGCAATTTTTACATTTGTGTGATTTGGGAAATTACCGATTCCCACTGGGAATTTCTTTTACAAAATTTGTAGATTTAATACAGGATTGTATTGCTTGTGATTGTTTTAATTTGCTTTACAGAGGTAACAATGAAATGGACATTTGCGTAATGTGATTGTTAAACAGAATCAACAGAGCATTGTAGGGTAGTATCAGAGCCAAAAGCGTTAAGCCTTTAACTTAAGTATTTATTTTTATAAAATGTTTTAAATAAACTGAAGGGTCCCAAGAAACTGAACAGCAGCACATTGATTATTTTATTTTTTGCCTTACATTGAGTATTGATGATGAAAATATCATGGACATGATAAGCATGTATGATTTGTGAATATAAGACGAATAATCCTATAAAACGGCTGGTAATTCATATATTGCCGCTGATTCTGACATTGATATATATTAGATTGTCACAATTGTATTGGTAGGATGTTAATCAATTCCTTTGGTATGAAACATTGCTCACTTGATTTTATTTAAAAAATTGATATATTCCGTTTACAAAAAGAGTATATAAGAAAAATAGAAAAATCTTTTTTATTGTCTTTCCTCGTGGTAAACCAACTACTCCCTATATATGCCATAATAATCTCACTTATTTGAACTGTTTTGTACATATATAAAGATATTGTATTGATTTACAGTTTGCGATCAAACTTGTTATCTGGCATTCGGAAGGATCTTCATATTGCAACCATAACCACCGCCAAAATTATTACTCAATATGACGTCGGATGAAGACAAGGGTGAGTAGCTCTCCAAGGTGCGCTCATTTGAAAAGTGTTCCTTGATTAATCATGTTTTACTCCTATAAATACTATATCTTAATAGGGAATATATCTTTGTGTGATGTGCATATGGGTTTGTAAAGCCTATTTGTGTGGTTTATTTTATTGAATTATATGTTCCCATCGCAGTGTGTTAATATGGTTATTACATTATCATGCATAAGAACGGGTGCCCTTATGGTGTGACAACGAGTGTTCTCTTAAGAGTGGGTGTTACAGTATGATTTGCCAAAACGTACAGCTCTATTTTGTGAGAGTTGGGATTCCCCTACGGTGAGACAATGGGTGTTGCCTATGGCGTGAGAATGTATGGCCTCTGTATGATGCAAGAGTGGACGTTCCTTTGCACTCTGAGAATATGTGTGGCCAATTTAGCTTAAATGTAGAGTTTTCTTGTCATCCTTATTGCCTTATTGTGTGTTGGCGTTTCCTTAAGGTGTAATAGTGAGGGTTCTCCAACGATGGGATCAGAGGTTTTGCCATATGGTGTTTCCCATAATGTGACATTAACATCAGCAAAATAACTTATACACGCTGAAATGGGAGTCATGTTTTAGTTTTTGTCTTGAGGATATACGTTATCAGTCTTAATATTGGTAGCCGCATTTTCATTCTCTTGTTGAAAAAGGGAGAAATTATACTGATGTAGATATGTGGACAGATACTTTTCTTGTGGTCCACATCAGAGTATCAACAGAGATATAACTGCCATGCATTAGACATAAGCCAGAAGTTTAAACCACTGAACAGATGTGCACCTATATTCTATATTACTACTAGCCATGTCTTTATTCTGGATGTCTGCTTATCGTTTTAGCATAAAGATACAATGCAGACATGCAATTTGCACTATCCGGTAAAAGATAGACATTTAGATAAACCAAATATAAAATGAAAAATACATGTCCATTGATATTCATTAATGTGAATCTAGCAGTTCTTATAGCACATTAAAGTCTTTCTCAGGGACATTTTGCTTATGAAAGTTATTAAGACACAGTAGCTGCTGCATTCAGAATCAAATACGCATTATGCCCGTAGATCAAAATCTCATTATCACGTGATCAAAGGGAAAGAGAGCAGTGATCCCATTGGCAGTTGCATATATTTACTGTCCATATGAACAAAGCGGTCCAGCTGGAGTAGAGGTGGGCGGGTGGTAAAATACACGTCGTCATCCTGTAGCTAGGGTACACACGAGATATCTAATGGGACGTTAAGGCTGTGATCCCAGAAATATGGATAATATTATAAATACTGGTCAGTGAAAGGATGGGGAAGGCAAAAGGGGGCTGTAGCACGCTCTGCCACATAACAAAAGGTGAGAATGTTTTGATATGTACACATATGTACGCAACTTATCATAACTCAAATCATGATTTTTTTATAGACATATATTTTATACAATGAAAATATGTTTCCACACTGTGATATGGAAAAGATAAGCATGATTTTCTGTCACACCATAAGTTTGCCTGTTCCATGTCAAACCATAAGTTTGCCTGTTCCATGGCTTTTAAGGGCGGAGTACTAGTAGTGATTGGCTGGTTTTATTGGCCAGCTTGGTACTAGTATTTTTTATTTATTTATTATTATTTGCTATTTCAACGTCATCGTTTAATTGTATGTTTTTACACTTATCATTCATTCACATTCACTAGTTTTTTATTCATACCTTGATGGCACTGAGTGACCTTAATGTTTCGGTTTCGTAAATAGCCGATTAATTGGTTTTGGTATATGTGTTACAGAGAAGGAGGAGGACAAATCCTGGGGAACATTGCTGTATGACTTCACTCAGGACACTACCTTCCACGGTGTCCGCTACATCACAGCAGAAACACCCTATCTTCTCAGAAGGTACTGGCCATCGCTATTAATCCTAGTGATGGTTCTATTTCTTGTCATTTTTGTTTGATGAAACTTTATGTCTAAAGTAACCGTCTGTTTACTAGTTCCGATATTTCTCCTATGTTTCATTCTTGATGTTACTTTTTGGTGAGACTGATGTAATCATACTAAGATAAGACAATTTGTCTTCAGGTTTAGTAGAAATGATCAGACACAATACAGAGCAAATATGGTCCCAATAAACAAGAAGGGTTTGTCCAGTGACTGCATAATCCCGATGGGAAGGTTTTCTTTGAAATTCCAATGAAATTATTCAAAATTCTTTGTCTTTCTATATTATTTTTATATATTCATGCGAATGTAAAAAGATCCTTATTATTTGCAGTTAAAGGGGGAAGGAAACCATCACAAAGTGTGAATTAACAATTTAGATTTCATCAATATGACCACAAATATAACATGAAAAGAAGATTTTGCAATATCATTTTAGTACTTTTACTGTGACGAAATATCCTGAACTTGTAATCATCTTTTGCTAGTGACATCCATTTTGTCAAAGGGATTATAGTAATACCAGCCAATCAGAAACAAGGTATGAATTAATTGCAAATCTAATTGCGAATTACAATAAATGTGTGGTTAAATAAGTCCAAAAATATATATGTATCAGTATTATTGTTTACCATATAGTACATATTTTTATCTAGATCATCTAGTCATTTTAAACTGTGGTTAAGAAAGGTGTTGTGCCTTCGCACCTTTGAAAAGGGTTGGCCATTTTAAAGTAATAAGAAAAGTTCCTAATCTTTTGAGCATGCTTCAATTGCAGTCATTTTAAAACTTATTTCAGCCATGATGTAATGATTTACTATGAAAATTTAGAAGGCCGGATACTGAATTGTACACCGGGCATGTGAGCAACAATAGGGAAATATCAGATTTTCAGAGTAAAATACTCGAAAATACAAGGGTACTTCGGTCAACAACTGGATTAAATGGCTGATGTTTGAAATGGGGGTTCTATTAGTCTTTAAGATATTTTCAACGTCAACAGCAATTGGCAATAGCTCTTTTCTGAATAATGTAAAATTAATATTAGATTTGGAAATTAGACTCATCCGTGCAAATATAATTTTTAGAAGTCATAATGGCCATGTTATCTTAGCATTTGAATTCGAGGGAAGGGGGGTGTAGAAAAGGAAAATACGACGTGCAAGTATAATTTTATATATGGAGCTGTCAATGATAACATGTCCGATTGGTTCAATGCTTTAATCTTTTTTTTTCGTTTCGCAAAAGGGACAATTTTCTATTTTTATAGTATAATTGGAAGATAATTGCATTCGTTGCACCGTTAAGAATTCATTCATTCTGTGTTTCTACTACTAACGTATATCATAGAGCACCTTTGCCCACACATTTTGAGTACATTAATATATGATTACCATGTGGGGTCAATGCACTACATGGCTTATAAATTGCTGGCACAAACATTACCACATTATCAAGTATGCATTGTTGGCAACAGTGGTTTATTCATTATGCTGTAACACAGTAAAATGCCCAAACTTGTTGACAAGATCAACATGGACGTTCCCCATATTAATTTGTACCTCTCCCAGAAGGGGAGGAGGCCGTACAGCAGGGAAAGGGAAACAAGGTCCCAATCAAGGAATGATTTAGTAATTGCCAACTTCTAGTTATTTGCTTGCACCAAGCTTGACTTTCACGCCAGCATGAGTGCGCATGTTGACTTCGGTGGATGTAAATTGATGGAACTTTCATTATGATGAAACAATTACTCATACAAAAGGGAGAGGGATGGAACAATTAATACTTCATATTTTATATGCATTTAATGAACAGCAAATATATCAAATTAAATGAAATATCTTTATATGAGGCACCTTTTATGAGTACCTTGTTGTGGGTGGCAGTTTATAGAGATGGTTTTACTTTTTCCAGTGTTATCCGCCATATTAGATCGGCTAATTATTCTAAATGAAGAATTCGAAGAACCTAAACATATTCCAGCCAAGTCCATTTACCTTAATTGCGAGTGTCTCGATTTAACTCTAGAATACACTTGACAAGTTTTTGGGGTTTTTTATTTGACAAATATTAACGTTCTAGGCAAATGGACACAAATATTTTTTCCACTTCTGTATTGGATATAAACACATTTGTCACAATATCTGGACACATTCTAAATACTAATCTGAATATTTGTTTTAGATTTAAACTATTCTTACTTGATTATTACATAACAATCGGACTACTATAACTTTACCCTATTAAATATGAGTTTTCTTATTTGAACAGTTTAAGTGAGAAATATGATACTGAAAATATATCCAAACTACCCTAAAATTCTCCTCTATTCAAATAATTCAAATTTAATTCTCATTAGTCCTAAGGGTCTGAGGGGGAAACCCGTTGTCAGTATAAGTCTGTGACTGGAAGGCAAAAGATCTACCAAAAAAGGTCTCGTCGTGATATGACGGAGATAGTGTTGGAGATGACGTAAAAGACATACACATGTATACATTGTTTCACCCGGGTAGTATGTTGCCATTATTTTATCCGCCAAAGCACTTTTGGATTATCACATCAAGGATATAATACACGTAAATGCCAGAAAGGCCTCCTGATTTGGAGCCTTTTACAATGGAAACATCGAACACAGACTTCATCGTATTGCTTTCAGAATCCCTGAATGCCACTAGTTAATGTACCTAAATATGTGTGGTTTTAAGCAGTTGGGAAACTTCTGCATCCGGTGTATCTTGCAATCAGAGATAAAGCTGAAAGTACGGAAAATGATGTTAAATCTGTAATGGTATGAAAGGTAATCAGAGTAAATGTGCGAACAATATTTATTGTATTCTCTGAAAATATTTTTTAAATTCGCTTCAGTTTTACTGAAGATCACTGAAAATAACAAATTCATGTTCCCCACTTGATGAATAGTGAGGCTTGGCTTGGGCTTGCGGTAATATCAAGGGCTCCTATTTCTCTTATATAAATTCTATAATTTCATCAAAGTGGGTCCCTCAGAACATAAAAAAACATATGTTATTTGTTTGATTTTAACTATTCAGAATATTCATATCCATTGCAAAATATTCATGCCCTGTGGGCTCGGATAAGGAGCAGTAATGCTGCAGTGATCACTCTTTTGTTTTTGATCTCCAGGTTTTTAATCTTCCCATTATTCAGACAAATGCAGAGATATGATGCAGGTAATAGGATAATTCTTGTCAAATCTCATTTATATCCTTGGACGATAGGTACCTTGTTGTATGTGCTGTGATGTGAGACTTCATTCTCTTCACAGAATATTACCTGGCTGGTGTTATCCTTTCTTGGTCCAGTCAGTGTAGAATGTCGTGGGGGACCGTAACGTGACTTCGTCCTTTTGAACTTCAGCCCCAATGTCCTCTCTCCTTGCAGATCTCAATGTTTACCCCAAACCGGTTGGCAATTGAAATAAGATGAAATTTACAATTACATTTAATGAAACCTTATTATCATTATTAAATCGTTTAATTTTAAAACCAGGCTCGTCACCTCTTTAGAAATTAGCAGATGGTTGTATATCAGATTCGATAATATTACGTTACATATTCCATTTTGTAAATTTCCATTGCATGATACTTTTCATGAAAAATGTTATATTATTATTAATGGTCAACGATTAAGGAATTTCATGTTGAAATGACAAAATGTTTACTTCTATGGAGAAATGCGCACAAACTGACTTTTTCAAGTAACATAGGCCATATTAGGTCAATCTTTAAGCCAATTAACCAGTATTAAATAACCACTCTTAACCCCTCACATTCCGCCTAGCAAGTATTTAACAAGAACGGCATATAAAAGTAGATAATGAATTATAGATTTCATTAACTGAACATTAATATATCAAGTAATTTTATCTGTTTATCCATCTTAATCATTATGAATTAGACTAAATGCGCATCTACACAGTTCACATTGAAGGAGTGGGCCCTTTCATTAGCAGTTTCTTTTCACTGAGAAGTCTGAGATGATGTCCTTCTATTTCAGGATCGTGTGGACCACAGTGATTCTCCTAGCCACCAGTTTCTTTTTCTGGTTTATGTCGGAGCGTCTGTTGTTTTTGTGGGAGAATCCCAAAGCTGTGGATGTGGAAGTGATCTATACTGACAATGCTACCTTTCCCGCTGTCACCATCTGCAACCAAAACCTATTCAGGTAATTATTAATATGCCAGTTGCGACCTGCAAGGCTACCAGAGTACCAATATATGACATCGGTATTCCTTTTGTAAGTTACATGTAGCAATTATATATGACATTTGTATGATGAAAATAACTTGATTGTAATAGTGCTTAATGTGTTAATTTATGATATCATTGTGATAAATACAACCTGGCCATAATAGTGCTTAATGGATGACATCAGTGTGATTAATATATCCTGGCTATAATAATGCTTAATGTATGATATCAGCGTGATTGATACAACCTGGCTATAATAGTGCTTAATGTATGATATCAATGTGATAGATACAACCTGGTTATGATAGTACTTAATGTATGACATCAATGTGATCAATATAACCTGGTTTTAGCAGTGCTTAATGTATGATATCAGTGTGATTGATATAACCTGACTATAATAGTACTCAGTAAAACTTAATGTATGACATCAGTTTGATAAATACAATGTGGCTTTGTATTACCTAATATAATTTAGTTATAGTAATACCAAAGATAATTTTTTATTTATATTGTTAGTGTATTTATTTCAACAATATTATGAACATGTACATATCGTGTATGTAATATTTTATATGACACTAGTATGGTAGATATATTTTGGCTTCAATTGTACCTAAAAATGCCATCAATATGCTGTTTATAAATGAGCTGACATATTCGTTTTCACAGTATTTAGTACGTGATATTAGTAACCTCAGATATACTTTTTGCAAGACATCATTCATTCACACGTATATATTACCTTCCAGGACTTCAGCAACCCACCGTCTTGGACTTCATGATGTGGTGGAGGAAAGCTTTAGACATTTAAATAATGGAGATAGTGGTACGGATGAGGAGGGCAGATTTAAGGGTGAGAATAATAACATGCATATAGTTGCATATGGTGTTAAACTTATTTCAGCGATATGATCAGACAATGTCTGGTATCAGCGCTACATACATTTTATTATTATTATTATTGTTATTATTATTATTTCTTATTACCTCATATATTCACCTTTTATAAGGAACCTAAAGCTATTATGGAAAGTTATTGTTCCCCAAATTTAGTTATAGTAATACCAAAGATAATTTTTTATTTATATTGTTAGTGTATTTATTTCAACAATATTACGAACATGTACATATCGTATATGTAATATTTTTTGCCAGAAAATTGAGGGATAGTGTATGCTGCTTTATACCTGTGTGGATGAATATATTAGTTACAATTTGTCTTGTGTTAATATATAAACTGTTTATTTAGTTTACCATAGTAAATGGAAAATGTTTTAAACAAGTGAAATCTGTATATAACAGGAGGGCTTGTATTGAGGGACAAATTAACCCTCTCCATACATGCTGCTTTGCCTCTCTCCTATGTGTATCTTGAGATTACATCAGACTCCAGCCTTTTCCGTGTTTGGTAATTTAGTTTCTTTGTTGAGAACTGGTTTAGAAATATATTATGTAACTAGTTATATATCATCTGCATCATAGGGCCAAGAAAGCTAAGATCATCCCCACTATAACTTGGCATTACATTAACTTATTACACACAAATGGTGGTGGATATTAAGAAAAGAAGCAATAGATATGTCATGAAGATTGACTTTATTGTATTAAATCCATCCATGAAATATAACTAAAGAATGCATCTCTAATTGTGATACAGATACAGCAGAGTATGGCTTCGAGGCCTACAGGGACCACAACTTGGAGGGCATGGGTCGTCCTCACGCTACCTACATAGACGTGACGTCAAAGGTCTGCCGTCACGTGTGCGTCAAGTTGAAAAGTGACTCATGCTGTTCAGTGGTGTATGAGCGGGCCACAAGGACCTGTCTCATCACCCCTATGGATATGAGGGCATCCGGCGCCAGGCTTGTTCCTAAACCAAACACAGACTACTTCCAAAGAAGAATGTGCCAAGGTAAATTTGGAATTATTTAGTCATATTTCACTATACTACAGATATAAGGTGATTCTATAATCTATGTCAGATAAGACTACTTAGATAATGTGCTTAAGTTATGTTATCAATTGTTTTATCACATTTTGCGGTAGACAAGACATAATTTAACTATACATTATTCCGATTATATGAAAAAGGATTGAAATTGTGAGTTTAGATCAAGCAGCTCATCTGTTTTAGATGGGTTTTAGATATATGTATTTTTTCTATATATATATATCTATATATCTAAATATATATCTTGACTCTGTTATAGTTCAAACGTCGGCCAACTGTACCTTTGAGACAGGATTGTGTACCTTTGTACAGGACAAGACCAAAACCTTATCCTGGACAATGTATAACGAGATATCTCGGAGTAGCAAGTTTCCAACATTTGACCACACAACTATGTCCGGTAAGTTGTCCAAATTGTGTGTTGTTTTCACCCCTACTGATTATTATTGAGCTATGTTGAATATGGTACGATGTGATATATATTATTGACCTTTCTTATTCTTAATCCTTAATCTTAGACAAATTTTATTCTAGTTTGACATTTTAGTTTGACATTTTCATAACTTCTAGTATGCTCACATGCAAGGAGATGCAAGAGTTTTATTTATAGTCACTATGATTTATCTTGAATTTACATTTTCTGATCAATTGATGTAGAGCCGCCTGAAGACTTTCCATTCAAGCTTTGGTACAATTAGATTCATTAACATATGTGTTTATCTGGTGCAGCTGATGGCTATTACTTGTTGGCATCTACCAAGTTCTACCAACCAGATACGTTTGCCAGCGTCATGTCGCCTTATATACTCTCTGGAGAAGAAACCTGCATCAAGTTCTACTACCAACTGAGAGGGGGCGCCCTCAATATCCTCACCAAAACCCATAGCAACGAGGTCAAAACTGTATGGAGTGTTTCAAGTGGTGGATCAACAGAATGGGAACGAGGCTACCAGCAACTTCCCAAGGGTTACTTCCGGGTGGTGATTGAAGCCTCTTCCGGAAAGAGAACCGAAGCACTAAACGTTGCTATAGACGATGTTGACATTGGTCCTTGTCAGAGAGGTAAATCAAAATTTACAGTTGACAAAATGAATAGAATATTTCAACAAGGAGTAATTTAAAAAAATAAAAAATACTTGATAATTGCTTGTTTTTAGATCAGAGATGCAAGGAGAGTGCGGTGGGTCAGGGATATGCGGGAACCTTGTCCACGAGTCTCTCTGGTAAGACTTGCCACTCTTGGTCATCAATCGCGGATTATCTGCGGCCCATCCTCTGGAAAGGTCATAATATGGATCTGGTGGAAGAGTCTCTGCCCATGCTGCATAACTACTGCCGTAACCCGGATGCTGACGAGGCAGGCCCCTGGTGTGTTACTGACTTGGGCAGTGGCATGATGGAGTACTGCGATATCCCCATGTGTGGTGAGCTTACCCCATTTATATTATTGAGTGATACTTTGTTTTAAAAAGATATAATCGTGCCTCAAAATGTAGATGAAACTTTTTAGAATTGTATTCAGTGTCAATCCACAGCTAATGTTGTCCTATTGATTGGCAATTCTTGGCCATCTCCTTCTCGTTAATTCGTACCCTCTGATAGAACTTGTAATTGAGATCAAATTGTCAGTGTGTGGAACCATATTGATAAATTTAATCATACTTGCTCATTGATCGTAAATTGGAACATATATATTTTATTGAAATCTCCTTAAATACATGTGTTCATTGATTGTAAAATGTGATCGTGCAGGTTGCCGCCCAGTTGAGTACAGTTGCAAGAATGGTCAGTGTATATCCAGGGATCTCCTTTGTGATCACGTAAATGACTGTGGAGATTACAGCGATGAGATCTACGCCTGTAGTAAGTCTAATGAAACATGGGGTTACTGACAAGGCACAATATGGAGCAATCTGCTTGAAGAAAAAAAATCATTGATTTGTTTGTATTAATGACCTTTTCAGTACTGTTTAAATTTAGATAGAAGCCTCTCACCGGGATTCAAAGCCTTACACATTTCGAAGAGTGATTTGGAATCTTTCTTTTGTCTTATCACACAGACATGATAACACAAACATAATATCATTACCACGAAAACGACTTTAATTAAACGTGGAACATGATATCAAATCTACCATCGAGGGCATGTATCAAGAGGTGATACACTTTTAATATCTTAATTCAGTTTGATTCTTTAAGCAGTTAATATTTGATTGTTTCAGACTTGACAGCGAGTGTTACATGTGATTTTGAGGACATTCATATCTGTGGTTACATCTCGACGGGATTATACGACTCCAAACTTAGATGGTCCCTTGCAGACACAGGTAGGAAACCATTTCAATATGATGAGAGAGAGTCTATTTAAACTTTTTTAAATTGTATTCAGTGTTAATGAAACTTGGAATTCAATATTGATGTTTCAGAATATGGTAGTGTCATAGGGGTAGACATGCATAATTCCAGAGAAGGAGACAGGGGTACAATGATATCCCCCGCCCTGCACCTCACTACTAACGCGTGTCTCCAAGTAGATCACTACGTCACGGACACATCACACCTGGATGTGTTCATCCGCTATGAGAATGAGTCCATGTCTACGTTGGTGGGCAGGGAACTGTGTGACATAGTGAACCACCAGGGTTTATGGAACACCACCTACCTGATGCTTCCACCGGGTAATTATAAGATCGTATTTGAAGCTATCGTGGGAGACCCAGCCAGCTCTAGGGTTCAATTGGACAACATCACTTTACTGAATGAGAACTGCACAAAGGACATTCCAACAACCGTCATGCCAGGTGGGTGGTAAAAAACTTCTAGATAATCGAGGAAATAAAAATGCTGATTGATGCCTATTGCATTGGTGCACAATAAAGACATAATGTTGTATTTGTGAGGTTTTGCTCTAAAGTATTTTGTTCAATTGTTTGTATAACATAGTTCAAGAGAAGGTATTTGAGAAAATATACTATTTTAATACATTTGATATATAAGTTGAAAAAATGTTAACCCATTTCAGTTGAAATGACGACTATGTACTATGAAGACAATTCAACCAGGAATGAAAATGAAACAACAACAGAAATGATGATTGTTACAACCACAGAGGATACCCTGGTAACCACAATGCAACCAGAGCCCCCTAGTGACAAATATTTCTGCGACCAAAGGGCTAACATCTCATCTGGTTTCTTCTCATTTGCAAAACCTGAGGGTAAATGTTGATCTATTTCAAATACCTACTTCTCTAAGCTATACACTGATAGATATTTTTCTGAATGGCATAGTGTTTTCTCATCTCTGGCAACAACTCGTTCTCAGTTGTTGAATATCTGATTCTCCCAGACCATGATATCTGCAAGGTACATAGAGTAATATTTAAAACAATACATCGTCGATGAGACACATATAAACATATTGTAAAAGAAACCACTGATTTAACTAGGTACATGTTTCCATTTAATCGTCAAATATAGATTCAACTAAAATCGAAGGATACCGATATAAATATTCTATGAACCTTGCAGAGATGTCACATTGTGTTTGGCACATTTGTGTAACATTGTTCACTTGTAGATTGTACAACAGGATACAAACTGGTAGAAAAGGCCGGTCAGGGTCAGGCCAGTAGATGTAAGCACCTGGACCGCAAGAAGAGAATCACTCTCGCTCAATGTTTCAACTTCTCGCGAGAGGTTGGTGCAAATGTCATCAACTACTACAAGAAGAAATGCTATGCCAAATTTTGTGTAGATGATGACCTGAAACTGTCGGATAAATTTGGTGGATATGATGTTTACAAGATGGATGGTATGACCATTAAAGACATGTGCATAGAAAATCTTTGATATTTATTTTCCTGCTCAATTCAATATTTTCTAGTATTTGTAGCATTTGATTTGATGTTTGAATCATTATTATCAAGTGTTTCACGTGACTCAGTATATATGTATTGCTTCCATATAGGTAGGTATTTTGATCTTACAACGGTGTTGACACAATGAACCATGGTGCTATCTTTTCTCAGTAGATTTCGGCGTCTCCTTTGATTGATTAAATACATTAGCTCTGCATGTAATTTTCGATATAGGCAGCATCTTTTATGGTTGTCATTGGAATAATAAAAGCTATCTATGAGAAGTCATTTTAATACATTATATGCTTCTTGCCAACAGTATTATACGATAACTTGGTTGTGAAGGTCTCAACTATTTGATTTAAAACGTTAATATAGAATACCTTTGTTGATAAAGTAACTTGATATGTACCACAGGTCCCGAGGAGGATTTTGGGATTGCCTGTCGTTTTACTGATCCATGTGCATGTGGCTACAAGTATTTTTCGTCAAATATCTATGACCGGTGGATCAGGGAACCCATATACGAAACTAGAAAGAACCATTTAGAAGATACAAACAACACAACAACTAATGTTACTGAAGAAACAGTAGTCACTCTCGCTGGTAAAGACCTATCCATTAAAGTTGTTACTGCTCGTTTTGCGGAAAAGAAATAATAGTATTTTGTTATTTTTTTTTTTTTTTTTTCATTTCTGTTTTTGATTTGTTTAATAATAAATTGGTATCTAAATATAATCCGTCTGATTTTGTAGATTATTTTATGACAATACACAACACAAAAGGTGTGCAAATTCCTCATGGTGCATGGACGATGCTGATTTCACCAATGCAGGAAGTACAAAATGTCTCATGCATTAAGTTCAACTATTTTACGCGCTACCTAGACATTAAAGTGCATAGATACACAGGTACCGGAAGGACACTCTTACTGGAAATACTGCATGATGGACAGAGGAACTCCTGGCATAGTGCCTCCATGACTGTTGATAGTGGCTACTTTGGTCTCATGTTTGAACTAGTGTTTGGGGAGCAACCAGCAAAGGAGTTTGCTGGAATCAACAACATAAGGATGATGGATGGTAAATGTGGGGAGGAAGGTAATTTTGCTGAGTAACACAATATAATGTATTTCTGATAAACATTGATGACTGTTGATGCTATTTTAAAGCTGTGTCCAACATCAGCATTGATTGTGGTATGTTGTGATCTATGCAGTACTTCGCCCACCAAGCTGTGAGGAGGAGGGAGAGAACTGCACCCTGCCTGACTCCCCATTTGACTGCACGTTTGATGATGATGACTACTGTGGCTACACTGACATCTCGGATGGACCGGCCAAGTGGATCAGGAGTCAACAGTTTGAAATTGAATCACCTGGTATGGGGTGGCCAATACTGTGTCGCTTGGTGGTCAGCTTGATGCCTGCATTATTCACATTCTCATCATTGTCATATAAATGCATTGTAGTTTTAGATAATTCTATTCTGTACAGTTTTGTGTGTGGGTCATGGGTTCAACATCCACTGGTTAATATTCGTCAGTAAGGCACTACCAACTTAGATTTACACAGGAATTAAAACTCAAATTAACATACATATGACATATGTATATGTCATATATAAAAGAAGGGACTGTCCGAAATAGGGTAACATTTTTCATTCGAGCATTTTTCCTTTTGTCTCAGGCCTTGAGTTGTACATTTGCTGGTTCGACTTTGTGGCGATTCTATCACGTATATCGGAAGCTGGTGTGGTAATTATGTACGCCTTTCTGACATGTTGAGGTACTTATCGGCCACTTTCAGCCACCATGTTTTCGCGCTTTCAGAACTAACATTATCACAAATGGTTTTGCCGACAACAAAATCCCTGTAAATGCTTCTCCGACTTTATTGTATTGTATCTTTTAATAACCCAACCCCTGTTCCGCCAGTGTTTCTCCTCCAAGTTATGGTATGTTATCTTATGGGATGGTGCGACCATTAATACCTCATGAAGATTACATCGGCAAACCAGTGAAACACAAAAACAAACCCAAAAAGACGGGAGCTATTTGCTCTTGGTGGAGAAAAAACTTAAATGGTTTCCAAAATCTAAATGGTTAGCATGAAACGCATTGCAAGAACAAACATAAAAAGCGTTCGTATTTTCGTATGTCCAAATCTTACCAAATATATTTTCTCTGGGACCAATGTGTTTTGATAGAGGCGTTATTGTTACAATAACTCGTGTTTGTATGCTCAAATACAAAGATCGCTCGATGAACCACACACTATGCTACTGAATGGCCAATAATTGTCAATGCAGGTCATGTCATACTCTTATCCTCTTGAGGAATGGGTGTAGGATTTGCATACTGCGTTCTCCTAAGTGATAAACGCTGCAATTGATTGATCATAATTGTTTGGTTCACGTGTTTTGCCTCAGATTGTATTTCAAGCAATGGGTTAAACCAGAGATATGCATGGTGTTATTTCATTTATTCCAAATACAGTGATATGTGAATATCCTTTTATGCATTGCACCAAATGTTTTTTATGCATTGCACACATTGATTGCAGAATAGTTGAATTGATTACGTTGCCTGCATGTTATCAATATACCTGGTGATTCAGTCCCAACTTGTTGGTCTCTTGACAGCCATTGGAATCATCACAACGTGCACCTTCTTTATAACTATTTCCATTTTTTTTCATTATTCATAATATGTCTTATGATATAATGAAGATTAATCGTTCTGTGTATTATTAAATATCTATGTACAATTACTATATTGTCCTTTTTTGTCATTCTTGTAGTAGATCGTTTCTTTGTTTACCTATTTCAAACGAGATTAACACATAAATAGACATTATTGATGAAAATATGAAAGTTGCTGTATTTTGTAATTTGACTGTTTTTCAGGATCTTACTATATTCGCAGTAGTGTCCATCTTAGTGGAAAGTCCACTGTTAGTATGGTTACACCCTACCACATGGTCCACAACTCTTCATGCCTACAGTTCTATTACTTCATGCACAGCAAAGCCAAGGGTTGGTATACCTATTAACAATATTAAAGTGTTATATAGTTTTGTTTGGTATCTTTTGAAGGAACCTATCATTTTATAATTTTGTGAGATTGATGATAAAATGTCAAGAAATTAAACAGTATTAGAGTTCAAATCAGTTCAGATTAGTATTCAAACTTGTCTGACATTTGTCTTGGTAGCCATGGCTAAAATCATGGGAAAATATCCTGAAGCAAAGAAACCTCTATAACCACATTATCTGATCTGACTTTGAAACCTCTCTCCATCACTTAAACTTCAAAACCGCCGTATATGTGATATTTTGATGGTTTGTTATCCAGGAAGTGAGCAGCACTTGGAAACTCTTGCCATATCTACCCGAGACAATACCACAACCCAGAACACAATATGGAGAGTGAGAACTGTTCTGGACAATGTCTGGTATTTTGGCCAGGTAAGTAGCCTTCCTCTATGGCCATTTAGAATGTGTTCTGTTTTTTCTTGGCAAATGCAAAAGAAAGTTAAGGTCGGATGAAAACAATATAGGAGTATGGATAAATGCATGCATCAGGGATCAATATTATCCATAGGATTCCTGTGGGTAATGCATATTATGTCATTTTTTATTTGTATGTTTAGATTCATATTGGTTAATATAGAGGATTTTCAGAAAAAGGCGTTGTGCACAGTGATAATGCATCAAACAATAGAAATATTCAAATATGTCGGACATATTTATATAAGCAGGAATAGGCATCGTTTAAGTCATAGGGACTATGAAGAAAAACTGTTTTCCTTATATTATATATAAATCGCATGTCTATGTAGTCAATTACGATATTGTCGAGTTTCTAATGTGCATTATTTTTATTTTGTACTTCGATATTTGTACTATTAATCAATTTGCCCGACAGATAGATAATAAATTAGAATTGTTACCTTCTAATATCAAGTGCATTTTCAGATGAGTGTTCATTTTTACTAGGTTGAGATACCAGTTGGATATTATCAGTTGATATTTGAACTTAACGGTGACCAGGTGCGTGGAGGCGTTGATGACATCACAACGATTGTCGTCAATGGATCGTGTCCCCAGTATAGTAAGTTACCTATTGATAATCGCTTCGGAGACAAGTCAAGTCAGTTCCCTCTTTTTGAGAAATATTTTTCCAGTGGTGACTTATTTGCATGTTTTGCTTTAAATGAGAAGTGAATATCTATTATTTCAGACTGCAGTAGTGAGGAATATGCTTGCACATCTAACTTTGCTTGCATTCCGATGGGTTCCAAATGTGATGGTATTCCGAACTGTAATCTAGCAGAGGATGAGATATGTGGAGGTCAGTATTAACTATTATCTTATGAAAGTTGGTCTTAAGTGGTATGGATAAATATCTCTGTAAGGGATCAATATTATCCATAAGAATCCCGTGGTGAATTTTGTTAAAAGCACAAGCTATCTTTAAGTTCTGATTCATTTTGGTTTAATCATAAGATTTTAGACTGCACTGAGATAAAAGCATTGAACACTAAAGATATTCTCAAATGTACGGAAATACATAGCTCGGTAATCTGAAAATACATAGTTTTAGTAACAGTGGCATGTTTTATAGGCTGACAAAATATCAATGAATTGGTAAAAACATGTGATACATTCTTCGTTGTAAGAAAAGGATGGGCTAAAATGATTATATTCAAATATTGAGCTTTACCGTCTTGCTGGGTAACGTTGAATGAAATGGCGATGATGTTTTCTTGAAGAATTCAACGAAACAAACAGAGATGACAAATTAGACATAGAGATGGACAAGAAAGATAGCGTGCAAGAAGATCTTCTAGAAGGAGCCCAGAAGGAGGGAGAAGTCGGTATGCTATGGCTATATAACTCTATTGCTTTCAACATGTGGCAGATATGTTGTGAAGATTAGTTTATACAATGCACCCATCTTTTGTCAAAACCGTGCCAAAGAATGTGATAAAATCAGTTTAATCAATACAAAATATAAGGATATTTGAGTGGAACAATTTTGACACTCATCACAAAGTAAAATGATATAACAATACAAAAAGTGATATAATTATTAGTTATTATTAGTTATTATTAGTTTTCACTTTTTATACGTCTGCACACAAAGGAATTTTCCTCTGTTTTAAGGTCACAAAATTTCAATGTTATCTCTCATTTGTACAGGTTCCTCTATGACTTTGACGGATATTTACATGAAAGCTGCACACCAGGGAGAAGACTTTCTGTACAAGTACGACATTTACAATTATAAATAATCTGATTTTGCTTAGAAAATGTTGAAAAACATCACCAATGTAATAAGAATTCTCTTTGCGATATTACCGTCAACAAACGCATGGCGGAAAAATGTCCTGGGCTTTAAATAACTTTTCTCCTGGTGCATGCATCACATTATTTTATTTGGGCTCATATATTAACAGGCAGAGAGAGATAATTTAATAATATGGCTGTGCCAATGTTAATGTTAATGGATATTCAGATGATGATATTCAAATTCAGGTGTAAATTCGAAGGGAACCCATGCTCCCATACGAACTTCACCAAGCAAGTCTCGGACTATGGAGTGTGCTATACCTTCAATGATGGAATTCTGCCTCTGACCACCGCTAAAACAGGTAATATCGGATATTTAATGTGACCATAATGCTGGATCTCCAGACTGGGATTGATGCTAGATCTCCAGACTGGCAGGGACATGTGGTGGATAACTTGGACGGGTTCTAAATCAAACTGTTTAAGTTAAGACTTGCATAGAAGTATATGCTTTAAAAAATTAACCTTGCAGTAATAAGGTTTCATTTCATATTATATGTAAAAAATAAATATAACTTTCATCTATATATTTTGAATTGAATTTACACTAATAAAGATGTGTGTATTTGCTGTTATTTAGGCTCTCGGTTTGGCCTGAGTCTGACCCTGAATATCGAGCAGTACGAGTACATGTTGGGCCCTCAGAGCGATGCTGGGATCAAGGTGTTCCTGCACTCCCGGATGGAACTTCCCCAAGTCCGGGACCTCGGCTTTGCCATCCCTCCCGGAACCCACGCTCTTGTTGGGGTCAGACTCAACGAGGTTAAGTCCTATCTATTCTCTGTGATTCTTTTCTTTCACTACTCACCGAGTCACCTTTATGGATAAAAAAAACATTTTTTACAATATATCTCAAAAATATATTATTTTTTGTGAGGTAATCCTTAAAATTAAGTTACATATGATATTTAATAGATGATGATTTTGGCGTTAATGTTACTGTAGGCGATTAATCTCCCACCTCCGCATGGAGACTGCGCTGAAAGGCACCTTCGGTTTTACCCGGACAAGTACGTGCACTCCCGGTGTATGAGAGAGTGTGAGACTGACGACGTGGTCGCTATCTGCGGGTGTCGCGATGCCTATATGCCGGGACTGCCTGGCCTCGAGGATGGTACAGTCCCTTCCATAGACTCCTTCACAATTATGTTGCAAACTTTAAATTTCCCAGCAGTTCTATTTTCTCTCCTGGCTTTTCATCACAACAGAAAATAGAAAGTAACTCTAGTGTCATTTTAACCTATACAATTTTGTAAAGATAATGTTAATGTAGGTATACAGTCAGTGAAAGGATATTTGATATTTATATAAAAGCTGAATAGACAGATATAGACATTAACTATTACCTTCCCTTGTGAACCTATTTTATGTTATAAGGGTCCATCATGAGGAGGCTGCAACTCTGTCAAGTATAGACAATGTTTACTTAATTATATCGTCTCTTTTTCAGTTCAACCACCTGTATGTAATCTCTCCACATATTTTTCATGTGCTCTCGAGGCCATTAGTGAGTACATCTTTCATACGACTTTCTGCTCCTGTAAATGATATGACAATCAGGAATCAATGCTTTCTGTGTTAGCAAAATAACCAAGGTTTCCTGATCCACCACCTGTATAAAGTGTACACTATCACTAAATATTATATATTGAATGGAAAATAAATGTTTTCTTGATTTTAATATTTGTGCGAGTGTCATAAATTTGATAGGACGATAACTGATAATTTCACAAACCATAATATTTTTGGATTTAAAAAAAACTGATGTTTTTTAATCAGATTCTGAGGAAACCGTGCAGAAATGTGACTGTCCCAAGCCTTGTGAACAGACCATATATGAACCCTCCCTGTCTCAAGCCTCCTTGTCAGTACTCAGCGTTGACAGTATTCTGGGAGATGATCTGGATCTACTGTTAAGAAAATATCAGTACGCACTGGAAGCCACTCAGAGAATTAAGCCGGATATATTTGAAGGGGATCTGATTAATCTCTATGACGTCCACAGGCTGTATACAGATATCCTGAAATTTGCCAAGACCTATCTTGGAGATTTCCAGGATTCAAGTTTGGCCAAAATAGCAACTGCTACTACAACGTTGGTTGAGACAATATTTATAGGCGACATCGAAGCCATTCTTGGGGATGTGGATTTATACAAGAATGCTTATGATTATAAATACAGCGATATCGTTCAACTGATGAATAATTATCTCTCTGAGACAAAAACATGTTTTCAAGAATTGGAACAATTGGTTAAATCCTCAATGAACCAGAACAAAACTCACCGGTTTTTACCAGAGCTGACTGAGAAATGCTTAATAAGAACTGAACTTATGAAAGAGACGGTCAATGCTTACATAGGCATGACTACATCAGACGAGGATGAGGGGAAAGATACTGATGAAGACAAAGACAAGAATCCACAGAATAAGTTCTTACCACTGACATTGAATGCAGCTAACCCACGATGTTTAAGTGATATCCAAAATCTTCAACAATCCCTGGTGGAGATTGCCAACATACTGGAAAGCTTTGGATTAAATCCAGATGATGTTAAAGAGGAAAACAGAGTGGTCACAAATGAAACCTCAACACAAATCCTAGAGCGTATCTATCCAAATCTGCATCTTATTATTGAGTTTTATATAAATATGAATCCTGGGGTTAAGAATTGCATGAAGGAGTATGTGACGGTGGTAAGGGACACGGCCCGATCTCGCAATACAATGAAGAGAGGAGCCAATGAGTTGATCAACCAAGAAATATTCACTGAACAGACTTACAACTTCACAAAGGATTCAGAGAGGTTGCGAACAGACAGAAGTAAGGTGGAGACTTTGCTTTATGAGTATTCCTACGGTAAAATACAAAAGTTGAAATATCTTCAACATTTCAGCCCTGATGCACAATCCTCAGAGGTGCTGTCCAATATAGACAACTTCGTTGAGAGAATTAAATCCAGATTGACAGACCCTCTTAGGCAGAGAATTCAGAACATCCGCAAAGGTCTAGGAGAATACTACAAAACATCCATGCTCAAGGCTGCTGCTTTTGAGAAATACCTGACGCCTTCCACTTTCCATGAAAAGTCAAGCAATATGAAAATCTGGAAAGTTCCCTCCCCAAACCTTGAATCTCCAGAGCGGTTCCACGACACTGGTCGGGAGCATTGGAGAGTTTGGAACAGAGAGGTACCCATAACCACTTTTGCCACCCAAATGGCTCCAGATTTAATACAAGAGGGTCTGGACACATTCTGTGCACCTCTACTATCACAGCTGGACAACTTCGAGGAACAGCTGCTTCTAAATAAACAGAAATTGATAACAGCTATGAACAGAATCCAAACTTCCTATCTGAATTACTTAATTAAGAGGGAAATTGATCATAAATTCATCTTGTGAGTATTTGAATGGATTACATTCTTTTCTTTTGCATCCCTGTTAGACTTATTGGCTCTTGATATCGATTGCGATCCTTTTCGCCTGAACTAAATATTCCCATATAAATGAAAAACTATTGTTGTCATATCAAAGTTTTAGTGACATATTTTCAAAAAAACGTTAATAATTTGGTGAATTTATTTTAATTTCTAGGAATAATTTCCTCACCATGGACGTTTATTTTGCTCAGCTGAAACATCAAAGTGTTAAGCAGATTGAAGCTTACCAAATCACGCAGTTTTTAGGTAGGTTGTCACATATTTGATGTGATTTTTAATGTATTAAATTGTATTTCCGCATATCAATTGACATTGATCACCGCAAAGCAATTGCAACATGGATATAAAATCAAATCATTCTGAAAGAGTTATAATTCGCTTTGGTGAATGTTGACCTAGATTATCTGTCATATGACAATAAACTCCCAATAAACTAGGCAATCCGAGTAATGTGTCTCTATGCGGTAATGCAAAAGATGGGCATTTTCTAACCCAGTAAAGCCTAGATATCATGACCATATTGTTTTCCTTCAGGGGACGTTGGAGGATTCATGGGCCTGCTGCTAGGGGGCTCTGTGCTGACAGTGTTTGAGCTCATGGATCTGATCATCTTCAACTTCGTGAAGAAGATGTTTGCCAAGAAGAGTCTGCTGATGCAGCTTCCCAAACCGGACATGGGGATCCGGAAGAATACCACAGAAAGGGTGAAAGATGAAGACCGGGCCAACGGGTCTGCTCCAGAGGACCAGGAGAAATGGGCCGGGATAGAATGGATAGATAAAACTGCTAACAATAAATACTAAGCGTCCCTCTGCGTTAATGTTTTTTTAATTCGTTTCGTAAATGTTGACCTGATTCTGTAACTTTGTTCTCTTTCTAGGTCAACTCTTGGTTAGGTTATCATGTTGAGGTTTAACATTTGACACTCTGTTGATTTGACTACCTATGCAAATCAGGGTACTCTTAATAACAACCACGTGAATTATTAGGTTAGTCAGGACCTGCATTGATATTGTTTTAAGTGTTAATGAGCATGCAGGTTCTCGCTTATGAGCATTTATTAACCTCATTTATGTGCAAGTGTTAAGTTTATAGTGTCTCATTACGATGGGAAGCTTGGCACCGTCAATATTCTGTGTCAATATTGTTCACCTGATGCAATAAGTGGAAAAAATGATACTTCCATTGTTCTACTCAAACAGAATCAAAAGTTTTGTGAAAGAAGTATACTCTAAACATTGTGCAGAAACGAAGAGCACCACCTGAGAGTAATTAATTATTTCACTAGTCACAATGACTTCCATGCAGTCACAGTGGTTTCTATGCAGTCACAATGACTTCCATGCAGTCACAGTGGCCTCCATGAAGTCACAGTGGCTTCCATGCAGTCACGATGTTTCTACGCAGTCACGATGGCTTCCATGCAGTCACAGTGGCTTCCATGCAGTCACAGTGGCTTCCATGCAGTCACAGTGGCTTCCATGCAGTCACAATGACTTCTATGCAGTCACAGTGGCTTCCATGTAGTCACAGTGGCTTCCATGCAGTCACAGTGGCTTCCATGCAGTCACAGTGGCTTCCATGCAGTCACGATGGCTTCCATGCAGTCGCGATAACATCTTTGTAATCACAATGACTACCTAGAATTCAATATGCCATGGATGCAGTTATAATGGCTTGCTTGCAATCAAATTGGCTTTCATGGCTTCTCTGAAGCCAGGGTGGCCTCCATGCAGCCTCAATAGCGTCTTTTCACCTGCAATAACTTCCATGTAATACATATTTTAGTGAAGTCAAAACTGCTTCAGTACAGCCACACTGAATTTCGCATAGATGTTATGAGTAAAGTCCTTTTCACTATAGTGCAACGATTGAAGTGAAGATAGGCTGTAACATTGCAACACGTAATGATAAGCTCTCGAAATTAAGTTGAATCATTTTTAGCATTTAGAACATATGACTGTACATATGATGCATTCAATGCAGAGACTTCACATTCATATCATTTTGATAAAATATCAATATTTTAGTCATTTCAAACAATATATAACATATTTACTCTATTGTATATTACATCTGACCAGAATATGGACTGTAATCATAAACTCTCTGCTGATAACGTATTTTGCACAATTAGGTTTTGTCGTGACATCATGATCATATGACAATCATTATATTTGAACGTTTCCTTTTCTGAAGCTTATAGCCTTGTCATGAAAATGATATCATATATATAGATACCCCTTCACAAGATTGGTTGCAATTTTGTTAAATAAGAGAGTTCAAAATTCATGCTTCTTAATTCAGAAACAAGTTGCTATCAGCAGCAGATTTGATTGGCTCAAGAAGTGTCAGTACAAATTGGTTAAACATTTTTTTAATTTTTGTTTTTTAATTGTTTTTTTTATGTGTATCCTGTGTCTTCCTTGTGCCATGCATGAATGTTGACAAGTGTGCATCGCAATAGAGCCTGACTATGTCTTGATAGTAAAAATGTGATAATACAGACCGTACTGGCTTCACCAATGTGCCGCTTTTAGATCTAATACACTTCAGGAATGCTTCAAAATGGCAGCTATAACTTGTCATTTTGGTAATTGATCTATTTTCATGTTGTGGATGTGGTAATGTAGTGACGTGGAAGTATTATACAAAATGCATGTCATGGCTTTTGATTTACTATTTTTAGAATATGTATCAAGATTAGTGTCTGTGAGAATATTGTCATAAAGTACCAATTATTCATAACATATCTGTGTGTAACAATTACATGGGACATTTATATTGTGACATTTTCAAAAACAACAATTACGCCTTAACAATGTATAAACATGGTGAGTTTGACTTGCCGGATTTCATATGTTCCATTATTTGAAGCATAAATGAAGGCATTTAGATGTTCACATGATACCTACAACATGATCACTGATATTGTCTTAATAAGGGTGCCAATTGTTGGAGTGTTGCTGATGCAGAGCATCCATTGATGAGAGGAAATTATCTGTACAACTATATTCCCCTCAGCCTCAATTTCCATTAACCTCAGATTCCATTGTATTTTTCTAATCAATGTAATTTTTAGCATTCCATAATCATCTGAGGTATTGTCTTAAACATTTTTTGGTGATGGTATATTCAGTTGAATTTTAATAATAACTCCCCAACCCCCCAAAATAAATAATATAGATTACAATTACAAAGTAGCCTTTCATCTCGAACGCGTTAAAGTGCATGTCTTGAGTCTTTTAATATTAATATTTTATGAAGAAACATGAGAGTGGGAAAAAAAGAATTCCACTAATTATGAAATTCAGAACATAAAAGCAATTATATTGTACCTTGTGTCAATGCCGGCCAGCAATAGGCAAAAATGTTTTACCAATCATCAATTTACAATGGCGAAATTGTTGGTGCTAAATGTGGAAGTTTTACGCTAATATTAACGCTTAACTTCTGACAAAACGGTTGGTGCAATGACGAAAAAATCATTATCTTTCATATTTATTTTCCCATTTTTCTTTCAAGATAATGACTTTCGAGTTCTTAAAGCTTTGCATTAATTTAGAGATTTACATTTAAACACACATGTAATTAAGTCCATCGTATAATCTTATGTTAATGTTAATATCATTGACGGGAGAATATTATTCAGATGATGCCCAATTCATCGAAGTAATATATTATGAAGTAAGTATCCATCCCTTAGCACCCTTATGTATGGACATTGGTACTACAAGGTGGCACTGACCTTGTTGACATGACCTTGTTGACATGACCTAGTTGACATGACCTCATTTCGTGGGTTGAATTGTCCGAGATCAGTATGACCTGGTGGATTCGATGATAATGATCATGAAACATGAATGATGAACCTTTCAATGTCATTATCAATGTTTCATAAAGTCGCCATGACTATCGTTATACATTGTTGAATTAATTATTATATAACACATATTCCATATTTCATCGCAATACATTTTAGATACCGGAAGTCAATACAGATTCCCAGGCGAATACAGATTTCTGTGCTTAATACAATACCAAGACATAAATATAATCTGAATTTACGAGTGCAATATACATAACGTGTTAGACCCAAAGAGATTTTGAGGCATTTTTCGACCAACCTTCCACCACCATTTGTATTTTTATTTCTCTGTTACAGCTGGGCTACCACTGCCACTGAAATAGCATTTTCACTAACACAATATTTGTGTACGCATTAATGCATTCGCGCCTCTACCCTATTCAAGTTTTGAATCTCCACGCTGGTTCTAAACCATATACCTTTCTGTCAAAGTTTACTCTTAAGGGGATAACGCATCATGACTGATATTTCTCATACAGGTGATACAGAGGACCTGAATATTAGGTTGGGGAGATATTGTGATATATAATCATTAAGAGAGTATATCCTATATTATTATATTGTATGCAATCTCGTGCCATGAGATACTTGTTATAGTGGTAATATTAAATCATAGTGATATATATGCAAACAATTTAGCAAATAAAATATTACAGGATATAAGTAACGTTTAATGTTATTATTGGTGAAATAGGGATCTTTCATTTACATTATCACATAGACATAAGCAAAATCGGCGCCATGTTCTACCAGGGGGTCACTGTTGTCATTGTAATAAATCATCACTGTCATTATAATATTGAGTGTTTATAATTGCTTAATTTAACACTTTATAATTGCTTAATTTAACATTTACGCTTGATTTAACACTTAAGTTCTGAAAGTTCTATTGATAATATCTACATTGAAAACATATATCTGAAATAACATGGCATATACAGAGTTCAGACATAGTTGAATATGCAAATAAGGTCTGTTTTAGTGCTTTTATATAACAAAGTTCAAAATATCTAGTTAAAATACCACATTCTTTTCTCCTTCCTTCATCTCTTTCGTCTTTTTTTACCTTAAGTCATATGAATAACTTATAAGAGCACAAGTCTATCATAATCATTCAAAGGTGAACAGCTTATACAGTTCGTGTCTTTAAATAATGTAAGATAATCGCAGCAAGGCAATGTAAAGTCGTATCAAATGTTAAGAGTTAATTGCCTGGTTTTGTATCTTTTGCATGATGTGGGCTGTATTCCTGTGGGTACATCAAGTAGAAACTAGATGGTAAAAAATACTTGATGGTAGAAAAATACCAACTTGAGAATCTCATTTGTCGTTATTAGTGCAGATTTATGACACAACCAGACATATATATGTATATATATTGTATATTTATTTATACACACAGACATTTATGATATTGTGCATGAATATTAACATTGCAAGCTATTTATACCTTTAGTTATATTCTACGTAAATATTGACATTGTAAATTATGACGACATGAGTCATCCTAAGTAAAGAGTGTATGCTATGAAGACCTATATATGCTTTTTAAGCTAAAAGAACGCAATTTGGGAGGTTTGTGTTGTATATAAATAAATAAATAAATAAATAAATAAATATATATATATATATATATATATATATATATATATATATATATATATATATATATATATATATATATATATATATATATATATATATATATATTCAAACAGGTTACGCAGTTGGTTAGAGCGCCAGCTTGCTAGCACCAGTTCCTCTGTGGTGATCCAAAGGTCGTGGGTCCGATACCCGGCCATGCCGAGATTGAACTCATGATTCAATTTCCCAAACGAGCTGAGGCCCGTGCCAAAAGGGTTAACCCGTTGTCCTTGTAAATCTGTGACCGGGTGGGTTGTCTTGTCAAGGACCTGCGACATGACAATTCAGTGAAGCAGCACTATATCTGCTACAAGTAGGTCTCATCACGAAATGACTGCAATAATGTTTAAAGTGATGTAAAATCCCAAACAAACAAACAATCAAACACTACTTGCTCTGCTACTTGAGTGACCTTAATGTTTCGGTTTCGTAAGTAGCCGAGTAATTGGTTTTGGTATATGTGTTACATAGAAGGAGGAGGACAAATCCTGGGGAACATTGCTGTATATATGCTGTATATGCTGTATATGCTGTATATATATATATATTCGTAGAGCATAACTTAGGTCTATATATTCGTAGAGCATAACTTAGGTCTTTATGGCTTGTAATGTCAATATGCACGTACAATATGACCAAGACTTTCACAGAATAACAATACGTTTTAGGCACCTTAGAGATTAAATAGTGTGTAAATATCAATATTATATTTGAATATTTCCTTGTCTGTTAACCACAGGTTTTTGGCAAAGAAAATCACTATCCCAGTGTCACCGCCCTGCAATCAAAGTCATTGCCATTGTGCTCTGTGAGACCCACTTATCTTAGTTTAATAAATTTGAAGACGTTAGAAATAAAAATACCAATATTGAAAATATTTATCAATGAATATCATAATAATGGGGCTGCTCAAGGTACAGAATGACATCCTACGTGACCGAGACAACAGACACTAATTTTACTGCTATTTGACCTCTGGGCAGCATTTGATTCTATTTATTCTATTTATCATCAGATACTATTCTCTAGAGTAGAGATGAAATGCAAGGTAGCTGGTCATGCCCTACACTGCATTAGATTATATAAAAGGCCGAATATAATGTGTTAAAGTGTGTACCCACAGGTCCACTCGGGTCCCACAAGGTTCAGTCCCGGGACCTATCCTATTTACTTTCTATATGTCTCTTCTTGCTGACATCAAGAATGGATTTAGCTGAAGACATTGAGATCTACATCTCTCTGAATCAGATGAGTAGACATCATGTAAACACATCTGTACTTGGTATTCAAATGGTATTTACATTGGAATTTTAATAATATAACATCTGAGAGGTGTTATTCTGAGAAGTGACGAAGGAGCATTCTATCAGGTATTTCTAATTATAATGACATTTTACATAAAGGCGTCATGAGATTAATAGTAACTTGCACACTGATAACCATGTTCGGGATGATTGTGATCTGTTAAGGAAAATGAAAATGACTCTTGCATTTCATATATAGATTTCAAAGATTGTTCATATTTAAAGCATCATTTTGGCTACATCATTTCAATAATGTTTTACGTCAAATCTAAATAAATAGCTAAACTATTAGAGAGAAGTTGAAATTATTTCAATGTTTTGGGACAGTTTTGTTTTGGTGAAACAAGTCTGAAATTCACATTTCTCTACAGAAACTGCAGTAGACTACAATGTACATGGTCTTGGACGATGGTGGCAAAATATTATTTCTTCTGGAGAACTACATCTTTCAGGTTAAAGTATCTCACCACATTTAAGGTTTGGGCATAGACATTGTTGAAAGGATTTCCAAATCATATATTTTGAAGTAACATATTTTCAAATGATAAGACTCCGTTTTCATTCTTTTCCAGATACTGGCAAACTGATTCTGACAAAGCAAAGGTTGTGAATAAGAATGAAATTCAGGTGAAAACAGTAAGGACAATTCTTTGTGATGATGCATTTATTAATATTTCAATACATATACATATATATTTATATTTTCTACTGTTGATAATTAACTACAAAAACGACATTTGACTCATATTGATTAGCAAAAAATAAAACATTTATCTTATAGCTTCAGACAGGAGAGTATAGGTGTTAGACAGCGTCAGCATACGGTCTTGTCATTTTGAAACCATCTGAATGAGATACAGAGGCTTGCAAGACAATAATATCAGATATTATAATGAGACATGAGAATGGGACAATGGGAGACAACAGAAGACAGTTTACATTTAAGTTTATATCAACTTCACATTGTGTATCTAGTTTGATATCAACTTCACATTGTGTATTAGTTTGAGACAAATAATGAGTCATATTAAAATGTCATCGTGAATGGTTTATTTTTTTTTATCAAATTGTCTATCTTGTACACGCAATTATATCAAAATATAAAGGTCTTGTTTTCTTAAAGCCGGTATTATTCTGGTCTCGGCATGTTTGGCGGTATTTGAATGTGACTGACTTGTGCATCAGGGGCTGCCCCAGACGCATTTACAGATGCTGTAATAGATGTTCCTGGACCAACTTTATTTGTGAGTGGCCTTCTTAATATGCGAAATAACAATGTTTTTGCCGCCTGTTGAAAATGTTCATATTTGATTGAGTATATAAAAGGATTGATAATCGAGTTAACGTATATCATGATGATCGTTATGTGAGAAAAGTCACTGTAAAGATTTATGTTGAATCCAGCATTGAAGAGGAAAAAGTTCAACTGATTACAAACCCAGCATGAAATAAAACAGAGCGCCACAATTGCTAGTGTTTTGATGGTGTTTCTTTTCCCGCGTTGCAACTTCTCATCCTTTCCTGTGGCGTTGTCCTTTATTCTTCTATGTAAAACATAAGCTATCCTGGAATAGGCGAAAGTGAGCACAAGCAGAGGCAAGAAGAACTTGATGATGACAACTGTGAAGCCGTAGAACTTCCTAGCCACCTGGCTTGGCCATCGCCTCATAAACATGCATTGTTGATTCTCCACATAAGAGGTTGGAATCTTACAGATTGCTTCATAAACAAAGCCAACAACGTAGATAAGGAAGAGACTGATTGTGACCTGCTTCTTGCCATAGTGGACCTTATACCAGATCGGATGGACAACAGCAAAGTACCGCTCAATAGTCAGAAAAACAAAGTTATATGTAGAGACATTAAGGAAGGCCCAGAGCAGGACCCGTGTCTGCCATACAACACAATAGGCTGTCCCCGCGGCGCCTTCATATGGTACTGCGTTGGTAAGGTCTGCTGAAGCCACTAGAATTACAGAAACCAAAAAGTCAGAGATGCTCTGGTTAACCAAGTAAACACTGCTCAGCTTTTTTCTGAGTGTTGCACTGGAAAGCATGATAGTGATAACCAGAAAGTTCCCTATGATTCCTATACTACCAATACAAAGGTAAATGTTGGCAATTTGGCTTGAAGTGAAAATGGAGGAGGAATCTTGAGCCGGCGTTGTCCCAATTGTTGACATTTCATCCTGTGCAGAAAATGGATTGCCAGATTGGACCTCATCTGAGGTGCCTGTTGCCATCTGGACTGCAGAGGTAAAACTGATTTTATTGTCAATTCCTGCCTGCTGGGTGATCATATCGAGGAAACTTGATTCCGATGGCATCCTAACTGTGTCAGAATGGCTGCTAATTGTCAGTAGAAAGTCTTAACATTTTATCTATTTTATATATCTCTTCAAGAATAATACCAAGATGTACCTCTTCAAGAATAATACTGAGAGTCCAAGGCAGAATCTGTAACAACAACAAGAAAATTACAAACATATTGATCTATGTGCTTCAAAGGTCTCCTTGGTGGAAATTAGATCTCGAATTAACCCCGGCCATACCACAGCTGATGCTTTGAGTTTGATTATTTCGTTTATTTTTCCTCAAAGAGTTTGAGATAAGAGGAAACTTGAGTTGTTTATATGCAAGCTTTGTGATCTACAAATCATTTACATGAAACTGTTGATCACACAACAGACACGATTGTGCTCAGCCCCAATGTGAATCTCACATCACAGTATATATGAGGAGATTATATCAGACCATTACTGAGCGGCACGCATGTCATATCAGCATGATTGTCTACCCATGAAACCCAATCACATCAATTTCTTATTAATCATTTGATATTTAATTATAGGCATGATCTGTTATTTCGTTTACACAATGTGATATATCAATTATAATGTAGACATACAGGTAGGAATGCTGCAAGGTAGTCTAGACACACTTTCCTGGTAGGAGTGTTCAGCCATCAAAGTCAATGGGACTACTATTTGTATATGTCAAACCTACTGACAAATATCAAAGGGAAATCTAGTCAAATTATGCTTAAAATCTCTTATGACAAAGATGATTTGCCCTATATATTTCTTTCAAACACTTCGACGGAAATGATTACCCTTTGGGGCTTCGCACAGGACTGACGTATGACGCTTACCATCGCATTTCTATATGATTAAACATTCATACAATATTTCTTAGGAGATATTGCCGCCGCCCACATGTTCACTTATTTGTCGCTTCCAAAGAGGACGACATATTCTCAAAAAAAAATTATACTCTAAAGGTTTTTTATACTAGTGGTAGTTTCAATAGGTGCATGTAACTGATTGTTTATTAGGCATAACTTTGATGTTTAGAAGCTATTTTTTGCTGTCTTTAAATGTGTGCTCTTGAATAAAATTATATAAGTAGATACTCCTTTATTGGTACCACTAATTTATATTTGGTGCAAAGTATATGGTAATCATTTGTTTAAAACTTTGTCTCACATTTGATGACGATAAAGATTGATTTCAAAGTTGTGCTTAATCTAATTAGGAATCATTTGGTCATTCATATGCATTTCCGCCATCCAGGATTAGAGCAACTATGGTCTATCATATTGACTAGTTGGACACAATTACTTAGGTTTGAAATGTTTACTCCATATGCATGTTATGTGGATCGATTCATAACTGGTCTCGCTTACAAAGCAGTGATTGCTGTTGTTGGGGATTAAAAAGTAGCGGCGAAAGCATTCTCGCCTGTCATTTGACGATCAAAATAATTTGCGATAGCAGTAGCCATGTGGGGAAAGCACTAAAGCATGGTGGTTGTAAATAATCCGAAGGTTGCCTAATAATCTCTTAAGGACCTAACATATAATGTTGTGCCACATCGATGTACCTGATACCTAAGATGGTAAGAAGTCATCATAAATGGCTTAAGAAAGTTAAGATAGAGTCTCCAAACCTATATATATATATATATATATATATATATATATATATATATATATATATATATATATATATATATATATATATATATATATATATATATATATATATATAAATTCATTTCTATCTCTCATTGTTGAGAAAATATGACAACTGTGGTGTGTAGCTTTAGATGGGGGCTTTTAAACAGCAATTAAAAAATGATTTTGAAATGGTGTTTTTTACGGCCCCTTCAGCAACAATGACCATATCAGGTCGATTTTCGAGCCTTTTAACCAGTATGAAAGTAACACTGTCGGCAGTAGGAGTAGAACTCACCACCTCCCGCCCTCCACTTATATAACCAACAAAGGCACAGATCTCGTGCTCTACCCACTATGCTAGTGGGGTCGATAATCAGCAAGTGAGCAGTGATGAGCAGATTATGTGGCACAGAGGTAAGGCTCAGCTCGTCGGCCGTTTAACCATGTTGCAAAGCGAGCTATTTACAGATTGAGTTAATTTCCAGTTCACCATATGTCCTTGATGGACTTAATTACATGGTAGGTTCGCAGGAATACGAGGTATGTAGGAAGTGACACGCCAATGACAACTTTTGTCACATGTTTGTTGGTAGTCTGTATAAATATATTTGTATTCAGGTCGGATTGAACTTTTAGGGAGGTATTTTATATTTACATCGCGTGTACTAAGTGGAAAAATTTATAATATACAAGGATATTTCCTAAGCACAACAGTGTAGTCCTCTAATATCAGTGAAGATGATATTGCCATATAAACCTCATAATTTTATTTATTATCAAATGCGCCAAAAATGTATTACTGTATTGTAGCATTCATTACAACAAGTTTAAATTATCTTGACAACTTTTCAGTTCTAATTTACATGTGTCACCATGGAACCAATTTTTAAAAATCACTCTTTCATTGGGTTATTTCTGTTGCGGAATCTGGGACTACAAAAAGTATATTTTGGTCCAGTTCACTGCCCGCCAAACTGTGTCTGTACAATTTGAGAACAATTTCAAATATAAATAATATTATACTCGAAGGTGACTAATACATATAGAGGATAGATAAAGAGGATAAACATGGAAATTTGTTGATGTAGCAGCCAACAGTTAGTTATTTTTACTTGCCAATTTTAAATTAATACACGGAAAAAAAATTAAATTAATACACGGAAAACCAGAAACTTATTTATCACTTATTTTTTTCCGTGTATTAATTTAAAAATTTTTACTTGCCAATTTTAAATTAATACACCTTAAACACCAAGATGTAATAAAGCTTGCAATAAAAATGCTGAATCGAGTTTTGAAAATCTAACACATCAGTAATTTATTAAAATAAAATAAATTAAAAGGATATTCCATGAAATCATGCCGCATGAATTTGTTAGAGTTTATAGTAGAAGCGTGCTTCGTTTGTAGCAATATCTGAAATTATGCCAGTGATGGAAGGTATTGCTATTCGCTCCAGGACATAACAACAATATAAATTTATTATTATATTAATATAAAATGTGTGTGCCTCATTTATTGATAACCTAAGTTCAAAAGCCCATTTTCTGAATAAAATGAATCCAATGATAGTCTAAATATGATTTGATTTGTCATATGGCATGGATTTGTCATTTTGTGATATGGTATTGATTCTGAACAGGAAAGTTGAATACTTACGGCGAGATAAAGTGATGAGAATGGTGAATCCTGCTGTGAGCTTCAGGCAGACATGAGGAGAATGGAGCTAGTGAGCAGTGCGGACGTATACAAGATATAGTCCGCAGACTCCACACACTCACGGCGCGCATGCGTCGCTGGCCTCAAATCACATAAGGTATCATTACGCTTATCATTATGCCTATCACTTATTTTTTTCCGTTCAGAGGAAAGGAAAAAGTTCGCATGTGCTTTATTAGCTTTTGAAATTTCCTCTTTTTACATTAAATTTATAACTTACAGCTTTTATAAAAGTACCCCTCTCCGGACCCAACGCCGGCCACATCCACCATTTCCAAAATTAAAATCATCAGGCGTCAGTTATTGGAATTGATAAAAGCAGAGAAGATACTCATTTAGCCACAGAGAATATATTGTAAGAGAAGAGTAATTTACTCACATAGATAATGTCAGAGAAGATAGTAATTTGCTCAGAGATACAGTTGAGAAGATAGTAATTTGCTCAAAGATACTGTCAGAGAAGATGATAATTTGCTCACAGAGATACTGTCAGAGAAGATAGTAATTTGTTCAGAGATACAGTTGAGAAGATAGTAATTTGCTCAAAGATACTGTCAGAGAAGATGATAATTTGCTCACAGAGATACTGTCAGAGAAGATGATAATTTGCTCACAGAGATACTGTCAGAGAAGATAGTAATTTGCTCAGAGATACAGTTGAGAAGATAGTAATTTGCTCAAAGATACTGTCAGAGAAGATGATAATTTGCTCACAGAGATACTGTCAGAGAAGATAGTAATTCACTCAGAGACACTCTCAGAGAAGGCAGTAATTTACTCACAAAGATACTGTCAGAGACGATACTCATTTATTCATAGATAAGATTCTGTCAGAGAAGATATTTAGCCAATGGGTTTTTTTTCTACAAATTCGGCCAGCAATCCAAGGTGCCGTGATGGTACCCGGAGGTCATCAGCCATTATAGTGGACAGACCAGTCTATTATAGTGGACAGTTTTAAGACGTCCTACGGGTCACCGGGAACCTTTTTGCTACTAACAACAATTAAAGTTGCCGGCGTTTTAAAATATCATCTTAAAGTACACGGCTCCTGTGAGTGTCACGCAGGCCGCCCGATGTTTATTTCCCGGCCGGGGCCCGGCGCAAATGTAACTGAGGCTGTCAGTGGCATCCCACAGACGTTATATAGATGACTTTGGGATATCATGCAGACGTCTGTGTCTTTTACATCCTAGCAGGTGCGGTGTAGCTAGTGCCGTGCAGTGCCCGTGTATAATGTGACCATGCACACGGCATACCTCAATTATCGCTGATGAACTCCCCGGTGACTGAGTGACCGAGGCATATATCCTTGACCGGATGGGTCGACATGTCAAATACCTGCGATATGACAATTCAGTGAGGCAGCATTACAAGTAGTTCCATGCTTAGCTTAAATACCTACCTGCAGAAGATCAACTAGACAATGGTGTATTTGGTGTGATCTAAAATTAAAATGTAAAACTTGGAGATATCTACTTCTTTTTATGTGTTTGTTTTAATTGTGATATCCTGTTAGACAAAAGAGATGTTTGGAAAATTGTGGTTTAGAATTTTAACTTTGGCTGCTCTTTTAAACTTCCAGATGGCATCTCAAATTACTGAATATCATCCTTCATGAAATAATTTGATTGGATTAAACTTTTCAAATTCTATTCTCATGTTTCTTTTAAAATATATTTGATTTGTAGCTAAATTATTGAAGAAGTGAAGCTATTTTGGATTTGACAATATTACACGAAAAAGCAATGTGGGAACGTTACAGATATAGTGAAGTAGTTTTGCACATTGCTCATATCACCACTAAGATACACTTATAATGTCACAGACTAGGGCATTATATCAGTAGACTTCTCACACACCTCCAGGTTCACGAGGTTATTTCCCTGTTTTGATAGGACATTGAACTCAATAGGTCATTTCACTTAGCAATATTTTAATTTGTGAATAGAATCAGCCTAAATTGATAAATTGGACCAACAATGTACATTTGAGTTATGTATAAAGTAGCCTATTTTCTATGTAAAATATTGTTTTTAAATAAAAAAAATCATGGTCTACTGTCTATACCACCCACCCTTCCCACCCTTAGAGCAATATCAACTTTTCATAGTGAAGTAAATTATCCATTTTTATCAAGGGTTTGTACTATAACTCCCCCACCCCAAACAATGGCATGCTTTATAAATGTTGTTATGGCATATCTTGTTTATCTTTTGCTGTCCAAGATCAGCCATAAAATGTCTGTGTTCATATGTGTTCAGATCACTTGTTGGAAATGGTGTCAATGTCATCATAAGAGTTCTAGAATATGCACCTCAGAACATAGAGAATTGAATTATTCTCTACATACGTAATATAATGACCTTATCAAAAATAAATATCCTCCTATCTGGGTTTATTTGAGCGACAGGCACGTCAGAACATATGGAATTGGATAGTTTTTTGCAAACGTTGGAAAATATTTTTTTAAATGTTACTTCCGGAAACAAACATGAAATCTTTATATTAGGGTTTTATTAGGGAGTCTTGTTTTCAGCCCCAACACGTCTGCAATGCGACTATATCATGAAGGCTACACAACTGACGATTTCAAAATTAAATCATGGATTTTAAACTTGAGCATATTATTTTTTGTAACATAAATAAATATGTGAGCGCACTACTTCAGGCCTCTAGATCCCCATAATAGTGAACTGGTTGGTACGTTAATGTATATATTTGGTAAGAAACTTTTGAAGTTTGTTTTAAAGTCACCAAATTGCCTGTCGCTGCACTAAAGCACAGGAAATGGCGTAAGGTGATATACAAATAAAATGAGAATAATGACCACTGCCAAGGTGTATGAATAGACTGTGTGATATGTTCTACTTGGTATACAGAAAGATCAATTTAGGGGATGGACCAACGCCTTGTTATATCCCTACAGAGATAATGATTACACAAGTCGGAAAACCTGACTAAAATAGACGAAAATGGACTCAGTCCATTGGGCAGACCTACGCGCCTTGAAAAGGGCGTGGTCATTCTCAGTCGTGATGGCAACAGAAACAAGGCTTCAGAAAGGATAGGATTGAAATATAAATCGGAGATTAAGTGACTCATATTCTATGAAGTCTAAGAATGACTCAGTGTCGGTCTTAGATATTATCATGATGGTCTCAGGAGTATCTTATCATTTTGAGCATCTTAATGTTTTGAGTATCTTTTTAATTCTGAGTATCATATTATATTGTGTATCTTATTGATGGCATGGATAAATGTCTGTTTGTCCGAGTCAAATTATTTTCAACGCTAATTCTTGCCATTGTCACATTAGAAAATAACCAAGCGTTCTTTAATTACCCTTTCCATGAAAATATTTACGGTTTGTTAATATGTGACTTTACAAACATTTCAAAGTCACAGGGTTATTTGTAAGAGATTCTTTATTAAAAACATTTCATTAAAACAACTTGCAGTAGAATGATCATCAAGCTGTTGGCCAAGTTCGACACCTAAATGAGGCATGCTAACACCGTATGATTCCTCAAAGTTTTGCTTTAGTGGGATTATTGAATATTTAGTGGTTCACGCTGCCCAAAGTTATAAGAAGACATTGCCTTGAATCAGTACTATATAAATATTAAATATGTCACTTATTTGAAAATGTGCTGAAAATGTCTTTTTTTTCTTTTAGAATCTACGTATTGTTATTATTATATTGCAAACTACAGGTGGGACAAACTAAAACAGGTAAAACCTATCTCACAAATAAGTTATATGTTTAAAAGCCCAAAACGTGCATGCCTATGTAATACAATTCCACACGGCATGACTTTTAGAATCTACGTATTGTTATTATTATATTGCAAACTACAGGTGGGACAAACTAAAACAGGTAAAACCTATCTCACAAATAAGTTATATGTTTAAAAGCCCAAAACGTGCATGCCAGTGTAATACAATTCCACACGGCATGACAATGAGAACTGAAACAGCAGCTAGTTGCAAAACCCCCTAACTGAGATAAATAGGCTCAACAGCATAACTGCATTAGAAGAAGGGCTACGTGTAATAAAGACACACCAACCCAATGGACTTCCGTTCCCTAATAGACACAACCGGCGATTCACGCACATGTATCCTCATCTTTGAGTCAAAGACATTTTTTTGCAGATTTATGTTAAAATGTAATTGGTGATGACGTACATCAAACTTAAGATTAAGATTTTGTGTGTATTTCCTTTTGTGTTATGAGCTTGCATTGTCTGCTGGGAAATTCATTTTACATGAAAATGGGAAGGAAATTTTGTGAGGAAGGTGAATGTAAATTAGTTTAGCATGGCTAAGTGAATTGAAATGTGTAATTGACAATAATGAGATCTTATGATACAGCACCTATGATATTCTCACCCACTATTAGTTATGACTTAGCGTTTCTCATATACTTATATGATAAGGGTTCACGGCACGAGGGAGGGGAGTGAAACTTGGTCAGAAAAAGCCTCAGATAATCAAAATGATTTTACAATTAACCAACACATTGATCATTACAAAGACAACATGTCTGGCATGTGATCCATGTGTATCTACATACACACACACACAAATATATAAATATATATATATATATATATGTGTGTGTGTGTGTGTGTTTGTGTGTGTGTGTGTTATATGACTCACATGGATTGCTAACTTGCCATGTAGAAAAAATAGAAAAAAATTTCTATTGATTCTTGTCACATGTTACATCATAAATCCAAATCCTCCTTATAATTGATATTATTGTCTTTGACATTATTGTCGTTTACATTATTTTCAGGCTAATATATTTGTCACTTCTTCAAATACATGTCTGCAACAATAAATATCGTGGTTTTGAATTTCTCTTTTTCCTTTTTTCGTTTGGTAATATCATACAGGCCAGAAATAGCGCTTAAGGTAAGATAATTAGATCTGCCATCTGAGAATCCCATCCAAGAATAACTTTATAAACTTAGAATGGGAAGTGTTTATGAAACCTGAGAATAAAATGACACCAACAATAAAGGCAAACACAGCTAAAATCTGTAAAAGCATTCATGCCATGGATTTTTACTGCCATCTTTTTCAATAGGTTTCTTACTATCAATGTGCACACAAACTGATGTTGTTAAGCATCTGGTCGAGTGAGCCAAGATTACGACAAACAGGGCCATATACTGCGCCGGCAATATGTCCATCTCTCACAAAGGATTAGATCTGAACGATCGAGATGGCACGGTATAAAAAATATTAATTTGAACCTTTTGAGGGATTATATGGACCATTCTCAAGCCATTTCAAGTGGATCGCTTGTTAATATGCTATTACGTGCAGTGAGATATCAATATCTGATAAACGCAATCTGATCGTATTATTGTATACAGCTCTTAGAGCAGTAATAAATATATGTTATAATATAGACTATATTATAACATACTATATACTTTATTGATCAGAGACAATGAGGGCAAATGTGTATGTCAGTTATTTTTATAGATACATTCAATTCTTTTTTAAAAAAAGACTTTCTTGTTACAGCCTATGTGTGTCTTTTAGCGCTCATATCATGTACATAGACTGTGTACCCATTTGGATTACCCTGAATGTGATCACACAGTACAGAATTGTATACCAATTTGAATTTATCTTTCTCCCAATATTTGAAAAAAAGAAACGATTCTCTCTTGCAGAACTTCAAAATTAAAGTTTTATTGACATCATATTATATTTCTTTATCTATTTTAGATTCCTAACCTACAGAGTAGCTGATCAAAAATTACCAAACAAACATCTTTAAATGTATTGATTGTTCATATTTATTCAATGTCTTTTTATAAAACTTACAATAAAAGATTTCTATGTTGTCCTACCATCGTGATATAACAGTGATATGTTGAATCTAAAGACTGAGAAACTAAACATGTTTTAATAGCCATTAATTATTAGTGAAATTCCACGTTTTCATCATTATTGTCATAGACAATTATCTGTTCCTTTCTCTCGCGCCTTGATCTGCCTTTGAGAAGCGCTAGCCCTATGAGAGTGCCCAAAATAACCACTCCCGCCAGGCAGCCAATAACGATACCGGTCATTACCGCGGCGCTCAGGCCTGAAATATAAGACATAATCTGCATTTATGCCGTTCAAACAATTCATATGAAACCCTTTGTATTGAGGCACTAAACATCTATTTTGCGAGAAAAATAAAATATTCTTCTTTATTATTCTTATTTAAGTTCATCTATAGTCAGATATCACGTAATCGTTGGAGGCAATGAACAACTACATTGAAAATTACATTGAAATATTTTATATCACCATGGATGTTCAAGTCTGAAAAATAGATAAATAAAGTAATATGCTATATCATTATTAAATGTAATTAACGTTCACCTGAATCATCGCCCTCGTCCTCAGAAATATTTGGATCAGTCAAAACTACAATGATATAAAATATTTGCCTTATTGTATCAACATGATTAACTATTTAACAAACTCATATGACGTGTCATCTTGCTGAAAATACAATATTGTATCTGGTGATAGGTTATTTTTAAGACTTTTATATACATTTATTGAAACGCAGTTTTTTCCAAGAGATATCTACAACAATAACTTTAAAAAAAAAAATTTTTAATTTATTTTTTCAAATAAACAAATATAGACTTCACGTTTTTGAGTTTTGCAAATATATCCTCTTAGATTCTCGCAGTCTGCAGTATACCATTTCCCATCTTCAGTGTGCATCTCTACGCATGCGCGGTTTGCATCCGGGTGACTCAGTGCCCAGTTTTTGAAATCCATATCTGAGCCATCCACCCAAGAATACAGGTCACCTGATACAAACATCCAGCTCAATAACTTCGCAAATACTATGCTTATTTGCATTAACACATTCAGTGGGCATCAAAATCATATTTTACAGTTAGATATCTCAATATCTTCGAAAATGCATTATGTATACTCTCTTGTTAAGGATTAATCGATAAAGATTTAGGGTGCATTAAGTTTTTGAAAATGTAAATTTCAAATATTTAAATATTCTATTTATGATTATGACATCACAGGGTATCTGTGTTATATGTGTCTGGTTGATTTAACTATTTGTCCCAACCCGGTATACCCAGTATGTTTCCACCCAGAATGGCCAGTACGTTTCCACCCAGTATGCCCAGTACGTTTCCACCCAGTATGCCCAGTATGTTTCCACCCAGAATGGCCAGTACGTTTCCACCCAGTATGCCCAGTATGTTTCCACCCAGAATGGTCAGTATGTTTCCATCAAGTATGGTCAGTATGTTTCCACCCAGAATGGCCAGTACGTTTCCACCCAGTATGGTCAGTATGTTTCCATCAAGTATGGCCAGTATGTTTCCACCCAGAATGGTCAGTATGTTTCCATCAAGTATGGTCAGTATGTTTCCACCCAGAATGGCCAGTACGTTTCCACCCAGTATGCCCAGTATGTTTCCACCCAGAATGGCCAGTACGTTTCCACCCAGTATGCCCAGTATGTTTCCACCCAGAATGGCCAGTACGTTTCCACCCAGTATGCCCATTATGTTTCCTACCAGAATGGTCAGTATGTTTCCATCAAGTATGGTCAGTATGTTTCCACCCAGAATGGGCAGTATGTTTCCACCCAGTATGCCCAGTATGTCTCCACCCAGAATGGCCAGTATGTTTCCACCCAGTATGGCCAGTATGTTTCCACCCAGAATGGGCAGTATGTTTCCACCCAGTATGCCCAGTATGTTTCCACCCAGTATGGTCAGTATGTTTCCACCCAGTATGGCCAGTATGTTTCCACCCAGTATGGCCAGTATGTTTCCACCCAGAATGGCCAATATGTTTCCATCAAGTATGCCCAGTATGTTTCCACCAAGAATGGCCAGTATGTTTCCATCCATAATACCCAGTATGTTTCCATCAAGTATGGTCAGTATGTTTCCACCCAGTATGGTCAGTATGTTTCCACCCAGTATGGCCAGTATGTTTCCACCCAGAATGGGCAGTATGTTTCCACCCACTATGCCCAGTATGTTTCCACCCAGTATGCCCAGTATGTTTCCACCCAGTATGGTCAGTATGTTTCCACCCAGTATGCACAGTATGTTTCCACCCAGTATGCCCAGTATGTTTCCACCCAGAATGGCCAGTATGTTTCTACCCAGTATGCACAGTATGTTTCCATCAAGCATGCCCAGTATGTTTCCATCAAGTATGGCCAGTATGTTTCCACCCAGTATGGCCAGTATGTTTCCACCCAGTATGCCCAGTATGTCTCCACCCAGAATGGCCAATATGTTTCCACCCAGTATGACCAGTACGTTCCCACCCAGAATGGCCAGTATGTTTCCACCCAGTATGCCCAGTATGTTTCCATCAAGCATGCGTAGTATGTTTCCATCAAGTATGCCCAGTATGTTTCCATCAAGTATGGCCAGTATGTTTCCATCAAGTATGGCCAGTATGTTTCCACTCAGTATGGCCAGTATGTTTCCACCCAGTATGCCCAGTATGTCTCCACCAAGAATGGCCAATATGTTTCCACCCAGTATGACCAGTACGTTTCCACCCAGAATGACCAGTATGTTTCCACCCAGTATGCCCAGTATGTTTCCATCAAGTATGGCCAGTATGTTTCCATCAAGTATGGCCAGTATGTTTCCACCCAGTATGCCCAGTATGTTTCCACCCAGAATGGCCAGTATGTTTCCACCCAGTATGCCCAGTATGTTTCCACCCAGTATGCCCAGTATGTTCCCACCCAGTATGCCCAGTATGTTTCCATCAAGTATGCCCAGTATGTTTCCACCCAGTATGGCCAGTATGTTTCCACCCAGAATGGCCAGTATGTTTCCACCCAGAATGGCCAGTATGTTTCCACCCAGTATGACCAGTACGTTTCAACCCAGAATGACCAGTATGTTTCCACCCAGTATGCCCAGTATGTTTCCACCCAGAATGGCCAGTATATTTCCACCCAGTATGCCCAGTATGTTTCCACCCAGAATGGCCAGTATGTTTCCACCCAGTATGGTCAGTATGTTTCCACCCAGTATGCACAGTATGTTTCCACCCAGTATGCCCAGTATGTTTCCACCCAGTATGCACAGTATGTTTCCACCCAGTATGGTCAGTATGTTTCCACCCAGTATGGCCAGTAGGTTTCCACCCAGTATGCCCAGTATGTTTCCAACCAGTATGCCCAGTATGTTTCCACCCAGAATGGCCAGTACGTTTCCACCCAGTATGGCCAGTATGTTTCCATCAAGTATGATCAGTATGTTTCCACCCAGTATGGCCAGTATGTTTCCACCCAGTATGCCCAGTATTTTTCCACCCAGTATTGGCAGTATGTTTCCACCCAGTATGGCTTTCATGTTCTCAGCTAGTATGATGCCAACCGCTATAGCTTGTATATTCCCACTATATGTGCCCCCAGCGTGTGAGTAATTATATATAGCCACCTGATATTCCTCTCCTTTGATGGTGAGATACTTACTCATTCCGATCCTTTGCATGCCCACCCAATACGGCCTGTGCATAGGAAGCATGTTGAGTTCATGCGTCATGGCTTCTATGAATCTGTTTTCCTGTAGATCAGCCAGAGTGACCAAGCTTGCCACACCAGGGATCCCACTATCCTCACACTGCTCATTCGCCTCCTGCCAGGTGTATCCATCATTGGGTCTAAACAGATAACAGTGGCTCCCTCTGGTGTGCCACTCCTCGCTGGGACAGAAGCCTTTAGTGTCTACTGGGGTTGTGGGTACTGGACCTGCTCAGAAAGGAAGCAATTTATTTCATAGCACGAGCAGCTGGATCTGTTCACGAGAAAGACCATTGATAATTCAGGAAAAGAAAATATTTATATAAATAAATAGATAATTTATGCAGTTACACTGAAATATTGTGGAATTGCATTGGTTTTGAATAGAAATAAACAGGATAACCGAATCGTTTATTGACAGCTTTTTCAAAATACCCACGTTTGTTGATTCCGATATTTATTGAAAATCATGCCCAAAATAATTTATCAAGATTATGGGTAAGACAGCGTAGGTGTACATGTGTGCACGTAAGCTGGATCTCTTTCCCTCATAACCATTTGCTAGAAGGAAAGCATCACTTTCAAGACACTTGTTTAGGCTGTTAATTATGTGTTCCATGCTGAGCTTGGATGTATTTATATTTATCAGTTGCTTTCATATCTTTTACTTTGAACTTGCAGTCATTGAAGCTTTAATAATCACCAAATCATATGATGTGAAGCTGAAGTCATAATATCTTATCTGTTATTTATTAGTGGACCCGGGAGAAGATTACCGAGACATGTGTATGGGTTGATTTGTCAGATTATATTTAATGTATAAAAAAGGGTATTTAAAAAAAATGATAAAAACGTCTTCCTTGTTAGTACATCGCTACTTGTTAGCCAGTCTGCCATCATATGTAAGTATTTAGAACATGAACATGGTGCATGTAAAGATTGGTATCACACGTTTTTCATTTTATTTGTAGAAGTCATTTAGATATATTTAAATCATATATTCAATAAGGGAGTTGATTCAATAAGGGCCGAACCATATTGTCATTTTTTCTCCAAAACAATTTTCACTCTAGTACGACAATTTTCATTGCCATTTTTCCCCAAAACAATATTCACTCTAGTACGACAATTTTCATTCTAATTCTGTCAAGCTAATGAGTGTTCGAAGCAAGATATCTGTCATTGTTTGCAGTGATAGTAGTTAGTTTTCTGCACAAAACAGATAAAGAATCTATTGTAATGTTCAGACAGAGGTATGAGGTCTCGAGGTGTAAGAGCGTGTTGTGATGTACAGGGTAAATTTTCCGCATCGGGATACATTTTATATGGATACTTAACACGTGATCGTTAAGAGTAAAACAAGCCATTGAATGAATATGTATTATTACATAAAATTTTACTAACCCTTTTCAGTCCTACAGACATAACTATATGTCCTTTCCAAACAGTCAGAAGTCAGCCATCGCCCATCACTTCCTGTTTCCATGACGACACAATCCCTACTGGAGTCGGGAGCGTCTGGATATCCTATGTCCCAAAATGTGAACTGCACCGGACTTCCATCAACCCAAACGAAACGGTCTTCTACAAATTAAAACACCAAAATAAAACAACACTAATAAATCATATCAGATAATATATACAATTAAAATGTTTTAACTTGCTTCTAAGTAATAACTGAACACCACTAATGACCTATTATAAGTAGCATATACAATTTCATTCATTGATTGTGATTTAAAAGTAAGAACAATATCTAGATTTTATATTCATTATGATTTGGGTAGACTCAATACAATTCTACCGTGTTTGTGTCTGTGCATCCCAATCCACACATATCCTCTGTCTTCAACTTCGCTATATATCATATCATTGATAGTGCGATGGTCGGATGGGGCGAGTATGGCGCCATGCTCCAAACATTTCTCCTGGGCACCAACCCAAGTTTCTCTGTCCGCAGATTCCATCATGAAAAGATAACAGTAAGATCCCATCGGAACCCAGTGTTCATGGAAATTGTCTGGGCAGGATCCTTCAATATGGGTAGGCGTCGTCATAGGGGGTACTGAAAATGTAAAAAAGATAATTTTATATACATACCTAAAACAGATGTTTACCTCGTGCACGTTACAATCTTTTTTTATAACATCTGTATATTAATGATATCAATATCATAATGTAGTGATGATAAGAATGGTATTGTTCATTTACCTGTGGATTTCTTGCATACAAAGGGTAACGTATTAAGGCAGGGGGTATCACTCCAGTGGCCTGTATCGTCGTATGAGACACACCCCCCTCCCGGCTTCCTCTCCGGTTCTCCGTAGTCCCAATTACTGAACGTCATGTAAGAGGCGTCCGACCACGTATATTCTAAATCACTCTGTTCAAATAGTACTAGTTTAACTTCGTATTCGTGATGCTTTTTAATACCATTTCAATATTTTTTTCTCATAATTATAAGAGAATTTATTTTAAATTTATAATTTGATTTTGAAAAGTTTGTTTAAATATTTCGACATTAATCCAACAACCAGTAAAAATACACATATACTACCATAGTAATTTTATACAACTACACAACTATTGATTTAAACTGTCTGTTGATAAGAAATGTACTAACATCCCTGTCATCAAGGCCAATCCAGACCTTGGGAATAGTGTTTGACACCAGAAGGAACCTTAGGGCTGTGTTTTCTGCCATCTCATGTATAGTGACTAGGGTGGTTCCCTCTTCTTTGCAGAGAGATTCGGCATCATTGTATGTTGCCACCGATGGGAAATATCTATCAATAAGTAAAATATTCCATTTTGATACGATGCTCAAAGGCTTTGGCAAGTAAATATTTAGATGTTCAAAATAAACGATCACCATGAAATGAGTCATTGGATTCTGAGCGGCAGATGATTTAAATTCAACTGGTGTCTTTCAGATTTCGCTCGGAAATTCTGACTTTTAATCACAAGATTTGATTGTTTAGATACCAAAAGCCAGGGTTACCTTTTTCATAGTACATAATAAAACAGTTCTGACCTCGGTTCATTATAAATCAAGAATGGCATAAAGAAAAAAGGATAGACATCACTAGATTTAAAGACACAGGTCCATAACTGGTTTTACTATTTGGGATACATCTACATTTGATACATGACCTAATGTGGATCTTTGTAGATCATTTAAAAAAATATTGCCGTTTAACTTTGCAGTGACCTTTAAAAAATGATTATCATATTTCCACCGATTTAAAGCTTTCGTGAAATCAGAGTTTCCAGCACTTTTCATAGCATAAATGTTTATACCTTAAACATTGTAATCAAATGTTATTACCCATCATATTAACCCAGCAAAAATGTCTGTTCCATTTGAAAGTATATAAGTCCTCTGCTGAAATCCAAATCATGCTCTGATCACTTTGTCAACAGGTTTGCCTTGCTGACCAGGGATCAGGTGCAAAAACCGGTTTTGTTAAGGTTTACTAACAATTGGGCATTTCCTGATTGGGACAGTGGAGTGATTTGGCTGACAGAGGCCTGCTGTCAATTAGTATATGTCTATTGGTCAAAGAAAAACAAATTAATCATGGCAGGTGTTTTTATATTTTTTTCCTGACCATATATCTTTAAACACACCCTAAATCTTTGTAAAATTACCTGTTGCCTCTGTGATTTCAAAATAATTAACTACGTTTCTAATCAAATATGTCTTTCCAATACGAGTTCGTGAAGACCATATTCATCAAAGTCCACTCAGAATTGACCATATTAGAGCAGTTTGTAGAAATTGGATTGATTTTCAACCTTTCACACTTTGGATTAATTTTCAAATTAACATCTAAAATATCAGCTTATAAAGAGTTAATTTATGAAAGCGCATGTACTGTTCCCTCCATTTGAGGACTTCTCTTTATACAGGTTCCTGTCGTCATTGGTGTAAAAATGCATTCTTGATTGGTCGCAAGTCATGAATATCCATTGAAGGTAGGCTTTGCACCATTTGGTGAAAGTATTCATTAAAATTCTTTTTGACTATTTTGTCAGAGTTAGGGTCAGACACCTCATCTCAAATCGTGACCTAATGTTGGTCAATTTTGATTGGATGATATTGTGGTTGTCAGGCTGAGTATTTATGACTTTGAGAATTACAAATTCCGAATAATATAATAATAATAATAATAATAATAATAATAATAATAATAATAATAATAATAATAATAATAATAATAATAATAATAATAATAATAATAATAATAATAATAATAAAATTTGTATAGCGCTGATACCAGACAAGTCTGTTCATAGCGCTGAGTTCAGGACATGCATCCTGAAGAGATGAGTTTTCAGCCTACTCTTAAAAGAGGAGACTGAAGTGCTTGTCCTAATATTAGTAGGCAAGGAATTCCATAGTCGTGGACCTACAGATGAGAAGGCCCTGTCACCTACTGTCCTTAGCCTGGTATTAGGTACCTGTAGGTGGGTGCCATCATTGGATCTTAGACAGCGTTCACCTTCTTTAATCAGGAGTAGATCCCGCAAGTAAGGCGGAGCCTTACCATTAAGGGCTTTCCAGGTTAATAGAAGAATTTTAAAATCAATTCTCGCATGAACGGGAAGCCAATGCAGTTCCCTTAATTTTCCTGAAATGTGATCAAATTTCCTGATTTTTCCAACTACCCGTGCTGCAGAGTTTTGGAGGTATTGCAGTTTCCTGATGTCAGTTTTAGGAAGACCCGCCAGAAGACCATTACCATAGTCAAGGGTGGATGTAACAAAAGCATGGGTAAGTGTTACCGCGGTCTTCTCGTCTAGACAATGTCTGATGGCCGCCAGGTTCCTGATGTGATAATAGCCTTTCTGACACATTTTCCTGATCTGGGCCTTCATGTCCATGTTGGAGTCAAATGTGATACCAAGGTCAACAACTGACTGACTAGGAGCAATATCAGAGTCACCCACTCTGATTGTGGTTGGGATACTGCTATGGGTGGTAGTACTGTACCTGTCAGTACATATGAGCATCTCAGTTTTTCCATCATTTATCTTCATCTTGTTTGATATGAGGAAGTTTCTGACTTCATTGACACACTCCTCCAGTTTGTGTCTGCTCATATCCACATGATGGGGAGAAGCGTGGTCAACAGGGATGTAGATCTGAGTATCATCTGCATAAATGTGATAGCTCAGACCATATTTTGCAAGTATATCAGTTGATAATATCAAGTGCAGGGCAATAAGGTAAAGGTAGTAAGGATGTTTACAGAACTCCCGATGTAATGCAGAGTAAGCATGTACAAAGTAACAATTGTTTCATATACAACACATTGCTACTCACAAAAAACTGAAAAATAAAGTTTTAAGATTTAATAACAGGCTAAATTGGAATGAAAATAGCTTAAACCAGGCAGGTTTACTGAAGATGAAACATTATATGTTAGGTCTTTAAGAGATTTTGAGGCATTGTTCGAGCAATGTTCAACCACCATGATTTTAGTACTTTCACAGCTTGGCTACCACTATCACAAATGATTTGTACTATGTAAATGCCCTATTCAACTTTTTAATCTTCCATGCTGGATTCCATGTCAAAAATACTTTCCTCTCAAAGTTTGGTGTTTTCTCTTAAGGGAATACACGTCATGATTGCTGGACTTTTAAATTGGCGGAACCTGAATGAAGAGCAATTTTATAACGAGCCGGTATATCGGGTAATACTGCTTGTTGTGGACACTAATTGGGCGCACACCTTGTGTGTAGGGTATTCTGTTCTAAACATACCTTCCAGCTGATCTTCTTTTATGATGAGAAAAAATCTAAACATAATTCAATAGAAGGCTCAGTTAGAAGGAAATTGGAATCTTGCTAATTGCTACCGGAGAAGAGAGATCTGCCGCACCCACCTGCCACTGCTTATATCAGCACTGCTGAGAACGGCTCTAGGTCCAAGAACCCGGATGGCTATTCATGAGTGTTTAAATGAATGACCATATTCATGTTCAAATAGTTTATAGACTTCTATTGGAAATGTTATGGTTTTTTATTCATGCATGATCAATATTGAGAACATCAAGGGCAAGAAGAATGTTAGATATTTGTTTGATGGAATTCAAAGTTTATAGAATTTCATTGGAAAATCACATGCATATTTTGTTCATGCATGATCAATATTGAGAACATCAAGGGCAAGAAGAATGTTAGATATTTGTTTGATGGAATTCAAAGTTTATAGAATTTCATTGGAAAATCACATGCATATTTTGTTCATGCATGATCAATATTGTGAACATCAAGGGCAAGAAGAATGTTAGATATTTGTTTGATGGAATTCAAAGTTTATAGAATTTCATTGGAAAATCACATGCATATTTTGTTCATGCATGATCAATATTGAGAACATCAAGGGCAAGAAGAATGTTAGATATTTGTTTGGTGGAATTCAAAGTTTATAGAATTTCATTGGAAAATCACATGCATATTTTGTTCATGCATGATCAATATTGAGAACATCAAGGGCAAGAAGAATGTTAGATATTTGTTTGATGGAATTCAAAATTTATAGAATTTCATTGGAAAATCACATGCATATTTTGTTCATGCATGATCAATATTGAGAACATCAAGGGCAAGAAGAATGTTAGATATTTGTTTGGTGGAATTCAAAGTTTATAGAATTTCATTGGAAAATCACATGCATATTTTGTTCATGCATGATCAATATTGAGAACATCAAGGGCAAGAAGAATGTTAGATATTTGTTTGATGGAAGTGAGGGATTATTTGACTTACTTGTAGCAGGCGTACCAGTATGCAGTGTACCCATCCGGACAAACGTGTGGTGGAGGTGGCGGGGTCGTTATCAAGGCATTGGGATCTGAAAAATTACGATTCTACAAATTCCATAGAAAATAATTTTAATTTTAAAAACTGCATTTGATAGAGAACTATATTACATTCTGAATGAGCAATCACACCAGAACCGACTTGCCATGTGAATATATGCTGGGCGTGTTAAGTTGATATGAATGTTAAACCTGTTGCCACTTAAAGTTACATCAGCTTTCAATGTTCTATATCATATCAAATTAGGCTATTATGTCTAAGATATCTTTCCAGGTCCTATTTTATCTAAAGTCATAAAGGAGTCAGTCTCAACATGAATCCAACAGCTTGTGTAAGAATAATTCGATATCTTAAAACAAAACCCTAACAGTTTACTATCATTTTTAGGGATTTCTATAAAGTATATAGTGAATATACTACTCAACCTTTGTATGTTTGGCAGATGTAGCCATAGAGAGATGTACCAACGCTGTTTGTCCAGAGGGCGTTCTCACCATAATTTACGATCCCATATCGATCCTTTTCAATAAACATTATTTGTACATTATATTACATTATATATACACAGCTCAAATTAAACACAGACAACATGGGGATAGGACCTGTAGCAAAAAAAACATGTTTTGAATGTTTCCGCATATATCTGCAGAAGCAATGCCTATCCGCATTGGATGAGTGGCCAATTTTTTTCTTTTTTTTGCACATCAGTGGCCAATCTTTTACACAGCGAGAAAAAACATGTTAGAATTAAATATTCCATAAATAAAACATAACATACATTGATTACATATATACTTACATCATAAAAACTGGGCCAACCATATTGCCAATTCTCATAGTCTAAAGGGGAGTTATCGGTCCACCGGAAGTGGTCCGTGTCCTCGTTGTATCTGTGGAGGCCTATCCACATAGGAAGTATTGGTTGGAGCATGCGCGACGCGATCGCATCTACCACCAGCAAAAACCACAAACACAGCAAGAGTTTACAACAAATATGTTCTCAATGAACACAACAACTAAAAACTTTAAAATCTAATTGATCAGATTGTTGTCGAGATTTATTTGTAAAACTGACAGGGAAGTGGGATATTAAACACAGCAAGAGTCTACAACAAATATGTTCTCAATGAACATACCAACTAAAATCTTTAAAATCTAATTGATAAGATTGTTGTCTCTATTGTTTATTTGTAAAACTCACAGGGAAGTGGGATACTAAGAGTCTCTCCTCTTCCCGCCAGGGAGCGCGGCTCTGGGTTCATATAATACAGCGTATGTCGTTAATGATTCTATCATACTTGATTAATGTATTGAGAAGAATGTAGGAATGTGGACCTTCTACTTTTCTACCATTTCGATGTCATCTCTGTGAGAAGCTCTTTAATAATTATTTGAAGTTGTTTATACAGATTTTGGGAAGTAATTATTTGAAGTTGTTTATAGAGATTTTGGGAGGTGGGGGCAGGCAACGAGGTAAATACATGAATTTAAGCCTAATCAAAACTGCAAGACATTCATCTCCATTACTAAATATAATCCTCTGTTTATGTGATTTAAGCTTTCTTGCAAGTACTCCTTAAGTTTATGTACATATTTTGATGTTAATATCTTCCTCACTCTTAATGACCAAATTTGTTCTCTGTTTGTCACAATATTTGGGGAAATTGAAATCAGACCCTTAATAACTGCAATTTTAGCACTACAGAGCACAATGCGATTTTCAAAAGTTTTAAAAAAGACGATGGAGAGATAGTGAAGACGGCCTCTGGTTTCACTCACATGTCTCCAGATCGCTGTGAATGGTGGCTAGGGATGGGAAATATCCGGGACCTTCTCTACATCTGTCATCTGCCTCTTGCCAGGTAACACCGTCCGATGACCTATATATTGGATTAAGTTGAAAGCACTTATTACCTGAAATGTTAACATTCAATATTATATGTTCAGCTGCCATATAATGGGGTTATATTTACTTGTGTGTGTGTACATATACACCAAAAGCAAGAGAGTATTTTATTTATTTTGATATGTCGTTAGAATTGATAACGGAATTATTTTGCAATGTCTACAAGCATGACAAGACAACATCTTTAAGATAAAAAAATCCGAAATCAATAAATGCATATTGTGAATAAAGGAATCAAGTGAATATAATGAATAAAGGAATCACTTGCCCACGGCAAAATAAGACTGTGGACAGAACCCTGCTATTTTGGGAGTTGGGGCGTCTGTCTTTGGTTCAGTGTCATTGGCCAGCCTTTTACATATGAATCCTCTGTACCACCCTACATGGCTGGCACTCCACAGACCTGTCGTGCAAAAATATCACTCACTGACAATCTGTGCATTTGCCACAGTGGAAATATGCGCAAGATCTGATTTAGAGACTATGGAATCCAAATAAGGCAATTAAACAAGTTAAAACTAGACGCCGGTTATTAAATGGTGCAACTTTAAAGCCATCATCTGATGGCTTCATGCATTTTGCATATTTGCCTCAGCTTCACCTTGAAATAAGGTGTTAAAGGTTCTTACAATTTCAAAGCGAATGTAGTTTTTATTTTCCAACCAAACTTCTCATATTGGATACGTAACTCCTACTGATTATTATTGATAACAAATAGTTTAAAATAGTTTATATTCAGATTAAAACCTGGAAGTATAACAGAATTACTAAACACACCGGATCCACGTAGGGAAAGGTAGGCGACCGCGTTGTCTGCATCATCTGGATCTGGTTTATCATCTGGATCCCAGCTCTCATAGTCTGACTCAGACCCATCTGACCATCTAATTACCAACAAACATATAACCACCTGTGTTAAAAGTTTATTTGACAAAATGTAAATTTAGGTTATTCAAGAAGTTTGTATTTTTTTCTAAATCTTCAAAAATACAATGTGTATCATTTCATTATGAACTGATAAAAAGCCTAAGAATTAGAATTGTAAAATAAGATTATCAAATCATTTAAACTTATGATTTATTCCGATTCATGAAGTGTTTAAGTAAATACATAATAATGGTAAACGTCTCAAATGGATTCTATCATATTGTAATAAATGATATTCGTGTAACTTACTGAAAGCTGTCCTTGTATATTCTATTATAACCAATCCAAAATGTATCATATCTCCACTGGCGATCAATCTACAGTTTACAGGGAAGCACAGTTTTAATATTCCTAGCATCATTGACACTTATTTAAACACCCAGCTTCATTAACTCTTATTTAAATCACCGAGCTTTACTAAGTAGTGACAAACTAGTAAAATACAATACAATAACCTCCTTTCTATCAGAAAGTATGAGTTGCCAAGGCATTTATATGTAATGGCAAACTATCTTAGGTTTCCTTTTGTATTTCACATTCTGCTCTCTCGTATGTTTGTTTTCATTATGGTATATGGGCTTATGCATGATTCAAAAAATAAACTTGACATCTGTCTTTATTTTATAGAAATAATTAGGTGATATATGATAAAATACTAGAGAAATATGTTTTATTTTTGAAAATGTTTTAAAACAAGGCGGTGTATTTTCCCCTGAATTGTTTGTAATATTTAGATCCTATACCTGATACGTGAAAATATCGATACAGTATTCTTCATATTTCATAGAAGGATATGTGTTATATCTTGCCTAGTAAATGTACAAATTTACAAAAATCAATAAAAAAAATACTGTTATTAACAGGACATTTGGAATACAAATTAAATTAAGTGTTCATCAAGTGATCAAGTAAACATACAATTTTTTGAATGAAGTCTGTTTGGTTCCAACTGTTGAGGCTTGCAAGGTCGGCTCCCTGGCTCATGCACCAGGCTCTGGCGTCATGCCAAGGCTCTTCCCCATACCCTTGGTTCACTAGCTCACTCACCAAATACTCATGCTCATCTAATCTGTACCAATCATATGGCTGCGATAATGTTGGGCCTGAAAGTAATCATGTCATTTGGGATATTACAGTTTATGTTTGTAAATTATTTACTTACATGCAGGCAAAGTTCCATAATTCTCAAGTTGTTAATAACAGTATATATGGATAGGTCTCTTCACATGGGGCTTCATAAGTGCCATGCCCCCTCATTGAACTTACTTTACACTTTGACAAACCAACACCCAAGGTTGAACATCTTGCAAGTAATTCACTTTAACTTAAGGTGAAACATGTTTGCAAACTGCATGAAGATATTCGGCAACAATATGTCACTGGTGGCCAATCAATGTTTATAAATGATATGATTTATTTGTGTTGAGTACATGGGAAAATTCAAGTATACTGTTTAACTGATGTCAGTTGTTTAGTATTAGTCGCATCTCTTTGTATATATATATACATATATATATATATATATATATATATATATATATATATATATATATATATATATATATATATATATATATATATATATATATAATGCTTTGACGCAAGAAAGAAGTCATTTCTATCACAAAGGTTAGGGAACAGATCATGAATTCAGCAATGAAACTAACATTCACTGAATAAAGCTTAGTTTCGGTGTCAAATTCTCATTCAGATGCATATTAAGTATAAAATGATACTCACAGAACAGACTTACAAGCGTGGCTAGCAAAAGGTGCACATACATGATTGGTATTATTGATGGTTTGTAAATGTAGACCACTAAACATAATTTACATCACGTATCTATTGGTATCAACGGTTATAATTGATTTCCATTGTTTAACTCTGTCCACCTTATCCGATACTGGATCTGTTTACTTTATACATGGACCATTCCAATTTATTGCCACTTCCATAATTCCTCCATTAAGATCCACATTAACAATTCATTAAAGGAATGATATTTTTTTAAACCTCAGATAACGTTTTATATCATTTAATTTTATTAACAACATTATAAATGTAAAGTGGTCCAATCTAACTCCTACCTTTAAATTTATCACAATCTTAATTGTAAACGCGTTATTTGGATACAATATGGTATATCTCAAAACGGAAGTTAGACATTTGATTTTTGGGGTGACATAAAAGCACATTATAAAAACAATTAAAACCAACTGTGCCATAAAACTTTGTAACATTAGAGAGAGAACGACACACATATTAATTTGTGGAATTATGCTTTATTAATATAAAGCACGGCATAAAACACAATACACAAAACACACCAAGCACATAATAATCATCATCTCAAATACATCCCTTAAACCACTTCGTTGTGCTACTCGAGGGCTAAGAGCCCGACTGCAATAGTTACATGCCGATTAACCGTGGCATGTAACAGGACATACATGGTAACATATACATAATTACATTGTAACACTAGTGATTAATTGTGAAATTACTTGGCAAGAAAACCTATTACATATAACTAATACTGAGCAGTAGGGCGGGTTGGAGGTGAACAGAATTTGAATGATTCCTAACCTGCCACTGACCGGTGGCCTGAGGTGGCATGTGACAGGTGAGTCGGTGGCCTGAGTCAGAGCTGCCCCATGCTGGCCTTAATAGAAAGTAGTGATTCTGTTCACCTCTAACCTCGGTTAAATTAATCTAACCTCTCATTAATGGATCCAATTCATTCTGAATGTTGCTACATTATCACATTTTGGATTTTAAGACTTAAATGTCATCATTATGATCATTTTATTTGTGCATACGATGAACAAGAAATGCGGTAAGATTAGACAATGATGGAAGTATGTGCATCATAACTCAGGTAAACTCACAAATAATGCATTTCTGCTTAATTATCCGAATCCGGCTGTCTCATATAAAGTTAAGTCAGCCCCGAGAAGGTGGACGTACAGGTTAAGGCCCAAGGTGGAAAATATAAAATCGCTTGCCCCTATCAGGGCTTAATTGATTATCGGATTGACCAGCAATTGATAACAATGTGATATAAATCATCATTTTCCATAACTAATTAATCGATGAAATATCCGTCACTATTAAGGTGTATAACAATGGCTTACCTTTGTAAAGATATGGCACGGTGATAATGGTCATGGGTTCCTCCAAATTTCCCGTTGTTCTCATCCTCAATGTATAGAGTGGTCTTGTTGTTCTCATCCTTTTTGTATTGAGTTGTCTTGTTCTCATCCTCATTGCATAGAGTTATTATGTTGTTCACATGCTCATTGGATAGAGTTGTTCTGTCGTTCTCATCCTTTCTGCATTGAGTTGTTTTGTCGTTCTCATCCTTTTTGTATTGAGTTGTTTTGTTGTTCCCATCCTTTTTGTATAGAGTTGTTTTGTTGTTCGCATCCTTTTTGTATAGAGTTGTTCTGTTGTTCTCATCCTTTTTGTATTGAGTTGTTTTGTTGTTCCCATCCTTTTTGTATTGAGTTGTTTTGTTGTTCCCATCCTTTTTGTATTGAGTTGTTTTGTTGTTCCCATCCTTTTTGTATAGAGTTGTTTTGTCGTTCTCATCCTTTTTGTATTGAGTTGTTTTGTCGTTCTCATCCTTTTTGTATTGAGTTGTTCTGTTGTTCTCATCCTTTTTGTATAGAGTTGTTCTGCTGTTCCCATCCTTTTTGTATTGAGTTGTTCTGTCGTTCTCATCCTTTTTGTACTGAGTTGTTCTGTTGTTCACATGCTCATTGTATAGAGCTATTCTGTTGTTATTTTATTCGAATTAGCTGGAGAAGATTTTCTGCACTGGAATGGGCTTATGACGATAAAGGGCTTAATAAGATTCGTAACGATATGATTAACCTTGATCATTCATTACGATATGCCAACTGTCGAGTGGCAAATAATAGACTTATAAATATTCATTTTATATATCTAATAACGGCATTTTCTTTGGTCAGAGTTTTTCCTTTTTGTATTGAGTCATTGTGTTGTTGTGTTCTCATCCTTTTTGTATTGAGATGTTCTGTTGTTCTCAACAGCTTATAAAGATATGCCAACTATCGAGTAACAAATAATACATTTGTGAATATTGTGAATATTATATTATTTTATAAATCTAATAACGGCATTTTCTTTGGTCAGTTTCTCCTTTTTGATTCGTGGTTTGGATTGTGAGACTAACATGCCGACCACTAGACCGTGCTCATTCTTATTAATTTCACACAGAAACTAATTTCAAATAACTGCAATGAATATATAGTATTATCATTGCACATCAATATATAGACAGGTCACTATTTATATTTCAAGATCTTATCTTTATGTCTCATAATATCTCAAGCATATTTCTGTTGTATCATGTGACCAGGCATCATTTTTTAACATTTCAGAGTCATATCACGATAGGAAATTTTTGCAGGCAACGTATTTTGGTGACTTCAAAACAAGCTAATTGTATATGTATATTGAGGTTAACAACGGTAAACATCAAAATGGAGGGGCTCATCTTGGAATACATATTATCTGTTGACATAACTTTAAAGGAAGCATACACATGAATGAATAATTGCTTGTGAAAAACTAGGATTTAGAAATTATAAAACCTCTATTAGTCACCAGACATTTGAACTCGGTTGTCTAGACGCCCTCTAATCTAACAGAATATAAACAGAACATAAATGTTGAAATGGCGAAAACATAGTAATCCCAAATGTATGTTGACTATGCGGTCCAACTGATCCAAATTGGTACAAATAAACCGATTTAACGAAGAACAGGATTCCTCAAAAGATGTGGACATATTTATTAAGTGATCATTAAATGCAATACTGATTTACCACCATATGCTTGTTTCCAATCCGACAGGATCACGTGTATATGCCAATTTAGATTTATAACTCAGTGGGGTTGGGCGGTTGGGAAGTGTTCTTACATGGAAATAATATAATTATTTGAATTACTTTAAATGGTAGTATACCTGTCTGGGGCAAATGCTTGGTGGTGATTGACTTAAATAGGATCTGGAAGAGGCCAAAAAGATCTATCACTCCTTGTTTTTTTATGTATTTATAGCTGTTAACGCTAATTATTCGTATAAGTCATAATTAGTGTTTGGATAATATTTACATCTTTATTCGTTTTGTGTTTCTCTATAAATTACTTTTTTTATCAAGAAATGCGGCAATCTATTCAATTTCTCATTGCAGCAAAATGAGTCAGGGGTATATTATCTCCATTTCTCTTTTTACAATAAATGCCTTTTAGTTTGTTTTTTTTTTTCTTTTTTTTTCCTAATACAATTGAACTGGAAAGCGAAAATAATTAATTCTAAAACGAATTAGATGGAAGAACTCTCGCTTTTCTTGTAGACTCTATTTTCTAAGCCGGTCTTCGGTGTGTTCTCGTGAGAATTACTGCCAAAGCGAGATCTCATAGTGAAGAAGATGAGGGCTGCCACAAGGATTACACCTGCCACCAGTCCTACAACAATGCCTGCAATCTCCCCACCTGAAAGCTGGTCTGCAAACAAAGATAAAAGATGACATTTATCAAATATGTGTGTGTATGTGTGTATGGCGTGGATTTCACTATAAATATTAAAATCATCAATGAACCAGTCTTAGTGTCTTTGTCCTCTTGCTTCAAAATGAAAATTGTATCGATTTCAGACTTACCTTTTTGATCATCCCCTCCCTCTTTACCTAAAAAAGATAACGAAGACGAAAAATTAAATGAAAATTAATTTAAGCCACCATAACTTTCCTCATATCTGATATCTTTTGGTAAAATATATCAGTTTTATGGAAATAATGGTCTCAGAAACTTCCCCTTACATAAGTATCACTGAGTAGACCTAGGCGAGTAATTTGGTCTTAGAATCCAAAAGAATTGATTGAGTTACAGCCCCCTCCCTCATAACAAGGGTTCATGGGGGATAGTAACAGTCAATCTACAAGAATGTCTGGGAACTTCCTACTCCTGATGTGTCGTGTATTGGTTACTTGATGACTTGATTACCATACCTGATATGATTAAAGAAATGTTGTTGTGACAGTTGTTTACTTTTTAAAATTAGGATTGTAATAAGAAAATGAAATACTGCTCATCACAGATTTAGTAAACAACGTTTTAATGATTTTAATGAAACCACTGCATTCAACTAAGACTTATAATTAGATACCAGATAAATCATTTTTAGTTTAATAAAAAAAAAGCTAAAAGCATTCCATTCCATTCCTTATTTTTACAACTGATTAAGAGAGATCTCGTTTGAGCGTGAAGTTACCCGTGAGTTTGTTGACGCTGCACACATAGCCCCTATGGTCTGAGCACGCATCTGTGGACCATCGGCCGGTCTCCGTAGAAGCCTCCACGCAGCGGTCCTCCCACGTCCCGTATACCGGCTCAGCCTCCGACCAGTTCTCATAGTCCACCTCGGAACTGTCATGCCACCATACTGTGCTATCTGCAACATTGTCCGCCAAAATATACACTTCATATCGTGTTTTTCAAAATTTCCTTAACTTTCACGTGTTTTATATAGTCTTACAAAATGTATAACTTCATATCATCAAAATAGGAATATATATAAAAAAGGAGTTCAACATGTTCAGGGAGATGTGGAAAGTATTTGACATGTCTGCTTTTTGTCATTCCTGCCTGTAATTAGGATGCTTTTTGCGTACTTCTTGTTTTCATTCCGAGCCAATACGTCCTGTGTGAAGGCAGTGAGTTTTTCTCGTCCATGATTGACCGGATGTACTCATTCTCGTGAAATTCATGCACCGAAACGAGACTTGCTCCATCTCCTCCTCTCAGCTTACAAATCTCTAATATAGACATCAATAAATATTAAAAAATGATGAAAAGTTCTTTTTTAAACCGTTGATTTTCGGCTCTAAATATCAAATGGGGCGTCTACTTGTGACAGGATATATCATGATAGTATTAATAGCTTTATAGTATAGATAACCTGCTGCTTCCGCCCAGGACTCCGCATCATTGGGTTCAAAGAGTAGGCAGATTTCCCCGTAGTGGTCCCAATCTTCAGAAGGACACTCTCCATCTACCCAGGCTGGGGTGGTGGGTGGAGGCACTGCCGAAACACAACCACAACACTCAATCCACTTATTTCAGTGTAATGCATAGATTGTATGAACACTTCAGCCTCAATGTGGCCATCATGTTTAATTACTTCCATAACGCTTCTTGTAAAACTGATGCTGCAGTGTAGTGCTACTCACCTTTGGGAACAGAACAGATGTATGGCTTTCGACTGGTACATTGGTCAGTGGCCCATTTGCCTTCCAGTATATCGACATCATGTTCCAGGTGCATGTAGGCACAGTCATTGCCATCCCCGGGTCCAGATGGCTCTCCCACCTCAAAGTAGCTGTATTGCACAACACTCTGGTCTGCCCACTCAAACCCACCCTCTTCACAATATAAATATACGTACATGATTATATCTCAAAGCAAAAAGAGAAACATTTACAAGCTTTGGCAACGACACGTGCCACCAGAGATACATACAATCAGAAGAATAAGCTTGCTTAAGGTTTAAGCATGATAAAAATGTTTTCTTTACCTTACACATTACGATGCGCTCTTTTATATTATATTATTGTGTTTCAAAGTTTTTAATCATATGGAATTATGTACATTTATGTACATTTCGCTTAAATTAAATATTCATTTTTGTTCCAGTATGACGCTTACCCTTTCCTCTAAACATTCCTAACCACACGCTGTCATACTGATACACCGTAGACATGTCCATCTTCTCCCAGGTCAGATCAAAGAGGACCTGGTTATCCGGGAAGTGGTGTATGGATGCCAGCCTAGCATTCCTGTCAATCATCATGCAGCTCTCCATGGCTTGCAGCCAGGTCAAAGCTGTCTCTCTGGACACCACAAAGAAGAAGCACATGTCCCCAGAAGCTACCCACTTGTTCTCCTGGGACTCTGGAACCTCCGGGCAGAAGCCCTCCACGTGAGGAGGTTCTGTCAATGGAGGAGCTGAAAATGTTTACACACCAGATTTTTATTGTCTTGCATAAATAAGTATTAGGTGATATTGCTAATTCAAATCATTTCTCATTTCACAGATTACCTGTAGTGTATTTACAGATGGCTTGTACCTGCGTATCACATTCAATGTCTGTCCATTCCCCGTGTGAGTCTATGGCCACGCAGCCTCCCCTGACAGGAGGAGAGGGAGAGCCCCCAGCCCAGGACGTATACTGCACGTACCACCCATCACTCCAGAAATACTCCCCATCTCCCTGTCACAAGTATTTCACCATATACATGCCAGAACATTTAAATTATTCACTTAAATGTGATCTACACAAAGCTCTATTATTAAAGATATCCGAGATTCATGTTCTGTAGCACTCTCATCAATAATCACCAGGAGAGGATGGCAGCTTGATGTTTGAAATTATCATGATAGAAAGACCTAGAACAAGACAGATATCAGTCATTTGATGGACTGCATTGACTCACTTTTTAACATACAGTATGAATTTACCTCAGTGTCTCTCAGACCAATCCATGTATATTCAATATCTTGTACCATCAGCTGTATATAAGCATTTTCTGATGCACTGAAAATATATGACGTCAAAAGCATTAAGTTCTAACGACCTCTCAAGCTGATGTATAATTGCACTGTAATTCCTGGGTACATATTGCTAACCTGTGAATGGAGACTAATGTAGCTCCATCATTCTGGCAGGCCAAACTACTGGCCTCCCAGGTATTGATAGCACTCAGCAGTCTGTAGCACGCATACCAGTACGGGGTGTACCCTGATGGGCAGGAATGGGGCGATGTTGGGCCAGGGGTGCTTATTACTGATGCTGGGTCTGGAAACAAAATAATTATGTATGTCAACCAAATATTTGTACTAAAAACTCTTATGAAGGAAAGAAGTTTACCAAACTAAGCAAATTATCACATCTCAAAAATGTGTGGGATGTGAAATGTTTTGATTTATTAGGGTTGTCTTTCACCTTTGTGGGTCTTGCACACATAACCCCTTTTTCTGTCACAATCAATGGAACCCCATGTTCCTGGAGGTCCAGGTTCTTGCCATAACTCAGCACAATCCCCCTAATACAAACAAATCAACTTTGTCATGTTTACATAAAAGATCAATCCTAAAATTGTGTCTGTATATAATTGAATGGCTATTTTAGTGAATATATCCTGACATTAGGAAATTAATTTTATCAGATAAAAAATTGAGTCAAGAATGAGTAGCCTGAGCTGCGAGGCATGTCTTACAGAGTACGAACCACCAGTGCCCCAGTTAGTATAGTCAGTATATGTATTATCGGACCACACCCAGGTACCATCGCGATGAAATCCTATCCATAACCCAATGGTCCTTTCTTGAAACTGGCTTAACAGGTACGCTGAAAAGATTGTACAAGTGATATTGGATCATTTAGTCACGCTACAAAGTTAAATTGTATAGAGATATTGCATCTTGATGATATTGTATACACTTTGAATTTATCTTTTGCATGGCGATCACATTCTTAATTGCCATCTCTTCAAAATGATATTACGCTTTTGTCTTAATTTTAGATGTTCTTACTTGACTGTTACTTGACTCCTCAGAGTGAATACTGCACTCACTTGACTCCTTCTCAGAGTGAGTACTGCACTTACTTGACTCATCCTCGGAGCATATACTGCACCTACTTGACTCATCCTCAGAGCAGATACTGCACTTACTTGACTCATCCTCAGAGCAGATACTGCACTTACTGGACTCATCCTCGGAGCAGATACTGCACTAACTTGACCCATCCTTGGAGCAGATACTGCACTTACTTGACTCATCCTCGGAGCAGATACTGCACTTACTTGACTCATCCTCAGAGCAGATACTGCACTTACTGGACCCATCCTCGGAGCAGATACTGCACTTACTGGACTCATCCTCAGAGCAGATACTGCACTTCCTGGACTCCTTCTCAGGGTTAATACTGTACTTACCTGACTCCCCAGAGTGAATACTGTACTTACTTGACTCCTCCTCAGAATGGATACTGCACTTACTTGACTCCTCCTCAGAACCGATACTGCACTTACTTGACTCCTCCTCAGAATGGATACTGCACTTACTTGACTCCTCCTCAGAACCGATACTGCACTTACTTGACTCCTCCTCAGAATGGATACTGCACTTACTTGACTCCTCCTCAGAATGGATACTGCACTTACTTGACTCCTCCTCAGAATGGATACTGGCCAGGTCAGGATAAAGCCCAGGACCACCTCTGCATGTCGCAAGTGCCTCTTGCCATGTCAAGCCTTCCTCTTCCTCCAGAATTACAACTTTGAAGCATTTTTCACCTGCAAATAAAAGAACTACATAAATACATTGTAACCTCACCAGAAAACGAATTTGGGGTAAAAAAAAGAATTAAAATAAAAAGTCTATATTTCTGTGTTACTTAAGTTTATCTATATGTTGATTCACATAAACAATCAAATGTGGATGATTTATTTCATCCTGTATAATGTATCTATACCTCTATGCAAATTAGGTTTGAACAAATCTGGAACCGACAAGGTGATGATATTTCCTCGGTCACTGACTTTCTTTTTCAATGAATAGTTCCATGCTTAGCTTATATAGCGTGACAGAATGTCTTCCACTCTTTATATTACATTTACTCACCAAAGCTATCATACCCCAGTGGGCAATGACCTGGGACATTTGATGGCTTCTCTGTAGTTATCGGGTCTGTCTGATTTATGATCCTCTTACAAACATAACTGTACGAACCCCTTCCACAATTTTCATTGTACCACAAATCTATAGGAATAAAAATAATATAAACTCTATCAATTCACCCAAGGTATTGCTTTATTAATGACAAGGCCCTTTATTGTAACTGCACCTTTTATTATTGCTACATCTATTAGCATTGCCATCCGGTTAATGTGGAAATGAGAATGGTTCTTACTGTCATCGTTATTCTGTAAGACACAGTCGCCTTGGCCCTCTTTGGGGTAGCCTGCAGACCAACGCGTGTACTCCCTATCTGAACCGTCAGACCACCTGTGTAGTATACCCAAGTAGAAAAAAAATATTACACATTTAGCTGATTAAAACCACTTCAAAACATATGATTAAAACATCATGAAAACGAAATAACGATTTGGCCTGTTTTCCAAGGCAGTGCAAAAATTCTCCTTGATTAGGATTTTCGGTCTATTAGGATAAAAATCCTTTCAAAAAAGTTTGTTTATAGCTGAGTTAATTCTATATCTCATTTCCAGTCATGTGTGGTCGTCCTCTTGCTTTTTGTTGTTGATAGTGAACCGGTTTATGATTAATTGCATGAAAACCGATAGTTGATAAGACCAATATGCACAAAGACCAAGTTCAGCATTGTCTGAAACAAGAATGTTTACCCCCCCCCCCTCCCCCCCCCCAAAAAAAAAAACTCCTTTGTGTATTATAATTACCTACTTGAAATCACTGTCCTGGTACTTGGTTAGGCCTATCCAGAATGTAGTTTCCTCATCAATTGATTCCAACTAGAAATATACAAATAGGTGGTACATAAAGAGTAGAAGATCCTTGTTGAATGGTACCATATAATGTACATTATTCAATGAAATAATTACCCAGTCCTCAATGAATAGATGTTCCTCTTCTGAGGCGAAGCTGACCAGATCTGCCCCCAGAGAATGGCATTCTGTCGCTGACACCCACCACGTCTCATAGGCCCAGGAAGGCACAAAATATTCATACTCCCCCTTCTCGGTCCAATATCCAGAGATCTGTCCTTGTGATTCTGACCCGAAAAAATGAAAGTTAATTGGGCCAATTTCCCATAGCAACCCTATGATCATCATTGAAGTTATCCATAATCTTCTCAGCCCCATGTATTCCACATTTTATTGTTATAGATACCTACTTTAATGATCATGATAAATGGTGAGTTCTGTCTTTGAGTGATTGAATCCTAACTGCTTATACAAATGACTTTATCCTTTTCACCTTAAGTGCGATGTGTAGATTTCAAGAATGTTGCCTAAGTTGTACCTATGTTTTGTCCAACGACCTTGACCTCAGACTTCAGGATGATTCAGGATGAAAACATTACAGGAAATTATGCATAATGTGACTCTTTTTCTATATCAGAAATATTACCTTGAGAGGCGTTTATTTAATTATTTTGAGGTCTATTCATTTTCAATGATCGGTTGTAAAATTCTAATATTCTAATATAGATATTTGAAATTCAAAAAAATACCCGGCAAGAGTAGATGCCTATCTACAGGACTATTAAATTATAAATTCAGATGATGCAAGAAGAGTATTTCATATAAAAGCATATGCCAATATTTAGTCCCCTAAACACCTGGATTTCTTACCCTGAATAATGTTCGTGTACAATAGCACGCATCCCGAATGGGAAAAAGGTACCAGGAAATGTCGCTAATTAGCCCGCTAACTTATAATACTACCCATAAACAAGTCACCTACCAGTTGTTAGACCAAATAAAAATAGGATGAAAAGAAGTCTGCCCATTTCTACTTTCACAAGCAGTTGGTGTTTTGATAAATAGTAAAACCTAATGAAAAAGAGCTGAAAACGAAGTGGCCTTGTAATGTTTGCCCCAGTATCATATCGGTGTCAGATAATGGAATAATGATTGGAGATCAAAGTACATTGCAAAATGCAAACCTGAAAATAAATATTTGGACTTGCGATATATGTCATCCCTTAAATTCGTAAATATAAAGAGGACATCATTCTTTGTTCATGCAGTATAAATATCATCATGTTAGGCCATGAAAATTTTTTTTTTAATTTGTTCCCTGCAGGGGCCAAATGTATTTTCATGGGTTATAGCACTGGGACCCTTCAATTATTACCTTCTGGAGACACTTGTCACACAACTTCAACATACATCAGTTCTTATTTGAATCAAGGAAATCACAATTATCCTATTTCAATTTTGAGATGTTTTTATTTTGTTCATATTTTAATGTCAATCGCCAAAAGGCAATCTGCCAGGACAATGTAAAAATCATTCTTAGCATGGTCAAAACACATTACATTACAAAGCGACCAAGTGAAACAATTGAAAACATATTGCATATCTAAATAATACATTTTACACTTGTTTAAATCCCTTTTTGATTTGGCATTTTCTATTCGGCATTTTAACAAGTGATTAATACTCTTGATGAAATACTGAATACCTGTGATGTGCTATCAGAATAATCTATTGTAGTCATTATTGATTTTGGCTGGTGATAACCTCTTTAACATTACAGGATATATGGCAATGGACATATCATTAAATAATTGATTGATCGGATGTTCGTCTTGATTCTGTTGATATGAACATGTACTTTAGTTAAAATTATTCAGTTTAATCTTTTCATTCAAATGTATATTTCTGGAGAAACAATATTCCTTTAAAAAGGAAGTGGGCGTTGATGCCAGTGGGCGCAGGTATGCTAAGTGTCCAATTAAACAAATACAATCATTTCAAGTGTATCTCGACTTTCTGCCTTTAAACTGTTAACCCTTTTAACAAACATTTGACAAGATATGAATATATCATAAATAAGGCGCCATAAAAACACAAACCTAAATTGCTTGTATATGTAAATATCTTCAAAATATAATATCAATAACATATCATAAATAAGCCATCATGTAGCATAGCATAGCATAGCATAGCATAGCATAGCATAGCATAGCATAGCATAGCATAGCATAGCATAGCATAGCATAGCATAGCATAGCATAGCATAGCATAGCATAGCATAGCATAGCATAGCATAGCATAGCATAGCATAGCATTCTGTAGTGAACATGTACTACCTATGAGGATTAAATTTCAAAGTAATAGGTTATGGGCTGATGTTTGTCTGCATGAAACAGTTTGAAGAACCTACATTGCAGATGCTACGTGGATGCACATGTGCGCTGGGATGTGGGATGGTCATGATTTTGATAATATAGGTGGCACCACATGCAGGTGGCCTCACAAGAACTGCCGCGAAAATAAGTACGTACGCAATATCATCAATTATGTCTTCAGGTAAGAGTATCATTCATTTATGATTTATTTGACTGACATCAAAACCCAGCTCAGTGCGCTTGTTAAAAAATAAAACCTCTCATATCTTTTTTTAATTCTGGTGTGAAATATGTCACATGAACATGTTCTCCAGGCATATACGGCCGATATAGATAGAGACGGAGCTACTCAGGCATATATTGCCAAAAATGAAGAATTGCTAATGTCTAAATTGGTCGTATACATAGATGCACCTTGTGTTTTCCGATCACCAATCGGCAAAGCCCAGACAGGTAATCTTGAGGGGTTTGTGGAACATGCAGGGTCTCTTCTATTTCAACCAAAGAATAGTTTGGTGGAGTTGATAGAGCTCTTGTGTAGTTAATAGTCGCCAGCTGCAAAATGTTTGACTCAGTTTTTGCAGCTGGGGACTGATATCAAGTGTATATATTTTCTTTATTTAATGTCATCCAAAGAATTATCAAGTTTTTTTTAAGCTGATTGGAGAACACTTTGGATTTTAATAATATAGAGGGCACCACATACAGGTGACCTCACAGGAATTGGCTCAACACTTGTATCAAACATTACACAGATAACAAGGTAAGATTAATATTCATTTATGATTTAACAGAGACAAAACCCAGCTTTCTTCACTTGTTAAAAATCAAATTATCTCATAACTTTGCTAATTTTGGACAGATATATGTCACATAAGGTTATCCCCTACAACAAAGAAACCAATGTCAATATAGGCCCAGTTTGATGGAGAAATCTGCTGAAATATCAAAGCGGGTTGGAAAAAGGAATTAAGAAACATTTTAGGGAAAGGAATGATTTATATTTTATTAGTGTTCTCAAGTAACAATCGGCAAAGCCCAGATAGGTGATCTGGATAGGTTTGAGAATATTGCTTTTTCTGTATAATCCTGTTTGCATGAGATTTTTTAAATACCCAACTCTTTCAGTGATTCATATTTTTGGTATGATTATATTTTAAATCTCTCTCTCTCTCTCAAATATATATATATATATATATATATAGAATCTGCCTCCTGGTCAAACCATGCTTAGCCAAAGGGCTACGATTTCGTTATTTTGGCTTCATTTCCTCTCTTTCCTCTTTACCTTTGCAAGCAAGCTACTCTTTGTCGATCTGACCTGTGTCAAGGTCAAGGTCGTCGAGTGATGCCTCATAGTGTCTAAATCTGGTGTTAATTTTCGAAAATCTAGTCCATTAGGACCCTTTTCGCCTGGGGGCTGTAATAGTGATCCATTATTGGAATTATTCTCTAATGATATTATATGGCTAACTATTTGCTATTTCACTACTCTTGCTACAAGAGTAATGTAAACAAATTTCAGTTTGCATTCATCAAACAATGGGAAATGAACATAAATTCATCACTTGACTTTGTTACCATGAGTATTCCCATCCCAAGGTTATCATATTTATACAAATATATATCTATATATGTATATATATATATGAGATATATTTATTATCAGGAATTATTATCAATATCACGACTCATATGTATTATATATCGGATTCCTGATAAAACCCAGTTAAATATTGGTGAAAATGAAAATCCTCAAAAGATAAGAGTACCAAATTTGGTAATTGTCCTAATGCAATGGCAATTATTTCTATCTGTAGTAATACAGATAAGATATCATTAGATATGTACAGTCTGGCAGAAAAAAATACCAGAGCAGATCAGATTGATCTCAGAGAGAATTTTATACACAAATTAAATTGAGCTGTATCAAGATTTCTAAATTTCTACTTAAATCATGAACAGCTCTGAAGAAGCAAAGACATTGCCTGATTACTATGGGATGTTAACCAAACTGCAAGTGATTCCAGCTTGCTTGGGATTGTTAGCCAATATTCTGAGTCTGGTGACCCTTTTATGCACCAGTAGGAACTTCTCCCCAGCGATTTGTTTCTTGCTGAAGCACCAGAGTTTCCTGGATGGGTTGGTGTGTGCCATGACGGTACCAATTCTTCTCCAACCCCACACTTGGAGTACTGGTGTCTACACACTGGATGTGTTCTTCTGCCATGTATGGCTAAGTCAGGTGTTGTACTGGGTTACCATCTTGCTTTCTGTATGGAACCTGGCTCTCATTTGCATTGAGAGATACGTGTCAGTATGTAAGCCACTCAGGCACAAGAGATTCTACAAACATGGGAACATGTGTATCATACTGATTTTGCAATATATATTTGCTGTGATAAGTATTTCGCCTGGATTGTTTTCAGTCAGTCACGATAATAATGGAACATGTACCAATGACAATTTCTTTAAGGGTCATACATACGAAACGTTTATGAAGGTAAGGGTCATCTTTTGGTTTTTGGAATCATATGCAATTCCCTGCTGTATATATTTCATACTCTATGGCATGGTTCTACACAAACTCAAGAAAAGAAAAAGACACTCTGAATTTCAAACCCCTAAAGTGATTGACAAAGCAAATAATGAAATGACCAAGACAATGGTGCTTGTCACAATATTCTTCATCTTGGCACTGGGATTTGACTCTTGGTATTTTATGCTGGCAACACTTACATCCGAGTACAATTACAACAGTCCTCTGCAGAAGGTTGGAGTATTTATGGCTGTCCTCAACTCTGTGGTCAATCCTTTCATCTATGGGTGCTCAATGCCACTTTTCAGGAGATGTTTTATGAAGACATTTTGTTGTAAAGTATCATCAGACATGCACAGTGTGGTGGCCACCACAAGCATCAACACAAGCCACAGCAATACTGGTGAATCTGATGCTGATGGATATGATTTGAAATAAATGTATATATTCCTAATTTGCCTCAGTGGAATGTCAGCAAAGTGGGTGACAATCACAACATACCTTTCTGCAAAATGCAAGGGTGAAACATAAGCTGTATAAGGATCCACTGAAGGTTCCTTTATTATTTTTTATCTATGTGATGTTATATTTTATCAAACGATAATTCTCCACCGGCTGTCTGGATATCAAAACAGGACCATCTGTGTTCGAAAAACTGTTAACATGATAATCATTAAATTATGTTTTACTATTTCATAGAAGTCCTTTACGTTTTTTAAAAATGATTCACTAGTAATACATTATATTTTGTAATCAAAATCATTTATATCAATATTAGATAACAATAATATGTCTTCCACAGTTCTGCCTCTCAATATCACCTGTGAGTGCATGACTGCAAAACTATCATCCGAGGATTTGACCATTTCTATAACGGTTGATAGCGATTATAACGAATTCATATCAAATAATTAAATCTGATTTCTGACGTTGATATCTTAATAATGTCGTACATTTGTGTTAAAATAATTTTTCATATTTTGAAAATCATTTCTTAATCACACTACAAACTGAACAAGAAATATCTGTCTTATCCACATAAAAGGTTTACGCATCATCCACATGAATAATTCACATCCTTTCCACATAAATAAGGACCTGCGAAGTATGAAGATCATTAGCAGTGTATTAATAGTTAAGATGCATCATCCATCAAAGCATTGCCGCTTTTTTTGGAATACTTCGGAAATCTATGGTTTAGAATCGCCCTTTCTAAGGTTGGAAATTATATGTCAAATGATTCAAAAGGTCAATGATATATGTGTGCCATAAAATAAGGGATAAAGGTTTTATTACGATAGCTCTATGATTGACAAGGTCGAGCTCGTATATTGTGAAGCATATTGTGAAAGATCACTTTCAAATTCTTGTTATGAGAAAATGTATTTTAGTGCTTTAATAGTTTCATATCCAAATGTCAGAAATTCGATAATGAATGAATATTTGGTCATTTAAAATGTGTATGTTGATAAAAAACGACTTATTTTATCCTTCACATATCACCTCAAGAGATGCTACCATTAAATATTTGAAAGATTACTGGAAAAGGGTAGGTGTAGAAAACAGTTAAACATTGGAATAAAACTTGAGTTTATGCTGATCATAAAGCATTTGCTACAAGATATTATCGCCACGGGCCGTGGCTCAGTTGGTTAGAGTGTCAGCTCATTAGCAACTGTTCATCTGTGGTGATCCAAAGGTTGTGGGATCGATCTCCGGCCGTGCTGAGATTGAAATCATGATAAAATTTATCATATGATCATGAGTTAAGGCCCGTGCCAAAAGGGTTAACCCGTTGTCCTTGTACATCTGTGACCTGGTGGATCGTCCTGCGACATAACAATTCAGTGAAGTAGCACTATATCTGCTACAAATAGGTCTCATCACGAAATGACTGAAATAATTTTGAAAGTGAACAAGACATTATCAATTCATACATTACATAACCTGCTTACATACTTGGCATTTGATTACCTTTGAAAACATTGTCCATGCTCTTAATTCAAACCTTTGTTTAAACTTTCAAAATATCAGTATTAATAGAATAAAAATTTATTAAATCTAGATGATAGATGAAGTGTGCTGTTCAGACGAAATCACATCTGATAATGTGCGCACTTGCAAAATGTATCAGGACGTATTTATTGTAATGATATCAAAATATATCATTACTAATGGTTATTAATAAACTATTACTAAGCTTTAAACAGTGTAAATAGTTAAATGTGAATGAAACAGGATGCACGAGTTTTTATCATACTATTCATATACACTACTGGTATTAAAAAAGGCATTCATATATCTAATAAGATACAACCTTGCTTATCGATATTTCATTATTGGTAAGATAAATTATTCATACAAATTCTAATCTGATTAATATATTCATGTTTAAAAAAAACATATTGATTGATTGTGGCAAAATAAAAGTTAATTTAATTTGGTAATTATCACATAATCGCTTTCCTTTTCTTTCAATGTATTTATACTTGAATCATGACAAACTGATTAACACATGAGGAGAATAATGTCATATATAAAATACATGGAGCGATGTTGAAAGTTATCATTTCAAAACAGATAAGTTACTTCTTAAAAGAGATTGATATAAAGTGTAGCTGTACCAAACATTTTCAAATTGATTTTGAGATATTTGAATAATGAACAGAACTGGTGAATTGAAAAATCTGTCCGAGACATACGAGATATTACCGGATTGGATAGAGGTGTTAACTATATTGAAAGTGATTCCAGCTTGCTTGGGATTGTTAGCCAATATTCTGAGTCTGGTGACCTTTGTGTGCACCAGTAGGCACTTCTCCCCAGCGATTTGCTTCTTGCTGAAGCACCAGAGTTTCCTGGATGGGTTGGTGTGTGCCATGACGGTACCTATCTTTCTTCAGCCTCCAACCTGGAGTACTGGAGTCTACACACTGGATGTGTTCTTCTGCCATGTATGGCTAAGTCAGGTGCTATACTGGGTTACCATCTTGCTTTCTGTATGGAACCTGGCTCTCATTTGCATTGAGAGATACGTGTCAGTATGTAAGCCACTCAGGCACAAGAGATTCTACAAACATGGGAACATGTGCATCATACTGATTTTGCAATATATCTTTGCTATGATAAGTATTTCGCCCAATCTGTTTGAAGTCAGCCTTGATAGTAATGGGACTTGTACTAATGATTATTTCTTCAAAGGTCACATATTTGAAACCTTTACAAAGGCAAGGGTCATCTTTTGGTTTTTGGAAGCATATGCAATTCCTTGTTGTATATATTTCACCCTCTATGGCTTGGTTCTTCACAAACTCAAGAAAAGGAAAAGACACTCTGAATTTCAAACCCCTAAAGTGATTGACAAAGCAAATAATGAAATGACCAAGACAATGGTGCTTGTCACCATATTCTTCATCTTGGCACTGGGATTTGACTCTTGGTATTTTATGCTGGCGACTCTTAAATCTAAGTACAATTACAACAGTCCTCTGCAGAAGGTTGGTGTATTTATGGCTGTCCTCAACTCTGTTGTCAATCCTTTCATATATGGATGTTCCATGCCACTTTTCAGGAGATGCTTCATTAAGACTTTTGGGTTCAAGAAATCATCAGAGACATATGCTGTGGTGACACACACGACCACCAATACAAACCCCAGCAATACTGGTGAATCTGATGCTGATGGAAATATTACATATTAGTCCTCAACATAAAAACATAGATTTGCAGATGTATCATTTACTTGACTAAACTATCTGATGGACATATTCTTCCTTTCTAGTCCTCAACATAAACACATAAATAAATGTGTAGATTTATCATTTACTGGACTGAACTATCACCAAATTGAACTGACATTTTCTTAGGTTCTGCACTTTTCTCAAATCTCTTTAATATATACTTTTGCTGAGATTGCACGGGGAGCGTCTGGAAAAACAGGAAAAACAAAAACAATTGGCAGAGATTTAGTGTTCTCCAATCACCAATCGACAAGCCCAGATGGTGTCCTGGAAAGATCTGATTTTGGTACTTTTTATGCCAAATCCCGTTTGCATGAGATTTAAAAAAAAACTCTTTCAGTAGGAATTTATATTTTATGTATGGTTATATCTAAAGTCTGCCAAAAAAGCTTGAGTCAAACCTGTTTAAACGGGTTCAATTCGGTAGTATAAACACGTTTGACTCACGCTTTTTCAACACCACCAAACTATTCTTTGGTTGAAGAGACCCTGCATGTTCCACAAATCCCTCCAGATCACAGTGCCCACGAGACATAAATGGGGCGGCCAACTTCTCAAATCAAATCAAATCACCTATCTGGGCTTGCCGATTGGTGATTGGAGAACACTAACAGAGATTAAAATGTAATGACAAACATATATTTCTGATAATCTTTGTACCTATTTTGTTTGAATCATGGTTTGTGAATTTTAATTTGAAATTTGATCTTTCAATGTATGATTTATTCGCTATTCATAACTCATTATCCAGATTTTCGTTTTGAATTAATAAATAAGGTTAGTAAGGACTTTTTACTGTTAGGTTATGAAATGTAAGCAATGGTCCTATGCATGAGCTGTCTGCAAACCAAATGATAAAAATAGGTTTGATCTCAGCCATGTGTCTATATATAGCATTACTATATATATAAACTAAGGGCATGAAAGCTCTTGCACCACATTTATGTCAATCTGATGGTGCATATCTGATGGTGCACATTCAACAGATGGTGCATATTAAGAGTACACCTGTATCTATGTATCTATGGAATCTAATCATCTCTGTAATAAGATGCTTATTGCTCTTTTCAAATTTGTATTAGAGGTTAACAATGAACTCGATGTTTTCAAATTGTCTTCACAGATTTTTTGATAGATAAATGCATAAAATTATATTTTCGTTTTTGTTTCTTTTGACCTTGTTAAAGACGTATTTTTAAAACAATAAATTCCCATTTTACGCGACATGGAGCAGCTCCGCACTGTCATGGTGCCACTCAGAACACTGAAACTAAATAAAGGATTGCTAATTTTAGTCAAACAAAGGTGTTAAGGGTCAAATGGCCTGTTCAGAAGAGATTTCCTAAGCTTGTAGATTTATTGACACACACATGCATAAACTCACATGTAAGTTTTGTGTTTATGGTTTGCATGTGGTTTAATGTGTAACCACCGCACAACTGGCGTAAAATGGGAGCAAGCATAAAAGCTTCAGCTGCAGCACCATAGAATAACCTGACTATTGAGGTGAAAGACTAGAATAAGGAACAGTTGTGGGGGATTGACAAGTGAGTAGGGCAATTGTGAACTGGGAGAGGGCATCATCGTGTATTGTGCGTCAATTTCATTTGTGATAGTGATGTTTTTTCCCCTGTCACATTTGGCTAAATAGGCCCAACAAACAAATGCAAAATTTTCGTATTCGATGGGCTTCCTTGATATTTGCTCACCAGTTCATATCTGGTCGAAATGGTCATTTCTACAGATCACTGCCAAACACCACAAAACATCGTGATTTTGGAAATTTAATAGTTTGATGGCCCTCAGCGGCCCTATTCAGCATAAGTTTTTAGAGCATTACAAGCTGGCCGTAAGTTGGTATACATAGTGTTCCAAACCTCAGAGGCAAAACACATTACGATTTTTCCACTATTGATTTCTGTCTCTGGATATTTTAGATTTTAACATTCTTTTTCTGCCCTTTTCTCTACCACAAAATAACCCAAACCCTAGGTTCCCTAATAACAGGGTCGCATCACGCATCAAACAAAATGCCCTTCAGTGCCTTCTAATCAGTGGGGCATACCCCAAAACAGGACAGTTCAACTCAGGCACGATGATTTATACACAAACTAGTTTTCACAAAAAACGAAACTGCAAAGTGAAAGTCCTTTTTGTTAAGTAGAAATTGTTAATAGTTCGCAATTATTAAGTGTTAATTTATATGTCACTTTATTCATTCTGAAATTATGCTAAACTGACCAACATATGGGAACTATCAGCAATTATGACCTGGGGGTTGCAATATTTATTAACAGTGTTTTGCAAAGGAATTAGAAATTCTGCTCTCACCACACTACTATTGAAATATCCCACAATGGAATACTAGTATATTTATAGTAAGTTTTCATGTCAGTGCATTACATGTTTTTACCTTAAGCCAACTAAGTCCTGACCATTTTATTTATCTTGTTATTAGAACTGATTTTTCTTGTCTAAAACGCTTTACCCTTCATTTATTTTGAATACAAAAACACAAATGATAAATCCAAATTATCTGAAACATTTTTAAATGGCTTCCTCCCCCATACCATAACTCTGGACCTCTCTTATGAACAAATTATCATAAAACATTGGAGTGATGTTAAACAAAATTTTGAACACATCTCGATCCTTAGTTATGAACAGAGCTTAATATATGCCAAAAAGAACTATATATGTCAGGACTATAAAACTGAATTCAAAAGAGAAATGAACATTACTGGAGAACCACAAAATGCAACAGAAACAGAGAAGACATTACCTGATTGGATAGAGGTGTTAACTATATTGCAAGTGATTCCAGCTTGCTTGGGATTGTTAGCCAATATTCTGAGTCTGGTGACCTTTGCGTTTACCAGCAAGCACTTCTCCCCAGCAATTTGCTTCTTGCTGAAGCACCAGAGTGTCTTGGATGGGTTAGTGTGTGCTATATCAGTGCCAATACATCTTCAACCTCCAATTTGGAGTACTGGAGTCTACAAATTAGATGCATTCTTCTGCCATGTTTGGTCAAGTCAGATGTTGTTTTGGGTGACAATATTGCTGTCCGTCTGGAACCTGATTCTTATTTGTATAGAGCGATATGTGTCAGTCTGTAAGCCGCTCAGCCACAAAAGGTTCTACAAGCAAAGGAACATGTACATCATGCTGATTTTGCAATATATCTTTGCTGTGATCAGTATTTTGCCTGCTATGTTTTCAGTCAGCCTTGATGGTAATGGAACATGTACCAATGATTACTTCTTCAAAGGTCACACATTCAAAACCTTTGCCAAGGCAAGGGTCGTCATTTGGTTTATGAAAGCATATGCAATTCCCTGCTGTATATTTTTCATACTCTATGGCATGGTTCTACACAGGTTCAGGAAAAGAAAAAGACACCCTGAATTTCAAACCCCTAAAGTGATTGACAAAGCAAATAATGAAATGACCAAGACAATGGTGCTTGTCACCATATTCTTCATCTTGGCACTGGGATTTGACTCTTGGTATTTTATGCTGGCGACTCTTAAATCTAAGTACAATTACAACAGTCCTCTGCAGAAGGTTGGAGTATTTATGGCAGTTATCAACTCTGTGGTCAATCCTTTCATATATGGATGTTCCATGCCACTTTTCAGGAGATGTTTCATTAAGACTTTCGGGTGCAAGAAATCATCAGAGACATATGCTGTGGTGACCCGCACGACCACCAATACAACCCCCAGCAATACTGGTGAATCTGATGCTGATGGAAATATTACATACTAGTCCATAATATAAAAACATAAATAAATGTGTAGGTTTATCATTTACTGGACTGAACTATCACCAAATTTGACTGACATTTTCTCATTTCTGTACTTTTCCCAAATAATCACCAACATACTTTTGCTGATATTGCATTGGGAGTGTTTGTATCAATATTGAAACAACATACCTTGTGACAATGTCACATGAGGCACTGTTGCTAATTAAATATATGTATGACCTTTTAAAAAAGAATTTGAAGGCATATCTCGTGACTTACGACCGTCATGGTTTCAGTGCTTTCACATTCTCATGTTGGTTTCATATAAAAGACTTTCCTTTCAAAGATTGTTGTTTTCTTTTGATGGAATAACATGCCATGAAAAGAAATAAAGATTAAAATCTAATGGCAAGCATGTGTGGGATGTTTGTTAGGTATTCACTATTCACAATTCATTATCCATATTTTTGTCCTAAATTGATAAATTAGGATGTCAACATGTCGAATTTTGCAAAGTTTGCACAATCATGTTCAAAGTATACAAAGCCATGTTTTAGTGAAAAATAGAATACTCAGGTCAATAAAGGACTACTCATAATATCATTAGGTAGGGAATTCCAGAGTCTAGGAGCCATAGCAGAGAAAGCCTTTTCTCCTAATTGGTTATAGTCGGTATGATACAATATTAAATACTTTAGGTAACACTGAGAATACAGTATGTTATTATATAGTATGTTATATTGGGTCTAGCAGGCATCGCAAGTTTATCATTCAAGTGAATCTTCAGTTGTCAGTTTCAGTGCTAACAATGCTAATACTCTGTTTGTTACAATTATTTCTGAAAGAAAAGGCAGGTTGAGAAGGAAAGGCATCAGGAGGTAATTTAGGAGGCCCTAGAATCCGCAAAGAATGACAGTAAAGTTGAAATAGATTTGTGAATAAAGCTTGAATTTGTTCACAAAAGCTGTTTTGTTATCAATTTGCAGGTATTTCCCCAACATATCGTATAGCACTGATGTAATAGCAGCTTAATGAAAGCATTCTGTATTGAAGATATTACTTTTTCTTCATTAGACCGATATCCAATCTGTACAGGGCCACCATCATTGATCGAGTAACAATGCCGGCATTGAACCTGTATTCGTTTATTAAAGGTATACTGTATTTATAAGAACTATACTGGGCCACCACTGGACCAATATTTCACCAATAAAGAGCCAGCATTGGACCGATATTACACCAATAAAGAGCCAGAATTGGACCAATATTACATCAATAAAGAGCCAGCATTGGACCAATATTACACAAATAAAGGGCCAGCCTCAGACCTGCATCTGCATACATTGCAGGACCAGCATCAAACCAATGTGCACAAATTTACAGGACCAATGCTGGCTTGCCATCATCAGTTCGATCTATCTGACTTAATGGAACCCGTATTGGATCAATACATCTGTGTTCATTAGGTGAGGAATGCCATATTTAATAGACCTCAAAGAGGATATATAGTGTCCCATCTTGACACACTGTTTCCTGTCCATTAGGTATGACCTGGTCGATTTCAATGAATGACTTCTGACCTTGCATCATGATTCTAGCCAGTATATATTGATCAATGGTATCAAAGGCATCCGAGATCTATCAGCAATAATATTACTGACTTCCTGCTGTCTAGATCACATAGGATATCATTTTGCACTTTCAACTAAGCAGTCTCAGTGCTATGATATTCTCAATATGTTGATTGGGATTTGGAAGATCATTCCATTTAAGTTGAGAAACCAATTGGTTGGCTACTGCCCTTTCAGTAAGCTTAGAAATGTATGTTAAATTTGAGACAGGTCTGCAATTCTTCTCAATCAGTTCCAGGCCAAGCTTCTTCAAGCACGATAATGGCATTTTTCTGGTACTGTCGAGTCAGATAGTGACTTATTTATGATGGCAGTTGTGAGCCTGAGAGAAGGTCATTCCCCATGTCACGATGAATTTGATCATTTTTTCTCAGGAAGAAGTCATTAAAGTTCGGGATGGAAGGGGTGTCCACAGGGAAGATGGGGGAGTCTCTGTGACCCAGAATAGCTTTTTGAGAATTTTTGTTATATGTTTCAAACAGAAATTTATTTATGATCCTATAAATGCAGTACCCTTCACAAATGTATCTTTAACATTTGTTTAGGTAGGTCAATGCATTTTATACAGATTTCTTTAAATTCAGAAGCCAGAACTGTCTTAGTTCGGTGGCTAGTAATTTGTTTTATATTCCAGATACCATGAGTTCAGATACCATGAGTTCGGTCGTAAAATATATACTATGGCGTACTGTGTCACATTGTTAGATTATTGTCAGAGCCAATCACATGTAGTTTGAAAACTGTTTGCACATCCAAAAGTTTTCTTTATCTTGGTCTTGATGTTGACATACCCTCTTTGAATCCAAGGACGAGCCATTAATCATTTAAGGGAGAAAACAAAAAATGAAAAGTGAAATAAAGCCCATTTTTTTGGTTGAAACAGAAGTAACCCTGCATTTTCCACAAACTCCTCCAGATCAACTTTCTGGGCTTGTCAAGGGTGGCTTGCCAGGGGTGGCTTGCCAAGGGTAGCTTGCCAGGGGTGGCTTGCCAGGGGTAGCTTGCCAGGGGTGGCTTGCCAGGGGTAGCTTGCCAAGGGTGGCTTGCCAGGGGTCAGGGGTGGCTTGTCAGGGGTAGCTTGTCAAGGGTGGCTTGCCAGGGGTAGTTTGCCAAGGGTGGCTTGTCAGGGGTGGCTTGTCTGGGTTAGCTTGTCAGGGGTAGCTTGCCAGGGGTAGCTTGCCGGGGGTGGCTTGTCAGGGGTAGCTTGCCAAGGGTGGCTTGTCAGGCATAGCTTGCCAGGGGTGGCTTGTCAGGGGTAGCTTGTCAGGGGTAGCTTGTCAGGGGTGGCTTGCCAGGGGTGGCTTGTCAGGGGTGGCTTGTCAGGGGTGGACACAAGTTGGTCGAAGATTGCCTCAGAAGTTTTAAAGGCAAAACGCATAATGCATTTTTCCACTATTGATTTCTGTCTGCAGAACACACATTCTGAATATGTTAAATTTAAAATTTCTTTTTCTACCTTTTTCTTTAACACAAAATTTCCCAAACCCTAGGTTCCCCACTTACAGAGTGGGCATACCCCAATACAGTAACAGTATAACTCATGTGCGATGATTAATATACAAACTAGTTTTCACCAAAAAAATGAAACTGCAAAATGAAAGTCCTCTGTGATAAATTGAATATGTAAATAGATTTCACAATTATTAAGTGTTAATATACATTTCACTTTATTCATTCTGAAATTATGCTAAATTGATCAACATATGGGAACTATCAGCACTTATGACCTGGGGGTTGCAAAATTTATTAACTGTGTTTTGCAAAGGTATTGGTAGCATCCTGATAGAGATGCAAAATTTTGCTCACACCACATTATCATTGAAATGTCCCACAATAAATTGCTAGTATATTCATTGTGATTTTATTAGAGCTGTTTTATTCTTGGGTAACACTTCTTTCCCTTCATTTAGTTACCAAAAGATTTTGACTGATAATTTTGAATGCATCACAAATAACAAATCCAAATTATCTGACATTTCTAAATGGGCATCTCTGATCAGGACAACAAAAACATAACTGAGCATCTTTTGCCCACAGTCCATGGTCCTGCCCCTATTTAGCTCCATCCCCCAGACCATAATTCTATACCTTTCTTGTGAACAGAATATCATATAAAACAATGGAGTGAGGTTGATGACAAGAGTCTCTATGCAACTGGTCTCTATTCATATCAATTTATAGAGATTGATATATGCCTATTTGAACTATATAAGTACTTCCAGACTGAATTCAAAAGAAAAAAATGAATATCACTGGAGAGCCACAAAATGGAACAGCAACAGACAAGACATTACCGGATTGGATAGAGGTGTTAACTATATTGCAAGTGATTCCAGCTTGCTTGGGATTGTTGACAAATATTCTGAGTCTGGTGACCTTTGTGTGCACCAGTAGGCACTTCTCCCCAGCGATTTGCTTCTTGCTGAAGCACCAGAGTTTTCTGGATGGGTTGGTGTGTGCCATGACGGTACCTATCCTTCTTCAGCCTCCAACCTGGAGTACTGGAGTCTACACACTGGATGTGCTTATCTGTCACATGTGGCTGAGCCAGGCATCATTCTGGGTGACCATCTTGCTTTCTGTATGGAACCTGGTTTTCATTTGCACAGAACGCTACGTGTCAGTATGTAAGCCACTCAGCCACAAGAGATTCTACAATCACAGGAACATGTACATCATACTGTGTTTGCAATATATCATTGCTATGATAAGTATTTTGCCCACAGTGTTTTCTGTCAGCCTTGATGGTAATGGGACATGTACCAATGATTGTTTCTTCAAAGGTGACAAATTTTATACCTTTCTTCAGGCACGTACCATCATTTGGTTTTTTAAAACCTATGTAATTCCCTGCTGTCTATTTTTCTCACTTTATGGTATGGTTCTTCACAAACTCAGGAAAAGGAAACGACATCCCGATTTTCAAATGCCGACAGTGATTGAAAAAGCAAATGATGAGATGACAAAGAAAATGGTGTTTGTCACCATATTCTTCATACTGGCAATTGGCTTTGATTGTTGGTATGGCTTGCTGGCAATGCTGATATCCGAGTACAATTACAACAGTCCCTTGCAGAAGTTTGGAGTGTTTACGGCTGTTCTCAACTCTGTGGTCAATCCTTTCATCTATGGATGCTCAATGCCACTTTTCAGGAGATGTTTTATTGAGACCTTTGGTTGCAGAAAACTATCATACATGTTCAATGTGGTCACTAATACAACCACAAATACAAGTCCAAGCAACACTGGTGACACACATGTTGATGAAAATTAAACAATCCTCACTGGAAACACTAAAAGAGCTGATTTCTTATTGGATTCAGTAGACTATCAGTAAATTGGACTGATATACAGGAAAGTTTATTTCACGTATTTCGAGAACAAACTCTATATTTCAAGAACAAGCTTTATACATGCATCCAATGACATATTTGGTTACCCTAATTTTGATGCTGCATTAATCATACATGTGAATTATTCTTCACGGATTTGAAGTAACCTTGGAAGAACTTGGGTCCGATGACCAATTTGTTTGTCTCTGTCTGCCCGGTGATTAATATATGGAAATTATATGTTTTATAACATTTTACTATATTACATTGCAAACTTGGCCCCCACAGATGGCCCACGTGACAGAACAGGGACAATAGATCTGTGCCTTTGTTGGTTATAAAAATGGGAGGACTGGATGTGGTATGACATTCACATGCTGGTCATATTGGCTTGAAATTTAACTTGATTTGGCTGTACTTGCTGACCGGAAAGTGTACTGAACAGAGACATTTGATTCTCTACAACCAACAATGGAATGCTTTTCTTGGAACGCATATATTTTCTTTAAAACTGACATCTTTTTGTTTTAATCTAGACCTAAATAGAATGTTTCTGTCCATACTTCCCCATTTCATATTATTTAATTTCCTTCAATAACGACAAAAGATTGTCACATTGTATTATGCTGACAACAAAATTAAAATGTATCCTGAATGTAAATGTTGTAAACCAAATGGGAGGTTTGGGCATTCTTTGTTCTTTATGAATATCTAAAATGAAAGAGTTTTAATAAAGAATAATGGCTCATTAGTTAAGTTGGTATGCAAAGTAATTATTTCAATCATTTTAATGTTATTTGCCAGTAAATCTTAATCAGTCATAAAGTTGCATCCAATCAGGTAATTTGTGTCAGATATACTATTTAAGAATTAGCCTATTACATTACAAACTTGGCAACAGTGGATCAATTTTATTAAATGCATTGATTTCAGCACATGAAATGTACAGTGAGCAAGTGCACAGGCAAGATATACATGTCCATGATTTTAAACATGTAAGTATGGAATAATTCATTGTAAAATTCGTCCCCTGACAAAACTACATCTTTACCTTTGAAAATCTAAGAAACTGAGCCTTCATAAATGATCATTTAAATCCTTCAATCAAAATGAATGTTAGTTTGAATTTGGCCCCAAATTGTTATTGCAATTCTCATTGACTAATATTTGTATTATTATTATATGGTTCTTCAAGTAACTGAAAGAGAATTTGAGCCCAATGAATAAAAGATAGAATTGGTCCCCTGAAAATACATCTTTCCTACATATTGCTAAGAATCCCAACAAGTAGATTCAGAGGTCAAAGTTATACATATATTTTATGTGAAAACATTGTCCCATTTTATTCTTATCTTAAATGCAGACCCCAGAAAAGAAACTAAAACTTGAATTCATTTTAAACATTTATTGACCATTCAAAGTATTATGTGATAGAACACAATGACTCTCATGTCATTAATGAAGATCGGAGGTCAGGGCCAGGTCAAAAATAGCAGTGCCACCTATCAAGGGAGTGTTGTTGTAAAGGAGCTTAATGATCACTGATAATGATGACACTCATCTTCAAAACAGTGAAGCTTGCAAGCATCTTAAATGTCCCTGCAACCAAATATTATACAATGCAACTTCTTTTCTTTTTCATGCAAAGAACTATAATTTACACACAGATATAATAGTCTTGGGTATGGTTACTAAGCTTATGGGAAATAACCTTTGTTGAGTTTTGTCAGTCAAATTAAACGTGTGACTTGACCAGCAAGTCTCAGGAAGTTTTCACTAAATATTAATCATTTTAGACAGGAAAATCATATCAGATTTTATAAGAAAGTTTCTATATCTAATACATAAATGAAAATTGAGATTTAAACTTATTTGCTAAATATTGAGAACCTCTCTTTTGAGGTTTACCTCTAAATAATCGTTTCAAAATATTGACTGAAATTTTAGGATCATCTTTGTTCAGATTAAATACTCTAGGAATACTACAAATATTAGTGAAGAATTAACAAATAGTATGAATGTATGAAGTACATATCTCTAATATGTCAATTTACACAATAAGGCATATCTGAATATAATTATAATATACACATGAATACCCTCACAAATGATAAGTAAACAAATCAGAAACAAGAGAGAATTATACTGTGAGATTACAGAATTATATGAGATACAAATTATCCACATTTGTGTTTTTCAGGCCCCTTTTTCAATTTAATTACCCAGAGATGTTATTTAATCAATCTATTATAGTTGTCAATATTAAATTGAGACTAATATTAGTAATGAGAAACACTATATATTAATACATCATAAATATGCATGACCCCTTTGTCACATCAAAATGCAACTTATTGACATGGGTACAATATACTGGCATCAATGAAAAATCCTCAGAATTTTATTCTACGCCCCAATCATTATATTAAAATAAACATAAACCAATTGTACTATCAAATCCACTGGCCAGAATTGTAAAATAGATAGAAACATTTTTTCAATATTTGAATATATTCAAATGAGAAAACAGTTCTTTAACCACATGTACTCATACCCAATTTAAGCTTAAATATATGCACAAAAATATGCTAAAAAATAAAACTTTGATATTGACCATACATTTAACTCACTATACATTATTACAAGTGTTTACTGATATGATACAGATACTATCTCTGTACAAGTAATGATATGTACACCACAACATTTACATCAAACAGTTATTTACTTATTTGAATTGTCAATCTTTTCCAACCAATTCATTCAACATAATTTCTAAACTTGTGTCAATTCCATCTTTTTGTGTCTTGAGAATTGCCTTTGTTGAAACTGAAAGATTATGGGAAACCTACGTACATAAGTACAAAGTTAACAAATAGATCAATTCATGTCATTTTATACAATACCAGTGCTGCACTTTGTAACATATGCCCTAATTTTCGCGTACCTTCACCGTATAATTTCAAGCCAAAATGTTCCCAATTTGCATTATATACATAGTGAGACCCATGAATCATTCCAATTTTTACAGTCATTCTACTTAAAAAAAGTCATGAGCTTTTACAATATATTCAACAAAAGATTAACAAGACCCATTCCAAAATCAAATGAGAAATGCTGCTATATAACTCAAATCTAATATACGTATGGTTAAATCTTCAATATGTACAATTTTTGAGTGACATATTTTAGGTTAACCTTTTATATTAAAAAAACATTTTTCTTTCTGCATAATACAAATAAAGATGTCTTAATCACTGACCTGTAAAACGTCATTTTTATGGCCTTTAATTGTGCATGTTGTGAAAAGAATCTCATGTATCAGGTATATCTGTGTCACATAAGGTATCAAGTCATAACTGGTGTGCTCCAAAAAGATGGAGAGAATTACACTCAAAATCACTTATTACAAAAATAGTGTACACGAATGCCTTAGTTCAGACAGTCAAATATAGTTTTTTTCTCTATTTTCTCACTTCATATTTTTGGTCTTGATAATGTTTGAAAATTAATTTAAATATTTGCAGGGCAGATAAAGTCATTGCTTACCTATTGCTTTGAAATTATCTCAGATTCACACTGTGATAAACGGTAGGAAGAGAAATACACATATCACATTGAAGCAATGCAGGCACACAATTGGCAAGCAATGTTTGTTTTGTATGTAGTGAGATGAGTGCCACATAAGGAATGGCACATGCAAACATACAGCTGAATTAAGTTTGGTTTTTATTGTTTTTTTTACATATAAAGATATGTCTTAAGCATTAAAATTATCCTAGCTAACTGGGACCAATTGCCCTTTCGGCCTTACATAACGTTCACCAAAAATGGAGGAGCCACCGATCAAATGCAAATACAACATTTTGTGGTTCTTTGTGACTTCATGATTGCCTACCAAATAGATTTTGTGTTCTGTGAAATATGTTTTTGTGTGAAATCATGGAGAGAGTTTATATTACCTTCACAAAAAACTATTACCATAAACGTTTGTGCATTATATAAATATATTTCTTGGCTATTAATGTGCAATCTGTATAAGTTTACAGTTACCTAGCCTTTATAATGACCTCTGTGGAGATTGGTTCTCGGGATGAAGATTTTCTGCTTTAATGATACATATATATATATTACACAAAGTCATATTGTTTATTATTGGACATTGGTGTTCTGAGGAACATGTAAATTGGACATAATATGTCATTTATACATTAAAAATAGGAGTTTTACTTAAACGGTATCAAGGAGGAAGGTACATATTAATGCCAGCGAGTTAATACAATGCCATATTATAGGTATACATTGAAATTAATCTGTCATTTTTATCAACCATTAAACTATGTCACTAATCATTTTGTATAAATGTTATAATTAGTGACAGCTGTAAATACAACTTCCTGGTATAATTGCTGGACAGATTCCAGATAACAATGTTTAATGATATATATCAGATCTGTGGTCAAGCAGATCTTAACGGACATATCAAATATGACCCTGATAATATAGATTTTGCTCATAATTTTGAGATTCACAAATCTGTTTGTTGTTATATCATATAACATAATTGAAAACAGTAAACATTAGATCTTAACATAAATATGATATGATGTACTTAACTTGCTTGTCTGCGATTTCACATTTGTAAGCTTATAACCTCCAAAATATAATTTTCTGCCAGTATTTCCTTCACATTAACATGTAGTGACTAATTAAAGAATAGGGAAAAATGTGTTGCTTTTGGCATTTTTTTAAAACCAAAAACAAGACATTTTACCTTTCCTAACAATTCGTCTGATAATAGGATCTTTTTCTGGCAGCATATAATTGAAATTGCCATCTGTTGATACATACATGTCCCTATGTTACTTAAACCCCTGAATAATGAAAAATTACATAACTCATTCCAACTGAGATTCAAACAATTGAAAATAATTGAATTCCTCTTGTCCTTATCTTGTTCATATTTTGTCCTCATCCAAAATTCTTGTACTCATCTTTTCCTCATCTATGAGAATCTTGTCCTCATCTTGTCCTCATCCAAAATTCTTGTACTCATCTTGCCCTTATCTATGAGAATCTTGTCCTCATCTTGTCCTTATCTATGAGAGTCTTGTACTCATCTTGTCCTCATCTATAAGAATCTTGTCCTCATCTATAAGAATCTTGTCCTCATCTTGTCCTCATCTATGCAAATCTTGTCCTCATCTTGTCCTTATCTATGGGATTCGTGTCCTGATCTATATTTTTGTCCTCCACTTTAAATCTGTTTTCCACAAGGTCCACTTGCTGTATTTTACTAAGTGCAAATTAGCTAATGTCTGATGTCACATGAAAGATCCTAGCTTTTCACCGAATTAATGCAAACAATAGGTTAAATCTATTCAATTCAAATCCTCCAGATTGGTCCTTTCTCACAATATATTTTAAAGGTTGTCCCAAGTTTGTCTAATAAAATAGACAATATAATCCATATTTATATCAGTGAAAAGGATGTTGAAAGTTGTTTAGTTTACAAATAAAAGATGAGCATATAACGTATGGTTTCTTTGTTCAAAATCAGCCAATCAAAATGATTTATCTTGGCTTGGGAGGGATGCCTGGCCTGTCTGGAATCCTTGGAGGAATAGAAGGTGCACCTCTGTAAAACAATTAGAAATGTCTGCTTATTCACATAATATTTGCCTTATTGCCAATTAAAGTCCACTCATGTTCTGTTAAAATCTTTATTATGATTTAAAGTCTTTTTCATAGTTTTCTCAGAATTCAGACAATTATTAACTTTCAAGGGTTTGTAGAGAGAAAGTAGACGAGGCTATGTGTATACTGACCCGCTGGGTATGAGGGGCTGCTGGAGTCCTCCCTGTGCCCCTGGGCGGGGGGGTAAGTGGGGCGCAGCAGGGGCAGGCCTGTTTGGTATGGAGGGTGGCGCGTTAGGGGCAGGACGCGCAGGCATGCTGGGCTTGGAGGTGGGAGGTACTGACGGGGGTGGGTTACGTCGCTGCATGGAAGGCGAAGGTCCACGGAATGAATTTGCATTGTACCTGTAATAAAAAAGTAAGGTATAAAATAGTAAATAACCTTTACTCAAATCAAATAGTCTTATTAAAAACAATCTTGTCCAATCTTGATCATATTCCACATAACAATTCCCTTCAGTATTACTTTCAAGATTTCCAAAGACAGATATCTTGGTTTGAGACAGTATGACAGTGTACATAGTTTTAGCAGAACGCACCCATTAGTAGCGGGCAATGAGGACGTTTCTGCGTGTCTCCAGTCGTCAGTGACAGGGGGCGGTAGTGGTGTTGATGCTGTGGAGGTGGACACTTCGCTGACGATGCTCAGTGCCTCTTTCATGGCGTGGTACATTCTCAGCGTGTCTTCGCGCCGCTGTGCCTCCTCCTCCGACTCTTGCATCATTGTGCCCTGTCACATTGCAAAATCAACTCAACCATATATTCATGCCGAAAATAAACAAAACATTTTTCATCTCAAAGAAACATTTTTCTTATTCTGAACCTACAACTAACATCTATAAGAATAATTTTAGGTTCCAGGCTAGTGCAAAGCAGCAGCCAGAACAAGGACCAGAATCTGTTACCATGGGTATTAAATAGTAACCTATAATACCATGGGTATTATAGGTTTATAACACACACACAAAATTTTACTGCATAAATGAAACAAGTATGCAGTATCAGAAATATTTTGTGATAGAGACAAGCTTTGTTTCTGAAATTCAAATAAAACTTAATTGGGTGTGATAATTTTCATGATTGACTACTCTATGGAAATCTCATCAGGACATTCAATCAATATCCACTCAACTCCAACAATTATTTTCTACTCCTGAGCATTTCTATCAGCCAAATGTCCAAAACTGTACATTAAAATACAAAAATAAACGCTCACATGATCAGCTGAAGCATAGAGCTGGGCTGGTAACTCGTCCACTGCAAACAACTTTGACTGAAAATTATAATTGATATTTTTAGTATGAACACACCACCTGTGACAACATGTGGCAACATCTAGCGTGACTTGGCTTGACTCTTAATTATGGTGTTTATATTATTAAACTGAGCAGGAATCAAAACCTGCTGATGAGATAGTTTGGAATACATGCTGTGTCTGGTAGTCAAAAAGAAAATTTCTGCCAAAATATATATAATAAGACACACAGATTTCAGAATGACGTTATTTACTTTTCACATAAATGATTTCTTATTTTATTTAAATTTATAACTATAGTTTACAATATTTCTGTTCTGTGTCCATTTTGCTAGTGCAGACCATACTCACAGTGTTGATGACCATGTGCATGATGGTTTTGGGCACCATGTCTTTATGTGTTTTGTGGATTATCTTGAGGTAGGAATCTACAAGGTTGCGGATGGTTTCCACCTGCCTCTCCATCTGGGGGTCCATGGAACCCAACTCATCCCGACCCTGAAACATTCAATACCTTCACTTGATATCTATTGTCAAAAAATAAGGTGCAAAATAGATAGCAAACTGATAGAAAGACCACATTTAAAGGTTGATTTTAATTAACTTTTTATTAAACAAGATCTTGATACATCTGCCTAATTAAGATTTCAGAGAAATGAATTTTTCTATTGAATTGCATTCCTAATTTCAATTTAAGCAGCTCCTTGTCATACCTGAATTACATAAGTCTGTTATATAACATATATGATTTTTTCAAAAGTCTTTCTTATTGGAAAATGTAATTTTTTTATGCTTGATATAATATGATTAACCCTGAACCTGCGCTGGATCTATGCTTTATTAACACGAATGTTCAACCAAAGCATAAAATGAGCAACCATGCCCTGGCAATATTAAAGATCTAGCTCTATACTACAATGCTAGGCTGTAATGGGGGGAAATATTATAAATAAACAAGCATGCAATAATGTCCAAGTTATTCTTGGAGGAGGAATCCGGAGCAATAAAGATATCATGTCTCAAAATATTTAATAGCCTACAAATAATATAAATCTTAAATTACAAATCCAAACTGCATCAATGGCAAAATTTATATTTTAAATCTACACCTTTATCAAGGATCCTACTTGCACCAGTTTCCTCGGTGTTACCAAATAATTGGTGGTAAACTAATTCTTTGTAAATATTTCCTCAATTAAACAATCTGGCTAAACCTGGTCTAGATGAATTATATAATTTTCAGTGATATAACACCCCAATACACCATGTCTAATTTCCCTTATTTTCCCTGTTTCTACATCAATCTAAAATTGAAAATATTATCTGTGTTCTACATGTTCATATCTTATTTAAAAGATGAATAAAATTGTCAACTTTTATTAATGATTTGTCTGGCAATAGTGTGTTGTCTTTTGCATAATGTAATAAAGTCACTCAATGTTGAATTTATTGGTGTCAAAAGATGTAATTTAAATGACAAACATGCATATTTAAAGAAAATTGTACCGCAAATCAGATGATTTTATTGAATAAATGATATTACTTAGACTTTTGAAAACACTGATAACTTAAGGACAACATGCGATCTACCAGAATTCAATTGCAAATAAACATTTAAAAAAAATTAATCCCAATATATCATTTTGAAATATCATGCTGATATTTGTAAATTCCTTTTTATTGAATAGAATAATAAAAAAGAAAACTTTACTTAAAGCTTAAATGGAATTGATTTTCTCTGATCTTTTTCACTACGCTTTAAAGAAATAATGATCACAACATCCCTTTTTTTGGGAAGTGATTCTTTGCCTTGTTCAGGAAAAAATGGTTACAAAGCCAAAGGTTCTGAAAATTAGGAAACCTTACAGGATCATTTCAAAACATAAAAAGTTTTGAAAACCAAAACATGGGAAGTGTTTTCAAAATTAGTTGATGTGAAATATTTTGCCAAAAAGTTTATGAGAAATTCCAAATATCAGACCACAATTTTTCATATTTCTAATTTCTAAATGAAACACAGATTTTTAAATAGCTTTATTGGGTGAACTTAAAATAACAAGTTATCAAGGGAATTCCATCAAAGCTTTAATTCTTTCACAATAGAAACTCTTATATATGTTTCATAGATAATTCAAGATTACTATGAGGTTAAGATCGGTGATGCATGCTCAAGAACTTAAGATTCATGTCATGTCAAATCAACATTTTAAAAATGACATCTACATAACATTTTAAAAGGTATACGTAAGTTTAAACTGTGGCTGTGTAAAATGTAGGCAGCAGGAAAGTGGATGGCACATATTTCAGAGTTTGTTCTTTATTGATAGAGTCAGCCTTTATTCAGTAACCATGGCAACCAAGTTTTAGGCAAAATAATTTGATTACAGGAAGTATCATACCATTTTTAGATCAGCTACTGTATACAGAGAAAAATTTGCGCCTAGTTATTTTCGCGCCATCGCCATTTTCTACAGGTTCGCGCCGTTTTATTTTCACGAATTTCTAAAATCTATGGATTTCACAGAATCTGCACGCGAAATCCGCTTGTTGATATCTTGTTTAGAAGCAGAGAAAATCGAGTTTGAAATCTGCTATAATTTTTGAATTACAGTGAAATGTGCGATCAGCTGTTTGAGCTGTCAACTGTTTTGTGCTTCATATACAAGGTAATTCTGTTTAAATCATAACTGACATGAAGAAACATTTTATTTTTGTTAATCAAGACCGGCAATTCAGGCATCTGGTACAAATTTTGGGCTCCTAAAACATCGATTATCTCAGCTGTCACTGGGTCAATATGGTCATGCTTGGTATCAAAATGACCGGGAGAGTCCCCTCTTTAATTTCGCAAATGACGTCCTGGCGCGAATTAACGCGAATATAAAAAGGTCGCGAAAATTTGTCTGTATACAGTAATTCAACTGATATTTTATAATTAACTTGGATTATAAGGTAGACAGTAATCTGTCTGGTGTGAAATAAGGGCTGACTTCTGGCAACTCAGAATACTCTCTGACATAAGCACAGGTGATGATCAATCTGGCCCAGACACACAGTCACGCCAATGTATTGCCCAACTCAAATACAAATGTGTTTGTCTGGGTGAATGTATGACTCTTACTCCATTATTCAAGCATTATCAGCTATTTTGGCCCTAAAATTTAAATGTGGAGTAAAAGATTGAGGCTAATATCTTTCTTCATTATTCAAATTTAAATGACAGTTATAACATTATTCCTAATATGCAAAACATATCTCTGGCAAGTTAAATATTGAGAAATCTACTTCCTTGAGTAGATCTAGACAAGATGCAACACAATCCTATGTTGATATCTTTATATATAGAGTCACAAATTCACATCATGTTTGCAGTGTCTGGGCCAGATTGAAAGTGATATCAGTTGTGATGATAATTAAAATATGTCCTGGGAAAATATAAATTGACACAGTCAATTAAGGCTGCACTGAACTTACTCTTTCCGGCTGAAATTGAAAGCACAATACGTTACATGGCAGTCCCACCAATTAAGATGATTATTATTAGTTGACATCATGTGACATGACTTAACCAGGTTGTTATATTAGGTTAGGTGTCAATTAGTCCCAGAGTGTATTGATTACCTTGCATGACTTTCTGCACCTCATCATGTATGACAGTGGGTTTTTTTAGCTAGACAATTGTATTAAACATCCATTTGGTCACATATATCATCACTTAACTTATAAGCTTGACTTTCCTTGCACCGGCATGGAATCAATGTTACAAGAATAACTTATATGCTTGCTCACAATCAGACACCTGCTAACTGCATTATCTATTAACTTAAAACTTTTATTACCTGAAATTATCTTTCAAAGCTATTCTATGACTCACAGATAAAATGTTTTAATATAGGATGTGTGTACTTCTTTTTTAAATATTACTCAAAATTAAATGTTTATTGCACTTCTAATCTCCTCGAAAATATGATAAATGCAAAATTAAGCAAGTTGAGAAATATTATGTTGATGCAAGCCTGCTGAACTCCATCAAATATATTTAAACAACAGTTATTGATAACATCTATCATCACACAAGGATTTCTGGGATGAGCAATTATCACGTTTCATTATTATCACAATTATATCATGCATAATTTGATGCTAAGTGAAAGTTAACATTCACGATAAAAAGATCACTCTTACCTCCTGCTCAAATAAAAAAAATAAGGAACAGACACAGAAATAATAAATACATGGGAATTTCAAGGATGTCCAAATTTGATCATTTTAAGTGATTATATTCTATAAAATTTAATGGAGTCAAGTTCTGTCCAAAATTTCGACTTCTCTCAGTTCTATCATCATATCTGTATTTCCAATGACACAAACATGATTGATTCTAACCGTCAAATATCCTGTACATAGTGGGGTTAAAGTTATGAAATAATTCAATTATGCTATGAAAGATATTGCATAACATTCAACAGATTGTAATGAACATGTGAGTAGAATTTAGAACACACACATACAGATCCCATGACAAGTGATGGGTATAAAGACTGTAAAGAAAGCCTGAGGGGGTAACTCACGTTGGCAACCTCCTCGCGTTCCGGATAGACACCTGCTCGGAGCAGGGATGCTTTCCAGCTGTCTGCATCATCCTGAGTCTCTGTAGACAGATCCAGGGTCTTGTAATCCTTGTAAACATTCCTAAATAACAAATAAAACAAGAACAAATTTTGTAATCTTGTTTTGACAAAACAATTTACTACTGAAGACACAACTGGGTATTTTCTTCTGTAATTTTAAAATCAGATTTTTTTTTAAAAACAATGTAAAGACTATACATGTTTTTTTCTATCAAGAAAATACAAAAGCACATAAAAAACTCACTTTACATTTTTAATATGTCATATTGTGAATTTTTACTTAGACATTATCTGTGCATATGATATTGTGAGCTTTATATGCTGCTTAAGCTACTGATTGTACTAGCATTTGGCTCAACCAGCCACAATGATGTCACCAAGAAGTCACAATGATGTCATCAACAAGCCAAAATGATGTCATCCACAAAGAGCACATGGTACAGTGACATCACCATTGTTGCCGCATGCTCAAGGGATATCAATGGGGCAAGTCCTTACCTTCCTTCAGTGTGAAGAAGGGCAAATCCTGGTCTCTTTGATAGGAAACCAGAGTCCATATCTTTCACCTTGATATTGTCCAAGGACAACATGTACTTCTTATCTCGTTCCTGTTAAAATGAAGTCATAATATTAAACTTTCTGTACAATATAATTCACATTACTTTAATTGTCATCTTGGTTTTTTTTAAACACATCAGATACTAAGAAAGAAAGACCCCACAAAAAGGGTGATATATACATTTTACATTTATGACATGGATGTTCTTGTATCTCATTAATATATAAATGTCTTACGTCATCATCTTTGAACCACATGAGGTGTTCTGAAGTGAGGACAAACCAGAGCTCCCTCGAGCCTCCCTTCAGCATGCTGACATTGTGAAGAGCCAGCCAGCCCTTACGGATCACCTAAACCACAAGAAAAACATGTCACAGTCACAGTAGCTCTCCCACTGGGACAAATAACAATCATATATAAAGTGCAAACAAATATTTTGGAATTATCAAATGTTAGTGCTATCAATAATCTAGGGGAAAATAATAATGAGACATATCCTTACTGAGAGGGCAATAGCTCGGCATTACAAATATATATATATATATATAAACTGACAGATTCAGGCTATGGCTCAGAATGACACATTCTGTACTGATAATGTGAGGAAATGGTTTAACCATGGGATGTCACACTGGAACCTTTCATAACCTGATCATGACCTATGCTATAATGATAAAATTCATCGGAGGACCTGCTCTTGTTTTCTCATATATCATAAATCCAATGGCCTCAGAATATATAAAATCAAAATGAACAAAGACACAGGAAATGATAAATTATTGAAAGCTATAACATTTACAATACCATGGTCATGCAAACTGAATCAATGTTGTTTGTACTCAGTATGACTCACAATGCAATTACATTACAAATATATCGCTAATCTTATCAAATTCCTTTGTATGATATCAAGATAGGTAAAATTACCTTTTTCACCCACCTAATATATATATATATCCAAACCCCCTCTAAATGGTGAAAAAATTGTGACAAGATGAACATTGTGACTGGATTACTTCTATAAATACTCTTCTAATTAAAGTACACAGTTTGTGCCAAATATACATTCCATCATGCATGAATGAAACAGTTTTTTGTGACACAATGAGTCACAAGATAGTTTTCCTTGACCAAATTAGGACATATCTAAGCATGATCAAATGTATATTTGAGACAAACTTCAAACTTGGTGTCAACAAACTATAAATGACGGCTCAATAATTCATTGAGAAAAAAAACTAATTCCTTTGGAAAATTGTCACTATTTTAAATTGAGAAGCCAAAAAACTTAATCTTTTATTGACCAAAAAATAATGAAATTTATCTCTCTGAAATTTACATCTAACATTTAAATAAATATTCCAGAGGATATATGTTCACTATGATCAAAATTGATTAAATTAAAATATGTTTTATATGAGATTGATACTAAACAATTAGGGAGTATGATGTGCTTGTATGGTAAATAGTGCCTCTCTATGTCACCCCTATACAGTACTGTACATAATATCATAAAATAGTACCTCTCCAGATCAATTCTTCATATTAGTTCCTAATGTTTAATAAGTTTTAATTCATTGCTGGTCTAACATATAAAATATTGATTACATCAACACAAAATGGTTCTTTAACTCAGCGGCTATACTTAATTGATATATTATTAAGCTCAGCATAAGAGTCATGATTGCTTTCATTGTGATCAGACACACTGCTTGTATAATACAGCATTCAAAAGAATATTCCTTTGATGGGAAAATTGAGAAACCGAAAATGACAAATGAAGTACAAAAATAAATAATTTCTTCTAAAGTGATCCCAAACAAATAGGGAAATGTATGAATGACTAATTTTTTTCTTCTATTTAACAAATGTGATAAATTTTAAATGTTATACATTTACAACATCAAACCAAATCTAGAATGGGAGGACCAGAGTGAAATGAAAACAAGCGTGCAATACATCAAGAGACTATTACCTGTCCTGTCACGCCGCCCTTTTGTTTATCAAACATAATCATAAAAGCAGATTACAAAAGATGGTTGCATTAAAGTTCAGGGAAGTTATCAAACTAGCACATTTTTTCTGCTAAAATGTATATTGAGGTTATTTCTGATAAAAAAAAAAAGTGGCAGAAGATAATATTACATGATGTCTCTAATATTGTTACATAAAATGTAGATACCGTAGGTTTGATCTTAATAGCTCTTCAGAATATTATCTCTATTATTCTTAGTCCAAGCTTTTGTAGATTTTTTAGCTTTCATTTGTTTTAAAGCTCAATATCAATGGATGTGATGTAAAACAGAAAGTAGTTTTGAAAGATGACAAGCTATAATTTAGACATAAAAGTTCAAATTTCAGTCACTGGTGTTCATTAAATGACAGCAAATACATGAAACATTATGATATGTTGTGATATGAATACTGACCCTGTTCAAAATGAGCCAATTATGTACCTAACAAAGAGTCTTGCAGAAGATGCATGTACTTATATGATGCTTTGTGGAGATGGGACCTTAACATGATGAAATACATCCCAGAGGACTGAATTTTATACAACACAACTATATCAGGAAACATATAATGAAATTAGCTTCCCTATTCCAGTTGCATTATCAAATTTATTGCACCAATTAACACATGGACTGCTATACATTATTTGTTGTTGTGTAAATTATAATTTGTGTGGTAATTTCTGTATGATTAAGGGGATTTTTCAATTTCATATTTCATTCCAGGTTTACAGAAATGGAGTTTTCTCAGAAGCCATAACAGCCACAAATCAAAACTGAATGTTGATGTTTCTATAGGAATAAACTAATTTTACTCAGTGCAATATATGTAATGATATTTGAGTGCATAAAACATATAATGTGCTCAATAAATTATTAAAACCCAGAAACTATACCTGATTTCCGACTCCTCGTTTTTTGCCCACATTTTCTGCTCTCTGTTGTGCCCTGAAACATCAGGTATTTTTGTAATCACAAACAGTCTATACAATTGTAAAGATCATTATCACCAAAGGAATAAATCATTTCAATCAAATGATTTTGATTTTTGTCAATGATTTAAACCTATTGTCAAAATGCTGCAAATTGTTTTAATATGAGCTTATTCACAATACTGATGCGGATGGTGGTGGGGAAAGGCTTCATAAGCTATTTTGTTGCATTAAGGCATTTCATTTACAGCATTATGATCTCAAGAGAATGGACATTGGAGTGATTCATATATAAATTGTGTTATTTCTACTAAACAGTCAGTATAAATAACATTGATGATCTGATGTCAGTTTAAACTTAAATGTACAAATTTATTATCACCCTCCCTTCCCACCATAGTACTACAGGGAACAAAGTGGAAATCCTGGTTCAGAGGTATATCATGCCCCAGTTACCATAACACATCAGTTATGAGGATAGGTTTGAATAGCACACAATTGATTATACTAAACTGAGATAATCATTTAATTTTGGTGAGATTTACAGTTGCCAATTGGAGATAATTGCATCAATTTGCCAGTCCGGAATGCTGGTGGACCAGGGGTGGCTCACAAAGTATGATATAGTACTAAACACAATGCTCTCAAATGATTAGCTGAGAAATGTTTGCTATGTAACATCTGTCAAATAAATACCAATTTTAGGCCAGCAACTGTGCATCATGTTCACCTTTAATCACAAATATTAAATGTGTATGAAAATTGGCATACATTGTCCAAACCTGGGCCTGAGAGAGTTGAGAGACTGTAATACTTAAAAATCAGACCATAACTCAAAAGCCAAATAAATTCATATAATAGTTCTCTCAATAAATCAAATTGATATAATTTATTGTAAAGAAGCTTATAGATTACAACATATCACACAAAGAGAGGAGTTCATGCAGATTGTGATGTTGCCAAGGTTGTCCCTCCCACTGCAGCTCAGCAGTGTGTGTGTGTGTTTATGTGTGTGTGTGGCACAGTGTGGCTCAGTGTGGCTCAGAGCCAGCAAGGCATAATGAGAGAGCATCTCACTGTGCCAGCAGGACTCATATACTCCGCCCAAACACATAACTAGCTGCCAAATTTACAGCATCAAAACCAAACATAACTTCCTTAACAAATAATATAATCTGTCATGAGGGGAAATATTCTTATAACTTATGACACAAGAAAATAAAAGTTGATATATAATTTGGCAATTACTTTTACAGGAAATGCACCAAAAATAAAAACATGTATATTTTGTACTAAATTAATTTGGATTAAGTTTTCATACTTTGTTGGCAATACCAAAAAAACAAAAACAAAAACAAAAAAACAATAGCACCTTTGCATTATACAATACGTTCAGTGTATTATAGGTCCTATTCACTCCAGTGAGTGAAGAATACCAATTTTTACAGGCATGATGCCATGTGAACATCTTAAGTAAGGTTTACATCAATGGCCATGCCTAGATATCTGACTGCAGGTGCCTAGTGCTATGCTTTATTCCTAACATGAATATAATTTTTTCCCCATTTCTTGAGTGATTGAGAAGGGACAAGGTCCAGGTTCATAAATACAATTATGACATATTAAAACTGGGCAGATTAGCTTAGATTGTTCAGTGGCCTCATTAAGTCTATCTGCATTACCCATCAAGTACAGGACAACTCTTCTTGATAAACACATCAAGTACAAGAACACTCATCCTGATCAACACATTAAGTACAAGATCACTCAACCTGATCAACTCATCAAGTACAAGAACACTCATTCACCCTGCCCATCATATCAAGTACATTACAACTCACCCTGCCCAACATATCAAGTACATTACAACTCACCCTGCCCAACATATCAAGTACATTACATCTCACCCTGCCCAACATATCAAGTACATTACAACTCACCCTGCCCATCATATCAAGTACATTACAACTCACCCTGCCCAACATATCAAGTACATTATAACTTACCCTGCCCAACATATCAAGTACATTACAACTCACCCTGCCCAACATATCAAGTACATTACAACTCACCCTGCCCAACATATCAAGTGCATTACAACTCACCATGCCCATCCTATCAAGTACATTACAACTCACCCTGCCCATCCTATCAAGTACATTACAACTCACCCTGCCCATCCTATCAAGTACATTACAACTCACCCTGCCCAACATATCATGTACATTACAACTCACCCTGCCCAACATATCATGTACATTACAACTCACCCTGCCCATCCTATCAAGTGCATTACAACTCACCATGCCCATCCTATCAAGTACATTACAACTCACCATGCCCATTTTATCAAGTACATTACAACTCACCCTGCCCATCCTATCAAGTACATTATGACTCACCCTGCCCATCCTATCAAGTACATTACGACTCACCCTGCCCATCCTATCAAGTACATTACAACTCACCCTGCCCATCCTATCAAGTACATTAGGACTCACCCTGCCCATCATATCAAGTACATTACTACTCACCCTGCCCATCCTATGAAGTCTTCGTGGTTTGTGTTCATGTATGCTAGATGTATGTCTATCTGTAACATCAGCTGTTCCTTTACACGCTGCTCACACTGACGAATGAAGGTGTTTACAATGCGTTCAGTCTCATCTCGTAACTGGGGGTAACGATTCATCTGTGCAAATAAAATGGACCTCATTCATAAATAATGTAAATACAACTATTTGTTCAGGGATTAAATTCTAGTTAGCTTAGTGGGTAAAAAATTGCAAATTGCTATTGAAATTGCAGATTGTGTCTATCTAACGATAGTAAAGAAGATGAGAGATGGCCTTGCTAAATATTATATAGTTACTGGAATCTGAAATGGGGAAGTCTTTTAAGTTCCCATGCTCTTTGATTTTGTTTAAATCATTTTAAAAGATAGGCCAATGGCCTTTTTCTGAAAATGGCTATGCTGATCATTGCTTGTTTAATGTTTGTGAACATTTTCTGAAAATACGTGCAAATTGCTTCATAAATGATCGTTTAAATCCTTTACCTGAGCAGGCTTGAGCAGATGATAAATTCAGAAGATCAAAATGCACAAAACATATTGAACTTTCATTGTTATATGATTTGCTGCTATTTTTCATGCTATTCAAAATGGCAGCCTTCTTGACAATTGAATCATAGCTTCATTTTTTTTCAAAAATCAAAATAAATGGAAAACAATCAGAGTCCATTGGAAAATAGACACAATTCGTACCCTGATAATACAACTAATAGATAAGAACTCTGACCAGTAGTTTCAGAAAAGATCTACCGGTAAGTTGATGGTCAGACAGAATCACAGAAAATGTCTCCCCCTTGCTGCAGAAACTATGCTGACATAGTCAGTGTACCTAAAAATGATCTATCAATCAGTACTTTTAAATCTATTTTAAGCCAGAAAAAGCTGATATTACGTAGTGGATTCAAAATTATCATTCCCAATGGCAAGCTTTGTGTGTTGAAACACAGATACATAATTCCATAAAGACCTCATCAAACTGTTTGATTATAGATACCCTGAAACAATCTAAAATTTATCTTTAAAATAATCTTATCATCTAGATTAACTTGATCACAATTGCAAGAATAACCTGGGAGTTAAAGTTCGAAAAAAGAAGGAAACTAATTTTAAATCAATTTTATGCACTCTGAACCAATTAATTTGCACAAAACAAACATTGAAAATATGAAAACTGCAATGTTACCTTTTCTGCACACTTCCTGACGATGTCTGTTAGTTCTGAGATGACCATATCCACACAGGCCAGGGTTGGAGATTTGAGTCTCTCAATTTGACCCCTCACAGTTTTCTCAAATGCCATGTCCGGCGTGAAGAGGCCCACCCTGATGCCATGAACGTTCCTGATGGCAATCTGAATCTCTCGCCTCAGCTGCTTCTCATCACACTTTATCTACAATATCAATTCAAAGCCACTTTAAATCACAGTGTTAACTATGTACATTTTATTCCTACATTCTTCTGTAAAAGAACCCCCAGATATCTGTGTAAAATTACTGAATTAAATGTGATAAAAAAGACAGGTCTCATTATTTTTCCTCTACTTTTGCTTATTAAAATAAAAGTTTAAAGTTAAGTATAACATTATTGAATTAGCTATTATGAAAAACGAAATGTCTCTTTTGTTTTCTTTTGCTTTTGCTTATTAAAATAAAATAGTTTAAAGTTAAGTTTAAAGTTTGATTGCGAGCCTTACCTTGTAAACTTCAAGAGGGAGACGTTCGTGGAATATGCGGTTAATCTTGGCCCCTCCAGAGAGCTCCACTGTGTTAACTTCTGATCCTGCTCCCTCAATGTGTTTGGAAATGTCGCCAGCAAACTGATTCACCATTCTATAACAAACAGATATGTGCAGCATTAAGAAATATATAGATATAATCAAGTACACAATTCATTGCTTCATTAACCATTAAGAGACCATTAACCACATTCAAACTGAATAAAATTCCAATTCTTTTATTTTTTTCTAACTCTTTGATTTTCCAAGTGGCTGTTCAAATGTTTTACATTTCGAATTGTATCTAATACTTAAGCCATGAATACTGTGACTTCAGTACATACTGCATGAGAGCTTTGGTTTTCCTGGTTGGATCATCAGGCCTGAAATGTTTGTATTCCTCCACGTCTTTCTCCATACTGAGTACCTGGGATTGCAGCTTGTTACGAAGAGCTGGTAAACTGTCTCTGATATGGTTAGTCAACTGTTGACTCAAGGTTCTTTGGAGGTATGTTGTGCCCATACGGTCAGCCATGTGCCTATAACACCACAGAAAAACATCATATGATAAATTTAATTTCAATCTTGTGGTGCATGTTATAATATAAATTGCTCCATAAAAAAATAATACTGCATCAAATATATGGCTACAATTTTCTGATATTTTTCATTACTTTTCATTGTTTCTCTGATGGACTCTGCTATACCTAATTTTAAGTCATGTCCTTTCTGCTCAAGAAGGATGCAGAATATTTTTGACTGCATCTCAGAATGTGTTCACATGAAGAAATGTGTCTCCACAATACATGTACATACCTGTATGATGGGTGACTAAGGAAGAATTTTCTCTCCCCAGCAATGGCTGCCCGAATATCTTTGCGACCATCTATGTCTTTTTGACTTCTGTTCACGATTCCTATGTATCCTCTCCGCAATGGTAATGTACGATTTTCTAAAATGTCTCTGGCGTCTGTGCCTTCATCCATCAAGTCTAATTTTGTGATCACTCCTATTGTTCTTGTACCTGGAAAGATGAACAAAAATTGTGAGCTTAACACAATTATTAAATATTTCATTTGTGTGTATATAAATATTAATTAATTAAAGAAATATAAAGCATTCCTATAAATTTGTCTAATATACCTCATATGTGAAACAAAAACATCAAATTTCTGTCATAGCCAAGGAAAATAATTTTTTATCCAGCAATAGTACTTTTATGTTGAGAAGATGTAAATTATAAAAGCATACTATAATTTAAAACAAAATTGTTTTCCCTTTTAATCTTCACAGAATATTCTTAGTGTGCTTAAATTTCTTTCTCAACAGTGATGTAATTCTCAGTAAAAATGTAAATTATGTGGGATTAGAATTGGGTGGTACATAATGTCTGGGAATTTAAAAATGTAAAAGGTCTTATATGAAGGGAATAATGAATAATTATTGGAAAGCAAAATTGAGCATTTATTGAAGCTGAAGATATCTGAAATCTATTCAACCTTGTCTCTTTAGAATTCAAAATTATATTTTCCTAATTGTACCTTGAGGGTCAACTTCTTTGGCTATTTTCAGAGCATCAGAATTGGCCAGATCTGTGTTTGCTGGAGACACAGCCAGAATCAAGCAGCTCTCATTGGATATAAAGGTAAGGATCATGTTCCGGATCTGATCAGCTATGTCTGGAGGTTGACGTGGCAAAGGCAGTCGAGTCATACCTGGTAAATCTATGAGAGTCAAGTTTAACACTGAAAGTAGAAAGAAACAATTTATAGGAGATGTGAATGACCATTTTTCTTAAATACATACATATCCGTAATGCAAAATAGGTCCTACCGTATTTACTCGTATATAAGACGACTCGTGTATAAGACGACCCCCCAAAATTGAGGTTATTTTTCTTGAAAAAAAACAATTTCCGAATATAAGACGAGTTGGTTTTTCAAGAGATATCGGCTCTGCTACCATTCAAGCTTCAGCTGAAGCTTGGCGATCATTTTAAAAGTGAAACGTAAATATGCTTAAAATATAAGATATTAGCCGTCTTATACACGAGTAATTACGGTAAAACGTAAATACGATGTTCATATTTTCGAAATAACGAATATCAGAGCTGATCGATTTTGATTGCATTTTAAATGATAAATAAAGGTATTTACCCAATGTTATCACAAATTGTTCGAGAACAGAACAAAACCATCAATTCATTCAAAACGCAATTAAAATCGATCCACGTGTGAAAGCATTTCTGTCAACAAGGAAGACACGACCCAAAGCAGTGGAAACAAAGACGAAATGCAAAACTGTGAACGCTGATAATTGGAATCAGTGAGAACAAAGTCAAAACAAAGCGTTTCGAAATAATATTGGGTAAATACCTTTAAATGATAAATAATTTTAATAGACATAGAAGTAAAAGTGCAATTAAAACATCAAAACGTAAATACGATGTCCGTGAAGTAGCGGATCGATTGACCACGTGACTCACAAGTCATGTGACCATTGACTTTGCAGATTTGCATTTTAAATGATAAATAAAAGTATATACCCAATATAAACACAAAATACGCTTTGCAGGTCGAGAAGAGAACAAAACCATTCATTCATTTAACATGCATTACGCAATACGAGGTCGTCATTTTAAAAAGCTGGAGTGACGGGGACAAGCTCTTATTTTTGGCGCGAAAACGATCAGAGCCTACTTGACACGCATTGAAATATTAATATATTGCGCAATGATGGATCCCTGGCTTCTCCTCGTGTTGCAGACGTGAATTAACGGGACGTCACACACATGGTATTTACGTTTTGCTTCGTGGAGAAATTCGCGACCGGCGAAGCATAATTTGTGATAATATTGGGTAAATACCTTTATTTATCATTTAAAACGCAATTAAAATCGATCCACGTGTGAAGGCATTTCTGTCAAGAAGGGAAGACACGACCCCGGAGACACGAGTCATCGCAACACGTGGTCGCAATTTTGAAAGGCGGAAGTGACGGGAAGAGGCTCTTGTTTTTACCTTTATATATCATTTAAAACATATTATTTCAAAATGCTTTGTTTTAACTTTGTTTTCACTGATTTCAATTATCAGCGTTCACAGTTTTGCATCTCGTCATTGTTTCCACTGCTTTGAGTCGTGTCTTCCCTTGTTGACAGAAATGCTTTCACACGTGGATCGATTTTAAATGGATTGATGGTTTTGTTCTGTTCTCGAACAATTTGTGATAATATTGGGTAAATACCTTTATTTATCATTTAAAACGCAATCAAAAAGGGAAGACACGACTCAAAGCAGTGGAGACAATGACGAAACGCAAAACTGAACGCTGATAATTGGAATCAGTGAGAACAAAGTCAAAACAAAGCGTTTTGAAATAATAGACCAATAATATTGGGTAAATACCTTTATTTATCATTTAAAACGCAATTAAAATCAATCTGCTACGTCTGATATTCGTTTTTTCGAAAATATGAACATCGTATTTACGTTTTACCGTATTTACGTTTTACCGTAAATACTCGAGTATAAGACTGCTCTCGTGTATAAGACGACCCCCTAAGCTTTTACTAAGAGTTTTTGGAAAAAAACCTCGTCTTATATACGAGTAAATACGGTATTTATGGCAAGGCCCAATAAACACAGGTCTATAAGTAAATATATAAAAAAAACATCGATAAAAAGTAAAAGATTATCAGAATACAGAATATTTAATTATTTCAAAATATAATAATTTCATTTACACTAGCAAGAATTGGAAATGCTGGATGTTTACATTTACTGTGATCTTTATCTTTATCTTTATCTTATCTTAAGTAATCAATGAGCCAGATCTCACCATGTGGGGAATACACCCTAAGATTGATAGGGGTATGATTTACACCTTTCTCATTTCCTGCAACTCGCTCTGTGTCATCCTCAATTTCTTTACAAACCATATTAAAATCTGTGAACACACGTCCTTTGCAGTGAAGGAACTCGGCATATTCTGAAAATATATTGTTACATGTAACTTAAGATTGTGGGTCAAAGGTAATGCAAATTGAACACTTTATAAAGTAAGAAAGTTATTTTAGACTTTTAGAATACTTATTACCATATATGATGAGTTTAAATGGGTTTATTAGTTCTACCTTGTGTTCTACCTCCAACTGCTTGGAAAGAACAAAACTATTTTTGATAAGTTTCAAAATCATGAATAACAAAATTTGACAATCACCTGTTTGTGCATTGATAAGTTGAAGCACCAGGGGTCTTCTTGTAACTATACCAGATCCTCTTGGGAGGAAATCTCTGAAACATACATGAAATTATTGACACTGATTAGTTAAATCTCAAAACTTTGTCATTTTCAATTCAATACAAAAAATATGTCTTATTTATCAATATCTCATCTTAATAACATAATTTGAACCCTCAAGTTTGAAAATATATGTGAGCGTAATATACAATGTAATTTAGAATATATTAGCTTGTAGACTATATATGTATGTACTGCAATAGTGACTATAGCATAATGATTGCTATGATGTAACAAGACATATTACAGATGATACATCATTTGTAAACTAAAATCAATAAATTGTGACAAAACATGACTAACTATCACTTAATCTCCTGAACATTAGAGCAAAGTTTTGAATTTTTTGATGATATAATATATCTTTGAGATTAAATTTGTGGTATGGTGTGATAAATATTTCACATATATCAGGTTGCTCAGTATATTTCAAGCTGCAGCTTGCGTGCAAATGTAACTGAAAATTATGAAACTCCAAGTGACATCCTAAATTTTAGAACTGTAAAATGCTTCCGCACAAAGGAATTTATTCACTGGTCTAAATTTTTATTAGGAGGCTTTTTTCCAAAATCCAAAAAAGGAATTTACTTTTGAAAATATAACGTACAAATTAAAATGTAGCACTTTTTCAAGCTTGACAAACGATTTTAATAAATTGATTGAGCACTGGTGTTATAGGAAAAATAACATGCATAATGCTTTAATTATATTAGGGCTTTATTTACATTATGATTACTTTTTTTTTTTTGCTCAGATGTCCTCCAGTGATCTATTGCCATTGCGAGCTAGGTCAACCCTATTTATAGCCTTATAGCATTGTCTCATTTGACTTTGAATTGTCTTATCACTTTAAGGAAACAAAAGTCACATCAGTGTTTTCTTCTAGCATTTTCTTTAAATATGTATAGCAAGATTAGTATGTAATGTTAATTTTAATAATCTTAATAATAATCCTATGAGTGCTGCATACACATCAGGTTTGCTGGCTAATCACGGCAGTCAAGACAATGATGGGAGTCAAGACAATGATGGGAGATAATTGCAATTATTTCAACCAATCAAATGATTAAAAGCAGTGTCCATAGTTACAATGGCAGGAAGTAGTGATCACCATGTGTCTACATTTCAACATTGCATAGATAGCTTTCTCAGAATAAAAGATAGAGGCAAATCATAAAACATTTGAGAAAAATTATAGCAATAATAGTTATATATTTAATGTTAGTGATAATAGAAAGTTTAAATTAACTGGCAACAGGACCATTTGGGACAGCTCCGAATGGTCTAGTACACATATATTCATTATATTCCTAAATTTGTAAATGATTCAAGATTACTTTTCATTATGCACACGAATGTCTATGTAAAATAACATTTATTACTCCATTATCATGAAAATTTATGAAGATAAATATTTTTTCAAAAAGCCATGTTGATAATTTGCCTTTTTATGGGTATTTGATTTTGAAAGCCCCATTACATGGAATTACATGGAATTACATGGAATCTTGTCAACAATCACAGATTTTCAGGGTTTTTAAAATAAAATATTACAAAAACGTTATGAATATCATATGTGGTGAAGAATATAAGTAAAAGATGTTTTCACTAATGGCATATTAGACTAGGAACAGGGAACTCTATAAATGTTGGGCTAATTTTGTCAAAGATTGTCAAAACCAGGGTTTGGGGTTAAAAACATCATTATGATAGGACTCTACAAAATACCAATCATTTTTTATTTATATATAATCGTCACCCCATCTAAAGATGGCAGTCATTGTCACATATCTTTAAATCTTGGTCAATAAGAAAACATTCTCTCAAAATGACAGCCCTGAGGGCAAAACAAGCATGAGTGAAAACAGCAAAATCACATGTCCACAATAACTGTATACAAACAAAGAAATGCTGTCATATATTTGCACAAAGATGACTCAGGATCTTGATTTTGGTCATGGTTGAATAAACATGATAAATATGGCACAGAACACAGAATGAGAAATAAGCATATTTGATTTCCTGCAAACAATTCTACAATGCACTGACCAGTACTTTTAAGAGCATATTCTGTCCTGACATATCCCAAGAATTTCTCACACATTGGGAAAACAAATACTTGTTTGGGCTAATTGTGGGATTTGTGGACTAAGCTCAATCAATTCACTCACAATCAAATTCTGGCTTTGTAAAACATATATGTTTAAATCTAATTTCACAACAAATAGAACATGTGTTCACTACCAACAACAATCTCTAGAATGCCTGGACACTTTATCTCAAGAAAACTGACTGCTTAAGAATTTCAATGATGAATTATGAATGGGAACTTGATTAAGAATCTTGGTGAACGATATTACAGGAAGGAAGTAAACACCCACTTGCCAACGAAGTTCTCCAACACACTACTTTTTCCCGCACTTTGGCTTCCTACTACGGCGATTTGAGGCAGATCCAAGTTTAACGGAAGTCCTAAAGATGCAAAGGCGTCTTGCAATCGGTTGACAACCGGGATAAGTTGCTCCATAGATACATTTCCAGCCATTTTGAGAAGTTTAGTTGACTTCTCCGACTGCTTTTAACAGTTCTCTGTCTGAATTGAAAAGTAGGTCACAGAGAAACTAAAAATAGTATACCGAGACGACGTGAGGGGTCCTGATGGGGGTTTCTTCGACAATTAAACCATTTACAATGGCTTGTTCAACATGTTGTAAATTAACTTTATAACGTAACTGGCCTGTGTTATTGAGGTTGAATATAAACAAACGATTAGGTTTCATTTCTTTAAACATAAAGGACACATGGCTAATTATTCAAAGCTGAAGTCAATAATATTGCTCACAATTTAAAGTTATATATTGCTCACAGAATATAGACCTATAAACGTGGTGCAAAAATTGAATTGGATGATGATGCTCGGGTTAATTCCAAACATCCCTTTTATTTATAGTATTGAGTGACATGCTGTTACCTTTAAATTACTTTTTTAATATGTGTCGAGAAAAGACTGCACTGAGAGACACTTATACCCAAAGACAGCGTCAAAATAGACTTGAAATCCACTATTTCTAGAAACACCTTGCACTGTCCTTCATATTTAAGCCACTCTGGAAGAACTCGATTTCCGGCAACTAACAATCAAACAATTATGTACGTTTTATATCACAAGTGCCTTCGGCTGGGAAAGGATGCTGTCTCTCTCTGTTGTGGCTATCTCTCACTTATGCAGCTGTCTCTCACTGCTATAACTGTCTCTCACTGTTGTAATTTTCTCTCACTTATGCAGCTGTCTCTCCCTTGTACAGCTATCTCACTGATGTAGCTGTCTCTTACATGTACAGCTATCTCACACTTATGCAGCTGTTTCTCACTTGTGCAGCTATTTATTTCTGCTGTAACTACCCCTCACTTGTGCAGCTATCTCTCACTGTTGTAACTATCTCTCACTTTGCCGTTATCTCACTTATGCAGCTGTCTCTCACTTGTTCAGTTATCTATCTGTGTTATAACACTGTCTCACTTTTGTAACTATTTCTCACCTATGCAGCTGTCTCTCCCTTGTACAACTATCTCTCATATATGCAGCTGTCTCTCCCTTGTACAACTATCTCTCAATGATGCAGCTGTCTCTCGCATATGCAGTTATCTCTCACTGATGCAGCTGTCTCTCACTTGTGCAGCTATCTATCTCTGCTGTAACTGTCTCTCGCTGTTGTAATTATCTCTCACTTATGCAGCTGTCTCTCCCTTGTACAGCTATCTCACTGATGCAGCTGTCTCTTACTTGTGCAGCTATCTCACCTATGTAACTGTCTCTCGTTTGTGCAGCTATCTCTCACTGCTGTAACTATCTCTCACTGTTGTAACTATCTCTCACTTTGCAGTCATCTCACTTATATAGCTGTCTCTCATCTATGCAGCTATCTCTCCCTATTGTAATTGTCTCACTATTGCAGCTATCTCTCAATATTGCAACTATTGTAACTATTTCTCACTTGTTGTAACTATCTCTCACTTTGTGCAGCTATTTTTCATGTCTAAATGCAGCTATCTCTCAGTTATGCAGCTATCTCTTATTCATGCAGCTATCTCTTATTTATACAGCTATCTCTGATTTATGCAGCTATCTCTTATTTATGCAGTTATCTCTTATTTATGCAGCTATCTCTTAGTTATGTAGCTATCTCTTATTTATGCAGTTATCTCTTATTTATCCCAGTGACATTTTGACCACAATATTGCAAATGTGACATACTGGCAACCTGATCTATCGATTTTGAACACAATTTGAAAAATGAACTGTAAATAGTGAATAAGTAACAAACTTCACACACGTCCTAATTGCTGCATTACGTTTAAGGCATTAACTGAAGAGATTGATACAATTATTTGATAACTTTAAATTTGACATAGTTTACATATACTACTTTTGATAAACTGAAAACAATCGCTCACAAACTTAAATAATTATTAGTGACCTTTTTCAGGAATCAATGATTTTTTTTCCTTCACAATTAGTGCTCCTTTGATCTTCTGGGTTCCCATTCCCCTACTTTCTTTGTTGCTTTAGACAACCTTCTGCAGTGGTGCCACGCTGGCCACGACCACTTATAGCTTGGACTTGAGATGTCAGACAGATCACATAAATTTCAGACAAATTTTGATTTTGTGCCCGACACTTGGTCAAACAAGTGTCAAAATAGTTGTTAAACACTACTTGTATACGTGGTAAGCCTCTATAAGGATGTATTATTTATCTGATTCGGACATTTCTTTCACTGTTACCATATTTTATGAACAATTGTGCGATGAGGGTCATTGAGGGAAGGGACTGAAGCTCAGTCAAGACATTTGTCTGTGTGGTTCTAAATGGGTTCACATTTAGGCTCACATTTTCTCAGAGTATACTTAGGAAATCAATTGTTACTGTTGGAGCCATAATTTTTTCTTGAAGTTTTATTGTCTGCATATTTACAGATAGACGTGGAGTCATTGGATTCTAGTAAAAGTAGGTGCCAAAGAGGATTGCAGAAAGGGCATATAAAATTTAAGGTCAAAGTTGGCTAATGATCTGAAAGAATATTAGGGACGATTGCAAAAAGAGAAGGATTTGTCGACCTGCCGACATTATAAGGTTTTTTTTAGTTTAGAGAGATTAAAAAAGGGATACCTCAAGTCCACAGAGTTGATGATGATTTTTATATCTTGAAAATAATGGAATGATAACATGAACAATATGTGGATGCCCAGTTGGGATATCAGAAATGATCAGCAGAGTCAGTCAATTCTTACTATGCGTCTCTTGTGTCATGTGCAATGCAAGCTGAGATAGTTTCAATAATTTCACTAGCTGATGTGATGACAACCATTTTGTATGCTATGAATGGAATACATTAATATTTTGGAACCAAATATACACAGACACTTTGAGGACCTTAAAATTTCCGTCGTGTATGAAAGATTTTAACACACCTGGTGGCAGTTCATGGACCTCTCGAGCAGTGAGAATCTAATTAGAGGTTCGAGGTTATTGAATGCCAGCTGAACAGACAAAGGCACTATGGTTCCAGGGGCGGATCCAGGATTTTTTTTACCCCGGGGGGCTCAAATGTGCTAAAGTAAGGGGCTCCAGTCCCATAAAGTAAGGAGTTCCAGTCCCCAAAAGCCCCCTAGCCACAGACCCCCGGGGGGCTTCAGCCCCCAATGCTCCCTCCTGGATCCACCACTGAGTTCCATTGTTCCAAACAATTGGTTGCCATGCGATGCCGTGCACAATATCCGCCAGTCAGCTGACAAGTGTGACGTCACCGCAACAAGGTCGTTATAGGCAACGCATTGTCCAAACACGTGACTACTTTCAATTTCGCAATGTAAACAATGACACGTGTTTCCATATGTCAACAAAAAAACGAAACGCTTTACAGGATTTGATGGACAAAGGTGGAGCTGAAGCCTACACAGTTTGGTCATCCGATGACAGGAAGGAAGTGTTCCTCTCCCTGATAAGGGCTCAGATAGAGAGGATAAGGCTCGTCACATCCGACCAAGCTTCCTCCAAGAAGCTTAGCAATATCATCGCGGAAATCACCACCTTGTTCAACTTACTAAACATGAATCCTGAACCGAGTAAACTTGACGGTATTAATTGTATTTTTGTTGTAATGTTACACAATATCCATTGCTATGGGTCTCATTTCCATCCGTAGTCATGTACTCTGCTTGTTTCCTCCAAATTAGAGGAAATGCTAGTGATATGACAAAAGCTTCAGCCCCAAAATAATAGAAACAAAGATGTTTTAAAACACTATGTCCACGAATATTGAAATTCATGATCATATCATTTCATTGTGTGTTTAGTTATATACGCATAATATATTATAGATTTATCAGAGGTCCTTGGTAACATGAGAGATAGACTGATGAAGTATTATTCTGACATAGAGGAAAAGTTAAGTAGAAGACAAAATCGCCACCAGAGGGCATTCCGAGTTGTAGAGGACCACATTGACACCACAGCCAAGCGGCTCCAGGTAATGATTTTTGAATTAGCATTGATTGGTATAATTGGTTCATTGACGTTGCACAACAGCTGCCATATTCAAATTATATAACCAATAAATATATGTTGTCTTCGCATAGATAAAGCCTGTTTTTCCATGTTTTATTCTGAGAGCAATAAAAATATTGCTGTTAGGTTCTACCAACAATCGATTTTGTGGTTGATTCTGTTTGAAAATATTTTACTGATGTCTGTTTTAATTTTGAGGTTAAACCAAATCATACTTAGTTCATTGTTTTGTAGCAACTTCGTAAAAAGTGTGTAGAGGTGTTGGCAGAGTCCTCTGGTGTCAATGACAGACAGATTGAGCAGTTCATCTCATCTCTGTGTGAAGCTGAGCATGATATCTATCGCTTCCATGGAATGTCCCAGGAGATGGCCATCCTGGCAGAAAACTTGGGATCTGCTAGAAAACTACGAGACATGGGACAAGAACTTACCAATCTATCCTCTCTTCTCAATCAAATATATGTCAGAAATACCCAAATTCATGCCAGTGATGAAACAAATACCAAACTGTGTGTGAATCAAGAATTATGCAAAAGTGTATGCGAGGAAATAGATAAGAATTCCAATGTGAATTTGCATGGAAATCCATGTCGGGAAGTTAATTCTCAGTGCTCAGTGTCAAGCATTAGTGAACAAATACTTTATAAGGAACAGGGTATCAGTGTTCTTGGATATCATGACGACAATTATGAAACAAAAGAAGTATACAATAATTCACCCAAGACCAAAGATGAAACATTTTCTAGCGTGAAGTTGAAAGGACATTCACCAAAATATGGTGTTGGTCCAGAGTTAAGTGATGAAAATTCTCTCTGTTTCAAGGCAGATAGCCTTTGTGAATATGATGAAAATATTCCCAAAACAATATCAAAAGAAAAACAGTCACCACATAAAGTGTTATACAGCAGTCCAGACAAGATAAACGATAAATATTCAGATATCATTTCAAAAAGTAGTCCACCAAAGCATGTCTTTGATCAACCTTCTCGGAACAAAAATTCTTTGCCATATTACCAAAAGTATAACTCCGTTGGTGAGCATGAGAATACTCACCAAACAAGCCATCCAAAAGAAGATTTAAATATTAGATCATCCAAGAAAAAGGCGGATAAGAGCTCTCGTTTGAATGCACTTCAGGGGGTCAACACGAAGAAATCTGATGATGCCAATTCATTACTCTTAACAGAGTCGAACAATAGTGAGTATGGATATGATGAACCAACAAAGTGTTTTCTTAACTCTTGGAATACATCAGTGTCAACAAATTCAACTCCAAAAGCTTTGACATCAGAAACTGACGTTAATCTTGAAAATTGTGCTTCATTTAAAGATCTTGAGGTGCAAAGGCAAAATCTTTTTGAGAATACCACATGGGTTTATTTATCACGAACTCCACAACCAATTGATGATTCATTGGAATATTCAGAATTTACACCAAATATGGAAAGCACTCTTCTCAATGCTGAGAAGCATGATGACAAAGAAGCAAGAAAAAATCATGCAGAGGTGCCATCTTGTGACAATTCTGATGTCCCAATTTGTGAATGTTCAAAGTGTAGGACTACTGAATGGTGCTGCCACCTGGCAATGAGCACATCTCATTTACTGCAGGACGAAATTGACTGGGATCACATTGTAGGAATATTCCTTGGAGGAATTATAGCATTTATTTCCTTTTTAATGTTACTTCTTATTCTCAAAAACCACTATTGCTTGCCATATTCTGATGCTTTATTAGACATTAAGAGTACATTTGACAAAATCTATGATAATTTTCTGTCTGCATCTTTAGAAGTGAGTCATGTAAGGCCACCTGTCTGAATGAGAATGTAGCAATAAACTATAATTCATGCATTAATCTTTCTGTTTACTTGATCTGAGATCAGATTTTTTTTATATTTATACCCTCATTAATATCTTATGATGTTGAACTTGCGTAACTTTGTTAATATGGGAATGGAAGGCTTAATACAAGCCAGAGCATTAACAGTAAGGCAATACAGAAATTGGATTTATTTCGTAAATGAACAATACAACATATCACATTTTATCAGAGAAAAGTAAGATTAGTTGTTCCTAGACATAGAGGTTGCCATATCTGTAGAGGTGTGCATCAGTGTAATGGGTAAACACTGGTGGCGTGAACTTTTTGACCCCAAATGTGGCTTTCTCTCAATATATGTCACAAATAAGACAAACCCTTAAAAAAAAACAATATGGCATTGTGTAAAATCCAAATGTTTAAAATGCTTGCCAAACTCTTGACTGAGTTTCTTGTCCCCTCCTCATGTCAGGTCCAAGTGGGATGGAAAAATCGGGCCCTGATGAGAGAACAATTATTCTTGAAACCTGAGGTTGGAAGTCACTCTTATCTTAGATCCAGTTTGCCAAACGTCAGGTGCATAAAAATGCATAAAATTCTGCATTCATATTAAAAAATATCATCTCCCTCCCTACCCATATTACAAAAAAATTATGAGAACAAGATTTTTTCTGACTTTGGTATGTATCCAAAACAATATTACTTAATCAAGGGGCCTTATGTGACTCCATAACAGGATCATATTTGTTAAAAAAAAAAACCTGACTGCCACTGGTCTATTGACTTGTGTAGCTAATGGAAGGATGGACTAGTGACATAATTACTCAAATGTGGGACTTATTGAAGACTACTCATTTGTAAAACCTCACGTGACTAACTTTTTGCCAGCTCTAAGTTTTGCTGATCGTCCTCTGGGGTTAGATAACTGTTCCTCCTCAGATGGTAAAACAACCTTTTTGGTTAATCTTTCCCAGCGTTTTTGTAAAAGTGTATTTAGAGTGGCTTCATCATATATTTTGGCACTGTTTCTCATTTGGTCAACAGCACTCATGTTCATTTGAGCATCCATATCTATTCCATGGAAATGACGTTTTATGATACGATCTTCTAGTGAGTGAAATGCAATAGCGACACAAACACCTGCAGGTCTGAGTAGTCTGTGAGCCAGTTCTAGGCCATTATGGAGCTCATTGAGTTCATTATTAACAAAGATCCTTAGAGCCTGGAATGTCTTTGTCGCGACATGTGATGGCCTTTGCATTTTGTCTTGTGTGTAAGCACTGAAAAATATAAGAAAATATCAGATGAAATAATATATACACTACAATTTGAATAGTGGATTCTATATGCACTAAAATAAGTGCACTCCACATGACTATCTTGAAAACAAATTTAAGATATATCCAAGACCCCATAATTGATATAGGCTCTTTGGATATATGGTTGCATATAAAAGATTTTCAATTTATGATACTAATTTACGAAATGATAATTATTGGAAACAATTAAATTCAATTATATCCTCCAGGCATATATAGATACAATGGATAATATTAGAAACCAACAAACTTTTGATACACAGCAGCCACAATGTTAGCAAGTTCCCTTGTTGTTTTGATCTTCCCAAAAGCAAGCCGATGATCTACAATGGCTCTTGCAATTAGACGTGCTTTCTTCTCCTCTCCATAGTGCTTGATGATCTTGTGCAAGTCTCTCTCCTCCATGAGGTTAACCACATCTGCAGCTGACACTTGGCTAGCGTCTCTGAAGAATACAATGTTAACAAGCAGCTCACAAACTGTAAGTTCTCCAATATGTTGGCAATATGTTTAATTTACAAACAAGCTCAGGACACTTCAAAAACATGTGATAAAGGCTGAAGGAATTGAAATCTTGTCAATTATTGAGCTTTGTGGCCCTATAAATCATTGAAATCAAGTCCACCTTGATCTTATTTCAGAAGTCAAAAAAGTTGTGGAAAGGTCAGCATTGAATTTTGAGATATTAATGTGGAGAACATTCAAAGCTTCAATGCAAAAAGAATAATTGGCTAAGTTTTATTTTGCTAACAAACCACATCTGTCTTTGTATGGTCAAAAAGATCACGGAAAGGTCAATGAAGTTTGACCGATATATGGATATGAAGTATGCTAAAAAAGTTTGAAAATAATCTGAATAAGATTTTATGCATTAATAAACCAATTCAATCTTGACATTATTTTAGCAGTCAAAAAGGTCATGGAATATACTTGTATAGAATCAAAGCAATTAGTATATTTGCCAAAATGATCTTGACCTTGTTTCTGAGTTCAAAAAGGTCAAAGAGAGGTCAGTTTTTCAAATACTGAAGTGCAGAATACTTCAAATTAAATAAACATATGATTAAATAATTGACTAGGTTGTATCCTATTAATAAACATGATTTTGATGGGTGGACATAACCCCTTTTAAAATCTCTCTCGAACTTAATTGGGTCAAGGGACAACAATAGTGTCTAATAATGTGCTAATAGTCAACTGACCTTTTTCCTTCCATTCTCATATCTAGCGGGGCATCCTTACTAATTGCAAATCCTCGTTCTGCACTATCAAACTGCATTGAGGACACACCAACATCAAACAGAATGCCATCCACACCACCTTCAGACACCCCATGAGATTTCAGCAACTTAAGTACCTCACTAAATCGTCCATGCATGGAAACTATACGATCACTGAAATTATTTAATAACACATTTGATGAAAACTTTGACAGTTATTTATATGATTTATCGCAACTTTTATATTATTTTTTAACTGGGCCCGATTTTTCCATCGTACTTCAATTTGAAGTACATGCTCAGATCCTAATTTCATGCTCAGATTTTAAGTTTTGCTCAGATTCTGAGTATATACACAAATCCGATTTTTCCATCATGCTTGGAAAACACAGACTTGAAGTTTTTGCTCAGATTTGAAGTTCATGCTCACATTCTGAGTATTTACTCAGATCCAAGATTTTTGGATTTTTTCAATGTGCTCAGACATTTTTCATGCTCAGATTCTGAGTTTTCATGCTCAGATTCTGAGACAGCTCAGAGGCTGGCTTCAAGCTGAAGTCAATGCTCCAAAGTATGAATTTTTACGAAATATTGAGCAATTTATGTTAAATTAAAGGATTAGATATGGTTTAATTGAATAGAATCACATGCAGATGCATTCCCAGTCACTGGAAAAGTTGTTACGTTACATAGTGATCCCCCATAGTGATCCCCCATTCCGAGCCCCTTTTATCCCCTTTTTTGAGCCTCTGTATTTTCTCATTTGAATATGACGTCATGGGAGTATTTACTCAATTAAATAATGGAAATATGACGTCATATGGCTCAAGTACGTACTTCAAGTCTGAGCAAATACTTCGTGAAGTAAGCACAATTGAAATTGTGAGCATGATGAAAAAATCCAAAATACTTCACTTTTGGAAGCAAACTTCGGTAAGTATGGCTTCAAATCTGAGTACATGCTCAGATTTAAGATTTGAAGTACGATGGAAAAATCGGGCCCTGGTTTATATACTAGTCTCATCTTGTGATAAAAAGATTGATTTGCCAGAATTGCAGAAACAGTTCATAATTTTACAGTTCAAGTTTTGCCAAATAATTTTGATTAACATAATAATTGTGAAACTTACTTTGAGTTGGATAATTTTCTTGCCATTTCATATGCAACCAAATCTCTGTCAAGGCAGAAAATTTTGGCATTTGGTGCTTGTTCCAGAATTTTCATTGTATGTCCACCTGCTCCAAATGTCATATCCACATACACCTGTAAAACATATTGTCATAACAATTGCAATATAATAAATTATTTACACCCTTGCAAGAGTTTATATTGTCGAATCTGACCATTTTAATATGGTAATATTACTTTTCAATTTACAATATGTATGATGATTATTTGAAACATTTATCGTCCAAAACAATAAAAACCAGTATTGGCCATTATCAGGTATTGGTTAAATCTTAGAGTAATAGTTCTCTAAGGTTAAATGAACAGGAACCAATTTTTCTATAGTATTTCAATTAAAAATCTCATTTTATACATGTTAAAATTTGTCTTGAAAGCAAAGTTTCTTTTGTTTTTTTCATAATACTCAGAATGTCAGTAGTACATACTCCATAAAGTATATGCTCAGATTTGAATTAAGTATTTGAGTTACATTAGGTATGTACTGAAATATACATAATATTTTCATTGTTTATTTGAGTAAATGCTATAAATGACATATTTAAATGACAAAATACAGAGGCCAAAAATGGGGGTCACCATGTCAAGTCAATAGTGCTCATTGATCTCTTCATAGAAACTGCCAAATACATTTTTGAATATCATTTTATAAATAGTATTTTTATATTCAATGAAATATGAAAAATAAACCTACCCCATTATTCACTGGATTGATATATTCCAACACCTCTTTAGCCATGACAGGTATGTGAAGTGGCATGTTTGGTTCCTTGTCTCCATCTATATTATACACTGAGCAAAAGGTGTTTTGTATTCTTTGTCTTTGAGACTGATGTTTGAAGAGGTTGAACTTGAATTATTCGGTTCCGAATAATTTGACATTGAAACTTTGAAGAAAGTAATCTTGACAGTACAAAATTGTGCTCAAAATGGCCTTTATGTGTCAAATGCGCAAAGCACTTCAACCAAACAAAAGGCTTTGTTAAGATTTTCATGATGATCACTCAATTTAAGACTATTTTCCCCGAGGTCAACAAAATTTTACCATTCACATGCATGTCACTCATAATGAGTTCAATTATCGCTCACTTCAGTTCAATTTCATCCCAAAGCGTTGTTTTCTACAGAAAAATACAATTGAGTTTGATATCAGAATATCCTATAAGTAAAACTTATTGTCAATTTATCCAAATGTGACCGATAAAACGTGTAATCACCGCCCTGAAGACAAAGATAACGATCAAAATATTTTGATGCAGACGAAAACGTCAAAATTTGGTAAACGGAAGCAGCCAATGCCAATGGGAGTGACTTCAGAGCCGCCTGGTGGTGGAAGTGAGAGATACAGAGCATGAGTGTGTGGCTGCTTTTGGAGGCACGTTTGAATCAATTTGCTTGAATTCCACCGGATTATTGCAAGAATTACCACCAACATGACGATGCACGGATGCATGAGATGCTTGAAATTCATCGTATTCACGTTCAACTTCGTTGTATGGGTAAGTATAAGACAGAAATTTATCGTTTCTCGGTCATTGTTGACGTTAGGATCAGCAGTGTTCAGACACTCCCCCCTTGCTCGCCCCAGCATCCAGAGACTCCCCAGTGATGGCAGAGAGAGCATGGCTGCATGTTTTATCACTGATGGTTGAGTCACTGATAAAAGTGCTCATGCTGAGGGATCTTAGTACATCAATAGCGATGTGTTGACAAAGGAAAATTGGCTGACATGCTATGACATTGTCTTGAGCAGTCTTCAATTTGTTATCGCTTCATAGATATTATTGATCTGCAATTTATCTCATTCTCTTTGTTGGTTTTATGACTTGAACTTGACTATAAATGTGGGAAAGGTGAAAAGCTTTAAAAGAGAATAAGTAAGAGTGTGCATATATATATATATATACCATGTGGAAATGATTTTTTTCATTTCACAATGCATCAGCTATTCTGTGGATTCTTTTGTTTACTCTACTAAAACTGTTATATTGTATGATAAAAATATTTGATACAACAAATTTAGATATACTCATATCTATGACAAATTTGTTGTGTCCCTAAAGAAATGCAATTATCAAAAAAATTGCATTTTAGAGAGAAACCCCCACATGTCTTTGTTAATTGTATCAATTGTAATACAAACATATTCATACAATAATGTCAATATATTCTGAGCGACATATTTAATGAATGCATTTATCTACATCTATATATAATTTATGAACTAATTTGGGATTAATATCATTCAATATTTATAGCTTGTATCTTTTCATACAGCACCAATGTTAGCTAGGTTAGGAAGACAAAAAGTCTTGATTCTCATTGCTGACCAATCAAATTTTAGAGCAAAAAATAAATTTACAAGTGTCAGTGCCAAGAAAAAAAGTATAAGGGGCATCTGTAACCCCTTTAAAATATGTATTGTCCCCATCCATTTTTCAAAAATAGATTAATTAGAAGTAAGATTTTTTATGCGGCCAAAATGCGTGTTTGCTTATTTCATCCATATCTGAATCATTAAAACTTGAACATTTTAATATGTGGCATGATTGCAAAGGCAACACAAAATACTTAATTATACATAATTAAATTTTCTCTCTGAATATTCACTAGCTCTTGCAGTTTGCAGGTGTTCTATTATCATGCTATTAATTAGCTAACAGCTTGCGTAGCCCCTCTCTAGTAGCAAATTATCAATTATTTATTGCCAGGGGATAATATTCAAATCATAATTCTCCAGTATTGAATAAATATTGCATCAACATTTTATTGATGTTACATGCTTGCAAATGTTTCACTTTTGCCAATGTTGTCTGACAAATTTATAACTTAAAAATGTATTTTAGATAATAAAGATTTTAGAGGTGACTATTTATGCTAAGATAAAGTATACACATAGAATTATTTTGATAGTTGAGATTTAATTGACATTGTATTTGACATATTAAAAAAACTAGGAAAGACTTTAAGTAAACTTCAGTGTAATTAGGATTAATTAAAAAGTAAGCAGATGAAATAATTAAATGTGAGTGGTCATAAACATGATAAAGAGAAAATTGATATTGGATGCAAATATTGAACCTGCCACAGTAACCCTTATCAGTGTATTTGGCCTCACAGTTTGCGTAATGTTAGTCTAATGACAGAACAAGCGCCAGATCCCTATTTTGGCAGTGACAGTGACCCGATGAGGATGATGAATTGTCCTCGACAACGGACCCGTTCTCCTTCCATTTTATTGTTTGCTCAAAATAAATGAGTCAATGTTTCCTTTAATATGCAAATTATCTTGGTTACCATTGAGCATGGGCTGACAAGGTCATGATATTAGTGTTGCTTTTTCACAGCACATATAATATGAAGATTTCTTTTTTTATTACCAGAATTTCCATTGGAGCATGAAAAAGATAGGGCATGTTAACGATTGGTGGTGGTTCTTTGTTGTCAGTGATAGGTGTCAGTTAACGGCCTGGTTATGAGCTGCATCTGTCTGGGGCCGATAATGAGGGGCTCTGCTAATAACAAATTTAAAGCCACATTGTATGTGATTTATGCCTTCAGGCCAATACATGCAAACAATTTATCAAACAAATTGTATTTTACTTATTAGATAAAACTTAATTATCTTGCCAGCATTGGTTGATGAGAGCCTTTTAGTTAAGTTGTTTGTTATTATTAGAATATATCATCAAATGGCAAAATTCAAGACTGTTTGTGTGTATCCAATCTTTGTTAATTATTTGAAACTTAAAATGAAAGGGGGGAGGACAGCATGGGATATTTGATATGATAAATGCATACTGAAGGGTAGAAACTGTGAATTTTTGACTTGTGAGGCAATCAGTGCAAAAATAATGAATTAATTAGTTGCGGGGAAGGAAATGGCAATCATGGTAATCATAGTAATGGGAATCTTTCCAAAAAATACCAGTAATCTTTTTTTTTGCTTCATTGAAAGGTTGACAAAGAGTGTCTGACATGGCATGAAACTGGTGGGAAGCAACAGACATTCAACATGGAAAATATATGTGTATCTTCCGAGGCCAAACAAAAATAGTTCTGTCTGTGATAACCCTACTAGCCTCAGACAAGTCCTGTAGTTTTGTGTACCTTTCATCAAATATTAAAAAACTACAGATAAGACATATTTATGTTGCTGCAGAGCAGATGTTATCAAGAACACATATTTCCACCCTTTGTGGTGACCATTTAAAATTTGCTGTTTCATTAGGTTGAGTAATTGACAAAAACAGTTGTGCCACATTGATTTAGATTAACACAATCTGAAGTTTTGTTTGTTCAGATTTGCTATGTGTGACATCAACCTCATACAAGTGCATCGATAATTTGCGAAAACAGACTGATTATATATTTTAATACAGACTAAATAAAATTGCCATGAATATAAACATTATTTTTTACATTATTGTCAATATTGACATTGACAACAAGTTAATATATATTTAAACATGCGTTGTGACATTGGATTTATTAAATTTTAGTCATGATTGTTGAGAATAAATCTCTACTTATTTGAAGAAAAAAATATTTAGAAATGTTATAAGATATTCAATGACTTGGCTTGAGTGTTAAACGTCCCTTAAGCACCTTTTGAGTATATGACATGAGTAGGGAAGGGAAGCTCAGCAAGACATTTTTACTAACAATATCAATCTCTTAAATTTTTCAGCAGCTCTGTATCCTTTTGATGCATGAAATTTATTATGAGATCAACAAAAGCCATAGTTGTTCTGAGTTATCTGAAGCATTGAAAGTGGAAGTTTGGAAAGAAAGATTGCACTACCCTTGCATTACTGTGCTTTTCTGAGAGTAAATTTACAAAATAATAAGTATGCAGAATACATCGCTTGGCAATATTCTCATTGCAGAAATGTATAGTGCAAAATCTTTTCGAAAGACACAATATAAAGATATAAGTACAAAGTTAAACTTTCCCTGGCATTTGGCAAACATCATTAGCAACATAAAGCATTCTGATAGTGGCAATAAAAATCCAATCTGGCCGGTCTATGGAGTGTTTCTGAGTGTACATTCTTTCCATCATAGAAGCATGCCTTGATAATAATGCTGGCAAACTTTATGTAACTGCCACATCTAGAGTGCAACATGTTGGGAGAGCAGCAACAACAATGTTAGGTCATGCAACATCTGAATAAATCTCAAGTTAAAAAGGAATTGGTGATCATTGCAATAAATTAAAATAATTTTTTCACAGAAAGTGTGAAGGCAGGGAAGTGGTAAAGATTTGGCTGGGTGTGGCTGGCATATGGGGCAGAGAAGGCAGATACAAGCATTAGTACACACTGGCATAGAATGCTCAGGTCACAGCGGGGTGGGGCAGGGCCAGGGAGGGCGGGGCATTTGATCCAAGAATCCTGCACATTTACTGAGGTAATGACATCTGTCAAGCACACTCCTCTGTGCCTCACATAGTACAAACACAGCATTCACAGGTATATTCATACTGCAATAAATAAGCTCATGGCACATGACATTCAAGCTTGCAACATCATGCAGACATGATCTGTCAATGCTAAACATAATTTTTTGGGCTTAAAATATCTCAAAATAGATGTAGATGCAGATAGTCAAAAGTAATAATTAGTTACAATAATCAGCATTAATATATATCAGAAAACCAAATTTGATCATTTTGCTTATAATCAATAACATTTTGTACAATCAGTTCAATATTCACAGTTGAGAAGAAAATGTGTTAGGTTTTTGGTGTATTTTGTGTTGTTGCTGGACATAGTATGAGAGATCAAAAGGTTCTAGCAACAAGTGGCAACTCCCTGTAGCAACGGTTGGCAGTAACATCCACCAAGCAGGAAAGTATTGGTGAGAGAAAGCCCATTCATCTTAGTTGTCACCTGTACAAGTCTGTGGGTAAGTTTATGTAAATACGGGACGATGGCAGATGGCAGACCTCCCTGACAGCAAAGGCATATACCGGCCACTGGTGTTCTCCTGAATGCCACACAATAATACAGAAAAATATACCAGATTTTTGTTGTTGTTGGCAATGATCAGTTAAGTTGAACAATAGACTGGATGATATGCACATAATTATTGATATGTTGCCTTCAGGAAGGGAAGGGTTTGCATATAAAGTGAGCCAAAATATTTAAAGTTGAGTGGTGGAGAGGCTCATTGACCAGCAAGAGAATAAAATCAAAACCCCCTTCAACCCCTGCTAAGACTTGAACGCTTTTTCACTAAAGGTAATGTCTGAGCATGTAATGCAGCTCTAGCATTTTGTATTTGATTAATTCAGCTGCATCAATTTATGATCATGGTAATATAATTGCCTGGGGTAACACCTACCACACATATCTTATGAGTTATTATGTCCAGAGATGCACACACATGTATATGTTATCTCTAAGTCATAACATTATATTTTGATAGGCAATAATAAGAGGACGTTCAGGAGATTAGTGTTTAGGGAGTGGGGCAATGATTGATAACATTCCTGCCTATTAATATGATATGGGGTTAGAATTTTGATTTGACTGATGTACTTCCAATACTTTCCAATTGCATCATTCACAGTTGGAATAATTGAGTCAAGATTTTCAAATTAAGATTCTCCCTGTGCAGTTAAATTTGAATGATTCAATTTAGAATTAGAAAATTAACATCATCAGGAAGACAGACATCCAAGATATGTTCAAATTTAGAGGACATCAGAGTTTTATATTAGATGTGTCTTGGGACTAAGATTACCTCACGCCATCATGTATTCCCCAATGATTACTTTGTAGAAAGCTGCACACTTCTATAACTATCCAGGATAAACCACAGAATGTTACTCATATATTCCCAAACATATTATCAATCTTTCCACCCGCCTCAACCATGATGTGCCAGACACAGTTACCTTTCTCATGGGTTAACAAAATGTCTGAGAGTTTGTTTTAAGTATTACAATATGGAGAGTGAGTAGACAGAAGAATGGGTGGCCTCTGTTAAAACGCTGCCGGAATGCCCAGGAGGCAGGCAGCAGCCAGGATCATGGGATGGGACCAAGTGAATGTTGGTTAATGCTCTCTGCTCTGCCATGATCAGCAAGCACACAAAAAACACAGAGACCATGGAGACCTCATTGGTATGTTTGCAGAAACTGTGCTTGTTGTTTGTTTGTAATACATGGTAAATGTAACAAACAAACAGCAAACTGCCACACACAAATGATGAGTATTTAGGGTGTGATTAAAAAACTGTTGATTCTTAGGTCAGAAGAACAAATAAGACTGGATATTTGATCAGAAGGTTCTGAAAAGTTGACAAGAATAAAATAACCTATTTATTAGTAGTCTGATCATGTAGTCCTTAGGTGTAAAACTATCCATGCCAGTCAAAAAGATCTGAAAAGCTAGGACATTGTATAAAATGTCAATTCTGCGTTTGTAGCATTAAATTATGTAGTATTACTATGAAAAGATATTTTAATGAGAAAAGACATGTTCTTATCATTTGGTTTAAAAAAAGCTTTGATTATTGATCTACAATATTCTGGCCCTGGATATTTTTATTTTGTATTGAGATGTGGTAGATGTTCAGTTATATCCTTGGGTATGTTGCCATGCATTTCCACCCACATCAACCTTTAAATACCACCTCGGTGCACAACACCACACAAGGAGAATGGAAAACAGTCAAGATCTCATCTGCCTAGAATTGATATATATATTCCCAAAAAGTATTATAAAGATAGTGGTCATTTAATCATTGATCACATTAAGTATAAACATTATGCTAAGCTTTCTATATCATTTTCAATTTTCCTCCCAAATATAATTCCTTTTGTTTTCTTAAATAATGATTTTCACATTGTTAGCTTTTGTTTCTTTTGGGTAGAGGCACTGGAAATCAGTGAAACTGACAGAGAGTCAATGTCTGTAAATGGCCAATTTTTTTTCGTGATCAATTATCTCCTACAAGGCTATGAGACATCTTAGGATTTGTGGCAGGACAGGTGCTAATCTTAGGGGATTATCACATCAGAGATGGACACACAATTATGGGATAAAGACTCAAGGGATTTCCAAAGACTGATGGAATTTCTCTCTTATTGCCGATAGGATATGCTCCAAAAGCTGACATGTTATGTTCAATCATATTTAATGCTAACTGACATTAATTTGAACAGTGTAGATTGGCTACCACCCAAAGGGGAGTTATAGAGAAAGATGATCCTTTAAATACATAGATAAAAACAAATATGAGTATAACCCAGTAATGCCTTTAGCTAATTGGATGGAAATCAAAGTTGTGTTGTGCGAGCATAGAGTACAGTGATGGTTAATTTAGGAGTCTCCCACCCAGCCTTGCCCCTGGCTGTATAACAGGCTGTGTGATCTACATTGGCAATCTACCAGCTCTTGATCTCTTAATAGTCTACAGGTTTTGGTAGCTTTGTCACATTTAATCTCTAACCATAAAATATCTGTACAACATATCTCTCTTGAGTGTGTGGGTTTGTGGATGGGGTGGTGTTTGGTGGCATTAACAAAACATGTCAACTCTGTAAAGTGGTGATTGGCTCCTGTATCTAACTTGATGTAAGATTTAATGTTTATCTATAAATACTAAAAAATGTTTTTTGTTATCATGAAACAGAAGGGCATACGGTAAATGGAACTAGTCCAGTGCAAAATATGCAAGAAAATCCCCAGTCATCAGTTTGCATATGTGTGTTTGTTTGTTTGTTTGTTTGTTTGTATGTGTGTGTGTATGTGTGCCTGTGTGTATGTGTGTGTGTGTGTGTCTGCAGTTTAACTTTATCAGAATATTTGTCAAATATTAGACAAATATTCTGATAAAGATAAACTGCTACAGAATACACAGATATGAATAAGATGTATACATGTTAGGACTGAGCCTCAATACCTCATATGGTAATGTAAACATATACACCACAGTGACCTTTACTTTGATATGATGTTTTGGAGCTAAGTGAATTATATGTGGCCCTATTGACCTTCCAGTGTGATGTATCATGTTAAGTATAAAAGTACAAGAGATGTAATCAGCTAAGTTTGATGGATCATACCCAGAGTGGGGATTAAATGCCACGCTCCAAGAATCCATCATGTTTTAATACCATTGCCTGTACGGAGGCCGACATCCTCCCGCATGGTGGCCACTGAACACATTTACCACTCAGGGCCTGGCAGAGGAGGCAAACTCTGTCAGGAAAGGGGGAATTCCCCTGAGAGTTTGACAGAGGATGGAACCTTCATTGTGAGTGTGTGTGTCAGAGAAAGGGATATTCCAATCACACGTGTGTGTCAGAGGAGGGAATATTTCACTGAGGGTCTAACAGAGGAAGGAACTCTACTGTGATTCTCTCAGAAGATCAGGGCTTGATTTTTTGAGCATGTACTTAGATTTGAATCCATACTTACGAAAGTTTGTTTCGAGAGCTGAAGTATTTTATAATTTTTCATCTTGCTCAGAATTTCAGAAGTGCATACTTTTTGAAGTTTCTGCTCAGACTTGTGATAAATATTTGAGTTACAAGATGTCAACTTTCCAAATAAGATCTTAGTAAATACTCAGAGTGTGAGCACAAACTTCAAATCTGGAAGAAAACTGAGAATCTGTGTTTCCCAAGCAAAATGGAAATATACTTGCTTAGAATCTGGGGATAAACAAAAATCTGAATATGAAATTAAGAAATTACCATGTAATCGCAGAATGGCTAAATATACACTACCCAGCGATGCCAAGGGTTTTTATATAGCCTTCTATCCAGAATGGCCAAATATACACTACCCAGTGATGCCAAGGGTTTATATAGCCTTCTATCCAGGATGGCCAAATAGACACTACCCAGTGATGCCAAGGGTTTATATAGCCTTCTATCCAGGATGGCCAAATAGACACTACCCAGTGATGCCAAGGGTTTATATAGCCTTCTATCCAGCCAGACACACCACAGTCAGGCATATTTCTCAGAGATATTTCCTACTTTCATACTTATTATTATGGTTGTGTGTGAATGCCTGAATGCCCGAGTCTGTACAGGACGAGTTTAGCAGAGGCTTAATAATTCATGCACTGTTGCCACTGATCTTATAGCCTCACATAACCTTTTTTGTAGAGATATAAAGGAAGGGACGAGCATCTATTATTGTGTCTATTTTAGTCAGCTCCACAGTGATTTCTGTGGACGAAAATGGAAGCCATATCTTGGTGCCCCCAGCAGTCTACTTGGGTTTTAACCCTCTCTTGATGGCCATATGAGATGTCATAATTTTAGCCATGTTTATAGTTCCAAGAAGGACGTCAAAATTGTTTGCAGAACCCTTTCATACTGCATAGAAGGAGCATGCAAAATAACACAATACCTCGCAGACCAGCCTTGTTATATTCACAACACCATGAAGTATATACCAGTAACCATCAAAAATTTCCAAAGAATATCCTTTTTAGTTTTAAAGCTATCTTGGAAAAGATTTTGACTGCCACTTTTTTCGGTTGATTTAGGAATATTATTAATTGACAAAAAAATACTGATTGTTTCATACCATGTTGCAAAATAGTTACAGAATTGAGAAAACTTATACTATTTTCTAGGATGAGACCTAACAGGGTATTGATTCTAGAAGCAGAAGTAGCCACACATCCTGCAGATGCTAGAATTAGCAGCAATGAAGGCAGGTATAATCAGGGCATGTAGTTATATGAGAACATGGGAAGGGACTCACTGAACAGTCTCTAACAGTTCAGTCCCGACATACCATCATTCAGCAAGCTTGATCAAACAACTCTGTGGTCCTGTAAAATCTCACTTATTTAGCTATGTATTGTTGTTGCCTGATTCAATCTTAACATGTTTCTGATGTTGTTCTCGACTGATCAAAGTCTGGGATAAAATAATAAGCATTGTTTAGTGATTTCTTCTGGTGAGGATTTTTTTGTGATATATATCATGTGACACACATTGTGATATATACACCAAACCAGACACAGTACAGTCGCATGCTAATCCTCAACAGGAAAGTTTGATCACAGATACATCTGATGGTGCTCGCCATATCACAGGATGTATAAGGGCATGGCTGGATATATAATCAGAGTAAAATACAAAGAATAAACAGACCTCATATATCTTAAATGAGGATGATTTATTATTGTTCACTGAAATCATCAAACAGTGAACAAAGTTTGCAATTGGAATTTGCAAATATCTGCTTTTGAATTGTATTTAATTTTAATGTACATTTAAATTGAATGTCCATAGTTTATTTGATACTGCTCATCTGACATGTGTTCCCAGATAAATTTTCTTTGCAATACTCTTGATACAAACAAGAGAATAAGATCAAGCCAATTTGTCCATATGATTAGTGCACAACTATTGTTAGGGGATAATGAATACACATTACTTATGGATAGATACAAAGTTTAAAGAGTTCAATAAGATGAAATCTTCACCATGGCAGCTACCTTATGAATAATCAGGGTAATCAGGTTGAGCAAATAAAAAAGGCAGAATATACAAAAAGCAGAATATACACAAAAGGTACAAAGAACACAATGATTGAACACATCTTGCCCAACCAGACTCCAACATGCTTAGCCGTGAATATCACAGGACAAAGCAAAAACTGGCCTCATTGAGGACAGACCAGATACAGTATTGCTGCACCAGACAAATTAACAAGACTTGAATTGTGAAATACCTCTGCAGTATATTTATTCTTTAGATAATTGCTTTTCAGTGGAATGGGCTAGGTTTATAAATGTGTATATATGAATTCAAAAGAAATCTTATAACATGGTGGTAGATATGATTGAATGAAAAAAAGCTGTCAGCATTTCCTGGACACTTGGTGGTTATAACATTGAAGCATGTGGAGCCCTTACAGATGTCTGATTATGGCCCTGCTAATCACACCCATATCAAGTGTCCTCTGTTTGTGTAGCTCTCTGGTCAGGAAAATCTGAGTCCTTCTCAACACATCCCCACCAGGGGGCAGGTCATGTTTACAATCTGTGGTCCTGGTTTGTGGCTTGGGTCTATCAATGTTGCATCATCGGCCATATTCTGTTTCACGTGCCTGGAAATCTATCGTCCCTCTCTGGAGCTCGAGCACAGAACATCGTCATAAACACTGATAGGTATAACCTAGTCAGATGTAGAATTATGCCGTAAGGTTAAAATGGGTTGTTCAATTTGTGGCATTCTTCTTTCTATATAACCCTAAAACTCCAAAAAATCTAATCTAGGGTCTCATATTTTATTCTGTTTCACATAAAATTCAGGTTAACCACTGTCAAGAAATATACATTATCTTGATATAAAAACTCACGAACAATAATTGACATTGATATTATGAACTGATACTTGATATTGAAATCGTGAACAATAATAAACAAATTTAATCCAAGGTTTTTATACAAACACAAAAAAAGCAGTGTAAATGTTTAATCAAATAATCTTATTCTGAATCTGAAATTCACGAGAAGACCATTATTCCTTAACAATAAATTCTGCCATTTATTGCATGACAAACATCCTTCTTTAAAACTAGTCCAGTTTTCTGTGTAAGATTTCTCAGATTATTCCTCTGAATAATCCTTTCCTTATAAAAATTCAGAATTGCCCTTTTTGCATGACAGACAACATGCCCAAATTGCTTGGCACATAAATAATAACAGTTTCCTCAGTGTTCTGATGTTTAGAGTTTCAGTGACGTGTTCTTGCCATCTGCTATGATACAGAAGATGCTAACATAAACATATAAACAAAGGTATCATGTCTTAGTTGACATGTCAGACCCACTTATGTTACCTAAGCTTATACAGTGTCTGTGGTGTGGGTGTTCAAGTGATTTAACCCATTCTTATCTCAACCCTGCAGGGTATGTGTAAGGTTATGAGATTTACATTCACCAAATCTCTGATTTTTATATTCCTCAATACAATATTACTTCCTGGTAAGCATTTGTATAGAAGAACATAACTGCCTATTCTACAGGATTATAGGGACCTATTCAAAACTTAACATTGTTGAAGAAGATGAAAAAATTATTTTCCTTATCATATTTACTCATACACTGATTGTTCTTTATCATCAGCAGTTGAGCTAGGATTTTGAAAGAATGAAAATACTTTGATGAAAAACAAATTTCTGTACCAATTGATATAGAAAAATGTAATGCATCCATGGATTGGTAAAATGTATATTCACCAGTTTGAACCAGATATCATGCATAAATTAAGATTAAGTGTAGTAATTGTGTGATTTTGTTTTATAAACCAGTGCGACCTTATTTTGTCACATTTATGCAAAACTAAATGGATACAGATATGACTGAAACCTTTTGTGATCCTGAGTCTTTCATATTTTTAGCACTTTAGTACATTTGATAATGCTATATGCATGAGTATGGGATGTGAACTTGCATGCAAGAAGTATTACCGGAAGACGAGTTGACTGAATTGTACCATAAATGTACAAAATCTGAGACTATCCTTTTTCAGTTCATTAAGAAATTGAATCTTATATTATTAACACAACAATGTCTTGCCAGTACAGGTAGTAATTTTATCTTCTCAATATTAATCTACCATGCCAGTAACCTTTGTATAAGTTTAACACCTGAAATGACCAGCAAAAAGATCCCCAAAATAAACTTCCAGGATTGTGTTAAATTATTATATCTACATTGGAAACTGATCTCTTTTGTTAACTGTTACTATTATTATGTTCATTTATTTTTTTGTTCTTATAACCTCAGCGATATGCTGTGAATATGGTACCTTATCTGCAGTAAATCATAACTGTCAAGATTTGTCGGTATTTGCCAGTAGAAGCAAGTCTGTCCATCAGTTAATGAAGCCACATATTGTGAAAGGTATTGACTTGGGAGCAACTGTGTCACTCTTACCCTATATTGATGGGAGTATTCTCACCAAAACTCACTCTCTTTAAGTGTCAATATCACCACAAGATCTAATCTTGTCTGACCTCGAACTTGCAATGCTAGTATACCGGGTAGGTCAGTAATTATATTAGGTGGTACTGGAAAATGAGTCAAAATTGACAGTCATCAATTTCAATGCAAAGCTCCCCAAAGTAATTAATTAACTTTCCAATATACTTTTGTAGGATAATTTTTCCATTATAATTCTGACCTCCAGCTCTTGTCATGTGTAATTTCCTGTTTGTATCATTTTTTCAAGTACACAATAACAAGAAAGTTTTTTTTTTTAAAGAATTTTTATGCAGTTTGGCGAAATGTACACACAGAAATCGCTGACATATATGTGTCAGCCTTCGTGGTTTCTGATTGCTAAATATGCAGTTTGTCATAATATAGTCTTTATTATCACATATATTTCTTACTGCTCTAAGAGCTGCATACAAAAATGTGTGTATTACTGTTTTGAACATAACATATCATATCAAAACAAAACATTAAGCAAATCTATTGGGTATTTCAGGCAATCTTTGTCCAGAACCATATGTCAAGATCGCTTGCTGAGAAATATATTTTGTGTGTCTGGAAGCAGATTTTTCATAATCCAGCAAATCACAGTGAATGTTGAATATGAATGCATGTGTTGTAGAAGTGTGCCTTGTGTGGGTATCTGAGTGGGAGCTGAGTCATCATTACCAAGGCCCTGCCAGGGAGCACCCAAGGGGCTTATTGTAAAGGATATTATGTTAGATGCGAGTAGAACTCAATTCACCTAATATTTGAATGATATTGGTTTGTTGCATTGATAACAATTTGGTTTGGTAAGAATTCTTAAAAATTAAACCCACAGCAAAAATTAAATTATGACAATAGAAAAAGGTAACATATTTTTAAAAAGCATCATTTACTCAAAGAATTACAGATTTGGCTTTTGGACTTTGGAATGTACAAGGACATTGAAGAGGAAAACCCCTTCAGGGGCCCCTTTATTGTGGTGTGGTTTCAATAGCCTTTGCATGTTCACCCTCCCAGTTCCACTTTACACTTAAATGTCTATCATGCCATGTCATGCAATTGCAGTGTCATGTTGTAGGTTAGAAAAATTAATACACAACACTTGCAGTTCTAGTGGTGCATTATATTTATATAAAGGTCAATGACAAATGGAGGGCAAATTGATGTTTGATACATACCAGGCCATTGATGTAGTGGGGGTGTTATGCAAAAAGAGAATATATGGAGAACAAAATCATATAAAATATTCATACGATTTTCAGGTTTTTATTTATTGTGAGCAGATTTAAACCACTTTTCATATTTAATTAACTCTGACATGAACATGTCAAAATATCCTGAAGCAATAGTGCAAAGACAACATGTGGAGTCTTTTCTGACCCGTCAGCCATGTCTGTCCTGCTTTGGGTGATTGTCGGAATAAATGAGAATTTTAGCAGTGGGAATTGCAGTTTTTTTATTATCAAGAATTTGTTATGGGGTAGTTTTGAAAATTGACTATGGCTTCATGGAGACTAAAGCAAGCATGTTTAATCCACTGCCGATAGAGGCAAATGTGTATTGACATATTTCATTTCATATCCTACAGGATTCTGTCAGAGTTGTGCTCATTCAAAGGATATTGTATCATCTATGGAAATGAGAAATGTCTGGCAGGCTTTTGGTTTACCCTTGGCTGTCACCAGGGTAACCAGATCCGGGCACAAGGTCCTTGTAAGGTCACAACCTCTCATAGTGGCTGGGATGAGATAGAGGTCCTTGGGCTTGTCACAGTTGTCAACATTGTGTACTAATAATGTAATATGAGAGAGGTAGAATTAGATACTCTGAAAAAAACAATAGGCACAAATTGCTAAATGTATGTATGGATCTGTTTTTACTGATAATATATCATGCCATTTTTTCATGGATAAAATGGTAATTCAACCTTGATTAATTTGTTAATTGTTAATTTATTAGTTAATGTACAAAGGTTTGACTAATTTATTGTTGTATCTTAGTATCAGCTATTTATCATGTAAACCAGAACAATGTTAAGCCATTGTTAGCTTCTGCAATGAGGGAGATATTTTCTATCATTCTATCTGTCTATCAATTTCAATCTTCTTTAAAACTACTTGTCAGAGTTCTTAGCTATGAGTTGGTAAGAGGTATTGCCAGGGGACAAATTTGATCTAATTTCCATTAGTCTCAGAATTTTTTTCTCATTTTTGTATGTTTTCCAAAAAAATCTAATAGCTATCACCGAGTTGTCAAGGAGATTACCAGTTTGAATTACATGAATAACTGCCAATTAGAATCGAGATAGCAGAAAAAGTGTGGCTGAATGCCATACGTATCATGCTATTTCATTGGCTGAAATTATCCTCTGCTTAAGTCTGCTCTGGGAAAGGATATACATCAGATATATACAGAAACTACAGTCACATCATATAGGGGCAATGCATGGCACCTGTAAAAAGATTAAATGACACAGACGTCTGTAGGATATCCTAAAGATGTCTGATAAATGAAACAGATGTCTGTAGGACATCGTAAGGAGTCCCAATGGCCTTGGAATGCATAGAATACAAAAAATAATATATCCTAGTTTTACCATATGATGCCACGAGCAGCCCAAAGGTAATCAGATGATAGGACACTGACACTGACTTGTACTTTAAGATGATTTTTAGATAGAAGACATCATTAAAACACTGGCAGCTATAAAAGTTGCAGCTAAAAGTTCCCAGTGACCCATATGACATCTTAAAATTGTCCCATTGTGGCAGATAATCTCCCGGTGTCGTGACAGCTCCCTGGCTTGCTGGCTGATGTTGTCAAAATAACACATCATCCAGTCACCTTTACTGAAATCAGGGCAAATATGACTGACATATTAGTCAGCATCATGGGAGCCCACAGCACCAAAACTGGAGAGATCTGAACATGATTGGCTGCCTAAAGGATGAAAAGATAGGAGATTAAGTCAGAGGATAGATCAAACATGTAATTACATGTAGTTACACGAGCTTATCATTTTTATAATTATTATTATTATCATTATGAGCAAAACAGAATGATGTAAAATGATTTTTGCAAGAGTCTCTTTTGTGGCATTTGACAATAGGTTTCTGGTTCTTGTAGAAAGTAAATTTGTTTTAAAACAATCATGTATCCCAGTAAGGGATGAGAAAGACTACATATATAATTTCATATCTGACAGAAATGTTTTGTTGAAATGAAGGTAGTATCAGATGGCAATGGTTTATCAGGCCTTGACATAAGCATTGGCCCGGTGGCCCAGTGCCACCAGATCATTTGTTTGGGCCAGTGAATGGTCTGTTGTAGTGGCCCAGTGGGGCAACCATATTTTTGGTCTTTCAGTGGCCCAAACTATCTTGATTTTATTCCAATCCTTGATAGATATTTGTCTCCTATCATGATTAATGGACTTGTAAATTTGGATTGGGACAATTAGCCCCCACTCAGACACTAGTGACAATACAGCCTTATGTACAATGCTCTTTATTGTATCACACATCCTTTCATCCTTAGAAACTTCGGGCCACCACTTCTTGTGCTCTGGTGGCCCAATCGGATAACCAACATTTATTTTTCTATATCAAGGCCTATTTATGATAAATACATTGGCAACTAAACTTAAGAGATATTGCAAAATTTGTTGGTAGAGTTCATGCAGACCCTTGTTTTAAAGACAGAAATCATAGATGAGCCTTTCTTACATTTAATGTGTTTGAAACAATAAATCCTCCTTCAGTGTGATATCATCTGAAATTGCTCCACTGATGCGCCATCTTGCCAATATTGTTAATCCCTGTGTATCAAGATATATTGGACCTTATATATTTATGGCTGACTTCAGACAAGCAGGCTGACTTATGGATTTTCAATACCAGGCGAGAGAAAAGAGAGGAAATTCTACAGTTTGTCAGTTTTGTTAGAAGGACAAACAAGGGGAAATTAGACAGGCATTTCTCCTACGCATATAATTGATTTATCGGGATAGTTGGTGACACGAGGGTCCCCGCCTTGAGGCTCCCCTGAGATATAAACTGTATTGCCACTGTGAAAATTCAATTGATGAGTTGTGATGAAAAAGAGGCCCGAAAAGCATTTGATAGAATTAGCGGGTGATATACGGGGTAATAGATACAAACAAGATTATAACAATTACGATATCAGCATAATCGGATGCACCATGGGACAAATTGTTTTGATATTTTCTAGTACCCTGTTTTTCATTCATGAATAATGTATATATGAATCATCATATGGTAAAAAATGTCCCACACTTAATATTTACAAAGATAAATTTTCTGTTTTAAAAGCATACCAATCTCAAACTTGGATGAAATACAAAACTTTGATTAATAAAAGACATTCTTAAAAGCATATTGATTACAATTTTTTTAAAGTATTCTCCTTTAGGATATGATTGACAATGTCTGTACATGTACTTGTTTGAAAATATTGAAGTTAAAAGGATTGAATTGCTTCATGTTTCATGATTATTATGTTCTTTATAAAATTGCATTGTTTTTTGCTGGTAAACTTTGAAATGAAATGAAGATTTCATTAATTAACCTTACAAAAATATAACAAATAATATGCTTTTGTGAGGTGACTGTTCTTAAATGAACATTCTACACAATATAAAATCATTGTAATTGTTAAATTATTAATAATGATATTAATGGGATTTATGTATATAGATATAAAGAAATAGTGTTAACCTGTTGAGATAGAGGCAAAGCTATTAGTGAGTGTACTCATTATGAGGCATTGATCAATGTGATAGTAATAATTGCACCGATTATGATGTACTATTGATTGCATACAGATTCCACACCATTCATTTTAGCATAAAATAACAATGTTTCTCCACCATTACTCCATTATGACCATGTCAATATTTGTCTAACTACACATTACCATTCATGCGTTCCTGACCCCACAAAACTTCCACAAGCATGGCATTATGGGTAGAGCAGTGCCTGATGGGAAGTGCTGCCATTCTTGCCTCAACTCATGCCGCTTGATGTTATGTAATGCGGCATCAATTATTGTGGATTTATCTTCCTAATATTTGGAAACAGAGTCTCTGATCTTGATTGATTACCGATGATCCTAAGTATCCAGAGTTTCAGCATTCAGAGTGTCAGCATTCAGAGTGTCAGCATCCAGAGTGTCAGCATCCAGAATGCCAGCATCCAGAGTGCCAGCATCCAGAGTGCCAGCATCCAGAGTGCCAGCATCCAGAGTGCCAGCATCCAGAGTGTCAGCATCCAGAGTGCCAGCATCCAGAGTGCCAGCATCCAGAGTGCCAGCATCCAGAGTGCCAGCATCCAGAGTGCCAGCATTCAGAGTGCCAGCATCCAGAGTGCCAGCATTCAGAGTGCCAGCATCCAGAGTGCCAGCATTCAGAGTGCCAGCATCCAGAGTGCCAGCATTCAGAGTGCCAGCATCCAGAGTGCCAGCATGCAGAGTGCCAGCATCCAGAGTGCCAGCATCCAGAGTGCCAGCATCCAGAGTGCCAGCATGCAGAATGCCAGCATGCAGAAAGTTCCAGGATGGAAAGTTCCAGGATTGAAATGTTTGGCATGCTTAGCACCTATTAATACAAACACATTTGTATGAAAATTGCTGATTTTCTGTAATGTAATATTGATTGCACACAGATTCAAACTACAGCTGACCTTTGTGGTGCTGCATTTATTCAACTGCTGAGTTGTTCATAATTTTCAAGATATATTGTTTTGCCGGCAGTAATGCTAATTAGATAGATTGATAAATATTAATCTGGCAACTCAAATTTGGTAGATATTTGGTACTTCTTGGAGTTCTACTGATGGTCACATTTTAGACCATTTATTATTATCATATTTGGTTATCATCTCTATCACTGCTGCTAGTCTGGTGGGGACCAGGTGTTTCAGAACAAAGGCTTTAAGGATTGTTGGTTATAATTCAACTGCTGATGATTGGTGGTTTGAGGTAAAAAGTCTTTGTACAAAAAATGAGAGTGTTGTAACTTGGCCTACCTGTTTCCCCTGAGAGACATCCCCGTAGAAGTACCCCCCTCTCTCTCTCTCCCCCCCCCCCCCCCACTCTCTCTCTCTCTCTCTCTGTCTCTCACTCTCCCACCATCCCAACACCTGCCTGCCATGCATTCAACCAGTAGCAGAGCACCATGAACATTAATCACGGAAACCCCTACTGCAACATGCCATATTCAGCAGTGTTCCATTAGCTGGTCCCATTCTGAAACTAGTACATGATCTCAGGCCTCGAAAGCCTTGAGATTCATTGAAAATGCAGGAGATCGGTTCTCAAACATTGCTTCTCTTTATACATATGAGAGCAAGTTGAATATTTCCATTGAGAGCATGCACCTGTATTGATAGGTTATGCATAAGATACAGGGGGTTACCCTGAGCAACACCCGCCCCTGCCCCGTGTGGTATGGCGGAGGCCATTGATTTTCGCCCCATCTAACATGCAGACATTTAGCGGAGAAGGCAGAGCCTGGTAATTGCTATGATGAAGTATTGGCGCCCTCTGTGTCAATACTGTCACACATATCATACTCAAGCATTCATCGGAGTTCCCAGAATGGCTTCACATGCTCATATGCTATTGAGTAGGGCACACAAAAAAAATGTTTCTCACTTCTATTTACGGTTTAGTGTCTTTGTGGAACAGGATTTTTTTTACCATATGGCATAGTTATCTCTCAGTTTATCTCCTCGTTTGTGGTCAGTGCTGGTTAATAATAAGAGAACTTGTGAATCTGATTTGAAAATAAACCTGATGATGATCTGCTCTTGCTGAAGTGATTTAGATAGACAGTGTATTTTTGATAAGAAATGTTGTTTCATTTTCTTGGTACAGAAACATATTCCTCCAGAATTTCACTGTACCTACCTTAAGAAGAACATACAGGGAAAACAAACCGAGATAGGTGGTCAGTGATAATGGCGATGTGCCCAGGACTTAACACTCAGCACTTCCTTCTCCCTGTCCCAGTGATTGCCTTCATACATAGTACAGGGCAGAATGGAGAGTGTCTGGTGGCAGATCATGGTGATAAGTAGACCACTCTATATATCTATTACGCCAACAGAAATGAATGTATTTGTAGGAGTGATTAATGATTATATATGGAAATGAATATGTGTAGGAATGATTATATATAGGAGTGATTATATGTAGGAGTGAGGATATTTAGGAGTGATTATATATAGGAGTGATTATATGTAGTAGTGATTATATAGGAGTGATTTTTGTAGGAGTGATCATATGTACACTTAAACATCCTAATCTTCTGTCATAACCCTAATATTAAAATGTTTACTATTTTTTTTAATCACAGCCATTTAAAAGCCAAGACATTAGTTGGAGCCTTTTCCTAATGACATCACACGTCATCAGTTAAATGTCTAAATAATGTTGGCAAAATGAGCCAATTGAGATTGTTGGGACACGGATCAATAGCTGTCAAGATGTCTGACGGTAAATGGTCATGCATGATGGGATAGGCTGACATCTACTGGCATCTACCAGCATCTGCCTGTCTCCTGCCATCACTTGTATCCTCACATGCCTGTAACATCATCCAGACAGCCCTCACCAAGTAAGAAACTTGACAACATTAAGTGGTACTTAAATCAGCCCTCTGGTCAACAAGTGTCACTCATACCTTATGACAGAAGTATAATTCTCATTACGTGATCAAGCATTCAACACTAATCTCCTGTCTTTCCATAAACATCATAGATATTCATAGTGAGTTTATTTTGAGCACTATGGCCTCATCATCAGCATTGGAACCAGATAGGACAAATACAATAAAATTGATTATTCTATTGCAATAAAACAGTGATAAAACAATCTGGTTTTTTTTTTCAATATGAAACACAATTAGAGCCCAGCTAGCAGCAGACACAATTATGCCAGGATCCCACAGAATGGCGCAGTAATTAAATTGAGGGTGTATAAATTTTCAAAAAGCCATTAAAGGGATAAATCAAACTGGAAACCATCTGTGAACTGCATCTATTTCAAACCTTTTCATAATTTCACATCTGTTGCTCTTGTTTTAGAGCAAGTCATAAATAAACTCATACTGATATTTATTCTTTTTACTATTTTGCCATTGGACAGTTAAATTGTGTTTATATTTAGATATGTTTTTATCTGTTCTCACTCAACCATATTCATGGCTGTTTTTTATTGACATGATATTCATATATTTGTTAAGAAATCTCTTGAATGAAAAATTGAGCTAAAAGAATGCCTAATGAGGAAACACATGATGTAGCATATTTGTCAGTCTGGATGAGATGTTGGGAGAGTCGGTTGTTATTGATTGGGGCACCTGACCATAAGCTTGTGTGGACGCTGCGCGTGTCACTCATGTGCTGCATTTAGCATTTTCATGCATTGACAAGCAGCGTTCAAGCAGAAATATCGATAGATTTCTGGCCCAAATCCCTGTTCTGAAAAACATGGCATGCGGAAAACTGCAGAAGTGTTGTCACCACAATTGTGAAACACAGAGACGCATTGTTTTAGTCTTGCACTGAATCTATAGACAAAATATTTATTTATGATGAGATTTGAACATGAAATTAGAAACTATGTACCTCTTTTGTGAACAGAGTGGAAGTTATTAATGATAAGTAGTGGTTTTTTGGAGCAGCGATTAAAAATAATTACTTGTTCGAAAGATTCCAGGCTGAGATTTTTTATGTCATTAGCATGATTACAGCCAAAGTAAAGTGCTAATGATGTCTTACTATGTACTTTATTGCTCCTAAATCCATTAATGTTTAAAGAAAAATATTGTTGGCTACTGTTAAAGTAGGGCTTGTAAAGGATGGGTGCATTTCTGCTCACCTTAAAGTGTGAATAGTAATTAAGAGAGTTTAAAGAAAAGAAAAACACTGTGGAGAGCATTTATGTTTTGCTTATTTAAATGTGTGAAAACGTATATTTATCAGAAGGTTCAAAAGCACAGACCAAATTTCCATCACTGAAACAAATTAGAATATGCTGATTAAACATAATATTTACACATTATATTCCCATTGCATACAAGATATTGAAATTCATAGAAAATTCATAGAAAATACTTGTAAAAATAAAACACAGCTATTTTATATTTGGCTTGATACATCACACAATTTAATGGTGCATGTCAAGAAGGTGCTGATGGGTGAAATGTGGTGCTGAAATTCTTGTAGCAGTTTTTTACATTACAATTTTGGGATTACATGAAGAGTGGTGATTGATGGATATTGATAAATATTGCCTGTATTCCATTATGTGAGAGGATGAAACCTGTTTACAGACTCAAAAGTATATAAATGCCTACATTTCTAAATATAAATGCAGAGAGGACCTTTTTATTAAAGCTCTTATGCAGCGATGTAGCTTTGAATTTTTAAATAAAGAAGCATGTCTTTGATGTAAAATTAATGCTTCTTCTCTTTTGTCGTTCTTGACACTCTTTGAACTCTAAGTTTTAAACATTGAATTCAGCTCCATCAAGAGTTCATTATGAAATTCATTATGCAATATATATTAAGCTTTATATCTATATAAAGATAATAATATCATGTGTTCTGGATTCAGTTATTTGGAAGAAATGAGCATTTATTTTTTTAAGGAGATCTTGTCAGCTCACGGTATTTAAAGGATGCCAATGTATGTTGGCAAAGCCTTTCACTACATCATGGAGAGCATTACTTTGCATGAGCCGCCACTGACAAGTGCCGGTTTTGATCTCCCTGGTGCTTTCTGACTTTTCTGACTTTTCCTATGTTAGCTAAATTGGCAGTTGCATGGATCCGTGCATGGTTTGTTTGGGTTCACATCAAGAATGTCAGAATTAACTTAATGCACTGCATTATCATGCAATAAGATGATTCCGTCCCTGATGATCTGGATACCAACTCAAGCAGTTTGCTTCTGTAAGGGGTTTACCTAGGCAAAGTTAAGTGTGCATATTGCCATCTCCATGGCCTAATTATTCAAAGTGGTGCATATTAAGAAACAAGAATTGTCACATGAGAATCATCAAAATTAAAGTAATGACAGTAATTAAAAACTTAACTGCTATCTGGGAAAGAACTGTAGTGTTGTATATGAAAATGCCTTTCTCATTGAGATAAGATGCGTCAATAACCTCAATAAAAAAATCCAGTAAAATTGTTTTAAATAATGCAAAATGTGATACAAAAAAGAATTACATAGTGTCAAACAAAACAGTACACCTTAATTCCATGCAAAAAGCAACCAGAAAAACCATAAAAATTTGGTGACTCGTGTCAAAAAGCATGCAAATTGACTTTCTCAAAGCTACTTATGAAAGTACCAGACACAAAAAGGTGTCTTATGTAATCTCAAGGTACACATGGGACACAGTCAAAGAGGCCTGTAATTGTCACTCGACACATTGTTTTTCACACAAGGAAGGTCTCCTATTATGTACAGTTTCAAAAGCAGAAAAATAATTGTTGAAAAAAATGCACTAACATTTTCTAAATCCAATATAATCTTTGGTATTCCTAAAAATAAATGAGGGGAAAACTTTCTTTCCATAATAGCTTTAAAACTTAACACAACAGAAGAGAAAAGATAATATTTATGGAATGTTCTCCAGAACGTAATCCAAATTCTCATCAAAGGGAACTAATATATTGTCACAGAGGCTGTGTAACCAGAATGTAAGTAGAAGTCATAAGGAAGAGCTAAATTGGCAGACAATAAAGTGTATCTTGTGATCAGTAATTTTGAGCCTGATAGATGACTGAGTGTATGAGCATGATGAAGACTGGAAGGTAGGAAATGCTGAGAGATTATCTTGCCACTCATTGGCTGTACATGGTGATCATGCAATGCTGTCATTCTGTCCCAACTTTCCCCTCATCAAGACAAGCCATATTTAGCAGTGCCCCCTAGTGGCTGCACCTGATAAAGATTCTTCATGCGATCAACTTAGAAAATATTCAGGAAATTAGTATATAACGTTCCATGTTTTATGCAGTAAAAGGCAGAGCAGACTGTAATAAGATGGCAATGGAATTTTAGTTTCTTATAGGTACAATTTTAAAGAGTTCAATAAAAGAGGTGTTTAAATAACGGTATACCTGTATCTGAGGAGCATACATTTCCAATAATTCTCATTAAGTTGATTCTTTATGAATGATAGAGCACATTTCAATTATATAAATTACACAATGAAAGTTTACATTCAGATATATAACACCTGTATGAAATTGTTGGGTGCAATGCATGAGAGACTTTGATTTGTGCAGACTTTGTAGCTAATTGTGGCAGGTAGCCTCATTGCCATTAATCCCTGGCCTGACCCGGGATTCAGATGCCATGGTGGGTGACACTTACCCTGAAACCATATCCAAGCCTGGCTGGCGTGGGACATCTCGGTGACACCATCACCCACACATGCTGTCATCTGCAAAGCTTTCACCGCCAATTTGCTGCGAGCTTTTGAGGAGAGATTTGTGATGGAGCCTTGCATGGTTAGTCATAGTTACAGGCCCAGTTGTCAACTTATCCGCCGCAATCTCTCATTTCATTAGACAGTAATTTCTGTCGGGCACAACATTTGCCAACCTGATATCATTAACATGATTATTTTGACTAGACATACGATCTTTGAGGGAGAAAGTGATCTGTTAGGTCGCGATCACTAAACATCAACTTCTGGCAAACTTTAACAAGTAATAACATACAGAGTTTAAATCTTTTTTTCAGTCCAGAACTACAGCATGATTTCTTATCCTATTTCAGGTTGTGATAATTGAGATGAAATCTTTCTTTTATACATAAAAATTCAAATTGTGCCAATGTAGATAAATAAAGCAAACAGCCCAGCATGTAGAGGTCAGTATATTAATTGACATTCGGGTCACAAAGCTTAGAGACTGTTGGCCAATGGAGACACAATTACTGGGAATCTTTGTCTGCTAGTGTCACTGCCCATCACAACTAACACTACAGTCTGTGATTAAACAAGATCACAGCTTGTCCTTACCAACCCTGAATTCCCAATGCAGTGGGGCTACATATGCTTGCAGCTGAATCCTGCCGACTGTATTCTTTGTGTATCCCCAGTACGTTGTGATTGGATGTGATCAACACTGGTGACTGCAGATGCTGCATTCCCTGTATGTTAAATACACTTCACTGGAGCTTGTCCGAACAATTGTACATTCCCACTGTGCTGGGGTTTGATATGATTATAGATAGTTCTTTGAAATTACCAACCTGAATGTTGGGGAAAGAAACAATTACAGCTGGTCCTGATAAACAAGATTGCCACTGTGTATGTTACTTGAAAACACAATTATAGCTACCGGTAATCCTTCCGAAATATTCTCTGATCTTATAGAGGTATACAAATATAAAAGTAACCTCTGTAAAGTGCTGATTCCAGACAATGTTTACTTGATAGTAACTGGCTGGGATTTGAACCAGGAATCTCTGGTTTCAAGGCAATGCTTAACCAATTGAGCTATTTTAATAAGCGGTGACATATCATAGTAGTAGTTACAAAAAATATTTATAAAAAATTTGACTTTCTCACCTACAGCAAAACAGGCACACAGAAAATGCAACAGAACCCTGTTTATGTTAGGGAAACTATGACAAAATGAGGTGACTCTTTCTGATCATTGACCCTGCAGCTGGTCCAGTGTCTGTCTGGCAGGGGGTAGTCAGGAGATCACAGGAAGTGATTGTGCCCCAAAAAGCCACTTCCTGTGACATGAAGGGCCCATCTGAGAACAATGTATACACTGCCTGGTATATGGAAAACTTTTGGATCCTTCTTTTTGTGGGATTTAAATAATGCATGGCGCGCTAGTCATGGTAGGCTAGGGTAATTGTGTTGCACAAGATTACACTCGAAGACCACTGCAATATTCAGTGTGACATAGTGCCATATATCAAATAAAATGGTACTAAGAACTGAACAGTACATGTAGAAGCTCCCAACAGAGCCTTCTGTTTCACATTCTTTCCGATCTTGTCCAAATTGGTATCATGGCCAGGTATTAGTTATGAGGGCCCTGTCAATTAATAATCCCCATTTTTATCTAGATTCACTGCTAAATGTTGATATTAGTTGCAGATTCATGTGCTGTTTGAAGTTGAAGCTCCTTATTGATTTCAGATTGACCATTTTCAAGTTCTATTCATAAACCAGATTGTTATGAATAGTATCATGATATAAAACTACCTTGGTGAAGATATTAAATCTATAATGAGATTCAGCAGTTACCAGTCACCTGTATATAAGACTGTATAGAGTGCTGACATGCCTGGATATGTATAGATGATGGCTGTGTGCAATGATACGGTGCTGTTTTGGTTTGTTGATTCCGGCTTTCAAGGGAGGCATGCAGGCGGAGGTATTGCGACATAAGGGACTTTGAGGTTGCAATGTTTACTTGTCCTGTATATTGAACACACTGTTAGAGACTCACCACAATCTCGCCCAATAGCCCTCCTCACCTCCAAGCCTATATATTTCTCTCTTTGCTTCTCATAGTTATATGGCATTTCTTTACCACGCAATCATCCCAAAACAAATTTTGAAATCTTTGGTATTGGTGAGACATAAAATGAGTTTCTCGACTTCATATTTGTGTTTATATATATGTACATTTGACATTTTGTCGGGAGATTGTTTATGGGTATGCTGTACAAATAGTCGGGTAAGTCTGCTTTTGTAAATTGGAAAAGTTTCAAGAACAAATCTTTGGAGAAATATATGTGGGATTGATTCTAATTATAAAAGCACTTTCAGCCAAGAGAGAAGGGCTTAAGACAATGTTGGAAGATTTTTTTATGGAGGACACTCCAGAATTAAAAGGTTTCCAATCAATTCCATTTAATTAAACCTTCTATTTTCCAGAACTAATATATGTATGTACATGTATATACATAAAATGATATACCCATGTAGGTAAAATAATGCTTTTCTGGTTATTTAAAGGATATATTTTCAGAGAACTAATTTTGGCAGATAGTTTTTGTAGAGCTGTGTCCTTGGGATGTAGGTGTCAAGCAGGGTCTTGTGTAGTGACCTTTTATGGAGGTGTAGGCTGTAATTTGGCTTGTACTGTCCTTGCCTCCTCCATAGTGGACCCAATTGTGCCCCAAACACATGTGTCCAGCCCATCAATGAACAAGAATGATTCAAACCTTATAATGGGGGAACCAGTGTTAGAGCCAATTTGACCTCTGGTGTGGTCACTTAATCTAGAAATACAATGTGGTATTTTAATTTGAAAATGTATCGAACGAGACTTTTCAATATAGCATTGTATGGAAGGTGTTATCTCAAGGTTGAAGTGACATTTGGTTTGGTAAGAGTCATGTCTCAAATGCAAGGGGGAGTGTGCTGGGACAGGTTCTGCTCAGTCTGGACAGGTTCTACTCCAGACATTCAAAGGGAATTTGTCCAATTAAAGTGTGAATAGCAAGAACACAACTTTACTGTGAGAACTCCAGTTGTGAAATTATCCCCTACAACTACCTCCAGAAATCTATGAGATTTGCCTAAATGAGCCCATGTTGAGCTTCACTGACTGGATTAGGGGAAGGGTTTCTGGAGGTGTACAGATGGGTTAGGGGTATGATTAAGGTTCGCCACTAATCGGACAGTGCCAAACATCTGTTTGGTGAGATATGCTGCCACCAGAGGGGGTCAGAGTATGTCTGTTCCAACTGATTTTACAGAGTGACATTCATTTGGAAGAAGGTCCCTATAGCCTTATTCTGATGTAGGAACATTAAACTTTAAGAAACTGAACTGTTTCATAATAATAACCAGATGAGGTTCCTCAAGGTGATTACATCACTATGTTAAGCTTGCTGTCCCGGGCCAAATCCAAGACCAATATAAACATATATATTATCATCCTACTCAATTTCTACTTGGGGTCAAAAAAACTATTTATAGAACCAGATCACGGTTGTGGTTTGTGATACATGAAGGCCCAAAGTTGAGGAACATGAGCATATGAAAGGAGCAAAGGAAATGTGTCTATTACATTTGTGGTCAGGGTACAAGGCCAGTATTGACTGGGCGCCATCAAGCGACACAGACCAGTCTAAACTCGGAAGTCAGGGTCTACCAGATCAATGCAAGCTCGGAAATTATGCCTGCATGCTCATGCTCTGGAGATGTTTGGAATTTCTGGCATAGTCTTTTAAATAGACTTGATTTTTGTCACCTTATGAAAAGTGAGTCATGCAAGAATCTTGAGTCATGCAAGATAATTCCATTCATCTCAGTAGGGATGTTAGATGATGGGAGATATTCTGTTGCACATGACATTCTGAGGATACTCTTAGTAACAACAAACTATAGATATAATTTAAATAATTTAAAGCGTGAATACTGAGTATAAAAAAACATTTGAATGAAATGCTGCAATAGATCTAAGATAAAAGCAATAATGTTTTGGTTGTCGATCATCTATTTAGCTTGATGTATATGTAAGATTGGTTGCTGCTGTGGTTTGTGTAATTAGTGTGTAGCAGTTGGGTGTAGGATAATGAAGAGAGCCTGGCATCAGCATGCTGGAGCTCATATACTGGGTCAAGACAATTCACTTAGCTACGTGGTCTGCCCCAGCAATTTCTCTCCGGAACACATTGCCTTATTCTCATATTCTCTCCAAATATATCAGTTGGAGGGAAAAAAACAAGAGAGAAGAAAATAACGAATGACCTAATTAAGAGAAAGTGAGAGAAAGTGTCTTCCCAGAGAAGGATATTAATTAATGATCCAGAGCAAAATGGGTCATGTTTGAGTCTCATTAAGAATGTGACAAATTAGAAGCAAAATGATAGATCGTGTGGTCTTCTTTGTTTGATGTAGATGTAGTTTCATCAATGTTTTGTGGCAGACATCGTTCAACAGATTATTAGGGAAGAGTGGGCAACACCTTATTATTAACATCGGTAGTTCTCAAATGAAATACTGTAATAATGATATTGGTAATTAAGGTAAAATTTATATTAATTTTCTTGCTGCAAATTACCAAGTTACATTATTAGTTTGTCATTTGCTAATTAAAATTATTAACAAAAATACCAGAAAATCTATTGGTACAAATATTCTTGGTTGTCAACAAGGCCATTTAGTTATTAGGATTTGATTGGAAACAGCAGATTTGAAGATTTCCTCTGCCTTTGACTTTTGTCCTATTACTAGACCTCAGTTAAGGAAGTTTACAGTAGAAGATTTCCTCTGCCTCTGACTTTTGTCGTAATACTAGACCTCAGTTAAGGAAGTTTACAGTAGAAGATTTCCTCTGCCTCTGACTTTTGTCGTAATACTAGACCTAAGTTAAGGAAGTTTACAGTAGAAGATTTCCTCTGCCTCTGACTTTTGTTGTAATACTAGACCTAAGTTAAGGAAGTTTACAGTAGAAGATTTCCTCTGCCTCTGACTTTTGTCACAATACTAGACCTCAATTAAGGAAGTTTACAGTAGAAGATTTCCTCTGCCTTTGACTTTTGTCGTAATACTAGACCTAAGTTAAGGAAGTTTACAGTAGAAGATTTCCTCTGCCTTTGACTTTTGTCGTAATACTAGACCTAAGTTAAGGAAGTTTACAGTAGAAGATTTCCTCTGCCTCTGACTTTTGTCGTAATACTAGACCTAAGTTAAGGAAGTTTACAGTAGAAGATTTCCTCTGCCTCTGACTTTTGTCGTAATACTAGACCTAAGTTAAGGAAGTTTACAGTAGAAGATTTCCTCTGCCTCTGACTTTTGTCGTAATACTAGACCTAAGTTAAGGAAGTTTACAGTAGAAGATTTCCTCTGCCTCTGACTTTTGTCGTAATACTAGACCTAAGTTAAGGAAGTTTACAGTAGAAGATTTCCTCTGCCTCTGACTTTTGTCGTAATACTAGACCTAAGTTAAGGAAGTTTACAGTAGAAGATTTCCTCTGCCTCTGACTTTTGTCGTAATACTAGACCTAAGTTAAGGAAGTTTACAGTAGAAGATTTCCTCTGCCTCTGACTTTTGTCGTAATACTAGACCTAAGTTAAGGAAGTTTACAGTAGAAGATTTCCTCTGCCTCTGACTTTTGTCGTAATACTAGACCTAAGTTAAGGAAGTTTACAGTAGAAGATTTCCTCTGCCTCTGACTTTTGTCGTAATACTAGACCTAAGTTAAGGAAGTTTACAGTAGAAGATTTCCTCTGCCTCTGACTTTTGTCGTAATACTAGACCTCAGTTAAGGAAGTTTACAGTAGAAGATTTCCTCTGCCTCTGACTTTTGTCGTAATACTAGACCTCAGTTAAGGAAGTTTACAGTAGAAGATTTCCTCTGCCTCTGACTTTTGTCGTAATACTAGACCTAAGTTAAGGAAGTTTACAGTAGAAGATTTCCTCTGCCTCTGACTTTTGTCGTAATACTAGACCTAAGTTAAGGAAGTTTACAGTAGAAGATTTCCTCTGCCTCTGACTTTTGTCGTAATACTAGACCTCAGTTAAGGAAGTTTACAGTAGAAGATTTCCTCTGCCTCTGACTTTTGTCGTAATACTAGACCTCAGTTAAGGAAGTTTACAGTAGAAGATTTCCTCTGCCTCTGACTTTTGTCGTAATACTAGACCTCAGTTAAGGAAGTCGCGTTTCAGACAAGTTAACACATACTCAAAATCTTTGATATTAAGGTGGGTGATTTGTAAATGATATGTTGTTTTCAAAACATTAATTAGAGACCAGTTTTGCATTGAAAAAAAACTCTTTCTTAATCATGTGGGCTGCAAACTTGTGAATACCTATATTGATATACAGACTAAAATCCTGGCTCTCAGCAGGAGTAGACAGAGTGATTTCTGACACATGATTAAACGTTGTTTGTTCTTTAATGTTGCAAAGGTTCAATTGATCTCATAATTGCTCATATTAACCTGCTAATAATTTTCACACCAAGTGTGTGGATAAAAAATGAATTATTGCCAACTATTGGCTTATCAGTATGCAAATATGCAAAGTGGTGTGTCAACAAAATGATGTCCCATGTGAACTCGGTGATTTTTAGCTGCAGGCTTAGATGATTAACAATTACTGCGTCAGTTGCCTGTAACCTTTGTGGTCATCTTCTGACAAGCTTAATATAATGAAGGAAAAAAGGTAGTCTGTAAAATAAGGATCCAGGTTCTGAGTTTTTTTGGAGGAAAATAAGGAAGATGTCTGAAACAGAATCATCAGGATAAAAGTAGATGAGTGGATTATAGATTACAGAAGAGTGCTTACATTGCACTGTCTTGCTTTACCCTACACACTTAATGCCACTATTTGGATGAAAAAGGTGAATAGAGCTGATATTTTTATTAAGCTCTTTGACCTTTTATATATGCTCAATTTAATCCTACTAAATGGCTGTTTTGTGATTCCATTTGTCACATTATTCAGCTACTTTTCACCCAAATAGATATATTTTAATGCTCTTTAAAAAGATTTTCTTCCTTCCAATGCTTTGAAGTAAAAATACACAACTTACATGAATTATAAGATATGACCTCCTGGAAATATAAATGTTGGCCGGTGATGGTATTTACTGACTTTTGCCCTCTCCCTGTGGAAACTGCATTTCTCTTTTTGCAATGTACCTGCTCCCGCTAATGCTTCCTGTCAGGTCGAAGGTCACAACAGGGGCCACATAAAACATGGCGTAATCATGCTGACCTGACAGCCCCTGAACTGTTTATGGTAGCTGCATAATGTGACCAGCTACATTCTGCACAGCTGTGGTCGTGAACAAAATGCTACATTAGCCTGATTGCCTCACCTTACTAATTCACGCATTTGCAGGGAGGTTACACTGAAGAATTTTCCTTATCCATAGATTCATGAAGCTTTTCTATGCATCATTCCAAACCTTATAATATTCAAATATCTTTTATATGCACAGAACCGTTATATTTTATTTTTATATTTAAATCTTCATCTACGTTTTACATGAGTGAATTTTTGCTTGCATTTGTTTTGTCTTCGAGGCTAAATGCTTGAGGTTAAAATTACAACTGAGGCTGCACGTCTGTGGAGTATACAATGTACATGTATTAAAGATTGAAATGGTGAAAAGCAAATTGTAGTATGTTAGCAGTTATGCCAAGTAACAGATATTTGTAGGTTTGGCTTGGGAAATTTTGTAAAACATTTGAGATAAGTGCATGACTTTTTTCATTTTATTTGGGTTTCCTGTCATATTGGTTTGAAAATCCTGTGTGAGCTTAATTTTTTTTTTAAATCAACACGTTTGAATAGAATAAAATTTTAGTTCCATCGTTGACATTCTATGAAAAAATTCAAGGCAGACAGGACAAAATTAATAAAATAAGGATTGGACACCCCTGATTGGATTCATATCATAAGAAAGGTCACACATCTTAGGCAAAGTGCAATGTGTCTTATGGATGGCAAAATATGGGGTGAAAATTTGTACCCAAAATGTGTGATGAGGTATTAAGTGGGCTATCTGGATTTAAGAGTTACCTCTTTGATCTGGATGCTGATGATTGATACTGCAAACTTTCTGGACTGAGATGTTATTATCACAGATGTAAATTTTCTCTAAGCATATCTGGTAGTGGTGTTTTCAATATTTTATTTACAATGTTCAGTCTGTGGGTAATTTTTGCTATAAGTAACTTCCTGCTTCTTTACTTTTTATACAAGACATATTTTATATTCATGTATTGTGTTTCATGATAAAATTGTCAGGAGTGTCTGAGTTTAGTTGCTGCCATGATATAAGTTAAATATTTTGTTTCATTATTGAAAAGACCTTTCACTTATTCTAAACTATAGTTATTCTCTTTTGTATTTAATATGAAAGTGCATTCTTAATAATGACTTATAACAATAGTATTATATTATGATGAATAAAAACCCATCATACATACAAATCTAGTTACTAAAGAAATTGTATAAAAGACCAAATTTATTAATTTATTCAGTTTTTTTAGGGAGAGGAATGGATATGTTTTCCCTATATAATGATTTACGAATATATTCTAATGAAACCAGGCCAAAAAATAAAGCCATATTTTGGACTTAGAAATAGCCAAAAGGAAATGTCAAAACTCATAAGGAAAAGAAATAAGCAGAAGTATAATTTTGTTCCAATTTGAACATATGATCTGGAAATCTCTTCAAAAAATCATTTCCCCGTCACTTGATTTCCTGTGTGTGTTTACATTGTATATTCTATATATATTTAAATTTGGTTTCTATTTTTAGATTTTGTTTTGTTATTAACTATGACCTTTTCAGCTTATCCGAGACATGAAGCTGTTTATTATATGGCAAAGCAAGCAGATAGTTTAATGTGTATTTAAGCAGTGGCACTGCCTGCATACCGTATATTTTCTTGTGAATAATTGATAGTCTATCTGATACTTGGGGGATGGTGCCAGTGTTTATTGTGGAAGGTGTTGCGCATAAATAGAACATATGACAGCGGCTCAACAATGCCTTCCATACTACCTTATATACATAACAAACTCTATGTCAGCTTCTAAAATGTGGCTGAAAGTATAATTATATACTTTCGCTCACACATGCATTGTCACGGTGTAGATTCAATGTGATTCTGTAAAACATACAGCATGTATATTATCGCCATTATGTGCAGACTTCATTGATAATGAGTGTTGACATTCACTGAGTCACCATACAATTAGCTAACATATAAATATTTTTTTTTTTAAGTTTGACATACACAAAGGATGTTGTCTTGGAAAAGCAGTCTGTGGTAAGGATGTGAAAGTTCACCATTTTGCATGATTTAAAGAAGGAACCATTCATGAGAGGTGAACTCCTGTGCTCACTATCATAAATGCCAGCCAAAGAATTAGTAAATTGACTAAAAGTCTACAGATTTAACCAAAAGGATGAGTATTTATGATCATGTTATGGATTCCTTGGACCGTAATAAATTTACCAGTTTACATATTAGATAGATATAAATTTAGATAGATATAAATACTTGAATAAAGAGAATATATGATCTTAAAATGTTGATGAGTTATACAGACAAAAATAAAAAAGATAAAAAGGTGAGGTTTGCTATGAATCCTGGTTCTCAGTAGAAGAGTACTTTGTCAAAGCTTCGTGTCCTATTTCTCCAAGGTGATATATTGTGGTGGTCCGCCACTTAGTCGATGATGCTGCACTTGATGTCAGTTGATTTTCTCGGATTATTCCAATAATAAAATTGTAGTTCCCTTGAAACATAGCAACATCAACCATTGGAATGGCAATCACACAGATGATACACAAACATCAGTGTTCACTCTTCATAGGGGATCATTTGGGATCTCCTAGAGAAGATTGAGAGTCCATGTTAGACTTATTTATTTCAGTGAAGTGAGAAATAGTGCACGGGTAATGGGAAGCTGGAGTGATCTAAAGTGAAGGATTCATCTCTGACAGTCTGTCCCATAATGGCCACCAAATAATCTCGAACCCTGGGTCACATAATCTCAAAACCGACTCACTTGTGACCAGTAATGATGGTTTTCAGGAAATTTGTGTACGGATGCATCAAGCCCTGGTACGGCGTCCGTGCTCCCACAGTTTCCTGACATGGCTATTTCTACTGAAGGATAGGAAAGAGACGCAGATTGCTCGCAATTTGTGACTCCATTATCCCTAATGTGGACCCCCCAACGCATCAGGTTTGACTCTTGTGACTCTTGAAGCATTTATGTACGGAAAAATGGCAAGTACTTCACAGTGGTCAGTTCTGTCAGGACTGCAGGAGGATGGAGGCATTTTGCAGAAATTATTAAATTTCTGGAAGTGTCACATGTCAAAGGAAGGCAAAGGAAGTGACCATATTATATTGACTACACATGGCACCAACTCTGACTGTTTTGGACAGCATATATCAAAGCAGCACATTTTATCATTTAAGTACAATAAATGCTTTTATCATCTTTATCATCAAAGCATCATACAAATCTGTAATGATTTAACAGTAAATGTATCTGACATAAATGACATTAAGCATGAATTTATAAATGTCAAGAGCAGAGACCTGCTGACCACTGTAAGCCAGCAGGTATTAAGCAGATGCCTCCTATATCCTCACTATAATTTCTACACTGCCTCTTTACTTAGTCCATTAATGCCCCTCGTTGGGTGACACCTGATTTCAGCACATGAAGAATCTTTCTGGCAGCAACTGTTGCTAAAGCTGCCATTATGACAGAGTTAAACCCACAGCCAAGTGAGAATAGCCTGATAATGCATTTAATAAGTACCTCTTGGGTTTGAAATGGCAAGATTAATATCACAAATAATGAGCTTTATTCATGGCATATAATTGGGCGCTTAGCTCGTGGACACGTACCTACCATTTTCCCATGAGAGACTCATTAAAAGCAACATAAGCGCCAAGCCGCGACCTCCGGCAAGACACGAGAAGTGCGAGATCAGGATAAATACGTTTAAGAAAGTTGTTTTCACAGCTCAAATATATCTTGTCACTGACGAGATGTTGTATGCCCAAATTGACTCCTGCACGAAAAGGACATGAAGACATCAGTATTTATAAATGTTTTACTTCTTTCAGGAGAGTACAGTTATATTGAGAGGCTTATCTGAAGTTAAGTAAATACTGTGGCCTTTATTATCTTATTCTAATGTTGTAATCCTATTTTAGGACGCAGGCATCGATCATTGCCTTGAGTTTACCTGCCAGAGCAAGAAGAATGTCTTTGAATATATTTACATAACAAAGTTGTCTTTAAAGGCTGTTTAATGGAGGCTGCGATTGATTTGGATTATTTAATGTTCTGATGGTTTGAGAAATTGTTTGATATGGATTGTAATATCACTTGTAATTTCTGTTTGATTTTTTATGTACCAAGAACACTAGAAGTGTGATCAGATTTTTTTTTCATTCTGTTTCAATCTGAGATATGAATTATGTTGCATCATGCAAACATTGGAATTTATAACATTGAGTTGACCCCTTTTCGTGATTGACCTCCAGGTCAGTGACCATAATTCCCAAGAAGAACACAAATAGCAAAAGCAGACTCCATCTCATCTCCTTCCACCCAAGCTACACAAGTGATCATGTTACATTTGACACAAAACGCATCATAAAAGGTTTTTCCAATCACAAGCCGTGAAGGCATTGGTCGATCAATCAATCTGCCGTTTCTGTGTTTCATCTTGTCACCCCATTGGTTGGGAAGAAGTCTGCAGGCAAATGTGCTGCCTCATGTTTGAGTACACATTATTGTCCATGAAATACTCAATATCATGGTGGCAGAATGTCTATTTCGGCATGTGATCACGTTTCAGAACTCCATCAGCCAGTGTAATGGTTAAGATGTTTTTGGGTGTTTTTTTTATTTCAAAAATGTCTATAATGTTCAGAAAGAAACATCAGGAAGGGTTAGTGCCAAATTGATCATGCAGTTTTGCTGATCGCTAATGAAAATGAAATGAGAGATTCAGGTTGCCAATCTTAAGTGATCAGTGAGCAGAAACTGACAGATTTTTATTGACTGATAAAGAGGAAATTTTTTCACAGGATGTAAAGGTTGAAAGAGTCATCAGGGAGCGCTGAAGCAAGTGTAATGCCAGGAAACATTTGATCATAAACACAGCATCCAAAACATCCGTGATATGCCAAAGACATAATCATGATGCATGCAAAAGCTTATTTTCCATTCACAACCAGTCATTCTTCTAAAGATTAACTTTTTTAAATGTATCATTTTAGTATGATGTACGAAATACTGGGTATGGCATAGCACCAGCAAATTCTATACCAGAGATAAATAAATTTTTGAAGGAGCATGATTTTTAAGCATGCTTTTTTTTAAAAATTGCCGAAAGCATTGGGTCCATGTTCGCAAGAATAGTGGCCAAAAAGAATCAGGCATTGTTGATTGAATTTAGCCAATCCCCAGAGGCAAAATAAAGACCTTAATATCAGGGCCCAAAGATTGGCACAAGTAATATGGGTTACCAAGCTAAGAATATGATAAAGACTTGCCATTGTTGTATAACTGAATGCACATGTGGAGATGGCAAATACCACTGCAGGGTTTTCTCGAACAATTCAGCTACACCATACTATTGTCATTTAGAACCATACATTTATTTGATCATCATGCATGTGGCATTTTTAAATAAAAATTTGGGCTAACCCAACCTTGCCACATTAAAGGCGATACCATTCATACAATTTTGTTTAATTAAGCTTATTTTTTTCAGAATTTGTGGAATACAACATACTTCCAATATTAGCATAATCTGACAGTTCCAAGTTTGTTTGCTTCAGGAATTTGTTAATGATGAGTTTGAAAAATAATCACTTTTGGCCTCCAAAGTCCCCCATATACATATCAAAGAAAGTCCACAAATCTTAATAATGTTGAGAATAATGTTGTTATCACTGTAATAGCTATACATATGTAAATAACATAATGGTTTGTCGTAAGAATATCATTTTGTCTACAAACTGATATCACATATGTATAAATGTTTATTTCTTTTGTCTTTCCAGGTACGTATCTTTAGATTTCTTTGTACCACTTTCATGCCATATTACTCCAGAGCTATGGTATTGAATCTGCTAGTTTCAAGGTAAGCTTCCTTTATATTCAGAAATGGCACATTTCCATATATTTCAAACTTATATACAATGCCATGTAAAAATATTTTCAGTGATATTAATTAATACAAAGATTTTATAGGAAAACTTGAATTAAAACACAGAAAATGGCATCAATTTAGTAATTAGTATTAAATGTTAATTAAAATGGGCTATTATATTAAAAGGAGGTAACAACATATTCAAGTTTTAAGTTTAGTGGCAGAAATTGCATGCTTCTAGTAATATATATACATATGAGACGTTCATGCCAAGGCCTTTTTCTCACCAAGCCTTCATTTCTTTCTTAGCAACTCTGTGTCAATCAAATTGGGGCATGAGGCTCTCAAGTTTCTGGTTCACTGTTGTCACTGCTGTATTATGTAAGACAATAGTGAAGAATGAAAATTGTCTAATTGCATGGGAAAATGCCATAATGTTGGAATGGAGGTCTCAAGAAAAATCCAGCGGATACATTAAAGATCACAGAGTCTTTTCTTCTCTCCAGGGAGATATCTCTGTGGGCTTGAAAACAAAATGAAAGAGGGAAGTTGTTTCTTGGGCCGCAAGTGCACAATTGCTTTGTGCATCACAGGAGATGCTGTGTATCATGGAAAAACATCTCAAAGCATATTGGAGGAAATAAGACTAAAGATTTTTTTTTTTGGTGTCACTATAATTAGGGATCATCTGTGTATAAAATATAAATGTATATGAATATAAACATGAACTGATAGAACCAAGTACTCAGAACTCAGAAACAATTTATTTGATCCTTTTACTAAAGGGAATGGGAGAATACCATTAAAACCAAAAGGTCACTTGAATGAGTGTCATCCAGAAGTCTTAATGGATTCAACAATAGTCAGATTTTATTATTATTAAAGGAGCGGAAGAACAGACAAATACAATTTTTGGCTATATGAACATTAGTTAATATGTTGACTGTCACAAAATGTGTCCCTGGAATATGATGTGATAAAGATTTAACAGATCAACACAAAGGTGGTGTTGACTCAGTGTCCACTCAGTATTTTTCATGTAGAGTTTCAAGATTTAGCTTTGCCAGACACAAGTTGAAAGAAAGCTGGAATTTAGAGATAGCAAAGACATTTCTGAAACAGAATAAGTGGTGTAGTGGACTCGAAGGCCGTGTGTCAGAAGTGCAATTTCTGGCTGAGATAAGGAAGAAAGGGTGCAGGCCGGCCCCCACTTACAGCGCTGATTATCATGCGGTGCCAGTGCCAGCATGATAGGCCACTCCTCACATGTATTAAGTTGGTAACTGTTATTCCTCACTTGCCTTGACAGCCTAAAAAAATATTGCCCACAGTTTTGAATTAGTATTGTTTCCTTGCGAGTAATTAAAAGAATTGAGAGAATTAGTATTGTTTCCTTGAGAGCATAATTTTAAAATTGGACAGATGTATATTTATATTCAGGATTGGATATTCTTGTTGTAGTTAGTAATCAGTTTCATGAGATTTTCATTTGTTATTGTGCAGTTTGCAACGACATAATAAATTTAAATGGCAGCAGATTACAAATAAGATGCGTAGGTTTATTCAGATCCAGACCAAACTGATATAACATTGCAGCCCCATTGGCTGACAAGTACCCAACACAGCCCCTATCTCTCCCTCTCAGGGGCCACACAACTGCCTAATATCATTAAGAAATTGGAACATCTATTGATGTTGCCATAATAGTATCAATGTTACAACATTCTTGGCATTCAGAGGTACAGAATTGATTGAGAACTCCAAGTGGTACTCAGCACTGATGTTGGTCTGTTAAATAGGGTTGGAAATTAAACCGAGATTATTGGTAAAAAAACCCAGCTCTCACTCTTTCTGGTGTGAAGGAAGCCTCATTTAAGCTTCATATCCTGAATGATATGTGTCTTTTTCTCATAAGATAATGTGTCAGATATTAGGTTTAGTGTCTGTTAAATAGTTACTTGAATGATCACATCCGATAAAACTACCGGTAATATGTGTCTTTTTCTTATGTATAAATGATTTCTTCAACCTTTTTCTGTGATTATCTAACTTGACCCTTTCCTGTGTTAATCAGCGTATTTGATTTTTTCTGATAAATGATTTCTTTAACCTTTTTCTGTGAATATCTACATTGACCCTTTCCAGTGACAGTCAACTTCCATCATTTACTGTGAATATTTACGTTGACCCTTTCCTGTGATAGTCAACTTCCATCCTTTACTGTGAATATCAACTTAGACCCTTTCCTGTGATAGTCTACTTCATCCTTTTTCAGTGATTATCTACCTTGACCCTTTCCTGTGCTAATCAGCTTATTTGATTTTTTTCTGGCACAAATTTAAGTTTATCTTTCTCTGGCACAAATTTAACTTTATCTTTCTTTGGATTCTTAATATATCTTGTGCCTTATTTAACAGTTTAGTGTGAAACCCAACCAAAGACAGAATACTAGAGATCAACAATCCAAAATCGCAACTTTAGTTCTTAAGAAGTATATGTCATTATTAACACAGGCATGTGATGTTTGAGGGCACTCAGTGGACATCTATAAGAAGCCAAGGTGGGCACTACCCTATGTGTGAGAGAGATCTTGATAAGTAGTGGTCCTGCAACTGGCCCAGGCCCTGGGGCAGATATGACCATGGTCTGTAAACCCTGCCAGATCTCAGGCCAGCTGTCGTAACTCATGCTCTGTCATACAGGCCTGTATGTGACTCAGGAACAGCTGGGGTTATGCCTCTGCCCCCAAGCCATGTGACCTGCCCCGATGTGCAAATGTGAATAACAGACATGCAAAAAGATTTTTATCAGCATATACAAAATTTTGTCCTGATACAATCACAAAGCACAGATATATTATGTAAAAAATGTGATTTGTGGGTCAACAGAGGCCTGACCATCAACCATCAACACAGAGATTTGTGGGAGATCAATGTCTGTTTCATCAAATCAATGGTCACTTTTTGTTTCTTGAAATCAAAATATTGCTGTACAATATTTTTCCTCATCCAATATCTGGAATAAGATGATATTTGAAAATGGCTTTTCGTAATGGTAGTAGTAATGCACTTTATGACCAATCTATTTCTGTAATGGATGACAGAGTAAAGGATGTCTCATACGAAGGGCCAGAAATTACAATGGTATGGCCTATTGATATTAAGTGACTAAGCTGGTAGATAGAACATGCTGGTTAGCACTTGATAACATAAATTATGGGATTTATCACATTTCAAGTCTGTTTCATTACCATGGGAAATTGTGGCACTCTTTCTCTCCTTTTGCCATCTTCCAAGAGAAGGTCATAAAGATTGATCACATTTCTTATCTTTTGGGTATGTGTTCAATTACCACCATTCCAATACAAAAGGATATGCCCAGTGTCCCATGGGATCATCTTATATTCCAAGCAGAATTTAGGAAGAACTCATTGTGTAACTTAAATTTTCATTATCTTTTGAGCCGATCTCAAAAAGTAAATAGTATGCTTTTTTAATCCATTGATTTTATGCCAATCACTGATGTCAGTCAGGGTGATCAGACGCCAGTTAAACCCCCTAAAACCTGTGTTTAGCATGGACCTCCCTGATATGAGCCAATTACCTGGTATGAGCCAACTCCCTGATATGAGTCAAGAGCAAAAAATCACAGCTGTATCTGGTTACTCGTGGCAACGAGCAAAACAACTGTTGCCAGACAATCAAAGAGACATGAAAATTATGGAACATCTGGAGTTGTGATTGTTTAAAGCCCAGCATTGTTTGAATGAAGGTTTTATATAAACTTCTCAGATACACCTTTCCCTATGTAATACAGAGATATAGGGAAAGGGATCACATTCCAAGTGTTAATTTTATTTTTGTAATAAATCACCGGATTATAGTAAAGATCAGAAGATGATATATGGGTATATAAGAACCCCCTCCTTGAAACAAATGGTACCTAGCTGAGTATTATAATGTTTTGCCATAATGCATTTTATCAAGTGTGAATATGTACAAAATGCAGGAATGTGGCAATTGATTCACAAGCATATGTTGTAATGACCAGACATGCCTGCCAGCAGACGCTGGTGTGATAAAAGGGTTTATCTAGAAGGCACAATGGTCGCAGGACTGAGGCTGATAACGTAAGATACCCTCCCTATGGTTTCACTGTTATCGGGCCTTGATTTGATGTTTCCCATGATGCCCTGGTTACTGACCATAAAAGAGAAATGAATTTTTGTAATGGCACACTTGCGACTGTTTACATTGGCTGTTACACGGAAAGCCAGACATGTTCAGTCACACATATACTCACACATTTCAGCCATCAGCTAGAGTGCATTTCTCCTCTGGAGTTTCATGATGTCAACTTCAGTTATAATCCCCATAAAGATATTTCTCTATCGATGCTTTGATGTCTGATGAATTTTTGTCCTTATTAGAAAAACATAGCATTTCATGTTAATATTTAAGCCTTGAGAGAGAATGGTATGATATAAGGACATTTTGATATGAAACCACCTTGCTGGGGGGTGTAACCATTTTCATGAAAGGCGTCTCTTATTCACTAAAGTTTTCATAATCACGGTTAATTTACGATCAATTGTTCACTGCCAAATATGATATTGATTTCTGAACCCATTTCTTTTCACCAGAATGTAAATTACCAAATATGATGGATTTCAAATAAGTATTTAATATTTAAGAAATCATGTAAATTTGATAAGAAATTGATGAGCTGATTAATAAGTATTTGTGTATTATTTGAGAAGCCAATAACCTGTTTGGTCTGAATAAAAAAGGCCCATCACCACTTCTTCTGTGAAGTGTCATATTTCTGGTCCTGTATTAAATGTCATGCAGGAAACAAACATCCAATTCAGGCCATTTTTTCTCCCCATGACAATGATTCTTTCAAAAGTTTTTCTTCTTGAATGTATCAGTTTCAGTATAATTATTTAGCAGATGATATTTGAAACAAGTTACTGATGTTGGAAACGTGTTCCTCATTTGTGTTAGCATCTATATATACCAAACACATAATACTGAAATACAATATGAAATGTGAGCAATACTAACAGCATTTCTAATTATTAGAAAAAGTAAAAATATTCTCAGCAATCTTTGGAAGTTAAGTCTATATCTGTCAGCAAATACTTCATATGAAATATTAAAATAAGAAATGAGGTCCAATGAAAATGTAAATTGCAGAGATAAGATGAGTTTTGATGAGTAATTTGTCGCAATATGCTAATGAATATGGCTCATGTCACCTGGGGTGCTTGGAAGCCATACGGAAGGAGAGAACAGCAGAAAATGGCCTTGTATTAACCTCCTAGGCGTGAAATACTAGATTCTCAAAGCTGATTGGACAAAAGCAAGCAGCTGTTATGCATGTTTCGGGGAAGTGACAGAGAATTGCTGGAAGAGGAATATTTCGCTAAATTGAATTTGGCAACAAGAAATTAGATTTTCACACCATGCTGTCGAGGTGCGGATATTTTATTGTTTCTGTAGATGTCCTTGCAGAAATATATTAAGTTATAATATGTGGCGGGTGAATATCAATAATGAGACTTTTCCATGTGTGGTATGATGTTAAATTAAGCAGCAGGTTCTTAATAGAGCCACCTTGGCTGTGAAATATAGAAATATGCCACTTGTATGGATATATACCTTATTTCTCTTATACACTCACAAAAAGTTGTTCACTCAGATTTTGACAAATAAAGTAATAAATGATTGCTAATTTTGGCAAGTGTATACATGATAACCTTTCAAATACAAATTATGTAAAGCCACATACAGCCAATTTATGTGAACTGTAATAAAAATGATGTCATTTAAACTATTATGACCAAGCTGTTGTAACATACAGTCCAACAGACGACATTGTATCATTGTATCATATTATAGATTAAAACAAATACAGCGCTTTTCAGAGTGAAATATGAAATTGAATTTTATGTTTATATATTGATGTTAAGAGTATTGCATAAGATGCTGTGTGAACCTGTTATTAATTAAGAATTACAAAAGATCATAATACATCAGATAGATAAAATAAAATAGAATAGGTGGCTGGGATGGTGGTTGGAATATAGAGGTTTAATAGACCATTTTATGTGTGGGATGCAGTGTATATGGGGCATCTCTTGGTATGTATTATATTCAGAACAATTCAAGTTCCTGATGAGTTCGGCAGCATTTGATATGTTTGCAGAGCTTGCAAAGCAATGACAAATATGCGTTTAAGTTTCATTAAGCAGATTTATTAAGATTTAATATGTTTCTATGGGACTTGTCTTGCTTGCCTACTGTGTCTCTGAGGGAATGATTAACATGATTACAGACAGTCTCATTCCATTGAAATTGGTATTGCATCTGATTAGAAAAAAAGCCCACAAAATTTCAATCTTCCAACAATGGAATCCCCAGAATTATACTTTTTGATCTGTATTCATTGTTTAAATGAAATATTGTTGTTTCGTATTTGACATGCATTAAATGAAATTAAAGGTATGACAACTGCAATAACTCTTTCATACTCAATTAAACTGCCAATAGAATTATAAAATTGGTTATTTGTTCTCATTTTAATTATTTAAGATCCTGGAGAATTGGTGTATTTCATCAATTTGTGAGACCTCTTTAATTTAAAAAATAACTTTGTGATTTGAATCTAAGGAATATATGTTGTTGTTGTCATAGATGGCCAACACATGCATAAGTGTTTTGTCATGGAATTGTTATCCTTGCATGGCCAAACAATACAAATCTCTGTTGTTTTGTTTGGTGGGTTATCCCTCCTAAGTGTCTGTGTCAGGAACATGGAAGTATGGCATTAGGTCTACATGCTTACACAAGGGTATCTTCATAATCACGGGGAATGCTGGGTCATCTGTGATGTGCTGGGGCATGTTCACTTCAGCATGGATAGCTACTGGCTTGGCTGCAAGTTTGAACCCAGACTGCCAGTGCTGTTTAATATGGAGATATTAATATCATACTCCTGCCTTACTAATGGACATTTCTGGAATCTTTTGATTTGAAAGTTGTTTATTTTACTGATATCATGTAATATTGGTGTTTACCATTAAGAGGTTTAGTATTTGAGTGATTAGAATTTCTGGAATCTATAAATTGGGAAGCTGCATGTTTTATTGATATTGTATATTACTGATGTTAAACCATTTGGTGCTTTGGAAGACTTTAATTTCTGTGTTTTCACTTTCCATCCATTGCTTGGTTGTGTTTATTACCATTCCCTGTGTAGCAAGGCTTTGACCATTTCCTGTGACGTCTTGCCATTTGCTGCATAGCCGATCCCAAGCCATTGGTTAAGTGCTGGATCTTGGGGAACCGTGCTGAGTATTGAAATCAAACAACCACGGACCTGTCTAAACACCATGTACTGGCTCCCTATCCTTCCTGTTTAGGATGTGCAAACAGACGGGTCCCTTGTCAAGATAGTGGGGATGTGTGCACTTGCATTTGGTTGTGATTTCTGCCATATGGAAAAGGGAGAAAATAATAGATGCACAGAAAGCAACCACAAGATGAAACTCTTTCAAGATCTCACATAAAATACTTTTTTGTAAAGTTTTGAATGTAGAGAACGATACAGTTGACACTGTATTGTAATGTTAGGAATTCTATTTTTAAACATATTAATGTATTTTTTTCATTATTTTTGGAGAAGTTAATGGGCTATTCATAATGGCATGATGATTAGATTGTTGCCTGTTACACTTGCCTATTATACCAGCACAGAATACTCTCGGAGATGAAAAACAATATTCTGAAATTGAGGATTAGGTTGTAATAATGCACAGGGCAGGTACATGGTAAAACTGAATTTCTCACAAAGATAAATGACCGAGAAATTAGAATGCAGTTTGAGGTAAATGGGTAGTAATCATGATCAGGTAGTAATTATTATACAGGCTATGGGAGATTTGAAAACACTGGAAACAAAGTGTGGTAAGTTTGTTGATCCATTTGAATGTATCAGGGGCATATAACAATGTTAACCCCCCAACAGACTCACCTTTCTAAATTTTGTTGATTGGCAGGTCTTGCCACGTTTATAACCATGTTTATTCAATATGCATTTGTATAATTCATTTGTATAGCGCATACACCAAGTAAAAACTTGTTCGTAGTGCTTTAATAAATAAATAAATACTATCCAAAATTCTCAATATCTGAGTTATCATTGTCATAATATTTTTTAAATAGATGGGTTTTCAATGCTTTTAAAAGATTCAATACTACATATTTCCTTTATGTTAACTTTGTTCCAAAGTTTGGCCCCTGCATGTTGAAACGTTCTATCACCATAGCGCTTAGTAGTACTATATCAGGTAAGATGTTGTATTTTCAGAGGACTAATTCTTTCTATTTTCCTTAAGGGTCAGAATTATTTTTATTGATTTTTGAAATAAAAATCTAATATCCATCATTGAGTTGTCAAGTTGGCTGCCATTTTGAATAACATGTCAAATATCAGCCAGTGAGAATTGAGATAACAAATTCCATATCTAACATGCATTTGGATTAACATCTGCCAAAGAAAAGGATTTAAATGATCATTTACGAAGAATTTGCAGGAATTCAGGAAAATGTTCACAAACTTCATAAAAAGCAATGATCAGCACAGCTAGCTCTTGAGCCATTGGCCTATAATTTATTCTCACAAACAAGTTTCAAATTATATTAGTCATTACAGTGTGATATACAACTCGATCCTTTGGCTTGACAAAACAATCAGCATTTGCCTCTTCCATATCATATCTGCCAGGTCTGTGATAACGATCACACAACATGGATGCTGACAAGAGTAGATTATTGAATATCACAGTAAGTGTAGATTTTGCCTTTGATATTACTGCTATGGAAGAATTCTATGAAGACATTATTAGTTGAGATGTGTTTGATCCTATGAAGCTTGTGACAGCCTGACAGCTTCAGCACAAAGGTCTATGCAAGATTTCTTCTGATTATTTGATTTCTCTTGGTGTCTTATTATGAACCGAAAGTATATTGATCTTTTTGAGTTCCCGCATTGGTAACTCAAGAACCAGAGACGAGTGAAGTGTATTTCCTTGAATGTTGCCTAAGCCTATACTTTCATATCTAGTTAGTGTTGAACTGAAGTTCTCTCTGACCACTATTCCTTCACTGTGATGTAGGTCAACTCTTACTGACCTTGAAGATACTGTTTGTGCAGGACCTGAACAATTGATGATCATTGATCTTGACAATGTCTTAAGTGTAAAGAGTTTCTTCTTTTCTCTGTGCTCTCTGGAAAGCCACAACAAGTTTTGGAGATGACCTCTTCAGACAAATGGCGATCAATGGCCAGTGGGTAATGATTTTTGTTGGCAGAGTGTGGGTTTATGAAAAGCTTTCTTCTGATCACACAGAAACATTGTGGGCCTACACGTCTTCACAAACGTGCAAGTCAGGCAAGTCTCAGACGACAGTGCAGTTAATTAAGTGGGCCTATAGATCACAGCCCTCATGGACATAGAACTGTCAGATTTTGAGGAAGCTAGGATAAGCTGCTATTGATTTTGGCATATGGTTTGTCTGGACACACCACATTATGGCTATGAAAAATGGACTCACAACTTTGAGTCACAACTGACAACCTCACGAATTCTTAGTTCTGAAAGGGTAATTTAAACCCTACATTGATAATATATATATATATATATATATATATATATATATATATATATATATATATATATATTTACTGATTAAATAGTCTGGTTGTATATTATGCAAACTTTCATGGAATAGGTAGATTCATATTGTATAAGCATGATCTTGAATGACAAATAGTTAAACATCTATCCAAGAAAAGTATTTATTATGTGATATGGTAATACACATAGTATTGTTTATTTTAAATACATTTTGAAATAGAAATCTGTCATGAGCACAGTATGTCAACAGAAAAAGCTGGTTCCTGGAAAGTTACCTCTTTGTGCCACATCACGGGGAGACCTGAATGTAACTGCATATCAATTACTCTGCATTCTGTACTTTGTAAAAGTTAAATGGATATGACAATCCTGAATCAATGATAGCTTTCCTTAGCTGCACTCTGTTCATGACATGGGTACTAGAGTTGAATAGATTGTTTAAAATTCCATCTGTTACCTACAAAAATACAATAATAATTGCAAATTTTATTTTATTTATATTTTTGAAACCTTAATACATTCTTTTGCGACATTCATCGACTATATATTATTGCAATGGCATTCTTACTGGCGTTCCTGTAGATAACATAAAAACCTGCGGTACCTACAGAACTCTGCAGCACGTTTTGTGGGGAAAATCAGAAATTTGATTATATTTCTGAAAAACTAATGATAAGGCATTGGCTTAGGTTTATGTCAAAATCAGTTCAAATCCTTCTTACCACCAGACAGGCTCTAAATGTTAAACAAATGAAAGCTGTTGGGGACAGGACATTTTCGGTCATTTCCCCTTTACTTTGAAAGTATCTCCCCAAGATTAGGATTATTGTATCACCTTAAATCCTTGTATGTTGTTGGCACATGTATGTTTGGTTCTGAGGGCATGCCAGCAGACAGTTTTGCAGCATTTGGTGAATATGATTTCTTAATGTTATATTTTTGTTCTATTTCTTGATAACTGTTTCATTCATGGAATGTATCTTGTAAATAATCCAGTCTGAGAGTCCCGAAGAAGTTTCAAAGGTAGAATGTAAAGGGAAAAGAAGGGGTCAGATGCTTGCCTTGCGGGGCTCTCTCACTAGTCTCAGCATGAAGAGAATTGTGTCAATATTTCATATATGAAAGTTTTTTATCCAAACTTTCATGATTTAAATCTGGAAATTCATATTGGAGCGTGGACTCTGAGTTGTAAGAGGAAATTCTTGTGAGCAAGTTTATCCCTTAATAGGTTAAAATTACATCTGAAAAAATTTAGAGATATATCCAGAAAAATTATATCTGAACAAAATGGGTGTATAAAATTTAAAAATGTATCCAAAAAAAGCCTTCCCAGAATTCTAGCAAAGAAATCAACACATTTTCGTTGAAAGATCCATCCATCATTATCTAGTATAGGCTGATGCTGAATATATTTTATAAATGCATTGTGCCACTCCTTGTTGCTTTCATCTCCCGGCCTGGAAATTGACAGACTTGTACCTTTCACCCCAGGAGATGGACGAGGGCTATTTATTTTAAGAGATTCGGCAAGGAGCCTGACAGGAAAGGGTTGGCTGGTAAAATAAAGATTTAAGACACGTCATATATAACACCAACGAAAAACTACTTTTCTGATGACTTTCAGTGGAACAAATGATTTATATTATGGCTTTTGCTCTGCATCATTTTTCTTTTTTATCTTTCACATCTTCCAACACTTTTTTATTTATTTTTTTTTTCTTGTTTTTTTTTTCTTGTGTTTTCTTGAATATTTTTACTTTATTTTTACTTTGTGAAATATACAATTCTGTTGCAATGAAACAAGTATAGACGGGAATGATAATTGAATACCATCCTTCTTGCCACCAAACAGGTGGTTCACAGGCATAAATCTTGCCAGGTAATAGAAACAGCCCACACAACAATGTTTGTTTAACACGGCACTGGATGAGAAATAAAAATAGAATGCGTAAATATTCAATGTATAGTATATAATAACAACCAGCCAGGCCAAATTTCATTTTCTTTGCAACAAGTTAATAGTTAGAATTGTTGCAGAATATTTCTTTAATGGAGCAACAAGTTAATAGTTAGCATTGATGCAGAATAATGGTTTAATGGAGAAAATATTTAATATCATAATAGGTGTAGCAATATGAAATAAAACATCACCTTATATGAAAACATTTATCAATATATTTAATTTAGTCTCCTCCATAATGGGCTTAAATTTCAGATTTACATGTAGAATCTTATTTTGGACAAGATATATCTTCATCTAATAGAATAGAATATGTATAACCCTTGCCTACTTTTCAAGGTCACAGGGTCAGTTATAAAAAGCCTCCTTTAAAGTAATATTCCAGTTTTTGTTGTGTTCTTGGTATAAGTATACGACGAACAATTGAGTATTGGAAATGCATGTATACCTATGTAAATATATAGATGTATTTGTTCTGAAGAGAATACCCAGACTGCTATAATTTTAGTAAGTCTGTCAGTGGATATTTTGTATAATTTAGATTTCATAGAAGATAACGGAAGAAAATTGGAAATATGACCCGGCGTTTTCAAATAACCTGATGAGAATTGGATGGGAAGGCTTATCTTGTACATTCCTATAGAGCTGGATACAATTCATACATCTTTTGTTTTGTTCTCATGGGTGCATTGTGGAACAGGTCTCACACAAATTTGTCGAAATTGATTCCCAAAGTGGGATTTTAAGAAGAGGTTTTTCCATTTTCTATGTTGTTATGTCCCATAGGTATCAACAAATAATCTTCTAATAACATTTCTTCTTTCATGTCGATGCCACAAATATATTTTTCGTTATTTCAATAACCTCTAAAGTGTAGAAAATCTATGGTTTTATCTGATTCATATTGCTTAAGTTTATTTACCTATCTTAAAGCTAATGGCACAAAATAAATGAACTTTGTAATGTTATTGTGAAGTAATTTATTATTAAAGTGATTAATTACTTAACATGAGAGCCCAGAATCACTTACAAGGTTAACTCTGAGGGACTAGACTATCTAAAGTTTGTTGATTGGCTGGACTAACTTTTTTTTCTTGACTAGTGTATCTACATACTTAATTGATAAAATGTATAACCATGGTTATTCAATATGTTCAATGAATTGCTGGGGTCAAAAGTTCATGTTCCACTCAGTCTGACGTCAATATCATGATTACATTGTAACACAGTTGCAGCCCAAGGGAATGTTACAAAGTGACGTCATCAAGCCAGAACAATGAGGACGTCAACATCCCTCCCGTCCATTACTGGTGGTGGACGTTGCCGTCCTTCCTGTTCATTAGGGGTTAAACTTTTTTTTATTTAAGAAATTCTACATCCATTGCAAGTTCTGAACTGCTTATGATATAACTTTTGGTAAAGTTAACAATCTTATATATTTAAATGGCTGATTATAGATTTAATTGTTTGTGACAAATAAGTCTCCTAAAACAATTATTTTAGACCAACATATTTGTGATAGCTTACAAGGGTGACATACAATATTGGGTATTCATATGAGATCTACTCTATGCTGTGTGATTCCTCAAACTGCAAATTATGAATTGAAAGAATTGAAACAAAACCGAATATCTTAGAAGATTATGCATTCTAGCAACAGTCAGTCTTAGTAATTAATGAATTGGAAATGCAACAAATCTCTTTTCAATGCCACAATCAAGATTATAACAAAAGAAATAAATTGAAGTAAATCCTTATCAAAAGACAGTGGTGTTGTGTGATTGTATTCTGAGCTCTTTGAATAATGATGACAATAATTTCAGCGGCATATTGATTCATGATCTCTACTCATTGGAATAATTAATACCGTGAAAATGTTCAGAGAAGTATCTCCAAGGAACACAAAAGAAAGACACCTTACACTTCCATTTCAATAAGATATTTTTTTCGCTTGTTTTACGGCCTAGAGGTAGGATTAGTTTTTCAGCTGAGGTAATGTGAATGACAGGCAATTTGTAATGATGACATCTCCATTTCACTGGATTGTCAGCTATAGGGTGGTGCAAAATTAAAGTGGAATGAGAAAATGTTGGACAAGCACGTTTTCCATGTTTAAGACAATGATAGTATATGTCCGAATAAAGATTGTCCTTAGTAAATCAATGGCTACCAAAACTATCATGATTTGCATAAGAAGTAACTCCAGTAGATGGTCTTTTTATTTTTAATCACAATAATTTTGAATGAAATGATATTCTCATTTCCTAGTTTTTCCTGCCCATTAGTAAGTTCATAAAACTATTATATAACCATTCTTATGAGTATGACAAACAGCATATTGATGAGACAATCATCATTATCATTAGCAACAGATAAGACAATGGACAGAGAAAAAGCAAACAGACAACGATAATGGAAATCATAACTTTTATGAGTCCTTTTGATGTAAATAATAGCTATTATTACAGAGTAGATGCATAGTAGTATTCAGTGATCAGCATTAATATGAAGCCTGTCTCCCAGGGAGGCCTGATGGGATGTCAGCTAGGCCACCAGGGGGAGCTGATCTCAAGGGTAATCCCTTTGATGGTTTGACGACTAATAGAGGTCGGTGTCACTACCAATGGTTGCCACCAGCAAATGCCACACAGACAGGAAATGGAATGTGTCAGCAAAATAGATGCCCTTCAGACTATGTGTGCCCATCACTGGCAACATTAGCTTCTTGTTTTAAGCCATGTTTTGGAAAACCTTGTTGGCATATGTGGTGTGGGATTATCTGCATAATTTATCTCCCCAGAATCTCACCATCAGTGGATTATAGTCGTGGGGCCATCTTGGTCTGAAGCAGATAAGCTTTTTAATGGAATAAAGCTTCTTAGAGTCACATAATACTGATACACAGAAAGTTCTCGATATCCTATTAGATCAAAATAATGACTGAAATCTTATATGCAATGGCAGTTGACACATGGTTTTCAGAATGTGTTATATAAAAAGTATAGTTTTTGGAACCAAGAAATACAAATAGGAGTATAAAATAGACTTAAATTTTTTTTGCAAGCTTCAAATAATATCAAAATAGATAAAATGCCAAATCATTTTTTGCGTTTACTCTAAATCAAAATGTGAAAACATGTAGCCATTGACATGAACCACTGTAGATCTATTGAAATTGCTAATGCTTATTTTTATTAAATAAGGTTAAGAAAGATTTCTCAACTAACAGCAATTGAGTATTCTCTTGGAGTGTGGAAATAACAAAGTTCAGAATCTCAAGGCATTTCTCCTCCTAGGAGACTCAAATCTCAGGGCAAAGCTAAATCAAAGATGGCTGACTAGACCTACGATGATAGACAAGGTCAAGCTCAAAGAAGAAAGTTAATGCTTTATAAAGTTAATGCTTTACAAAGTTAACGTTTTACAAAGTTAATGCTTTACAAAGTTAATGCTTTACAAAGTTAATGCTTTACAAAGTTAATGCTTTACAAAGTTAATGCTTTACAAAGTTAATGCTTTACAAAGTTAATGCTTTACAAAGTTAATGCTTTACAAAAATGGCCACTCTCACCCCAATCTGTATTGAGTGAAGGATATATATTTGTTTCACAAATGATGTCCATAGATATATTCATTATATAGAGTAGGGCATAGAATTTGTCTTTAACCATGTAATCTATTGTTGCTATCATAGAAAAGTTCAATGAGTCTGGTGTGAGTGTTACAAGGTGTTTTGATTTGACCACAGATTTTCACATTCAGTTTGTTCTGATGAAATGTTGAGTTTATGAATTTATCATATGTTAGTTTTTATCTTGTTTTGATTCACCCCAAAACATAACTACATTACGGTAATTTGTTTAAAATATCATTTCAGTATGTCATTTTAAAGTGTATACCTGACACTGAGATATTCTGTGATGTTACCTAATACCAAAAGTTTAAATCACTTTGCAGCTTAATTAATTGAGTCAAAATTTATTCAGAGTTTTAAAAGATGTTACTTCATTTCCACCCACCCAGATTATTAATTAATCCATATAATGTGATTTGCAGAAAAAATCTGTGCAGAAGACCTAAATATACAGAAGATAAAACAGAAATATTTGCCAACTAATATGACAATATGGTAGATGAGAACTGCAATTGGCTGGACTCTGATAATTTCAAAATTATTAAAGAGCAGTCAAAATCTTTTTCATTCACCAATTTTCAACATATTCTTACAGATTAATACTATATATAAAGATAAATGTTTTAATTTTGTTTAAATTAATGATGTTAATTTGCCATTTTCAGGCCTTTTACTTTATGTTGCGATAATTGTTTCTGTATAGCTATAGGGTTGGGGCAAAATAGATATTTAGATATTTGGTCTCTTTTGTTCCTTGGTTGAGATTTATTTATATTTTTAATCTCCGTTCTGATATATCTTCATCTGTCGTGACATGATGTTTATTCTCTTTTTCCATGTATCAGTTGCATCATCTGACTTTTGTTTCTGTCTCATCTTATAGATGCGTTGGGTATCAATCAATGGAGATTTAATCCTCCTGAATCTGCAGGAATATTATGTGAGATTATGTACCAAATCTCATTTATTGCGATGATAAGAATTTCAGGAATTGCGTCTTTTCCTGGCTTCTTTTGATTATTTGGTGTAAACCTTTTTTTGAACTGTAAATTTATCTGCAGATATGCTGCCTGTCGTTATACAGCAAGTAATGGAAATGTACCTGACAACTTCTCCTGTCTTTAATGCTGTTTTAGAGTCAGTCATATTTTTTTATGTGTGTGAGAGATGTATAGATATCTCAGCATTTTCTGGGTTGAGTTCTCCGAGACACAACATCAATATCAGTGTAATCCCTGACAATATTCACATATCAGCTAGTCCGTCTAGAGACACAAGACGCCGTTGTGGGACTGATGCATATTTTTTCCCCCTCTATCCATAATTGCACGTACTGCAAGCCTACCAGAAGGCTTTTGGAGGGGAGACCTTTCACCTTGACACAAAAATGTGGTATTTATTAGAAGGGAACACTTGTGTGTTACACAATCACCCCATGTGACTTTATTCATCAGCCTTTTCCCTCCATATAACCATGCTTTTACAATTGGCCAGAGATATTGGCAAGGTGAGTGAGCTATAACCCAGTCTTTGAGTTGCTTCACCACAGGTCTTTGTCGTGTTACCCACCAATGTTTGTCATATTTCTTTTCCTTACCTCTCTCCCTGATATGTCCCTGAAGCACTGATGGCCAATATTCCTGATTCTATTTTTTGACAGAATACTGAACACAGATGGACATCATTGCAAATATGGCAATTAATTGGATATTAGGCTCAAATTTCATCCAATAATTTGCCATAGGTAAAAAGAAAGTTGCCATTTTGGAAATTTTTTTCATTTTGGGCAAATTCTCAGCTTGAGATTTACATCTCTTAACTTTGTGCATTTGTGTCACGATTTTATTTTTCTAAAAATTCTTCACACAGAAAAACCATTGATGGCGTTTCTTCTAAAGTACTTTTTCTTGCATTTATCTAACAGTTGACAGTCATGTACATCAAACAGGCTGTTTTATGTAGACCTTGGCAGTTTCAGCATTTTCTATAGCGCAAACTCCAGTCTCGTATGGTGAAAAGAGAATCTAAACAACATGTCTGTGATAATCAAATACCATCTGATGCCCTGTCAGGCAGCGAAGGGTGTCTTTTGTAAACTGCCTCTCAAGTGCGTGCTAGTTTAATGCAGGCACTTTTGTGCAAGGCGCTTCATAATTTTGTGAAATTAATCAGGCATCTCAAGTAATTTTGGGAAGTCCTGATGGGCACAGGCATGTTTCGGAAGTAGGAGACATATAGTGATGCAAGTGGCCTACACATACTGCCTGGGAGGGAGACAGCAGATTGAGACCCGCTTGTCATTTCACAGCAGATTGTCTTGAGGTAGCTAATGCCATTTTATGTACTCGGGCTGAGATTATACAGCTTACTTTGTGCTGTTATCAGCCATTCCACTTGTTGTATATTCACATCCCACAGATTGCGGTCAGCTTCTGGTTTGCAGCTTATGGACTAACAGCTGTTGCATTTTGAGCCATCGTCAAATTGATGGTGTAAGTTTTGACAAGTTTTGTTTATGGTGCTGTTTAAATGTGTTTGTCTTGAAGTTTTATCACTTCTTTTATGACATGATTTGCAAGTAGAATTGGGCTCTTTATGCCATCACATATTGCAGGTAGTTTGCTTGGTATTGACAGGATTATTACAAACATTCTGATTTAATTACCAATTCCCAGTCCTATTTTCACAAAAATCTCCCTATAAAACATGATAGACTTATGTTAATGGTCATTTCAAACATGCAAATGGCCCATCAACTTTAATGTCTTTATGAAAAGGTCAGGCCTTGATGAGTCCAAAATACAGAGCAGATTTTCCCATCTTATTCACGACTTACTGATTTTTCAGCTTAATGCAAATGGACAGTATGGTCCCATAAGAAATGGCTAATAACCCGTGGTCATATCTGGCTAGATTATAGCCCAGGGCGTTAAGTGTAAATGTCCTGTGAGCTCTGAACTATGGGTCCCAGGAGTGGTGCATTGTGGGACGATATGGTTAAAGGTTACCCTTACATGTCACTGATCTATTTCCCAGGATTCACTGTAAATCACACTTGTCTGACGCCATTTCCTCAAACTGGATTATCACAACCATTACAGATAATCCCAGATTAAACTTGACTGAAACATTTACGACCTCCTGTCAGCAACAAAAATTGTTCAAATATTTGATGATAGCTACCAGTGTCGAGTTTGATTGAAATTATGTTTGAAGTAATTGAGCATGTTGGTAACGGGGGCAGGGTTGGGGGAGCTTAATGGGGCATCTCTCGTGTGTCAGCTCATTAGATGTGCCCAATACAGTTCGGGTGTGTTTTATGAGACATAAGGGGAAACCCACCGACTGGTGGCAAGGTCAAATATTTATTCTGCTCATGTAAGGATCATCTATCTATAGGATATGACCCCAAGGCTTGTCGAATTGAACACCCTGCAGCCAACCAAATCATATCATCCAATATATGGAGGGGCCTTGAGGAGAATCACTGGAGGAGTGATCGAATTGGTATCCGTTAGCAACATTTCTGCTGATAACATTGTGCCCTTGGTATTGTACAAAATAAATCTATTCTTCCTATTTAAATCATTGGAAAATGAAATCCTGTATTTTTAGATAAAGTTCATAATATTCCCCTCTCATGGTGAGAAACCTTGCTTGCTCAGCTTGCTGTGAGGAGGATTTGGGGAAATAGTGTACAAATGAGGTCAGATCAAATTAGGTCAGTGGGTCAAAGATGTAGGACAGTACATGGCTCCTTGTCTTAACTCTAGTAAACCTTACAGACATATTTGTAAGATTTATGAACCATAATCACACACAAAGGAATGAGGTGCTCCAGTAGTGCAGATAGATGTAGGTCAGTAGGTAAAATATGGATACTTTGAGATCAAAACAAGCATCTTGTTGCTGCAGATCAACTTCTGCCAAGGTGATATATGATATGAACAATTAATGAATGTAAATTATCATATAAGCCAGCAAATAACAAAAGAAAGAGAAAGTCCAGTTTTATCATATTCAAATATTAATCATCATGATGGCTTCTGAATGATAGAAGTCATTTCATCACTACAATCCTGTACGAATGCTAGAAGTCATTTCATCACCACGATTGCTTATGAATGCTAGAAGTCATTTCATCACCACAATTGCTTATGAATGCTAGAAGTCATTTCATCACCATGAATGATAGATGTTGAGACTGATAGACATTGAGAATGATTTGAGATATTAAGATATTAAGATATCCATCAACTTAGTTGATAACATATGATGTTCATATTAATGCACCGATAACATTGAATTATGTTGAATGTCTCATGTTTGCTAATGAGATGATCTTGTTTCTGTCTTTGCAGGTATGTATCTATGGGGATATGTGAGTGTTTGGTAGATCTTATCGCAGCAACTCTGCACCAACTGAAAGCATACTCAGGACAAAATGTTTGGGAGTATAATTGATTTATACTGTTTTATAGTTTTCTGTACTGAGCATGATATAAGGAGTGAACCTTGTGGAGGACTTTATGGGGCCATGCCATATACAACGGAAAAGATGCTGTGGACTGTCACAGCATCCGGACCAGTCTGCACAGGTCATGAGACATTTACTGCAGTGCTTATGGGTGTATTATTATGGAAATGGTGACACTCTACATGCACAATTTATATTTATAGATGTGATTAAATTGTGTGTCCCATTTCAGGGCACTTTGTGTGGAAATTGTGATTGACTTGCTTTGCCCCACAGAGATGTTTGTGCATTGTGACTGTATTGACGTGTATCACAGCATCGCTGCGGTATTTTTTCCATCTGGTTTACAGGAGGCAGTCGGTTTAGGAGAAAATGTCCTTACTCTAGGTTTCCCTAATGCATTTGATGTTTGCGACAAAAAGCCAGCTTTTCTGTAATTATCTCTGATGAAATGCTCAGGCTTTGTTGGTAGACATACCCCTTGTATTGGATACAACTCTTAAGTCTTTTTCATATTTGCCATAAAGAAGCAGGAATTGTGTATTTATGGTGGAGGTTTACGGTCGCGGGTCACTCCGCGGGACCTCTCATGGTGGCAAGGCACTCTGCAGATGCACCGAAATGCGGCAAACTTGGCCTAATTTACTACTGCCTTCTCTATAAGCAAGACTGGCCATGAGTAGTAAGCAGTGCTCGGCATTGTGCGTAAAATAGCAAGCAGTTAAGGAACTAAATTTGTTAGCATTGAATCAGTCGGCAAGGAATGTCTATGTGGCAGATTTTATTGTGTAATATCTGACCTCTATTCTTAGATATACACCAATGATAAATGTGAACTCCACTTTATGAAATCTTATATTCATGACTGTTATCATTTATGTATGATGTGTGAGATGGATTACCATAAAAGGGAACAACTTACCAAAACATACAAATAAATTGTGGCTTAGGATCTATGAGAGAAAATGATTGCCTTTTCCTAAGATAAGATTTTTTCAGGATTTTGCGGCCCATACGATATACAGATATATTTGATTTAAGAACCAAGATCTATTAGCCAATATTTGCAAATATTCTACTTACATGGTAGCTTTTGGAGCCATCCTCAAGATCGGAAATGGCTTTTTTGAGAACATTTCAGCAACTTAATTACTTAAATTATGTTGTCATGGAAAGTGAATGAAGACAATGAGGCATGTTGATGCCTTTATTTGAGTAGGCTTTACTTAGATAATCAAGGTAATGGGTTTAAGATGAGCTGGTTGTTCCAAGCCAGGGTCTTCAAGCCAGATAACATATAATCTCTATCAGCTGCCTTTGTCTGTTTGCTTTAATTGGCTGGCTGATGTGAATTTGAGGAATTCTGAGGAATGCTACTCATTCTCTGTGTATTTGATGAGCTGTTTGGTCCGATGTCTTTGATGAGTCGGTATACACTGAGGAATGCTACTCCTCCTCTGTGTATTTGATGAGTTGTTTGGTCCGATGTCTTTGATGAGTCGGTATACACTGAGGAATGCTACTCCTTTTCTGTGTATTTGATGAGTTGTTTGATCTGATGTCTTTGATGAGTCGGTATACACTGAGGAATGCTACTCCTTTTCTGTGTATTTGATGAGTTGTTTGATCTGATGTCTTTGATGAGTCTGTATACACTGAGGAATGCTACTCCTTCTCTGTGTATTTGATGAGTTGTTTGGTCCGATGTCTTTGATGTCTTTTTGTTTGATCTGATGTCTTTGATGAGTCTGTATACACTGAGGAATGCTACTCCTTCTCTGTGTATTTGATGAGTTGTTTGGTCCGATGTCTTTGATGAGTCGGTATACACGGAAGAATGCTACTCCTACTCTGTGTATTTGATGAGTTGTTTGGTCCGATGTCTTTGATGAGTCGGTATACACGGAAGAATGCTACTCCTTCTCTGTGTATTTGATGAGTTGTTTGGTCCGATGTCTTTGATGAGTCGGTATACACGGAAGAATGCTACTCCTTCTCTGTGTATTTGATGAGTTGTTTGGTCCGATGTCTTTGATGAGTCGGTATACACTGAGGAATGCTACTCCTCTGTATATTTGATGAGTTGTTTGATCTGATGTCTTTGATGAGTCGGTATACACTGAAGAATGCTACTCTGTCTCTGTGTATTTGATGAGTTGTTTGATCTGATGTCTTTGATGAGTTGGTATACACTGAGGAATGCTACTCCTTCTCTGTGTATTTGATGAGCTGTTTGGTCCGATGTCTTTGATGAGTCTGTATACACTGAGGAATGCTACTCCTCTGTGTATTTAATGAGTTGTTTGATCTGATGTTTTTGATGAGTTGGTATACACTGAGGAATGCTACTCCTTCTCTGTGTATTTGATGAGCTGTTTGGTCCGATGTCTTTGATGAGTCGGTATGCACGGAGGAATGCTACTCCTCCTCTGTGTATTTAATGAGTTGCTTTAAGCCATGCCTTTGGATGAGTTTGCTTCTCAAATTCTCCATTTTTTGTTAGCTGGTTGCCTCCACTTTATATCTTAAATAAGTAAGCTCCTTCAGTCAAAACTCTTTTTGGAGCAGCCTTATTGCAAAATACATATTCTCTTAGCACAGCCATTTAAAAGACATATGGACATAAGATTTGCTCTGGAGAAAATTGGTAATCCATGCAATCATTTTGTCTTCTAAATGACTATTTATAGTGCATTTGGTTTACTCTTTAAATTCCTATAAAATGGCCTTATTTAAAAGGACATTTTCAACATAATTGAATTTTAATGAAACATAATTTGTGTCATCCTTGAAGATTTTGGTTGCCTGGGAAACAGATCATTGGGGATAATGACAGAAAACATAAGATAATGATGTTAGGATGCAGGATTAGTCTGCTTAACAGGTCAGCAATATCTCTAAAATCAGTCTCGACTGATATCTAATCACAGACTCAATCAAGAAAATGTTAAAAAGTCAGGATGTTTGTTTAGAATTTTGAATATTTGGAAATATATTGGGAAATAAACACATTTTTGGCTGTGCTTTGCATAGCTCTTGCTGTGATGGTCGGGTGGAATTTTCTGTCGTTCGGGCCATCAACTTTGATTTTCTCCACTGAAACTACTGGTTTTTAGGTATTAGTGGGTAAGATGTTGTATTTTATCTATTTTCCATTAGGCTCAGATTTTTTTCCATGTGTTGTGTTTTTTTTTTTTTTTTTTTTTTTTTTTTATTCAAAAATCTTTTAAAAACAATCACTGAGTTGTCAGGGAGGCTGCCGTTTTGAATAATGTGACAAATATTAGTCCATCGGAATAGAGAAAACAAGTTGAGGCCAAGTTCAATATGTAACATGCATTCAGTTTGGTCAAAATGATCATCTGCTCCAGTCTGCTCTGGGAATTGATTTAAATGGACATTTATGAATAAATTTTCAGAAAATATCCCCAAACATTTGAAAAAACACTGATCAGCATAGCTCTTAGGCCATTTGCTGAGGTTTTGTTCAAAGTTTGAGATTTATAAGGAAGCTCAAATTTGCACCACATTATTGACAACCGTATATGAATAAATTGGAAACTAAAGAACATTCATGTCAGCAAATTTTGCTACATGATTATATTATTGCTTTAGTGAAAGGGTATTTGTTTATTTAGGGCATCAGCCAATCCTTGATTGATCAGTACAGTCATCCAGTATAAATTGCTTAAGATGGTGAACAGAATTTAAAAAGTGCATTACTTTAATTTGATACATGTATATCTAATTTGTCAATTCAGTAGATTTGGTAATGATTTGATAAGTAAACTTATGTATGATGTCAAATAGTCATACTTTGGTTAGAACAAATAGATTTCTCTACTCAACTGTGTATAAGCTGCAGATAATGAAGATTTGTTCAGTTGAAGTCCCTATATATCTCTGTACAAAACAAAGCCTCGGGAGGAAAATGCTTTTATATGCTTTTGTAATGTTAGTGAGACCAGTTTATTGAGATTTACAAAGACATTTAAAATTCATGAAAAATCTAAGAATTGTATGCATTCAGAGTAAATATCTACACAATAAAGCTTTGTATTTCCTCCTTAGAGAACACTACACCATGTAAGAAATGCAGATTTTACAGACAGACATTGTTAGTGAACCTTAGGGTTTGCGCTTATAACCTGCATGTGTATTAGAGAGTAGCATTCACAAGAGATGTGACAAGATAAAAGGGTTACAGTAAACCACTGCTTTGACATTTTAAAAGGTATTTCTCCGAGAGATCGGCTGCCCTGTCTATAGAATAACAGACTTGGCTTAATAGATGTCCCTTATCAATCATCATATCATCAAAATCTGAATGGCAGTGTAACTTTAGAATATTGATTGCACAAATAGCAAAGAAGTGAAAAAATATCAGTGTTTGGTCGTTTGAATATAAAGGGATGGAAATTGCTGGATATAAGCTATTCAATCTTGTCTCAATATTAGCAAATGTTTTTCTACATGACATTTTTTCTGCTATTTATTTATTCAAGACTTTATATTATGCATAGGCAGACTACAACTATCTCAGCAATATTATAGACAAATTGGATAGAAATTAAGTTGTGTGGCCTTCTGGCAAAAAGATCAAAGTACAGACTGTAGTGGGCTAAATGACCACTTTCACCTTTACATGCATCTGAGGAAGGCTTTCCCAAGCTTAAGACAACTACCTTCTACACAAGCAAGTTACACCCGTGATTGGACCTTTAATTACATCCATGTCACACAGAGCCCCCTGGTGGTGCCTCATTTATTTCAATTTACTTGCAATTATCTCACTGTTTGATATCATCAGAAAAATTCTAAGTTGTTTGCTGTCTGTCCGGGACCCATAACAAATTTTGTTCGGATTTTCCAGATCCAACTTGGCAGAGCTGAAAAAGAATATCGCATAATCAGTATTTTTGAGAGGCTATTAGTCAAGGTAATTAGAAAATTGTATAAATAGATTATGATCTAAATTTTATCACTGACCTTTACTATTTCTGTTATTGTCAGAATCAAAAATGGTTGTCAGTTGGATTCGAGTAAAAATATATTTTATCATTGAAAATGTTCTTCATTTTTGATTATATGGCACTAAGAAAATATCTCACAGATATTAAAATTCTTAGTAAAGACTAGCCTTTAAAATTCAATGCCTATGTATTCAATTTACCATTGATATATTTTGTTTTGCAGGATTTTTATAATTTTAATATCACCCAAATTGTTATGTTCAGTGCAGTATGAAAGCTTAAAATCTAGTATCATTGATGCCCAGAATAAACATAGAATGGATGAGAATAATGTAATGTTTTAATAACATGATATGGCCAATTGTATTGTGAAAAAACCAATGACAAAATAAAGGATACTTGAACCATGAGCAATTGTAATACAGGCATGACACCAGACAGTGTGATCCACCAGACAAAGTATTCTAACCACCACTCTATGCTACAATTATCTGGGAAAAGTGTGGCAGCAGCAACACTATACATGTAGTCTCATTTCTGTGGTTGTATTTGATCATATTATCTTGGGAAGCAAGTACATGTTTAAAAGAAGCAGAGATCTGTCAGCACATTTACTTGTCACAGTCAATAAGCATCCTATTGAGAAGGGTTGCAAGATAGAAGATAATAGAAAGATTGAGGAAGAACTTTGCGATGCAGAAGTCAATAATAATCAGCCTATGTCATACCTATATTGAATCACATAATTATAAAGGTGTGTATTTGGATTAATTCTGGCTGGCAATGGCACAGTACAGCTACTAATGTTGGTGGCATGGTGGAAGAATCATGTAGTTGTTTGAGGTGACATGACCCAATGTTATACAGACTTGACTGGGGAGAATGGTGTTCTTTGTGAAGAAGGGAAGCTTGCAAGAAGAGCTAAGACAGAGGTGATATTTCACACATGAGGAATAGCTAATATGGAGGCATGATGAAGGGTTTATCACACAAGTTGGGAATACACAATCCCGTAGTCCATGTATTATATATGGCAACACTGGACCAAGACTTGATGAAGCAACTCGCCAAGTATGCATCACCAGTCCTGTCTATGCTTATATGCAGTCACAAGTAATCATATTTCAATGGAAAAAATATCAAGTCATAAGTGAGAGCCATGAGACCAATTCAACTTTTTTGAAGAAAGTAAATCTTATACATTTTTGCAAAGCAATGTACTCCTGAGAGATTGAGAGGAAAATACAAGCCAGTATTTCAACGTAGGGTATGACACATGACACGACCATATAGAGGCAGGGTTTTGGAAGAAGTACAGGCATGCATATCAAGGCAGAGTGTGAGACTCGACTATATAGAGGCAGGGTTTGTTAAGGAGGTACAGATGTGTACATCAAGGCAGGGTGTGAGACACGACCATATAGAGGCAGGGTTTGTTAAGGAGGTACAGATGTGTACATCATGGCAGAGTGTGAGACTCGACCATATAGAGGCAGGGTTTGTTAAGGAGGTACAGATGTGTACATCAAGGCAGGGTGTGAGACACGACCATATAGAGGCAGGGTTTGTTAAGGAGGTACAGATGTGTACATCAAGGCAGGGTGTGAGACACGACCATATAGAGGCAGGGTTTGTTAAGGAGGTACAGATGTGTACATCAAGGCAGGATGTGAGACATGACCATATAGAGGCAGGGTTTGTTAAGGAGGTACAGATGTGTACATCAAGGCAGGGTGTGAGACACGACCATATAGAGGCAGGGTTTGTTAAGGAGGTACAGATGTGTACATCATGGCAGAGTGTGAGACACAGCCATATAGAGGCAGGGTTTGTTAAGGAGGTACAGATGTGTACATCATGGCAGGGTATGAGACACGACCATATAGAGGCAGGGCTTGTTAAGGAGGTATAGATGTGTACATCAAGGCAGGGTGTGAGACAGTTTCCCAGGCCATCCTGACAGCCACGACCTGAGCTACATCATACATCACCATAGTCTATTAGCTTCCGCCTCCCGTAAATATCAACTAAGTCCATCGTGCTGGAGTGGATTTACAGTCAACTGATATAGATGAGCATAATCATACAAGACCATAAATTCATAACTTTTTTTATACCACATCGAGAAATATTTATAGCTTATCACTGCTGTATTTGTGCAGTCTATGCATCAGTGCAGAATTTCCTTATAAATTAGACAGCTTTCTCATTATTTATTAATATCACATTCCAGGAGTCACTTTTGTGTACACATAGGGGATTGGCTGATTCAGTTTATATTTGTCATTTCCTATATGCCCTCTGATCACTGCTTTATAATCTCTTGTTCTATATATCTCCTGGTTTTAAGCCAGTGGGAGGTTGACAAAGATACGCGTTTTTTTAGTAATCTTGTAAAATGTTTTGGAAACAATTTGTCAGCTTTTGTCATGATTTGATGGTAAGACATTTTCAGAGATGATATTGTGTAGTTGTTTTGTTAATGTATTGCTCAGTTCACATTAAATGCTTTTTATCCATTTTACAAAAAAATAGCTTTATTGATAAGTTTGTTTCCAGACATTAATAGTTTGCAACAAGACACAAACCTACTTTGTACATACATAGACTAAATATACATTCACTCAGGTGATCTATATGTATATATCAAATGAAATTATCAAAATTATAAATATTTTTATAGCACTATTTCAGACTAAGTCTGATCATGGCGCTCAAATCTTGTAAGTTTGAACAATCATTAAATACTTCACATGAAAAATAAAAAAATCTCATTTTTACATATTTCCTTCTGAAAATGGGACATGTACACATACATTTTTCATCAAAGTAGACAAGAAAAAAAGAAGGCAATGATGAAAATGCTTTAAATGTTAAGTAGGCCTGAAAATAACAGTGATATAATACACCTGACAGCTATTTAATAAGAGATGAACAAAAAAGTGGTGGGAACTGGGTTGTCACGAAAAGGAAACAAACTGAGTTCACTGCTATGCCTGAAACATGCTTATACCACAGCTCATCAAGTACTATTGAGTAGGAGGAGACGCCAAGAAACAGCCATCTCCTCAATAAAGAGAGGCGGACAAAGGCTATAGCATCTGGAAATAAAATTTCAAACACCAAGACTTTTTTCACTATTCCAAACATTCATTCAGCATACAGTGTAGAATGTGGGCTCTTGATCCATGATAAAATGTTCATTTTTGAACTCCCAAAAATTCTCTGTCTTGAATTTCATAAATTATGGTGAGGAAGTGTGATTATCCCATATTAAAGCAATATAAAAATAATGTATTTAGTGACTTGATAATCAATGCTTGAAGAATGGTATTTTTTACACATTGTTTGATACAAAAGGATGTTACAAAGAAGTGGAAGATTTGGGTCTGGTGTATGAGGTCATGTTATGGCTGGTTTATCTTGTTTTATATCTCACAGCCATATTTTTTGGCAGAATATGAAAAATTGGATTGTTTTTCGCCATTTAAATGTAGATTTTAGTTTGTTAAAGAATAGACTCAGCACTATGGGCTATTTTCCCTGTGTGGTTTGCATTCTTTGTCTTTTGAGCCAAATATGTTTTGTCAGGATAATGAAGGAAACTGTCAACAATAGCCACCACAAAACATAAAGGGAGAGTTGCATTACTTGGATTAAAGCCATTTATATGTTTCTCATCCAAGCACAAAGACAAAGAGATGGCAGGTTAAGATGAGTTTTTTTGCCCACAAACACCAGAGATCACAACTGTGTGGTGCGATGGTGTTTTTCAAATGTTCCATAATTAGATTGTCCAGCTAATGGAGAGCTGTGATCTTATCCCCTAATTCCACTGGGCATTATTTCTATTCAGAAGGCCAGGGAGCATGATTACTTTTTCCAAGCAGGGAGCTTGACAAATTCCAGATTCACCTGTTGCTGTTTGTGTTTGAAAAGTCGAGTCATCCATTTGTAGTCGGTGAGGACCTCGCCTGTCTTGCGGGCCCACACGTCCCATGTCCACTCATCATTACCAATCATCTGCCACATTCACAAAGAGGCTCGTCGCTATGGCAATCACCTGACGATGACACTTTTGTGGTGTGTTAATTTAAGGTCGTGCCTGTTCTACATGCAGATGTAAATCCCATTGTGATAGCACTGGCAGAGTGACCCCTGGTGGCCAATGTGGTCATACCCTAAGCAGAGCCAGAATACATCATGGCGTCTGATAAAGCGTGATGGGAGAAAATGGACACAGATCTAATATGTAACACTGATTGGCTGATTTAGTCTCACCCCTTGGCAATACTGGGCTCTTATATCTGATGTAGCACCTACCCTCAGGACATTTTGTTTCAGCTTTTGACTGCATATGATAATCGGGTTGAACAATTTGTGTGTGATGTGAATGTCAGAGAATATCAGATTCAGCATTTATGTTGTGTGATTTTTATTCCAAATGTTTAGTCTCACAATTCTGCTATCTGCATCAAGTTTAAACTTAAGTGTCTTTTGTGTGGTATTTCGAAGCGATTCGTAATGTTTTTTTTTGTTTATAATTACTGATATAAATTTTGACAGCAGACATTCATCTTAGACCTTTCAAACTTTGATATAATTTTGTGATTTCAAACTTGAAAAAGGTCAAAGATGAATGTCTGAAGTGGTTGGCTGCCCCATATAAAGAGTTTGAACAAATCAGATAAGAGTTTGCTTCCACAAGACAAAAAAAAAATGAAAAATTGGAACTGTCCTGAGCTTCAATATATTGTCTACTAAGTCAATCCATTTTGTGAGACACTGAATGCATTTTTAAACAATAAAAAAAGTTATTAAATACAGAAAAAAACGTCACTTGATCATTGCACATTTCATGCTGCTGCCGTAAAGAATGACAATTGAAATAAAAAAACTCTTCTTTTACAGCCATGCCTGTTTACTTTTTGACAAATTTTATTGTCAGAATTTCCAGCTCTATTGTTATGGATACTAACACCTGATTACATCAGCTTGATCATCATTTCCATCAAATGACGCTAATTGTCAAACTCAAAACAGTGCTTCACACTTGCAGATTTGAAAGACGGAATTTAACGATTCGTGTGGGAATGTTTTCTTGTGTTGGTGGATCTCTTTTGTTCTTCTGTGATGTACAACTTCATTTATTACATCCTAGGGCATGAGAAAACACAGCCGTTCCTCACAGCAACTCCTGCAAATGTCCGAGCAAAGTTCCTCATTCATTACGCAGTGTGCTATGCCTGAGTAGAAGTCTGTTGTATTGTTATTGTGAGGTGTACTTACATGGAGTCCTATTACCATGATGCTTTATGCATAGTAACTTAATGCTGACAGTCCACAGAGCTGTTTTTGTTGAAATCATAGCCCAGTAGTTATTTGTCCATTGCTTGTTGCTTATTGCCTGATTACCTCTAACAAACACATACTCACATCCTTATTTTTTATATCACAATTCAAGATCACAAACTAATTCAGCAACTATGTCCTGTTTGTGCAGGCTTCCTCTCAATCTTTTAGTTTATTTCTAATTATATCTTTAGAGCCCTTATTGATTTAACTGAATGGAAAAACATCACTGATTACACGATTTCTGTCAGATAGAAATGAAGAAAAAAATGACAGCAGTAGTAATAATAAAGCAGTGCAGAGTTCCTGGATCAGAAGGTCTCTTAGAGAATGTAGTCTCCTTTTGCGGGTGAATTTAGATTATTCACTTGTATTCACAAGCAGTTAATATTGCCCTTGACAAAGTCCAGAATTCTCAGTGGAAAATATTTAGTGGTGTGTTAAGGTCAGTACGGGAGCATTCCTTGGAATAATCATCATAAAGAGTCTAAATAGCGCCATCTTGTGAGTCCCTAGTGACAATCTGCATTAATTACACAGAAGTGAACTGGCAGGTTGTGGGAATTAGCATGGAAATGAAGGCCTAACCTCGCCTTTCCACCTGTCAGTCCATCCCCCACCAAGGTGACTGATTTACTCTGATTTACCTGCAATTCACTTGTGGGGTGACAGGGAAATGTATAAGTACAATTTCCACCGAGGATTAGGAAGATTTTATAGGTGTCATCAGTGAATACAGCTAAGAACACATTTAAGAAAATATCAGTCTCATATGGGCTTTATGGTGGTTTATGCCAAACAGCCTTTCAGTCATGCAAATATGTGACCAAATAAGGTCACCCAGTGTTAACTGCTTTAATCAGTTATGAAAGTCTTCAGGAAATAACCTGAATTCAGGCTTTTTTCTTCAAATGTGAAATTCAAAATGGGCTGAACTCAGTCTGAAACATCCAAAAATGATATTTCTGAAAGGGGGTAGGGGTATCTTCAGGGTAATTTTTAAGGGTTTCAGGTTTTTTCCTGAATGCTGACTTTCATGTATACATTGTTTGTAGTGATGCTGGATTGTTGCATCATTCATACCAGGGGTGTAAGATAATTTGGTCAAGTCATGGTCTCTCTATGATCACCTTTGGTTATACTTTTCATATGACTAATGATATGTTTTGCACCAATGATCAATGGGAATCTATCCGGCTATATATGGAACTCAATATGCCAGGTGACCATACAACCCTGGATCTCAAGGAAAGTTATTAAATTATAGTGCAAAGAAAAGAAAGTAATTTGAATACATGTTTAATTGTACTTAGCTTTGGTTATAACAATATGCTGCATATTATAGCTATCTTGGCACATTATTTAAACTGCAATACCATGAAGACTTTGAACATTTCTTGACACTCCTTTGTTTATAATAAGCAATATATTCCCATTTCTTTCTTACTAACATTTCTAATTTCTTGTGGTATTTCACTTTCATAATAGGGGCTTATAGTAGATATTATTAAATCACAAAAAAGAACTTCAGTTGTGGAGATAACATACATCAGATGATGAGAATGAAATATGAAGATGGGTGTACCTTGAGGAGATGAGAATGCAAGTCTTAATTGGCAGACTCTGTATAATCTAAATTTATGTTATGAAGAAGCCTGCCGTACCCAATGCCATGAACAGGATGATGGATAAAAGTAGACACGAATGATTTATATTGGATGGCTCAACACGAGATGTCCAGATACTTCCTTGTGTCAGGAAACTAGGAAAGGGATTGCATAAATCTTCAAGGGTATTTTTAATCCTTTTTCTGAGAGTAATATGGCTGTGTAACTTCATCTCACAGCGCAAGTTTTCCGTTGGTCATTAGTTGTGGTGAAAAGATGAGTGGAGATAGAGGCAGTGTGAATGGGGGAAGGTCTCAGGGCCAAGTTTCCAGGGGAAAAGCTTGAGAGCCACTGAAGGGACACACTGTCAGCGCAGTGTATGGTAAATAAGTCATCAGTGTTTGTAGATGGAATATGGTATCGTACGGCGGATGAGGTGGGGAAGCGACCACACAGATCTCAGCATCCTGGCCACCGCCAACACAAAACATAACAAGTGGCTGCTCCAGAAAACTCTATATGTTTTGAATCTTACGCATACACATACACATACCATGCACATACACATACATATATACATATATACATACATACATATGTACATACATATGTACATACATACATACATACATACATACATACATACATACATACATACATACATACATACATACATACATACATACATACATACATACATACATACATACATACACACATACACACATACACACATACACACATACACACACACACACACACACACACACATAATTTTCAGGTCTCCCTCCTACTCAGTCACTACAGGATATTGTCCTTATGTAACAAGGAGGAAATAGTGTAATATGATGTACAGCATCAGAATCTGATTACTTATTTTGACAGTTATTAGAGATCTGTCTAATTAGATAGAAAATGTGTATGTACGTATCATATGAATAAGGTGGCAATCTCCCATGGGGTCTTCTGGGTATAACGTTTTACCTGCAGATTTGTCACTCTCCTCATTGGACACCCGATCACCTGCTCATAACTTTGGATGCAGCACCTATGGTTACACATTAATATAGAAAGAATAGATTCTTAGTTGCCACGGTGATAGAGGATTTTTTAATGCACTAGTCTCTTGTATCTGCCTACCATTCTCTCTGCAAATAATGTGCAATAAATTGGAAGAAATCATCTTTTGTGTAGTGCAGTGAAAAGGAATAGTTTGATAGAATACTGCCATTCGACCTGTTCTTAACCAAAATCACAGACAGGGTTGCTTTGACTGTCTGCTTCACATAGTTTCTTTATCTTCATCAAATTCTAGATCCTCTTATATTATAATAAGACTCATGATATAAAAGTACGTTTTCAGACACAAGGTGAAACAGCCAGCTCAATTAATGCTGCATGGCAAAAAGAGCCTATTTTATTTCTCTTGCAACTCAAGGCAAAGTAATTGACTAGTCAATTGGGGCATGTTTTATTTGATATTTTGTGCAAGAACAGTTGATTGGGCGGTGCTTTCCCTATATATGAGTATGGTCTTAGCAATAAAATATATTTTTATGGGGTTGAAACTGGCAATTTGATATTGCACAATATTTTCAGATTACTCTGTCTGGAACCTTTTCCTGTTATCCTTTGTGATTTTATACTTCTGATTAATTTAAGATTTATGACCACAGCTGAGAATTGCGATTCATGTTTTTCTACTTCTCTTCAATAAATATTTTGCACACACCATAAAAGTTCTGCAAGTCAGTGTAAAATAAGCAAAGCAATCATTTATGCAATGTAAATGGCCAAAATTATGCAAAGTTGTTTAGATAATTTAACTTCTTTTGATGATAAGAAAAAGCTTTCCTTTATTATTTTTAGAGTGAGGTATATTCTATCTTTGGCTGCATTTGAACAAATATATTTTTTCTGGAAACAGAGCTGTATTGTTTATTACCTTTTCTAGAAGTTGATATACTTTGTCATCGTCAATTTGCAATTATATCTACTGTACAACATACAATGTTGTCTATATCAGTGAATTGGCATAGTTAATACTACTAACATAATAATTATATATGGAGGTGTATTATATATGGAAATGTAACTTTTATCATAGTTACTGATCTCTGAACAATGACAAATTTTATGCAGTCCCCATCCAACTGAAGAGATCACACAGATCGAAACCATTCGTTGGTATTGGCAGGGACTGCGATCGCTGTACAGTTCATCTTTAGAATCTGTGCCATTTTATCAATAAATATTTTATATTTATACCCCCATAATCTCTTATTTTTTTAAAAAGAACCAAATGTTTCAGTTACAATATGTGTAGCTCTAAATCATTTTTTTTTTTTTTTTTTTTTGACTTTTTAACACATTTTATTTTGTGAACTAAATTCTTAACAAGAATAAACAAAATGTATTCTAAATACGTGTTTTATGTGTAATTTATAGTCATAGTTGACGTAATCATATAATTATAAAACTCGCATTCTTTATTTATTAAATTTATCTGTACACCTTTTTTTTTCTCTTATAAATGATGTTTATTCATTTTATATTATATACAATAGCTCTAAATCATGTTTTTGAGGAATTTGAATTGTTTTGAAAATAGAATTACATCAAAACTTTTTTAATCTTGCACCAATATGGTGTCATAATCAATGCCCAAGGCAGCAACTAATACATTGCTTTTGAACTTGCGATGTTGTGCCTCCTTTCGTAATTACTCCAAGGTTATTCTTAGATATTCAAATATATTTGTTGCTCACACATTTTAAGATTTAACTACATTGATTTAAAAGACATAAGTGTGACCATATGCATTCCTGGATATGACTGGTAAGGGATGAACATGAGAAGATGTTTGATCAATGAGTGAAGCTAAGGTGGTTGGGGCCCAGTGTAGATGTGCACTCTCCCCAGATCAATATTCTACAGGCTAAGTGTATAGCAGACATATCTGCAGGGCTCATCCTTTATATTTTCCTTGTTCCCTATAGTGAACACAGTATTCTGTCCCATCTGAGGGCCACGCTGTGCACTAAGTCAGCACTGACCGATCTGAGGTCCGTTCTGTGTCATGAACTCAGTACTTTAAACTTTCTGGTGACAGCCTGTTCGTAATTTCCTCTTGTGAATACACTACCCCAGCTCTTTGGTCCATCTGAGGACCGCCCTGTTACTTATTTCCTCTTGTGAATACATTACCCCAGCTCACTGGTCCATCTGAGGACCGCCCTGTTACTTATTTCCTCTTGTGAATACATTACCCCAGCTCTCTGGTCCATCTGAGGACCGCCCTGTCCCTTATTTCCTCTTGTGAATACATTACCCCAGCTCTCTGGTCCATTTGAGGACTGCCCTGTTACTTAGTTCCTCTTGTGAATACATTACCCCAGCTCTCTGGTCCATCTGAGGACCGCCCTGTTACTTATTTCCTCTTGTGAATACATTACCCCAACTCACTGGTCCATCTGAGGACTGCCCTGTTCCTTATTTCCTCTTGTGAATACATTACCCCAGCTCTCTGGTCCATCTGAGGACCGCCCTGTCCCTTATTTCCTCTTGTGAATACATTACCCCAGCTCACTGGTCCATCTGAGGACCGCCCTGTTACTTATTTCCTCTTGTGAATACATTACCCCAGCTCACTGGTCCATCTGAGGACCGCCCTGTTCCTTATTTCCTCTTGTGAATACATTACCCCAGCTCTCTGGTCCATCTGAGGACCGCCCTGTCCCTTATTTCCTCTTGTGAATACATTACCCCAGCTCACTGGTCCATCTGAGGACCGCCCTGTTACTTATTTCCTCTTGTGAATACACTACCCCAGCTCTCTGGTCCATCTGAGGACCGCCCTGTTACTTATTTCCTCTTGTGAATACATTACCCCAGCTCACTGGTCCATCTGAGGACCGCCCTGTTACTTATTTCCTCTTGTGAATACATTACCCCAGCTCACTGGTCCATCTGAGGACCGCCCTGTTACTTATTTCCTCTTGTGAATACACTACCCCAGCTCTCTGGTCCATCTGAGGACCGCCCTGTTACTTATTTCCTCTTGTGAATACATTACCCCAGCTCACTGGTCCATCTGAGGACCGCCCTGTTACTTATTTCCTCTTGTGAATACATTACCCCAGCTCTCTGGTCCATCTGAGGACCGCCCTGTTACTTAGTTCCTCTTGTGAATACATTACCCCAGCTCTCTGGTCCATCTGAGGACCACCCTGTTACTTATTTCCTCTTGTGAATACATTACCCCAGCTCTCTGGTCCATCTGAGGACCGCCCTGTCCCTTATTTCCTCTTGTGAATACATTACCCCAGCTCTCTGGTCCATCTGAGGACCGCCCTGTTACTTATTTCCTCTTGTGAATACATTACCCCAGCTCACTGGTCCATCTGAGGACCGCCCTGTTACTTATTTCCTCTTGTGAATACATTACCCCAGCTCTCTGGTCCATCTGAGGACCGCCCTGTTACTTAGTTCCTCTTGTGAATACATTACCCCAGCTCTCTGGTCCATCTGAGGACCACCCTGTTACTTATTTCCTCTTGTGAATACATTACCCCAGCTCTCTGGTCCATCTGAGGACCGCCCTGTCCCTTATTTCCTCTTGTGAATATATTACCCCAGCTCTCTGGTCCATTTGAGGACTGCCCTGTTACTTAGTTCCTCTTGTGAATACATTACCCCAGCTCTCTGGTCCATCTGAGGACCGCCCTGTTACTTAGTTCCTCTTGTGAATACATTACCCCAGCTCTCTGGTCCATCTGAGGACCACCCTGTTACTTATTTCCTCTTGTGAATACATTACCCCAGCTCTCTGGCCCATCTGAGGACCGCCCTGTTTGTTATTTCCTATTGTGAATATACTAACCCCAGCTCTCTGGCCCATCTGAGGACTGCCCTGTTTGTTATTTCCTATTGTGAATATACTAACCCCAGCTATCTGGCCCATCTGAGGACCGCCCTGTTTGTTATTTCCTATTGTGAATATACTAACCCCAGCTCCCTGGTCCATCTGAGAGCCACTTCGTACCACATTGTCTAACATCAATCAGCACACAGAAGCTACAAGGCTACCCACTTCACCCACTGGTGCAGTTTGACTCTTTACCATATTCTCTCTAATGATAACAGTTGTCTTACCCATATGAGAGATGCTTCTTGATCCTTTTGTTTATGATATTGTCTGATGCTTTGTTATTGTCTGGTTATGACTCACTCTTGCAGTTTCGGTCAATTTCATTCATATTATTCACTCATCGCCTGTTCTGGCTTGAAAAAAAATATTATGGGAAGACTGAATTCTGTTTACTTTGTATTCATGTGTACTAGACCATTGAAGTAGGCCAGACATGATGAGCACACAGTGGCCTTCATTGTACCGCTAATTTACTCATTCAATATATTGCCAGTGCTGGAGCTGGGTTGAATATGGTGTTTACCTGGCTGGGCCTTAATACCCTGGGGTCTACCTCACCAGGGGTATCTGTATCACACTCCCTCCACTGAGTGCACTGGCCCATTTCATTGCCATGTAGAACCTTAATTGGTTTATTCTTACTCAAATATGTCAAGCCTATTTGCATGTTTATGATAAAAATCTCACCTCCATTGACATATTCTTAAATTATCTGATCAGATCATTTAATATAATATCATATCATGTTTACCAGGTTTAAAAGAAATTAATTTTGAGGAAGAAGATTTTCCATATTTCGTAAGTGGTTGCTTAAGTAATAACAAACAATGAGGTTATTTTATTTTTCCTCGGCTGGGATTAAAGTGAGTTATGGATAAGGAATCCAAATCTCTGAAGAAGCGCCCAAATGCTTTAGTTGAGAACTCTGTGAAAAATTCTGATCGAGAGATCCATTTGTTGCCCAGCAGCTTGGGATGGGAAAATCACAGTGGTGCCAGAAATGAGGTTATTTATTCCTACTAAATTTGGTAGTCTCCTCTTTGTATGTATGGAGTCCTGATCACTTTGGAAAGTTAAAAATGTGGTAGTGGGCGATACAAAAAGCCAGCCTGAAAAGTTTCAATACTAATAACAGACAAGCAGCAATACAAAGAAAGGCTTGAATGGTCAAGTGTTTCAGGGCACGTTTGTCTCGCCATTGAGACGTCCAGAGTTGGAATACAAGATTCCGGCTGTGTGCTGACGCTTGATTGTTGGTGGCAATTTTCCTGCCTGTAATCCAATCATAGCCAACTTAGCTTCACCATTCTTGATTTAACCTCAGCGAACCTTTGCCAGAATGATGTGTTGGCTTTCGCAACTGTGTTTGCCTACCCCTCCACTTTTCACCCACTGACTGTCATAGTGTCAGGTTATTTACAGCAATGGAGAATAAACGTTTTAGTGCAGACCTTTCAATCTCTCTAAGCACACACTGTGATTTGATGTCTTCATAAAATATTTAACATTCTGTGTTTACCTGGCCTTGTCCTGAATTATATGCAAAATAACCTGGAAAGTAATTTCAGGAAAGAACTCTGTAGGTGAGGTTAGCACTTTAAGCAGCTGTGCAATGTCCAGCTAACGTCCTACAGAGTGTGTTGATGAGACAACCACAACCTCAGCAGATTTGGTAAAGTCAAGGGCTGGGTGGCAACATCATGTAATTGGCCACGATCAGCACCAAGGCCACAATGTCAAGAACACAAACGGCAAAAAGCTCAAGGGATTGCAACCAGAAACCACTATTGTGGCAAACAAGCTTATATGCCCACTCTTAAAGTAGATTGCCAAGTGGTTTTTGTTTTAGGCAATTTTGGAGTCGACAGAGACTGAGGAAGACCCTCTATGGACGAGATACATTTCACATGATGAGACAACTCTTATCAAACCTTATCCACCCATAAGTTCTTAATAGCACAATGGACCATAAAATTATGTATTGATGAATGGGGTATTGGCGGCATTCCCCACTGCATTAGCCACATTGCCATTTTGTTTGTCTCCTATCGCCACATGCACAATACTGTATTAAACATACAAAAATTGCTATACACCTTATAGAAATCTTGCTCATTTTGGAGATAAATTTCATTTCTGATTCATTCAGTCATTTCAACTCATTTTAAGTTGTGCAAATTTATGGTACCACATGAAGTAATATACTTTAATTGGCATCTTGTTATTTGATTTTTACCCCTCGGGGACTGTGTGCCAAATGGAATATTTTGAGATATAAAGACACTTTTAAGTCTAGCAGAATGGCAAGATTTCATGTCACTTTGCTATCATCTAGCCTACTTAGTGTGGCGGGCTCATACATTGTACGTCTATGGCTGGCTGGAGCCATAAGGAAATGTTAGAGAAGCAGTGACTTGAAAGTGCCTAGATATCCCCAACCTGAACAGGTCCATTTGAGGCAATAACTTATATCTATTTCTGTTCCAAGACACATCTTTGTCATAAAATATAGAGAGGTTATTTAGGAACTTATTTAGGATCTAAGTTGCCTTCCAGATTGGTTGCATTTATAAATGGAGTGATAAGCAATTATTGTTTTCTTAAAACAAACACAATTTGATTTGGATCTATTGAACACAGTGGTCCTTTATCCTACCGATCTCTGTCTAGTTCCTGGACATGAATCTGCCATACGTTATCTGAGCCTCATTAAATCTGTTTGTGAGTTTGACCTTCATTCTGGTCAGGAACTCATGTGTACTTTATGGTCAGAAGATTCCGTTGCTGCTCACCCTCCGTGGAGAGTGCAGTTAGAGGTTACCTGTCACTCCAGCCTTTGTGTCTGCACACCACTCTCCATAAGCACAAAGTGGGGACCAGACTCTTCGTGATGCCATGTTGCGAGTCTGCAGCCGATTCAGCTCAGCAGCAAATGGATGAGACGTATGGGGTTTAGGGTTGTGGATGGTGTGGTGAGTTTGCCAACAGTGGTGGGCTGGGGGTACACATTCACATGTAACAATGAGGGTAGACATATCGCAATCCCGCCTGGTGCCAACCTTCAAAAACGTTGCAAAATAACCAAAACTTGTCAGTCAAGAGCCATAGTCCCAAGATAATATATAGCATTGTGCTTCTGAATTATCAAATATTTCATGCAATACTATTTTGGAAAGAAATTGGTGCGAAGCAAAATAAATCATATATAGGCATGATTTGGATTTGTTGCCAGCAATAAAGTATTTTATTGAATCAGAAAGAAGCTAATATGTAAAACAACAAGTGTGCATGCAAGGTTGGGGAGATATCATAGTGAGAGTTTCCATGTTACAGGTGCCCCACATGCAATTGTTTCATTTAGTGCCCACTGTTCGCAGGAAATTGCAAGAAGGAAATGAAAGCCGAAATCTCCAAGGCATGCCCAAGGAAATGGCAATAATGGTTCAGGGCAAACATATTAACTATGGTATTGAACAGAATGGGAGACTTGTTCAGATTTAATGGATATGGTATAATGCCAGGCTGCATTTTACTGTTCTATTTTAGAGTTTTTTGGACACATGATTTAGATGAAAATGGTGATTTGTTCATACAGATTTGTACAATTTATTCCATGCATAAGAAAGTAGTTGATTTTTTTCTCTCCAGAATTTAATAGATTTAATGCCTTTATGGTTTATATTAAATTTTAAGCTTGTAAAGTTTTTTTCCAAATTTAAATTATTTTTGTCCCAGAAAGGTTTGGTAATATTAAACACATGCTGATTTCATTACCATAATCATGATAATCAAAGATCACATGTTATGTGAACAACATAAAAAAAATATAAAACTGCTTGTTTCCTGACAAAGGGTGTAGATACATCACAGAATGACAGATTTCATGAATATAAAACAGAAATAGTAGACAGCTGTCATTAATCTGGTCAAGGTCAGTCATAAAAGGACCAAGGTCACAATTGCCTTAGTGGCCATGTGCAGTTGCAACTTTGGACAAAACCATTGGGTATTGTTTTGCAAATTTTCGTCCACTGCATCTAGTTTGCCATGTCCCTGTCTCCTCTGCTCTTAGAGATTACCAACCCTGTGGAGATACAGGGATTGCATTTTAGACAGGTCCATTTTGGCAATGGAAATTGGTTTGGACGAGGCAAACATTCTCTTTTGTAGCAAGCACACAATGGGGCTCCAGATTTAAGCCCCAAGTTTGGTGATGGGTCTATAAACGTCTGCGACCAGTCTGAGCCTTCACCCCGCAGCTTTTTGAAACCCACCATACTATCACGTAAAGAACAGCTGTGATGTAGACATTTAAACAAGGATGATCAATCATGGTTTAGAAGTGAGAATTGAATACCTGTTGATGTGAGAAGCTGGCTTCTTATTTTCTCTGTTAACATAAGCACGAGTCGTTTCTTGCAATCTGCTCAGTGATAGATAGTGATAGACACTAGAGAGAGGTGGTGGGGTCCTCCAACGCAAGGGTTAAAGAAGACCCATAAGAGGGAGAGCTATTAAAGACCTAACCACTTCTCACCTTGGGAGCACTAAGCTAATTTCCAGCAATTATTTCACAATTGAAGCCCATCACATTGCCACTTCTTTAAGCACTGGCAGATTGTATTAACTTGGACATCTCCTCTGTGGCCCAAGACTCAGCCCTTTCCTATACTGAATAGATTTTTTCCATTTTTCTCCCGCTTGGTCCATCAGAACATTGATGGATAAGTCATTAGAGGGCGTGAGTGGCTTCCCTACTCATCCATACCTTTGTCATCCTGTCTGCATCTCAACATCCCGGCCGCACTCTTCAGCATCACCTGATTTGAATATAACTAGTAACTTCTCCTATTTACTAGATAAAAAAGATTTTTTTTGTTCTTTAATGCTAATGAATTTTCATCACACTTAATTAGAATCAGGAAAGACATAAATGCTTTTAGCATGGAAACCAATTTGTGTTATGGATTTGATATTTTGGTATATTTTTGTGTTAGAATTTGTCACATTTTTGTGAGTCACTTCATGTGCCGGTGATAATAATCTCAGCACCATATATGATTTTGGCACGTCTTCAGTCCCCTGTCTCTGCTTTGAAGTTTTCAGTTTTTCCACACTGCTTGAAATGTGTCTGCTGTAAGATGTTCAATTAATTTTCCATATCTGTCAAAATTATTGCACTTCAAAGAACAAAAGTTTGAAAAACTTTGAGGTAAATTTCTGTTTTAAAGGGATTATATATTTGATATGAATTCACAGAGAAACAGATTTGCTTTTGTCTTATGAGGTTGTGCTTGATACATATGATGCTAAATATGCAATATTACCTTTTATTCAGGGACAAAGCATATAAAGCATTAGCATGAGTGTCTTGGTAGAGCATTGAGAGTGTTCATTCACAATGCAAAATTGGGTTAGTTAGCGAGAGCCTGCAAGGGACCCACCCATCGCCTGCGAGTGGGAAATCTATTGCTCAGAGGGTGCCAAGGTTCAGATTATGTATTCTAAGCAAGTGCTCCCACAATTTGGTGGGACAAAGATACTTTGAGAGGCTGATCTTGGGGATTATCTGGCTCTCAATGCATTTATAAGGGATTTAGGGAGGTGGGGAGAGGGATAAGACGCCTGACATCACAGGCAGAAAGAGAACCATTGTCCAGGGTGGGAATCCTAGTCAGTGTGAGCCGCAGGGTGCGTGGTCTGTGGTGAGATTGGTGGAGGGGTTTCATTATTGGGCGAATGTCCTGCAGGTACACTTAGCGATGCTGGTGACAACCCACATGAAGTGCAAACATGTGTCGCTGCCGTCCACAGCAAGGTCCTCACTTCCGCTGTCTTGTCTTCATATATGTAGTGGCCTTGCCTCGCCTACCATCAGCACTACTTTAATCACAATATAAACTTTGAGGTAGATCTGAATACCTATTACCCTTCACAATATGACTGCCTTAGTTTTTTTTTTTCTTTAATTTGATAGTTAAAAACAGGGTTTTTTTTCAGAAAAATGTATTTTAATGTTTATATTTTCTTTAAAATGACTACTTTTTTAAAGGAATTATATATCAGCATAGCATTTGCAGTGAGGGGTAGACATTTTCTGTCATTCTGTTGGTCATGCAATCTAAATATAGCCTCAGATTTCTGTAGAAAAGCAAGTGTAGTGATAGATTCAGCCCCCATTTTGTGTACAATATCGTACATATTTTTTTTTACTAGTTACTAGAAGCATTCCCATACAAGGAAAAACTCACATACAAGGAAATGTTCAAATACAAGGAAATGTTCACATACTTGGAAAATTTCACTCAGAAGGAGATGGTTCTTAGCCTTTGGCTTTCATATTTGCTACTGTTGTATAATATGATTATTGCTGAAGATATTCACTGTTTTTGCAGTGCTCAAGTTCTGGTTGTAATCATTTAATGCTCTTTTGTCGAGTGGAATCATTCCCAAGAACAGCCTTAGTATTTCTCCTTCACAAAGAAGACCGATGATACTTCTAAATTGATCAAAATGACCTAAATGCATAAGCCATTGACCACATCTTACAGTTTAGATTGTCACAATCAATCAGAGTTATTTAATTTGGATCATGTTTATGGAGACAGTGACATGATTAGTGTAATAAACCTTCACACAGGGTCAGGATAACAAAGATGGAAGCCCAGGGTGACAGCTGACCCCAAATAGCTACTAGTATGAGGTAAAAAAAACCAGAAAAATAAGGAAGTATGCTGTAATTTGGGATTTATTAGTTGGGATCAAAGTAAAAAGTAAGTTTTAATTCCACTCCAATTTTGCTGAGAATGCCAGAGTGCACATACAAGGAAGGATCTATTACTGAACTTGTCAAGGAGATGAAAGCAGACATGATCAAACACCGCCTTGTAACCGGCCCCTCGTAAGAATGTCTGTGGGGTAGAGACGTCTTGTGATGTGGCTACACCCATCAACCATTTGGGAATTGATGGTGGAGCTCCCAGTCAAGTCTTCTCACATTTGTAGTCGTCTGTCCCTGTAATTACACCTTGTCATGTGGTCACCACTGAGAAATTGTCATTGCTGAGTTAGTCTATGGCCAACTCCAAACATGTTTGTTTCAGGGTTTGAAGTTTGTTTTTATTTTTGACCATCACAGCATAAATTTGACAATTTCGGCATACATTTTGAATTGCCACTTTGCTTTAGATTGAGGATTGCATTATCATTGGTAAAATTAATAGAGAATTCATTGTACACTGAACTCTGATTATTTAATAGTGGAAAAAATATTGCAATATACATTAAGTTGCCTTATTTGGAACTGCTGATGTGGTAAATATAATACCATTAAATATATAGGACTCTGAAGGCCCCAGAACTAGCACCGTTGGTACTAATAATGCCAGCATGTGACTGAAATAGGTGATATATGATGTAGTAAAATGGTAAAGTTTGTTGGAAGGCACCTGACACTATAGCTCCCACAATCCTCAGCAGAGGGAGCTAATAAGGCATGTTAAACTGAGGCAACCTGAACCTACAACTATATACAGGGCAACACAAGACTTGAATGTTCACAAATTGTAAATACAGCATTTGGGTTACGTGAAGGAACTTGGTCAGGTAGAAACCTTTTTTGAGCTCAGCTTGATAAATGGCCGGGCTTATTGTAATGGCTTGCGGTGGGAGGGTAGGCGGGCATCACGTTTTTGTCCAGCCCAGATCTCCACAACCATTACCAATGGCAGTTTCATATTACCAACCTAAATTCAACTTTGCTCAGACTTCTGCCCTGACCTAGTTTGATCTAGATTTGGTTTTGTTGCTTTTATTTTTCCGGTTAAGATGCCGTCCAGCATAGCTGGGCTTCAAATCGTCCTTAACAATTATGCACACATAAATTCCAGAGAGATGACTTCATAGAAACAAAAAAGTTCCTTTCCCTGAGAGAGATATTATTAACCACAGAAGTTTTATGATGATTCCAAACTAATCTTTTTTTATCTGAGCTGACTTTGTTAGCACAACTTATGCAATATGAAGGAAACTTTCTGTTATTCTCTCTGTCCATCTAATGCTGGCCTGACTTTACAGACTTTGGTTCAGACTTGTGTGCAGAATGCCGTAGACATATAGTACGTCCTGAGTGGATTTGTGTCTCTGAGAGTCCACCAGGTGGCGTTGATGTCCAGTCATTGCCAGTACCTCAGGCAACAGGGCCAAGTGTCAGGCAGAAGTAGGAGAATTTCACAGGAGTACCTACAACTCCACACAAAACAGCACATTGCCATTACGTGATGGGTCGACAGTGAGGGATGCCTCCGAGAAAACTGATACGCAGGTCTGCAAACATCAGGGCAGGGGAATGACAAGACTCATTGATGTTAGGAAAGGATTAATTTGAGAATCCTGATAATTGCAGTTTTGATGAAGTGAAGGGTATAAATTAAATGAAATAATACTATCTAATGTCAGCAAGGAGTGTGTCTAAACATTAGAAACTAAACAGAACAACTCAAGAATAAAACTTTGGATAGGGATGCTCACCTTGAGCAATGTACCATCCCTTGCAATTATTGCCTGGAATGTATTTATTTCTATTAGGGAGACTGCACAATTCTTGCGATGCTAGAGATATTGTGGCATTTGCCAAGCAACATACAATCAGTCTGCCTTTTTTACATCTGTATAAATGGCCCTCAGTGAAAAGTGGCCACTGCACTTCTGACAGCCCCCTCACATTTATGTGCTAAAGGTACTTGAAGATGGTCAACATATTTTATATCTGCCCATCTGCACCAGTATGTGATGTCCTATGCAGACGTTGGTTGATATCGATTTGAATCAGTCGTAGAGAATATCTGAATTTTGGATAATCTGAGATATATAGTAGCATTACACGTTAACATAAATTGTGGAATGGTAATTTTAAGACACTTTTAGTAACAGGGTGAAAGTAATACTGTCAATACTGGGAGTCAAACCCACCACCTCCTGTTCTCCACTTATATTATCAAGTCAGGCACAGACCCTTTGCTCTATCAACTGTGCTAGAAGGGTCAGTCATTAACACTTGCTTGATAAAACTCAAGTGAGATGTTAGTTGGTATCATTGCTGTTATTTTTTACATTCAGTACATGCTAAATAATATATTGCAAAGATTGATTATATTGCAAAAATTGTCAGCCCAATTCAGACATGTACAAAAATCACACAAAGAAATAGAATCTCAGTTCTACATTATTTTTAGAAAAAATATCAATATGTTTATGATGTGGGGCCAGTTTCCATTCTGAAGTTACATTTTTTTTATTCAGCAAAAAATGGCCTGAAGTGGAAGGATGTGGACATAAGAATATTTGCACAGAAGTGGAGTTAACTTAGTACATTCACATATCTGTGAAATCTGTAATCAACACTAAATCCCACTTTCCTGCTCAGCATTGCTCAAATAGATTTGGCTGTTTCTCATAGTTGGGATTCCAAATATTTGGCAGGCATGTCACAGTCCTAATGGTCAATTTCCTGCGTCGCCCTCCTCACTAGTTTACAGCTTTCCATTCAAGCCCATATTACCACTTGTGTCAGGGATTGGCTTTAGCACCAAGGGTTTATCCCGTGATGGGTACTTCCAGGCCAAAATTGTCAAAATCGGGGCTGGAAACCCTCTGTAAATATCAACCGACAATATATCTTTTCCCCATAAAAATAAAAGAGAAAAACACAGCTTAAGGAATTGTTGATGCTATTCCCAGAAGAGAAATTGGAGATAGAACGGTTTACTTTGCGGTGAGATAATTGAGAGCTTTGTGGATATTCAGGAGGATTCAGCAACCACAGTGCTAGGAACTGGAGAAGTTCATTATTTTTCGTCAAATGTTTGTTTTATTGTGTCAGCCAGGGAAGGGGTGATTTGTGCTGATTTACTTTTCATGAATGCTGACAGATTGCCATGAGGACCTAAAGAACTCTTGCTAAACGTGAGATTTATTTTGATGGTCTCTAAGTGATTCGCACCTGGAATAAATTGTTTAAGTGACAATTTCAAAGGAGATAAAGAAGTAATTTCCATTTCAAGGCTCAGGCCATTGGGACGTCTATGGCAATCGTGCAAGCGGAACAATGGACCAAACTTGAGAAAGGCTCTGTGTTAACACTAAAGTATCAATAAGAATGGAAAATATGTGAAAATGGGAAGGTTTATATGATTTTTTTAAAATATCATATTAATGTTTCATCTTTGGTTGTAATGAAATATTCATTGTGTGTGACTAGATTGTCCTGACATGACTAGGTGGTCCGGACATGACTAGGTGATCCTTGCCTGACTAGGTGGTCCTGATATGACTAGGTGATCCCTGCCTGACTAGGTGGTCCTGACATGACTAGGTGATCCCTGCCAGACTAGGTGGTCCTGACATGACTAGGTGATCCCTGCCTGACTAGGTGGTCCCGACATGACTAGGTGATCCCTGCCTGACTAGGTGGTCTGGACATGACTAGGTGATCCCTGCCTCACTAGGTGGTCCCAACATGACTAGGTGGTCCCGACATGAATAGGTGATCCCTGCCTGACTAGTTGGTCCCAACATGACTAGATGACCCCTACATAACTAAATGGTCCCTGCATAATAAATGGTCCCAACATGCCTAGATGGCCCCTGTACATTATTAGATGACCCTTATATAACTAGTTGGTACCACACATGGTGTATGATTAGTTTGTTTTTATGTTTGAACCATATTGTATCTTACCATACAAAATGTAACAAATTTCTCATCTTCCCTGTATTCTATGCAGTTTATAGATTTAGTTTTACTTTTCAATAATGTACATTATTACACAACAAAGATATTGCACACAAAATGTCAATACAATTCATCACCTTTCCAAATTCCTGTGCATTTATTCTCCTCTCCTCGATCAATTATTAAGCAATCAGAATTTGGCAAATTTTCATTTATGATGTGTTGCCATCTTTCTGGTTTCTGATGCATCATTGTGGTTTGACTTTGTTGAATGTTTAATTTTCTCCGACCGCTTATGAGTAATTTACATTTATAAAGGCTATCTTTGACACAATGTAGAATATTTGCAGTAGTCAGATCTCCATAGGATGGGACATGGAGCAATCTCTGATTGCCATTTGATTGAACATTCAAATGCTTTCAAGGAGAAGAGAAATCTAATGATTTGAGAGGCAAAAGTTACACAGAATATTATAGTATAAGTGTGTGTGTTGTACCGAGTCACACCAGGAGATGCTGTACTGCCAGCCTTATCACACATATGGCTCTGTTCTAGAACGTGAGACCCAAACTTGCATGATTTTTCGAATTTGGGAACGTGCACGAATTTCATAGGTTGTTTTATCCATAGGTGCCCCTTGGTTTCTTACATGCTTACATGGAAGGATAATGGATTTATTCCAGTGATTTCAAAAAAAAGTGGAAATAACACCAAAAGATGGATGCTTCATAAAAAAAGCAAATCTGAATTTAATTCAGATCTCAGCAAAATTAGAAATTAATATTTGATTTAATTCTCCTGGCTGGGAGTGGGGACAGGTTCAGTGTATAGAATTTACCATATAATGATACTTGGGATGAAATTGATTAGGTGTCAGAAACTGAAAACTGAAGATGAGTGCTTTTTTGACATGTCAAGAAAAGTCCAACTTTTTCAGGGGTGTAAAAATTGGAGTATTTATGCCATTGAAATATACATGACTGCCCTGGGCATGTTTAAAAATAAGGATATTTTGTAGAAATATGTTATTTGAAAAATAAGCAATATGTTCGATTCCTGGCCCAAATTATGGATGTTTTTTGACTTTAAGGGGAAAATGGTAGATTTTTATTGAATCTCATTTCATAAAGGTACCTTTCAATCAAAATCATGCCAGGAAGGTGTGCTTAACTGAAATATTCCTTGTAGCATAAAATTAAAGTATAATATTGTAATAATAAATGCCAATCATTGCAAATGTGTTCTTTTTTTTGCAAACAAAGGACACTTTTTGACATATTTTGGCCTAAAAACAATCATTAAACCTATTCTACACATTCTAGACCATTCAATTTATAGTCATGAACTTTAATGGAATATGTCCTATGATGCACATCTATAAGTTACAAAAAGCTAGTGTAGATGAGCAAAGTTGGGGTATGGACACTTTTTGACGCATCGTGAAAAAAGGGCACATAATATCCCAAATCCTCAACTGCTTGCACATATATGATAATATAGATGGGCAAATATAATTTCCTTGTTTGTATTCATATCAGCAATATTGTGCTTTTAATTTACTTTGATGATTTCCCTAGAACAATTTGGTTCAACCATATCAACTGCTGACATGATTTTTGGTCTACAAAATAAGATTGGTTCAATTCCTGACATTCAATATTGTGAATGACTGACTATTTTGAGTAGGAGTGGAAAACCTTTCCAACACCAAATACAATACTTGATATATTAAAAGATTTTTTGCATGTTTTAGTCACCCAATGATTAGGAGAATGAATTTCAAATTGGACACTTTTGGACAAGGAGTCTCAAAATATGTGCAGATTTTTTGACCCTGGTCAAAAGTATACAAAAATCCATTCACAATCTAATGACCTTCAAGGTGACATTGACCACACCATATGAAAGTCAGATCACATCCCCTCACAAAAAAAACCCAAATGTTCACTATTTGTGGTGAAATAATGCCATAACAATCCTTTCAAAATATGCACATTTCCCTGGTGGACATCTCTTTGGACTGTCCATGAAGGGGCCACCCTATTTACCATTGTCTAGTTTTCTTTTGTGCCTTCTTCTTTCTTTTTTCACTACCCACTGCTACCAATATGGCTGCTCCCACCAAAAATACTGTCTACACCCCTATGTTCCCCCCTATAATTTTCTGCTTGCCTCCTCCAACACCAATGTACACTTGCTGGACGTTTATGCTTTTTTTTGACTGAACATTGTTTCCTAAAATATGGAAAAAATTAGTTATTAATTTCAATGTTTTTGGTATTTTTTACAAGTTTTATCAGTTCTTATAAATGAAATATAAGTAGGATATCATAATTTGCCTCTGCCTACAAGTAAAATGGGCTTTTTGGAGGCAAGTGGACACTTCCAAAATGGAGGGAAAAATTTGGTTCACTGATCACTTTTTGACTGGATATAAATCTTGTAAAAAAGCAGGGTTAGCCTTGGAATTACCAAAAACTGGCTGGACAAAACTTTCATTGGACTCTTTGTGTGGATTTCATACCATCTAGACATCAGTAAATCATTTTATTTCAAAGATTGAAGCTTTTTAAGAAGATGTGTTTTAACAGGATGTGCACAAAATGCACAAATTTTCCTTGACATTGAACTTCAATCTTCCAGTTTAGCAAGTTAATTATACTTTTTAGCACTTGAAATTATGATCCCAATGTTGCCATATTTATTAGTGACAAGATACTGAAAACCGTTTTTCGATATTGAAAAAAAAAATTTCACCGCGATTCATTCTTTACAGTAGTGTATGAAATGGTGGATGTCCCTCTGACCGGTCTCACGTTCTAGAACAGAGCCATATACTAAGTGATGTGGAAAAATAAAATGGTATGGGCTTCTTTGTGGGCAGTTTCTATGCTGTCCACATGTCTGGGGGGCAATAAATATGATGAGGTTTGCCTGGATGGTTTGCAACAATGTGTCTTTGTGCTTAGGCTAATATGTGATTCAAGCAAGTTCCTTTCACAGATAACAACCCACAAAACTGTCCACCATGACATCAGGAGTTTTCACCGATGCCATGCTGGGTCACTTGAATGTGCTAAAGACAAAACAACAAAAAACTCATTCTTACCAAATTATGTGATTTTTGTCACACATGCTGTTCTTGGCTGGGGTTTACATATATACTTTCTGCTAGTAAGGTCAGATGAGAGTAGCGATTGTCCATTGCCATTTGAAGCTGAACTGATGCATTACTGTGCTTCATCATTTTCACACAAATAGGGCACACCATGGTTGCCATGCTGCCCACTGGAACCAATGTATGACCAAATGCAGTGATCACAGTGAATATCAATCAGGATGACCATTATAAATGTGAATGGAAGGTTTCCAGCTTTTGCTTTTTTTTATTTAATAAAATATATGTTTGTTCTGAATATCACAGGAAAAGGGAAACTTGAGTATCACACAAAAACAGCAACCTCAATATTACAGGAAAAGGGAAACTTATGTTGTGTATTAAAAAGGGAGAAATATGTAATTATTGTCACTCTTGAAGTATGTGGTAAAATAACAATATTTGACTTAATATGTTCATAATCATAACAGAAAATAATTGTGAGTACTACTTACATAATACAGACAATTATTAAATTTCTAAGCAAAGTAATAATCAGTTATTTTCTGCCATTGAAAATCCTTTAAAAAACTAAATCTTAAGGAAATTTGTGTGATATTTACAGATGTAATTTGTATGTATTTGCAGCTGGCAGGTATGGGCGTGCTAGGGTTGGCCATCTGGCTGCGTATGGATCCCAAAGTCAACCATTATGTGCGAGCGTCCTATGAGGGAGACACCATTAATACTTATTATATACTGTGCTATATCTTAATGGCCACAGGAGGGGTCATGACATTCGTAGGATTCCTCGGCTGCTGTGGAGCATTCCAGGAGTCCAAGTGCATGCTGGGAACAGTGAGTCTCCACTGATATTAAGCCATCAAAAATGTCCTGAAAATTTATATTTAGTCATCCTCTTAGTGCTTTCATCTCACGTTCTCTCATACATTTCTTTGTAATGAACAAAATACAAAAAATATTTCTTAAGCTGTAAAAAGTAGAGTACTGTTATGTTTGAGATATAAATGCAATAAAATATAATACCATTGTAAACCTTTGTATAACTGCTTAACCACAACAAGTTATGAGAACTGAGTCACCTTATCATGTGCACTAATTGCATGGATTCCACCTCATGGCTTTTGTCGCTTCTTGTTTCCAGTTCTTTTTCTTTGTATTCCTGATACTGGGGGCCCAAGTGGGAGGAGGTGTGTGGGCATTTTTCCACAGACATGAGGTAAGAACATTAGAATATTTCCCTCCTATTGGAATCAATTTTTGTCACAACAGCACAGCTGATATGAATGGAATATCTACCTTTGACTTCATAAAAATGTCATATTCTATATTCTTATGCAAAAGACCTTGACTGAAAATAACATTCTTGTTTCGTGTTCACTGATCAAGAAAGTCACAGATTAAGACCTTAATTTAGGTATTTGCCTATATTTTTGCCTGTTTTGCCTCAGACAGCAATGGTAGCACATGATTATTACCCCACAGTCTTCATGCTGAATATGGTTATGTCATTGACTTGATGTCCAGTCTATTTCTCAACTACCGGTATATGGCATATAGAATGTTGTTAAGGGGGAGGTGTGCAATGTGATATTAATTTGACCTTTTGACACTGCTGCAATGACCTTAATTCTGAAAAATGTGTCCAAGCCATCAAATAAAGATAAGAGATTCTTCACATTTGGTTTGTATTATGATCTGGCCACCTGGTTTGCAGCTTCATATTAATTTGACCTTTTGACCTTAATGTTGCTGTATTTATCTTGATAATGAAAAGTTTGTCTGGATTTTTCTCAGCCACCATAAATTACAGACAATTATAATTTGTATTTGGATGATGTTCTTTATGGTTATGCCTTGGGGTTTTACAACTTTGCTATTTTATTTTTGTGAAATGACCCAATACTTTTGCTGTAGGATACCAGTAAAGACCAACACAAAAGTGATCTTTTCTTTCTGATTGTTTTACTGCATAAGTATTTAATATCCACCTTACCATTTATTTTGTTACTGCTATCACTAGAAGATAAATAGTTAGCTGGATACTATGTAATTATGCAATAAAGGTTGTACAATATCAGGATGAAACTGTTTTTTGGTTTGATTTGGGGATTGTTGTCCACTGCTATATATCCTAACACCAGGTGTCAGTATTGCACAAAGCCTTTATTCCCATGTAAGGTTTCAAATGATGTCAAGATCATTTGAAAGTTCCTGACAACATCACATTAATGCTTCAATGGATTTTTATATTTGATTTGTATGAAAGCTTAGTTTGGTAATAAAGATGAGACACATGACAGAAAGCAGATGCAAGTTTGATCATAGGAGATCACTGTTATATATTAATCTAAAGTATTTATTTTACAGTTAGAGAATTCAGTCACAAATACCTTCAAAGATATGGTACAAGGTTATTATGGCACAACTAAGGACCCACTCATAGATGAAGCAATAGATTTCGTACAATCAACTGTGAGTATAAATTTATATCCTGTATGAAAATAATGATATGTACAATCAAACATTCTGAATAAACGTGTCATCTTTTATACTGACATATTTCTATTTTATCCTGTATGAACATAATGATATGCATGTGACTGTTTGTGTTACCTTGATTCCAGCGTGAATGTTGTGGTGGAAAGGGACCAGCAGACTGGCGCCAGTCCTCCTGGGTGCAAGTGGACATCACACAGGACAAAGATAGGGTGCCAGACTCATGCTGTATCAAGGACCGCCTGCCCAAGGGTGTCAGTGCTGGCATATGTGGGGTGGGTGGATCGTGGGTGGGAGATATCCACCCTGCTGTCTACCCTAAGGTCAGTATCTAGTGTCAATCTGCCTGCCTGAATGGTAAACTCATTTATTCTGAAACCACTGGGTTTTTTGTTTTTTTTTGTCTTTCAGGCTGATTTTTGTCTTTCAGGCTGATTTTTTTTCTCTGATTTTTGTATACTTTTTTTCAAAATACAATGGTCAACAATGGTTTGTCTCTCATATGCAATACTGTGTCTCCACCTGGTGGTTAATATTTATTTCTGGCTTTGTATCTATCTATTATGCCAAATAGCTCTTTGACCTTTGGCCTGGGTTACTTACTTTTTAATCAGTCGCCATAATTTCTGATGCCAGGTTATGATTTCTATTTCAGGTTTCAAAATTAATGCTGAAATAGATATTTTAATATTCTTGTTTCGTTCATTTCAAATTGCATTAATGTCAAAGAGTACAACTTTATGAATTGAAGTTATTTCTAGAAGTATTATAAAAGATATGAAATATAAAATATGAAATATTTGTAGGGCTGTGGTGAGGAGCTGGTCAATTTCTTCAAACAGAATCTGCTCATTATTGTTTGTGTGGGACTTGGTATAGCTGGCACTGAGGTAAATTTAGGAATGTTATTTCTATTTTAATTATCTTTATACAGAAGTAAAATGTGAGCTTTTATGATGATATAATCACTAGGATAAAATGATGAAATTATTTCTTAATATTTTATGCATATTGCATATTAGTAATTAATTGGACTTAACAACATTTGGTCTTTTTAAATTGGGATTGTATTGAATCTTAGGGAAAAAACAATGATATATGTATATTCTGTTGCAGTTACTAGGGATGTCATTTTCACTCATTTTATGCTGTGCCATGAGGAAAAGTAGAGGAGGTGGCTACAAATCATGAGCCAATCACAGATCAGCTCACAACATGAAGAAATGATTTTCAGCCAATCCAAATGCTGCTACCATTTTATGTCACCATGGAGATATCTCATAAACCTGCCCCACACATGCTTTTCATACCACAAAAGATGAATGAGGAAGATGTGTAGATAGCTAAAATCTCTGCCTTTTCTGAGACTTGTGTGAGGGTCCAGCAAATTAGGGTACCTTCTGTTCAAAACTTAGATTCACAAAATATTTGCAAATGTCTCATACCTTTTAAGCAAAATAGTTTATCTATTATGTGCTGTGTGGGATTTTGTTAATTAAGCACATGCTTTGATTTGGTCACTTTATGTTAGTGTGGAGATCACTTTGCTCAGAGTTTGACTTTTAACTTAAAATCTTTGAGTAAATGAGGGCAGGAAAAGCTTAGGAATAGGCCATTAGTTATCCACTATATTTTAATTATTTTTGCACACACACAAAACTGGGCAATTATCGATGTTCAAAATCCATTTGGAAAATTGTTTCATGTTCATAAACATTTTTAACAAAAGATAATTTGATACATATATTTGGTTGAATTTGAAACATATATTTGATTGAAACAAAATTATTTCACATTGTGAAATTTGTTTCTCGTATCATATATCAGAGCTTATCTATCAATTGCATTTCTAAGTCAGAATTTTAGTAATCAAAAGATTAAAAAAAAGAGTGTTATATACAAAATATAACTTTCTGTGTTGTTATTTTAAAGAGATTATTTTGTATAGATATGTTGTTATAATTTACAGAGTATAACTATTATAATGTAATCTTATGGTATACATTTCCAATCCCAAAAGGTCACTTTTGTTTTCAGGGATGCTATGTTTGAAACAAGTCATTTTGTCATTTTGCCATTTCAGGGGTTATTGAAATGGCAACATATTCTCTATACTACAGTAAATATCTGAGCACCACAAGGTGGCATTTTGTTATTTAGTATTATTTATTTTTTAAGGTTCACTATTACAAAGTGACTTGTTATTTTCGTTTAGTTCAAGAGAAAAAAGATCTGTTCCTACAAGTACAGATCTGAAGAATTATATAGTTGTAGCTCTTATTTCTTTCATTTTTGTTGAGTGTTAAGACTTATCACTAATAACCAATTTATTTTGTTTTCATTTTTTATAATGGAATAGTTCAAGAAACTAATTTTGTTACCTTTGAAATTTGAATCAATAAAATTATATAGTAAAATAATGTAGAATATGAATAAGATGAAAATTTTGTAATGTTTCCATTTGGACCATGTTTCAAAGAAAAAAAACGTTAAAACATTTGTTGCAAGAGGTTTTGAGATAAAAAATGACAAGTTCACTAAGTCAAAGTAACTTGAATTATGCTGTTAGGTTGGAAAGGTGAAGTAGTAAAATGTAAGCTACTTCAGATTTTTGAGTTTTTACAATAAATCATGCAAACCTATAGATATAATTGAATATTTTGGAAAATTGAATGATTATAAATATTGTTGTTTGAAGCTTATTATTTATCAATTGAAGATGAAAAAGATGTATATTATAATAATATGCACAGCTTGTCTTTCCATAATCTTCACCATGAACAAGTCATCACATGTAAATATATTAGTAATAAAACAGTGAATGCTTCTTTCTCAACTCAAAGTATGATGCAGCAGTTTACCAGTAGGTGGCACCCTGAACAATTGAAATCATGCCACCTAGCGACAAATTGCTGCACTATTTAAGATTGCAGGAACAGAGGTTTTGTATAATATTTCAGTCGTTTTGCATTCCACATGTGTAGAATGTTGATGAATGTAAGGTGACTTTTATCAGGCCAAAGTATTGTTTTTGTCTCAAATTATAATGAATAGCTGGTAAAATGTAACTTTGAAACCTTTGAGCTGAACTGACATGAAAATCACACCATGTCAATGAGGACATCACATCAAGGCAAAGTACAAGGCCAGCTAAATTAAGCTGCCAATTGGTGCAATTAGTAGAAAGTTGATCATTCAGCTCAGTGGACAGGATGAATACTGAACAAGATTTCTGCCCTTGTGAATAAATCAATGATATAGCCTATAATAAATATTATTGCTAGACATGTCATGACAAAATAAATAATGGTTTGGCCTGATACGCACCTGATGTTTTTATGGGCAATGTTTGGATGTGATATTATGTACATATATGACTAGACTGGTCCAAGATTAGATTATCTGTAGTGTAGTATTGAAAGGTCAATAATAATTAAATAATTATATGGTGCATTCAATACTAATTGTTATAATGGCCTGTATTGACAACAAATTCCTTAAAAAGCTCTCATAAATTTCAGATATAATGTTAAACACAATCACCAGAAAAATCAGAAAAAAATATTGTACCATAACGACCATATACAAAATGCATTAAGACTTATCTTTATATAGATGTTAGACTGGATATAAATTGTTGGATTTGCACAGCTTACAGTGAATAAAAGTCTAATATCAGTGAAAACCTTTTGTATTATATATCTACAAACCTTTATAGTGTGGAGTATTGTACTTGTAAAAGCCAGGACGTATTGGCTGAATCTCATCGCAAACAGCAAATTTTGTGACAGTAATTATATTCTAATAAGTTACATGCAGGATATGTACCACTTTATACTGCCAATCTTTTTATTAGTTGAACTTGAAAATATAATTGAAACATGAATCTGTGGAGGCAGATTTCGATTTTTTGAAAATGGTCATAAGGACAAGATCTGTGTACCTGTTTTATAGGTATTTAATGGAATTTATTGGTCTAAACTTGTCACTTCAATTGAATGCTGTGTTTCTAAAAAAAAATTATTATTTTTTTTTTGTTGCTTTTTTTAATATGATCTGAAATTGTCACTTTCTAAAAGTGAAGTGTTTCAGATTACATACATGTGACAATTAACACTTTCATCCTTTGAAAATTCACAAACAAAATAAGAAATTTAAATTTAGGAGGTAATTGAATTGAGAAAACTTGCATTGATATTATTCTGGAGTGAATTTGTGAGCTAAATGTGTGTGAGATTTTGAAGGTAATTATTATGACACCAGGAGGGAAGATGTAAAGTTCTGGTATTTTGTTTTTCTCTGAATGTCTTCTCAAAGGTGCACATCATATTTGTAATATTGATACTGTACTGTTGTTGCAAAATGTACAATTTTTTCTCATGTAATAAATATTTCTAAAACATTCTTTTGTACACTTGACCCTGATTTTTGCTATATCAAAGATTCCCTATATATCAGAGGTGGGAGAACTCTGAACCAATCTGGTCGGTACTCGAAACATATCTGGGCGGTATGACGTCATACCATTGTTCTGAAGCAATTCTGAACCAATCTGGGCGGTTCTGTTATGTAAAGACTTTTTTATATCTCATAAAAAGCATCAAAATCATATAATAATCACCACAAAATTTTAAAAATTTCATTACAGTGGAGTGTATAACAGTGTCTTGTTCATGATAGTGTAAATATTATGACATATCTATAACGCTTTTGCAGTAATATTTGTGCCCCCAAGTCAGGAATTACCCCTTGTTATGCAATCTTTTAACTGGGGCACATTCCTGTGTTAAAATTTCGCAAAAATCTCGTTAAAAATCAGTTTTAGATTATCATGTGGTTATATATGTAACTGATGAGCATGTTATTTTCTTTTTAAAATGGGTACGAAAGTCGATATATAAAGATTAAAGAACACAACTTTTTCAGTCTGGCCATTGTTCACCGTACGGCACCGCTCAGATACCACTCAGATTGGCTGCGATTTAGTGCACGGATTGTTGCGAGCGCCCAGAATGACGTCATTTAGCGACCAGATCAGTTGTGAGCGACCAGAATGACGCGATTTAACCAGAATGGTTCAGATTTACTGCACAGATTGGTTCAGAGCTCTCCCACCCCTGATATATGCAGTGTTAACACTTCTAATATTAATGGATATCTCCCTCATGTATGACCTAAACCTTTTTTGTGAGTGTTCTGTAGAATAGTATCCTCAACAGCAATATTTCAAGAATTTAAATCAGAACCATCAAACCTGGCAAGTGGAGACTGATTAGCATATGGATAACCTTGACCATTTACAAGTTCACGGGGCCATGTCACGATGCCATTCATGTTACAATTTGTCATGTGAGCCAAGGCAATGCCTGAAGAGTTAATCAGTTGCCTTTGCATATCTGTGACTGGGTGAGTGTCATGTCTATGACTTGCAACATGACAATTCAGTGATATATCACTATATCTGCCAAGTAGGTCTTGTCATGAAATAACTAAAATATGGAAGAAAATGGTGTAAAACCCCAAACAAATAAAATGAACCTTAGTGTCTGGGACCTCCCACTGGTGGAAACCTGACTGACCTACATCTCAAGGTCACAAGGTTGAATGTAGGGATTTCTGTGTCAAATTATGCAGTCACCATATTTCACTGTTGCTATATCATAGATCAAGAACTTGAGATGAATTCACTTAGGGTAGCCTTGACCTAATATTACAGGGCACTGTCATATGCTTGCCTCCAGGGTTGAGGAAACATGCATCCCCTATTTTATTTTATAATTGTATACAATGAAACTATATAACAAATCATCAGCCTGCTTTTAAATTACCAAATTACATCTTGAGATAGCTGGATGTTTCTTGTTTGGTACATCAAGTCATGGTTGGCCAGATTGTTCCTGGCAAGCAAAGAGGTGCAGTGGAAGAGGAAGGTCACTGGGTGTCAAAGGGAACGAGTACTGGGAAGAAAGAGAGGTACCTTGTCCCATTCAACCTGGGTCGTATCATATTGGAATTAAGGCAGGCAACGGACAAGCCACAGACCCTCCTACAAGTTGCAAATGTCAAATAATTCAAAATGTGAGATATTGCCCAAGAGTTGATTTTATACTCAGCGTTTTCTGCATGTGTTTACAGGCTTTTTAGCATAACCTGGAATGCAATGAGTGTCTTATAAATTGTCCTGACAGCTAATTTAAAACCTGCAACCTAAACTTTGCATTGATGTTACTGGAGTCCCGTCTCAGTCTTCTGTAGGAATTATTTACCAGGTTGTATAACATACTGTTTTTCTTTCCTTTTTCTTTTTTTTAAATATAATGCATGCTCACATCTTTGGCAAGATAGTTCTGCTTGTCAATGTCGTGCAGTGTACTTAATTTGTAAACATTTTTGAAATTAAAATGATATTTGTTATCAAATTCCATCTTTGTTTTGTCACGAGTGATGATGGGAAGAAATTAACCAAGCAGATATCAAAAACAAGTATTTGTTCCGTTACTGTGTTAATAGGCAAGGTAAAAATGTCTTGAATCTGGTTATTAAGATGTCTTTCAACATGCAATCATTGTTCCAGTGGTTTTCTTATATCACCTGGTCAGATGAATACTTGTCTGTGTATGAAGCAGCCAAAACCAGAAACAAGACAATAATTTACATGGCCTAATACCTTAAATAAGAGACTAAAGAAAGTATTGATGAAAAGGTGAACTTCTGGTTTATTGTATGACTAGCAGTTATATACAAGAAAAACTTAATTTGCCTGAGCCAGTGAAACATATTTCATTTCATGAATCAGACTGATTCTTCTTCGTTCTTTACAATCTGGAATATGAATAACATGATTTTATTTCTGCACAATCCACTCTGATGACTTTGACAATCCAGAGAATTTATGTAATGAGATTTAATGATAATATCTGTAAACATTTCACATGATTTATTTTCCCTTCAATATCATGATTTTGCACAGCATGTTTTAGTCATAAACATATTTTAATGCATACCGGCTAAGGTTTTTTTTATGAAAATGACTAAGATAATGTTTTCATCTTCCATAGGAGTTGTTTTATATTTTTCTAAAACATGTGAAAATGTGAAAAATCACAAGTGAATTCATTTAACCATGACTTCACTCAAGACCAAGATAATTTGTGCAATAAATATTTTCAATACTTTAACTTGGGAGTTTCTGGAAAAGTCTGAAAATGAACTGCAATGCATGAAGTTGTATAAATGGCTTGTGAACTTGATCAACAATGATCTCTCATCAGATGCAAAAGAAATGTTTACAGGGATAATTCAAGGAACAAACTGCAAATGGTGAACACAGAACTTCTGTGAACACAGAACTTCATGAATACTGACAGTAACCAGGTATTTGATGACATACTTAAGGTTGCCCATGATTCCAACAAAATTCTAAATGACCTCAACATTCAGGATTATTTTTCAAAGAAATCTCCTCCAATAAACAGTTTTAAAAACAATTACACAAGGGCAATTTAGATTTTGTAAGTTTTAAATATTTAGCAAAAACCCAGTAAAATCTTTTTTATTTACATGTTGAAACATTTTACTCATTATCAAGCACAGGAGGAACACGAGGGCCTTATTGTACATAAAATACAAATCTAGGCCCCTATATGCTAATGATCTGAGTGATTATTCTGTAATAGTTCTGTGCTGTCACCTGGTGGTGCTAAACTGATACCAGACGTTGAATCTATGCTGTTTTGTTGATTGAGAGTAAAGCCTGGTGAAGCAGCAGTATTAGAAGCATAGGCTTCATCATTATATGTTGTTAGTGGCACCGTAGGAGTCTCCTGACGCGGAAATGATTCAGATAATGTTTTTTCTGGAGATTCTGTTTTTTGGTATCCTCCAATCTTGTATCTGCAGCATATAACATCCATCAGGAACCCTATCAGACTGTGCAGCATACCTGAAACACAATAATAACTTGGTCATAATTCATAGAAGACTTGAATTCCAAAACACTGTAAATCTTGTCCTATTACCTTGACATTGATCAACTTCTTGTCTGAACACTTATTTATTTTTATTTGCCTAGTTTTAAATAATGATCAATACATTTATGTAGGCCTGAGAGAAAATGAAAATTGAGAAGCAGACAAGTTGCTTAGCTTGGGTTCAATGATTTGATTTCAATGATGTGTTCATCATACCTTATAATTCAATAATTGGTGACAGTTTTAATTGCAACATATTGGCTATTGTTTCAATGGCCAAAGAGGGTAATTGTTTGATGTTTACAGACATTATATCTCTTTTAAAGTGTTTACAGAGTTTAGGTCATGTGAGTAGGTTGCATTGCTGCACATACCTGATGTGGCAAAGATTCCTCCAATGATGCCGCACAGCCGCACAAGGAACTGCCAATAAGGCTTGTGTTCTTCACTGACCTTGACCTTCAGAGAGGATAGGTCATATTTGACAAATATGCCTGGAACTCCATGACTTCCCTTGCCATGGTTGATTGTACGATTCTGAGACAAACACAAACAGTAAACTTTAATCTATTTTATAAATATATATATATATATTTATATGTCTTCGGGATCATTGTATTACAATCATATTCTAACATAAATAATTTTTTTCTTACATTATAAAGAATTGTTTATTATTCATTACATATCAGTCTCCAAGCATGTACCAGTATTTTCTTTAATCTATATTTTACTCTGGAAAAAGATGTTTGCTATGTAGGTGTGAGGATATTAACCTTTTCAGTGACAGCATATTGGTACGTGTCAACATTTGCCTGTTGGGTTTCTACCTTGGTGGGTACCACCTGAATGAAGTACTGGTACATATGATAATCTGAAAATACATATCAAATGTTTGCAATCAGACTTAATGGTCAATTAACATCCACCATATATAGCACATAATATCTCAGTATATCAGTATCTCAGCTAATAAGCAATGGCAATAACACTTTGATACATTGTAATCCTTAGTTTCTGATCAAAGTTATATTGATAAGATCAATTAATTCCTTCTTCAATGGAAGTTCCATTTGAAACATATTTCCATATATGTTCAGTATGTAAATATGCCTCTAGTTTGCATTTACCAAGATCATAATAAGGCGTTGGTATTTTAATAAATAAAATAATAATAAACTATTCTCTAAAATTTGAGTGACATTTCGGAATGAAAACTTAATTAATTTACCTAATGTTTCAAGTGCTTATTAAAATGTATCATATATGAGAGTGCCCAGAGACTTACGTTCAGCTATCACCTTGAGATCTCCATCCAGTGGGTTCACCACACCTGGAGTCACCTCACCAAAAGAAAAATGATCAATCCTATGGGAAAAGTTGTACTCTGAAAATAAATGGAATTCATTTGTTGACTCTACTGATGAATTTAAAATAAAAATAAATTACAAGATCATTTTGAACGTGAATCATAATATTCTTAAATTACATGTACATATCTATATACATTTTTATTTTCTAGAAACGTGTATTTTACATAGATTCTGATGCAAAATAGTTTACTTATCATTGTTAACTATTAATTTGGTTAAAACAATCATCTTTTAAATGAACATGAATTTTATTACAAATCACCCATCCATCCAAAAGACCATACCGTATTCCTCTTAATAAGTGTCAGCCCTCTTATTTTATGCAAGATTATCACTAATTTAGTACATCTAAGACCTTAAATTTTCAAAATATTTTGTAAGGGTCCATAAATCAACTATGAATTCAAAATAACAGAAACTGGTTTAAATTTAGTGTCCCATTCATAAAAGAAGAATTAAATTCATAACTCCAGAGTTAACACTTGTAGAACAATATGGTATGATCTTCTGTACGAAACCATCTTAAAAGCATTAATTGTAAGATGAATGCTTAACACTATTCCTGGCAGAAATGCTTTATACATGCTTGGACAGACCATTTAATGTTACTTTTTATTAAACAATTTGTGATATTCTCAGCCACATTCACCAAATAAAATCTATATAATTTTACTTTCAGAAGTCCTATCATGATCTTTATTTTCTCAAAAAATATCAGTGCATCAATGATTCAAAACTTGGAACTGAAATTCTGATTTATATGCTGTATCCCACTCTTATCCCACTTGTAAAAGAGTCTTTAATCCTGTCTCAAATAATATTGTGTCACATATTTTTTTTAGGAAGAGACATGCAAAGATGACTGTGGACGAAACTTAAAATCCAGTACCTATAACCAATAACAAAGATTTTGATGTGAAAAAAAAATGTCATCCTTCACCAAACCATATTCCAAATCCATGGCCTAGAATGTTACCTTTTCTGCTAATATCATCAACTAAATGAGTATGTTTACCAATACTGATAAGGTTTAGGGCTCTAAACAAAAACAAAATAAATAGCTATCATATAAGTATTTATAAATCACTCTACAAAATAATGTAATAACCTTAATAAGATGACCAACAAATGTATCCAAAAAGGAAAATCAATATCTATTTCCACAAGTACTATGCCAAACACTGATAGTACACAATTACTATGCCAAAAACAAATGATGCATAATTCACTTCATAAAAAAGCACTACACACTATGTAACTAGAGGCAATCAAACATGTTTTGCATCATAATATTTCATTGTTTTATGCCAACAAGAGAGCACTGACTTTAAGTCCCCCGCCACTGAATGTGGTAGAACAAGATTTTAGGTAAAGTGGTTACCATGGCAACGGAAATCGTCCAATCACAGCCATTATTGAACTCACGTTGAAATGAAAATATCTACATGGTTATAAAAGTATTATTAACCAGACCACTCAACTCCATTATCCCAAAAAACAATACCCCTAAAACCACGCACCAAATCCAGATTCTAGAATAATGCACGATACAAAATATCCATTGAACCGGATCTACCCTAGCAACCCTCTCCTGATGAAATAAAAAATATCTATAATATGGCTTGTCCAGAGTGAGAGAGGAGACATACATGACTGTCTTCATACCCTGGACCTGCCACACTGTTCTGGTTGGTGGGATCTTACCATGTTTCTGTACTTGAGCTGCATAGTGTACATGGTGACCACCCAGAAATGGCACAGACCTGAGATATACATTCATACCTGATCATGAGCACCCCAAAGATACAAATTTACCAAAAAAGTTTTAAACATCAAAATATGCTTTTACTTTTTGATCATGCAGATACACAATTCTCTGTGTCTGACTCCATATGAGTGAGTGATATTGAATCACATTATGTAAATGAACATAGAAGATTTTTTCCCAGAAAAAAATAAAATGCTGTCCTGTTGCGTTAAGCAAGCAACATTTGACCAAAAAATTTTGTATTTTCTTCTTTCTTTAATAATAAACCTGTTACACACACAGGCATGATTCCTTCAAACATCAGTCTCTTCAAAACTGACATAATTCACAATTCAGTATTCAATGTTTTATAACTTTAAGAGCACAAACTATATTTAATAAGTTATTAAAAAAATATTAGTGTTATATATTGAGAATAAGCACAGAGAATAGGAGTTAGTGTGTTGGTTATCCTAAAGAAATATCTTTGGAAATGTTTGCTTTAGAAAAGGGAGCACTTTTCAATATGAATGTCCTTTTTGTGAACAGTTTTGCATTTCCACTTCAAAAGATGTATCAATAAAAATCATTGTTTGCATTTTTGATATGCAAAATTTAAACTTTGAACATGTTAATGTTTTTGGTATCGAATGGACATTAATATTAATTATGATCCCTCCTCTTGTGACAGAAGCAATACATCTTGATTGATTTCTAAATCTACACAATCTGGTTAATCACATTCTGCAAGCAGAGTTGTCAATGAGACAATTTTGTTACTCTTGTGAATTGATAATTCGCCATTTTAATATTTACTTCTATGCCCCTGTAATATATTATGGTATATAAATCTCATGACTATATCGGTGCATCTTGATTGGTCTATTCTGGTAGATCAGCTTACCCTTTGAGCCAACATTCATGGCGAGGTGAGCATGTCCACGTGGGAATACAGGCACAGATCTGATGCAAAACACAAGTACAAACACTTACATTCAACTTACTCTATGCTGAGCACTCTATACATCCACTATTTGTCAAATCTGAATTCAAGTGCATGGCATTTGAAATCAAACTGGCTGTTACTCCAAAAACCAATTTGATCTATTTCAATCTTCTCTGCTTGCATTTTATTTGAACTAAACATGATAAATATGAACCATGCAAACTGAGCAGACTTCCATGCAAGCACACAGAGGCTTTAGTATAGTTCCTTTTTAAACTGTGTGATACATAATAACAACAGCACACAATGGGAGGGACGGAGGGTTGGTCTGGCAGACTCGCACTCAAAAAATATTTGTAATATTAATACATAAATAAAATTTTCTTGAAATTATCTTGTATAAATGTAAAGATATTTCAAAGAAAATGCATGGTTACCTCATTCAAATCTGATATGTGGCAGACAAGCTTTGACTGTTATAAGGGATCACTCTGCCTTTAGTTCATGTAATTAGCAAACTTCAAGAGCATATTTTGACACTCATTAATAGTTTTCACATACGTTTTGATGGTAGAGCTAAGAAGGTGCCACTGAAATTAAAATCATTATATTCATTTCAGACAGTATGCACATATGCCAAATCTTTAAATTTTGATGACCAGCAACTGATTGGCCTCATCACTCACTCAATATCTGACCAATGCCAACTAGTCCCTCCTTTGTGGCTTCAAAACTTAATGGGGAGAATTATTTTTTTTTTTGCACAACATGAATTCAAAAAAGAATATTGTTTAGCAAGTCAATAGATACAGCTGAAAACAGATAAAAGAAAGATCAAACAAACAGCTGGAACAAATACATTAAGCTAAAACAAACTTGGTACACCACTATTATGCTATTGTGTAATGTAGGATCTTACTCTTATCATCGACCACAATCAGGTGGGCGTGGCCTCCAGGTATTATTGGTATCGACCTGTTACATAAACACAATGCATCCTTATAAACAACATATTCATTTCTATAATATTGACCTGAGGATCTAATACTGTTTATCATTTGTGTTATTATTTGTCAATATCACTATTATTTTTGTAAAAACATTGCAATCTAAGGTTTTCCTTTATGAAGTGTGCGATGTTCGGATTGTTTCTGTCACACATTGTCCTTTTAGTGACAAGGAAGGGAATCATGTGTGTGTGTGTGTGGGTGTATGGGATGCATCTGTGTACACACATGTGCTGTCATGTCAAATAAAATACCAGGAATGTAATTCTCACTGCTCGAGTGTGTTATGCTGCCACCTGGTGTGTTCACTCTGTCACGCATGGGGAACTTTTTAGACAAGGAGGCTAAACTCATATTCATTCATAACAAATGTTGATAAACATTTTTTAATGTTACAATTAGTTTTTACACCCATAACTGTCTTTCTATTCTTCTCAAGATTCCAAAACTAACAACTGGTGGATCACAAATGTTGTATCTCAAGCAGTGAGAATTAGAGTGATATATACCCAACAGTGAGATGGTTTGTAAAAACTGCTTCACTTATATTCAATATTTTTTCACACTTTTGTACTGAAATACATTTGTTCTTTTTGAAAGTATATTTGTACAATACATTTATGATTTTAGTTCTACTAATCTGTAGCCAGGCACTAGGAGCTAGTTAACAATAACACAGTGAATTCGGTAAGGTGTGAATTATCTCATTATGAAAGGTGTTGTAAATTATCTTTGTGAGCCTATAACTGGCTAAGAAATGTAATTAAAATTGACTATATATTGACTTGCTGCTGTTTGATGGGCCTATATTTGTGATGAATATTCTTTGATCAATGGGCATGAAATAGTCAGATCTTACAAAATCTTGATGAATTTTCTTATATTTAAAAAAAATAACTTTAAAACTGAAGAATGTCAGTTTGGTGTCAAGAAATTTATGAATTATATTAGTGTCTCTGTCACCTTGAGGAATGTTTGACAAATTTGAAATAAATTCTAAGATTGGGCATTATTCTACCTGTCAAACTACTTGTAACAGATTTCAATCTCTTCATTTGATATTTGATTAAAAGAACAAAATTAAAATAAATGAAGTAATCCAAGTCAGTGCTCACTACTAAGCTTACATGCATTATCAATATAATAAAACAATCAATTCAGAAATAATAATTAGATAAACAAAATTCTTGTTTGGTCAAAACAAAAACATATATATGGTTATAATTCAAATTAATATCTGACCTTCAGCATGTCTACATATGGGACTATCCATACTATACAAAATAAATTTTAATATGATGTGTAACTCAACAAAGTCAAGAGTGAAAAATGGGTTTTAGCAGAAATTCTGGATTTTGTTTTGGTGTAAGTGAGGTTTGTTTTTTTCTGTGTTAACATCCATGCATGAACGTTACAGAACATGCAAGTTAACTCACCCTGCCATGGCATTAAAGTGTGCATTGTTATGCTTATGACTGGGAATTTTGATACCAATAGTAGCCCCATGGGGTACATGGTTGTGCCCATCCTTCCTTCGTCTTATTGAGGGTTTTTAAATTTCAACAATTTATTATTTTACTCAAACCATAGTTGTAGTTTTCATAAACTGTCATACTTGAACAAAATGTCTTCACCAAAGAAATGTGTGGTGCTAAGATGTAAGTTATATTTATTTTTTATATATAATAATTTTTTTAACATACTCAGTGTGCAATTAACAAAATAAGAGAAAAATTTTTTGCCAAACAAATATATAGTGTACATCATCTGGCATTGTGTGCATGTGTCAAGTTGTCTGTAAGATTCACTTGTGGAGTTTTATTTTCTGATCACAAAACATCTTTTCAATACTTTGAAATCATTTCAATACTTTATCAGATTAGTGCTATAAATGTAGATGTCCAAAACAGGAATAAAAATTAAAATGTTTTCTTATACACTTTTAATTCAGGCAGTTTTCTAAATATTGCATCTTCAAAATGTTAACATAAATGAATAGAAATGTATTACTATAAGGCCAGGAAAATACTGTGAGAAGTCTGTTTTCTCCTGGCCAAATATTTGAATCCTATCTAGTCTTCTATTTCTTTTGTTTATTTATTTCATGATTTACCATGCTTTCAATTTAAACATATTCTTCCATTTTTGATATTATCTAAGGGCTCAGCCAAGGGGAAGTGAACATTAACATGAAAAAGTGAAACTCAAGATATGTGCTTCTTTTAAATTGTACCTAATAAACTAAAAACTGTAGTTTCTGAAACTGTTTTATTTTTTTCTCTACCCTTATTGGTTGCGAAATAATCACAATTTGTTTAAGACCCTATTTTGTTGGTTCACTTTGCTGTCTGTCGTCGTTTTTCTATCAATTTAGAAAATATGGTGTATTTTATTAGAAATCACATGCAAAGTAGTGGAAATAGGACTTTAATGAAGTTGAGATGCTATGTTATCATTATTTAAAGTCAAATTCTTGGCACACAAGTCCAAAGATGTTTTGGGGGAAAAACTTTAAAATATGAATTTGTCCCTCCGTTACATGTCCCTCTGTTACAAAAAATATGGAAATTTTTACCTCATGCTATAATGCATATCACAAGGAATGTGAAACTTTCTAGAAGTAAGGTGCTTATAGTGAAGTATCATAACCTTCTGTATGCTTTATGAAACTCATTTAATTTTTGGTTGATTTTATATGAAGAAAACCTGTCCCTCCGTTACTAGTAACGGAGGGACAAATGTTCAGGTTCATGCAAGTTGTTATTATTTCAGTTATTTGCCAGAAATGTTTATTTCTTAAAGTGGTTTATGTCAAGTGGAAATGGACACAAACAATTTATTTGGTTAAACATGTATTGGTTGGCTAATATGTGGTCTGTCACCTGACAGACAATAGACACTTCGTGTTTATACTCATGCATCAATCAACATGGTCATTGATACATAATTCTATTTCCCTGTCTACATACTCATGTATTATAAACACTGGTTTTCAATACTGTCTGAGTTTATGGCAAAAAAATCATATTTGTTTGCATTGGTACTTTAGTCAGAGGAAGAAAGCCACCAGCTGACCTGCACTGGGTACACAAGCTGTCCCATCAGAGACAACACAATTGCTGTTTGATAGGTGTGATTCCTTGTGACACTATGTAACCATTTGATCTTGTCAAAGTGTCCAATTTACCTGACAAATCCATTCTTAGGGATGATGCAGTGTTCCTGGCTTACAGTTAGGATAACACAAGGCTAAGAACATGATGATGTAATGGAATGAGTTGTGTGTGTTATCCTTATGATGACCAAAATGACCATGGTCAAAATGACCATGATACGAAGTGGACCGCTGGACCAAGTGCATGTGCATTTCATTTGATAGCTATACATTCCCTCCTCTTATCTAAAACCTGAACATAGCTGCCAATCTTAATCTTATTCAGCTACTTTCTGATTTCATTATACCTCATGTCCGTCATATCTTTCTGTTAATATTTTCACTTTTCACTCAGGCCTGGACATTAGCATAACCTTTAAAGCTTGGCGTCCATTTTAAGTCTTAAGTCTTGAAAAACATAAATAGTATGCATTTCTAAGCATTGTTAAAATCATATTTTCTCCAACTTGTAGATAATTTACACTTGTGGATAAGTTAGATTCATAAAATGTCCAAAATCTGTCTAATGTGGCAGATCAGTACCATGGTCACCTTTGTCACATGGTTATTTTGACCATAATCAATCCTTAGTACCCAGTTGTCATTTGTGGTGTGTATTTGGTCTTTGTTACTTATGTTATTTCATTCAATTTATTCTGTAAATTTATTCTGTCAAGTTCATAAAGATTTAGCACCTAAATAGTACATGTACAGTTTGCTACAGAAGTTACTTGTTGACAAGATTACAGCTGAACATTTGTGTCCCTCCGTTACTATTTTCTGTTGTCCCTCCGTTACGAGAATATTTCTTTAATAAATAAAACAGTGTTAAGGTTATAAACTTGATATTTTGGTATTTACTACTTAGGTATGTGTAGATGATATATGATATATTGATTTTTAAGAATATTCATAAGAACTTTATGTTAAGCCCATTTTGCTACATGACTCCAAAGCTGCTGTTCAAAAGTGTCCCTCCGTTACAGAAAACATATTTTGATACCATACATAAACTGTTACAGTATGATCCTCAATATTTTGGCATATTGTAATGTTCAGTGGGCTTTGTCAAAAACAATAATTAAGTATTTCTAAAAATTTTGTATTTCTGGAATAAATGCATTTATGTTATGCTGTTCAGTGATGCTGTCCCTCCGTTACCGCTTGGCCGAGCCCCTAAACGATCTGTTGTTGATTATAGACAGTAACATCTCTCTAACAGAGCATTGAAAGAGCAAATATATGATTGGATTTGATCAAGGAAAACTGTCTTAATATCTCACCAGTAATGTTATTAGTATGAGATAGATGAGTCTCAATGAACAAATATTGTTATTCCCATTAACAAAGACATCATCATGTAGAAATGTTCCAAGACACAATGAGTACATTTATGCAATTGTTGCTACTACATGTTCACATTTATAAGCTCGGAATTCATCATTAGAAAAACAGGCATCAGAGATGCAGCTACACTCAATCCTAATCATTCTATAAGTATCGAGCAAACAGTAAATAAATATTTACTGTATGCATTTGTGAAATACATAAAATATTTCTCCCAAGACATTTCTAAAAAGAGTTTACATAGCAAGTTTAAAAGGATTCAAGTTAATTTGGCATAAGGCATGGTATTTTCCAATTTAACCTACTTTTCAGGGACACGGAGGGGTGATGGTTGAACTCACCAAGATATTTCCCCAAAGAGTTAAAATACCAAGACTGAAAGGAATCGAAGTTGCCCCACTTACATGCAATAAGCCTGTTTTTTTATTCCTATTAAAGGCAAAAAGGTCCGAGGTCAAGACATTTCCCCAAATTTAAATACTAAATTTCAAAGGAATTCAAGTTGTTTTCCTAAAGATATCAAACTTACAAAAAAAATCACACTTACAAAAAGAATCGCACACACAAACAAACACACACATACACACTGGCAGAAATATAGTTGTAGCACAAAAATACACTAAGCTCTGATAAATCAGCTGAGTGTAAAAAACAATAATCTTATAAAAGCTGAACACTTACTTTCCTGCTGTGATGTGGAAATTTCCTGCTACTTTGTTGACAGTAAGTTGGCCATGTACTCGGCATCCGTCTGGGGGACCTACTGGTTGATCATCATTTGGGTCTCTGTACCAACATAGAGAGGATCTCAATTTTTCACAACAAAAGAAATAATTAATTTTTTAAAAAAAGATACCTTATCTACCATTTTGGCAACTTTTAATGGGTTCTCGCAAATAACAATGAGTTCCAATTTCCTTAGTAAGTAAGTACAAGAGGAACAATGCAGCTTTGACTCCACTCGGCATACACACCTAGGTGGCATTGCAGTAGCCATTCCATTGTAGCCCGTCTTCCACAGGAAGTGGTGTATGGCATGGTACTCATTCTTGATATAGTCGTTGATTTGATGGATCATGTTGTGGTAGTTGAGTTGAGACTGGGTCAGCTGAAAGTAGGCGGGCTCTTCTTTCAAGTGTCCAAAATTCTCTGTGCTCTGTCCTGTTAAGTCTAACACATCAGCACCAATCACTGCAATAAGACATTGCTTCAGACTTGGCCACAAAAATGTTGTGCTACTTGTTTCACACATATACTTGTTTTAGGCATATGAAAATTTGGTACAACATGCAAGATCTAAAGTTTATCCTCCAAAATTATAACAATAATTATGTCAAATTCTTCGGACTATTTTTTGCCTGTATGGGTAACTTTTATTCCTTTGTATAAAATACGGGCTAATGGGTTTAGGGCTGTGCTGACCATTGCTTTGTGTAATGTTTAAGAACATTTCCTGGAAATGTCTGCATATTGCTTCATAAATGATCATATTATCCTAGTTTTTCCGCTTGAGACAATGAGGTAAAATAATGTACCCAATATTGGGGCTGACTGCACCATCCCCACATTGCTTTGTTCCAGAAGTCTACAACTGGGGATATATTTTGATTAGTTGAGTGAGAGGACTGGATATTCCACGTGTAAATGCATGTGCAAAACAATTCACTTATCTAATGATTCTTAAAAAATCATTAAACAATCTGACCCTCATGACATTTGGTAGAATTCATCTCCCCACTATACCGTATCTTACCACAGGAGATGATCAGACAAACAGAATGACAGAAATTCTCCCCCCACCTCCCATTGCTCAAGCTTTATTGATATAGCTGAAAAGAAGACTTTTTTCCTGGACTATAATATTGTTCAGTAATGGAGACTTATACTCTAAAACGTCAAGATCATTAAATAATTGTAAACTTAGTTCTTTGTGTAAATGGAGCACTAATATATTATTGTCAAAATTATATATTATTTTAGTTGTAATTGGTTTTAATTTTGAGTTGTTATCTGTGTGCAAGAATTTAATGACATAAATGTAAATAAAGACAGCAATGAACTATAAAAGTAGCGCTCAACCTTATTTAACATGAGTTAAGTTATTAATTAATAAAACTTGTCACAACTGTGTTTCTATTTTCACTATCATTTGTGACAAGCATATATCTACTTCATGTTTAAACACATGTAAACTTACAATTGCAGGGCATGGCAACAGTCATGTCAATATTGATGTTCAGCTTGGTAGAATGGTCTCGATCTACCTCATAATTAAACTTTAACTCTGTATTTGTGTAGTAGAAGATTTCTGATACAACCAGTATGGCGATGAACAGGAACACAATGATGGAGACTGCATATGAAATATACACATATCAAAATCACATTTCTTTGACATTCGTTTAAATCATGTTATCAATATTTTATAAACTAGTTAATTGTTCACAGATTCACCCACTTTTCATGAATAAAATTAGAATTTAAAAAAGTAATATTTTAATTAACTAAGGCACACAATTGTATTATTGGTTTTACTGTTGATTTGAACCCATAGACAGTGCAGTTTTAAATTAGCTGAGAATTTGATTATTTTTTCTGGTGTTAGAATTAAAAAAAACACCATTTAAATGCCCCATGATTAATAGGTTATTCTAGATATGTCTGGACAGTACCACTTGAAAATATCCAGTAACCTGTAATTCAGTGTTAAGATTACTCACTTCCTCCTCCGGAAACTGTTGTTTCCACATAGTTGTCTGGCACTTTGGGGAAGGCGTCCAACTCTTTGACAACTTTCAGTGCCTGTTTTCTATTCACTACATTCATACGCCTCATATTGGCTAATTGACTGAACTGTTATTTTCACTGAAAAAAAGAAGAGTTTATATCAGATTGTTATGTTTTTTTTAAATTATCTAATATAAAAAATGTTTGCATGACAGATCACTAACATTTATTAATGCTTTCTACTGGCTAGAATTCAAGTTTATTTTAGATGAATGAAATGTCAAGTTGCTATTTGTTAGTTATAAATTATCATCCTCGCCTTTATATCTTTAAGAGAGCAGCTTGGTGATATTCCAATGTTATCTAATTTGTCTGGTTCCTGTTTTGGTTTCACTGCCTGACAGTTATTATTTTTGTTTGAGATTTGGTCACATGTGCACCAAATACCATATTTACTCGAAAATAGGACAAGAAATTAGCACCCAAACCTTTAGTCAATGTTTGGGGGGGTCTTCTTATACATGAGTGCAACCTGTGGACGGTGATTTACGGCACCTCCCTCCAGGCTTAATAAACTTCACCCATACTTTCAAGATACAAACTCCCCCAACGGCGATATGATTAAAATCTGTGTCTTTTAATAGACATAGAACTATTCTACCATGTGTAAACAGTAGTCTGCCTTCATTTAATGAGTGAAAATTATCCACAAGTCAGAGAGAATGTGAGTTTAAAGGTATTAAGCACCAATCCTGTTTTCTTGGTTTTGCAACAGTATATATACATATGAACACCATGACGTATTAAAGTCTGACATCGAGCAACAAGAAAAGTTGCGACAAGACATAGATGTTGCACAGTCTGTGTTAGATTTTCTCAGCCCATGGCTGCACATGACGGGTAGCATGAACTTTATTTGACCCCAATTGAGGCTCAAAGTAGGGTAGCACTGTTTGACGTCATTTTGGTACTAATCAAAAGACAATACATTTCATGGCGTCATAAGCATATTGCCATGCTCTTATGACGTCCTTTTACCTTTCAGTGCCTCTCCACATAAAAATGACGTCAAGAAAGGAGTGTGCTTTAATTAGGGGCCTATATATTAGTTTCATGTTCAAATAGGTTTACAGACAATGATGGGGGTGCATTTTTCAAAAAGTTTATAGACAAGAAAGACAAATACATTTATCACCAATATGTGAATTTTAAACGTTTTTTTCAAAATCAGTGCTTAATCCCTTTGCTCTGACATGCATATGCAACACAAGGTCGCCATTTTGAAAAGTGGAAGTGACGGGGAGAAGCTCTTATTTATTGCGCAAAAACGATCAGAGCGCCACCACAGTGTATTAACTTGCACTGAAATATTAATATATTGCACAATGATGGATCCCTGAAACTACCGGTACATATTTTCATTTCCTTTTAAAATGACCGCCAAACTTGAATGGTAGCAGTGCTGATGTCTCGGGAAAAAACGACTCGTCCTTTAATCAGAATTTGGCCTTTTCAAGCAAAATAACATCAATTTGGGGGTCGTCTTATACACAGGGTCATCCTATTTTCGAGTAAATACGGTAGTTCTCACCAGAATAGTTTGATTGTTGGAATCATGTTTGTTTGATAATTTAAAAGTATGCTCTTCTGATGGCACTTAACTGAATTCTTTGATTAAATAAAGAAAACAAAGATTGTCACAACAAGACTCTAATCATGATTTGGGTTGGGCCAGAGACTAGATGGACACAAGAGCAGCATGTTGATTGTCTCTGCAGGTACTATAGTAGTTTGATGTGCTTGCAAGGTTGATGCTCTCATATCTCTCATAGTTTTGTTTAAAAAATGTTTATGAAACAATTTTACATGATAGTTGGACTTGCAATATCAAATATATTTATCTTATACTGTATAATTAATATCTACATCATTTTTTTTGAAATAGTAGAGGAATGAGCACACAAAACTAGCAAGCACAAACTACAGCGACCGGCAAGTGTCCAAAATTGGCAGTTCAAATTCAGAAATTTTTAACTCAGTCAAATATCGAGCAAATCTGTGCTGTACTAATTGCAATTAAGCTGAATGTTGTTACTCACACATCATCTTGTATTCCCAATGCCTTTCAAAACGTTAAAAGTGTTTTTGTTTTTTTCACAGCACGAGTGATGTTGTCACTGTAAATTTATGTTTGAAGTGGTCATGTGACCAAACATTATTGTATGGCTCATCAAAAAACTCAGATACAGCCTACGACAACAGAGCTGCAGATGACAACAGAGCTGTGGCTTCATTTTTAAAGTCTTTCAAGTGTGTCCGCACTCTCGAAAATATTCACACTTGCGTGCATGTGCAAACAAAGTCAAATGGTGTGCTAAACTTCGGTAATCAATTGATAAACTGAACCACAGCTTTGTTGTCGTCCGCAGCTCTGTTGTCATCGGTTGTAAATTGTAAATCTGTACATATTGAACATGTAGGTTCTATGATTTTTACCTATACCCAAAGCCATCGTCAAAATAGACTTGAAATCCTTTGATTTTAGAAATACCATGCACTGCCCATCCAATTTAAGTCCCGACTCTGTAAGAACTCGACTTCCGCCAACTAACAACCAAACAATTATGTCCCTTTTATGTCAACATAAGATGTCAGTCCTGTTTGAAAATATTTCTTTGTCTTTTCTTGATCTCAGCATCGTTTCCCCATTGTTTACGAGTTTGCGCAATGACGTGAAAGTGGGTCAGTTTATTCACGGGAGTGGCAGCAGTAATCTGGAAACTCCACAACGTTGTGGTCCTTCTGATGTCATATGAAGATTCTCCCTTTGCTTTTCCATGACGTCATCACTTGGACTCTTCTGAATGTCATTTCACGTTGTCATGTTTGAAATCGGGTAAAAAACTGAAGAAAAAACACTACAGAATTCACACGGATTTGCAATTATAGATATTATGATTGGGAAAGACGATGACATGGATCAGAACTGCAACAGTCAATCGCCGAAAGTCGAGTTTAATTACTGGGGAAACTTCAATATGATGGGCAGTGCATTGTGTTTCTAGAAACAGTGGATTTCAAGTCTATTTTGCTGATGTCTTTGGGTATAGTTATGTGCCTTTAAAGCAGATGATATACTATCAATGTGAGCACTGAGCAGTTATTACTCAGTTTTGAAAGATTTTGTGAAAATTGGGAGTGAAAAACATGAGATAGTCCGGATTTGGCTGCCAGTTTCTGCATTCTGGCATTACTTGACTATGCATGGCATAACTGCCATAAGTTTCAATAAGCTGGTGCCACTGGTGCAAGTGGTGAATCACTGGGTGTTTGAGTGATAATTTAAACCTGGTTGAAACAAGGTAAAGATATGTGTACCACCTTCATTATATACACATATATATTGTTTATATGTTTGTGTACATTTCAAACAAATAAAGTTGACATCTTACGAGTTTGGGATGATTTAATAAATCAAAACATCAGATGCTTGTCTCCATCTCGCCGATGTGGACGGAAATTATCACGGCGCAGCCGTAATTTGGACAAAGTTAGGCACACTCCCGCGCAGTGTCGCCACCGTCTCGACCATCCACCCTCTCCACCATCGCAGTACCACTTTGACCCGGGGCTGTGAGGAGTGTGAAAGTTAGGCAGAACTTCAACTATCATTCAATCATAATTTCGTACCATATTGAATGCAAGATATATCTAAAAAGACACTTTTAAATTTTAATATTTTGTATATTTTAATAATCGTTGACATTTTAACAGTTACTTTCAACATAATATTCAACATTTTTACTCAAATCACAAAAGAACAAATCATGAAAATTATACGAAGCGAAAATACGAGAAAATGGGTAAAGTTCTATATTTGGGTTGATTTGTTTTTATCATGGCGGGAGGCAGGCTGCATCTCCTTGCCTGAGCCGAATATTTCGTGGCTTTACCATCAGCTTTGCCAAACGGCATAACATGTCAGAGAAAACGTTACATAAAGATGCAGAAAATGAAACTGATGACGAATGGTCGCTGTCATCTCGATCGAAAAGGGGGAAAGATGAGGCGATAGCCCGAGAGGATGACAAGGTGTTCTCAGTCCCAGCAGGATCCAACGGGATCAGTCGACGACGATCCCTACAAGACAGCCCCGTTCTCACACAAAATCAGCAGCCGTCCAACCCCCAGAGTGAAAATGATAGCAACGGAAAGGTGAGGAAATTAGTGCATGTTCCTTCTGAAATAAGTATCATGAAACTTGATCCAAAACATTGTGTGGAAGTGAGAAAATTCTGAATCTGTGCATCTCTTTGCAAAATTGAATTCTGTCATGATGTATTCTAAGTGCACCTGCACCCAAGGATGGGATTTGTTTACAAATGTTGTAATATCGTGTACAGGTTTCCATGTTCTCACGATCAAGGTTACCAAAAGTTGGACATAATAGTAAATCATCAAGGATCCAAATACAGCTGAAAATTGCATTCTTGTAAAACACCTGCATCCTTGGAAGTAGGAGATTGATCTGAGTGATCATTTTATACATAGCCAAATGAGAGCATTTGGCTTGAAAGAAATATCTCTGAACTTGAAGATTTGGGATGAAATGCACTGACTCTATCCTCTTATTCATTTTGTCACACAACTTTAATCAATGACGAAGAGTGTATAAAGGATTTATGTTTAAAGAATTTTTCAACAACCTGATCCTCATAAAAATTCATTTAAATTTTTTCTGCATTTTAATTTTTACAATATAGTCATGTATTTTTTAAAGTTTTGAATAGATATCCATTTTTCCACTTTTTAGGTAAGTTAAGTTACTGGTATGGCCACTTGGTGGAAATTGTGACCCGCAAATGAGATAAAAGAGGAGTTTAAAGTTCAATTCAATATTATTTGGCACTAAGTTTTTGGCTTAAATTTAAGGTAAATCATGTTTGATACAGAGTTATTGGTTTGGATTTAATTAAACTGAAAATATGTTTGGCAGGTATACACTCTGCAGCTGCCAATAGCTTGATTCAGGGTTTTGTTGTATGTTTTTATTCATTTTGGAATGAGCAAGGACACCATAGAGATTGCCATTGTAGTGAGTTATATGACATCACAGAGGTGATCATAACAAATTAACTCACAAGGTAGCTAATATGCAGACAGGAATATATATTAGTTCTAGTCTGAGGTGCCAGCACTACTATCCAATGTGGGGTAGAACATTGATGTTGGGGTAGAAGTGTCAAGAGGACTCATTCAGGGTCATTCATTGCACTTAAGTGGGTATCATTTTTATTAATTGCTGCTGTGAAACCCAAGTTTGAATGTTTTCTCATTGATGAATAGAAAAAAAAAGTTGGAATCTAGCCTCAGAGTTATCAATCCCTGTTGGAAATATGGTCTCAATTTACTTTTAAAAGGATATGGGTTGATATCATTTACTGAAACAGAAAAAGAGGAGACAAGATATTCAGTTTCTAAAGATAACAATGGCAGCTGATTCAGAATATATCCCCATGAGCTGTGTTATAAGAGGAATAGCTATCACAAAATGTTCACAATATCAAAATCCAAATAGTTACAACCAAGATAAAAGTCATGTGCTCATGTGTCAAAAGAGTTCTGTTCTCTAAAATAGGTTTACTTAATTCTGTTAATTAATTACAAGCTCAGATCATAATGACATCGAGATAGGACTTGTAAAATAAATAATCCCTTCATTCGATTTTCCCAAAAAATGATCTTGCTGATCATGTTTATCTCTGTAAGCTAGATTCATAGATGAATCCTTCCTATCTAAGCTGGTATGCTTAATTAGTGTGATTAGGTTTGGTTTTGAAGTACATATCAGAACTGACATTTCCTCTGAGTGGAAAAGTTTTGCATCATGTTTATTACTCACTAAAGCCAATATGCAATATATGATAAATTTGGAGGCTTTAGCAGACTTATAAGCATTTTGCATTTTATCATAAATATTTCTGTTATCATAGTTACCAGAGCCTACACATATGGTAATATATATATATATATATGTGACTGCACAAACAATAGGCCAGTACTTTCTTCAATCAACAATTTAAAAAAAGTCTTTCCAGGCCATCCAAGGAAGACAAAATGTTCTGACAAAACAAGCATCATTAAAATTGAAAAGAAAATAACAATTTTTAATTTTACAATCACATTTAAACTCTAAGTGTGCAGTTTAAGAAATAGGATTTTTAAGAAATTAAGATAAATTACAAGTTTTAAATCCCTAAATTGAGAGAGCCATTTAGCTAGAGATTTCAAAAACAATCTTACTTTTTTGTTGATAATTAATTGATTATTTCTAGAGATTCATGATAAAAGATGCCCAATACATTAAGTGTTTTTTTTAAAATTAATATGATTGATCATGTTCCCTTGGTGGTTAAATTGAATGGAACAAATTTAATGAATTCTCTCAGACAAAAACTATGTCTAATTTTGGGTGGGCAAATGGCAGGCTGCATTAGTACTTAAAAGAATGCTGGTAAGTGGGAAGCTGCCTTGCCTATGTTGCCATGCTAACCAGTTAATATATCAATTACACCACCAACCAAGTAAACAATTGTAATTATCATCTATCCCTGATGCACACTAATAAGGCAGCAATGAAATGACATTAATTATTATTGTTGCACTGGAATAAGGAAATTGAACATTGTCAAGGACTGTGAAGTGAAGATGGGCACCAGGATGATTGGCAAGCCTGTAAATATGCAATGTCAGTTGATGCTGGAATACTTGGTGTGTTTTAACGGCATAATTTTATGTGTATCACGATTAACAAAGTTACACATAATGAAGGTAAATGCAGGAGAAGCTAGACACAAATCATGTATGACAAGAAAGACATAATGCAGGGACATGCAGGAGAGGTTAGACGTGAATCATGTATGGCAAGATAGACATAATGCGGGGACATGCAGGAGAGGTTAGACATGAATCATGTATGGCAAGATAGACATAATCCGGGGACATGCAGGAGAGGTTAGACGTGAATCATGTATGGTAAGATAGACATAATGCGGGGACATGCAGGAGAGGTTAGACGTGAATCATGTATGGCAAGATAGACATAATCCGGGGACATGCAGGAGAGGTTAGACGTGAATCATGTATGGTAAGATAGACATAATGCGGGGACATGCAGGAGAGGTTAGACTTGAATCATGTATGGCAAGATAGACATAATGCAGGTAAATGCAGGAGAGGTTAGACGTGAATCATATATGGTAAGATAGACATAATGCGGGGACATGCAGGAGAGGTTAGACGTGAATCATGTATGGCAAGATAGACATAATGTGGGGACATGCAGGAGAGGTTAGACGTGAATCATGTATGGCAAGATAGACGTAATGCAGGGACATGCAGGAGAGGTTAGATGTTAATCATGTATGGCAAGATAGACATAATGCGGGGACATGCAGGAGAGGTCAGACTTGAATCATGTATGGCAAGATAGACATAATGCAGGTAAATGCAGGAGAGGTTAGACGTGAATCATGTATGGCAAGATAGACATAATGCAGGGACATGCAGGAGAGGTTAGACGTGAATCATGTATGGCAAGATAGACGTAATGCAGGGACATGCAGGAGAGGTTAGACGTGAATCATGTATGGCAAGATAGACATAATGCGGGGACATGCAGGAGAGGTCAGACTTGAATCATGTATGGCAAGATAGACATAATGCAGGTAAATGCAGGAGAGGTTAGACGTGAATCATGTATGGCAAGATAGACGTAATGCAGGGACATGCAGGAGAGGTTAGACGTGAATCATGTATGGCAAGATAGACATAATCCGGGGACATGCAGGAGAGGTTAGACGTGAATCATGTATGGCAAGATAGACATAATGCAGGGACATGCAGGAGAGGTTAGACGTGAATCATGTATGGCAAGATAGACATAATGCAGGGACATGCAGGAGAGGTTAGACGTGAATCATGTATAGCAAGATAGACATAATGCGGGGACATGCAGGAGAGGTTAGACGTGAATCATGTATGGCAAGATAGACATAATGCAGGGACATGCAGGAGAGGTTAGACGTGAATCATGTATGGCAAGATAGACATAATGCAGGGACATGCAGGAGAGGTTAGACGTGAATCATGTATGGCAAGAAAGACATAATGCAGGGACATGCAGGAGGTTAGACGTGAATCATGTATGGCAATATAGACATAATGCAGGTAAATGCAGGAAAATCTAGACATGAATCATCTATTATGAGTTAGACTTAATGCAGGTAAATGCAGGAGAAGCAAGACATGTATGATGAGTTAGATATAATCGAGGTCAATGCAAGAGAAGCTAAAATGTTACAAGTAAGTTAGAGACACTACAGCATAATGCAGGATTTTGAATTTGCATGATATGTATCATGTTAATTTGACAAGACATAGCAAATTAACACAGATAACAGATTAACATAAAAGAAGCTTGACATGTATCAGGAATTACACGTTTTGCAAGTGATGTATCTTGTAATTTCTATCATTTATTTTCAGAATTGTATCAAGTATTATGAAGTAGGGAATGATGGTAAATGCAGGCAGTGCCAGGCATGCATGATTGGGTAAATACAGATGTTGAATTACCTCACATGTAATGAAGAGGCCAATGAATGCCGGAGGTACTAAACATGTATAAAGTATGAGGTAGACAATGTGGGTAATAAAGCAGGTGGAAGAATTGTATCATATATTACAAGGTAGGCAATACTGGTAAAAAACAGCAGGTGAAAGAATTTTATCATATATTATCATAGACAATGGTAGTAAATTCAAGAGAATCTGGAGATACATGATGAGGGTAAAGTTGAGCAGATTAATACATTAGTCTTTCTAAAGCCTTAGTTAATCATGGAAGACTGGCAACCAAATAAATTTTTTACACTTTAGCATTTCATGTTAATAAAGGATCAGATGAGAGTAATTATCTTATATTTGCATTGTCAAGATCGAATAACAAGGATTATAATGACATTTTAAAAATAATACTGGAAGAAGTAGTAAGGTGATGATAATGAGCAACCCAGTTTGCACACAAGACGATTGCTTTAAATGCCAGCCAGGGAGATATTTTTAGAACTACACTATAACTGTAAGACACTGTGACAATGATTGATACTTGAAGTGGAGCACAATGCAGCAGGACAGACTGGGTGTGCTGGATACTGTATGCGCTTTCACCAGCCACTCTCTGTGGCCTTTCTCTTTGTCAGTGGTCCTATGTCCACCATGTACATTAACCAATCTTCTTGGCACAGTTCAAATAACAACTTGTGCTCTCTCCACCCAGAATCAATAACCGACTATTTTGGGAATGCAATACTTTATTTCATGTTAGCACTGTGAAAGTTCTAATTTTGGCTGAATCAATATATATTTCCCAGGTGTTCAACCTCTATTTGACAGGGTTTTGAGATAATTTGTTTTGTTTGGTGCTGATGACACAGATTTATATTTCATCATATCTGCAATTATCAGCGAACAGAAAAGGGGGGGAGTTTGGTTGAGAGAGGTCAGAATATGTTCAAGACCAAGTCAATAACCAAAAACAGATTGGCAATTTTCATATCTAAAGGAATATAAACAAGATTCAATATTTTGATATAGACAACATGGATTTTCATTTGCACTTCTTGAAATATGATGCACTGAACAATTGAAAGGCCATTCTCAAGTTTTAACAGCTAGCTCTCATGTTCTTGGGAAAGAACTCCTGTTTCCTTGGTTAGTATTTATTTTCAGCTATGAAACATGTTAATGAATCAAAAATAAAAATGCATTTTAAAATATTGAAATTTTTAGTTAGTCTGAAATATATATGTAATGTTTATATTATTGTTTGTGTTAAAATAGTATATTTCCAACTTCTCAAATGTGATATTGGTGTTCTGAATTTAGCACTTTCCTGCAAAGGATTGTGACAGCATGAATCATTCTTCTAGTCTGACTAGCTAAGCTAATGAAGGAATCTCTTTTCCCTTTGGTGTAATGCCTGCTATCATGGCCATTATGGTTATTGGTGCATATCTGTTGGGATCATTTAGGGGCCTTTATTGTGGCCACACCACAGCAAAGTGAGTAGTACTATTCCAGCGTTGACCAGTCCGCTCTGGACAGCTGTTGGCTCATTTCTTCACAGATAAGTTAATCTACACAGTCCAGACTGACCACACAATAAGCTGGATGATTTGAAACTTGTCTTATTTTGTCTGACTAGTGTGTCATGCTAATGATTGAAAAAAAAACACAATATACTTATGACAAACAGGTCTTTATATGATATGATTAACTTGATAAAGACATACACTTATGTGACCAGATGCATGGACTCAGAAGATTATTCTGATAAATATGCTGGCAAGAGACATTTTTTTAATGTCATTGAATATGCTTGTATAGTAACTGATCAATGTTTTATCTCTATTAATAATACATGAAACCGCATATTTTTTATGTTTTGGTTTTTCAGTGCAAAATGCCTACACTGACTGATATATTGTTTGCAGTTTTTAGAGACAGTATCAAAATGGTGAGGCATAAATGTGATCCAATAAGATCATTTGACGATGCAAAAATGTATGGTATAATGTTGTAAAGCAATGGCATGAAATAATATTGTCCAGTTATGAGTGATCAAATAAATGTTTGCCTTCAACCACTCAGGCACTTTATATTGATTTTGTGTAATGTTTGTGTGATGCAGTTGGTAATGTTCAGTCAGTATTAAATTCTATGTGGTCATGTGATTAACAAAGACTTTGCTTCAGTTCAAACAGTGGCTTCAGTTGACTGCATTTAGTCAGGCTTGCCTCAAAGACATGTTTTACAGAATATAACTCCAGAGGTTTATTCATGAAAATGAAAAATACTTAAAATTGTTTAAAATACTTAAAATTGTCAATTTCAGTGATACAGATGCAGGACTCTTTTGGTCTTGATTTATCCAAATGGTCAATTTCACCAAATATAGCTTTAGGGGTTTTTGCATTGAAATATAAATATTAGATTAATTTGACGTGAAGCAAAGTCTTTGTTAAGTCACATTTTATTGAAATTTGGATTTGCTCTTGAAAAGATCACTCATTACTGAAATACACTCCTGTTTTTTGATCATTTTAGAAAGCACATTTTTAAAGAAAATTTAGTGATAAATATTGTGTTGCACGAAAGGTCATGATAATGTTACATGAGCCTAACAAGCACCATAACCTTATTAAAAAATAATGTTTTTTCGCTCGCGTTTGTTTTGACTTTAGGTCTGAATGTTCGAGGTTTTGATATGATTAAGCTGTAAGTCTATGGAGCTTACCCCGATTATCGGTCCATGGCGGCCATGTTTTGGCTCAATAGTTCTGCTTAACACCGTCAGATGTCGCTTTTGTTTGAGAAGTGATTTGTGTGTGCGTAGTAGAGTAAGAAGATTTTGCCTTGGGTTTTTTTGCCTTGGGATTTTGCAAACTTACGCGAGCTTGATTTTTTTAAATCAACACTTGTTAAAATTAGCTGTAACATTACAGTAATTAGCTATGTTAATGGGCAATGTGAGTATATGTGCCCCATATATGCCTTTGCCATTTATTTTCTCTTTTTTTTCTGAAAAGGAATTATTAAAAAGAAGCAGAAAATACATTCTCATCTTGCAATATATTTATCCCCACAAGTTCTTGCAGTAGCAAAGTTGCATATGATGACTCAATTTTGTTTTAGTCTTGATAGGAACAAGAGTATGAAGCAGAGTGTTAGATTGAGTTGATCTGATGAGGGCCACATATGGCTGGTATCAATCTCAGTGGGATTCAGGCAGGTGTGCCTCTCCTCTTATATCACCACCATACTCTCTGGCCTTTTATCCTATAGATACATTGCTACCAGATATCAAGATTTCTGTCAGGAAAAATCAGAGCAAATTATGTCTGCAAGTGTATCTTCCATATCATTCCAGGAACAATTTTACCTGTTTCCAGAGAAAAAAACTTTATATATACCTGTTTCCAGAGAATATATATATATATGCATCAGTGTTTTCAAGAGTATGTGCATGTGAAGAGCACTTGTAAATAAGGATTGTGTGATTTCAAATCAGTCAGTATGGCTTGCTACATCATGTAAGCTACAAGGCTGTCTATTATAGAAGTGCTTTATCAAAGAGCCAAGTAACACATTGTCATAAAAATGCTAAGTCTAGGAATAGTCTTAGCCCCCTTCATTTCGCTTTTATAAAGAACCTTGGCCTTGATACATGCTTACCTGTAATTTCATGTCATGTGACGACCAACATCTGTTTGTCCATTACCAAACCAATAGATTGATTGCTCCTGTACATTGTGTAACATTCCATGATATTAGGTTAATTAGTAGAAATCAATAGATAAAGCTTGGTTCCTTCGAGTTTGAGGTTGGTCATTAGTTGACGTGGATTATTGGCTTTGGTTTGTATAAATGATCAAGAGGGAATAAGCACGATAAAAACCCATGAGTGTGGCATGGTTATCTGATTGCCCTTGCATGCATGTGCTCTAATATGTTGCTCAATTTAAGTTTGTTGGCCAATATCAGTGATCACATTTGCAAGATTTCAATTGTATTCACATATGTGTTGCCTGTCCAATATTTGTTACATATAAAGCTCAAGTACTGGGCTGTAGGTGCATGTCAGACTGTAGGTGGAGGGAGGGCACAGGGGGCTGTAGGTGGAGGGAGGGTACAGGGGGCTGTAGGTGGAGGGAGGGCACAGGGGGCTGTAGGTGGAGGGAGGGTACAGGGGGCTGTAGGTGGAGGGAGGGCACAGGGGGCTGTAGGTGGAGGGAGGGTACAGGGGGCTGTAGGTGGAGGGAGGGTACAGGGGGCTGTAGGTGGAGGGAGGGCACAGGGGGCTGTAGGTGGAGGGAGGGTACAGGGGGCTGTAGAGGGATGGAGGGTACAGGGGGCTGTAGGTGGAGGGAGGTCACAGGGGGCTGTAGGTGGAGGGAGGGCACAGGGGGCTGTAGGTGGAAGGAGGGTACAGGGGGCTGTAGATGGATGGAGGGTACAGGGGGCTGTAGGTGGAGGGAGGGCACAGGGGGCTGTAGGTGGAGGGAGGGTAGGTGCATGTCAGGCTGTAGGTGGAGTGGGGGAAAAGTACTGGTGTAGTTTTTTTGTACTAATAAACTTTTAAGCATAATGTTTATAATTTAAGCTGTGAAAAGGTCAGATAGTAGTCATGATGTGTTTTATATTCAATTTGCTTGTATTTGTTTGAGAGAATATCACAGACCTGCACATTCAGGTACTTACTTTTTAGCTCTGCTGAGACTTTAGCTCGCAGAGCTTTAGGAGGGGGAAAATGTCTGTCTGTCCGTCCGTCTGTCAACATTTCTTTAAAAATCTTCTTCTCCAAAACTACCAGTAGTACATCTTTCATATTTTATATAGAGGTAGATATATAGTTGAAGATTCAGATTCCTTCAAATCTTAGTGATGTCACCATTGAGCTTAGTGCAGTGGCCTTGATGTCACAAATTTTGTAAGGAGCATATCTCAGCAACCACTTACAAGAAGAAATTAAATCTTGGTATACAGGAATGTCTTATGTTAAAGCTGTACCTCGTCATACAATTTAGTCATGTGACCTTTGACCTTGACACATTGACCTTGAATTCAAAATTTGTGAACATGCCACATCACAACCATCAGAAGTGAATAAAAAACACTTCATATCTGTTATATACTAACACTATGTTTAAAAATCTTCTCTCCAAAACTACCAGTAATATTTGTTTCATATTTAATACAGAGGTAGATAGAGAGTTGAAGATTCAGATTCCTTCAAATCTTAGTGATGTCACCATTGACCTTAATGCAGTGACCTTGATGTCACAAATTTTGTAAGGAGTATATCTCAGCAACTACATATAAGAAGAAATTAAAACTTGGTATACAGAAATGTTTTAGGTCATAGCCGTGCCTCATCATACTTTCTTAGTCATGTGACCTTTGACCTTGACACATTGAACTTGAATTCAAAATTTGTGAACATGCCACATCATAACCATTAGAAGTGAATTAAATGCACTTCATATCTTTTATATACCAACACTATTTTATACAGAGCTAGATAGAGAGTTGAAGATTTAGATTCCTTCAATTATCAGTGATGTCACCATTGACCTTAGTGCAGTGACCTTGATGTCACAAATTTTGTAAGGAGCATATTTCAGCAACCACTTATAAGAAGAAACTAAAACTTGGAATACAGAAATGTCTTAGGCCATAGCCGTGCCTCGTCATACTTTCTTAGTCTTGTGACCTTTGTCCTTGACACATTGACCTTGAATTCAAAATTTGTGTCACTTCATATCTGTTATATACCAACACTATGTTTTAAAATCTTCTTCTCCAAAACTGCCATTAATTTATGTTTCATATTTTATACAGAGCTAGATAGAGAGTTGAAGATTCAGATTCCTTAAATTCTCAGTGATGTCACCATTGAGCTTAGTGCAGTGACCTTGATGTCACAAATTTTGTAAGGAGCATATCTCAGCAACCACTTATAAGAAGAAATTAAAACTTGGTATACAGAAATGTCTTAGGTCATAGCCCTGCCTCGTAATATTTTCTTAGTCATGTGACCTTTGTCCTTGACACATTGACCTTGAATTCAAAATTTGTGTGCATGCAAAATCTCACAACCATTAAAAGTGGAGCAGACTTGAGCAGATGATGATTTTGACCAATCAAAATGCATGTTACATTTCAAATTTGGCCCCAACTTGTTATCTTGATTCTCATTGGCTATGTTATTCAAAATGGCAGCCTCCTTGACAACTTAGTGATAGCTATACAGTTCACAACCCTTCTGCTGTTCTTTGAACTGAGCATGTGCAGAACATGAACTTCCTGCTTACTGGCCGCCATATTGAATTTAAGTCGTTGAACAAAACAGAGAATATTTCAAATGCACATTCAATGGGGAAATGTTCGACATTAAAACATTTTTGTATGTCCCGTTGAGAAAACGGACTATTATTCATAGTTTGCATGTATTATTAATGTCTCTTGGTGATTATTTTACTTGAAAACACAGTTTAAAGGCCTTGTTTACATGGGCGAAAATATGTATAATTGACCGCAACAAACATTACTCCCGGAAGTGGTGAAAAGAAGGTGCTCTCTAGCGTTTGAACGATAATAGGTGAAAGATCGGCGAACTGTATTAGATTTTTGAAAAAATCATGACAAAATGGAAAAAGAACTGAGTCTAATGGAAAATAGATAGAATTAGACCTCAGAAAATACAACATCTTGCCTACTTTGGGATCTTGTATGGAAAATCATAACCTGGTTGCTTGTTGTACTTAATCTCAGTTCATGTGTTTTCATTCAAGTCAACAGAGCTATCAACCCATGGGGTTATGTTTTATCTATATCTAACCTTATTTTACTGGCTTTTGAATGCTGTTTTCATTTGATTAAAGCTTTCGTGAAATCACAGAGGTCAGAGGGAATTTTACAGTGTAATCAACCCCAGTACATCTGGGGTGAATATTGTGTTATGTTGAAGCTGACTGTACAATGCTAATATTCATGTGACTATTACAGTGGTGAGAACATGAGGCCTGTAGCAATTGACAAACACGAATGGACAAACAGGCCTCTGTAAGCCAAATCACTCCAGTGACTCAATCTGAAGGCATTTGCACTAGGTCACTAGGTCAACCAAGCAAAGTGTGTCAACAAAGTATTCAATAGATGATTTGGATTTTAACAGAAGACTTTCAAATGGCACAGAAATTTGTGTAGGGTTAACACATGTAATAACATTTGATCACAAAGTTTTGGCTGTAAACATTTATATTATGCAAGGAAAAAGTGCTTGAAAATTTTATAAAAGCTTTAAATGCACAGAGGCTGCTATTGGGCTCGGACTGGAGCATATTGCACAGTACATGATATATGCTTCTTGGTCAATCAATGGAAAAGTAACACTTAAATGTTAGGTGTGTTGCTCTGAAAAGGAGATTAGTTACATTATACACAATAATACTACATAGATATTCTAGATAAAGAGAAACTTCATGCCAGACCTTCTACTTTCTAGTTTAAAACTTTTTGAACAGCAGGTGTTTACAGTAATTGGTAGGTTTTCAAGCCCTCTGAGTTGGCGGCACTCTGCCATGTTGTTTCATGCCACATTTAGTAATACAGGCACTGATAAAATCAGAAATGGAAATAAGGCTTACAAATGTTAGGCAATGTTCAGATGAATATGTCTTTGTAATAGGTATTTGAAAATATCCATAATTAATCCCATATCCATTGTCAAATGGACTTCAAATCCACTATTTCTAGAAACATGTTACATTGCCCATCATATTTATGTATTCCAACCTGGGAGAAACATAATGTGATGTCAGAAGCATTGTGAGGCTTCAGATTTTTGCTGTCACTCCAATGACAAGACTGACCTACTTTTCACCTCATTATACAAACATTTAAACAATGGCAGAATCAAGAAAGAACAAAGAATTTTTTTTGACAAGCCAAGTGTTCCATGGTAAGAAGAATACATAGCCCTTTGTAAACCTGTTGCGGGGAATTAAGTTCTGTCATGGTCTTAGCTGTAATATGATGGTCAATGTGTGATAATCTTGGAAAAAGTTGATTTCAAGTCCATTTTGATGATGGATATGGGATAAATATGTGATCAACATTTGGCAGTAAGCATTATTGAGAGGCTTTGGATCAGATTTGTAAACAGCGTTTGAAGAGGCAAGGCAAAGCCAGAAGAGGCAAGGCAAACAAGAAAATATAAAGCCTGGGGTTAAGGAGCAAAACTTCAAATCTTGATTAAAAATTGGAGCACAAGACTGAAAACAGGGAAAAATAAAACCTGGAGCTTGGAAGCAAAACATAGACTGTGAATGGAAAGATGGAGGGACGGTATACAAGGTTTTGGAGACAAACATTATGTCAGAATGAAGGAGATTTGTTTTGTTCGAGAGGGCAGGATCAGAAGTAGACATACACATGAAGAAATATTTAAAGGAATTAAGCACCAATCCAATAGTTTGTAATGTTTAAAGATAATGTACATCATGAATTATTTAATCTTATCATAGGACATTAAGAGAAATGAGTATCAGACTCAGAGTTTGCACTATCTGCAGAGGTCTGGGTCAGCCATCTACTGCATATGACGGATAAACATGGGTATTGTGAACTATTTGTGACCTCAATGAGGTTCAGAGTTGAATAGCTTAGTGCCTCTTATGATGTCAAGAGCATATGGCCATACTTCCTTGACATCATTTTACCTTTCAGTGACTCTATGATGTCAGTCCACCTGAAATGATGCCAAGCAAGGAGTGTGCATTCCAAAGGGGGCTATTAATAAGATTCGTGTTCAGATTGGTTTTGTAGACACATACTGGAGTGCTTCAGCCTGAAGAGTAATAAGACATGAAAGGCAAACACCTTTATCATTAACTTGTGATGTCTAAACGTCTATGAACTTAATTAAACAGCAGTTTTCACAGTGTCTCCCTCCACGAAAACATGTACAATGAATAACAATCTGGAAACAAAGAACAATACATGGGTGTTATACAAGGCACACAGATAACGTTTGTTGTTTTCTGTATTTAGGCCATAGGCATAAAAATGCGGCAGGGGCCTTGATATTTAATAATATCTATGAATTTGATCAGACAGCAGAGTGCAAATGCACTTAACAGACTGCTACAAAGAAAGAGCTTGGTCATTAGATCAGATATAAACCAGTGCAATGTATATAATATTAATGATTCTGGCTGTAGCCATGTGTACTATTTTTGTTGAAACCACAGATTATTACAGTACCTATTGTGACATTTGTCACAAGGTATCTAGTTCCTTTAAGAATGGCAAAGATTAGAATTTTATGCAAGTTCTCGTGATTTAATGTTATGTATAGCAAAGATGGGAATTCACTGATAAAGATTGTTTTACTTCTTGAATAACATTTCCCACAGAGAAAGACAAAAGCTTTAACAATAAAGCAGGCCTCGACATTAGCCAGTTGCCCGCTTGCCCGAGGTATATTTCACACCTGTCGGGCAAGTCCGGGCAACTTGATACATCTGTTCCACTTGCCCGGTGGTCAAGTACTGTAATCTGTCCCCAATCAAAGTACCCCACAGAGAACAGAGAGAGCTGCTGACCACATCACAGGGATGACACCTGATTAGAGATAACTTTGTGTCCAAGCTCCGTTGCCCTTGGTATTACCCCTGCCTCCCAAACCCTGACCAAGATAAAGTTATGGCATGCTGCTAAATATATATATTCCTCAAGATGGTATTTCACACAAAGCACTGTATCGGGAGGTAGAGCTTATCAATTTCGCACATTTTGGTCTTTGTCAATCATTATATTATCCAGGAAACATGTACAGTTGATTTTAAGTATGATGAGTAACAGTGGGGTATATCCATCAGTAACACTTGGCATTACTTAATCTTATAAAGTGATAATTGTAGGTTATATTCTTACAAGATTGACAATTCAGGGTGACATTTTTACTCACAAGCTCAAAGTCTTCATGTATTTCTCTGCTTAAAAATTGAACTCCTGAGTTAGAAAAGGCCCTATTCCTATTGTTTTTATATCCAAGGAACTAAAATAAGAGTTATCAATGATATAAATTGGTCAAGAATTGACTGAGCATTGCCAATTTTTATGTTTTCGTAAAAATTTGGTACTTACGCATATGCACAAAAAATTGTAACAAACTTGAGGTCACTGCATGCTATTTTAAATAAAAACATGTACTATTCATTTAAACTTTTTCAAGCCAAATATTGTGTATTCTATGGGTTATATGGGCATTTTTTCTAATTATCAGCCAATGTTTCAATGTACAAATCCTATAAGCTTTAGTCCTATACCGTATTCAAATATTGGGACAAAAATTCAGGGCAAGTGAATTGTAATTCAGGGCAAGTAGATTTTAAAATTTACTTGCCCGGTGGGCAAGTGGATCACAAATGTTAATGTCAAGGCCTGATAAAGGGTTCACATTCTCTGAAAAAATGTAATGGCAATGCATTTACTGTAGTGAAATACCATGATGGATGTTTTAGTCTCCCAAAACACAAGCTTTTATCTCCTGAACATGTCCCATTAAAGACAAAATCTAATTCACCCAACATTAAATGTTTGTCTAATTTTTTCCAGGGCGGTTGATGTTGTGCTTGCCTTTACACAATTTTGCAAGCCTACAGTTGAGGGAAAACTTGTTTTGGCTATCTAGTTCAGAAAGGGTTTTGTGGTACGAGGCTGAAGGATTGCTGTGATAGTGTCTTTGGAGAAGATTCAGAGTGAAATCTCCATGTTAGCAGTGGAGCCAGTGATCAACATTATCAGTGGAATTCCAAGAGGCATGTTGCACTATCGTCCTTAGTAGCACTTCCAGGAGGAACTCTATTCTCAGATCGATATAATTATAATGACATTAATGTTCGTCAGAAATACCTTGTTGGTGAATTAATATGCCCTGGTATATATGCAACATAGGCATCAAAATGTTGCCTTATGTTCTGGCCAAAGGCAGAAATTCTCACTGACGCTACACCTCACCTTTCATAACAATTATTCTAAATGACTCTTACGATGACATCATCAAATGTCTTGACCAATCATGTGTGCACGTACATCTGAGAGTAAAGAATAGTGCTGCAGATAGCTTTCCCTTGAATGTGTTGTGCAATATGTCAAGATGACTTGTAAAAGGTAGTTAATTTGCAGAATGATAGGGGCAGAGCATAATGTTGATGTCATTTTTTTATGGCCAAAATGATGGTGCATTTGTGTATTTCTCGCTTTTAAATTTGTAATTACTTTGTTGTTCCTATACAACTTGCAAGCCACATATTTCTATGTAAGTCAAATATTTGTTTCTGTGCACGCAGTGTCTACCAGATTTCCAAAAAAATACAGACAGAACCGCAAAATATTTACTGCAGGCCCTAGTCTGTATGCCCTTTAGTGAGACTAGGTGGCCATGTGTGAACAGATATAGTCACACAGTGGCCATGTGTGAACAGATATAGTCACACAGTGGCTATGTGTGAACAGATATAGTCACACAGTGGCTATGTGTGACCTGTTTGGTCATGTATCTGTGTGAGCAATAGATGTTTGGCTGAAACTATTCGGTCAGGCTTGTTGTATTGATTAGAGGTGTGGGGGATTATATGCGACACAATTGCTCAGAATGTCCAATGTTGTCATTTTGTGATGTTGTTTAGGGCCAATATTTTGAACTGGCCCTACTAGCACAGTTGGTAGAGCATTTGATCTGTGCCATTGATGGTTTGATAAGTCGAGGACGCGATGTGGTGGATTCAACTCCCACTGCCGGCATTGTTACTATTACAATGTTTAAAAGGCTCTAAAGTCGACCTGATATGGCTGTAGTTGCAGAAAGGGGTCGTAAAAACACCATTTCCCAATTTCAATTTCATTTCCAACTATTAAGGACTGCACAGTACCAAGAACATGATTATAATGTTTACTTAAGTACTGCCACTGAGGCAATGCTTATGAAGATATCCCAACAAATTTGACAATTGGTAATATATTTACAAAAAGAAAAGCAGTTTGAATGCATTCCCAGAAATAAATTTATATTATGAGATGCACGAACCATTGTAAAATGGATTTGAAAATAAACTGCAGATATAAGTTGCTGCAGCTTTAATCTACATTAAGAAATATTGGCAAAGATTTGGTGTAAACAGAAATGGAAGTCCAGTCATGAAGCCGGCAAATCAGGTTTATTAGATGTAACAGAGCCCTGTCCCTGGACTGCCAAGTTGTGTCCAGTTGTGAAATAACACAAATATAGTACAGCTGCAGGCCACAACGCTGGAATTTCTTCTGCTGATCAATAATAGGGAAGAAACACTTCACAAGTTATCCCAGCCACGCCAAGGAAGTCATCAACTATCAGCTGCCAGTGCAGTGGTGCTCTCTTACCATTTCAGCCGCCTGTCCTGTGTGGCTCTCTTACCATTTCAGCCGCCTGTCCTGTGTGGCTCTCTTACCATTTCTTACCATTTCTCAGTTGCGTGTCCTGTGAGGTTCTCTTACCATTTCTTACCATTTCTCAGTTGCGTGTCCTGTGAGGTTCTCTTACCATTTCTTACCATCTCTCAGTCGCCTGTCCTGTGTGGTTCTCTTACCATTTCTTACCATCTCTCAGTCGCCTGTCCTGTGTGGTTCTCTTACCATTTCTTACCATTTCTCAGTCGCCTATCCTGTGAGGTTCTCTTACCATTTCTTACTATCTCTCAGCCACCTGTCCTATATGGCCCTCTAAACATCTCTCAGCCACCTGTCCTATTTGGCCCTCTCACCATCACTCAGCCACCTGTCCTATATGGCTCTCACCATCTCTCAGCTACCTGTCCTATTTGACTCTCACCATCACTCAGCCACCTGTCCTATTTGGCTCTCTCACCATCACTCAGCCACCTGTCCTATTTGACTCTCTCACCATCACTCAGCCACCTGTCCTATATGGCTCTCTCACCATCACTCAGCCACCTGTCATATATTTGGCTCTCTCACCATCACTCAGCCACCTGTCCTATTTGGCTCTATCACCATCACTCAGCCACCTGTCATATTTGGCTCTCTCACCATCACTCAGCCACCTGTCCTATTTGGCCCTCTCACCATCACTCAGCCACCTGTCCTATTTGGCTCTCTCACCATCACTCAGCCACCTGTCCTATTTGGCTCTCTCACCATCGCTCAACCACCTGTCCTATTTGGCTCTCTCACCATCACTCAGCTATATGTATCATGTGGCTCTCGGTATCTCTTGGTATCTTTCAGCCACCTGTCCTATATGGCTTTTTCACCATTTCTCAGCCACCTGTATATTCTCAGCCACCTGTATATTTCCACTGCCCACAGTTAGTCTGCTAATGCTACATGGCTGTCTCATCATCTATCAGAACAGTTTCCTGTGCTGAGCTCAGCATATGTTGTTCATCTGATACCATCAGAAAATTTTGTCTCTTTTGTTAAAATTGTACGACTTCACTTGCATGTGACCAACAAATTGTCCATTTCAAACCTTCACTTAACACCACATTGTTGGCAACAATCTTGTCGATATCTGAAGGAGATGAAAAATGCTGAAGCAAGTAGGAGGCTTATCCTCCACATCAATTAGGGGACAGCCCTCACATCTTCTTACCAATAAGCCAACTCTCCTAATCATCATTACACTCACAATCAGCTGCTGCAACATTTATCAATAATTACTCCATGTCAGAGCAGCTTTTGTTTGATATGCCTGAGGACATGGTTGGGGGTGGTCATGATTGGAAGGCTACAATATGGGAAGATGGGGTAGAGATTGGAGGATGGGCAGATGGTTGGAAGGTTCCAATATGGGAAGATGGGGTAGAGGATGGGCAGATGGTTGGAAGGATCCAATATGGGAAGATGGGGTAGAGAATGAAGAATGGGAAGGATCCAATATGGGAAGGTGGGGTAGAGAATGGGGGATGGGCAGATGGTTGGGAGGCTACAATATGAGAAGATGGGGTAGAGGATGGGCAGATGGTTGGGAGGATCCAATATGGGAAGATGGGGTAGAGAATGGAGGATGGGCAGATGGTTGGGAGGATCCAATATGGGAAGATGGGGTAGAGAATGGAGGATGGGCAGATGGTTAGGAGGATACAATATGGGAAGATGGGGTAGAGAATGGAGGATGGGCTGATGGTTGGGAGGATCCAATATGGGAAGATGGGGTAGAGAATGGAGGATGGGCTGATGGTTAGGAGGATACAATATGGGAAGATGTGGTAGAGAATGGAGGATGGGCTGATGGTTGGGAGGATCCAATATGGGAAGATGGGGTAAAGAATGGAGGATGGGCTGATGGTGAGGAGGCTACAGTATTGGAAGATGGGGTAGAGAATGGAGGATGGGCTGATGGTTGGGAGGATCCAATATGGGAAGATGGGGTAGAGAATGGAGGATGGGCTGATAGTTGGGAGGATCCAATATGGGAAGATGGGATAGAGAATGGAGGATGGGCAGATGGTGAGGAGGATCCAATATGGGAAGATGGGATAGAGAATGGAGGATGGGCTGATGGTGAGGAGGATCCAATATGGGAAGATGGGATAGAGAATGGAGGATGGGCAGATGGTTGGGAGGATCCAATATGGGAAGATGGGATAGAGAATGGAGGATGGGCTGATGGTTGGGAGGCTACAATATTGGAAGATGGGATAGAGAATGGAGGAGGGGTGATGGTGAGGAGGCTACAATATGGGAAGATGGGGTAGAGAATGGAGGATGGGCAGATGGTTGGGAGGATCCAATATGGGAAGATGGGGTAGAGAATGGAGGATGGGCTGATGGTGAGGAGGATACAATATGGGAAGATGGGGTAGAGAATGGAGGATGGGCTGATGGTGAGGAGGCTACAATATGGGAAGATGGGATAGAGAATGGAGGAGGGGTGATGGTGAGGAGGCTACAATATGGGAAGATGGGATAGAGGATGGGCCGATGGTTGAGGCGCAGTGGATATGGTTGGGGGGCATGTTGGCGAGGTGAGGCGTGGGCAGATGAGATCACTATCATATATATCAATGTCTCATGATCTGCAGCTGTGAGACTGTGTACTTGCCAGTCGCAATGTAACAGAACAGTATAATTTTCCGATTTGTGATTGCCATTTAAAAGAAAACACTACTTCAGCTCGATTAGCATTCTTGATCAAGGCCAGTGTTTCAGTGTTTGACTTGGTGTATGGCAGATCTCAATGTTGACCATATATAAGCCACACATTTTTAACCAACAAATTTTATATGCAGTGAACCTGATGCATTGGCACTAAAGATTATGGTAATAGATGTCAAATATATATTTGCTACCAAGCAATCATTATATTTATTTATAACCATATATTTTTTTTTGAAAAAAGGGTATATAATACCAATATGTTGGGATCAAATGAGCCGAAATAGGACAAAAGTTGTCTGGAATTTGTGCTTTTTTATTTGTATATTGCCAATTACTGAGCAGAGTGTATATTTATTTATATATATATATATGTGTGTGTGTAGATTCATTCTGATTGTAATTAGATATGAGAGTTGTTGTCCATTGGATCAATATCATATAGATGGCAGTGCCTTTATGGGCCAAGTAAAGGATCCAAAATGGTACAGCAATGAATTTTGTTTTGCCATTACCATCTTTCAGGAGTATAAAGTCAGCAAGTAAACAACATGTATATATTACAGGCTTAAAACTAAATAAAAAAATGGTCTCATTAGTTTTGATGTATAAATATGTAAGCAGCCTAACCTGTGACACAATATGGCATTTGTTAATGAGCAATCATTATTTGTGACTGGTCACAACATAGCCAGATGAAAAGGCATTTAATAAAGAATTGCCTTACTCAGAGTTGCTGAGAAAAAGAGATCAATATCAGCATTTTTTATCAGGGACAATCATGGCCATGATAGAACCAAAGCTGATACTATCAGGTCTATATGGCGATGCTGAACCATGGTGCAGAAAGAGACCAAACTATTTTGGTCCAAGGGAACATCATGATGGTAATACTAATAAGGTAATGTGTAAAATGTTAGACATGTTCACCTCACATTGTCAGATATTTAATAATTGACAGTGTTCGCCAAAAGTCGTCGGCCCGTCGGACAAAGCCGGCCGTTATGTCACATTGTCCGCCGATAATGACTGAAAACGGCGGCCAAATTGTCCGCCATTCTTTATCTGCGCAGTTTCTCATTGTAGTCATCACAAATACGTTTTATTGGTTCGTTTTCGGGGATTTTCGATTCCCGCCATTTTGTAAAGTTTGAGCTATATCCGAGTTATTACGTTTGTCCCCGCCTGATTATTTCGCTTTCCAGACAATCCGCACCCTTCACACAACCGCACCCGAGTCAAACCGCACCCGAGACAATCCGCACCCAACACTGATTGTACCCTGACTGATCTGCAATTCTCCCCATCGGTAACTCACCTAATATCGCTCATTATGCCTGCCACTTGGCGGAGCCACCAGCAGTGAGTGGAAACAACACAAGCTGCTAAGTAATGGTGATGGGCAATTCTGTCATAAATTTGGCCAAAAAGCATCGCATATTATTTTAAATTATTAGCTGAGATATTAATTTGAAGTCTTCAAAACTATAATTGACATCTTGTTATATCATTTGCAATTACGGCAGTCATTTTCACGGCCAAAACAAACTCAAATTTACCTGAATCATACACCACTGTCTTCCTCTTGTTCTCATGATTTCAGACATATAAAAATCAAGTCTGTACGTGTATTACTAGCAGAAATATTAATGTGAAATATTTAAAACTATGATTAACATAAATAACATTATATAAGTTATTGGCCTCGGCTGTTCATTTGATATATAGACTCCTCTCTTACATTTTTTTTTCATTTGTTGCAGGTACAAGAAAATTGCAGAAACAAGAGTTTGTTTCATGGTCATCAAACTTCTTTAAAATATTTTACCTTATCAATAAAAAGAAATTACTGATTCTTTTTTTTGTACTATGGTTAAGATCAAAGGACACGAAGCCACCCCTAAGATACATTAAATGTTTGGATAGTTCCAGAAGCCAACCTAAAGACAAATTGCAAACGTGATGTGTAAAATTGTTGAAGCCACCCCTAAGACAGAATCTGTTGAAGCCACCCCTAAAGCCACCTTCTAAGTCCTTGTGATGTAAGGCCAAATCTGTGATCAAAGGTTATTCTGTCATTTTTTCCACAACTCATTTTTCCAAAAACACATTAAAATTGTGGGATTTATTTTTCTTTTTCTGAGTGTTTGACCTACTAATTCAACCCGTTATAATGATTGATCAATTAGTGAAAAATTCAGGAAGGTACAAGGTACCCTACATATTATTCCCTATAAAGGACAACAACATTGCAACATCTCTCATATTGAAAAAATGTTTGACCTCCTAAACCCCTTATGTTAGTTGCTCAATTAGTGAAAAATTCATGAAGGTGCTGTTCTTATAAATTTCTATAAAGGACAGCACCATTGAAAAATCTCTCATATGAAAAAAATATCGTGCCAAAAGCAGTTTAAAATGGGTTACTTTTTCAAATATTTCATGTTTGATATCGTTATTTAACCCCTTATACTAATTTCTCAATTAGTGAAAAATTTGGGTAGATACGATGTACCCTATAGATGAATCCCTATAAAGAAAAACACCATTGAAACATCTCTCATATGGAAAAATTAATGCTAAAAAAATTATTATTCATAGATTTTTAATTTCTTACTTATGTTTGACCTCTTAATTCTACCCCTTCTGATAATTGCTCAATTAGTAAAAAATTCTGGAAGATACTAGGGACCCTACAGATGAATCCCTATGAAGGACAACACCATTGAAACATCTCTCATAATTATTTTACCTTTAAAAATTTCACCTTTAAATATTTTCTTTTGCATTGCAATTTTTTGTGGCAATAAATATCCCCTGGTAGTAATCCCTGAAAATTTGAAAATAATTGAAGTATTGCATCATATGTTTTTAGTTTTTAAATTAAAATGTAACACAAAGTCAAATTTTCGCGGAAAAAATTGAAAAATGAACTGTGAACTAGGAAATAACTTCCCGCACGTGCCAATAATACACTTACAGGTTATTCTGTCATTGTTCCCACAGCTCAGCCCATGCAGTCTTTGATGTCTTCCCATTTGACAATAATATTCATTAAAAAAATCTCTTATAGTCAGATAAGTAAGATATTTTTCACATAATTAAGATGTTTTTCACATAAGTAAGATATTTTTCACATATGATTAATATTTTTCCGAAAATGACTGCCGTAATTACGAACGATATAACATATCTCATTAATCACTCAACAAATGATATACTTATCAAAATTATTTTAACAGTTTTGGAATCGTGAAAAAGAAATAACCATTTAATTTTTTTAACATTGTATATTAATACATTTGGGAATATGACAGTCATAGAAAACGAATTAGTATTTCTGAAATCGTGAGAGCAAGAAGACAGTTATATATGATTTACGTAATTTTTATTGTTATTTCATCCTGGTTCACGTTTATATTTCTGCCAATAGCACACTTACAGAAATGATTTAAATATGTCTGAAATTGTGAGAACAAGAGGAAGACAGTTATATATGTATTTTATAGTTTTATATGTATGTATGGCCCCGAAAATGACTGCCGTAATTGTGAACTATATAAAAAGATATTAATTATAGTGTTGAAGATTTTATACATTGGTTAACACACGTTCACAAGTTTCTTTCCACTCAATAGCCACGCTGTCCTCTGAGCATGCCCAGTAGCAACACATGACGTCAGACCGATGGGAGCAATTATCATTATGTATCATCCGCCGCCATATATTAACATTTAATGATGCTAAAACATTGTTAAATCGTCTTTTATTTACAAGTAACCAAAACTTAAGTCGCCATTTCTTGCTTTCTGAAATCTCGTGAGCTGGAACGTTAACTTCAAAATGGCGGGAAGTAATGCTGAGCGGGATCCATTCTTGGAACAAATAAACAAGATGAAAAGTTTTGTTTGATGTTTCATACACTTTTAGTAAGTTTTCTCAAGGTTTTGTCTTCTTGGCATTGATTATAGTTCTCGTTTGCTTCACCTTTGTTATGTTATTTCCTCCTGCGACTTTTAAAATGGCGGAGCAACATCCGTACATGTGATGGTCCCTGCAAAATCTCGCCAAATATTACGTTTCCAAAATGAATTAAAACAGTTTTTACACAAGGAAGAGAAAATAGCTATATTTGATTAAGATCTGGCTTGATTATATTGAGTAAATTTGGTCGGGTCGGTCTGTCTCGGGTGCGTTGTAGTTTTGGGTGCGGAATGACGGGTGCGGTGTGGCAGGGTGCGGAGTGTCCTGATACCATTATTTCCGCCGTGTTCACTCCTGTTCAAAAGTCGAGCACGTTTTCGGGATTCGTACCCAGTTAACAATTAAAAAACCGTGCACGACTTTACACAAAAATCAAATGTGGTTCGTCATCTGGTCCCCTATCATTATTTTTAGTTCAAATTTATATTAAAACCGTGACATACCAGTCAAAAAGCCTGGGAAGAGCAGACGACAATTTTACAACTCTTAGATTCTTAGATTTCTGTAAATGAATATTTGATTCATTTTCGATTTAGAAATGATCAGAAATATGTGTGTATGTAGGTAGATATGTAGGTAGGTAGGTATGTAAGTTGGTATGTAGGTAGATATGTAGGTAGGTATGCAAGTAAATATGTAGGTAGATATGTAGGTTGGCATTTAGGTAGATATGTAGGTAGGTATGTAGGTTGGTATGAAGTTAGACATGTAGGTTGGTATGTAGGTAGATATGTAGGTAGATATGTAGGTAGATATGTAGGTAGATATGTAGATTGGTATGTAGGTAGATATGTAGGTTGGTATGTAGGTAGGTAGATATGTAAGTTGGTATGTGGGTTTTATAAGCTGAATATCTGTCACAAGAGCGAAAATGCCGCGAAATTAAAAAGAAAAAGTACGCCGTTGAAATGTCTGATGTTGAAGACAAATGTCTGATGTTGGCTGGCTGAACATAAGACATATTGTCTGATGTGGGTCAAAAAGTTTTGGCGAACACTGATTGATTTCCTTTGGTTTGCCTACCAAAGCAAAAAAAAAACACCATACCCATTTAGGAACATTTCACACAAAGTAGTATAATCAAGATACTATGTCATCTATTCCTTTTTTTTAGCGTAAAACATTTTGAATAATTTAACACAACAAAATTTAGTAGTTTCCTGTCGTTATCCTGAGCTATTTTTTAAGGTCACAGATCAATTTTTTAATAATTCTGCTTTCAGCTGTGCTGATTTCGTTTACAAAGCTTGTGTAGTAAAAGCGGGATTTTATGCAGTTGGGGGGTTATTCTATCAGTCCGTCAAACTTGATCTTCTCCTATGGAACCACATGGAAGATTTCTAGGCTTTTCAAAGGCCAAAATAGTATTGTCAGTGAATACCAAAAAATGTAATTCATAAAGCAGTTTGTGGGCATTAAGTGGAAATATAAGGGTCACCACAGCTCTTAGCCCTTCAGCTCATGTTTTGACAGTCATTTAAATTAGATCATGTCGGGACCATAAGACATTTGTATCCACATTCATATTGCAAATGGATGACCTCAATCTATTTTTGAAATCAGAGATATTGTTGCAAATTGGCTCAGAACTATTTCACATTTTTCATACAGATATCATACCAAAGCTCTCAATGTTGACAGTTGAGCCAATGTGCTCAAAGACATCTGCTATCACATTTCTGTAATACATTGAATTAGATATCTGCTCAAGGAAATGATAACATTCAGGATAATCATGCACTTCTAGCAAGGAATGGAACCACAAATCTTTGTCCAGCAGTCATTTCTTGAATGATGTGAGCATATTGGTTTGCCTGAGGTCGGCTGCAGATTACATGCATGTTGAGGTTGAAGGCAGGTGTCTCAAGCAGCAGCAGCCTTCTCACTTTCACCATAATCATGCAAGCCACTCATGTACAGGAATGTTTATACATGGCAACACAATTGCTCAACCCTCAACACCCATTTCCTCTTGATTAAAATTAAAATTTAGATCAGAAATCATTTTGCTGGCATTAAGTAAAGCAGCCTGCTGTCCTCGGAGTGCCTTGATGGTGGGCCACAGTGCATTAATGGCTTGGGATGATTTATTGCTTGTACATGATTGCATAAGAAACGTTGCATAAACCAATATGCTAATACACTAATCCAGTAGTGCATGAGATCTCGGTCACATTGAGTGCATGGACAATTGATTGGACAGCTGTGATGTGTAGGAATCACCAGCTAATATCATGTGTATCATTGGATGGTTTTGTTTTTTGTTTTTAGTTTCATCAGTATGTAGGAATCAGGTGCAACCATCCTGCATTGTTCAATTCCAAAGAAAATGTCCACATTTCAATGGTTGCTCACCTGTTTTCTAGTGTAATATTTCTACCTTCCCATACATCTTGGTAGGTAATGTCAACACAAGCATAAAGCTGGCCTGGGAGTTTTTTCTGGGTGATTTTTTTCGTGACCTTGGATTTTGTGGTCTGCAGAATTTTATCAAGGATATCAAAGATATTGGATTAATTTAAGGTCACACGGTGCAGTTTTCAAAATCACTCCAAATAGCATATATTGCAACTACACTTATCCTTTTCACTATATCTATAATTTGTTGTCGATTAATTTATGTAAATAGGACACTGACCTACATTTAACCCTAAGAAAAATTGAACTGTGAGATAGATATTGCATGACCTTTATATGGATTAAAAAGCTGTGCTGACTTAAGTTTTGCACCATACACCAATTGTCTAGTTTTATTGTAAGCAGGAAAAGATTTATTTGGATTTATTTGTTTGTTTTTTTTTTCTTCAAATAAATCTTCTTTACTTTCGTGGAAATAACCAAACATGGGCAAAGTAACAAATCCAGGTCATTTTTAACATTCAATTAAATGAATATCTTACCTCACTAATATTGAATTATACGAATCATCAAGAGAACAGCTTGTTGTTAATATAGTAACAGATACATGGGGACATGCTGAGGTTACATATCATCTCTCTTCATCCCCTGTGTAACAAACTAAATTTACAGTGAACAAGTGTGTTCATGATACTGCCCACTGGCACGTCAACAGGAAACAAATGGGTGCCCCCTAGTGGCCAGGCAGGTGCATTATCAGCAGGTAGATATGGAGGCATCCCAGCATTAATCATGCAGACAAATGGCCTGCCCTCTATGGAGGCCTACTTTATGAACTAATCATGCAGGTGGTCTTTTTACACTCCTTTAATGTGCTGTAATATTGCAGACTGATCAAAAGTTTTTTTTTAATTATTATGAATTACACCAGGTGTGGATCTTAAGAGTAAAAAATCTTTTTTTGAAAATGATGGGTTTCCCATCCTGCTTCTCAAAAAGGTAATGTTTATGTTTTTGTTTTTGTTTTTCTTTTGGAGAGGGGGGCTTTGTACAGTATTTATTATTTTACATTTGACTAGTCCTTACAAAATAAAGTTATTACCTGACAACTGAAAAGTAGGTTGTGGCATGCTCAGGGATTGGGATGGGGTGTGCTCGTGTCTGTGTAACCATTCAATACAAAATGGCCCATAGAAAATGTGCACAGATATATCTGTAAGACAGGTTAAACCAAACTTTGTTGTCACTTCCTTCAAAAAGTAGAGAAAGTGAAGAAGGTTTCAAATCATGTAATTTACTGATCCTGGTTTGCTCCTTATATAAGTCTGCTTTTAGGCCTTGACTAAAATTGTTTTTCGTATAGTAGCAACACGATAATGGGACCCATCAAGCAAGGATTTGTTCCCAATTCAAATGTATTTTAGGACAGGTGATTACCCAAATATTGCTCTGCAGGTTATATTCTTAGCTGTACACCAAGGATCCTCTAATAACCAGAGAGAAGACATTGTTTTTCCTGGCCTGAAGTGGCCATCCCATACAAGCCACATGAATGATGGTGTATTAAATATGAAATTCTTTCTGCAATTGACCTTGAAATTCTAAATCACAGTGTTCATTGTTCATTTTTTAGCCTGGGGCATAAGTCTTAGAATTAAAATTTTTATTTAGTTTAGCCATTCACTGTTAAGAAAACTATATAGGTCTTTTTCACTCTCAAATTTTGAGGACTTGACACTTAGATAAAAACATACCGTATATACTCGTGTATAAGACGAGGTTTTTTTCCAAAAACTCTTAGTTAATGTTTAGGGGGTCGTCTTATACACGAGAGCAGTCTTATACTCGAGTATTTACGGTAAAACGTAAATACGGTAAAACTTAAATATGATGTTCATATTTTCGAAATAACGAATATCAGACGTAGCAGATTGATTTTAATTGCGTTTTAAATGATAAATAAAGGTATTTACCCAATATTATCACAAACGTAATACGATGTACGTGACGTCCTTTATCTTAGCGTCTGGGTGCCCACGAGACAAAAGTGGAGCGGCCAACATGTCAAATTGAACATTCATATCCGTAGCTGATCGATTTTAATTGCGTTTTAAATGATAAATAAAGGTATGTACTTAATATTATCACAATTACGTCGAGAATTTCTCCACATCATTGATTTTAGCCTCAAAACAAAGCGTTTTCATTATTTATCATTTGAAATGCAATTAAAATCGATCCGCGTTTGAAAGCATTTCTTCCAACAAAGAAAAACGACTCGACGCAACACGTGGTCGCAATTTTGAAAGGCGGAAGTGACGGGAAGAGGCTCTTGTTTTTAGCGCGAAAACGATTGTTAATATATTGCGCAATAATGGATGGTTTTGTTCTGTTCTCGACCTGCAAAACGTAATTTGTGATAATATTGGGTAAATACCTTTATATATCATTTAAAACATATTATTTCGAAATGCTTTGTTTTGACTTTGTTCTCACTGATTCCAATTATCAGCGTTCACAGTTTTGCATTTCGTCTTTGTTTCCACTGCTTTGAGTCGTGTCTTCCCTGTTGACAGAAATGCTTTCACACGTGGATCGATTTTAATTGCATTTTAAATGATAAATAAAGGTATATACATAATATTATCACAAATTCGCTTTGCAGGTCAAGAACAGAACAAAACCATCCATTCATTTAACATGCATTACGCAATACTAGCGTGAAAGCAAATACGATGTTGGTTTTGATGCTAAGATTAAGGACGTCACGTACATCGTATTACGTTCTACATCGTGGAGAAATTCTTGCGAAAAATAATTTGTGATAATATTGGGTAAATACCTTTAGATATCATTTAAAACATATTATTTCAAAATGCTTTGTTTTGACTTTGTTTTCACTGATTTCAATTATCAGCGTTCACAGTTTTGCATCTCGTCATTGTTTCCACTGCTTTGAGTCGTGTCTTCCCTTGTTGACAGAAATGCTTTCACACGTGGATCGATTTTAATTGCGTTTTAAATGGATTGATGGTTTTGTTCTGTTCTCGAACAATTTGTGATAATATTGGGTAAATACCTTTATTTATCATTTAAAACGCAATCAAAAAGGGAAGACACGACTCAAAGCAGTGGAGACAATGACGAAACGCAAAATCCGGTAAATTCTGTGGCAAATCTGCAAAGTCAATGATCACATGACTTGTCAGTCACGTGGCCAAACGATCCGCTACATCACGGACATCGTATTTACGTTTTACTTCTATGTCTGTTAAAATTATTATTTAAATATATCGCACAATTCAATTCTGCCTTTGATGTGGTGTGAAAATTAGTAAATTTTCACTGATACCAATTATCAGCGTTCACAGTTTGTTTCCACTGCTTTGAGTCGTGTCTTCCCTTTTTGACAGAAATGCTTTCACACGTGGATCGATTTTAATTGTGTTTTAAATGGATTGATGGTTTTGTTCTGTTCTCGAACAATTTGTGAGAATATTGGGTAAATACCTTTATTTATCATTTAAAACGCAATTAAAATCGACCCGCTACGTCTGATATCCGTTATTTCGAAAATATGAACATCGTATTTACGTTTTACTGTATTTACTCGTGTATAAGACTGCTAAGATCTTATATCGTAAGCATATTTAAGTTTCACTTTTAAAATGACCGCCAAGCTTCAGCTGAAGCTTGAATGGTAGCAGAGCCGATATGTCAAGAAAAACCAACTCGTCTTATATTCGGAAATTGGTTTTTTAAAGCAAAATAACCTCAATTTTGGGGGTTCGTCTTATACACGAGTCGTCTTATACACGAGTAAATACGGTAAGCAAATCATAATTGTGGGTGATACCAAGCATATATTAACATATATTAATGTTGCACATAAACATGAAGATGCACTCTCAAAAACTTATTTTACAAAATCTTGACTGCAATTTCCCTGAATAATTGTATGGGTGTATTTACAGTTGACAAGTTCCAAATCATTATTATGATTCCTACATTGAGAATCTTTAACTGTAATTTGAAAATATGAAGACTGAACCCCTTCACAGGGATACTTCATGAAGATCCTATTTATTTTTTGAATTCTGAATGAGGACTATCTAATGTGTATGAAAGTAGGGATTAGAAGTTCTAAACAGCAATCTCACTTTTGAAATGATTGTATTATCCTATGCAAAACACCATTACTCAATTTCTGTTGACCCTTTCTGTCCCATATTCTTGAACATATACTTTATGTTGAGATTCTGTGTTTTATCCAAAGTGAACTGTGATCATTCTGTTAAAGTGACTTGCTCTCAAAATCTGAAATACATCGCATTTCATCGATGAAGGATATGGAGAAGGATTAGAGACGGACAGGATATAGACCAGGGCTGGAAGTTGTATTTAGGCCATGATGTGCACACGGATGCCTTCTAAGAGAAGATAGAATTCCACATTATACATGTTATACATGTAATACATGTAATATGGTGTTATACATGTAATATGGGAAACCTGGCCCAGAATTTAGAAGGCTCCTTTTTATGTGGATAAATGTGGACCCTGAAGCACTGACTTCTTCAGTATTGTGGAAACAATTAAGGTCTGATGCCAAAGTCTGGCCAAACCAGCTTGATACATGGGGTAATTAATGATTTTAAGAGGGCCATAATTGGCTGGGATATTGACGGCCTTGATGAGAAGTGATTGTGGACTTGAGTATAACAATGCAATACCACAAAGGTCAATGCAACCACCTCCAGACCCAGACAATTATACCTCCATGAAAAGATGCAAGTCTACTCTTTGTTTGTTTACTCTCTATCTCTATTTCCAAATCGATTGCTCATCCCTATCAACCTTTTGGGGGGAATTTTCTTGAATTATCATAAGCATAATGAAACAGGTATAATTGATGTATTGCATTAACGAATGTTACTATTGACAGATATATTGCACGATGACAGCAGAGTACGTAATATCTTTTTTGTAATATTTTGATGCAATGCTTTGTAATGAAAGTTTGCTGATTGGCCAGGACCTTTTTTAGTTATGCTGACTATTCAGCCGTGCTAACTCTTTAGCTTTATTGACTTCAATTTGAGACTTCAGAAAAGAGACGGTTGTGGTAACTGAGTTGTGGCTGTCATATTGGATTGAAAATAATTCAAGAATTCAAGGAGCTTTCCTGAGCTGATATTTCATTTTCCAAAGGAAAGCGAATAGTTACTTTCTTGTCGTAAAGAAACCTCTGCCTCAGACCTTTGCTGTTATTGTATGGAAAAGGATTTAGATGTGCATTTATGAAGCAATTCACAGCCATCCAAAAAAAGTTCACAAGCATTACAAAATTCAATGATCAACACAGCTGTTAGGCCATTGACATGGCAAAGGGTAATATGACATTCTTTGTGAATTGAACTCACCAAATGTAATGTTACAGAAAGCCCCTTGTGGTCTTATGACATTAACATGATTACAAAGAATACTTACAAGGTGCCGTTGTAATAAGTTCATTTTATCTCATTTCTTTCCAGGGCAAACAAATTTATGATTAAGTTCTTTTGGATAACATGAAGATGAAAATCTTGTTTATCAAGAACAAATGGCATGGTTTGAATGTATTATTGTGTGCTTCATTTAAATCAATGAAATAATCTGATTAGATCTGGGATTAAACTCTTTTTTACTCAAAAATATATATTGAAAATAAAATAAGAACTGACAAGTCACTTTAAAAGGATAATAAAAATCAATATGCATGAAATGCTTGATATCACCTCCCCAGAGGCCAAAATAGTTGTCAAGCTAAATGCTTCATAAAATCAATATATTAATTTCCAAATTAATAACTCCAATTCTTACTGCTTGAACATTTGTGATCCACCAGGTGGCCTTTGTGTCAAGTACAATGCATGCTGGGATAGGTTTGTAGACACAACAGCTCATGTTGTAACTACTATTATGTATGCTATGAATACATGAATATTTTGAAAATGAATGCATGCTACAGAAAAAAAGAATAGTCAATTTTGAAATCTTGAGAAGAGTAAAGTTATGGGTGGAATAAATGTATTGAAAGAAAATGATATGTCAATCAGCATTTATCACTACTGTGAGCTAAACTTGCACATCTGCAAAGTTTACCCATGCATGACAGGTTTTAACACACCAGGTGGCAGCAGAGCCCATTAGACCAGTGAGAATTATATTTAAAGGATAATTTCTTCTTTTTTTAAAGTATACTATTTTTATCAACATCTTCCATGAATTTATCATGGGACTATTGTGGGAGAAATTCAGTGAAGAAAAGACAATGAAAATGATAGTTTCAAGCTGCAATTTATGCATTATCGTCAGCTAGAATCAGACAATTACAAACTATTTCTTTATGAATAATTTTATACAATTGGGTAAAATGTGTTCTTGTGAATAAGCTTGCAAATATATTCATGAATTTGACATCATGGGAAAGTTTCTTAGGATTAGAAATATTGTTTAGCCCCTCGGACATCAAATTTGTAACATACTTGGAGCCTCTGATACTCATAACTAGTTAATCTATAGCTAATCTTGCTGTTTATCTGTAATATTTAGACCAGACAAATTGCTGTCAATACAACTTCCATTTTAGTTTCTTTTACATTGAAGATTAGGGGTGCATGAATAAAAGTGTTTTCATAATGACCTTGTTGCCAAGTTTAGGGTCCGGCCATCTTAAAATAGGCAGGACGGTGGTGTGAAGTAGCCCGCTTGATAGCAGCATAAGATAAGGTGTCATTATGAGGGATTGTAACGATCAGTGCATAGTGGTAATAAAGCCGCAGATCAGGGACCAATCACGGCAGATCCCCAAGGATCCACGCCATTCTAGCCAACCCGCACTCTGACATCAACATTGACGCCATCGATGTCACAACTTGCTTAAACATGTTGAATAGGAAGAAGCATAAATCAAACATTTTTATCACAGCTCTGAAAGCATCTCATCTCTTACTTAACATGGTTAAGACCTGTCACAAAAGTCCTCTTTTGATGTGGTAGAGAGGAAGCTTTTGGAAGACTTAGGCCAAAGTTGAAATTTTTTCAAGAGATGGCACACAAAGGATAGATTTTTTTGGCTGACATGGGTGTTACATACATAGGCAATTTGTCTCTGGTTTATGGGCAATATATATATAAATGTATGTATTAATAGATATTTTTGTTATACAGACCTTTTCAACTTGAACATTTCCTTACCATAGACTAGAAATATCCGCCCGGTAATTTTAAGTTGTCAATTAAATTCAACAGGGAAGGCACCTATATTGGTATTATAGTGTAAACCTCTTAGCCTGCTTGAAGGCGACCTTCAACTATATTTGGAATAGGGCACAATTTTGCAATTAGCTATAAGATAGTAGGAGGTACTTAACTGTGGTAAATCATGAATATTTTCTCAACAAAACAAATATTTTAATAGAAGAGAAGAGATATTGAAGAGAAGCAAATCATAAGCTATCCATATATATATATATATATATATATATATATATATATATATATATATATATATATATATATATATATATATATATATATATATATATATATATATATATATATATATATATATATATATATATATATATATATATATATATATATATATAATAGTGATACAGTGATTATTTGGCAGGGGCTTTCAACCGCTAGTGGTCCTGCATAGCAAATACTTATTTTTGATAGACAATCCGCCATCACAGACACAGAGGGGACTGGCTGGTATACACGTGGAGTGACAGGCCAAGCACAGATAGGGGCCAGTGATATTTGACTAAGCTGTCCGGAGTGGGTACATGAAATGGCCTCAAGCAAACAGGCAGCATTGTAGGGTGAGCCCAGTGGTAGGATGTGGTCAGATGCAAAGGATGCTGAGTTGCTGGAGCAGGATCCACTTAATAAGGTAGGGCTCAGGATGCAGTGACAGCCATGATGAAGAGACACTCGCGGGATCCTTTCCCTCCGCTGGAGTGACTGTGCACCGTGACATTTGTACTGTAGAAATGAGCGGCTTGTTTTGACAGCCCCACAACACATCCCAGCATTAAAATAGGAACTATTTTGGTATCTGCATTGAGAAGTCGTGTCAGTATTTTACAAGAAACATAGAGCAAAATTACTGAACAATCCATATTAATCTTGTATGTCTTGCAAAAAAATAGCTAATATGAACAGATCTGGGATGATAGCAAAATTGATATGCTGTCTTTAGACAAGTTCCTCGCTCTGCATGAATATTGAGGACTTGTGTGGGAGGGAAATTGTCCATTTGTGCTGAGTTTGTGTTATAAATAAGATTTGTCATGTCTTCCTATCTCTACATTTTGGGTATACAAACAAACATCTATTTAATCTAAAATATTGACACATTCCAGCAATACAACTTAAATTCTCTTATGAGAAGACCAAGGCATTTTTTATTTTTATAATTATGATAATTGGAAGTAAGCTGTGAATCCATTAAGCATAGTTTCCCAAACTCAGACACATTTGAAGATCATTATTTGCTCCAAGTGAAATCAGTGAACTGAAAAGTGGTTGCTTAAGACAGACACTAGTCTTATAGCAAATTCTACATTCAATTAATACTTCTAAATATAAACATAGAGAATCAAACAAGAGTTCTAGTAAAGTCAGAAATTCTTTTGTAGCCATTTTCATCTTTTCAAGTATGGAGTCGGAAATGCCAAGGGGGCACTTCTCTAATACCTCTCTGTCTAGAATTTGAATATTAAGCCTGTGTTTTTGTTCAAGGAATAACTTGCAAAGCGCACATTCCAGAAATCAGTGGTGATGTTTGTGACATGTATTGCTTCAGGTTATAGTGGCGTGTGCAGAACTTCCAGAGGGTTATGTTGCTGTCATAGAATGTACACGAAACACACCTGATACCATGCAGTAATGCACTCAACCTTCACAAAAAGAAATTATCTAGCATGTGCCAAACCGTGGCACACAATGTCACTGTCAGGTCATTTGCTCCCCCAAAAAACTACCAAAATAAACAATAGGTTTGAAAAATAGTCTGATGTAACATTGTAGTGAACAATATTATTTACGAGGCTATGTTTGTGAACCATCACCTTAAAATATTTACCTCTGAGGCTTCTACATTTATATTCAAACTTGATTAACATTTGATGGAGAATACATTCAGAAATCCATACATTAGATGTTTTTTTTGTTCTGGTGAATGGTAAAGTCAGGGACTGTATTCAATTATGCAAGGATGGCTTTTCATTGTGGATATTAACCTGATGGTTACAATGTTGACACCAGACTAGCCACATTAATGAGATAGATTTATAAATGTGCCATTATTAGAGCATCAAAAATATTCTACAGTTTGCAGTCTCCTGGTGTGGGGAGGGATATATATAAATACATATATTGCACAATCATTAGGGTCAAGGATACAAACAGTGAACCAAACTATTGTTACATTGGAGATTGAAGCTTTGAATTTAGAAGGGTTTAGCAGTCTTCACCTTCTTCCATAATAAGGCTTTAAAAATAAGCTTGTTTTCAGATTTCCTACCTACTCTTTGTTAAAAGCAGATGACCCTGGTCAAGATTACAAGCAAGACATCAAATGTGATACAACCAATAACTCACTTGTTCCCCTGCCTACATACCTTGATAATCATGTTGGTGTTAGACTTTGTCATTTAGCTGGAAAACAACATGGACACACAATGTGAACCTGCAAATGTGGGAGTATAAAGAAAGGGAATAATATATCACTTTGCAAATCAATAAAATATCTAATTGTATTACACTGCTGCAATAGAAGACAACTTTATTGTGCCATGGATAATGGAAATGATACATTTTATCAGCTTCTATTTTTCTGTATTCTGTAACTTTAATGATAAAGTTCATATATTTGTCACAATATAAAATTACAATGAAATCATGCCTATAATTCAATAGAAGCAGATTTTCATATCATGATAAAAAAACTGTTGATAGGTTTTTTAGCTGTAGATATACATTAAAAAAACAAAGCCTTCATGGAGCAAGTAACCTAATAAAGTCAAGCAAGATCATGTTTATATTTGATTATTTTGATAAGTAGATATTTGGTTCCAATTGGTTAATTCTAAACTGAAGCATATTTTCAAACACTTTTTCCTTGCATAGTTTAAATGATTTTACCCTAAACATTGTGATCAACTGTTATTACCCATCATATTACCTCTACATAAATTTCTGTGTCATTTGAAAGTAGATGAGTCTTCTGCCAAAGATCAGATCATCCATTGAACACTTTGTCAAAAAAACTTAGTTGCTTAGTTGGCCAGTGATCTAGTGCAAACACCTGCTTAGTTTGCTTTCAATAGGAGACGTCAGCCGAACATTCTAACTAGGACAGTGGAGAGATTTATCTGTTTGTGTTTGTCTATTGGTACAGGCCTAACACCTTACAGACCATAACAGGTATAACATGAGTACAGCAGAGAACTGGGCACTTTCAGCAAAACACAGTAATCATAGCAGATATATTTTTATTGAGTTCAGGAAGATATCAGGAAGATTGCTTGTTTATATCCCAGATTCATGACCACATTTCATTTAAATATACCCTTAATGTCTGTAATATTGCCTGTGACCTCCGCGACTTCATGAAAGCTTCACAAGAGGAGGTTTGCATTCTGACTGAGAATCAGTCTCCCTCCCCATACATAAAATGTCCTGATATATACAGACATCGGAAGCCAAATATGTACTGCTCCCTTGGTTTGCTTTTCTTGCCAAAGGTCAAATATGTCAGAGAGATCACTGACAATGAAAACCATTTTTGAACAAAAAATAGCTTATATGTTAAATTTATTGAGACACCTGAAGATTACCCATACAGGATCCAGAAGGTATGGAAGAGATAAGTCAATGTCAGTTACAGGATGTCACTCATTGAGTTCTGTTAAGGCATTAATTACTTCATATCAGGTGTTGACATATGATAGTGAGGTTGGGTGGCAGAGGATGGTTATATTCGTCATATATGAAGTTATGTGATAGTAGAGGGAACCACTTGGCAGCAACAGTTCTAGAAATATTCAGGTCAAATATCTCAGAGGATCACTGACAATGAAAACCATTCTTGAACAAAAATAGCATGAGCCCATTCTTAATACAACAGTTCTAGAAATATTTAGAAGTCATGTTTGTGGTCTGACTTCAGCCAAATTGAATAAGGAAGGTAGGCTTGTAACGTAAAATAACATGGGACAAATGAAAGAGAATGACACCAGTTTGGAGCCTCACATGGTACTTGTATGTGCTGAGTAATGATATCTACATAAATATGCAAAATACCATTTCTCAGGATTTTGTTCACTCTACCTAGATATGTCTGCAAAGTGTGAATAAAAATGTATCAAACTAAAAATGTAAAATGGCATCTTTTTGTGAAAGAAGTCATCTCATATTCATTAAGCATAATGTGTCAGTGGCAATGATATAAGGTTAATCAAAATGGCTTCAAAGCCTGGGGTGGCAACTTCAAAGAAATCTGTTGTGATCACTTTTGTGCCTGGAAGTTCTGGTACCTTGAGGAGTATTATGAATCATGAGGCAGTTTCACATGAGCTCATTCTGAATACAACTGGAGGTACCCTCCAAAACTACCACCTGTAGTGAATTCGTGTAATAAAGATTTCTGAGGAGTGATCTGAACTGTTTTAGGCTGATCAACAGATGTTGTGGTCTACTGAGCAGAACATGATCTCCCTGTTAAGCACTATCATGATTTGCACTATGCATGATCGAAGACTTAGTGATCTATGGTGTGTAAGGTAGATCATCTGTGATCTATCTGTACAGGCCGAGATCAGTACAGTATTGGGTGCCAAAACAGGACTTCTTCACCCTCCTGCTCCTCTCTATTCTCCCTCCTGCTCCTCTCTATTCTCCCTCCTGTTCCTCTATATTCTCCCTCCTGTTCCTCTCTATTCACCCTCCTGCTTCTCTCTATTCTCCCTCCTGCTCCTCTCTATTCTCCCTCCTGTTCCTCTATATTCTCCCTCCTGCTCCTCTCTATTCTCCATCCTGCTCCTCTCTGTTCTCCCTCCTGCTCCTCTCTATTCTCCCTCCTGCTCCTCTCTATTCTCCCTCCTGCTCCTCTCTGCTCTCCCTCCTGCTCCTCTCTATTCTCCCTCCTGCTCCTCTCTATTCTCCCTCCTGCTCCTCTATATTCTCCCTCTTGCTCCTCTCTATTCTCCCCCCTGCCCCTCTCTATTCTCCCTCCTGCTCCTCTATATTCTCCCTCCTGCTCCTCTATATCCTCCCTCTTGCTCCTGTCTGCTCTTCCTGTTCCTTTCACCTTAATTTGAAAGAGTTTACAATGACGGCTAGAAAAACTCGTGTCTTGTTATGTGTTGTCATGATTTATTTTGAGCTTTTGTTTCTTATTTCTTATTTACAACTAGAGATGTATTTTCCTGTGGTATTGAGAGCTCCAATAATAATGGAAGGTTGTATTTGTGTGTTACAGGTGCCACATGACCCACCATCTCAGGATGGAATGGGAGATGACATGACTGATGTTAGCACGGATGGCTTCCCTCTCTCCCAGCTTGGAATGGGGACGGCCACCCTGGCCACCCCCGACCACTTCAGCCTGGCTAGCCAGGACACCCCCACACATAACCCTCCAAATCAGAAACCTGCCAGCAGCATCGACTCTATCACCCGCCCCCGCCGCATGAAATCCATGGCCAGCGTGGATGATGCAGACCGGGGCAGCGTCTATTCTCTCATCATGGAGACAGACTTCCGCTACTACTTTCAGCACCCATACTTGAGACTTTTCTTTGCCTACTTTGTGACTTTCCTCAACTTCCTCATCTATGCTGAGGACCCTGTGGCCCACAGTGAGGCTGAGTGTTTCATCCCAGTGGTGGGCAACTGTTTTGCCTTTGTGTCGACGCGCTATCCAGACAATGCCTGGATCATCCTCAAAGTATTTGTCTGGGGCCTTGCAGTACTCTTTGGTCTGGTTGTCGGCAAAATCATCATCCATAAACTAGTGTTCAGTAAGTAGAGCTATGTGACAGGAACATACTTTTGACCATACATTATTTGTTCAAAAACACTGCACAAAATGCAATCAGACATTCACTCTCATTGTATTAATGTCAGGGGGAACAGTACCTACTAAAATTGTTTTTTTCCCACACAAAATAATTAAATTCCTAAAGTTGGGAAAAGAAAAATGGTGTTTATTCAATGCATTCTATAAAAATAAATCATGACTTTAACTCTCTGTTCCCCCTAAATCCATGGAGAATACTAGTAAATCTGACATTTGCAAATAGAATATTTAACCTCTACTATTGTCTTTTCATACATTTTACACATTTCTTGGATTGGTTAAGTATATAAATATCAATCAAACTTATTACTGCAGTACCATTGAAGTTCCATAAGAATATCATTTTATTTTCTGTTTCCAGATAGATTATTCCGCCTGAAGATGTTTTGTGATGACCAGGGATCGTGGATGACCATGTTTTTCACGGTGATATTCTTCCTATTTTTATTCTCACATATCTACAATCTGCTGCTGTTGATTGGCGGCGAAGCCACGGTCAAGTACCGCATCACAGAATACATGGGAATCAAGAACTCTCTCTTCATGAAGGCTGCTTGCTGCGGCACCTGGTGTGGAGATTTCTTTACAGCCTGGATGGTGCGTATATTAAAATTGGAAAAATTATCTTTTTATAGGTGTCCAAACTTAAAAATCTAGATCCAACACTACCACCAGCAATTCATAATATTAGATCAGGCATGAAGAACTTTGAAAAAAAAACCCATCATTTCCAAGTATAGGGTGTATTTTTTTTTTCACTCCTTGCTAACTGATCCCCAAGAGGAATAAGCCAATTCAAATTTAGCTGATTGGTAGGATGAACCAATTTTTTTCTGGACTAGTCTACCTACATACTTAATTCCTATTCTTTATGCCCAGCTAGGTACTGGTGACATAAGTTCATAGTCAAAGTGGCCTGATGTTATCACCATGATTATATTGTAACAATTTGCTGCTCCAAATAATGTGCACATCATGACGTAATGGGGACATCATAAGATGACATCATTTAGGCAGAATAATATGGACATCATAAAATCATGTCATTTATGCAGGATAATTGGGATATTTTTTGGGATAATGGGATGTATATAAGGACATCATTTAGGTAAAATCATAAAATCATGTCATTTATGCAGGATAATTGGGATATTATTTGGGATAATGGGATGTATATAAGGACATCATTTAGGTAAAGTAATGGTTATACCACAAGATGACATAATTTGAGCAGAATAATGCGGATGTCCTGCCAGCCCGTACTATATAGCATTCATTCTATCCTCCTTCTTGGCTGTCAGTTCAACACCTGGATGCCATTCCTGCTTACCTATTGTATGCCAGCAGCTGGGATGCTCTCACCATGTCACAAATCCATTTTTGAAAGCCAGCCAATTTATACACATGTTGACCTGTATTGAGAGGTCAGAGGTCACTTAATGAATTAACAGTGCTATAACTATTGCTGCAGGTGACAGACGTGATGTTGCAAGAGAAACTATATCCACACTGGGCACCAAGGATACGGAAGTGGTGGAACAAGGGATGGAACCGAATCATCCTCTTCTGGATCATGACTGGTTCCATGTCCACTATTGTGGTGACATTGATCAGCACAGACGGGATCTCATGGGATCGCCTCAATCACGACTTCCTGCCTTCCAATGAAGTCTCTCGTGCATACCTCGCCTCTTTTATACTCGTTCTTGATCTCATCATCGTCATGCAGGTAACTCTTACGAGGACCATGTTGTGTTCAAATTAAAAGTTTGAGTCAGTGTTTAAGACAGATCATACCTGTCAATAACCATAAATGTTATCAATATCAAGCATTCAGTCTTTCGGTTTTAATGGTTCAATTTACAGACTAAAAGATGTCCCACATGCTATCATTTTTAAAAGTTGTATTTGATGAATAGGGGGTTTTTACCCTCAGCCCCTGATGTAATCAGGCTGAGGGTATTGCAGTACTCCTGGCGTGGGTATGTATGTATGTATGTATGTCTGTATGTATGTCTGTAGCGAACATCCTTGTCATCGCGATAACTCAAGAACAAATGATGGCAGCTTCATGAAACTTGACACACATATGCATCTGGTGAAAACCTCGGACGAGTTCGATGGACGGCGACCTTGACCTATTTTTCAAGGTCACAGGGACAATTATGTGAAATCCCAAGAATCACAATAACTCAAGAACGAATGATGGCAGCTTTATGAGATTTGACACACATAAGCATCTGGTGAAGCCCTCAGAATTTTTCCTATGAAACATGACCTTCACCTACTTTTCAAGGTCACAGGGACAATTATGTGAAATCATCTTGTCATCGCGATAACTCGAGAACAAATGATGGCAGCTTCGTGAAACTTGACACATATAAGCATCTGGTGAAAACCTCGGACGAGTTCGATGGACGGTGACCTTGACCTATTTTTCAAGGTCACAGGGACAATTATGTGAAATCCCAAGAATCGCATAACTCAAGAACAAATGATGGCAGCTTTATGAGATTTGACACCCATAAGCATCTGGTGAAGCCCTCAGAATTGTTTCTATAAAACATAACCTTCACCTACTTTTCAAGGTCACATGGACAATTATTTGAAATCATCCTTGTCATCACGATAGTACGAGAACAAATGATGGCAGCTTCGTGAAACTTGACACATATAAGCATCTGGTGAAAACCTCAGACGAGTTCGATGGACGGTGACCTTGACCTATTTTTCAAGGTCACAGACAATTATGTGTAATCCCAAGAATCGCAATAGCTCAAGAACGAATGATGGCAGCTTTATGAGATTTGACACACACAAGCATCTGGTGAAGACCTCAGACTTCTCTTGATGGAACATGACCTTCACCTACTTTTCAAGGTCACAGGGACAATAATGTGAAATCATCCTTGTCATCGTGATAACTCAAGAACAAATGATGGCAGCTTCATGAAACTTTACACGCATAAGCATTTGTTGAAAACCTCAGACTAGTTCGGTGGACGGCGACCTTGACCTATTTTTCAAGGTCACAGGGACAAATATGTGAAATCCCAAGAATCGCAATAACTCAAGAACGAATGATGGCAGCTTTATGAGATTTGACACACACAAGCATCTGGTGAAGACCTCAGATTTCTCATGGTGTACCATGACCTTCACCTACTTTTCAAGGTCACAGGGACAATTATGTGAAATCATCCTTGTCATCGCGATAACTCGAGAACAAATGATGGCAGCTTCATGAAACTTGACACACATAAGCATCTGATGAAAACCTCAGACATTTTTGTATGGAACATGACCTTCACCTACTTTTCAAGGTCACAGGGACAATCATGTCAAATCCACGTCATTGCAATAACTTAAGAACAAATAATGGCAGCTTCATGAAAATTGACACACATAAGCATCTTGGAAGTCTTCACATGAGTTTGATGGATGGTGACCTTAACCTGCTTTTCAAGGTCACCTGCCCATCTCAATAATTCTAGAGTAAATGATGACAGTTTCATGATACTTGACACACCTAAGCTATCAAAGGAAGTAGATTTTATGGGGGTTTTTTACCCCTGCATCAATTTGCCTTGGTGCAGTGACGTTTTGTTCACAAATATTGTGTGGAGCGAATGTTGTGCAATGAGTTACCAGGGCTGAGGGTTGATGCATCTCTGATGCCTATGTTTAATAAATGCATCAACATTCTTAATCTTTACACAGGACTGGGATTTCCCATATTTTGTGAATAGTTTTGACCTCAAACTTCCTGGTCTCAATACAGCCCACATCAAGTTCAGAATACCCCGCAGTCTTCGTAAGGAGCAGTGGTATGTCCATATTACTGGTGAGTACTTGCAGGAGTAAACTCTACTTTACTCTACATTTATCTATTCTGACAAATCTGACTCAACTGAGAAAAGAAAAAAATATAATTAAAGGAATAAAACATGATTTCTATTTCATTGTTGAGCATTTTGCCAAAACTCATATGTCTGTTTTAGGTAGGTGCAAAGATTGAATAAGTTATTACAACAACACTGAGTCTATCATATTCACATTAAAGATGCATTTGATGTAGATCTATCTCAGGTTTGATGACCTTGACCCAGTTCAAGGTCACAAGAATTTCTTGCCAATATATATATAGACAGGTTATGTGCACTTCTTGCATTTAAGAGATAATTTTAATATGTACAAAAAATATGCTCAAGGATAGTCATAATCAGCTTTTTGTACCATTTTTCAACATTTAACATCAAAGATTAGCTTTGTATATCTTGATTTGTTGTTACTTGCCTTGATTAAATACTTGTACCATATCCCCAGGATGTAAACTGGATGGTTAAGCTAGGCCGAGTTGAAATGATTGAACCCCAAAAATAGCTTTATTGTGTATCATTTGTGGCATGAACATTTATCTGTCTTTCCCATTTTATGTTTCTTGTTTAAACCATACAGTGTAACTGTAGAAGGATAAAAGACTAAGGTACCAACCCACAAATTTTCAGTACTCATTTTTGGACGGTTTTATGTTATTTTTCCATCTCATTTTTCTTGTATTGTGTGATTTTTGGAATTAGGAAAACAGCCTCTGTTTTTGTGGCCGATATTTTTTGCTCAGAGTTACATGAAAGTAATCATGGTTACAACAATACAAGAATACATTTTAGTAACCTTGGTAACCAGAATATTAACTTGTTTATGTGACGCTGAACATGAATCTAATAACCAATCAAGGTGGTTGTTGTCCTTTCCATTGAATATCAAAATATATGAAAACCGCCAATAAATGTGCTGGATAATTTTTATGTGAAATTTGGACATTAACTTCTTTCGTCCATGCTCTGTTTATTGAATGTCTTGCCATTATTGTCGGAAAAATAAATCAAAATATTATATTTATTATTTTTACTGCATGGCACCAAGGAAAGCTACCTGCAACACAAATAATAGCAATTTATCTCAAGTTAGCAAAATACAATTATATAAAACAGATTAGCCCACCACTCTGGCATGGATATGTATATAACCCAGAAAAAAAGTGAATTGTTATGCATGGAATCTCAAACTGATAGATTATATGCAATAAAAAGTACCTATTGCTTTGTGTAAACTTTATCCTGGCTGATTCTTTTCACTAATAGATGTATACATACAATATCAGTATATAACAATTTAGAAAAATTTTCTACCTATTTTTAACATCAGAACAAGGAGTGCCTCTTCATTTCTTAAATATAAATATTTTAAACATGCACTATGCACTGAACAAAAATGGCTAAATTATGCTCTATGGATATAACACTCAAATATGTCATGAATTTTACCCTTCCTTTTTAACAAATGTATCTTGCTCACACAATGTATTATGAGGTATAACTAAAATTTGAGCATATACAAAAGCAAAGACATTTGTACATAACTCAGCTCAGAGTTATCTGTGAGATGTGTTTTGTATGTTTGTATCTTGTCCGTAAGTATGTATGTACACAAATATAAATAGGAATTAATTAGAGACTTTTCCTTAATTAGATGTCCTTTAAATGTTGAAGTCCCAAATCATTCCTTATCTGACCTGTCAGGTATTCTCTGATATCCCTAATCTGCGACCTCTCTGCTTGAGTACTTTCTCTATCAAGGGTAAGAATGAGATCATAATTTGACTGACAAAGACATAGGTTAGGATTGCACAGCTTGAGGCTAGGGAATACACTGATTTGGGATTAGGACACAGATTTGGGATTAGGTCACAGATTTGGGATTAGGTCACAGATTTAGGATTAGGTCACAGATTTGAAATTAGGTCAGAGATTTGGGACTAGGTCACAGATTTGGAATTAGGTCACAGATTTGGGATTAGGTCACAGATTTGAAATTAGGTCACAGATTTAGAATTAGATCACAGATTTGGGATTAGGACACAGATTTGGGATTAGGTCAGATTTGGAATTAGGTCAGAGATTTGGGACTAGTCACAGATTTGGAATTAGGTCACAGATTTGGGATGAGGTCACAGATTTGGGGTAGAGAGGACAGTGATTAGTGATGGATTCATAGATTATGAATGTAGAGAAAACAGATTGAGGATGCAAGCAAAGATCAAGGAAGATGTCACAGATGAGTCAATCCCCTTTTATAATAGTCAGTGAAACAGATTTGAACATATGCCACTGCCCTTTAGTTTGCACATTGCCAACATTAAAACATGGATAATATTTAACTTTACAACAATTTTCAGGTAAATGGTTCAACTATGGTATCATCTTCATCGTCATGATCCTGGACTTGAATATGTGGAAAAATCAGATTTTCTTTTCTCCATATGAATATGGACAATACCTCGACTCGGAGAGTAAAATTCACACTGTTAAAGACCAATATTCCCTCGACAATCACAACAGAACTTACCTGAACTTTGAATTTCGCAACAGCACAATTAACCCTGTAACAAATGAGACTTACATCAGGGGAGACATGGTGATGAACTCTCGGTGGTATGGATACCCTCTGGCCTACAAGTGCACTGCTTTCATTCCCAGCATGATGGCCTTCCTCTGCTTTGGGGTGTCCATTTGGTATTTCGGACGGTGGGTGCCAACCAAGGATGACCCATATGCCGGCCGAGTCAAAAAGAGGAAGAAACTGAGCTTCTCAGCGAGATTTAGGTTCAGGAGATCACTGTCGAAGCCTGGCTCGGAGAAGTCCAGTCCGAAGTTGAAGGTGGTGAAGGAAGTAAGCAGCAATACTGCAGCTACAGTCATGTTTGATGGAAAGGAAGGCAAAGATTACGTCAGACTGGAAACAGATGACAACAATGCAAATGGCATAAAAAAGGTTGCACAGGACTCGGTGGAAGAAACTGATTCTGTCAAAAACCAAGAAGTTCATGTATGATTGGAAGCATATTTAACTGAACTTATATGGCATTTTGCATGTTTGGGTAACTGTAACAGAAAATTGCAAAAATGTTTTGCCCAAATGATATAATTATGAGTGTGAGTATAATTTATGATGATTTTGTATAAAGTGTGATTGTATTCCTATACAAACGATGCTTATGGTATTGTCCTTGGAAGCTAACAGGGCTGTTTTAATATAAATTAAGATAGCAGGGTCATCCCACAAAAATATTTTTTTACACTTTATAAAATCAATTATAGGAAGAAATATTCTATACATCTAGTCAAATGTTGGCCTCAGATTAGAGAAGAAATGCTATTGGCATTTATAGGCAGCGCCTTGAGGGCATAGATCAACCTGCCGACCTCTGACCTGCGGAAGCATGTCCAACCTGATAAGGGCATGTGTTGGCACCTGAAATGTTGGAAAAGATTTCTTCTTCTTTTTAATGATGAAGAAACATCAGCATTATGATTGTGTGGATTAAGATCCATTTGTGTTATGATTTTATCCCAACTTATGGAAATGCCATTGGCCATAGATCTTGAAGTTTATATATCAATGGAAGATGAAATATGCTGAAGCTACTCATATATACCCAGTTTACTAAGTGAAACAGATATTTTAGAATATGTTTGATAAAAAAAGAGATGTTCATCACAATATGTTCATTTGAATCTCACAAATTCATGACCTGAATTCATGACCTGATTCTTTAAAATATATATATATATATATATATATATATATATATATATATATATATATATATATATATATATATATTTTGCATTTGTGTCTTCTTATTTAGATATCTCCATGAATGTGGATTTCAATGCAAGCTTTACAAAGAAAATTTATTTATAATTTTTAACGATTGACAGAATGAGTTTTTGTCAGTTTTGCCTTATTTCTTTAAGGTCCCTTATATTAATCCTATATTTCTTTGCATTTTGCTTTTGTTTCCTAAAATTTTACAGCAAATTTGATTGATGTGCTTACAAATATTATGGGCATAAATGTTTTAATATAATGGCATTGGCTTAAAAGACTGAAATTTCAGTATGGGACCCAAAGATGTGATGTAACACAGAAAAAGATGAACACAGATTTTCACATAGATATGTGAATATCTCAGAGGTCTAGCACATGAAGTTGAATGACCAATAGAATCATGAAAAAGTTACCGGTAAACATGAGCAAGACCAACAAATAAAGAATGAGTAATTTGGGCTGGGTGGTCGGGAATAGTGAAATACTGGGTTGCAATTGTGATGATTCCCAAAGCCAATCAGGAAGGCTTTTACAAAATATGACATGTTTATTATAATTTTGACGATGATAGAATACTCCAGATTAGTATGGATATGTTTTGTCACACTTATTCTTTTGTAATATTTAATATACTTGCTGTAACACATGGAAATGTATACAAAAACTGCTTATGCTTGATTATTTGCTGATTGGCTAAATGCTTTATATTTAGAGACTTTTTTTAGTTTATTTCAACTACTGCCAGAAGTGAAGTCAGATAATAATGTCAGACGGTGACATTTTCTGCCAAATTGTAGTCAGATGTGAGTGACATACAATGCTTTACTATAAGATAATTCATCTTTCTCTTTCTTCTTCCAAATGGAATCACTATTTTATCATTGTTATAAATAATTGAATAAATAGGAACATATGTAGATAATTGTGAAAGAAATAAGGACTTTGCCAATTTGACCCGTAGGATTGAAAAGGTGAAAATAGACTAAGATTGGCAATGATGAATGTAGAAATATATATATAAACTGTTATGTATGTTCATTAAGTCTATTTTTTCTACAACTCCTGTCACATGAATGTATTCATACTCCCATTGTTCATGTATTTGGTAATCATGCAAAGATTAATGCTTCATATAATCTTATTTACTGATGAGAATAATCGTATATATGTTGTCCGAGAGTGAGTCGAGGATGAGCTTTTAATTATGCTAGCTGTACTTGGTATAGATGTTTTTAATGGTGCTTTTGTTGCAGAAGAATGAATGTGAACAATACCTGTGTAAACTTGAACTGTAAAAGTGAAAATGTACAATGGTTCACCAAAGACACATTAAAGATCTGACTTAGGGAAAAATCACCTTAAGGCACTGGAAGGTATTTCAGTGCCTTCTGAAAATATGTCTCTCCATCAGTACTTCTGCTTTTCACACCTATGAATAGTAGCCAGTCTTGTCTTTACACACATGTGGGCACCCATATAATATTTATTATTATGAAGGGCCATTATGTTTCTCATACAGCAAGATAAACTGCCATGGCCAATCAGCCCTTAAAGCTACAACTAGCAATCCAGATCTGTATGGATTCACACACAATGGAAACTAGGTCACTAGGTCACTAGTCTAGATGCCACTTTTACATAGAAATGTTAAAAAATGCATGACAATGCACACAGTAATCTGACTCGAATGTCTATAATAGGACTTAAATTATTCAAGAAGGTTGTACCAATAAAGCATTACTTGTAAGACCCTGAAAAGAGTTTGAGGCTAGATTCAATCTACTTTCAGCCATTATGGTTTCAGTGCTATAACAGCTTGAATACCACAATTATAATTAATCCCCCCTCCAAAACAACATGTGAGAATGCCCTCTGGATACAACACTCTTCAACATCTGAATCCCCCACATTGGATATCATTTCCTCTTAGTCCTTGTTCAGTTCAGGCATTTTCTCTGAAGGGAATAGCGTGTCATGAGAAGTTACTAGGCTGTCTCATATCAGTGCCTTTTATGGCAGTCATGTCATTTATCTCTAACTCTAACTGGTTAAGTGAGATGTACATACAAGACATGTGACTAATATTTAAACTGACTTCTATGATAACAGCCACTAGAGAGCATCGCTTATTATGCAATGATAAAGAAATTAAAATTGCTAAAGGTTTGAACTTGTTTCTTTTTGACAGGAAAGGAGGTGATTTCATATGGGCATTGTAATTGTTATGGGCATTGTTACTGTTAATATGCTACTTTAATTTAGCACAGTTTGCTCTGCTGTTGCTACATATATATGTTACTTAGATGCAGGGGTACATATATAAACACACTACACATTTGAAATTGAACTGAACAATGCAGACTGAGTTATGGTACACATTAGTCTTATTATATATATATATAGATATTTCTATCTCAGAATTTCAAAAATAATGTTGAATGTTTGTTGTAGGAAAACAAATATTAGATACTTTATGGTTCATATATGCTTTATTTGTACAAACATATGACACATATACTTGAAACTTTAATATGAGATTCCTGTCTTTAAAGAATGTAAGGCTTTCAACAATCTATCTATAGCGTGTACTGATGTATTGTTACGCATGATGATTGTTATAAAAATGTAGACCATAAAACAACACTGTCTGATACTTGTCACAGATCCTTGCCGCATTCTGGCATTTTTTTTGGCTAGATTGAAAGATTTTGTTTGTATTAATTTGAATATTTAAGATCTTATTGATAAACATCATGGCCATGTGACCTTTTTGCAACATAAGAAAGATATTGTTGTGGTTATGTTGCAAAAGGGTCACATGGTCAAAAGGGTCATTAATTATTTTTTTCTACATCAGGTAAATGTTGTTTTCTTGGCTATAAAACAGTACACCAGCATTTGCTGATGTATCAGATTTAATGAAATGTATGTTATGTTTGTGATTGCTACCAAAGGCATTATGGGTAAAATGTTAATGTATTGCAAAACATTATAATATGACAGGTAGAGACTTGTAGAGAGGAGGCAGTGATGCCAGTTGTGAAGTTAATTATTATAATAGATAGATTTGATAACTGACAGATATATTAGATTTGTATGGTGTTAGCACTAACTGTTTATAAACCTGTTTTGAAGAATACCAAATATTGCTTGAATTCAAGGACTTCTGTATGTATTTAAGTCTATTTTTTACTTGTTCATGTCTTGTCATTGGTTTGATTTGTGTGAATATGAAAATGTTGTAGATGTTAGAGGCCCTGGAGTAATTTAATTAAATTATCGATGTTGACTTAACTCGAATCAAATGGCATTTCAACTGTCCCAAAATACCTCTGCATTTCCATTTCACACAACTTCAGTACCCATATTGTTGTTTGTGATGACCAAGGTTGTGAGATTTTTAACTCTTTACTCTTTTTTATGAATAATATTAATTATCGTATTCCTTTCTACATAATTTTAGAAACATGATAAGGATAGAAGTAAAAACAGCTTTGAAAAATTAATAATAGATTTATTGAAGATAAAAAGATGATAGGTTAGGAATAGTGAACAGATGGTTGTGAACAAATAATTTGTTTGGTGCCAGTGAAATATTGGCAATCTTTGTAATAAGGCAGTATTTACTGGCCATGTAGTTGTACTTAACATATTTCAATGTCTTACTTTTTTTTAGAGTAATTAAAAATATATTCTGTCTTTTACTGTGCATGAAACGGTCAACTGCCCCGCAAGTCACTGGAAGGGAATAATTTTGTAGAAAGCGATATATATATATCAACAATGAAGTTTATATAACATTTGTAACTTAGACTAGTACTAAGGGTATCTGTAACCCATCTTGAATATATATTTTAAAGACAAGAGTACAATATAATGACTACTTATTTTTATAGGATGAGCTGATAAATAATCAGTTTTGTATTTCAGTGCCATACCATCACAATTTTGAGCACTTTCATATGGGATGTACTTTTCCACATCACTTATTTTTTGCTCATGTTAACCCTGTATTTAACTATTTTTATCTACATTAGATTCAAATAATAATCAATCCATTATGCAAGGAAGATTTTGTTAATTGAACCTATTACTTTTGAATTCTAGACAAAATATACTACCTCATATGAAGGTGCCATTTTTATCAAAACTTGTGGATTGCTTTTACTTGTTGATATATCACAGTTAATTTGCAGAGCACTTTGATACTGATTGAAATGGAGGATTTAAATTGAAGAGACAGGGTAAAACATGATAGAGTATTAACATATAGTGAACATAACTGAGCTGGCACATCTATCAGAACACTTTCAGTATATGCACTGGGGCAGACGACCGTTTTATGCATTTCAAGATTTTCTTTTACCAATCTTGGGGATAATCAGTCCAGTAGTTACTGTTTAGAAAAAAGTTGAAGTCTTCTAAATGTGTGTAGGGGAAGACAGGTTTAAAACACACTCTTATATCTTTGGATTATGATGACATAGTCTCTGACTAAAGATGATAGTTATTGTATCTTATTTAAGGCCAGGACAAATTAATGTTTTGTTTCTGGATGCCGATTAAGAGCTTGTCAATGCATTAAAAGACATTGAAACCAGAAGTTAACCAAATATAATCTTGCAAAATAAGGTTTACTGTGCTTTTAAATTTGTTTGAATGCTTTAAACATGGTTGAGATTTGAGGAACAAACACATACTTTATGGGTCAAACTGTCTATATTTTTTTCATGACATTATAATTCTAAAACCTATTTCTGGCCTTAAGTTTGATATTTCATCATTGCCGATGGAATAAGTCATCTATCCAGATTGTATAAGGTAAGTCAGGGCAACTTGGAATATAGACAATTGATTTGTTAGCTCCCACCGCCATTGTATCCAGCTCACTAAACACTCTAACTTATTTTGCTCCCTGTTATCACTTTTTTCTGAAAACAGCAAAAGGTTCTGGGCCATGAGCACCCTGTATTTTATTACACATGTGAAAGATGAGCCAAACAATTGTCTATATCCATATTTATCTCTGGAAACATAAAATATCTTTTATTATTGTCTCATTATGTATGTAAAAAGGGATTTTATGTTTGCAAAGGTATGTACCTGAGGTCTTAAATTCTCAGCATAAAGAATGGACATTTTCTATGTATGATGGGATTGTTCTCCCACCTTTGATGTTATTTGCCTCAAGCTTGAAATCTATTCAACAAGTGATCAATCAGATTTTCATCCTTTCTCATTTTATCTTCATTGATTCATCGTCAGTTTGTTGTCTAATTCACTGAAATCAATCACCTTTTCATCTAGTCATAACATCATCATCTTAAATCATTATGACCTTTGTGGTTGTCTGTCCTGATGTCAAATGATAAATATGAAATGGAAAATAAAGATGGGATTTAAGCATTTATCCACTCTGAATAAAGAAATTGTGTAAAAAATCTTACAAAACAATGTGTATATGCTTTAAGAATTGATTAGGTCATGAATTGAGTGCCACTGAGAAAAAATCGGATACTATATAAAGCAAATAGAGACTAAATGGTCTTTTATAAATCAGGACAACTCAGTGATGGCACACATTTTTTGTAATTAAACTTTTTTTCTGGTTATTGGAAAAAAACTTAATCTTTTATGTTTATGCATGTCACATGTGTGTACTGCTGTCAAGATTGCATATCTAATATTATATTATAAGGTTATATCAATATTTTTTTATTAATATGTTATGTGCTGATTTTTGTTTATAACAAACATAATTAACTTGTTCTACTAGCTTGCCAATATGTATGTACAAAAAAGGACAATTATTTCCAATTCTAATTTTTATTTGTTATGTTGATAAACAAAAAAAATATTAAATCAAAAGATAGATTTAATATTAAAAACAGATATATCAACAGATACATATGAATATATTTATGTATTGAATATTATGTAAGGATGATAATGGCGGTAATTATTAAGTGAATGGAAAAATGTGAAAGCTGCTTTCCAGAAATGGTGACTTATCAATGGTTGTGGCTATTTACATATATTCAGGTCTCAATGTCCACATAAGACTATTTATAAATATATATACTCACAAATTAACATGTGGCAGTCTATATAAATATAAGCAAGTTGAAGTGTGGGTACTCATAACCTGTGATGAGAAATATTATTGTTGTCCCTGTAATAAATAACTTTAACCCAAGCAAGTCAGTCAATTTCTGGTTATGTATACACAAGTATGATTGACACTCCCACTCACGAATAGACCTATTTATTTGTGGTATTTCACTTATATCAATAATGAGGTAAAAAAAACTGAAGTGTTCAAACAGATAATGCACTGGGCATTTAACAGATGATTTTTGGTTTCGACCCAGGTGCTTTTTTACATGTGTGTTTGTTTTTACTTGTGTCAGAGTGTCTTATTTGTTTAATTCGGTTCTTAATTTGTATCCAAAGCATACATTCAAGTACTTAAATGCAGCTTATCTTACGAACTTAAATGCAACTAATCAAGAAATTGTTATCAGCACAATAAAATAAAGTAAAAAAAACTTGAGTGTTAAATATATATGGGCTTTAAGTTAGACATAATATTCAATACTAAGTTGCGGTGATGTGTTGCAATTAATTGAATAGTGGTTTTAATCTTCAAATACTTGTGATTGTCTGTCATTATCAGCTCTCATCATCATCTTCATTGAAACCATGCAAAAATTATTTTGTGAATAAAGTTTCCTGAGATAACAAGGAGTTGTTTTTTTGTTTGTAAAATAGTAAGTTTGGAAAAGACATAATAAGCGGATAGCCAGATCGTCATTTGTGATGTGTTCTCTCTCGTTTTGAAAAGTTTCACAAATTGAATATGTATATTTCATTTTGCAAAAATGAGTTAAGGGGACAGGACACAATCTTTTATGTTGTCTCAGAGGTGACATCCAGGTTACCATGACATGTTTTTTCCATAAGAGAAACTTTGAAAGTAACGATTTTGGCTTCGAACAGTTGTCAGGGATTAAAATGATGAATTGGGCAGAGTAGCGAAAGCATTCGTATCTTTTGTGTTACTGGTAACACCATATATCAAGCCTATGACTAAGCTGAAGCACCTAAAAGTTTGTTGAATATTCCATGAAAATCTCTTGAGGACCTAACACATGATGTTTTGATATTAAGTGATTTTAACCACAAAGAACATTACATAAAAAAATGTCTGTCCATTATCTTTGATCTTCTTTGAAACTATTAGAGTTTAGCTGTTAGTAGGGGAGATGTATTTTCAGGGGACCAATTCTATCTATTTTCCATTATGCTTTGTTCTGTTTTATTTTATTTTATTACCGATAACATTGATAATATTGGGTAAATATCTTTATATATAAATTAAAACGCAATTAAAATCGAACTGCTTTTCTTTGAGGGGGGGGGGGGGGGGGGGTTGTTTTTGGTGATTTAAAAAAAATCTAATGGCTATCACTGAGTTGTCAAGGAGGCTACCATTTTGTATATTGCATTGTATTTGATGGAGCATGACCTTCACCTGCTTTGCAAGGTCACAGGGACAATTGTATCATGAAATCCCCCATCATTGCGATAACTCAAGAACAAATGATGGCAGCTTTATGAGACTTATGACACACATAAGCAAATGGTGAAAACCCCAGATGAGTTTGATGGACGGTGACCTTCACCTTCTTTTCAAGGTCACAGGGAAAATTATGTGAAATCCCAAGCATCACGATAACTCAAGAACAAATGATGGCAGTTTTATGAGATTTGACATACATAAGCATCTGGTAAATACCTCAGACTTTTTTCGAACATGACCTTCACTTACTTTTCAAGGTCACATGGACAATTATGTGAAATCCCAAGCATCACGATAACTCAAGAACAAATGATGGCAGTTTTATTAGATTTGACATACATAAGCATCTGGTAAAGACCTCAGACTTTTTTCGCACATGACATTCACTTACTTTTCAAGGTCACATGGACAATCATGTTAAATCCCAAGCATCACGATAACTCAAGAACAAATGATGGCAGCTTTATGAGACTTGACACACATAAGCAACTGGTGAAAACCCCAGATGAGTTTGATGGACAGTGACCTTCACCTTCTTTTCAAGGTTACAGGGACAATAATGTGAAATCCTCATCATTGCGATTACTCGAGAACAGATAATGGGAGCTTTATGACACTTGACACACATAAGCATCTGGTAAAGACCCAAAAGAGTTTGATGAATGTTGACCTTCACCTACTTTTCAAGGTCACAGGGACAATTATGTCAAATCCACTTCATTGCAATAACTCAAGAACAAAGGATGGCAGCTTCATGAGAGTTGACACACATAAGCATCTGGTGAAGACCCACGATGAGTTTGATGAACGGTGACCTTAACCTGCTTTTCAAGGTCACAGGCCCATCAACTTAATAATTCTAGAGCAAATGATGACAGTTTCATGATACTTAAGCTATCAAAGGAAGTAGATGTGCACTATTATGTTGTTTTTTTTTACCCCTGCATCAATTTGCCTTGGTGCAGTGACATTTTGTTCACAAATATTGTTCGGGGTGAACGTTGTACATTCAGTTACCAGGGCTGAGGGTTGATGCATCTCTGATGCCTATGTTCTTTATTTTGATTCATAAAAGATTATTCAAATCAATCAAGTTAGGAATTGATAACTAAAATAAGACATAAAAAGTGAGGCTATATAACATTGAATACAATCAGTTTTTGTCAAGAGACATTCAGATTTTTCTCTTTTTTTTTTCTTTTTTTCTTTGTTTCTTGCAGAGTTTGTAGATTGAGATGAAATTTACTTTGCCAGAAATTATTCATTCAGGGGAGCTCAATCATTCTTTCAGATCCACTTGGAAATTGTAAATGTGATTCTTTTAAAAAAAAGTTTGTGTAATTTTCATTAGTAGTTACAAAGTTATATCACTTTTTGTAAAATATTTGGCTATTTTTCTGGGCCAAAACCTTTTTTCCGAAGTTTGACGTTCAATTTAAAGGAGGAATTGATTCTGGGTTCTACAGTTTTTAATAGAATGTCTTTATTTAGATGAAAAGCCATGATTAAACGAAATATAAGTCTTCTAACGTATGGAATTTGAATATTCCATCCCTGTAAACTTGGCTATTTGGCTACTTTTCCACCCAGTATAAGTCAGCGTCCCAAAAAAGTCCCATTTTGAGGGTGAAAAAATGGCCATAGAATGAAAACCGCTATTCCAATTTTGGTAAATGAGACCTTGTTTAAATCGTCTTGTCAATCCGCATCCTATAAATTATTAAGAGCAATATTTTAATCACTTTGAAAAATCCATGACATGGGTGTGTATCTTTCATGTCAGTAATCATAACTTACAAGTTTATACAGGGAGCCAGTGCAATTACTTTGGGGTTTTTTGTGATGCATGTAGTCATGTTTTATTTTTCAAACTACTTTGGCTGCAAAATTTAGCAATTTTAGCAATTTTGCTATTTCACATTTTTCTTTCCTTTTTTAATGGAAGACGAAAGTGCCCTCTAGTGTAAATTAAAATTATAACGCGAAAAACTTTAGCTGGTTTGGGATTATTCTCAAAACATACAGATAACGACGGAAGATCGGTCATGTGAGGAAATAAGTTGTTTTTTCGGAGGAAAATTGTAAACTCCCGAAACATTATGTAAGTATTCCTACCTGCAGTGAATAATTTTGACTGGTTGGATAATCATAAAATTATCGCAGCGATACCTGATTCTCATTTTAAAAAGATCAGCAATGGTCTTGCCAAATCCAAAGTGTTAAACACGAAGACAGTGAACACAAACAAGTGTTGATTTAAAAAATCAAGCTCGCGTAAGTTTGCAAAATCCCAAGGCAAACAAGTGTTGATTTAAACAAGAAAAAGTGGTGATCCACATGTAACACGGATGGGAAAAAAATAACAAACAAAACAAAAATTACAACAAACAAAACAAAAATTACAACAAACAAACAAATAAATAACCACAAAGTACATTTAAACTCAAATAATCATTGCAAACTGATGGGGTAGTTGAATTATTTTTATTCATCTTTTAAAAACATTTCATTTGGGATATGAACGATTTTTTTAGCACAACAGTATGCAAAGATGTCTTTTCAGGCTCGATAACGTAAGTTGCTCTATTATCGCTCAGGCGCTATCGCAAATCATCGATCAGACTTTTGCATGTTATTTCTGTTCTAATTGTCCGATTTCCACCCAATTTGAACTAAACTTACTGAAAATTCCTTGTTCTATTGATTGGGAAGCATTTCCAAGCAATTTAAAGGGATAATTTGTGCATCGATGACGATGTCGTCATTTCGGCAGGATGCCTATTGGCTTTGCCGAGCCGGTAAACTTGTAGATGAGCATTTTGTCATCACTCACTTCGTAATCTTTGTTTACAAGTTATAGGAACACATATTATCAGAATTTCATGCTCTATTGATTGTATAACATTTCTAAGCAATGGGAATTGATAATTTCACACATCGATGGACGATATTTCCGTCTTCTACTTTTTGTCATCACGCACTTCTCTATTTTTGTTTACTTGTTATATGAACGTATTCATACGCTAGCGCATGCACACGATGAACACTCCACAGTGGCGTCAGTTACTTCAACAATTATGACCACAGAAAAAACCTAATTACAACCCACAGGAAACGACTACCCATTTCCCATGATTGTACCGATCACAGATCGTACCGATCGGCATTGCTTGTCAAAAAAGGAACCATCCGTGTTACAAAAAATCAAGCTCGCGTAAGTTTGCAAAATCCCAAAATCCTTGAGGCAAAATCCTTGGCAAAATCGAAGTAAATCTTCTTACTCTACTACGCACTCACAAATCACTTCTCAAACAAAAGCGACATCTGACGGTGTAAGCAGAATTATTGAGCCAAAACATGGCCGCCATGGACCGATAATCGGGGTAAGCTCCATAGACTTACAGCTTAATCATATCAAAACCTCGAACATTCAGACCTAAAGTCAAAACAAACGCGAGCGAAAACATGCGTTCTGCTTCCCTGAGCTGTGCCCGGGAGCTGTGGTGTCTGCCAAAATTGAAAACTCTTGCCACACATTTTTGTGGATTTTAGGATTCATTTTAATTTCATAATTGTTGGGTTTTACTTAAAATAACTAGGATCTAATCCACACAATGTTGAGGAAGTGAAGCATTTTCAGAAACAAAACCTTGCCATTACTCTCCTTTGCATTACTCTCCAATTTGCCATGAGTCCAATGCATGACAGGAAATATTTTGCATCATAAACTTTCGTCCACTTTTCTGCAAGATGGGAAGTACCGGTAAATTTCAGATTCACTTTCACATTTCAGATTCATTAACAAACCAATGCCAGATTTTGCATTTTTTTTATAAATGCAATCTTTATATAAGTAAATTGCAATCTGTTTGATATATGTCACCATTCCGAAGGCAAAGCTAAGAAAAACAACGATGTAAAGCTGAAAGGCCGAGACAACAGAGGCTATCGTAGCACTGCTAAAGTGCAGCAGATAGTGAAAATTAATGTAAATAATAATTATATCATAATAGAGAAATGAGAACTCATCTGATGTATTTTGGTTGTTTGGGGTTTTATGTTATTTTCAATATTTGATGACCAGGTCAAAAGGTCATTTGATGTATATATCTTTATATTTAGGATGGGAGAAATAGACTAGTGCCAGATATCACCAATGGTAACTTGAGATCCAGTGAGAAGATGGCAACCTATGGCAGCATTAGTGAAAGTGAAACTGAGCCGGTAAGATTCTTTTTCAAAGTCTTATAGAAGATTTTTTTTAAAAAGAAACATTACAAAATCTTGTGGTATCTATTTGAAAGATCGGAAAATATGTCAGACAACATTCATACAGTTACTGAACATGCATTTAATTTTTTTTTATTTACTCATTTGTAGACAAATATTGACTATATATCAACCATTTTTTTGCCATTTGATGTAACAGTAATATGTTATGAGATTGAACAATTGCTGAATATGACTGAAAAAGTTTCTGATTTTCAGATTGTCAAAGTGACACGGAACTCAGGAGAAAAGTCAGATGCAGATGCAAAGAGACCTGGGTATGAGTCGAGACGAAGAGTCAACAATGCAGGAACCTTTGTCTTCTCTGACCATGGCACATTTCTTGCAGTAAGATATAAAAGATAAGATCAACCAGAAACATAGTAAATGTGAGGCCCAAAGAAGGGTTAGAATGATGCCAGCCATGTCTTTTTGAAGACATATTTTAATAAACAAAAAATAATGTTATTTTGAACACATAAACATTTGAGTCCTTTTTTTAAAACCTGGTATATTTTATTTATTTATACAGAGGACCATATGTTCAAAATCACTTATTTGCACATAGATTTGTTACTGTCACAAGCCTTGACATTAAGGATTTTAATAACAGACCTATAAAGGTAGATTGCTCTCAAATGAACTGGCCATTTTATAGTCTATGATATCAAACAGTGAACAGTATGAAAAATTTCCTTAAATCTGGACCAGTAGAATTTTGAAACCACTCGTCTGCACTGGCCTAAAAGCTAAAAAAAAATTTTCAAGGCCACTGTTTTTGTTGATATAAATTTTTCCAGTTTTTGTGCCAAGGAACATTCTGGATTAAATCTATATTTCTGGATACACTCATTTAAGTCTGCTTTCAGCAACTACTCCCCTCACACTTTGTTTTGTTTTTATTAGTTCATATTTGGACATAGGGCATTTATGCTTGATTTATTCAACCATAAGAATATCGAGCGATTTTCATTTGTCTGGTGGCTTTGCATCTCCCTCGATACCCACATGACTGTGACATCCATAGAAATGCCTGACGAGATCTCAGTCAAGCTTAAAACCACCAGGCAGTAGGAAGTCTGCTATTGAATGCTTCCAAATAGCACATATTCTTTAGTGTAATTCATAAAATAGATATGTTGAGATTTACATTAATTGTTTGTAATATCCATTTGCTTTCAGATTTCTACTGAGGGGGATTCAGTAGTCTCAATGGATAACCCTACAAGTGTTGCCCTCAAGTTATGTGAAGAACAAGTAGTAAAACCCTTTTCCAGACTTCTCTTGTTTGTAAGTCATTTTCATTGTCAAAACAATGTGCTAAGATAAAGAATATATTGAAATTGCGGTTAAACTATCTTAATAACAAATTGACACAGATATAATGAATAAAGGCACCAAGATCAACAATTAACAGAAAAAAACTTATTTCAGACTTGGCAGTAAAATTCAAAGATAGCACCCAGCTCACAACAAACTTATAAGCTGAGCGTAAAAATGATAATGGAATTGGTTTTATTGCCAGGTTGGGTGGTTGCCTGTGTTTGAGCAGGCTGATAACCTTTGGAAGCGTGTGATCAACATTTTGTACCCTGTGATAATGTGCGTGCTCATCCTATTTGGCTACATCATCCAGTATGCAGCCTGCTTCCGCCGTGACAGGGCGGGCAATGGTATTGTAAGTGTTTCCTCCCTCCCCACCCACCATCTTTACAATAAAACCCAAGATTTCCCCCAGAAATTAAAGTCTACTTGTTTTTGATGAAATGTGTGAGTTTACTGTGGGATCTGATTGTTAAAAGCAGATGGTTATTTAGACACCATTGCGTTTCCCATTTGCTCCGATAATGTGGGTATCTAATGGTTATTGAAATGAGTGCCCTATCTGCTCTGAGTGCTCAATCTGCTTGCCCATTTATCAGGTAGTATTAAAAAACTTGATATAAATTTTAACTGATAATCATATTATTTAGGCGACACCAGAGCTGCCTATATTCCCAGTTAATTGGTCTAATGGAACAGTCCAGCCAGGATCAGACTGGCCGCCTTGTCAACAGTTCATCATCAGCCAGTACCTCATTCCAGATACTCTACATTCCATTGCTTATGCATATTCCTTCTATACACTCCGCATATCACAGAGTGAACAGCTGCCCACACTCATGGAGCGGGTAAGCAAATATTATTTATATCAAAAGCATTGCTAAGTTACATAACAAGTTGTAATGGTTTTAACAGCATCAAAATAACACTACAATAATTGTTTTCTTGTAAAACAATTTTTGTCAAAAAGGTAAAATGGTATCACTATGTTAGTTTTTTTATGTGTTTGTTAAACTTAAAAAGAAAATATTTTTATTGTTTTATTTTCTTATTTTAATAGGTATTCCTACAAGCATCACCCACTCCAACAGGTTTCAGATCCCAAGGCAAACTCATACGTAAACTGAGGTAAGATTCAAACAAAGATTCAAACAAGTTTTGTCCCCCTTTTATTCTTTAGTAAGTTGAGGTAAGATTCTATGTTTTCTAATTGAAGCAATATTCTAAGCTTTCTGGTCTACCATATTTGGTGTTATGCGAGTATATGGAATTTATGTATATGTATATATTTTCAGGATGTTACTGTATGGCTCCATTCTTTGGGTGACTCTGAGTCAAGTGGCTCAAATTATTCACATTATCTCAGAGTATGACAATATGGACTTCTACTGGCTGGAACCAAGGTACACATCTTTTCCTATCAGATTACTTCTTGAACATATTTGATATACACATCTGTTCTGTTTTACAGAACACAAGTTAGTTATGTCAATAGTAATTCAGTTGGTCCATCATTCTGTTTTGTAGAGCATAAGTTGGTTTTATCAATATGAATTCAGTTGGTACATGATATCACAGCTCAGGACTTGGTAATGCTTTTTACCCTACTGCTTTAGACTGAATGGGGTATTGTTTTTGGCTGCAGCGGGTGGGTGGCAACTGCATCGTTTGGCTGGGCTATTTCTCAGCAACTAAAGAGAGGAGGTGCTTGTACTTCATATTGTGGTACAAAAAATAACTAGAATTTCTGCTATGTTTTAGATGTGGGGTCTATGCAATATATGCATTTTTTTCTTTGAAGTGCAGACCACCCAGAATTCTGGTCATTTTGAAACTTTGCACAATAGATTAATTTAGTTGGTCCATCATTCTCTTTTACAAAAAGATAATTTTTCCATCTGGGACCACTCAGAATAGCTCCTGAGACTCCCTGACCTAAGCCTTCACAGCCTAAGTGAGAACTCAATATATGTAAAATTTGTGTTTTTTTTACTCTCCCAGAAAATCAGACTGTCCCATATTGGCACACAGCCAAGGTGGCTCATATATCGAGTCTCATACAGATCTTAACAAATCCATTTTTTTTCCTAACAAAAAAAAAACATCACTTGCCTCACATGTGAGACCGGTGCATGCAACATAAGCAACGGACAAGGATGAGTATCAAAATTATTGTTACATCATGGTTGCTTTGTTGAATGGAACCACAAGGTTCTTTTAAGTCCAGTTCGTCACGTAGGGTGACGAAACGCGTCAGGCATATCGAGAATATTTACCTAGAAAAAGCTCTGCGACTCAAACCAACCAATAGTTTGTAAAACATAATTTTTGTCAAAGATAATACAGTTTGTCCGTCATTTAATTCTATGATACACAAGTTGGCTATATCAATAATTCAGTTGGTCCTTCATTCTGTTTTACAGAACACAAGTTAGTTATATCAATGATAATTCAGTCATTCTGTTTCACAGAACATAAGTTGGTTATATCAATAATAATTCAGTTGGTCCATCATTCTGTTTCACAGATCATAAGTTGGTTATATCAATATTAATTCAGTTGCTGATCTTTTTTGTTTTACAGTACCGAGGGTGGTCGTATCATGCTGTTAATCATGTTGGTGATCAGCTTTGTGGCTCTAGATGTCGTGTACGCAGCTGTCGTGATGAACTACTGCGTGCAATGTTTCCTTCTGGTCTTTTACATCAAGCGCATCCAAGAAAAAATAAGGGAGAAATTTTTTGACCTTTTGCAGTCAATGAAGGTAAGAAATACTATTATATACCGGTAATACCAAGGAAGAAATAAATGTCAAAGCACTTTCCTGCTGGTTCTGTTCTCCACTACAGGCCATATAATGTTAATTGTTATTTAGTTTTTGTAATCACATGACCCCCTATTTTATCAATACCTTTGAGACAAATATAAACGTATGTGTATATTGCTTACTCAGGAGATTGCCGAGATTGTGGGACATATGAGGGTACTCAACAATAATCCTGGGATTGCACTATCCCTCGTCATGATCAACTTTGGAACCATGGCAGCCCTAGGTAACAATTTTCAAGCTTTCATGCTTTAAATTAGTGTTGAGATATGACTACTTCAATCACAAATAAATAAACGTTATTGATAACCTACCGGTCGGTACCCACCAGCAAGAGATGATTTGTGTAGTCTAATCCACAATATACTAGGACAGTGATTCATAGCATGATATAGATATAACATATTTGTCCAAGCCTGTTCCAGCAAAGTTTTACAACCCCCAGTTTGCATATATTGATTAAGTTGTGTGAATATTTGATTGCAGGAGCATTGGCTCTGGTGAACCCTCAAGATGGACAGTTCACTACCTTGATGTATGTGGCTACAGCCATGGCAGTCATACTCTGGATCATTCTAATGCTCCTCCCGATCTTTGCTGTGAGTACTCTGAAAGCTTGGAGCAATGTAATCTCTTTAATAACTAATAGAATATCCTTATCAATGCATGAGACACCTATTTGTAAGGCCCTGTATTTGTGTTAAGAAAGAATTTACTTCTTGTTGCATAGTACTTCAAAACTTAAATTATTGAGAAAAAATATAAAAAATTGAGCCCATTATCACCCTCCTCCATTGACATTTGGTCACAAGGGTTCCCACTGAAGGAAGCCATTTCCTTGTAGGAGGGTCACTGAAGGAAGCCATTTCCTTGTAGCTTTTAAATGAATAAATGAGATTCCAATCAAGTTAAAAAGTTTTTTTTTAACGAATTACATAATTTTATAACTAATTGCATAATTTTGTATCTTGTGAAAGAATAATGTATTACTTCCTTTTTGTATCATATTACATAAGTATTTAGTGTAAAATGCTGATTTCCTAAATAGCAGGGAACACAACAAGATGGACTAGGTCTTGCAATTCCTGTTAGGTTTATTCTTTTTTAAAAGTCAATTTGTGTTCTGAATTTTCAATTAGAATTGTAGAAAAAATTTCAATTACCGGTAATGTTACGGATGGCTTTAAAATATTTTTAAAGCAGCAAAAATATGTCTGGGTAAACCAGATACAGTTTACTTTCTCTATATGTGCACCTGGCCATGAAATCATGTTAAGCAAAAGCATGTGTTGACCAATTTGGAACTTGCAAATAATTCAAAAAGCCAGCAGTGCAGCTTAGTCAAATAGAATCTTTACCTGTCTTTACCTGTACCTTTAGGGAGCAACCAATATCAATTCAGATTGTGCAGATAGGTGTCAATATAAATCTGTTCAAATGACAAATATGTAACTTTGTACTTTTTAGGCTGCAGTTTTGACATCAAGATGTAACTCTCTCCGTAAGATTGGTCATGAAATTCGAGGACGCCCATTTGGTTATGAAAATGATTCAGATGAACAACTGAACTCCTTCCTGATTTACATGTCAACCCTAACAATGGCGGTATGTATGCCCAACTCCTTCCACCACTCTATGTCCACACTCTGATCAACTCCTTCCACCTTTCTATGTCCACACTCTGATCAACTCCTTCCACCACTCTATGTCCACACTCTGATCAACTCCTTCCACCACTCTATGTCCACACTCTGATCAACTCCTTCCACCACTCTATGTCCACACTCTGATCAACTCCTTCCACCACTCTATGTCTACACTCTGATCAACTCCTTCCACCACTCTATGTCCACACTCTCTATTATGGTATATATGCTCAACTCCTTCCTCTGTTATGTATGTCCAACTCCTTCCTCTGTTATGTATGCTCAACTTCTTCCTCAGTTATGTATGCTCAACTCCTTCCTCTGTTATGTATGCTCAACTCATTCCTCTGTTATGTATGCTCAACTCCTTCCTCTGTTATATATGCCCAACTCCTTCCTCTGTTATGTATGCTCAACTCCTTCCTCAGTTATGTATGCTCAACTCCTTCCTCTGTTATGTATGCTCAACTCCTTCCTCTGTTATGTATGCTCAACTCCTTCCTCTGTTATATATGCCCAACTCCTTCCTCTATATGTCCACACTCTCTATTATGGTATGTGTGGTCAACTCCTTCCTCTGTGATGTATACTTAAGTCCTTCAATATGTCGACACTCCCTATTTCATTACACTTAAACTCACTTCCTTACCATGTTAGAATTAAATATTTGAAAGTTACAGAAGATTCATAAAATATAATGAGTTTGAACACAAGTTGACTTTGCAATATTGCTTTCTTTTTCAGGCAAAAATCTTCCTGATTCCAGTCATGACGTCAAGGATATGTACAGTATCACTGATTGTTGGAATGACATTACTCCTGCTATTTCAAACCGGAGTCCTCCATGTCTGGTTATAAACCTCGACTTAATGGTTAAAAACATTATTTCCCTGAAAATAGATGGACAATATTTCAGAAATTAATCTAACATATTTGACAAGCTTTCTATGATAGTCATCGTTCAGGATATTTCAACTGTAAAGGTTTTCAGCCAAACAAGACCAAAATATTCAATCACAAATCTTGGACCAAAGATATTTTTGACAGGGTTTTACCAAACACATATCATGATTTCATTTCAAATATGAAAGAGAAGTATTTACTTCCATTTATACTTTGAATATATAATCTCCACACAGATGTTTAGGAAATATTTTTAATATATTTCCCAAACGAAGGATCTTAATTTAAATATCCTTTATTAATGGTGCAGTTTATGCTCATTTTATATGACCCATTTGAGGAGGCACTGCAGGAAGCAAGATTTTCATGTTTGATTGAGACCTAGTCATGGCATCCACTCCCTAAATAACTAGCCCTTTCTAAAGATATTTTCTGCTATATTTTAATTGCATTTTAAACATTTTGAGCAGCTTAGGGGAAGTTTTTAGATCGTGGAGTACTTCAGTAAAAAAATCTGGTTTTTAAATTCCCCTGCCTTCTTCATGGAAATTCACTGTTTGCATAATAATCTTTATTGAAACCTCGCCATAAATATTTCTTACCTATTTTTGAATATCACTGCTTGGTCAGTTCAACTTTTAAAGTTATACATTCTTAATAAATTAAGGACAAAAATTCTAATTTGATCACAAGAAATCTCCAAATGTTTGTAATATTAAAAATGCCAAGAAACATGACCTGATAAAAACACTCTTAAGACAGTGAAAAATCACTTTCCACAATAAACAAATGTGGAGAGTGAAATGTAGTCACATGGTCCTAACCAGTCTTAACATTAGCGGCCATTTCAATTCTGAGGAAGCTAAAATTCTTGGACATTTAAATGTGTGTTAACTAACTTAAAACTGGATAAAACAAATGTTTTACAACTGGATATTGAAGAAAACAGATTAGCCTTTGTATACAATCAGGCCATGTAATCAGTGAGTTCGTAATTTGGACACCTGCAGTGTGTGTTTACCACACGCAGCTCAGTGGGCTGCGCTGGGGCAGATGAAATTTGATGAACTCTAGCCGTGAAATGGCTGCCAGACCCAAAATAAACAGGCAAATTCACTGCTAGAGAACATTGAGCTAATTGGGGCCAAGTTGATCATTTCTCAAACCCTTTTAGATTTATGTTGACTGAGTTTCAGCACCATCCATCAAGCAATTTTGTCAAGCAGTCTGTGTTCATTTTAATATTCATGTATGCATGACAAGCATTTATAAGCACATCAACCTAAACAATAAATGTATATGAAAGGTAAATACCTTTATCATTAATTTATGATTTTTAAGCATACTTTTTTCCAAATCACTGCCTGACTGTCCTAGCAGGTCACACTTAGGTTCCTTAGATCAAGAAGATTGTTATGCTTAATTGGATATTCGGTATGGAACTTTTATAAATAACTTTGGGAATCTTAGAGTTGGAAAGAATGCAAAATGGTACAATTCTGAACACTGTTCCATTCCCTGTATGGACCCTCAAAGCGTAACAGATTTATCTCAAAGAGAGAAACTTGGTTGATTATAATGTAGGTATGAGTAACATAATGAGACCAGTAATCTTGCCACTTTTGTCCTCATCCTGTATGATATTGTCTTTTGGCTCCATTTTCCACCACTCTAGTTCTCTTATGTTGCAATTCCATGACTAATTGATATATACCAGTAGTTATGGGTTTTATGGTGCTAACATGTTACGGTATAAATTTAGCTATCTACTATGCAATCTGTTATGCCACATTTATGCATAATTTAATCAAACTAAATCATGTATGTCAAAAATTAAGCCAAATATTTTTGTATTAAACTTCTAACTGCCAAAACTGCAAAAAATTGTTTTAAGTATTTTTGAATGTAAAAGCAAGGTTTTAATATATAAGGTTATGTAATAAGATTTTTTGTATATATCACATTATAAGTATTTTAATGAGTTTTCCCTCATGAACAAGATGCAATGAATGAAATGATATATCATGAAAACATGAATAAGATGTTAAACCTGGCTTTTTTCACAAATGTTATGTAATTGTTAACATTCTATGTAGATCAAAGAGATTGGAGATAGGGCCAGAATTACTGCTAGTCTGTATAATAACATTAACGTATCATACACTATTCATTGTAAGAAGGTTTAATCTCGTGATCATGCCACCCAATGTTTGTTTGTACAAATAAATATACTTTTTAATACCATGAAATACGTCTAAGGTATTGTTACTTTTTTCTCTGATTAGCTATGTGTAACATTGTTTCTGCAGTGATGGAGAAATTTTCTGTCATTCTGTTTGTCACCTTTGATCTTTTTATTTATATTTATGTTAGGTTTTATGTACAGAATGTGGTTGTACTACTGGTCATAGTTCTTAGCTCTTGGTAGGTAAGATGGTATTTTGGTAGGGGACCAATTCTATTTATTTTCTTTAGGCTCAAATCTTTTTTCATTTTGTGAATTTTTGAAAAAAATTAATGGCCATCAATGAGTTGTCAAGGAGGCAACAATTTTGGACAATGTGACCGATATCATCTGCCCACATCTGCACTGAGAAAGGATTTAAATGGTTTCAATTTGCAGGCATTTCCAGAAAATGTTCCCAAACATCACAAAGAGCAATGATCAGGCTTCTCCCCTTGTGCACATCATCAGACTCAAAGGTCTCTATTGTGCATATAGTTTATTAACACCTAGACACTTGTGAGGCGAGACAAAGCAATTTAGGAAAGTGAGAAAAAGTGCAATTAATGGGAACCATTTAGTTTGATGTGTCTGATGATGTTCCTCTGAAATACATATTTTCATTATATGAATATTCATGATTTGCAGTCAGTGGTGGCCCCAAATTTGGGCTGGTGGAGGTAGACTGAGGATCAACTACCTCTGTTTAGCAAGAGTATGATCAGTATAATCCTGAGGCCGTTGTTTTTTTCATAAATGACCAAAGTTCAGGATCCCATAATTTGTCTGCAGTGAACATTTACAATATTAGAGCACAGTGAAGTAGATATGTGTGTCAGCGGTGTAGCATTCACACAAAAGGCAAGTCTGCTAGGTATATTAGCCTTTAAAGAAATGCAACAATTTTTAGATATGTTCACCAAGCAATATCTGTATCAAATTCATGCCAGATTTTTTCCATTTTTTTAAATTTTATTTTGTTTTTAATGATAGTTATCTATCACTGAGTTTAAGAAATACAGTGGCTCCATCTAGGTTTGGAAAGCAGACAACTGGAACATCCAGTGGCTCATTCTAGTAATGTAATTATACCTGCATTAGACTTTCAGAAAAAATGTAAATGTAGTGATGTCTAGAGGCTGCCATATTGGATTTTAAAAACTCCTCGGAAATATAAGGAACGTTCTAATCAACTTAATAAATATATCATCACTCTTCCCTGAAACTACCTGAGAGTTATATTGCTCTCAGAAACTACTGCTCAGGGGCCTCAGTGCCTCATTCTATTGAAGTTAATATTGGCTCAGATTGAATCTTCTGAAATAAATCAATGTCCACAGCCATTACAACAAACAATGGTCAGCATAGCTATTTGGCCTTAAAATTATGTTTTAAAGAAAAATGTTGATTTGACAAAATCTGGAAATTCAAGGATTATTGTCATAGAAAAGCTACAAGTTTGCAATTCCAAAATCTTTTATGGTGATGTTTGTTTTTTTTTCGGGGGGGGGGGGGGGGTGTAGCAAATTAAAGAAACCCTTTCACTCTGTCCATGTTTCTCAGAAGTACAAAGTAGAATGTCGGGAAAAAATAGACATCGTGAGGTAAAGCTCTAAGCTCTTTATTTATATTATGCAGGTGAAGTTTCATCCATGTTATTTGATCACTTTAATGCTTTCCAGAATCAGGTAAAACCACCAGGTGTCAGGTCTTTGCAGTTGAGATGTTTTTATATCAGTTTTAAAACGTGCGTAAAAGACTTCATGTTCAAATAATGATACCAGTTAATTTAGATGAAATTTTAATTATGTTTTTTAACAATTCCATTTGATGTTTCATTCACATCAGGCTTTTCATAATAAAATATTATATCTAAATTATATTAACCGTTAATTATTTGAGAACGGCCTTTATATTTTCCAAATTCGAGTAAAAACATTTGTTTATTGTTAATAATAATACTTTTATTGACCATCCATATCATATTAATATAAGAATGTCCAGATAATATCTTTCTTTTTTTTTAATGATAACGATTTAACCATTATTTAGATAACTTGAAATGCATGCGATAAAAATTAAGTGTTACCGACCACAGCAATCAGAAATTTTAAAACAGATCATATGCTTTGTGGAGAGAACAATTGCAATGGTCGTTTTGTCCACGTCAGCAGTTGTTATAAATGTCTTCATAATGTAATGTATTATTGCTCTCAGGTAGAATGAGGTGTCATTGTCGCTGTACAGCACGGGGTTTCCGGGTTGATTAGAGCTTGAAGTAATTACGAATGGCGGCGCAACGGCACAAGATCAAAGGGGACGTCATAGTTGCCGCCATGAGCATTGTTCTGATGACGCCATATACAGTTCGCCGATCTTTCACCTATTATCGCTCAAACGCTAGAGAGCACCTTCTTTTCACCACTTCCGGGAGTAATGTTTGTTGTGTCAATTATACATATTTTCGCCCATGTAAACAAGGCCTTTAAACTGTGTTTTCAGGTAAAGTAATCACCAAGAGACATTAATAATACACGCAAACTATGAATAATAGTTTGTTTTCTCAACGGGACATACAAAAATGGTTTAATGTCGAACATTTCCCCATTGAATGTGCATTTGAAATATTCTCTGTTTTGTTCAACGACTTAAATTCAATATGGCGGCCAGTAAGCAGGAAGTTCATGTTCTGCACATGCTCAGTTCAAAGAACAGCAGAAGGGTTGTGAACTGTATAGGTGCAAGACTGATATGAAAATTTTGAGGTAATTTTTTTTCAGAACAACAATTTAGAGCTACACATATCGCGAATGAAATGTTTGTTTTTTTATGCAGATTATGGGGATATAGGGCTAACGACCGTCAGTTTCGCGCATTTTGGTCTTTGTCAATAAATAAATAACCTCACTTAGCATGAACAGTTATCTACATGTGTGCTGTAGTGGGGTATAACCATCAGTAAAACTTGTCATTACTTTATTTTTTACCATTCATATAAACTTTTCTATGTCAAAAACTCCATTGTTCCATTTGTTTTATGTATACAATACAATTTCATAATTATCAGCCAATCTTATGGTTGCGCGAATCCTATGGTCGTTAGGTCTACATTTTATTTCTCTCCTCCAAGTTAGGATGATATTATGAATAGATTTTCAAATTCATATCATATTTATGAAATTGGGTGAAAATTTCCGTTTTCCTTTCAGATTATCAGGAAATCATGTACTTCATTGTTATTTTTGTCTTTCCAGTTTATTTTAAATTATTGGCGCATATATTGGCAGATTAGAAAAATATACCATGTTGTTCAGTAAAAAAGAAATACTATCAGAAAATGCAATTTTAAAATATCCCTGGCAAATATTTGTGCCGTCATAGATGTGACTGTCTTGCATGTGAAATGTTATGTGATCATTTAAAATCAATAAATTATGAACAATAAAAACTCTAGTAGGAGTTTATAAATCCTGTATCATAAAAAATAATTTGTTTTATTTTTTTACAATTAGCAAGAATAGAGACACAATTTTTATAAACATGTATAAAAAATAAAAGGTTTGGAATATGCATTTTTTTTCTTTTTTATATAAGCAACCCGACAGAAATGAAACTTCAAAAGAGCAACTATTCTAATTTTTTCTTTTTAAAAAAATAGCCAAAATGTGGCATAATACTTCAATACTAGGTCTACATTGGCCAAATCTTTTTTTTTTGTCTTTTTCAAAATATGAATCTTCAATTTTCCACTGTTCTTAAGTCGGCAACTATGATAGGATCAAAGGATTTTAAATCCATTGTGTGAAAAAATGCGTTGCTATGATGCCATAACTCACATAACAGCCGTCACGCCTCCATACATCATTACTCCAAGATAAGAGATATATAGATAAATAAGCAAGATTTGAGACCGGTCTATAATTTTTCTTTACCAATTCTAGGCCCAACTTTTTAATGCGCGAAACTGACGGTCGTTAGCCCTATAAAAAAAAGAGGATGGCTTCAAGTTCGTCGGATTCAAGTTCCTTTTTCTTTCCAAATATGTGAATGATTTTTATCTTTTTAGATGTTTTTTTTTTTTTTTTTTTCTTGCCTAATGTTTATTACTTTGAAAAATCTTGCAACGGATTCAAACTGTTTATTTGCCACTGTATGATAACTTACTATCTTGTCAGTAAAGTGGTAAATGTGACCCCCCTGGTTAATGTCGGCGTCTATGTGATATGATTCGGAAATATTTGTTTATATTTTGAATATTGAATCTTGAGCTTTGCGTTATCACATTTATTTTCACAGTTTCAGCAGAGATGTTTTAAATGTCTCTGGTTTCAGTAAAATCAATGACAGAATCAGAGTGCATTTGTGGCGCGAATTTGAGTCCTTTCCGTATTCTGAATGACGATTTGCTATTTTGGAAATTACTGATGCGAATCCGCGTTCTTTCTTCTCGTCTGATTGGTTACTTTGAAAACTAGGTCATCCAATCATAGCGAATGTAAGACAGTTCGGCATTAGAACTCGGAAATTTAAAAACAAACCTGACCATAATCCTGGAAATTTTTGGTAAGTAAGGTTTATTTGCGATTTAATTGATAAAATGATCAACAAACCTAAAAAATACCTAGAATATTTCAATATATAGTCGCAGTTAAGATATAAATCAGTATATATGTATTATATGAGATGAATTAATGTGTATGTGACAAAGCATGCGGTTCACGAAGTCGTGCATCATGCAGTTATAGTTTTGGACATTGACATGCACGTATTTTAATTTAAATTTCACAATTCATTTGGAAATTTCCTGTTTCTGATAGTTGTGAGATAACTACTTGTAACCTTCAGACTCTTATTTTGTTTATGAAAATGAAGAAATACCCTCAACAATTGGCAGTATTGTGTACATGTCCCTTCTCGGTGTTCTGCATTTCAAATTTAAATGCCAACTGCCCTCACAGTTTCTGAGTTCATTGTTTAGATATTGGAGAATTGAATGTTTATGAATCCATATAGACCTAATAATTTATAATCATCACAGGGCTTATAATCATCAGAGGGCTAAAATTATTTTAAACTTCTGAATTTCAGAAAAAAAATGACAATTTTAATATAATTTGAAACTTCACATAGAATTTCCTAAGCCAAATCTCATCACTCAGTCAACCATTTCTGACACTTCTACATGAAATTTATCTTTCTTCAATGACAATGTCCATTGTCTCATTCAAAGTCAAACAAGTTGTGTTCAACATTTTTGAACAGAAGCTGAATGATTGTATCCAGACTATATTCAACTCTTTTTGCAATGTGTTCAACTAAGTGTCAAAGGCACTTTCTACCAGTACATTGATTAAAGTGTCGGGTAAAGTGTCAATTGTTGGTCACCATGTTCAATTCTGTGAAATTGTGGCCTTGTTAATTAGATGTTCACACTTACATAAATGTGTGAATTCCCTTAATTTGTTTATAGAAAATAATTTGCACAATTAACATATCCATAAATTATTGAATGACAGGTTCACACTCTCGGATTTTGACAACATATTAAAGAGAGTATAAAAATGGCCACAACACGGAGACAACATAAGCATATCAGCAGCATCATGAACAACAAGGTAGGTGCTCACAAAACATCCACTTTTCTATCCAGAATCTTACAATAAACAGTCTGATTGTAAGTCATATGAGGATTATATATACATTCAAGACCTTTTTAAGCATGAGTTAAATTTGTAATGTCTACTTTGGTCTGTCCAGCTGAACATTTATTTTGAAAAGGGGGAAGATCATGCTTATATTAAAGGACTCTGTAGAATAGAGAAAATTTTCAAAAGTAACTTTCTACACATAGTATAATAATACAGATTGATTTTTTCATCTGTTTATGAAGTAAGGGTGTGAACTCTTTTTGAGTATAATTTGTTCAATATTGGTTTTTTTTTCATTCCATGGATAGGATTTAACTATTTTACCTAAGTGGATTTAGAATAGGGGGACACATTTCAACAGTTTCCTCATAATCATTGCAATTAAAACAAACATGTCTCAAGACTGACATCGTTTTGAATACGAATAGATACCAACTGTACATAATTTCAATCAATTGAAATTAGAAACAGTTCAAATTTGTGGCACAAGAAATGTGGTTATGGTTTGAGGCATATCCAACAGGTTAAAATTTAAATGGCCCGCCATGGAGACCACCTGATGGGAGCACATTGTTTGCATTGCATGCTGGAGCTATTGTGTTGTGTAATCTAATATTTGTAGTGGCTATTAGACAGTGCATGGGACCTGAGTGCCCCCACAGCCTGCATTCAAACAATGGCAGAGTCCACTATGTACAGATTGTTCTTTGAACTCCAAGCTTTGAAACATGCAGAGGTCTCCATGTTAATTGCCTTCTGTATGTTGCATTCACAAGTTGCAGTCTTTGAGGTTGTCTCAACATTGTTGTTATCCATGCTGCTTTTTATACTTAAAATTGTATAAAAATGTTACAAGGAATGTATTGCTGGAGAATTTAAATAAGTCCCACTGGCAGGCGTATGTTGTTGAGTCCTCTTTCACCTTTTCCTCTTTCATCCCTACTATGAGATTTATGCCGTCCAGAAATACAAATGTCCTCTTGGCGGGATGCCAATTGGTTTTGCCGAGTAAACTTATAGATTTAGATGTAGATGTCCTTATAATGTGATAGCCGTCAAGGTCAGCATCAATCTCACAACAACAGTGCAATCTCTGCACTGCAGTAACTGAGGTTATATTCAGATATTACCAGATAAATACATTTATTAACATTAACAAAGAACAGACCCCAATAACTAATAACTAATAACCAATTTTAGAGACTGTGATATAGCGATTTTATAAGCAGTCATCAGGAGCTATAAGTTTGACACAATTTGGACTTGAAATAAACATCCTTTTGTATATAAAATAGTGCCTGTTTTTGAAGCACAAGCTTAGTTGAAAAATGTCAGGACAGGTCTTTGATATTAAAGATTTTGGTCACTGGCCTGAAAGGGCTAAGACAATCTCAAATCCACTGGGCTACAGCCTACAGGACAGATATAGTAGCCCATACAGGGCAGATATAGTGGCCCATAACAAGTTGGAAAAAAACAGGGATTCAAACCCATACTGACAGTAAGGCTAAAAAAACCCTTCAGGACCACCTTATCAGTGCTTAACATATAGTCCTGATTTTCAGTCTCAGTCACTAAAAATCAGACGCAAATCAGTCTGCTGTTGCAGCTAACCTGGACACCACAATTAAATTTTTGTTGGTTTTTTTACATTTTTGGGGTGACAAATTTGATATTGATTATTTAGTAATATTCCAATGATTTAATAATAAGTAGAATGATTATGCCAACAGCAAAATTTGAAAACTGTCTTAATATACTTTAGTTCACCATCATTCCAAATAATTGAAGAGTTTGTCTTTAAAAAAGTGTCCTAGTTTGTAGTAAATGTGGAGGCAAGTAGACAAATGAAAATGATAGACTTTGTTTTAAGGAGAGATTATTTAAACTGTCACTAGCAGTTATCTTCTCATTGTTTATTGTTGTCACCTTAATCACCCCTATTGTCTTAGTGGGAAGGATACACACAGCTAATTGTTGTCACCTTCCTGTTCCAGCTGTCAGGTTACTACAGTGTGGACAGCTTGCTGGCTTGTAAGACAAGCCTCCAGTAGGCTTAGCCACAGAGCAACATATAAGTATCATGAAATATCACCAAACCCAAATTAAGCTCTTACATCACATTATTGTAAATGCCTCTTATTTTGCCAGACAGGAAATATTAAGAGATACTCACACACACTCACACACACAACTGTCACACAGATATTGACTGTTTGAAGAAAAGGCCATCCATAACGGCACATTATATCAGACAGTATGGATGTATTTGCATTTTATACTTTGCAACAGGAAAACATCACAAGGTCTCGGAGAAGCCTAAGAAAAGTAAGATAGTGGCTCTATACAATAGTGCTAACATAATTTGTCAAAGGCGTATGCTGACAGGTCATTGTGATTTTGGTATCTATAGGTTCACCACTATTTGATTTCTAACTCAGTTGAAGACTTTCAACACTTTGTCATGTGGGGAGAGATGGTGGAAATGTTTTATTGTCTGAATCATAACATGGATCAGCCATGCAGATAATGATCTTTTTTTCTCTTGCATATTTATATATTGGTTTCATCCAATGGGGTGTCAGATATAAGAGAATATATGATATATTAACACTGCTTAGAGACTTCTTTACATTTTACACAAACATATCTGTCTTATTGTAGAATTTACCTATGGTGCATACTGACAGCAACTGTCGCCAGCAATTGAAACGTCCAGCAGATCAAAGTGTCGATGACAGTATGAGGAAAAAAAGAACTGCTTTTGGTGATCTAACAAATGTGAGTAATGTTTATTATGTTTAAGTTTATCTGTATCTCATTTTTGTTTAATACAATTATTATTTCCAATAATTCCATCTCATATAACATTTGATAGGTTTGATGTACAAAGAATTGAGAAGAATATGTACACACAGTTCTGCTTGTTAATAAATTATAACTATTACAGAAGTGTACAGTAATGATGCTGTGACATTTATGCAATATTATTTTCTTCGTACTACTAGGCTGTCACAAATAAACAGTCCAAGAAGGGTGATGTTGCCAAGAAGATCGGCAAGAAGACTGTGCAGAAGGGAGGCAAGAGAAAGACTCAGGTTGTGGTTGCTGTTTCCAAGCCCACCTCAGAGAGCACAGCTCCCTTGACCTCCAGTCAGCAAGACAAAGCAGAAGTTTCTTATGAAATCATTGAGTTATCTCAGGAGAGTAGGCCCAGCTCACAGGAGTTCAACCTTTCCTCTTCACAGGGCTCCAGCATCGCCAGGTACACAACATAAGCATCATGTTATAGCAAGCCGCTGGATTTTTTGCCCTTCTGTAAGAAAAACTTCTTGTCATCTCAAATCTAATGAATATGATTTTTTTTCCATTTTAGCCCAGACAAAACAGTAGAACTCTTGAACCTGAAAAACATAACATTGTCTCAGGACACTGAGGAGGAAAAGAAGGACTGGGTTGATATTGATGCGGATGGTCTTAATGATCCCCATCAAGTGGCTTTGTACGCTGCTGGCATTTTCGAATACTACAAGAAGAGAGAGGTAAATACTCCATGAATTACCTTGATAAATTGGAATTCATTTTTGATTTGTGAATTATTTTGTGCAAGTGGTTTCATATCATTATATATTTTTATGTATATTTTCTGTGTTTTGTTTTTTTACCAATGAACTTGATGTTGGCATTTCAGGATGAGTTTGTGATATCTGACTACATGAGCAAGCAAAGCGACCTGTCTATCAACATGCGTGCCATCCTTGTAGACTGGCTGGTTGAGGTCCAAGAGAACTTTGAGCTCAACCATGAGACTTTGTATCTGGCCGTTAAGATCGTTGATCATTATTTGGAGAAGAACACAGTCAACAGGGACAAACTGCAGCTTATAGGGGCCACTTCTCTCTTCATCTCATGTAAATTTGATGTGAGTGTAAATAAAATATAAATAATATCAATCTAAAATAATTGCATGTTTCAGTTTAGTTTTATACCTTGATATCAAATCTTGGAGAAAACTGTCTTTATAATTTTTCTGATTTCATGATATCACACTTAAATTTTCTTAAAATATAGAGTTATACAGGCACTCCTCTAAATAAGATTTATGTCATAAAATAACACAAGGTATACTTTATTTTTGATTACAAGAAATGTTGGATTTTATTGGGCACTAATGATTTCTGTTGCTACTTTTACAGGAGCGTTGTCCACCAGTACTTGATGATTTCCTGTACATCTGTGACGATGCCTACAAGCGGGATGAGATGATTCAGATGGAAATGGCTGTGCTCAGATCTATTGGTTTTGACCTGGGCATCCCAATCTCATACAGGTTCCTGCGCCGATATGCCAAGGTACATGTCCAATCTTAGATGTCACTCACTAACTTAAGCAAATGTCCTATAAAATTGCGAATTAAATGTTTGCATTGAACATCATGGAAGCAATGTTTAAATCTTAATATTTATATGCATAAAGAAACTACCTCTCTTGTAGAATTTTCCGAAACAAATATCAGAATGGATGTTGTAATTTGACTTGATTGTGTTGTTTTTCAGTGTGGCAAGGCCTCCATGGACACTTTGACATTGGCCCGCTTTATCCTGGAGCATTCTCTCATGGACTATTCTTTAGTGCAGGTCAGGGACTCCAAAGTGGCAGCTGCTGCCCTCCTGCTAGCTCTCAAGATGAAAAACGTTGGCGACTGGGTAAGTTTGAAAATAATCCAATCATTGACCAGAAGTATAATTCTGCAGTTTTGTTTTGTCTCAGTGTTAGATGAATGAAAATACTTAAATATGATTATTTATGTAGTATTTATTGTTTTGTTTTGTAGGATGCTACACTTGTGCATTATACTGGATATGAACAGACAGAGCTTGTTGCCCTCGTAGAGAAACTCAACCACTTGATCTCAGAAACACCAAACAAAAATTTGCAAACCATCCGCTCCAAATATTCACACAAGTAAGTATATCTTAGAAAAATAAATTAGATTTCAAAATTTGGAAAAAGTACTGGAATTTTTTTTTAATTTAGATAAATGTACATTTGAAACATTTTATTTAAACATGGAACAATGTATATATTTTTACAGAAAAAAAAGACTTTGACTATAATCTTTGTTGTTGATTTTTTTTCCAGGGTCTTCCATGAGGTAGCATTGACAAGACCTTTAACGGAAGAGCAAGTAAAAGAGCTTGCTTCTACTTCTTGATTGCTTATCATGGCTAATTAGATAGTGTGGTGTTTAAATCCTGGATCTCAGTATTGTTGGCACTGAGCCAAGGAAGGAGACGGACTGTTGCACAGAGACAATCATGGAAGATTATTTAATCATCATAGAAATATGTTTAAACCATTTTTGATTATGTTGGGTACAATTTTGTTGTATCAGTGTAAACTTATTTTCTATTTTAAATTCAGAAGTAATGATTTTAGTCACATCTTAAACTTTACAACAACACAGTGAAAGTTAGAATCAACAACTCGAGATTTGGATATTTACACCCAAAACTTCAAACTTCCCGTAGAAAGCCATATTTAAGAATGGGGATGTTCAAAATCCTACTACTTGCCTCACAAAATGACAAGCTATTGAAATCAGATGATTTGCTCTTAACATGCCAATGTGTGAAACTGAATGCTTATGAAAGTGACCTGTAAATGTGAGTGTGGAAGTGTGAATGTCAGTTTTGAAGGTTTGAGTACAAATGTAGAATTAGCTTGATGGTCATTTGTGCATGGCATGGCACAGCGCCTATGATACTGAAATGCGACACCAGGTGATTCAAGAATTGAGGTTTTTAGTTTTGATTTAAGAGGGCATGAAATCTTTGTTGAACAAGGCCTTGACATTATATAGGGAAAAAAGGAAAATTAATCTAACGGTGCTGTGTATGCTTTTATTAAATTGTGTCCAGTTTTATCAATATTTTGTATATATTTTTAGAGTAGTTTTATGCAGTTTAGCAGTCTTTATTTATTGATGGGCATTTGCTGTACTGCTTGACATTAGATGACTAGATTACCATTTTGGTAAATTTGAAATGTAAATAAAAATAATGTGGAAAATAATGGACTAAAAGCAAGTCCCATTAAATCAAGTTGTATATAATTAGATAGAATATTATATTGCAAGCATATGGAAAAAAAGTGTTGTCACTTTATAACAAGAGTGCTTGATAGGTGAATGTTTGCACTGTCAAGTAGTTTATATGCTCTTGTGGCTAAGAATTTTGAAGTATTTTAGAGCGTGGCATCCAGGATTATTTATTATTCCATTAACCACAATATTGAATATTTGTGTTGGTGCTACAGATCCACTGACAACAGTTCTGCCAAGATTCACATGACTTTCTCTGTGCTGCAATATGCTGGTGACTGGTAGAACATTGTCTCAGTCATTATGACTGGTAGGACATTCTCTCGGTCATTATGACTGGTAGGACATTCTCTCGGTCATTATGACTGGTAGGACATTGTCTCGGTCATTATGACTGGTAGGACATTCTCTCGGTCATTATGACTGGTAGGACATTCTCTCGGTCATTATGACTGGTAGGACATTCTCTCGGTCATTATGACTGGTAGGACATTCTCTCGGTCATTATGACTGGTAGGACATTCTCTCGGTCATCATGACTGGTAGGACATTCTCTCGGTCATTATGACTGGTAGGACATTCTCTCGGTCATTATGACTGGTAGGACATTGTCTCGGTCATTATGACTGGTAGGACATTCTCTCGGTCATTATGACTGGTAGGACATTCTCTCGGTCATTATGACTGGTAGGACATTCTCTCGGTCATTATGACTGGTAGGACATTCTCTCGGTCATTATGACTGGTAGGACATTCTCTCGGTCATCATGACTGGTAGGACATTCTCTCGGTCATTATGACTGGTAGGACATTCTCTCGGTCATTATGACTGGTAGGACATTCTCTCGGTCATCATGACTGGTAGGACATTCTCTCGGTCATTATGACTGGTAGGACATTCTCTCAGTCATCATGACTGGTAGGACATTCTCTCGGTCATTATGACTGGTAGGACATTCTCTCCGTCATTATGACTGGTAGGACATTCTCTCGGTCATTTTGACTTGAAGAATATTCTGTGAGACACTGCATAGTAAACACAGGAGGCTCTGCAATAGTATTTATTAAAATAACAGAATGCCTTTAGAAATAACTGAAACAATAGCTTTTCTCTTCCATGGTAATCCTACTAGTGCATTGCTTTTGAGAACATTTTCTTTGGATCTGTAGCATATTGGTGTTTGTGTGTCTAGCTTATGTTATGTCTCTGGGTGTTATATTGGTGAAATTTATATTCCTTTTACAAATATGATCATGATAATTTCTTGATTATCTGAAGTGATTAAAAAGCATCCGATATGTTCTTGTTGAGGTCGACTGAAGGACAACCTAGTTTTCCTTACAGCTCATTCTTTCTTGATCTACTGAACATATATAGTTAATGTCTTTTACAGACATTTTTTTCTGCTGAATGTCTTGGTGAAGTCAGTCTTGTGTGTTTGTTGTGTGTGGGGTTGAGGTGATCTTCCCCTGTGTATCGTCTACTATACTGGCATGTACCCATTGTTTTTAATGTAAAAGTGCCAATGTGTGAAAATGGTCATTATTATGAAAGATTTTCTTGAAATTTAGATATTCACTGGCATGAAATTGGACTTTTTATAGGACCTAGTCTATTTTTCTGAAATCTGTTTATAAAATTGTCAGTTCTGGTATGAATGTTGTGAGAATGATGAATCTGTCAAGTTGCAGATCAGTCGGTGAATGTATAAATGTTTGAAATGGGTACATGCCTGAACCCTTTAGTAATGCAAGTCAAGAAACCATCAGCACAAACAGTACCCACCGTTAATAGTCTTTCCCATAGTATTGCTTTCCATTTTGGTGCTTCAATTATGTTACAGGAATCCAATAGACTTGCCTTCCTAAAGGGTTCATTCTGGGGAATTCATCCCATTAACTTTTCAATTCAGTCAAAACAGTTTGCCCCAGAGGTTGAGTTCTGGATTTCATCTGTGTGTAAAAACATTGGGGCACATTTGACAGTTTGTGAACTTCATTAGATTAAAAAATCTACCTTATAAGTTGTATATCTGAATATTAGGGACATGGCAAAAGTAGGAAGGAAGATTGTCAGTAGAGCATGAGTGTTCTAAAGTAGCAAAAATGATAGGATGTTAGCAAAAGCTAGTAATAATTGTGTGCACGCATCATTAGAGGGATACATCTGGTAAATATTAGTAAAATATCTGGAACACCTGAGCTGCATTTGTAAAACAAAAACAAAACTATTTCACAACATTCCTAAAAGAAGCATAATAACAAATTATAAGTAATTTATTTTCTTTGGTATATTTTTGATGTTTTTGATATAATAGAAATGCCATATGACACAAGTATCTCTTCATACTGTATGAAAGTGAGAAATGAAATAAAATAAATACAAAAAAGAAAAGAGGTTTGTTTTTTTACAATAATTAAAGGTCAATAAATTCACATGACAGTATTACATAGAGTAAACCCCTTTCTTACTCAACTTCAGAGAGAACATCTAATTATTTACATTAAGAATAAAGTTTGATTTCTTGCATTGTAGTTCATTGTGGAAATTAAAAGTCCTGCTGAAAATAAATTGTCCACTGATAGGTTAATGTGTTAAGACCTTGTCATTCCCCCTAAAAAGTTTTCTCAGGTAAATCACCATTAGTTTAAATCAATTTGATAAAAGATTCTTTCAGAAAAATATGTGGAAAGGAGATGATATTGAGAGGGAGTACATATGACGTGTACTCATTGTATATGATGTCACAAATGTGGTAATTACTTTGATAAGTGATACTTATCTTGTCAGTTGTTTTTTGTTTTTTTTTGTTTTTGTTGAATTACAACATCAGTGCATAAATTGCTCTTAAAAGTTTCATTTCATTTTAGCAAATGTTTTTCATATTTCTATCAGTTATCTCTTGATTTGATTTTTCAATTTGTTGCTCGTTGATAACATCAGCTTGTCCTAGTATTAAAAGGTCAAAACACTATGAAGCCAGATAAAACTGTGATTAATTGACTAGTGCACAATAATGATGATTGATGATGATCAAAAATGAAATTTTTGAAGACAAAGCGTAGTTTTTATTCATATCCAGTAGCAAGATAAAATCTTCGTTTCGTTTTTATGTACCTTCTTTCTATTTTCACAAATTTAAAGTTCTGCTTGTAAACAGCGCCATCTGTGGTGGCGGGAAATCTTGGTTCACAACACGTTTGATGGTCAGACTCTGGATGCTCATCTCGTCTGCGAAAAATGGATGTTGAGTAAGTAATACATTGTATGAAATTACTGTATTTGTATTGTGGGAATCAGTATAGAGACATTGCTTCAAAGATCGGAAATTGAATTTCCATTGAAAGTAAGCAAGAAAGTGACAAATTCATTTCAAAACAATCGGAGCTCCAGACGTAGACCAGACTGCTCGAGACTTGGGTGAACTCGGCCCCAAGAGAAGCCGGCCCCAATCAACTTGTACCGGTTCAAAACTCATGAAATCTCCTTCGAGAAGGCTATTTGACCCTAAGGGCATGAAATAACCCTATGGACCCTCGATAGCCGTTAATTTTCTTCCGGTAATTTGATAATCTGGTCACCTAAATGTGGGGGCCGACTTCTCCTTGGGGCCGACTTCTCTCGGGGGCCGACTTCACTCAGGGGCCGACTTCACTCAGGGGCCGACATCACTTGTTACCATCAGGCAGACCTTGAGGCAGAGACAGACCTTATGTAAGCATTCAAATGATCTACTTGTCAACTGGACAGTTTCATTTAGTCGCCTTAATTTCTCTGGTGGCGATTATTACTGACCACCTCAGTGACAAGTGAGGTCGGCCCCCAACTTTAACCTACGGGTTGCCGAGTACTTTGCGCTCGCTAGTACTTTGCGCTCAGGGCCTTGCACATCCTGTCGGTGAAGTTTTGTATCCAAGATTAAAAGTCTTTGATTTGTTTACAAATCCGGGCATCCATTGTTGCAAAACAATCCCAAGATCCATAGCGCATCCAAGAACAAGGGATCATTATTTTTGTTCTCCAAAAGTTATTGACTCTTTCATTGATTGAATCTGTGCAAATAATACGAAGAATGTACGTATATTTCAAGTATTACAGGCAGATTTTTTTCTTCTGAAACTTACCATGTAACTTCCCAAATATATCATTGTAATTTGATAACAATTTTAAATTGTCTACATACTTTTAATTCGGCAGGATTCAGACGCAAAAAGACGAGCGCAAAGTGCTCCACCTGCTTAAGTTTGTGACCTCAAAAAGGCCTAACAAATGAGCGATGCTCCCTCTTCATCAGCGGGGCATGGCAAACACTCGATATGGCCAACTTCTGCAGCTCGAACCCAAGATGAAATGGTTAAAAATTTGAATGTTTATTTAGCGTTGTTGTTGATATATTGTCCATTAGGTTATTATTTTGAGCGCAAAGTGCTCGGCAGCCCGTACAGTGACCGGCAACTGTCCGAAACCGGCAGATTAAACTCGGACATTTTTAACTCGGTCAAACATGTAGCATACCTTAATAATTGCTGTACTAATTGCAATTGAGCTGAATGTTGTCTCTTACATGTTGTCTTGTATTCCCACTGACTTTCAAAATGTTAAAAGTGTTTATTTGTTTTCACGGCACGAATGATTGAGTCACTGTCAAATGACGTCAGAAGTGGTGACGTAGCCAACTTCTCCGTATAAGTCAATGGAAACTCGGACAATCTGCAGGTTTTCTGAATGCGTGAAAATCACGCTATTTCTGTTAATATTGAACGGGTATCATTCAAACTCCGTAGACCATTAAAGTCGAAGATCTTCTTTCGATGTGAGCAGTTTTTACACAGTTTTTAAAGTTTTTGTGAAAATCAGGAGTGAAAAACATGAAAGTGTCCGGATTTGGCTGCCGGTCACTGTAGTTGTGGAACCCCGACTTGCGCGAGCAGAGCTCTGGAGGCTACGTCGGGTTGTGCGGTGTCCCCTATCTCTCGTGAAGAGACAGGTCGCGACACAGTGTCGCGACCTCAGTGTGAACACCACACACACTGTACACTTATTATTAAGATATCTCAAATGTCTTACACATCTAATCTTGCTTTCTGGCGAGTTTCATGTCTGAATAAAATCATTTGAAGAAGTTATGAGGGATTACACTTCAGAGGCAGTGAATACCTCCCACTGATGAGCCATCGTAGGTGTTTGGAGTGTGCGTCCTAACACCTACCGATTGGCTGTATCGTATGTAGGTCAAGGAAAGGCCCCAAGTTGGTTGCACACATGAAACAGAATTCTGTAAGAAGTTTAGTTGTATCGAGCTCCCATAATCTTAAACAAAGATACAAATACACCAGGTGATTAGTTTTAAGTAGCAGAAAATCAACTTTTTTATTTGTGAGGTCATATTTATCCGGAGAAAACCACACCAGATGGGTGGTTTAGAATCTCTTCATGCGTGAATGGGATGACACTGAAACGGTCATATTGCTCCGACCAGCCCAGCCAAAAAGAATCAAGGAGGACCAAATGCCGTTTCTCTTAAACTAACTTTAACCCCAGTCACATTTGTTCCAGTTTCACTTTTCACTTCACTGTCTTTGAACAGTAATTGTTACAGTTAAAGGAAAGTCAAGATGCCTGGCCGATGGTACTCTCCTTTGCATCAGGCTCAGTGTATAACACCCTCTCCGATTATGCAATCAGATATGATAAAACAGGCCCATTCCATAAGCCCCGCCCCCAGAATGTTTCCAACCGCACGTGCACGACGGGATGACGTAGTTACAGCCTAGTAAATCTGGGTAGGCCGATGGTTTTTTTAAATACAAAATCAGCCAGCAAGCCAGTGTACCGTGAAGGCACTGGGAGATCATCAGCCACATTTGGGCAATTGGTCATCGACCACAGGTCATCAGAAGCTGCAACATTAAAATTGCCAGTTTTTCCACATTGTCCTATCTTAAGATCATCTTAGGAATGCCTGTGGCATTGTACAGTGAAACTAGGATTTTTTTAATTTCACGTATTCAAACATAAACATATTAAATGATATAGATGTCTTAAGGATATCCTTAAGATGTCTGTTATATGGTGCAGATGTCTGTAGGAAATCCTTAAGATGTCTGTGTCATTTAAACAGCATATCTGGGATTGTCCCCGGCACCCAGGACCCTGTGAGGCTGGCGGATTCTTACTCCCCGGCTGGGGCCTGGCATAAATGTGACGGAGGCATTAACTCAAGTGAACCCAATCTCCACTCCAGACTCTAAGGGTATGTCTTGTTGTGCTGAAATCCTGGGATCTGGTGATAGCTGGAATTCAGGATGCATGAACAGTGTGAAGAACAAGGAAGTGAGGTGGAGTGGCCATCTTCCATTCGTGGTAATTGGTAGGAACAGAAAACTTACCAGACCAAGTATAAATCCATGTATCAAATCTGATGGTTTAAGTACCAATTAACTCCGCCCTGCAGTCGCTAGGCTGTGGATGAAGTTGGCCCCAAGTCTTTGTCACTCTGTAACCACTAAAACTCAGAAAATCTCTTTCAAGAAAGCTATTTGACCTTTAATGCATCAAGTAACCCATCAGACTTTTGGTAGCCACTCCTAACTTCCCAGCACCTTGAATATGACTTCCCCAAAGGCTACTTCTCTCAGGAACAAGTTCACTGACAGGGTGACTTCACTATTTACCAATGCTACAGCCGCAGATGCTAAGTATACTGTCAACTCGTAAATTTAATCAACAGTGGACTCCATGTAGAATTCCAATTGGTAAACGCACATCTTCCACATGAGATGAAGATGAAGCTACCATAAAGAAGAAAATCAGCTAATGAAGACGGGAAAATTGCCATATATGAATCCTGCTTCAGTCATAGTAACCATTTCGTAGATATCCTTTGGTTTATGATGGTAAATATGAAGTATTCAAAAAGATTACAGTCATTCAGAGCTCATCAAATTAATCTGAAAGAAATGTCCAAAAAAAGAGAAATTAGATATGAATTTTTTTATTGATATTTTCAGATGTGCTGCTGATCAAACAGTGTCTTCCGTGGTTCAACATGATGATGCTTCTCAGGAAACAGCAGCAGAAACTGGTAAATCAATCAAATAATATTTCTACTTTGGGGACAGTCATTTAATTGTTTACAAAATGAGACTCTTAACATGAGCATAAATCCTCTTCGGAGCAAACAGATTTATTATTTCCATGTGTGTCAGATCAGATTTGTTATTATTTCCATGTGTGTCAGATCAGATTTGTTATTATTTCCATGTGTGTCAGACCAGCTGTACAATGGTGTAGCATGCAGCCATGCACTATTTTGCCTAATTGGCTGCCTCCCATTTAGTGCAATGCCAGACATACTGGCATTGCACTATTACAGTGCAGACATACTGGCATTGCACTATGACAGTGCAGACATACTGGCATTGCTTGTGGTTCAGGCATGAAGAAGTAACATTTTTTGTATCCTCCAGGAAAATGTCATAATTTTTTTAATATTAGAAATAAAATCAATCCTATTTTTGCATTTAAATCTTCTAAAAGAGACCAAAGTCTGATCTGAGGGGTATGTAATCAAGCTACACACTTCAAATTGGTGTTAAATAAAAGCTCTTAATGAGTACAAATAGTTGCAAAAACAATAGTTAGTATATCTGTTACCATGTTACCTTAGTAGCAGACAATAGGATGGGAACCTAAAGTATTGTGTCAACGTGACATCAGACATGAAAATAATCAAACAAACATCCTCAATCCAAATGATTTTGGGGGCAATTGTTTGCTTTACTTTCAAGCTTTCCAAAAACATCAAATTTACATCAAAGGACCTCATAGTTGCAGTAGCAGCGAGTTCCAAAGATGATAAAATTTGCTTTCCCGTAATGCATGACAATGCTCAAAACACTGTTTTTCTATAATAAACCCATTATCATTAAAAATTCTTTCAAATTAATATAAAAACATTTAAACCAGTGATATGGGGTATTTTCTTCAGATTAATGTGGTATATTTGTCATGTTTGTGTCAGTAATTGTGGTAAAATGAGACATCTTTGAGCATAGCAGGATTTGTAAATTCTTAATTGTGTAGCTGATCTGACGCATGCAGATTTGAGATTGTTTTCAAAGATATTACATCTAAGAACTGCTGGTTCTGTGCCCAGCCCCTAGTTCCTGAGATGATCATCAGAGGATTTTTGCACCAATCAATTCCAATATAATCAGTGATAACTGATTACCTCTACCTTTTTAAAAATATTATCAAAATCAAATAATTCTGGAAAAAAAAAATCTGAATAAAGTTAAGAAAAACTTTTTTTTATGTCAGAATGATATCTGACTTGACTGAAAAAGGAGGTAATATTTAATTACAGATGATAATGTGGCAGTTGGAAAACAAACTTCAGGCGATGATGCAGAAACAGGGTCCGTGATGAGTAGCAATGCCGAGTCTGAGGCTGTGGAGACCAGGCCTCTCATCATCACAGATGCCATGATGGAAGAGGAGAAGAGGCTGCAAGAGCTCACAATAGAAGAGGAAACATCATTAAGAAAAAAGCAGCAAGATGTAAGCAAAGAAAAGCATGATATTTTTTTTTGAACATGGGTTTTGAACACAAACTGGGCAACTTAAATTTCAATTTCATACAGCTCCAGTTAGCTTGTATATGAGATATACCAAATATTTGTTTAGTTAACAATAAAATGCATTTTCATTATTGCATCTGCCAATTGTTTTATCAATTTGGACAAACTATCACTCAGTTTAACCTTATCAAATTAATACTGAAATTTGAAAAACAATTGTCGGATTTGTCCTATTTTGTTTTAAATATATTGACAAATTCAACAAAGTACAATTCAATTAATGCCAAGTACAGGGTCAAATTGACATTATCTGGTGTGTAGGGATTTGAAACCAAACATTTTTGAAATGCGAATATCAAATTTGATCTATTTCAGGAAATCAGACGCATGAATGAAAACTTGAAGGAACAAAGATTCAAGAGATTACAATTCTTGTTGAGCAAAAGTAATATGTACACTACCTATCTAGTGGAGCGCATGAACAAACAAAGGGAGGAAGACCAGTTAAAACAAGAAAGAAGTATCAAGAGAAGAGAAAATGCAGCTCTGAAGAAACAGATCAAAAAGGAAGACGACAAAACAGAAAAGACTGACAAAGATGAGGAAAAAGAAAAAAAGAAATTGGAACTGTCAAGAAGAGAACCAACTAAGGGAAATGGGGCAAGTGTGAAAACAGAACCTGGGATTGTAGACAAAGTAAATGACAAGGCAAGTTCACATAAGTACATACAAATATAACATGGTGCTTTTTGCATTTATATATATATATATATGGATGCAGTAATGAACATTGCATGTGATTAAAGCTGTAATTGCAACTGCATGACCACTTTACATTTTCTGTCAGATATATCCCCCTTACCGAAACAAGGTTTTTTAGGGGTTATTAAAACAGGTTGCTTCTGTGTGTCTGTCCATCTTTTCTAACTCCTTGCAGACTCACAAACTTGCCACAAGCTTCACGCATGTATGCTTAAGGACAAAATCTCTGAGGAGTTGGATGTTGACCTTTCCATGACCATTTTGACTTTTGCAATAAGATCGGGGTTAGAACTTGCCATGAAATGCCCAGATTTGCACCAAACCTTAAATATACATGCTTCAAAATTACATCCAGAAGAGTCAAATATTTATTTATAATCCTGAGACCTTAATGACCTAATGACCATTTCTAAAGGTCTTTATAGACACCAAACTTTGCAGGTGCATATAACAATAGGTCGCTATAATATACTTTCCACTGAGTTTCCAGTATACCCTTGTTTGCTCATACTGTATACCTCACACCGTGTGGGATACACATGAATGTTAACTTGTAGGCAGCAGTATTCTCTTCCAAGTTCTTATTTAATGGATTTAGCTTAAAACACTCTGGAATATATATTTTAATTAATATAATACAAATTAATATAATACAAAATTTTAAATACAAGGCTTTTTATTTTTTATCTTGTAAAATTTGCTAATTTCTAATTTTTAATGTTCTGATATTGTGTTCTAATAATCTGTTGTATATAATAATGAAATGACAGTGACATAAGGTGACTTACAACTCATTTAAAAGTGTATTTGTAATTTACAGGAAAATTCTGAGTCATCAGAGACGAGCAATAGTCAGAAGTCAGAAGCTGAATCCTCTTTAATTTCTCCAAGACGAACCTCAAAGCGGATTTCAACTTTAACCCCTTTGTCTAGTCCTCAGAATATCAACAGTCCAAGAACACGGTCCAAAGGCAACACCAAATCACCTGGTAGTTATCCTTGTTGCCTAAATATAGATGTTGATGAATAATGACTTTCACTTTGCAACCATAAGTCACTTTTTTCATACTAATTGCAGAATGGTAACAAAATAATGAATCATTCAAAACATTTTTTTATTTAATATGGAAACCCAGGCAATGACTAAACCTTTATAGTTCACATACAAGTTTTGTATATATATATATGTTATTTTCTCTTGATATATCCATGTAGCATTTGTCATGAGAGTTAATGAATATGTACTTAAGAAATTTCATTTACTATCAGTTTTGCAAAGTTTCAAAAGAAATTCAAAACTGTGTGATAAAAACGCACAGCAAGGGACAATTTTGACATGAGAATGTGAATGTCTGCTTTGGAAGTCATTTTTTTATATGATTTAATGAAACACCAGTCATTTGACTTGTGTCACATTTACTCTTGGTGAAGAACTGTATAATATTTCTGTGTTGACCATTTGTTTTGGTTTTGTCAGGGTCGGTGTCCAGCTCACAGGGTTCACAGAAGAAAGGTCAGAAGAGAAAAGCTGAGAATATGGAAAATTACAAAATATCAGATTACTTTGATGAAGCAGTAAGTTTATCAATCCAAAAATATAATGTCTATTTTCGATGTAATTCCTTATTGATTATTATATAATAGACTGACAAATAGGTTTTGATGATTTTGTTTTAAATGGATTTGCATTGATCTCCAAAAATATGATTTTAGAATAAACTACCAGATTTACTTGTGTATAAGACGACTCGTATATAAGACGACTCGTGTATAAGACGACCCCCAAAATTGAGGTCATTTTGTTTGAAAAGTCCAATTTCCGTATATAAGACGAGTTGGTTTTTCTCGGGATATTGGCTCTGCTGCAGTTCGAGCTTGGTGGCCATTTTAAAACTGAAATGTAAATATGCTTACCATACAAGATCTTAACGGTCTTATACACGAGTATTTACGGTAAAACGTAAATACGATGTTCATATTTTCGAGATAACAGATATTGGACGTAGCTTTTAATTATTATCGTTTATAGCACTCGATCGGCTGTAAATCATTGTGATAATATTGGATAAATACCTTTATTTATCATTTAAAATGCAATTAAAATCGATCCACGTGTGAAAGCATTTCTGTCAAAAAGGGAGGACACAATTCAAAGCAGTGGAAACAACAATGATTTGATATGTTGGCCGCTCCACTTTTGTCTCAGTGGAAACAATGACGAAATGCAAAACTGTGAACGCTCATAATTGGAATCGGTGAAAACAAAGTCAAAACAAAGCGTTTCGAAATAATAGACATCGGATGTAGCGGATCGATTTAATTGCGTTTTAAAAGATAAATAAAGGTATTTACCCAACATTATCGCAAATTATGCTTCGCAGGTCGAGAATTTCTCCACAAGGTAAAACGTAATACGATGTACGTGACGTCCTCGAAATAACAGACATCGGATGTAGCGGATCGATTTTAATTGTGTTTTAAATGATAGATAAAGGTATATACTTAATATTATCACAATTACGCTTCTCAGGTTGAGAATTTCTCCACGTCCTTGATCTTAGTGTCAAAACAAAGCGTTTTCATTATTTATCATTTAAAATGCAATTAAAATCGATCCACATGTGAAAGCATTTCTGTCAAAAAGGGAAGACAAGACTCAAAGCAGTGGAAACAACAATGATGAAATGCAGAAATGTGAATGCAATAATTGGTATCAGTGAAATTTTGCTAATTTTCACACCACTGAAAGGGAAGACGTCAAAGGCAGAATTGAATTGTGCGATATAATTAAATAATAAATTTGATTTTAATAGACATAGAATTTCGACATGCATATGTGATTTACGCAACACAAGATCGCCATTTTGAAAGGCGGGAGAGGCTTGACCTGCGAAGCGTAAGTTGTGATGATATATAAAGGTATGTAAATACCTTTATATATCATTTAAAACGCAATTAAAATCGATCCACTATGTCCGATATTCGTTATTTCGAAAATATGAATGTTCGTAATGAAAACTCTTTGTTTTGTGGAGAAATTTGTAGTGCCATAATTATTTGGCGTAAATCCTAGTCCACAGGTTGCTCTCGTGTATAAGACGACCCCCCCAAACATTAACTAAGGGTTCGTGTACGAAAACCTCGTCTTATACACAAGTAAATACGGTAACCACAGCCAGACTCTTTCCACAAGTAAAATGAAATGTATGTTGTCAATAATTTAATGTTTAATGAGAAAAACTAATTTTCAGACCAGATATCTTCATTTACATCAACTCAGAACACTGTGCATGTAATATGTATTTCAAAGAATTTGAAGGCAGTATAGAAATGCATGCCCCTCCCTGATAATGACAACAAAAAGGCATTTTTTATATATTTGTTTTGTAATTCTACAGCTTGCCAGAAGTAAGAAGGCAAAGACTGATACTGCAGAAGAAGGTCAAACTCAGGCAAAAGAAGTGAAAACTGAAAAGGAAGAAGTGAAATCTGAAAAGGAAGAAGTGAAAACTGAAGAGGAAAAATCAGGGAATAAAAGTGGTGATTCTAAGGAACAGGAAGTATGTGTAGATTACTTTGTTAGAAAAATTAGATGCTTTTTTCTCAATAATTTGGTTCTGTGTGAAGAAAACGAAATGTTTACTGTTGATTAAGATTCAAGTTGACTGGTTAAAACTCTTCCAACTGATCTTTTTATATGGTTGCTTCATCCTTTAAATAATTTAAGTCTAAGATCTCAAACAATTTAGTCTTATTCATCAAATTGATTTGCTGTCAATGGCCTCGAAATTTACATGGTTAGCTTGCAAAATGTTTGACAGGCTTTGTTGAATACCAGACATATATTGAGGGTCATTTTACTTTGTAGGAAGATTCTTCTGAAGTAAAAATGCCTGCAGAAATTGGAGGTGAGCCTGTGCCATTTGGTCAACCCATGTTCTTAACCGGTGGTGTACTCAGATCCTATCAGATGGAAGGATTCAACTGGCTTAGGGTAGGTACCCAATTTTAACATATAATAATTGATTTTATCTAAAGAAATAGAAAATATATCTATGCTTCATTTGATCCTTATGCTTATGAGTCTTCAAAAGAGATTTTCTATTGGAACGAACTGTTGTATTGATGTTTCGAGAAAAGAAAACTTGGCTCCATCATCTGGTTTTAGACCATGGAAATGAAACATAACTCCACAAGATTATGATTATTCAACTTTAAGCACAAGAAAATTCACTGATTTGTGATGGGTTATTTTACAAAATTATATCTGATTACTACTGTAGTTTAAATATTGTTATATCTATATTTGAGGATTTTGCTTTGTTTTGGCAGACTCTGTATGAGAATGGTATTAATGGTATCCTGGCAGATGAGATGGGCTTGGGTAAAACCATCCAGTGCATTGCTTCCATCGCCTACTTGGTGCAGCAGGGGGTGCCTGGTCCTTTCCTTGTCTGTGCTCCACTTTCAACAGTGCCAAACTGGGTGTCAGAGTTTGAAAGATTTACACCAAGAGTAAGCTTTACCAACACATTTATCTTTATATAAAAAAAAACACCAGTAAGGACAAGTTTGTAAATGTGAAGTAAATTTTCAAATGTGATGTAAATTAGTAGATGTGATGTGAGGTTTCAACAAGAATCTTTGAGGCAGGCAAACATGTGAAAAGAATGATAACTTTTTAATGAAGAAAGGTGGATAAAGTTAAATGTTCATAAAACGTAGGTCTCTTTACCAGATATCGTTACAGATTTTCAAGAATAAGAATAATGGAAATGTTAATGTATGTTGCAGATACCAGTCCTTCTATATCATGGCAACAAGGATCAGAGGCAGGAAATAAGGAGGAAGATGAGGAAGGCTGTGCAGATCACTAAGACAATCCAGACATATCCAGTAGTAATCACATCCTACGAGATCACCATGAATGACAGGAAACACATACATAACATGGAGTGGAGATACATCATAGTGGATGAAGGTCACAGGATCAAAAACTTCCAATGCAAACTTATCAAGTAGGTCACAATATCTTACTAAATTATACAAGTTATTTCTTCTTAATAGAGATAATGCTAATTGCATTGGGCATCAGAGAATGAGGGTTATAAGTGAAGGATAAGACCAGGGCTGAGAGCTCAAACTACTAACCTTCAAGTTGTGGCTACATTTAGATCTGAATATGTGTGCAAAAGACTGCATAACCCCAATTAATCTAGTTAACATACAAGAGGTTTTTAAATACACATCCATACTAAAATATGGTATCAGAGTTCTTTGAAGTGATAATATTCATTAAAAAGGAATATCACCAAAGAAGGAAATTTTCAATAAGTATAGTAATATGGAAATGAGGTTACTTGACATCTCTCCATGTATATTTCAGAGAGTTAAAGCTGTATCAATCAACCCATCGTTTGTTGTTGACTGGCACACCTCTTCAGAACAACTTATCAGAACTCTGGTCATTATTAAATTTCCTTCTACCAGAAATATTTGATGATCTAAACAGGTGAGTGAAAATCCTATTTTTTTAAAAATTTTAAAGGATATGAAGCTTCTATTCTTTTAGTACTATGTTGTACTTTTCAACATGCACATGGTGAATGATTTATGTTTTCAGTTTTGAGTCTTGGTTTGACCTAGAAGCTTTGCAAAGTGACATGGGGCAAAGTCAGATTATTGCTGAAGAAGAAAAAAAAGGCATTCTAGGCATGTTACATCAGGTAATTTGGTATTCTTAAAAATTCTATAACTCCTAATTAGTTGGAGGACCAATTAAAAAAAACATCTGCTTCATCTGCAGAAAAAATGAGTTACTGACTCAATTTTAATGTTTTTTTGTTTTTTTGTTTTGGATTAGATATTGACACCATTTATGCTGCGTCGACTAAAGACAGATGTAGCCCTCAACATCCCACCCAAGAGAGAAACTCTAGTGTTTGCTCCCCTAATGCAGAAGCAGGAAAACTTCTACAGAGCAGCTGTTGAGAAAACTATATCCAGCCTTGTAGAATGTAAAGCAGTATGTAGAATGGAATATTCCTGCTTTAAAAGAACACATTAATGGTGTAACCTTTTCCCTGTAGTAATCTGCATGGTTTTCAAATTCAGATGGCTTTAGAATTGATGAATTGAAAAAAAAACTACTATTGTTAAAGGGAAATAAATTTATTGTTACATTTAAAAGAGTTTGTTATAAAAAAAAACATTTACCTTTCAACCATTGGTGTCTTTTAGGAAAAGGAGATGAAGGTTAAGATTGACTATGATGAGAAAGGCAGACCTAAGAGAAGAGCAGGTTCCAAGAAGGTAGACTACAGTTTAATGATGTTCTCTGAGAAGGATGAGATTACAGGGAAGATGAGCAAGAAGGAAGACGAGGAGTTAGAAGCATGGGTAGAAACCATGACAGTCAAGGAAACGGAACCAAACAATAAGTAAGAATCAGTTCATAATCTTTTCAACTGAACAAGGTTATAAATGCAGTTCCACACAAATTTTATTAGAATAAAAACATGTTTTCCTTAACATCGTGATATGGTAAATGTATGATTTAGAGCTTTCTCCAAATTAAATGGCAGATAGTCCAAGAAGCAAAAATATGTGTGGTTTTATGGTAAAAGTTCCATTATTTTAATTACTTAATACTTTTCTCATGACATTAAATTAACACTTTTTAATTGTAAGAAGATTGTGAAAGATTTTTATGGTCATTACAGCAAAACGGAAGAAGAAGTTCCAACTGCAATTATAAACATTAAGTTGCGGAACACGTTGATGCTTCTGAGGAAGGTGTGCAACCACCCCTACCTGCTGGAGTATCCCCTGGATCCCAAGACAGGAGACTTCAAGATTGATGAACAGTTAGTCAAGTCTTGTGGGAAGTTCTTACTGCTGGACAGAATGCTTCCTGCTCTCAAAAAAGACAATCACAAGGTAAGACCAGGAAAATATAGGTCTTGTCTCTTCTCACCCAAACATATCTTTAAAATAAATCTTTTCTATGCAAGTGCATGTACCATATAGGGATAACTTCTACAACAAAAAATATTTTCCAATTATTCCAGCTTGCATCAAAGTGTCATAAAAATGTTTTATGTATAGTTTATCATATTTTGGATCTAATTTCTCATTATGTTCTTTAAAATAGGATCTGAAAGTCAAGGTCATGTCACTGGGTCATCTATGTTTTCTCAGCTCACGGACTTCTCTGTAAAATAACCTCTTAAATACTTTTTACTATTGCAGGTGCTCATATTCTCTCAGATGACAGGTCTGCTGGACATCCTTGAAGACTATTGCTATCTACGCAAGTACATGTATTGTAGGTTGGATGGAAGTATGAAACTTGAGGAGAGAAAGGAACAGGTAAGTACTCTTGTCTATGAATTCAGCACACCAATTGCTCCAGCTTTTCCCCTCAACAAAGGGGTGTAACAGGTATGATTATTCAGCACAATTTCACAGACTTTTTGTCTTTTTTGCAGATTGACTCTTTCAACAAGGATAAGGAATTGTTTATATTCTTAGTGAGTACAAGAGCAGGAGGTTTGGGCATTAATCTTACAGCAGCTGATACAGTGATCATCTATGATTCTGACTGGGTAAGCAAACCACTTGGTCAACTTTCTACATAGCCACTTATGTATGAACTGAATGTAGATTTATTATGTTAAGCAGGTTCTTGTTAAATGTAAGGTGCATCTCAAATAAAATTGTTGAATAACATTTATTGAGTAATATTTATATCAGTGTGTATAGGTAATGTAATGATATACTTTCAGTAAAGTGTGAATTTTTACTAAGTTACTACTAAGTTTTTCAAGTTCTTCACTCTGATAATGTTAAAATAAATTGATTTTGTCTCCAGAATCCTCAAGCAGATTTACAAGCACAGGATCGATGCCATCGTATCGGGCAAACCCGGCCAGTGATGGTGTATCGTTTGGTAACAGCTAACACCATAGACCACAAGATTGTTGAAAGAGCATCCTGCAAGAGGAAACTTGAGAAAATTGTCATCCACAAAGGTAGCATTTTATGGGAAGTCTTGCACATGAATTTTAAATGTGTGATAATAATGATTTTGCAAAAGATATGGCACAGAGTCTGATTTAACTTCTCAGACATTTCCATCTTCCCATTTGTATTGTGACTAAAATTATGGACAATCCTTTTAGATATGACAGCAAACTGCATATATCCATATTATCATTTTAGGCAAGTTTAAGAAAGGTCTTAAGAATTTCAAGGCTCTGGACAAGCAAGAGATGCAGCCACTGAACTCTGAGGAGCTGCTGAAGCTGCTGCAGTCTACTGACTATGATGAGGTGGTCAGGGCCAGGGAGGGCCAGGTCATCAGCAACAAAGACCTGCAGAAACTACTCGACAGGTCAGGTCTCTATAAGAAGTGGAATGAGCTCAAGGAACGCAAACGACAGAAACGTAAGCAAACCTTATTAAAGATTAAAGAAATATAAGCAAACCATATCAAAGATTAAAGAAAATGTTTGCTTTGCTTTTAAGGTTAAATTCTAAAGAAAATTGACATATTCTTAAGCAATTTTAGAGGTTTAAGGGTTGTTCTGGACGTCCCTTTAGTCCTTTAAGAATTTTCCTTTAAATGTTTGTTACGTCCAGAAATTTTAAGGTTTACAACTTATCAAATGAAATATTTCCATTTCAGAGGAAGAAGGAAAGGAATGTGAGGAAGAGGAGGAGCAGATTGATGAAGGGAAACTGGAGGGCGTGGAAGGCGTTTTCAAGGTGATCAGTGAGGATTCAGGGGACTATGGATCAGCCTCAAAGGAAATCAAAAATGATGATTAATGTTCAGGGATATCTAAAAAATATAATAGCATTTTGTTGCACCAAATTATTGCACCAAAAACATTTCTCAGATGAAGTATATTTAATATACCACAAGAGAAAAAAATCATCCAGCTTCTGGGCTTAAAGAAACCAAATTTTTTATCCACATGTGCATGAAAAATATTTTAATGTAATGGTTCACCTGTGCAAAGTTAAAACATCTGCCAAATATATTAGTCCATAAACAAATCAGATTGAAGCATGGGTTAATGCATAGATGCATGAATTGCTGTATAGTTAATTCTCTCTGGATGTATATCAAAATACATGGAGTGTTTGGTTATAAACAGTATTTTATGTTTGTGTTAGTTTTAGTTATACACGAGAAGAATGACAGGAGCATTTGTTTGATCTGGAGGAACTTCCTCCAAACAAAGAAGTACACATTTTTTGTAGAAAATTAGAATATCAGATACAGTTTATATCCACATATATTGTTAAAGACCTTTAGTTACTTTTTAGGAATGTTGCATATATATTAGGCGTAATGCTAAACTAAAATCATTCTGCAGGGCAGAACTAGCCATTACAATCTGTGACACTGCAGAATAACTAACTTACAAATGCAATTACAAATAACAATGCTAAATGCCAATGTGGTAAAGCAGGCAAATTTGGTATTGTTTCTAGATAATTAAATGTAAATGTAATTTTGTAATTATTAGGTATATTAACTAGGATTTATATTGTTGTGTATGTGCTGGTGGTTGTGTACCTGCGAGGTTTATGGTTGACTTCTATGTTAATTCTTCCTATCAGTAATTAAACAAAATCAGAAGACAAGGCGAAATATATTGCAGTATTGCCTTAACCAGATTCACATAAAGACATTACCTGCTCTTTTCAAAACATCTTGAAATGTATTTTCCACACAGTATTAAGCATAATAATTTTTCACTGTTTGTCCACCTCCACTGCATTCGTGCGAAAGTTATCAGAAAGTAAGGACTTGAATCAAACCCTTTTTTCTTTCATCATTTGCTGTCAAGGGAATGTGCGGTGAAAATGTTTTGACAATTTTACGACACTAAATTATTGACAAGAAATATTGTATTTGTTCATATAAATAAAAGCTATTTTGTAGGAAAAATGAGTTTTTTATCTGTTTTAGCTGTGCTGAATATCAGCATAGCTTATGTAGTGAGGGGAGAATTTTCCATCATTTTGTCTGTCTGTCTGTCTGTCAAACTATTTTCACCTTTGAATCTAATGGGTGGATGTAGTATTTTCAGATCTATTTTCATTGGAGGTCAGTTTTCTTTCAAATATTTAAATAATTTTGGACAAATACAATAGCGAACTGGATTGTCTCTCATGGATATATGCCTGAAGTATTCAGTGCCTCGCCCTTCTCTGTTTGAGAAGTCTGGAATAAAGCAATGTGGAGTTGATTTGTCAGACATCATTTTGGGTATATTAATTTTGCCACACAGACAATTTTTTACATGAAAAGTTATTTGAAATGATAAATTAAAGGAAATGTACACAAAAAGAGCATTTGGCCTATGGTTAAGTGAAGTATTTTCCATATGGATGCAATGCATAGTCCCATTTCATGGCTGAAAAAGTAGAGCAACATAATAACTTAAGACCAATATTTCCATTCAAAACTTTTTTAAATCCTGTGCAAATGCTTTTATATTTTAAAGGCATGATATTCCTATTTTGCTGATATGGGCTTTTACCTGGGTCATTCTTCTGTGAAGGGGAAGGGCAGAGTGTATTGATCAGTAGAATAAATGAAAATATATAATAAAATAGATGGGAATAAATGTAGAATAGAATAAATTTACAGTAACTGAGCGAGCAAGATAAAGACCCCAAGAAACAATCAGAGAAAGGTGATGTACTTTATGAGTTTTCATTGATGGATTTTAAAATAAGTTTCTCACGAGTTAATTTTCATTATATTCCAAGATTATGCATAATTATAATTGTGCATTTCTATCGGGGACAAGAAGACATTCCCCTCATTCCAGATGTTATTCAGTATCAAGAAACCATTTATAACTGAATGCACATCTCAGGCAAAGAACCTGAATCAACTTGAGACTATACTATAGCGACATCTGTTGTTTTTGTGAAGACTGAAATTTCAAATGTGGAATAGACCGGGAATACCTTGTTTGGTCAATGTCTGAATCATCCACAGTCTCACTGTGTCATTTATACAATTTGACATGTGCAGCATGAAGCAGAGTCGTGTTGATCTGGTTTCCCTGCGACTGTCAACAACCTACACGATATTTCTGTTCTGAAGAAGAAAACTTACCAAAACTGATTGTAGACAATTATAGAAGCTTTATGTAAGAGGCCGGAGTAGAGGTAAGGGTTCAGAATATTTAAAGACGACTGTCATTCATTGTTGAAATGTTGTACTCACAGTTGTCCTTGTGCAAACGCTCGTCAATTTCGCCCAATTTAGACTGTCAATCATAACTTGAGACTCAAGTTTATCCAACAAAATATGGAGAGTTAATTATATGTGTGGTCTAGAGGGATATATCGATCAGTAACACTTTACATTACTAAAACCCGAAAGAACTACATGTAGTCTATTTTGATTTTGATTATTTACAAATTACAGGACTAACATTTTTGTTCTGGCAGGCGCATTTTGGTCTTTGGCAATAAATAAATAATCAATAAATAAATGAACAGTTATCTATATGTGTGCTATAGTGGGGTATATCCATTAGTAAAATTGTCATAACTTTATCTTATAAAACGATGTGCGTATATGATATTCTGACAAGATTGACAAGTCAGAGTCACGTCTTTGCGCAAACAACAAGAACAACCATAGCCTTCGCGCACTGATCTTTTTTCAATGCTGAAAGACGAAAATTAATATATTGTACACCAGACTTACATATTTGAAGAGAAGAGCTCAAAAGCTAAATTTTGAGTTGTCAATGAAGAATATCGGTCAAGAATTGACAGAGTAGTGCCTATGTTTATCTTTTTGTGAGAAGCTGGTCCTCATGCACGTGCACATTGTGACGCAATCGGGGTCAATGGGTGCAATTTTCATAACAATTTAGTTTTACCGTTCATATAAACTTTTCTATGTCAAAAAGTTCACTGTTCCATTTGTTTTATGAATACAATACAATTTCATAATTATCAGCCAATCCTATGGTTGCGCGAATCCTATGGTTGTTAGCCCTAATATTCTTGCCAGATTTACAAGTCAAAGTCACACCTTTGCACATACAATCTTAGCCTTCGCGCACTGAATTTTCTTCTGTGCCAATAGGTGAAAATTAATATATCGATAATCTGACTGACATAATTGAAGAGAGGAGCCCAATACCGTAATTTTGAGTCGTCAATGAAGAATATCGGCCAAGAACTGACTGAGCAGTGCCAAATTGTATATATTTGTAACAAGCTGGTACTCACGCATGTGCACATTGTGACAAAATCGGGGTCAATGGATGCAATTTTCATAACAATTTATTCAAACCATTCAAATAAACTTTTCTGTGCAAAAAAAATTCAATGTTCTATTAATTTTGCGTTCACAAGACATTTCCAAAATTATCAGCCAATCCTATGATTGCGCGAATCCTATGGTTGTTAGCTCTATAATTTTTAACCAAGGTTCTTCAATAGGTAGTGGGTTCAAAATTTTATGACCCAAGCAGCGCATGACAAGGTTACAGCCCACATCCATATCAAACATCAAAATAGACTCATTTCACAAATGTGTATAAACCTGCGCTGTGACATCAGAAGTTGGTCATCTTACTCAAAGGTGAAGGAACTCACCAAGACAATGCAGTGATTGCCCCATGATGTCACATGACATTCACCCCTTATTGTTGTCATGACATCATCACTCGCACTTTTCCAAATGCTATTTCATGTTGTCAATCCAAGTGTGGATAGAGAAACTGATGGAAGGGTGCTACAGAATACACAGAGGTTTTTATTTTGAGACACTATAAAGGAGAAAGATGATGACACAGTTTGTAACTACACCAGTTTATGGCCAGGAGTCAAGTTTAATCAGTATAAACTGATATGGCAGACATTTATCTGTATACGCTGAGAAAAATATGATCTATGTCCATTTTGTTGTTGGATATGGACATAGATAATATCACAAAATGATGTCATATAGATTAATGTCTTTCCCAACTGTTGTTGGTGATGTTGATATCCTTTCGGCAATTTAATTGCATGAAAATAAAAAAATAATATAAATTATAATATTGGAATTACACTATTGGAATAACATTTCAGCTTTCCATACTTCATCAAGGAATAATGTCTTAGCACTCCATGTCCATGATCAAAGAGATTTTATTAGTTTTACTCAGGAATAACCTAAGAACTTATACATGGATTTGTCTTACACTATTGCTATTAGTAGGCCCACAGTAGTTAAAATCACCCATTTAAGACTTTATAAACACATCTAACTCCCTTTCAAGTTGTGCTACAATATTCATTTGAAATAACTCAATCAGTATATAAATCAATTAAGCCATATGATTTGGTCCAGAGAATTATTTTATTTTCACACAAGCAGCCAGAAATAAATTCATTTAACCTGTGAGAAAAAATAGATATTTACGTTATGAAACAGAACATTCAAGAGAAAGTCATTTCTAGATATTTTTAAATCCTCCTTCACAATAGGCAGATGAAACTGAAATTATAACTCATTAATAAGATATTACAGCTGCAAAGCACAAATATTTTTTTATGTAATTTGAAATGTTTTATTTATAATTCAAGATTGCATCAGATGTATAGGCTTCTGTTTTTTGGCATGAAAGCATGTTATTGGCATAACTATCTATTTGTCATGGGCGACAGCCACAACCAATTGACATACCATGATGATGCTGGTCAGCATCACTTTCTATTTGCTTAGGAGGAGTTTGACTGAGGTTTTAGTCCCCTCCTCATGTCAGGGGCTGACCTAACCAGGAGATTTTAGAGCAGTGGCTACTCGTTATGAATTATTCATGAGTTACAGGCCATTGTGCCCTGATTGGTCAGGCATTTCAAGGGACTGTGTCAGGCATATTGAAAGTAATTGGAGAAGTCCTGACCTGGGCATGATAAGAGCCACAACGTAGACAAGTTGGTGGGCCAGCAGAGAGCTTAATTGTAACACCTTTGCTAAGGACAATAGGTACTGGCTTGACTGTTCCAGCAGGTGACCCTTTGGTTCCTTTGACTAAAAACTTGCTTTAAAGACTGTATGAACCCTCACAGGTTAAAGATGTTCATAAGGGATAGTAGCAGTCAAAGGAGTAGTGGAATGCTGCAGCTTTCTGTATCATAACTTAATAAAACAAACATTTAATAAAGATGAACTCAGTCATACAGGACATGATATAATTTACACGATTTTAATGAAGAGCAAATATCATTAATACCAATGCAAGCACAAAACATCAATTTTATGAAATATTTAGATGTCAGCGTGCCAGTTTGACTGAGCTTCAGCCCCCTCCCTCAAGAAAGGGGGCTGACATAGTGAGCAGTCATCTCCAAGCAATCTGAGCTCGTTATTAATATTCACATATGCATGATAAGCATTGATAAGAGCCACACAAAGTGTGTCTCCAGTGTTGTAGACAAATGGTTAGGTAGCTCACAGCTTAATTACCCCACCTTTGCTGAGAACACTGGTCTGACTGTTCTAGCAGGTGACAGTAGAAAAGGCTAAGATCCCAGGGATGAAGTGAACAACGATTACAGGTCTGGCCAATACCAGCAGGTGACATTTAGGTTCCTTTGGTCAAGAAGCTTCTAAAACTGACTTGGATAGTGAGTGGGTGGGACTTATAAATATATATCACTTGGGAATTTAAGGATTGAGAAGTGTGCAAAAATGGTACAATTCTGAACACTCTTCAAATCGCTGTATGGGCCCTCACAGCATAAAAAATGGAATCGAATTGGAAATGTTGCATTTTATATTATTTATCTATATATATTATATATATATATATATATATATATATATATATATATATATATATATATATATATATATATATATATATATATATATATATATATATATATATATATACAGTCAATATATATATATATATATATATATATATATATATATATATATATATATATATATATATATATATATATATATATATATTTATATATATATATATATATATTGACTGTATATATATATATATATATATATATATATATATATATATATATATATATATATATACAGTCAACCCTCGTTTATCCGACACTCTCTGTCGCACAAAATTATGTCGGATTAATGGGATTGTCGTTATTTTGAAACTGGTTAAACTGATACATACTGATGGACAGACATCTGACAGAGAGACTAGGCAGTGTGTAGAACTATGGTATATTTAATATGTAACACATGTCATATTATATATCAATGAAAATAATACAGAATTAACCAATATCTGTACAACTTTTATTTACATTATCAATAAAAAGAAAGCATCTTAAATCTCTCTTTAATGGTGATGTTTCTGCACTATGTGGAATTCAAACTGATTTTTCTACATGTTACAAGACCTGATCTTTGAAGTGGTGAAGAGTTAATCCTTTGGCTTTTAACAGCAGCTTGCATGTTATAAAAATTTCCCTATGAGAGGAGGGGTTGGGATAGCCCTTGATGGACCAAGTGCAATCAACACCCTTATCTTTGGACCTGTTTCCTTTTGGCAGGTGACAGATAATTGAATATCAGCTTATAGGCCAGTGTTTCTGAACAATTAATTGAGACTGCCCTTGCTGACTCAACAATCAGCAAATGTTTACTTTTCTTTAATGTCGGATAAATGGGTCCAATAACGATAGATTATGCAGTATTTGTATACAAAAAGGAATGTCGGTGTCAGAAACTGAAATTGTCAGATTACTGAGTACAAATAAAGAGAAAAACAATTGGTCTTTCGTTTTGATGAGTTGTGTTATCTATGAAAGTATTTAAATTCACTGTTAAAGGTGACGTACAGAATTACAGACTTCATTTGAAAAGCAATTTGACATGTAACTGATATGCTGATCAGATTGTCAGACCAAACTGTCACACAGCTGATCGTCAATGGGCAGCTAAAAGAAATCAATGTGCAATTTTAAGAGAGGATACTGCCTTGTTACATACAACTTTTTAAAGTTTTGTGATATAATCTGCAATTGCTGACCAGCACCTGTTACATATAGTTAACAGATATTATATTCATGGTGGATATGATGGTATTCATAACATCCTGATCCATCATATAATCTTTTCCTAAGTGTGGCGTAAATCAACAGAAATGATTTTATACACCATTTGTAGTCTTGCGGTGTTGGCTATTTCCTGTTTGTTTAATCTTTGCTATTGCAGAGATGCAGATATTGCCGGGCGAGACTGGGATTGACTGAGTACACCAGACATGGACAAAAAACAAATCACATTTGTTTCTGCCATCAATATGTAAATCTGTGTACACATGCAATATTCATATGCCATATCAGGGAAAACTTGGTCTGAGGGCTGCACTTCACACAGGAAAGTTGTCTGCAAACAACTTTGATATGAATTATGAACTTTAAAAGGCAAAGCTTTGCTTAACCAGAAGAGGGAGAAGGTGATGATATTAAAAGTAAACAACAGTTGCTGACTTTCTCTGTGACTAAGGTAAAGCATCTCAAACAGTATTGCAAAATAATACTGTTTTAAATTACCTGGGCTACTGAGTGTCTCCTGGACAATTTGAGCTCATGCTTGTACAGGAACAAGAGATGTCATGGAAAATCATATTATGACATCAGAAATACTACCAAATGTTTTTGAACATTAGATATGCATTGATTTTTTGTAGTTAATGAATATTTATATATATAAGGCAAAAGCTGACGGAAAAAATCTGACATTCTGACTGTGATGACTATTATTCTTTGCTCTAAATTTAACACTTTTTGTATACAGCTCCTAGAGCAGTAATACATATATGTTATAATATGGACTATATTATAACACACTGTATACTTTATTATTGATCAGAGATGACGAGGGCTAATGTGTATACATCAGTTATTTGTGTAGATGCATTAGACTTGTACTCTCGTGATCTTAATTTCCAAGTGGCGTTGCAGCGTGTGCGTATTGTTTTCTTGATGCTCACTGCATGTGCTAGTCAATGACGTCTATGATTTATGGCAACTTCAAATTGATGAGAAAATATAATAAATATCATTTTCAAAAAGGAAACTGCATACAAATTCTTTTTTTTAAAGACATTCTTGTTAAAAAATTAAGATTGATAAACCAAACAACATTCATGGATTATAATGAAAAAATGGTTAATCTATACTAATTTACTGCCAAATGATCAATTAAGTTACCTCCTTACCTTAGTGATGAACTTACCATTAAGTCATCCAGTAGGTTTCTATGGTCTAATATTAGACTGGACCTTGTAGGTCCCAGGCAATGTGCCTCCTTACCTTAGTGATGAACTTACCATTAAATCATCCAGTAGGACTACGTGGTCTAATATTAGACTGGACCTTGTAGATCCCAGGCAATGTGCCTCCTTACCTTAATGATGAACTTACCATTAAGTCATCCAGTAGGTCTCTATGGTCTAATATTAGACTGGACCTTGGAGGTCCCAGGTAATGTGCCTCCTTACCTTTGTGATGAACTTACCATTAAGTCATCCAGTAGGACTATGTGGTCTAATATTAGACTGGACCTTGGAGGTCCCAGGCAATGTGCCTCCTTACCTTAGTGATGAACTTACCATTAAGTCATCCAGTAGGTCTCTATGGTCTAATATTAGACTGGACCTTGGAGGTCCCAGGTAATGTGCCTCCTTACCTTAGTGATGAACTTACCATTAAGTCATCCAGTAGGTTTCTATGGTCTAATATTAGACTCGACCTTGTAGGTCCCAGGTAATGTGCCTCCTTACCTTTGTGATGAACTTCCTGTTTAATATTTTAAATAAATGATAAATTCAATTTTGAGATAAAAATTTTGACATTATAATTTTGAGAGTTCAAATTTAACATCATAATTCACAATGAATAGAAATAATATTTGTCACACATTTAATAAATGATAACCTTGTGAACAGTTAAGTGTTCAAAACATGAATATTGGAAGATCTATATAGCATGGCACCTATTTGTCACTTGAAATGCAAATGCATTATTCATGAGATACACTGGCAAAAGGTATGGCATCTAGGTATCATTAAAGACCAACAAAACCCCCATTTCAAACTCAATCTATTTTAATTCTTGCAACAAACCCTTTTCAGCCCACTTATCTGTGCACCTCAGACCCCCTGTATGGCCAATTGTCCTATTACTGCTAGCATGTTCAGTCTTCAATTCATGATCTGTTCTTCTCAATATCCACATTAAAAATTACTTCTCTACATTTTATGTAGGTTTCCTTCCCCTTTAAGAATGATGTTAGACTTTAAGCATCATTAAGCATTTTGCACAGGATTAATATAACAATTCACTTGGGATCTGCATGTTTTTCTGACTTCAATTCACAGTCATTTGATCGACATGACATCTAAATTTTCCTTGTTTTCTGGTATCTCTTAAAATAATGTATCTTTAAGAAACACTAGCTGTGAAATAGTGGCCGTCTGTATACTGTTGTGCGTCCCTGTCTGAGTTTATTACCATTTTATGAAGTTGGCTGGACCAGAAAGCTCAGTCTGCAAATGTCAAGTGAGGCTGTGTTGTCCATAGACAGTGATAGGGTGATGGTGCGAGGCTTTGTCCTCATTCTGGGAGGGGACTTAGAGGGTCCTCAGGGACACATCACTGACAACATCAGCCAACATACAATATATCACTCCCATACTTCTTTCTGCAGCTTTTGGTTGTTTTTATTTTCCTTTTTGGCAAAATTACTTTTTTTGTGTCTTATATACTCTTTTTGTGTAATAAACAATGTTAAATAATATGCTTAATGTATGGTATGGATCTGCTTATTCTAATTGTACTAGAAGGCAACTCTGTCTGTCCTCTGTGTGTGTGTATGTGTGTGTTTGTTCCCTTTTTTCCTCTATGTTTTTGTGTGCATTTGTCTCTGTAAGTTATAAAAGGTTACATAATATCTAGGATATGAGGGGAAGGGAATGATCATTTGAACCTTAGTCCCTGGTTACATAACATTATGTAACATCAGGGGGGCATGATTCTATGATATTTTGTCTTGCTGCCAGCTGTGACTAAGTAGGGCAGTCAGATCCTTATCACTTGCACATCACTCTCTAGTTTCTATGAATGCAATTGATCCACATTTGAACCAGTGCTACAACTAACCTCTGACTTATCTGTTGCTGGTATTGAGTGTTGTATAAGGTAAAAGCATTTAAGCAGCAGCTCACACAGTTTGTCCCCCTCCATTGAAATGTAATGTACAATGAAGCTGATAACTATCTGGGAAGAAATGATAATATATGTGGTGTTATACAAGTCACAAAGTAGGTTATGTTGTTATCTGTATTCAGGGTCTATGAATTACATGAGAGAGCAGAGTGTAAGTGCACTTAACAGCCTGCAGCACAGAGGAAAAGACTGCATCATTAAGTCATATATCAACCAGTCCAATGTATATTGTGTTGAGGAATCTGGCTTTAGCCCTGTATAATATTACTGATTGTGACATTCGTCACAAGGTATCTAGTTTCACATTGTTTTCAGCATCGCTTTGCTCTATTCCATATTTTTTACCCTCACACCACCTAGCTTGATTTCAAAATCTTGTTAATACTGCCCAGACTGGTTTGAAATCTCCTTAAGTTTTGTGAAAAAAGAGTCAGAGATTGGGCTGTGGAATTTCTATAAATCTTATGTTATAGAACCATAACTTGATAAATAACCCAAATAGAGCAGAAAAAGGCTTATCATAATTTTTCGCAAATAAACTAGAAAGTGGGCTGATATAAATTTCCTTATAATGATGAATATATAAAATGATAAATATGCTTTTACAATTCTTGCAACATGAGAAATATTGAATAAAATCATGCTGAACATAATCAATATTCTAATATTATCATGCATAACATGAGCAATATTCTAATATTATCATGCATAACATGAGCAATATTCTAATATTATCATGCATAACATGAGCAATATTCTGATATTATCACTCACAGCATATGCAATATAATCATGCACAAACGGAGCAATATCTAATATGATCATGCACAAACTGAGCACTATTCTTATATGATCATGCATAACATGAGCAATATTCTAATATTATCACTCACAACATATGCAATATGATCATGCACAAATTGAGCAATATCTAATATGATCATGCACAAACTGAGCAATATCTAATATGATCATGCACAAACAGAGCACTATTCTTATATGATCATGTATAACATGAGCAATATTGTAATATAACAAGGTTCCAGAGAGTATGAACAATATGAATGGAGCAGGAGGGATGATTTGCTGATACAGAGTGGCAGAGGGAGGCAGAATGGATGGCCACCTTGCGAGCCTAACAGCAGAGCAGGCTGAGAAAGTATTTGATTAAAGGTGTGTTTAGCTTCGTTAGGGAGGATGGATGGTACAAGTTTGCATCACAGCCAAGAAAGTCTGGGGTGGCATAGCACAGGTCCTTGGTTTAAGCTTTTGCTGAATAATGTATTGGTATTCATTTTTTATTCTTCAGTTTAACCCAGTGACTGCCACCATGACTTGGTATTAAGGGGACAGACAATGGAAACCAGCAGAATAGCATCTTGTTTTTTTCGTTAGATTTAATATGTTGAAAAGGGGAGAACATGTTTGTATTGTTTTGTGTGTTAAAATCAGCTGTAGATGTCATGGACACTGATATTCCTCACTATGACGTCACTGCAATGACTCACACAGACCTGTCAGGGGTCACTGCCAATCCCTCCCGGCCAACATCGGGATCATATTAGGGAAGGAAATGGTAGTCTTCCACTTTTTATTAGATATGTACATATTTATAAAAACAAATAGATGGACAGACAGAAAGACAGACCAACAAACCAACAGACTGACAGACAGGGTCTATATGTACATATGTTGCTAACCAATTTCCTGGATGCCCCCATTATCTTTTATAAAAATAGCCAATTGAACTGTACAGGGTTGAGAAAAATGTAATATTTCAGAAAGAATTTCACGCAGGAATCTCATTGAAAACACCTTTGAGTGTCTATGCTTTAAATTTAGGTAACTTCTGAAAGCAATGAAAGAAAGCAGAACTTCTCTCTAGATATGGCATCCTTATGTGATATTATGCAACATAAACGAGAATCAGAGGATGGGTTAAGGACAAGCAGATGTGGAATGCATTCATAACAGAAACAAACAATACCGAGGACAGATATTGCCAAGATAAGAGGTGTTTATAGCAGGATGATGATGTGACAAGAGTGATGATGAGGACTTATGAATGCCACCTCACCCTAATATAGCTCACCACCTCTCTCTCATATAGCACTTGATTTTTTTTAAAAAGGGGGACATAATATTGAGATGTCTGCGTGCGTATGTGCGTCCGTGGTAAACTACTTGTGTGCACAAAACAGCCACAATTGTTTGACATTTACCTTAGACATTGCACACATGCACTCCTGGGGACCTTCCTCTTTTCTGATTAGATAATGGCTGTGATTGGTCAATTTCTGTTGCCATGACAACCATGTCACCAACTTGGGCTTGTGTGCATGATACAGCCAGAACAGTTTGACATTTAGCTTAGATATTGCACACATGCAATCCTGGGGACCTTTCCCCAATCTGATTAGGTTATGACAGTGCTTGGTTGGTTTTTGTTGCCATGACAACTATCTAAAGTGTGGGGACTTGTAGTCAATGCTCTTGTTTTTATTAAATTCAATCATAAGAAAAAATACAATTTTGTGACAGACATCTTCATAATAATTGCAGACATTGCCAAATATGTTTTTTTAGGGAGAATATTGTGAACATTGCTTTAACATACCATCTCGACGTGTGCTATTATTTAAATCATACATACAACTTTGTTGGTAAAACGCAACATTATTTGGGCATTTCTCACAGACATACAAGGTATTCAGGACTTGGAAGGCCCTAAATGGTAAGACAACTCCTTACTTTCACAATCTACTTAACATTTAATCATCCAGTAAGGTCCTAAGGGCTGCACCTGGAAGTTCCCCACACACCCATTAAAAATGCTTTCTCTGTTAGTGCCCCTAAGATCTGGAATGATCTCACCTCTGAGATGAAGACTAGTGTCTCAGTGGATGCTTTCAACAAATGTCTGAAGACACATATCCCGAGACATTCTTTGAAAAGCACTATGAACACACACTGTCTGGTTATAAATATTATTTTTATTACATTAAATATAACATATTAATAAGTTTCTACATGTTTTGGAAATAGGAAAACTCCAAAACTTATTTTTTGTTGTTGCTTGTAGTATATATTGTACACTTACTGGCCTGTGATATCTAACCATATTGACTCTGACTCACAATAAATACATGCTTAAGTGATACCAGTTTCTGTTTAGATTGTTACAAGGGTTAAATGATCACAAGATGACTTTGTTGCAGGTCTTTCAGGGCATGTATTAATCATAGGGAGTCTCAAGACTGCTCACTCTTAGAGTGGAGAGCAAAAAATGTGTTGAGATTCAACGACTGCTCTGGCACTTGATGCAGATGAGTGGCTGACATTTTACTATGTTGTAAACTCAATATATCAGTCTCTGAAATGATGTATGGATAAATTTTGCTCCTTTTTCAGGAGGAGACGATGGTGTTGTGTGGTGGGTCCATATGTGTACAGAGGAGAAAACCTGAGAGGGAAAAAAATTCCATGAATACAAGAGTGTGAGAGCACCGGATAAGACGATGGATAAGGACTGGAAAACCAGTGGTGATTTCCACCAAACCAGTGCTGGAAGCATGTTGCTTCAGCATAGCTCTCCAGGGATCACTCTGGATGAACCAGACTACCATCAGATGAGACAGGATCGTCTGGATCGCACACGAGCCACAATGAAGGTAAACATGTACTCTATCACTCAAGAAAACTATGTATGGAAGTCAGGCTAAGTGTCAAGCACATACCAGTCATTTTGAGTCTTACGGTTAAACAGTTACTGAGCACATCAAACTAGATATCTAATTATAAGTAAAATAGTTACAATTTTAATATACCAAATGTAACTTTGATGTTTTATGAACAAAATTTTGCATTCAAACTTCCCAAGAAAACTGAAAGCTGAAGGTTTAATCATTCATATGGTGATGGTGATGGTATGCGTCATCAGTCCACATTGAGACATTTATGAGATGGTGGTGTGCTTCATCAGTCTCTATATAACGTGACAGCCACTAGGGGCACTGCATATTAAAATATAGATATGGCCATCAGACGAGACAGCCACCAGGTGGCAGTCTACTTTATATCTTCTAAATCCTATTGCAGCCGGCACTTTTGCCCCATAAAAGCTTTTACACAGTATCTGATAATGTGATATCTGTATGTTACAATATATTCTAGTTGACCACATAGCACTACAGATTGCTAACTTACAGATGTGGTGAGTGGTTTCATACATTGGGTTGCAAAGCATCGTGCTACCAGAAGTTCAGAGTGGCAAATACTTATACTGTCCACCAGGTAGCACTTCATATTGAGTCCATTGTGGATGGTTGGCTCATGATCATAACGATTACTACTGAGTTTCTTGCACACACACAAAAAACTATATCGCTACCAAATCCATCAAACACATGACGTCACTGTATAAACTTTGCACATTTATTAGGTTCTGATTGGAATCCTCTTATTTGTGGTTTCTTGATAGTTATTGTGCACTTGAGCCTCAGGAGAAAGGCACAGTAAATACTGGTAAGATCCTGTATCAAAGCAAATAAATCCATATAATAGAGATGTAAGGTGCACTGGATATAACAGAATCTAGGAGTGACGCTTAATTTCTATTGTGCAATTCTGCAGTGAATAATACTGAGTGCAACATATGGTGGTTATATTATATTTAATTGTTTAATGTGGTATGATATCAACTGGTTGTCTAAACTGGTCAGAACCAATAGATTAATATAATAATACTTGCAAGGCATTCCAAGAGTATTTAGGAGTATGTGGTAAATGAGTGGCCAATGGGATGTCTAGAAATATCATGGTTCAAACTAGAATGACTATTTATGATCCTATTGGATGCCTGTGACTATTTTGAATGAACACGGTAGACTTGAGCAGAGTGTCACCACAGTAAAGTAGTCCACCAGATGGCGCTCCATGGGTCCGGCAATTAGAGAGTCTACTTTATGTTGCTTCATAGTACAGTCGCTATGTCATCACCGCTGTGAGCTAACAGGATGTTGGTGAGGTCATGTGATGTAATCTCATCCACGCTGCCAAATGTGGAAATTCCAATCAATATTGATCCAGGCACACATAGTTCTAACTTATTGATTTTAAGTATACATACATGCCGGCTAGATGATTCTTACCCAAGATAATTTGGAAGAGTTAGTTAAGGTGATGTAATTGTCAACCATTGACAGCTAACTGTCTGTCACAATGAATAACACTGATTATAAAATTCATTAAAGTACTGCCCATTTGGAGGTCAAACTCAGACAAATGTTTGAGGTGTTGCTTTAGAAAAAAATATCAGTTATCCTTTAATGAATAACAAGGGAAACATACTTCTTTTTTTAAATATCAAGAACACCACATTTTGTTAACATAACCTTGACCTATTTTTTCTGGCAGCCATTTAAGCTTGCTGAAGTCAAGTCAATTACATGTCTTATTTTGATTAAAATGAGTTCTGAAATTTGCCATCTGATGATTAATCTTGTTACTTGCAGGCTGTAGATCCTCACGTGGCATCAAAGGTGGTTGGTAAGGTAAGCGCAATATTTACACTTCATCTCAGTATTTGTCAGGTATTCAAGTAGTACAGACCGAAAAAGTACCGTTCAAATTCTATGGAAGATATCTGGTGTCTTTGATGAAGATATTTCCCCAGGAAATACAAAGCTGTGCAATTATTTTTCCATACTGTTATGTAGAATTTCATTGGAAAAATTGGTAATATATTGAAAATATTTATTAGATAAAATATCATTGGAAAAATTATTTAAACATTTGTGGGCAAAAGAATTTTGATAACCAAAGTATTGTAATTTTTGTTGTTTTGTACAGAACAGAGACATGAGCTATATATGCAAAACTAACTAAATGCTTTTGAAGCTCTCACTTGGAGAATTCAGGATAAAACATGTGATAAAGATCTCAAGGAATTGCATAATATAAGGACTCATTTGTACGTTAAGTTAGGGCTTGACCTTAGGAACTTGTCATTGAGATTAATGGAAAAGATCCACAAGACGTAGTGTCCAAACATGACCAGGCATCTCTATATCTAATAACACATTGCTAAATTGTTTGGAACTGAGAATATCTCATGTTGCGTCCACATGGGAAGGACACCTCAGTCGTAAACTTTGTGGGCACAATAATTGGATTTCTCCATTCTCAAGATGTAAAAACTATTTCTTTTTTTGAAGCACTCATTCTTCCTCAAACTTTCTGTTTATATTTCCACAATAAACTTCTGACAAGCTTATTTGTTAATCATAATGTGTCCTATAAAAATATTATGCAAGGCATGAACACTAAATAAGTTTGAAACTAAGTCCAGTAGCAAATACCAATTTTTTGGCTGATGTTATTTTTCTTAAGGCTAACACTTTGATCATCAAGAGAGCCATGCTGAATTGATCATTATAATATGAAACAAAATGAACATAAATGACATAGTTTAATGAAGATTACAGATACATATACAACCCCATTATTAAATGGAAGCGTATGCAAAAAATACATTTGGATTTTACCCAGAGTATTACTTGACTGTCCATCAACTGGAATGCCAAGCCAGAACACAAATAATGACAATACAGCAGTTAAATTTACAAAGTTTAATTCAGTTTACAAATTGAATTGTGACCTTCGAGAAGTTTTGTTAATATAATAAAAATGACAACAAAAAAATGTAAATTTCACCATTGAGCATGAATTAAGAAGTGGAGATGAAAAAAATAATTTGAATGATTTTACTGTTGGTAACCAATGGCGATGAATTGAAGCACCATATAGAGGAGCTTAAAGGATTATTTATGTGCAAGAAAGCAGGCGACATAATACCAGATTTGGCAAGAGAAGAGAGACTAAACCAGAAAGAACAAAAGTAATGAGTTGTGTACACAGTGTGGCCATTGATTGGCAGCAGACTGATGCCACGCAACAAACTCACACTTCCTCTCTCAGCATCACATACACTCCCAGCATCACATACACTCTCTCAGCATCACATACGCTCTCTCAGCATCACTCTCTCAGAATCACATACGCTCTCTGAAGTCTAATGTTGGCCTCGCCTTTCTTTATGCGACAAAGTGAAAAGATTCTAAACTTTTAGAACGATGTTGACTTCTTTTCTGGAAACAGGAGGTAGATATGAAGAGTTGGTTCTCAGATTATTTTCTGAAATTATCAAATTACCACACAATTTAATCATGAAATATTTCATAGGATCTTAATATATTTTTTATTTCACACATGAGCTTATTATATCATTAATGTATCATTAATGTGCCAATGTTGTTTTGCCTGTTGAGAATATAATATCTTGAGAAAATTATGTTCAGACTCTTTTAGCGTTATGTCTCAGGTGAGATGTATTTGGCCATATCACCATCACGTCAGACAGTTGTAAACTGATAGTCTCAGGTATCAGGTATTACCTTATTAATGTGATAACAAATCTCACCATGAGGTATGATTCTCAGGTATCAGGTATTACCTTATTAATGTGATAACAAATCTCACCATGAGGTATGATTATAATACTCTATAGAAATAATTGCTCATATCACCATTGTGTCAGACAGCCACACTCTGATGATGACATATATCACTATCATATCAGACAGCCATACTCTCACACTGACACATATCATCATCACATCGGACAGCCACAATCTGATGATGACATATATCACTATCATATCAGACAGCCATACTCTCACACTGACACATATCATCATCACATCGGACAGCCACAATCTGATGATGACATATATCACCATTATATCAGACAGCCATACTCTCACAATGACACATATCACCATCAGATCAGACAGCCACACTCTGACAATGACATATATCACCATTATATCAGACAGCCATACTCTCACAATGACACATATCACCATCAGATCAGACAGCCATATGCTGAGAGTGACACATATCATCAAATCAGACAGCCATTTGTTGACAATAACACATATTGCTCTCAGATCAGACAGGCACAATCAAGCAATTTTCACCATTAGCCTCGCTGTATATATCAGGAGACTATTTGAAATAATGAGGGACAATATTTGAATGAATGTTCCTTTACATAGCATTTTAGCAGCAGAGCTTGTTGACGGTCATATATTGAGGTATCTGACAGAGATGTACTCGGGGGGTGGGTGTTGAGGTTGACTTGAGCCATGCCTCTCACAGAACCTGATATGATTGTGGACCGGGTGCTGCGATAGCAGTGGCTTCCTGGGCTGGCTTGCTCTGACATTAATGATGCAGATGCATACAAGCCGGAGATATGCACCATATTGTGTCTGCAAGATGAGCCAGGACCACACAAAGGGACGGTGTCAGGGGAGTGTCTTGGTGTTTACTATCAGGTCCAGCTGCAATTAGGCACCAGACATGATTGCAGTGACACTGTAGCAGACCAGCCCCCCACACCCAAATCACCCACAGCAACATTGCAGTATTCTCAAGCATGGCTTACATTCTCTATGAATTAGTTTTGACAAGGTTATGATTTTTTTACAGTCAGGTTCATTTTCTTATTATCATGTGAAGAAAAAGTTTATAATGATGGTTATATTTGTGGTTTTCTAAAAAGAGCAATATATCTCAGAATATTTACTCTCCCAAAATACAATCTTGTGATCTTTTAAAATTGAAATTTCCACAGAGGAATAAATTGAATATGAGATAAATGTGTATTAACCCTTATGACAAACAGGAAGGATGTCAACATCCACCACCGACAATAGAAGGGAAGGACCTAAACATCCTCATTGTTCTGACAAATGATGTTATTTTATGACATTCTCTGGGGTTGCAACTCGGCACAATGCAATCATGGTAATGACTTCAACCACTTGGATTATTTTAAAACAAAAAGAATGTGCCGAAAAGATTATTATAAGAATATCATACAAAATAGGTGAAGCTGACTATCACACAATAAGGGTACATTTATATTGGAATGGACAAAAAGCTAACATAGAACTTTCTTCTCAGGACAAATGATAAAATATATGTCTGTATCATAGCAAGTATGGTAGGTCTGGAGCAAAAGATTTATATATAGATATCAGAGTGTAGATGGCCAGATTTATATGTAGATATAAATGTACATAGCCAGATTTATATATAGATATAAATGTACATAGCCAGATTTATATATAGATATCAGAGTGTACATGGCCAGATTTATATATAGATATAAATGTACATAGCCAGATTTATATATAGATATAAATGTACATAGCCAGATTTATATATAGATATCAGAGTGTACATTGATTTCGCAGTGTGTATATCCAGATAAATACATAGATATCAGATTTTGCATAGCCAGTGTAGTAGCTTTCAATTCAAGGTTTATGATTTATATATTGATATTAGAGTGCACATAACCAGTGTGGTAGTTCGTCAACCAAGGCTTAAAATTTGCATAAAGATATTGGAATGTACATAGTGAGTGTGGAAGAAGTTGTCCAACTAAGGCTTATGTTTAATATAGAGATATCAGTGTGTACATAGCCAGGGTGGTAGTGCTCCAACCAAGGCTTATGACCTTCATAGAGATTTATATCAGAGTACATATCCAGTATAGAAGTGCTCCAGCCAGAGCTTATGATTTATATATAGATATCAGAGCATGGTGTGTCGCCTAACCAGATTTAGAACGTCCATCATGGGAGACGTCCGGCCCGGGGCATGTTTGGCTGTAAACATTGACATCTCCTAACTTGATTAGATGAAACAGTAGGGCACAAAGCAGGGCTCCAAAATTCTCACCACTGATGTTCACTGAGACTGAAGGTGTTTTCAGTGCCATAGGAATCAGTGCAAACATCTTTTTACATATATTTCGATTTATATTATTGCCAACATCTTTCACTTGAGGTCCTGTTTCAATTTCTTTTAACTTGCCTTTTCTGGTAATTTGTGCTCAATGCTATACAAAAATTAAAATAATCAAAGTAGAAATGAGTGTTTCTTGTATATTGGGGATAAGGTGACAACTCGATGATAAGTGGAGGGTGCTGGTTGTAGATGGGGACAAGGTGACGACTAGAGTGACAGTGATAAGCGGAGGGTGCTGGTTGTAGATGGGGACAAGGTGACGACTAGAGTGACAGTGATAAGTGGAGGGTGCTGGTTGTAGGTGGGGACAAGGTGACGACTAGAGTGACAGTGATAAGCGGAGGGTGCTGGTTGTAGATGGGGACAAGGTGACACCTAGAGTGACAGTGATAAGTGGAGGGTGCTGGTTGTAGGTGGGGACAAGGTGACAACTAGAGTGACAGTGATAAGTGGAGGGTGCTGCTTGTAGGTGGGGACAAGGTGACAACTAGAGTGACTGTGATAAGTGGAGGGTGCTGGTTGTAGGTGGGGACAAGGTGACAACTAGAGTGACAGTGATAAGTGGAGGGTGCTGCTTGTAGGTGGGGACAAGGTGACAACTAGAGTGACTGTGATAAGTGGAGGGTGCTGGTTGTAGATGGGGACAAGGTGAGAACTAGAGTGACAGTGATAAGTGGAGGGTGCTGGTTGTAGATGGGGACAAGGTGGGGACAAGGTGACGACTAGAGTGACAGTGATAAGTGGAGGGTGCTAGTTGTAGATGGGGACAAAGTGAGAACTAGAGTGACAGTGATAAGTGGAGGGTGCTGGTTGTAGATGGGGACAAGGTGAGAACTAGAGTGACAGTGATAAGTGGAGGGTGCTGGTTGTAGGTGGGGACAAGGTGAGAACTAGAGTGACAGTGATAAGTGGAGGGTGCTGGTTGTAGATGGGGACAAGGTGACAACTAGAGTGACAGTGATAAGTGGAGGGTGCTGGTTGTAGATGGGGACAAGGTGACAACTAGAGTGACAGTGATAAGTGGAGGGTGCTGGTCATAGATGGGGACAAGGTGGGGACAAGGTGACGACTAGAGTGACAGTGATAAGTGGAGGGTGCTGGTTGTAGATGGGGACAAGGTGAGAACTAGAGTGACAGTGATAAGTGGAGGGTGCTGGTTGTAGATGGGGACAAGGTGAGAACTAGAGTGACAGTGATAAGTGGAGGGTGCTGGTTGTAGATGGGGACAAGGTGAGAACTAGAGTGACAGTGATAAGTGGAGGGTGCTGGTTGTAGATGGGGACAAGGTGACAACTAGAGTGACAGTGATAAGTGGAGGGTGCTGGTTGTAGATGGGGACAAGGTGAGAACTAGAATGACAGTGATAAGTGGAGAGTGCTGGTTGTAGATGGGGACAAGGTGACAACTAGAGTGACAGTGATAAGTGGAGGGTGCTGGTTGTAGATGGGGACAAGGTGACGACTAGAGGGACTGTGATAAGTGGAGGGTGCTGGTCGTAGATGGGGACAAGGTGACAACTAGAATGACAGTGATAAGTGGAGGGTGCTGGTTGTAGATGGGGACAAGTTGTGAACTAGAGTGACAGTGATAAGTGGAGGGTGCTGGTTGTAGATGGGGACAAGGTGACGACTAGAGGGACTGTGATAAGTGGAGGGTGCTGGTCGTAGATGGGGACAAGGTGATACCTAGAGTGACAGTGATAAGTGGAGGGTGCTGGTTGTAGATGGGGACAAGGTGACAAATAGAGTGACAGTGATAAGTGGAGGGTGCTGGTTGTAGATGGGGACAAGGTGAGAACTAGAGTGACAGTGATAAGTGGAGGGTGCTGGTCATAGATGGGGACAAGGTGACGACTAGAGTGACAGTGACAAGTGGAGGGTGCTGGTTGTAGATGGAGACAAGGTGACAACTAGAGTGACAGTGATAAGTGGAGGGTGCTGGTTGTAGATGGGGACAAGGTGACGACTAGAGTGACAGTGATAAGTGGAGGGTGCTGGTTGTAGATGGGGACAAGGTGACGACTAGAGGGACTGTGATAAGTGGAGGGTGCTGGTCGTAGATGGGGACAAGGTGACAACTAGAGTGACAGTGATAAGTGGAGGGTGCTGGTTGTAGATGGGGACAAGGTGAGAACTAGAATGACAGTGATAAGTGGAGAGTGCTGGTTGTAGATGGGGACAAGGTGACAACTAGAGTGACAGTGATAAGTGGAGGGTGCTGGTTGTAGATGGGGACAAGGTGACGACTAGAGGGACTGTGATAAGTGGAGGGTGCTGGTCGTAGATGGGGACAAGGTGACAACTAGAATGACAGTGATAAGTGGAGGGTGCTGGTTGTAGATGGGGACAAGTTGTGAACTAGAGTGACAGTGATAAGTGGAGGGTGCTGGTTGTAGATGGGGACAAGGTGACGACTAGAGGGACTGTGATAAGTGGAGGGTGCTGGTCGTAGATGGGGACAAGGTGATACCTAGAGTGACAGTGATAAGTGGAGGGTGCTGGTTGTAGATGGGGACAAGGTGACAAATAGAGTGACAGTGATAAGTGGAGGGTGCTGGTTGTTGATGGGGACAAGGTGAGAACTAGAGTGACAGTGATAAGTGGAGGGTGCTGGTCATAGATGGGGACAAGGTGACGACTAGAGTGACAGTGACAAGTGGAGGGTGCTGGTTGTAGATGGAGACAAGGTGACAACTAGAGTGACAGTGATAAGTGGAGGGTGCTGGTTGTAGATGGGGACAAGGTGACGACTAGAGTGACAGTGATAAGTGGAGGGTGCTGGTTGTAGATGGGGACAAGGTGACGACTAGAGGGACTGTGATAAGTGGAGGGTGCTGGTCGTAGATGGGGACAAGGTGACAACTAGAGTGACAGTGATAAGTGGAGGGTGCTGGTTGTAGATGGGGACAAGGTGAGAACTAGAGTGACAGTGATAAGTGGAGGGTGCTGGTCATAGATGGGGACAAGGTGACAACTAGAGTGACAGTGATAAGTGGAGGGTGCTGGTCATAGATGGGGACAAGGTGGGGACAAGGTGACAACTAGAGTGACAGTGATAAGTGGAGGGTGCTGGTCATAGATGGGGACAAGGTGGGGACAAGGTGACGACTAGAGGGACTGTGATAAGTGGAGGGTGCTGGTCGTAGATTGGGACAAGGTGAGAACTAGAGTGACAGTGATAAGTGGAGGGTGCTGGTTGTAGATGGGGACAAGGTGACGACTAGAGTGACAGTGATAAGTGGAGGGTGCTGGTTGTAGATGGAGACAAGGTGACGACTAGAGTGACAGTGATAAGTGGAGGGTGCTGGTTGTAGATGGGGACAAGGTGACAACTAGAGTGACAGTGATAAGTGGAGGGTGCTGGTTGTAGATGGGGACAAGGTGACGACTAGATTGACAGTGATAAGTGGAGGGTGCTGGTCATAGATGGGGACAAGGTGGGGACAAGGTGACGACTAGAGTGACAGTGATAAGTGGAGGGTGCTGGTTGTAGATGGGGACAAGGTGACGACTAGAGTGACAGTGATAAGTGGAGGGTGCTGGTTGTAGGTGGGGACAAGGTGACGACTAGAGTGACAGTGATAAAGATGCTGGTCGGACTTGAAATCCACTGTTTCAAAATGGACTTTAGATCCACTCTCTTGTAGAACTTGATTTCCAGCAACTATAAATCAAACAATCATGCCCTTTTTGAGTTCAGATAATGTGTCAAACCTGTCTGAATAGATATTTTTTCTCATTTGAAAAAGTCAGCATCGCTTCACCATTGTTTTTTAGTTTGCGCAATTAGGTGAAAAGTGGGTCAGTCTGATCATAGGAGTGAGAGCAACAATCTACAACTTCACAATGCAGTGGTGCTTCTGAAGTCACATGATGTTTCTACCTTTCTGACTTCATCACTTCATCACAGAATACACAGAGGTTTTTTATTTGGAGACATTCTGACGGGGAAAGATGGTGACACAGGTTTTAAGTATAACAATTAATTGCTGGAGATCAAGTTTAATGAGAACAAGCCTGATATTGATCACTTGGATCTATATATATTGAGAGAAATATGATTCTAAAGTCTGTTTTGATGTTGGATATAGTAATAAAAATAAGTGGAGAATGTTGTTAAGGGGTCGGCATGAGATGGTCACAAGAGTGCTAATGATGAATGGAGATTGCTGGTTGAGGGTTGAAATGGTAATGAGAGTGTCGGTGAGTGGAGATTGCTGGTTGAGGGTTGATATGGTAATGAGAGTATCGGTGAGTGGAGATTGCTGGTTGAGGGTTGATATGGTAATGAGAGTGTCGGTGAGTGGAGATTGCTGGTTGAGGGTTGATATGGTAATGAGAGTGTTAATAATGAGTGGAGGGTGTTGATAAAAAGAGTGTTAATGATGAGTAGAGGGTGTTGATAAGAAGAGTGTTAATGATGAGTAGAGGGTGTTGATAACAAAAGAGTGTTAGTAATGAGTAGAGGGTGTTGATAAGAAGAGTGTTAATGATGAGTAGAGGGTGTTGATAAGAAGAGTGTCAATGATGAGTAGAGGGTGTTGATAAGAAGAGTGTCAATGATGAGTAGAGGGTGTTGATAACAAAAGAGTGTTAGTAATGAGTAGAGGGTGTTCATAACAAGAAAGTTAGTAATGAGTGGAGGGTGCTGGTTAGAGGTTGGCATGAGGTGGTAACAAGTGTGTTAGTGATGGATGGAGAGTGCTGGTCTGGGTTATAAGTGCACTGACAACTGGTCATAATGGGCAGGTATAATTCTGTCAGACTCTGCACCCTCCACCATTAGCATCCACCAATCACAGTCCACTCTTCTAGTCTCACTAGATTGGATTTTACGGGATCCGAGCGAGCTGTTTTGTAGGCAGGTTTGGTTGAAATCAATCAATAGAGATATTCAGCAGGAGGGAGAACGGAGACTGGCGCTGTTGGCTCAGTGCATATTTCTTGGCCCAACCCCCTCCCACTGCCAGCACCGTGCCATCAGGGGAGTTCAACAATTTCTGCATGGACGGCGCAGTCCATGGATTTACTGCTTACAGGATTTTTGTAATAAGTAGAGGGTTACCACAGAAGGAGTTTCAAGAGAGTTGTCGTGCTTGATGGCAGAGGGAGCACCCTGGCATTGAACCATTGACAACCTCAAACTCTACCCACAACCTGTGTGATCTAGTGACTGACCTTGGTGCATCAAGGATTGCCTGTCAAAGATACACACTTAGAGAAGGCCAAGAGTGCGAGACCTGTGTTGGTTTTGTGCACAAGGCAAGCCAAGCCACCTCATACTTCAGAGTGTGGCGCACTTGGATATCTTATCTTGTCACCTTTTATAACTTTCCAAGCTCTTCTCTATCAAAAGGTAGGCATCTTTCTTTTTTTAAACATAACTTGTTGAATGGTTCGAGTCTATACCACTTTTTGTTAAGTCAGTCAGACACATGAATGAGGATGTTAAATTCGTCCCAAAAAATGTTCATTTTGTATGTCATAATTGGTTAAATGTATGTTGCAGTACAGAGATAATGTGGTGATTGCCAAACAAGGCATACATACGAGTGCACATGTGGACAGTAAAAGCTTCCCAGAATAGTTAAGTGTTGAAAAGTCTGTGGGCGGTCATGATGGTGCTTTGTCAGAAACAGGATGTTGCATGTTCTTCTATATATTGCCCCACAACTGGCAATGATTTGCCAATTTTACTGTTATTTCATGACCAAAGGTTCTCCCAAGAGGCACATCATGTTTCTGGTCAGCATGTTGCAAAGTTGCAAAACATGCCTTACTTTGAGGCAGTAGAACATATTTGGTATATCATGTCTCAAGCAAGCATACCATGAAAGGAACATTGTGCTCCTTGATCACTTTTAGGTACACCATGTTCCTCTACAACTGTCAGGTACACCATGTTCCTCTACAACTGTCAGGTACACCATGTTCCTCTACAACTGTCAGGTACACCATGTTCCTCTACAACTGTCAGGTACACCATTTTCCTCTTTCACTGTCAGGACAACTATGTTCCTATATCAAGAACACCATGTTCCTCTATCAAGAACACCATGTTCCTCTATCAGGTACACCATGTTCCTCTATCAGGTACACCATGTTCCTCTATCAGGTACACCATGTTCCTCTATCAGGTACACCATGTTCCTCTATCAGATACACCATGTTCCTCTATCAGGTCCACCATGTTCCTCTATAAGGTCCACCATGTTCCTCTATCAGGTACACCATGTTCCTCTATCAGGTACACCATGTTCCTCTATCAGGTACACCATGTTCCTCTATCAAGAACACCATGTTCCTCTATCAGGTCCACTATGTTCCTCTATCAGGTACACCATGTTCCTCTATCAGGTACACCATGTTCCTCTATCAGATACACCATGTTCCTCTATCAGATACACCATGTTCCTCTATCAGGTACACCATGATCCTCTATCAGGTACACCATGTTCTTCTATCAGGTACACCATGTTCCTCTATCAGATACACCATGATCCTCTATCAGATACACCATGATCCTCTATCAGGTACACCATGTTTCTCTATCAGATACACCATGTTCCTCTATCAGGTACACCATGTTCCTCTATCAGATACACCATGATCCTCTATCAGGTACACCATGATTCTATCAGATACACCATGTTCTTCTATCAGGTCCACTATGTTCCTCTATCGGGTATACCATGTTCCTCTATCAGGTACACCATGTTCCTCTATCAGGTACACCATGTTCCTCTATCAGGTACACCATGATCCTCTATCAGGTACACCATGATCCTCTATCAGATACACCATGATCCTCTATCAGATACACCATGATCCTCTATCAGATACACCATGATCCTCTATCAGGTACACCATGTTCTTCTATCAGGTACACCATGTTCCTCTATCAGATACACCATGATCCTCTATCAGATACACCATGATCCTCTATCAGGTACACCATGTTTCTCTATCAGATACACCATGTTCCTCTATCAGGTACACCATGTTCCTCTATCAGATACACCATGATCCTCTATCAGGTACACCATGTTCTTCTATCAGGTACACCATGTTCTTCTATCAGGTACACCATGTTCCTCTATCAGATACACCATGTTCCTCTATCAGATACACCATGATCCTCTATCAGGTACACCATGTTCCTCTATCAGGTACACCACATTTCTCTATCAGGTACACCATGTTCCTTTCTATTCTTTCTATCAAACCTTTCTATATTGCACAACATCTAATACTTTAAGAATGCTGTATTGTATATATATATATTGTAAGCGGTTGTTGGATTGGCATGGTCCTCTCTGTGTTTGTTTCTGGAAATATTTGTGTTAAGACCACATAATACAAACATGATGATAATGCCTGGTGTGACTGATCAATAAAGTATTGATTTGATACCCAAAATGAATAGCAGCATGTGACATCACTCTGCCTACATCACTTCATCATACTATTAGAATAGCTGCAAGATATCTTAAACGATTGTTAATTCATCCCATAATACTCTCTCTCCACTGATTTTGTGGTAGAGGATTACATCTGTATTATACAACCAGATTATAATGAGATACGGAGCCAATACATGTAAAATTGACATGTTATGCCACGTCTTAATTGTTGCAGCTTTTTTTAAAGCCCTTTATTCATTTTTTTAAACAAGGCAATAATGCTTTTCAGCTGCAGTACTTGTCACACCACTTTGTGGATTAAGGAAATTGAAAGGACGGAGAAAACAAATGTGTTTGCCTAGCACTAATGACTTTTACCAATTTATGATTTGTAAGAACAAGCTAAACAATCACAGAGTGATTATATCTGTTACTTGATGTGATGGCTGAGGCACAGCATGAGGAATAACAATGTTTTTACAGCTTGTTTTTTGTGAAAGCACCTCATATCATTAACTTGTTCAATTTTTGAGAGAAACAGTACTTGAGGTTGTGTCAGTTGTTGTCATTTTAACGGCTCCAAATCGTTTTAGATTTTAGAGCACTTATTACGTTGCACATTATTAAGTATAGAAAGAAAATAAATTAACTGAAAAAGGAATGTTTGTTTTGTAATCAAATGATGTGGAACAAATCTTTCTTAATATTAACAAATGATCTGTAAAGTTGATACCCACATCATCCTATTCTCCATCATGAAATAAGATGCGAAGGCTTTCAAAGTGTTTGATGTGAGGAGTTCTGACTGGGATGTCAGGCTTTTTTCCCGTAAAAATGCCAGAAGTTGCAATGAGGCATGATGAAACTCCTCTGTGTCTGGTGTATATATATATATATATCGCAAGGTTCATGCAGTGTGATTGCACATCAATATATAGTGAGCACATGTAGTGCAGTTTATATATGAAATATATATTCAATATTTAGAAAAAAATGTGAACGACAAGAAGATGAAAATCTCAATAAATGATTTCTATACTAGTAGCAATGAGTTTGTTTGCTTGATCTAAAATGAGACACATGATTTGTACAGTATACTGGGTCTAATAGCTGACTTTTTTAATATGCTTAAATCATCAGATTTTAATGGTATGATGGTTCTAACATCTGGCTATTTGTGTTTTAGCAATTTGCTGGTTCTAACATCTGACTCTAACAGTATGATGAGTCCAAAGTGAAATCTGATTTTAACAGAGTCAGCTGAGTTGAACATCTGAATCTTACAATCTGGTTGATTTACAGTGAGTCGTTCATACATCACAGTTCTCTTTTCTCATCTTATACTGAGAAGTACCTGCAACATTCATTATATAGAATTTGTCAATATTAAGGCAACCTTGGTTTCATATTTGCATTTGGATTAGCATTTTGATGACTTGATCACCCCTAGGTGTGAATAGCAGGATATCTATTATCAACACTGGGATAAAATGTTTAAGTCTTCACTCTCTGTGTTCTCAATACTTATGAGATAGCACCTTCCATCATTCTGAGTGTTTGAAAAGCCACAATGCATAATGTCACCCTGTCGGTAAAAAGACATAATAGATTTTTTCTGCATTTTTGCATGCTTCATTATGTCTTCATATCGTTTAGTGTTATCAGTTTACCATATGTGGAAAAGCATTCCAGTTTTACATGTTTAAGATATAAATAAAGCTCCACAAATAAATAACATTAGATGCTTCAATTGCTACCATGATAGCACTTCTTTAATGAGAGAAGAAACAATTCATGTCTGTTTGTCATATTGATGTGAAACAGGGAGAAAATAGGTTTTTCAGGGGAAAAAAACATTTATGACACACTGCCTCATTCCATGGTGTCTCATTGATTGAAAATGATATGTTGCGGGTTATATCATGCAGACGGCACACTCATAGTAGCTTTTTTGGTGTCCATCAATAGACAAGATGCTGAAAATATAGACATTTTGCGATGTCTTATTATGCTTGTCTAAAAAAAAATTAGAAGAGATGATTTCAATGTGCTTCCAATTATTACAAGAATATTGATTAGGGTTTTGCAAGTAAATAGTCTTCCTTAATTGGATTAAAAAAATAAACGAGGATATAAATAATAAGAGATTTCTTTCAGAGAAAACAATTTGTATCTGGATTGATAAGCAATCTTACATAACCAAGATTCCTCAGACTGTTTTGAGACTATGATATAAATATGATAAATTGGTGTCCTCGGTGTTTATCTGTTATGGCGATGGCTATTGTTTCAAGCATGATCTGGCTTTGCTCTTGCAGGATTCAAAATAAAATGCGTGATTATATCCCACAATCTGCATTACAAAGACATTCTTCTTTCCCACCATGTTCACACATATCTTCATATTTTGTTCACACCGTATCATGTTTTTCAATCCAAAATTAAATATCATTCGCACCTTCTCTGTATTCTATACATTCCATATCTTTGTTTAGTTTTACTTTCAATAATATGAATTATTAAACAACAAAGACATTCCACCTGAAAAATACGACAACACATCACCTTTTCAAAATGTCTGTGCATTTTTTCCTGTGACTTTCTGTTTCCATAACTTCCCTGTTTTGACTCAGAGCATGGTTTGGCTTTGTTAAATACTAATTTACAAATGGTGGGTTAATTACATAATTACAGCTGCAGTATCAAACTATGGGGCAAAAACAGTTGCAGTATTAAATGGTGGTTAAATACATTTACAGTATCAAATAATTGGGCAAATACAGTTGCAGTATCAAATGATGGGTTAAATACAGTTGCGGTATCAAAAAGGGGTAAATACAGTTGCAGTATCAAAAAGGGGCAAATACAGTTGCAGTATCAAATGGTGGGTAAATACAGTTCCAGTATTAAATGGTGAGTTAAATACAGTTGAAGTATCAAAAAGGGGCAAATACAATTGCAGTTTTAAATAGTGGGTAAATACAGTTGTAGTATCCAATGACAGGGGTGCAAGTAGTTAGAGAATGATTTGGTAGGCTGATGCAGTGTGGGTGTATGCCGGCAAAGTAGGGATAATTGTATGGATGCAGGAAGCTTTTGTGCGGACAGATTGCATCATTGATTTATTCTCTTTTCTCTATATCTTCAAGGCCCATTTGCCTCTGCTTCAGCTAAGCAGTGTTTTGTAATTGTTCAAACTTGAGTGCATGTTGGTTTGTGTAGGATTTACTGGGGATTACTAAAAACCGCAAGACTTGTAGTATTTGCATTAGTGGATGGTGTGATTTATGATTTTAAGATCGCACTCTCCAACATACAACAAGCATTTCAAAGGGAACTTCATTCAGTTTGTGCTTACCGACTGAAAGTCAATATATACATGCACATAATTTATAGACAAATGCATATGTTGGTGTTTAAATTGGCTCTTCACAGATAGACCATATAAATTGTTGTAGAATAGACTTCATGTGAAAAATGACTTCATATGCTATGATTGATGAAAGCAGAAAAATGATTCATGTTTGGTGGGTGTGAACTAGCCACAACGCTTCACACTAGTATAGACTTACATATCAGTTGAGCATTGTACAAAAATGTGAATGGTGAGTGTTATGCAAAAAGGATAAATTTAAGGGTAATGCACAGAAATGTATTAAGCAAAAGTGTCAAACACAAAGATGTGTCATTAGATATGAGTGTCACACATAAGCAATGTTTCTCTGAGTGTCATATATAAGCAATGTATCTCTGAGTGTCATATATAAGCAATGTTTCTCTGAGTGTCATATATAAGCAATGTATCTCTGAGTGTCATATATAAGCAATGTTTCTCTGAGTGTGATATATAAGCAATGTTTCTCTGAGTGTGATATATAAGCAATGTATCTCTGAGTGTCATATATAAGCAATGTATCTCTGAGTGTCATATATAAGCAATGTTTCTCTGAGTGTGATATATAAGCAATGTATCTCTGAGTTTCATATATAAGCAATGTTTCTCTGAGTGTCATATATAAGCAATGCATTCATGATTGTCACCATGAGCAATGTGTTTATGAGTGTCATTCAAAAACAATATTTTTCCCAGTTTCATGCATAAGAATTACATTTCTGAGTGTCAAGCTTAAGTTATCATTTTCTGAACATCAAAAATAATGATATTTTGATAAGTGTCAAACAACAACTATTTACAGAGTGTCTCAAAATTTGAGTTACATCATGTGCAAAGTAGAGTTAAAGAATACTATATAATATGCAATGACACAACATGTAGACTTCAAACAGTGAAGTTCACCAACAGGTATCTATGAAAGCCTTTGCGAATAATTACTAAGACATCGAATGCTGTGCAGACAGGTTGGTTGAATTTCACAGAATGTGATTGGCATGTTTACCAAGCTGAGCGGCGGGAGACTTGGTGACATGTATATTGACAAGGTGGTGTTGGCATGAGAGGGGAGAACAATCCTCAGATCTCCATCCCTCATGGCCTGGCTTCCCACTACATGTGTAGCTCGCAGTTTTTTACGGCACACCAATTTGGTGTCTCAGACAGGGAGGCGACACACATCTTGCCATTCATGCAATGTTCTGCCTTCCAGACAAAGTCTCCAGGAAACGCTATCATCCTTCATTGAAAATTACCAAAGATGAATGTCTGATTACTGCCATTTGTTTGTGTGTCACTAAGTGGGCTTTAGAGTTACGTGACAATAAGGAATTAACCGGATTGTTTTGTATATTTTCTGATATTTTACCAGGACTCAAATTGGTATAAATGATAAATATTGGTTTTCCCGTACATTAAATGATGGCATTGGGGATAATGCAGGTGATAGGAATGAGAGATTGCGGGAAATAAGTAGGAAATGGTTGGTTATGCCAGATAATGGACTGTGATTCTGGTTGCTATGGTAACAGGATGACGATCACAGTTTGTCACTTTGTGGTCTTGCTGGCGGGGTCAGAATGTGGTCAATTGCTGGATGTGCCCCGAGGCTCTTGTGTGCCATCATCGTCCGCAATCAGGGGAATTATTTCCTACGATGCGCACATCATAGTTGATATGATAGATGCCTGCCATCATAACTGATATGACAGATGCCTCACATCATAACTGATGTGACAGATGCCTTGAATCATACCTGATATGATAGACACCTTGAATCATCCCTGATATGACAGATGCCTCATACCATGAATGATATGACAGATGGCTTGCATCATAATTACTTGACATATGTCTTAAATCATATTAAATAGGATAGATGTCTTGTGTGACAATATCTATATTACAATTCATTGTGTCAATATTTATATGTGCATTACAATATAATTAATATGAGGGATATTTTGGATAATATTTGATATGAAAGATATGTTGGATTATAATTTATATAAGTTCCCATGGCTAATAATTGATATGATAAATGCCTTGAATTATGAATAATATTACAGATACCTTGGATTATAATTGATATGACAGATGCTTTGGACTGTAATTGATGTGACAAATATTTTGGATAATAATTAATATAACAGATATCTTGGATTATAATTGATATGACAGTTACTTTGGATAATAATTGATATGAGAGATACATTGAATTACAGTTGATATGACAGATATGTTAGATTATAATTTATATGAGAAATGCATTATACTGTCATGGAAAATATAGAAGTTACATATCAACAAATCACATATTTTTTCAAAAGAAATAATGTGACATGAGAAACAGCTTGCAGACCATAGGTTATGCTTGCACATGACAGATAGTAATACCATCTATTGCACATGTCAGATAGCACAAAGAGCATGTAATTAAGGCATAACAATTATTTAGTCTACTCCCAAAAATAGGACAGTTATAATTCATGAAAAAAAAATCTTTTATGCCAGGATATTTTATGTTGAACATTTTGATTTATTTGGTTTAGTCAGGCACAGGGAGTTTGAATTTCCGTGTCTTATGCAAAGTGATTCATACTTGAGCCAAGCTTTCTAGACCTGAAGCTTATTTACCACAAAGAATAGAGGAGGAATTTGTGCAAGTTTGGTGTCCCCTGGCCCCGGGGAAAGTAGACATTGATAGTGGGCAGGCAGTAATTGGTGCAGCCTGAGCCCACACACTGCGCCTAATCAGCAGAACAATCTAATTGTTCACACTTCCCAACACACAGCCATGTTGACAACTTCCCTCCTCATGTGACAAAACTGCCAGATGGATTCTGAACCCAAGTTAAAAAAAAAAGCTAAAATCTGCCAGAGAGACTTTGTACTGGGAATAAAAATGACCAATATATTCTTTGCTATGGTATACATCTGATCTTTAATACAACTGGCAGATAGATTCTGCAACAATCTTAATCAAACCTGACAGGTAGTTTCCACACTCATGTAAATGACTGGCAGTCTGTCCTTGTTACAAATTCAATCAATGTGAGTTTATTGTGAAACTGACAGAACCTGCATGTATAACAAGTCTTAAGCGGAAGATTCTGTAGTGTTGTGAAAAAGCTGATAGATGGATTCTGTAGTCGTGTGACAAAATTGGCAGGTAAATTTTGTAGTGATGTGACAGATTTGACAGGTAGATTCTATAGTAGTGTGACAGATTTGACAGATAGACTCTGTAGTAGAGTGACAGATTTGACAGATAAACTCTGTAGTGGTGTGACAGATTTGACAGGTGGACTCTGTAGTGGAGTGACAGATTTGACAGATAAACTCTATAAACTCTGGTGTGACAGATTTGACAGGTAGATTCTGTTTTTGCGAAAATTCTGACATGCGGATTCAGTGTTGACCAAGCATTATATATCTTATTAATCATGTGCTGACAAATACCAGGCAATCAGGCTAACATTTTTCTTGTTCAGTGTCTCTGTCCATGATCATTCAAACAAAACAAAGGCCAAAAGGAGAAAAGTCAATGACATTTAATGATTTAATGATGTTATTTTATCTTGATAATTTGCTTCTTTTGTGCAAAGAATCCAGCATAAAAGGGAATATAGAACACAAAGAGTCCAAACCACCTGGCGCAAATTAAACCTTTTGTATCATGATCACACAGACCGGACATTGAGTGGCAAGTAATGGTGGAGCAAAACTACTTCTACAACTCACTGCTCCATGACACGATTGCAAGGCCACGCATGGGCACATACCCAAGTTTGAGATTTGCAGATGTTAGAGTTAGAGGTTTGCAGATGTTAGAGTTAGAGGCTTGCAGATGCAAGAGTTTGAGGCTGACAGATGCTGTGTTTGAGGCCGACAGATGCTGTGTTAGAGGCTGACAGATGCTGAATCAGAGGCTGACAGATGATTGAGTTTGAGATGAAAATATGCTGTAAGAATCAGGTAGATGCTGGAATGAAGGGTGGGAGATCCTGCACTAGGTTGTAGGTGGGCAGATGCTGGAGTCAGATTCGGGTAGATGCTGAAATGAAGGATGGGAGATCCTGCACTAGGTTGTAGGTGGGCAGATGCCTGTAACTGGTTTTGGTGGATGCAGGAGCCTGGGATGGGGTGGGCTGATGTTGAGGTTTAGGTTATACTGTCCCAGATATTAGACTACTCTCATAAGCTGAGTTTAAGTCCAGATCAAATATATGTGATGAAGACATGCAACAGAAGATGTGAACAGGGGTCATTACAGGATGATCACAAACAAGTAATGATAAAGCATTGTGTCTCACATCATGCCTAACTATCACACTGAGTGCATGCTATACTGTAACAACATCACATTCCTATATATATATATATATAATCTCACACATTGCTATTCACCATTATGTAATAATATCAGATTGTTGCTGTAGACCATGATATAACAATTTTTTAAAAATTTTTTTATATAAAACAATGTCACATTGTTTCTAAACACCATGATGTAACAATATCACATTGTTTCTATACACCATGATGTAACAATATCACATTGTTTCTATACACCATGATGTAACAATATCACAGTGTTGCTATACACCGTGATGTAACAATATCAAAGTGTTGCTATCCAACATGATGTAACAATATCACAGTGTTGCCACACACCATGATGTAACAATATCACAGTGTTGCTATACACCATGATGTAACAATATCAAAGTGTTTCTATACACCATGATGTAACAATATCACAGTGTTGCTATACACCATGATGTAACAATATCACAGTGTTGCCACACACCATGATGTAACAATATCAAAGTGTTTCTATACACCATGATGTAACAATATCACAGTGTTGCTATCCACCATGATGTAACAATATCACAGTGTTGCTATACACCATGATGTAACAATATCACAGTGTTGCTATACACCATGATGTAACAATATCACAGTGTTGCCACACACCATGATGTAACAATATCACATTGTTTCTATACACCATGATGTAACATTATCACAGTGTTGCCACACACCATGATGTAACAATAACACATTGTTTCTATACACCATGATGTAACAATAACACATTGTTTCTATACACCATGATGTAACAATAACACATTGTTTCTATACACCATGATGTAACAATATCACAGTGTTGCTATACACCGTGATGTAACAATATTACATTGTTTCTATACACCATGATGTAACAATATCACAGTGTTGCCACACACCATGATGTAACAATATCACATTGTTTCTATACACCATGATGTAACATTATCACATTGTTTCTATACACCATGATGTAACATTATCACAGTGTTGCCACACACCATGATGTAACAATAACACATTGTTTCTATACACCATGATGTAACAATAACACATTGTTTCTATACACCATGATGTAATATTATCACAGTGTAGCATGGTGTAACAATATCTCTTTTCTCTGTGCAGGATGCTTTGACTCACTCATAGCTGTTTATTAGAAGCTGGAAATGTTTATGGTACAGTTTTATCACAGGTATTAATCATGTCTGTAGTCATGGCGTACAGGAGTTATTGTACGTCTGTATCAAGGCCTCCATTCACACAAGTGCTCATGTTCTGCCCTCTATACAGTACAGTTATAAGTCTGTTTTAATATCGCTGCCTCTGACTCATCAACTCCTAAATCCATCAAGAAAATGGACTTGGAAATGGAATATTTTTATTCAGTGCATACAGTATGCACTGATTTGTGCCAAATTAGTTTTCTATTGGTTAAACTTGACTTCCAGTGATTACCTGTTGCAGTAATTATCTGTGTCACCATGTTTCTCAGCTGTAATGTCCCTAAGTACAGACCCCCTGTGTCACCTGTATTGCCCTTTCTTCAGTTTTGGATTCAACACAATGCTTGACGACTGAAGATGGCATTCAGAAGAGTCCAAGTGACCTCATGGCTACATCATCTTAGGGCATCTTTGGAATATACATCGTATTGGCAGGTTCTCTGCTGTCTTTGTAGACTGACCCACTTTTCACCTCTTTGCACAAACAATGCCGAAGTGATGCTGAGATCTTGATAAAACAAAGAATTTTTTCTGACATGTTGAACAGAAGGGAACATGGCATCTTTGAAATCAGTTGCCAGAGATTGCGTTTTACCTGAGTAGTAACTCAAAAAATATTATGGGTCAAAGGATGGTATTTCTAAAAACTGGGAATTTCCAGTCCATTTTACAGATGGATATCGGAGTAAACATATTTGTTTATTCTCATCAGTCAATAAAATATTAAATCATTTTCAAGTCACAAATATCTAAACAATAAGTACATTTTGAGTAAGATTCATTTTTTTTCCAGATGAATCACTTCACAGTTTAAGAATATTAGAAATGATACTTTATAATGTGGCAAAATGTTGGTGTAGATGTGTAGATTATGAATTCTGAGCACAGACCTGAAGTGCTCTAGTGGAGGAGTGGAGTTGGTACATTATATCCGCACTGGGATGTGGGGTGTCAGGCCAAATTTGCTAAATCAAGTGAGAAGCCATGCAGATATGGTGGTGAGACAGGCAGCATATTATGGGATGTGTTGGTCATACTTACTCGTCCAGTTAGTTCTGTCATAGTCACCATTACGAGGCTCCCCGATGCCATCCTGCAGCGGGATAAACCACTTTAGGGAAGAGACATATACACATGATTAGATATGAGGCCTGGATCTGGAGCACACCTTAACCCACTTTCCACTCAGCATCCATTCATCTTGCCTCAATTGCCCATTTAAACCTTTAACTGCATTACGTTAAAGTGATACAATATGGCAGCAACGCAGTATAGCTTGTGTCAGTTGAAAGCGCAAACGTCCCATTACGGTTGCTTACTGTAATTGGTACCGGCCAGATTCACTGTGTTGATTTGGTACTTTGTAGGTGGGTTTTGTGGCCACAGTATACATCGTAGGATATAAAACATAGACCATGTGTCATGGTCTGAATCTGCAGGGTATTATGGCCAGCCCGATCCAGCACCATCCATCACAGTCAAGCCACAACTCCATAGTGAGCATCTCTCGGCTCGCACAGATTAGCTGATCCAGACAACCCCCCCATTTTCAAAAATATATGACTGACACCCTCCCACCAAAAATTAATCTCCAATCTAGGTAATTCCCATTAAATGCCTGCAGATCCTGCTGCAATCAAATGATTATTTCATTGGGCTAAATTAAAAACTTTTGTCAGCATTAATCAGGTAACAGTTCTTCTCTTTAGTCCTATTACAATGTACCATACATTTCTGTTTAAACTCAATTCTTTGTGTATAAGATATCACATAAGACAAATATCTATGAAATTGTACAATAAATGACAAAGAAACTTGATATTGGTAGATTTATCCCCCCTGTATAGACCAGTTAGCCGAGGAAATCGGTCCATCTTTCTGCTCAGTGCTGACCCCTGGGGATCTGTCCACTCACTATCTATCATCATTAGTCAACACTTATCTTTTATCTTCAGCTTTTATCTATAATCTTAACATTTCTCCTGCCATTTGATGTGTTTTGATCAAGTGCATATACCGTAAGTTTTTTTTATTGAAAAATATCAAGATGGGAATAAATTTATTATCTTGAATGAAAATGAATAGAACACCTCTTAGATGGTGAAAGATACACAAATGAAGCACACACTACTTAAGATTGCTGTAAATGGCAGATACTTGTAAGGAATCTTTACCTTAAACGCTATTGTCACAGTTTCCAGTGAATAATAGAAAGGATATAGAAGTTGTCCTTAGCAAAATCCATCATCAATTATACTTTAAACATGTTAATTTAGTGGTATTTACGGTACCTCACTCACATTAGTATTATTATCATTAACACTCTTGTTTCTACGTTAATTATAAAACCAGTTTAATCTAATAATGTAATCCACATTTATATTTTAATGAATAGTCCTCCAGCAAAATATAAACAAAAACAAATGAAAACAAATGATGATTTTCCAATAGTAGAGACACGGTACGATGCCAGAATTGGAACACAACCCCTCTGTCTCTAAAGTAATTTTGTGGAGGATTTGATAAATTGAAATGTCCTTGTGTGTTAAGTGTAGTTGTGCCTCATTCATTTGGCTGCAATACAAAGCAACCAAATTTAGAAAAGTACATGAATTTCCTGAAAAATTAAGCAAAACATTTCATTGTCTTAATTTGAACATCAAGACAGAATGTCCAATCTGCTTGTGATTTTTATTTTCTGGGCCCTATTCTATTAAAGATAAAATAGAGATTTTATTAACAGAATTCCAAGGCAGTTTTGTTTATCTTTACTGTTTGATGATACCACAATGCCTGATTTTGCATTTTATTTCGCAGTTATTTGGACATTTAAACCTTCTAAAAACAAATTTTAAAAAGCAGTAATAGAGTCATTTTAAAATTTTGCATGTTTGATTTAAAATTATAGCCTTTTAAAAACATATTTGGAAATCCTTCTAGAAGATATAAAGAAATCCACTGGGGTTTAAACACTCCAATATAGTTGATTAAGTTTGCAGAGTAAACATGGCTCATCAGGTTTTGCATGTGGTGTGTGACATTTATGTTGAGTCACAATTTGTAGAGAGCTCGTTGATGATTTACAAACATGGTTTAGTCTGGGTCAGGAGCTGATATTCTCACTTGTCATGTCATCAGTCCATCACTTCAACTGTCTGGGTCAGGAGCTGATATTCTCACTTGTCATGTCATCAGTCCATCCATCACTTCAACTGTCTGGGTCAGGAGCTGATATTCCCACTTGTCATGTCATCAGTCCATCCATCACTTCAACTGTCTGGGTCCGGAGCTGATAGGTTCACTAGTCATGTCATCAGTCCATCACTTCAACTTGCTGGGTCAGGAGCTGATAGGTTCACTTATCATGTCATCCGTCCATCACATCAACTGTCTGGGTCAGGAGCTGATATTCTCACTCGTCATGTCATCAGTCCATCCATCACTTCAACTGTCTGGGTAAGGAGCTGATAGGTTCACTCGTCATGTCATCAGTCCATCACTTGAACTGTCTGGGTCAGGAGCTGATATTCTCACTTGTCATGTCATCAGTCCATCCATCACTTCAACTGTCTGGGTCAGGAGCTGATAGGCTCACTCGTCATGTCATCAGTCCATCCATCACTTCAACTGTCTGGGTCAGGAGCTGATATTCTCACTTGTCATGTCATCAGTCCATCACTTCAACTGTCTGGTCAGGAAAAGTCTGGATGACATACTTGGTCAATAAGCCATTCATTTGTGCATCAGACCGGAAGACATTACACGTCTAGTCAAGAAGTGATGTAAGCCTACCTCAAATAAGGAAGCCATTAGATCACAATCCTATTCAAGTAACCATTGTTTATTCTATCAGCTTGGAAAGTCATTGGCTCCCACAGGAAGTCAGGAAGTCATTCATCCCCACTTCAGGTCAGAAAATCATTCATCCCCACATCAGGTCAGAAAATCATTCATCCCCACATCAGGTCAGAAAATCATTCATCCCCACATCAGGGCAGAAAATCATTTTTCCCCACATTAGGTCAGAAAATCATTTTTCCTCACTATAGGCCAGAATGTCTTATTTCCTGTGCCTCATCAGAGTGACATCTATTTCTGGGTCAGGTCAGAGACTATTTAGTTCCTGTGCCTCATCAGAGTGACATCTATTTCTGTGTCAGGTCAGAGATTATTTAGTTTCTGTGCCACATCATAGAGACATCGCTTCCTGAATGAGGTCAGAATCTATTTGGTATCTGAGTCAGGTTAGGCAGCCAAAGGTTCCTGCATCAAATTGTATGAATACCCTTTTTATTTCCAAATAAATTAGTTTAACAATTCATATAAGACCCATGTCCATTGTGGACAAACCCCATTTCTCAGACTTAAGAAGAACACCTCAATAACATAATATTTCTTTACCTAATTAGAATGTCATATATGCAATGACATCAAATCAGATTGGTGGCTTAATAAAAACCAATAAAAAAACGGTGTCTGCTCGTCAGAAATTAATAGTTGGATAGTGTGAACTGTTCAATTCCACAGGTCGTCTGGTTTGAGCAAGTTCCTCTTAGTATGATTTCCCATGCCAAGCTCACATAACTCTTGGAGCTTTTTATTTAGGTATTGCCAGTAAACTATGGCAGATTTATACTATGCTAAAACCAATCTTCTCTTTTTATGAGAAAGCCCAGCTTGCTTACAAGGCACTTCTTTTGATGAAACTACTGGTTAGTGTTTCGTATTGAGAAAATTATGCTCGTAAAAAATAGTCTCATCTCATTATTCTAGCCTGAGAGAGTTAAATGTGGTTGAACATTTCACTCAAACCCCATTAATCATCAGAAATTACATTATTGCTGGTGTACGCAGTTACTTCTGTGGTTCTGACACTGGTTAAAAAGGTCAAATTTGGCTTACAATCTGAGCCACGTTTGTGGTATTGATGAGTCTGATTGCATATGAGCTATGGTCACAAACTCACTCGTGCTGACACTCTAACTGGCGTCCGTTGGCCATATGATATGATTTATCACGAGCAACTGTGGAAACGCACTTGTATAAAGTGGCAGCATATTAGCAATGGCTGCCACATTTCACATCTACCTTTGACGCTCTACAGTTATGGATTTGCCCCTGTTACGAGTGGAAGAACTCACGACACAATATGGCTGGGGCCTTTAGTAGCTTTAATCTAATTTTGTGCAGAGGAGAGTGGTATTTGCTGATGGTAGTGGCTGGGGAGGGGTTGTTATTCCAACCTCCTCCCATGGAGCGCACTTCATTTTAGTTTTTTTAAAACTCAGGGTCCTCATAAAAACCATTAGTTGTTTGTTTTTAGAAGAATCTATTTTCATTAAAACAATGTGTGTTGATGTCCTCTGACCCTGTGTCGAAATGTTGCATATCTATATTATTGAATTAGTGTGAGACTGCTTGATATGTTATCAAAATATATGTCTTTTTTATTCCCATCATGCAACTGTGATGATGTAAGTTGCAAATCCAATGTTTTTAGCATAAAAAATTATCAAGGAGACCATTCTATTTGGGTCCTCCTGTATAACTCCATAAACACAATGAATGCCAACTTCTGGCTACAAATCATGATTAGGAACGGGATAAATCTTGAGAAAACTTTATCGGGCACACTGTTCTCACAAGGTTCCTTGCCCTATAAAAGAGTGTAGTGCCTGCATGGTCTAAAATAGACCATCCACTTTATTGAAGGTACTGAAGGTTCATCTCCTGCAACCCGATATTTTGATTTTGGTTTCAAAATCACTTCTTTAAAAGGATAAAAAGTAATGGCATGTTAGTGTTTGTTTTGGAAGAGATTACATATCAAATTTTAGTACTAAAGGATTTGAAGTTTAATTTAAAATACATTAAACAAGAGTTTAACAAGAGAGTATAATGGTTAATGTGATTGAGGTGTAGTTGTATTTGATTCAGGAAATTAGAAAAGAGAATATATAGATTAATTAATGTGATTGAGGTATAGTTGTATATGAATCAAGAAGTTAGACAAGAAAGTAAAATGGTTAATGTGATTGAGGTGTAGTTGTATTTGAATCAGGTAATTAGACAGGAAAGTGTAAGTATAAAGGTTAATGTGATTGAGATGTAGTTGTATTTGAATCAGGTAATTAGACAGGAAAGTTTAAGTATAAAGGTTAATGTGATTGAGATGTAGTTGTATTTGAATCAGATAATTAAACATGAAAGTGTAAAGTTTAATGTGATTATGATATAGTTGTTCAATTCAGGAAATTAAACCAGAGAGTATAAAGGTTAATGTGATTGAGTGGTAAATGTGATTGAGGTATGGTTGTATTTGCAGGGTGACAGACTGAGCACAGAGGACCAAGCTGCAGTCTGCATACAGGCAAATTTTCGTGGATATCTAGGACGTAAACTCTACTTGCAAGAGCTCTGGCTACAGTTTGAAAAGGTTGGTTACTCTATATGTAAATTGCATAAATGTCTCTATTTCAAAGTAGTATATTAAAATTACATAACAGGATCACAGGCAGTACTGGTTCATATTGCAACTGTATTCTGTATTTATTTATCATAATTTGTTACATATTGACTATTTTACACTAAATTGAATTTGTCAGAATAAATGTCTGCCACAGCCAGATAATGAATTTGCAGATATCATGTTGTAGAATTTACAGAAAACAACAAGGCATTAACAAGTGGGATATTTGTAATTTTCTCGTTATATTATGGATGGAAACATGTGATCCATTCCCGGTAATAATAGCATGTTTAGGAGAGATTAATTGTGGGCATAGTAGCATTGAAAATTTAGAAATAAGCTTTAAAGCTCAGGAAATGATGTCGGTGTATGTGTGCTGTGACCTGGTGATGGATGTGGCATGTTAATATCAACCTGCCATCACGCACATTACAAGATTATCTTAATCCCCATCCCAGGAGATATACAGCAGTCTAATCTAGGTAAAGCTTAATTCACCAGTGTTTTTTTTTTAAATCCAATGCAGATTTAATGAATAGCTTTATTATTATTATAGTTATATATATGATATGTATATATTGTATGTCAGTGAATCACAGGAAAGAGAGGGGTATTGGCTTCATACTGCCAATATATCCAGCTGTAGATTTGGCTGTGGAAAAATGGCCATATTGAAACTCCATACTGTGAGGGAAGGATGTGATGAAGGAGGGTTAGGGATGGATTTAAGGCTGTATTAGTGCATGAGTAGACATCTCAGATGCCTGCCTCTGTAAACCATGTTTAATGGTCAGAGAGATGAAAGGCACAGATCCACCACAAGCAATCTCTGCCGTCCATTACTATACTATCTTACTTAGTTTTTTGCGATAAATTTTTATTTCTGCAATTTCATAGGGAATCATCTGAAATAATGATTAACAAATATTAGTTTATTTGATATTTGTTATTATTTATATCTGAGGGCACACACTTGAAAATATGTTCTAAGAAAATATGGTCTATTTCCCGAAACTGTGGTCTATTTCCTGAAACCACCAATAATAATTGAGTTACTCATAAATTTGATTTTAACCCATATTTCAACTTTAACATTGTTATATTAAGTTTAAATCTGAAAATAGTTTGAAAACCTGGTATGAAACACATGAAGCATATTATATTGTAATGATTGGAAGAAGAAAAATTGATAATCATTGTGCCTGTTTGCCTTAATAAGCAGCATGCCTGTTTAGCATCAGCTTGACAGTTTAGCGTGACACTCAACTTGCCAGTTTAGCATGACAATCAGCATGACAGTTTAGCATGACAATTAACATGTCTTTTGACATGATAATCAATTTGCTTGTTTTGATTGAAAATTAACTTGCCTGTTTTGAGTGACAATCAAGATGCCTGTTTTGAGTGACAATCAAGATGCCAGTTTTGAGTGACAATCAAGATGCCAGTTTTGCATGATATTTAACTTGCCTGTTCTGCATGATATTGAACTTGGCTGTTTTGAGTGATATTGAACTTAACTGTTTGGAGCAATGTAAATGTTGACATTTCCAGGTGGTGTTCAATATGACCTTTTCGGCATTTCAGACATAAATATTTGTTGATATCAAACTTTTCACTGACTCTTTTGTGTGATTTTCTGATAGACCATTTGTGTGTTCAACTTAGCATGACCTAGGGAATGATTATCCCTGTAATCATACATCTACATGGAGGTTTAGAATCTCATACTTAAAGAATCTGTCCTAAAAAGAATGGTAATAGCCGATATATAGAATAATAGATATAATCAAATAAAACATATATAAGTATCAGATTAAGTAATTCAAATCATTTATCTCACCATGCATCACTTTCACAAAATCATATATGATTAATGGTAAATGAATTTAATGGTCCAAATAAGAAGAATGTAATATCTCAACAAGGTACAACTTAGTGATGTATTGTTGAGCAGTAAAGCATCCCATGATGGTAGGAGGCATGTTTTCACAGACAAGCGGATGCCAGGCTTGGCACAATAGTGGTGTTTTACAGCCCATCACAGGTCGACAGGTCCACACAACACACATCCCATCACAACCACTGTACTTTCATGTTGCACTTGATTAAAATTTGCTTTATGGTGATGATTGCATCACAATCTGTTTTTTTGTGTCCATAGACTATGTAATTTTACAGTGTTTTTGTATTTTGTTTGCTTTTCATTCACATATATTTGTGTAGTTTTAGAATATTTGTAGGAATCTTTTATTTTTTCTTCTTCTTTTTTTTTGGGAGGGGGGGGGGCAAAAAATGTAGATTTAATATTATCACACATAGTTCACTTATTACTGAAAGCTTTATAGTACTATATCAACATACTTAATGCATTTATAAGAATATTTAAATCAACAGAACCTTTTTTTAGTTAACAGATGTAAGTACACAAATCCAATAAATTCAATAAAAATCAGAATATATTTTCTTGGTTATAGAGCATGGGTGTGGATATTCTCCAGAAGGGACCAATATATATCCTGCTGCAGGGAAACATAATCACACAGAAAACATGTTTCCATGTTTGCAATGTCGCCACAAAAAGGCGTGTATCAAAGTAGATTGTTGTGCTCTCGGCTATGTACCCACACAGCTTCCTGCATCGTTATTGGAATGGGTTGAATGATGGAACAAATAACATATCTCAAACCATTACTCCTCCCCAGAATAGAGTGTTCAGAATGAATCAGTATGGGATAATATTAAGCAAATCATAACTATTTGGTGATTAGCTTTAACTCTTACTGAGTTAAGGATGGATTGGTTTGGAAATATTATTGCCGCCCATCCTGTCTTCCTCACTCTACAGTATACTCTACCATGTGATATTACCTGAGGAGTGCGCACCATGTCTCGTCATGCATGGAGTGTGCTGCAGACTCACGGAGCCAACCTGACCTCAAATCTGCATGTCTGTCTGCCCTATGCGTTAAGGTTTTCAGGTTTCCTTCAGGGATAGAAAAATAAACATGAAAGATTGTCTCTTAACAAAAACTGTATTGCCAAGCTTATTCAGAATTTCTACTTAATAAGTGACTTTATTTTTATTTCTGCCTCAAAGGCATAGAAAGAGCTAAACAAATGAGTTAAGACATTTATGGGTGTCAGGGGAGGCAAAATGTATGAAAGGAATCGGACAATTCTACATGTGAAGGGTGCATGGAGGTTTTGCAGATGTTTATGGCTATTTTGCCTGTACCCAGTGAAAAATGTGTTTAGGCATCGATTAATGCAGCTTGTGACTGGAGATTGAGATGTGCCCCCGAGCTGTGACCAGACTACAAATCGGATAGGGGACCATTCTGAAGCTTGTCGCATGGTGTGGCCACCATATTATGACATTATTTATGGTTCCGGCTGCACACTGGGATAGACATGTCATTTCTGGCCATATCATTTGATGTGTATCTCATAGTTGTGTCTATTATAGGCGAGTCCAGACCTAATATCATAGATATATGGGAAGGTCCATTACACCAGCCTCGAAGTACCATACCCTGAAAGTGCATAATATCATAGAGACATGAGAAGGTCCATTACACCAGCCTCAAAGTGCCCTGGCCTGATAGTGCACAATATCAGAGAGACATGAGAAGGTCCATTACACCAGCCTCAAAGTTCCCTGGCCTGATAGTGCACAATATCATAGAGACATGAGAAGGTCCATTACACCAGCCTCAGAATACCCTGGCCTGATAGTGCACAATATCATAGAGACATGAGAAGGTCCATTACACCAACCTCAAAATGCCCTGGCCTGATAGTGCACAATATCATAGAGACATGGGAAAGTCCATTACACCAGCCTCAAAGTGCCCTGGCCTGATAGTGCACAATATCATAGAGACATGGGAAGGTCCATTACACCAGCCTCAAAGTTCCCTGGCCTGATAGTGCACAATATCATAGAGACATGGGAAGGTCCATTACACCAGCCTCAAAGTGCCCTGGCCTGATAGTGCACAATATCAGAGAGACATGAGAAGGTCCATTACACCAGCCTCAAAGTGTCATAGCCTGATAGTGCACAATATCAGAGAGACATGAGAAGGTCCATTACACCAGCCTCAAAGTTCCCTGGCCTGATAGTGCACAATATCATAGAGACATGAGAAGGTCCATTACACCAACCTCAAAGTGCCCTGGTCTGATAGTGCACAATATCATAGAGACATGAGAAGGTCCATTACACCAACCTCAAAGTGCCCTGGTCTGATAGTGCACAATATCATAGAGACATGAGAAGGTCCATTACACCAACCTCAAAGTGCCCTGGCCTGATGGTGCACAATATCATAGAGACATGAGAAGGTCCATTACACCAACCTCAATGTGCCCTGGCCTGATAGTGCACAATATCATAGAGACATGAGAAGGTCCATTACACCAGCCTCAATGTGCCCTGGCCTGATAGTGCACAATATCATAGAGACATGGGAAGGTCCATTACACCAGCCTCAAAGTGTCATAGCCTGATAGTGCACAATATCATAGAGACACGAGAAGGTCCATTACACCAACCTCAAAGTGCCCTGGCCTGATAGTGCACAATATCATAGAGACATGAGAAGGTCCATTACACCAGCCTCAAAGTTCCCTGGCCTGATAGTGCACAATATCATAGAGACATGAGAAGGTCCATTACACCAGCCTCAGAATACCCTGGCCTGATAGTGCACAATATCATAGAGACATGAGAAGGTCCATTACACCAACCTCAAAATGCCCTGGCCTGATAGTGCACAATATCATAGAGACATGGGAAGGTCCATTACACCAGCCTCAAAATACCCTGGCCTGATAGTGTACAATGTCATAGACATGAGAAGGTCCATTACACCAGCCTCAAAGTGCCCTGGCCTGATAGTGCACAATATCATAGAGACATGAGAAGGTCCATTACACCAGCCTCAATGTGCCCTGGCCTGATAGTGCACAATATCATAGAGACATGAGAAGGTCCATTACACCAACCTCAAAGTGCCCTGGTCTGATAGTGCACAATATCATAGAGACATGAGAAGGTCCATTACACCAGCCTCAAAGTGCCCTGGCCTGATAGTGCACAATATCATAGAGACATGAGAAGGTCCATTACACCAGCCTCAATGTGCCCTGGCCTGATAGTGCACAATATCATAGAGACATGAGAAGGTCCATTACACCAACCTCAAAGTGCCCTGGTCTGATAGTGCACAATATCATAGAGACATGAGAAGGTCCATTACACCAACCTCAAAGTGCCCTGGCCTGATGGTGCACAATATCATAGAGACATGAGAAGGTCCATTACACCAACCTCAATGTGCCCTGGCCTGATAGTGCACAATATCATAGAGACATGAGAAGGTCCATTACACCAGCCTCAATGTGCCCTGGCCTGATAGTGCACAATATCATAGAGACATGGGAAGGTCCATTACACCAGCCTCAAAGTGTCATAGCCTGATAGTGCACAATATCATAGAGACATGAGAAGGTCCATTACACCAGCCTCAAAGTGCCCTGGCCTGATAGTGCACAATATCATAGAGACATGAGAAGGTCCATTACACCAGCCTCAATGTGCCCTGGCCTGATAGTGCACAATATCATAGAGACATGAGAAGGTCCATTACACCAACCTCAAAGTGCCCTGGTCTGATAGTGCACAATATCATAGAGACATGAGAAGGTCCATTACACCAGCCTCAATGTGCCCTGGCCTGATGGTGCACAATATCATAGAGACATGGGAAGGTCCATTACACCAACCTCAAAGTGCCCTGGCCTGATAGTGCACAATATCATAGAGACATGGGAAGGTCCATTACACCAGCCTCAAAGTGCCCTGGCCTGATAGTGCACAATATCAGAGAGACATGAAAAGGTCCATTACACCAACCTCAAAGTGCCCTGGCCTGATAGTGCACAATATCATAGAGACATGAGAAGGTCCATTACACCAACCTCAAAGTGCCCTGGCCTGATAGTGCACAATATCAGAGAGACATGAGAAGGTCCATTACACCAGCCTCAAAGTGCCCTGGCCTGATAGTGCACAATATCAGAGAGACATGAAAAGGTCCATTACACCAACCTCAAAGTGCCCTGGCCTGATAGTGCACAATATCATAGAGACATGGGAAGGTCCATTACACCAACCTCAAAGTGCCCTGGCCTGATAGTGCACAATATCATAGAGACATGGGAAGGTCCATTACACCAGCCTCAAAGTGCCCTGGCCTGATAGTGCACAATATCAGAGAGACATGAAAAGGTCCATTACACCAACCTCAAAGTGCCCTGGCCTGATAGTGCACAATATCATAGAGACATGAGAAGGTCCATTACACCAACCTCAAAGTGCCCTGGCCTGATAGTGCACAATATCAGAGAGACATGAAAAGGTCCATTACACCAACCTCAAAGTGCCCTGGCCTGATAGTGCACAATGTCAGAGAGACATGAGAAGGTCCATTACACCAGCCCAATGTTTTCTTCCTCTCAGTCTACAATACAGTAGGGACAGTACATGTAGAAGGTACATTTTTCCAGTTCAAAGGTAAGTATGATACATACATTTTAGTTTCCCTGTGGCTCGGTTTTGGCCACATAAGAAATATTGATAAGAATATTTTTTTTATTTTATGACACATAATTGGCCTTGGGACCCTGACAATTTTTTGAGCACATTAAAGTAAAGAGCGTTTTTCATGTTATTTATGCACACAAATTCTTTTAATCAGATTTGCATACATGTTACCCAGTAGCTGCTTAGCAGTGGATAACTATGTCAAATCCTGCACCTTCAAATATATTGGAAAGAAGTTTAGCCTGTGATTTTGCTGCAATTTTTTTTTTACCAAAGATGGTAATATTTATGGGCATGGGGAGACTCATTTAGATTGGCCTTCGGGGATTGGAATAGAGCATAGGGACTGGATATTTTAATCCACCAGTAAAGTAAAGCAGACTCTCTCTCTCTCTATTGAAATAGATTAGGATCCAAATAGGATGCCTCGTGGGTGACTGTATGGAATAACTACAATATTGCTGTGAGCCTGGCAGTGCCTGTGATCAGCCAGTATTATCTGCCTATTATCATCACAGAGGCCTAGAGAATATCAAATCTCTTGTGATGACTCTCACAGCCTTGACCTCTTGTTTGTGTGGCTTGATCTCTCTCTGTGACTGGACATCATGGAGGCTTAGAGAATATATTCTGACATATTCAGTTGATCATTAACACAAAATATGGAATAGTTTAAAATAGGTTTTAGACCACACAGAGATTCATGATTCTGTTATGTCTCTAGATATTGTGTGTTCTATTGAGGAGATTCAGTCAAATCTGTTAAAAGATGAACAGATTTGTGGATGATCATTAGGGTGATTAAAGGTCTATTCATTTTGAAGGGGTCACATTAAAGCCATAGCTGAGGATTAGGCTGAGTGTGTTCTGTGATATCGGGGGCGTACTAGTGTGATACTCGGGATGTAAAAGGTGAACAAGGTAAACTAGACTCCACTTCAGAAGATTGATTATGAAATGTCTCCTTCAAAGCAAACAACATGCCATGAAGTGAATATATATTTTTTTAAAGCTAGAGAATATCAAATCTCTGAATATATGAATATATATAGATGTGCCACACAGCAGGAAGTATCTATACAGATGCCTTATGAAATATGTGGTCTTAAACTACATATATCCCACCTTATATGAGGTTTTAAGGTGACTATACAGATATCCCACAGAATAGGAGGTTTTTAACTAAATGTATAAATGTCCTATCAAATACTTGAAATAGGAGGTTTTAAAATAAATGTATAGATGTCCTACCAAATAAGAGGTCCTACAGTGAATGTATAGTTGTCCTATCAAATTGGAGGTTATAAATTGAATGTATAGATTTCCTATCAGATTGGAGGTTTTAAAGTTAATGTATAGATGTCCAATCAAATTGGAGGTTTTAAAGTTAATGTAAAGATGTATTACCAAATTGGAGATTTTAAAGTAAATGTATAGATGTTCTATCAAGTAGGTGGTTTTAAAGTGAACGTACAGATGTCCTACCAAATATGAAGTGTAAATATGAAGATTCCTTCTCCCCAGCATGCCCAGTCTTACCCAGCATAAAGTGAATATTTACTGTCTCACATGGAGTCTATCATATTGCATTGCATATTCCCAGCACAAAGATATCTATCAGGCACTTTCAAAGTAAAAAAATATGAGTGATTCATCCATCTTAATATCTCAATGCTTGTGAGAAAATGATGACAGGAATTTAGTTACCATGTTTACTTTTCATTCATCATCTGTTGTGTGTTCCTGACATTCAAAGATAAAAGATGAATTGCTTTCTATGCATAACATTGAATCAGCTTTGACTCATCCAACACCAGAATTCCGATATGGTTCAAGCAGGTGTCGGCTAAAAAGGGGATGTTCCTGAATAAATTGATTTTGCTTCATTCAGAAACTGTCTATACATATTTATTGTGCTAAAATGATGCTTAAGGTATACTCCAGGCTTAACACCTTTTAGCACAGGTGTTATGTAGACTTCTAACTTTACCCTCCAGTTGTGATGCAACCATAAATGACAGACTCTTCAAATCTTAGGACAATATGCATCTAGTCATCCTGCATCAGCTCGTTTTAACAGAACTCAATTATAATGCAAACTTTTTGTGTAATCATGACTTAATTGTGAGCAGGTCTAATCAAGACACATTTATATAAACTGTAAAAAAAACATACAACAAAAAGTTTTTTTTGGGAAAACTTTATTAGGATTTGTTAACAACTTATCATTCAAGCAATCTACACTTTCAAATATAGCAAAAAAATATTTCAATAGGATGAAAAATAACTTTAAACATAAAAGTTGAGTTTTGCTGTTCGTGCCTCTCATTCACTGAATATAAATACAATATCTTTCAAACGTGGAATAGTACATCTTTGCAAGGGGTTCTAACAATCCTGCAAGTTTCAAAGTGATCAAACATTATTTACTACCCAAAAAACTTGGTTTAAATTCATAAAATGTGAAAAATATGAAAGGCCAGAAAATGGCAAAAACCTAAAAGGGTCTGTTTTCCACATTCAAGTCTCTGTACAGTGCTTATAGATCATGATTTGTTGAACCAAATTACACAGTTTGGTGACTAATATACCTAACTAGTGATATGCTAAAAAATAATAAATTTAAAATTAAATTTAGATGGTTTAAACATAAAAAATGTACAGAAATCATGAAATCTTCAAACTTGCCATGTGTGTTCTTTGCAGTTTGATATGAGCTGTTTGTGTTGCCATTTGAGGGCGATTGCAATCATGATCATGTTGATTACTGATCATGCTGATTGCACACATAGAGCATACAATCATGCATACCATACACATATCAACTGAGGCAATACAAAGAATAAAATTATGATGAATTATTTACAAATTATTAGATAAATATAAAATTGTTATTTTATACAATAGTATACCCATATTTACAAATGTAATAAAAAGTCAGGAATTGCAATCCTACATGTTATGTGTGTACATCCCATCAGCTTAAAATTATGCACAATGGGGCAGTGTTTGGTCAACAATCCTGGGGTGTCACATTTTCACCTGCCTGACTTTTAATTATAAAATCATATTTTTGACTAACTTCTAAATACAATATTGGTTCAAAAACGAGTGATCTGTTAGATAACTAAATAGAGATTCCAAAAATGTAAAAAAAAAAAAATTGATATCCAACACCCAACATGATTTTTGCTAAGCCTGGAGTATACCTTAAGCATATATCACAGAAATTGTTAAATAGGACATTTGTGAAAAAGAAGAAAATTCTTTATTTATATATTCAAATACATTATAGATTAAGAATATAGTATTAGACTTTGATTGACAGTTGAGTTTCTATGGAGAAAGCAATGAGTGTGTACCAGGCTGTGATGTCTGGGTATTAAATGACCCAGACAAGCAAAGATGTATGACCTTGCAAGACCTACAAACTCTCCAATTCTAAGTTGAGACTGGTCTGTACAAAAGGTCATTTATTGATCTTGTAGGGGAAGCCGTTTCTCTAAGGGATGGGTGCATAATCTGTTTGCAGAGTGACAAGTATGGCCCAGACCAAGCGGGTGGTGGGATCTGCTCCGACACACTGCATCGATTCCACATAAGTGTGTTGGTCTTTAATCAGGCTGTAAATCGCGTCAAATGTCATTAGAACTGTCTGACCTGAGTCACAAGTGTGTCACTTTTACGTCTGGTCACCCACACCGAACAAAATATCCATTTTATCAATCACCCCATGCCATCCGTTTGCATTGAAAAAAAGTTTCCCTCTTTATTGGATCATGTCCACGCTGAAAACACTGCCATAAATCACAGATTCATATTTTTTATGGTGTTAATGGATTGGCCTAGCCATTAAGGAAGTGTGGGCTGATTGTTGCTGATGTAGGGAGCATCCACGCTCATCCTCAGTGCCTGGTACCAGATTTAACAGTCCATCCCAAATCGTCAAATGTTTGTTTGACGGTGTGACATTGGCCTGCATACAAATGGCCATTGATGGAGGCCATCCTGCACAAAGGCAGACGCCTCAAGATGATTGGTGGATAATTTGGGTATTGATTAGCCAATGAAAATGCACAGCCAGGGATTATTTAGCCAATGGAATCAAAAGAGATGTGGCAGTTGAAACAAGTAACGAAATGTGCTTGGAATAAAAGATTGAGCAAATTAAGAGATTTCAACGGATGAAAATGAAAGCCTTTTGTTTTATTGTTGATTTCATGACTCCTGTGAGTCTCTTTTTTTTAGCAACCTGAGTATTCACCTGAACAATAATCACTCTACATTTTATTTGATTCAAACATGTTTTAAGATTGGATTAAAAGAACTAAATTTAATGTAAATATGAATATTATTAATATCGTTTTTGGGAGTGAAGCTGAGAACAGTTTTGAAGTTGTGCACATTGAAGAATATTATTTATTTCTCATCATGGAAATTAATCCATTATTTCTGTATTATCTGACTATGTAATAATGACAGGTTATTGAAATATTCTTTTATGAACTATTTTCTGTTGAAAAATCAGTTAAAAAGAATTATCATAAATGTTATAATAGCAGCAATATAGTAAACATAAAATGCTGAAATTATTGACCCATGCAGATCAAATGCAAAAAGAAAACCATTTAAATCACTTCTTTAAAATACAAGAAATTTAAACTGGAAAAATTGGTATTATCATCTGGTGGAGGAATAGTACCATTATCTCAAATTTCTTTGGACTTTATAGTGAGGGGGGAAATTTCTGCCATTCTGTCTATTCGTCAACTTTGATCTCCTCTGAAACTAATGGGTGGGGTTCTTGGCTATGTATAGGTAAGGTGTAGTATTTTCAGGGGACCAATTCTATTCATTCAATCACACAATAACATGGCTCCACCTGGGCATTAAAAGTATTAGACACCTGGAACATCCAGTCCCTCATTCTTGTAATCCTAATATAGCTTCAGTTTTAACTTTAAGATAAGGTAAGGTGGCAGTGACTGAGTAGCTGCCATATTGGATATATTATTTGTAACATTGTCTGAACTTTGATCTGCAAAACTAGGCAAATACTAAAAATTATCATTTATATAGCAATCTGCAAGCATTATCGAGAACATTCCCATAAATGAGGCGTCAGCATAACTTTTAAGCCTTCTGCTCATGGTTTATAAATATATAATGCCAGGTAACAAACATATTGCAGGGTGTGTTCATGAGAAAGATAAAACATTATGGAAATTAATGAAGCGATTTTTGCTTAAATGAGATAGTATTACACAGGTATTACATCTCTTCTGATAAAAGACCTTCTGATAAAGGATCAGATGCAAGAGATCTGAAGTCTTCATCTTTTCTATCAGCCATGATACTTTTAGGCAAAAATGGCTCAGAATTGGCATGTGACTAAGTGTGAATTGAGTTGATGGCTGTAGATGTATCCGTCTTGCTTATGGGGAGCCCCAGAGTAAGGGTACAACAATGTGATACAAGCACTAGATGGCACTGGGCCAGAGACATTGGTATCAGCCAGGTAGGCTCATGGATTATACATGGATTATTGATACAGTGCTAATCACTTGTTGGTATTGTCAAAGCCATTTGTACATAGTGGATTATTGACTTAATGGAGGAGGAGGGAGATTGTTGGCTGTAATATTTAACTGTTACGCAGGGTCTTTTCATTTATTTACATTACAAATGTAGGATTTACAGTCACAGATACACTGACCAGTGTTTCTTTGTGGGCCTGACTTAAATCTATTTTTATTCATCTCAAAAAGAAATAAATAGGTAACAATCCATACTTGTCAATAATGGTTGAGTTAAGCCTGTGATCTGTCATGGTATATAACCTCCTGTATATTAACTAAAGGTTACTTGCTGCAGGAGATGCTCTGGAACATAGCAGAGACTTTAGCTCAGAAATATGAAAAATACAGATAAGAAATTTGTCAAAGTTCGGGCAATGGTGATAAATGTGAAATTTAAAAAATCGCATAAAGATACTAGGAGAAATTTATAATGAACGATGTATACATGTAGATTGTCCTGCACTGAACAGAAAGATGAGGGCCAGGCATAAATAGACTTTCACACTCAGTGTGCACATAATAATAGTGTATCAGCTTGGAAGCTTTTTAGCATTGTCTTGCACAGCTATTTGATTTGCAACAAAAACTTTGCATGTGTGAACGACTTCTTGTTCACTTTATATTCCTGTGCATTGGCCATGCAATTGTGTTAAGCTGGAGCACATGGTAAACACCAAATTAAAGAATCAATTGATCTTATCAGTCCAGTCTGCAGATATGAATAATTAATTGAATGGACCTTCATATTTGGCATATGCATCTTTCTTAAAGTTATATCTTAATTGTTTATTTTTAGATTTACATGCACGATCTTTTGTTTGTTTTTATGCAAAATTAGTTGTTGAAAGGTGGACCAATTGGGTCTAATGATAGGCCAGGTGTATGACATAATATATACTAGGGAGAAATTTCCTGCAGGAAACACCCTTGAACCTTGATGAAAGTGCAGCTGAAGAGAACAAATAGGGGGCACCACCTGATATGATAATTTCTGCCAACAGGTGGCACTAATAGAACAGGCCTTGCCGTCATAATGCTCACAGCCAAACATTTTGTTAGGAATTAGTGACACGGAAAATCTGTTGTTTGTGCAATGCATATTGTGCGAAATGTTGGAAAACAATTGAAGCGATTGAAGCTAATTTGACAATCAAAGATAAGGACCAGTTTTATCCCCAGGAGAGTGTGGCTATTGTATATATGAGGGGGAAGGGCATGTGTAGCATAACTGCAAACACTCTCACCCCAAAGAAAGGAACTAGTAATCTATGGCTCAACACTTGATCTGCTCAAAATCTAAACAAATTATATGTTTGACAGTTTAGACTTTGACTGGATATGCTCATTTTTTTCAATTTAAAGTTTAATTTTGGAAATACAATTACCGGTACTTTGTCATATAGCAAACTCAAGAGCCTATTTGCATTCTATACATGTCATTATTTCTGAAACAGTAACCCTACTTTTTCAGGATAGCAGAGTAAGTAATAACTTAAGCAGTGTAGAGAAAGTATTGATGGACTATTACCCAGTATTTGTGAAGAAGGGAATATCACATATTCATGAATTTATGAATGGATATTAAAACAAACATATGTGCATCTTGTAAGCAGCTTAGAAAAGGATTGCCATGCTAAGATACTCCCACTCACATGCAGCAAAATTACCAAGAAAATAATCCTCTCTGCCATATTCTTAATGGTGGTAATTTAAACAAATCCTTTCAAAAATGTGTAGCACGAATTTATATGATTCGATATATTTCATTTCAGGTAGGTAGTTTTGTAGGAAGAAAAGTAGGTGAGAAATAGTTGAAGTGAAAAATAGTGGAAGTAATCTGAAATCTGTTATTCTTAACAGCGTCAATTTGATTTCTTTCAGGAAGAAGAAATGAGGTTGGAGAAAACACAGAAACAGGTTGAGGAGGGGCAGCTGCTCGTGGAGAAGTAAGTACCTTTCACATGTACACAATTTCTAGATAGATTTTAGCATCTCGACACCAAATATGGTCACACAGATCAATTACTTGACCAAATTGTGTCACACAGAAGATATGACAGCTGTGAGTGACCAAATAATGCCACACAACAGCTGTGAGTGACCAAATAATGTCACACATCAGCTGTGAGTGACCAAATAATGCCACACAACAGCTGTGAGTAACCAAATAATGTCACACAACAACTTGTGAGTGACCAAATAATGTGATAAGATGGCTGTACATGATCATATATTTTTAAGCATAGCAAAATGTTTGGCTCAGACTATTTAGAAACATCCTTTGAAATATTCCCTTCCACAGCCTGATTGTTATGAGAGCTGAAGAGAGCTGTGCTTTGTTTGTACACCAGATGTCGACACTTGGTGCAATAAGGGCAAAACCTGTTGCTGAGCAGCCTGAAGCTGCAGATAAGCTGTACAGTCCGAAATATTGAATTAATTGGTTGACGTAAAAGACAAAATGCCAAAAGAGAACTTATATATGTATGTTTTTGCATTATCAAGTAAGCATTTTGCTTCTATATTAAGTTGTAATGGCATGCCAATTGTTGTGAGAGCAAAGTTGCGCCTTGGAGGCAATAATAGTCACTACAAAATAACAAATATCAAAGGAACATTTGTGATATCTTTAATAGGTCTGCTGTTAGCAATTGCCCAGCCAAGGACAAAAGAGTCAAATATTATATTTAGAACATAGGAATGGAACTTGTTTGAAGAAAATATGGTCTACAGATCACAGATGTTTGTTCTGTGGACTGCGTCCCAACGAGCAGTCCTACACACACGTGCTCCGGGAGATGGCTGTCTCACAAGATTCAGTACTCGTTGAAATAAAAGTGATTTTTCCTCGCATCAGTCTGTGCAAACATGTCTCCTCTGAACATTTGCGATATCATTACAGAAGCTTTGATAGATAGATCTGCTTTGTTTGTCATACAAACACTTGGAAAATAATAAGAACACTGATCAATGAGATTCCTGTGGAGCTTCATCTGCTTTTTTTGTTTGTTTTTTTTGGCCATCTTCATTGACATATTATTCTGCAGCATTTCAAACCATCAAATGTTGAACCGGAAAGCTGAATTTGATATTCCGTTTGAGAACATTATTTTGATTCCCACAGAGATCTAAATTGCCCACGTATTAATACAGAACTCAAATTGAGGTTTCTTGTTCAAATAGCAGCAGTGTAACTAAACGATAGCAAAATTAATCAAAAATAAAATTGGACGTGATAATTTTATACCAGGTAAAAGAAGATTGATGATGAGCAATATATTGTTACAGCAGTATCAGACAGTTTATGTTGAATCATGATATTTGTATAGGATTTATTGCCCTGTAACATTAGGGAGATCCTCTACCTGCATGATCAGCATGATTACTCCTAATAGACTCAGCATGGAACAGAATGCTATGGAAAGTGTATTCAAATTAGCTCTGGCACATCAGAGAAGGTATCCTTTATGGGAAAATGATATATTCATCTCTAAAGTATATTTTTATCTGTTCATGTATTTTTTGATTGTATATCAATGTGAAACCTCTAGAACTTCAGTACATATCTTGTCCAGTTCCCTTTGTTCTCACAATTCCTGGGCTTTTTGTCCATAAGTATATTTTTGCTGAGATACCAAAATAATTGACAAATCTGGCGTAGTCTATGGCATTTATATATGTCACGAGAGTCAATCTGGCATAAGAAATCCAGAGCAGTGACATTTTAGATAGGATTTTGGACAGATGTTATTAAGGCACTGTAATGTATTCCAGTGCCTTATACTAATTTGGTATTGCTTGCTTTCCTTCTGCCACATTTTTAAAAAGAAAGTATTTATATCCAATTTGCATTTTAAGGATTATATAATGACTGTGTTGCAAATATGAAAAGAATTTGATTTTTTACTTATATGCACTACAGCTCTGCCAATGATGTCAATACAGGACAATATCTAGACTTACGAATTACTCTATTAAGCTACAAATGAAGTCTAGTTTTGACTGGGGAGAAGAGAACCCTTGATCTTTTGGTTGCTAGGCAAATGATTTCTATCTTTAATTTTCACAATGATCCAATAGATTACATAATGTTACATAACATCAGGGAAGATAGAAAATACATTGGTCTTTAGTTACTACAGAGCAACTTTGGATCAGAAAAAATCAGCAGGAAACAACTGACAATATTACCATGTCTACAGTTACGGAATCAGAAAACAAAATTATATCGACAGAAAATGTAACTTGCACCGACAAATGGAGCTGCAAAACTGCTTCTGAAAATAGTGCCTTTTTAATGAAATATAGAATTTGTGGAGTTTGCGGTGAAAATATCAACAAGATGAATTTCAGAAAAAAACAATGGAGCAGAGATTAGCCGTATTTGGTTCAGTGTTGTGCACCATATTGGAAGCATGATAGATACCATATTGGTATGTCAGACACCATAAACTACCGGCTCCTTCAAGAACAAAATTAAAGGCTGTGCAGACTCCCAAATAAGCACCGTCCAAATTACTTTTTAGCAAATATTGTGGTATGTCTCTGGTCTAAATGCTTTTATTTCATATCATACTGCAAAATTCATAAAATTGTCCTCCATGGGTAAAAGTAGATCAACTGTCCAGTAAAATTCCTTTGAAAAGGTATCAAATAGTCGCCAGTTGTTGTTATGTTATTTAATTTTGAAAAGCAAGCAAAATTAAAAGATTTGATGATTCCACAAAAAATAGTGTCGATATAACACATCTTACCAATTTATTGATTTTACATTTTCATCACCAAAGTTTATTTATTTTGATGAGCACAGGGAGATACATATCATGTTTATGGCATTATCATTATATCACATATTTTATCATTTGTATTCTAGACACACATTCAGCTATTTCAAATTTATTTTATTCAAGGTGAAAAACACAATACACTTTTGAATATAGTACTCAGTTAAATGGACTGAGACAATACTGCTTTCAAGATGATCAAGAATTTATTTCTAACAAATTTGTGTACAAAAATGAGATGCCAAACTCCTGATAGAAAACGGTGATCAGATATGTTAACATTGGACATTTTGTTCAGCAACTGGTATCACCTCTCTAATGCTATTCAATCTGACATTTCAATGTAAAATAGCAGAAAAATTCAGCTTTCCATTTTTCCCTGCGTGTTTGGAGAACAAGTGAGTAGTATACATGCAAGTTGCTTGCAGAGGTGTTCAAGAAAATGTTTAGGGGCACTAATGTGTAAAATATCAAAGCACTATTGGTTACTTAAGAAGCACTATTGGTTACTTAAGATGTTCAGATGTATGAAAATAAAGAGAAGGTTGCTGGTCTTAAAGTTTCATCATCATGATCAACAGAATTTTGTTTCTTTGACTAGTAAGTAAAGATTTAGAGCAAAATGTTGGTTGCCTGTCTGGAGAATGTTGCAGGGGTGAACCTTCACTGACACAGAGGTGATGTCACATCCTGCCAGTAAGATGGATTGTGGGATTGCCTGCAAAGGACATTGGGTAATCAGGCGAGTGAGTCTAAAACACTGCATCGCAATGAAGGAACTGACAAGACACACAAGCACCAGACACCTTCGGCTTGCAAATGTCAGCTTTCTGTCTGTTTTATGCCAGGCAGAAGACTGGGTTGTCACTGCGCAGACACCCATTTGGCAGTCCTTCCAATGTGTCAACCTCTGCACACAATTTGTCTGAAATATCAATAAGCGATCACAGTTTAATACTTCCTGGAGACATTTGTGTTGAAGTCTTACAATAATACCACAAAGAAATAAAAAAAGTAAATAAACCGTGATAACAGAATCGGCAAAAAATTACAACACGATGCAATTCTGCAGCCATAATTTTCAAAGGGGATCAATATGGTATAGGGCTAAAGGAAGGGCTACATTCCAAGGTCAGGGACAGGTCAAACAAGGCAATGAGAACTCAACACCTGCCTCTCTGCAATCCACAATAGAAACAAAATAAGGGATAGAATTGCAAAATTACGAAAAGAAAGCATTTTTTTTTTTGTTACTAATATTTGTGTTCCAAAGGAGTTCAGTTGCTCTACTTGTTTCTTTGATTGAGGCTATATAGTGATAACAAGTTGGCTTGACACAGTGCATTTGGACCTTTTTTAAAAAAAAAGCCTTTTCTCCCTCCTCCAGTATCGTGTGTCGTAAATATTTGATCCTTGTAACTCTGTAGACAAAATATAATTCATCTTTTCTGTGTATCATAACAGTGGCTCCCAAAATAAATATGTGCGTGGGTAAGATTGCCAGACAGGCATTATGCATGTCACATAGGCAGTACAAACTGTGGGGAGACCTTGGCCGTCACCAGCTTGCCACAGCTGTAACAAGTGTCCCCAAGATGAATGCTTCCAGGTTAAACTGGCCTCATTAAGTGATGTTTTGAGGAATACTGATGAATGAGACCTCATGTCCTTAACCAAGGTTTCGTCAAAAACTTGCATTGATATAGGCCCCTAGGTGGCAGTAATGTTAGGATACACAGCATCCTACGCGTCCCCCTCCGGACTCGTTATATTACCACACACATCTTGGTTCATCAGCACCACTGACTCAAGACTTTATCATTATTTAAAGATGCTATTTTGGCATCTTAATTTCATTGCTTTTAAAGACTCAAATGTCAGGACTTTTCTGTCCATCAAATTTTTTATTTGCCCCATAGAGATTACATATGGAATTTTAGCATTCATAATGCGATAAATATATTGTCAGTATGTCAGATTTTGTCAGTATTTTAGAATGATTTTATGAAGAGCTGGTTTTCTGTCCACTAAAGAGTCAATACCTAACCTAAATGCATTGCAATATATAATATTAAACCATGTCTGTACGTGAGAATGTTCCAACTTGTTACTTCATCACTAGGTGTTATTCATACTTCAAATATGATTTAAGAGAATAATGTGCTAATTTCTCAGACAAAAATGAAAAACAAATGAAATATTAACTGGTTAAAACATAGACCATCTGCTCGTCTACTTGCCTAAGTACATCATTGAGCTTCAGGCTACAGCAGCCGTGAAAACCTATCCCACTCCCTCAACAAAATATGCAGATCAGCTTTGAACAGACATGAAAACATGAATAATTGATCTGTGAAATAGAATATTTACAGCCTCTCTACAAAAGGCAGCATTTCTGTTAATCACACTTGTTTATACCTTTCAAGAGTAATGGTTAAGCGTTGAAATGTTCTGACTTCAGGGAAAGGATAATGCTAAAGTGATTTAATAACTGTTTAATGATAATTCAATTATGTTGTTCTTTGGAGAAACGTGGCCCTCATTGATTAATCTTTAGTTCTGAAAGACTTGTATTTGTCGCCAGAACATTAATGTTGAATTTTACAAGTAGCATTGCTGACAGCATCTCAAGACAGATCACTTCCTCTTATATGTTATTTTTGTGTCTCTCTATGAGAACCAATCATTTACAAGATGCTGACTCTTTACTTCAGAGCAGCACACTTTGCTGAGACACCTTCCACTTCCTGTGTACTTGGTCAAGGTGACTGTGGACACGTCCTTGATACATCACATTGTTTTATTGCTAAGTATCTCATCTACACTGAAATTCCCCAAATCTCATGGAAGATAAAATGCTGTAGGTATGCCATAAACTCACTGGCCATAAAGAAGTGAGCACAGTCACACCTTTCAGACCCCGGCCAGAGTCTGTCTTTTACACAGGAAATCTAATTTTGTGGGGAGGTGGGCCTTCATTGGCAAACCATCAGGCCTGGGCTAATGCTGTTTTATGAAGGCTGCAGAGTTCTACATTGTGTTTCTCTTGCCACACTGGGTGTCGGTTGCTATGGATACCTACACCACCAGAAAAAGTCCAATTGCAAATAGCGGTGTTCCTGGTCAGGACTCCTCACCTCCTGTGGTAACCCATGCCGTGACAGGCAAATAAATTTGTCATTATGGTTGGGAAAAAAAGGTATAAAAAGTGACTTCTATCTTCATTTTCCCACAAAATGTGATCCAAATGTCCTCATGAGTGGGCCATAAATTGACTGTTAACCTTTTCCACATTATTACCCAAGAATAAGCTGTAAAACAATAGTAAGCTCCACATTTTCCTTGTGTCAAATTAGAGTCAGCTTTAGACTAAATTCATCAAATGGACAGGAGCTTAATCAGATTCATCAAATATATGGTAGATATTTAATTTTGTTGAAATTTTATATGGAAGTTATTCAAGATTAACATATGCATGGACCTGTCAAATCTGCTACAGGTCATGGAGTTGCCATTTATTTTGACATTACCATACTTGACAGAAAAAGGTCATCTGTTTGTATGCTGACAATTGAACAAATGTTTCATGAAGACAGCCTGTGAGATGACAAGCAACACAAAGTAACTGGCAGACCCAATTGTGTCTTATGTTGCGTCTCCAAATCAAATTTACAAGTTGTTTTTATGGGACAATTTTGCTGTTTTTCAGACTGTTAGTGGCTGACAAAAGGTTGTTTTGTATGTGATAACAATACTGATACATGTTGCTCTCTGGGATTGTGATGTACATAAAATCAAAGAATCAACTTTCAATTTTACCCTTTTAATGCAAATGTGCAAATATCCTTTTGATTGGGGAATGTGTATCAAATGAGCAAAATTGTTCCAGCATCTTATTCAAGAAAATATATTTATAAGGAAGTTGGGAATATACTCCATTGATTTTGGAGAGAGAAACTGTGGGAGGAAGCAATTAGTTGATATGTTGACTCTGGTGGCAGATGCTTTTTCCGTAACTACAGCCTATTGCCTCCCGAGATGGTGCCAACACCTTGCAGAGAGTGTACCACAATTAGATCAAGCTTCTTTCCTACCAGAATTTATAGAATTTTTGTTAATACTTTGAGAGCTCTTGAGAGCTGTAAAACACAAACTTTATGCTGGAGGCTGGATGTCGTTTTATCTTTACCAATTTTCTTTCTAAATAATATATACTGTTTGGATTTGCTGGCATCACTGCTTCAGTACTAGAAATAGCTATTTTAATTATGTTTTGTGGTAAGGGTACTTTAGTATCATGTTTTAATGTTTTGAAACTCAATATATCTTAAAACTCAATACATTTTCTAAATAAATGGTTGAATACTGAAGGCTCTTCATAATTCGCAAAAATCCATTTGATATGCAGTGAAAGAAGTGAAAGAAGTCTTCAAATTCTCATTGGGAATGGTTTTGTTGATTTTCTTAAAAATGATTTTGTGTCTTGGGTTTTGTTACAGTCTTTAAAAAAACTTCATAAGCAGAGTTAAATGTTTGATATTCATTGTTTTCCTCAATGTTACCTGTACCATTTCAGGTAGAATGGATCTCAATCTTGTTTCACATACAAAATCACTGGCAAATAGAGTATGGCTTTATATGCCATCTTTGTGATTCATAATCCGAGCCTGACACAAATCCTAATGGGCTGCATAAAGGTGAATCATACTTTCTACGTCATACAATTACCAATATTACAATAGCCTTTTCATCCGAAATATTAATTGTTTGTTACTGTTAAGTGGGGAGTTGATGCAGTAAAGGCTATAGAGTGGCCATGTGTGAAGCAAGGTGGAGCCACTCAGTCTGGTCAGGGCAGCCACCGTCTGGCATTGCCCACTAATCCATATTAAAGTTGTGGTCTGACTGCAATCCCAGAAGACCAAGTCCATGATAGGTTAAGCCTTGCAAAAAGAAGAATATAATTTACCAATAATTTATTAAGATCTACAATTCATTTTTTTCTCACAGCTAAAGAGGGTTAAATTTGAGGATTCGAAATTCTCCATTTTATGATGATGAAATATTCTGTGATGAAATTGCAAGTGTGGAATAATGTTTATCAAGATATAAGAAATTAAAGGAAGCAATTTGTTATTTGTCAAGCAATGAAAAGAAGAACATTAGATTATTGTTTCATGAAAGAGAAGAGAACAGAAATAATTGTTTCGTTAAGCCATTTCAATAAGGATATACATATCTGTGGAATGGCTTATATACTCTGTTCATATTGGAAATATGGAAGGCATGATCGATTGCCATGACCTGCTTTATGTATAATTTGCTCTTTTCATCACATTTAATTAAAATTTATTGTTTATAACTGTAAAGCCCAATTGTGCAAAAGACACAGGAAATCTTCACTTTCATATTTTTCTGAGCTGTGAAAAACAGAAAAACAGGAAATTATTATTTCAGTGAGAAGGAATTAAGAGAAGGTAAATTGCATCTTTCATTGATCTACAGAACAAAACAGGAATTCATTATATTGCTGAGCTGTGGAATAGAAGTGTGAAATCATTACTTGACTGAGCTGATAAAAGAGACAGAAAATCATTACTTGTCTGATATTAAACTAGAAACAGGAAATATTATTTTACTGACTATAGAGTGGAGACTGAAAAATATTATTTATTTGACCTTAGAATAGTTACAGAATAGTTACAGGATAATGATAATATCGATATGTTGTATGATAATTTTTATATTATTTGACGGAGCTTAGAATTGAAACAGTAAGTTAATTGTTACCTGTCTGACTTCAGAATAAAGACAGGAAATCTGTGCTTGACTAAGCTCAAAATTGAGGGAAGAAATCACCACTCAAGTTTGCTGAGTTAAGAATGGAGTTGTATGGTTGTAATTTTTTCACTATTGGGCTGTGAAGTGGAGAATGGGATTCATTATTTTACATCTAAATTGTGGAAATAAGAACAGGAATCATTATTTAATTTCTGATCTGTAGAATAATGAAAGCAATCATTATTTCATTTTTCAATTGTAGAATAGAGAACATTATTTTACTGCTGAGCTGTGGGATAGAGAACGGGAATCTTTATTTTACTGCTGAGGTGTGGGATAGAGAACGGGAATCTTTATTTCACTGCTGAGCTGTGGGATAGAGAACGGGAATCTTTATTTTACTGCTGAGGTGCGGGATAGAGAACGGGAATCTTTATTTTACTGCTGAGCTGTGGGATAGAGAACGGGAATCTTTATTTTACTGCTGAGGTATGGGATAGAGAACGGGAATCTTTATTTTACTGCTGAACTGTGGGATAGAGAACGGGAATCATTACTTTACTGCAGATCTGTGGGATAGAGAACAGAAATCATTATTATACTGCTGAGGTGTGGGATAGAGAACAGGAATCTTTATTTTACTGCTGAGGCATGGGATAGAGAACGGGAATCTTTATATTACTGCTGAGGTGTGGGATAGAGAATGGGAATCTTTATTTTACTGCTGAACTGTGGGATAGAGAACGGGAATCTTTATTTTACTGCTGAGCTGCGGGATAGAGAACGGGAATTTTTATTTTACTGCTGAAATGTGGGATAGAGAATGGGAATCATTATTTTACTGCTGAACTGTGGGATGGATAGCAGAAATCATCATTTTATTATTGAGCTGTGAAACAGCGAACAGAAATCATTATTTTATTGCTGAGCTGTAGGATAGAGAACAAAAATCATTGTTTTACTGCTGAGCTGTAGGATAGAGAACAGAAATCATTATTTTACTGCTGAGCTGTGGAAAAGACAGGAAGTCATTATTTTGTTAAAGTACACACACAAATAATGGTAGTCGTTCTTGTGCATGTGGCATGAGTTATGCACTATAATCATGCTAGTGCAATATATCAGCTGAAATAGGCAAATCTCAGATGGGATGGAAAGCTTAGATTATCCGCTGACCCCAGCCTTGGCCGACTTACCTTAAATCCTACTGTCCTCACCTTTACCTTGGTCCTGCATATTTCTGTCCCAGACACAGAGTGTCTGGACTGGTCATTGACCCGTCTATAATAAGGGATGGCAAACTGTTTGTTGTATGATAATTTTGATAATCATAATTTGGTGTAGCTTTCATGAACATAGTGTGCCAAAGGTATCGACCTCAGATAGTAAAAAAAAAATGATTGACCCCACCTAAGATGTTGAATGGAAGTAAATTGACCAAACTTGGGTGGTCATCCCTGGCACTGAAAGGTCCACCAAGATCAATACTTGGAGTAGCGCATTCAACAAGTGGGCAGCCCTCGACGGGCCACTCCACCAAGCAACATAAAAACTACCCACCAAATTCTCCTACTTGCATGTTTCTGTGGAATTCTATTATTTCACTGAGATTTTATTATTGTCGTTTCTTATGTGGTATTTTTCGTGTGTGGTGGCTGATCCATCATGGACGTGACAGACTCATATGCTCCCTCTGCATCTATTAAGAGGTTGTTCTGCGTCAGATTCCTATTTCACAAGCCCATCACTTACTTGCTATCATCTATCATCTTACCATAAAATGTCGAGGTGTGTAGCTGCCTGCGTGGCTCGTCCCATGTCCACCTTTGGGCCTTTGATGTGAGTTTTTAAAGTATCGGCTCACGTCACAAATTCATTGATTGGGGCAGTTGATAGGGAGGGGCCGTCTGCGATGCAGTCTCACCGACAATGGCCTACTACTCATTGGCAGAGTTCTACTATCAGCTCAGCTGTTCTGTAATCACTGTGCATTTATACTCGTCCAGGTACAGACTACTGCACTGCATTCACCCACAGCTATTTCCCTCATGCTGAGCCAAGTGCCTCTGAAGGCTTTTGAACCTTGCCGGGAAGTGTAATGATGGGGCAAGTTTCTACACTGACCTGGCTTTTATGGAAGCAATCGACTATCATTAACTGAGCACCCAGACACATTGTTAGCGGCAGACGTCAGATTATTTTTCCCAGCCACCCCTGCCATGCTCCGCCGCGTGTCGCTAATACGGAAACGGTAGCAGCTCGTGGGCTGCCTCAGTCGATGGCATAGAGTGCGTGAGGTCTGAGCCGGGAGATGGACTGAGAGGGTACCAGTCACATCCAAAGATTATCAACGCTGACCAACAACATGGTCACCAGTAATATACCACATAGTTTTCTGTAGTTATGAGGACCGTTGCTATGGAGATGTGAAAGCTACAACCTTGAGGACCATTATGGAGGATTAAAGGGAGGAAGATGTGAGGTGTCAGGGGAGGAGGTGGGGCTGGGGCAACACTAATCCAGAGCTACACCTAACTGCTGGCCAAATTAATACTTTATAACTTTAAAAAAAGGGGAATAACATAGAGTTAAATCAAGAATTTTAGTGAAGATCGCTTGGATATGCACAGCTGTTTTAAATAGCATTATGAGATGCAGAATATTTGAAGAAGATTGGATCTATGACAGGTAAGAATCAAAAGATAATAATTATTAAGTTTTCTACATAAATGGGTTTGTGCCATGTGAATGGCTATAAATCATATTTTCATGATCCCCATGTACAATGACTGAGTATATGAGATTCTTGATAAGTATGTCATCTTTTCCTGGTATTAATAGCGAGCATTGCTTGATTGAATTTCAGTTGTTGCCTGAAATGACTGACTTGTGAAGAAAATGTAATCAAAATGATACAATAAGCTGACCACTCAAATGAGAATTTTTGAATATCAAGGATTCTTTTGATGCAATATATTTGATAAAATTCATTCCTATGTAAGACATCTATCATAATTAAGGGGACAGCCTAAAAATGCTCTGTTTAAACAGAATATATCAAAAACTAATTTATTAATATATCCTTGTAATTAATGTCTTTGGCATTATTAGATTTACCTTTCTCAAAGTATGACTAATACATGTGTGTATAGATTTGTGTATGGCAATACTATGTACCAGATCCTTTGATTTTAATATTTCATGACCAGATGAGGGATAACTTGCACATAGCACTAAGGACAGTTTTCAACAGGTGCATTGCTGCAGTTGATATACAAACCAACTCAAAATATTTGTTTAACATGCCTTATATTATTAGCGATATGTTCAAGAATTTTTTTCAATAGACCAACATTTTAGCCCAGCTTGAATTTATAATGTATTTTTATAATTTATAACGTAATTTTATAAATCGTATCAGTAATTTGAATAAAACAAGTGTAATCATGTAAAGACTATTTTGGTTATATTGACCAAATAAATAGACAAATATAGACCAGATTAGTTACATTGTTCAGATATAGAATTAAGTAAAGACCAGATTGATAACCTTATACAGATATGTAGTCAGATATAGACCTGACTAATAACCTTGTCCAGATATGTAGTCAGATATAGATCTGACTAATAACCTTGTCCAGATATGGAATCAAGTATAGATAAGATTGGAATCATGTATAGACCATATTGGTCACCTTGTCCACATATGTATGTATGTATAGACCATATTGGTCACCTTGTCCACATACCGGTATGTATGTATGTATGTATAGACCATATTGGTCACCTTGTCCACATTGATCACCTTGTCTGCATATGGAATCAATTATAGACCCGATTAGAATCAAGTGTAGACCTTGTCCAGGTATGGATTAAGTATAGACCAGATTGATTAAATTGCACACCCATGCAATCAGGTGTAGACCAGATTGGTTACCTTGTCCAGATATGGAATCAAGTGTAGACCAGATTGGTTACCTTGTCCAGATATGGAATCAAGTAAAGACCAAATTGGTTACCTTGTCCAAATATGGAATCAAGTGTAGACCAAATTGGTTACCTTGTCCAGATATGGAATCAAGTGTAGACCAGATTGGTTACCTTGTCCAGATATGGAATCAAGTGTAGACCAAATTGGTTACCTTGTCCAAATATGGAATCAAGTGTAGACCAAATTGGTTACCTTGTCCAGATATGGAATCAAGTGTAGACCAGATTGGTTACCTTGTCCAGATATGGAATCAAGTGTAGACCAAATTGGTTACCTTGTCCAGATATGGAATCAAGTGTAGACCAAATTGGTTACCTTGTCCAGATATGGAATCAAGTGTAGACCAAATTGGTTACCTTGTCTAGATATGGAATCAAGCGTAGACCAAATTGGTTACCTTGTCCAGGTATGGAATCAAGTATAAACGCAGACTGGTCACCAGTCCAGATATGGAATCAAGTGTAGACCAAATTGGTTATCTTATCCAGATATGGAATCAAGTGTAGACCAAATTGGTTATCTTGTCTAGATATGGAATCAAGTGTAGACCAAATTGGTTACCTTGTCCAGATATGGAATCAAGTGTAGACCAAATTGGTTACCTTGTCCAGATATGGAATCAAGTGTAGACCAAATTGGTTACCTTGTCCAGATATGGAATCAAGTGTAGACCAAATTGGTTATCTTGTCTAGATATGGAATCAAGTGTAGACCAAATTGGTTACCTTGTCCAGATATGGAATCAAGTGTAGACCAAATTGGTTACCTTGTCCAGATATGGAATCAAGTGTAGACCAAATTGGTTACCTTGTCCAGATATGGAATCAAGTGTAGACCAAATTGGTTACCTTGTCCAGATATGGAATCAAGTGTAGACCAAATTGGTTACCTTGTCTAGATATGGAATCAAGAGTAGACCAAATTGGTCATCTTGTCCAGATATGGAATCAAGTGAAGACCAAATTGGTTACCTTGTCTAGATATGGAATCAAGTGTAGACCAAATTGGTTACCTTGTCTAGATATGGAATCAAGTGTAGACCAGATTGGTTACCTTGTCCAGATATGGAATCAAGTGTAGACCAAATTGGTCATCTTGTCCAGATATGGAATCAAGTGTAGACCAAATTGGTTACCTTGTCCAGATATGGAATCAAGTGTAGACCAAATTGGTCATCTTGTCCAGATATGGAATCAAGTGTAGACCAAATTGGTTACCTTGTCCAGATATGGAATCAAGTGTAGACCAAATTGGTCATCTTGTCCAGATATGGAATCAAGTGTAGACCAAATTGGTTACCTTGTCCAGATATGGAATCAAGTGTAGACCAAATTGGTCATCTTGTCCAGATATGGAATCAAGTGTAGACCAAATTGGTTACCTTGTCTCGATATGGAATCAAGTGTAGACCAAATTGGTTACCTTGTCTAGATATGGAATCAAGTGTAGACCAAATTGGTTACCTTGTCTAGATATGGAATCAAGTGTAGACCAAATTGGTTACCTTGTCTAGATATGGAATCAAGTGTAGACCACATTGGTTACCTTGTCCAGATATGGAATCAAGTGTAGACCAAATTGGTTACCTTGTCCAGATATGGAATCAAGTGTAGACCAAATTGGTTACCTTGTCCAGATATGGAATCAAGTGTAGACCAAATTGGTTACCTTGTCCAGATATGGAATCAAGTGTAGACCAAATTGGTTACCTTGTCCAGATATGGAATCAAGTGTAGACCAAATTGGTTACCTTGTCTAGATATGGAATCAAGTGTAGACCAAATTGGTTACCTTGTCTAGATATGGAATCAAGTGTAGACTAGGTTGGTTTTCGCTATGCAGACATGGAAACATGTATAGATCAGATTATTTTCCTTGTTCTGATATGAAAGAAGGAAAGATTAGATTAGATTTCTTGTGCATATATGGAAACAAAATACCGCCAGTAATAGTTGCTTTGTGGAATGAATTACAGACCAGATTGGTTCCTGTGAAGCTGTGAAAGCAATTAGCCTATATTTAATTTCATCATGGCCATTCTCTAAAAAAAAGAACATCTTTGTTGTTCACCACTTCTGATACAGAAATATTATCTCAGTATTGAATGAGACATGACAGCTCTTTTGTTTTTGGCTACAGACACAAAGGAACATCCCTAATAAATAACTAATATTGTGTTATTGTGGGCATGATGTGTTGAATCAACACTGCATCCCGACATAATAGGTTTATACCATAGATTCCTAAGCCATGTGGAATGATCACTTCTTGTCTAAACTTGCTGCCTTCATTTCTGATCAATATCCAACTACCATAAAAGCAAAGAACTCGTACTTACACAGGGGCCGGCAAGCAGAGTACACAAAGGTCTGGATCTCGTCTCCGCTTCCCACTTTATATTTTCTGTTTTTCCATCTGTGTGTCTTTTCTGATGAATTTTTGGAATTGTGTAATTTTTAGTACATATCTTGCACAACATATAATTTCATATTTAAGCTGTCAATAAATGTTTATTTACATTAAAGAAAGAATTATATTGATAAAAAATTGTATAATGTGATCAAAAACTGTTTAGAAATGAATACAGAATTTATCATGTGATGTTTTCTGAGACTCAATATTACAAGATTCTTGTTACTCTTTGCTGCCATGGTAACGCAGATGCAGCATCTCTCTAACGCATTAAGTCACAGTTAACTACAGTATTTACACTATCATAAAATTTGCATCTCAAACTTTGCACCACATTTTGGTTAATTGCCATTTAAGCTCTGCTTGCACAAGACATATCACACATGTAATATGGATTTATGATCAGTCCAGCATCTTCAAAATCTGTTGGATTAAGGTTGCTCTATTAAATGAGACACGCTGGATTAAACATCCTGAGCCAGAGGAGATTAAATATCTTGATAGATTGAGGGAGATGATCTTTTAATGAAAAAGGATCACTTATTGCATAGATAGTCTTAAATAGATGGTAAATGAATTGAAACACAGTAATCGTTTATAGAGTGAGGTTTTTAGAATATCATTTCCTTATTGTGGTCATATTGAAGAAAGAAAGCTTAGAAAGCTTCAAATCTGTTCATTATATTTACAGAAATTAAAATATTTGTTTCCAGGATAATCATATTTGATTTTTCCACTGTGTGGGTTTCATCTGCCATGTGAGACTTGATTAAGTCATAAGATACAGCTCATGAATAATAAGAATACCTAAACACTTCAGCTGCGATTTCTAAGTGTGTAACATTCACACATACCTTAAGTGACATCTTTATTACCATAAAATTCCCTAAAGAAATGCATCATCCAGGAATTTCCTTAAAAAATAATTCATACCTTATTACCAAAATCATGTTGCCTCAAATCACTTGATTTATGCAAATATCACTACTAATCTCCAGCAGTCTGTTTCTGTATCAGAGTATTTTTCTCAAATATCGTAATATTTTCCAAGTAATGAAAAGATTTTATCTGATTTAAAAAAAATCATATTTATCCTATTATAGGTGTGGTTTGGGGTCACATTTAGCCATTATTCTATTGATTCATCCATTTTTCTGATTTAGCCATTATTCTGGAAGTTTTTTTTACACAGGATCTCCATATCAAGATTTTCTTTAATATTATGTACATCTTTCTCATGTTTTGTTATCGTTACATTCTGCTTGATGTTAAATTTATTTTGCATCTATCAATAAAAATGCCTATTGTATTCCTCAGTTTTTTTATTTCAAATTCAAGTATTCAGAGAGTGACAGCAACAACTGTCTGAAACGTTGTTTATTTTAATATAACTCAGTGTATTTTCTTGAGTGAGTTACAGCCCCCTCTCTGAAGAAAGGCTGGACTGTGTGGACCCTCACAGCATACCGGTAGGTTCATTAGGGAAGGTAACAATCAATGTATTTTTGCAGATATGGGGAAAATCATGAAATCTCATGTTGTCCTTCTCACAAGAATATATCATAAAACAATATCAGCCAGATCATAATATTGATAAACTTTTGTTAATAAAAACCAAAATCAATTTCCTGTTAGCAAAACGGGCTGAAAAGATTTCTTTCTTAGTCTCCTTCTCCAAACTTAAGGATTGTGCTAACTTGAGATTGCTATCTCTGAGAGATAATATACCATTTTTATATTATTTCAAACTTGGATTTTATTGGAGGCGGAATCTGCCAGAATTGTGATGAGTTGTTGGCACATAGAAGTTGTGATTTGGGTGTGCAAAAGGTTTGAGGATTCTTCAAATATTGTTAATATTGTGAATCAGAATTATTTTTGTTGTCATCCAGAGAACTATTATGAGTATTGGTCATGTATACATTTTAAACTCACCTTTTTTACTCAGAGGCAGCACCTGCCAGTAATATGAAGGAATTTGAGCTATTAGTGCTCTCATTTTTTTATCATTATGCAGGGGTTTGTGACCTATTGTATTAGCATTATGCATGAGACATTATGGATCTTGAGGGCAACATGAATTCATGTTAGGCTTGGGGTGTGACCTGGTGGGCATGATTTAGGCTTGGGGTGTGACCAAGTGGGCATGATTTGGGCTTGGGGTGTGACCTGGTGATGATTTAGGCATGGTGACATAGATGGCATTAAGCATGGGGTGTTACCTGGAGGGCAGAATGATTAAACATTATGCAGGGGTTGTGATGTGGAGGCCATGATTTAGCAATATACAGGGGGTGTGAGAATGATTATATATTATGCAGGGGTTATAACTTAGAGGGAGGGAATGATTAAACATTATGCAGGGTTTGTGATCTAGAGGGTAAAATGTTTAAACACTATGCAGGGATTTTGGCCTAGAGGCCGAAATTTAGCATTACGAGGGGTTGTAACCTTTAGGGGAGAATGATTAAACATTATGCAGGGGTTGTCACCTAGAGGGCAGCAGGTGTAATCAATATGCAGGGTTTGACATTGATTGTGGGGAGAAGGAACATATCAATCACAGACACCTGTAGCAGGTGCTACCTGCCATATATAACCACAATCACAGTGACAAATGAATCCGGCAACCAGGCAATACAAAGTTTGCTTACAGCTACACTGACATAAATTTAGCATCTCAGACAATTTGTAGCATTTTTTCATCTTCCCATTTAGCACTAAATAACTGGTTGAGGAAAAAATCACAGTCTATTTTGTACCACAATAATGACATCAAAATATATTCTTTAGTTTTTTGTAAGTAGTTAATCAAGCAGATAAGTATCACAATATAATTTTTGTTGGATTGTATTTATATTATATATAGTCTTATGTCTTTTCTAATTTCATTTGGCTTTATACCTGAGATAAGGAGTCTTAGGCCTGAACAGAAATTTTATTGACCATTCTTTATGGACTAAAATGTACCTAAGGAAACATTAAATCACTCTTATTTTTATCATTAGTCAGCCAGTCTTCCTCAGTTATAAGGTAACTAATTTTAAATATCCTTTAGAAGATATTTCCAAATAGTTTTTTTCCAATATGAAATGCAAGGTAAGTTTTTTATTGCTCAATCATAGATGAAAGAAACATTTCAACTCATTACCCTTAAAATATGATCACTTATTGCAATGTTATCCAGCATAATGTGGTCATTTTGGGAGATATGATTCATGTACACCAGTCTCTGGTGGCTTAACATACACAGGGGCAAAGATCCTGCTTGACTGAGCTGCATGGTTGGCTTTTTTTGGGTCAATTCTCACCGCTCAAGTGGGCCATGCTGCCACCTGCTGTGCTAAAATCTGTCACACATGGGGAAACTTTGTAGACATGCAAGCTTGACTCATGATAGGAACAAATGTTGATTGACATTGCATTTTATTTCACTATATGTACTTCTTATTTTAAAAGGAAATTTGCTAAAAGAAAATTTCATCTGGATAAGTCAGAACTAAAATGACACCAAAATAAAAATAAATCTAACAGGAACTGCAACACCTACACCCCCAGTGAACATAGCACTGGAGATTCCATATTTCCTCCAAAATTCAAATCTGCCTTGCATAGTTATCAAAATAACTATGCAAGTGAATGTTTTGGAAACTGTTTTCTTTTTTCCATAATTGCTTGTTTGGATATTTATTTGTATATATTTTTTCATACCAAAGTGGATGAAACTTAAGTGAAAAATCTAATAGTTCAGGATAATGATGATTAATCTATAAGTATAAGTCAATGTGCATCATTGCTATAGTCCCTCATTGAACTGATTTGGTGACATTCCCAGTCTCAAAGTTTGACAAAAAGCAATTTTAATGAAGGATAAATTTTCCTCTTTTGGTCTTTCTCTGTAGAGTAGGCTTGAGAGGTGAAAGCAAGGTTATTCTAAGAGCTCAATCAATGCTATGATTGCATGTATGAAAGCATCAGTGCCTCAGTCTGGTTTTGATGCTATAGTCTGGGCATGCTCACAACAACATGGTCTCAATATAACCTTAATTGAGCAGGGTAAACTATATGTCGCATTGTATGGGTGGGAAGTGCATGGAGCTTGTCATCAGTGCCAGTCAGTGCGTGCCATGATATTGATGTATCTGGGTGTCTGTCTGTGGGTGGACTGGACAGTCAGGTGCCACTGGTCTAACCATGTCAAGTCCTGTGCTGTATAATTACCCACACTCTACTTCTAGCATTTGCAAAGAGGCATTTGTACTGTTTTTGCACCTGCCTTCATTTAAAGATTTTATCCAATAGCTGGAAACACCTGCACCTGTAGAACAGGCTCTGTAGAGTGCTGGGATTTATGGCCCAGACTAAGAAATAATTCTTATTGACATCAAACTGAGGCTGGGCATTAAAATAAGATGCATTGCCCTATTTATACAATCTATAGCATGTAAGAAACACTAACTGGTCTCAAAATGTTTTCCTGTTAGTTGCCTCAGGATTTATTTTAGTCAACCCTCTTATTTCAAAACGTAAGTATCTAAACCATGAACAAATTTTATTAAAAAGTAACACAGTGATAGTAATAACTTAGAAAACCTTGCCATAGGAAGTTGAAGGCCACCACAAGGCTAGAGATGACAAGGCTTGAATTATAAGGTGTTATGCATGCTGCCTCTGTGCAGTCTAACGATATGCAGATATGATCATGTCTGACTGCAGAGAAAAAACAAAATGGTAGAGGCAGCTGCCCGTATTCTTCATTATTCTGTTGTTATATTCCTTGGAAATACATGGCCATCAATAACTTGCCTTATCTAATATGGCTTGATATGGTTTTTAAACAATATGACGAGTCGATATATCGTAACAGAACAAAAGCATTGTGTTGAAGACATTAAGAAAACATTATGTTCAGCAATTCTTTTATCTCTGTTATAAGACATCTGAAAAGGCATTAAATTTCACCGACTCACAAGAACAGTAAAAATTAATGAACTTCCATAAAAAATGCTTGAAGATATATTGTGTCTTTGATACCAACAATTTGATGTGTGCAATAGCTTCCACAGCAAATACTAATATATAACCCAGCCCTGCTTACTGTATGAAGTGGTGAGATGAGAATGAGACAGGGTGAGACAGGGTGAGACAGGGTGAGAGAATGCCTTCAGATGAGCCTCAACTGAATGATATGACTTAGAATTGATGTCATTTCCTTAAAAAAGATGACATCAAAACATGCTTGGTACACCAGGGGGTGCACTACTTGGATCAATTATGGTAATCTTTCATTCATTGTCTCATGTTCGTGATGACTGTATGTCCTTCCTACGCATGTTTTAATGACACAGCATCATCTTTCATCTTGTTTTCCCATGTCTGCTGCATGCGGAATCTCGTATGTGCATGCACGGCCCGATGTGCATGTCACATGCAAATGCATTAATGAACAATGATGTTTTTAGACTTTTTACAAGCCACATGTGTATTTTTGGCTAATTAAAAGAGAGGAAAACGATAAATTGCAATTGATTTTTGTCTTTAAAATCCCACTGATATTTCAGTTTGTGGATGTAAGGTTTTGTGGTATATTTAGACATTGGTTTGTACCTGTGATTGGCATACGTCATTGCAATGAGAGTGGGAGGCAGCACGCGTGATGATGATGATGGTTGCAAAGATCAAGTTGGATTATTTCCTTTTGCCATCAAATTGCCAATGAAAGTAGAATCACTGGATGCATTGTGTTTGTAGGTGCTGATTCAATAAGCAATGTTGATTACGTTTTTCATGGCTTCAGAAATCTTTGCATCTGATTTTAATTTTAGTTTGATGAAAAAAAGTTTTTAGATTGTATTTAACAGAAAATGACAAAATAGTTAGCAGGTGCTTATGTGATGGAAATTCTAATTTGATTCTTTTAGTCTGAAAGAAGACAAAACAAATCTTTCAGTCTGACATTGTGGATTAGTTGAATAGATTTGTTCCCTTTAACTTGAGCAAAACCTTTAATTAGAATAAAACATTTTCAATCTGATATTGCGGGAGGTTATACTATGCATGTTTGGTCTATCAAGTACATTATTTGGAATATCAAGGTGGTTGTTTAAACACTACCATTCTTGTCCAAGACTGTTCATTTAAATGTGATTGGTAATTTAGCTTGTAATTGGAGACGATCTTTTCAGTCCAGTTTCAATCTAATCAATTAGTCTGAGATAAGAAAAAAATGAAATTAATCATTTCAATCTGAGATTAGGACTAGTAATTATGAAACATTTTATGCTGAGATTAGGATTGGTTCTAATTTATTCATTTCGCCTGAAACATTTAATTCTTTAGGAGAGCCATATAAGTAAACAATTATCTTCCATATGTGGACAGTTCACAATTTATTCATTTTGATCTAAAATCCTTTCAGTCTGAGATTATTGTTGCTTACAGTTTATTAATTTTAATCTAAGATTAAGACTGGTTTCCCTTTATTCATTTTAATTTGAGATTCAGGCTGTAAAAATATATTCCTTTTAAACTTAGATTAGTAGAACTGATTCGATTATTTTATTAATATGTTAGTGGTTAGGACTAGTTACAACCTAATCATGGAAGTGGGATAAATGGATCTGAGAATATAATCATTTTAGTGTGAGGTAAGGATGGCTGGCTTCAATGAGATTATTTTAGACTGAATTGATACAATTGACAAAAATTGAATACGACATCAGTCATTTCTTATCAATAAAATGATTTTTAAAAAACAACGCAAATCATGTGAGATCATGTGTTTTTTGTGAGATACAATTTGTAACAAACATGTAGTACAGGATTTTACAGCACTACATTTCAAGCATTTAATTTTGAGATATATTGTAAATGATTTGCATTGAGGACCAGTGATCTTCATATAAGGCTGTCTCCAGGGATGTTGTATTTGGGTGGGTGTGGGTACATATAGTGGACAGGCCTTTGTGACACAAAATGATAGGCTCCCAACTATGATGAAATGTGCCGGATATCTAGACACACATGGATCGCAGATAACACTATTGATCACTGCCAAAATTCACCATCATCTCAAGAGTCAAACTGCACAGCATTTCTGTTCAATCATATTGAATACATACAATTTTTCATTTTAAACTGTTATATTGGCAATTTATTCATGGTTAGCACACATAATTTCAACATCAGATTGATTACTGGATCCAATTCTTTAATTTCATATTTTCAGGCATGGGAGAGCTTTCGAATTTGCTGGACAACATTGACAGCTTTTATTTTAAAATTCTTCCAGTTGATCTGATAAATGTCTAAATGTTTGATGTACCTCTTCATTTTTTGATAATTAAGATTTGAAAGGGGATACTCAGTGATTAAATTGATGTAAAAAATACTTCAATTGTTTACTGCACTGCAATGCCATATGCAGAACATGAATTAAACATTTGAGCATTTGTTTGGGAATTCAAGGATCAGTTACATATTTGTAGTATGGCAAAGTTCAAAGCTCTACCACCCCAATTTTATTTTGATAATAAAACATTATTAAGAGAAATCAATAACAGTGAGTTTTACATCTACATATTTCCATAATCTCTAACCCGTTTGTCCTTACAATTAATATGTGCTTGTGTTTTAGAGCTTTTTGTGTGGTAACATTTAGTGCGTATAGCAATGATCCATATGAAACCGATAATCTGAACGTGTCATCAGTTTCTATCAATGGTGTGATTCTAAAATCTTGACTCCTGTCATATATTCCGGCAGTGAACGCTGTGTCTATTTGACTTGATGGGGAATGCTGCATACTTTGAGGGAGAAGTTGGTTTTGGCTCGGAGTCTGATGCTATCATTCACTGCTTCTATTTGGAGGGCCCTATTTTCAATAACCACCTCATATCCCACTATATCACCAGAATTACATGCGACTCGCTGAATCTGAGTATATATTAGCAGATATGAAGGTTGCGGCCCAAGGTCTTGAAGGTCACACAAAATTATATTGAAGCAAATGTCTAGAATACTATTCAACAAGACAATATGACTGAACTAATGATGTTTTTAACTATCTTTAAACAATTTAAAAGATGACCTCATCAATCTCATCATGTTTCGGAAATGAATGATTTTTATCAAATATCAGTGGCAATGAACTGATATCGTTCAGACTTGACCTATGTTTGACAGTCAGAATTTTAAAGGCCTTTTTTTCTTATTTGTGCATATTTATATTATAAAATTTGTTTGTTTATCATCTTATATTACAACAATTTCTCTTGAAGAGCACATAATGTTAATGTTAAGTTAAAAGAAAATGTGAAGTTAAAAGAAAAATACAAAAAAATAGCATACAGCATGAAGAGTTAATAGATACACTATGTAATATGAAGAGACATCAGAATCTCAGTTATAAACACTCTCATAAAGTCTCAGTCATATGATGCTCCTCCTATTGCATGCTTATTATGGAAGGTTAAAAGGCAACATGTCCTTGATCAGCCTCCTGCTAATGCTTTGGCATTAAGTCATATCTATAATTGTCTTTGATTACTGAGATTGCAATTAAGCCATATTTGGAAGAAAAAGCTTTCCATATTCAAAGCATTGATGGGATTTGCCAAATTGGGATGTTTTTATTTTTGTAAAAAAAAGGATTCAGAGTGATACCCATGTTGAAGCATATCAAACCTGCGCAATAGCCCATACAATATCTGTAATAAGCTTAACTGGTTGGTGGAGATACTTTTTCTTTAATAAATAAGATATTATTTTTTAAAGACTTTTAATTTGTTCTCATGTATCACCTGAGAATTCACTCAGTAATTACACCCAAGATAAAGTACAAAGATAAAGGTCCTTTTTTTCATGTGAAGCAGTCGTAAACCAGTATTCAGCCTGTCTTAGAATTTTATTGAACCTGAATGCTGCAGAGAGAAAAGGTCTGTGGTAGTGAGAATTATTTTCAATGAATAAACAAATGGAGCTGCTGATATTAGCAGAAAGGTTAGTACCAATTTTGGGTATTTTGATTGTGACCTTGATTTGGCGACATGGCAGTCATAAAATTGTCTGCCTTGATCAACAGGAAGAAGGGGAAATGGTAAAAGTGTGTTCTGTCACAGAGTTAAGGGCAAACCTGTTACAACAAACTGCCATTTATCATGCCAATGGGTTGTTTTTGACCATGAATAATTATTGCCCATAATGAATGATGCCAGTGAGAAGACAAAAACTGTGTTATCCTATTAATTGCAACATGCATTCCCTTGTGTGGAGTTTCCAGAGAATGTTGTTGGTTCCAACATCGCACATATCTGTTTGCAAGCTCCTTTGGCAGCCTCTCCCATGCTATGGGCACATTTCAGTGGGCTGACATGAAATTTGGGTATTTAGGCTAAGTTTTACGACTTTTAATTAGTATGAGTAAAAGAGGAAAAAAACCATTAGCTGAGGACATACCCTAAAAAACTACTTTAGCACGATCATCACTGACACAGTGTGTCACAAAATTTAGTGTGTAGAATTACAATGTTTTTTTTCCACCTTTCAAATAGAAATGTAAAGAGAGGCAGACAAATTGATATCATTAGATATCATCCACATAGAATATCAATCTGGTCTGTAGCAAGGGTGATTTGGCCAGCAGGTAGAAGTTTGTGTTTACTGTTGGTGATACAGAGAGATGAACGAGTTCATTTAATTACTCAGCTGGGTGATGGATGCAAACACACTGTCTTTACTCACATAAATAACACTGGTCTTTGTTATAGCAGACCCACAGAAACTGTTGCTTCACAGACCTGATTAGTGGAGTGGATTGCAAATGGAACAACATTGGCTAGAATCTCCAAAATCTTGAAAGTGGGTTTCAAGGTAGAGTTCAGTAGATATACAGTGTTACATGCCACCATCAGGTTTAGAAATAAGGTTTTCCTTAGAAATAAGAAACTTTACTGTAAATTATTGTCCGTAAATTATATGAGATGAAGAATATTTCAAGGATTTTGTTTGTTTCTTTGTTTGAGGTTTTACATCACGTTCACCATTATTTCAGTCATCGCGTGATGAGACCTACTTGTTGCAGAAATAGTGCTGCCTCACTGAATTGTCATATTGCAAGTCCTTGACATGACAACCCACTCGGTCACAGCTTTATGAGGACAGTGGGTTAATCCTTTGGCATGGACATTAGCTCATATGTTGTATTGTAACATGAATTCAACCTCGGCATGGGTGGGGATCAAACCCATGCTGTTTCAAGGAATACTAAAAAAAAGTCAGTTGTAAAGTGTGAGATACACTTCAGACAAAGGGAACCAACTCAATATGGTCTCCCATTGACTTGGTATGAGGTAAATAATAGAAAATCCAACATTGATAAAATATATTAATCTTATTTGCACAACTTACAAAATTAATTTAAATGAGTTGAATTAATACTCTGCAAGTATGACTGTGTCTGTTCGAGGAAACCACACTCAGTACAAACTTCTTTTTAGTAGCCAATAAGTGCTGAGTCTAGTATTTAGTAATAACATGCCTAATTGGTGTCATTTTTATGATTAGAAAGTGAGTACAACAATAAATTAGTTAAGATATTAGTGAAATGTATAGCAAAAAAGGCAGACAAAAATAGTCATGGGATGAACCATTAATTTTCAAGAAGGACAAGAAGAAAAATCCTAATTTTTTTTCTTTTTCGATAAGGCTAATGATATACGTTTCCAGCAAGATATTCTGATATCCCCCCAAATTATAATTTTCCTGTCTAAATTAATTTAGAACATTTATGAAACAGGCATGTCCACTTATATGGTTGTAGCATTGTGCATGAGCATGTCCAAGAGGCAACCAAAAACAGCCTTATGTTATGTCATTCTCAGGATTTCCGAAATGCTATTTAAAAAAAAAAAATTTGCTCTAGGAAAATTTTGAGCTGATATATTAAATGTTAACCTCTAAAACAACTTTCTAGACTTGCAACAATGTTTAAATATGTCATACTTTTTTGGGATAAAGCCAGTCTAAAATCACCTTATAAATACAAACTATTTCTGTCCTGTTCAGGGCTATTAATACCCTCCATAGCAGGACTTCTCTATTATATCAGTCCTTGCCACCAAAGGTATGAAGGTGCGCACAGAATCAACTGCAAGTCATCAGTATTCATAAAAGTTTGGCTGTGAATTGATTGGTGGGACATAAATGATAACTGTACTGATTGGTTAGTTTATGTGTCAGATACCTGATTACAATTTATGACCTGATGTTGGTCAACTAAAATTTGATAATATTTTTGTGAGCAAGGCAAGTATTTATAACTTGGGGAATTCCAAATTTAGAATGATATCAAATATAGGGCAATGACTGCAGAGGTAGTAATTGAATACCACCCCTGTAATGCAGAGCAGGCTATTATTTTGTTTTCTGTTGATATGCTTTTGTAGAGATATGACAATTTTTATGTTAATACATTTTTTGCAGAGATAAAATGGAAAAACATATTTCAGGACCATTTGTTCTCTTTCTTGGGTTTCACCACTTGACACCATTATTTAATCATTAACATAAAATAAAGAGTTTATAGAGTTTAAAGTCAAAAGTATTCTAAACTGTACACTCTAAAAACTATGCATTTGTTTCTAAATAGATATTTTGTAAGCCCAGTATAAATGACAGAATCAAATAAATTGACTACAAATATCAGCAGTATTTTTATTACTAATATAAACTACTATAATATCCGGTATCATATATAGATATTACATATTGCCAAAATAACCACTTAAAATAAAATATACAAATTATTAATAAACAAACACAGTAAGACAGTGATGAGCCTATGCTAGTGAACACCACTGTTTATTGTACATTTTCTATACTGAGAACCTGTCACAACTTGTAGCATTCTGACAATAGTGTCGTTTCCAGTTTAAGTTATGTATATAGATATAATGTGTTCAGCCTAAAGCCTGAATACTGTCCAATGTGATTCTACTGCATCTGAAATGATTGTAGATTGCACAATAAATGTGTGATAAATATTTGAAAATTTTAAAAACTGCATAAAAGAGATGTTCAGTCCATGTGACATTCCTATAATCCTTTCTTGACACTGTGGCTTTCAAATATAAAGTTTAAACCATATATTTTGTATCAGGGTGGCTTTATATATCTGTATCAAAAACTTGGTATTGTTACTTTTGGAACATATTTTTTTATATCAAATGAGGGTGTTGTTCTCTTCCATGTTGGACTCTTCATGATTACATGATACCAATGATGGTTGGCATAAGAGATTGGCCTTGGTTTGTTCTGATATCCTCTCTTTTTCATTTCCTCACAAATGCGCCAATATTTTGGTTTCGTGCCTGGTGGTATCTTTTTGCAGTAAGTATTAAATCTTGAAGTATGCATCTTGTCATATGTTGGCAGGAAATAGTCAGGACTTACTACTTTAACCCTGTTCTCTTCCTTTTGTTTGCTCTTATTATATACCATATAGCTTGCGTCCAGGAAGAATGGTCCCGTGGCATGCAGAACATCCCTCTGCTTGGCTGAAGCTGGCAGGCGTCTGATGGTCAAATTATAAAACGGATGATTTGGTTTACATGCCAATATAGTCGTCATCACCTCAGACCGGGACCTCTTGTATAATAAATAGGGATGCTCATATGTTTCATCACTTAAAAAACAATTATATTTAAAGGTCCATTCATCTATGTTCTTTAGGCATTCCATATCTAAATCCACATACACTCCTCCATATTTCTCCATTATGAAATACCTCATTGCATCTGATTTCTTTATCATCTGTGGGTATTTTTTGTACATGGCCAGATACTGAGGATAATATTTGGTTATCAACTGCGTCACTTCCTTTGGTGTCCAGAACCAATATTCCCAGTCTGGGTGCATGTGTACCCAGGATAAAATCCAGTTTTTGAACACATTTGGTACCATGTGACTGTCCCAAGTCTGGTGCAGGATATGAGGTATCTTTGGCTTCACTGCCGGCGAAGAGTTCGGTGTAGGCTTCTCGCTTGTGTTCTGAGATCCATGGGAGTAATTCTGAGATCCATTAGAATAATTCTGAGTTCCATTAGAATAATTCTGAGATCCATTGGAGTAATTCTGAGATCCATTGATATCCATTTTTCCAGTAGATTCAAATATCCTGGTTATGTTTCCCCACAATAGATTCCTAGAATCTGTACTTTCCTCAAGTAATCCATTTTTAAAGATAATTAGGGAAGTTATTATGCATAAAAAAATGATAAAAAGTTTAGTAAAATATCTTCGAAAGTTCCAATGATTCAGAGCCATAACACAACCCTAAATTCAGTCATACAAGATTCATTTACAAACTTATATTTGAACTTGCCTGTACTCACATGTTTGTTCGTCACAGTGGAAGTGTCAAGGATTTTGTTTGCCACACTGTTTTGTTTAATCATTAAATCTGTCCCCATTCCATTTTTCAGAGTTAAATAATACTATTAGAACAAATTTAATGTTCACAAGCAAGCATGTTTTATAAATCTTCTTAACAGAAGCCCTTAACTTACATGTACTCCAAATAGAAAGCTGACAATTGACCTTCAGACCTAGTACAAATACTATTAATGATTGGATTTGGTAAAGATTAATATTACAAAGCTTGCAGGGTTAAGAGTGAATTGATTGGTGGGGACAGTCTTGGTGCTATCTTAAGCCCAATTATCTAGGTCAGAAACTTACTAAGCTGACCAGATTAAGAATTATGTAAGTGACCTTATATCATGTGAAGAAGTTTACACTCAGTCATTAAATAAACATTTTATTTTTGTTCAGCAATAAATGAAACTTGTTCTTGTAAAAAAAGATTTGCAAGAATGACCAGTATTTGACAAAGTTTTTCATAATTTGTTTTTTTTTTCCAGTTTTTATCATGAGATGAATATGTTTGGCATATATCATCTGAATATTAAATGTGATTTACCAAAATATAATTGATTCATGGATGTTATATACTTTTGAATATCCCATCAGTTAGAAATATAAATATATATGATATTCTCTTTACCAAAATATACTAATATTTGCTGATATCAACAAAAAATTAAATAAATAAATAGATAAATTGATCTGTCAAGACTGTTTGCTCTACGTATTAAATATGTTCATGGTTTGACGGAGCCAGACAGGAGTGAGGGATTGTATAGGTTGATGTAGAGTAGACAGGAGCGAGGAATGGTATAGGTTAATGTAGAGTAGACAGGAGTGAGGGATGGTATAGGTTAATGTGGAGTAGACAGGAGTGAGGGATGGTATAGATTAGTGTGGAGTAGACAGGAGTGTGGGATGGTATAGGTTAATGTAGAGTAGACAGGAGTGAGGGATGGTATAGGTTAATGTAGAGTAGACAGGAGTGAGGGATGGTATAGGTTAATGTAGAGTAGACAGGAGTGAGGGATGGTATAGGTTAGTGTGGAGTAGACAGGAGTGAGGGATGGTATAGGTTAGTGTGGAGTAGACAGGAGTGAGGGATGGTATAGGTTAATGTGGAGTTGACAGGAGTGAGGCATGGAATAGGTTAATGTAGAGTAGACAGGAGTGAGGGATTGTATAGGTTAATGTGGAGTAGACAGGAGTGAGGGATGGTATAGGTTAATGTGGAGTAGACAGGAGTGAGGGATGGTATAGGTTAGTGTAGAGTAGACAGGAGTGAGGGATTGTATAGGTTAATGTGGAGTAGACAGGAGTGAGGGATGGTATAGGTTAATGTGGAGTAGACAGGAGTGAGGGATGGTATAGGTTAGTGTAGAGTAGACAGGAGTGAGGGATTGTATAGGTTAATGTGGAGTAGACAGGAGTGAGGCATGGTATAGGTTAATGTAGAGTAGACACGAGTGAGGGATGGTATAGGTTAATGTGGAGTAGACAGGAGTGAGGGATGGTATAGGTTAGTGTGGAGTAGACAGGAGTGAGGGATGGTATAGGCTAATGTGGAGTAGACAGGAGTGAGGCATGGTATAGGTTAATGTGGAGTAGACAGGAGTGAGGGATTGTATAGGTTGATGTAGAGTAGACAGGAGTGAGGGATTGTATAGGTTAATGTGGAGTAGACAGGAGTGAGGGATTGTATAGGTTAATGTGGAGTAGACAGGAGTGAGGGATGGTATGGGTTGATGTAGAGTAGACAGGAGTGAGGGATTGTATAGGTTGATGTAGAGTAGACAGGAGTGAGGGATGGTATGGGTTGATGTAGAGTAGACAGGAGTGAGGGATGGTATAGGTTGATGTAGAGTAGACAGGAGTGAGGGATGGTATAGGTTAATGTAGAATAGATAAGAGTGAGGGATTGTATAGGTTGATGTAGAGTAGACAGGAGTGAGGGATTGTATAGGTTGATGTAGAGTAGACAGGAGTGAGGGATTGTATAGGTTAATGTGGAGTAGACAGGAGTGAGGGATGGTATGGGTTGATGTAGAGTAGACAGGAGTGAGGGATGGTATAGGTTAATGTAGAATAGATAAGAGTGAGGGATGGTATGGGTTGATGTAGAGTAGACAGGAGTGAGGGATAATATAGGTTGATGTAGAGTAGACAGGAGTGAGGGGTGGTATGGGTTGATGTGGAGTAGACAGGAGTGAGGGGTGGTATGGGTTGATGTAGAGTAGACAGGAGTGAGGGATGGTATAGGTTAATGTGGAGTAGACAGGAGTGTGGGATGGTATAGGTTAATGTAGAGTAGACAGGAGTGAGGGATGGTATAGGTTAATGTAGAGTAGACAGGAGTGAGGGATGGTATAGGTTAATGTAGAGTAGACAGGAGTGAGGGATGGTATAGGTTAGTGTGGAGTAGACAGGAGTGAGGGATGGTATAGGTTAGTGTGGAGTAGACAGGAGTGAGGGATGGTATAGGTTAATGTGGAGTAGACAGGAGTGAGGCATGGAATAGGTTAATGTAGAGTAGACAGGAGTGAGGGATTGTATAGGTTAATGTGGAGTAGACAGGAGTGAGGGATGGTATAGGTTAATGTGGAGTAGACAGGAGTGAGGGATGGTATAGGTTAGTGTAGAGTAGACAGGAGTGAGGGATTGTATAGGTTAATGTGGAGTAGACAGGAGTGAGGGATGGTATAGGTTAATGTGGAGTAGACAGGAGTGAGGGATGGTATAGGTTAGTGTAGAGTAGACAGGAGTGAGGGATTGTATAGGTTAATGTGGAGTAGACAGGAGTGAGGCATGGTATAGGTTAATGTAGAGTAGACAGGAGTGAGGGATGGTATAGGTTAATGTGGAGTAGACAGGAGTGAGGGATGGTATAGGTTAGTGTGGAGTAGACAGGAGTGAGGGATGGTATAGGTTAATGTGGAGTAGACAGGAGTGAGGCATGGTATAGGTTAATGTGGAGTAGACAGGAGTGAGGGATTGTATAGGTTGATGTAGAGTAGACAGGAGTGAGGGATTGTATAGGTTAATGTGGAGTAGACAGGAGTGAGGGATGGTATAGGTTAATGTGGAGTAGACAGGAGTGAGGGATGATATAGGTTAATGTAGAGTAGACAGGAGTGAGGGATTGTATAGGTTAATGTGGAGTAGACAGGAGTGAGGCATGGTATAGGTTAATGTGGAGTAGACAGGAGTGAGGGATGGTATAGGTTGATGTAGAGTAGACAGAAGTGAGGGATTGTATAGGTTGATGTAGAGTAGACAGGAGTGAGGGATTGTATAGGTTAATGTGGAGTAGACAGGAGTGAGGGATGGTATGGGTTGATGTAGAGTAGACAGGAGTGAGGGATTGTATAGGTTGATGTAGAGTAGACAGGAGTGAGGGATGGTATGGGTTGATGTAGAGTAGACAGGAGTGAGGGATGGTATGGGTTGATGTAGAGTAGACAGGAGTGAGGGATGGTATAGGTTAATGTAGAATAGATAAGAGTGAGGGATTGTATAGGTTGATGTAGAGTAGACAGGAGTGAGGGATTGTATAGGTTGATGTAGAGTAGACAGGAGTGAGGGATTGTATAGGTTAATGTGGAGTAGACAGGAGTGAGGGATGGTATGGGTTGATGTAGAGTAGACAGGAGTGAGGGATGGTATAGGTTAATGTAGAATAGATAAGAGTGAGGGATGGTATGGGTTGATGTAGAGTAGACAGGAGTGAGGGATAATATAGGTTGATGTAGAGTAGACAGGAGTGAGGGGTGGTATGGGTTGATGTGGAGTAGACAGGAGTGAGGGGTGGTATGGGTTGATGTAGAGTAGACAGGAGTGAGGGATGGTATGGGTTGATGTAGAGTAGATAGGAGAGGAGTCAGAGCCACACCTTGTAATGAGACACACAATATGGGGCAGTTTATATGCAGCTTTATGTCGCAATCGCATGTAAATTTGTCAGAAGTGGGTGCGTTGTAACCGGTCGTAAAGCCATGTCTTGGCGCATACAGATAGAATAGCTGTAGGCAAGGGATGTATCCTTTCAATCAGCTTGATCTGTGCCTTGCCCATCCCGTATCTTGTCTGCAAAATGTGTTTAAAATTGTATCAGATAAAAAATATGCCAACCTTCTGAGATATCACAAGTAATGAAATTCAAAGTAAAGTCAATTTTTTTTTGGCAAATAAATTACTAAGAATATAAATAGACGATCATTTTAAGGCCTTATCATGTTTAATGGTTATTGCTCAATTTTTATGAATCTTTTTTTAAAGGATCCTCATGATCAATTTCTACTGTATATAATATCTGATTATTGAACAATAGCTGTTTAATGATCTGATCAGAATACAGATGATTGGTGTGAAATTAAATGATGGTGAACCAGGATGAATGATGTGCAGACATGATGGGGAACCAGGATGAATGATGTGCAGACATGATGGGGAACCAGGATGAATGATGTGCAGACATGATAAGGGAGTGGATGATATGCAGAAATGATGGGGAACCAGGATGAATGATATGCATACATGATGAGGAACCAGGATGAATGATGTGCATACATGATGAGGAACTAGGATGAATGATATGTAGACATGATGGGGAATCAGGATGAATGATATGCATACATGATGAGGAACCAGGATGAATGATATGCCTACATGATGAGGAACCAGGATGAATGATGTGCAGATACTGTATACCGAGAAAAATTCGCGCCTAGTTATTTTCGCGCCATCGCCGTTTAAGACAGGTTCGCGCCGTTTTATTTTCGCGAATTTTGGATTTCTAGTACATAATATTATCACAAATTACATTTTGCAGGTCGAGAGAACAGAACAAAACAAAAAAATTCGAAACACTTTGTTTTGACTTTGTTCTCACTGATTCCAATTATCAGCGTTCACAGTTTTGCATTTCGTCTTTGTTTCCACTGCTTTGAGTCGTGTCTTCCCTTTTTGGCAGAAATGCTTTCACACGTGGATCGATCTTAATTGCGTTTTAAATGATAAATAAAGGTATATACATAATATTATCACAAATTACGCTTTGCAGGTCAAGAACAGAACAAAACCATCCATTATTGCGCAATATATTAACTATCGTTTTCGCGCTAAAACAAGAGCCTCTTCCCGTCACTTCCGCCTTCCAAAATTGCGACCACGTGTTGTGTTGAGTTGTATCTTCCCTTTTTGACAGAAATGCCTTCACACATGGATCGATTTTAATTGCGTTTTAAATGATAAATAAAGGTATTTACCCAATATTATCACAAATTATGCTTCGCAGGTCGAGAATTTATCCATGAAGTAAAACGTAAATATCATGTACGTGACGTCGCGGTAATTCATGTCCGCAACACGAGGAGAAGCCAGGGATCCATCATTGCGCAATATATTAATATTTCAATGCGTGTTGATAGACTCCAATTGTTTTCGCGCCAAAAATAAGAGCTTGTCCCCATCACTCCCGCTTTTTAACATGACGACCTCATATTGTGTAATGCATCTTCAATTTCGCGTCCATTTAATTTCGCGAATGACGTCCTGGCGCGAATTAACGCGAAAATAAAAAGGTCGCGAAAATTTGTCTGTATACAGTATTATAAGGGAGTGGATGATACGTAGACATGATGGGGAACCAGGATGAATGATATGCAGACATGATGGGGAACCAGGATGAATGATATGCAGACTATGTAGATACATACAGATACATACATGTGTAACAGTGCTGGGAGCTGGGTGATCCAGGCCCAATGATTAGCTTCATGTTATGTCTGGACACTGAGAGATCAAAGGCGAGAAACTCATCTCAAGTTCAAACACTTGTTCTAATCTTGTTCTACACCCTTTAGAATGTTTCATGTGAAGTTCTTCAACTTTGTCAAGATATATGTTCCAGTAAGCTGCTGGATGTTTGGCTAATTGGTGCCACCTATGAGGGAAAAAAAGGAAAGAAGCTACAATCAGACAACACAATCCTTTCAGACAAATCAATAAAAAGGATGTACCCCTCCTCCAAAAAGATTCTGATAAATATTTTGAGGAACGGGTTGACGGCTTGTGATTTATGAGAGTTGCGATATCAACATGCAACTATAGATTTGGGACGAAGTAAGGATGCCAAGCCAGCAAGCCAAGGCTTGTCCCAGAAAGATCTACAGCCGGGATTTGTGTGAATTAGGGTAGCAAACGGCTGACAGTTTTCCCAGACAAAACACAACAGTTCTACTAAATCAAAGTGCAGCCATTACTGAGTTAATTATTGAGGACATAACATGATAAATAGACAGTAGTCATGCATGCCAAGTGCTTGTTACAGGGGAGCTAGAAGCAACAGTTCAAATCATTATTTCACCAATTTATATTCCTTATCACATGGTTCACAGATTGTGGGGATAAAAGGCTTGAGTTGTTACAATATATATATCCAGTCAGCATATATCTGGGTATTCCAGCCATATGTTATATATTACTAATTGGACTGGCAAATTGGAAAGTGATATTTGAAATAATAATTGGACCGACAAATTGGAAAGAAAAAAATAATTTTGTTATATATTACGAGTTGTGAACGGAAAATATGACCTGCCCAGATAAATGAGACAAATGAATGGTTTCCCTTGATAAATACTCTGAAATGAAGGGAAACCTGATGCCCAGGCATTGATGAGAGAGGAATTAATTTTTCAAGAGAAAAAGATTGATGATGAAACAAATACAACAGTTAGGTATATTGTAATAATGATAACAGAAATAAGATACTGGATAGATACATATGAAATATGAATAGGATATATATACTCAAAACTGCCAGTAGATTGGAGTTATTTGATACAGGAAAGGATTGAGAGAAAAGATAAGTTGTGAAAATATTGATGAGTACCAATGTGAAAATATTTTTTGGATGATTAATAGAGAAAAGCAAATTATTGATCTGTTCTAAAGAAATTTCTGGCACAATTAATGAGAATTGTGAGGAAAATAAATCACAAATAGGGCTACTGTTAGTTTTGTGGATATAGATCTAACATGATTCAAGTGGAGGAACCTGCTTGACAAAGATGATGCAAATCTCAGGGAAGATAATGGTAGAGAGAGGTGATAGGAACTAATGGAAAGCTAATTGCCTACATAGGTAGAGATGATGCAATGATGTCAGAGAAATAACTATGGAAGACGAAATTATACAAATCAAAGGGGGGAGATAGTAGTTGAAAGTGAAATGATGGAATTCCATGTGGAAATAATACTAGAAGATAGTAGGGGGGGGGGAGATTATTTTCAGAGATGAAATGATGCAATTCAAAGGGAAAGATTATTATGGGAGATGGAATGATACAATTCAAAGGGGAAGACAATGGTGGGAGATGAAATAATGTGATTCAAACATATTATGATAAACAGATTTAATTGATTTCATAAGGAAATAGAAAGATGGTATTTAGACAAATTATCTATCGAAATATCTAATCACATATTAATCATTAAAAATATCAAATACACAGGCCATATGGAAGATATATATAATTGCAGTTGTCATGAGCTTAGTATATTATCCCTGTGCCAAGTCTGGACCAAATAAACAGACTACAAATGTGTTGATACAAGTGATAGAGACAGCCTAGTATTGCAATATATAATATCGTTATCCAGCAAGAGGGACTAACAAATCAAAACAAAACTATTATTTTTGAATGCTTTAAAAATATTTATTGAGAAACGTACCTTTTGCAGTTTTCACAGTTTATCTCTTTAGCTGAATAGAGTGTTGACATTGATTGTGACAAGCAATCTTGCTTCATAGTCAGTCCAGGCTGTTTCTCATCAACTGTTAATGGAATGTGCTTCAATTTTGATGTATATGATGATTATTAGAGCCAGTTTGCTCTGGTATATCAATTTGACCTTTTGACCCTTTAACCTTGCTGCAGCGACCTTGACTCAGAAAACATATCTGGGCTTTATCTTAGCCACCATATATACTGGTAGGAGGTACTTCACAGACACATTAAATATTTTTAAAATTTTTAGTTCATCATATTTTCTCTTTCAAAACCCTCCTATTTATTTCCATTCCAAAATGCAAAGATTTCTAAAAAAAAAATTGATTAGTGATGACTATGATTATTATTTTTTTCAATATTGAAACATTTTCTGGATCGGTCTCAGGACCTGACTGAAAGTTTGATATTCAATGTTGGTATATAAATACTCTGGACATAGGCACAATAGGATATAAATGTATCTGTTATGTGTAGTTACATAATAAATCTGGGTAAATATCACTGGGTGGGCTGGTGAAGTCTATTTAATGGCAAGAATCACAGCCTGCAGATGCAGTACAGGACTTGTTTGCTTTAGAATTGATCGGATCAAATGGTTTGGAAACCAATAATTACATGAAAGCTAGGAATAGCATAGAGACATTGTGATTCAAGAAAACTTAATGTTTTGTGTGTATCATAGTGATGTTATGCAAATATCACAAATTTATGCAGAAAAAATTAGAATATGATGTATAAGAAAAATAAACAGAGAGAGACCCTATATCTCACAATTTCAAGCAGACTTTTGCTCAGATGCTTTTACACGGTATAAAATTGCTTGTTTATCTTGGGTCCAAATAGACATTAATAATGATAAGCTGAAAATTTCAATCTCTGCAATTCATATGGCATTAGAAATTAAAACCATATCCTTCATTATGTGTTTTATTAAACCATACTGAACTTGTAAAGTTTCACTTCGTATATTTTGATATTTATTGCTTGTGCAATTTCCCCATTAAACTGGGCCTAATTAAAACATCTCTTAAACCAGTCAAAAGTCTAACTATGTTTAATTTGAATGATGAATCTGTTTTAAATGTCCTTGATAATATGGCTGTATATTTTATCTTAAGCAGAAAGGGAAGTAGCATCTTTCCTGAAAAGACATATACAAACATCATATAATATTTCAGCATCGTGAGGAAGGAATCAGTGAGTGGAGGTAGCACATGATGTACAGCAGATATTTCTATTGTGATTCCTATTGTGTTTAGTGGCCATCCTGAATGTGATGTTGTCAGATCGGCATGGTGCTAAGGAGCACTACTCAGAGTCTGCTACAGTCGGTGGGCATGTACCTCATTATCTCAGACTGGGAACTAGAGCCAGGCTGATCAACCCATCCCCTCTAAGCATGTTATACACATAATCTACTGCCTCCTCATAAAAGGAGGTCCTTGGTACCAGAAAACATATGGCAGTTCGATTTTATGGTTAAGATGAGGATATGGGGTTAGATTATTGAAGCCCGTTTAGTTTGTCCGTTTTGTATTTTAGAGTTGAGGCAGGGAATGTAGTATTTGCCCAGTCCATTGAGGTTTGGTGTGGAGGGAAGGAGCATGGGGATGTCATGCGAGCACACTGCTGATTCTGCCCAGGTTCCATCTTAAACCCTCGTGCAGGGCACAGCTAAAAATACACCTCATTGAACCCAGGGCTTCAGATATATAAGTAAATGTTTGCAAGTGAAATCTTGCTGGATTTACTCCTTGAAATATTTTTGCATGAAAATATATTAGAAATTGAAGCACATGTTTTATATTTTATAAATCATAGATTATAAAGATTTTTAAAAAAATAATGGGAGAAAAAAATATTCCTGCTAAGTAAAAAAGTATCTCACCAATCAGAAGACATGGCTTTCTTGTCCAGGTGGACAACTTGTCCACATTACTTGTTCAAGTGGACAAGCAAAAAAGGTGTATTCATAGGAAAAATAATGTACATTGACAAACCATTGAAGAAACTAGTCTGGTTGACACCTGATCACATAGATATGAAGAAGGACCCACCCATCTCCTCTGTACCTTGCTTTTAACCACAGGTTTGATGTTATTATTGGATTTTCTTTGGAATATGTATATACATGCATGATAAAGTTTCTGCTATGTATCAAGGAAAAGAGCAGTTTGATTAAAATTCTAAAAATGATATAGTCATTGTCAAAAAGCAGACTGTTGGATATTTGTGTGATATTTGCAATGTACTAAAAATTCTTTGATTGTATTTAATGTGTGAAGACCTAATTTGATGTAGACTTAATTTGACATAAGTTTATGTGTATGGAAACAGTTTTGTAATCTTATTTTGTGTTGAAGGATCCTTGTCTCTGTTTAACGCTCACTGAATCAGAACGAAGTTGAACAAAGGGAGATGTTCTGTCTCAATGAGATCCACCCCTTGCTGCAAGCCTAATTTTGGGCCAGGCTGTGACACACTTATCAGTGTTCTATTGTATTGAAAAATGCTTTTTTTCGGTGAGAGCCAAGCTGAATATGTCATCACCTCTGTATCAAAGGAAAAGATTTGACAGAATTATTCAACTTAAGAGCCCTTCATTGAAACAGATTGATGAGGTGTATAGGAATTTCAGGCTAAATATATAGAAATATATGTAAGGTGTAAGCAGCGTGATAGTGGCAGAGTAGATAGATGGTGGTCCTGGCGGGAGGGTACAAGGAGACTGTATGCAGTGATGAGACAGAGAGAGAGAGAGGGAGAGAGAGTAGGTCACACTGCACTCAGGCTATTAACTATAACCTGACACAACTGTCACAGCTCGGCTTGGCCCCAAACACTGTGCCACATCTCGGTGATATTGGACAAGAATTTCTCACTAACCCAGGAGATCTTGTGTAAGACAGGAGCCTCATTGAGGAGCCCTCAGCAGCTTCTGTGGAGGCTATTTTGATGGTGAGGTGCATGGTGGATTTGCTCGTCAGCTTGTCTAACACACTACAGTAGCATGGTGAGTCAGTCCATTTACAAGATTCTTCTTTAATGTGCACCTTTGCACAATAATCAACCACATGAATGTTTTTCCCAAGTATTTGTAAAAAAAATATACAAAATGGTTACATGTTAGATAAGAAGAATGCTGTTACTGACACACGTTTGCAAACAAAGCTGACCTACAGTTGACATTTTGCTCGTTATCATACCTACATTGGCACAGGTCAGACTGTTGAAAAACAATGGGCTATTGAAGCCAGACCTGTGGGTTATTCAATGATCGTAGCCTATGGGGTAACTGATCGTAATTGTAGGTGGTCATATCTTATTTCTCAGCCAACAAACCAGGCTTTGGCCGACAATTTTGTAATTTGTTGAACTCTGCTACAATGTACACTGTCACAACATGAATGCATTCTTCCCATATTATCACTCAACACATTCTGTCACTTAAAAAGATAACTTTTAAGTAACTAACAAACAAAAAATCACCAGGGATTCCTTAACTGAAAATACACCTGTAAAAAATGACAGATTTAGATTCATTTTGTGATGCTTGTAGTTGACAAATCAAAGATTACAACCGAGTAATGAATCATGCATGTATGTGTTTGTGTGTTATGGGGTGAGTCAGAGCAGAGGGAGCAGTGCTTTACAGAATGACAGTTGTGAGCATTTATGGTAAATATCACTGTGTCACAAGTGTTCATAAGGTGACTACTTGTCACGTACCGTGCTCAATAATTCAGCTGCGTGGAGGAGACAGGTGTTCAGATATGATTGCAAAACCATTCAACATGCCTCATGTTTGGCACCAACTTGGTTGCCAATATTTTGCAGTAAAATTATTGATAATTCATAAGTAGTTTAACGTTATGATTATAGTGATACCTGTTATTCATGATAATTGTTCATAACAAGAAGATTCTGAAATGTTTTCTGATGAGACTGAATCACACTACCTTAAAACAACAATTTGAATTGACATAGAATTTGTCTATTGGGTCATTTATTTGAAGTAATGATGTACAAATATTTAAATAAAGTTTGATTTTAAGGGCATTGACAGGCAGCTAGGTAACTCGTTAAATTGTTTTAATTGATCACATCAGTTCAGCAGTCAATAAATTAGACTGTGATTATCACCTGAGACTGGCCGAGTCAATAAAACACCATTGATCCGTCAACAGGTGGAGCATAATGGTCACCCATGAATGATTATGTTTGTAAATACCAGATTGAGGCAGAGTGAATTCCGTAAAATCTGGAACATGATCAAGGGATGGACAAAACAAGGAAGGGTTAGGCAAAAAACGTTAGTTGGTGCCATAAGTGGATGATTTTTTTTCAAAAATATTTCTGAAAATAACAACTTTGAACCAAAAGTTCATCATTCATGCTTTTTCATTTAAAACTTAAGACTTGTAAATATGTTATTTTTGTTGAGAACCTTTAAATATATTGAGTTGTCATGGAGATCAATGAAAGCCTTAATTGGTAGGAATAGGATACTGTATTGTTACAGAGGTTTCCAGCGTATTCACAGGTATCTGATTACAATTGTCTGTTCGTTATTCTGATCAGCCAATTATGATTATTTATCCCTAACATTATATAAAGGAGTTATGAAATTCTGTAAAAATAACAAGCAACATATCATAAACAAAAACAAATTCTACTGGATTATTGTAATATTATCTAAAATATATGAAAGAAATTTATTATTTATTCTGATTATCCTAGAAAAGTTGTTCTCTTTCAGAATTGTTCAGATAAAATCTTTCCAATTCATACCACTTAGAAAGGGCACTTCAAAGACACTGGTTGTATTGACCAATACTATAAAGTGGAATATCGAAATGTCTTTCAAATAACCATCATCAATGCATAAAATACCAAGTTAGTGCAAATAAATAAGACTAGACATACATTAATCTTTGTTTGGTCAGTAAAGGCATTTCTACTGCCAGATGGTTGTAGAGTGAGGTATATCTACTGCCAGATGGTTGTAGAGTGAGGTATATCTACTGTCAGATAGTTGTAGAGTGAGGTATATCTACTGCCAGATGGTTGTAGAGTGAGGTATATCTACTGCCAGATGGTTGTAGAGTGAGGTATATCTACTGTCAGATGGTTGTAGAGTGAGGTATATCTGCTGTCAGATGGTTGTAGAGTGAGGTATATCTACTGTCAGATGGTTGTAGAGTGAGGTATATCTACTGTCAGATGGTTGTAGAGTGAGGTATATCTACTGTCAGATGGTTGTAGAGTGAGGTATATCTACTGTCAGATGGGTGTAGAGTGAGGTATATCTACTGTCAGATGGGTGTTGGGTGAGGTATATTTACTGTCAGATGGTTGTAGAATGAGGTATATCTACTGTCAGATGGGTGTAGAGTGAGGTATATCTACTGTCAGATGGGTGTTGGGTGAGGTATATCTACTGTCAGATGGGTGTAGAGTGAGGTATATCTACTGCCAGATGGCTGTAGAGTGAGGGATATCTGCTGTCAGATAGTTGTAGAGTAAGGTATATCTACTGTCAGATGGGTGTAGAGTGAGGTATATCTACTGTCAGATGGTTGTAGAGTGAGGTATATCTACTGTCAGATGGTTGTAGAGTGAGGTATATCTACTGTCAGATGGGTGTAGAGTGAGGTATCTCTACTGTCAGATGGTTGGAGAGTGACGTATATCTACTGTCAGATAGTTGTAGAGTGAGTTATATCTACTGTCAGATGGTTGGAGAGTGAGATATATCTACTGTCAGATGGGTGTAGAGTGAGGTATCTCTACTGTCAGATGGGTGTAGAGTGAGGTATATCTACTGTCAGATGGGTGTAGAATGAGGTATATCTACTGTCAGGTGGATGTCGGGAGAGGTATATCTACTGTCAGATGGTTGTAGAGTGAGGTATATCTACTGTCAGATGGTTGTAGAGTGAGGTATATCTACTGTCAGATGGTTGTAGAGTGAGGTATATCTACTGTCAGATGGTTGTAGAGTGAGGTATATCTACTGTCAGATGGGTGTAGAGTGAGGTATATCTACTGTCAGATGGGTGTTGGGTGAGGTATATTTACTGTCAGATGGTTGTAGAATGAGGTATATCTACTGTCAGATGGGTGTAGAGTGAGGTATATCTACTGTCAGATGGGTGTTGGGTGAGGTATATCTACTGTCAGATGGGTGTAGAGTGAGGTATATCTACTGCCAGATGGCTGTAGAGTGAGGGATATCTGCTGTCAGATAGTTGTAGAGTAAGGTATATCTACTGTCAGATGGGTGTAGAGTGAGGTATATCTACTGTCAGATGGTTGTAGAGTGAGGTATATCTACTGTCAGATGGTTGTAGAGTGAGGTATATCTACTGTCAGATGGGTGTAGAGTGAGGTATCTCTACTGTCAGATGGTTGGAGAGTGACGTATATCTACTGTCAGATAGTTGTAGAGTGAGGTATATCTACTGTCAGATGGTTGGAGAGTGAGATATATCTACTGTCAGATGGGTGTAGAGTGAGGTATCTCTACTGTCAGATGGGTGTAGAGTGAGGTATATCTACTGTCAGATGGGTGTAGAATGAGGTATATCTACTGTCAGGTGGATGTCGGGAGAGGTATATCTACTGTCAGATTAATGTACAGTGAGATAATTACTACTTTAGGATTTGTGTCTTCAACCTGCTTTGTAGTATAGAGATTTTGATGACATTATATTGGAAGATCTTTTTTGTCCTCTGTTAAATAACAACATAATTACTTTATGATTGTTCATTGAGATTTTAGACAAGCTCTAATAAGGAAGAATACATAGAGTTTCAATTTTCCCAGTGTTCATAATCAGGAGCATAAGAAAGCAGAGATATGTTTTGAAAAAAAAAATTGCTCAACAAAGGTAGGCTTTTATATATTTCACTTGACATTTGGATGAGTTCAAAATTGCAAATAGGCTTATTTTGTTTTTTTGTTTTTTTAAATTTGTTATTAGAACTTTTAATAGAATCTTCATGTATATTGGTACTTTTGTGATTATGTACCGGTACTATAAACAATTTTAAGATTTAGAATTTTGCTGAATTCAACATGAAATTACAGAGAAAATTACAAAAAAATAATTAGATATGGAAAATTAACCTCAGAGCTAATCTTATTGATTATATCACACATCTTTGAGATACCTGTAAGGGATGAAAGGCAATTTGTTCTCTTTTTGTCTTCTTTGTGGATATTCCTACAGCTGTCATGAATTGAGAGCAGAATTCTTGGTTGTAGTCTGGCGTTCACCTTCACATTGTTGTGCTGTGAAATATTAGGGAGGAAGCTTCTCCCTAGAGTCTAGAAGAATGGATGAACACAGCTTCTTGCAGGTGAAGAATGGAAAATACTTGATTAATAACATCCACATGACAACCAAAATTTCATTTATACATTCTTAATATGGTTTGCATCCACAAAATGTGCCATCTTGAGCATTCTGGATGTATTTTGTGAGAGATAAAACAAAATAATGTCTTGATTGATTCAATATGTCTCATCATGTTTCTGCCCTTTATATCTTTAAGCAATATTTCTTGTGCATTCTTATTCCATTTTTGGCAGTTTTATCGGTTTCTTGGCATGGGACGCTGGTAAAGTTAATATTAAAAATAATGTTCCTCAATCCACATATTGAAACACTGATTGAAAATAAATTGTCAAATATTGATGGAGGACAGTCAGTTATATGTGGGAGACAGTCTGGTATTGGTGAGAGGCAATCTGGAATGGGAGGGGCAGTTTCTCATGGGTGAAAAAAAGACAGTCCTGCATATGATGGAGACAATCTAAAGTGAGTAGGAGACAATGAAGTAAAATGGAGGAGAAATCTATCATAACTGGTAAACGAAGCGTGGTGGAGAACTGTTCTTTTCTTTTGAGGGACAGGTCAGCATAAGAGTGGCACAATCCAAAGTGGGATAGGTTGACAGTTCCGAGTGGAGGAGATACAGTTCACAGTGTTTGTTGACAGCTCAGAGGGATACAGTTCAGAGTATTTATAAAAGATTGGTGTATATGGCATGTTATTTATTGGTATTGGCTTATGTCCCATCTGATGAAAAAAGTAATCACATGTACTTTTGTTAATCATAAACATGTTGTGAAACCTTCCAAATATCTGATATATGCACATATCCAAATATCTGATATATAAACACACATGCATATAAACGCATCTTTTCTGCACTGTTCACTACACATTAAAGCTCATTTTTTAAAGAAATCTTTCTTGCTATGCGATGAAAGTGAAATGATCATGTTGCTGATAATTACTGAAGAGATAAAAGCAGTAATCAGGTGTTCATGGCCAAGTCACTGTAAACAAAGAAGGCATCTAATTGTCTTCTTTATTTGTCTTAAGTGTCGGTATGGTTAACTTAATCTCCTTTAGTTTTAGGCATTGCTATATGCTGCATAGCTCATTTTCCTTGCGTGAGAGAATTTCTATATCTGCATATCATTGATGGCATTCAAATAAGAAGATCAGGGCTGAAAGGTTTCTCGGTGCAGTTATATATTGTCACCATGTATATCACTCTATATATTTATATATATATAGACACAAAGGAATGGCAAACAGAAAATTCATATTCTTTTTCTCACTCAAAATTAGACATTCAACAATATTTGTATGCCATGGAATGATATTATGTCAAATTGGTTCATGAATTATCAAAAATGAATTATATTAGTTTGCAGATGGGTTGATGGTTGCCCTTTGGCCAAACAGGATTGTTGGTTTTAGTCCAGACATTCCTGGCAGGCTTTCAACCCTTTATGAGGATTACAACCTTAATGTTTTGTTGACTGCAAGAGAAGGGGGCTTGCGGTAGCTACCAGGCAATCTGTCATCTGTTCCTCACACATTTGTGACGAGGAAAGCTTGGGTACACCACAGTGTTTGTCCCATCATCAGACCTCAGAATATACTCAACGCTCCATCTATTATTTAATCACCACAAACATATAGATAATTTAATTCCATAATATTTATAATTTCATGAACATCTGACACATTTGTGGTGATTATCTGCATTAGAATTTCGTGATAATTAAATTTCCAATTGTAAGTGTATCATAACATGTTATTTTTGTCATAATCTGGACCTTGTGGATCGTTTTCCAGTTTTTCTTGATTCTAACTTGCAGTTCATAGAAAAGACTGTCTTCCATAACCACTGTTCATTATTTGTAAATTTGTTATGCTCAGGGAATATTGAACTAAATATTGTCTCTTTCAATTCATAACCTTTTTAGAAACCTGAAAGAGGATTGCCAAAAAAAAAAAAAAAAAAACAATCAAGAAATACTTAAACTTATTAAATAACACAGAACATTTCTATTTGTTAATAAGTTTATGATTGAGTAATTCAGTTATGATGAAAAGAGCATCCAAGATAACTTTAGGAAGAACATTTGTATAATCATGGTGAAGTAGACTCCATGGATGTGCATAATAAATACTTCTAACCTGCAGAAATGCACCATTGAAGTTGCAGTGGATTATAAATTATTGGCGATCAAAAGAATTACTATTTTTGATTGAATAAATAGGAGTTTGTAGAGGTTTGTTGGTATGCGATGACATGTGTGAGGGTAGCAGGAGGCTGGCGCACTGCCAGACTGAATCTCCCGCCCGGCGACACTGATGGCGACACTGCCTCACCCAAGTCGAGCAACTCAAATCACACACTGCATTCTATATCTCCTTTCTGTACTCAAACTCAGTATTATAACTGTCCTTCATGTACTCATACTCTATATCATAACTGTCCTTTTTGCTCTCATACTCTGCATTCTGTTTGTCCTTCATGTTCCCATACTCTGCATTCTGTTTGTCCTTCATGTTCCCATACTCTGCATTCTGATTGTCCTTCATGTTCCCATACTCTGCATTCTGATTGTCCTTCATGTTCCCATACTCTGCATTCTGATTGTCCTTCATGTTCCCATACTCTGCATTCTGATTGTCCTTCATGTACCCATAGTCTGTATTCTGATAGTCTGTATTCTTTAATATCTATTCTAAATATCCGTCCTCCATTCATACAAGATGCATTCCTATTGTTCCATCTCTCCTGAGCACCTTGCCATTCTTCTTTTCTCTTGCATCTTTGCTTTAAATATGTGCACTAAGATCTTATTAGTATGTATAATAAGATCAGGGTATTAATATATCTTGTAAAGCTGAAGCTAAGCATCTTAACACGTGAAAAAGTGAGAAACATTGAAATTTCTTTTCTAATCCTTGTCATAAATAGGAAATAAATAGTTTGTGAAAATTGAGGAGCATGCATGAAACAAGTAATTAGTAGAATCAATTGTCACAGGTAAATGCACCTCCTGCCCCTTGGAAAGAGAAAGAAGATCTTTCTCCGACGTAGATGTGTGTAGCCATGCTGTCTGAGTACCTGGGCATTTCACATGGTACCTGTATGTAGAGGTAATGTGTGTGGTACCCGTTACTGTCATAACTACCTGAATGGATATTTATAGCTTACAGCGCCATACCCATTAGCTAGATGCATCTGAACCTGCCTTAATTGCTGCAACAAAATGCTGTATTGTTTGATCGGAAAACAATGCCATGATTTATACCTAATGAGTGTCTATACAGGAGCACAACCAGTAGACATCTAATGAGTTTCCTTGTATGACTCGAGGAAATTATCCTCTGTTGATTAGAATCGTTTGTGGCTAGATTTGTCATTGTTTTTTTGCCAGGCTCATGAGATCTGATGGAAGTGCTGGAGAATATCATTCCATATATTAGTGGGATGTACAATTAATTCAAGCATCAAGACAAAGAAACACAAAGCTTTCTGTCTTACCGGAATAAACTTGAATAGTTTAAATCTTATTTTGATGAAATAAGAGTCATGTTGGTACCTTGTAGTCAGGGTGGTCTTGGTGTATAACGTGCAAGGCGGTTTTCTTGTTAGTACATTTTCTATTTACGTGTGTTGTAGACCAGTCAAGAAATAAGTTTGCAATCAAGACCAAATGTTGAGTTTGTTAATGAAAATTATGGGTAAGTCAGAGGAAAGTTAGCCATGTTGGGCAATGTTGGACTGCCGGGAAAAATTGAGATGTTTAAATTTTTCCAATGTATTGGCCAAACATTGTCAAATGTTGCCATCAAGTTACGAACAGGTTGACCTCATTACTCAAGCATTCAGGTCATTCCCAGCTCATTCACAGGAAGTTCCAGGGAACTTGTTGAAAGTTGGATATGCTTTTTTAACCTGGTGGACATTGTGAGAGATGTTCACCTGTAGAACTATGGGGAAGACTGTCCAAGTTTAATACACCCCAGCCTTATTACACTCACAAACTGCACAATTTATTCAGACTTCCTTGAAACGTCCCAACTGCATTAAACCCATAGGCACCATGTTGCAACAATGTTCCTCATTATGTTTAAACCAAAAGACATCCATCCCGCTGGCATTTTCGCCAGGATTATTTTTTTACCACAACTTCAAGAATTTCTTAATCACTTAACTCGCTCCTTACGTCCCGTTCCTTTGTGACTGCACCATTAGGGATGTAGTTATTCAGCATGATATCTCTTATATGATTTCCCAGTTTTTGACATTCTGAAATGATAAGTTCTGAAATAATATTTGTTTGTTTTAAGGTGTGTTTGGTGGTGAGAAGTTAATTGGATGCCAAATTGGAAGTTAGAATAGGATGCCAAAGATCAACTTTAAAATAATAAATTGCCAAAAATAACTGTGCCTTTTTTGTAAAAATACATTGTCATAGCAGTAATTGGCCCAAAAATCTATATAGCATTCTCTGAGAGAGCAAATTTGTGAATAAAACATAGGAAACAGTGAGAAAGAGTTATTGAAAGAAACTGTTCCATTGACAACAAAACATTTTATTCGTAACTTCCTGATAGTACTTTGACTTTTGAGCATGTTGTATTAGTGTGAAAATTCATCACAGAGATTCAGTGAATGCTTTAAATGTGCCCTTCCAGAATGCTACTACGGTAACTCAATGTAAACCCTTGCATATACATAGGAATAGCTTTGATCTAATGCGGGGAAACATCAAGCAGAATTCTGAGTATGGACACTTATGATAGATCATCACAGAACTGACACTTGTAGAGCCACATACTAAAACACATATTTTATGGACTGACGAGTAAGAATGTGCATTCATTATTAATAAATATGAAAGAAACACACTTTGAACATTCAGTATTTGATATGGTCTGGTCAACTAGGGTCTCCATTTTTTTTTATAGATATGGTATATCGTTATACAAAAACTGGAAAGAATGAAATAAATATTGTAAATTGTTATAAAAAAAACTATAAAGAATAAATAGATAGTGACACAAGGATCTCCATATGTGTGGCCTTACTTTGTGAACATCAGAGGCCAGGGTTATGTGTATGTCTATGGGATTGTGGATGTGGAATATCTGATTGAATTAGGGCTACAACAGGGGGGCATGTTCATGATAGGAGTCCATAGATTGGATTATCTGGCTTGTTGTACACAGAGGTGAATCCAGGCAGATTGGATCAGAATACAGCAATGTATTTGATGATCAGATTTGCAGTTTATGTTTGTGTATGTGTTAACAGAATGAAATATGTATTTCTTTTATGTGTTTGTATGGACTGAATTCTAAGGCCTTGGAAAGCTTGCCATTCACAGATAGTTTTATTTTCAACTGTGGAGCCTGTCATCGTTCACCCCATTTCAGCTCTAAGGATGACCTTATCAGATTATGTAATAGTATATATGCTCCCATATAATATTAATAGGTGTTTTAGGGTACCAGATGTATAGAGAATTCCTTAACAGGCTCCTGTATTATGCTACAATAGATGTTTCAGTGTTATAGGGTAAACAGATGTGTAGAGAATTCCTTAACAGACTCCTGTTTAATGATACAGTAGATGTTTAGGTGTTATAAGATAACCAGATATGTAGAGAATTCCTTAACAGGCTCCAGTTTAACAGTAATGGAAGATTTGGTGGTACAGGGTAACCGTGTCAACAATAACATGGTATAGGGGAACCAGATGTGTAGAGAATCCCTAACCAGGCTCCTGTATAATACCAACGGATGTTTCGTTGACATTGGGTAACCAGATGTGTGGAAATATCCCTTATATGTTGCTCTATGATATGAGGATATTCTATTTTGGTACAGGGTGACCAAATGGGATGGGTGGTGAGGCCTTGACACGCCCCTCACCCCAGGAATGAAACCTGTTACATAGATCAAAGCTGATTATATTTGCAAATATTGGTGTAAGAGCACAATGGCCTGTGGCCAATAAGATCTGTCAATATTTATGATAAACTGGGAGGGTAGCACAGTCCACATCGTACAGGGCAAATATGTGCTCGGAACTTCTCATCTTATAATGCAACGTCAACAATAACATGAACTAAAATGAAAGGCAAATTAAAAAATAGGCTATTTCAAAATAAACGTTTTGATTACGGTACCTTTTTTAGGCATTGATATATGTCTATATTTATGCACTCATCAATGTATGTATTCTTCATATGTTATTTCTCAGATGGTGATGCCTAAAAAGATGATGAATATTTAAATATTTTACTTCTTCAATTAAAGTTTAATCCCACCTGATGAATGGTAATCACACCAATTAATCATTTTAAATTGCAACTAATCAGAGTTAAATGATAAAATGAATACCAGTGTTACACTAAATGATATTACTTTTATAAGCAAACTTACTGCTCTTGCATAATTATATTCCATGTTGGAATTTGATTGGTTATTTTCACATCTCATGTGAAATGCCTTGCAAAATAATGTGATTGAAAAAGGATCATGGTATTTCTAAGCATCCAGCATCAGTATGTTGTGCTTAATAAAATGATTCAAATATCTCATTTTTCCTCCATGTGGGTGAATACTGGTAATCTTTTCATCACTATATGTATGGCAGTGTACAAAGATGGATTATTCCCACTGGCACTTTGAGTCCAAATATTCAAGTCTTAAAGTAAAAAAAAAACTTTTTTACAATATTATTCCTTTTACTCACACTGAAGGCAGACTAAACATTTTCATCTTTATGAAGTGGTAAAATTCTCCCAGAGAATTATATGCTTTCTTCAGGTTTGATAAAATGATATGGTATTTATTCTTGAAATTTACTTTCAGTTAGTCCTGAGAGTAATAATATAGCAGTTGTATTTCTCTCGGGTTAGTCTAAAATAATGCAGGCAGAAAAACATATTCATTTTTCAAACAGGATGTTCAGTTTGCACAGTGCTATCAAGGGGTGGGACATGGCTTAGTTGGTAAGATGCCTGCCTCCCTTGCTTAAGATCTGGGGTGAGAATCACAATTGGGAATTGATTTTTTTTCAAATACTGACTTAATACAGAAAATAAAAATGAAATCTTCATAGTGGAGTTTTATTTGAGTGATATACATATCCGAGCATATAGAATTGAATTACTTTTTGCAAACATAGAATTTAAAAAAAATAATGACTTTATACAGAAAATAATTAAATCTTTATATCAGGATTTTATTTGAGCAATTTTTGAAGCTCAAACATGTTTGCAAAGAAACAATAACATGGATGCTACAAAATTGACAATTTCAACATTTAATCATGGATTTTAAACTTTGAGTAAGTTGGCCATTAGGCCAACCTTGAGAATATGTGTTAATATAACAATTTTTCCTCACAAAGAACCATTAATAGGTGTAGATATTGATTATTTCATGATTACTTCATGGACTTCAGAAATAGAGGGTATTTGGATATATTTTAGCAAGTGTACCATGAAGGCCAAGAATATATTTGCTTACTATTTGTGCAGATCCTTACATAATGTTAATTGTTAATCTCATGGATTATATACTGTGCTGCCATCTGCTGAGATATCTAGATTTCCAGATTGATTTTCAGCAGAATCATTTCTCGGAGTTATCACCCAGAACAGCAGACCAAATTATTTTGGATTTTTGACATGTTACAATCATGAAATGCCAAAAATATGCAGATAAATGCAGTGAGATAATATAGGGTTTCATAATTCCTTGCTAACCTTTCTCTTATTTATACTTTCAGTCACCGCCTTGAGGTTGAGTTCGACGATAACACAACTACCAGAAGAAACAAATCTCGGCAGTATATATCACATGTCATCACGTAAGTAACAAGACCAACATTGTATTTTATTGATTATGCTTTGATGCTTTATTGACTCAACAGGCTAGGCATAGTGAGTCTTCTACAGTCTTGGTATATTAGTTGCCTGTCTATAAAGCCTCGCCAGACTGTCATAACCATTATGAAGCTCACTGTGAAAACAAAGGTTTGTTCTGGTTAGGCAGTCTCAGATAGTCTATAATGTAGCACCCTATGCTATTCAGACAATCTACAATATATAGATAATGATATTGGGCAATTGATCCCTTGCTCTATATTGATGTAATAATTATGACACCATCATTATCCTCTTAATGGGTGAACTTTGGTGTCTGTTTGAATACTGTGATTCATTCAATTACAGAGTTATATTTCTCTAGTCTGCAGTAATAGTATGATATGTTATTGGCGTATTTTGAGGATAAATAATGCAATGGATTATATCACAATTATTCAAGTGATATGCAAGTCAGAACATTTAGAAATGAATTATGTTTTGATTATATCACAATTAAAATTACTGTGCAGTGCAGAGCTACCTCATGCACAACACAGTGCAGTATTACCCTCAGATCTAACACAGTGCAGAACTACCTCATGCACAACACAGTGCAGTATTACCCTCAGATCTAACACAGTGCAGAGCTACCTCATGCACAACACAGTGCAGTATTACCCTCAGATCTAAAACAGTGCAGAGCTACCTCATGCACAACACAGTGCAGTATTACCCTCAGATCTAGCACAGTGCAGAGCTACCTCATGCACAACACAGTGCAATATTACCCTCAGATCTAACACAGTGCAGAGCTACCTCATGCACAACACAATGCAGTATTACCCTCAGATCTAGCACAGTGCAGAGCTACCTCATGCACAACACAGTGCAGTATTACCCTCAGATCTAGCACAGTGCAGAGCTACCTCATGCACAACACAGTGCAGTATTACCCTCAGATCTAACACAGTGCAGAACTACCTCATGCACAACAGTTCAGAGCTTCATCGTGGACTGCACAGTGCATAACTAACCCCAGATCCAATACAATGCTGCCCTTAAACCAAAAGCAATGTAGACCTAACTTCATGTAAAAAACAGTGCACATCTTAATGTACCTTTAGCTCAGGCACAGTGTGGTTAATTACCTGTTTGAAATCTTTATCAAAATAAAAGTGTCTCCAGACAAACCTTTTCAAATCCAATATAGACTTGTCCATTTACTTGACCGATCAAGAATGTGATGTGATGACCGTGGTAAATTGTCACCTTCTCTTAATGTTTGTATTGAGCAAATTGTCAAATATAGAGATTTTTTGTCATTTAGTAAAGACATCAAACAATTAATGTATATTTTGATGTATATGGTCTCAAAGGACCATCAGTAGTTCATGGCAGTCTTAGGCATCTATAGCATAACATTATATTTAGCTGTCATTTTTTGCACATATTTTGCTCTTAGACACACAAATTTAGGACACCATTGTGTATTCTTTGTGAGACAAGGTAATGCATCAAGAATGAGCAATATTTCCCACAATTTAACCACTTTTACAAGCATCGCTAAACCTTTGAGCCCCTACCTTCACTATTATGAGCATTTGACACTTTCACTGGTGAACTTTGGTGATGATTTAAAGGGCATGTCTTACTGGTTGTTGGATGTCATTATTTTTTACTGTCCTTTGGGGTTGTGTTTTACCCAAAAACACTTTGTTATAACCTTGCATTGTGCTTAGCCATGGGCAAAACACAGATTGAATGCAAGTATATTTATTGTAGAAAAAAAACACTTTTTGCTCTCATAGATTTTGATAATCTCAACTTTTAATGCTATAAGACTACACCATCAAGGTTATTCTCTGTGAAACTAAGTGTTCCCTATGGCTATAACTTATGGTCAATTTCACACAGGAATGAGACCAAAATCTCATTGGATAATTAACAACCAATCAGGAGGGAGTAATATCAACAGGTGCTCTCTTGTAATCCCAGCATGTTTGCCCCAAGAGAAGCCATTTTTGTTGCGCTTGGCTCATACATTTACTTGATTTATTGAGATGGCATTCTGCAGAGGCCAGAAAGTTTGATGTGACATGGAAAGTGCTTTGGTTGGAAAAAAGCTTCAACATGATCGCTTTTGTCCTTCATTTGTGTCAGGTTTCCTGTATAGGAACATCTCAAAATGAATAGGCAGAGCTCACCGGAAGATAATGATTTATTGTGTGGAGCCATCGTAACTTCTAATGAGAGATTGTATTACGCGACACATGGCCAATTTGGGCAATACATTGCAGTAAGTTGCCCTGGCAAACATTGTGGTTGCCCTTCCATGTTTATCTTTACTCTAGAAATGGCCAGATCTCATCCAGTGTTTTGTGGAATGACAAAGCTAGTCCCTTTTTGTCACTCTGGGCTCAATTCTGTTCAAAGAAACTGGAGATAGACAAGAAGCAAAATCATTGATAAATCTCTTTTAAGGATCCGAGAGTGATAATAAGTGTCTGAGCATCAAAATTGGAATAAATATCGAAATTAGAAAACAGGATATACCACAGTAGTACAAGAAAACCATAAATCCATGTTTTCATTTTGGAATATCATTATTGTCTGTAAGAAGTGGACTAAAAGGTCTATGATAATATTGTTTTGTTACTGATAGAAGCACCTCTTTTAAACTTCCAGATGACATCTATAATCGTATGTGGACCTCTGTCTTATCAGGTTTTGTGTCAGTGTTTCTTTATGTGTTTTATATCCTCAATATAGGAATTTGCTCTTATATGCTATCCCAGAGGAAAGCAAGATTTTTGTGGGAGGAGAATAGATGGCTTGACACCATCGTAAAATACATTTGAGGTTACCACAATCTCTTGCCTCATTTGTCATCCACACTCTGGTAATCCTTGTCTTTCCCCTTCCTCTTATTTGCAGACAACAGATATACCAATAAATAAAGACACATTCTGGAACTTTTCTCATTGATGGACGGCTTTCAGCTGGAGATGAGAAATTTTAAAAAACTGATTACTTCTAAGATTATTCTGTACAAAACATCAAGTTTTGATTTGTAATCATGAACCCAGCCTGCCTCCTTGTAGATCTTGACTTACATGAAAATAGTATGGAAATTTGCATTGTTAGGCATTGAGCAATGACAAAAGCATAATTTTGCAGCCATATATCAATATAACACCTATCTGCCTCACACCATCTGGCCGGTGTCTGTAATACAGAGTATGAGTTACAGGCAGATCCTATGATGGGCAATCATTCTCATTCTCCACATACTCTATTGATTCCTGAAACCCCCCAGTCATCACGCCGGCTTGTTTTCCTTACCCACCCACCAAGCAATTGCCAATTCTGGTCTGAACCTTGCAGGATCGATTTCTGCGACACCATGTATATTGGCTTCCCCAACAGGTAATGTTAAAAGAAGAGGAATCGTGGAAGAATGTCTGTGAGCAATTTGTGTTTCTCAGGTACCTTTTTGCATCTCTTCAATGGCACAAAATGAATTAGAAACAAATTTCTGGGAAAGCGGTGTGCTTGGATTTGTCAAGGGAGGATAGTCAGAGTTGAGGTCCAGACTCGCATTGATTTGGTCCTCTCGGAAGGGAACAGGTGGTTTTGAAACAGATGCTTTCATTTTTTTGAGTGCCAAGAACTATTGTGCATTTTGATTGGCTATTTTCATTCTAGCAAGCAATGAAAAGTGGCTTAGAATTTTTTCTGGTGTTAAGTTTGACCTCCCGTGTCGAGGGTTGCATATATTTGCGACTATGATTGGACAGCGTAGTTGGGGTTACCTTGCAGATTGTTCGAAACAAAATGAGGTGATTCACCAAGTTACACATCCAAGGCTTGCTCATGTTATATGAATATTACATGAGTAACATAGCCTTGGAATACAACTTGAAATCCTTTTGGAGTGGATTCTTTGATTCTTTTAACCCTTCATTTTATTCTTTGAATGAATCTTGTGTACAAACAATATAAATTGGTAATATTTATTTACATGTGAAGATTAAAACGTTATGCCATGTTTTCTTGTCATTCATCTTTTGGTTTATATAAACTCATTTGATCTTTGAAGACTTTATCTAAAAACAATTTGTTATTGGTTGGAGAGAGAGCAGTCTCGAGGTAAAGGTTAGGCAGCATTGTGATTGACTGCATATGATGCAGGATGTCATTGGCAGGGGGCAGGGGAAGAGATTTGTCTCTGGCAAATATTGAAGAAGGGAACTAATACCGGGTCATGTGTGCACTATAATGCCCTTGCTCTGGGAAAGAAGTGCTCACTTGTTAACGGTCAGAGCCAGCTTTGTTATGTGCGAGGCAAACTATTTATTATGTTTTGGTTCATCAGTGTGCTTAACGTGATAAAAACATAAGTGAATACAACTGATTTATGGTAGACATATAGAAAAGATTGTATCCAAGCAAAAATGATGGGATATTGTGCTAATAAAGTGAGCGTGAGGGTCCCTCATTGCCGAGTGTTCAGTGCAGAGAGGAGAGATGTTTCCTCAGGGACGCAGTTTGTGTTCAGCAGCCCACACAGAACCACACAGGCATAAACCTTGTAGCACTCCCCAGGGATCCCCATCACATCTTCTCTCTGCCAAGCACACACATCTATCAAATGCTTCTCTGCAAAGAATATTTGAATGTCAATTTAAAAGATGTCTCTTTTGTCTGGGAAGAGATTCTAAAGAAGACAGGTTTTTGAAGTCAGGCACAGGCAACAGGTATTCCGGGAGGTACTTACGTTTTCTCCCTCCTTCCAGTTATTCATGAGGGGCTTCCAAATATGCAGCAAGTGTCTTGTGCTTCCAACTTTGGTTACGTCTTTTTATTTGATATTTTTTTCCAGAACAAAACTTCTGTCTAAGAATGATACTGTGCAGAAACACAATATTTTATGGCCCATGAACAAACTGTTGAATAGGGAACCAATCTGAATGCCAATGACTAACAGTAGAAGTATCATTGTCAGTTGGGAAGCCAAATATATGCCAAGACACATCAGTGAATGTCACAGCGGAAAGATGATCTGCCGAGAATACACTCCGCAGAGAAATCTAACTTACTCCATTCACAGAGATAAAATGTTACACATTTGTAAATTTGTGAAATTAAGATTTGTTAGTTATACAGTACAAATCACACTCACAGCAAACACAACTATTGATTAAACTTATCTCCATTACATAGATAATCAGTTGATACCTCTGAGCTGTTACATGTTACAGTTGATTAATTGTAACATTAAGTAACATAGTAATATGGGTAACATAAATGTATGATCAAGATGGTGAAGCCCTTACTGAACCCTGAGCAGATGGAAGGGAAGGGTGCATGAAGAAATAATTTGGAATGAAGAAGCCTGGAGTTCCCCAATGGACAGGGGTGAGACCCAGCACCTGAGACCCTCAAGGTCTGTGTGCCGACATCTGCTGGGTCACATGCAATTCATCTCACACTCTTACCACAAACCCATCTAACCTTAATCCTTACTGGCTATCCTCAGAGAAATGTTCTGACACAGACTACCATCCTGCATAGCAACCAGGCCTCCCCAGGGCAATACTATACAACATCCCCCCATGCTACATAGCAACCAGGCCTCCCCAGGGTAATACTATACAACATCCCCCCATGCTACATAGCAACCAGGCCTCTCCAGGGCAATACTATACAACATCCCCCCATGCTACATAGCAACCAGACCTCACCAGGGCAATACTATACAACATCCCCCCATGCTACATAGCAACCAGTTCTCCCAAGGGCAATACTATACAACATCCCCCCATTCTGTATAGCAACCAGTTCTCCCCAGGGCAAGACTATACAACATCCCCCCATGCTACATAGCAACCAGGCCTCCCCAGGGCAATACTATACAACATCCCCCATGCTACATAGCAACCAGTTCTCCCCAGGGCAATACTATACAACATCCCCCCATGCTACATAGCAACCAGTTCTCCCCAGGGCAATACTATACAACATCCCCCCATGCTACATAGCAACCAGTTCTCCCCAGGGCAATACTATACAACATCCCCCCATTCTGTATAGCAACCAGTTCTCCCCAGGGCAATACTATACAACATCCCTCCATGCTACATAGCAACCAGGCCTCTCCAGGAAATACTATACAACATCCCCCCATGCTACATAGCAACCAGGCCTCACCAGGGCAATACTATACAACATCCCCCCATGCTACATAGCAACCAGTTCTCCACAAGGGCAATACTATACAACATCCTCCCATGCTACATAGCAACCAGTTCTCCCCAGGGCAATACTATACAACATCCTCCCATGCTACATAGCATCCAGGCCTCCACAAGGGCAATACTATACAACATCCTCCCATCCTGTATATCAACCAGTTCTCCACAAGGGCAATACTATACAACATCCTCCATCCTACATAGCATCCAGGCCTCCCCAGGCCTCTCCAGGCCTCCCCTATACAACATCTCCCCATCCTATATAGCAACCAGTTCTCCCCAGCACAATAATATACAACACCCCCCAACCCCATCCTGCATAGCAACCAGGCCTCCCTAGGGCAATACCTTGGCACATGCCCCATCTTGCATAGAAACTAGTTCTCTTCAGGGGAATACTGTATCGTGTCAAACCATCCTGCAGAACTGTGGCATCCTGCATAGCAACAAGTCCTCTTAAGGGTAATACTCTTCACTCTCCATTTGTGGTGTCAAATGTACCAATCAGTCTTTGCCAGTGGACTGTCTGCCTTCTGGTTTCATCAACAGCTTTTATCATGACCAACCTGAAAATGTACATGATATATGATTTGATATGTTGGGGACCTTTGACCGCAGCACAGCTGAGCATGTGTGTGGGTCAGTAAGCCTCAGAAAATACACATCATTTAATGGGCCCACTGGGCAGCTGAAAAGGTGGTACAACACTTCCCATGGCAGGCTGAAATATTGCTCCACAACCCATTACAACACTGGGCTGGCAGGGACGACAATGGTTTGATCAACAGATGACATCAATCTTCATATTCTTACGGCATATTTGTCGGGGCATATTGACCTGGCTGTTATAATATGGTCTGAGTCTGGCAGAGGTCGTATAAAAGACTTGACTGCCTAAAACCTCCACACAGATTGCACCCGCCAGTCTTCATACGCTACCATGTTTGATATGTTGCAATAGGCAACGAAAATGATAGTGTGCGAAAATCAGGAAAAAAAGTCCATAACACCAGCATTGGGAAACTGGTCCACATTGTATTGCATTGTGTGCATAATATGGACCAGGCCGGGGTGTGGAGATATCGTCTGTCTAGCCGGTATTGTGCACTGCAAGTGTGTGGAATTATTCCCAAGGTTTATATCAGATAACTTGTAAAAACTACTTTAAATGACTGTGCATGGGTGTTGAATACAAAGTTATATTATACGGACAAGACTGGAATATGGAGATATTGTTTGTGTGGTATTGCACACTGCGAGTTTGCAGAAATATTCCCTACATTACTATTGGATAATTGTAAAAACAAGTTAAAATGGCTGGTACGATCATTGAATAAAAAGCTACATATCTATATGATAACTTGTAAAAACAAATCAAAATGGTTGTGCACATTTGTTGAATACAAAACTACTAATGATGTTTTGCCTGCTAAGAAATATTTTATACTACATTTCCTACCTGTTGCAGTCCCAGGATATATCATATATCAAATACACACATAATGTGCACACGATGTTTTAGTTTTTGAGATTTTAGTATCCATCTATGATTACTGGTTCAAGAGTATGAAATGCATGACCTTTCATCAAATGCCCGATCTGCCAAGAGCAACTGACTTACCTATATTTGACCTGACCTAAGTCAAATATAGCTGTGTAGGTAGGTCAGACATATTTTGATATGTGTAATACATATTCTATTTTGAGGTCTTAGTGGCACAATGATGTAGAAAGAGGGTTGGGCAGAGAGGTTAGTCACATCCTGCAGATAGATAGAGGTGAAACACATAGGTCAGACACACACAGATAGGTCAGACACATACAGATAGGTCAGACACACACAGATAGGTCAGACACATACAGATAAGTCAGACACATGAAGGTAGGTCAGACACATGAAGGTAGGTCAGACACATGGGAATAGGTCAACATGTATTGCATCACCGTATATGTGCGATACAGCAGCATGAGTCATAAATTGTTTGCACATCAATGATTCATTCCTGTTGTATCTCTATGGAGAACTGTTTAATACACAAACGCTAAATGAGTCACAAAAATATCCAATATTCTATCACTGCATTTGAATCTATTTATAGATTCAATATCTAGGTTTATCACAATACACAGCTATCCTATTGAGCAGTTTTTGTATTTACATTAGTAATATTTATATTAATATTAGGATGTAGAGCATTAAGTATTTATAGAAAACATAACCTTGATATTTTGTGAATATTACTTCTTTAAAGTCATGGACTCATGACTTTGCAAATTCCACTCAGAAGTAGACCCGTGGTCACTGCCCGAGTGTTAGATGACACTCATAGATGATGCTCATATCTGACATGTCATTTTACTCAGAGGAAATGCTCATCTCTGACATGTCATTTTACTCAGAGGAAATGCTCATCTGTGACATGTCATATTCCAAGAGATAATGCTCATCTCTGACATGTCATTTTACTCAGAGATAATGCTCATTTCTGACATGTCATTTTACTCAGAGAAAATGCTCATCTCTGACATGTCATTTTATTCAGAGATAATGCTCATCTCTGACATGTCATTTTACTCAGAGATAATGCTCATCTCTGACATGTCATATTCCAAGAGATAATGCTCATCTCTGACATGTCATTTTACTCAGAGAAAATGCTCCTCTTGAACATATCATCTCCAAGTCATCAGATACATAGATAAGGCATGTTTCTAACATGCAGTCATACTCAGAGGAAATTTTGCTTCTGGCATGCCATGCTTCACTAGGAGGTTAGCCCTGTTCTCAGGGGGATGAGGTTCAGGATTAACCATGGTTCAAATATTGTTTTCTTTGAAGATAAATCTCAGAAATCTCATGCCTCTTATGTCATATTCCATCTTCACATCATGCAAAAATGTGTCAAACATCCTTTTTGTTGTCTCTCACTCTCTAATCTGATTTTAATTATAAATTAATAGATTTGAAACTGCTTAATTGCTTTTGATAGTGTGATTTATTTTTTCACACTAAAGGAAACAAGTATTGTATGCAGCGATGTCAGCAAGCATCACTCTTTTATTCCAACTTTGCATAAAACAATAGTACAATTTGTCTTATTTAAACACAGCACATCATTTTTGTATTGTTTTTAATGTGTAGACTATCTTTCATATTAAGCCATGTGTTCTTTTCCGTTCTTCACTTCATTGTCTGTTTAATCACTGGCAAGCTTCACAATATTAGACCAAGGTATATTATATATGAGCAGCAGTATGTCTGCAGTCTCTTAGGTGGGTGATTGAGTAACTTTCATCACTTTCTGAGCCCACAACAAATGGATTGCACTCCATGTATAGTCCAGGATTTTTTGTTAAATTGATTTCCAACAATAGTTTGGTGTTAGAATTCACAATGAAATATATCTTAGCCTGTCTCAGCATAATTGAAACTTAATTTGGTATATCTTTCATACATCAATCAAGACATTATAAAGAAACAAATATTGCTATTTTAATCTCAAAGAGTTGCATGTAAAATGAACATCAAATTAAATTGTTATTTAGAATGTGTCAAAAGCAATAGGATTAGGTCTTGATTGATATGAATTTAATCTCCAACCAAAATGTTAATGCTAAGGTCTAATGCAAGTTGTGATTTTTTGTTTGTAATTTCAGGATTCAGCGGGCATGGCGGATGTTCCGACGTCGTCAGAATGCTGCAGCAGATAACAACAACACAATGTCTCCACAGCTCTCGGAATCTGAGGAGCTGAGCGAGACAGAGAGCACCAATGGCACGCAGGCTATGTCCCTCGCCACCCCAGAAGACAGTGAAAAGAACCTCTACCCTGAGGATGAAATCCAGTCCGACTCGGACTCCATCCACAACATAGAGTTTGACAGCACCCCCAGCCCAGACCACGCCCCAGCTCCACCCCAGATTGAGCCAGAACCTGACTCGGTTGTGTCAGATTATTCCGAAATGGCTGATCCACTGAAAGAGCATCTGGCAAATGTACAGATCATCCAGAAGGAAGATCTGGAGATTGGAAACACCATGTTCGCAAACCAGTTCAGCATTGGACAGAAGGTGCAACGTACTCCAGATGAAACAGAAGAAGAGTTCAACAAACGTTTGCGCAAGATCAACTACCTGAGTCTTGCCCAAGAGTTTGCAGAGCTGAAGAAAGTTGATGCAGATGCCCTTCCCTTTAACCTCCATAAAGGTCCTCAAGATTTCACCGACATAAGTCCTATGAGCGAGGTGAGCTCAGAAACTGAATCTGACCGATATTTGACAGACTCGAGTGCCAACACTCCCATGGACTCTACTAAGGATTTTGGTGGTGAAGATGAACCCAGCACCCCCACCACTGACGATGGGAAGGTCGATAATGATGAGGATATAGAAGGTGTTATTGGAAAATTCCAGTCCTCTCTCAGGCCCATGGAGGCCTGGCTAGAGGCAACTTCTGGTGTTAATTTTGAAAACCAAGAAGTCGTTGATAATGTTCTTAACCAAAATGAAGAGCTATCTTCCAGTGATGCACAAAAGCAAAATGTGACAAATCTTTCCACATTTGCACCACGTTCTACCCACACAGATAGAAAAATGTCTAAAACAGAACTGATTACAGACAGAGAAACTATAGAAAACGTTACCAAAGCTATGCCAAAAGATCAAAATGCGGTAACTACTGATAATGCTGGAGTACCCACCCAGAATCAGATAAATATGTCTGCTTCCGAAGAACCAGACTTTGAAAGCCAAGATATGTCACCACCAACCAAGATGGAAGCCTCTTCCCCTCAGAAGAAGTCATCTGTGTCCAGCCCCGGCTCGGAGAAGCTTGAAGACTTTGATGTGTATAACATAGAGAGCACCCTGCCACACATGGACTGGGCCCTGCTGGAAGAACACCTGCAGAAAGCTGCAGAGGAGGAGAAGAGAAAAAGGGTAAGCCATATAGTTATGTATATTTATATATATATATTTATATTTTATGTTCTGAGTTTGAGGACCCATTGAAATCAGTTGAGGAAAGTAGAAGGTAAGTTGTATTAAAAGATTTGATTTTTGCATGGAAGCAACCATAGGAAGCTCAAGAGGAAGGAAAAAGAAAGTGAGTGATATTATAAATGAGAAATAGCTCGAAAAAAATGACAAAGAATGAAAGAAAAACATTGGCAAACATCTGGACAATACTGCCATGACTGGTGTACTCACAGGAACCAGAATAATGCTTTGGTTGAACAATGATTTTTTGTGACCAATCAGAGACCAGATAACAAAGGGTTACAAGAAATGTCCAGAGTAATAATGGCATGAGATGGCAAACAAGATCTGTGAATTTCAACCATGCAAAATTCCAGAAATAATTCTAATTTTCTCAAATGTATGATTTGATTCTTGATCGGATCACAATCAAAATTATGCTGAAAATTACATTTCAGTACATGTAGATAAACCAACCATAGAAAATATGAATGTGGGGCCACAAAAAGTATGTGGCTACTTGAGTCGAATTTATCAGTTTTACTTTGAAATATTCACCATTTGCCAGCATGATTAACACAAAGGAAACTGATGAGGTATATTGAATATTTATCTAGTTATATATAATATAAGGTAGGTAAAACCAAAAAGTATAATATTGGAGTCGGTAGATATAAACTAAAAATAATACAAGGTAGATAAAACCAAAAAATATAAAATTAAAGTCGGTAGATAGAAGCAAAAACAGAAAAACAGACATGTCACAGGTGATACAAGACAGAGATAAAAGCAGCATTTTGGTATGCAGCCTCTCACAATAGTAGAACAGAAACCACATAATATTATACACACAGTTTTTCTTGCGGGCTACATGTGCCAGATACAAAGAGGAAGAGAATAACAGGTAAGTGTTATCTAACTGTTCCAGACACCTATTATAATATCACTGTTATGTACTGTGTAATAGATATAATTATTTTTATTCATATACTCATCATAGATTGAGAATCGCTTAAATTTAAGAATATCACCTGAGAGTTAAGAAAGATGCTTGCACACAAAAGAAAAACAAGAAGTTGGTAGCAGATTTCAGCAGGCTGGTGAATTTCCCATGGTGTGGATGGCACAATGATACAATAAGCTAAACATGCAAAGATCAGGTTGGACATGGGATACAACAGTGTGAAGATATGCCAGCTTATATACCAGGGGCCGTGGCATGTAGTACAGCTCTCCGGTAAATCCCCAGTCTCAAACCTCACCTATGCTGGAAGCATGTCCACTTCCAAACTTTTTTTGACGATCATCAACAAAAAAATCAGCAAAAAATGCTAAATGTTTCTGATGATAATGAATGGATAATTTCCAATGATGACTCAACAGTGACATCTGGTGTATATAAAAAGCGTATGTGGAATTAAAAAGGAAAGGATACATTGTCTCTTCTCAGAAATGATTGCTCTTCTATCCTGCAGATGTATTTGATTGATGATTTATTATAGATCTCCTTTTTCATCATTTATCATTATGGTATGATTTGCCGTTTGCTTTATTTTCTTGTCACTTGTTTGCTTATATTTGCTTCCGTCATCAAATCAGCTGTGTCTTTGTTTTTAGGAAAGTGGTCCACTTCGAGCCAACCCAGTTTTCAAAGAACCGGTAGGTCTCACTTGCAAGTTTTTTATTATTTTTCTGCATAATATATATTCTTTACATATATAATTCTTTCTTTATTTTTGATGTCTGTATTAGCATTGTGTAGCTATTTCTTAGCCTTTGATTGTTATTTTATATTTTTTTTTCAATGCTCTCTGGCCCAAAAGATAACAAATCTTATTTTTAGTCATAGTATATTGCATCCAAACTAATATACAAATATATCCATTATCTCTTAAAAGGTATGATTCACTTGTACTTATCAGAGAAAAGATTCACACAAACTGCATGGATCCTAATGTAGTATTGCATCCAAACTAATATACAAATATATCCATTATCGCTTAAATGGTATGATTCACTTGTACTCATCAAAGAAAAATATCACATAAATTGCATGGATCCAAATATAGTATTTTAAATACCCTTTTGATGCAAACATTTCCCGTATTTAAGAATAGATATATTTCGATGTGTTAGAAACCATAAAAGAGAGCATATTGTTTATTGGAATTTTAGAACACTGCAATAAGATGTTGCTTGGATGTAGCCCCTGTTCCCAGCTGCCCCCTAGTGACAGGAGGACTATGCAGTAGTGTCATCTAGTGGCAGCCTATTTCATTCCAATAACTGACTTTGTATTGTGCTGCCACAGTTATATTGTGCATTGAAGTAATTACCTGAGACATTCACTTTATTAATGCCTTAACACTATGAGTTATTTGTATTCCAGTAATTATCAAAACTATAAAGCACTGCTATTATTTGTTATCATTAGATTTGATAAACTGAAAATCCCATTTACAAGACATTTTGTGTGTATAATTGGTCATATAAATTGTATTGAGAGCCATTATTTTATTAGCACTGGTCCAGCCCATTCTGGGCTGGCTGATGCTACATCACGTTCCAGACAAAGGGCCTGCTATTCATACTTGTGTATTACGGTACATGTGCTTCTGGAGCACTTATGATAATAGTTAATAGCCTTTTACAGCCAGGCATATTAAATAGGTAGGAACTAGATATAAAGCTGAACCAATATAATGTTAGCACCCAGTTTTAATGAATGAGAAGACATTATTTCTAGATCCTGCCATATTGGAGTATAACATAACAGGTAGGCATTATACACTGTTATGTTACCAATCCTCATCATATAATTGGATTCAAATGCCGCTTTATTGATTTCCAGTCTCTTGATATAACTGTCAGTATTGGAAGTCGTGTAATCTGAAAATGTTGAGGGCAATGTGTATAATAATCAGATATCTGAGTTTTGGAATGTTAAGAGAAATATTTACCTTTTATCTCATGATGATCATAATTTCCTCAAATTTGGAGATATCATACGAGGAGAAATCATTACAGAACAATGATATATAACAATTAATTTAAGGTAATCGAAAAAGCAAAATGATAACTCAAAACTCATTTCACTCCAGAAAGTGAATCACATATATGACGGAGACAAATAACCTATGCCATTTCAGAATATTGAACATTATACATTCCTACCACCACCTTCTCTTTTCTGCAAGTCTCAAATTGAAGTTATATTGAACTTACAAGAATGAGGCACTGGATGTTCCAGTTGATTGATCTTTCAATGCCTAGATGGAGCCAAAGTATTGCCTACTCGAAAACTTATTGAAATCTATTGATTTTTTTTAATCATAAAAAATGAGAAAAAATCTTAATAACATGAAAAATAAATAAAATTGGTCCCCTGCAAATACAAACACCTTACCTACTAATAGCTCCGACTTTCACCCAGTAGTTTCAGAGGAGAAGATCAAAGTTGATGGACAGAGTGACAAAAGTTTTGCCCCCATCACTGCAGAGGCTATGCTGATATTGTTAATAGTAGGATGTCAGAGGACGATGTATTTGTCCTCTGCCCCACTTATATGTGAGAGCACTCGATGGGGCAGACAGACTGCATACCTGCAAAGCTCAGGTTGTCTCATATTTCTTCAAATTCAAATTGTGAGAAATAACTTAAGACCATTCTGTTGTGTAAATTTGTATGTAAACCTTTATAAAATGGAGAAATCATCACCTACAAGATGGAAAGTTTTCTGTCTTAGAAAATTACTGTTGGGTACCTTGAAAGAAAATAAAATTTTGTGTAAATTTCACAATTTGATCTTAAATGCTCCAAAATGTTATCTCATTAATTTAGAAAATTTTGCAAATGTCATCAAGAATTACTTTTTTTGCATTATTCTCAATTGTACACATAAATTGTGTATATGGCACAAAATAATATAGAGCAAGGTTTTTGTGATGCAAAAATAATATAGAGTAAAGATTCTACAGAATGAGAATTGTATAGATTCAAATAATCCAGAGAAATTGCTTTTGAGAAGCAATAAAAAAGAATGGAGCCCAAGATGGCCGCTTCTTGATCTCTTGGGAAACAAGTGGACTAAGCCTGAATCTGGAAACATGGGTTCCTACGAATCAATATTGTGATGTTGGTTTTGTTCTCAGATCTCTGATGACCTCTGGTCACTGCCATCCTCAGATCATCAGTGGCTCCATCTTGTGCAGGACTAAGCTGACAGTCCCAATTGATAAATAGCAATTTTTACATCAGCTATTATTAATGAATATTGACCCAGAAAAGTTTACGTTTGAAACATCTTAAACATTATTCAACAGAGATGTAATGAGAAATTATTTTTTATTTCTCAGTGATGTCTTAAACATGTTACACAAACAGATCAGATCCAACAGATCAAATTCAAGGCATCAAATTTTGATAACAACCTGCAATTTAATCACACAAATGTTAATTTCAAATTTTGATTAAATTCATTCAATGTTGCAGCCCAAATCCAACACCAAAACCTCTGTCAGCAACCTCACAATAATAAGATTCAACCTGATATTCAATGCAAGATGCAATAATAGGATGAAAAGCCTAAGGATACATGACATTAATAAACACATCACACAGCACATATAAGGGGTGTTGTTGTGCTCTGATTATTCCAACATAATCTGGGTATTGCCTGAGAAAGTCAACATCTTGTGCAAATAGGCTTGGTGTTATGAAAATTGACATTTGTATTATTTGGCTCATTAATTTTTCCAGCATTCCAGGTCATGTTACAGCACTTGGTTACAATTCTGATATTTTGAATCACTTACTGATATGTTGTATCAGTTGTGTTAATAACAGCTTGCCATGTTTTCACTGAATGTGAGACATGACAAATGATTGATTGATCAATATCCTGTGAGTGTCATTGATTTGTATTATGATCAGAGAAGTTTAATGGAGCATGCGCAGTCATTACAGCAGCAGGCTGGCATGCATGGTTTGCTGGGGAGGGTGACTGTCACATCCCAGCATAACTCATTGACCAAAAGCATACGAACCTGAATCCCATGCTGATAGCAGATCCATCAAACTGCTCTTTGGATCTTGTCACATTCCTGTGACTGATCGGCGCTGGTACAGGTGAGCCTCAGTCTGAATGTGAGGCTGAGGGGAAGATTTGGTTTGATGGGTGGTAATAATTAGCACACAACACCTCATCAGAAGCAAGAATAAACCCAGTGTGAATTAGCCAAAGGCCCTCAATGGACACTGCTCACGACAACAGCACATCACTGTCATCTTCAAAGTGGGTTCTAACATGGTACCCAGTCCTTACGCTTGTGTGTGATTAAGTTTGCTTGAATATTTCCTTCCTGTGCTGCTATTATAAAGGTATAAATGAGGCTTTTTTTGGAGCAAGAGCCAAACGGTGAATACAGCACAACTTACATGTGTGTGCACATCAAGTTGTAATGGCTAATTTGCTCAAATTCTGATCGATCATAAATAATTCAACTTGGAAACGTATTCCCAATTAATTAGTTTAATTACACCAAGATGTATTTGATATCATTTATCATTTTAATAGATTCCACTCTTTGTAAAATCAAGTTAGAATGGAATATGTGCAGAGTAAAGGTCATGGTCACAAGAATAAAACAAGATCAACCTTATATTTCCCCCAGTATGAAATCAGTTTTTATATTCTGAATTATTTTCCATTTACTTGAAAAAAATGTTTGTGTGGACATACTCTACTTTCAACCAAAATACATGATAATGAATGCATTTTTGGTTAATTTGCAATAACATCTGTTCTCTTATTTGTTTGACCGTGGCCAGACTATGTTTGGTGTGTTATGTGTCGGTCTATGCAGTTCTTACATGGCCAGGAGGTGTTGCCGGGTGACGGAGCCGCATACTCCAGCTTGGCTGTCTGTCTCCATCACTCTCCTCAGCCTGCTGAATAACCACCAACTTAAAGCTTTCACCAAAATATAACAACTAATATTTCACCTCACAGTTACTTCATTTATGATGATCTAGATAATCCTCAATATACGTCACAATAGGTAAACATAATTTTGCCCTGAGTAATAATGTTTTTAGTCAGAACTATCTGATTGTTGAGACGTTTTTTCTATAAAAGCTGGGATAAAAGTCTCTGCAAGAATGCAATGGTTTACAGTAATTTGTAGGCAGACAGGCTCTCCCTGCCAGCAGTCACCTTGGGTAACCAGACATTATGCAATGTCCCAAGACCATCGCTTTCTTCATGCAGTCAAATAGGGTGATATTTCTTTGGAATCACTACTCACTGACTTCTACCATATAATTGTAGAGATTTTAAAGCAAAAAAGATTTACAATCAACACACAACTATCTTACATATCAAGAATGAAGATATTACCCTTGGTTTATGATGACAAAACAAGCTTAACAGTTAAACAATGTGATATACAAGCCATGAGCCATGGCCAAGCAATTATTTATCTTTGTCCTCACTTTACAAGGAAAGACGAAGGCGGTGACATACTTTGTTCTGTTTCTTGGACCTCATCAATTTTTGTAATAACACGAGTGTGTGATGCTAGCTAGCAGTGTGAGGGTTAGCAATGAGTTGGTTCCCAGTCCACTCAGTCTACACCCGTCTGAGAGCTAGCAATGATTGGATCTATGTCCACACCAGTCTGAGAGCTAGCAATGATTGGGTCTATGTCCACACCAGTCTGAGAGCTAGCAATGATTGGGTCTATGTCCACACCAGTCTGAGAGCTAGCAATGATTGGGTCTATGTCCACACCAGTCTGATGGCTAGCAATGATTTGGTTCTCAGTCCACACCAGTCTGAGAGCTAGCAATGATTTGATTCTCAGTCCACACCAGTCTGATGGCTAGCAATGATTTGGTTCTCAGTCCAAACCAGTCTGAGTGCTAGCAATGATTTGATTCTCAGTCCACACCAGTCTGATGGCTAGCAATGATTTGGTTCTCAGTCCAAACCAGTCTGAGTGCTAGCAATGATTTGGTTCTCAGTCCACACTGGCAATGATTTGGTTCTCAGTCCACACCAGTCTGAGAGCTAGCAATGATTTGGTTCTCTGCCTGACAGCAGTGTTAGGTGTAGCATTATAGTGATTTGATTCAGGCCACAGTAATTTGAAGTAGCAATGATTTGATTCAGGCCACAGCAGGTTGATATTAGCAATGATTTGATTCAGGCCACAGCAGTTTGATATTAGCAATGATTTCATTCAGGCCACAGCAGTTTGATATCAGCAATGATTTCATTCAGGCCACAACAGTTTGATATTAGCAATGGTTTGATTCAGGCCACAGCAGTTTGATATAAGCAATGATTTGATTCAGGCTACAGCAGTTTGATAGTAGCAGTGATTTGATTCAGGCCACAGCAGTTTGATATAAGCAATGATTTGATTCAGGCTACAGCAGTTTGATATTAGCAATGATTTGATTCAGGCCACAGCAGTTTGATATAAGCAATGATTTGATTCAGGCTACAGCAGTTTGATATTAGCAATGATTTGATTCAGGCCACAGCAGTTTGATATAAGCAATGATTTGATTCAGGCCACAGCAGTTTGATATTAGCAATGATTTGATTCAGGCTACAGCAGTTTGATATTAGCAGTTACTAGTATTTGATTTAGGCCACAGCAGTTTGATATAAGCAATGATTTGATTCAGGCTACAGCAGTTTGTGAGTAGCAGTGATTTGATTCAGGCCACAGCAGTTTGATATTAGCAATGATTTGATTCAGGCTACAGCAGTTTGATATTAGCAGTTACTAGTATTTGATTTAGGCCACAGCAGTTTGATATAAGCAATGATTTGATTCAGGCTACAGCAGTTTGATAGTAGCAGTGATTTGATTCAGGCCACAGCAGTTTGATATTAGCAATGATTTGATTCAGGCTACAGCAGTTTGATATTAGCAGTTACTAGTATTTGATTTAGGCCACAGCAGTTTGATATAAGCAATGATTTGATTCAGGCTACAGCAGTTTGATAGTAGCAGTGATTTGATTCAGGCCACAGCAGTTTGATATTAGCAATGATTTGATTCAGGCTACAGCAGTTTGATATTAGCAGTTACTAGTATTTGATTTAGGCCACAGCAGTTTGATATAAGCAATGATTTGATTCAGGCTACAGCAGTTTGATATTAGCAGTGATTTGATTCAGGCCACAGCAGTTTGATATTAGCAGTTACTAGTATTTGATTTAGGCCACAGCAGTTTGATATAAGCAATGATTTGATTCAGGCTACAGCAGTTTGATAGTAGCAGTGATTTGATTCAGGCCACAGCAGTTTGAGGGCTAGCCCTATTCTGTCTTTGAGGGCAAGGAGTGCCCATATATTGATGTAAGTAGCAATCACAAGGGATACACTTATTGACAGATATTATCACTGGCGTGTGTCTAGGTCATGGCCAATGTGTGTCGCTCCACGTTTTACTTTTGCATCTTAATCTCTGTAATATTACTGGAAACAGTTTGGTTTTCTCTCTGTTATTACTTTCTTCATGGAAACTGTAATTTTATTGAATTGATGTTAGCATTTACACGACACATAATTATACATTTATTATCCTTGGTTCCATAAATAATAATAATAATAATAATAATAATAATAATAATAATAATAATAATAATAATAATAATAATAATAATAATAATAATAATAATAATAAAGATTTATATAGCGCTGTATCAGACTAAGTCTGCTCTAAGCGCGAAATAGATACATAACCTTGAACAATTGAATAAGTATCCATAACTGTGGTACCAATTCATCATTAGTTTTTTAAGAGTTAATGTGAGAGGGATATTATTATTGTTCTCAGAATTAAAGTTCAAAATGACGGGTATTAAGTCATACAGGATTTATAATCCATGAATTCCTAACTGTTTTGTTTATGCATAGGACCTTTTCACTGCAATATCATCCAAATTTGATCTCACAACAAAAACCTGCTACTGGGGACAATGCCCTTCCTGTTTTGAAAAGTAACTTATTTTGGTTTGGAATATCCTTTAATTGCCAGTTAGGGTTTACATATGTTTTATTGATGTTTAATGTATGAGATGTGCAGAAGCTGTAAAGTTGCGCTTTGTACCAGATACTGCACAAACCATGTACCATAAGACTATTTTGTAAGGTCAATGTGGAAAACCTAGTACACAGTCTATCATGCATGATTTCATATGCAATGATTTCAATGGCTGAATTTATGTGGCAGTAAATGTGCAAACCCTCACTTAAAGTGAGACTGAGATTTGCTTATATAGCATGATAAAGCATTCATTCATCTTTTGATCAGCAATGAATATATTTCTCCTTATGAACTCAGTCTCAGATTCATATATAGGCTGTTAAACTCTTGGTCGACATCTTCATAGAACCTATTTCAAGAAGCGTCTTCGTAAAGATGGAAAGTAAGCAGGCATTGACAGAGGTACAGAGATGGTTTGATGTCACCCGGGGGCCTGTGTGCCTGTCTTACACGAGAGGGAGCAGTCAGGGTGCCATCTTTTCTGAGTCATCTTTCCATGGGATTTGTTGGGGAATCCCAAGACAAAATAAGAACCACCACCATTCAGTTGTGCAGCAATAACTGATAAAGATTTGATTTAGTGCTTTGTTCGAGGAATGTCGGCAGTTTTCCACTTATTTGGATAGACCTTGTTTGGCAATATGACTTGATTTGTAGAATCTATAGTTGCATGTATAATATCAGTTATAGACATAGTTTGGCAATATAACCACATACATGTGTACCAACCAACCTATATTACCCAGCTATGTAAGCTGTCAGGTAGCACCAGGACCATATCCCAGCTGTGATTCAGTGTCAGCTGTCAGGTAGCACCATGACCATTTCCCAGCTGTGATACAGTGTAAGCTGTCAGATAGCACCAGGACCATATCCCAGCTGTGATTCAGTGTAAGCTGTCAGATATCACCAGGACCATATCCCAGCTGTGATTCAGTGTAAGCTGTCAGGTAGCACCAGGACCATATCCCAGCTGTGATTCAGTGTAAGCTGTCAGGTAGCACCAGGACCATATCCCAGCTGTGATACAATGTAAGCTGTCAGGTAGCACCAGGACCATATCCCAGCTGTGATACAATGTAAGCTGTCAGGTAGCACCAGGACCATATCACTGCTGTGATTCAGTGTAAGCTGTCAGGTAGCACCAGGACCATATCCCAGCTGTGATTCAGTGTAAGCTGTCAGGTAGTGCCAGGACAATATATACCAGCTGTGATACAATGTAAGCTGTCAGGTAGCACCAGGACCATATCCCAGCTGTGATACAATGTAAGCTATCATGTAGCACCAGGACCATATCCCAGCTGTGATTCAGTGTAAGCTGTCAGGTAGTGCCAGGACAATATATACCAGCTGTGATACAGTGTAAGCTGTCAGGTAGCACCAGGAACATATCCCAGCTGTGATACAGTGTAAGCTGTCAGGTAGCACCAGGACCATATCCCAGCTGTGATTCAGTGTAAGCTGTCAGGTAGTGCCAGGACCATATCCCAGCTGTGATACAATGTAAGCTGTCAGGTAGCACCAGGACCATACCACTGCTGTGATTCAGTGTAAGCTGTCAGGTAGCACCAGGACCATATCCGAGCTGTGATACAATGTAAGCTGTCAGGTAGCACCAGGAACATATCCCAGCTGTGATTCAGTGTAAGCTGTCAGGTAGTACCAGGACCATATCCCAGCTGTGATACAGTGTAAGCTGTCAGGTAGCACCAGGAACATATCCCAGCTGTGATACAATGTAAGCTGTCAGGTAGTACCAGGACCATATCACTGCTGTGATTCAGTGTAAGCTGTCAGGTAGCACCAGGACCATATCCCAGCTGTGATACAGTGTAAGCTGTCAGGTAGCACCAGGAACATATCCCAGCTGTGATTCAGTGTAAGCTGTCAGGTAGTACCAGGACCATATCCAGCTGTGATTCAGTGAAAGCTGTCAGGTAGCACCAGGAACATATCCCAGCTGTGATACAGTGTAAGCTGTCAGGTAGCACCAGGAACATATCCCAGCTGTGATACAATGTAAGCTGTCAGGTAGCACCAGGAACATATCACTGCTGTGATTCAGTGTAAGCTGTCAGGTAGCACCAGGACCATATCCCAGCTGTGATACAATGTAAGCTGTCAGGTAGCACCAGGAACATATCCCAGCTGTGATACAATGTAAGCTGTCAGGTAGCACCAGGACCATATCCCAGCTGTGATTCAGTGTAAGCTGTCAGGTAGCCCCAGGACCATATCCAGCTGTGATTCAGTGAAAGCTATGGTGCAGGTGAGGGATTAGCTAAACTATTCGTCAAGGCCAAATTACAAACTTGTTTGTCATTAAGAGATACTTTGGACAATGCAATAGCAGCATATAATTGTTACTCTGCATCCTAAACAAGTGCTTTATGGTGGTGTGGTATCACAGGAAGACACGCAATCAGCCTATAATGGGATCTGTCTGCCAGCGTATAGACTGGCACACAATGCTACCATGCTCGTCTGTATATACAGCATGTAATTACTCTATCCTGCTGTTATACAGATATATTTATACTGGTTTTATACAAAACAAAACATTGGGAAAATGCTCTGGAGATTTGTTGATCTGGTTTAATCAAGGTTCACTTTGTACATTTGAAAATTCTTAATCAAATATTATAGTGGCCTTGTAGGATATGTTTTACCATACTTTGAGCTTGAAGATTCTGAACATGGTTTGGTTTTTAAACTCATTATAATGGTTTTAACATATGTTCATTGTATTGAGGTAAAGTCACTTTAAAATCCTATTATACATGTACACAAGTTAAATTTAAAATTTCTTTTATGAAAATAAATATGTATTTCATGCATGTAAATCAGCTAATCACATCATATTCACAATATATCAACTCAAACGTAAAGTTAATTGCAGACACTGACAGAGCAACATCATGTCTTATTTACAATTCATCAATTAAAAAAGATCACCTCAATTAGTGATCTTTTTAGACAATATAAGATTTTTAACATATGAATCCCTAACTTTATTTTGCCTATGTATGGGACATTTTCACTGCAATATCATCCAAATCTGATCTTACAAAAAAAGCCTGCTACTGGGGTTCAATGCCCTTCCCGTTCTGAAGAGTGACTACCTGCTCTGATAAGGGCCTTATGTGATGGAATTAATATGGCTTCACATTTTGGAAAAAAGGTATTCAGTTGCATTCAGACATTTTTTTGTTTGATACAATTTATAAATTATTGACGAATATTCTAATCAACTACTCAGTCATATTTTGCCATATGTTACAAGGTTGTGAGTGGCAATATTGAAACATTAGCTACAAAATGTCAGTGTATTAAAAGCACTTGCACATGGGACAAATGGAGGTTGTAAGTTGAGCCATTGTCTGTGTGACCATGCCAAATGTTTGCATTGGTCAACAATAGAGAAGCTCTCCAAAGCCGAATCACCCTTCACATCAGCCTGGCTGAATGGGACTCACTTGTTTGCTAAGGAAACAAGCATGTGAAAATGGAATTGCCAAAAGCAACCATTTTATGGACCATAATGTGTGCATGGACTTTGTAGTTGAGAGATTGGCGAGACGTATGGATATTGTATGTGTGATGCTATTCCAGAAGAAATGGCAAAAATCCCAGAGATAAATGCACTGCAAGAAGGTGATATAGACATGCCTAAAAAATCTTGCCCTCCGTTAAAATTTCTTGATTGTATTATTGATATATTTTGTGAAGCTAATATTGGGATGAAATATAACAGGAACATAGGAACCCACACTTGATGTGAAAAAAGTTAATTAAATGCTCAATGTGACAATAGAAAGTTCAAAGCTGCTGATGAATTGTGCAGGTCTTGTTCTGTGAAATGGGAAGGCTCGCCCTGAGTTTCTGTTTGGGTCACTTCTAAAAGCTTGTCTTGATACAATAAGCCTCCTCCAGTGTAGGGCGTGATGTCAGAGGGCACTTGCTGCCATGCCTGTGTTTTGTAGTGATGTGATACAAAGGTGTAGTGCCCACGCCCAGTCCTCCCTAGGTCCTCCCCCGCCCACCACCAGACCCCTGACCTATCAGTACACAGCACATGACCTTGAGACCTTGTTGTGTGGCACACATGGTGGCTCCCCCTGGAGGATTTCATTGGCCACCCCAGACTGCTATTCCTGCCTCCAGACATCAGGCAAAGCTGATTTGTCCATTCTGGGTGTATTTTTAGTTTCATAGGCTTGTTAGTGGGAAAAGTGCCTGATTTGTGTCTCATGTCTGTGAAAAAGTTACACGGAAATCACATATCTGTAGACTCTTATATTTGCTTATAAAAATAGTATCTTTATTTTTTGGCATCATAAAATAATCATGTCTTGTGCTTAAGGCAAAGAAAAATGGATAAAAAATATTGCTTTAATCTAAATCAAACAAGATATGTGGGTGAGGGGCCAGTTGAATATTTCATGAATGTTTATCAAGTAGTGTAAGGGAGATATGACAATTTGTCACTAGGTGGCAGGCCAGACTGTTGTGATGAGCAGCAGGTGATATATTATAGATCCTTTAAGACATGATAAGGTCACCAGACATGCTGCCTTGCCAAAACATCACATTAGGGTGGCCCAGCATTTTCATTGTAACTTATAACAGAAAATGACAAATATCCAGGCACATATATACATGTATATATATATATCCGTTCAATCACCAACAAGTTTTTATTTTGTAACAAGTTGATAAGCACTTATCTGTGTGACAAACTACTCACACCTTTTGGAGTGGAATATTACGCAGACCCATTTCACTGTAGACTACTTGACGTCTTTTGCAAAATTATATGCTGATATAATTTTGCCTGACAAATTGAAATTGATCAAACCTTAAAGCTCCCAAGAGATCTGCAGCATAACAATATCACAGTTATATTAGATTGAAGAAAGTAAATTGGTTTTAGTCTCTAAGTGTTTACAATATTATATTTTGAAATGGAGAGCTAGTTAATGGTGTACCGTATTTACTCGATGTGGGATGAGTCAGAATGGAGAGCTAGTTAAGGTGGTGTGTATCCTGTGAGCTGTGGGATGAGTCAGAATGGAGAGCTAGTTATGGTGGTGTGTATCCTGTGAGCTGTGGGATGAGTCAGATTGGAGAGTTAGTTATGATGGTGTATGTCCTGTCAGCTGTGGGATGAATCAGAATGGAGAGCTAGTTATGGAAGTGTATGTCCTGTCAGCTGTAGGATGAGTCAGAATGGAGAGCTAGTTATGGTGGTGTATGTCCTGTCAGCTGTAGGATGAGTCAGAATGGAGAACTAGTTATGATGGTGTATGTCCTGTCAGCTGTGGAATGAGTCAGAATGGAGAGCTAGTTATGGTGGTGTATGTCTTGTTAGCTGTAGGATGAGTCAGAATGGAGAGCTAATTATGGAAGTGTATGTCCTGTCAGCTGTAGGATGAGTCAGAATGGAGAGCTAGTTATGGTGGTGTATGTCCTGTCAGCTGTAGGATGAGTCAGAATGGAGAGCTAGTTATGGTGGTGTATGTCCTGTCAGCTGTGGGATGAGTCAGAATGGAGAACTAGTTATGATGGTGTGTATTCTGTCGGCTAAGGGATGAGTCAGAATGGAGAGCTAGTTAAGGTCATGTATATCAGTCCAACTGTGAAAAGTGTCAAAATAGAAAGTGATAGATTAGTTAACAAAAACTTTGCAGCCTTCAAGTCAAATCACATGTTGGTCTTTCACACTGTGTCTGGGTATAGTGTGTGGCTATTCTGTAGTGGTTATTAGATTAGGGGAGAGGTTTTTGGCAGACCATATTGAGACATAGTGCTGTGCAGTGCCAGTACCTCATCTGCATGCAAAGCTTGCCACTCACCGGGCAATGCTCACTGATGAAAACTGCTTTCCACCTCTTACCACACCACCAAGGACTCACAAACAGAAACAACTTCTACATTAAGATGTTTGTCTTTCTTGGAATCATCAGTTATCTGTTTCCAGTTTCAATTGTTTATCGACTGAGATAACATTAATTAGGTTAAAAAAAGCATGATCAATATGTATATATATATATGATTCTGCTACATATCCCAGTTTGATATTTCTGGGTTTTATAATTGGTGTTATGGAGAAACATTTCCAGCTTATGAGCATTGTGAAGGTTCCTCGTCTGATGTAATTTACTGCCTTAAAAGGAAAAGAGGAAATATCACGAAGGCGGTGAAAATTATGTGGGTTTTGCCTATTACTCACTATTATTGAAAAGTAAATTGAATTCCACTGGTTTTAAAAGCACAATTCTCTCTTAAATTATATTGGAGAAAGGTAGGTAAATGAGAATTTTGTTTGCTTTGTGTAAAGATATTTAGAAACACCATGGAAACTGAATTCTTGATAAGAAAAATGATGTATAAAGAGAAAGACAAAACCCACATTGATCATGTATGTATAGAGAAGATCTATACAAGTACATTAAAATTATATCTTACAATTAACAAACATTGAAGATAGTATCATAATGTCGGGAGAATTAAAACATATTTTAATGCAGGTAGAACTACACATTGAAATTACAGGAGAATAAGAACTTATCATGATCATAAAAACTAAACATAAAACGTCAAAAGAACATTAACACACAACTATATTTTGTTGTCCAATGATAGTTGAATTAGCAAGCTGATTATTTTCTCATATCCTTAAGCCTGGTTGAGAATAGAAACAATTATGGGGAATTTTGTGTCTGAGGAGGGTCTGAGGAGGGTCTGAGGAGAGATGAGTATTAAGGTTGAGGATGGATGTGTGATGCATGCACTCCTGTGGGACGCGTAGGCCCACACTTAATGAGGATATATAGCTGCACTCCCCAGTGCAACATACTCTCTCCATGCCAACATATAAAGTAGCTCCACTCTAACCATACTTCCTCAAACGGCAATATATCCAGATTCACCTTCTTTTCCGACACTGAATTATTTTTTTTCTGATTATTTTCAAACATTTTGAAATATTTTTAAAGAACCAGTCAAACTTCACAGTATATCATCCCCATATATACATCTTAATTCTCCTCTTCACTTCAGCCATACAGCTCTTGATGTCACCCTCCCTATAACATTCGCTGCTTTGCTACATTCCATCCACCCTTCTCTTGATGTCACCCTCCCTATAATATTCACTGCTTTGCTACATTCCATCCACCCTTCTCTTGATGTCACCCTCCCTATAAAATTCACTGCTTTGCTACATTCCATCCACCCTTCTCTTGATGTCACCCTCCCTATAACATTCGCTGCTTTGCTACATTCCATCCACCCTTCTCTTGATGTCACCCTCCCTATAATATTCACTGCTTTGCTACATTCCATCCACCCTTCTCTTGATGTCACCCTCTCTATAATATTCACTGCTTTGCTACATTCCATCCACCATTCTCTTGATGTCACCCTCCCTTTAATATTCACTGCTTTGCTACATTCCATCCACCCTTCTCTTGATGTCACCCCTCCTATATTTGTCATCTTTCTGCACCATTCCAGCTACCCATCTCTGAATATCATTCTCCCTATATTCATCCTTATTTCATTCCATTCCTCTGTTGATGTCACTCTCCCTATATTCAACTTTCTGTTCCATTCTAACCCTCCTTCTCTCATTTCCTTTTTATTCAACACTCCAGCCATCCATCACTTAATGTCATTCTCCCTATATTCACCTCCTTGCTACACTCCAGCCTTCCATTACTTAATGTCATTCTCCCTATATTCACCTCCTTGCTACACTCCAGCCTTCCATTACTTAATGTCATTCTCCCTATATTCACCTCCTTGCTACACTCCAGCCATCCATCACTTAATGTCATTCTCCCTATATTCTCCTCTTTGCTCCATTCCAGCCTTCCATCTCTTGATGTCATTTTCTTTGTATGCTACACTCCAGCCATCCCTTTCTTAATGTCATTTGACCTATATTTCTCTTCCTGTTCTAATCCAGCCATCCAGCCCATAATATCATTCAAAGCTATTCATTTCAGGTTCAGACTTTGTTGGCAGCTTTGTGTGTAAATTTATACAAATCACATTTTCTCACTGTTCGTCTTCCTGAACAGAATATAGGACTCTTGGGTAGACCCGCTTTTACATTGCCTCAGCTTACACTAATCAGCAAAATGGCTTTCATTCTATGAGGGAAAATTCCTTTTGCACTGCAATTTCTTTGCCCATTTGTATGAGAGTAAGATTACAAAAGAATATAAAAAAGTCCAGTGAATGTTTCTGCCTCCAGATTTTTCTGTTTCTAAATATATATTTTCTATTTGTAAATGTCTGGACTATCTTGTTTGATTTCATTGAGCTGTTGCAGACTCCCTACAGGACATGAGATGTTATGTGTTTTTACAGTGTCTGGGACTGCCAGCAGACATACGCTAACCTTGAGGAATGTTCTGTCGTTCTGTATCCCATTAGCTCTCACTCATGCCATGTCATAAATGAAGAAATGACCTCGACCTTTTGTTATTGGACTTTCATTTTTGTCAATTTACTTTCTTGCAACAGCTGTCGGAAAAAAAGTGTTCCAAAATGGAAGAAAGGATTTCATTTTTGTGTATGTATATGACTTGATTAGAAGGAGACATCTGCACAAAAGCAAAGCAATCAGTATAAATGAGCTCCTGTTTCTGCTAGCCATTTAATCTTGTAAATTGCATTCTCCTTAGTCCAGGTGTGAAATAATTTGTATCAATAATTAAATATCTGGGAAAACACTCAGTGTTAAGAGGCAATGAGTGTCACCGTTTACATTCAACATGCATCTATAGGAATGGGCAAGTGGTCATCAGTGGTTGCGAGAGGCCGTGCTGTTGACCCGCGAGGCTTGGCAGCATCTTGTGATGGGCGTCACTACCATTGCATGCCTGGCCTGATCTCATCCACTGCAACACGGCAGCCTAAGAGAAAGACCCTCTTCCCAATAGAATTGTGCATGTGTCTTTCATGAGATAAAAATTATCTCAGTTGGAGAGATATTTCACACATATATGTATGGTTGTGATAGGATTATTGTGATCATTTTATTTGTCAGAACATATTCCAATCATTCATTGATTAGTTAATGTTTAGACAATAGTAATGCAACAGGATGGACAATCAGAAAAGATGAGATGTCGTATCATTTCAGATACATGGCAGAGATTCTGTAAATGTTAGTCTGCTGGTCAGAAAACCTGCAAACTTAGCTGTTCTTCTTGATGGGAAAGTTGACGAATGGTCAGTCCTTCCTCTCTGACAGGCTCTCTGTTCCACCACCTGGGACATGTAAGGCTAGTAGCCATCCTCTCCCCTTCAGTACCCCACCACTCATGATATGTCGGTGCTGAATAATGATCATCCTGTCCCTCCAATAGGCTGTCTGTCCATCCACCTGTAATATATTCATATTAACTAATGGCCATCCCCTTTTCCCCCCAATAGGCTATCTATCCAACCACCTGTAATATATTCATATTGACTAATGGCCATTCCTTTTCCCCCAATAGGCTGTCTATCCAACTAACTGTGATATATTCCTATTGACTAATGGCCATTCCTTTTCCCCCAATAGGCTGTCTGTCCAACCACCAGTAATATATTCATATCGACTAATGGTCATCCCCTTTTCCCCAATAGGCTGTCTGTCCAACCACCAGTAATATATTCATATTGACTAATGGTCATCCCTTTTTCCCAGTAAGCTGTCTATCCATCCACCTGTGATATATTCATATTGATGAGTGGCCATCCTCTTATTGTCTATTCAACCATCTGAGATATGACCATATTCAATGATAGTCTCATTTTCTCTCTAAAAGCTAATCTCATCATATATGACATGGGTTACTTGACAAATGATCATTTGCCCCTGCCTGTGTTGACTGATGGCCATCCCTTCCTCTCCCTCTGTCTGCCTGCCTGCCCAACAACCATGCCTGCATCCCCAGCATCTAATTTATTCTCCTCAGCTTTCTGAGCAGTGGAGGTGGTCTGTGGTTTCCATAGTGTCGGAGATCGCAGTGAGCGGTAATAGGGGAGGAACAGAAATGTAGAAATTCACGCGTCACATTGGGACTCTCCCCTCTGGATATGTGTTTCTACCTGAGAATGAGGCTGTGTGGATGTTGCTCACACCTCTGACGGGGAGGGAATCCCGTGTGATGGTGGCACAGAGACAGCAATAGCAAGAGAATGGGGAACACTGGATGTGGCGGAGAGCTCACACCATGTGGACTCACTGGGACCACCAACATGCACTTACTTGTCAATACACAGTGACACTGGATTCAATATGAGCACTCTCTTTCAAACATGGCCTTCCGTTGCCACTAATATCATGGACTCGATCAACTACATTATTTCACAAACTCGACATTGTGGTGATATAGAGAAAAGCAATGAGTCTCTGTGTGCTGCAGAGATACCTGTCTGAGGCAACACTTATCACACACAGGATTATGTGACAATAGATTTAACATGTAAAAGCATGGGTTGGATTAGCAGATAGCACTTTCTGTGCTGTAAAGCGGTCATCTATGCAACAAATATTTGGTAATAATGAGGATGGGCCTGCATCCAAAGTTGGGGGAGCTGGAGCACGTACAGTAATGAACTATGCTGTGGAGGTGTGGGTACGAACCCAGAGGAGAATCCTGGGAAAATCCCCCATAGTGCATGGCCATATGCAACACCCACATGCACATGCTCCTTACAGGGGATCATGGGTAGGTAACACACCAAATAGAACATCAGCCAAATTGAGGTGTTCACCCTTTATGAATGTTAAGATGTGGTGCATCTATGGTTTATTATAATGGCTTATTATTAAGGATGAAAAGAATGTGTGGTAAATATTAACAACAGCATGTAATTGTGAATCACATTCATAATCCCTAACATGAATGACCCATATCAGCAACAGCATGTAAATATGATTCATATCAACAACAACATGTAAATATGATTCATATCAACAACAACATACATATAAATATGATTCATATCAGCAACAGCATGTAAATATGATTCATATCAACAACAGCATGTAAATATGATTCATATCAACAACAACATATAAATATGATTCATATCAGCAACAGGATGTAAATATGATTCATATCAACAATATCATGTAGATATGATTCATATCAACAATAACATATGAATATGATTCATATCAACAGCAGCATGTAAATATGATTCATATCAACAACAACATATGAATATGATTCATATCAACAACAGGATGTAAATATGATTCATACCAACAACAACATTCTATGTATAAGGCAAGAACATGTGAGTGCAGTGTTCAGGCTGGCAGATCTCTCAAGTTGGTTCTGGTGGAAGGATCTCACTCGTCCTTTGGACTCTTGAGATCCTTCCACCAGAACCAACGAGAGAGATCTCTCAGCCTGAACACTGCACGAACCTATGTTCTTGACTTTATCTCATACTTTACTCCTACAGATAGGTATGAGATAAAGGTTTTGGTTTGATGTCCAATCTATTTAAAGCAAAACAGAGAGGAAAACATTGCAGCATGTGCGGACCTATGTTGTGTGTCAAACAACATAAACAATGCCATGCCCCCTTTTTAATGACGTCACACTCAATGACGTCATTACAACATATAATTTATTATGTTATGACGCCATTGAGAGGTGGGCATAGTGCCACTCTATATTGTGAGATCCTTCCACCAAAACCAACGTAAGAGATCTGTCAGCCTGAACACTGCACGAACCTATGTTCTTGACTTTATCTCATACTTTACTCTTACAGATAGGTATGAGATAAAGGTTTTGGTTTGATGTCCAATCTATTTAAAGCAAAACAGAGAGGAAAACATTGTAGCATGTGCAGACCTATGTTGTGTGTATCAAACAACATAAACAATGCCACGCCCCTTTTTAATGACGTCACACTCAATGACGTCATTGCAATATATATTTTACTATGTAATGACGTCATTGAGAGGTGGGCATTGAGATCCTTCCACCAGAACCAACTTGAGAGATCTGTCAGCCTGAACACTGCACTCACATGGTCTGGTATATAAACCATTTGCGGTAGATAAATATGAGATAAAGTCAAGAGCATGGGTTCATGCAGTGTTCAGCCTGACAGATCTCTTTTGTTGGTTCTGGTGGAAGGATCTCACTTGTCATTTGGACCAAGGATGATTTGCAAAAGTAGTTCGGCACATGGGTGATCTGCGAAAGTAGTTCGGCAGAGGGGTGATCTGCGAAAGTAGTTCGGCAGAGGGGTGATCTGCAAAAGAATATCTCATAGGTGCAGAACACCCTCTTGAAGCACCAAGTATGAGATAATGATGAATATCAACAACAGTGTTTATGTATCAACAAAAAATGACAAAAGATCAAATTGTGACTCACAGGAAGTGTGCATCATTCAGAAGATCATGGACTTGATATTCATCCTGTTAAAGATCATAAGAATGATATGCATATTATTAACGGTCATGGGAATTAGAAATACTTTTGGATCATGGAATGATTTTATGTAAATAAGGAAAGGATGGACCAGTTTGTAGATTATGATGAGTAGGACTTTACACACTGATGTTAGGTGTCTGGTGTAAGACAATTGTTGTTAAGGTATACACCTAATTAGAGACCATCTGTACCTTATGAAGATCTTGGGCCAGTATTTAATATTAGAAGGTTTAATAAGCAGAGGACCATGGGTTAACATATTGAGATTCATGGGTTAACATACAGATATTCATGGGTTCGCATGTAGAAGATCATGAGTTAGCACATCATTTGTAGGCTATTGTTATGGTATTGTATAGAATTAGGGTTTGCATGTGCCTTTATAGATTTTTGGGATCTCATGCCTTTTTAGAGGTCAAGGACACATACCTGAATTCATGCAAGCAGATTTTGTGGTTATTCTTCTGTACATCAATCGTGGAAAATTGATCAGTGTTGTGCACTCACATATATGAAATATACATAGGCAATGATTTTGCAATAAATCACGAAACAGCACCCTTTTATTAGTGTCATATCCACTCAAACACTGACTGCCATTACATAGATAAAGATAATAATACTGTTGTATGTTAATGTAACCTATTTGCCTTCATTCATCCATGAATTTTGACTGAGTTTCACGCTCCCTCCTCACATCAGGTATGGACCCTCACAGCATAAAAAAGGTTCATAAGGGATGGTGACAGTCAACCATGAATTTGGACAGTAAATCTGTGTGTGATGTTGTGGCAGAGGATTGTAGGCAATAGTTGGTAGAATTAATACACTGCCCCGGGATGGAAGGCTGTTATTGACAGTAATAAGGATAAAATATTTATGGCCGTTTGAAGATGGATGCCTCTGGTTAGAGCTGATTCAATATCTTCTGAGGAGATATAGTGCAAAATGGTCGCAAAGACAAATTGGCATTGTCACCATGGAGACAGTCTCATGAAAATAAACTTGTTGATGTTGGTGGATGATAAAAAAATGATAAAAATAGAGATAGAGATAAATGATCTGCAATTGATCTGAGCTGCAATTGATCAGAACTTTAAGAGGAAGGTCTTGTGTTGCCATCAGGCTGTCAATTTAAACATATCGTTGTGGCTGGTGGGATGTCAGGTTCTATTTTGGTCACATTTTTTACCTTGGTATTCCATGAAACATATTTGTGTGCAAAAACAGGGGAGGAAGACCAAACATGGCTGGGTATAAGGGTATTGATCGGGTGTTCTATTTCTCTTTTTATCACCCACTGCAGCCTTGCCACGAGCAAAAAACACAGCCCCACAGCAAACAAAAAATCACCTCCAATCATGGATTAAATATCAAGTAGCATCCGTCAAGAGTTAGTGTCGTCTTCTCTCTGCTTATTAGGCCTATCCATTTCAGTGATCCTCATGTCTGATCAGTGAGTTCTTGATGAGCAAGAACTGTCTCAGGCTTTCAGTTGTTTTGAGGCAGATTGACTTGGTTGCCATGGAACAGCAGATACAAGCAAGCAAACAAGCAAGTAAGCAAAGCAGATTTGCCTTGATTGACAGATGCTTTTTGCGACATGGCAACTTGTCATTTAAATTAGTGATGAGGGGCTTCTCATTGAATAATGGGATGATCCCCACAGAGATGATGTAACAGAAATCTATATTATTGTTAATTAAATTATCTGTCCAAAGAATGGCTCACACTATTTGTGGTAATATTCTCTAAATTATTAACATTTTCATCACTATTTTTCACTATTTTTCATGTATGATAAATTGTACAAAAAAGTTGCATTAATTGTTAGAAATCAATACTAGATAAGCTTGATTATGTAGTGCTATAGATAATTATAGGCTATAACATTGATAGCTGAAGAAGCCTCAACAACTATGTAAAACAGGCTGGGGTTTGCAATTGTGCTCCTGTTTTTATTCAGATCTGTTTCTCTTCACAAAAATTATATCAAACTTGTTAGAATGATAAATGGAATATGCTGCTGCAAGATTGTCTGATAATTCTATTTAAATGGGATCGAAAGCTAAACATTTTTGCAGCACATTTGATGATAATTGATTTAAAAGCTCAGCATCTGAGACAGTGTCAGGGCAGGCTGGTCTTGCCAAACCTATCACTGGCAGTACAATTTCCCATCGATGTGGAGCTGTATATGTCATTTAATATGATGAGTAAGTTTAGAATGATGAGAGGTTAAGACCCCATGAATAGAGGCTGTATGATGGACATAGGATCGATACTGTACTGTCTGGCCACTACCATATTGCCTCAAGCAAGAGTCCCCCCCTCCCTGTACACTCACTCGGATAGGTGGAAAGTGACTCTTTGACATAAGCCCCATTAACTCATTGTCAGCTTATTCCACAAATTACAGTAATATGTATGACTACAAGGTAATTGGTGTCACAGATATATAGCTTTAGTTATAATAATTGGACGGACAAAATGGAAAGTGAAAAGTGTGGTGATGTGGCTCCTAACAGTGGTTTTGACTTTATCTGAAGTCTCATCAGGGATTTGCCACGGTTTTGGAACTGTTGTGCTCGGTAGCTGTTTAAAAAAAAATAATAGCTTTAGTTATACCATTGTTTGAGACATCTACAAATTTACAGGTGATACTGTTCTCTTAGCCATGATATAATATATCTTCTAAAGTTAAAGTGCCTGAATTAATGTTAAAATAATTCCCACCCTCCTTAAAATGTGGGCATCCCCAGTTGTCCTTATATTTAGTGACTCATGATCTGTAAAAGCATTCATATACATCTTTTTGTGACTGCAATCCAGTTATTTTACAATAAAGATAATTCTGTCATATTCAATTACATGTTATATAAATATTGGTATTATTCATCATACAATTTCCAATTTAAATGGCATCATGTGGTGATAATGAGTTGCTTTTTCCTCATCAACTAATTCAAGTTTACATAGGCTTATGTTTCACATCTTTAGATTTGTAAATCAAAATTGTGGATGGGCATGAACAAACATTTATATTTTGACTATATTTACTGATTCAATAACATTTTTTTATTATTATTGTAAAAAAATACCTTATAATCAAATTCTGACACAGAACTAGCAGCCTTCTGTGCAGATATTTGTGCAGCTGAAAATCATTCTTCAATCAAATGTATGTGAAGTGAAAATTCTGACTTTGTCAATACTCTGAAATGGATGTTTGTTGTCATTTGTTTGATGTTCAGTATGTGTGGATCAGACACAGCCATGTATACTCTTAGTGTATATGCTCTGCCCAGTCAAAGAAGGCGTCTTGCTGCAGCAATAAAGAGGTCAGATGGGGTTATATTGTAGCATATAAAATAGAGAGGATAGATAGAGAGGATAGGGTTGTTATTTCAGAGGGAGTGTGGCATTATATTGTAGCATATAAAATAGAGAGGATAGATAGAGAGGATAGGGTTGTTATTTCAGAGGGAGTGTGGCATTATATTGTAGCATATAAAATAGAGAGGATATATAGAGAGGATAGGGTTGTTATTTCAGAGGGAGGATGGGGTTATATTGTAGAATATAAAATAGAGAGGATATATAGAGAGGATAGGGTTGTTATTTCAGAGGGAGTGTGGCATTATATTGTAGCATATAAAATAGAGAGGATATATAGAGAGGATAGGGTTGTTATTTCAGAGGGAGTGTGGCATTATATTGTAGCATATAAAATAGAGAGGATAGATATAGAAGATAGGGTTGTCATTTCAGAGGGAGTGTGGCATTATATTGTAGCATATAAAATAGAGAGGATAGATAGAGAGGATAGGGTTGTTATTTCAGAGGGAGGATGGGATTATATTGTAGAATATAAAATAGAGAGGATAGATAGAGAGGATAGGGTTGTTATTTCAGAGGGAGGATGGGATTATATTGTAGAATATAAAATAAAGAGGATAGATATAGAAGATAGGGTTGTCATTTCAGAGGGAGGATGGGGTTATATTGTAGAATATAAAATAGAGAGGATAGATATAGAAGATAGGGTGTTATTGTATATTTATGCTGCAGTACTGAAGATTGAGGATAAATTTATGCTGCAGTACTGAAGATTGGGGATAGATTTATGCTGCAGTACTGAAGATTGGGGATAGATCTATGCTGCAGTACTGAAGATTGGGGATAGATCTATGCTGCAGTACTGAAGATTGGGGATAGATCTATGCTGCAGTACTGAAGATTGGGGATAGATCTATGCTGCAGTACTGAAGATTGGGGATAGATCTATGCTGCAGTACTGAAGATTGGGGATAGATCTATGCTGCAATACTGAAGATTAGGGATAGATTTATGCTGCAATATGAAGATAGAATCTTGTAATGTAATTTACATTACCATCAAGGGAATAATAATATGTTCTAAAGCTAAGCTAGCATTTCTACACAGGTCAGTCTATTTGGATGAATGCAGAAGTGATTTTGTGCCAAATATGAATGAAATATGACAATATCTCCCCATATCCACCGGTAGACTGTTTCATAAAAAATATGAGTTTTTAATTAATTACAAGATTACTGGGAAATCAAATCTCCTTCTCAGATCATAATCATCATTAAATGTGTTTGTTCAGCTGGTAGTATCCTTCCTTTGCATCACAGACTTTACCTAGAGTTACCTATTCAAGTAAAATATTTTTCATTAATTTTCATTATGATTCTGTTATTTTTAGGAATTTCTTTCCCCATTTCACGTTTTTTACGATTTATTTGACATATCTTAGTATTGGAGATCTAGCTTTTACTTTAAAAGTTTAGGTATTATGAGTGATCACGGTCACAGCACATATTTGTTCAACTCTTTTTAAAGACATCAGAGAAATATAATGAGTTTGCCTTTAACAGCTTTTTGCTTTTAGCCGGAGAGCCACAGACCTACTGATGGCAGCCAGCCTGGGTATAATGTGAGATATGTGCAATAATATTGCAGGGTTTTATGGTTTCCCATTACTATAAAACTGTCATGTATGCATAACAAATAAATACTTGCATTCCGGGTATTGTGCTATTTTAAGTTGTCTTCAGAGGCCTGTTATGCAATTATCAGTGATAACAGAGGCAATCTATTTGTATGAGACTTCCACACAACAAAGATAACAAGTGTCTGCATTCCAATGGCTGTTTGTCTTATCTGATAAGATATTATACATCAGCAGAGATAAAGATTAGTGGCTGCAGTTACCTGGTTCAGGGTCAGAGGTGATGCACCACTGCATTCAATGCTTTGTTGTGATTTTGCATGTTTTAAATATATATCACACATTGTATCATTACCATGAAGGATTCCACTGTGAAATTTGAAAGCTCAATGAGTGACAATTTGGCACTTTATATCCAGGTTTGTGATTTATCTAATCCAATTTTGCATATTAGATGCTTTGCCATTTGTTTAAAATCGATTTGTATTTTTGACAAACATTTATATTGAGTGCAGTTTCAGTGTAGTAAACTTCAACCATTTCTGCAGTTTGTTGTATCTTGACAAATACCTTATTGTCTTTTAAGCAGTGTTTTAGACACCACTTACCGGTAGTCTTTTTATGAGTTGTCAGGACCACTTAGTTTCTTTTGTAGTAAATCATCCATTCATATGGTTTTGGACAAAAATTCTCAGATATTGCATCAGGATTCTTTGGCTGCAGTGAGATGATGGCAGGAAAATTGTGTGAAATGTAAGTGTCATGGCTGCCTCAGATGTCTGCAGTTCTATAGAACAATACATGAAAAAGCACTGGGATCAGAATTATAGTGGCCTGACAAGAGCCGGTGCAAGTTGACAAATACTTCTTGTTATACTTCTAGCATGCATCAAACTGCCTGCATGGACTGCATACAAATGCTGCATTAATGCCCACTCAGACAGTTTACAGGCAGATTATCTGTGCTGTAGTGGTCTCTTTGTGAATGTTTTACAATAAACATGGCCCTCTGATGTTACCTTAGTGCTACGTTAAGCACATCAGAGGAAGCAAAAAATCTGAGATCGGTGTGTGCAGTCAGGAATTGTTTTGTTTTGGACAGCGAAATGTTAATCGCCAAAATGAAAGCATAGACCACGGAGATCAGATTCAGGGGTTAGTAATTGAATTATCCAATCAAATTACTGAAAGGAAGCCGGGCCTGTCATGACTTAGACGTCAGTTAGGCAGCAGTGGTGCATGTTCACCTGTAGCAGATTCACCGTATCTGACTATAATACATTCCCAGAGATGTGAACATCACATTCTGCTTGGCATCTTTGCAACTTCATTTGCTGAAAATGCAACCTCCATGGTGTGCAAACAGATTTTGCAGAAGATTGAATCGTTAATTTGCATGATTTTTACTGTGGAGTTCAAGAGAATTGCAGCTTCTATTTTTAAAGTTGGTCTGTATTGTTTTAGAAATTCTGATTTGGACTCACTCCACTGGTGGATAAAAACAGGTCCTTGTATTATAAATGAGCAGGGTGTTTTAATTTCAATTTGGATGTAAATTTAAATAGATATCAGCTAGGAGATCAGATATCCTCTAAAATGACAAAATGTGAATATTTGACCACGACTTCTTCCACATTAGTTTTAACTGTCTCCATGTATTTATATTCTATGATCTACTTCTATTTAAACAATATATTTGATAATATGGCTAATTTTTGTTGCCAGACATAATTTATTTTTATCTTCCATAGCCTGTCTGTAATCTGCCAACAAAACCTAGCTCTATCTTTTCAGCTTTAGTTACATGCACACAATCGTTATCACACATCTCAGAAAGGCCCACATTAGAATGAGCTTAAACATTACTATGACCAATTTTTCAAGGTCACTAGGTTAAAATGTTGCCAAAAACTTTGACATTGAAATATATGCTGTGACCAAACTGAAGATTTCTTCCATACATTCATCTCATGAATACTCACAATTGATATTCCCAAAATGGACTGTGTCCTTTGTAAAAGCACTGGCAGTCTGACCTACATTTGAATAATGATAGACACTGACTAAATAAAATCACATGATCAACTGCTTCTGAAGGCCAGTTGTGTACAATGTGAAGGTTTTGCTAAAAAAACAACATTGTTTTCAAAGAGGTAACAAATTTGACATGTGTCTGCTGAAGAGGTACATGTCATATTCAAATAAGAAATTTTAATATTCTTTCAAACTGTGACCAAATTTTTTGAGACTTAACTGCATCTCACTGCCACCATATTGATAAGCAACTGGCGTGAGCGTCTCTGGCTGTCTGTTGTCTTGTCAACATTGAATCTAGTTGTTAATAATAGAGGTTGTCTGAAAGCATCAAAGTATCTGTTCATCTGCACCATCAAGTCTGTTTTTTTTGTCTTTCATGATACAGCCTAGTAGTCAACAACAGGCCACTCACTATGCCTGCCAATGTGAGAGGTAAAACAATGCACCACTCAAATACAATGCTTTAAATGTCATTATAAATGACTGAAAATATAGCACTTGCCTGTTGGCAAAATACTTTTTTTGTTATCTCTATTTTTTTTATGTTGATTAATCTTTCAGTCTGAAATATTGATGTTTGGACCTTGACAAGTAAGGTGCGAAGATTGGCACGGCATCACAGTCAGAACTGATTGATGAGTTAATATCGTAACTGCACATCCAGCATGCCCCCAAGCTGAACACCAGGCCTCAGCTCAGATATAAAAGTGGAGTTGTGCTCACCTGTATTAAAGCTTCCAAATGCTACATAGCATATCTATATGATATACATTTTAATATTTGTTCCCTTTAAATACATTTTCAGTCAGCATTTTCAGGTTTTGCATGCTATTTGATTATAAATTTGTTTTATTCTTCTGGTTTATTCCTCTGATAACAATATTACTGAACATTTATGGCGAGGCCTATGATTTAAAAGACAGAATACAGACATGAGGCTGAGTGGAGGCCAGACTGTCATCATCCTCTTCTATTACCCCAGCTCTGAGAGGTTGCAATTGTGTGGTGCTACTATCAATAAATCTGGAGCTGTCTGAACTCCGTTACAAGCCTCATGAACTAGTAGACTCCATAAAACTGCCCACTTCTCAGTGGGTGGCATATAAATCACTTTATTGCAACCAAACTGGCTAAATATATTTTGGCATATTGTTAAATCGCTTTCTCAATATTATTATGATGTCCATCGTCAGTAGGACTTTCAATATTGCACATCTTTCTCTAGGATCTGTCTATGATATCAGTTTTAAAACCCAATTTTTATTGCTTGTTTTATTAAATTGGTAGAAATTTTAACATTACTCAGAGTCTTGATTAGGCGAGATAAACATGCCATGTTCAGGGTCAACTGCAGTCCTTCACCTCGGTTGACCTAATTCTTATTATGACTGGCATAATAAAATCTGTTTTTGATTATCCGACCACATAATATTTGTGATTGAGTGAATTAACATCTCATGATCATTACTGAGATGTAACTATCAGTGTGTAATGATTTTATTTTCCAGTGCATCTTACGTTTTATTTGCAATTTAATAGTTAATCAAATGTAAATCAGTTAGTAAAATCATGTGATACACATTTCTAGAATTTATATGTTTTTTGTTTGATTGTTGAGATAGGAAAGTACATATTTCACACGGAATTGTTTTCTTTCCCAATTAGTTTGTAGATGTTTCACAGATATTTTCACAGATATTACTGTTTCTTTTATTTTTCATTAATTTAGCAAAAACTAGTGAACATAAATGTATTTTGATTAGGAATTATCTACTGTGAATGGCGATTCCATGAGTTTAAAAACAAAATGTTATGATCCATTATAAAAGGATGAATTGAAGCTGGTGAAATAAGTGTTTTGTAATTTAGGCATATCCATCATTATAATGTCTGAGAGAAAAAATACTAGGGGATATTTATCTTTGTCTCCCAAAAGGACTAATATGATTGGCAAATGAATACCCCATTAAGTGCAAGTTAGCCAAAAGGAATGTGAAATCTGGCGTGTTTTCCTTGTGTCCATAGTTGGTAATGCTCAGCCCTTTTACAAATTGCACTTTGCTTAACAAAGTTTTACTGTGAGAGAAAAGAGCTTCGCTCTCTCTTTGTCTGTCTCTCTGTCTCTCTGTCTCTCGCTCTGTCTGTTCCACTTCATGGGTAACCTTCTTTTTATAGACTTCAAACCCTTCCTGCTAATACAGGAAGCCAAAGTATGACTCTTTTATATGTTTCTGGTGATGTGTCAGACTCATTTTGCCTCTGTATTATACTAGGATTCTTCATTTTGCCAAATATTAGTTTCCATTTGTGTCATATGGAAGTTATCCACTGAATAATATTTGCCCAATATTATCAACTTTGTTACATATTTGAATATTTTTAAAAGGAAATTTTGCAAAATATTTGTTCTGTATAAGATTGTATTATGAGAGTAAAAGTATTATTTAAGTGGGTTATGGCAGATTATCTTTATGAACCCTTTCACCCAAAATGCCCAAAATTGTAAATAATTGCAACAAATTGAAAACTTTTGAAAAAGTTTTAAACTGATTCAGCATTAGATTTGGACTACATATTATGTATGGTTATATAATTCAGGAATATAAAATGGAATCCTGTTTAGTCATGTATAGCTTGGTTTATAAAGTATTGCTTTTCCCATTCCATTAATCAAAAGTTAGCATAACAAATGTTGTTCATGATGACTTGGTCACTGTTTTGCACAAATTATACGTTGTCCAGTTTGAGTAATATCTAGGTTGTCCATTTTGAGGGATATATAGGTTGTCCTTTTTGAGGGATATATAGGTTGTCCAATTTGAATGATATATAGGTTGTCCTTTTTGAGGGATATATAGGATGTCCATTTTGAGTGATATACAAGTTGTCGATTTTGAATGATTTCAAGGTTGCCCATTTTGCATGATATTGAAGTTGTCTTTTTTGAATGACTATGCTTTATATTTGTCTCTTTTGTTAAAGACATTATTGGTCATGTAAAATTTTTTTTCCAAAGCATATCTAAATGGACAGAAATGTTTTCAACGGTGATTACGTTCTATATGATACTGTTAATAAGTTCTTGTTATTTTCCAGCAGTTAGGGCACATATGAATTGTTATAGGTAGCCATGTTATCCATGTCATGATATGTTGCATGTGTTCTGACCCCCCACAGGTGCCAATCTAATATCATTCACATCCTCTTCTTATATTAATGACTTTTCTCTTTCTTTTTCCCATCATGAAAGAAAGAGCATTTACTTTTGTTTCATATCTTATGTTCACTTATCCTTTGATCCCTCTGCATGCCATATTTTACAACAGTCTATTGATGTTTTGCCTTAATTTAAACAAGATGCCTCAGGTCTTCACAAAGGGCAGCAGCCTTTTGAGACACTGGATAGAATAATACATGATGTTCACCATCCAGGTTTTATACAGTCTGACCCAGTGCCCTCTGTTGGAGAATGTTGCGTACATCATGACATTCCCGGAATTAGCTTTACCACTAGAGGGCTCTCTCAAAGTGTCTGCAATGTTGGTTCACAGATGAGGCAAATTGGTAAAGATTGGCAGTGATATGCAAGAACAAGAGATATATTTTATGTGAAGGTAAAATTAACAATTGTTCAGTTATGTCCAGCCTTATCAAGTAGTTTCTGAAAACTACAATGTAAATTCTGATTTTTTTATTTCTCTCCAAATTCTCCTTTGAAATAACCTGAGAAAGTCTTCCTCTGAAATAACCATATAATTGATTGTTGACAAGGTTAACTTGAGTATTGTTCATGGCTAATATTTTATTTTGTGTGTTCCTGACAGGCTTGGCAGTTCTGGTCCGCCCGGTATTTATCTGGTCATGATGAGGTATTCGTATCGCATGATCCCGAGTCAGATCTACTCGTCAGCTTCTATTGTGTTTCATGGCAGTATCAGCTTACTATCACCCTGTACAAATTGGCCCACAAACCCCATCCAAGCTTCAGAGTTGCCCAATGAATATTAAGACATGCCCTTGTCAGGTCATTTCCTAGAAAAAAGCTTTCAGGATGCAGACCTGAATGCTTAAGCTGCACAACTGAGGTCAATCATGAGGGCAAGTCCAAAACAATCCCACAGTCACAGTGACAACTCCTGTATTTTGAAATTGGAACAAAGTGTATTTCAAATAAACCACAGATTTTTTATTTATAATTGAATTTTTTTTTAATACATAGAGTATCTTAAGGTAAAATATTCACCACTTACTAACATTTCCTCTGATAAACATGAAGGATATTTTCATATTCAAAATTTGGCTTTGGGACATGGCGGTGATAAGGAAAAATATTGATTTAGGGACTGGGCAGTATTGCTTTAAGTGCACAAAAAATGAATGTTCAGTGAGAACACGATGACCTGGGGAGAGAGCTGCATGGAAGGCATCCTGTATAGAAATCGTGGGAAGAATCCAAGGTCGTCCAAGTCAATTGGGATGATGTGAATGACATAGCCAAGACACAAGTTTATACCATGCCGCAGGCATATTGATAGGGACTTTCTGCCTCCATGATGGTTTCTGATCACATGACCCTGCAGCATCACAGCACTCATGTCAAAGATCAAATCAAATCACGATAGGTCAGACTCTATGGTGGCCAATATCTTGCTCATGGTATCAATAATGGAGAATCACATTACAGATTTGACTTGTTCTATTAGTGTAGATTTAAACATAGCATATCTGCCATGATAAGACAGATGTCATAGGAAATCAAAATTGACCTGTGTCCTGCCTGATGTCCAGTCAAGTAGTGGAATGAGGCAGGAATATACTGGAAAAAGAAATTATTCATAAGAAGCAATCATCAAAGACCAAACTTGGAAAATAAAGTGTTTTCTAGGGTATTAAACTTGGCATTTGGTCTAATCATCTTGTGATGAATTATACAGAAATAGCTACCGGAGACTGTTGTTTTGCACATATTACCAATAATGATGGCCTGAAAAATCTTGCTTACTTTTGAGTGAGGCCAAACTGGCTGCAAACTGGTTTACAATGTGCCACTATGGTAATAAAACTGGCTAACAAACTGTGGCGGTTATGACCAGCCACACGGCCATAGGTTCCACACATTGCAATTAAAGGTGATTAATGGCGAAAGCAAGAATTAAATGCAACGGAGAGAGTCATCATCGGGAATAGACTTGTGGGATAATATTGATTATTCACAAGTTGCTTTTCCACACCCCTCCTGGTACATATACATGGCTGTCTACGTGTGTGACCTCTGGTGGGCATCACAGAAACTGCATGCAATCACACTCACTGTTTATATCAACATTCACAGAAATCAACATACACGCCATGACTGGTTTTATATTCATCATACATCTCTTCTCGCTGAGTTGATCCATGCAGTAGCCTGCATATTATGGTATCGCTCTTGTTATATAAACATAACTATAATACATAGCTTGGTGACGTCTGATTTTTTGGCTCTATATATGACATGCACTAACTCAGACCTGCCTCCGTGCAGAGGAGACACTTGACACTTCCAGGACTGTAACATCTTTAATGGCTTCCTCCAAATATGGCTTGTTAGCTCCCAAGACAAAAATCACCACAGGCCATATATGTTTGTGGGCCTAGCATTCTTCTCGTTTTCAATCTTGAAGGTGACCTGATAAGGAAAGGTACACACATATACAGTATTTTTATGGTCAGAATAAATGTATTTTTGCCATTGTAAAGTATGCATTACCAAGTGGTTTGGAATTCATGGGAAACCTTTGCTCTGCAAGAGGAATCAGCCAAGCTCAAGGGTGTAATGAATATTTGCTGGGCCAAGTCAATTGGTCGTGCCAGGGAAAGACAAATACAATGATTAATATCCAATACAGATCAACAGACCTTGTTAGGGATAAATAAAAACAATAATTAATGTTAAATGCATGCCAATTGGTTATGCCAGAGACAGACAAATGTCTTTAATGACTTCAGCTGGGGCTGCCAGGGACAAATATATGCAGTGATGTCATACACAGGTCAGGTGGTCTATTCAAGGAGAGATAAAGACCAAGATTGATATCCAATACAAGTCAGCTGACCCTGCAGGGGAAAGAAAAATATGATGACTGATGTTTTAATATGCGTCAACTGGCCCTGCAAGTTGCATGGCCCTCGAGGGACATAATCAGGTCAAGGTCAAGGGACTGAATCAGGTCAACTGGCACTCCAAAGGGCACATTGATAAAAGTAAGAAATTGCATTTATTGTCCGATTATAAAAAGAGTATTTTTTTCTGTTATTTAAAGAATGTATACCAAAAGGCAATAGGTGGAAAACAGGAACACCAAAAGCACAACCCTGAACAAGTCATTTGCTCTTGGCAAGGATGTTTTTTTTTTTTTTTTAAGTTGTGCAGGATTTCCAGAAAAGGGCCACATGTGGTGCAAATAAGGAGACAGGCTCAACTGTTTTATCTGCTAGGAAGGTGGAGAGACAGGAGTGTCTCAGGGTTTTAGTCAGATTGCTTGGCTTGCCTCATCTGGTGGTGCGAAAGTTGCTCCAGTTCTCGGTACATGATCCTTAAGACAGTTGGAACTTATATGGAGCCACACACCACCACTTTCTAGACAGCCGAGAGATGTTTATAGAGATCTAAATCTTGCACTTGGGGTGACAAGGTGCGGGCAATACAATCAATCACTGATTGAACATGTGAGTGAGTCGGCCACATGCCATGAGTGGAATTCTACAGAAAATAACAAGGGATCATACTCTAGATATTATATGCAAACAGAAAAGGCATTTGTCTGCTGTAGAATGGCCCATTAGATGTGATTAGCTCTGGGGTTTGCGCAGTGGGCAGAAGCCAGAGTAGACACGCATAGACTGTTGAAATAACACACAATATGTTGATCCCATTCCTGGTGCAAACGAAGAAGTGGCAAATGGTCAACATTGTTTTGCAATCTCGACACGGGTGTGGGGAGGCAGTAGAATTGAGAAGTGTATTTGTCAATTGCTTAATGAGAGATGGTTTTGCGGGAGACATGTGATCAGGAAAGTAAGTTCTACCAGGTCAACCAATCAATGTCAAGTAATTGCTTTTATCAGAATGAAATCATCATAGGAGAGGAGCACCGTAGAAAGTGTTAATTCTAATAAGAGGAATCTATGTTAAATCTAATCTTCTGAGCCAAAGGAGATTTGTTTTTCAGCAGATACCTTTGTGTACCATTGGAGAAGAGATGCTGCGTACGTGCTTACTTTGTAAAGTGCCTCATTTCAAGACTTATTTTTAAATGCAAGTCAAAAACGGAACAAAAGTTCTTGCTACAGATTATTAGATATGGGGGGAAAAGGTAATTAGGTTTGATGTGATCAGTAGTTTATGTGTTTATTACAAAGGCATTAGGTTGCTAACAACATCGCATGACCATTTACTGCACTGAAATTGATTCCATAGCTTAATAAATGGTATTGTTTGTAAGCAAAAGAGATGATCACTAGATATGGATGAGAGATTAATCCTTCAGGATCAAGATGTGCCCAGATTTGGTGTAAATGGCTGTGCCAGTAAATGAGATATCCCTCACAGAGGTCATTTGAGCCGTCGTACATCTTACGTATAGAGCGGCAGGGCAAAAGGGCCTTGAGGGACATAGCACTGCACACTGACATTGCCTATTGGCTTGGCAGGAGAAATCATTCAAGGTTAATGTAAGTACTCAACTTGTGATAACTGCAAGCAAATTGAGAGAATTTTCCTCAGAAATTGATGAAAAAACGAACCAACAATTGCCTCTGCACCATCTCAAAACTGATCTGGAGAATCTCAGTGTCCAAAGCTTCTCATTTCTATGTCTCCAAATCATTAATCTTGAGATATGCAGAATCAGGGAATCACAAAGTATTGCCTGCTTAATGGAGTATAATCTTATTTGTGATGCAGAGTAATATTATTATGTTGTGGAATTATATATATCAAGGAGAATCCCGAACTAATTTGCACTGTATAAACCTCACATGCGCCAATACTGGATCCTGCTTTGTCACAAATATCAATAGTTTTCACGTTTATATTGGGCCATATTTCATGCCTGCATGCCTGTGGTATCAAAGAAGTCTGTGGGAATAGTTACTTTGTTTGATATGTGGCACCAAGCGATTCAGTGCAACAGCCCATGAGTGCCAAGCATATAACCAATAAAAGTGTCAAAATTGTCAAGTAAATCTGTATATTGCAATTTAAATTGCACCCCATAATTAAAGTAGAATACCCAGTGACTTAATTTTATCGTGATTTATTTAAAATCTGTCAGGTGTGTCTGTAATGCTGCATTTAGATTGAAACAAACAAACACTATTGATTATGCACTTTTTTCATAAAAGCTTTGATGAAAAGCTGATCTTCATTGTATCTTGTATTGTAAAATATCCATAACTTGGGAGGTACTGGCTGAGGGATACTATATTTTATTGCCTGTCTTTTTAATTTCTACCTGATTAAATATGCAGACACAGATTGAATGGTTTAGAAAAAAAACAGGGACATACGAGCCAAGTTTAATTTTAGTAGAGAACATTAAAAGTAGCAGTTAGTTGTAACTTAATTGGAAGGCTAGATTGCAGAATCATGTTTTGATCAAAGTAATTAGGCAGATAGTAATATAATGAATTACAGCAGAAACAAGAAACAGGGTAATCTGATGTGAACCAAATAGCAGATGAAAAATTGTTTATATGCATCAGTGTACTTTATAACAAATCTTTGATATGTAAAGTAATATTAATGCTTGATCAATATTTTTTGGCACAAGAAATACAGTTCTCTGTCAACAATTTAGTTTTATTTATCACAGTCAATTTGATGCAAATAAAGTATGGAATTATTATAATAATTCCAACTTGATATACCAATTTCATCTAAATTGTTGAAAATCAAGATGAATTATTCCATATTTCCCTTCAATTGTCCCTGAATTCTTCCTTGCCAACATTGATCAGTTATTGAATTTGGAATATTACCACGATAATTAGGAACAATCTTCCTATAACAGATTTGATTTATCTGATCTATATTGAATTTGTGTGGGAATTGTGTAATCTATTTGTGATAATATAAACCAAGTAATACTTTATGCAGTCAATTAATAAAGCTGGCCTCATGTCAAGTAATATCATTAGGACTTTGTGTCCTTTTTAATTGTGACCTTCATGGTCACCTTGAGAGCATAGACTGAACCGAAACCACCTGGTGGCCAGAGACTGAACCACGAGCCACAAGGTGATCAAAAGCACCAAGCAACTGTAATCTTGTCTCTGGTGCCAATCCCTGCTCAAACAAATGTACAGTTATTTAATCTCCAAGGTTTTATCACCGAACATAATCATGTTTTTATGTTGAAAAGCAATTTATATTTATTGCTATTTTTATATTCAGTACATTAGAATAGTTAGTGCAAAAATAGAATCTGCAGAAAATAGCAGTGAGTCATTGCTTCATGAGAGAAAATTGTTTTAGAAATATAGTTTCCTGCATTGTACCATGCTATTGGTTCAGAAATGGAACTTTAAAGACAAAAATAGATTCCCTTTTGATGTACAGACAGAGAGTTATTTATGGTTTGTGATATTTTGATGAAAAGCTAGATATAGTATAGGACATCCGGGCAGTGAGTTACACATGGTTATTAATATGGATTAAAATATTCATATTGTGGGTTATATTTGGTCTATGGCATTGTGATAATGAGATAGATATGATATAGTGTATTCAAAAAGCAAAATAATTTACCATCTATTATATCAGGATGACATGGTATATATGATCTATGATAGCCTTAAATAAGTAATATCTTGTCTAAGTTACAATGCCTGTAGAAAGCTATGGTCCACAATGCACAAACAGATGGACATAATATTCAGATTCAGAGTTGATATTGTTCTGTGATAGTCTTATAGGAAAAAGAAATAGTTCATGATATTCTTTTAGTGAGGCAATTATGCAAGATTGGAGAATTTCCAAATTTTGTGAACACCAAAAAAGCAGTACATGGAAAAAAGGAAGAGCAGAAAATTATGACAGAAATGAAATTATGTTGTATTTAATTTATATATTATAAGAAATATTACACAATAGACCTACCTATCAAATAATGCTTCCCCGTATCATATAACTTGTATAGTTTCACCACACTCCTTATCAAAAGTGCCATTTTAGATCTTAATGGTCTATCCCAAATTTCAGACTTATTGAGTGCAGCCATGAGAAGGGTTGCCATAGCAGTGAGAGTGTATATCACACCTCACAGATCATAGACCTTAATGTACACATCAAACCTGTATATTTAGTGCCTTAATTACAGAAGATCGGATGAATTCATGAGGCAGAAAATGGCAGTTATTATTGCAGAATATGGTTGTTTTAAAGCAGGTCATGGCATTCACTTTATATGCTACTGTGTTACAGTTACATTATGGTCTATAATATTCAGATATGAGAAAGTATATGATATCTACATATTGAGTCATGGCTTTGTGACAGTCAGGTAGTGAATCAGTTAGTATCTCAATGTTAATGAGCTAGATATGATTTAGTAAATTTGACATAATCTATATTACTCAGATAGTGCAAAAGCCATAATGATTTCATGATGTTCAAGTTTCCAGAATCTGATATAATCAAAAAAATATTTGGGTAGTGATCTAGACATGATAAAAGTGATATCCAGTTCCTGAGTTGAATATGATATAAGCATGATAAGTCTACTAAGCTTATATAATATCTAATCACCCCGGCCTCATCACCATAAAAACTCTAATATCCATCCCATTTGTTCGTCTGACTCAGTATATCATATTTACTCTCATCATGCATTTGCTCATCATGATATTGTTGCAATGTTGTTTTTTTTATTGGAAGTGTTTTTTTTCAGTCCAGAATAATATAATAGAAATCTCACTTGATTGAATATGATATGGTAAAATAACAAAATTAATCCTTACAATAATTTGTTTTATGGTATAAGACATTTTCTCTGTCTTTACATGCATAAAGGCATAGATTATAGCTAAAGTGTATCTATGGCTTTAGTTACATATTTTGTGTTGTCTATAGCAGCAAATGAGAAAGATGCTAATTGAGCTTTTACAGATATATTTAGCATCTGCGGATTAAGTCATTATTTCCACCTGTCCATGCAGCGCATATTACAAGACTTTTCAAGTTGGTAATATATTAAATGGTGTTCAAAACAGGTATAGCAAAGATGATAATATGTCTACATCTGTAAAATGTGCAGCAATGGATTTTGGAAGCTATGACTGCCATGTTTTTGATGCAGAAAATTTTGCCTTTGATCATATTCCCATATAATGGTGGAGACTGTAAGGATAGAGTTATTGGTATGTGTAATAGAGGCGTTAAGCCAGCAATCAGCACAAGTGAATTTATAACATCCGTACATCTCATTAGCAAAATACATTACTCCAAATGACACAGATGGTAAGATGTATGGCCAGGCAGTCAGTCTATGTATATATATATGTGTGTGTGCCATCAATTACCTAGCATTCAGCTTTGGTTAAGAATAACATGCCATCCAATAATAGTCAAGATTCACATGAATATATGTGCAAATGGCTTATGTAATGATATGAATGTATCATAATTATGTGTAATCATTGATTTTGCTCTCAGGGCAAACATAAGAAGTATCAAAACATTGAGTTCCATTCATAAGTTCTTTCAGCTATTTATAACGAAATAAAAATCTTCCTTGATCTGAAGATTTTCTCAGATTACACACATGTGAAATAAATTTAAAAAATATAAACTCAGTTTCTAGACGTTTGTGGAGATCTTGAATGTCAAAGTATTAAGTCAATATGATGAGCAGTGAGGTGACTCAGATGTTGTGTCACAGTCTGTGACTCAGTTGGGATATCTTGCCAAAGCCTACCACACATTTAGAATGTTCATTATCATCTAAAGCCCATATTCTTGAGAGCAGTTACAAACAAATTACATTTACAAAAAGGAATACAAGTATCTACAAAGTAAATCTATACATCTCAAAGAGTATTTATTTATATTATTGAAATGTTATATTGGTCAAGATTTAAGTAGTGAGTTTGTAACAATATTCACATCAGGCGGGGTACTAATTTGTAAAGTGTAGTAGGGGCTGAGTCCTGTCCTGATCAGTTCCTCACCCAGCCTGCTATACAGGACATTGCCATCGGTATTGCCTGCGAGCTCAAAGCCATGTTACCATACAGGGTCATTTTCATAAAATGCCTCAGAAATTTTGGTAATTTCTTTTTGATCAGTATCAGCATATTGTACCAATAAATCTAATAAACTCTGTGGTTTTGGTCACTGAAAATCCATGGACCATTTGTGTTAGATATGAATGATTGAGGGCTGGCAGAGCAAGTGAGGCGTTGTTGCTTCTTCCTGCGAGTTGAGACGAGGCAAGGATCGAAGCAAACGAGCCTGGTGAATTGAGCCGGCCCATATATAGTATGTGAGCAGTGGTTGGTAGGCAGCCTGGGTTGCGGCCAGTTTGCCATTCAGGTACTGCTTGTCTGAGGCAGTATTGATTGTGAGGTGGTTCGCATACCGGACCACCACCACAGACGCTGCAGTATAACACTCCCATGGCAGGACTGCAGCCACGGGCACAGCCAGCGCCAACGTTTAGCATTCAGAACTCAATCGAAACCATGAGACCACTTCATTTCCCTCTGTCCTCTGCCGCTTAGACTGTGCTGTTTTTTCAAAGCCAGACTCAAGGATTTGACCATAGGCTAGGACAGACACATTGGATTGTGATGGCATAGTGTCTGAGGGAGATGGAGATGGAATAACGTGCAAGAGTACACCAGAAGTGTGGAGTAGCCGGCTTTATGTTGGTATAAAATGGGCTGAGGCTCTTACCTGCCGAGGCTGTATGCAGACCTGATTGGTTGGCTAAGCCCCATGAGGTGTCACAAGACAGCATACTATATCTGTGTGTATTACTGTGCTGCAGATTTCACATACCTTGGAGGAGACAATCTAGTCTTATAAGCAGTGGATAGAGCTCTGCCTTCTGTCTCAGGATATCATGTTAACGGCACACACGTTGCCATATTATCAGTAGGAAGCATTTGTTGTTGGGTCCAGACATCAGCATGTGTCATGAGGGAAACAAGTGGTGACACTAGACAGAGTATATCTGCAGCCACTTCTGAATCATGACCATTCTGGCATGTGATAAGAATATTATGGTAACAACCACAAAAGTTTCGTCCAGAGAAGTGTCCTCAGTTTTAGGGACATTACGTCACCATTATATCTTCAAAGTGTATTTACCAATGTATCGATTAATACATTTTACCAAACAAAAGGACCAGGTGTCGCAGCCTATTCGCAGCATATATGCGGACAAACTGGCCAAAATACTTCTCAAGCATGCGCACCTACATGACCTCAATGATAGTGATTTTGAGACGCTGGAATACCTAAACAATGATATTAACAACCATTTACAACATTTGAATTTACAGTCTCGCCGAAATGACCGTGAGGAGATTCGGAGGAAACTGGCAATGGGGGGAGATGAGGAGTACTACGGGGGAGAGAGGATGTACAAGAAACCCAACCTGTCCACCCGACTTCAAGGGGGGATGAATCTGCAGATATGCTTCATGAATGAAGTGACTAGTGACCAAGAGAGCATCAACGGTGACTGTGACGACCCACGGCAGCAATCTCCACGCGTCAAACATTTCCCTGAGGTCAGTCCATCATTCCACATCTACACTTTAGAAATACATTTCTTTTTTTAAAATTTCTCTTTCTATCTTTCTATACTAAAATAAATTCATTTATGTAGATATTTGTATCTATAGATATATATGTATTTGTATGATCAATGTACCATTCATAGTATATATCTATTCCCAAAGATTCATTGTGTTAGGCCCTTATGAGATTTTAAGCCATTTTTCGACCTTATAACAACCAGTTTTTAGTGTTTTTACAGCATGGCTGTAAGTGATTTTGCCCCAATAGATGCAAATGCATTTGAAGCAATACCCCATTCAACTTTTTAATCTTCCAAGCTGGTTCCATACGAAGACTTCCCTCTCATTGTTTTTTTTTTCAATTCTATTTTCTCTTAAGGGAATAACACATCATGTTTAGATATCTCCTCAAGATACCAATAAATCCCCTGCAGAAGTAATCTTTTCGATGTTAATCCAGCTAAAACAATTGTGAATATATTGCATTTATGCCTGCAATAAATTATTGATGTTGATAGATTGCCATGATCCTTATTTTGTATTAATATTAAAGTTTCTCTGGTATTGTGAAGTAATCGTTGTTGTGTGTGTGTGATGGATTGTTCACATTAGAGTAGAATAATGTCGTCAGTGATAAACAACAATTTTAAAGTTCCCATTCAGGGAATGCATCAATTTATTTTGTATTTTTACTGGATGTTGGTAACTGCTTGGATCAATGATTGCAATCTGAGGGATGGGGGCAAATCACGGTCGTAATAGAATGTTGGTCTGCATTTGCAGTATTTGCATCAATTATTCAGTATTTCTACAGTATTCATCATACACTCCCAATTTGCTGAGCTTCATATTACACTCCTGCAAAAATGGCGTTCTGGAAAATTTCCCATGTAGCATTAACATCACTCGACTTTGATTAAGAAAGAGTGTCTCTTTTCTGATAACGATAGCTTTCCCTAAACTGGTAAAATGAGAAGAAGGATGGGGGACTGAAGACATGGTTATTGCACTCCGCGGGGCATTGGTGACAATGCATCATTTGCTATTCCTTTCAGAAAGCTGGAATAAATCTCAATGATCAGAAGGTGGTTTGTTGATTTGTGTCGGTTTGGCGGGGAGATATATACGACATGTTTTCTGTTTCCACCAGCAGGTCCTCATGTGTTATGGAAGACTCATTTTGTAGTCAAGATAAAGCTGCTGGGTTTTTTCCTCGCAGCATATCATGTACAGCCCAGTTAATCTAACGCGATTTTTGTCCTCTTTAATGTGTTCTTTTTTTTTGCTGGAAACTTCTCCTCACCAACAAGACATATCTGTTGATTGAGAGTTTGTGCATAGGGACCTGACTTACAATGTTCCTTACTTGAAAAATGACTTCCTCCGGGATCCCCAACACAAACTGATCCCATGACCCAAGCCAAATTGGTTTTGTTTTTTTTTACGGGTTTTGTTGATATTTCAGTCTTCTCTTTATATAACATTTTTGTTTGAGCAGGACCAATATGCATTCCAGAAGGATATGTAGCTCAGATAACAAGCACCACCGCCATTTTATGCCAGATTCGTATTCACAACTGCTATATTTCAAGCACTTTTTTGGCCTCTGTGTAGTTGTGTAGTGATACAGAAAACAGATTAAGACACATTTGGTATTCAGGACTCATCACGAAGGGCAGTTGGCATGAGAAGACTTCACTGTTCTTGCCCAAAACAATGTATTGTGGTGGTATTTTAGGTCAGCTCGGCTCCATCTGTTGAGCCGCAGTGTGAATACAAGTCAAATCTTATTATGGATTGACACAAACATTCAACACCCACCCTATAATGAATAGGTCAGATTTTACGCCAGCCAATCACAACCCAACATAAATCTACTCTGACCAATCACAACCAGCACACCACAGGAGGGAATTATTTCAGCCAATCTCAGCCATCAAATTACATACAAAAATGTAAAACAACCCAGTGGCTGTCTTGCTGCTAGTGAAAAATTGCCATCAGTTTATATAATATTATAATATATAAGCCCCATTGAGGAAAGATACTTCACAATAGCTGTTGACAAGGGTTTTTTGAATGAAAAAAATGAGAGACTTTCAAAGGCTGAATGTGTAATATGAAAGTTACAGGTAAGAATGTGTGGTCAGGATCTTCATCTTTAGCTTTGATCTTATTTTCTTTATCCATTTGTAACAGGGCACTTTGCCCTCCTTAGAACCATAACAAGATTGTGTTATTCCATTAGGAAGATGGCAGTAATCAAGATTACTGTTTTATGAGATGAATACTTAATGAATTGTTAATATTTCAACCCCCACACAGCGTTGATCAAATTCTTCTCCATTTGTTAATTATGTTTTGGACAATTGCTCATCAGGACCGATGAAATGTGGAGGATAAAATGAATCACATTTGACAGGCACTTTTGTAACTGTATCTTCAGAACCCTCTGATGGAGGTGACTTGCTTGTCCCGTTTTTAAGTGTTACACAGAGAAAGTTAGCTGATCACAGGTCACGGGTGGAACTACCAGGAAGGCAGACACTGTCATAGGAGCGTGATAATTATTGCCATGACAACAGGCCCAATCCTGACCAAATTGCTGGTATTTCCTTTCACACGCTCCACTCAGATACCAAGGATTTATTCCTTCCCCACTATCGCACTTCACTTGTTTGCATCATAAAACTGCTATTATTGGGGCTTGGAGGGAGGAAATCAGAAAGAATCTCCTGTGTGCATGATCCAAATCCTTGGCATCCATTGCAGCTGGTGATGTTGATGGGTGAGCATGTGTGTGTGAAGCAAGGTGGGACCATGCTAAAACCATGGCTCCAACCACTGAGGATTTTATCTTGTTTTGGCGGCACTCGTAAGAGGGCGGGGGCCTGCACCAAGTGGGTCCTAATACCCATCGCCAAGCATTTCATGAATGGTAAATCTTGTTCACTGTATTGCCACAGTCAAGGCATTTTTCTCTGCAGAGATTAAGTGGGGGAGCAGCGCCCTCTGATGTTTGCTTATGATACATCCTGCTCTCCAGGCCATGACCAGTTGATGTGTCACGTCATATTAAAAACATACCCTAAGGTGTTCAATGTCTTATCTTTGTATGCCCAAAACATGCCATTTCTTTGTGATGGGGAGGAAAATGTATGCATTCTGTCAATGTGGAGTCCGGGCCTGGTCAAGAGGGCAGCTGGTTATCTCATATGTCGGACTAAAACTATATGTCATTTTTGAATGCACATTAATCTCACCCTCGTCCTCTGATACAATGGTCGTCACCTCATGCCAAAGCAATATGTGCTTATTTTCAACCCAAAGCTCATATCAGTGGACTACTCAAGCTGAAAGGTGATATTCTCTAATCATTTATTTTGTTGATGATTAAAGTTATCGCAGATGGTAATGACTTTAATGCAATTTGTAGATTTGATGTGCAGTTCTGTATAAGAGAATTGAGAGTTGTGTTTGTGAGTTGGTGAACCAACATCTTATCTCGATGTGCATATGCCAATAGGCTATTTTTAGCTTTCTCATCTTTCTTGGCAACATGTTTAAGTTTGAGTAAATGTGATATTGTTTTGTTCAATTATAAAACAAAGCTTTTCAAAAAAAAAACTTTGAAAGGCTAATTGGAAAGACAACAATTACTAAGAAAAACCATATTAAATTCTTCTGCACATAATATGTGTCAACTTTCATGATTATTTTTTATTCATGAGGCAGCAACCTCAGTGAGTCAGAGGAATCAGAATTCATTTGTTGAGCAAACCATCGTTCAAATTGGTCGAACCTGATGATGTGTGCTGGTGACATCTTTTATCAGAGTTGAAACACCTTTGGGCAGAATATGTTTTCTTGGATAGAAAACATTGCTATTATATGCATAATAATTAATCTTTTTTTCTCAATCCCCTTTGAAACAACTAGAACCCCAGAAGCACATCCTCTGCATTCGGGATGTACCTGTAATACCAGGGAATAGAGTTGAACACATCTTTTTATTTTACTTAGTCAACAGGAAATTACAAATGTAAGCTGCACAACAAGTGTCGGGCGACTTCAAATCTTTTATCAATACATGACAATGTTTCAATTTATAACTCATTTCCCTCATCTTTGATATCAAAGGAGTCGTGCCTATGCACCACGTTGGAAAATCCCAAGGCAATCATTTCAAGGATGAATAAGTATTATGGCTGATGATGGAAATTGGAGATGCTTAAATGTTCACTGATTCACACTGAGAATCATGTTCACAATCAAGTTGAGAGTACATAAAGTTTATGTTGCCAAACTTGTTAGATCCAAACAAAGTAGAAGCATTTAGAAATGGTAAATGAATCTATAGTGAAAGTGAGATTCCTGCACCAATGATAGATATGTGTGTAGTCATGGCAACCGGTGAGATGACAGGTTACGTCATAGTGGGGCGGGGTTATTTCAGATTGCAGATAACGCGTTGTGAAGAAGACTTGCATGTTAAGCTCAATGAAGTGAACATAACATGCCCAAGCTTTTGTCAGGGCCAGGTCTGTTTGTAATGTGAGACATTCACACATCAGTGACCTCACAGATGACTTGATCAGATTGCTTCACCCCAAGATGTCTTGTCAGCATGACTTCTCTCTCTAATAAGGCGATATCATTTTTTCACTATACCTAAATTCACATTTAGCAGTATTTTAAAGGAAACTTTTTTAATAAGATTGTTTTATGGTAGTTTTATGGCAACGGGATCTAAAGTGCATGAAATGTCACTTTCTTATTTTTGTTATCAATGTCTGAGCGAAGTCTACATAAGGAAATTGCCCTCTTCAGATTCACTATCTGGTGAGTTGTTTTCTTCTGAACCAAAAGTAGGAACAAAATTGAATTTGCCTTGTCTGATAAAATCAACTAATTTTTTTGTTTTGGGGTGAAATTGGATTCTGTGGTGCCACAGAAAGGTTCAGTCTTGTGAAGGTGATGCCATTATTGAAAATAATAGAATACTATTCCAAGAAATGTGTGATAAAAAGATTTCAATCTGTCTCCAAATTTTAGAGTCAATGGCTGCCAGTGGTACATGTTTTTCAATTAGAAGCTCCCCACTCTAGCATCTTGAGACAGAAGACTATTAATAATGCAAAAAGCATGGTCTAGTAAAATGATAGATTAATCGTAGGCTGAATGCTAAATGACATTCAAGAATGTAGACATGAATTTGGTATCTATAAACGTCACCAGAGAATATTAAATTATTTACCTGAAGCCAAAGTAGATTGATATATACTGTATTTTTTTTTACTCTCCTGGGTATTATTACATTCTGTCTGGGAGACACATGCTTCTGCTGAGGAGGCTTTCGTCCAAGATGTCCTCCCATCCTCAGAGAGTTGTCCTTGTACTAGCTGGGAAGACATTATTGGTAGATACTCACTCCCCAAGTATGTTGCCCTACCCACCTCCCCAATATTGATACAGAGTTGCACGATATGTTGAGACAATATTGAAAATATTCTCATATGATCAAAGAGAATGTGGGAAGCCATGCCTCTTGTGTTCAGTAAAAGAAAACAGTTTATGTGTTTCGTGTTAGAACACCACAGAGAGTTGCCAATGCCAGGTAAAAAAGTGAATCTTGTAGGTTTGGCATGGTGAGAAGGTCAGGTATTTGAGACAACCAGCGGAAATTGGATACATGTCAGCCCTAATTACTGGTAGTTTTCCAGACTTGTTAGTTTCAATCCTGACCCTATTTTAAGATGCTGCCAATTGTCTCAGTTTGTACCAACAACACAGAGCAGCTGCAGTGTCTAGTTTGGTACCAACAACAACAAAAAACTATTTGCTCTACTCTGTAGTTTGATACTAACAGTAACATCACAAAAACCTTAAGTGTGTTAAAGTTCTTGTGTGATGCAAATGACACAAAGCAACTACATCTTCTTTTTCTAATATTTGATACCAAAAGCACAAAGAAGCCTCTGTCTGGACTGCGATGTTTGATACAAACTATGAATTAGATTCAGCTTGATGTCCACTTTGTTATATAATGTATCAATCCATGAATTAGATTCAGCTTGATGTCCACTTTGTTATATATAATGTATCAATCCATGATTTAGATTCAGCTTGATGTCCACTTTGTTATATATAATGTATCAATCCATGAATTAGATTCAGCTTGATGTCCACTTTGTTATATAATGTATCAATCCATGAATTAGATTCAGCTTGATGTCCACTTTGTTATATAATGTATCAATCCATGAATTAGATTCAGCTTTATGTCCACTTTGTTATATAATGTATCAATCCATGAATTAGATTCAGCTTGATGTCCACTTTGTTATATAATGTATCAATCCATGAATTAGATTCAGCTTGATGTCCACTTTGTTATATAATGTATCAATCCATGAATTAGATTCAGCTTGATGTCCACTTTGTTATATAATGTATCAATCCATGAATTAGATTCAGATTGATGTCCACTTTGTTATATATAATGTATCAATCCATGAAATAGATTCAGCTTGATGTCCACTTTGTTATATATAATGTATCAATCCATGAATTAGATTCAACTTGATGTCCACTTTGTTATATATAATGTATCAATCCATGAATTAGATTCAGCTTGATGTCCACTTTGTTATATAACGTATCAACCCATGAACATCTGCATTGTCTACTTTGTATGCAAATTATTGACATTATTACATCCAGCGATATTTTGATAAGATCCAGGACATAGAGAGGAGTGATTAATCATCATATGTCGGTCCTAAGAGAATATTGATGTCAATAGAGGCTTGTTGCAGGAGGCCTGGTGCAGGTAGCATCGGCCCATTCACCTCACTGTCAGACATATCTTTTGATGTTTAATCAACTAAGAATATGGGCATAGGCACCATGGCACTGCATCAATGCTATTTCCCGAAAGTATTGAAAAAAAAAGAAGCACCCTTTCCATAACACAAAACAACACTACACAGTATGCCATATGCCTACTGAGACATAATTCAGAATTATACTCCTGTGTTTAAAATCTTACAGTATAAGCGTCTAAAACATTTCCGACTTCTTGCTGATTTCCATTAAAGCAATGTTTATCTTTGTCTCAAGAGACAGTGTTTATCTAGATTTTAAGAAGAGGCATTTACTTTGATAACAAAAGACAATATTTATCTTAATTTCAAGAAAGAAAAATCTTTATAAAAGAAAATTTTACATTTCTCGTCAGGTAAATGGTCTTGAAATGTAAAATGAAAATATACACGACAAGGATGAAGTGCCAAGTAGAATTTATATGTTTTATTTATGAGATATAACAAACATCAAAGAAAAGCTGTACAGAGTGACCTGATGTTGTTGTACATAAGACACCAAATGGCATTAATGGTGTCATCTTTGTCTGCATGCAGCCCGCCACCTGGCTTCACTTAGATCTCTCTAGGCTGTCCCCAGCCTCCAGTAGCATGTCACAACATACCCACTTAACCTTATGACTCAGACTCTTCTTCATGGTAGCCTTATATCTCTCTGCCATCCCCAGCTTCCAGTAGCATGTCACAACATACGCACTTAACCTTATGACTCAAGCCCTTCTTCAAGGTAGCCTTATATCTCTATGCCATCCCCAGCCTCCAGTAGCATGCCACAACATACCCACTTAACCTTATGACTCAAGCCCTTCTTCAAGGTAGCCTTATATCTCTCTGCCATCCCCAGCCTCCAGCAGCATGTTACAACATACCCACTTCACCTTATGACTCAGGCTCTTCTTCATGGTAGTCTTATATCTCTCTGCCATCCCCAGCCTCCAGTAGCATGTCACAACATACCCACTTAACCTTATGACTCAAGCCCTTCTTCATGGTAGTCTTATATCTCTCTGCCATCCCCAGCCTCCAGTAGCATGTCACAACATACCCACTTTGCCTTATGACTCAAGCCCTTCTTCATGATAGCCTTATATCTTTATGCCATCCCCAGCCTACATTAGTATGTATGATATATTGAAAGTGAAACAATAGCAGTCGCAAATCACTGTTTTGCATTCAATGTAAATTCAAAAGCACATCAATGGTTCATCAGATTTTGTTGGTATTTAATGCACAAAGATTTTGTTCAGTTCCTGGTTTCTTCCTGTTATTGGTTCACTATCTTTGCAGTAATAATCTCTGTACTTTGTACACTACTGCTGAGATGATATCATTACAGGCAATGGTTTATTAGATTCACCCTCTCTTTTCCATGTATTATATCTATCATATGTTTTATGATAGAGCTGAGAGCCATGTGCTGAGTCTTTGTTTCAATATGTCCCCCATATGGTTCAGCGTGTGGAATCATATGTGTGCGAGTTTCACATGCTCTCTTCCTATGTCAATATCAATCAGGAACAGTCCACATGCACTGATAACGAGACAATATGCTGTTAAAAGCGTAATGAAGGGGGACTGGCGAGCCTAGCAAACAGTGCTGGTTTTGATGTAGAAGAGGCAGCTGGCCACTTAATGATGGGGGAGCAAGGTGCTTGATAGCCTTGTGCTGGAAAACTGACATATTGACGTCAAAACTCACTCAGTTAATATTCCTGCGACTATGTCTTGCTTGAGGAATACCATAGAAAAAAGGGTGCGGTGGTATTTTTGGAACCAGGTGCACAAAATAATGAAGAAATTTGTGAGTGTCTTAATTAGTGGATGTTGGGATGGATTTGATAATGTTGACAGTAGGCACTTCCTTTCATCTGGACAACACACTGTGCATGAGAGGCAGAGAACCAAAGATGTTGATCACCAATCAAGTTGTATGAAAGTATCTAACATGCCAACCTATTGATTCTCACTGGAGTCTTCATTTGCCAACATTCCTAAATAGAGGCAAAGCATGTTCTCTTGATTAGTGTTTTGATTTTTTTGGGTAATGATTTAGATGATTTATCACACATGCTATCATCAGCAGCATAATAGTTGAAGTAGGAGATATTTTACACTTGAAGAAGAATGCAGCGTCCAATTATTGATGTGACTTTTGCCCCCATCAGCTGCTGGTTTGGAGAGAAAATTAAACCATTTGTTTGGAGGCTGCACTGAGACAAGTGGAAAATGGGCTTCCTACCAATTAGTTCATGGAACCCCACACCCAGAAGGTTGCTGTTCACGCCTCCTGAAACAATTGTTATTCACACAACTTTGTACTCATTTAATTAGATTAGCATGGAAATTGGCTGGTGATAAACATCATGAAAGCTAATGCTACTTTGAAATCAAGGTCACCATCACAATGTAGAATATCAGAGCTTTGAACATGAAAGTCATCTAAAAGTGCCCTGGATCGTTACATGAAATTATGGCATTCTTGGGCTAGTAATTGGGGATGCTAAAACATATTGTATCAAAATATTATGACAAATGTGGTATAAATTATTATCAACAAGGGAGCATAGCGTGGAGAACTTCTATTGATTGATTTAGAAGCAATTCGATTTCTATTAGAAAACATGAAATATTTCGTGTATTGTGGTGAATTTTGGCTATTAACACCGTGCTATAGTCACAGAGGAAAAGCAGCAAGGCCTTCTCAGCAGTTTAATCTAGTAGTACAGACATTACAATTACCAGGCTACCTTATGATACTGGGAGCTCAGTCAATAATAAGGTCCTACTGCAACCACTGTCAAGCAAGGTCACAATTTATGTCTGCAGTCACTTTGGTGGCATGATATCTTGATCAGGCAAGTTCAGCCAGTTCATGATGCCTCAATGTCACTCATAATGGTGCTTGTCTGAAGACCAATTGCACCCAGTCTGTAACTACCAATTATTTCATTATTAGCCACTATAGTTTGGTCCCCTATCAAGGGAGGCAATCTTGGTAGCATGGGACCAGTCTGTGTTCAACACACACTGGTTAATCCCTGTTCGCTTGTCAACTTTCAATGAATCCCATAAATCAGGAAGTCCTATATGTCTTGTTTGGTTATAGGATAAAATTGGTTGAGTTTGATGAGGTCAGGTGACCAGAAACCTCACTCTACCCCAGTAGATGTGATTAATATTCTTTGGGGTATGGACTCTGCATTGCAGTCCATTGTGTGCTGTGGGCAATGTCTTTCCTGTACATAAAAGTGAGTGTGCCAGGCATTGAGCTGTGACACCACCAAGTGTAATGTCCTTTTAGTGTTCTCAAAGTTAGATCCCTACTCAGCATTAAAGTTACATATCCAGAAGACACCGGAACACACAATTTTGGGTGACATCCTTTGTTTGCTATTGTTACTCCTTTGAAAAACCTCACAACTGCCTTCTGATGCTGTGTAACAAATCAATTTAATTTTTTTCTTTTAACATTTTATTTTCAACAATATTTTTGAGATTAGCTTAACTTCAGATACAAATAGTGGAAATTAGTTTTAGTAATAACAATCATAATAATGATAATAATAGAATTATTATAGCACTGATATCAGACTGTGCCTATTAATAGCACTAGGAAGACCATGCTTTTATCCTTTGGAAGATGACATAGTTCGGGTACTGATCTATTGGAAGAATCCTAATTTTACTTCATTTGGCCTCAGAGGCCCATTCCCTGGTTACAAATGGGGGCAGAAAATACCTTAATTTGATTTGCCAAGCCCATTAGTAGATTTTGAATCCCCAGCTCGGAAAGAAAAGAACTGCAGTATGGTTATATTGGAGAAAGCTGTGTGATGTTGTTCCCAACAAGGACTGGTTGTGCTCGAGTCATTGTTGAATCCTGCATGATGTGAATGTGGTCAACTTTCCCCTCTCTCACCTAATAGAATTATGCCACAAACCGTAAGAAACACAGCAAGGTCAAACATCCTATACGACACAGACTGTCAGCAGCAATTTGATTGGATGCTGAGAATGAGGCTGGAGGTCTGGTTAAAACACAACAATTTGGTAGAGATGTAGCTAGGGAATAGGTGGGTGGATTAGGTATGCTGTGCACAGCTGACAAGAAGTGCTTATTCTGTGTATGTCCCTCACCCGTAACAGACAAAGTACAACGCTGCTCCGACACACACCCTCCAGAGCATAACACAGCTAGCCTTCAATTAGAAAACAATTTTTACTTCTATTTTCTTTTTTCTTTTTTTCATCAAAGATCACAAATTCACTTTGTTGTTTTCCTGTCTTTTTCATATATTCCAAAGAGAGAAGTCAAACAACTTTTCAGGAAACTTTGATATTTTTTTTTTTTTAAATGTTGTGAGATTCTTCTGAAGAAGATAAGGTCTCGGCTGATTTGCCAATGAGTGGCTTTAGTTCTAATCTGTGTTTGGGTACAAAGAAGGTCCCCATGCTGGCATATACAGATTATATTATAAGCTTTCCTGGAGCAAATGGACAGGAAGCATGCAACATGCTGCTCTGTCATATGCAATACATGATGGCCATTGTTTGCGGTAAGACAACATGGTGCAGCGCTACCATTGGCATGGCTTCTATTTTCAAATTTGTCACCTTATATTTATTAGTCCTGAATATAAAATTTATCATCGACTTATCTATGGTTTTGTTTTTTTTTAAATATATATTCAGTGCACTGGTTTATTGTAATAGTATGGCATTGTTTTTTAGCCTATATTCTATTTTTTTTTAAGTAGACTTGATTACTGGGTTAACAGAGATATTGCATCAAGATAACAAAATCTTTTGGTTGAGTTTTGGATGCACCACATTGGGTGGTGTGTGAAGAAGTGTTGCATGAGATGAGCTCATCATGGGCTTATCACAGCCTTGCTATGCTGCCAATACTGGCACCAATAGTGAGCTCCATCTTGACGATGGGAGGAGATGTGTGGGCATTGACCGCTTGCCCTCACTTCCTCACCCACCAATATCTATTCCATACCCATGATCAACATGTACCATGCCAAATCTGGACCGAAGGTGGGAGCATTGATGACTGTCCTGATCAATCTTTACCATGGCAATTCTGGACTGAATTTGGGGGCATTGACGTTGTCTCTGGAAGCACACCAGTTTTAGACAAATTGTCTGCACTGGTCACCCACAATCCTGCCAAATCTGGATTGAAACTTTCTTGTGACGTGATCAACTTCTACCATTCCAAATCTTAACTCTATTCCAAGTCTTAACTCTATTCCAAATCTTAACTCTATTTTGAACTAAGGCAAGGAACATCAACATGCCTGTTCAGATCAAGCCCAACCATGGCCATTCTGAACTAAGGCAAGGAGCATCATCATGACTGTCCAGATCAAGCCCAACCATGGCCATTCTGAACTAAGGCAGGGAGCATCGACCTGTTTGTCCAGACCATGCCCAACCATGGCCATTCTTAGCTAAGGCAGGGAGCATCGTCATGACTGTCCAGATCAAGGCCAACCATGACCATTCTTAACTAAGGCAGGGAGCTCTGATATGTCTGTCCGGATCAAGCCCAACCATGGCCATTCTGAACTAAGGCAGGGAGTATTGACCTGTTTGTCCAGACCAAGCTCAACCATGGCCATTCTGAACTAAGGCAGGGAGCATCGACCTGTTTGTCCAGACCATGCCCAACCATGGCCATTCTGAACTAAGCCAAGGAGCATTGACATGACTGTCCAGATCAAGCCCAACCATGGCTATTCTGTACTAAGGCAGGGAGCATTGACCTGTTTGTCCAGACCATGCCCAACCATGGCCATTCTGAACTAAGGGAGGGAGCATCGTCCTGTTTGTCCAGACCAAGCTCAACCATGGCCATTCTGAACTAAGGCAGGGAGCATTGTCATGTCTGTCCAGATCAAGTCCAACCATGGCCATTCTGAACTAAGGCAGGGAGCATCGACCTGTCTGTCCAGACCAAGCCCAACCATGGCCATTCTGAACTAAGCCAAGGAGCATTGACATGACTGTCCAGATCAAGCCCAACCATGACCATTCTTAACTAAGGCAAGGAGCATTGACATGACTGTCCAGATCAAGCCCAACCATGGCTATTCTGTACTAAGGCAGGGAGCATTGACCTGTTTGTCCAGACCATGCCCAACCATGGCCATTCTGAACTAAGGGAGGGAGCATCGTCCTGTTTGTCCAGACCAAGCTCAACCATGGCCATTCTGAACTAAGGCAGGGAGCATTGTCATGTCTGTCCAGATCAAGTCCAACCATGGCCATTCTGAACTAAGGCAGGGAGCATCGACCTGTCTGTCCAGACCAAGCCCAACCATGGCCATTCTGAACTAAGCCAAGGAGCATTGACATGACTGTCCAGATCAAGCCCAACCATGACCATTCTTAACTAAGGCAGGGAGCATTGTTATGACTGTCCAGATCAAGCCCAACCATGACCATTCTTAACTAAGGCAGGGAGCATTGATATGTCTGTCCGGACCAAGCCCAACCATGGCCATTCTGAACTAAGGCACGGAGCATCGACCTGTTTGTCCAGACCAAGCCCAACCATGGCCATTCTGAACTAAGGCACGGAGCATCGACCTGTTTGTCCAGACCAAGTTTAACCATGGCCATTCTGAACTAAGGCAGGGAGCATCGACATGACTGCCCTGGTAATCATTGGTGAATATCTACCTCCAGCCCACTATAGATGTCATGTTAGGGCATCTAATCATCCATTCAGACATCTGCATTATGTCCCCACTATGTGGGTGATGGAGAGGTTTGGGGGCGTGAGTTTTCAATATTAGTTCTGTTCTGGTCCATCAATGCATCTCTAAACGATTGTCCTTCACAACATACATAGTGATGTAAATATTACTAAATCCACATCCAATTTCATGATGATGTTTATAGATCAATTGTATATGGTCAATACAGTTTACCTGACATATCCATACACAATGGCTGTTGTATAATGTGCATAGTGCATAGGGATAACTATGTGTGACAGTCTAGGGCCATCATCGCAAGAGAAAAAGCCTCTGTATATAAGCACAATCAAATTAGATAATGCAAGCTTTTACTTTGTTTCCTTTTCCTTTTAAATTGCCTGTTAAGTGAAGCGCTCTGTCGTGACGGCCGTCAGCATGAAGGGGTATGAAGAGAGTATCAAGAGGCCACATGTTTAATGTTTGAAAGCCCTGCTTGAAAGCCACAGGGATGCATCCCATCGGTTCCTGTGTAACAATTTCATGCCTGATTTCAGGTTCCAATAGATTGACAAGAAAAATAAATTGGTATCCTAAGCAAGGTGGCGTGTTGCTTCTACCGTGGTGTGTGTGGTTTACTTCACTCATCAGCACCTGATGTGTGAAACTCAAACCTTAGCTGACATATCTTATGTGATATTTCCTCCATGTTGTGTGCATTCAGTTTTGCAAGATGTTTAGCACAGCTGTATATATGCCATTCTGTGATGCATCTATTATTCACCGAATCTGCCCAATATCAATCTAGCCTACTTGATTAGCCATTCCAGCCAGCAGTTGCCTTTCATTCTTGTACCGGGTAGCAACGGTTGGGTCCGTGACTGTCTCCATTCATATTCATTGAAGAATTCGTTCCCCATTCAGAAGCTCACTGTTGATGATAACCCCACATTTGCCATGCTCGTGCCCTTTAGAACCCATACAGTTATTTATCTGCTTAAAAGGGTAAAAAAGAAGAGTATTGTGAATGCTAACAGTCCCAAAAAGCATCAGAAAAATAGCATCAACGTTAGTGGTGCCAATATCACTGCCTTCACCTAAAATAAAGTCAAAATTAGCCATTAATGTACTTTGTTCCAGAAAATTTGTTGAGAAATTATTCATGGAAGGTAATCAGGCATAGGCAAGCCCTCATAATGGATGGATAGAACAGTGATATACATAAAATACTCATTTATGTTACTAAAGCTGAAATAACTCTAATTATCTAAGCATCCATCAATAAAGACTTAATTAGTACTAGGCTCCTGTATGTTAATCACACACTCGTTATACATATGATCATTATCTCTATTTCTCTACTGTGCAGACTTTATGAATGGCGATGGGAGAACAATAGGCTTGTTCTTTGAACAAATGGTAGTTTGTGATCAATAAGTATATGCAAACAGTGAAAGGATATAGACAAGCCTTGCATCTCATTTTCATATAATTTTTACCAGCCATGAAATTATGCCAACATTAGGATTAAACGATAAGTGATAATCTGACCTGGTTGGTGATGAACTTTGACATTGTTGCATGACATGTTAATGTGGAGCATTATAATGATGGAAGTAAGTAGATCCAAGATTACATAGTTTTGTGCCTCAGCATATATCGATTGTGTCATGTATATAATAGGCAACCAATTATAGGCCCACCGTCCATTGATTGCACCAGGCAGAACTGCCACAACAACTTGATTACTCATACACAACAAGCTGGCAATTGGGGTATAGATTAAATGCAGCTTTTTTGTGAGATGGGTCTGAGTTATTATTTTAGTCTACCACCCCACTTCAAACACATTTTAAATCCATCTTTAATATATCCTTTAATTGATACCTATATTTGCCTATCTGTCCCATTCACACTTTGTATATCCTGGTGAAGGATCTATTCTTTTACAGAAACTCCTCAGGCCATTCTCCCTCCAGTATTCTACTCTTTCCTTGACTTGCACTCTTCTCATCTTTCTCCCTAACTGCCATGAATAATATTCTTGGAACAGCAGTGTACATCGCTGATGAGATCCTGAGAACATTATATCAGGCAATTATTGCTAGATATCATGTATGTCTGGTTCTACTGATTGGATCCGTGTTCTATTTCCTGTCAGCTTTGTAACAATGTTATGATGTTGAGCCATTTTGACATGACTTTCGGCGACATATGGAATGATCGCATATCATTATTCTTATTAGCATTATGTATATGACATATGACAAGTTCATTTGGTCCAGGACACGTTGTCAACAGGAAAGTTTCCTTCCTCAATTAACCTCTGCATTGAAATCATGACCTTTCTATTAAATATATCATAACATGTTAAGAAATATATCATAACATGTTAAGAAACCCTACTATATTAGTAACATTATCACACAAAAGCAGTCAACTGTCATTCATTATTAACGAAGGGTTAAACTTTTAAAGTGCAGGAATGGAAAATAGAGAACAATCTCTATTGATATAAATACATTCTTCTCATCCATCCCTTCAGATTCATATGACACATTGAGAACTGACATTGCAAGAGTCTGATATCTTATTTCATTTTTCCTATGATTAAGATGTGCTCGAGCTTTCTACCACAGATTATGTAACTTAATCCACAGCATCATCACTGACCAATGTTTTGACAGCCATTTCAGGAGTATTGATCATCTCATGTCCAAAGAAGATCAAAAACTTTTTTGCTTTTCCTCTGTTTTCCCCCCTACATGATTTTTTCTGAAGAAAACATCCATTATTATACTTCACTTGATTCAAAGTTGCTGGATTTGAATGTCTGTTGATTATTTATGATCTAGTAGGTAATCCTGTCTGAGACAGGCATAATATTTAGAGTTGACCTTTTTTTTTGGTAATGATTAGTATTGTGGTGTGATTATAGAGTTGGTGAGGTCGGGAGCGGCAGACATACATTGGGCGGCAGGGTCGTTGCTGAATACAAACCCCTCTTATTGATGGCTGCCTATCTCTTGCTTGCACACAGGCCTCTGCATTAAAAGCACATTTGTATTGAAACCATAGCAATAGCATTGATTTTGATCTGACTCAGTGCAAAAACAAAATTAATTTGCAGTTTTTTATGTTTTATTTTGGTTTCAAATTTTATATCTAAGGGTATTTATTGAATTGATTTTAGAGATTTTTAGGAATCTATTGCACTTCACAGGTGCTTGTGAAGCAGACAATTGCCACCTCTAGGAAAAAAGATCAGATCTTAATATTGATCACGAAAGGATAAAGAGTGGTATAAATATGCCTGTTGAATAGTTGAAAATCATAAATTAACTTTGATTCATGCCTAAATTTGCTCTTTCATATACTCATAACACAATAAAATGGGACCCAATAGAGGTCAAGGTGATATATATGAAATAAAGTAGGTGAAGGTATGCCAATATCTGAGAGATAATGTCGCAGACAACATTACTGAAATAAAGCAGATAGAGGTATGACAATATAGACACCCTGTGGCAGACACATTGCTCAGGTCTGCATGTGTGCGGTCCATAATGTGTGAAGTAACAACACATCATCCTAACATCCTACATAGTCTGCTAAAACAACATCCATATGGCAGACAGAGATATCACTAACACAAGGTCATTTTAAGCAGTAGAGACCTTATTAATACACAGGCAATTTAAGCAAGAGAGATCTCGAGAACAGGTTAGTAGGGGCTGTATGGACAATAGAGGACCTAACTAACAACAATAGAATGTCAATCTTTGACATTAATATATTAATGTTGTAAATATTTCAGCTAATCCAACCTTTCTGTGTCATTAACACAAGGTCAATTTGCTTGATATTGACTTTTCCTGATTCCAGCTTGTTTCTCTCATCACACACACACACACATACACACACACACATACACACACACACACATAGAGCCAGGCAGTTTTATACACTATAAGTTAATCGAAGCCTCTGTCTACCTGTATGAATTTTCCCGGAAAAAAGAACTCTGACAAGAGAAGCAATTGCATGCAAGTCAATAAACAATATTCATTACAGGAATAGATCATGATGTCTGTGGAGATCGGTGAAACACAATCCTCAGGTGGATGTAACAAACTATAAAAACAGCCATCATAAAACCTAATAACATGTACAGCCAAGTTTTGAACATGGTACCAGTTGAGACACAACAATATGTCAAGTTCTGCATGCAATATGACAATCCAATGCTGTTGTAGATTATATCTGGATGTTAGATCTAAACACTATAATAGAAAACTCATGACCAGAAAGATAGTGACAGCATTGGTCAGCTTCTGACTTGATGAAATAAGAAGTCTGTGACAAACAATCATGCAATATTCTGCCCTGAGATTATGCATCTGTTAAGATCTCAGCCACTACAGGCCAATGTAGGTCAATTCAGGGCAGAACACACAAATAATTTGTCCAAAAAAATATTTTGGCATTTTTACATTTGAAGTGAGATTTGTTGTCATTTCTGATGAAGCCTCTGTGTGGTGGCTGGGGAGCTGGGGCACGAGGCTGCACAGTGACTGGCACAATTGGTCTTATGCTGGTGAAAATGGCATTTTACTGCTGCCAATAAACTTCCATCAGTTACGTCATAATTTCTGCAAGAGCCTGCATAATGTACTTCTGGAACATTACAAACACTGGTAGTAATAATAATCCTGTTAAGAATTAATTACTTTCCTGTAACCATTTAGCTGTTTAATGATCATTTTATGTCATGTGTGTTGTGAGAATTGTAATTTATGGACTTATCAAGACATTCGTGCAACAGAGACGGTTAAAAGAAATCTTGAGCATAAAAAGCTAATCTGATAAAGTAGGTGGATGTTTGCCACATTTAGGTTAGAGTATAGGGCTTTGAGACCTAACCATCGTGTGCATGTATACATGGGATATTTTATCAAAGGGCTAAGTCGGCCATAATGAAGTCCAGGTCCACATTCCTCCGGGAGTCTCGCTAACATATCCACCCATAATCGACCGTGACATGAAAACACATATTACATTTTTGTCACTTTTTCCCTTGCACCCCGGCATGGTTAATAACATTTGGTTTTATATCTGTCAAGCCAGGCTTCCTGTTTGGGGGGAAGCAGCGTGATGAAGCAGATGAGACTCGCCATACATCATATACGCTAACAATGAACTTTACTCCTACTAATCGGACACTATTTGACTCTAGTGTGCAGCAGACCCATAAAATACATGAGCTGACTCCACTTATATGATTACCTGAAAGCAGTGGCAATACTAAAAGCATAAAATCTATTTTTTCTAAAGTTTGTGTAGATTACTAGTCAAAGATTTGTATGGAGGATACAATACAAAGAATGGAAGATAATTGTTCAGTGTAATGAGCACAGATTTGGGAAATGTGGAGGATGGAAGCCATTAGTCTTGGTACTCCCATATATCTTATATGTGTATTGTGCAAACAACAATGATCTCAGTAATAAACTGGAGAGGAAACGATAGAGAATCCGTCTGTTCTTCATCATAAATGTCCCGTAACTTTCCATATGATTACCAGAACTCGTCATAAACTAGGCCCAGAGATGCGATAAATGAGCCATGGAGTAGGGAGAAACCTCCCAGATTATCGGTGAGACAGAAATCATTGGCTCTCCATGTTTGGCTAATTATACAGTCTGGACGTGAATAAGCAATGTGTCTGACATGATCAGTGACATCACCGCATCATTCTCTATCACAAACCATCTATATCATCTAATATATATATTCCCTCACTCATTCCCTGATGCGTCATATGATGATTATGTTATCACCTGTGTATTGTCTCCATTCATTTATCGAATGTACACTTTACCTCGACAGTGTCCATCATCTAATTTAGTCGTAATGTGCATGCTTCTATCCACGTGATTATCTAATATACACTTACTATTAGTATTCCTCATCATCTGATTAACTTTTAATTTCTATCAAAATATTAGATGACTTTTATTTTAGGGGCTAATTAAGGCTAAGTGATGTCTGTTAAATATACACCATTAAATTTATTCTCCTGCATATATATATGTTGCACTAGTACACACTGAGATAATTATAATGGAAATGGTATCCAAATAGATACACAACAGCACAGATGACATTTAGACAGGATTTAAATCAGGCAATTGAAATGCAAATTTACAGTGGGGAAAGTATGGGATGGATGTTGGTGTAATCATGGTGACATCAGAGACAGGTACACACATGTGGTAGAATCTTGTTATCATGCACCTATTTCTGGCACAGCTGCATGTGGTTATACTTAACAATAGCTGCCATGGTATAAATATACTGGCACCATGTGTGCATACTGGTCCAAGGCTTTGTTCAGTCTGTCTGTGTGTCTGCAAACACTAAAAGTCTGTTAATTAAATCGTATTAGCACATTCTGTAGATTGTCCAGCTATATTTGTACTTTATGGATGGCCTAAAAAAATAGGGCAATGACATAGGGTTGGTTGTCTTGGAGTAGGCCATTCATGGCCAGTTCTTTGGAAGATTTATTTGGCAGAATTTCCAACTCCCAAGTGACAAACATCTTTATAGAACCAGAAATATCTTGCACACACTGTCAGGTTCCTTTTTGTTTGACAAAGACAAGTTTGGTCACTTCGCGGATGCCATGGAATGGAGGAAGTGCCACGCAGTGTTGTAGTTTTATTTCATTTTGTCATGAACATCTCAAATGTAGCTGTTTGTTCAATTGTGACAAAATTTTCAAAAAGATGAGGCTATATAATCAATTAGGTGAGGGTGACTATACTAAGTGTGTGTGGCTTTACTATTATAAATGAGGATGGCTATTCTAGTAGAGGTAAGAGTTGCTATGTCGCTTAGAGCAGACCTGGTCTGATATAGCGCTATATAAATCGTTATTATTATTATTATTATTATTATTATTATGTCATGATAGGTGAAGAAGACTTGTACTCATATCAGGGTGACTCGCTTGCAGAGAGCTTTGTATCGATCACAGATGAGAGTGGCCACGTAGAGGAAGATGAGGATAAATTTGACAAAGTAAACGACATATTGACCTCGACTGAGGGTGGCCATGCTCTTGGAGTGAGAAGGTTATAGCAGAGAACCATACATTGTTGTGATCATGCAATATCACATACAGACTCATCACATTCACCATTCATGTCACCATGCCAACTTCCATCCAGGCTTCATTAATTTTTAAATGTTTTTTTACTGGGCAAGATTTTGTCAATTAAGTCTTTTCTAACACCTTATTCATGAATACATTTGAAAGGAATGAGAGCCATATCAGTCATGCTGAAAACATTGGAATGGAGTAATGTAAAATGTGCCAAGAACCTTTTGTGAAATGTGTCAAATCAAAGGAGAAGGGGACATCATAATTCTGCCTGAAAGATCACAGAGTTTAATACAGGTATAGCATTTTCAGCAGTTGACTTTATGTCATAATGTGACAGTGTTATCTCTCTAGAAAGGAATATGGAAACACAATGCCAATCACACACACACACACACACACACACACATAGAACTAACAGTCCAGACAAGTCACATATATATAAACATGGAATAATGTACAGACATTTCATATGGAGGCAGATAGTAGCAGTGACAGGCCTATAAGGTGCTGTCAGTGCCATGTGACTTCATACCATCATGACATGTTATACTGTGTATTCTCCTCACCATATATAACTCCATATTACAGTCACTATGACCCAACAGAGATATCTACAAGACAAATTACAGCACCTAAAGGTCAATACCATTCTTTGAGTAACTCCAGATGACTGGGGGTTTTGTCCAAGAAATGTCAGAGAGTACATTAAGAATGGTTTTGCGATCATATGGTTCAGGCAAGGTCATTTCATTTGTCTCCTACCAAATGTTGGTAATAAACATTTCTTGATTTGATACTGCTATGTTATAACACCACATGACAAGTATAGCATTTTATTGACAAGAGTGTCCCTGGCAGATGATTTATCCAAAGGATAGATTTGATTTTTTCTGTGCTTATAGTTATCATATAATTGGATCTTTGGCCATCAAGATTTACCGGTAGTGATAATGTAAATGTAGTCTTAATATGTGACAGCTATATCTTTTGAGAGTATTTATGCTGGCTCCTTCACATATCAGGAATGCAGTGTGAAAATTTAAGAGATGTGTAACACGAGATACTAATGGATGTGAAAGACAGGTCACCATTGCTAAGACAGATTCAGAATTGTGCGAGTCTTAAATAATGTTATGATGGGTCCACCTACTATACTGCCCGAGGTCAAACATCTGCTATGTACCAAAGAGAAATTCTTTCCACTTTCTGGGCAATATAAAGTATACCAAAGAACAGGGTCAGAGTTAATATCCATGTGGTATGTGTCTGGCCATACAGTGTATATTATACCAGAGAAAATGGCTTAATTCATGTCTGTTTGATATCACCATGAAGGGAAAGTATAGAATATACCAAGGAACATGTCAGATTTTATTTTCTTGTTTGAAAGCCGTTTCTCACTTTGTAATGGATAGAAAATATGTGTGGGGTTCACATCGTTAAAATCAAAAGAATATTTCTCCAAATTCAATATTTCACTTACTGTCTATATTTTTTGGCATTCTACAGATGGTCAATATTATTTTTTTACCATCCCTTTTATTATTGGTGCCTCTTTGACGTTAGCTTCAAATTCACCATACTCTTTTTAATGTTTTCTAAATGAACAAGATGGTCATATCTAATATGATTTTAACTTTTACAATAACATTGTTCTCATAGTAGAAATGGTACAAAAGGGTGTGCTATTGACCACAGGAGCACTGTGACATTGAAATCAAAGGCATTACTACATCAGTGGACATCGGTGGGCTGCACATCTGTGAGTCCAGTTTGGGTTCAAATTATTCTGAGTAGAGTCAATGCAACAAGAGTAACAGTCCCTCTCTTATTCATCAGGAGTCAAGGACTTTCTCACGTCAAGCTTACTCGATTTCCATATTTACTGAAAAGCTGTGAAACATCACAACACATTGAATTATTAAATTTCGGCACAGGGTGATTGGGATGTTTGGTGGGAGGTGACGGCTGCTCAGAAGTCGGGGATGTAATGGCTGTATAGGCGTCACAACTCCATTGATGTCACTGGGGCTTCACACAAAGCTTGCCTTCCACCCCATGGCCAAAATCAATGCCATATATCCAAGCTGCTGTATAATCTTTCATAAATAATCTTGGTGGGGTTGTTTGGGGTTTCTTTGGGAATTGTGAATGCCAGTGTATGAATAAACACCTCCAGTTTTCCGTGCATCTGATATTTTTTGTGTCCCTTATGTAATGAGGGTTATATGCCTTATGTAGTTTAATTGAAAATTGGCTATGAAATCACACAGAAACATTTCTCTGAACATGTCATCATGTTTAAAGATCTAAAATGGCAACAACAACATCCAGAAAATATCCTGCTGTTTAATAGTGATATGTCACGTAAGAATGTTCTTTCAAGTCTTGCATTGAGAGCTGAGATAACCATGCCAGGCAAGGTTATTTGTATATTATAAAACCCAAGTTGGCATCCTTAGAAAGCTGACTTTTTAATTTTTAAGTTTTACAGCCTTCCCAATAGGCATGAGTGCTGGTGTATGATGGGATTGCATGCCCACAATGAAGCTTTTTCCCCCATTCCAGCATGCCTCTGTGCCATAAGCAATGTCCACACTTGATCTGTTACCATGGAAACTAAATGTTTTGGTCATGCAAGAACAATGGATATATACAGCATTGTCTGCTTCATGACTTTATCTGGTAGTGCACGTATTCACCAGCAGAGGGAGCAGATGTTCATGGTAGGACCCAATGATGTTTTCACACAAGTAATCAGTCTCTGTGCCATTTTATGCAGTACTGCATGCCATGTACAATACAGTGAAAGTGCACCTGAAAGAATCGACCATCCAGTTAAAAGGACTTTACGCCAACCTGGAGTGCCAGCATGCTTGTGCCTGAGAATAAAATCAAACCTTTTGGGGAAAATAATTTTAAACAGTCTAAAGGCTTAGTGGCTGAAATATGTACTTACTATTTATTGCTACTTTGACTATGGACTCAGTAATTTTGCCACCCGCTTTGCCAGTTGCAGGAAAAACATATTGATTAAAGTTTTGTCAAAGGGTGTAAAACCTTTTAAGTGGTGGTAATAAGTGTGGAAGATATGTAATCTGGGTTCGTGCCAAGGTATAATGTGATATAAGCATGTTATGGTAGTGTAAACGCTCCATGTGATCCAATGATTTAATACTATGATATGTTCATACCTTAACTGCACAGCAAGCCTAGCATCAAGGCAGTCAGATTATCTGATGTCTTGATGTTCACACATACTCACTCATACTTAGCTTATAAGCTACTTTTTCCTGTATCCTGAAAAAAAAGGCCGGTGGCAATGCCCTCATATCTATGTCACGTCATGCTGGAATTTTCCACATATTAAAAGCCCATTGAATGTCTGATCCTCCCACCAGAGAATACAAAATATCTCGCAAGGTCCTGTGGAGATTGTGGCTTTTCTGTGGCATTGCTTGTAGATCATACGAAGGTCAGGCTCTGGACAAAGCCGGGCTTCTCTTTGAGTAGATTAAGGATTCCATCATGGCATTTTTATTGTACAAAAGGCAGATTTACACACATGGAGCAGGCTTTTCACAATATATGCCACATTTAGTTAACATTAGCTGCTCATAGACAAACAGTGACACACACCGATGCTCACATATACGCTAGTACTCCATTATGTATGAGTAAACACATGGATGACATCACCAAAATCACCATTGTGTTTGTCTTAAATTTAAAGATCTTTAGGATTATGATTACCTATTACACTGTGTTGAGAGTATAACTAAATGTATTGGCTCCCAATGTTTTCTGTTTTCAATCTAACTGGAAGTTCCTTGGCTTTGGATATAATTTTCTCATTTACATGCAGAAGCCAGTAACATTATGTAAGTGTCTCATTTGGAGTTCATAACATAGCGTAGCATCTTCCTTATATATTATTTAAGATGTATGGATTATTTAAGCTGTTCCATATGTCAGGACATTTACAGATTGTGTTGGATGAATGAACTTGACAAGGAAAAAAAGAAGTGTACCTTTGTGAACCTTATAAAGTTTTGATGAAAATAAAATAGATTTCAAAACACTTTTTGTTACTATTTACATAGTAGACTTCTGAGTTGGTTTAAGCAAATAAGCATTTGAGTTTTCCACAGTGAGAGGAATGTACTTTGGAGAGTTTTGTAGACTCGTTCAGGGAAGTTTGGTCTGACAGTGTGAGTAGCTTGTCATGTCAAGGTTCTTGAGATAAAAGCAATACTCTCTTGTCCAAAGAGGTCCATATATGTGGTAAACATAGCCGTAGCTCATGACCTGCCCCACCATGCAGTAAGGACAGGGCATTTAAGTTGGCAGCATATGGTGCGCTTGTTGAAATGGTTGCAGCCTTGCGAGGGTCGTGAGTGGTAGCACATCTGAGACAAGGGTTCTTGTCCCGGCAGCCAACATGGCTGAGGGTAGGCTGGAGTGGCCATGCTCTCTAAACTAACATTCCTACACTGACAAAGGTATGTGGAATACAGAGGCAACATGACAATAGGTAACACCTCCTACAGGCAAACACTAGGCCACAAGACATTGAAAGCAATAGCGGACAGCCACAGCAACATAGGAGAGGTGGACAAGATACAACTTGGAACAAGAGAACACAAGCATAAGACAGACAGACAGTACATCAGCATAACATGTGAAGGCAACACAACAGCACAGGACAGGAACACAGCAACATAAGACAGACAGACAGTACATCAGCATAACACATGAAGACCACACAACAGCATAGGACAGGAACACAGCCGCATAGGACAGACAGACAATACATCAGCATAATACATGAAGACAATATGAAGACCACACAACAGCACAGGACAGGAACACAGCAACATAGGACAGACAGACAGTACATCAGCATAATGCATGAAGACAATATAAAGACAACACAACAGCACAGGACATGAACACAGCCACATGAGAGGCAAACAACACAACAGAATATCACAGGCAGACATCAGAGTAGCATAAGACAGCAAGACAACACCAAACATGACAAATATCAAATAACATGGTTTACTCCAGATATTTACCTAAAGGCATGCAACAATTGCACTGAAACTGAATTGTTAATTTATAGCTCACATTTGAGTGAGACAGTTCTTAACATTGACATGTTACTTCATATACTGCCAGTTTCCTTAAAGAATTAAGTGGGCAAAGATGGATATATGCCTTTAAATGAATAATAGGCTTAATGGGGGTATTAGTGGTTGTAAAAAGCTATGCTGTGTATTCATTAACTTTGTGACCCATGTTTACTATTGCCTGGCCATATTTTGTAGAGTCCATGCATAAACAATGCCTCCTACGTTTGTACAGTGCAAGCTGGAGGACATTGGTAGTGATGGAATTATATGGAAAAGAGGAAACTAAAGCTCTATAAATTATGTATCTGTCTGCTGAATCAAAGAAGCAAATGCCAGCACAGTGTCACCACCACCTTCCCACAATTCATCCCTTCTCCACCTTCCCACAATTCATCCCTTCTCCACCTTCCCACAATGCATCCCTTAGTAGCAAATTTGCTCTGCCTCGACATCCTCTTATAGATCTTCTTTTTCTAAGGTAATTTTACAAGAGAAAAAATTCGTATTCAGAACATTCCTCGATCTATCTCTGGCCTTGCATGGTGAACAAAAGATGTTGATTTTCTTAAAACATGATATGGCACTCATAAAGCAAGGCCTGTTCCCTTATTGGAGGGTGGATCAAAATAGACCTGCAGACTATGGATATATTTCAGTGTAGCAACAACATGCAGATTATTAAATGTGGTCCGCCTATTACTGACAAGTTCAGCGGCATTTTCTGTTTATGAAAAAAAAATATTGACAGGCTCAAGCTGCTTCCACTCGTGTTGGAAAGTGCCAGGCTTAGAGTCACCCTTGTCATAACCTCTTAGCAGTGTGCTATGTCACTATATCTCCTCAGTATTCAGATGCTTCTCAGTCCACAACCTAAATATCGTGGTTTCAATTTTATCCTGTCAAAATCAGAAGCAACATCAGAAACGCTTTTTACATTTTCTTTGCCTGGAAAAATTTATTGTGTTAGGAATATTCAGGTGCACTGAACAGTGAGGACTTGACATTGTCACATGCCACATACAAGTAATAAACCTTTTTTTTAAAAATAGAATTTTAGATGTTATTCAATTTTTTCTGCTTAATATATTACAGGACGGTTGCATGAGAAAAAGCAGGTTTTTATTATGCGGTGTGCTTAATCTTTAAGTCAGTTAATGAGGGTGTGGAGAGGACAGCCTATGTGCAAGGTGGTAGGTGTGGGTGGAGAACATGGCTAATGGCTCAACTCATGCAAATGTGGCAGAGGAAGCCGTTATGGCAGGCCGGAAATCCACCAAACTCTCCCCACAACCCATCACAGATGCGAGCTGATATCCATCAAGCCCTATCCCACAACACCTCATACAGCCAAACTTAGATTTGTGAGGATGTTTTTGAAGATCGCTTTGCATAATGAAACAAGACAAGAATATGAAGAAGTGGCAGTTAAGGAAAGAAGACACTTCAGATGAGAAAGGATTTAGGATATGATAGGTTTGCATGCGTGCATTGGGTGATGTTCAAAGAGGACCTAATGGGAATAAGTGACGGCACCAAGCAGCAAGGTGTCAAGTCATTTGTAGTGGCTGTCCTTATGTGAGAATTCTCACATCACACAAAGCCAACTGGTCACATGATCAACAGGCTTCGGGTCTCATTATGATCTAACAGTGTCTACATAATAGCAAGTTGCATTTCACTTGCTATCTTCATGAATATGGCTGCAGGACTTCTTTTATGTATATCATATTTTGTATAGGATAATCAGTAAAGAAATAAAATATGTTAGGAATGAAAATAGCTTTTGTGCAATATTCAGCATCTAAGATTGCAACTTCATGAAATATTCGGCAGTTATGGATACAATGTTTTCCTGTATAGAAAGTAAGAAATTGATTTGTTTTTTGCCCCCCAGTCTGTACCAAAACAATAAGGGCCAGATTTTGAATTTGTAACAGCAATATGTGGGTTACATTGTGTTGCCTCCCATATTGTGAAGGGGAAAGATTTATGCTTGGAGAGAGAGATGTGTCAAAATGTCTCCTTTTGATTGGCTGCATTATTCCTTTAGATGCTGCATGTGAACCGATGTGGAAACGAACATGAACAAATACCCGGCCACAGCCAAAAAAAATCATTTCGTCTCACTATCACATATGGCATCTTGCTCATATTACACTCAGATTTGGCCGTTTTTTTCACAACACTTTTACATTATTGAGTGCAAAGCATTGCGAGATAGCAGTTTATGAAAAATGTGTGTGGTTAATTTGTCTGGTAAAAATTTATTCTCCAAAAATCAAGTTTTAATTTTCTATTTTTGCCATATATGTTTGTTTAATCTATCTTTAGAGTGATACTGCATGATATGCAGATAACTCCCAAAATGTTCACAAATGAATATATCTACAAGAAATACGATACTTTGTCAAAAAGGCAATAGTTTATGGGCAATCCGAGACAAATCGATAAGCGCAGAATTGGCAAATAGTTTCAAAGTTTTGCGTCAATCTATCTGTGTCTCCGGCATCACACAATGTTGTCATATATCTCTCTGCATGTTCCATATGGTCAGAATCTGAAAGTAGCCAATGCAATTGTTTGCTCCATAGAAAACTAATATAATGTTCTTTATCATTAACAGCTTAATTCCCAGTGTCATACAAACAACATCTGGTGGTCATGAAACTTTACTTTTCATAAATGTTTCAGACCTTCATAATGCCCAAAATGTACTTCTGGAATTGCAGTATTCTCTTGGGAGAAAATGTCATTATGGTTGTATGAAACTTGATAAATAAAGTTCTGGTAAAATAATCTTATGAAATCTGTAGTGCTTATTCAATGATTGATGTAACTAAAGTAATCAGATGCCAGTAGTGTAGAATCAGGATAATTCTACAGCCGACAAACTATATCTTCTTGAATTTTGCTGTGATGTAAATTGTGCCTGAGACCATTTAGAAGTTTTATAGTAAACTAGCTGAATGCAGCACAGAATTCAGCAGACAGTGTATTTCAAATTAGCAAAATTTGGAAAAGTTCCCAGGAGAAGGACATGCCAGGGTTGTCACTGTACTTGGAGACAGAAATATAATAGGCCCTAATGAGTTGGTAAGATTTTATGCCAATAGTATGCAGATGTGACGGACATCTTTGCGAAACCGATGTGCTTCATGAAATATCTTGTAATTCAATCATATTGTCCAGCATCAAACAATTTTGTATTCATTCCTTTTCAAAATGCAATTTGTCACTCGACTGAGCACATGTAAATTTTACTTGGTTTTTTTTTTATATGGTTTTATTTCAGTAAGAGAATGATGAATAAGCTGTCAAATGTGTAGTGGATGCGAAATATTTACAACAGTATGGATTCTTTCGTTTTTATTTGAAGCAAGAAATTTATTGCAAAATTCCATGTAATTTCCTACATTCGTTGCGTGAATAATTTGAAAATTGAAGAAATGGCCGTTGATTAATAATTGAAGTAAAACAATATTGGAGCTTTGAAACATGACTGAAAAAACCAGCTTCCATGGATATCAGTTCTGTTCCATGTCTATTTCATTTTGAAATATTCATAGAGCTTATCTCTCATCACCAAGTGGTCTGTAGTGGATGAAATCATAATTGAAAATAATCATTATGTGGAAATGTTCAGAGAAACTCTGCCAAATCAACGCCTTCTTTGCATGCTTTGTAATTGGTTGTCAATCAAAACTAAATGAAACTGCCAGGCTATGCATTGTGGGAAAATAACTGCTGGGCAGTGCATTGTTGGACAAAGCTTTGTGGGCAGTGCATTGTGGGATTGACCAATAACCACAGAAGTGATGGGAATTTGAAATTGAAATATGGCCCTGAAATCTTTGAGAGAAAATTGAAAATGTGTATGGAAAAGTAAAGATTTTACCTGTAATTCAGGATCAATAAAGAGGATTGACTTTGAGATAATTATTACTGGATGATTGTATCTTGTGTTTTGTGAAGACTTTGATCAGCAGGGCACCAGACTACAAATCTTCTGCTTCAATGCCTTCCCAATATTTTCACCTGAAGGAACAAATGAGGCTCCCAGAACCCCCCCCCCCCCCCCCCAAAAATAGACCAAAGGCAGTGTATGTAATTACTGTGTTTAGCCTGAGATGAAAGTTCTCCCAGGATAATACGACCAGATTGGCTGCACAGGCAATGGTACACCATCTGATCATACACAACAAGTACAGTTCTGAATGTGCAGTAAAAGTAGAAATTATGAACCCAATCAGGTGCACACAGTATGTAGATCTTCGTGATAACTGTATTTATGATGTTCTTGCCTATTTATTTAATTATCTTCATTGTATAATCCTGATATCTTACATAAGTCATGTATATATTTCCTTTTCATAATTAACATTTACCGGTAGATGCAGTTTGCATCTCAAATATAAGAAAAATGACTTGGAAAAAATCACGACTGATATAAAGAAATCTATGTTTGGATACAAAAATCATGACTCAATGGTTTGAAAACAAGACTACAAGAAATGTTAACATTGAGGTGGTTGTATCAACATATATACATCAGGGATCACACTGTGTACTATGGTGGAATGGCGGGAGAATCAGCCCCACCTCACACACATGATGGATCACCACATCTCTCCCATGTTTGACCACCAAAAACACTTCCCTTTCCTCCTCAAATAGCCACACAATTTTGCTGCTCCTATTTGAACCTTTCCATCACTCTTGAGGGCAGGTCCATGCACATTTCCTTGTAAAGTTCTCCGCAGATTTATAGTCTCTTTATTGGCAAGGCTGACCTTGATCAGATTGCTTAATGAAAAAAATAACAGATTTGGCTTAGGTCAAAATCACACAGTGGCTGGAGATTGCATTCGTTTATGAATATAATTTCAAGAATGTTAAACTTAGGAAGAGATTTATGAACATTAATGAAAAGAAAATCCCAGAGGATATTGTAATGTTTAGTATTGTCCTGAGTCTCAGCACTGAATTACATTCAGAGCAAACCTGAATATGGCATTTCAAAATATCTAGGTCACACTAAGGTATATACAGTTCACTCAAGACTTGGGAATATTGACATAAGTGGTCATTGTGATATGCAATGTCAGCAAATTGATGATGCCCAGTGAGAAAAAGTTGAGTTCTCACATGCACATACCCCAATATATCATTCAAAACTAGGCTCATTGTCGGCACATTCTCCCAGACAACTGATCATCTTAATTGTTTTGCCTCATTCTCCCAGACTACTAATAATATAGGGCCATCATCTTTATATTGATGCAGATTAATAAGGCTTATGTCTTTGAAGGTCAATACTTAAAAGACTGTTCTAAATTGATGTTAATGATATTTTATTATAATGTTTGAGGAATGTTTTAGATCACACAATGACCTTTACCTGACAAAAACAAAGCCTAGTTGTACTGCATATATTGTGTGGGAGGAAAAGACATATAATGTGGAGCAAAAGTGCCTCGGGAAAAGATGGACTGTGCTTCATATATCATGCACTTCCTGTATTTCTGCTCCCAGGTGGCAGCACACCAATACCACAGAGTCGTAGATTATGTGGGGCATATCATGGCAATTGAGATGTACTTTTTGTCAGTCTGTCTCAGTCTAGTGCAGGTTAGAGAGCAATAAAAGCTGTCTGGATAGAGCATAAATGGACCTCTTTGAACTGCTCAAGACAACACAAGAGATCCCACTGGAAAAGGATATTTCACAAATCAAGCAATGTAAGGCTTGTAAAAATGAAAATTGCAGCAAAGACAGGTGTGGAGAAGAAAACTATAAATGCATACTGCTTGCATGTTATATGGATGGTCATGTCTGCTTGCTACACAAGTGTTTGCACAGGGAATATGGAATATTAAAAGTGCACTGAGAGTCATAAAAGAGAATTACGCATTACTCCAGGCTCATTCAGACTACAACTCAAATTGTCACATCAAAGGTCTTTCACACTGGTTGGCCTCTGAGGAGAGGACTTCCACATTCCGTAAGTGTTGTTGCAGTAACCCTTTCCAAAACGGGGTGCCAAAACAGACATTTCCTTCAGGCCAGAGGGATATATTGTAAAAAGTTCTATACATTTGTCTTGAAGCAGAGTTCTTCAGCCATTACATGGCTCAATGTCATGGGCCCTTCACACTGAAGGTCTTCCAAGAGGTCTGCCAAGTTCAAAGGTCTTTCAGACTGGAGGTGGGTATTAGATAAGCTCCAGACTGCATTGTGGTATCAAATTTACCCTTGGCCTTGGCCTAGGCCTAGCATTACCCTGAGACCCATTACATGTAACCTTTATCATTAGTCTCTCAGACAGTTGGGCTAGTAGAATATAATTTAATTTGAGAAATCACTGCCTCTTACCCATTAGAAAGGTCATAGGGACAGACAGAACTGCCCTACCCCTTTCTCAGTTTCATGACCCATCCATGCTAGTTGGGTTTGGTCTTAGAACAATGGAAAGCTAGGATTACACAAGAAATGAGAGGCACTTTTAACAATTGTTTCAACATCAAATAAGGTGATATGCACAAATGACAGAAATATAGAAATCTAATTCTCTTGGATCAGTATTGTGGGCTGGTGTCCCGCAAAATAACAATAGAAAGATAAGATTACTGCGGTAGGTAAATGCAATATGTCTGAGAGGATCGGCACTCACATAACTCTCCAAGCAGATCTGGTGTCATAAGATATTAAAAATAGTGTGAATAGAACTTCTCGGAGCTTCCCAGTCTCTGAGTCTGAAATCAGTTTCAGGAGACATGCAATGCCAGCAAGACAATAGAACCCTGTGGCATCCTGGGATAAAATGCTTGTTATCCTTTAAACCTGTTGTCCAATTTATTAGTAGATGTCAATGAAATTCTTCTCCTGTGTTCTGACTGACAAAATGGCTGACAATGGAGGGTAGAAATCAACAGACATTAGAAGTCTGTGAGGACTGGTCCAACAATTCTCACCAATGATAGAGCCGGTCACTCTTTGATTGGTGAATGAGAACAAATTTGGGAGAGGGGACCAGGCTGGTTATTGAGAGGTTACCAGACAGATGCAGCAGATTGTGTAGCTTGACTGGTGCCCATTCGACTGGTCAATGTAGGAAATTGTATTTGGACCCCTCTGCCAAATGAGCATGGAGAGGTTGGAAGGAAAAGAGAAGAATATATCCGTCTATATGTGTCCTTTATGTAAATATACTCAGCTCTTCAAACAGGCACATCACAAACAGTTTATACATATAAAAACCCACACGGTCATAGAAATAATACACACACAGACAAAAATATTCACTGAATAATAGAAACCTGGCACAGATCTTGCCTGCAGTAATGTATCTCCATTCATTAAAGACAGAATCAAGAGATTTGTAACAATTGATTGCAAGGCATCCACCTAATTTAACCAAGTGATCTATTGGTTAGACAGGGAATTAATCGGTGAGATCTATATAAGTAGATTGGAATGGGATGGTTTGTTGTGATGGGGTGGGTGAGCTTGAAGATTCGGGTATGTGGGAATGGAGGGTGGGATGAGTAAAGCTTGATGAAGGGTGGAATGTGGTATGTTAATGAATGTTGGGCTGTGCTAGCCTGCCATTAAGTTAAAATGGGGTAAGATGATGAAGTGCATTGTAGCTTTGGGTCAGGATGGGATAATTTAGATAAGCCAGATTGAATATTTAGGGTTTGTGGGTGGACATAAAGATTACCATGAGATAGATGCTGAATATAGGACAGGAAGACAGACAATGATTGCAAGATAATCAGCCGGCATCCCATCAAACCGCCATTAACACATCAACCCACAGGCTAATTGGGTCAATACACTACTCACAAGTAATGACCTTTCCTGTTTTTGTGTTCTGAGGAAAGGGCACAAGAGGCAAAACCATTAGTATTGCTGGATGTGGCGGATAAAAGGCAAGTACATGAACATGGGCTTGATGTGGTACTCTATTGATGCTCTATAAAGAAGTGGAGGATATATTGGTCGGGAAGATTGATACAGAATAGATGACTCTAATAGACACCAGAGGATAGGAAAAATACATAGAAAGAACATGATGATCTGATCCCAGAACTCATGGACTTGTTAGGCTTCATGAGACCTTAGCATAGAAGTCGAGATGGGGGTTCGCGTGAGGAGGGGTAGTATAAGGTGGTAGAACCACACCAACCTGGAGCATATACTTGTGAATGTCAGGAAAGGACAGCATGAGTTTAGGCCTGTATGGATTGAAAAAAAAAACCAACATACATCTCAGGCAGTGGAAACAAATTATCATGGAAGTATACACGGAGACTGGGCACCAATGAGTCATGCCAATCTGCTCCTGAGAGACTTAGAACAATGATCAGAGGAAATGTGCATTTTTATCCACATAGACTCCATGGATTTCAGAAGCAAATTTTACTGCCGCTGCTGCAATGTGCAGCTGTTGTAACTCTCAGGAATGTGTGGGAGTCACTGGAGGAGGATGCAGGCTTAGGCTTTATGAGCGGACAGTATTTGGGTGTTTAATCCACTTTGCCACTGTTTGATAAAGAGAAAATAGAGATGCAATGGAAATGATCACGTCTGACTGGTCCCCCATCAGTGTTCAGCAAAAAGATTCATTAGGTGACTGATTGAGTGACCAGTCTTAGGGTACAGGCATATTTAGAATATGGGTCAAGCCATCAGGGGTAGATAAGGTATCAGTGCGGAACCAGAATGGCTGCAGGGTGTGGCAGTGAATCCCCAGAAAGGTGTGAAGTATACGTGTTTGAGGAAGGGATGACTCCAATGGGGTTTCTCTGCCCACTCTGCCCTATTCTAGCTTATATAGCCAAATTGGAGCTTCGTCATGGTAACGTAATTGTAGTCTTTTCCATCAACTGTCAGATACCGCTTCCCTCCAGGATTTACGAATAACAGATGATGTTACATTTGTAGTAGGATGCCCTGAGGCTTGGGGTATTACTTGATATAGAGTAGGATTATACACCCAGCAAATGAAATGAAATCTCTGAAGCACAGTCTCTGTCTTATGGGCTTTTAGCTTTGTGATCTGTTATATAGAAATATTAATCTTGTTTGCTGTGCAATAACAATACATTAGAAGCCAATGTAAGAATGGTAAAAGGACGGAAGTAATATGTGATGAGTCTGCATAAATTGTGTGTAGACAAACATGGATAATATTGACATAGTCACATATGTATGTTTGATGGCCAAACATCAGTGGACGTGTGACTGCCATCTGGTGGCAGTTCGTAGATGTCAACCATATTCCTGGATTAGTGCTAATCTGAATGTACAAGAGGGATTATCCTGCTAAGGTTGGCATTGAGTATTTATCTGCCCGGGGCTATGTGGGGTGCATGGGCAAGTAAGTGCACACAGAACATTTAGGTCTTTTATCACCCACATCTCAGGCCTAATGGGTATGCGTTGCTTTAATACTTGGGTCATGGTGCATGTAGCTACTTAGAGAGGGGCGTGCACTGTCATCACAAACATCACACACACAATACTCAGAAATAGGTGATTGCCTTTTTCCTCTTGGACAAACCCATTAGAGATTTGGTTTTTGAAGGGACAGGAAGTAACCTAATGTGTTAAAGTAAATGCAATTAGAGCCAGTAAATGATAGCTTGACATTCACTAACAATTCAAGCATACACATAGGCCAACAAAATGTAACTGCTTCTTGAAATAAAGATTTTGAGAAATGTTATTTCTGTCCATGTCATATTTGAATGCTTTCTTTACTGCAAAAATAGTGTTTTAGAGATATTACATCAGAACTTTAAACATTTATTTTAAAAGTTCAACCAACTTGAGTACAGATAACTTGTTTTTTTCTTCTCAAACCCTAACTTGCCTGGCACAATGAAACAAGGATTTTATCTTTATTTTTGTTGCACAAGAGAAGACTTTTGTGGGTGTGCATAGACTTGTGTACAGAAATCGTATGCTCTGCCTGATACCAGGGGGCACCGCAAACAATGAGCTTTGAGGGAATGGCTACAGTCTCCCCAGTATCAATAGTGTGCGCGTCTCAGCTTCCATGCCTGTCTAAACATGGACTTGACATGAGTACACACGCATTCTCCAAGCACGCTCCTGTCAGGGTATCTTGGAGAAACAGGCCTCGATGGCTTGTCAGTTTATAGAGTAAAGAAACTTCCCAGCATTGTTTGTCATGACTCTTAGATGTATTGAGCAGAGACTTGTGTAGAAATTGTGGCATGGTCCTGGTATTGTGAGAAACTAGACAAGGAGTACCTTAGATTTGGGGGACCCTAGGCACTGTGTATGTCAGTGAGATCACCAGATTCATCAGGTGGAGTTTTTTATGCATAGAAGCACCATCTCAATTGGAATACTCTAAAGGATTTGTCCACCAGAGGCACTGTTGGGTTCTGGTGCCCGTGAGAACTTCATCAGAGGGCCTCAATAAACTGCTTGTACTTGGGCACTGACAGATGGTACTGTGTCCGTAACAACAGAACAGCTACAGTAATTAGTTTGTAAATACAGACATTTGCTGCTTTGCTACACAAAACCTGAGCGTAAAATCAATAACGTGCAACAAATTGGTTCAACAACCTTGAGGATTTTAAACAGAAGATGTTGGCTAACTGCAAGTTAGAAACTCACCCTTTTAAATGAAAAAAGAATCATCAAGAAAAGACAGTCAATGTTTTAGCAGCAACACTAGTCACCATCCATTACAAACAGCTCTGGTACTAAGGCTTGGATATTTTACAATATAAAAACCTTCATAGTAACTTGCAGGTCAAGACATTTTGTCCTATTCATGTATTCATACCATTGTTAGATTTCCATCGCAATCTGATATCAGATCAAACAGTTGCTGAAGCTATCTTGCAAAGTTTGCAGCAATAATTTCTTCTGTCCACACGTTTTTTGTGTCAAACAATGTCCATTTTTGTGGTCTGTATTAATTATCTGGCCAATGTCTCGTATATATTCCACCCACTCAGTTTGTCGTTACCATCTCAATTACTCCTCATACTACATTATTTGTGGAGCAATGAATGTAATTAATTTATATATCACATAAGATTAATGTGTAAGATGGAACAATAGATTATAATAAAAGAGAAAATTCATTCTGTATGATACTCGCACATCAAATCTGATAGTAATAATAAATAGTTATATTGGTCTCAAAACCAAATATGCAAATATGTTCAGTCTCATTAAGGAATGAATGAAGTAGGGGTGAGTAATTTCATAGATTCAGTAACCTTTTTGATGCATCATTAAATGATATGATAATGGTAATGATATTGGACAGGTAACTGGCTTCAGACTGAGAAATGCTTGCAGGTACAGTGTACTGACATTGAGAAGCACAGCCAGGAAGTGGAACTCTCCCTGCACAGTTCTTCCCTTGCATGTCTGCCTCAGCCCCCGCCATATACATCCTGGTGCAAGCACAGTACACTTCCCACAACCAAATGTCGCTCTCAAATTATACAGCCTATTACTGTAAGACAAGCGATAGCGACAGTCCTACTGAAGCAACAGGACATCGCCAAGATGAGGATATTTTATTGTAATTTGAGGCTATATTTGAAGCATACAGCAGGTGAATTCCTTTGAAAGTGCGTCAGTGCAGATGGAAAGGATTTATTACCAAATGCTTGATGGCCTGTGCTTTTTATTGCTCTGATAGATGATAGATATCTCTGACACGTAAAGCTCGACATTGATAGATTTTCAGTGAAAAAGAGGCTGAATTACATGTCAAAGATGCTGCGATGGGATTTTTGTGATATTGAAGAGTGTAATTCTGATCTTTTATCACCATCAATACCAAAGAGCCTTCATTAGATGAAACACAAAATGAAACAGCTTAATCATGACAACATAAGAGGAGATCAGATCATGACATAAGATATTCTTGATGTTTAAATGGCAAAATAACAGGAGCCTTGAGTCCTTCCTCAGGATTAGCAATAATAGAAATTCCTAAGGTTGAATGACATAAACTTAGTATAAATATATAAACCTGCCTTAAGTTTAAATGACATACTAACTGGGGGTTGGAAATCTCTCCTGAGATTAAATAGCAATATAACTTGCATAAACTATTAACTTAAGTTTGGAGTCTGTGTGCTGAAGTCTGTGGGACATACTAACACACTCAGAAATCCTGTGAGGATAGTTAGCAGAGGTGTGATGTGGATGGTCGATAGCATTAACTTATCATAAAGGACACGGTAATGTTCATGTTTAAACTGTCTTCTTGGGATAATTGACCTTGATCTTAATTGAACTGACCATCTTGGTAGATATCAATGAATAAAAGATGAGGCCTGTGACGTAGATAATTGCAAAGAAGCTTCATGCTAACCCTCGGAAATTAATTAAGCCAGTAAAGTTGCTGAGAGAGGGACAAGGTCTCACAGGAGCTTTTTATAGCAGACTTTAAATAGCTCAGCACTTATATCCAGAAATTAGAAAGAGATGGTGAACTCAAAACAGGGAAAATGGGCAAGCAAAGATGGTGCTTATTAATGGTATTAAGCAGTGCCCTCTGTGGGATGGATTGAACACGAAGTTATTATAACCGCTTTTAAGGAAGATAACATATGGTTGATTTAGGATTAGGTAAACTGGATATTGACATCAAGTATTATTTATCTTTGTTAAAAATGTTCAAGTTACTTCCCAATTGTTTACACACAAAATCAGTCAACTTTCTCTCCCACTCACTGTTTATATTCCTGTGGGGAAAAAACGTGAAAGTTTTGATAAATCCTCATGATATGTAATTTCATGTATTTTGTTCAAAGTTTGAAGTGTTTCAGGCAGACTTTGGTGCCAACATTGCGGAAGCTGCAGCCAAAATGTTGACATATTTCTGCTTCCCATACCATTTCACTAAGTGACTTTTGACAGATGTCACGGCCATGATTGGAAAGATTAATGGGCCAGGCAAAAATAAACCTGTCATAACCTTCACTGAAAAGTGCCTCTTTGTGAAATACGGTGTCAGAAATGGCAATTTTTACCCTCCTTTTAGTTCACTGAGACATGAGTTCATTTGTTTTTGCACAAGAGTTGCCATTTTTTTTGTATGTGAAAAATGGATAAAGCACATATGAAATTTCTTTATATTTCTCTATATAAACTCTTATGTTATAATTTTTTTCTTTCTTTTTTTATACCTCAGACATATTGAGGATATCTACTTTCAACTAGATTTCCTCAATTCCTTATGTTATGAAATAAAGGAATATAACTAAGAAAAGAATTTTCCATAAAGGGGCCCATAGTTCTAGACTATGTAGGAGCATGGCACAAGTCAACATAGGCTGTCTCCATGGAAATGATGTGGAATAATTAGCATTGAAATTATAGGCACCACTGCACTGAGACAAGCTTCTGTGACAGATTATCAGCCCCTCTGATCCATTGGGAGTGTCCGAGATTGTAGCTATTATTGTGATCTGGTGCATGCCTGAAATATACAGGATTAGGCAGCACATGGATGCGTATAAACAAATTCCATGTGACTACCAATGAAAGAGAAATGTTTCAATAATGCTTCAATATATATTTTATATTTGACTATTCAAAATATTATTTTTTTTCATGCAAGGGAACAAGAGGTGTTTTTGATTTCCCATGTCGTGGAAAATGATGTATAGATGATGTATTAGAATGATATCTTGTGACAAAAAATTGGTGTTGATAAAAACAGGATTTAACAGTTCTGTGTCAGTTTGATATGTCCTCAGTCTTGCATGACCAAATCCTGCTTTGATAAAACACTAATAAAGATATGAGGCCAATTTGGGTCCTAAATCCATACACAGCATAAAGCTTTATCTAATGGATCTTGAGAGTACATTTAATAAGACAAAAAAAACAAGATGAAAAGTAGCATTAAACAAATGAGCAATGGCCATATTGAAGTGCCAGTTAATCAGAGTGCCATCTTTATACATATAGAACAGGCAGGATGTTTTGAGGGTCGCCATCATGGATGTGATTCTGATGTGATCATTATCCTAGACACATTCTCTCCCTGCACCGCATCAATCTTCTTTATGGATCTTTCAGACTTTATATTCGAAGCTTGTCTAAATCATTGCCAAATACAGGGATAATTTAAAGAAGATTTTCAAAGCAGTTTTTACTATAACAGACTCCAAGGCATCATAAAAACACAATTATATTTGGAGCATGGGCTGATATATTTTAATTCAAAAGTGCAAAAAGGCAACTTCTTTGTCATGAAAAGGTTAGATATCATACACCTGGACAAACCTCATGTCATACAAAAAGGACAACTTCAATTTCACACAATTTGGTCAAATTTATCATTGTTTAATTTTGACATCTTTAGCATCATGGAAAATGAATGGACAACCTCTAATTGTAATTCCTTGCAGTAATACAGACAGTTATTAAGCATTCTGTTTACATACACATAATGTAATATATTCTGTTACTGCAGTATGAGCAAAGTATTGCCTGACATCACTGGCAAAATATGGCTTTGTCCTGTAATGTGTGGAGTAAAGTCGGACACATTGTCTGAGATCATTTTCCTGCATAACAATATTTTCATCCATCAGTTGCCGTTGATGATTTATGCGACATACAAAAATAGCTGAGACTATTTTGCAATCAATTTGACACAATTTACTGATTACTTTGGCACAATTTTGTTGTATTAATTTTGATTAGGGTTATTTTTTTTAGCTATTTAGGGATCATTTTGTCATAATCAACATTGTGGCTTTGCTACTGACACTGCTTGGCTTGGAACAAAGATGTCAATCAAATTTAAAAGTTATGCCTTCCGTGTGTCAGGCAATTTTTGGCACTCTCTTAGAAATTTATGATGAATGTATATTATAAGTATATATTTGTTTATTGTAGGTGTGTGCTGCCCCTGGACCCGCTCTACCTGCTGACCAAACCAACCAAGTGGTAAGCTTGCTATTGCTCTCTGTACATTCCAGTCATATATTGGTCATATCTATTGGAGAACCAGCACGAATTAAAGATTAGTGCATATCAAATATATCTCATCAAGCTCAGATGTTATGCTTCGTACTATTGGTGATTAAAAACAAATCCCTTTGAAGCAGAATGAACCAATATTGAGGTGCAAAAACTACAACATACTACAATGAAATGCAACTAGTCTGATTTTTCCAATTTATGTAATGTATATTAAATGTTTTGTTCAAAACAATCACCCAGCCTTTGTGATCACCAAAAGATTAATGAAGAACAATAAAGAACCATAAAAAACTGCAAGAGACTCAACATGAACTGCACGGAAACCTGCAAAACTGAATTGGCTTTTTGAGTTATTTTGATTCTCTAAACAATTTGGCCACTGTGTGACTGGGCATAAGGAGTAGATGACAGATATATTTTCTGTCAATTTGTACTCCATGCATGTGTATCTGCTGTTCTCTTGTGTCAAAATCATTTTTTAATCAGATTAATTATTATCTGATAAGATTAAACGTTATTAAAAGTTTTAGAGAAAATTTAAGTAGAATTATGTAAAGAATAATATTTTCAAATACTATTGAGTAGTTTAGATGAATCACAGTATTTTATATAATATCTTTATTGCAAAATATATATTGCAAACTAGGATATCAATACAGTGTGTGACAGAGCATTTCATAGGATAGGAAGGGTATGTGACATACTGACTATAAAGACATTGTGATATAGACTGATTGCAGGTTGCCTTAATGCCCCATTGAAAAGAACACCACGGGACTGCACCATCAAATTGGAAGTGCACAAAAAACTCTCTAAAATCCGATCATAAAAAAAAGATGGAAACTCACAATCGCACCATTAGCATTCCGTACCATGTGATGGGTTTGAGACAGACCTGTAGTATGGACAGTGTATGATGCAGGGAAACAGTTTGAGATTAGATTTATGCACATTTCAGTTCTTGCCAAGCTGCGCCACACAGACGTGGTTATCCTCACATGACAGGGTTATATGTTGCAGATCTAATTAAGTCTAGGCAGTTGACCTGCAAAATCTGCATCCATGATCTAATTTGCTTCATAGAATATCAATTGACCACTTTTCATTAGATTTGTCCACCATGATTTTCTGTCAAGTCAGTCATGGGATAGTTTAGCACAGAGGAGAGTGACAGCACTATTCCTGCCAACAGTATGAGATAGATTCAGAAATACTGCACATTTTGTTGGCTGAAGTCATCAGCATTGTGGCAAAATAACAATGCCTTCATTTTTAATGCAAGTTTTACATGTACTATCGAGTCAGCATTAAAATAAAACCTGACTAATTATTTCTTTCACAATGCAGGTTGAATGTAATGTGGTGGGGATCATATGACACATGCTCAAGATACATGATCTTTGCAATATCTCAAAACCACAATGGACTATTAAATATTTAAGTGGTCAAGTTGCACACATCATTTTCAGAGACTCTTGAAAGTAGAAAACAGTTCATACACTTTTAAAACTTCTTATCACCTACCAAAAAATGAATCATCATCCTAGGACAAAACAGCATTTGGTGAAGAGGTAGGATAATATTTGTTTGGCACTTGTCTTCACCATTTCTGTCTGGTCCTATAGTTTGTGTGATGTGAGGGTACACAAGCGCTGTGTTGGAGGGCCATTCTTGCAGACTTTCACAAGTTACCCACCTTAGTAAAAACAGCATGAGTGATTCATCCATGAAGCAACTCCCAGACATCACTCCAGAAGCTACAACCAGACGACACTCCTGAAATCAGAATAAGATGACACTCCTCAAGCCACTCCCACGTGACACTCCTGAAGCCACTCCCACGTGACACTGCTGAAGCCACTCCCACGTGACACTCCTAAAGCCACTCCCACGTGACACTCCTCAAGCCACTCCCACCTGACACTCCTGAAACCACTCCCACCTGACACTCCTGAAGCCACTCCCACACAACACTCCTTAAGCCACTCCCACGTGACACTCCTGAAGCCACTCCCACGTGACACTCCTATAGCGACACCCACCTGACACTCCTCAAGCCACTCCCACGTGACACTCCTATAGCGACACCCACCTGACACTCCTCAAGCCACTCCCAAGTGACACTCCTGAAGCCACTCCCACACAACACTCCTGAAGCCACTCCCACCTGACACTCCTCAAGCCACTCCCAAGTGACACTCCTCAAGCCACTCCCACCTGACACTCCTGAAGCCACTCCCACGTGACACTCCTGAAGCCACTCCCAAGTGACACTCCTAAAGCCACTCCCACCTGACACTCCTATAGCGACACCCACCTGACACTCCTCAAGCCACTCCCACCTGACACTCCTCAAGCCACTCCCAAGTGACACTCCTCAAGCCACTCCCACCTGACACTCCTGAAGCCACTCCCAAGTGACACTCCTGAAGCCACTCCCACCTGACACTCCTATAGCGACACCCACCTGACACTCCTCAAGCCACTCCCACCTGACACTCCTCAAGCCACTCCCAAGTGACACTCATGAAGCCACTCCCACGTGACACTCCTCAAGCCACTCCCAAGTGACACTCCTCAAGCCACTCCCACCTGACACTCCTCAAGCCACTCCCAAGTGACAATCCTCAAGCCACTCCCAAGTGACACTCCTGAAGACACTCCCACGTGACACTCCTCAAGCCACTCCCACCTGACACTCCTCAAGCCACTCCCACATGACACTCCTGAAGACACTCCCACGTGACACTCCTCAAGCCACTCCCACCTGACACTCCTCAAGCCACTCCCAAGTGACACTCCTGAAGCCACTCCCAAGTGACACTCCTGAAGACACTCCCACGTAACACTCCTATAGCGACACCCACCTGACACTCCTCAAGCCACTCCCACCTGACACTCCTGAAGCCACTCCCAAGTGACACTCCTGAAGACACTCCCACGTAACACTCCTATAGCGACACCCACCTGACACTCCTCAAGCCACTCCCACCTGACACTCCTCAAGCCACTCCCACCTGACACTCCTCGAGCCACTCCCATGTGACACTCCTCAAGCCACTCCCACGTGACACTTCTAAAGCCACACCCACACAACACTCCTCAAGCCACTCCCACCTGACACTCCTCAAGCCACTCCCACCTGACACTCCTCAAGCCACTCCCATGTGACACTCCTCAAGCCACTCCCACGTGACACTTCTAAAGCCACACCCACACAACACTCCTCAAGCCACTCCCACCTGACACTCCTCAAGCCACTCCCAAGTGACACTCCTAAAGCCACTCCCACCTGACACTCCTCAAGCCACCCCCACACAACACTCCTTAAGCCACACCCAGATGACACTCCTCAAGCCACAGCCACACAACACTCCTTAAGCCACAGCCACACAACACTGCTTAAGCCACAGCCACACAACATTCCTTAAGCCACAGCCACAAAACACTGCTTAAGCCACAGCCACACAACATTCCTTAAGCCACAGCCACACAACACTCCTTAAGCCACAGCCACACAATATTTCTTGAGCCACACCTACACAACACTCTGTAAGCTACACCCACACAAGAAATTATTAGGAAGTTGTACCAGGCTGTTAAATACCTGTAAAGTGGAATATCAATTAGAATTTCCACCTGTAATTTTGATTTTGTTTTTGCAATTGTCATGGGATGGGAAATCCGTACAATACCTGAGAAAAACTTCATGGCATATCCTTTTTACCACTCAGCCATAGGGCTGATGTGGTATTGTCGTTGCCTGGGCGGGCGGCGGGCGGGCGGGCGGCGGGCGGGCGGCGGGCGTGACACTTTGTGCAGGCCGTATCTCAGCAACCGTAAACAGCAGGAGCTTCATATTTGGCATGCATGACTACCATCCACAGTAGATGTGCACTGTCAGGTGTTTTGACCCCTATGACCTTTGACCTTGGTGCTGTGACCTTGAGGTTTCAAATTTTGTGCAGAGCATATCTCAGCAACCGTAAATAGCAGGAAGCTCATATTTGGCATGAATGACCGTCCTGGAGTATAGCTGTGCCTCGTCATATTCATTTTGTCATTTGACCTTTGACCTTGGCTCAGTGACCTTGAACGTAAAAGAGTTGTGTATACAATATGTCAGCCTCATCAAAAATGCAATACAGGCACTTCATATCTATTGTACAGTAATATTTTAGTGACAACATATGCACTGTTCTGTTTTTTCTTTGTTTTTATCGTTGACCTTGATGCAATGACCTTGACCTTTGAATTTTTGTGCAGGCTATATCTCAGCACCCGTAAATAGCAGGCGCTTCATATTTGGCATGCATGACTACCATTCACAGTAGATGTGCACTGTCAGATATTTTGACCCCTATGACCTTTGACCTTGGTGCTGTGACCTTGAGGTTACAAATTTTGTGCAGAGCATATCTCAGCAACCGTAAATAGCAGGAAGCTCATATTTGGCATGAATGACCGTCCTGGAGTATAGCTGTGCCTCGTCATATTCATTTTGTCATTTGACCTTTGACCTTGGCTCAGTGACCTTGAACGTAAAAGAGTTGTGTATACAATATGTCAGCCTCATCAAAAATGCAATACAGGCACTTCATATCTATTGTACAGTAATATTTTAGTGACAACATATGCACTGTTCTGTTTTTTCTTTGTTTTTATCGTTGACCTTGATGCAATGACCTTGACCTTTGAATTTTTGTGCAGGCTATATCTCAGCACCCGTAAATAGCAGGCGCTTCATATTTGGCATGCATGACTACCATTCACAGTAGATGTGCACTGTCAGATATTTTGACCCCTATGACCTTTGACCTTGGTGCTGTGACCTTGAGGTAACAAATTTTGTGCAGAGCATATCTCAGCAACCGTAAATAGCAGGAAGCTCATATTTGGCATGAATGACCGTCCTGGAGTATAGCTGTGCCTTGTCATATTCATTTTGTCATTTGACCTTTGACCTTGGCTCAGTGACCTTGAACGTAAAATTGTTGTGTATACAATATGTCAGCCTCATAAAAATGCAATACAGGCACTTCATATCTATTTTACATCAATATTTTAGTAACCACAAATGCACTATATAGTTTTTTCTTTGTTTTTATCATTGACCTTGATGCAATGACCTTGACCTTTGTATTTTTGTGCAGGCTATATCTCAGCAACCGTAAACCTCAGGCACTTCATATTTGGCATGCATGACTATCATCCACAGTAGATGTGTACTATCAGTTTTTTTTACCTCTATGACCTTTGACCTTGGTGCTGTGACCTTGAGGTTACAAATTTACTCGTGATGGTCAGAACATGACAAATTTTGGGTCAATTCCACACAAAATTGTCCACAGATTTTAAATATGACACTTTTAATTTCATAAAATTCTTTTTTTAGTAAAAAAGAAGTAATTATTAAATAAACTATGCCAGCATGGGAGCTACCATGCTAGGATTTTAGTTTGATAATGAAGGATATGTGTATAATTCTGTGATAGCTGAGTGGTCTCCTGATTTCTAATCAGTCTCGTTTTAATTATAAAGGTACTATCATGCATATTACAGGCCCAGGTTGTACATATTACTGCTAAGTATTCTTTCATTTTCACATTCTCTGCAGATGGCTGGAGTTTTATATTTCCTTTTTCACTTCGAAAAGAAAACTTCACCAATGCATCTTCATCTCATATTTCCTCATAATCTTTGTTCAAATATAATATATTCTTGCTTGATATAATGGACAGGATGACATATGGTATATCATATTGGAAAAGGCTATTTCATTACATATTTTCAGTTTGCCCTGCCTCCATATAAATTAAAAGGTTGAAAAGAGAAAAGCTCATTAAATTTGTAGCTATAGAAATGTTAGAGCTCACTAAATATTTAGTATCTTGTATATGGCTAATAGAGAGAGGTAAATTGTGACTCATTACAGGCCTGCCCTGTCATCTTGTCCCACCTCGTCACTCAGCTAAAAGGAAATTGGTGATTTTCCAAGCAGACAGTGAAGGAGAAAGCGTGTGTCATAAGCACAGACCAAACTTATAAATAGCAGAGAATCTTTTTGAACAGCTGTCAGGTTTAGATTGAACCTATTGTTTATGGCTGGTGTCTCTGACATGGTGAATTTGTGTTTTGATTGGTCCATGTTGGAAGCATATGTGGTCAGTAAGATCCTGCCAGACTCTCCGTCATCGTTGGAATTATCCTGTCTGGTTTGGCACCATTTGCAAATCGCTTCACCAAAATGCTCAGATATAGTTCTCCATAAATATTCCCCTCCATCATGCTGCCAAATCCTGATATTTGAAAATTAGGCAGCAAAGTAGAATTCTTTTCACCAACCAGACTAATTATGCCCAATTAAATTGGAAAAAAGCATCAATAGTTTTAATGGCAAATTCATGTAATGTCATATTGGCACCAGACTATGAATGATAGAATTTATAAGCGGCTTATGAGATTGTAGATGTCCAGTTTGCTGGTCATACAAGGGGGGAGACATTGATTGTATAAGCAAAGATGATGAGAGTGGTCAGGACTCATCTCCTCTTACAAGGGGTGTACCGTCCCTGTGTCTACTTCTGTTGAAATCATCATGAAATATTAATGGCCTCTTCTATGGCGATGTGTTGTGAACTGGTCTGGCTGTCTTCTCCCACTCAGTTATATGTCTGCTGAGATGACCTCACAGTAGACTGTTATATTATGCTGAACAATATCAAGGTCACATGTAAATACCACGCCATTTCATTCACCAATGCATCTTCTACTTTTGCCACATTGAGTTTTTAGTCCGTGACTAATCTTTATGGGGGCCACATTTTGTGACATGTTGTGGTTTATTGAGTGGTTATCGTTGATTTTTAAGACATTTTGGGTTCAGATATGATATTAGGATTTTATCTATTGCTAACAAAGGGCAATTATGCAGCACATTTATTGTTTTGAACCTTTGTGAAACCCCACACCTTTCACAGACTTTGAATAGTTCCCTGGGATTGTTTCATTTGTCACTGATATTGGCACTGTTTATCCAGTGGTTGGTTCAGATGTATATCCAGGATGTAAAAGAATGTTAGTCTTGCCATTTCCTCAATGGTAAACTAAGGTAGCTAGTATTGATTGATATATTTCAGGGCAAATTATTGTAGCTAGTATTGACAAGTTGATTCAAGGGTAAATTAGGGTGGCTAGTATTGATAAATTGATTCAAGGGTAAATTAGGGTGGCTAGTATTGATAAATTGATTCAAGGGTAAATTAGGGTGTCTAGTATTGATAAGTTGATTCAAGGGTAAATTAGGGTAGCTGTATTGATAAGTTGATTCAAGGGTAGATTAGGGTAGCTGTATTGATAAGCTGATTCAAGGGTAAATTAGGGTGTCTAGTATTGATAAGTTGATTCAAGGGTAAATTAGGGTAGCTGGTATTGGAAAGTAGACTCAACTGTAAATTACATCTCCATCTATAAGTTTACTCAGTAAACAAGTTGTCAAAGTTATGATAGCTGGAGAAATAAGGGTTGTTTAAGTACATTGGAATATTGAGGTAGAATATTGAGATAATATTGGGGGAAATAGGATATAACCAGTGTAGATTACTGTATTATGGTCTGCTTAGCATTGCTGGGATAAATTACCGTAGCTGGGATAGATGAAGATGTGGGATCGATTAGACTGCTTCAGAAAAAATAAAAGTGGCATGCAGGGATTAAAATTACTGCTTTAATTTATTGATGCTAGTTATGGGTTTCATGGTTCGAATAAGGTAGCTGTGATAATTAAGGTAGTTGCAGGTCATTATAGCTGGTTTATGATAGCTCAATTTAAGGTAGTGGTTTAAGGGTTGCAAGGATAGATGAGGGAATGTGAATTATGGTAGGCTGGTTTAAGTATGGCTTGCTAAAATAGATAAGAATAATATTGATAAAGGATAGTTGAGATGTGATAAGTGGATTAAGGTAGCTAGGGTTAAGATTAGGCAGGTATTTACACATATTAAGAGTGCAAAGATGGGTCATTAGGGTTTTATTGACATAATTATGTGACTGGTCCAGGGAAATGCATAGATTTCCTGAGAGGAATGTCATGTGATGGTGTGAGGGTTTCTTGAGGGATGGACTTGGGTTTAAAGGTCCCACCAGTTCATTTCTCACAGATAAATCAGCTCAGTCAATATGAGTTTTGCAAAGATTTGTTTCAGGCATGGTCTGTGGTTTGTCAGGACCCAAAATTTTGAGAAATAAATTGGCTACAAAATCGTGAGCTTTTTGTTCATTTGTGACAATAAGTTTATGATGTATTACAAAAGGTCACTTTTTTGACCTTAGACTTGTGTCACTCATTGAAAACTTTGACAGAAACAAAATCTATAATCGCAGCCGGCAGAGACTTTTCACTTCCTTGTTGCAAATTCGTAATGGCTATAATGTCGTATTTTGTAGTAATTTTCTCAGAGTGCTGAAATGGGATTAGAAGGTGCTCTAAAGTTTCACTGCCATTTAAAGTAAATTTAATGAACAGCAAAGAGGTTTTCAGTCTTAAGGGATCACAATTCTGTGGTCGGATATTGCCATTGAAATTACCATCAGAAGGAATCTTAACTTTGATTATGGTGTGAAGCTATGAATTTTGTGAGAATATGCCTTGTAAGAACAGCTTAGTTTCTTGATGTTGTCCCATTAAGCCGCTGTGATCAAGATTATCAACAAGAGAACAGTTGCCAAGAACAAGAGAAATAAATCAAGATAAAACTAGGGACATTTACGACAGCTGAATATGGAGAGCGTAATGGCCGAATACACAAAAAACAGCTGAAATAGTGTTGAAATTGAGTCAGAAATATGATAAATAACTGTGACACAATGGAAACCCATTATGGGTGAATGATTATTCTCATTTCGAGATCAATATCCCCAGATATTTTGTCGCATTTTACCTCGAATTACAGGTGATTACTGTAAAAATGACATCCATTACTGACAGCTGGGTGGATATATTATATTGGACTCAATGACAGATGACAGAGCTCCACAAAACGTGGCTTATGCACCAAAGTATGCCTGGCAGGTCCTTTTATTTATAAATATATTAGGTGATCTGTCATGTTGTTAACTACAGAAATCTATATTTTTTTTCACAAACATCAATGATGTAAGACATATTCATACATGACTGATTAAACTATATGGTTGAAATACTAAAGGAAACCACAATATATCATCATTCTTTGAGATGATTACCCAGAATCGGTTTTATTTATAATGCCTCAGTCACATTTGCGCCGATTTCAGCAAAGATGCCCGGCCGATGAGTATTTTTTACACAATCGGCCGGCAGTTCAGCTTGCCGTGCGGGCACCGGGAGATCATCGGCCACAATTTCACATCTTTAAGACGTCGGTTGGGTCATCGGGAACTTTTAGCTGCAACATAAAAGTTGCCGGTGTCTCACCGACGTCTTAGCACCAAATATCATCTTAAAGTAAACGGTAGGGTCCCGGCAGTGTCCCACAGGGACATCGGCAGATTATCTTAGGGCTGCCGGTGGCATCGTGCGGTGAAAATAGGATTATTTTTATTTCATGTGTTCACAGGCCATCGTCAAATGATCCCACAGGCTCCCTGCGATATCACATAGACGTCTTTAGGATGTCATTCAGACGTCTGACAAATGATACAGATGTCTTTAGGATATCCTACAGACGTCTGTCAATGACCAAGACGTCTGTAGGACATCCTACAGACGTCTGTGCCATTCAGTCTTGCACGTGCCACGCAGTGCCCTTTAATAATGTGACCACAGCTACAGCATCTCTCAGATTGTCGCTGATAAACTCCCCGGCGCCCGGCAGACTGGGAAGTCGGCCGATGTTTACATCCCGACCGGTGTAAATGTGACTGAGGCATTAGTATCCTATAATGGGCTTGTTTGTCACTGAATGATGATGATAAAAACCAAAAGCTTCTGGGGTATCCACCAAATCTGACTGCTCATTTTTGATATCGGAGGATTTCATGTGCCAAGTCATTTCAGAAAACTAACTTCATTCACATGTAACGATGCAGACAAACAAGGCAAACATCTAGGCCCTTGGAACTGATTCAAGGATTTTAGGGAGACATCTGCTATTTTCTATTGATTGGCTTGGTATGTTTGACAATGTTTAATTCAAAGTCATGTACAAAAAGTATGTTTCTTGACACCTCGTCCAATTTGAATGAATGTAAAACGATACAAAGTAATGATTTTCGTCAGCATTACCATCAATAAAAATATAAAAAAATCGATATCGCCATTTTGGAGGCAGCTCTATTTTTGATGTGTAACAAGCTTTGCATGATATGTAACAATTTATTTTGTCATGAGAAAAATCTTAGATGCTATCTATGGGGATACATGTGCGATTGATTTTACACTTTGCCTGGAATGATTCAGTAACCTCAGTGCATTGCATTGTGTTCCATTCAGGAACAGCTTTCTGTTTCTGATCTCATTTGAAATCATCTACTAAATGTTCAACTAAAAACAATAATGATAGAAAATTGATCTTGAATTAGTGAAAATGAAGAGGGTTAAATTTTAAAGATTTTAATTAAGGATGTCATTAAGTTATGTACATAAACCCATGAGAAATTGTTAAATTTTTTCTAGTATCAGTTTTTGGCACTAATTGCGGATTTTCATATGATGAATAAAATTAAAAAGGATTAGATAATTTGAAGAGAATGATGGAAATAATAATATTAGAATCATGCCATGTTGCAAATTCCACAACTAATTCCTACCAAACAAGCAATTTATTACAGAATTATAATGAATGCCATGCTTCAAGTTTGAAATATGATTTAGGCCTTCACACAGATTATCTTTGCGACAAGAAAAACATAATTAAACCCACCATTAGGATAATAAGGTTGGTTCTAAGATTTCTTTCAAACATATTAGATTTTCAGCAAATGTTTTTCTTATTTATTTCAGAATCAGGTTTTTATTAAATTCCCAAGATGATACAGAGTAAATTTGTCAGGAATGGTATTTATTTGTCAGATACATAATTGATTTAGTCAGAAGGACCAAATCAAAAAAGTTGCCTGATATTTTTACCATTTGTTTATGTAGATATCTACATCTACATCTTTACGTTTACTTGGCAAAACCAATTGGCATCCCACTAAGAGATATAAGTAGATTTAGTGGATAAAAGTATGCATGGAATTCAATTTAATGAAATCCAGATCTCATAGTGTGAAATGATATGACATTTTCGAAAATGTATCTCACTTCCTGGTGAGATGTATCAGGAATTTTCTCTAAATAGGAAACTATATATGTATATATGTATATATTTATATATATATGAAAAAATCCAATTCCAATTTGGCTTTCTTTCTGCTTAATGAATGACAAATTTCCTACCTTTTGTAAAGTATTCTGCAGAACAAGACAGAATTAGTTTATTGTGCAAAGAAGAGAATTGCAGCTAGCATATAGCTGTTATTAATGACAAAGATGAGAAAGATGAGAATTGCAGCTAGCATATAGCTGTTATAAATGACTTTGTACAGATAGGCGGTACTCTCCAAGGGAGGATCCATTTTTGCTTTGTTGAAGCAGTGGGCATCGTATCACCAAATCGATCACCATTGCAGTCTTTGTGGGGTGTCACATCAGATTACCCTGCAAATTGTACCGCGGGCATGTAAAAACTGGCAGATCTTGTTGTGTGCATTTGTGGTGTGGTTAGCAGGATATTTTCTGGGGATTTAAAGCAGATCCATTGTATTATTAGAGACAAGTCAAATCACTTTTCATACCCATTTTATGTTCACTTTTGCAGCAAGTTTTGCAAAAAATGAATGCCAAGTGTGAATGTAAAACTCTGCTGGGGGTTTTCTTTAAACTGTGACCATTTTTCAGTATGTATTTGTAACATATGCACCCGGAGTGTTTGATAAAAGGAGATTTTATGGGATTTTTTATGTTTAGACTCTGAAATTCCTTTGTGGACAAAATGAGAACTGGATGTGATGATTTTTTTGGTTGTCTAACAATAACAATATTGGGCTGTTTTACAGAAACGATTCTACTAAAATTGTATTCCATCTTTTCATGATATTCTCATATCAGGATAGTTCCAAACCTGTATCCCTGTATGCATCAATACACATTAATATATGATAATAATAACAATGTGATGATGATAATGAATGATTTGATATTACAGGCATGACTCATCTCAAACTCATCACATTACAAGATTTTGATGCAATCTTAGTACATCTTTCAGCCATCTTGATTTCGGTGCTTTCAAAACTTGGCCACAAGTACCACAAATGATTTTCATGGTAAAACAATAGGTGTAAATGCATTCGCCGCTCTCCCTTATTCAACTGTTTAATCCCCCACAACTGTTCCTTACTCCAATGTTTCACCTCCAAAGTCAGGTGTATTCTCTTGGGAAAAAAGAAATGTCATGTTTACTCCCAAGCACTTGGTTCCATGCTCCCCTTGCCCAATCTTGAGGTCACCCCAGGCAGCTGAGGGAATTAACTCACCATTGCCTGGCATCCACCTTCATATAACCACCAGCACATATATTCCATTCCCATTTTGTACTGGTTATAAAATAAAGTGACATGGATATTTTTTATTTTGAGTTTCTGGCTTCTCATCATGTATTTTTATTATAATTTAGGATTTATATTTAAAATTTTTGGTAAAATAACTGCTCTCTTTCATACCACAGTCCATCATAATCAGATAATGAAGTTTAAATTCAGTAGATTCTCAGGAATAGAAAACACATGGCCCTGGATAATATGAGTATTTAATAGCACAGTTATGAAGTTGCACTTTTTGCTGGTTTTATTCCCAGTGTCTCATTACTGTTAATCACATTAAATGTAGAACAGAAAATCCACCTCATATATTATCACTACATTTTTCCAGAAGACGAAAATCAGCCAATTCATTCTCTATTTGCAAGATTGTGGCAATTTACAATTAGATGGTAAAATCTATGAATAGTTTAAAGCATCATTTAAGGAGCTATAATTAGTGATTTTGGGAATATGACCCGGACTACACTTCATCTGTGAGGGTACATTATTGTGGCTGACCCAAATATATATATATATATATATACATATATAGACGCACATGTTCTGACCCGTATAGTTTGTTTACCTGACATTTCACTGTAGCAGTATACATACTTAAATATCATAAACAACTCATTCCAGCTTTCTATTTAATCAAATTGGAGTTGTGGAGAAGGTTGAGTGTGAAATTGCCTCTCTGGTTTATAGATCTAAGCTCTGTATGGGGCATAGTTCTATGCCAGATTCTCACATTTACTGTATCAAGCCAAAAACTTTGATGGGACAAGTGCTAGTCACAAACTGGGTAAGTTAAAGAGAGCAGAAAGACTACCAACTGGAATGAGTATTACATAATGATACATCTATCTTGCACAAGGAAGGAAGTAGAATAATCTAAGGGAAATTGTGGGTGAGAAATATTAATGATATATAATATCATTGTTGTGAATTTGTTATGAAGATGTTTAGTGAATAATTTGGAGAAATACTCTTTCTGATTCACTAGTTTTATCAGTCCTCAACACAATTCTTGGTTAGAAACTTGGATATCGATAAATTTATTGGGTGACAGTTGATTATTAATGTTATTTTGATTAAAATCAAATATTGGGGGATACTTGGCATACAAAGTGACTTTGGTGAAGGATAAGAGTTGAACATGTATGGCAGAATAAAACACAGAAAGACAATTACTTGTAAAGGTTTGATTATAAAGTTTATTTCTCTTTGAGACCTGCTGTTGAGTCCACTCCAATTTTTCACCGAGAAATAAGAGCTTTTAGTTGACGCACTTGACATTCCTGTGGAGACAGGAAATAGGATTGCAGGTTTATTTCTATGGCTTTCCTTGTTATAGAGATGGGTTTGGAATTGAAATAGACATTCCATTGTAAGGGGGGAAAAGTATCTGAGGATGAGCCATATTATCTAATGGAGTGGGCAATTCATTCAGAACAAATCCCATCAAATTTGAATATTCCTGTATGAAATATGACAATGATATGATGTGAATTCTCATCAAACATAAAAGGCTCAGCATGTAGTTAAAGTTGAAGCTTGAAAACTGGATATGTCTCATGGGAATGTTGACTGGGTATAAGCTCAATTATACTCAAATTAAGGGGTCCTTTCTTGAAGTCAGCTGAATCATATATCTTGCACACATCATTGTTCATTATAATAAAGAATATCACAAAAGCTCATCACGTTATGATGGTAAAAGTAATGCAAGATAGAAGATGTTTTGATGTCATCAACCTTGAGGACTTGCCGTTTTAAGACAGATGAAGATCATAATGGCTTGTGACATGCATAATAGGATTGATAATATTATCTCATCATTTTGTTTTTCTGTTTTGCAATGTGATAATACACAAACCAATTTAGTTCTGTGTGATTACTGTGCACCAAAATAGATACCAAATTTCTCCATGAAGATGAGAGAGCCATATCTCACGCAACAGGAAGTAGATGAGAGGTGTGAACAGCGCTGCAGTCAACATCTCTTTTGTGATTGGTTAGCGAGTATCAGTCCCGCACATGACAGCCATTCAGTAATATCATTGCACATTACACGAGAGCACAGGGAGAGGGCCCTGTCACACCAACCAGGAGCTAATTTGTACCCCAGTTCCAGCGGAAATAGAAATGCCATGTTTAGGATGAATAATATGTGGGTTGTGAGCAGTATCAACCATGAGCAGCCATCCAGGCATAACAGTTTAATGCATACCATAAATGACCATGTGGGTAAGAGATAGATGGGGTGCCACATTCTACTTCCTGTCCTTTCCTCAATCTTTGATCTCTACTGGTCTCATGCCATATCTTTCTTCCCAAGTTCTGTGGACTAGATATGAAAAATCTGGCAACCCTTTAACACAGCCTGACTAACAAGTGTCTTTACATTGCTGAACTCATACAAAAGTTTAAGAACATTGATTTTGTTTCACTCCAGGTGACAACCTTTCTTTGAACAACGAGGCAAACTAAACCTAATTGATTAGACTTAACATTTGCAGCTCTTCTTGAACTATCAAGATTTTTGCATTACAATCATCACAGAGTGAAAATATTATGATGCTCATGTCTTTGCTCCTGAAATATTGAAGGCATAGCTGTTTTATTGCATACTTTGTATGATTAAAAATAGCATGGGATATCTGTTCTGCTAATATAGCACCGAGATAGTTGGCAGAAGTTATAGTATGTATTGAGATTGATTGCATTGTACACCACCACATTGGAAGTAATTGAGGAATTCACTGGATGATCATAGTTCTCTATTTGTTCAGATGACCTTCCTCAACTAGAAAGGTCAGGGAGTTCCCATGACAACCACCCAGAGGTGAGGCTTAACTTAATCAGGCGGCCAGGGTCTTGGATAATACAGGTGATAGCATGCACAAAGCATCGAGTGGCGCCATTGTAGATTCTCGGCAGAAGCCACGCCGCATGAGGGACCTGTCACAGGGGCCAAGGTCATGCACCAGTGAATGTCTGCTCAGATAAGGAGATGTTCTGGCTTGATTAAAAGATTTGTAATTCAGCTGAGGCATTGGTCATGGTACAGCATGTTTTTGCACATGTGTTCCTGTCTCCCAAGGTGACCTCTCCATTTGATAAGTGGCCTGCAGAGCACACATGGCATGTGGACCTTAAAATGGTTATCCTTTTAGGAATAGAGACCTTATAGTGGAGATTCGAACCTTGGAAATGATTATAGAACATTTAGTCCTCACAGTGAACATTTATTGTATCTTGGAACATTGACCTCATAGTCCAATATACACAATCTATCCTAGATAATAAAGCTGGCTTCGCATATTGTAAATATTCACGGAAAGCTCTAATATCTCCTTTTAGGTTTATATTTCCAGAAGACTCTGATGTCTCCTATCAGATTTATATTATTAGAAATACCTTTTTGTTAATTGCCCAGGAAGATCTGGGATCTGAACATCAAAGTGAATATCCAATCCTCATGGGAATGTAAACTATACAGGCTAAACTATATTGTTTAGATAATGCCAGCCAGGATGAATACTAATTCGCTTGTTTCGGAAAGTCAGTTCAACCAAGATAGTAATCAACTGAATTGTCAGGGAAATATTGTACAAGCCAGGATAGATGCTAACTGAATTGTCAGGGAAACATTGTACCAATTAGGATAGATGCTAACTGAATTGTCAGGGATATATTGTGCCAGCCAGGATAGATGTTAACTGAATTGTCAGGGAAGTATTGTGCCAGCCAGGATAAATGTTAACTGAATTGTCAGGTAAGTATTGTGCCAGCCAGGATAAATGCTAACTGAATTGTCAGGTAAGTATTGTGCCAGCCAGGATAGATGTTAACTGAATTGTGCCAGCCAGGATGAGGGTTGAGATGGAGATGGTATTCCCCTCTCACAGTTGTGGCCTTTTCACAGTTGGATTGAAGCACAACAGTTTCACAGATTGAGTCTATTTATGGAAATGAAAGATGAGGCTAAATGTGTATTATGAGGCATCATAGGGCTTCACTGCAAAATACACACCATTTCTTCCCCAAAGAAAGGAAGGCAAATATACCTTCTCATTGCAGATGAATCAAATTGTAATCCAATAAAGGAAGTGTTCGTAAAAAAAATATCTCTTTATGGAAGCTGTTATGAGCTGGAAGACCTTAAGAATTTTGAGCTGAAGTGATACTTTCAACATTCCATGTCCAATTATTTCAGGATAGCTTAATGAAGAATATGATATTGAGGATCGTGGTACATGTTTCGGGGCTAGAATGTCTATTAAAATCAAATTGGTTCCTGAATTGTTCATTATCTTAAATAAAACTGGTTATCATGCATCTGAAAATTACTTTTTGGCGAAATGTAATATCTTGCTTTTTAACAGCATTTTAATTGATATTCGCTTTGCAACGTCTTGGTTTAATGTTTTCATCAGAGAAAAGCCCAGATTTAGTAGTGAGTGAATAGGTAATCCTGGCTGATTCCCAAATGCAACATGGCTAGAAATGTTTGCGGTTCTTTACCTCGGCCTTTCTCCCTGTCCTGCGTCTATGTGATGGTGTGGATAATCCAGCCTGGTCCATTCTTTTCATTCCTTTGACGCAGGCTGTAGACGTAGCCACGAGGCAGTCTATTGTGAGGATTAAGAATTCTTGTCGTCATCCCTTGAACACCGAGGTCAAAGAGTTATCCCCACGGTTATGCCTGGAGGTGGTAGGTTAGTTCTTGATGAAGGCTTTCTATACCATGAGACATGTGGCTTCTTATTGGTCCTCCGAGGCCCATACATACGAGAAATAGGGACATTGACCAGCCTGGCCTTTATGTAGAGGGTAAAAAGGACGTTGACTCTGACAGCTGCCCTTACAACTAGGAGGACAACATAGCAAGGATGAGAAAGGACTTAGACCTGCCAGCTGTATTGTATTCTTAACAAGGGAGGTCCACACAGAGAGGATAAGAAAGGACTTAGACCTGCCAGCTGTATTGTATTCTTAACAAGGGAGGTCCACACAGAGAGGATAAGAAAGGACTTAGACCTGCCAGCTGTATTGTATTCTTAACAAGGGAGGCCCATACAGAGAAGATAAGAAAGGACTTAGACCTGCCAGCTGCATTGTATTCTTAACAAGGGAGGTCCACACAGAAAGGATAAGAAAGGACTTAAACCTGCCAGCTGCATTGTATTCTTAACAAGGGAGGTCCACACAGAGAGGATAAGAAAGACTTAGACCTGCCAGCTGCATTGTATTCTTAACAAGGGAGGTCCACACAGAGAGGATAAGAAAGGACTTAGACCTGCCAGCTGTATTGTATTCTTAACAAGGGAGGTCCACACAGAGAGGATAAGAAAGGACTTAGACCTGCCAGCTGTATTGTATTCTTAACAAGGGAGGTCCACACAGAGAGGATAAGAAAGGACTTAGACCTGCCAGCTGTATTGTATTCTTAACAAGGGAGGCCCATACAGAGAAGATAAGAAAGGACTTAGACCTGCCAGCTGTATTGTATTCTTAACAAGGGAGGCCCATACAGAGAAGATAAGAAAGGACTTAGACCTGCCAGCTGCATTGTATTCTTAACAAGGGAGGTCCACACAGAAAGGATAAGAAAGGACTTAGACCTGCCAGCTGCATTGTATTCTTAACAAGGGAGGTCCACACAGAGAGGATAAGAAAGACTTAGACCTGCCAGCTGCATTGTATTCTTAACAAGGGAGGTCCACACAGAGAGGATAAGAAAGGACTTAGACCTGCCAGCTGTATTGTATTCTTAACAAGGGAGGTCCACACAGAGAGGATAAGAAAGGACTTAGACCTGCCACCTGCATTGTATTCATAACAAGGGAGATCCACACAGAGAGGATAAGAAAGGACTTAGACCTGCCAGCTGTATTGTATTCATAACAAGGGAGGCCCACACAGAGAGGATAAGAAAGGACTTAGACCTGCCAGCTGTATTGTATTCTTAACAAGGGAGGCCCACACAGAGAGGATAAGAAAGGACTTAGACGTGCCAGCTGCTCTCACAGAGAGGATAGAAAAAGACTCATGGAGGCCATTGACCTAGAATCTGCTCACATCACTACAAAGGCCTCTATTCATAATGACATTTTCCATATCACAAATAAGACCTGATATTATTAAATAAGCAGAGACAAAGAGTTATTTTGCTGCATGCTGTTTCTAAAATAAGAAATGAAAATATCATTACTTTATGTATGCCAAAAATGGTTTCAAAATTTTATCAATTTCTCTTCATATCTAAGATTATCCAGGATTGGGTGAGATGGAGAAATCCAGTTTTGGATCAGTGAGAATCCCTTTTTCATTTAATATTTTTGTTTAATCTATCATCTTTATGATATTGAAGAGTAGAGCAGATAGTGACAAATGACCTTGTAAAATGGTTCCATTATTTATGTTTTGTGAAAAAAGTTGGAACTGAGATAATAGGGAATTTTTAGCTTTGTGATCTTGGTGAAGGATGACAGAGAGGAGTCCTCCACGGAGGATGACAAAGTGGTGGAGGTCCGGTGAGCGTATATCAGCATGGGTTACACACGACCTGGGGCCAGCACGCAGACACCACTCGCAGATAAGATAATGGCCATGAAGCAACGATGAACTCGGCCAAACCAGTAGCAGATAGAAGCCACGGTTAAGCATTCAGAAATGGCCAGTTGTGTGTCACAACAGTGGTGGGATTTGGTGAGAGTTAAAGCAGTCTGACTGACGCAGTGTTCACAAGAAATAGCCCTCTGTCATCTCTGGGCTGGCAGCCATTGCTGCAGAGTCTGGCCATCTTATATCACTTATTTCTTTGTATTTCACTTAATATTTTATTTACCAAGTAATCAGTATTAACATTATTCTGTTTTTGTTATATATTCAAATAGTACTTAAAAGTAGATCATCACAACATATATCAACTTATATTATAAATGTTATCTTTAAAGAGTGCTTCACTAAGGAAATGTTAACTAGTAAAAGATGTACATCTTTGAAATCTTTCAGCACATACATACATCATAAGAAAGCCCTAATTGACGCTATCTAGCTTCAGGCATTCCTCAGAATTCAGTAATACAAACAAATACAGTTTGAAGAATGAGATAATTTCTCAGAGTGCACCACATTCAAAAGAAGAATAATAAACTATCTTGTCAAACTTTTCAGCATATATTGATCTCCACAGCAGACTAATATCTGCATACGATGGCTTTTAATACATCCTCAGTTCTCTCAAGACAAACAAGCACAGCATTTTCTTGCTTGTTTAGATGACTTGGGATATTATGAATAAACAGAAATAATAGATCCAGCAACAGACAAATAACTTTTGTTCTCAAGTGATTGTAAATATATTGGAAAATATTGCCGTGAGCAGAATACAGGTTTTGCTTTTAATGTAGAAAATTTGCTGCATCATTGTTTATATTAGATTTACACATTGCTAAGATATTTATTTTCCTTGCAAAAAATGGTAAAAATCTCCCCATATCTTGTAAAGTCAAAGAATTGCTTTGTCTCGCAAGAAGTGTAGTTTGTGGTTCAGGTTTGCTAATGATGGAACAATAATGCATATATGAATATAGTTGACAAGAAGAATTTCTATTTCCCTTGTGCATAATCATCAGAATATTATCCATGCCACAGGGACTAGGCCAAGAGCAAACAACCCATGCACATAATGATTGTGTCATTTAAGGTGGAGTATTTCCTCATGAAGATGACATTATCTGTGTGGTATATGGCAAAGTTTAAGGCATATGGTGTATTAATGTGGAGCGTTCCTCTATGTAAATGACTGCATCTGTGTGGTATATGGCAAAGTTTAAGGCATATGGTGTATTAATGTGGAGCATTCCTCTATGTAAATGACTGCATCTGTGTGGTATATGGCAAAGTTTAAGGCATATGGTGTATTAATGTGGAGCATTCCTCTATGTAAATGACTGCATCTGTGTGGTATATGGCACAGTTTAAGGCATAAAATGTATTTTTTTTAGTATTGCTTTTGGAGATGACTGCATCTGTGGTATATGGCAAAGTTTAAGGCATAAAATGTATTTTTTGGAACATTGCTTTTGGAGATGACTGCATCTGTGGTATATGGCACTATGGTATATTAAGAGCAAGGCCCTGCCCAGGTTTTATCTACTTTGATCTGGCTTATGATCAACTGCATTAAGTAAATCCCTCAACAATTGGGCCATACTCTTGGCATTTATCAGCGATCATGGCCAGACTAACCCCACATAAAGCAACCTTCTGTATATTATACAGCATTTGCTCTGCAAACATATCTGGTCAGTCTCATAGTTTAATAATTTAATTCCTCTCTCTCCATCTCTTGCTCTTAAAAAGCCAATATCAGATTTCTTAAGCCATTGGTTGTAATATTTTTACATCAGAATCAATACATGATGGAGAAAAAGTTAACTTCACCCTTGAGGTAAGACGTCTAACCAGACATGCCAGAAAGATGAAGCTCTTCTGGAATGGAGGGGTGAAAAGTCTCTCGTTAGATGCATAGTGGTGACTAGTGAGCCAGCAGAAATATACAGGGCTCGCCTTGCGTATGATAAACTACACTTCAAGGCAACTTTTTTTGTCCTGGCCCAAGTGGCCATGTTAGATCAAATAGGTCAGTTTAAGATGGGATGCCTGGCTAAAATAAGCAAATATACAGATGATCCCACACACAAAAACGCTCTGACCAGTCAGAGTTACAGGAATAGCAAAGAAGGATTATGCAGCAATAGGTTTTCAATCACTCAAGAATGGTTCAGATCTATCATGCTTTTATTTGGTTAAGGTTTGGCTTATTAATCTATGTTATTGCCATCAGCTCCCTCATCTAATATGGAGTCAGACTGCATACATTTTTAAAGGAAGTCATAAAAATGGAGCAACAAGCTAGCATATTGGTCGGAAATTACCTTTTTGGGATTACAGGGAAAGAATGGTAATGAAGATTTCATGTGCTTAGCTACTATTGTTTGATGGTTACTGTGGAAACTAAGCTTTTCACAATGAGCTGTTAAAAATGGATGTGAAGGAATGCCTCTTTCTGAGAGCATCTCAAGGTCCAGAAAGTCTTTACCATATCACAGAGGATGATGGAGTGTACTAACATTGCACTGAGAGAAATAAGGAAAGGCAGGGCATCCAGACTCCTAGCACAGGATCTGGCTGTATTGTAGGGCTACAAATAGTCTCATGGTGTGTGATGTCAGTGTGAACAAGAAATAATGAGAATCCTTGGAAATGCAAAATATGTGTTCACAAAATACAGTGAATATTTTATTTTCTCTGGAGAGAAGTAGTCATGGTATATGAAGTAGTGGAAAAATAACAAAGAGAGGAAATGATACAAGTCGGGTTGAAATATTGAAATGTCAAATACCAAGGAGTAAATTATTTGAGAATATGGTGTTGTTGTTTGAAAGGGAATCTTTGCACAGCCATAAGAAATGAGATCTGGAAAAAGATGAGATGGTAAAAAACATGAATAAGTGAGTTAGAAAACTGATGAACTGAAATACTCAAAAAAACCTGACACAGGGACTAGGGATATACAGGGACTAGGGACACACAGGAACTAGGGATATACAGGGACTAGGGGACAAACAGGGACTAGGGATATACAGGGACTAGAAGGACACAGGGACTAGGGACATACAGGGACTAGGGACATACAGGGACTAGGGACATACAGGGACTAGGGACATACAGGGACTAGGGACATACAGGGACTAGGGACATACAGGGACTAGGGACATACAGGGACTAGGGACATACAGGGACTAGGGGGACATACAGGGGAGGTGTGTGTGGGCAAGAGGAGCATGGCAGCCTACTGTTGGTGGATCAAGGTGTGTCACTGATATCTTCTTCCCTTTATAACCTGTGTTGTTGTTCCTTCACTGTGAAAGTAATCAATGATGTCCTTTTGTATTTGCAGCCAAAACAAATACAGCCTGAACAGAAGGAGCCTCCTGAAGGTTCACCGACCTCGAAAAAGAAGCGTGAGGAGGAAGAGGAAGACCTTGACTTCTTTGAGAGACAGGCACGACTACAGAATGAGGCAAAGCTGGCACTGGCTCAGGTAATTAGCACACCACTTCTCATGCTCTCAGACACTTATTAACTCCCATCTGACTGACTCAGGTAACTGTTAACCCCTTCCTGGTTTTACTAAGATAACTATCAACACCTCTGTACCTCTGTCATTGGCTCAAGAGGATTAATCCCTGTCAAACTGGTTGGTGTAACATTAAACTTCTGCATGTTGAGATCTCACGTTGGAGAAAGCCAATGTTGGCAACATTGAGCTGGTAATCGATGCACTACTTATTGCATTGGCCTTTTCAGATCACAGATGAATGGTATTTGGAAAGAAAGTGTTTGTGAGAATTGTTTTATAATGTCTATACCAGATTAAATGATAATCCATGGAAAGAATTTGAAACAAACACATTCACAACAAATTAACCAAGATATATGCAGTGGAGTGTTATTTTGTCTCACAAACATGTCTGGGCATTTATTTGTCAATATCATTGCCCCCATCACATATCCCATAATCTTCTGTCAGAAGTGCTGTGTAACGTACATGACCAGATTCTAATTTGTGCTCAAATGTATGATATAATTCCCATATTTCATTGACAATGGCAGCATTTCTTTGTATTCTCAGGATCTATTACTGTATATAAATAATGTTACTGGCTTTAAAATCCTACTATGAAATTCAACACCTACTTGCAATTTCAATTTCAAGATATTATGACAACTGATTTTCCAGGAATGAAAATTTCCATGAAATGATTAAGGTTTTCAAGATTTTTTAAGAAAAAGATTTATGCATAATTTAAGAATCCAAATCTGCAAACCGCGTGGATGCACAGAAAGAATGCAACATTTTATTTTTGTCCCAAAGGATTGGTATTAATCTCAATTTTTCAAGTGTTAGTTGATCTATATGAGTGTTCATTAGATTCAACCAGGTTCTGAAGGCATAAAGTTGAATAACAATTCATATGTTGCCTGATTTGTTAATTTGGTTAAGTTGGTATGGTGCAGGCAGCTGAGTGGGCTATATAACACCGACATATAATTGTATGCCATGATCAATTGTACCTTAATTCCTTTGGGTATATTTATCATGTGAGCATTTTGAGCATTGGGATTTTTTTTGTTGCGGTTGTGTTCAGAGATGCTTGGTAACCTTCACTTTGGCTGGGCAAATTTGTTTATATTTCATATGAATTTTGAATATCCCGCAGGGACTAATCAATTTCTGTGCTGCAAAATGTATTATCACCAAATATGTATTGCCCACGCTAAAATTAACAGCAAATATTGGAAGAGTGCAAAGAAGAGTCGGAAAATTGATGGAATGTCCTCAAAGCTCTTTTAGACTATTTTGGAGAGAAATGTTACCATGCTGCTTGTGATTTATTAATAAATAAGAGAACCACATGACAAATATTAAAAGTGTTAAAGATATAATTATAGCTTGTCTTTGTGTATATGATATCAGATAACTTTTATGATTGCAAAAATATAGCATCATATATAAAATCTACATTCTAATACAAACCAGACTAATGAGTTCCAAAAAAGCATTACAAAAAATGATATGGGTGGGAATGACAAATGTAAATAATATATGGGATGTTATATACTATAATTGTACTTTCATCAATTATGAACAGAGTGAACAGTAATGATTGAATATATCTGGCCATGATCGCTGATATATATATTGTGATAATGTAAGATATGAAAAAAAACTTTTTCTAAAATTATATGTTCATCATTACCAGTAATTGCCAAGCATGAAAACAAAGTTGCTGAACAATGTTTCCAAAACATCATATAAGTTCTATACCTGGTATCTTGTATATGTATGTATTTTATATGTAGAATGATATGCTGCCTCAGAGCTGGTCATCAAAGTATTTGACTGTTTTAGGTACGCCCCATGGCTCACATGCAGCTGGAGGTGGAGAGACAGATGAGGAAGAAATCTCCCATTGCAGAAATGGTAAGTATTACCCAGCCCATGTGCTAGGATCACCAATCATTTTGAAATGGGGAGCACATTCAAGAGATCTTTATTTCTGTGAATATTTGAAAGCAAGCAGTTGATGTGATGTTGAGAAATCTAGACACAGAGATCCGAATTTCTTTTGTGAACAACCACAGAGATTTGTTTTTTTTAATTATTTCAGAATGTTAAAGACAGCAGTCTTCATGCTGTAGAATTATACATGTAAAAGTGCACAAGGAAAGTAGCAAGTTAGAGAAGATTGCATGCATATTGAGGGGTGTGATGCCCCTCCAGTTCTGCCTGGCTCCACCATATTATTCCCAAATCACTTGTTAGTCTCTCTGTCTATGCTGTACTTTGAAGTACGACTCATATATTCACCCATATCTCAGTCTCTTTGCTACTGGGTTCAAGCTCATTTGCAGATTGCAACATTTTCTGGGTAAAACCATTTGGAAAACTACATTTTACTCTTTGATTGTGACATTATGTCATAGATTGAACTAGGGGTCTTTGTGATCTCATTATGTGGAAGAATAAAAAGTTAATATTTTTTAATCTTTGAACTGAATATGATATTCATCAAAGATGACCTACATATGTAAAACTCATGTTTCCAAACTTATCTTGTTAAAAGAGTGTTGTATATACCAGCTCTGGCCAGAGAGAACAGTGGGCCTGTTAAGCTTTATATATCTCGTTTGAGACAACAATGGGTCTGTTTTGCCTCATTCATCTTGTCAGAGATGGCAATGGGGCTTTTATACTTATGTTATCTTATTAGAGACAGCAATGGGCCTGTTGTGCTTAATTCATCTTGTCAGAGACACTAATAAACCTGTTACGCTTATTGTTATGCTTATTGATATAATCACAGACAGCAATGGGGCTGTTGTGTTTATATTATCTTGTCAGAGACAGCAATGGGGCTGTTGTGTTTATTTTATATAATCACAGACAGCAATGGGGCTGATGTGTATATTATCTTGTCAGAGACAGCAAAGGGCCTGTCGTGTTAATATTATCTTGTCAGAGACAGCAATGGGGCTGTTGTGTTTATATTATCTTGTCAGAGATAGCAATGGGGCTGTTGTGTTTATATTATCTTGTCAGAGACAGCAATGGGGCTGTTGTGTTTATTTTATCTTGTCAGAGACAACAATGGGGTTTTTGTGCTGATCATACCTTTTCAGAGACACCATTGTGCCAAACATTTTACAGGCTTCCAGACACCCTGTGTCAAAAACTTAATGATTTACAGGTTTACAGACACCCTGTGTCACATTTGTCTTGATGTAGTAGTTTGCAGTCACCCTGTATTGGGGGTGAGGTGGGGTTGGTGGGACCATTCAATTTGCCTATCTTGTGACCCAGGCTGACCCTGTGTACAAAGACATTTATAACAGAAGACCAGGCTGCGAGGAGGCAAGGCAGCCTAAATGGTAGGAATAGTTACCATGGTAACCATTTTCTATATTTCTCAGGATATACTGTGATTCGTGCCAAGATAACACAAATCTACAAGAGGTCTCTTGTAATTTATAAAATATTATCATAAAAGATTAGCCATGTGACCCAGCCGTTTGTCATCAATGAAGGAAAGCCAGGTCCTGAATCTGTCTTCTCTAGATTGAAGATACCATCTCCAATGCTTTATGGATGCATAAATCAAGTATGAGAATGATTCGGTAAATGCTTGATGCAACCAAAGTCAGTAAGAAGATGGCTTGGAAGCATGACGCAGTCAAAACATCATCATTAGTCTTAGAGATTTCACAAGTAATCATATAGAGAAGGTCCCCAGCGATAGTATATCATTTCTTATCTACTTAGAAGTTACAAGGTGATCTGCATTCACAGCAGATTTATCAGAAGTTCACTTCATAAATGCTATTCAACCATAGTGCGGTATTTTGGAGGCAATGGCGGCATCTGAATTAATGCAATATGTTTGCCTCCTGCACTTTGTCTGCAACCCAGAACCCAGTGGTGTCATTATAAGTAATTTGTGTTTCATATTTCACAACTGTTGTATGAGATTGTGCAAATATTTTGTGCATTCTCAAGAAATGTATTGGTGCCATAGGATACACTTCTTTTGTAAGGTATGTGTATGGGGTGGATCTGTTTGGAATAAGTATGACCGATTAACATTAATGTATTCCATAGAATACATAAATCTTCCTTGAGGAGAATTTTTGTGGTAATTTTTAAGATATTTGAAGGTTGCATTAAACTTTAATGCCCCTATAGACAGTGTTTTCAGTGAAATTGTATCTAAGATTATTTGAAATATTGTATTCAAATAAATGCACAATGAAGAAAATATTCAAAGACTCACTTTCAAGCCTTTGGCATAAGTGAGAACCAAAGCCCTTCAGGCTAATTGCTTATCCTTGTGATAAGACTTAACGCAAATGAGAGCCTTTAAGAATCAATGAAGAAGTGCCTTATGAATATGATGTATGGAAGATCAAGGGAAGATAGTGAGGTGTCAGGACTCTATTAAGTTAGCATCCGCCCTGTGTAGCGGTGCTCATCCGTCACATGATACTCTCCGTTACTCTTCCTGCAGGTCACATGACCCCGCCACCACCATTCCAACACCTCCTCAGGCAACCATTCTTTTGCACAATTTTGGCTAATTTTGTCCATTATGACGCTGGCTTATAAAAGGAACTGAGTGCCAACAATGCTGCTTGTTACTATATCCAGTAATTGGGTAAAATTAGTCAGGTTGGTGTTAACTGGGTAAAACATATCAAGAACAAATCTCCCCAAGGGTTGCTATTAGCAACTACTTGAGTGACAGAATGAAGATTTCATTCCCAGACTGATAATTGACATTTCAGACTTGCAAATAACTTGTGTGGTAATGCCTGCTCCTGTCTATACCTGGTTTGAGACATCCAAATTAGCACATTAATTGTGAGGTGTGAACAATATACATAGGAAATAACACAGGCTGTGCACTTGGAAGAGATATTGTGCCACACCAACATGGGATGAAGACACATATTGCATGGTAATGGGGCCCTGCAGTGTTGTATGTGGCAGGTTGAAGGCTTGTTACACCACCCCCAGGCCTGCACACTACCTGCGGCAGGCTACAACCCTGCAGCCATCCACAGTTATGGCCAGGTAGAGAAATAATGGCTCACCCGAGAACGGCACCGTCCTAAATGATAGTCTCCCTGACACACAGGAATCAATGGTTTGACAGGAGGATATAAAGGTCAGGTCTATCACTCATAACCAGACCATAACCCAATGGGAACAAGGGGTGGCCATGATTGATCCATACAATGGGACCACGGGGTGGATGAGATTAATCCATACAATGGGACCACAGGGTGGATGAGATTAATCCATACAATGGGACCACAGGGTGGATGAGATTGATCCATACAATGGGACCACAGGGTGGATGAGATTAATCCATACAATGGGACCACAGGGTGGATGAGATTAATCCATACAATGGGACCACAGGGTGGATGAGATTGATTTACACAATGGGACCACAGGCTGGATGTGATTGATCCATACAATGGGACCACATGGTGGATGAGATTAATCCATACAATGGGACCACAGGGTGGATGAGATTGATTTACACAATGGGACCACAGGGTGGATGAGATTGATCCATACAATGGGACCACAGGGTGGATGAGATTGATTTACACAATGGGACCACAGGCTGGATGTGATTGATCCATACAATGGGACCACATGGTGGATGAGATTAATCCATACAATGGGACCACAGGGTGGATGAGATTGATCCATACAATGGGACCACAGGGTGGATGAGATTAATCCATACAATGGGACCACAGGGTGGATGAGATTGATTTACACAATGGGACCACAGGCTGGATGTGATTGATCCATACAATGGGACCACATGGTGGATGAGATTAATCCATACAATGGGACCACAGGGTGGATGAGATTGATTTACACAATGGGACCACAGGCTGAATGAGATTGATCCATACAATGGGACCACAGGGTGGATGAGATTAATCCATACAATGGGACCACAGGGTGGATGAGATTAATCCATACAATGGGACCACAGGTTGGATGTGATTAATCCATACAATGGGACCACAGGGTGGATGAGATTGATTGAAAAAAAGCTCCCAATTTTGGCCTTTCTGTCTCAGCATACAAATGCAGTCTAGTGTTTTGGAATAAGAATGGGCAAAAGGTAATTTCTGAAATATGATGTAATATATTGCTTGCCCTTAGCCCCTTTTAATCAGCCATATAGTGGAAAATAGGAGAAAAAGAACTCAAAATATGCCAACCCAAGCTTAAAATTGCTAACTCAGTTCAAAAGGGTGACCTCAAGTTCTGAACACCGACAGGAAGGCATCAGAATTTATGATGACTGGCTCTCTTATGCATGGACGCTTTAGTACACTCTGAATGGAGAGTGTGTAAAAGAGGTTATTTTCAGGCAAATTTGGTAAAATAGGACCTCACACCCACATACAAACTTAAAGAAGGCACCCCATGGAGTGACATCAGGGTCTACTTAATCTTATATCAAATGCACTGTCAGGGGATTTAGAGAGTGGGAGTGGTTGATCTCTCACCACCAGATGTCAGCATTATAAAATCTGAGCCTTTCACCATCATCACATCATGGAGATCTTTTCTTTATTTATCTTTTCTCTCTTTTTTTCACACTTGCAGGTTGGGATATCTGGCTTTGGAGTAAAGAAAAAGCTTGGCAAGCGATTCCTGCATGAAATGAATGTTGCTCAATTACAAGTTGTGGTCAATGATCTACACACACAAATTGAATGTAAGTGACATCAAAGCTTTGGAAAATATCTCCTGTTTTCATGCTTTGATATTTATTTATATTTATATTTATATTTATATTTATATTTATATTTATATTTATATTTATATTTATATTTATATTTATATTTATATTTATATTTATATTTATATTTATTTGTAAAGAAATAACCTGATTGATATAATAATGAGAGACGTTGCCATGGTTTGATGGTGGTGCTATTATTTTCAGCATTGAATGAGGAGCTAGTGATGCTCTTGGTACAGAGGGATGATCTGCACATGGAGCAGGATTCAATGTTGGTGGACATAGAGGATCTCAGCAGGTAAGCCACATGCATAAATCTTATAAAACTGGGATAGTAAATCTTTCATAGAGACCCCAAAAATATATATATATTCCATTCCATAACTAGAACCATGTCTCATCAAAGAGCATACAGATTGCCTCATATTAATTGCTGGTCATGCAAATAGTTGAAATGATATTGTTTTTATAATCAGAAATTATAAAAAAACAGAAGTAGAAAGAAGATAAAGTGATATAAATTCATTCATTATGCATAAATATTTAAATGTTTTTCATTGTATTATTATAGGAGAGCACAGGAATCGGCAGCAGAAATAGACTGTTCTGTGAAACTGAATAAACCTCCAAAAGTACGACCCCCTAAGAATAAATGAGGATGTGCATAGGAAAATGCCCAAGATGATAGATCCTTTGTAGACACCCTGTAGATACCCAGATCTAACTGGGATGATGGATTCTTCATAGATACCCCATAGAGATACCAAATAGAAACTGTTGTCATAGCAATGATTGGTCCCAAGGACCTTATTTACATTAATTAACAATGGAATAAATGACCAATCAGAATTTGGATATTTTGGTCAAAGGAATGACCAAGAAATATAGCACAATTTCCATATAAAATGTATAAAATTCTTGGTAGTACTGCCATTGTCTTCAAATTCCTATTTATTGTGAAATATAATTATGACGGATTTACAAGGTAGGATTGAAATAATATTCGACCAGCATGTGTGCAGTGTTTTTGGTGTAGTAATTGTTAACATGTTGGGTTGCACATCTATAAAACATAGTGCTATATTGTCCAAAGCCTCCTCTCATCCATATCTTTCCTCTATATATGCTCTATATAGAATATCTGTACATAAACTCATTGTACATCTTGCCTCTGTTTATGCTCGCAGTATGGTGGACCCAACAAGACTTGAACATATTAAATCAATATTTACAAACTTCAGAGAATAATGGTATTGGTCACATCGGATAAAGTTACAGTATCATAAATAATAATCTCATGATGACCTAACCTGACCTACTTAGAAAATGACCTGACCCATATAGTACACAACCTGCCCCACATGTCTACATTTCCACTTTCCATGATTTATGTTAATATGGAGATAAGTGGTATTGCAAATGTTAGTATCAGTTATTATGATAGAGTTGATGTGTATTGTTGAGAAATGCAAGGGTACAAATGATGCAAGTCTTTCCACGTAAGGTTACATTTTGTAAATACTCCTATTGTTATTTTTACAAGAGAAATGAGTTCCTGTATAAATCACTGATGATATATTGCGTTCAGATGGGGATGATGTATTTAGGTTTCATTGCCACAAACTAGTGTGGACAGAGTGTAATTTAGTTTCAGATGATTTGTGAAGAACTCTGAGCAAACCTTGACAGGGTCAGAATGGTTATTTAGTATACGTAGTTAGATAGAAAAATAGTTTCAAGTGTATATAATTGAGTATTTAATTTAGTATTATTTTGATTCCACTGATAAACTAAGAATGCTTTGTTACTGTGAGAGAGATATTAAAACTATGTGATGCCTACATGCGTGCTTGAACGAGATACAGATATTGGTAATGGTAAGTATTCCGATGGAGAATATGATTTACTTTGCGGATAATATTGCGTCTTTCATATTTGTATTATGATAAGCTTGAGTATGTGTTTAGGAATGAAACAGCCTCATCATTTTGCATAAGTGCATCCATCCTGTTACATAGGAATTGTAGTTGGTTGTGTTTAGCTCCATTTGTTCATGTTTCATCTTGATTTGTGTCAATTGTATTTTTTGGTTAAACATAGAGGAAATATGGTTATTTCCAATAAGACTATATAAAGGGTTTTACCACAACAACTATTGCTTTTCCTCTTTTTCAAAGGCCTCTTTGATTGAGCTATAGCTTTTAGCATATGCTCTTTTTCAGTACTAGAGAACTGGGTATTCTATCCATCAGACCTGTTTTCTTGTGTGTGTTCATTTTGGTTTTGATATTAGAAATATTATTTGCCTAAGATAAAGCTGAAAGAACAAACTCTTAATGAGACTGAAAATGATCCTATTTTATCCAATTTTATTGATCATACATCCAGTTACCTGGCTGCTAGAGTTCAAAGGAGATGATTTATTAAGAAATTATGAAAGACATCAACCAAACAACAATCACAGTATATCTGTATTCGATTTGTCATTAATTTATAGCAATATATATATATATATATATATATATATATATATATATATATATATATATATATATATATATATATATATATATATATATATATATATATATATATATATATATATATATATATATATATATATATATATATATATATATTGCTATATATATATATTGCTATAAATTAATGACAAATCGAATACAGATATATATATATATATATATATATATATTGCTATATATATGTGTGTGATATGATGTTTACCAAGTCATCCCTGATGTCTTTGTCACATTAATGAGCATATATGAGATGTATAAATTTCTTTTATATTTCGACCACGAAATAACTAAACAGTTAAGACTTCAATTAAGACTTTGGTTTGGATTTACCTATACATCTTTATTTTGTGTTTTATCCCCACACTTTTGTTGCCAATTATATATCCAACAAAACTTATCTGTAGAATATGAGGAACAAGAAGATTTTAAGATATAAGATATAAGAGTGAAAGGTACAATGGATCTGGATGAAAGGTAATTTAAATTAGCGTGATAAAGATTTTGAAATTATGTGCATTTTGTATTAACAAAGAGCCAATCAGTTTGTGAAATGTGTTAGGTATGAGAAGTAAAGGTTCAAATGAAATAGATTTATTTCATGTATATTTTGCATACTATTTGTAATTGAATGCAGATGAGTTGCTAATGTTTTATAATTGATGGAGTGAAATGAATGAGTCAGATAAGTATGTGATCCTCAATGCAAGTTGAATTAAGTGAAGATTTAACCAAAATTGAAAAAGGTTTTGTAACACAAAATTCTCAAATATTGATGATAACTTCATGATTTACCTGACAAACATATGTTATTCGATTAAATTCAGCATGAAAAAAGTTCAGCATCAAATTGACATAACAAAAATAACTGTAATATCATGCATCTGTTAGCAGATTGAATATGGTTGCATAGGTACTAATATATTTTACCTATATTACAGTGAAGTTTGAAGGCATTGTTGATAACTGTACAAATTTGTATCATATCTGTAGTTGTAGAATAATTAGACTACTCCTGTGTCTCCTGGAATACAACTATAATGCCATTTCACTCTTTGAAGTAACATTTTTGAACAACTGATCCAGATCAGATATTTCAATGAAATGATGGAATTTTGTATTCAAATTTTTAAAGACTGTTACCTGACAGGTAAAAATACTGTAATTTCGTTTATGTGTCAGGCAAGATGTTTGCATGGTAAATGTCAAAATGTTCAATATATGAAGAAAAAAACTTACTAGTGATCTGCATATTATCTTTTTGTGATCAAAATATATAGATTTATATGTGATAAAATATGCTGTATCCATGGACACACAGGAAGGTAGGTGCAAATGATCACTAGTATTTAGGGCTATACGTGTATGTGGTGTCCCCTGGTGACAGCATGCAACATTGGGACAAAACGTGCCCATTTTTAGCATTGTGCTGATATAATATAGACCATTAAAGGTCAAAACTATGAAGGAAAACAATGTAAGATAATATACATGGATTTATCAAAGGAAGATCTATTATAGTATGTATGCAATGTTTCGGCTATTCATAAATGAATTACTTGTACAGATATTAATCCAGTATCTTGTATATCAAAATATAATATGTCATTTATCACTTAAGTCACATTTGTTTTCAAATCAAATTAAAAACTGATATATTTTAATGATATCCATACCATTAGTACCATGTCAATGCTTGTGTGTTCTGTGCATAAACATTACAAAAAGCACTAATGACCATCCAACACACCTGATGATATGGCAGTATTTGGTTTCAAAAGAAGTACCGGTATATATTGTTTTTAGCCAATTTTTGTCGGTGCAGAAACAAATATTGCAATAATGTTGGAACATAATCATTGCAAGAATTACTAGAAGTTTATATATATTTATATAAACCTCCAATGATTCGACCTATTTCAGAGCAAAATTTACAGAAATGATATAGCGACTGTCTGTTTCAATGCACAAAGAACTGAGATTGGAAGAAATTTAGTGTTACATATTTCATTGCAGAACTTACAAGCATTTTGAGGAGAATGTTGTAGAAATATCATTGTAGAAATTACTAAGATTACTAGAATGATGTTGTAACAACCCATTTCAATGTAGACATCACAAATATTATTACATAAAAGATGTTGAGAACATTTTTTAATGCAGGAATTATAAATATCATGAGAATAATATTGTAACAGTATATCTGTGCAGAATTTCTGTCATTCCTGGCACATTTAATGTTGCAACATGCTAAAAGTGGTGATCACAAGCATGGAATAATATAATATAAACTGAATGTATAATGACAGACATTTGGGCATAATGGCATTTTTAAGAGCATTGTTTGCATAAATTATTAGCCCATAATTCTGATATATTATGAAGCCAGGACATTTGGTTGCCTCCACCATGACACGATTGCACATGGTTCTGATTTCACCCAAGCTTGATGAAGCTATTCAGTGTTATATGTCTTGTACAAAATGTATGTAAGCATCAATGTAAACATTACATCTAAATACAAAATAATTTTTAAATATATTCAGAGTTCATTGTTTTTTGGGGACTTTATATAGTTAAAGTTGAAAAGTTATTTGTTAATCTTATTCCTCCATTATAATACTTTTTAGATTTTCAGTCACCTGTTTATTACCATATTTTTTTTATAATATTCACACATATTTTTTTTTATAATATTCACACATGTATTGTTAAAATCTTAATCATATTCATGCATCTATCGCAATAACATCCAATTACTCGAAAGCTGCAAACTATAACAGCTGATTAATTCAGTATAATAATTAGTATAAGATGGTTTCAAGTAAAGTAATGACAATGTAATAGACTTAATTCTTGGTACTGTGTGCCTACCTCACGAGGAAGTGCCAGAATTTGACAGATTCTTTACCCAAATGATTTTGATATAAACATGAGGTAACTTCCAATCCCTCTTAGCTATCACCCTGTCTGACCTGTGTCCTGCCGTCCTTCTTTCCATTCTGTCATCCGTCAACTTTGACACAAGTATATTCTATAAGATTCTGGGTTGATTTCTATGTTATCCACTGTGCAGTGCTACCTTCAGGTGACAATATCAGATTGGAGAAACACCACATGGAAAAGGATTTCGCACCAGGGGAAAATTCATCTCATGTGCAGACATCAAACCAATATTTTCAGATCATCCAAAATTGCAGTCTCAAACGTGTATCTTTATTGGTTGATTTTTCACTTCATATCTTGGAATTTTCCAGAAAATAATGCCTCTGGCCTTATGCAGCCATTGACAGATCCTTTGAACTGATGTTTGCAAGTCATATTAGGTTATATAATATCTAAGACATTGGGGGATTGATACTGTGATCCATGATCGCTAGTTACATACGATTATGTATTATCAGGGGGCATCTGGGATCTTTTTAGTTGCTAGGCAACTGCAAAATCCCATCAAGTAAATAGGGCAGTGATCAGATCCCATCCTTATTACTCACACAGCACTATACAGTCTATTTATTGTTGCTATCTTTATTCAATACAGCTGCTTGTATGCATTTAAACTATAACTACAATGCCTTAGCCGAAAGACCTGTTGACCTATATTTGAACAATACATGTTAAAAATAGCCTCTGACTTAGCTGCTGCTGGCATTGAAAGGTGTCATGTATTCTGCGCAAAGGCATTATTAAAGCAGTAGCTTACATTCTGTGTCTCCCCCTGCTTGATGTATATAATAAACCGATAGCCACCTTGGAAGAAATCACAATACGTAGAATATGTTTATCTGTATTTAGGCCACCGGCATGGGGATAGGGGAGGGGCCTCAATCGAAATCTTTTTGAAGAATACTTCTTTTAAATGCATGTGAGTTAGGTTTATGAAGTTATAACTCCATATTTTGTCCATACACAGTGTCTAGAGGCGACTTATTTCTTTCTCTCTCTCTGAACATAAGTTTCCCAAAGGTAATATGGAAAAGAATTGGAAACAAATTAACAGAATAGTAAACACCAAGAAAACATAATTACACATGTTCAGAACCCAAAGACAACATGCTTGAGTTATCAAGATAAATGAATGATGCCTAATACAACTTTTGGATTTGGATACCAGACACTATCATGCAGATGTAGGACTTCTGTGAAAGCATCAGCATTAATATAGGTGTCTCTAGGAAACTGGCAGTGCGGGACATCCTTATCATGCATTATATGTGGAAGACCTTCAACTGCATTGAAGAGAATATACACAAAACTATTCGCCTGAACTTATACAAAAAGGTGTGCCAATATTTACGAAACTATTCAAATGGAAGAAAAGTGAAATATACAGAACTGAATTCCTAATTTCAGTTCAAATAAAAAACATGTAGGCAATCGGGGAATACTCCAAGCCATGAACATTGACATATTAGGCAAAATGCTCAGATGCATCAACAACGCATGTATAATATAGCAATGATATTATTATTATTATCAAGTTACATTATTTCAGTCTGAAATCATAACAGGATGGTTACATTACAGTTCACTAATTGAAATAGAGTAAATAGAAAACCAAGATTCAATTGTATAATTTAGTAACATTATTCCAGTTTGAAATCGTAATAGGATTGCCACATTACAGTTCAGCACATTAGACCTGTGAGAGCCAATCTGATAAAAACAGTTGCCAGAAGAACGTTATGTATTATGCCCGTAAGAAATTTGGATACAATTTCATCCAACTTTCAACCATCCTGGATTCAGTGCTTTCAGAGCATGGTTTCAGCAATCACAATTGCCTTAAAAAACAAGTGTGTAAATGCTCTCTAAACACAAGACTTTTTAATCCGTCACATCTGATTTCATTTGTGGAAGTGTGGAACTTTCACTTTAGGGAGAAAAAACATTATGAATTGTCAGACAATGATCTGATACTCGGGAAAAGTCACCATATCCGAGCTTTCAAATCCATTAGATAAATAAACATGGCTGGCTTGAAAACACTGACCAAAAAATGGAATGATTTTGCCACAGTCTGATTTGTACCATTAGCCCTGTTGTCATGCCACACATTTATTGGTAATCTTTCTTTTGCACTATCACATGGGCATAAAAGCACAAACACTGGCCTTGCTAACCTGTTGTTAAGATAAATGTTTGAGTGAAAACAACTCATTAGGACCACCACTCATTTGGGGGGTAGAGGAAAGTGGAAAAAAAATATTGGTGAGAGCATTTGGTTTCGAAAAAATGGACTTGAGGCATCAGCAAACAAATTTATTATGTAACTTTAAGGACAACACACAATTTAATTCAAATGCTTTAATATTTGTTGTATCTTGGTTATATATTACTTTCTTGATATATATTATTGGGCAGAGAAAATACAACTTTTTAATGATACAAGTCTTGATGTCTGAAACATGTTGGAATTGGCAGTTTTGAAACAAAGTTAATGTCATCAATTTCAATTAATTTATGATATTGTTTCTTCATAGTCAACTGAAATTCATTCATTCTTGTAGCCCATACCTCAAATGGACTATCACAAATTGAAGTGTCTTTTTTGATCAGGTAAAAAAACATCGAGAGTGGCCTTGCATTGAGTAAAATAAATCTTCAAATTTGTTTCCCCCACTCCTCCCTTAAATGACTAAATAGTCAGAAGATTATCACTTTTCTCAATTAATTCTGGAGCATTACCATGAGACACATTTACCCATCTTTGACAACTCGAGTTGAGACACCTGGTGTGAAAAACTGTACATAGAGATTTCCTGATGACAAATAGATATTAAGGTTATTTTAGAGCTATTAATCATTTCTGTAAGTGTTTTGGGTATTGAGATAATTTGGGTTCCTAGGCACCAGTCAAGTGGGCTATGATATGTTTGCTCTCTGGACTTGCCAAGGAATGGTGACTGGAGTACACAAGGGCTTGTAAATTTATCAAACTTCTCCACCACTGAAGAATTGTGAGAGACACCAACGCTGCCATCTGGTGGATGTTTCACAACAAGGTGAATTTCATTTCTTCAACGGCGACATATATCTCGATGAAAAATGGCTGGTAGGGTTTGAACGATCCATTTCAACATGTCCAAGAATATGAATTGTTTGTCTGTTCACTCCATGTTGGTCATAATGATTCGTTTGAAGTTAGCTTTGACAGCTAGAAGAACCTCCCTAACGGAAGGCCTTTTTTTCTTTCATTGAAGTGTTTGCAAAGCATATGGGAGAACCAGTTGATTATTGAATTAATGCGATATAAATGTGATTACATGCCTGCATTATTTTACAACTCTAAGAACGACTTCAAGGATACCAAATTTTACTATATATATATATATATGTGTGTGTGTGTGTGGTTTTCCTGAGACCTTTAATAAAAAGGTTTGTAAGACTTCATAATAAGATCATAAGAATTCATATCAGTGATACATGTTATGTTTTATCAGAAAAAATACATAGTTTTCGGAGATTTTTATCCTTATCCCTTAAAGAGTAACTTAGTTAGATGCGGTTTTGATGTTTTAGTCCAGAAAACATGGAATGGGACTGTTTTTAATGAGCACATGCCTTGGATTTCATGAGTATCGGACCTAATAATTGTAAAAAATATCAGGGACAAACTGATATTCAACACAATTCAAGCACTTGGCAAGATATGAGTGTGATCACATCAAGTCATAGTATGGATACAGTAATAATCAATAATAGTCACAGATTCATTGAGCTCTGGTTTAGATTAAAAGTAAAAGGAATGTTTGGGTCAGGCACCATGATGCAAACACAAGGGTGAATATATATGTAATTGTTATGTTATTGATTAACATCACCTCTCATGCTCAGATTCAGAATTATTAAAATTAATGATGTAAAGTAATGATGTAAAGTAAAGTAATGATATAAAGTTAAGTAATGGTGTACAGAAATGATGTAAAGTAAAGTAATGCTGTAAAGTAATGATGTAAAGTAAAGTAATTATTTAGAGTAATGAAGTTAAATAATGACGTAATGTAATGATATAAAGTAAAGTAATGATGTAAAATAAAGTAATAAAGTAAAGTAAAGTAATGATATAAAGTAATGACGTAAAGTAATGATGTAAAGCAATGATGCATAGTGAAGTAAAGATTTTAAAGTTCATGTTTGGTCATGACATTCTTGGGGTGGTTGATGGCTATTCATTTTTGGGCTCTACTTTAAACTATAACAATATGTTTAGCAAAGTCAATAATAAGCAAACAAATCAAGCTGAAGGAACTTTGTTATTACTGAAATTCAGCTATTTGATTAAACGAATATTGTAAAACGTCTTGATGTAGACAGCCAACTTGTCCTTATATTGTAATATTAGTTATTACTTATGTTTATTCAAAATAAGTCAAGAAAGCAAATATCAAATATAAATTCATTTATTTTGTGTAAAATTTATAAAAGCACACCTTGTGGATAAATTACATTTGCACCTAACATCTGAAAAGTAGGTTATTTTCTCATTGGAAAGTATTTATGGAAACAAGGTGTTCTAGTTTATTAATTTCGCCCACGTGACGAAACGTTCATATAGAAACTAATAACTGTCCAAGATATGGGATTGGACAAGGAATGTCCAGTTCCTCTGTTAACGAGTTGTCAATTTGGTCAATGGTGCCCTCTGGTGGATTTTCTTTGCAAAGACTAGACACCTTTGCAAAGAAACTTAAACATGGAAGCTACAAAGCTGACGATTTCAAGATTCAATCATGGATTTTAAAATTGATATTTTCGTCTCATGCTCCATTTATTGCGGTTTATTATGGCATAAATATATATTTATCTCCAACTAAAACATTGTGCAAGGTAAATCTGAAATTTTTGCCTTTAATGATGAATGATCATTAATCATTCGTTGGGAGTGGAGGAATATGGAAAAAAAATGGGCGAGACTATTTGGTGGGGAAAATGAAGAATGCCTGCAATGAGGAAAAACAAAATTTAGAAGAAAAAAAACCAAGCAAACAAAAAATAGAAATAAAAAAAAACAAAAAATAAATAGTCAATTTAACATATACGATTTATATAATTTAAACGAATCATTTTCGCATGTTATATCTGAATTGAATTAGTACAAGTTAAAGCATATAATATTATATACTCAAGCTACAGTGTAATCTTCATACTGATGTGTTTATAATATATAGTTATAACTATTTATAATAGTAATATAAACTAGGGGGAAAACAAAAAAATAGAAAAAATAGAGATATGATTTGAGAATGGCCTCGCATGGAAAAAATATTCGGCTATTTCATTTTCCTCCACCCCCTGAATGAATAAGGGTCCATTTCTTAAGAAATTCTTAACCATTTTTCGACCAACAGCAAAAGTTTTTACCGCTTGGCCCCGCTGTCAAAAATTATTTTGACCCTGTCAAAATGATCTTCTGTACCAAAGACTTTCTATGTTTAGTATTTTCTCTTGCAAAATATCAAATATTAATGATTCCATTACAATGTGTTGTTATAAATAGCTTGTCAATATCCACCTACCACATAATAATCCCTGTAAATGAAACAATATAAACCAACTCTTACAATATATTTATGTACCGGTAGTTCTTATAACATTTCTTCATTTCATAGCCACTCTGTATTGCAAAGGTCCCCACTTGCCTCTGCAGTCATTGCTATAAGCACCGGCTCCTCTGTGGTGATCCATAGGACGTGGGTTCGATACCCGGCCATGCCGAGATTGAACTCATGACTCAATTTCCCATATGAGCTGAGGCCCGTGCCTAAAGGGTTAACCCGTTGTCCTTGAAGATCTGCGACCGGGTGGATTGTGATGTCAAGGACCTGCGACATGACAATTCAGTGATGCAACACTATATCTGTTCCAAGTAGGTCTCATCGCGAAATGACTGACACAATGCTGAAAATGATGTAAAACCAGAAACAAACAAACTGTAGTCATTGCTCTGCTTTGACGTTTGAAATCTGGACCACCAACATGTCATACAATCAGGATTGACCGATCTCGGGTCATGACCTATGATCAGTTGGTTGACTGAGACGCTAACGAATAATAAGCTGTATGAATATCCATTTATTTTGTCACCAATAAGCTCCCAGTCAGATTTTTATGAATAATCATGACCTGCCGTCGATGCTGTGCGCACCTTTTTTTCTTTGGTGGTCGGTCACATGGATGTCAGTAAAGGTGTGATGTCTTCTTAGTCGTCCATTTGGCCAACCAAGAATAAGTTATTAGGCTGAATCAAACATTTGTGCTTATTGTTAATATTACATGATCTTTGTTGTTGACAATACTAGTGACTTCTGTGTTGCTTCTTTCTGTCTCTTTCCCCATCATTGCTTTGTCAGAACAAAATAACAAACTATCTTTGGGGTTATGTGCAACATCAATGTTTCCACCGGATACGTTATCTGAACAATATGGCGAGGGTAACAATGGGTTTTGTGCTGGTTGTTCTTTTGCCTTTTTGTGTATATTGGGAACTTTTACAATTTTCTCAGCAGACGACCATGCACGACACATAGGGCAGGTGTTGTGAGTTTGTAGCCATTTTGTGATACAGTTCCAATGGAAATAATGGCCACAAGATCTCAAGCATCCAAGCTCCACATCACAGCCAGCAAACGCCTCCAGGCATATGGCGCATCCAGAGAATGTGCGCCTCCTGATCTTGTAAACTGTGGCTATCCAGTTTATACCTCTGAAAAGAAAAAAAAATGAAATGATTACAATTATGTCACAGTATTGGGAACTATTAGTCATAAGACAAGCTTACAATTATTTATCATATCTACCATCAGAAAAAGTCTGAGCAAAATCTGACAAATCATTTGCGATGGGTACGTCTAAAGTTTGGAAAATACATTCCATCTGCCCGTTTTAGGTGACAGAGAACTAGAAATCCAAAAGAGAGAATATTTAGGCTTGGAGTAATAATGAACAACATTAATTTTTTTACAATATAAACTATATTTTCCAGCTCACAAAATTTTGAACAAATGGAAAGGGCTTCTGGCTTTAGATTAAATACAATTGGAAAAAAATTTCTTTGAAACATACATTTCTTGAAGTTTGCTTTAACAACAACAGTCTGGTTTTATTATCATATATTGTATTAGTATTGTCAACAGATATATTAAGAACTATTTTGCATGGATGCGACATACATCTGTGAATAAGTTATTGAATTTGGATCTGAAAATCACAAACTGTAACTGAATTAAATCTTTCCCTAGGAATTTCTAAAAGGAAAATAAATGCAATGATTGTCAGATGTTGTTGAATATTAAACATAGTTTACTTGCATCATCGATAACAAAAATCAGTAAAGTATGACGTTTTATCGTAAAATAATCATAAAAAAATAATATATGTGTAATAAATAATGAAGCATCCAATACAGAAATGCTTACCTCTTGCTGTATTTGTAGATATTCACGGTGATCACAAAGGCCAAGCCAAGTAGCATAGCTATCCCTTAAACATACACAATAATTACGATATAAGTTCATATACGAGCGGTGTACAAAAGACATAATTACTGTATGTGGTCGGTTTATTGACGTTTTCATTTAGAAATACTGAATAATCTGCTCACGCTCTTGTGCTGGATTGTATTGAATTTGAGAAATGTGATGAACGGGCTCAGAAGAGGTACATCTTTTAACTTTGAAAGGGGAAACAATCTTTTATATGGAATAATTTCATCATCCACACCAAATGCCTTATGAAATTGGCTTGGGTAATCAGTTTCAGTTAAGATTTTATATACTTTTGCAATTATACACCCATAAAAGATATCATTTCAGAATAAACACAACATTCTGTGGTATATGACTCTGTTATTATTTTATCAACAAGATTATTGACTCTTCTTCTTTACTACAAGAGAGCAAACATTTGGACCGAATATCAATCCATGTAAGGCAAGGGTAAACTTTGAAGCATATCCATGGAATCGAATGAATGAATCACATAATTTACAAAGTTTTGAAGTTGACATTGCATTGATCAAAACCTGTCATCACTATCGTTTAAAGGTTCCCTATGGCTAATGTAGTCAAGTCCATGCTCCAAATCTTGGGAATCACTTGTGGTCGCAAATAAATCTGTTATATCAATAACTATATATATATATATATATATATATATATATATATATATATAGATATATATATATATATATATATATATATATATATATATATATATATATATATATATATATATATATATATATATATATATATATATATATATATATATATATATATATATATATATATATATAAACACACTTTAATATCCTCTTACTGGTCCCATTAATGAACCATGTTACTAGTATGATCAGTCTGTCATTGTGAGTTATCTATATCATATCCGTATCATAAGTGTCAGTACAGTATCAGCATTGGTATATACATATAGATGGCCTCATTGGTATACACATATAGATGGCCTCATTGGTATATAGTTAGCCTAAATTGTTCAGAACTGAATAGTTGGTCCAGATTATATAAATGTGTATGCCTATATAGGCGACATGAATTGTATTCACCTATGTTGGTGACATGAATTTCTTACATCAATATATATGCAGCACGAATCGTATACACTGAAAGATGTCATAAATTATGTGCAACCATCAAAACATTGATTATCAATACATTTCTGTTCTAATTTTCCAATAATCAAAAATCCATATAAATACTACCATCTTACCAAATGAATATAAAAAAACCATGACTGACGTCTCCTTCTCGTATTCGTTTTGCAACAGAGTTGAATTATCCATTTTATCACCATGTGTTGCGGTGTTTTGTTTTTCATTAGTGGGAATTAAATAGATATAATGAATTCCCTCCATAGGTATGGCAATTGCCATGTTTTATCCTGATGTAGTCTTGACAGTGTATCTATGTTTACATTCATATGTGGTAATGATGATACATTGACAAGAACAAGCATTTCTCTATACCTGATGAATAATGTATAAGGGAACTTTCCATGCGCTTTTCCATCAGAAACGATATGGCTAAGGCCATGATTGATGTTTCAAATGGACTGTGATTGGTTAAACTCATCCATGCATGTCCAAATCGGATCTTAATGGTATTTTCCACAACACATATTGGGTCAAACAACGGTGATCAACAACTCACATATCTCTTCACATAAGCAATTATATATGTGCGATCTTTTACCATTACCACACTTAACATAAAATTTTACCAAATACAAATTAACAAAATAGAAAAACAAAACAAAGGGTTGCTGTAACAAAGAGCCGAAGTCCTCATACGTGTTACCGTATGTCATTTATATGAATGAGAACCCATGGGTTCATGCACTTTATCAAACAAATGATGGTGAACACTTAGTATCATGCTTGTATTAAAAACCTTTCAAACAAAATGAAGGCTATAACATAAAACATATACTACTGGAAGCGAACCATTTACAAAACCGTTCCAGCCTTTCTACTCTACATGATAAAAGGCCAACTAATGATTCCAATAGCTTGTTTATGATTTTGTGAACTATTCTAACTTAATGAGGGATCATTGAATATAACCACACAGCATGACTGTCTAATTAATTAGATTAAGTGGCATCGAATGCCATCATGTTATATCGATTGACACAAATAGATGATCATAAAACGGAGCACCCGTATTGACATTTTAAAGGTCGTCTCAAACTTTTTTGATAATATACCCTATGACCATACTGAATGCACGTTAACAGCAAGTGGACTCACCCCATGCAGTAAACACTGCCACGGGAAAGGCGGACAAGGTGAGCTTTGATGAAGAATATGTGATGGTTCCGTTTCCTTCCGCCATTGTTCATTAGAACAGGAACATCCAGCTTACTCTTCCCTCAGCATCCTCCAAGTATGCATGGCTGAATTTCCTCATTGTTCATAGATGTGATAATGGTATTACTTGATGGACATTGACATTGTCTTCATAACTTTATGTTTTACAAAGCTCGATATAGCTGTAGAACTGTGTTCAATTGCTAATAAAATATATTTGAACCAATGCTTTACAAAACGACACGGAACATTGTACCAGACAGGACATGTCCTTACTTGCTGTTCATAATGAATCATTCATTGAGGGCTTTTAAGTTGTATATTGAAATGATATATTCATAATGTGCAATGAACCCTATCCCGGAAATCTCATGGATTAAATGTAAATCGGCATTAACCTGATTTTGATTAGAAATATGGAAGCAACTGAATTAGCAGGTTGTTACCAGACCGTCAAAAACCAAACATTGAGACCATTTTATTTTGTCCTCTTTATTATCATCCAAAACAATATGTTCAAGCATGTATAATTGTAATTTCAAAGATCAAAGGCAAAATCAACAATAGGCAGGAAATAGATATGTTAATTAATATCACATGAGAATATAATATAAATGTTACAATCACAATTCTAGAATGTCAATACAATCATGTGGATACGTGCCACACACTGTTCTAAAATAACACAATTTAATATACAGGCCAAATGCAATATGCAAATTATGTTTTCATTAAGTGATTACGTGTTAAGTTTTGATAATAATAAATTTGGCCTCAGGAGTTCATTTCAGCTCAACCTGAAGTTTCAACAAAAGTCTATTCTTCAGATTCCATGCATAGTCAAATGTATATGGAAAATCAGCGAGATGAGTACCTGGAATATGTTATTGAAGAATGTTGTTTATAGGTAAAAAGCGAACAGACAAAAATCTGAGACTCAACAATATAACTTCTATCTATTATTGTTCTCAGTTATTATCAAATCAAACCAGTTGACCATTCGACTGCCTTTATATTGGATACACTTTAATAATTAAACTCGCATCATAAACATATTAATACAACTAATTCGAACACGCAAATATGAATATACTGAATATACTTGTTGTATTACATCAATTTCTATATAAACTAATAGTACATTTCACTATCATAAACAACCTTTTCGAATCTGACCTTTTCAGATATGTAATCCATATATTCTATGGCTAACATATCACTTGTTATTTCTTTTACTTCAAAATCAAATTCTTTTAACCCAGATGAATCCAGTTAACCTTAATATAGGTTCAACTGGCAGGAAAAGGAATTTTGAACTTACACCTCTGTAAGCATCGTGAAAGAAATATCTCAAGAGATCTCTAGGGATATATCATAGGTTATTAAAATATTTCTGAAGAGATTTCTAAAAGGATTTCTGAAGAAATTCCTAAAGATATATCTTTAGAGATGTCTAAAGAGATCTTCATTCCTGGTGCGAAACATATATTAAACATATATCACTATATTATTACATTATACGTATTATTATTATTTTATACATATAGCAATAGCAGTCGTTGCTTATCTTCAGCAAGATCTACAGCAAAATCTGTAACTTTGCTGTCAGCTATTAAGGTTACAGCAAATCTACTGTACCAACTATTTACAATGTAGGTTGATTTGACATGACGTGTTAGGTCTGTAAGGGAATTTTAGGCATATTTCGAGCAACTTAGGACCGCCATATTTTTAGTGTTTTCACAGTTCAGCTATCAGTTCAGCTTCATAAATGGACGATAGATGCTAATACACTTGCTGTATTGCCCATTCAGGTTTATTAACTCCATGCCCCAGACTCCCCTGTCAAGGTTTGAGACTCAATGATAAACGCTTGTCCAACCTCTTTTTAAAAAACAGTTTTATAATAGCAATAGAGTTGCCAATTCTTTTTTTTTCTGGAGCCATCCTATTTTCTGTTTTCCAATAGATTGTATGTTGTTTGTTTTTGTTGTTTGTTTTTGTTGTATTTTTTTTTACAGAATTTTATAACTACGCTTATGTTAATAAATATCAAACTTCGCAAGCTTATCCGTCATGGAATTTACCAGAGAATGATAGTTTGATTTTAATTTGGGTAAGATAACAAAGCCAACCATGTATCACATACAGGGAAACCGCGTTCTGTTCGGTTCCTGCCAAAACCAAACTCCTCCATTACATCCATTGGACCTAGTGGATTGCCTTCAAGGGGAGATAAACCAAACATGCGCCTACCACGGCGGGGAATGTCGTACTGGACAACAGATGTCGCACCTTGGTAGCCTGGGCCAAAGCTGTTTTCTTCGTCTTGATTCGCCTGATATGAAGTAAACCTGTGCCATTTCTCTTCTTCATTTCTCAGATCGTTCTTGTATCCAGGCACGGATCTGTATTGGACCTTTTTCTGTTTTTTAACTTCTACTGGGTTGTTTTTCCTTTGTGCATCGATATTCAGTTGAAGATATTTGTCCTTGGGGAGAGTGAATTTGATCTCACACAATTCACACCACACTTGATAGTATTTTTTCCTGGTGAGGATCTTTGTGATCACCTTTGGCTTGCAGGATGACTTGAAGCATACCTCGCAGTACTCATGGGCGCAGGGCAGAGTTTTGCTGGAATAACAGTCATGAGAGCAGAGCGCGCAACTTATCAATGTCTCTTCAATAGTCACACTTTCCTTGCCATAAACTCTCTGTCCTGATGTTGGTTTAGTTTTATTAAATTCCATGTTTCTTTATTTTATATATTCTGGAATAAAGATAATCTTGATCACACGAGTGTCAATTGTTTTTCTCTATTAAAATTATTGTCTGATGAACACAGGATAAACCTTTAAAATAAAGCTCACAGTTCAATACATAAACTTATTATATATAAGAGCATCCTTAGTATCTATTTCGCCAAAATACTTGACATATAGTTCAAGTAATTATTACAAAAAGCCCCTACCGCATTACACATTTAGATGTTGTCTTCTTCATCCAAGTATGGCAATGTCGGGATCTGCGGGGCCGTCAGAGTAGATAACCATTTCGCATGGAATATATTTTTTGGTAATTTTCCATACTGGCACAAGATCGACTTGCCCCAATAATCACTAAATTGTATTGCATGTCAATAATATAACTTCCTTATCAACTCCTCAGAAACTTGGTGTAGTTTTCCGGAATATTTGGTGATATGCATATCACCATGTAATGTTCCAGTACATAAACCGAAATCAAGATGAGCCCCCCCCCCCCAAACTATTACTAGTAAGTGGCTGAATAGTTTATGATGTGTCTCCTTATTTTTTTCATCCATTCAACATTTAAAAGTAAAAAATATCTAACAATAAGTCATGTTAAATAGTCAATACCATTTGGTTTTGTAATTATCATGTTCCAATCATTTATCTATAGTTATCAAGTTTTCCTAAGCGGTGGCCTTACTGTAGCTGATGAAAGCGGACAGGAATATTTGGGCGTTTGGAATCAGGCCTGCGCAATTCAAATGCTTTTTTTCGTATCTCCTTCTAAAGCCACGCGTTTGGGACCCGGAACAGTACGGGTAAGGCCGCTTTGATATGCAATTTTTTTTTCTACATGTTAAACCTTTTGTGTGGAGGAGATGTGAATGGCCAGTTCACACTCTTCGTTGTACATGCTGTGGGTCAGGAATGTAAATGCTTTGTTTGTATCTTGTGCTGAATGGGTACTGAATGGGTTCGTTTCCGTCTGCAGGGTGGTAACAAAGAGCAAAAGGAACGAATAAGAAATAAATAAGAAACAATCTTTTGGACATTCAGTGTTCAAGGGCAAAACAGGTCCAACAGAGAAGGCACATCACTCTGCAACCTCCTGGCCAACATTAGGCCAACTTTCACTGGCCAACGGTTTGAAATAAATTATGCCCAAGTAAAAATATGTTGCCTGAAGGTCAACAAACACCCAAGTAACTATTTATAACATCATAAAAGTCTTGTTACAAAATTGTGACTATCATCACAAAGTGCTATATAATAAAACAATCCAAGACATTAGATATAAATATCAATATTAAAATGGCAGATCAAAATGTATTCTCGGCTTTTAAATGACAAAAAACCTGCATAATATAGAATGTCACAAAAATGACATTTTCTTTGTTGCTGGGATGTTGGTTCCTGATTGGACAAAGTCTGAAAGATTGAGTGAAATATCCTGAGATCCTGACAATAACTGTGCATCTGGTCCCACCTGGAAAGGTAGCTGAAGTGAATGGTTGTGATGAGGACTGCTGTGACTACTGAGACTACCATGTTGAGGTGGAAGGCTGTAATCTGCAAAACATGCCTGTGTAGCAGACCCCCAGTCAGAACCTCAAATGGGAGGACTGTTCCAAGCCCCAGGTGAGGGCTGGTATGGAAGAAGGAGGACCTGAGGATTGTTGCTCGAAGATTGCTGATGGTGTCAAGCTTGGTCTCGGTGGGTAATGTGACTGGAAATGCTGCTGGGTATACTGATGCTGAGGATAAAAAGGTGACACAGGCTGGTAGAGGTACTGTTGGTGCATAAATTGATGTTGAGGTGGCTGTTGGGCTGTTGTGAAGTAGAGTGCAGCCAAGTTCAGCCATAGATCGCTTTCTTCTGGATCTGGCCCACCTGGCCCAGATGTCCCAAAATAGTTTGGAATTCTTCAAGCTCAGCGTGTGTTGCAGCCCTGATAATACGTGTGCAGTATGACATGAAAGTACCCCTCGCTGACGTGTCTGGCTTGATGGTGGACACAGCTGCAGCAGCATCAGCAGTAGCAGCAGTCTTCTTCATATCTTCAGGGCTCTTCCTCATAGTTTTCTGCAGAACTAATGTAGCTTTATCCTCGGCAACAGCACCCCTCTTCTGCTCTCTGCTGCTATGTTTTGATGCATCTGTGTTTTAATCATCATTATCGACAGTAATGAAGGAAACCTTGTTCTCTCTGCCTTGGCCAAATGCCCACCAGACCTTGCCAAAGCTTCTTGGACCTGCAAGTACACAATAAAAGTAAAAACCTAGGTATATAGAACAAAAGTAAAGACTCTCTACAGATTTACAGGCTTATTAAGTAGCTAATAAAATATTGACATCATTATAAATAGAAAGGTTAACCAAAATTATGAAACATAAATATTTACATTTACATGTTGTTGACAAGCATAACAATATTGAAAATCATAATAAAAAAATCAGTTGTACTTACACTGGTAATGAGGACCGACTGATGAGCGATCAGATGCTTTTTAACCTCCAGTTTGTTCCACACTCAGGCCTATAGCATCATCCTCATGAGCCTGCTCCCCCATACAATGGGACTCCCTTGGCTCCTTTGCCTTCTTGGACCTTTTCTTGGCTGGAGGCTCCTTTGCCTTGTCACCCTTCTTGGACATTTTCTTGGCTGGAGGCTTCTTTGCCTTGTCATCCTTCTTGGACCTTTTCTTGGCTGGAGGCTCCTTTGCCTTGTCATCCTTCTTGGACCTTTTCTTGGCTGGAGGCTTCTTTGCCTTGTCGCCCTTCTTGGACCTTTTCTTGGCTGGAGGCTCCTTTGCCTTGTCATCCTTCTTGGACCTTTTCTTGGCTGGAGGCTCCTTTGCCTTGTCATCCTTCTTGGACCTTTTCTTGGCTGGAGGCTCCTTTGCCTTGTCATCCTTCTTGGACATTTTCTTGGCTGGAGGCTTCTTTGCCTTGTCACCCTTCTTGGACCTTTTCTTGGCTGGAGGCTCCTTTGCCTTGTCACCCTTCTTGGACCTTTTCTTGGCTGGAGGCTTCTTTGCCTTGTCACCCTTCTTGGACCTTTTCTTGGCTGGAGGCTTCTTTGCCTTGTCATCCTTCTTGGACCTTTTCTTGGCTTTTTCTTGGCGCTTTGGAAAAAGAAGGCCTGTTAGTGTCTGTATCCCCACCTGAGTGGGCATCTTCAATACCAGAGCTTGCCATTTGACTATGATTTGACTCAGCCTCACTGTGCCTTGACCCCACTCTAGTGTCACTTTGTTTTGACCCCGACTCAGGCTCACTTGCCTTGGGCCTAACATCACTTTCTGCAAAGACAGAAATATGAAAACTTTGTTCACAAAAAAAGGTCAATTTACTTTATGTTATTCTGCCCAACCCATAACCTAAATCTTTTTTCAAATGTATTAAAAGTTTAATATCAACACAGCCATTTCGAAAGTGATATATACTTCCTACATTCCAAATAACTGACCTTTCCAAATAACTGATGTTTTGGCATGGTATCGAGGTAAAATGGGAAACATAAGTACTTTTCATGTCTCCTGAGCAATGACTCCTACATACAAGACATCAATTTCAACAAAACCTCATTCTGTGTACATCATTCTGGCTCCACATGATTGACACCCACTGTATCGCCGGCGGTGAGCGCGGCAGAGCACTGGATCCTCCATTTTGTCTCGGCAAATTTGCTGAGGGTTTTCAGAGGCGGAGGTTGGGTCTGATATGAAAATCCTCAAAATGGTCGATTTTGACTTTATTTCACCCTTTAGTGTTTTATATACCTGAATCATGCTTTATAAATATGGAGCCTTTCTTCAGAACATAAGTCGATTTCTCAACAAAAGAAAAAGTTGACAGTTTATTTGGTCATATGACCAGATATCAAGATAAATATGTGATATTGATACTGGATGTCATCGATTATCAAATGTAAGGCCTTAAGCTTTATGGCTTGTAATACGCTTGTGCCATCTGGTGATTAAATGGTATAATTTATTCAGTCAATCAAACTGGGGCCAAATGCACTGATACAAAAATGAAATAATTTTTAACCATTCGAAATCAAATTAAAGTTCGATAATGCACAGAATTAGGATTACATGACAACTATATCACATATCAAGCTCACCATAAAAAACCTAAGGGGAAAACAATAAATAATATGCCAAAGAAATGAAATGCCTGGTTTCTAAATCGTTGGAACTCTGATTGTTGGCATCTATATCTTTTTATTTTTAATAATATCGATTCCAATGCAGCCAGTAATATTATCACTACACAAGACACAAAATGTCTAAATATTGGAGTGGAAACATTAAATAAAAGGGAGCCGAGAATACTATTTTGCATACAATTGATTTGTTTCCTATTAATCTTAACTCAACCCAAGCTTACCTGATGTGACATATCATACCAATAATAACGACCGCCACGCCATCTGGTGGATACATGTGGCATTAACATTAGGTAAGCATACAATCACACAAAATAAAAATATTAATAGTCCATGTATTGAGTGGTGTCACTTGTTGTGTGCTAGTCTTGTGGAGAAATCAATTTCTGTTGATTTTCCCTAATGTATAGCTTATAAGCTTCAGAACACCAGAGACCTACATTAGCTGCATCAGCATCATTCCAGTTATTAATATTAGCTTGGGATGCTGAACCACTTATGTAGCATGAGTGGTCCTTTGACCTTTGTGGACCAATGTCTCAACCTTCTTGTCCAAATCTACAATAATAAAAAATGAATGGTGAACAAAAATGTTAAGTGAGCTTACATTGAATGTGTGCCATTGCACTGCCTGCGTGGCTAAAGGAGATGCCTGCGTTACAGACTCTGAGAGCCAGAGTGACTCGTTTGAGAGTTCTACCATCTAGTGGGTAACATTTAATGATTATTGAACGAACGAATACATTATTTATTACAATAATACATAGTACATTGATAACTACAGTAAGAAATAATAATGTTCAAAATTTAATATGGATGTTTAATAAGTGCTGCCTGCGTTACAGACTCTGAGAGCCAGGGTGACTCGTTTGAGAGTTCTACCATCTAGTGGGTAATATTTAATGATTATTGAACGAAAGAATACATTATTTATAACAATAATACACAGTACGTTGATAACTACAGAAAGAAATAATAATGTTCAAAATTTAATATGGATGTTTAATAAGTGCTGCCCTGTAGGAGGGATCAGTTAGTCAATAATCATATAATGCAATAACATATCCATAGGTGGCGTGCATAGTCCGTCACCACTGGGTGACTTAGGTATCTAAATCTTTGAATGTCAAGCCTGCTAAGGGCATGCACTGGGTTATTGTACAAGGTCCAAAGATGGAAGGCCCTGAAGTCAATGTGGTACACACTGGTATAATAGTACAGGGAACGTATAAGGATCATCATTCCTGGGTCCTTGGACTTTTTATCATTAATGCAATAGCAAACCGCCATCTTATCAATGTTCATCACCACTTTTGTATATGCAAGCCTCGGACCAAATGTGGCTAATGTCACCACTACTGTCATCAGTACATGCCAGGCTATTGATTTCTCCCTTATCCATTCATGTTTGGTGTAAATGGTAGCACGATCCATGATTGGTTTGACTGTATGCAACGTTTCCACCATGATAAGTCAGCTCTAGCTTCATGGGATAACCTGATGTTGTGGTGGAGAGCCTACATGTCCTCTCCCTGGTGGTCATGACGAGGGTAGGACACGAATCTATATATAATCAGTGTATGACTTTGTCTATGGTATGACGTACGATACTTCCAACAGGCCAGGACACATGGAACTACACAGTCCAGAGACTAACGATGACACATGACACACAGGACTAACACATGACACACAGGACTAACACATGACACACAGGACTAACACATCTGCACGGGATGAGGCGTGATTCTGCTGCTTAAGGCATATTTGTTAATTGCCAATGGAAAGGTCTCCAAAGGATTAGGTTGTGTGTCCTCTCTTTGAAAACAGGAAGTTAGAATATTAACACAAGGGATAGTCATGTGATTTTACATTCAAATGTTGACAGTTGGCCACTGGTTAGAACAGTGCAAGAATTGTATTATTATGGAGTAAATGCCTATTTATTCATGACACTATTCCACAAATATGGTGTGTACATATCTTTCATTCAATATGATGTCACTTTGTCCAAATTTTCAATATTGTCATATGATTTGAATTCATGAAATAAAATTAAATATTCCTTGCATAGTAGGAGCTAGAATGACAACAAAATTATAGAAGTTTTCCATTTTTCAATTTCAGATGCCTATTCTATACAACAGGGCATCCATTCTACTATTACAGGTTTTTTTGTAATATGGTGTGTATGGTGTAGAAACCTCTCAAGTTATAAGTAACAAATGGAAGCACACAAACTTCTTCTTGATTATTTATTCAGAAAATGTTAATGAATGGATTTACATGTTGACATCACCAGCTTCTTATGTTGGTCGTTGTATGATAGTTGTTGAAAGAGGCGCTCAGTATTATTTGCTGGATTACAAATCATAACTTTTTGCACAAATGTAAATTTCTTCGATATTGATTTTATGAAAAGCATGGTTCCATTCACATGGTTTTATTTGCACTTTTTGTTAAACATCCTTGCATTTTTATGTCAAAATTACTCAATATTCTTAATAAGCATTGAAGATTTAGCAATTATAAAATTACAAAAACTGCATGTTCCTTTTAGTGAAACAATAAAGCTTTATTTTATAACATAACATAACTTTCATAACAACATTTAAAGGGAATTGATTCAGTTCTTACGTAATGACCATAAATCATCTGAATAAGCAAACTTTGACAAGTGTTCAAATGGTAAGTGTTCAAATGGTAAGTGTTCAAATGGTAAGCTTGATAATAAATTGTCCATCCTCGCCACTTTCATTGTTTTCATTATCGTTACTTTGTGATCTGTTAACATTGCCATAACTGTGTGCTGCATCCTCTTTTTGAGATTGCAATCTGTTAACATTGCCATAACTGTGTGCTGCATCCTCTTTTTGAGATTGCAATCTGTTAACATTGCCATAACTGTGTGCTGCATCCTCTTTTTGAGATTGCAATCTGTTAACATTGCCATAACTGTGTGCTGCATCCTCTTTTTGAGATTGCAATCTGTTAACATTGCCATAACTGTGTGCTGCATCCTCTTTGTAAGATTGCAATCTGTTAACATTGCCATAACTGTGTGCTGCATCCTCTTTGTAAGATTGCAATCTGTTAACATTGCCATAACTGTGTGCTGCATCCTCTTTTTGAGATTGCAATCTGTTAACATTTCCATAATTGTGCGCCCCATTGTTTTGAGAATGCATATTGTTAAGATTTCCGTAATTATGTTGTTCAGAAATGGAACCACTTTTAAGGTCTCCATAATTGTGTGTGGAATCACTATGTTCAGAATGAGATGACAACCCTTGGAAGCTATGTTGTCTTGTGGTCCATTTATGGTTGTGCTCTTGCACCGGTGGAACGTGTTCTCTTTGAGTTAATACAGGTTCACTCATTTGTCTGACATATACACGAGATGTACTTCTTGCTCTAGGAGGCAGCTCTGGCAGGTCTTTAATAATTTCGTTTTCGTAGTCTCCGTCATATTCTACATTTTCATAATTTTCTCTAATATCCTCAAAGTCTTCAGGGTCCCACCCTTCCACATAATCATCATCCTCGGCAGTCGGATCGACATGGATGCTCACTGCTCCTACCTGACTCATATCTTGGACAACATTTGACCCAGCTGAAGCCTTAGCTGGAATAGGAGGTGCCTTGCCAGACAAACCAGCTGCACTTATAGCAGGAACTGGGCGTGGGGGCTTTCCAGACAATCCAGCTGCACTTATAGCAGGAACTGGGCGTGGGGGCTTTCCAGACAATCCAGCTGCACTTTTGGCAGGAACCGGGCGTGGGGGCTTTCCAGACAATCCAGCTGCACTTATAGCAGGAACCGGGCGCGGGGGCTTTCCAGACAATCCAGCTGCACTTATAGCAGGAACTGGGCGTGGTGGCTTTTCAGACAATCCAGCTGCACTTTTAGCAGGTACCGGGCGTGGGGGCTTTCCAGACAATCCAGCTGCACTTTTAGCAGGTACCGGGCGTGGGGGCATCCTTCCAGATGGCCGAGCTGGGACCACAGCTGGGTTTGGGACAGGAGGGGGTATCCTGCGAGTAGTTCCAGCTGCGGCCACAGCCGGGTCTGGGACAGGAGGGGGTATCCTGCGAGTAGATCCAGCTGCACCTTTTCCTTGTTCAGGGCTCTTAGAAGCTGGAGCAGTAGCAGATGATTTTGATGAGGGAGACGTATTGGCACTTGACAAACGTTTCCCTGTGGACACCATGTTCTCATAAGCCTCTTGGTCAGCATCATCAATATCATCATCTATGATAACAATATGAGGGTATCCTTGTAAAAGAGGGGACTGAAGAGCTTCAATGCTCAGGAAATAGGGCATCAGTAACTTCTTCCATTTTTCCATACTTTTACTTTGTAGCTGTAATCCTACTCTCATTTTCATAAGTGAATTACACGGAATTACAATAAGATCTCTGACTTTATCTAGACTTTCTCTCATGCATACACCCTGCATGAACATCTCTCTCACAACAAACCTGACCTCAAGGTCGCTGAAGTCCTGGAGGTTAACACTGTTCAGGAACATGTTCCTTGAAGTTTGGTCAAACCGAATCTTTGCTGGCATGTCATGTTCATTTAATACTTGTGCCATAGATTTGGGTTCTGTGTAACTCCCTTTTCCTTTCACTTCAAATCTAACTGGATATTCTACAGGAATACTGAGTGTTCTTTTGTACATATCTTTAGCGACGGCCCTCTTCTGAGCATCTACACCTGACACACATATCACATCTCCCTTCTTGGGTTTCTCTTCTTGTGGTGCAGCGTCATAATCAACTTCGAGTTTCACCAGAATCGGCAAATATTTCCTGTACTTTGCTGCCACTTGGGAAGAAGTGTAGATCTCTTGAGACCATTTGACCTTTTTCAACTCCTTTGCCATTTTTCTTGACTCATCACCTCACAGTTTGCTATCCTCTCAAGCTCTGTCAAGCTCTCTTATGATATTTCATCTCCTCTCACAATTTTGCATGTTTATTAAAAGACATTCTCCGATTCAGTTAACATGACATTGCCGAATTACAAGTCTTGGTGTTACATTATTGGATAATACTGTTCATAAGATAGATATCATTCCATATTTACGTCCAGCTGTCTTCCGGTATTTTCTCCCCTCCAGAAAAAATAGTAAGGAATTATTTGATTCGGCGGTGTTTTACATTATTCTCTTCTGTTGATCATCCACAAATAACTTACAATATCCAAATGACGGCCTTTATGAAAATAGAAATGAGATTAAACCTGTACAGTTCGTTATTTTCCGGTAAATATATTTCACTTATTATGCCACACGGTACTCCCATTATACACTACATTAGTGACCCACTGAAAGCAGATATTTTAACATGCTCTATTTCCAGTTGTTCATCATCATGCTTGGCCACACAAAGGTTCTCATTGGTGGTAATATTCTTCCTGGACTGGACTGACCCTTCTCAACCTGTTATGGAGATCGTGAGACCCAAACATACACAATTGGGGCCAATACCGATTATATTTGGGAAAAATTACGCACTTAATATATATGTATGGTTTCTTAAATTTAGTTTCACCACAATGTCCTTAGATGCTACGCAAAATATTATTAAAAATCTGGTCATTATTAGAGATGATACTCAATGAAAACTACATGATCATGATCCGTTAATGCACAGTCAAGGATCTTAAATTATTAAATGTTCAAACAATTACATAATGAAATCATCATCTCAGTTTAAGTTTCAGTAAATAAATAAAAAGACGGACTGAGTGGATGAATTATCAAATTCCCATGGACCTGAAGTCATGATTAAGTGGGTTTTTTTCAAGTAAACTGTTCCGTTTACAGTATTCAGAGAACAACCTTGGTACCAGGCCAGAGACGTGAAATTTGAATGAATCTCCTGTATAAATTATACCTTGGTTACAGTCTGATAACCTGACTTGGCTGAGCGGTATACTGCGTAGAAACCAAACGGAGCTTATATTTTAAGTTATAATTTGCCTTGTGCTATTTGTGTGCAATACTCTACAAAGCGAACATCATGCTTTGCTAAGCAGGGTTTTTGTGCAACATTAAAACCATAAGTAAAGTTCTAGGAATGCAGTCTTGAGGATGTGGATTAGGGATCTGATAACAATTGATAAAGGGCGTTGAAATATGACTGAAAATATCGAAGCGGCGAAACATTGCGCACATTTTGTGTGACTGAGAAAATAATTTGTGATTGTCGTTGCCAATCTAGCCCAATGCATTAATCATTCAACATCTATGGAATAATAATGGTATCCATTTCCATAGCGTCTTCCCACACTGCCCCTTGTCTCTCAACGATATGTTAATATATATATTTTTTGCATTCGGCTCTTAAAAGTCTGTAGACTTGAATCAAAGAAAATCAGAATTTTCAGAATTTTTCAGAACATGGGGTTTCCGCGTGAAATCAAATAAATAGCATGAAAAGCTGTCGAAAAAAACATGAGAACAAAACTTGTAACGAAGTCGTTCGGAATAACCATATACTCGTGTGACTGCAGTCAATGCAGCTTTTTCCTCACAGTAGGAGCCATCTGTGTAGATGCATTGAAAACCTTTATAGACTGATTTTATGAAAATGCATTTATAAATATATAGAAAGAATAATCTGTTGAATCTTCATTTGAGTCTGTAAGTAACAAATTTATGTTAGGATTGTATATCAAAGTTGGAGTCTCTGAAACTGAAATGTTGCAATATGGCATGGAGTATCTTGACAATGTAGTGCAATAAAATTGACACAAACTACTGTTTAAGGATATCCCTGATTATCAGATTGAAGGTCTCATCAAAGACAATCACCAAAAACGGTGGCGTTCAAAGATGAGGATGAGGATGAACAACGATTCAGGGATATGGTGGTTGCCGCACAAAATACCAAAGTGCAAATTCAAGGACAAAAGAGGCGATATCGGTGTATTTGGGACTACATTCTACATCTACAGTATGGAGTTTGTGAAAATTGAATTGGGGGATTAGATTAAAATATGAAAGATTATGTCAAATTTAAACAAACCGCTGATCAAAAACAGAAATTGTGTAAAATAAATTAAAAGTATTGCAAAAAGATTATTCTAAAAAGATACTTTATTTGAAAAAAATTATTTCAAGGAGATATTTTATTTCAGGAATATAATTTATTTTACTGAATAAAAATTACTTACGAGGCCTGTGATATTTAAAAAAATGTAATTCCTTTCCTAATTATTTAAGTTAAAAAGATATGTATTTTATCAGCATTTGAATGATGTTTAAAAATAGACTCAGAAACAGATGCGGTATTGGTGGCACTGCTTTGAAGTGGTTTAAATCCTATCTATCCAATAGAAAGCAATGTGTTACTATTGAGGGAAAAAGATCTGGAAATATGAATATAAATCATGGGGTACCTCAGGGATCCGTGCTGGGCCCTTTATTGTTTACTACTTATATGGAACCATTAGCTGATGTGATAGGACAATATGGTCTAAGACACCACGTATATGCTGACGACACCCAGATATACATCAGCCTCGATCAGACATCAACAGATGGACTGAAAAATTCCATAACAGAAATTGAAGAATGCATACAGAAAATAAGAAAATTCCTGTTAGAGAATAAAATGAAAATTAATGATGGTAAAACAGAAATGCTTATTTGCGCAAAAAAATCCAACCTTAAAAATAAACTAATCCCAGAACAAATTACTGTTGGACTTACCGAGATCCCCAGATCTGACAAGGTCAAGGATCTAGGAGTGATCCTAGATCAGGAACTAGACATGAAGCAACAAATCAAAAAGATATGCAAGAATGGATACTTTCACGTTAGAAACCTAGCTAGAATAAGAAATTGCTTAGATGGGAAAACTGCAAATACCCTTGCTCATGCATTCATTAGTTCCACACTGGACTATGGTAATTCGCTACTGGCTGGATTGCCGAAGTGTGAAATAGCAAAGTTGCAAAAATTACAGAACTCTGCAGCAAGAGTAGTGGGGAAGCTTAAAAAGCGGGATCATATCACCCCTAAACTGATGGAGTTACATTGGCTACCTGTCGAGGCGCGAATAGATTTCAAGATTGCCTTGATAACGTGGAAAATACAAAATGGCCGGGCTCCTGATTATCTGTCGAAACTTATTATTCCCAAAAATGGGGAGAAAAACCTAAGATCCAATGGTAATAATGAGTATTTGGTTCCTAAAACAAACACTAGGACAATAGGCGATAGGGCGTTCTCAGCCTATGCGCCGAAAATCTGGAATGCCCTCCCCCTTCCAGTGAAAAATTGCAAAACAGTTGATTCCTTTAAGAAACACTTAAAGACCCACCTGTTTGAAATGCATTATCTCCGAAAGCGCCATGAGCAGACTATGTCTGAAATAGCGCTATAGAAATGTATTATTATTATTATTATTATTATTATTATTCAATAACTGAACATATTATTTCAAACAAAATGCTTGAATTGTTGATGCTTTTGATGTTTTTGATGTTTAAAAGGAAAAATGATTCCAGAAATGTAATTAGAAGCAAGTCAAATATGCAGCTTGGAGCTAATCACATAAAACTAGTGACGAGCATCTGGTCATATTTGTGATTAGAAACTAGTCACATTTTCATCAGGAAGAGGGGGGGGGGTAAAGCAATGCGATTGGAAACCATTGAGAAACATGTGTAACATTGGGTTTTCAGTATGGAAAAGAGACATCCTCGATGTGCCGAGTACTTTGGATTTCCCTTTTTTTTAGTAATTCCTAGAGTATGCAGGATGAATTATGCGTCTCAAGATTTGCAATCCTTTCTACTGTGATGACCTGCTCATTTTGGGCATGTTACATGATCAGACCCATGATTATCTCTCTGACGCTTGAAGCACCGCAGAGGCTTTGGAATGTAAATGTCTACCCTCACATTCCTACATTCTATCTTGATGCAGGTTTGGGTTGCATCCTACGGCAAAGAGGATGCCCCTTTATGTACCGGGCGCCAGCCGGGAAGTAAGAATCGGCCGATTTCACAGGGTCCCAGGCGCCGGGATTTTATCAACGACAATCTGAAAGATGCCGTAGCTGTGGTCACATTATTAAAGGGCGCCGCATGGCATGTACACGATTAAATGACACAGGCGTCTTTACTTTAGGATATCCTAAAGACGTCCGGTAATACCTCAGTCACATTTGCGGTGATTTCAGTAAAGATGCCTGGCCGATGGGTAATTTTTACAAAATCAGCCGGCAGTTCAGATTGCCGTGAGGGCACCGGGAGATTATCGGCCACAATTGGGCATCTTTAAGACGTGGGATGGGTCATCAGGAACTTTTAGTTGCAACATAAAAGTTGCCGGTGTTTCACCGATGTCTTATTACCAAATATCATCTTAAAGTACACGGCAGGGTCCCGGCAGTGTCATCGGCAGATTATCTTAGGGACATCGGCAGATTATCTTAGGGCTGCCAGCGGCATCATGCAGTGAAAATACGATTTTTTTCATTTCATGTGTTCACAGACCATCGTCAGATGATCGAACGGGCTGCCTACTATATTATATAGACGTCTTTAGGATATCCTACAGACGTATATTAAAATGTCGAATTTGAAGATACGTTGTAGTAAAAAATATTTCAGCTTTATTTATGAGAAAGAAAATACAACCTATAAACACGGCCATTTTATTGCTCACTGAGATCCCATCATTGGCATCAAACATTTAGCTCCTCAAATACATGTTGTTAAAATTTGTTTTATTCTCCACCATCATATAGCAACAGTACATTTTAAGTGAAGGGAGCTCACAGCCACTTACCTACTCCATTCACGTCATTATGCTTAATTATTCAACTATCTGATAGGAACCTTGACTGGGTTAGTGTTAGGATTAGTAAATATCTTTAGGATCAAATGCCTTCTCAGAGCCAAAAGTTAATTATGTCATAAATAGGTTTAAATCAGGAACATGACAAAAATGGTAGTTTTATGTTTCTACAATAAGGTTCTGTTACGAAAATACTGTAATCCAGTATACAAAATCTACCTACATGCAACTGATTTCAAATTGGCAGTTCATACTATCTCATACCAGGCCATGGAATTGCAGATAACACTCTTGAGGAACAATTCTATTTCTTTCTGTTTTTCTTATCCTTTTTTTCCTTTTTAAATTCCTTTTTGGTGGCGTTATAATCTGCAATTGCACTAGGATGAGAAATGTCGGACTGGGAGTTACTCATCTTAAGAGATGTCCAAAATGTTTCGGGGTTTTCAGCAAAACTAGCTGGACAATGTTCATTAACTCTTTGTCGATTGAATTGTACATCATTATTTTGTAAAGTGAATTTCATGTTGTACTTTTGGGCTACCGATGCTGTATTTGGTAAAACTGGAAGACTGGTTTTCCTTTTTGCAACATATCCAGTGGCAGCTGAATCAGGATGGAGAAAAAAGCTTGAAGGACCGGGCGCCATTTTCTCTGGTACTTGCTCTGTATTCAAACCAGACCAACTGGATGCGCTTCGTAGCTGATAGAACTGTGAATGTTGTGTTTGGGGTTGAAGAGTGCTTCCAGATGGTGGATATTCTTCACCTGAAAATCTTTGATAGACTACTACACTTGGAGCACTGTCATTATTCATGCGATTTTGGAAGGGCTGGCATGAATCAGGGTGAAGATGATATCCTGAGGGACGGGGTGTCATTTCCTGTGGTATTGGATCTGTGCTCAAACATGACCAACTTGATGCATTTCGAAGTTGATTAAACTGAGAGTGTTGTGATTGTAGTTTACAAGCCCTAGAAGTGGACGGTACGTCATCACTCGATGATCTTTGATACACCTCTGCATGGGGTGGTGGTCCAGTTTTGCGAGGTGGGGGTCGCACTGGTACAGAATCAGGCAAATTTTCATAGACTCCATCTGAATTTCTGCTGTGGTTATTCTCAAAGGTGTCATCAGGTAATGTTTCATAGATGTCCTTATCAGGCTGATGTTGATCTTCTGGCCTTCCACCTGAAGATACATTTCTCTTTGATTTCCCTTCCTGCATGTACCTAATGCAGTTTGCTGAACTGAAGTCCTCTTGGAAACCTGAGTCAGCATAGGAACATCTGGATGAGCGACCAGAATCAGTTGTCATCCGATCTACCTCAGTGTGCCTTAACAGTCCATAGGAAGATGAACATACATTGCTGTAAACCTCTTCCTTATCATTTATTTCTTTGTTCATAACAACAATTTCAAAGCCTAACTGAAGGTAAGGTTGTTTAAGTAAATCTCCATGGAAACCAAGGTTGTCCCTGAATGTGTTCCAATCCCTCCTACTTTGACCAATAAGTCCAGTTCCAAGTCTCATGGTTAGATTAACATCACATGGTAAAACAATGTAATTGTTCTCATACTGTGAACCTAGCCATGCACCCTGCAAATATTTCTCATCATACACAAGGTAAATTTCAAATTCACCTATATTTTTTGCCTTGACATCAGACCCTTGTTCATCCATATAAAAGTCATTCACTACACGCTCCTCAAACCTCACAACCACAGGCAGTGTGCTGATATCTAGTATTTTAGACATACTCATGGCTTTGGTAAATTTTCCTGTGGCTTGTTTCATTTGTAGATTCAAAGGGTAGTCCTCTGGTATTGTAAATGTTCTTTTATAAAGATCTCTTCCGATCACTCTTTTCTGGATACCAATACCAGAGAAGCAAACATAATCTCCCTTGAGCAATCCCTCATTTTCATTCTTTCCTCTGTAGCCTTGCTCAATCACAGCAATGGCAGGTAAATTATCTTTGTATTCATTGACAACTTGGGCTGGTGTGAAAAGGTCATTGGACCACTGCACTCTTTTCATATCTGCATACATCTTTTCAAGTCATCGGTCAGTATTTCTACAAATGTATATCCAGCAACAGCAACACACCATGAAAATTGAAACAAGACTGTTTAAAAATATCCAAAACAGAGTTTTATACGTCAGACATGCTCCATTTATGTTTACTGTCTTTTCCCCGATTAAAACTTCCTGTTAGATGGCCAATTCGCTGCAGTGGTACAGCGTCCAATTTTGAGAAAATTTCAATGCACACCAGACCATTTCAAAACGTTATTTAGAATAAGATGTGAAAAAAGCATCATTTTTGTCAGTGTGTTATGCAGAGGTCATGAATATAATTAAAAGGAATGAGTGAATATGTGAGTGGGGAGACTGGTCCATCTTATTTATTGTTAATTATAACAGTTTCTCAGTATCTTCATACATAAAAATCAAGTTTAGATTGATTTGACTATTTCTATTTGCTGGTGAAAATATTCTATTCAGAGAAAGGCATACAGCTGCTTCTATTTGCGGAATGCAGATAACCGACATACTGATTTACTTTTCATTCAATACCTCAAACACAATGGCCTTTACTTCCCACATACGTCTTCATCATATTTTCCTCAAGAAATATCAGCCACATTCTTAATCTGCATTACAGACATAACGGTAGATTCATTTAAGTAAAAGAGCACCATATAATTGCAAACGTTTAAAATATATAAATGTCATGCTCCCGAGAATGTGGACAAGTCTACTGACAACTATCCCTAAGTTTCATTACTGGTCATACAATATTCAAAATATTTACTGTCTCGTATTTATAAACGATAAGAATTCTTCCCAACAAATATTTCCTCATTGAGGTCATTACAGCCAGAAAAAAAATCAAATTAACATGCCGTGGAATCTAAACATCATCGTTTGATTGTGTGGGGTTTTACATCACTTTCAATATAATTTCAGTCATTTTGTGATGAGACCTACTTGTAGCAGATATAGTGCTGCCTCATTAAATTGTCATGTCCCAGATTTACAAGGATTAACCTTTTGGCACAGACCTCAGCTCAGGTGTGAAATTGTATCATGAATTCAATATCTGAACGGCCGGGAATTGAACCCACAACCTTTGGATCACCACAGAGGAACTGGTGCTAATATGACTGAAATGATGTTGAAAGTGATGTAAAACCCCAAACAAACAAACAAACAAACTGACAGACCCGTGCTTGTTGATGAACACTGAAAGACCAAACTTTCCTTGCCGCCTTGAGTGAATGGTGGTTGGAGGTAGTGAAAACAACTTATTTCTCAACATGCATTTATATTACAATTGCACAAAACCTGCGTAGACATTGGCAGCTTGTCATATGATGTAACTTGCGAATAGGCTATTTTTAAGCAATTATTACAGCAGGTCATTAGGTGGGTCATCAATTATACATCGCAGCCCCATCAACAACAAGCATGAATGGGATAGCAACCAAAAGATCAAATTCACCTCACTATATGTCCCCAAATAATTCATAACCTTATTTTTTATTAACAACTAAGATAAAAAAGGCATGAATATGAGAACTCCCTGATAATCATAACCTTATGTAACAAAAAGGTCAAGGGATCATGTGTTCCCTGATATTATATATCCTTATGAAACTAGAAACCCAAAGATCAAACGAGGACCTTAATAATACAGACCTCATACAAAAATAAGCAAGGTTTTATGGAGCTCCTAAGCCAATATTATTTTGATCTAATTCCAGGGGTAAGCTAAGTTGACAGAAATATCCACTTCGATCTTGTGTGAAATATGAATGGAAACGAATTAAACTATAAAGTTTAAGGGTAATTATGGGTCTTTTCAATGAGTGCCTCCTAGTGGCAGAGGAGAAAATAACCAAAATAGCATACTTGATGGGAATTGGCATTAATCAATATTTAATCTCTGCAATTTAAAATTATAAGGTATGATTACAAGTACATTTCTTTCTAAATAGTATTTTGTTATAATTTTCCTTGATGATAGTTTTGGTGAGAAATGAAGAAGACAGGCAAATTAGTTTTGCAGATTACACAACAGGAGTAGGCTTGGTTTCAGCTGTGTTTATTTCATTTCATTGGGAAGAAAATTCACTGTCATCCAAGTCAAAAAGATTTTCTAATTTTCATTTGTATAATTTGGAAATAAAAAGAAAATTTGACAATCAGATATGTAAAGCGAGGCGAAAATATTCATATTTTTCTCTTAATGTTTTTGTAAAATAGAAAATCTGTTTCACTAGGATCACAGTAGATATTGTTTAGATCACTTTTACAAAGTTGTTTGGAAATCCACTTTATTAGTCCCACAATCTGCAGAACGTTTTCTCTATAACAGTTTAGATAAAAGAAATCTTGGAGCAGTGACATATTAATATGCCACTATTTATAAGTTATAAAGATATGAAGTTTTCCTTATATCAAAGAAATTTCCGTTGTGGTTTTCAAATGATAAGTCAATAGTTTTATTACAAAAATAAATGACGAGAAAGTTTGAATGAAAGAAGTTTTCACGTACTATTTTGAAAACGCTCTATTTTGGCATAAAAAGAAAATAGTACCAGCAGAAAATCTGCCACCAGAGGACACTCATTACCAACACCCATAAAAACCCTTAATCAGGGAAACTTACAAAAGTTTTATTGCGCTCTGAAATAAATTTTCAAATGGAGACACCACGGCGACCTTTTGAAGAAAAGAGTACGTATTACCACTAAAATGATATAAATAGCAATGCACATGGTGTGTTAAATAAATTGTTTAGCTTGGCGGTGAGTGTTTAATATTTCATACGTGTTGCTCAGTTGATGAAATATTCGTTTAACAAAGAGATCAACAAAATTATATTTAAATATTTCAATTCTTTATTGCATTATAATTTTTTTCAATACATGGTGTTCAAGACATGTTGATATCGTATCGCACATTGAGGTCATGTCTGCTGTCATTCCAATATAGATGTTTATATTTACATATGTAAACATATATTTATGTATATAAACATATATCTATGTATGTATGTAAACATGTATGATATATGCATATATACAAAAACATTGAAAACAAATCACTGACAAGTGTTATAGAATGTTCATTCTCATAAATCTGGTCATTTGTTTTGAGCGTACCTATATGCAGTAAGCAGTTAGTTGAAAACTAATATGTGAAATCACAGCCTTACACTGTTAAATGTGGAATTTATTGAAATACCGATCTAACCTCTTTCTATATACATGGTAAAATTAAATGAATATTTAATCTGAAACCCTGGATTTGAGTGTGTCATTCTTTCTTATTTCTTCTTGTTTTTCTTGTCTTTTTTTAGTTCCTTTTTAGTAGGTTTGTAACCCACAACTGTGTTTAAAGTGGAACTGCTTGCCTGTGGCATATTCATGGATGTCCAAAATGCTTGTGGGTTTTCAGCATAACTGGCTGGGCTATCTTGATACATTTGTCTATTGTAACTAGCCTGATCAAATTGTGCAGCAGATTCTAAGAATGGAGAATATGGCAACCCAGTATTTGGTTGTAAACTCATTTTTCGCCCACGGTTTTGTGGAACAGATGTTACATCCAGGACTGGAAGACTGGTTTTTCTTTTGTAATGATACCCGGATGCAGGGTGAAGATGGTGGCCTGCAAGACTGGGTGCTCTTTCCTGTGGTACCTGATCCACTGTCACAAATGACTCACTTGAAGTATTTTGCTGCTGGCTAAATTGAGTGTGTTGTGGTTGTTGTGGTTGTTGTGCAGGAGCTCTTCCAGTCTGCGGTACCTCTTCACTCCGGGATCTTTGAAAGGCTGTACTTGGGTTTCTGGCACTCATTGCAGCAGAGCTGTCACTTTGGATGCGTTTTCTCTGAGGCAAAGGCGGTGGTCCTGGTTTGCGAGGTGGGGGTAGCATTGGTTTCCCATCAGGCATGACATTGACATAATCCTTATTTCTTTTTTTGAAATGATCATTTTCATATACGTGACTGGCAATTTCGACACTCTTAATCGCCTTGTACACATCCTTTTGGAACTGTTCATCACTGTTACTTGTTCTGGGAGAAAGGTTGTTGCCCTCGTTAGGCTGACTACTACATCTCCAGACACCTTCATAATCTTCTGAATCTTCATCTGAAGAGAGGTGTTCTTTTTTGGCTGCTCCTACTTGCATGCTATTCATGTGGCTTGATATGCCAAAATCCTCTTGGAAACCAGAGTCTGGGTGGGAATATCTGGATTTCCGACCAGAATTAGCTGACACCTTATCTACCTCAGTGTGTCTTAAAAGTCCATAGGCAGATGTACATACATTGTTGTAAACATCTTCCTCGTCCTTACTTTCCTTGTTGATAACAACAATGTCATAGCCTAACTGAAGGTAAGGTTGTTTAAGGGAATCTCCATGAAGACCAATATCATCCCTGAATGTATTCCATGCCCTCCTACTTTGACCAGTAAGTCCCATTCCAAGTCTCATGGTCACATTAACATCACATGGTAAAACAATGTAATTGTTCTCATACTGTGAACCTAGCCATGCACCCTGCAAATATTTCTCATTATACACAAGGTAAATTTCAAATTCACCAATGTTCTTTGCCGTAATGTCAGACATTTGTTGATCCATATAAAAGTTTTTAAGGACATGCTTCTCAAACCTCACAACCACAGGCAGTGTAGTGATATCTAGTATTTTAGACATACTCATGGCTTTAGTAAATTTTCCTGTGGCTTGTTTGATTTCAAACTTTAAAGGGTAGTCCTCTGGTATTGTAAATGTTCTTTTATAAAGATCTCTCCCAACTGCTCTTTTCTGGATACCAATTCCAGAAAAACAAACATAATCTCCCCTGTAAAGACCTTCATTTTCTTTCTTTCCTCTGTATCCTTGCTCAATAGTTGCAAGTACTGGCAAGTTATCCTTGTATTCATTAACAACCCCTGATGGTGTGAAAAGGTCGTTAGACCACTCAACGTTATTCATATCGGCATTCATCTTGCATACAGTATCTTCTTTTAGGTGTGCATCAGTCAACATTAACTTAGAAGGTAAATGTGTTAGTCCTTCAGAATATATGTATATATCCACTCAGTATGTTATATAAATGCCTTTGATATCAGCTCTGTAGAACTGAATCAAGAATGTTTGGAAAAGCTCAAACCATGTCTTATAAGTTAACAGATATGCTCCGTTTATATTGGCTGTCATTTAGCGATGTAATTTCCCAACAAAAACTTCCTGGTAGATGTCCCCATTACCTCGCTTGCTTGGTCTGTTTGATATCATCTGAAAACTTAAGTGCAGAGTTGTTTGTGAATCCACTTTATAGCCAGAATGTTTTAATGTATTCAGAGGTACATCAGATCTGTTTAATGTTTCATAGTGAATCGCTATATTTAATTGTTTTTGAGCAGACATTGGCATTTCAGACAAAACTAAATAAGCTTAGTTTATATACATCCTAGGGAATAAAGCAAGCCGCCATTCCCTCTTTTTTAATGTTGTCAAATCATATATGTTAGAACTAATAATTGTGCAATTTCTTTTGATTAATAAAACCTTATTATGAAAGAGAAAAATTTCTTGAATAATTAAGCTATATTTTCAACCTCTATTCTGCAAACGGGGATTGGTTATTAAAAATAACCGGGGATTGGTTATTAAAACATAACATTAAAATATTAATCTCCTAGTCTAGCTGGTAACCTGATTGGATGTCTCAAAGTGAGGTGGTTCCTCTAAGGTTAAAATCATACCATGGAAGGCAGATCCATTGATCGTGATATTGTGAGAGACCTTTTCGTTTTCCTGGTGGCAGTCGTTTGTCCCAGGCATGTACCTGCCAAACAGAGCGAAGCACATCTGAACAACATCTTAGATACGCTGTGATATAAAAAAAAATGAACGTGAAGTGTCTGATTTGCTTTTGACAAATATCTAGGCGTCCTACATTTGAATATTTGATAAATAGTGGTTTTAGAAGCGTTAAGAAAAGTAAAGGTAACATTTATATCGTGTCATTGCTTTGGTAAAAGAAAAAGGTAAAATAAAATATGAAAAGGAAGACTATTCATATGCAAAGAGGAAATACATACTAAACATATATAACATTAAAATTTATGATTTAAAAAATGATTTAACATCAATATTTAAAACATACAGTTTAAGGGCTGTGAGTTCCCACCAATGAGAAAAAAAATGCTCATTGGCTGCCAAAGGGGGGGGGGACTGCATCCAGGTAAGCAAATTAACATATGAATGTACCTGAGCGCCAAACAGCCTGTAGTCACGGTAGTATCTTGCAATTCCGAGTTGAAGTTAAACATTAATTTATCTTTTGAATTACTGATTGTGATCATCCCTGTACTGTTTGATCATACGAAATTCTCAAAGCTGGGTCGATGTAGCTTCGTTTGGCTTGTGATTTTAAGGGTATTCACGAGTCTTGTTTCAGAGCCCCCTGGTGGCAGATGTCAAAAAAGGTAACATTGGGGACCTTCAGAGAAGCTGTACATTTACAGCTTTAATTAGATTTATAGGTGTAAATCATATGCATTGGTGAATTTAATCCATATATACATTTTAACATTGATATATTTACATCTTGTCTTGATGTTCCTTGAGAATGGGTTGGTAATAATAAATTAAGAATACTTATTCAAGAGAGTTTATGTATTCAATGAAGATGCAATAACTATGATAGTAATTTTGCAAATTTTTATCTTTTGAAATAGTGGTAGCCACCTGCAATGAAGGATTTCTCTTTCCTCTTAATGTACACATCTCACTCATTCACATCTTTCCCCCTTAAGAGAAATCAAACATATTCCAACCAATATTTGGCCATCTTGATTTCTGTTATGAGTGAACTCATTGAGTACATACCAACACTTTAGCTACCGAGGAAACTAACATCCTACCGGACTACTTTCTATGTGACACTCTAATCACTAAATTTCTTTGTTTTATTACATTTTTCTGTTTACGAGTTCAAGTTAAATATATAAAATGTGTCTGGACATTACATGATACACTTCATATTCAATGTTAATAATTACATGCTTACCTTATATACCTACCAAAAGAGAATCAACTAGAAAATGGTGTCTTAGATTTAGAGATATGAATTGCAGATATCTAGTGCTTCTTTTGATCAATTTGCATTATATCCTAGATAAACATATTTTAGAAAAGTTTGGTCTATAAATCTAACTTAGGTTACTGTGTGAAAATACTGAATACCTTACTTCATAAATTAACTTGATATAGTGATGAAGATCTTGGCTATTTGTGTGATTTACCAGTGAGAAGATCAAATCATACTTTTCAACTTGGCTCAGTAGGTAAGACATCTGTCTCCCATGCTAAAGGTCTGGGGTTCATTTCCCAATTGGGACAAGTTGCATGTCAGAACATATAGAATTGAATGTTTTTGCCAACACAGAAAACACAGAGCACCTATGAATATATTCAGTGCAATGTAATAGTTCTAAATGTTTCAGCATAAGCATGTGTATCACAGGTCTGGTGATATGCGTTAACCTTTTCTCATGGCAATATTGCTAACTGAACATTTTGCCTGGATCCACATTTCAAAATAAACATAGACTGTATGACTGTATTTTGACCACAAACTTGGCCTTTGGTTCATTATCATTTTTAATTAAAATACTTATTCTGCCCCAAATAAATCTTGTCATCTTTTCAGTCTAGTAACAAATCGCGACTTGTCAAATAAACAACCACTAAAAATCCAGACTTCAGAATTTGTAAATCTATTTCCAAGGATTGTACTGCAATTGTGTCCCCTGGTGTTAAACTACTGAATTTTCTGATCGTCAGGCAAAGATTTCTTTGCCATGAACATCAAGCGTTTCTTGACCATTATTCTATAAAGACAATAATGGTCATTTTAAACTGAGGTAACAATTGTTGGAAAATGCTTAAATTGAAGAGATTCCAAAAGAACCCTTGGACCTCCAGGGAATGCTTTGTTTGTTTGTTTGGGGTTTTACATCACTTTCAACATTATCTCAGTCATCTCGAGATGAGACCTATTTGTAGCAGATATAGTGCTGCCTCACTGAATTGTCATGTCGCAGGTCCTTGACATGACAACCCATCAGGTCACAGATTCACAAGGACAACGGGTTAACCCTTTAGGTACGGGCCTCAGCTCATGTGGGAAATTGTGTCATGAGTTCGATCTCAGCATGGCGGGGATCGAACCCACGACCTTTGGATTACCACAGAGGAACTGGTGCTGGTAAGCTGGCACTCTAACCAACTGCGCCACGGCCCGTGGCCCCGTGGAATGCGGATTATTGGAGATGTCAAAAAAGGATGAGGCAATGGTTGAGGTTTTGCTATGGAAACAATGAATGCTGAGAAAGTCAGTGTGGGCAAAGGTAACATTTCATTTTTGTCAATTATTGCTTTCGTCAATTATTGATTTCTGTATTCATTATACTATTTGATGATATTTAGAATTCAAAATTATTTTCCTTCGCAATATACGTATATTTTCCTCATTTACTTGTTTGGTACCAAAATAACACCTAGATCACAATTTTTAAGCAGATAATACTCAAACTGTTGAGCGCCATGATAAATAAGAATGTTTAGTGCCATATATACTGTACTGATCGTTTCTTAATCTGCCATAAAATATATTCTGAGACACCGCAGTATAAATAATACTGGGTTCCGATGTTATCTAATTGACCTTTTTATTCAGTGATGAAATCATTTCAATGATATGCTTAGACAAGCAGTGATAACAGTTTTGATTCCCCGCTTAATACTTCTCAAGACAAGAAATTCTTATCAAACCTTTTTTTTATTCCAGATGGTATATTGAGAGAAAAGGCCTGACAGCGGTCCATAATGAGCAGGTACTTTCCATCAGATAAGAAATGCATGCCAACGAATCTCATCCTGGAATCGATGTTTTGTGGAAATTGATAACTCAATACGTTTTAATAGTTATTATACAACACTGCATAATTAATGATTTTGATAAAAATATGGAGGAATACTCATTGAGTATACTTGATCTCTTGGGGATTTGTCCCAATTCAATTGTTTAGTTGCCTTGAATAGCTTATTTTCAAATGTTAATGTTTTGTTTAATAAATGTACTGAAATCTGCTTTTCAAACTCCACTTGCAGATGTGTGGGGAATATACTGTTTACGACGGTCAGAAATTTCTTCACAATAATCAAGCAAGAAAGAGTATCTGGAAGACATTTTCCTTTTAGAAATACGTTTTCAAAATATGTAAATTTGGTGATCATATGAACCCTTTAACAAAGTTTGAATTATCTTCCAAGTTTATCATGAAAATATCTCAAATATCTTATCTTGGGATTTGACTTTTTTGTATTATCGACCTTTTCAACACTGTTTAGGTGATATTAGGTCAACTAGAAGCCTGTCACCGGGACTCAATGCTGTATTCTTTTAGAAGAGTGACTGGGGATCTTTCTTTTGCACTATAACATATCCATGACAAAACAATTAAGGCCTTTGATAACCGATTATGGAGCATTAACTGGAATGGGAAACAGCTCAATAGCAGACTCCCACCTTTCTTAACCACGCAGAATGGCTGAAGTATTTGTCCTAGTCTTTGGGAATCTTCTACTGCTCGTGTTAAACCAAGACCAATGGCATTGGAGCTATGCTGATCATTGCTTTTTTTTGTAATGTTTGTATACATTCTCTGGAAATTGCTCCATAATTGATCTTTACAATCCTTTCCAACAGCAGACTTGAGCAGATAATTTTAACCAATTATAATGCATGTTACATATCAAATTTGGCCACAACTTGTTCTATTGGTTCCCATTGGTTAATATTTGTAATGTTATAAAAATGGCAGCCTCTACAACTCAGTGATAGCTCTTGGATTTTTGAAAAAGAAAATACAAAATGGAGAAAGATCTTAGCCGAATTAAAGATAGCATTGGTCCCCCGAAGAAACATCTTTCCAATTAATAGCCAAGAGGTGATTGACAGACAGAATGACAAAAGAAATCCCCAATCAATGCAGAAGCTGTGTAAGTGATGTTGCAAGACAGTCAGCATAGCTAAAAATCAGCTTAATTTTAATTTTGGAAAGGAATATAAAACATATTGTTATGGCATTCTACAAAGGCAAATAACAAAAACATAAGCACTTTGACACCGTTTTCTTCTATTGATTGCCAGATGTCTTGAGAATTTTGAGCTGGTTAGTTATTATAGAACAGTAAAGGTTGTTATACTGAGTAACTTGAAATTCACCTTTTCACATTTTAAAATCATTTTTAACTACCTTTTTTAAAAGTTTATATAGCATAATTTTCTTCAAAATTAAATATTACATACAAAAACTTTTATATACATGTATGTATATATAAAATACATTATGAATTCACAAACCATCTTCCAACTGTACTGGTCATTTCTGGATGATGTCTTATCAGTCAAACTAAGTAAACAAACCAAGGGATAATTTTTCAGTTTCCTGTTCTTGTCTTTTAAATAAAGAAAAAACATTAAAACATTCTGTAAAAGTTTTTATTTTGCAATGAATTTAAAATTGCATTAAGGCAGTATCAACACATATAAAAAATGGCTCTTGCCAAAGATATTACTGGTATGCAATTTTTATTGGGCATACCATATGAATTCAATACAATTTCTTTTTTCAGCAAAATATATGTCACTCACAAAAAGTGACAGGCTAGTAAAATCTATTTAAGTGAGAATTAAGTCCTGAGATCAAACTGAAGGAAGTGAATTTTGTCTGGGTCGATTCCACAACAAGACAATGCTTTGCACAAAGACATTAAATATTTAATTTTATGATTTACTCCAAATATTGCAATTAAGTCTTCATATAAACCCCCCAAAACAAAGGTTACTATCATTAATGAGCATGATCTTCAAATTTAATTTTCTTATACAAAAAGTAGGCCTTTGCTGATCATTGCTTTTTATGTTTGTAAACATTTAATGAAGATTGCTTCAAAAATGATCATTTAAATCCATCCCCAGAACAAACTTGAACAGATGATAAATTTGACCAATCAATACCAAATCATACCATGATGGAAACAGATTAGAGCCTGATGGAAAATAGATAGAAATGGTCCCCTGAAAATACATCTTTCCTTCCAATAACCAAAAACTCCATCCAGTAGTTTCCCAGAAGAAGATAAAAATTGAATGATAAAATGACACATTTGTTTATATTTGGCTAACACATAGTCAGTATGGCTAAAAACCAACGGAATTAAAATGTTTTATATTATGAAGGAGCCTGCACTTTCAATGAATTTCTTCATAAACAACACAAACATATATCTGAAACACAAACTTTAAGGGAATTCAAACACCAAAGAAATCTTAAATAGTAAATAAGCTGTGACCCACTGATGGACTTTAGCACCTGTTTATGTTAGGATTAATATAAATCTGTTACTTCTCATATGATGTTTGCTGGCCATCTTAATTAGTTTCAAAACTAATTCTAATATTAAGTCTGTTTGAAACGAAACAAAACCTAGAGTAGCACCTTTTAATTCCTAATGGAAACGTGTTTACCATAACTATCTGAATTCTCATACCACTAAAAACTATAGAAGAGGACTAGGAGGTTCATAACTTAATCAGTCAGGAAAAACTTCAAAATTATAATTCTTAATATTTTAAAATGGTGATTTCAAAGTTTGAGATGCTGCTGATTAACTCAAATTATCAAATAGCAATCATAAGCAATAACTGCTCAGAGTAAGGTTGATTGTATGTCTCATTAACAAAACAAAATTCTATCAAAAGCCTGAAAGTGGCAAGACAAGAAGAGCATACTTAACCAAATCTTAGCATTTACTATAGAAATATTCTAGATTTTTGACTGAATCTTTAATTACAAATATTCAGTCTGAAATTTTACTTAGATAATTATCCTAATACCTAGTTTGAACATCACCAACCTAAAAAACTCAAACTCAACATTTATCAGGGAAGAGTCATACACAAAAGTCCTAATCTCTGGTACTTAATGTAAGCAAGAGATAGGCATATATGCATATACATATGTATATGTAAAGTATTCAGTCTGTACTATTATAGTACTCCACATTTTCTTTGTGGTTTTTGCTGGCCATGTGAGCTTTGTAGGGCTGAGGTCCTGTGAACTTCTTATCACAGAGATCACACTTATACTTGTCCTCTGGTCTCTCGCTCTCCTCTGTCGATGGGCGGTTATAAGCTGATATGTATGGCTTGAATGTATCTGAAAACGAGCAATATCTCTACATCAAATACAATATATAAAATGTCAAAAACTATCCAAGAGCTTGCAATTACTTCCCCACTTTAAAGTAAGTGACATTAGAGTCTGAGTATTTTTACTAAAATCAGAGCTCACACCATTTTAAGTCAAGATATAATGGGATAAATGATAAGATTGGACCAGCCAATAACATGTCTGCTATAATTTTTAATGTGTTTTTACAATCCAATACAAAACAGATCAGAAACTGTAGCAAGTCAAAAACATTGATTGCTGTACAAAATAAGATATGTTTGCATTTAACAACTGAAAAGCATATTCAAATTGTTGTGGACACAAAGGTACATGCATATAAGGGGATTATTAAGCTGACCAGGGTATAATTCATATAGACTTGAAACACAGCTCCAGAGCCTTTTTCATCATTTTTTAATATTCATCACAAAGCTGCCCAGCGAACAGAAATAAGGCATTATTTTTCCTGGCCTAGAGGTCCTCAGGAGGGATGTATCACAACCCTTACATGGACCTTTACATTTAAAACTCCATGAACCTTCTAAATCAACAAGAGTAATATGATTAAGATATCAAAAAATATAATTTTGGTTTGATCTTAGCATATCCCAAAAAATAAATTTTAAATATGTGTTGGTAAACCCAGTAATATGAATAAATTACTTTTTGAATTAGAGCTCTTAGCTTTGCGTTCCTCTTCTTCCAACTCTGCCTGCATCTGTTGATGTTTTTGGTCCAGCCATGGCATACTTGACACCTTAATAACCTTGAAATAAGATATATTCTCAGTCTTATCAAGAAAATCAAGAGTTTACAACCTTCAATATGCAAATTGTAAAATGTTCTCTAATCTATAATTTTGATATTTGTTTTGATATTTAATTGCTAATAGCCTTGATTTCACTACACATTACAGAGAAAATGCTGACATCTAGGGTGCTAATTTATCAGTAAAAAGAAAAGGAGATCAAAATTTAAGTCCTTCATTTGGGGGATATTAAGACATTATATACAACTTATTCAACAATAACAATCAGTGTTATGTAAGACATATACCGGGTAGTTATTTTCATAAAAAAATACAGGAAAAGATATGTAGGAAAATATTTTCATAAGAATCCCTTCCACATTCATGAAAACAAATTAAGAAATGTTGGACTTTCTGGATCCTCTATAATATATCATGCTGCTTTAGCATACATTAGCAAAATGAAAAGTACAATGGCCAAAAATCATATAAAATAAAGCAAATCAAAGTTGTTTTGAACAAATAAATAATGTATTCTGATGACTGACTTGATAGATTATCAGACCCTATTGATAACCTACCATTAAATATTTGGCTGGTAAATATCCTCTGTGTTTTCCATCGAATGTTTCAGCTAGCCACCATTCGTCATATTTGTCATGCACCTCCAGGAAGCGGACGTGGTCCCCCTGAGCCACTGACATCTCTTCTCCCAGTGGAGAGGACTGATTGGCTTTATATGTATACTTGGCAAGTAGCGGCACATTTTTGACTGGTAAACCATTTTGTACTTTTTCTCTGCTATCTGCAAAAAAATATCTCTTAATTTAATATAAATACATTAAGTTAGTATAAGTATTTAACTAAATGTATACACATTATAAATATAGCAGTTTCACATTTATGGTTAAGAATTAATGTTCTTTATGTTTCAGTGAGTCTATCATTAAGTCAATAATTTCTATGTGAGTCTTGCCTTTGTTTTGGTTTTTATATTGCGTTTCTTCCTGGACTCTATTTTGGCCATTGGCACTGCTGTGACTGTTTAAAGGGTTGCCCTCATCATTGCTTGTGTGGCTCCCTCTGTTGACTGAATGCCCAACTCGAGAGTTATTGGTCGAAGGAAGTGGGGCCCTGGCTGGTTCCCCTGGTTTACGCAGTGGTTCCCAACTACTAAGTCCAAAAATACCTCGAGCACATCCATTGAACTTGCCTGGTCCCATTGTATTGGTTGCAATTCTACAAATATTTAGACATTCAATAAAAGTCACAGACTTCCCACGTAAGAAGGGCAAGCTTCTTCAGGAATGTTTGTGTTACCTGCTTGGATTGTCAAGCCAGTGCCTGTTATTCTCAATATCAAGTTGAGGCCAACCATTTTATATAACTATTTATAAACAAGACCAAATAAGGTCATACAGTGCCATAACATGTCCATATTGTGCCATGCATATAATATAAGTGATGTTATTTGGTCAATACTTGTCTCAAAGATATTTGTTGCTGTCAATTAACCAGCAAACCGGGTACCGAGTAATTAAACAAAGCACAGCAGTACCGGGTAATTAAACAAAGATACAATTAGATTTCATTATAAACTGATTAAACAGTCAGACACAATTTCACACCATCCCAGCAAAGCGATACCCTTAATGACGGGAAGGACTCCAACTTCCACTGCTGCCATCGGATGAGAAGGACGTCAACATCCTCACTGTTCTAACTATATGAATATTTTGTGACTTTAACTTTAATTATCAAATAATGCTACAATATCAATCTACAGATATCACCTTTAGGTTTCTTTGCCAATTTTTGAAATGTTTTTGGATTGTTGGTAGCTATCTTGATTGCTGAGATATTCAACAAAACATCTGACATACTAGTGATCAGGATTTGTTCAACGTTTGAATATGGTGGGCCAAAAGTGACACACACACATGTAGGTGCAGTACACTTGTGACAAAAGACATGGCTGGTGTATAGCATTAGATAATGTCCTTGGGGTTGAATTGTCTTCATGAATGAGATTTTGTAAGTTTTGAGCCATTTGAGTGTGACTGAGGCTGTCTTCTTTTTGGGGACTGAGCTCACCTAACCATGGTGGGGTCAAGTTCATTTCATCCCAAAGACATCTGCCATAGGACTAAATATCCATTGTTTCCAGGAATACCAAGCACTGTTAATCATATTTTAGGTACCACTCAGGTAAAATTCCATTCCTGGCAACAGGTTTAAAGAAGCCATGTTCCATTCATTTTAATATTCCGACTTCTCCTAGGGGCCAACTTCTGACTTGTTACCACATTAATAAGTTTACCTGGCAAAATTAATTGGAAGATTTAGCATATTAAATGATCACAGATGCATAAATACATTGAAATTCATAGACAAAAAAATTAAGTAGAAACCATGGCAACACAAACCAACATTTAAATCTAATCTTGCAACCCCCCTAATATATGATCATTTATTGCAATTTGTGTCAATGACATCATCATGGGGGATTTATTGCATGTGCAACTCTAGCTGCAATCATTTTCAATTTTCAGAAAACTTGTCATAACTTTGCTAATATTGGTCCGATTGTCATGCTTTTTACATCAAAATGTCACATTTTTCTTTCCAACACACATAACCATTCTGCAGTGGGTGTGTTCTAAGAACAGTAAATTGTAGCATTGCTTTTTCAGCTGCTTCCTTCTTTGTTTACTAATTAGTTAATTAAGTACCGGTAGATAATTCCCCCACGACGACGTCATACTTTTTTAACCTGCACATGCATTCAAAATGTAATATTTCTCCCCAAAAATCATGTTTCCATTATACAGTCTTGCTAACAGAGCCCATAGATCAATGTTCCAAACTACAAAAGTCTGTCAGAGAAGTGAAAGTTGCCCTATAAGTGTACATGGCAAAAGCAACTGGCATCCTGCTGCTCAAGAGTGCAAGATTTAGCATGAGGGGTTTTTATTTGGAGAGATTGTGAATGTGAAAGACGGTGACATGGGTCATAACTAAAACAGCCAATCGCCGGAGGTTGAGTTTTCTTAGTACTCATGCCCAACAAGTTTTCTGTTGCTGCCAATTACAGCCACTAAGCCAAAGAGGACCTTTGTTGTCGCTGATAGTCACAGTCTACTCCATGGGCGGAAATAGGCGCTGACAAGTATGGACATCTAAATATGATGGGCAATGCACAGTGTGGCTGAAATCCAAACTCCACCAGAGGGTGACATGGTAAACCTATCACCTATACCCAAAGCCATTGGCAAAATAGACTTGAAATCCACTGTTTTCATAAATACCATGCACTGCCCACCCATATTAAGTCCCGACTCCAATAGAAATTGTTTCCGGCAACAGGTTTTAAAGGAGCTGTGTTTCCATTAATTCAATTGGATTTTAGGCTTGTTAGAAAAAATTTCTTTGTCTTTTCTTGATCTCAGCATCGTTTCGCCATTGTTTACGAGTTTGAGCAATCAGGTGAAAGTGGTTCAGTCTAATTATAGGAGTGACAGCATCGATCAGAAGCTCCACAACGCAGTGGTGCTTCTGATGTCATATGGAGTTTCTCCCTTGGTGTTTCCATGATGTCATCACTTGGACTCTTCTAAATGCCATTTCACGTTGTCAAGTTTGATATCGGGTAAAAAACTGAAGAAAAAACACTACAGAATGCACACGGATTTGCATTTTTAGACATTATGACTGAGAAAGAAAGTGGCATGGATCAGAGCGGCAACAGTCAATCGCCGGAGGTCGAGTTCATGAAGTAGGGATACATCAATATGATGGGCAGTGCGTGGTGTTTCTAGAAACAGTGGATTTCATGTCTATTTTGACGATGGCTTTGGGTATAATAGTTTGTGTGTGCCTCTGGTGGACAGTGTGGCTGAAAATAGTACAGCTGACGACAACAGAGCTGCGGACGAAAACACAGCTGTGGTTCAGTTTATCAATAGGATAGATTACTTATGTTTATCACACCGTTCGACTTTGTTTGCACATGTATGTATCAGAAAACATGAATATTTTCGAGAGTGCAGACGTACTTAAAAGGCTTTGAAAATGGAACCGCAGCTCTGTTGTCGTCCGCAGTTCTGTTGTCGTCGGCTGTAAAATCGGTACTTCAGTACTCGTCAGCGACCAGTTTCCGCCGATGAAGTAGACCATGACTGGCAGCAGCTACAAGGGTCCTCTCCAGCTTAGCCGCTGTAATCGGCGGTAATTGGTAGCAACGGAAAACTGGTCGGGCACAAGTAGCGTAACTTCTGCTAATATTACGAAAATAATTGCATAAATCCGTTGTGGCGGATTATCCGTTATCATTTCACGGACATCCGTTCATCCGTCAACAAAATCCGCTGGATCCGCTACGTCCGACATCCGTACTTTACACACCACCATTTGAACCCCTGGGTTCAAATCAAGTGCCGAGTTTGTGATTTAGCAATTTGTCTGGTACTGGAATTGGACTTGCATGGGCCGTTGGCGTAGGATATTCCTAGTGTGAGGCTAGAATATTGATCCGCGCTTGAAACTTTTAACACATTAACTTCTTATTGTTTGATGGAGTAGTTCTCTTCTTATCATGCTTATTTACCTTTTCGATGACTGGTTTGCACAATTTCTCCCTGCACCAACTTCTCGAGAGATCTCGTGTTCTCAAACTTTGTGTTCTCCAATCACCCATCGGCAAAGCCTTTGCCGATGGGTGATTGGAGAACACTATCTCAAACTTAAAGTGAAACATACGCCGGCTGAAGTGTACCTTTGTGGTACATGTATAACCGGAAAATTCAAGTACGAAACTGGACTGGTGCCGCCCTCTAGATGACAAAAACTCCAAGACATCAACCTGATTATTAGTGTTGGTGAGCATACATGCATTAGGTTGGCCTCCTAGTCAACTTACTCAAGTTTATAATTAAATCTTGAAATTATCAGCTTTGTAACAGGTAAATTCGCCTAACGAGAGATTGCCTCAGTAGCTGCGCATGAACCATACAGCATACACAGCCTTGTGATTAAACACATGCACACCCACTGAAAACAGAGATATTTAAACATGTGTTAAATGTCTCTGCTGAAATCATAGCTCGAGAATCTCTAGCAGTGAATTTGCCTTTTGTTTATTTTGGGTCCGGCGGCCATTTCGCATAAAAACTGCCCCTAAGCTGCTCAAGAATGTTTAAAATGCAAATATAATTTAGCAGAAAATATCCTTAAGCTTAGGAAAGGGATAGTTATTTAGGGAGTGGATGCTATGACTACTGAAATCATGGACTAAATGTTTAGTACATGCTGGTTAAATTGTGCAGAAAATGTTTTTAAAAGAAAATAGAAATAAAATCATTTCCGGCCTAAAATCGGCCCAGCAGTACAAAGTAGGAAATATGTTATTGTCGAAAATATTCCATACCCATGCAGCGCTGCAGTATACTATACAGTCTGGTGAGTTGACCCATTTCCTGCTGCTGCCAAAACACAAATTGTACGTCAAAATCTATATTCTATTTTCATATCAAGATCACAGGCTTTCAGTATTTTACATTTTTACATTGTATTAATAATTTCCTATAAATGCTTTCATGTAAATGTAGACTATGTAGGCGAATTCGTGTATCGCTCTGTCGGATTAATTCCTGGTAATGCATGAATGAGTTTACTGTCAGACTCAGTGTCATTCAATTTCATCTCCACTCAAGTTGTCTTCCAACTTAATCCAAGTTAGGAATTATTCAAGGCTACATGCTATTAGAAGCATTTTGGTCACTCAGATAGTGACTGGCTGTTTCTAACGTTCCCCCATTCTACTGTTTAATTCAGATATGTTCAACTTGAAGTCAAATTTGTTATATTTACAGTGACCGGCAGCCAAATCCGGACATTTTCATGTTTTTTACTCCCGATTTTCACAAAACCCTTCAAAACCTTGTAAAAACTGCTCTCATCGATAGAAGATCGTCTACTTTAAAGGCAAGTGAAGTAAAAATGATATTCTTTCAATATTTACAGAATTATCAGGAAATTCACGCATTCAGAAAACCTGCAGATTGTCCGAGTCTACATTGAGTTATACGGCGATGTTGGTAACGTCACCACTTCTGACGTCATTTGACAGTGATGCAATCATTCATGCCGTGAAAACAAATAAACACTTTTAACGTTTTGAAAGGCACTGGAATAACAAGATGATATGTGAGGCAGAGCATTCAGTTCAATTGCAATCAATACAGCAAGGTTTGTTTGATGTTTGAGTGTGTTAAAAATGTCCGAGTTTCATCTGCCGGTTTCGGACAGTTGCCGGTCACTGTAATTTGAAATGTTTGAAATGTTTCATAATTTTAATAGAAAAGTTCACAAGTCTGAATGTACATAAACGATAAAGCTTGGGTACGACTTGTCTTAAGGTGCAAGTCAGATGGGTGCAATTTGTCATGGGTGCAAGTGTGTTGCGGGTACAAGATGACCTGACAACCTTGTCAGCTACCAGTTTCTGCAGATGACTTAGACTGGGAGAAAAAAACAAGAGATAGGCAGCTTTCCAAACTGTGCCATATCATATGGTTGTCTTTGCAAGTCGATTCCTTACCGATCTGTTCAAAAAAATATTTTGTAACATGGATATCTACTGCAGACGGGCAGTGGATATCAAGGTACTCACTTGCTACAATTACTAACGATAAACAAAGCTTCAACATTTTCTGGAATATCAAGTTATTTAATCATTTTATGATATCAGTGAGTAAGAGAGACTGATAATTGCTGGATTGAGCAATCTTGTTCATGCTAAACAGAGTGGCTGGTTATTGCTATCAGACTTTTTGCACCTCCCAGGAATCCTTGGCTTGACAGTCAAATCCTTTGGATTGGTAATTTTCCTGTTGGATTATTCAGTTAGTTGGTTGCTTCTTGACTTTTCTGATATTGTTATATTGTCATTATTGAAGTTTACTGAATGCCAAGGTGCTTTGACTTTCATGCCCAAAGAATATGCCAAGAGTGATTAATGATATGATACAAAAGTAATTAAAAACCTTGTAAGGCAGACCCATTTTCATTAGATTCATTGGAAGTGTGTGTCAGTACTGAGTTTCATAGGCCCAATAGGAACCCATTACTCATATCTTAAGTTGCAACCATGATAATTGGGTATATTTATATTTTTCTTACATGTTGCAAGACAAACTTAGCATGCTTCAGACGGTAGTATTGACAGTGGCGGTAATCAGAGCATGACTGGTGTGATGTGAAAGACCCAGGCCTTATAGGGTTCAACTCATACACATCACAGGAGGCACCAAAGTTGTGAATATATTCTAGATGCAATCAAATATAGTTAGAAGCTTAGCTTCTCTGTGGGTAATGTTCACCTTATCCAGAGGTAGGTTTACATTAATTATGCCTTACTTGACCAATTTAACAAGTTTATTTGGCAAGCTGAACCTGCTAAACCAAAAATGCGAATGAATATACTATATAATCAGTGGTAGTTTTTTTTAAAAATTTTGCCAAACCAAAAAAATCTGCATTGATATGTGCATTTATTGTCATTTCCATAAAATTATGACTCTCTGGGGTATAATTGCATCTAGAAGCTTTTAAACACCTAAACAACATAACTTATTTGTTTAATTTTTTGATGATTCAGATACAATTTATAAGCATTGTTTTAGGAATGCCAAAGTTGTGATATAATATTATTATTAATCACAATAGGGACATACTGCTTAGCTCATAGCAACACACAGTTTCATATCAGTAAGGTTTAAAGGTCTGCCACCTCTAGTAATAGTGAGATAATGAGCATAACAGATAGACACTCCTTTAATGCTTAACATTTCTTCAAGGTGCACACATTACATGTTCAGCTGATCTTGTCAAATCTAAAATCTGTACTATATTAACAAGAAAGTCTTTCTTAGAAAAAAAAAGAATTTATATACAGTTTCCTTTTTGAAAATGATATTTATATTTTCTCATCATTTTGAAGTTGTGCTAAATCATAGACGTCATTGACAAGCATGTGCAAACCCACTCAGAAACTAAGATCACAAGAGTACGAATTGAATGCACCTACACAAATAATTGACATATACACATTAGCCCTCGTTGTCTCTGATCAATGTGGTATACATTATGTTATAATATAGTCTATATTATAACATATATTTATTACTGCTCTAAGAGCTGTATACAAAAAAGCAGTGTTCTAATCAGAGTATAGTATTTAATAAATGATTACTTGAGGAAATGTCTATTAATACAACATTTAGAATGAAATCAAAAGGCAAGTGCTTCTTATTTGTTCAGTCAGTACATAGCATGATCAACATCCCTTCATTTTCAAAGTTCAGTAATACCTTCTCTATCTGGATATGTATTATTAGACTAATATCTTTCTTATAAAAAAGAGAGGAAAATTATCTAGTTGAAGAAATACAAATTCCCCTATTATCATATATTTGTTGCCCGGGCTTTGCAGTTATGTGTGTCTCTTCCTTATTCGATTTTTTAGTATTCTAATGGAGAAGTTCAGAGGGAGCAATACAGTTTAAGCCATAAAATTTAATATGGTAATAAAAATGGTTAATTTTATCCCACATAAGTCTCTGGACCTGTCAATTATGTATATAACTTGTTCGTGAATGCATAATGCATTGATCTTACAGGCTTGGAAAAACACCCATGTTGGTTTTACACAAAATTCTAGGAGTATTATCTTGCTATTTAAGGAGTCTTAGATTGGTAACAGTGAATGTGATGATAAATATTGCACATATGACCATACAACCTGAGGACACATTTTTTCATGATCTAATAATGTAAGTTTGAGATGCAAATGACTTACATTTGGAAAGGAACTTTATTCATTTTGTTCTATGTGCATCTTATTGGCAACGTTTCTCATGCAGATACAATAAATGACATTTATAACAAGAAAGCTGCTAACAAGACTAACCAGGCATTACAATATACCAGGTGGTAATGATACTGGGTAACAGAGAGATGACTTCTGCCAGAGCACACATAGTTTCTAATCAGTAATCTCTTCTCTGGGTCGGACAGAGCTTACTTGCTTGGTCATATGTATGGACCAGTTATATACATTTAAGTGTAGATGTGTTGTCAGTAGTAGCTTATTCAAAATACAGATAACCCTTACCTCATTATGCTGTAAAGCCTACATATACACAGCGAATGAAACTCTGCCATCCTGCAATTATTTTTTAAACATGCAGCTTGAATGAGGAGGTGGAAACCGATAAAACTGATTAAAAAAGAAAAACAAAATAAGTATTCATTTATCCTGTTAGGGAATTGAACCAATGAAGGGATATTATGTAGCATGGTTAGTGTCTGAGTCTCATCTTTAGAACCACTTTGAACACATTTGAATTCCTTTCATGTTCAGTCACTGGAATGGTTTGGTAAGATTGCTTTCATCACCATGATCACTTTTAATAGACAGTCATAATAGTGGTCCAAGGTTTGTTGTGCTAGCTCATCAGAGCTTGCAAGTCTGTATGGTCACAGCCATAGTCTATGCTTATAACTGATTTACAAAAGGCTTGTGATATCTTAAACCAAAACTGCTACCAAGAAGTAGTCCATGGCATGAAAGGGTCTGCCTCTTACCTCATACCAGGAACATATGTATCTATGCAGTACTCATACATACTGTAATTAGAAAGGTCTGGTTTCAAAGAAGTCTAAAAAAGATCAAGATTGGAAAGTATGTTTGTTTGACAACTTTTGAGTGGTAGGTTGTGTTTTTTTATTTTGAAATACTCCTTATTTAGAGGATCAAGGTGAACTTTTCATGACCTATAAACAAGATGAAATACTTGTTTTTTAGAATAGACATTGCAGCAGTTGTGTTTCTAACAAAAATTTTAGATTTTTAGGCTTTCCTTATTCAGGGATTTATATGTATATTAGAGTGCTATTACACTGAAAGGACAACATGAAATCAGCCCCATTTATCATTTGGGAAATTGGCTCTCATGAAACTGCAATACATTTAAATGTTTCTTATGAAGTATAAGTGACAATCCTTTGCATTAAACATTCATAAAGAAATAGGTTGGTATTTGATAATTCTAAAGGGATGTTGATGAAATATTATTAAGTCAGATTATGCAATATGTCTTTTCTATAAATCACCAACAAATATACTGGCTATTTATAATTTTATTTGCAAAAACTGGGAATAATTGAACTCGCCTAACTTATTTTAAATTATGTGAATAGTATTAGTTTAGCACTGTATTTAGTTCTCTGTTTAGGCCTCTGTTTAGTCCTCCATTTATCAGAAGAAGTTCTGACCCTTCAGTTATCATGGGTCTTGCATGACTTATTCCTCCCTTTAAGCATTTAAATATCTCAAATTCAAGGATGCAGAAAACAAACGAGATTAAAACAACTTTATTATAAAATGTAAACTTATTAATGCTCCACTCAAATTCTTAATGTGCTGAATTACTCATTTGACAATGATAAAGCCATGGGTTGAGACATTTTAGGATTCAGTTCACCCTGCCCATCTGTGAGTACAGGTGGTAATCATCCAGCCCATGTGTAGCGGGGGAGGGGCAGATTGAGTATTGTAAGTAAGAATGGGAACCATTTTAGCCAGATGCAAGTGTGCTTTAATAATTTTGTCTGCTGAAGTGTGCCACTATTTGTGAAGGGTATTATGAGGGTTCTGATGGGACAGTGTGAGCACAGGTGGTAATCATCCAGCCCATGTGTAGTGAGAGGAGGGACAGTGTGAGTACAGGTGGTAACCATCTAGCCCATGTGTAGTGGGGGGAGGGGCAGTTTGAGTACAGTTGGTAATCACCCAGCCCATGTGTAGTGGGGGAGGGGCAGTGTGAGTACAGGTGGTAACCATCCAGCCCATGTGTAGTGGGGGGAGGGACAGTGTGAGTACAGGTGGTAATTATCCAGCCCATGTGTAGTGAGAGGAGGGACAGTGTGAGTACAGGTGGTAACCATCTAGCCCATGTGTAGTGGGGGGAGGGGCAGTTTGAGTACAGTTGGTAATCACCCAGCCCATGTGTAGTGGGGGAGGGGCAGTGTGAGTACAGGTGGTAACCATCCAGCCCATGTGTAGTGGGGGGAGGGACAGTGTGAGTACAGGTGGTAATTATCCAGCCCATGTGTAGTAAGAGGAGGGACAGTGTGAGTACAGGTGGTAATTATCCAGCCCATGTGTAGTAAGAGGAGGGGCAGTGTGAGTACAGGTGGTAATTATCCAGCCCATGTGTAGTGGGGGAGGGACAGTGTGAGTACAGGTGGTAATCATCCAGCCCATGTGTAGTGGGGGGAGGGACAGTGTGAGTACAGGTGGTAATTATCCAGCCCATGTGTAGTGGGGGAGGGGCAGTGTGAGTACAGGTGGTAATCATCCAGCCCATGTGTAGTGGGGGAGGGGCAGTGTGAGTACAGGTGGTAATCATCCAGCCCATGTGTAGTGGGAGGAGGGGCAGTGTGAGTACAGGTGGTAATCATCCAGCCCATGTGTAGTGTGGGGAGGGGCAGTGTGAGTACAGGTGGTAATCATCCAGCCCATGTGTAGTGGGGGAGGGGCAGTGTGAGTACAGGTGGTAATCATCCAGCCCATGTGTAGTGGGGGAGGGGCAGTGTGAGTACAGGTGGTAATCATCCAGCCCATGTGTAGTGGGAGGAGGGGCAGTGTGAGTACAAGTGGTAATCATCCAGCCCATGTGTAGTGTGGGGAGGGACAGTGTGAGTACAGGTGGTAATCATCCAGCCCATGTGTAGTGGGGGGAGAGACAATGTGAGTACAGGTGGTAATCATCCAGCCCATGTGTAGTGGGGGGAGAGACAATGTGAGTACAGGTGGTAATCATCCAGCCCATGTGTAGTGGGGGGAGAGACAATGTGAGTACAGGTGGTAATCATCCAGCCCATGTGTAGTGGGGGGAGAGACAATGTGAGTACAGGTGGTAATCATCCAGCCCATGTGTAGTGTGGGGAGGGGCAGTGTGAGTACAGGTGGTAATCATCCAGCCCATGTGTAGTGGGGGGAGGGGCAGTGTGAGTACAGGTGGTAATCATCCAGCCCATGTGTAGTGAGAGGAGGGACAGTGTGAGTACAGGTGGTAATCATCCAGCCCATGTGTAGTGGGGGGAGGGGCAGTGTGAGTACAGGTGGTAATCATCCAGCCCATGTGTAGTGGGGGGAGGGGCAGTGTGAGTACAGGTGGTAATCATCCAGCCCATGTGTAGTGTGAGGAGGGGCAGTGTGAGTACAAGTGGTAATCATCCAGCCCATGTGTAGTGGGGGGAGAGACAATGTGAGTACAGGTGGTAATCATCCAGCCCATGTGTAGTGGGGGGAGAGACAATGTGAGTACAGGTGGTAATTATCCAGCCCATGTGTAGTGGGGGGAGGGACAGTGTGAGTACAGGTGGTAATTATCCAGCCCATGTGTAGTGGGGGAGGGGCAGTGTGAGTACAGGTGGTAATCATCCAGCCCATGTGTAGTGGGAGGAGGGACAGTGTGAGTACAGGTGGTAATCATCCAGCCCATGTGTAGTGGGGGGAGGGACAGTGTGAGTACAGGTGGTAATCATCCAGCCCATGTGTAGTGGGGGGAGGGACAGTGTGAGTACAGGTGGTAATCATCCAGCCCATGTGTAGTGGGGGGAGGGGCAGTGTGAGTACAGGTGGTAACCATCTAGCCCATGTGTAGTGTGAGGAGGGACAGTGTGAGTACAGGTGGTAATCATCCAGCCCATGTGTAGTGGGGGAGGGGCAGTGTGAGTACAAGTGGTAATCATCCAGCCCATGTGTAGTGGGAGGAGGGACAGTGTGAGTACAAGTGGTAATCATCCAGCCCATGTGTAGTGGGGGGAGAGACAATGTGAGTACAGGTGGTAATCATCCAGCCCATGTGTAGTGGGGGGAGAGACAATGTGAGTACAGGTGGTAATTATCCAGCCCATGTGTAGTGGGGGGAGGGACAGTGTGAGTACAGGTGGTAATTATCCAGCCCATGTGTAGTGGGGGAGGGGCAGTGTGAGTACAGGTGGTAATCATCCAGCCCATGTGTAGTGGGGGAGGGGCAGTGTGAGTACAAGTGGTAATCATCCAGCCCATGTGTAGTGGGAGGAGGGACAGTGTGAGTACAGGTGGTAATCATCCAGCCCATGTGTAGTGGGGGGGGGAGGGGCAGTGTGAGTACAAGTGGTAATCATCCAGCCCATGTGTAGTGGGAGGAGGGACAGTGTGAGTACAGGTGGTAATCATCCAGCCCATGTGTAGTGGGGGGGGGAGGGGCAGTGTGAGTACAAGTGGTAATCATCCAGCCCATGTGTAGTGGGAGGAGGGACAGTGTGAGTACAGGTGGTAATCATCCAGCCCATGTGTAGTGGGGGGGGGAGGGGCAGTGTGAGTACAGGTGGTAATCATCCAGCCCATGTGTAGTGGGGGGGGGAGGGGCAGTGTGAGTACAAGTGGTAATCATCCAGCCCATGTGTAGTGGGAGGAGGGACAGTGTGAGTACAGGTGGTAATCATCCAGCCCATGTGTAGTGGGGGAGGGGCAGTGTGAGTACAAGTGGTAATCATCCAGCCCATGTGTAGTGGAGGAGGGACAGTGTGAGTACAGGTGGTAATCATCCAGCCCATGTGTAGTGGGGGGAGGGACAGTGTGAGTACAGGTGGTAATCATCCAGCCCATGTGTAGTGGGGGGAGGGGCAGTGTGAGTACAGGTGGTAATTATCCAGCCCATGTGTAGTGGGGGAGGGGCAGTGTGAGTACAGGTGGTAATCATCCAGCCCATGTGTAGTGGGGGAGGGGCAGTGTGAGTACAAGTGGTAATCATCCAGCCCATGTGTAGTGGGAGGAGGGACAGTGTGAGTACAGGTGGTAATCATCCAGCCCATGTGTAGTGGGGGGGGGGAGGGGCAGTGTGAGTACAGGTGGTAATCATCCAGCCCATGTGTAGTGGGAGGAGGGACAGTGTGAGTACAGGTGGTAATTATCCAGCCCATGTGTAGTGGGGGGAGGGACAGTGTGAGTACAGGTGGTAATTATCCAGCCCATGTGTAGTGGGGGAGGGGCAGTGTGAGTACAGGTGGTAATCATCCAGCCCATGTGTAGTGGGGGAGGGGCAGTGTGAGTACAAGTGGTAATCATCCAGCCCATGTGTAGTGGGAGGAGGGACAGTGTGAGTACAGGTGGTAATCATCCAGCCCATGTGTAGTGGGGGGGGGAGGGGCAGTGTGAGTACAAGTGGTAATCATCCAGCCCATGTGTAGTGGGAGGAGGGACAGTGTGAGTACAGGTGGTAATCATCCAGCCCATGTGTAGTGGGGGGGGGAGGGGCAGTGTGAGTACAAGTGGTAATCATCCAGCCCATGTGTAGTGGGAGGAGGGACAGTGTGAGTACAGGTGGTAATCATCCAGCCCATGTGTAGTGGGGGGGGGAGGGGCAGTGTGAGTACAGGTGGTAATCATCCAGCCCATGTGTAGTGGGGGGGGGAGGGGCAGTGTGAGTACAGGTGGTAATCATCCAGCCCATGTGTAGTGGGGGGGGGAGGGGCAGTGTGAGTAAAGGTGGTAATCATCCAGCCCATGTGTAGTGGGGGGAGGGGCAGTGTGAGTACAGGTGGTAATCATCCAGCCCATGTGTAGTGGGGGGAGGGGCAGTGTGAGTACAGGTGGTAATCATCCAGCCCATGTGTAGTGGGAGGAGGGACAGTGTGAGTACAGGTGGTAATCATCCAGCCCATGTGTAGTGGGGGGAGGGACAGTGTGAGTACAGGTGGTAATCATCCAGCCCATGTGTAGTGGGGGAGGGGCAGTGTGAGTACAGGTGGTAATCACCCAGCCCATGTGTAGTGGGGGGAGGGGCAGTGTGAGTACAGGTGGTAATCATCCAGCCCATGTGTAGTGGGGGGAGAGACAATGTGAGTACAGGTGGTAATCATCCAGCCCATGTGTAGTGGGGGGAGAGACAATGTGAGTACAGGTGGTAATTATCCAGCCCATGTGTAGTGGGGGGAGGGACAGTGTGAGTACAGGTGGTAATTATCCAGCCCATGTGTAGTGGGGGAGGGGCAGTGTGAGTACAGGTGGTAATCATCCAGCCCATGTGTAGTGGGGGGAGGGACAGTGTGAGTACAGGTGGTAATTATCCAGCCCATGTGTAGTGGGGGAGGGGCAGTGTGAGTACAGGTGGTAATCATCCAGCCCATGTGTAGTGGGGGAGGGGCAGTGTGAGTACAGGTGGTAATCATCCAGCCCATGTGTAGTGGGGGGAGAGACAATGTGAGTACAGGTGGTAATCATCCAGCCCATGTGTAGTGGAGGGAGAGACAATGTGAGTACAGGTGGTAATTATCCAGCCCATGTGTAGTGGGGGAGGGGCAGTGTGAGTACAGGTGGTAATCATCCAGCCCATGTGTAGTGGGGAGAGGGGCAGTGTGAGTACAGGTGGTAATCATCCAGCCCATGTGTAGTGGGGCGGAGGGGCAGTGTGAGTACAGGTGGTAATCATCCAGCCCATGTGTAGTGGGGCGGAGGGGCAGTGTGAGTACAGGTGGTAATCATCCAGCCCATGTGTAGTGGGGGGGGGAGGGGCAGTGTAAGTACAGGTGGTAATCATCCAGCCCATGTGTAGTGGGGGGAGGGGCAGTGTGAGTACAGGTGGTAATTATCCAGCCCATGTGTAGTGAGAGGAGGGACAGTGTGAGTACAGGTGGTAACCATCTAGCCCATGTGTAGTGGGGGGAGGGACAGTGTGAGTACAGGTGGTAATCATCCAGCCCATGTGTAGTGGGGGGAGGGGCAGTGTGAGTACAGGTGGTAATCACCCAGCCCATGTGTAGTGGGGGAGGGGCAGATTGAGTATTGTAAGTAAGAATGGGAATCATTTTAGCCAGATGCAAGTGTGCTTTAATAATTTTGTCTGCTGAAGTGTGCCACTATTTGTGAAGGGTTTTATGAGGGTTTTGATGACCTTTCAGATTCATTTGGTTCTGAACCACAATATTATGGTAGAAACTATCCAAGCAGGGTAAAGGTCACTCTGTGGGACAGAGCCAAAATATCGAGCTGTGACCAAAAATAGTTTAAAACGTGCCTTTAGTCTGGTGTGTTAAATATATCAAACTGCAGAGGAATGGGTGCTGACTAGTTGGGTAGAAGCAAGGAGTTAAGTGCTATATATGTAAATGTATTATTTTAATTATTTATATATATTATATATATATTATATATTTTTATAAGCATGAGAAGTGTGTATATAAAGTCTTTGTATAAAGTGTTGTGTACACTTACAGTTTGGTCAAGTTAGTAACTAGCCTTTATTTTGACTCTTGTTATGTACAGAACTTTATAAGATTTGATAGTTTGGGTTCTGATTTTGTTTAAGATCATATATTCCTTCATATAGTCTTTTGGTCAAATCTTCTAAGTTATCTGCTGTTAATCACAAGTGTTCAATTGGATTGATACTGGACACAACAGAAATTTTGTAAAACTAGATGGCAGTGAATACCTCAAATCAAGTTTAGCAGTCCACAATTTTGCTATATTTAGCAATGGTGAAAATATTTCACAATGATCCTGATAAATCCCAGGAATTTATTCAAATCAGTTCAAAACTTCTTCTTAAGGGTGTCTTTCAAAAGAAAAATATTAAACAACAGTAAAAAGGTAAACAAGTGTTTTTTTCCAAATTAAGATGTGTGTGTTTTTTCTTTTTCATTACAGTTTGATGTGGGGATCAACAGTTAAAATTAGTGGCGCCATTTGTGTGTGAACACCATTCTCTCCTGCCAAGATGAACAGTCATAGTCCTGGTTCCGGTGGTCAAAACCCCTTCACAGAGTTTGTGGACAGTACATTTTCACCCACCAGCATAACCAGGGGGTCTCCCGCCAAGCTTCCTCATGTACCTCTCACCATCAGCGAGCTCCAGCTGGTGTTCAAAACTCTCGACCGTAAAAAAATCAAGCACACCTTGCGTGTGAACCACTGGCCTGCTAATCATGATGTGAGGAAGACCTTGTGGTTGAACCTCTGTAAGCAGATGCACAGAGAGGGATCCAGCATCTACAAGGAGGCAACCAAAGATGTCTTCGGAGATAGTAAGTCACACTAACACCAAACCTTTATTTGGTACTTTTGTCAATTGTCTGATTTTGCCTTGTGTATTGGATTGAGTTGTCTTGTGCAAGAGTCAGGTATGTTTACCTCGGAGCAAATAAATGTCATCAACTATGAAGAATATTAAAACTTAAGCAGTTTGACCAAGAATGATTAACATTAATTTGGGATGTTTGCTTTTGATTGACAGGCAAAAACAGTTTTATGCATTTTTGTTAGAAATATTTTGGCATGAAGAAGGTTTTATTGGCATATCTTTCTGAACCAGACTCAATTCATCTCTTTAGATAAGTTTGTTTTCTATCTTGGCATATAGCTAAAATAAAGTCATATAATCAAAGGTAAGAAAGTCAACTCTCCCCCAAATACTTGGTGTGCCAAAGAGGACTTGATTTTCGTGACCGTGGTAGTATATTTTTATACCAGGAGACAGTCATGCTGAGGTGTCTATGCCATCGTTTGTGGATCCCTCCAACATGCTTCACTATCACCTCAATGAGAAGGGCATCCACAAAGTAAAGAAGATCATGTGTGTCATCGGGCACACAAACCCGGACATCACGTTTGGACCGGGCATCTTCCCGTTGACCAGTCTGCTGCTGCACTACCTGGATGAGGAGGACGCCTATAACAGCATCTACACCATGCTCCGCAGCAAGGACAACTACTTGGCACAAACCAAGATCTCCTACGAGGCCTCCAAGTTCATGCTCAAGGATCTCACTAAGAAACATATGGTATTTATAGGCCCTGTCAAGTAGCAGGCCAGATTGTATGTCATCTTTGTAGTTCCAATACATTTGCAATTCACAACAGCTAAAAGTAAATTTTAAAATGCACCCACCTCCAGGGAAATATTATCATTTTGCTGTTTACAAAATTTAGACTTTTTATCCTTGTTTTTCTTCAAAAATGTTAATATGTTCATTTGTAATTAATCTTTTAAACACAATATCAAATATTTTTGTTATCAATATCTGACAATCATTATCTCCAATAAAATGATTTTTCAGTGACAAAAGTTCAAGCTTTTATTGTTACAAGCCACTTATCTACATGATAGTTTTTGGTCCCATTGGAGAAAAATCCATAACCAGGAATATTAGTTTAAATATCTCTTTTTATGTTGTTTCAGAAGCCTGTGTTCCAGTACATATCTAAACGAGGCATGGTGGTGGAAGGCGTTCTGGAAAACTGGCTTTGGTGGATATTCCTCGACCTCCCCTTTTCATACATGGTCAGTCCGAGTAAAAATAAAAATATATGTTTTTTTTTTCAAAGAATTTACAGATATTTAGTGTTTTGATGTTGTGATTTAAACCTCCTCTGCATAAAATATATTAGAATTACATAATTGAGCAGTTATACTGCTTTCAAAATTCTTCCAAATAGCTATATATGTTTTAAAGGTAATGTTTTTGGTTGATAGTCACAGATATTTGTTATTGCAGGTGCGAGTGGTTGACTGCTATATATTTGAGGGACCCAAGGTTCTGTATAGAGTGGCATTGGCTATCCTCAAACTCTTCTACAAACACCAAGGTAAATAGGCATCCAGCATAAGTGATTGAAAGCGTTCACAGATATTTGTCAGTTTCATCTTTTTAGGGATACATGAATATCAGATAAAGGTTTCTGGTGTGCTACAATCATTTAGGACATAAAAATAAATTTGTAGGATTTATTAGAGTGTGCCCAATTTGTTGTACTGTGAAACTCCTTTTCTCATATTATAATGTTAATTAAGGTACTCTGAGGTCATCATTTAACACAGCTTCATGGGCCATGTATTATGACCTCCCAAAGATGACAAAGGTGCCCTTATTTGACCTCTCTAGAAATATAGTGGAGGATTTGCACAGTATGAATTTAAATGATTTTCGAGGAAACTTGTGGAAAGTGTTCTGCTGAAGTTTATTATTAGTAAATTATGTTTAATGACATTAGATTTTATGATATTTATTTATTTTTTTAATTACGAGTTGTGATATATCTTAGTGCGCAGCAGTCCATCAAAATCTGGGATGGATCTTAATACATGTATTAAGCAGTTCTGTGAGGATATACCTGTCACCTATGAAGAACTCCTCAAGGTAAGTTTCATCACTTTATAAAATAACTCACCATAGAAATAAGCTTGCATTTGCTTTTTATACATTTTTAATGTCTCTACATGCATATGTGGTGTTGTTGTGCAGGTGGCATTTGGCATCCGAGGATTAGCTCGTTCCTCGATACAGAAGTACTTTGTGAAGAATGAGATGTATGTACGAAGCCTCCGCAATGCCAGTACGATGCCACACATGACCAAGTCTGTGTCTTGTGAATCTCTCAATCTTCGGGTGTCCCGCTCCTTTGGCAGCATCTCAGATAATGTGACAGAGAGTGATGTAAGTGGTGCCACCTATATCTAACAGCTTTGCTTATGCCTTTGTTACTCAAATGCAAACAAGAAAAATGATTTATTTATTAGAATTATGTATTATCTATTTATTAGAATTAAGTATAAGCACACCACCGAATCTCAATAAGCTTTTCATTTCTTTCCATTAGTATATTTATTTTTTCAACAATCTTTAACATCACATTTTATAGCAAGATGTATATTAAGCAAAGCATAGAAAATTATTATTTCACTTTATGTAGAATTGCACCTTGCATCCAATATTGCCAAAATCCCCTCAATACGGCAGGGATATTTCACTGACTAATACGCAACCTACCAAACTCCACTGTTTATAATATATTTACCAAGAGAACAACTTTACTAGTGTGTAGCCATGACCGGTACATGACTTACACCACATCACAGTTAAGAGAGTTTTGAAGGTTGTGTTCAAGTGAACTAACTGCTTGGTGTTGGTTATTAATGCTCTCAGAATGGGAAGAGTCGCGGCCGCTCTCACTCACATGGAGTCATCCCATTCACCACAGTTGGATCAACCTTGCTTAGCTTGGCTGACGTGAGTAACACCAACACACAGACACACATCTGTGGATACATAATCTCCACCAATATCTTGCTCAGAAATTCATGTACATTCATGAGTAACAGTTTCAAATATAAGGAGTATTGAAATATATTCTTTTCTGTTTAAGAACTTTAATAAAAAGATGTTGTTGGCATTTTAAGTGAAAATAAATGCAGATCATGTTTTCAAACAAAACAGAAGGTAAATTGTTTTTTTTTCTGTGACAGTGGCATGCTATTTGGGGTTGGCTGCCACGAAGGATTGCTCTTTACCAACCCAAGCTAATCTACACCACAGCAGAACACGGCACAAGTCTCAAGACATTCTACAGCCTAGTGGAGGATAATGAACCAACCCTCATCATCATCAAAACCGGCAACAGCCAGGTGTGTGCTCCACCCTCAATACTTCACTGCTGTAGTTAAGTCCTCTTGTCATAAAATATTATTTATTTTTGGGACCCACAAATATTATCAAAATAGTACTCTTTATATTTTGACTTTGACAGCGCTATTTTTTCAGCACTATGAACAGATCAAGTCTGGAATCAGCACTTTATAAATTTTATTATTTTCATGATTGATATTATGGTTTTTGATGCTGATCATGATTCAAAGTTTAATTAACCAGAAATTTGGTCTTTTTCTCTTCTGCGATATTGTTAAGGTCTGTTATTTGACAAGTAAACCAAATCTGAGACAGTAACAAGGAACTTTTCTCATTTACAAACTGAATCCAATGCTACCTTTTATTTGTACAGCAATAACAGCACAGGAGTATAATGTGTGTTGAATAACTGTAGGAAAATGAGCATAATAAATATAAAATTTTAAGCTTAAGTATATAAAATTTTATGTTTGAATTTTAATCTATGTGTATTTCCTCATTACAGGTCATAGGAGCCTACTGTTCAAATGACTGGTTAGACCGACTACAGAAGGACAAGTCTTTGTCATATTTTGGCACAGGAGAGACATTCATATTCACCTTGAGTCCGCAGCAGAAGAAATACAGCTGGGTCGGAATCACTCAGGGACAGGACATTCCCAACTCTGCCCATGCTTTCTTAGCAGGAGACAATACCAAGTTCACGATCGGAGGAGGGTGAGCGTTTTCACCTTGCATTGTGTCTAAGTCCTCATTATCATTTTTGTGGACATGTATGATAATGTTAATGGTTAATAGTTGACATTTAGTTAACACACAATATTGCTATCACAGATATTAAGATGTGAACCTTTAAGGGGGATTAAACCCAGCATGGGTAATTGTGTTTATCCCCCCCCCCCCATCCACCACCCACCAAAGTGACTTAAGCTCTGTGCAGTAATATTCCAAATGTTACCTCAGACTTTCTAGTTGTAGCTGTGCAGACTTTGTCAGGAAAGCTTTTGCAATTATTTCTATTGTTCTGTCCATCCACCAAACATAATCTTCTCCTCTTAAAGTACTGGACATATATCTTAGCTATTTATAAGTAAGATAAAATATTGTCAGATGATAAATAATGTTTTTCTATTTCTAAATCCAGGTTATTGTTTAGCAAACATGCTCAGTTCGTATTTTCATATTTTGTGGATTTCAGCAATGGCCAGGGTCTGACACTGGATGATAACCTGCACCAAGGCCTGACTCAACACTGTGATACATTCAACAACGAGCCGCTGGTGGAGGGAGAATACTTCACTTGTAGTTCTATGGAAGTGTTCACATTCATTGATTCATAAATGCTCCCTAGAGGTAGCCACCTAGTGGAAGGAGATTTAGTTATGTGTAGTTCTATGGAAGTGTTCATATTCATCGGGTCATAAATACTAGCTCAATGTAGCCAAATATAGGCAGAAAAAGACAATCTAGAAACTCATATATCGCTCAGACACAACAAATCCTAAAATGTTAGTCTTCTGTGTTGTAGCAGGTAGCCTAAAGAACTGTTATTTACAATATATATATATGGGAATTTCTTTTTTTTCTGCTACATTCACTCTCCATATCAAAGAATGGTTTGAACATCAACTAAAAACCAATATTTGCTAATTCAACAGAAATTTGGCAAAAAAAGATCAGTTGACCTCTCTCTAGAACCAAAATTTCATTGCTAAATCCAGAAAGGTTGAAAATAATATCAAATGGTGCTCAAAGTTTCTGTTCTTTTTCACTGTGATAATCACTCCTAATCTGGAGATTACCACTGATCTATCAATCAAAGATAATCCAACTTAGCGTGCATTAATCAAGATTTTTCTGTCAATTTGTTAATTTTTTACTTGTTATTTTTTTATTTGAGGAACTGGTTTTTTTCCTTTGATATATATCGCACTGGGATGTACACAAATATTTATAACTATGTTTTTTTTCATATTGGTATTGTAATAATGCAATAATTGTTCAAGTTAAGCCCATCTAGGTTATGAGTAGAAGGTGTTTCTCATATGTAACCATCAGGTTTTCATTTCTTACTATTTTTATGAGAAACCACCAGAAGCTTTTGTGAAATCCATTTACTGGTAAATATAAGATATCAAAAAGAAAAGCTATAGAGTATACAAGGCAGGCCAGGAAGGCTCAAACCAAAATGGGTTCATTTTGTTAGAAAAGTGTTGTATTATCCTAGCATTGGATATTACACAGTGTTAATAAGAGATTTGATTGGTCATGCTTAATTTCATCTAAAGCTCTTTAAGATTACATGGGATTCACCCTTAGAGAGGTTCAATTCACAGGAGATATAATGACAATATAGCATATGTACCATGGTTTCATCTTCTCTCAATAACTCCAAGCAACCCCTTTTGGTTGTTATTTTCCTTTATATACATGTACACTTACACAGTTCATCATCTTGTCATATGTAATTCATGATTTCTGCTATAGGATTCGGTTCCATTTGTTTTTAACAATTTATTTTTGCATGTAAGTTAAAGATCTTTATAAATGTATTTATGAGAATCATTTACTACACCACAATACCACAAACATGAAGAAATGTTTGCTCTATGAAGATGATCTAACAGACAATCCTGTGCAACTTTCTTCTCGTAGTATTTGATATATTCAACTGGTTGATGCCAATTACGGGACAATCAGCACAAATTGCTTAGTAAACAAATATCTTCAAAACTGACAGAATTTCTCTCCAATCATTCCACTAGTCATATTCAGCTTTATGTATTAATCATACCAGTAAATGTTATGGAAATGTCTCGTATTTAATGTCATGGTCAATGAAAACTTGACATTGTGTGCCTCGACATTGGAGAATGGTCTATAGTCAGAGTATGTTTATAGATAAATGTGAAGCAAAGCATTTTCCGCATTAAGTACATTTGTAATCATTGTAACTGAAATATCTTTGTATATGCTATAATGCAAGCACTGATTGGTGTAGTCTGAATGTTATATAATAAAAAGGTGTGCAATATGCCCTTGTATTTTGTAAATTTCAAGTATATTTATTTGAAAAAGAATTAGTTATTTGAATTTTTTTCACATATGACAATAATTCCTTCATCTTATCTACTGTGTTTTCCTTATGAATATTGTCAACAGAAAATTGTTGATCGTGTGTAGCAGTGTTTTAAATATGAATTGATAAAATACTCTTATTTTAAAAGATAAAAAAATATTTTGAAAAGCATGATTGGCACAAAATTTCAAAAAAGGGAATAGCCACAGAATCCAAGAAAAGGATTTCTTATTACATTTTCACATATATAACATTTGAAATCATTTAAGATACTCTTGTCATTCTCAACATACTTTAATTAAAACAGATGTAAAATTAACATAAGAAATTAGGTATGTCAAAATGATGCAAGTTCAAATGTTCTCAGTATTTTCATCCTCGCTTTGATATTTAGACAGGCAAAAACTTTAAAAAACTTTTTCATTGTCTATAAATGATTGTATTCAGTATATATATATATATATATATATAATATCTATATATATCTGCAGTATATATGTATATATAGAGTGATATCTAGGGCCTTAGTCTAGGCATATATTGTGATGGTTACTGTGTGTGATATATTCTCATAGAGATAAATTGTAGCTCATATCAGTGGCACGTGTGATTTAGGAAACATATCGGTGCTTTTCACATAATTGTGGTATTGTAAAAGTTGTGGTTCCCATTTCCACATTGGATATCTCTGGGAGCATTTGTAAAAACAATCAAAGCACATCTTGGTCAGTAGGTGGGGTAATTTATAATGTGTTTCTGGTTATTCAAAAGTGAAAATTTTGCTTGGCATGTTGATAACTTCTATTGTCATTTCTACCCAAATTGAAATAAATAAACTCTCAAATAATGAGATATTTCATCCGCTTGTGGGATGATTGTATTTACTGCCTTCTGCATTGATGAGAACCAAGCTGCCAACCAGAAATATGATAAAATTGGTTTGCCTAGGCCATGTCTGGCTGGTGTTGGACCACCATATTGTTCACATTGAAATGATTCAGTGTAATATGTATGCATCATTATTCTTTCAGCCATTTTTAAAAATGAGATTTAAGGAAAATTTTATTAAGATGAGTTTTGATATGCCAGGTTTTATTAGCTAATGGGTTTACAACAAAGTTTGATATTATGAGATGTTTCCATACAACTGTAAATGGTGTCAACTCTTCCTATGTTGAACAATATGTAGCATATGTATGTAGCATAATGGACGAGAAGAGATTTGTATTATGAATGTTAGATGCTATCAAAAACAAATATAAAATGTGTGCAAATTATATGAGTCTTGTTTCAAGAATAAGTGAATCATGTCTGTAAAAATGTGTGAGTCTTGTCTCTAGAATACCAGTATGTGAATCATTCATATAATGCATAAAAAGTCATCATCATACTTAGCTCAAATACCTTGTTTTAGATAATACTCAACCATATATATTGTATTCAATATCACAATAAAATGTATATTATGAAACACAAATGTCTGCATTATTAATTAATTTATTGTGATGACCTGTGTGGAATAAGGTTCAAGATAACTGTGTTGACATAATTTATGTAATAACTAAAACAGGTGAAGCGAGGTAAATGATCAGAACTAAATTTACTGTTTCAAGAAAGTAATCATACAATTAACATATTACAGCAATTGATGACAAATTTATCTTGTAAAAATATACTGTTTAAATGAATGGCAAATAATGGTTATATTAAGATACTATTTATCAGCATTTTTCCTGGTCCTTGTTATGTAGTGGTGGTTCCCTTATCAAGGACCTAATCAAACATTACAAAAGATAAGCTATCAGGTCAGTATAGAGTAGACATATTGTGCCTGCTAAAGCATTGATAAATATATCGTGGACACAACCACTGCCACAGGTGAATATTGTTTTATTTTGTATATATCTCCAGTATTTTGGTAGCTAAGTTACAGATGAATGAAAAATTTAATTAAAAGTTTGTTGATTATATCAAAGCTATATATGATGCATTGAGAGGAAAGTGTGTAATTGATTAAATGTGAATACTAGCCAACTTCCAGATATCATCATGATCATAACTTTACATACAGGATGGAAGTCAATTTCACAAAATTTTATAGAATTTTCAAAACATCTGATATAAATTTGAGATTTATACACAAAAAACGATTATAATTACGAATAACTACATTGAGGAAGTCATTGAATGACTTCCTCATAATAAAAGGGCGAAAAAAATACGAGTAATGATCAGCAAGCGTTTAACATCAGGTTAGAGCTGCCAATGAAATCTCATGACAACTTTGTATTTATTGATAGGATCTTTCACATAAACAATCCATTCAAATGTCAAAATGCCATTTGAAAGTTGTCAATATTGAAAAGCTTAATTTATCTGAATTAATGATTTTTAGGAATCAGATTCCATAAAATTACAAAAGGCAAAGTTCTGAACAAAGTATTTTTTATTGGATACAATATTGAAAAACAATTTTCTTCAATCACTTATGAAAGTTGTTTAAAACAAGAACCCACTTTCTAAAATAATAAAATGCTTATAGTTTGAATTTCACAATTTTTGTCTTTAAAATAATACCATTGATTTGACTGACTTTCAGGACCAAATACCATTCTGAGATTGGGCTTTGGTAATGTGCACAACAAAAGAGGGATTTATTTACTATAAAATTTTAGTAGATGTGTAGATCATTTTTTAATTATTGCCCAACCATATTTAAAATTCAAGTGATGAAATTAAAAATCCTTACTTAAAAAGCTTCGAGGCATTTATCACATGCAAAGGAATCCTGATACATTCCTGACTACATACGTGATGAACTTTATGACTATAACTATGTCATATTTTACGACTATGATACCACCCTGTTTACATGTATGTCAGTGATAAGCATTAGGATTTTTTGTAATCCATACTATTTAAGTACCCATGATAAAGTTACTTGCCATCACTGATTCACTGATGGTTCTGGTGTAAGCATTTGTGTTAAAATGCAAATTCTCTTGAACATGTTGAGGGGAAAATGTACATAAATGTTGGCACAATTACAATCTAAACAAGTGTTGATTTTAAAAAATCAAGCTCGCGTAAGTTTGCAAAATCCCAAGGCAAAAAAACCCACAAGGAGGACGGAAAACACTTCCCAGAATGCAACATTCCAAAAGATATATGCAATGGAATGGACTGTGTGACGTCATTTGCTAGGTGCGCGTCAAGGAAGAAGGTAGCTCCGTTGTTTATATATCATCTTCATCCATAAGTTTACTCGGCAAAACCAATTGGCATCCCGCCGAGAGTACACACCCACACCAGCTGCTTGTCTGGCATGGGAGTTCTGCGTATCTGCCACCAATAGTATGTAAGTCAAGTATTTACCAATTCTTGTGAAAAGTTGTTTGTTGTGAACATCAGATTTATCAGCTATATATTCATATTCTTTGTAAAATGTAGATGTGTTTTTAAAAAAATTAGGTCAAATACGTCAATTCTAACTGGTGTGAGATCAAAAGAATATATGTAAACAATGACAGTGCTTGACAGATCAATCGCGATATACGAATAACGATGTTTTACTGACCTCTTGTTGAGAATACAGCTTTACCAGGCACATATTTGCATTCTTTATGAAATGTAGATGTGTTTAAAAAAAAAGTGAGTTGAATTACGTCAATTTTAACCAGTGTGAGATCAGAAGAAAAAATGTAAACAATGACAGTTTGACACTGACAGTTCACTCGCGATATACGAATAACGATGTTTTACTGACTTCTTGTTGAGAATACAGCTTTACCAGGCACATATTTGTATTCTTTATGAAATGTAGATGTGTTTAAAAAAAAAGTGAGTTGAATTACGTCAATTTTAACCAGTTGCTGTTGTAGCTATGTCTGTCTCTCACTTGCAGCATTCTCCCCTGTTGTAACTGTTGTTGACAATAAATGTACAAACATTTTTTTTTTTTTGGAATATTTGTACAGTAATTGTAGATCTAAATTTAAAAGCCCACACCCAGATATCTACCTATTTGCCAATGAGAAATGTACATATCACTGATAAAATCATATTTTTTTTATGCAAACAACTAATATCAGTGCATGCTCATATCATCATTATTATTATAACAGTCCTTTGTTCATTTTGCCTAAACCTCCTCATTCTTGTTCCTGACATTTGGATTCTTGACTGATATTCCTACTTATTTGCACAATGTAGGAATTCCTACTTTGTCCTGCACAATATAGGAATTATTCCTATATTATGCAAGATTCCTACTTGGTGCATGACATATCTGTTGCATCTATCACATTAGTCCAAATTTTGTATCATAATTACACAGAACAGACTTCTAAACTATATCAAAACACATGTGGCAATAAAATATAGGGGATCATAATTCAAAATGTTTATACCAAAACATTTGTAGGACCATAAGGTAAGACAATATAATACCATGTATCAACTTCATTACTTTTGTAGCATCAAAAGGTGGGTCAGCAAAATACCACAATACCAGTCAGTGATTAATCTTAGATAGTCCATTAATAACTGTGATGGCATTTATAAATTCATGAAAAAATCTTTTTATAATGAAATTTTTTAATGAAAAATATGTGATGATCTATGCATGCATACATGAAACATATGGTCAAAAAGCAGTGTAAATCAAAATGTTGCAAACCATAATTATTAGTTAGCTTAAAGTTTGAGACTTTTTTCAGGATGTATGACATACTGTGGAATTTTGTGTTATGATATTTCAGAGATAGTTCAAGGTGATGTGAAGTCCCTTCTAGACCTCTTTTGGATCCTGATCCTTCACTTTACAGTCCACGACCCATGTAAGTAACATCATGGTGGCAACCTGTGAAACCTGGAATTACTCAGTTTTAATGAAAGTGAAGTTCTCTCTCACATATACTTGACACACATAAGCTATCAAACCTGCATCAATTTGCCTTGGTGCAGTGACGTTTTGTTCACAAATATTGTGTGGAGCGCATGTTGTGCAAGAAGTTACCAGGGCTGAGGGTTGATGCATCGCTGATGCCTATGTATTTATATATTTTTAATAATATTTTTAATAATATTTTTAATAATATTTTTAATAATATTTTTAATAATATTTTTAATAATATTTTTAATAAAAAATATGATGTCCAGTTAATGGAGCTATCTCTCATTTATACAGCTATCTCATTTATGCAGCCATCTCTCATTTATAAAGCTATCTGTGTAATGTAATTCTACATTTTTTAAAGCTAGCCAGCTTTCAATATTGGCAGATTATTCCTAAGATATTACTTTGTTTCCAGTGAACATGGATATCCTACTCCAGGCTGTGGATAGGGTTGAGGGTGTTGAGCAGGACCATACATATTTCTCTGGTAAGCAATTCTACTTACGAGACAACCAAATGACAAAAGTACATGATTGTATCTACCAGCATCTATGTATAACAAAAGTATTTAATGTATGGTGATGTGGATTATAGTGTACTTTAACCTAATGAACTTTGGATTATAATTCATTTTAACAGTTGCTCAAGCACCATGTGTCTCAACAGAACATATTCTCCCACCACCACAGCAACAGAAACTCCTGCCAATTGTCCCTTCATACAATTATGAAGTGGCTGAAGAGTCTGATTTGAGACACATTAACAAGGTATAGAATTGGTCGTCTTTTCTTAAATTTAGTTAACTGAAATGATTAACAGCTAACACATAAGTGGTCTTTATAGATAGATATCCGCAGTTACATAGTTTGAGGTTCAATTAACAGAATTTGATAAAAAAAATTATTATATATTCATTATTTTAAACTGAGATGCTTGACAAATTAATTGAATTGTATAGCTATTGAGAGTCAATTTGTATTCACGATTTAGTTACTGACATTGTATTGCATTTTTCAGAAATCCAAGAAATATCAACCTTGGACTGAAAGAGAGGATATTTCACTCGTTAAAGTAAGTTCATAGCATGGAATTTTACTTTGGTAATATTTAGTGCAAGAATTCAAGTGGAGGCATAGGTAATTGGTGGATTTACAATACACTCTTGTCATTAACATTCTTTGTTGAAATATTAAGACAACGATGTGCACCAGTAAATCTTTTTAGCCAGTAATGAAAAAAGTTAAGTGATTTTGTAAGAAACTCTTTGGTATTCCCAACCTTAGAAATGTGAATATAATGTTTGAAATATGCTCAAAGAATAATTGATAAGTTTTTCAATGCAATATATGTTGTAGTGTGTGGCATTGTACCAGGACCAGTGGCAAGAGACCAGCAGCTCAGCATGGCCTTCCATCAGAGAGGAGCACCCATTCTGGCAACTTGCCACAAGATTTATCCATGAGGAATGCCAGACTCTGTATTTTAGATCAGGTTAGTAAGTTAAAATCTGAAATAATATATATTTGTACATCTATTTTTTCAAATGATTTTATTTGAAATTTCTTCTCCATAAATTTGATTATAAGAATTATATCAGTAATCATTAGTGATTATACATGTTTCCTATAATAGTAATAAACTGATAGTAATAAACCAAAATATGGTAAATATTATATTAATAAATATTGATTTTTTCACTTTAACATTGCTGTTATTGAATATTGTCACCGATGATGCAGTTGCTCATATCTGATACCTTCTATAGGGGCTTATGTGAACATAATGATATTGTCCTTATTTTGCCCCACCAGCAGGTATTGATTACAACAACTTGGCAGTGTTGCAGTGCTACAAAGAGACAAGATATGCATTGCTCACTGTCATTTCATTCTATGAGCTCTGTTAGGGGACCCCATAACTAGAAACATTTCTTACATAGAAGCAGATAAACATTTCATCCATGTAAATACTGTCAAGTGGCCCTGGTGCTTTGTGGTTAATTTTTTTGTTTTCAGGTTCGATGACCGAAAGAGTGTTATCGTACCAAGAAGGAACAGATTTAACAGAAGATCACAGAACATGTGGTATAAGTGGTATATGGTATTCACTATATTTCACTATATTGCACCATGCACTATGCTACACTATACTACACCAGAGAGCAAAATACAAGGAATAAGCTGTGTGAATTTAGTGACATAAAGCACACTGTGACCAAAATTAACATGAACAAATACCTTTCTCATGCTGGAGATTCCCTGTGTTACAAGCAAGGAAAATGGTGGCCACTGATTGGCTGATTATATTGACATCATACATAAGTTTTCCTCTTGTATTCCTTGCTCTCTGACTGCACCAGCTCTGTACACTACTACACTATACTGCACCATGCATTATTTGATATCACAAATATAAATATTGTGTATAGGTCAATATCATATTATGCTTACCCTAAAGCGAGATGATATAAAAATTACACAAATAGTCTTTGATCTATCCAGCTCAGTACTGACAAGCTTGTATGTTGTTATGATGTCATTGTCATTATATGTTGAATGATTGATGTTGATTAAATATGACATTAATGCATTGTCATAATTGTCAAAAAGAGCATATTTCAACACAAATCTGTTCATAATGTTTATGTTTTTCATTGAAATCAGTGAGTGAGTTGAGCTGTAAGCAATGAATGAACACATTAATTAAAGAAAGAAACGATGATTGAAAAAAATTGACCTTACTGAATCACTTAGTGAATAAACAGTTGCATGAAGATTTGAATGAATACAAATTATAAATGTATATTGCAGAGGGATCCGTGAGAAATCGTGTTGTACATGTCCTCAGGAAAAGATACAAGAACATAGATGTGGCTGAGGATCAGTTACGTATATCCTACGACGGTAGTGATTGCCACAATAATGCAACGGGGAGTGGAAAAACATCGCCTGATGTTATGTCATTTGTGAAGGAAGTCAGGTCTTTTTCATTGGAGAAAAAGAAAGAGTTCATTTTGCAGATCTTAAGTCCAGATGAGTACAGCGAAGTGGCTGACCAGCTCTATTATGACAGTCATTGTGCCATAGACAGTGCCGCCCCCAAAGACTTTGTAAGTAAGTCACTATGTGCTGTGAAAACATTGTCGAGATACAATGAAAACACTGACCTAATCTACCGACTGAGTAGATGTTTGGGAGAGGAACGTGAGGATGGAACCCCGCTGATGCCTCTAAAGAGAATGCCACATGGAGCCCTCAAGTATAATATTGAGTTTTTCAGCTCCACAAATATATCACAGGTATGATATCAGAAATATGGTCCTAAGAAACACGCCATGAGGCAGTCATCAAGCAGTGCAATGTATTTAGTAATTTAAGGAATCTGGCTTTAGCCATATATACATTTATTGTTGACACCACAGATTATTACAGTACTGATTGTGACATTAGTCACAAGGTATCTAGTTGTAATATGTTTTTAACTCCTCTTATACCTGAATGAGTGGTAATCAGGGTATTGCAGTACTCCTGGCATATGTGTGTATACATGTATGTATATATGTGTGTGTGTGTGTGTGTGTTTCATGAGACTTGAACACATAAGCATCTGGTGAAGATCTCAGATTCTTTTTATGAAACATGACCTTCACCTACTTTTCAAGGTCAAAGGAAGAATTAGGTGAAATCCCCATCATTGTGATGACTGGATCATTGTTTTGGGGGCTTTAATGTTGACATATTTAACAATTCTTCTGAGAATCACTTAAATGTTTTTTTTCATACATATGGTCTATCAATCTACAAATAATAAGATGCTTATTGACTATATTTATTCTAACATTCCACATTTACAAGTGAATGTTGCAGAGATATATAATTCTCATCACAATTTAGGCAGCACTCTAAACATTCAAACAAATGAATGCTGTATAGTGTTATTCAGGTCTGAGGGTTGGTGCATCTCTGATGCCTATGCTTGTTATAATTTATATTTGGAGTGACCGACATTTACTTTAGGTTAAGATGCCACATGACTATTGTGTATGGCTGGAGAGCCTATCGACCGAGTGCACTGCCCAGCAGTACACTTTGATCCGTGGCCTGGGGTGGCCAGGTAGTAAGGGAGGACCAGGGGATCCTCTTGACAGCAAGATGAACCTGGCGGCCCACTCCCTACAAAGCATAAGGAGACAGATCAGGGAGGATCAAGATTTTCTGCTTGGTGGCGTTCTACAGGTGAAGTATTTCTTAACGTTGGGGGAACAGGGACACTTCATACACAGGGTCAGAGCTGTATGAAATGTGTTGTTGTCGGTTGTCAAGGTACCAACAACACTATTTCTTTTATAAATAACCACAGCACCATAATGACGTCATTGCTCCCTGAACTACATGAAATAGTGCACCATTATAACCCACCAAAGCCAACTAAATGAATAACACATTTCTGTTCAAAAGGAATCATTGTTAATAGATACACATGGAAATATCATTTTGTGTTCTTTTATGAATAATCCCTTACCTAGATGCTGCAATAGATCTAATTACAGTTATATGTGTATTAAATTCAGGAGAAAATGGTTATAGAACTAGTCAAGACATACCCTGGGAAAGAATGGCATTGGTTGTGTATGGACCCTTGCGATGTGAAGGTTGCTCTGCAGGAATCTGGAAAAAGTACCGATAAATTTTGGAGATTTAGAGAAATAAATACATTATTTTTTATAGTTTTATTTGTTGTACTATAATTTTGTATTGATTTTGTGTTACAAGGAGAGTGGAATGGGGATGAGGATTTGGGAGACGGAAGACTTCAGGAGATGAAAGTTCAGTATGAGTTGAGGAGGACGAATTTTGTAGAACTGTTAAAACTTGTGGATGTGACAGCATTCAAAAACAAATTGGGGGAAGTAATAGTGGAAATAGAGAAGGATGAGGATCTCCTAAAAAAGAAAGAAATTGAGGCAGTGAAAGGTAAGTTACGTGTGGAGTCAAGCTTTTCTTGAAGTTATTTTCAATGCAAGGCAAAGGAAATTTTTCTGCATGTTAAACAATGATTTTGATTCTTATTCAAATTCTTTTCTCTAATAGTATTTTCAGCGAAAATCGACATGCCAGGAATCAGTGAGGAGAGAAAGAAACAAATCTCATGGGAATGTGTTGAGACGCATACCCTGCACACCCAGGCCAAAGCAATTTTAACATCCTGCCAAAAAATAAAGAGTTGTGTGTCAAACAACTTGGAAGATTACAAAAGTACTATACAAGAATTGAGGGTGGGTTATTGTGCTAAATTTTCATAAGCTGTTTCAGAAGAAATGTTTTTTATTCAGCATTACTTCATCATTCCATGATTCAATGATATATCATGTAGAGCTCAGGGACATTGTAGGATTTGTCACGTTGAAAGCCACATATTCAAAATGTTTTGTTAATGTCTTGCATGTCCATGATTAAAATATGACAATAAATGTATGGATTATTGACATTTTCAAACAGGAACCTTACATGCAGTACCTCACCCAAGTATTCAAGAAGAGAAGGACTGCTGCCACCCATGCCATGTTTTTCATGGTGGTGAGTGAGATGAGGAGGCAGAAACCATATGCCATACCAATTATGTACTTGCCCTTCAAGTCCATGAAAGATCAGCAGGCCAAGGACATTATGTACAAGATAAAATCCAGGCTTGTTAGCCTTGGACTGAACATAATTGGTAACCTTGATAAGTGCATTTGTCACTGCAGTAGATATGAAGACATAGATATGTACATGTTCGTTGATAAGTTTACCAAATTGTTTGGAGATGTACATGTGAATTGGACATATATACTAAAACTATTTGCATTTGTACATTATATGCTGGACTATTTTGTATCTATGCAACCCTGTCAATGATGTCAATGTGGATATTTTAATTATCTTGAAGGTATGGTTACTGACAATGAATTCCACACATTCAGAACCCAAGGACAGGAACGTCCAACACATCTTTGGCAAATTGTAACAACATGCAGGACTGCTGTGGCACACATGAGAAAGGCAACTCTGGAAAATTTTATTTTGACACGTTCAGGTTTGTTGCAGTGTCACTGGTCAGGGTGCTTTATTTCGTATGATTAAAGTTTTATCTGCTTGATTGTAGAACATTGCAATTTATTTCATAGTTATACATAAATTATGTTTTAGTTACTCCTGATGGTAGGCATATTCCATTTGAGGATAATGCATTTGTACCACAAACCGTGCTGCAGTTTGTCTACAAATGCCTCCAGGAGGACAACTGGAGCATGGAGGATGTGGTAGTGTACTTACGGCGGGAAATAATACCGCCTGAGTACAGAACAACGTATGATCCCTACCCATATAGGAGGGATATACCCGAGTCCCATTTGGATAGGCTCAAGTCCTTGATTTCCACTTTCATTTTCAGGGACACCTTGAGGAAATATTTTGAAGAAGGTGTGTATTATGAAATATAATCAGTGAAGTTGTATTTTAATAGGTATCATTGGATCTTCCAGATAGTGCCACAGGTATCCATTATTAATGATAATTGAAATATTACAGGTGTGGATTTCAAACTTCACTTCTATGTACCGGAGATGGATGTGGAAACTGGAAGGCCAATGCACCACAGAAATGATCACTGTCATCAGTTAAAATGCATAGCTGGTTAGATAACAAAACATGAAATGTGATAATTATTATGATTTTTTCAGGTAGAGAATGACCTTAAATGTGAGAAATGAAAGCAAAAAAACTTGTAACAGTAAAATCTTTTCATTTTCCTATATGTGAAAGTGAAACATTTTGCAATCCTGTCATATATTAGTGTTTATAAACATTTGAATTCACAATGCAAGACAGCTCATAAAAAGGTCATTTTTACATGGAAGTGTCAGATTATTGTTTTTTTTTCTCTGTTTGTTGTTAACCTTAATTGATATGTGTTGATCTATGCACACTTGTGTGTTACAGACAAATTTATGGTACACTAATATCAGTTACTGAAAGTACATTTTAAGTGGATACAGTAGTACGGTAGGTTAATAACTCATAAGATGATTTGACAAAAAAAAGACTTCCAAACATGTATCTGTAACATTGTAATGAACAAGGAGTGTGCAAAACATAATTAAACAAATACATTAGTGCAATTGATTTGACATTTGTAACATATACCCCAGATTAAAACTATAATTGATACACAATTGTGCACAACATTTGTGATGTGGAGGCATATAATATATATAATTAATGTATCTCTTGATATTGATGTTAGTTTGGCCTTGGTTCTTTGTGGTTAACTTTGTTATTTTCAGGTTGATGTTAAAGTTACATGCGGTGTAAATGATGTCATGCTGAATGTGACTTGGCATGAACCAAAATATAAAAATATTCCCAGGCCCCATTTTCTATGAGGATCCATATCCTATAAAAAGGATAAAAGGTAGATCAGGAACCAGGGTAAGAGTATTACCGAATACTATTGCTAGTGTATCTTAAATGTATCCTATGGAAGGATAATGCATTTCCTGATTCTTTGAATATACTTGTACATGCAGTATATACCATAGTATGAGGGCAGACTTCTTAACAATAAGTGACAAGAAATATTAAAGGACACCAAGAAAAGTCCTAAAACATACAAAATAAATCCATTTATATGAAGTAGATATATGTTATCCTTTTACATTACATGACATTAAGTTATCCTTTACATACACATGAAAAGATTGTTTCATTATATGAACTTAAAGGAATACTTGTACTGGTGAGTAGTAGTTATTATAACATGAATGTATGTATTTCTTTAACTTTGATTCCGCACTAAAATATTTACAATTTAATATCATGTGTTTCAGGGAACTTATGCCATTTTCATGAATTTATGTTGTCAAAATATAAAAACTGAAAGCATTGGTCAAATTATGTATTATGTATGACTGTTATATTGTGATCTTGCAAATTGCAAATTTCCTAGATAATAAATTATAATTACTATCGTTGATTAATATTTCCACATGTATCAGTCGGTTTTAATTGTGAATGCGAAACCATATGATAATGGGATATTCCTTTTATACAGGTCACACAAGAGAACTCCGCTATATAAAGCTGAGAAAAGCTGCCTTTGATGGAGCTTTAGAGGCTCCAGAGACTGGATTGACCCATGCTGCACTAGTTGGTCTGAGGAAACAGAGTGTGCCAGATGCAGAAAAGCTCTTATCATATGCAGTAGCAGAATGGATGGAGAATAATGGTTTTGATTTTGAAGGAAATTATATACGCACCATAGCACAATGGCATGAAGTAAAATATAGCTTTTATTCATTACAGTTTCCTATATTGTAGGTAGTATGCTATTTCTGAAATTGCAAATGGTTCATTTTTATTGCCTTTATTGAAATTACATGCTGGTAATTGACATGTTTATGTTGTCAGATACTCTGTTATGATTTTTTTCCAAAATGAAGTCCATTTACAATTTTATATAAGTATTAACATCAAGAATAAAGTAAAACATATGACGTTAAAACACTCGTTATTTTAGACTGTTTTTCAATCCCCGTCAATAATTCATCTATCTTGTGATTTATGTCTGAAATGTACATTGTAAACGCATGCTTTGAATCCATTAGGCATCAGATGGTAGAGGACTAACACAGCTCCAGAGATCAAGATACAATCACAAAATGTTGTTGTATATCTCCGAGGAATTAATGCCATGGATCAAAGATGGATATGATTTCTCTTGGTTGGATATAAACAGGCAATAAGAACTGTTTGTGATGTTTCAAATAGCATTGATGCTTATTTACAGCATTTACTGATTTCAGTTCAAATTTTATTTAGTATCTTTAATTTTAATACTTTTCAATTAAAGGTTGTTGATTACAATAATCCTTCATGTACACAAAACATTATAACATATATACATATATTTACATATAGGCCACTTGATGACATCCGTGGGCTCAGTCGTGAAAGTTTTATTGGGATCACTGCCAATATAGAATCCCAAGAGCTTCGCAGATGTGACAGTGGCCCACCCGAACATCCCAGGGCAGGCACAACCGACAGTGTGGAAAACTTCATAAGTGTCATACACCATTACCTGGGAGACCACTTTACTCTTGAGGAGCTCAAGTTTAAATACAGACGGATAGCAAGGTATGTGCAGTAAGGTATATGTAGATCTATGTAGTCATGCCAATAAACTAGAAAGTGTGTGAGTGGCACAAAACTGAAGTCAGCACAGTATTTAATGCATACAAGTTCATGCACTATCCAACTCACAAATGTCAAACTCTTCTGTGCCATGAGTCGGTCAAAGCACAAAGATATTGTGTATTATCTCATACTTGGTGCTTCAAGAGGGTGTTCTGCACCTATGAGATATTCTTTTGCAGATCACCCCTCTGCCGAACTACTTTCGCAGATCACCCCTCTGCCGAACTACTTTCGCAGATCACCCATGTGCCGAACTACTTTTGCAAATCATTCTTGGTCCAAATGACAAGTGAGATCCTTCCACCAGAACCAACAAAAGAGATCTGTCAGGCTGAACACTGCATGAACCCATGCTCTTGACTTTATCTCATATTTATCTACCGAAAATGGTTTATATACCAGACCATTAAAGAAAATAACATGTGAGTGCAGTGTTCAGGCTGACAGATCTCTCAAGTTGGTTCTGGTGGAAGGATGTCAATGCCCACCTCTCAATGACGTCATTACATAGTAAAATATATGTTGCAATGACGTCATTGAGTGTGACATCATTAAAAAGGGGGCGTGGCATTGTTTATGTTGTTTGACACACACAACATAGGTCCACACATGCTGCAATGTTTTCCACACAGTTTTGTTTTAATTAATTGGACATCAAACCAAAACATTATCTCATACCTATCTGCAGGAGTTAAGTATGAGATAAAGTCTAGACCATAGGTTTGTGCAGTGTTCAGGCTGACAGATCTCTCATGTTGGTTTTGGTGGAAGGATCTCACAATATAGAGTGGCACTATTCCCACCTCTCAATGGCGTCATAACATAATAAAATATATGTTGTAATGACGTCATTGAGTGTGACGTCATTAAAAAGGGGGCGTGGCATTGTTTATGTTGTTTGACACACACAACATAGGTCCACACATGCTGCAATGTTTTCCTCTCTGTTTTTCTTTAAATAGATTGTACATTAAACCAAAACCTTTATCTCATACCTATCTGTAGGAGTAAAGTATGAGATAAAGTCAAGAACATAGGTTCGTGCAGTGTTCAGACTGACAGATCTCTCTCGTTGGTTCTGGTGGAAGGATCTCACTCGTCCTTCGGACTCTTGAGATCCTTCCACCAGAACCAACTTGAGAGATCTGCCAGCCTGAACACTGCACTCACATGTTCTTGCCTTAAGATATGTGTAGTGAGAATACATACTAACCTCATAGGTTGATCACATCTACCAAGTTATATCAATATTGCTGTATTTTGACAGAAAATAAGAGTATTCACAAGCAAAGTTGCTCCTGTGTTGACCATGACGTTGACCTTGACCCAAGGTCACAAAAAGTTAAGCCCTACAAATTTCCCAGACCTACATATTATCATGTTATAGTATCTAGTCCTTATGTCCATGCGTAAAGGAATGATGAAGAAAACAAAGTGCGGCAATGGCGGACGTAGGGGCGGCGGCGGATGCAGTGGAAATGGAGCAAGTACATAAAGTCAGCTTGTGCTGACTTAAATACTAATATTGTAATATTGCATGACATTTTTCCTGTGTTATGCATCCAGAGCAGAAAATGTTTTCAATATTTGTGATTTTGAGCATGCTCCACAAGCCATTCCTAAGGCAACATATTTACATGACTTGACACCATCCAGAATGGCCCGATTACTGATATATTTCAGGTATAAGTGTATATATATGCCACATGCACCAGATGCAAAATTTTGTTGTGTAATCTACAATTATGTTGTTATATTCCAGTATGTTTCTCTGATATCTGAATAATTTCAGGGAGTTCGTAAAAAAGATTGATCCACAATTGCCATTCTACCATCCCAGTGGATGTGAAAGGTACAGGGAAGAGGAGGAGCCCTTTGACAACAAGCCAGGTGGCCCATCCAGACTACACACAGTAAAGTTCCGGCGCAGGGAGGATGGGTCCCTCTTTGTCCCTGGACGGGTCAATTTTCCTAGCAAGGGGGCTACATCAACCCGGAATGCGTATCACAAATTTGATGTTGGAATGCCCCCAGTGCCTCAGCGATTGCTAGATAGATTTACTGTTTGAGGTGGACATTGAGAAATAATATATACAGAAGAGATGCAAGGCTTCAGAAAATTATCTGAATTCAGGTTTTTTTTCTTCAAATGTGAAATTCAAAATGGTCTGAACTTTTTCTTCAAATGTGAAATGACATTTCTGAAAGTTAATTTTTAAGGGTTTCAGGTTTTTTTCCTGAATGTCGACTTTCATTACTGATACTTGACTGTGCAAATATGTGCTCATATATATATATATGTATTACCCAGTGGTGAGCTTCTTTATTTGTTCAGTAATATCACTGTTATACTTATTGGTGTTATCGGGCCGCAGCCACCTGCCACGTTTTGTAATTAATATGGAGGCCACCCAAGCGGATATATTGACACTTGAAAAGTAATGTAATTTGATGTGATGAATCTTAACTTGAACGATTGCATCCTCTCTGAGTGCATCAGTCACCATTGGTATCATTGGTACACCAATGTAACCTAGTTTATAGACATCAGGGCCAGTGTGAAGATTTATAGAAACAGCATTTTTATCTATAGCTGTAGGTTCACACTTCAGTTTTATTTCTGGTTGTGCTTTAGATGCCAACAGCTCACGAGCCTTTGCCAAACCAGGCTGATAATGGGGGAAAGAACTCCCCTTACAATATAAATATTTATTAAATGTGTCAGCATTATCATGTCCATCATCTGATATTTCATCCTGCTCGATGTCACCATCATAAGCAGCACCATCATCATCATAATCAGCACCATCATCATAAGCAGCACCATCATCATCATCATCAGCAGCAGCAGCAGCATCATCACGTTTTTGCAAGCATGAGCAGTTGGATACTGGTGGCATCCCTGGTCTCCCTTGACCTTGACTGGGTTGAGTAGGCATTGGAGGCAATGGTAAACATTCAAAATCGAAAATTGCCACAATGCTTTCAGCTTCATCAATCTGGAAAGGGTGTCATATGTCAGTAAATTGCTAACTCAGAATATTTTAATATGTGAGCACTACTACATATGAAATACATAGTCACTGTTGAAATCCTTGGTTGGTTACACTACTGAATATACATGTGTAGATCTTCATATTTATCATGAAAAGCTTTATTTATAGATGGGATGGTAAAACCATGTGACACTAATGGGTTATTATCAATGGGCTAACATGTCATAGAAACAAATCAACAAGGTATATACTTTATGCATATATGTATACAATATTTATTACAGTTAAAATAAATACTTAAGTTTGCAAAGTGTAAAATATTTCAATATATTAAGCATATTTTGTTACAGATAAAAATTAACTTAAACACAGTGCTATGCTGATACATTTCATTCTATGACTTTCATGATAATAAATATAAATATATAGATGAAGATTAGTGTTATTTATTTATAGCAAATTATACTACAATATTGTAGGAATAGTGGATTATGGTAAATTGTATGTCCCTACTAATGCAAATATAGTCAGTATAAACAGCATTTATTTCAATTTTTCAACTGAACAATTTAGTCCAACTTTTCCTTTTAACATGAAAGCTCATGTGCAGTTTTTGTTATTCCCCTGTCTTGCAAAGAAGCCAACGTGAAAAATCAACAGCACAACCATAACTGGAAATCTGAAACAAGAAAACAAGAGCTAATAAACAAATTAATCTCAACAACCTTCCATTACTCACTTTTACATCACAGCTACTGGTTACTTTAATTGCAGCTGGCCAGCTTGCACTCAACTCCTCCTTCAATTTGGTCATTAGTTTAGTGTCGTCTGCCATGTATACAGTCAGCCGCTCCTGTAGATTATCTGGCAGGCTGATATGCAGGCTGGTGAACCTGACACCAATACATGGGCACCTATCAAAGTATAGTGCCTCCAGTCTTGGGCCAAGGCAATAGACATGTAGAATATTGCATGGCAACTTCTCAGATTCCTCACACCTCAGTTGTATGGCTTCCATTCTGTGAAAGCATATATTTAAAAAAGCTATTTTGGGATTAGTAGTGCTATACTTATGGATTTTTGTAGGAATTTTGATGTGGAAGTAAATATATGACATCTACTCAAATGTTTCTTTAAATGTTTCTTAAAATGTTTCAAAGTTAAATGATTTTAGCTCAAAATGGAGACGTAATCTCTTCTCGGTTGGTACTGATCGAGGAGTCTCTTCATGTCCCCTCAAAAAAAGTAAATTAAAATTAAATAAATCCCAACCTGCTTACCTACCCACCCTATTTTTTTACAGGCATCTTACCTGAAACAAAGGTATTATTTTATTTGGCTCAACACCTATTATCTCATACTTGGTGCTTAATGACAATGAGATATTATTTTGCTGGTCACCCCTTTACTGAAATACTTGTGCAAATCAACCCTGTGCCAAACTATTCTTCTTTTATTTTTTTCAGTTTGGGTTTTGGTGAATTTGTCAGGCTCAGCACTGCATGAATCCATAATCTTGTCTTTACCTCATATTTATCTTCTGCAGATGGTTCAGCCTGAAAACTGCTCTCATGTGATTTTGCCTCATACATGGTCAGAATGACAACTGAGACAATGTCATGTATCATATGACCTCCAAGATAGAGTGAGACCCCTTGTGGAAGCAAAGCATATAACAAACATTGATATTGTGACCTACCTTTCTGGATGTACAGGTTCTTAGCAATGGTGCTTCCAATCGTCAGGGTCAGTCAATACACTCTACAAGTAGAGGTAATGAAGATAAAGAATCATTGTCTTAAGCTTATTTCTCAAATAAAGCAATGATAAAATTACAATGAAAAAACTATATGACCAGTAGTTTGGAATTCTGTGTACTACATTGGTAGGCTCTTGAATACATTTAAATAGATATTAATTCCCTTATTCTATAGAAATAGCATGCTTCTGCTTTCCAACAAAAATTTTTTGGAATCATCAATCAACCTCTTAATCAATAAAATAATTAACATTTTTACATTCTTCCAAAATTAATTTCATCTCTCTTCTGTGCTTACAGCATAAATCATTCTTATGATTCACCTAACCCAAACAAAATTATTCAAAAAATATTTTAACCAAGTCTTCACCTGCTCAACATGGATGCGATCAGATGCTAACTGTCAGGTCTTTTCAACATTGGATGAACAAGATGGACTTGCAGACTGGAAACAAAGATATTCAAACATTAAAACACAGATAAAAACAGAAATTTATACATAAAATCAAAGATTAAATCTGGCAATTTCAATGTGCCTTTCATCAAATAAAAAATCTATAACTGCATTTTCTATGAGTTATATTTGCCATTTTTCTAGTAATCAGCAAATGTTTGTGCAAATCCCATTGAGTATTAGCCCTACATTGTCAAATATTGTAGCAAAACTGCTTTTATTTTTTCAGGGTAAATAAATATTATATGCTTGTAAGAAAATTAATTTACTATTTGCTTAAATCTAAAACGAAGGACTTCTATAGTACCTTTGTTAATGATAAATGTACAAGACCCACAGCTCTTGAAAAATGGGAAAATATTTACCCAGTACACGATTACTGGGAACACATTTTCATACTTCCTTATACATGTGCAAGGGAAACACAACTTCAGTCATTACAATACAGAATTATAAATAGAATTTTGCCATGTAATAAATGGCTATATACATTATCCATTGTGGAATCAGACTTGTGCCCAATGTGTAATGTAACAGACAATATTGCCCATTTTTTGTATTATTGTACACAAGTTAAACAATTTTGGAATCATTAGAACTTTGGTGGAACAGAACCAGTTAACAAACTATTCAAATAACAGAAAAACATATTCTGTTTGGCTTCTTTTATGATCTGGAATATTTTAAGAATGTAAACTATATTATGTTATTGGCAAAACAATATATCTACTTGCAAAAATGTAAAAAGAACTATATATGTTCTTATAATTTTCTACACATTGTAAAATATAGATTAAATATAGAGAAATTTATTTGTACATAAAACAACTCACTAAACAGTTTTGAAAACAGTTGGGGGGCAATTATGGAAAGCATCGGATAATATTATTTTATGTACTTTATATATGTACCAATGTAGTTATTGGGAACTTCACAAGACAATGAACTACAGTGACCGGCAACTGTCCGAAACCGGCAGTTAAAACACAAGACATTTTAACACAGTCAAACATCTAACAAATCTTGCCGTGCTGATTGCAAATGAGCTGAATGTTGTGCCTCACATGTCATCTTGTGATTCCACTGACTTTCAAAATGTTAAAAGTGTTTATTTGTTTTCACGGCACAAGTGATGTGCCAGAAGCCATGATGACTAAGGTAGTTAATATCACAGGTTGCCAGAGAGTGAAAGTCCCCAGCCCCTCTCTGTAATGTAAAATTCGGACAATCTGCACGTTTACTGAATGCACGAATTTCCCAATAATTCTGTAAATATTGAACGGATATCATTGTTACTTCACAGGCCTTTAAGACTGACGTTCTTCTATCAATGTGAACAGTTTTTACAAAGTGTTGAAATGTTTTGTGAAAATGAGGAGTGAAAAACATGAAAATGTCCGGATTTGGTTGCCGGTCACTGCAGTGTATGTGGTATCTGTTACTGTTCCTGTATAAGTTATGTGTTGTTACTATTAAGATTATGTAAAAATGACAATAAAAATATCAATGAAAAAAAATTAATTTACTACATATGATCAGAATGACATGTACATTGTACACTGTACATGTACATGTACATGACAGTTGACAGTTATTGACAACCACATACATGTCAATGTTTCAATCTTGATCGATGTTTAACGACTGATAATAAAATACTCCCCAAAAATACATACTTGTCAATCCTGTATTTATATTCCTTGTGAAATTTAGGTGTATTTAAAAAAAAATTGTGTTGAAATCCATCCAAGAAAAAGTAATTTAAAGCTCTGACAGCTCAGACAAATTCTCCCTCGATTGAAAGCAGGTCACAGTACCAAGCTGCCTTGGGTCACCTTCATTTTTTTACCAAACCTGATTTTACATGACTTTCAAACCATCGAAATCCATACTTATCCCTGGAGGTTTTAGGAGGTCTTTACAGTTTTGAAATCAGCAAGTCTATGTCTACAACATATCCGAAAATCAATAAAAACCTCCATATAGTAAAATTACCATGTCACTTTTGCCGAGACATGTTTTTGCAAAATTACAAGTCTTTCTGCCAAATGTAAACAAACCACCAACTCGTGACAGAAAGACACTAATTGAGACTCAATCTTCATCAACTCTGGGATTTAGAGTCAGGATGTGTAACTACATCAGACTGCCGAGTATGAAAACAAACTTAAAAGTCTAACATTGTGAAATTATGATGTTTTTCTGACACTTACCAGTTTCATCCCTCGCCATTTTGGTTTCCAAATTTCCCACAGAATTTTTTGCCGCAAAGGACACTGGGAAGTGTTTTCCGTCCTCCTTGAAAACCCAAGGCAAAATCTTCTTACTCTACTACGCACACACTAATCACTTCTCAAACAAAAGCGACATCTGACGGTGTTAAGCAGAACTATTGAGCCAAAACATGGCCGCCATGGACCGATAATCGGGGTAAGCTCCATAGACTTACAGCTTAATCATATCAAAACCTCGAACATTCAGACCTAAAGTCAAAACAAACGCGAGCGAAAAATAATCAAATTAGAGACTTGGATCCCAGGAAAAACTACACGTCAATCTAGAAACGAGAAACAAGGTAATGACATCTTTGGAGATTGTAAATGTTCACTGACTGATCCCCTTTATAATAAACGTTGAAACGTACTTGGATCCTGATTTTTTCGACTGGTACTCGTCAAAAGGTAGACTACCAGTCTTATTTGTTTTGATTGTCAAACTGCAAGTTTTGAGATTTTTAGTCTCTATGGTCCTGTTTAAGAAGTCTCCTCTAAGAATAAGAACAGGTTTAATTATTTTTATTAATATCTATTATCTAAAGCGTTCATACAAGTGCATCAAATCGAATAAAGTGTTGAAAATGGGTCGCACAAAAGTGCCGGTTCATGACGTTCAATGAGGAGCAACACTGTTCAGTGTTCCCTTGCATGTTCGACCGTAACCTCTTCGACCATACTCGCACCTGATCAATCTCGCACCCAAGACAACTCATACCCATATTGTAGGTATCAAGTGAATTCGGTCCCAAAGTATAGTCGGCCCCTCGGAGAAGTCGGCCCCCAGATTCAGGGAGAACCAGTTAACCGTAGCCCTCCGTGCTCGGCGAGTCTTCCTCCGTGCTCCGTGGGCTGTCACGGAGGAGAAAATTTCTTCTCGGCCGAGGAAAATTGCATCAATTGGCCGCTTGGTGTCACCACCTCACTACAGTATATTCGTATGTAGTTTATTTCCACGGAGGAGAAAACTGCTCCTCCGTCGGAAGGAGAATGCATTGATTGGCCGCTTGGTGTCACCACCTTATATTTTGTAGATTGAAGATTTCACATTAATATCTCAGTCAATACATGCTTACAGAAATGATTTACAGTGACCGGCAACTGTCCGAAACCGGCAGATGAAACTCGGACATTTTTAACTCGGCCAAATATCGAGTAAAACTGTTCTGTACTAATTGCAATTGAGCTGTATATTGTACCTCACACGTCATCTTGTTAGTCCTATTCCTTTCAAAACGTTAAAAGTGTTTATTTGTTTTCACGGCACGAATGTTTGTGTCACTGTCAAATGACATCAGAAGTGGTGACGTGACCATCATTAAAACTCCACAGACCGTTAAAGTCGAAGATCTTCTTTTGGCGTGAGCAGTTTTTACACAGTTTTTAAAGGGTTTGTGAAATTCGGGAGTGAAAAACATGAAAGTGTTTGGATTATGCTGCCGGTCACTGTAAATATATCTGAGATCGTGAGAACAAGAGGAAGACAGTTAGACCTATATATGTATTTTGTAGATTTTATTTTGTGTTTGGCCCGAAAATGACTGCCGTAATTGTGAACTAAATAAAAAGATATTAATTATAGTTTTGAAGATTTGATACAATGGTTAACACACGTCTGACGGGCAAAATTGCTAAAGACTACCGCCAGATGTCACGACCTCTCAATGCAGTTCCAATATTGACCACCAAGCCCTCTAGTGGACTTTGTATGTGATGGAATAAACTTTCAGGGAGACATCTGGCGGTTGAATTGTCCATACAAGCGAGGAGTTTATCAAATTTTATCAAAAAGTTGTTAAAATTGACTTTTTAAGGATCCTTTTCCTTCTAAATCGATGTCACAGCTAGGTAAGATGTTCATATTAACTACAATAGGACACAGAATTGTTGTGGAATTAAATAAAATGAGCCACGGAGCAAGATTTGGAAGTTTGCTCGGCCGAGGAGTTCCTCCGTGCTACCACGGAGCAAGGAGTTGCTCGGCCGAGGAGCTGCATAAACTCCACGGAGGAGCAGTCCACGGAGCACGGAGGAAGATTCGCTGAGCGCCGAGGTCTGCAGTTAACTATTGTTGGATTCAGGTGGGGTGCTGGACGTTCCGACTCACGGCGTTCCGCCTCACGACCTGTCCGCCTCACTACCTGTCCGCCTCACATTGCTTGTAATACTACATTTGACTCTCTTTTTTTTAGAAGACATCTACATTTCACAAAGAATAGGAATCCTTGTCATATAAATATATTTCTCAAGAAGAGGTTAGTAAAACATCGTCATTCGTATATCGCGAGTGATCTGTCAAAGGCTGTACACGATTGGGTCTGACAAGTTAGCCCGGGTTATCCCGTTTCTCCACGATTGAGCCGGCGGGTGCTGGTGGCGAAAGGCGGCGGACGCTGACGTATTTGAACTTACTTTTTTTAAAAACACATCTACATTTTACAAGGAATATAGATATATGATTGACAAAGCTGTAAATATTCAAGAAATTGTTTAAAAGGTAGGTGATTGTGGACTTATGAATCTATGGGCCAGTGAGCCAGTGAGGCGCACGAGTAGTGAGGCGGACAGGTCGTGAGGCGGACAGGTAATGAGTCGCTGGTAGCGTGAGGCGGATCGTCTAGCATTCATTTAGGTGGCTAGATTATCAAGCTACCGGAAGAAAATCAACACTAAATAACAGTTAACCAGTATGCCTATAGGGTTAATTAATGCCCTTTGGGTTAAAAAAACCTTCTTGAAGGAGATTTCATGAGTATTGAGCCGTTACAGAGTGACAGGGCCAGCTTCTCTTGGGGGGCCAAGTTCACCTACCCCACTTGAATACCAGTGAAATTGGTCCCCAAGTGAAGTCGGCCCTGCTGTGGGTAGGTGAACTGAATACAAGTGAAGTCGGCCCCCAAGTGAAGTCGGCCCCGCCGTGGGTAGGTGAACTCGGCCCCCAAGAGAAGCAGGCCCCAGTCACTCCGTACCGGCTCAAAACTCATGAAATCTCCTTCGAGAAGGCTATTTGACCCTAAGGGCATTAACTAACCCTAGGGACCCTCGGTAGCCGTTAATTTTCTTCCGGTAACTTGATATTCTAGTCACCTAAATGTGGGGGCCGACTTCTCCTAGGGGCCGACTTCTCTCAGGGGCCGACTTCACTCAGGGGCCGACTTCACTTGTTACCGGTGAACTTGGTCCCCCAAGAGAAGCCGGCCCCAGTCACTCTGAACCAGCTCAAAACTCATGAAATCTCCTACGAGAAGGCTATTTGACCCTAAGGGCGTTTAATAACCCTAGGGACTCTCAGTAATTTTTTTACAGTAACTTGACAATCTAGTCACCTAAATCTAGGGGCCGACTTCTCCTAGGGGCTGACTTCCTCGGGGGCTGACTTCACTTGTTACCCCTCACATTATGCACTTCCCAGAATTAATTGGAGCTAATGACCATAGGATTGGCTGATATTAAGGAAAATGTATACATTAAATTAAAATCAATGGATTTTGGCATAGAAAATTTATATGAATGATATAAATAATTAAAATTGTTTTGAAAAATTGCACCTATTGACCCTACAGCTATAAGTCTACTGGACAATACCAATTGGCACTTCGTTACAGTGTGCATGTGTAATCGTACCAGCTTGATACAAAAATATAAACATAGGCACTGTTCTGTCAATTCTTGGCCGATATTCATCATTCACAGCTCAAAATTTAGGTAGTGGGCTCATCTCTTCAATTATGTAGTGTGATGTATGATATATTAATTTTCATCTTTCGGCATAGAAGAGTCATTAGGGCACGAATACCTTGATTGTGTGCGCAAACCTGTATTCATATGTTTACAACCTGGAAAACCTAGAAATCTTCATAACATTGTTGAGTTTGCGAAAATGCTCCACTGATGCGATAGAAAATTTTCAGATAGATATTGTATTCTCCGTAGCCCTCTTCTATTAATTAAACTTTACCAGGAACAAATTATACCACACCATTTCACAATTTAGACATGTTCTACACCATAATACACTTAAAGCTCTTGTTGTGGCATCAAAATAATCTCTCGGTTTCACCTCAAACTGATCGTCATACCGAAGTTTGCCCTTCAGTGTATCTTTTTTCATATTTTACTGAGTATCATATCATGTATCATATCATGGTATTACCAATCAAAGGGCTGCTGATTCCTTGAATATACAACTGGGGCTACGGAGAATACATAATTTTTTCAACAATAATTGTGCCAGATTCAGAAGCTGAACTTCTTTTTATCATTCACGATACTATCAAAAGCAGTACTTTTTCCTGAATAATGTCTACTTCTAAGTGTAAAATTATGTTTATGGAGTGTATTTAGCAGTTATAATGGATAATGGATGGGTTAGATAATGCCATTCGAGAAAAATAATGGATTTGCATAACACCAACAAGTGTATGTCGAGGATAAAGAATCTCATTCATCTGGTCTGTGTCACTCATCTGCACCTCAAAATATCAAGTCAAAGATGTTTAATAAACAAAATAAGCAAATATCAGATAGCAGTAAACACCCTTTTTATATCAGCCTTGCTCAAACAAGACCTTTGTGGAAAATGAAACAGCAATAACAGAGATTTTGTTGATTTTTACACCAAATTCTGTCATTTTCTCAATAATTTGAATAATATTTCACTTTAAAAATGTTTTTTTTCCATTCATGTATGACAAAGATATTAAAATGTCCTCTTCAAAACAAAATATCACCATAATTTCATGAAAAATTGTGTGCATAACAATATTTAAGTAGAAATGGACACCTTGAAAGAAAAAATGCAGAATAGTAAAAATTAACTTCAGTACTTTGATCATTTGGCATCTCAAGGAAAGATTGATGAATCTTTTGAATAAAAATGAAAATCATTAAAAACTTGTAAGGCATAATAAAGATTTTTAAAAATGGTTAGAACCAGACAATTTTAAAAAAACCTTTCCTATTTGAAATTTTGCAAACCTTAATCAAATGGTTTATGTATTTTTAGTTTGGAGAGCCGTACCATACATACTGCAAGCAACAACTTTCCTGATGGCGTCGGCAGCAGCTTCAACCAATATATTTAGCAATGCTGAGGAAGGAGAAAAAGTGGTAAATGCAACCACTGAATTTATGTGGAATCTCTACAAGACCATCGCCGAAAAGACGACCAATGAGAATGTGTTTCTTTCCCCAGTTAGCATATCTGTTGCTTTGGCAATGACATCTTTAGGTGCACGAGGAGAAACAGAAAGTCAGATGAAGGAGGTGATGAAGTTGGCAGGGGTGTCTGAAGATCATTTACATAGCTCATTTGCTGATTTAGTAGCTTCTCTGAGGAAAGCAGATTGCCCATACACCATCCATTCTGCTAACAGACTGTATGGACAACAGGGATATAACTTCCTCCCTGAATTCCTCGAAAACACAAAGTAAGTCAAAAGTTCTCAAGGCACAATACCAGTTTTTAAATTATATATCTGATTTGTAAACAAAGGAAATTGAAAACAGGTTGAGAAGTTATGTTTTCAGTTTAATCTGGGTTAATACTTTAATTGACAGTGTGCATAAAACAACAGTTTTGCTAAGAATGTAAGAAGGAATTGTGTTTAAAATGTATTCAAAGCTCTCTTTTGTTTCCAATTATTGAATAATTTTACAGAAAAAATGTTGGGTAATGTTTATTTACAATTGTTTTGTAACAAAACATACACATTGAAGGAAACATGGTAAGATTATATAATATGGGAATATTTTGGATGTTTTAGTGTTATATTTATATGCCATTGATTGCAGGAAACATTATGCAGCAGAGATGGAAGCAGTGGATTACACTGATCATGAAGCAGCCAGGCTCAATATCAACTCCTGGGTAGAGAAAGAGACCGTCTCCAAGATTAAGGATCTGATCCCCTCTGGCGTACTCAACCCCCTTGTCCGCCTTGTCCTTGTCAACGCCATCTACTTCAAAGGAGACTGGACAACAAAATTTGATCCAAAGAATACACGGAAGGCGGATTTCTTTGTCAGTAATGACGAAAAAGTGCAAGTTGATATGATGTTTCAACATGAGTTTTTCCAGTGTGGCTTTAACAGGGAACTGAACACTCATTTATTGGAGATGCCGTACAAGGGAGATGACCTCAGTATGGTCATTCTGCTGCCAGAGAAGAAGAGTGGGCTTACTGTTGACGACCTGGAAAGTAAACTCACTCTGGCTCATTTACTTGATCTGTCTAAATCCTTCCGCATGTCAAAGGTGAAAGTAGAAGCCTCAGTTCCCAAGTTTAAGATAGAGCAAAAATTTGACCTGACAGACACTTTGTCCAGCATGGGAATGAGTCATCTGTTCGATGCCCAGAATGCTGACCTGTCCGGCATAGATGGCACCCGTGGTCTCTTCATGTCCAAAGTGTTACACAAAGCGTTCATAGAGGTGAATGAGGAGGGGTCGGAGGCTGCCGCGGCAACAGCGGGCGTGGCCATGCTGCGCTCAATGCCACGCAAGTTCATCTTTAATGCTGACCATCCCTTCTTGTTCTTCATTCGAGATAAGAATGCCGGTACCATTCTATTCTTCGGTAAAATGATTCGTCCAAATGCTTCCCAATCCAAGGATGAACTCTAATTCTTGAAAAATGGAAATTGCTTGAGACACCGGTGCTTTTTAATTAAAAATGCTGAGAAGATGGTAACCAGAGTAAAGTAGAAAACAACTTGTTATGTCAAGGATTAAGAGATTCGTACAGCAGATTGGTGTGTATGCTTCTAACAGTGGAAGGATTGAAGTATATGAGGCTTCATATCTAACTATGTTGCCATTTAAAAGAATTTTGTTGTATGCCTAACATTTACTAATCATGATACATTTATCTAGAGAAAATTATGAACATATATTATGTATCATATCTGATATCATTATAAGGCTTAAATGCCAAGTTAATACCCATCATTATTAAATATGTTCACCTATTCACCCAATTGTTAAAAAGCTATATATTCAAAGCTTTAAGGTGTGCAATATATTCTCAAATAATATAGTTGATTCTATCAGTTGGTTAATATCATGGTTGTTGAAAATAACATGTGTAAAAGTGAAGATTTATTTTGTTGTATTTCACACCTTAATCTCAGGGTTTCTTAATTAATTAATTAATAAATATAAGAATTTAAACATGTGATAAATAATTCCAGTACTTGTCTTATTTCTAGAAATGGCTGTGCCAAGAGCAAAAGTGAATTAATTAATTAAATATATAAATATATGATTGTTTTACTGCAAAAGTATATCTCTTGGAAAGCAGTTTCTGAATAATATTACAGTATTTAGTTTAAGTGAATTGTGCATTCTACTGAAACACTAATTATAAAAAGCCATTTTATGTAAATGTAACTGTTATCAGTGAGATGATGCAACTGTTGATCTGTGTTTTGTTATGAAATAATCACAACAGGTGCTTGAATAGGTCAATGAATATGGATGAATGCCAAAAACTGTATCTCATATACTTATACAAATAAATTTTAGTAAAAAATTCTTTTGTGATATTACATGCCTCCCAGTGTCTAGAGGTAAGGGGATTCCCAGATGTAGTATGTTGTAGAGTGCAGGTATCTAGAGACTGGGGGACTCCTAGAAGTAATATATTGTATATTATAGGTGTCTAGTGGAGAGGTGATTCTCAGATGTAGTATGTTGTATAGTTTAGGTATCTAGAGACTGGGGGACACCTAGAAGTAATATATTGTATATTATAGGTGTCTAAAGGAAAGGGGGTTCCCTGAAGTAATATGTTGTACAGGTACCTAGAGACTGGGGGACTCCTAGAAGTAATATATTGTATATTATAGGTGTCTAAAGGAAAGGGGGTTCCCTGAAGTAATATGTTGTACAGGTATCTAGAGACTGGGGGGCTCCCAGAATATTATATTACATATATTTTAGGTGTCTAGTGGAGAAGTGATTCTTAGATATAGTATGTTGTATAGTTTAGGGATCTAGAGACTGGGGGACTCCTAGAAGTAATATATTATATATTACTAGATAATCCGTAGCTGCCCTAAATGATCCTGTTGCCAGTTTATTTGAACATCTTTTCCTCAGCTGTTTAATAATTTTTCTCTGTCATTTATTCTGAGAGAGACATCTGTGCTATGTTGAAATGTTGACATGTGGTGATCACAGCTTCCCACCATTGTTACTATGGACAATTGTAATTGTCTGTTAGCTGCTCTCTGATTGGTCAAAATGATTGCCATTATCTCCCACCATTGTCTTGACTGCCGTGATTGGTCCCAAAACAGGATGTGCGTACGGACATCGTAGGATTATTATTAAGATAGGTGTCTAGAGTAAAGGGGATTCCCAGAAGTAGTATGTTGTATGGGTACCTAGAGACTGAAGGACTTCCATAAGTAGTATATTTTATATTTTGGGTACCTTGAGGCAGGGGGACTTGCAGATGTAGTATATTATATATTATAGTTCCCTGGAGACCGGGATCAGAAAGTGATCCATGTTGGGACTCCCAGAAGTATTTTATTGTATAGTATAGGTACCTTGATACTGGGGTACTTCCAAAAATACATTATATGATATATGTATACCCATATACTGGGGGACTCCCAGAGAGAAAATGTTGTATAGTAAACTCCAAGATCAGTATAATGTATATTTCCATGATTACAGGTACCTTGAGACTGGAAGACTCCCAAATGCAGTATAATGTTTATCACAGGTCCTTGGAGACTGGCGACACCTGGCCAATGTTTGGTAACTGCTTTACTTAAATCACAACTTGCTTACAAGATATGTTCTGAAATACTGAATAGAGTGATGATACAGTGATGTTAAGACAATGTACTAGATATACAATAATCTATTCCAGAGATAGTGATATTGAGATCTGGTGCTCGAGATACTATGAAGTTAAAACCTGAAACCAGAGATACAGTGATATCTAGACCTGATACCAGAAGTACAGTGATGCCTAGACCTGATACCAACGATACAGTGATGTCTATACCTGATACCAGAAATACAGTGATGCCTAGACATGATACCAGAGATACAGTGATGTATAGAACTGATACCAGAGATACAGTGATATCTAGACCTGATACCAGAAATACAGAGATGCCTAGACCTGATACCAGAGATACAGTGATGTCTAGACCTAATACCAGAAGTACAGTGATGCCTAGACCTGATACCAGAGATACAGTGATATCTAGACCTGATACCAGAGATACAGTGATGTCTAGACCTAATACCAGAAGTACAGTGATGCCTAGACCTGATACCAGAGATACAGTGATATCTAGACCTGATACCAGAGATACAGTGATGTCTAGACCTAATACCAGAAGTACAGTGATGCCTAGACCTGATACCAGAGATACAGTGATATCTAGACCTGATACCAGAGATACAGTGATATCTAGACCTGATACCAGAGATACAGTGATGTCTAGACCTAATACCAGAAGTACAGTGATGCCTAGACCTGATACCAGAGATACAGTGATATCTAGACCTGATACCAGAGATACAGTGATGTCTAGACCTAATACCAGAAGTACAGTGATGCCTAGACCTGATACCAGAGATACAGTGATATCTAGACCTGATACCAGAGATACAGTGATGTCTAGACCTAATACCAGAAGTACAGTGATGTATAGACCTGATACCAGAGATACAGTGATGTCTAGACCTGATACCAGAAGTACAGTGATGCCTAGACATGATACCAGAGATACAGTGATGTCTAGACCTAATACCAGAAGTACAGTGATGCCTAGACCTGATACCAGAGATACAGTGATATCTAGACCTGATACCAGAGATACAGTGATGTATAGACCTGATACCAGAGATACAGTGATGTATAGACCTGATACCAGAGATACAGTGATGTCTAGACCTGATACCAGAAGTACAGTGATGCCTAGACCCGAAACCAGATATACAGTGATGTCTAGACCTGATACCAGAGATACAGTGATGTCTAGACCTGATACCAGATACTAGTATTCAGTGATGTATAGACCTGATACCAGAAGTACAGTGATGCCTAGACCCGAAACCAGAGATACAGTGATGTCTAGACCTGATACCAGAGATACAGTGATGTCTAGACCTGATACCAGATATTCAGTGATGTCTAGACCTGATACCAGAAGTACAGTGATGCCTAGACCCGAAACCAGAGATACAGTGATGTCTAGACCTGATACCAGAGATACAGTGATGTCTAGACCTGATACCAGAGATACAGTGATGTATAGACCTGATACCAGAGATACAGTGATGTCTAGACCTGATACCAGAAGTACAGTGATGCCTAGACCCGAAACCAGAGATACAGTGATGTCTAGACCTGATACCAGAGATACAGTGATGTATAGAACTGATACCAGAGATACAGAGATGTATAGACCCGATACCAGAAATATAGTGATGCCCAGACCTGATACCAGAAATATAGTGATGTTAAGACCTGGTACCAGAGATACAGTGATGTACATTTAGTAACCGTTTCACACATAAATTAAACCTTGTCTTCCCATATCATTAGGTCTATATACAATTATTTACATGTTTCACAATATTCTTATAACATGAGAGAAAATTCTTGCTAAACATAATATGCTGAATTTTGCTCATTTTCTTATATATTTGTTTATTTGACAAAGCCAATAGGCATCTCACTACGATCAGATCTTATTTTTTTAGCAAAAAAGTTCACCATTTATAATATACTGTTGGTTGAATGGGAGTATCGTACGAAATGATTGTTAACATCCGAGATAGGCAGCCATAATGGGATAATGGGAGAATAAATTGATACCAATTGATTCCAATTATATCTTGTAAGCTTTTATTATGCTTTTCACGTTAGAGGCTAACCCAATTTGCAGTAATGTGTTCCATTTTATCCTTTGATATTTATGCATCCATTATAGTGATTACCGCGTGCTAGCGACTGGCAGCGTCCCATGCACGCCGAGTTTTCCCGCCAAACCATTTCTGCGTCTTGATAATCTTCTGCTTCTCTTCATAATGTCAGAGTTCAAAATAAAATACACTAAGGAATCTTGTATATATCAGTGTTTTAAACTTCATGATCCCATGCTATGAATTTTTCATGATCCCATGTTATGAATTTTGTGCTGATCTAAGTATTTAATTTAAAATTTTAATTTTAAAGTATTTAAATCAAGCTGGAGTTGGAGAATATATATATATATATATATATATATATATATATATATATATATATATATATATATATATATATATATAATTATATAAGTTATCTCGGTGCTGATCTGTGCTGACCAACCAGGTAGAACGCAGAGGATTTACACACTGGTTATTTTTTAAAATTACAAACCACTAAAATTACAGGAAATACATAATAAATTCAGTTATCTACATCTCCCGTGTGATATGATCGGGCTTATTCATCTATGCGCGGCGGCCAAACGCTAAACAAATCTGGAAAATTAACAATAATTTGGTTGTCTCATGATCCAACTTATTAAGATGCGCTGTTCTATTTTCGGTTTTAATCTCTTTATCTGACCCCTATGAGGCATGGAGGCGACTGGAAGAAATGCTTCAAGCATCATGAGGGCTCACGTGACCCTTGTCAGTTTCACTACCTGCATCGTGACTATATCTCCATCAGTCCACCCCATCAGTCACGTGTCATGCCGGAGAGTCTCCTCGCCTTCTTCCAGGTCTATGCTGGTACCCCGGGTTAGTATTTATAAGACAATGTAAAAGGCTTTTAAAGCCCCTTGGTAATTTGAATTCATTATTCAGATTTTTATTTTCTAATGAAGTATAAACAGAAAGAAAAACCAAAAACAAAACAAAAACGCCGCACCTATAAACTAGAAAACATGATAGGAAGTCCGATATCATTGTGAAATTACAAAAGATAATTTTATAATGAGATTTAACCAGGAAATTAATGTATATCTCATGGAAAAAAACTGTTAGTGAAATTTGATTAGTGTACGATTCCAGCGACTAATAAATCTAATTGCCTGATAAGTTGCAGGAACAATAGTATCACTAATTTTCTCATTAAATAATTTAGATGCGGGAAAGTGGCCTACAGGACATACACTTTCAAAACGGTATTTGATTTAGGCCTCATGTCAAATGCATATCATGTTAAACCAATTTTAATGTGATTAACACAAATTTAAGGAACATAATTAACTGACTTTCGCTTTTGGTACTTTTCAATGTAATCAGTTAATTTGTCAAGCATTATCACATTTTCTGTGGATAATGTAACATTCATGGCAAAGATAAAAAGATGATTTGCACCTTAAACATCATCGAATTAGCTGCAGCGAAAAATACACGATTTCAAGTTTGGTGGTTTTATCAAACTGTCGTAATAAGTTAATAGTTGTCTTCCAGTAAGATTAAGTTTAATTAATCTCATTTGCAAATACCAGCCTGCACTTTGAGTCTGCAGGCCGTGATGGGGGATGCGGGTTGCCATGAGTACCGAGAGATGATGAGGAGACTGTTGACAATAGAGGGGGCGTGGCCAACCTGCATCATACACGCATCTGATTGGCCGATCACCGCATTAAATATGCACCCCCCGTCCCCGGTGCCGAAGTGGGTGATGATATAAAGTTTGATAAGGGATGGAGTATATGGACAGGATGAGCGTTATACCAATGTAGGGCGTCCACGGCGCCCGAGTCAGTGGGATCAGGACAGAGGTGCTGACAGGAGCTGTGTCGGCAAACTGAGGCACCGCCATGGATCAAGATCAAGATGACCGCCTTCTCACACCAAAAGGTCAGTCAGCATAACATGCTCTCACCATGATATCTAAATGAATGACTCCAATGATATATATCTGCTTATATTTGTTTTGGAAATAGTGAAACCGTTTTCAAATATACATCAACTGCTTAGTACAAGCCTTCTAAAATCGTGAACTCGATTGATGCAAAGGTTGTGACATTGTACACACTATATGATGTACACTATAGACATCAAGCTATCATATTAATAATTTTTTAGTTTCAATATTGTTTGAAATAGCGAGAATAAAATAATTATGGCATAATAATATATCGTGTTCTTGTCAAATAATATTTAAAATTCCATACTTCATCTGATTTTGAAATTATTGATCGATATTGGAAGATTGATTGTCCTTGGGAAACGTCTACTTCTACTAAATATTTAATCTTCGATAAATAATCAAATCCTTAAGATCACAATCTTGTGAGGAGATCAATCAGATAAACTATATTGCTGTGTTTTTTTATGTTATAAATCTTTGTGCAAATAATTTGCATTGTTTCATGCATTTTTTACTATTTATTTGTTAACACAATTTATTCATTGACTACCAGACATTTTCATTACATAGAATTAGATTTTTCCTCGATATGAAGCTTGCACTTGAACTGACTGGCAACAGTGTCACTCAGTAAAACTATTATACAGAATATATTAACTCTAAACCTGTAACATTTTCAACAATATGACGCACTTTGTTGATCTATTGAAAATAAAAATAAACACCACTAACCAAGTAGTAAATATAAGTTTAAGATGATTTTTGTAATAAATAATATGTCATTATTTCAGGCATGAAAGAGGAAAAGAGAGACGAACATAATGAGACAGAAAAGAAAGACAAAGCGGCAGAGCCAAAGAAGAAAAAGTCAAGGTACAGGTACGCTTTGTAAACCTTTATTATTCTTGTAGTTTCTGCCATTAAAGTAGAAAATATCTAAACTTTCAAACCGTCACCGCCATTTACTAGAACCCCAGTTTGTTGTGCCAAAGAAAGGTAGATCTTTGACTGGCAAACCCCAGCGTATCGCGACACAATAAAGTAGATCGTTAACTGGTAAACCTGATTTTATTGTGCCACAATAAGGTAGGTCTTTGACTGGCAAACCCCATTATATTTTACCACAACAAGGTAGATATATCTGATATATTACACCAAAAACTTGTGTATAAATACCAATTAAGGCTATTTAAAAGCAGCACTTCAGTGTTAAATGATTCGTTGCAAGATGTCATGCTTTGTGGCAGTGTACCTTCATTATTTTATTACTTTAGTAAATGCACATTACAATTATTTAATTAATTATTAGATCTATATTCATTAAATATAAGGATATTGTGTATGCCATATTTAATGCATCGCGGGGCGTGCCCAAGAAAAGAGGAATTGCTGAAGGCAAAGCAGTTCCTTATAGCATTCAAAAATCGCTAAGACATAATCCAGACGATTTCATTGGTGTGTTTTGAGAGCATGATTTTTTATTCCCTTAAGAGAATCATTGGTGACTTGAGGTCCTCATCCGGCTCGTGCGGGCCGTGTTTGATGACAAGCCGGTCATTCTCATCATTGGCTGTATTAGATTAGCTGCTAACAATAATGCCGTGTTTGCTCCCAGTTTACACTCATTTGTCGGCAAATAAGTGCGCACCGCAAAGCTAACACTGTAACAATGTAACTAACGGAGACCAGCATGGAGAACAGAGCCACTAAACACGAGCCCTTCTTTGCCATATTCCAATGCGGCTATCATCATTATTGAAATACTAAGGAAGCGGCAATGTATACATTCCATGTCATTAATCTTAATGAAGTGATCTATTGAGACTTGTTGGCCAGCCCTATTTGCCAAATTGTGAAAGGATTGGCAAAGAAGACCCAGAATCGTGTGGATATATGTTAAATATTTCCTCTCTGCCTATTGGTGTCAGTTCAGCGGAGCAACACGCGCCAGGCAGGATCCCACACTAATTGTATACAGTTCATGAGGGTAGAATGAGCCTTAATAAAGCTTATAATTTAATGTGATTCTTGTAATTTTCATGAATAACATTTGATAATGACAATTATGCTGGTATGAGAGGCAAAGTAAAGGAGGGCAATGGAGAAAAGCAGGGTTATGATGGCAGTGAAATGAGAGCTGTGTGCTATAGAAACAAGTGTTTGAAATGTTTCAAATAAAAGAAAATATAAGCAGGATACATGAATCTGTAATTATTCAAATGGCAGAATTGAACTTGAATTTCAATAATCTGTCATGCAAAAAACATTCCATGAATAAGAATCTAAACAAAATACAATAAAAATAATGCTATCAATTAATTCTTTCCCTTCATTTGTTTTCCATTCAAAGATTGGTAATAACTTGGTTAAAAAAATATTAAAAAAATAAAAGGGAATAATATAATGCAGCTGTATAATAGTCCCCATAATGAAAATTGTAAGCTCGATTATGACAATCCATGTATTAATATAGTTCTGTCAAGTGGTACATTTCTGATGTGTGATTGATCATGATTGAGATAATGAAAGTGACCTGGGTGTTGATTTCATGCTGATTATGACCATCAGTGGTTTGGTGTGAATCATTTTATATATTGGCTTGTTAGGCAATTTCATCATTTTGATGGGTCAATGGAAGTAAGGCCCGTTTCAACATCACGAATTACCACAGAAAAAAAACAAGCCTTTTTTCGGCATTATTTTTATAATTGTATATAGATTTTGATCATCATATTGCTTTCATATATGAAGCAATGATAATAGAGATGATGAGAAGATGCAATCATTTTATGAGAAGGTAGAATAGAAAGTGATTCTCCAGGAAGTAGTGTCTGATGTGATAAGGGGAAGGGTGGAAGGTGATTCTCTGGGGGTGACAAGAGGGAAGGGTGGAAGATGATTCTCTGGGGGTGATAAGAGGACAGGGTGGTAGGTGATTCTCTGGGTGTGATGAGAGGGAAGGGTGGATGGTGATTCTCTGGGTGTGATGAGAGGGAAGGGTGGTAGGTGATTCTCTGGGTGTGATAAGAGGGAAGGGTGGTAGGTGATTCTCTGGGTGTGATGAGAGGGAAGGGTGGAAGGTGATGAGAGGGAAGAGTGGCAGGTGATGAGAGGGAAGGGTGGAAGGTGATTCTCTGGGTGGAAGGTAATTCTCTGGATGTGATGAGAGGGAAGGGTGGAAGGTGATTCTATGGGTGTGATGAGAGGGAAGGTTGGCAGGTGATGAGAGGGAAGGGTGGTAGGTGATTCTCTGGGGGTGATGAGAGGGAAGGGTGGAAGGTGATTCTCTGGGTGTGATGAGAGGGAAGGGTGGAAGGTGATTCTCTGGGGGTGATAAGAGGGAAGGGTGGTAGGTGATTCTCTGGGTGTGATGAGAGGGAAGGGTGGATGGTGATTCTCTGGGTGTGATGAGAGGGAAGGGTGGTAGGTGATTCTCTGGGTGTGATAAGAGGGAAGGGTGGTAGGTGATTCTCTGGGGGTGATGAGAGGGAAGGGTGGTAGGTGATTCTCTGGGGGTGATGAGAGGGAAGGGTGGAAGGTGATTCTCTGGGTGTGATGAGAGGGAAGGGTGGAAGGTGATTCTCTGGGGGTGATAAGAGGGAAGGGTGGTAGGTGATTCTCTGGGTGTGATGAGAGGGAAGGGTGGATGGTGATTCTCTGGGTGTGATGAGAGGGAAGGGTGGTAGGTGATTCTCTGGGTGTGATAAGAGGGAAGGGTGGTAGGTGATTCTCTGGGTGTGATGAGAGGGAAGGGTGGAAGGTGATTCTCTGTGGGTGATAAGAGGGAAGGGTGGAAGTTGATTCTCTGGGTGTGATGAGAGGGAAGGGTGGAAGGTGATTCTCTGTGGGTGATAAGAGGGAAGGGTGGAAGTTGATTCTCTGGGTGTGATGAGAGGGAAAGGTGGTAGGTCATTCTCTGGATGTGATGAGAGGGAAAGGTGGTAGGTCATTCTCTAGATGTGATGAGAGGGAAAGGTGGTAGGTCATTCTCTGGATGTGATGAGAGGGAAGGGTGGTAGGTGATTCTCTGGGTGGAAGGTGATTCTCTGGGTGGAAGGTAATTCTCTGGATGTGATGAGAGGGAAGGGTGGTAGGTGATTCTCTGGGTGTGATGAGAGGGAAGGGTGGTAGGTGATTCTCTGGATGTGATGGGAGGGAAGGGTGGTAGGTGATTCTCTGGGTGGAAGGTGATTCTCTGGGTGGAAGGTAATTCTTTGGATGTGATGAGAGGGAAGGGTGGTAGGTGATTCTCTGGGTGTGATGAGAGGGAAGGGTGGTAGGTGATTCTCTGGGTGTGATGAGAGGGAAGGGTGGAAGGTGATTCTCTGGGGGTGATAAGAGGGAAGGGTGGTAGGTGATTGGCAGTGTCTGTTTGGCAGTGTCTGTTTGGCAGTGTCTGGTTGGCAGTGTCTGGTTGGCAGTGTCTGGTTGGCAGTGTCTGGTTGGCAGTGTCTGGTTGGCAGTGTCTGGTTGGCAGTGTCTGGTTGGCAGTGTCTGGTTGGCAGTGTCTGGTTGGCAGTGTCTGGTTGGCAGTGTCTGGTTGGCAGTGTCTGTTTGGCAGTGTCTGGTTGGCAGTGTCTGGTTGGCAGTGTCTGGTTGGCAGTGTCTGTTTGGCAGTGTCTGGCTGGCAGTGTCTGGTTGGCAGTGTCTGGTTGGCAGTGTCTGGTTGGCAGTGTCTGGTTGGCAGTGTCTGGTAGAGATTCTGTAGATGTGGAAGTACCTAATAATTGTTAACCTGGCTTAATAGTTCACATTTGTTTGAAAAGTAAAATAACAAAGACATATATCTACCTGAGGGAAATTTCATATCAACCAAAGTTGAGGGAGAGGGAGGGGGAGAGGGAGAGAATCTATATTTGTTGGTTGTATTTATGCACACCACAAAGTAGTGTGGCGATTGAGGATAATCATATCACAGTTTGCAAATGGAAATTACTCTAGGTCAATAATGACATATTATTTTACATTTCATTGCCGGCTGATCTAATAGATAAAACCAGTACATAAATCATTGGAAGAGAACTGACAAGTAATTGCATAATATACAGACACACATTTCATGCTGTTAAATTTTGACATAATTATTAAATGAATGGAAGAACCCATGGAGAATCACGTTGGCGAAAGACTTCATCTCTTGATCCTGGAATAAAGACTTTTTATTTCAATATAAATGATTCGCTCTATCAGAGTCTGATTTTTGTTTGTTTGTGGTATATAATTAATTTCGTTTCAAATTAAATTTGATAATCAATATATATATATATATATATATATATATATATATATATATATATATATATATATATATATATATATATATATATATATATATATATATATATATATATAAATGAATGGAATATATATATATAAATGAATGGAATATATATATATATATATATATATATATATAAATGAATGGAATATATATATATAAATGAATGGAATATATATATATATATATATATATATATATATATATATATATATATATATATATATATATATATATATATATATATATATATATATATATATATATATATATATATATATATATATATATATATATATATATATATATATATATATATATATATAAATGAATGGAATATATATATATATATATTCTCCAACTCAGTGCTTGATTTGAATTAAATACTTTAATCAGCACAACATTCATAACATGGGATCATGAAAAATTCATAGCATGGGATCATGAAGTTTAAAACACTGATATATACAAGATTCCTTAGTATATTTTATTTTGAACTCTGACATTACGAAGAGAAGCAGAAGATTATCAAGACGCAGAAATGGTTTGGCGGGAATAAAGACTTTTTATTTCAGTATAAATGATTCGCTCTATCAGAGTCTGATTTTTGTTTGTTTGTGATATATAATTAGTTTCGTTTCAAATTAAGTTTGATAATCAATATATATATATATATATATATCCTACATTATATCATTCATATCATATCATTCCATCTTAAAGCAAACTAATTTATTATATATTGCTCTCAAATTCCATTTATCAGGTTCACAGTTGATTTAATGCTCGACCTTGACAAAGGATATTCGCTATTAAAAGTATTTGATAAAATTTATAAAATATCATCTTCAATTACTCATTTCAGTGCTGAATATATGAATATTTGAGATTCACATCATTATTTGCATAACCCACAAAATAAACCTAACCAGTCTTCAATTTCTCAATATGTATATGGCAGTTTGAACTCAACATGCCCAACTCAGAAATGGTTATAGGTGAAGCGGCATTGGCATGGTGGAAGAATTAATAAAAAAATAATTAAATAATCTCAAATAAAAGTGGCTACAATATAGACCGCAAAAGGGCCAGTGTTTTTTAAGTATAGGACAAAATTTGGAATGAATATCAGTCAACACAATATGCAGCACCCACTTACTATTTGTAATCCTATCAAAGTATGGCGTGTATTGCAGGACAACTTTCACGGCCTTCCAGCTGGAGGAGATGGAGAAGGCATTTGAACGCGCCCCGTACCCAGACGTGTTTGCCCGGGAGGAGCTGGCCATGAGGATTGCCCTCTCAGAGAGCAGGGTCCAAGTATGGTTCCAAAACAGGAGAGCCAAATGGAGGAAAAGGAGAGCCAAATGGAGGAAAAAGGAAACTCCCAAGAAAACCACCACTCCTTATCCTACATGTAAGTAGACATGTACATATACTATCAATAACAGAAGAAAATAATAATAATAATAATAATAATAATAATAATAATAATAATAATAATAATAATAATAATAATAATAATAATAATAATAATAATAATAATAATAATAATAATAATAATAATAATAATAATAATAATAATAATAAGAACAACAACAACAACAACAACAATAACAATAACAATAATAATAATAATAATAATTATCATAATAATAATAACAATAACAATAACAATAACAACAACAACAACAACAACAACAATAATAATAATAATAATAATAATAATAATAATAATAATAATAATAATAATAATAATAATAATAATAATAATAATAATAATAATAATAATAATAATAATAATAATAATAATAATAATAATAATAATAATAATAATAATAATAATAATAATAATAATAATAATAATAATAATAATAATAATAATAATAATAATAATAATAATAATAATAATAATAATAATAATAATAATAATAATAATAATAATAATAATAATAATAATAATAATAATAATAATAATAATAATAATAATAATAATAATAATAATAATAATAATAATAATAATAATAATAATAATAATAATAATAATAATAATAATAATAATAATAATAATAATAATAATAATAATAATAATAATAATAATAATAATAATAATAATAATAATAATAATAATAATAATAATAATAATAATAATAATAATAATAATAATAATAATAATAATAATAATAATAGGGCTACATATCTGACCCCAATGCTGTATAGGTGCAAGTTTAATGTACTGTTTTATGTTTGCAGCCTATACCAGCATGACTCAGCAATCACCATATCTTCACAACCTCTCACCTGCCGGTGCTAACTACGGGTGTCCCATGGATCGCTGGTCACTGCTGACCTCTCCTTATGACGTCACAGTGACTAATGGATTCCATCATGGTCGAATCTCTTCCTATGTACCCAGCATGCCCTATTCTTATCCTCTCAGTCCCGGGCTCTCCCCTACTTGCACAATGGCCATCCCGGATCCAGCTATGCTGACAGGAATGCCCCTCAGGGCCATGCCCAGTATGGGACAAACAACTATGACATCATCAGTGACGTCACAAGCTTTGGACATGGCAACTGCCACATCTCAGGCCATGGCGTCACTAAATATGGACCTCAGCCCCATGGCTGAATGTAAAAGACTTGACAGCCTAAATACACTCAGATTGAAAGCCAAAGACCACACAACAGTAGCACACTACCAACAAGCATAAGTTTACAAAACCGACAGTGTCATATTTAACCTTTATATATATTATTATTTCAAGATAAACAATCAATAAAACTAAATGCAAATTTGAAAAAAAAAGAAAAATCACAAACTCACTTAGTGTATGTTTATAGAAATAGCTTTTGACCATATTCAATAGTAGTCTCAACTTCATATCATACATCGTAATTATGGGCATAATATTACATCATACATCATAAGTAAAAAAAAACTAGAATAATTGACATAAACCTTGAATGACAATCGTTAATATGGTTTATTTTGGAATGTCATTCCGTTTTAGTATGGCTTGATTAAACATATTCTCAATTAAAATGAATTCCTGTTGAACTGATGCAATGTCAGTAGACACACTAGTATTTGTACTAGTATTTAGGCGTCATATGCAGCTAAAACTTATTATATTTAGATATTCTCTTTATTAGATTTTATGTTCGTATTTGTATTTTTGGATGGCCAAATTGTGCAATTTTGTAGGTATTGTAGAAGTGTACTATAGACGTGTACTATATGTTTCAAGTGTTTTGTAAGATGAAGTGTGTTTGCCCTATAGGCCACAATATAAGTGTGTTACAAATCCTTTTTGAACAGACAGCATCATTCAATAACAATTAGATTCTTTCATCAATGGAGACAAGTCATGAATCGTCATTTGATCACTGCACCCAAACAGGATAGATTACCATTTGATATTATTTCATATGAATGTTGTTTTTGCATTGGTTTGTAGATGTTTTTTCCAATGAGGTATCTCAGTATCTCACGTGGTTAGCATGAGAGATTGAGTCGTGCATGATTTAATAGCAATTTCTGAATGTTGTGGATTGCATGTTTGAGTGTTGTAAACTGCACACAAAAATTAGATTGTTAATTACAAACTTTAATTGTTGTAAACTGCATGATGCATGCTTCACTGTTGTCAACTGCCTATTAATGTTGTAAGTTGTATGTTTAAATGTTGTAAATTGCACTAATTAATCAGTTCTAATTGTTACCTGCATCTTTTGTAGTGAAAGTATACCTGAAAACTAAGCATGCCATTTTTGCACAGAATTAACTAAAGATGTCATTTATATATCTTAATTATACTATGAGCGCTCTTTTCACGAGATTCGCTGACCAATCACTGCAGTTGGCACACTGACGAATCGCGGTAGTAGACAATGGTGGGGACAATGGCAATTATTTCGACCAATCAGAGAGCAGCTAACAGAAAGTTACAAGCAATGTCCATAGTTACAATGACGGGAAGCAATGATCACCCCGTGTCTACATTTCACGATCACATAGATGGCTTCCTCAGAATAAATTACAGAGACAATTCATTCAACTACTGAGCAAATAATTTTTCAAATAACTGTCAACAGGGTCATATGGGACAGCTTCGGATAGTCTAGTTTGAATATAATATGCACATATGAATAGTTGATCACACATTTGAATAGTAGATCATACATTTTTGTTTGTATAAATTCTATTAAATTTGCATGTTTGCACTGATTATTTGAATTATAAATATATTAATTTCATTATAATTATCTCTTTTAAATTATTTTTTTAGAGTCATATATTCAAACCAAATTTAAAATTTAGATTGTGAATTGCATGTTTGGATGTTGTGAATTGCATGTTTGGATGTTTGCATGGCATGTTTGGATGTTGTGGGGTTGCATGTTTGGATGTTGTGAATAACATTTTTTTATTTGAATTTTACAAGGTGTGAATCTATTCATCAGCAGCATTCCAATCATTTATCTTCCTTTAACACCATTGATTACACAACATAATTATAAGGTTTCATAAAAACCTGTATTTTTTCTGACCTTTGCATTTTAAGTGATCAAATAGTCATGTGAATCTGATTAGCTCAAATATGCTAGCAAATGTTTTAGCTGACCAAATAGTTATTTGATCAGCTTAAATATGCTAGAAAGGGTTCATGTATTGTCTCCATTGATTGCCCTTCCCAATATATCGAAACTGCTCTGTTGAGCTGAGGTTAATAATCAATGCAAACTCATGACTTGCAGAGACTAATTTCTATTTCCAGTAAGTTTTCTTGTGATTATTTCCTTTGAGAACTGTAGCAATTTTATCAAGTGTTATAATTAGCTGAAGTATTATTTTCAATTGTTGAATTCTCAGATTGTTTTGCAAATTACTCAGTTTTTTTCCTACAGTTTTAATTTGCTGTAATAATGTAATTCTCTTTTGTTAAAGTTTAATCGTGTGTCATTATTTTTATTTGATTTTTTATTTGAGATAACAATTTTATAGAAAATACCAGAGTTGGCAAATACTTCAAATTTTTTTATCAGGGATTAACTATCAAAATATTACATATTTAGTATCTAAGGTTTATTTAGGCAGCATTCGATAGGTAATTCTAATATATTTACAGAAATAAAATGAGCCTTGAATCTGCCAACTCTGATGAAAAAAAAAGAATAAATAAATATATGTGTTGTACATAAATTGCAGATTGTTTTTTTTTTCAAGTAATAAATGTAATTAGTCGAGAGTATATGCTGATATCAATGTCATATAATCTGGTTCAAGTGCCCATACAGTTTGAAATACCTGTCAGAACCTGTTTTAAATTGAAATATATACACAGGAACTTTTGATTTTATTTATAAAATGAATAGTTGAATAGAGAAAACCTGTATCAACACCTGTATTTAAAATTTAAAACAATTTTTATGTTTCAACATTTGGTGTGTCAATGTTTCATTTATCTGATAGATTTATCCTAGTAAAACCAATATTAAACCTGGTAATAAAGTTCTGATTAAGTGTGACCTTACTGATGTGGAAGTCCTTTTATCAGATGACATTTTTGTGAGTGTGTTCCATCCTGTGCCAAACTTGTGCTTATAATTCCATGGTCTTCCTGAGACTAATTCTACATATTTGTCTATCATATTCATGGAATAAATAAAGTTTCAATCAAGAACCAGATTTTCTTTCATTCATGTTGTCTATAAATGGGTGACTATTTTGTGTAGAATGAAACAAGTGAAATGAAATCTTTGCAACTCAAAACCTGTCAAATATTTAATAGTATTTATCTCTGAAAGTACTACAAACATTTTGAACAAATGAAAGTATTCAGAAAATAATGAATGGAGAGATCTATATATTTCCTGTGCATTGCATTTTGGTATAGAAATGTCAACTTATCAAAATGTCCAACAGTTGTATTAAGAGAAGTCCTTTTCTTTCTTTTTTCAAAATATTAAAGCAACTCTTTCAAATCATTTTTTTCTGTTTTTTCTTCAGGAAGAAGCTACATATATGTATCATCAATGATCCAACATTAAAGTATAGGCCAAAGTCCAAAAGGGTGCCTGATCATTGTTTGTTTTGTTTTTAATGTTTCCTCAGACATAGAAGTTGCACTCTCAGCAGAGATATGTCTCAGCCATCAGCTGATCAGTTAGCATGGCTAGCATGAACTTATTGTGACCTCTGATGAGGCACTAAGTAGAGTAGCACTGTTTGGAGTCATTCTGCCACTATTCAAAGGACAATACCTTTCATGATGTCATAAGCATATTGCCACACTTTAATGACATCCATTTACCTTTCAGTGCCGTTATGATAACACTCCACATAAAAATGAAGCCAGGAAAGTGCTTTCATAAGGGGGCAATGAATTAGGGTCTTGTTCAAATAGATTTAACAGACACTCATTGGTACACATCAATCAAAAAAGTTAATAGACACAAAAGACAAATACATTTATCACCTATAAGTGAAATTTAAACGTTTTTTGCAGATTTGATGCTTAATTCGTTCAACGGCCACACCACTTTATATCATCCCTCAATTGAGATTGCAGTATCCCAAATCAGAACTTCTAATTGAATATGATATATGAAGGCATGCATTGTGAGACAAACAAATACATAAATTTACAAGAAGAAATTTTATTTCAGGACATATTCTTTTGTATCTACAGAATAATTCTATTAAATACAATGATCATAAATTCCAAATTTATATAAATTTTCTACACATCTGAATGTTAACTGAACATACTAAAATATTCAAACACAAACCATATGTTTCATAGTTTTATGAAATCATTGTGTAAGTTTTTTCATTGTCAAAATATTTCCTCTAATTAAATTCCACTTAGGTTTGATTCTCGTCCAGTTGTAGAGTTTCCACAAATGTTATCAAACCAAACAGGTACTAAATTTAAATACATTCTGATAATGATATTGAAATCCCCAAATTGTGCTTATATGAGATGAATCATCAAGCCCAGAAAAAGTTGTCTTTTTTCTTATTCATAAACTTTTACAAAAATCACTGAGTAGGTAAAATGGCTGCCTCGCATTATTTGGCAAAATTCAACAAAGCACACACACCATAAAAACATACAAAAAATGACCATTTTGACAATTTTTCATTTCACCAAAAGACATTGTTTCTGGACTATACCATCAGTGTACCTTACACCTCATCTGCATAGAAATCACATCATATATCAAGCCTCCAACTAGGCCAGTGTATGCAAATTGTAATATTCATTATACTATTTGAGATAATTATGTTTCTATAAAGTGATCATTACCAGAGTGATTAGGCTATAAGTGGATAGATAAAAGGAAGATTCTCTTCTAATGACAACCCGTGTTAACTAGCATGTGACATATAATATGTAGGCTGCCAGCAATTTACATTTTAATCAGAAGTTGTGACATTAATTTGTCAAAAAATGACAGATCATTAGTTATTTAATGCTTGATAAAAAAATTCAAAGAGAAGTAAATGAACAGAGAGACATCAATGAAAAAGGGAAGGTTTTGTTTGTATTGCACATTTATATTACTGTGGCATTGTTGTGCACCTGACTATGGGACTTTTTCCGAGAGTGAATCTACTGGTAATGTCATCATGACTAAACTCTATTAACTTTCTACGGTTTGACTAGAGATATGAAGCATTAAGCTTGGGACATTTTTAGTTGTTTACTCTATGCACATGAAAATATCCCATGGCATTGATTGTCTATTATTGACTATATACTAGTTTGAATCACAATAACAGTTATTTCAAGACATTTCAAGATTTTTGGAATATCACATGAATAAAAAGGGACAAAAATGAGACAGATTTTACATCGGCAATCCCCACCTGTAAGGCTCAACTTATATCCAGTTCAAAGGTAATTCATTCAAATATCTGGGCATATCAGCTTCAGATACAGACACTTTCAAGCACCACCACTTAATGTCTAAAAACTACCAATTAATGTCTAACTAAACGGACATCTATATATCCAACTGAATAATGTGCCGAATCCTTAAGCATCACATAACAAAAAGGCATTAAGGTTTTAAACAGTCCAACCTCAATCAAGTGAAGGCTAAATTGTTTCATATCACAAAGATTTTAACCACAAGAGGTAAGTGTTTGTACTGTTCCCCACAAGACAAACAGCATGACCATTCTTTGGAGTGTTAAGTAATATTAAATCCAGTTTCATATCAAACAATTCTGCAGATAGGATGATAACATGGGAGGATATATATCTTTAAAGCTCTTTCTGGTTACAATCGTACATGTGGTATGGTAGCTAGAGACAGCTTAATGTGGGCAGGAAAGACTTCAGGGTGAGAAACACAGCTTTGTTGCTTGTAGAAGGCAAGATAAAAAGATCTTGATATAAAAATACAAAACTATCTAGCGAGGGACTGCACTATCAACTAATGGTATCTACCGGTATATCTTAATGTTACCTCACCACTTACAATTATATCATAACAAAGTGGAAGGTTTTTTAAGTAATTAAAAAAGTTATCAAAACAGTGTTTTTACTTCAATAAAGTTAATATTTCCATTTTTCCCGTTGTGTTTTCTTGTTTAATCCTTGCACTATTTTCTGTCAATAAAAGAAAGCCATCCTCCTCCACAGAGTGGCATCACCTGTGGATGGTTTAACTTTTATCTTTGTCAATGGAGTGCCACCTGTAGGTTGTTATCTGTATGACATGAGTGCCACCTGTAGTTTATTTCCTGTCTGGCAGAAGTGCTACCTGTGGGCTATCATTGTTAACCTGGTCCCACAGAGGCAGTATTGTTGGCAGATGACTTGTACGTTTTTCTATAGCTGGCCACAAGAATTTGTAAACAAACTTCGATCCCTCAGTTGAAAAATGAAGTCCATCATTCAGCAAACCAGGCCAATTCTTATTAAAAAAAGAAAATAAATATAAATGTCATTTTAATCATAAATCCCACTAAACTTTGGTTTTAGTTACAGTGTATTCAACAATTTGAAGCATATTCTTTGAGAGCTAGGTACTTTATCAATTTGTAATTATAATAACCATTAAAGGTCGTATTTGGTTGTGTTTGATACATATACCTCCTGTCTCAGTGTCTTTGTTGTGAAGGTCGTATTTGGTCGTGTTTGATACATACCTCCTGTCTCAGTGTCTTTGTTGTGAAGGTCGTATTGATACATACCTCCTGTCTCAGTGTCTTTGTTGTGAAGGTCGTATTGATACATACCTGCTGTCTCAGTGTCTTTGTTGTGAAGGTCGTATTTGGTCGTGTTTGATACATACCTCCTGTCTCAGTGTCTTTGTTGTGAAGGTCGTATTGATACATACCTCCTGTCTCAGTGTCTTTGTTGTGAAGGTCGTATTGATACATACCTCCTGTCTCAGTGTCTTTGTTGTGAAGGTCGTATTGATACATACCTCCTGTCTCAGTGTCTTTGTTGTGAAGGTCGTATTGATACATACCTCCTGTCTCAGTGTCTTTGTTGTGAAGGTCGTATTGATACATACCTCCAGTCTCAGTGTCTTTGTTGTGAAGGTCGTATTGATACATACCTGCTGTCTCAGTGTCTTTGTTGTGAAGGTCGTATTGATACATACCTCCTGTCTCAGTGTCTTTGTTGTGAAGGTCGTATTGATACATACCTGCTGTCTCAGTGTCTTTGTTGTGAAGGTCGTATTGATACATACCTCCTGTCTCAGTGTCTTTGTTGTGAAGGTCGTATTGATACATACCTCCAGTCTCAGTGTCTTTGTTGTGAAGGTCGTATTGATACATACCTCCTGTCTCAGTGTCTTTGTTGTGAAGGTCGTATTGATACATACCTGCTGTCTCAGTGTCTTTGTTGTGAAGGTTGTATTTGATCCTGTTTGATACATACCTCCTGTCTCAGTGTCTTTGTTGTGAAGGTCGTATTTGATCCTGTTTGATACATACCTGCTGTCTCAGTGTCTTTGTTGTGAAGGTCGTATTTGGTCGTGTTTGATACTAACCTCCTGTCTCAGTGTCTTTGTTGTGAAGGTCGTATTTGATCCTGTTTGATACATACCTGCTGTCTCAGTGTCTTTGTTGTGAAGGTCATATTTGGTTGTGTTTGATACATACCTCCTGTCTCAGTGTCTTTGTTGTGAAGGTCATATTTGGTTGTGTTTGATACATACCTCCTGTCTCAGTGTCTTTGTTGTGAAGGTCATATTTGGTTGTGTTTGATACATACCTCCTGTCCCAGTGTCTTTGTTGTGAAGGTCATATTTGGTTGTGTTTGATACATATACCTCCTGTCTCAGTGTCTTTGTTGTGAAGGTCGTATTTGGTTGTGTTTGATACATACCTCCTGTCTCAGTGTCTTTGTTGTGAAGGTCGTATTTGGTTGTGTTTGATACATACCTCCTGTCTAAGTGTCTTTGTTGTGAAGGTTGTATTTGATCCTGTTTGATACATACCTCCTGTCTCAGTGTCTTTGTTGTGAAGGTCATATTGATACATACCTCCTGTTTCATCATGTTTGAGTAGAGGTCCACACATTGCACTCCGCTCTCCTCAGCTGCTTCCACTGCTGCTTTGGCATAAGTTCCCGTCAACTTGTTACATTTGGACATGGGCTTACCTAAATGAATGAAATAGCAACCAAGAAAGTAACTGTATCAGTCAAGGAAAAAATAGTGCTTTGATTTGGAAAATTAGTAGATATTAATAACAAGCAATATGTTTGAAATCTATTTATATAACAATTATTTTGATAAAATTGACAAAAATATAGTTTTCAGTATATATATATATATATATATATATATATATATATATATATATATATATATATATATATATATGAATTTCTTGATGTATATAATAAAACCCTCTCAGAGGTGTAATTAAATAAATAATGAAATATTTGAAAATGCCTAATTTGATTATAAATAAAGTGAGGAGAAGGAAGCCAACCTTTCATGTTGCACTGCACTGCCCATGCTGTTTCATCACATGTAGGTGGCGCCAGCAATATTACCTTATCCCTTTTAATCCCTACAGACTACAATGCAAACATTTTCAGGTTATACAAAATGGCAGATGCTATTGATAAACATGCTCAAAGTTTTCCTCTAGTTTAGAGGCAAACTTACTAGAAACTGACATTTGTTGCTGAATGCCATTAGAGAATTTTGTAATTTAAAAAAGCTGTTTTGCTTTTATCAATTTAGATGCATATAGATTTAAGAAAAGATATATTTGGGCTGAAGAAAGTACATGCAAATCCAGGCATCATTGAAATTGTGACAATATGTATATATACGGTACTTATATTCCTATATATTGTTAGAAGTTCAAGAGTTGCAGAAATAAGAGTTTTCCACAGCCAATTCAGTTGTTAATTGCAAACAACCAGAATCCTTCTCACTCATAGTTACAATAGTTAAATTAATAAATCTATTTGACTCATCTATTGCTTACATTTGTCAACATGCATAACAGTTGGTATATGTGATGCAGTGCAGAGAGAATTAAGTGAAAAGTTAAGAAAATTATCGGAATTATATGCAGACCTGGAGGTATTTGACCATTTTGATGAGACAGAGCTTGTATTCCTCAACAGGCACATGCTGCTGTGGGTTAAGGTCAGGCTTACAGGAATCATTGGCCCCAAGAAATATAACAAAGGCTGCTACATCCTTGGAATTAGAGGCATTGACGATCTGAGGAAGAATCAAATGACTCCATCGACTGTTATACCCAGAGAAACCCCTACTTAAAACATCACAGCGCCTGAAAAAATAATCCACATCAACAAAACTTAATTATGAATAAGATGTTTATTAATCATTTCAACATCTTATATTGTTGCCAAATGATCAAATGGTTAAAACATCATCAAATGGCATGAATATGTTTTCTCAGGGATTTATTTGCATTTTTGAGAAAAAATTTGGTTTCTTTTATCGCCTTCAATGACATTAAATACTGTGTCAGTTTGCGACTAAAGACGAAATCTTGCCTCACCTTTGCAAAGAATCAGCCAACAATGAACCCCAGCATCCCTCATGACTGAATGCATACTGAAATATGTGCAAAATATAGTTTTAGTGCAGTTTTCAGCCAATTACACACAATAATGGTATAAACCATCAATTCACGGGATTTGCTTTGGACAGATTATATACAAGGCATCATTCTTTGACAGAAAAGGTTGTGTCAGTAAGTACTTCACTTTGAAGTATTTTTTGTACGGGACATAAAATTGTTAACACACATTTTTAACGCCTTATCAACAGGTTAACATTTGTGATCGTTTCACAGGCCAAAATGCTTATTAAACTTTTGATGGTGAAGCTATTTGGAATGACAGATTCTCCAGACAGGAGACTTTTTTTAGCACATGCATAAAATAGATTGGGTGAAGACCTACTGCTAACGAAACTGAAATTATCAGGAATATGTGTCGTAAACTTTTTCAAAAACAAAAAACCTTGGGACCAGCTGCAATTTCCAGTTGTAATGGTAGAAATTAACACTTGTAACCTGAGATCACCCAGATTCCCCTATTGAAAGAACAACTAGTGGGACTGGCAACCAAATTGCACACTGATAAAAACACCAAAAATTGTTTTTATACCACAATGCTCATCGGGTGGCAGATATCAAATACTAACTATTTTTTTTGTACTGGTGTTTTGGCATACTAAATAAATAAAATTTAAATAACCATGGTTATTGAATGATTATGTTCAACAAAATACTGGGGTCAAAAGTTCATGATTCAAGCAGTCTGGTGTCAGTGCTATGATAACTTTGTAACAAAGTGCAGCCCAAGAGAATGTTACAAAATGATGTCATTAACCCTTATACCCAAGGCCATCGGCAAAATAGACTTGAAATCCACTATTTTCATGCACTGCCACCCAATTTAAGTCCCGACCCCAATAAAACTTGTTTTCCGGCAACAGGTTTTAAAGGAACCATGTTTCCATTAATTCAACATTGGATTTTAGGCTTGTTTGAAAAAATTTCTTTGTCTTTTCTTGATCTCAGCGTCGTTTCGCCATTGTTTACAAGTTTGCGCAATCAGGTGAAAGTGGGTCAGTCTAATTATAGGAGTGACAGCAATGATCAGAAGCTCCACAACGCAGTGGTGCTTCTGACGTCATATGAAGTTTCTCCTTTGGTGTTTCCATGATGTCATCACTTGGATTCATCTAAATGCCATTTCACATTGTCAAGTTTGATATCGGGTAAAAAACTGAAGAAAAAACACTACAGAATGCACACGGATTTGTATTTTTAGACATTATGACTGAGAAAGATAGTGGCATGGCAGGCCTTGACATAAAGAAAAACTGATGGTTGCCCAGTTGGGCCACCAGAGCATGAGAAGTGGTGGCCTGAAGTTTCTAAGGATAATAGGATGTGTGATACAAAAAGAGCATTGCACATAGGGCTGTATAGTGTTTGAGTGGGGGATACTTGTCCCAATCAAATGTCTATTGATCTTGATATGATATCTATCAAGGATAAGAATAATAAAATCAAGATAGTTTGGGCCACTAAAAGACCTTAAATATGGTTGCCCAACTGGGCCACTACAACAGGGCATTCACTGGCCCGAACAGAGGATCTGGTGGCCCTGGGCCACCGGGCCAGTGCGTATGTCAAGCCCTGCATGGGTCAGAACGGCAACAGTCAATCGCCGGAGGTTGAGTTCATTTAGTAGGGAAACTTCAATATGATGGGCAGTGCGTGGTGTTTCTAGAAACAGTGGATTTCAAGTCTATTTTGCTGATGGCTTTAGGTATAATGGACTAGCCTTTCTAAATTTTGTTGATTGGCTGGACTAACCAATCTTTTTCTGGTCTAGCGTATCTGCATACTAAATTAATAAAATTAATAACCATAGTTATTTAGTATGCTCAACGATACTTGCTCAACAAGTTACTGGGGTCAAAATGATCCAAGCTATCTGATGTCATTGTCATGATTACATTGTAACAAGTTACTGCACGAGGGAATGTTACAAAATGACGTCATTAAGCTAGAACAATGGGGACATCAACATCGCTCCCGTCCATTACTGGTGGTGGACGCTGCGGTCCTTCCGTCCGTTAAGGCCAATAAGGAATAAAGGTGAGATGTCCGAGTTTCATCTGCCGGTTTCGGACAGTTGCCGGTCACTGTACATTGTGTACTCATTTTGGGCATATATTAACTTTAAATATTCAATAATAAAGTTCCTAATAATGGACCATGCAAAAAGGCTAAAATAATAAACTTCGTGGTCTTTAACTGGTAACTTTACACACCTGAGTCAAAGAATCTCCAAACAGCACCACCTGCGGCCAAGTAAGAAGATCATTCATTTCACTGGTCTTATTTCCAGTTTTGATTTTATCGGTCCCGTTATGTGACATTCTGTCTTGAAAATCTATTGTCCTTCTATGTAATGTTCCAAAGCTAAACAAAGATCGATTCAATAATTTATTCAAGACAATTAGACGCTTTAGAGCGATCATTTACATGTACATTCGCCAAATTAGTTCCTCGAAGCCAGTTTGTTTTTCACCGGCAAAAATAAGCTCGACCAGACATTTTCTACTATGCTTTTAGCTGTACAAAGGAGTGAGTATCTGGATGATCAAGAGAAACAGGAAGTTAAAGATCCAGAAAAGAACGAAACACACTCGGGCTAAACAAAAATGCTTTACGGGGGAGAAGCAATTATCACTTGGAAGCGTTGTTTCAGACTAACGTTTGACAGTTCATTGGAGAGGTAAGTGCATAAGTGGTAATTGAATTATAATCAAAACATCAACCCAAACATAATCTTGATAATGATAAGTTAGAAAGCTTTTTCTCTAATGTTGGACGTACGGCCTAGTTCAAACTTGATACCGAATTTGACATTTTGGGATGACACGAACCTGAGAGCAACATTAAATTTTTTGTTGCTCTCAGGTTCTCAGTTGCTCTCAGTTTTTGAAATAATTTGAAAAATCTACTCGTATTTACACAGCTCGAGGATCTCTAGCAGTGAATTTGCCTTTTGTTTATTTTGGGTCCGGTGGCCAATAAAAACTGCCCCTAAACTGCTCAAAAATGTTTAAAATGCAAATGTGTGTGAACTTGCAGTTCAAGTTCACACACATAAAATGTAAATAAAACTTTAAAAGACAGAAGGAAATGTCCTGAGGAAAGGGCTAGTTATTTAGGGAGTGGGTGCCATGACTAGTAGATAAGGCTCCAAAATGTTAGGCCGATTGAACATGATCAATGAAGGCCTAAATATGTTTGTGTGTCTGTGCTTTGATTTATCTGTCAACAAAAACATTTTGTAATATTTTATAAACCTATTTCAGTTACAGCAACACATTTGACACATGTCTCCTGAACATGCTGAATGTGTACATTTCATACTCTTAGTAAAGTTATTAGCATACATTTTATGTTTAATACAATTTCCCCCAAATCCCACAGATCTCACCTTTTAGATTAAGCCATTTCTATTAACTTAAATTAAAACCTATTCTCAGGTCTACAAATTCAACAAAATGTTGGCATTCTTTCTTTTTTGTTTCACCCTATTGATAATTAAGATGTCTTTCTTTATTGATAATTATGTTAATATTATTTATGATAAAGAAAATATTAATATTATATTATATACTATGTGATTATGTCACGCATACAGAAAGATTTAAATCTCTAATATATGATGTGTCCTTCATGTTGTGTTACCATGGTTACAGGCAGGATTCAGGTTAGAGGGCATTCTGGCACCATGAGTGCAGTGTACACCAATCCACCTCTCGGAGACCCAATGCAATATGATCCTTCCTTCAAAGGTAATCTTTGGAATGACCATTTTATTCCACCATTATTTTTGTCAGTAACCCAGTAGCAAGTTTTACAGCTATGTACACTAAGATCTAGCACTATAATTCCGATTCAGATGAATGAATTACATCAATGTATATTTTCACATAGTGGAGAAAAAATCCTTATCTGAAAGCAACACAGAGCCAACATTATTTATTGTTTTAGATAATATATTTCCACACCATTTGTTGGCATCCTGATGCTTGACAAGACACATGTAGCTCATTGAAAAAATGGTATTTGTTCAGTTTTTAAAAGAATGTTAAAAGGATTGTTAAGGATTACGGTTAATACAAGTACCAGCCACCAGGAAATATAAGAGTTCTGTCTATGTTGTAGTTGAGTGCTACCTACAGGAACCATTACGGGGCAGCAGCATCACACAGAATGACCTAGCTCTCACCGTCACCTCCATCTGCTCACAGATAGATGTTCTCTGTAAGAGGGAACTAGCACAGGTAATTATATATATGCTATAGTCAAGCCTCTGGCACAACCTCGTAACCATGTAGCTCTACCTCTGGTGGAATCTTACAGGGGAAACTATATACTATAGTCCAGCTGGTGCAATCTGGTGCAATCTTCGCTCTCAATGGCATGCAAATTGGTTTTGCCAAATTGGTTTTGCCAAATAATCTTACAGATGTTAATTTTGATAATAGTTACTTCCTAAAGGTTATTATCACCAGGAGATAATTACCCTTCATTATTTGCTATTGCCTAGTTACTAAGGATCATAGCTTCCAAAGGAATAAGCACGATAACACAAACTTTGTGTGTAAAATACATAATATATCTTTTTTGTTTCAGCAAACTTCAGATAGAATTGATCATGGACATGTCAGCAGTTCCTTTGAATCGAAAGGTAAGGAAAAACATGGAAAATTTTCTCAGGAATTTGTTGCTATTTCCAATTTTTTTAATGTTGAAATGTTAAGAAATACGTGTCATATTGCAGCAATGGTCCTCCTGAGTAAGTTGGAGAAGCAGATGCAGAGATTACCAGCTCCACAGCCTAAGCTGGCAGTAAGCCTTCTTTATTTATAATTAATATAAAGTTAATCAATCTAGCTTTATTGTGGCACTGATATTAGAAAATTTGAACAAAGAATCCCTGGGTACCAATGTGAATGCTCTACCAATCAAACTGGATATCTCCTAATCCATGTATAGGGCAAACATGTATATCTTTGATATATACCGTATTTACTTGTGTATAAGACAACTCGTGTATAAGACGACCTCCCAAAATTGAGGTTATTTTGCTTGAAAAGACCAATTTCTGAATATAAGACGAGTTGGTTTTTCTCGAGATATCTGCTCTGCTACCATTCAAGCTTGGCAGCCATTTTAAAAGTGAAATGTAAATATGCTTACGATGCAAGATCTTAACGGTCTTATATGTGAGTATTTACGGTAAAATGTAAATACGATGTTCATATTTTCGAAATAACGAATATCGGACGTAGCGGATCAATTTTAAATGCGTTTTAAATGATAAATAAAGATATATACCCAATATTATAACAAATTGTTCGAGAACAGAACAAAACCATCAATCACTTTAAAACACAATTAAAATCGATCTACGTACAAAAACCTCGTCTTATACACGAGTAAATACGGTAGATCTAAGAAATATTTGCCTTTGAAATGTTCATTGTTATAAATAAAGACAGTTTTGGAAGTTCATAAGATGTTTCCTAACAATTGACTTCTGTACATTAATCACATCAGAGTAATTATAACTGATATTTCAGGATTATGTGAAGGAAAAAGGCATATCCTTGTTGTATCCTCGTGCGGCAGTCTATATAGATCATCCAAAAGAGATGTCCCTCACAAACAACACCACAGACATGGATAGTATGTACATCTCTGTTATCTCAGCATCTCACATAATGCTTACCTTACATCTAAATAATCCTATTGCATCCAGACTTGCTAATAATAATGAAAGGAATTGATCATTTGTGGATATATTATTTCAGAATATTTCTCAACTTTGGGACATCTCCACCAGGTGAACACCCTGGCTCATCAACTCAACAGTGATATCTGTAATCTGTCCAACCACAAATACATAGCTCATCAGTTAGCCCTTCTCTATGTAAGTATGACCTGTCCCTTGTATCAGCTCATCAGTTAGCCCTACTGTATATAAATATGACCAGTTCCTGGTATCAGCTCATCAGTTAGCCCTTCTCTATGTAAGTATGACCTGTCCCTTGTATCAGCTCATCAGTTAGCCCTACTGTATATAAATATGACCAGTTCCTGGTATCAGCTCATCAGTTAGCCCTACTCTATATAAGTATGACCTGTCCCTTGTATTAGCTCATCAGTTAGCCCTACTGTATATAAATATGACCAGTTCCTGGTATCAGCTCATCAGTTAGCCCTACTCTATATAAGTATGACCTGTCCCTTGTATTAGCTCATCAGTTAGCCCTACTGTATATAAATATGACCAGTTCCTGGTATCAGCTCATCAGTTAGCCCTTCTCTATATAAGTATGACCTGTCCCTGGTATCAGCTCATCAGTTAGCCCTTCTCTATGTAAGTATGACCTGTCCCTTGTATCAGCTCATCAGTTAGCCCTACTGTATATAAATATGACCAGTTCCTGGTATCAGCTCATCAGTTAGCCCTACTCTATATAAGTATGACCTGTCCCTTGTATTAGCTCATCAGTTAGCCCTACTGTATATTAGTATGACCAGTTCCTGGTATCAGCTCATCAGTTAGCCCTACTCTATATAAGTATGACCTGTCCCTTGTATCAGCTCATCAGTTAGCCCTACTGTATATAAATATGACCAGTTCCTGGTATCAGCTCATCAGTTAGCCCTACTCTATATAAGTATGACCTGTCCCTTGTATCAGTTCATCAGTTAGCCCTACTGTATATAAATATGACCAGTTCCTGGTATCAGCTCATCAGTTAGCCCTTCTCTATGTAAGTATGACCAGTTCCTGGTATCAGCTCATCAGTTAGCCCTACTGTATATAAGTATGACCAGTTCCTGGTATCAGCTCATCAGTTAGCCCTACTGTATATAAGTATGACCAGTTCCTGATATCAGCTTATCAGTTAGCCCTACTGTATATAAGTATGACCTGTTCCTGGTATCAGCTCATCAGTTAGCCCTACTGTATATAAGTATGACCTGTCCCTTGTATTAGCTCATCAGTTAGCCCTACTGTATATAAGTATGAACTGTCCCTTGTATTAGCTCATCAGTTAGCCCTACTGTATATAAGTATGACCTGTCCCTTGTATCAGCTCATCAGTTAGCCCTACTCTATGTAAGTATGACCTGTCCCTTGTATCAGCTCATCAGTTAGCCCTACTGTATATAAGTATGACCTGTTCCTGATATCAGCTTATCAGTTAGCCCTTCAGAATAGAAAATCGGGGAAAGTTCAGGTTAAAAATATCATTTGATCAACCACAGCTAATAAGCACAATTTTTTTTCTTAATAAATGATTTAAAACACTTTAAATTCAAACGTACTGAATTAGATTTCTAAGCAAGTGATATGTGACTTGATGAAGATGTGCATGTGTATTTTCATGTTTTTTGCAGCAGTCGGTTGGACTGTTGAGTCATTGTCCTCAGTTTGCTTCATTCAAAAAGGAAATAGAGGAGATGTTTGTGGAAGTGAAGGATTCCCTGGTGAAAACAGAAGCCGGTTGTGATCCCAGACTCTCAGTACAGCACAAACAGCGGTCAGTTCAATTGTGATTTACCATTCTCAGAAAGAATGCTAACTTGTGTCTTCCTTGATAGGTTATTATGATTAATCTATTTACTGTTGAAGCTGATTTAGACCTCATGAAGGTATTGACATGTGCAGTGTTGGAACAGAAAACATTTATTATGAGATACACTTGAATAATCAACAATGTTAATATCTTTACTTTATTTGCAGGTTGCTAGATATTACGAGCAAGATTGCAAACACAGTGGTTGCATTTCCAGCACAGCTGACACAGGAATTCCTTCAACCTTCTTACATAGTTGGACAGTTTGCTACATGAAATTAGTTTCAACAAATGAATTCTGTTGATATTCCCTAATAACCACACAGAGTGTTGCATGAGTTATCTCACAGTGTAAACATGCTATGGCATGCATGTTTAGGCCCTAAAACCTAAAAAAATTGGGCCCTAAAGATTGCAAAAGTTGCAATACATTTACACACAGAACAAAGTCATATGTTATGATTATTCATCATCAGTGATGATCTGGATTACAGATGTTATTACCATTTCCGTCCATGCATTTTATCTCACATTCCATGTGTCAGTTAAACTGTGATCAAACCTTCTAATGTATACAATCAGATTTTACATCTGATATACCCATAAAAAGATATATTATATGATATTTCCATACAAATATTTTCTTTTGTGAGATATTTTTTGTTCTTGATAGCATTTGTTTTTTGTTGAAGATTTTGTATGTGTCATATTTTTTCATTATATTTATCAATCTATTTATAGCTTGATTGAAGGTGCATGTGATTTACCATGTGATTTACACAATTACATTAAAAATAATGACAAAAATGGCAACCACCAATTTTACTGTGTGATCTGATAAAAAGATACTGTTGTATAATTCTTGGTTATGCCTATGTCTTGGCATCTTTTTTTAAAAGCTGAAAAATATATTTTATAAATTGTGGTTGCCATCTTGGCCCATGCTTTTAATAGAATTGTACAATTCCAGTTGGACACTTCATGTAATTGTTTATAAAACCTGTTTAATTCTAGAGTTACCGTATCCAACTTTACATCTACTACCCTCAAAAGATAATTTAAAGCCCAAGTTAATTGTCCACACATATTGTTAGCTAAAAATTCATGCAGTATACATTTAGAACTCTATATTATTTGATACAGAATGAGAACAGTAACAGCTTGCTTGATGTAGTTCACCTTTATCTGATATCACATTGGTACACATATTTATAAAGATCTGTATACGATTATATGATATTAAAACACAATATGTTATATATTGTTTCACAATGTTATGTTCTTATATTAAGTTGTCATTGATCTCAGCATTAAAGTTTTTATATGACAAAAACAGAGTCTTGTGTTTATTTCATATGTAATGCTGTACCTCCATTTTATAACCAGAGTCTATCCTGAGCATAAAATAATTGTCTAGTGATAGTAAAACTTGTATTTCACTGACATCAAACTGCTCTGTTTCATTGTATGTCCAATTTACCATTAGTCCCAACATATCTGCAGTCAGTATGTTTGGGGGACCTTCTTGAGTTTTCTAGTGATCAGACATTTAAAAAAAATTAGCCAGATTGATTGTTCATGCATATGAACATATGTTTGAATCTTGGAACTAGTTCTGCAGCAATTACTGGTTTTGATTTCAGTTATTGGAAGGCCAGCAGTATAAATGACAATATTTCTCAATCAGAAGTACAACGCATACAATTTGCAGACGACACCCCCAATTCTATGTCAGAATAAAAATCACATTCTATAGTAGTTTTAAACAAATTATAAAAATATATGAAAATATATATTCCAGCTGGCTCTCAGCTGGAATATATATTTTCATTTTTTTTATAATTTGTTTAGGACCTGCGACATGAAAATTCAGTGAGGAAGCACTATATCTGCTACAAGTAGTTCTCTTCATGAAATGACGTCCATTTTTATTTAAATCAGTATGTAATGAGCTCATGGAGGTCCTCATGTGGGTGGATTTGTTTGGATTTGTTTGTTTACGGTTTTACATCACTTTCAACGTTATTTCAGTCATTTCACGAAGAGACCTAATGGTAGCAGATATAGTGCTTCCTCACTGAATTGTCACGTCGCAGGTCCTTGACATGACAACCCACACGGTCACAGTTTTATAAGGACAACAGTTTTACTCATGTATAAAATTGTATCATGAATTCAATCTCAGCACGGCCGGGGATCAAACCCACGGCCTTTGGATCACCACAGAGGAACTGGTGCTAATTTGCTGGCGCTCTAAAATTACATATTTGTGCCAAAGGAAACCCTTGACAGAATGTGTTCAAATATGCAAACAAAAAGGAAATTGCAAAACACCAACTTCCCCTTTGCACATTTTGTAGATTTTGCAGTTGATAAATTATGATATATTCCATGCCAGCAAGAGTTACGAGTACAGGTTAAAAATCTTAAAAACAAATAGAAAATATAGTTCTTTAATATTGATGTCACTGAAAATGCATACAAATGAATTTCGATACATATCTACACAGATATATATGAATATTTAAACATTCAAAAAATATATTGGCGGGATAAAAAACCCTCAAAAAAAATAAATAAATAAATAAATAAATAAATAAAACACAAAAGAAAGAAAAAAAACTGATTTTTTTTTATTTAAAGTTTTTTTTTTGTGTTCGGATATTGGTGGAGAGATGCGGGTAGCGGTGGCAGCATCTGAGCTACTCAAACCATGATGTGGATAGGGGCGCAGCCATACCTCTATATATACCCCGCCAGCTACCAGCTACTCCCAGCAGACTCACTGTCAGACCACAACAACAAGTGTATACAATATATAAGTGTAGTCCTGGATCACAACACTGCAGCTGAACCACCACCATCTGCGTAGAAACACTCAAACTTCTAGATTATTCCAATCCTCTCTATATATACTAATGACCAGACATAGAACAACATCATAACAACAGTCATCGTCAATCCTGACGGGCCCTTCGTTCAATCAAGAAGAGGATTCACTTTGTATCTTATCATAGTTAGTAAGTAAATTATATTTTTTTAATAGAAAATTTAAGATTTTACTATGAAAGTAATATAACAGAATTTCTTATGTGAAGAATGTGTGAGAGTAGTATGACGTAGGGAGAAGGAAGATCAAGTGGTCTGGGGTGGTGATCCCTCATAGGGGGGCATGTAGTTGTAAAGGTTACAGGTGAGAACAACACATTGCATCCAGTAAGCTGGCAGCCCTATCCGCCTGTGTTATTACACCACTAACTTATTGCGTCAAACTTATCAATCTCCAACTTTCTTTGCAGTAAACATGACCTTTCTCAATGCTTAAAATGTTTTGTAGAACTTGATTTAATGGAATCAGTATTTAAACTAAAATCAAATGCTATTATATAATTCATACACCAAGGGGAAGTAGTGTGTTAAGATTCTTCTGTTTTGATTGATTTTGCATGTACATTCAGTTTGCTCAAAACCAGAATATTTACTGACTAGTTCAGAAATCGTCCATAACCATGTTATATATATATATATATATATATATATAGATATATATATATATATATATATATATATATATATATATATATATATATATATATATATATATATATATATATATATACATATATATATATACATATTTATATATATATACATGTATTCAATATATAAATATATATATATATATATATATATACATATATATATATATATATATATATATATATATATATATATATATATTTATATATTGAATACATGTATATATATATAAATATGTATATGTATATTTATATGTATATATATTTATATATTGAAAAGTATATGTTGAATTAATAGGTTCAATGGATTATGTAATGGGCGACACATCCATCTCCATCACATCACTTAATAGGTAAGCATCACCAAACTATCCTCTATTTCTGACCAAATGCATCATTACCTAAAATATATTGAAAAAAATAAAGCATATTGTGAGATTGAAGTGCAAATGTTTTTTAATTAAATTACTTGAATGATAACATGACAAAATCACATGAGTGTTATCAAGGGAAGTGCTACATAAATGAATGAATAATAATAATGTAATATGTCTGCACCTTTTCTTCCAGTAGACCCTTAATAGACATGTGTGTCACCCCGCATCCCACCCCATCACCTGACCTACATGTGCCGACTTAATGTCATTTGCGAAATATGTTGTGTCTTTCTCCTTTACCCAAAATGCCCCTTCTGAGAAAGGTAAGACGTTGTTTAACATATTGAAAACTAAACTTCCATGCTTGCAACATCCAAAGCAAGAAGAATTATAAGAATAAATAAGCAAACAACTAAATAGCGTATTATTTAGAATAAAAGGAGAAGAAGACTATATTATTTTAATTTGTATTGAACAGAGTTGTTTGAGTTACTCAAGGAGAACTCTTCCAGTTTGCTTTCACACGATAGATGCAAGCATGGCCTATCCGGTCACAACAACCCGCATAGGGTGCGTAGATCATTTACATATTCAGATCAAGAAATCACAAATTCCAAGTAGAAAAGGTGCTCATTTGAACCATGCATATATTTTTGTTATGATTGTATGTCATTGATGGTAAACGTTTGTATTTGTTAGTGTGGTGGGAGCTGTGCAGAGGCATGATGTCTCCAAGTTGAAGGAAATCCTCAAAGAGAACTTACTTTATGGTTATGAGGACCTTACTAAGGCTCTACACTCAGCAGCTGACAAAGGTAGGGATAAACCAATACATACAAATGTTATGAGTCATAGAACTATCATATTGATTCCAGTAAAGGAATAGGAGTAAGGTCATATATGAACAAAGGGTTGACTATTTTGACCTCTCCACTCTGCAGGTGCTAAAACTAGAGGTGATTAATAAATTAAATATGTAATGTATTGCAAAGGTAAGGAAAGCTGTTGCACTGACCACTGGTTAAGTATACAAGGAGAGTGTGTTGTAGGTTATGATGAATGTGTGAGACTGCTATTGGAATACAAGGCCATGCCAGATGCTCATGATGCGGCCGGCATCACTGCCCTCATCCTAGCTGCCATAAAAGGTCATACCACAATATGTGACTTGCTCATCAAAGCTGGATGCAACATTAACAAGTGAGCCAATCTAAAAGTATTTTTATAAAACCATATTTTAATCCGTTTGAGTTTTTTTTTATGTATAAGTACATATTGAGTTTTTTATGATTTGTCATGAGTTCAAAATGAGATACAATCTCAGTTGGTCCTTGCTAAGTGATAGAACTTGCCACTGCAGTCTGGTCACCTCTGGTCCTATCCATATCTCCCATATATTTTATTGTGAGATATGAGGATTGAATAGCTCAGGATTGTATATATATATATATATATATATATATATATATATATATATATATATATATATATATATATATATATATATATATATATATATATATATATATATATATATATATATATATATATATATATAATCCTGAGCTATTTATAGCAAATGATGTATACACATAATATATACACACAAATTTAAAGCTTCATACAGAGTAAGATCCCCCAGTGAGCCAATTACCCCATTATCTATATTTAGCATATCATATTTTCCTCACTTAATGATCAACTTGTCTATATATCAGAGCTTCATACAGAGTAAGGTCCACAGCGTTGCACTGGGCAGCCACGAACAACCACATTGAGTGCGTGAGCAGATTACTGAAGGCTGGGGCGGATATAGAGGTCGCCACTGTATATGGCCAGACACCTCTTCTATTGGCTGCAAGGACTGGCAATATTGAAATTGGTTAGATTTTTTTTCTCATTTTTCATTATATGCTTAAGGTTCCGCGAAGTTTAAAATCCATGATTATATCGTGAAATGGTTAGCTTTGTTGCCTCCATGTTATAATTTCCTTGCAATCATGCTCCGAAAATGCACCAAATGGCAACATTGACAGAATTGAGAACACAACTCTTTATTCAAGCATTCATGAAACCTGACTTTCAAACACATTTTCATTACATGAAATGAATATTTATACCCTAAACAGTGCTTTTATGTAGTATTACCCCTCTGTGGCACTTGATCAGTTGTCTGCTGAAACCAGCAATTGAACACTTTGTCAACAAGCTTTGTTTAGCTGGTCTGTGATCTCGTGCAAATACCTAATGAGTTACCAGTTGGGCGCCTGTCCAACTTGGGAAACAGGGTGCAGATGTTTTGTACAATTAATTGCCTTAAGTATACTTTAGAACAACATAAGATTATTTTAATATTATTTGAATCAATGATATAACTATTTTATGGTTGTGACAAATATCTTTTGTTTGTGAAAGATATATCATTTATGGGAAAAGTATACTATTTATTTGAAAAAAAATCTTATGGCTGTGAAAACCTTTCTGTTATAAAGGGAAGACATGACTCAAAGGCTGCATGGAATCCCCCTTAACTTTGCCAAGTCCTTGTGATTTAAGGCCAAACCAGTGATCAAAGGGTTTTATGTCACTTTTTCCATATCTTGGCCTTAAATCACAAGGACTTGGCAAAACTGTGAATGCTGATAATTGGTATCAGTGAAATTTATGATTTCACCCTCTTTGATGAAATTTGGGGTTTTTCACACCAATGAATGGAAGACATCAAAGGTTGCATGTATTCCCCCTTAAAGGCTGGGCTGTATAGAAATGATTTTTTATTACTTTTTTTGCAAACATATATATTTGCAAACATATATATATATAAAATAATGATGTTGTATAGAAAACAAAGATAACATCTTCATAATGGGGTTCTATTTGAGAGAAATACACATATTTACACATATATTGTTTTCCGATACCTTAAACCACTGTAAAATCGGCTGGAGCCTTCCAGGTTTCATGAATGCTTTCAGCTTAATTAAAGTCTCTATTGGATCATGTTTTACATAGATTATCGGAGATTCTATCAAACTACGAAAATGACTAGTTTGCATGTAATACTTTAGCAAAGTATGAATTATGGTAATCTGTTAAAGTTAAGAAATAAGCAGTGGAAATTGTGGTTGGCAATATACGCCTCAGTTACATATATCAAGGGACAAAATAGTGTGTGATGGATACCCCTAGTGGTTTGAATCATATTGAATGACACTAGATGTCAACACTGTATTACTTTGCTTGTCACCATGTTCAGAGAATAAGATATGGTTATAAAAATAGTACTTTCCAAGATATCTCCTCCAGTTAATGAGCCTGTTTGTATAATTAAGTTTGATTTACATATATACAAGTTTAATTAGAACATGTAATAAATAAGGCTTACGTCAACCTTGTTCAATGTGTAAGGAGTGTTAATCTGTATATTCACTGGTAGACTTATCTTCCTATCTTTGCCAATCATTTGCTAACCAAAATTATAGAAACAATAGAGCGTCCCATCACATAGAACAAATAACTAAACCGGAACATCCTGTCTACTTATACACAAGAATTGCTGAGTATTATCTAAATGAAACAGATTGGGTAATACAACATAAACGCATTTGCCAATATATTATTCCGTTATGATATAGGGGGAAATCCAAAAAATAAATGTGTCCATTAGCTTGAAGCAAAAAAATTCCTTTGACGATATTTACTTACATTTCACACAGTTGATATGTTACTGAGCCAAGGTGCCAATGTCCATGCCAGGAACCGGGACCAAGCGACGGCTTTACATTTAGCTTCCGAGGAGGGCGATGAGGACTGTGTCGCTGCCCTCATTAAGGCTGAGGCAGAAGTCAATGCTCAAACCAGAACTGGAGACACTCCTCTACTTAAGGCAGCATCTAGAGGTATGTAGCTCTGAAAACACTGAAAATGTAAAACACTGAAAATGTAAAACACTGAAAATGTAAAACACTGAAGATGTAAAACACTGAAAATGTAAAACACTGAACACGTAAAACACTGAACATGTGAAACACTGAAAATGTAAAACGTTGAACATGTAAAACACTGAACATGTAAAACACTGAAAATTTAAACCACTGAAAATTTAAAACACTGAAAATTTAAAACACTGAAAATTTAAAACACTGAAAATGTTTATTAGCCGTGCACTAGCCATACTAGTACAATATTCCATAGAAAGGAATTTGATCACACAAGGCCAATGGTCCATCAAGAGGCAATATGATTATTGACACACACAATGTTCCATCAAGAGGCGATATTTGTATATATTATGATAATTGGTTTTGATTATTATTTACAGGCCATGAGGATGTATTGCAGCTGCTAATGAACCATGGAGCGGATCTAACCATTAAGAGATATGAGATGACTGCTCTTCATCTGGCCGCCCAGGGCGGACACACTGATGTCATCAAGGTAACCAACTATATAAATTCCTCCAGTATACATTTGCTTGTTTTAGTATTCATTGTTCAAACTACATCGGATCAGATAAAAAAAAACCTGCCAATGGGACTCAATGCCATACTCTCTTCAAAGAGTAGCTAGGGGTGGATATTCAATCTATTATCAAATAAGAAATATTAAAATATTCAATCTATTATCAAATAAGAAATATTAAAATGAGAACAACAATGTCCACTATGTCCTTGCTTGTTCTATTCTAGATGGCCGTGTTTTGTTTCAGGTGTTACTGTCAGTTGGCATGGATGTTAATTCTGTCACACAGGATAGTTACTATAGTTGTGACATGGCCGTGAATGAAGGCATATCCCCTCTGATGCTTGCTACTAAATATGGGCATGATGAAGCAGTGAAGGTCAGTATAAATGAGTCATTACTGCTAAATATGGGCATGATGAAGCAGTGAAGGTCAGTATAAGTTAGTCATTACTGCTAAATATGGGCATGATGAAGCGGTGAAGGTCAGTATAAATGAGTCATTACTGCTAAATATGGGCATGATGAAGCGGTGAAGGTCAGTATAAGTGAGTCATTACTGCTAAATATGGGCATGATGAAGCGGTGAAGGTCAGTATAAATGAGTCATTACTGCTAAATATGGGCATGATGAAGCAGTGAAGGTCAGTATAAATGAGTCATTACTGCTAAATATGGGCATGATGAAGCAGTGAAGGTCAGTATAAATGAGTCATTACTGCTAAATATGGGCATGATGAAGCAGTGAAGGTCAGTATAATTGAGTCATTACTGCTAATTAAGGGCATGATGAAGCAGTGAAGGTCAGTATAAATGAGTTATTACTGCTAAATATGGGGATATGATAATGATATGATATAAGGGCATGATAAAACTATAAATGCCAGTGTAAATGAGACATTACTGCTAATTAAGGACGTTATAAAACTGTAAATGTCAGTATAAATGAGTCATTACCGCTTAATGTGGGCGTGATGAGGCAGTGAATGGCAGTGAAAATGGCCATTACTGCCAAACATGGAAATAACCCAACAACAAACATTTGTGATGAAAATAATGTTAAATATAGGACTGACAGTATGATAAACATTAACGTTTTATTAATATTCCTACTGAATACCCCCATTTTTTCTAATTTTTTTTCAATTTTTTTTTCAGGTCTTAATTGATTCTGGTGCCACTACAGATCTTGTAGATGAGGAAGGCAAATCCGCCCTTGTTTATGCTATCAAAGCAGACAACCCAGGGTGTGTGCTTAGGCTCCTAGATGGCGGCACCAGTCCTGATGGTACCATTAAGCGAACAAACGAGGGTTATTCAGAAGTACAGGGATATTCCCCACTATTTGTAACTTTAAATAACAATAATATCATAATATTGAGGATATTATTGCGGTTTAATTGTAAATTGGAGGTACTTGCCACTGTTAAGGGAGAGGTGCTAGTAGGGCCTCTAGAATATTCATTAATGCAGAGGCATCTGAGCGCAGCCAGGATGCTGCTGGTTGCTGGCATTAACCCTTGGCAGGTCAACACCCAGGTGATGGAGGAGTGCATACCCTGGATGCTAGATGTGGATGAAGAAAGCTGTATTTGGATCATGGACTTAATGAGAAATCCCTCATCATTAATGACCACTTGTCGGAAGAAGGTGCGCACGCTGCTGGGACATAAGGCAGGTCGCATCACAGATAGCCAACTTCTGCCTCTCCCCTCTAAACTACTGCAGTATGTTAACTTGGAGGAACTAGACCAAATTTAGTGCTGTACACTACATAAAATAAACATGCAAACTGTGATCTATGCGAATATGCCCAAAGTTTTTGTGGAATTTATTGTCCAGCCCTTGCATTATAATGAAGGATTGAATGAAATGTAACGAAAAACAATAAAATATTGTATAACTATTGGTTTATTTTTGACAGATGCATATATGCCAGAGCAGAATCTTAATGCATTCAAATCAAAGAAACTTTCTTTGTAAAGCCATAGTTTTCATTAGTTTCAGTTACTAAAAACCTAAAACAGGCATGGTTGTGTAGTTGGAATAGCTATCGTGTGGAGCAGTATATGTAAATATGTAATGCAATGTTGATGTTTTTTCTCTCAAACGATTTCTCTAATAAAATACTGAAGACATAACATAAGACAGTATAAGTCTGGATCTCTAGAAAGTTTTATTGCAACAACACTAGTGACAACAGATACCTTTAGTGACGAAATATCTAAATAACCATTTAACACAGATGGACAAAAGTTGTGCAGGAAAATGAGAAGTTTACAAAAATCTCTTACAAGCTATCAAATATTTAAATTTACAACCATACAGTGTTTTGTATCAGCACAAGTTTTCCCCGGCGGCCTATAAAATACAAAACTATCACAAAGCTTCGTGAAGAAAACGCCAACGACCTTTTGAATTCATTGCAATCATAACACTGCCGTTGCCTACTACCACCTAAGAGCAAAACACAGATGTCCTTCTGATGGCTCAAATTATAAGTAATCATTTCATTGTTGAAACCAATCAATTAGGACAAAACACCGTTTACTCTTGACCTCCTGCAACTAACGCATAACTTGAGAAAGGCTTGCTGAGCATATATTCTGAACTCACTCCCACTGAGGAAGTACAGAATGAAGTTGAAGGAAAAATTAAAACGAAATAATGTAACAAGGATGGCAAATATGAACACGTCTGTCGCTGCTTGTGCATTCTTTACTGGACTGTTGATTGGATGACCTTTCCAAACCAACTGTGCGCAATAGATAGGACTGGTTAATATAAGGTGAGTGAAACTTACCGCTAACAAAAGTAAAGTTCTTGATTTGAAAACTCCTTTTTTAGATTCAAAATGGGACACGATGGTTGAACGCTTAGCTGCATAGATCACCATTTTACTAATTATAGCAACATTACATATGAATAAAGTGATACTGACGCCAAATGAAACTACTACAAAGTCAATTATTGGATTAATAGTTTCTATCCAATACTTTAAAATAGCATTAGAAAGGTCTGTCTGGCAGCCTGGGCCTAGATTGTCCTCATCAACCTTATAAGATACAAATATAAAGCTGTTAAAAACCACAGCTGTAAAGTCAATAATGGATATTACCAGTACTGCCTTGGTATTTGTGCAAAGACTTTTTGCTTTTAAAGGCCAATATACCACCACCACTCTCTCTGCAGTAACAGCCATCAGCGTCCATGCCGATTGGTAAACGGTGATTGTTGCCAAAAAGTTCCAAATTTTACATAGACTATTGTATCTATTGATGACATCTCCAAGATAGAGAAGAGGAGGAAGCGATTTCAGAAGCGTGGTCATACAGAGTAACATGTCAGAAACTGCGAGGTTTATGAGATAGATGAGAGTTGAGTTTATGGCTTTGCCTCTCATAGATAAAGTAAAAATGACCAGTGTATTGCCGAGCACCCCTATCACCCCGGCCACCAGGGAGCCATGCATCAGCAGCGGCAGGGCTGTCCTAAACGCCCAATACTGAAATGGGTTTGGTTTCTCCTTTCCATTATACTGCCCGAGAGTTGTATCACTGTACCCGTATGTTGTAGCGTTGTCCATTGTTTCTGTATAGTGATGATGACCATGTGTGATAGTAAGATGATCCTTTGAATGATTCCGACTCTTCAGGTCTTCAAATAACATTAGGTTTGAGGCTGAAGTTTCACTTCTCCTGAGAGATGCTCATAGGATTTATAAATCTACATAAATTAGATGCTTAGAATTCCAGTGTAATTTCATTACATAATATAAATGTTTGTACCCAAAACTTTGCACTCAAATGTCATATTGCCTCTTCATAAATTTCTGGAAGATTCCTCTGCTGACATCCAAATCACAACACACTTTATTTAGTTGACTAGTGATCTTTTGCAAACACCTACTTAGTGAAGATACGGGCCTGGTACAGGTCTAACACCCTTGGAGACCACAACAAATCTGAAAGACTTATACACAGTGAATATAAATTGAATACTATGGCAAAATGGTGAGATACAAAAATACACGTGAACAGTAACACCTGGAAAACACGATCCATTCATGACAAAGAGATTAATTGAGATACAACCAAATGTTAAATAGACATGTGTGTGCCAAAAATCGAATGAGATGCACTTTGAAAATCTTAGATAAAAGCCCAACAGCAGACACTTCCTATAGATTACACACCTTGGTTTCTTGTTGAAAAAATCACAAAATAAACCTTACAGGAGAAAAATAAATCGAGAAATAAGACATATTTCCTCTCTAAACAGGTGAATTGTATCTTGTTTGATGCAGAGGCACTGCATTTCATAAATAAGCAATTATATGGCTTTGTGGCTTGTTCCAGTTTATGGTCAGCTAAGTATCAGTTCAAATTTGGTAAAATGTGATATGTCGAAATTGTACTTAACCTGTTTTGCTATTGTTTGTGAAAGTTTTGTGATGGGAAACATACCTGAAAAAGTTCAAAAGATTTCGAGACACAACAACTCGGTTCGTCTATAAAACCATATTAGGATGAATAGATTTTTGTGAACTTTATATCAATTATGAAGCACAAGGCCTTTCACATCTTATATGATATAGAGGTGTGTAATTTTTCACTTGAGTGGATCATTTCGGTAAGATAAATGATTAATGCGGATGAAAAGCAGAATCAAAAATAGTCTATTTTAAAAATATAATAATAGGGTAATCAACCATTCCTTTAAACAGTCACACACACACTAATTTTCCAGCAAATGTGTTTTAATGCAGACTTTACTTTGTCATTGATTAAGATATCTTGGTGGCGCCCATATTTGCAACGATTTTTCTAAATCTCTGGATATTAGCCTCAATGATAAAACTTGTAAAATTTGATCCAGTAATGGTAGAATGCATTCAAGTGACAACAACTTGCCATAGAATATTTGAGAAATCCGGAGAACAATGCATAACCTTGAAATATTTGGAATGATTTATTCCTTTGAGCATGTCTAAATATTTGTAAACAATGTTATTCAAACACACATGGATAAACCTATTCCTGAATGGTATCAACATCAACATTTTACCAAAATAAACTATTAAAATCACATCCATTTATATACATAAACTCATATCAATACATACACATGTGTCATAACTTTAAATTTGTAGATTGTATTATCTAAATCATTTTTCTTTCCTAAGTCTTGCTTTCACATGTGTGTATCAAATTTGAAATATCTTTCACTATTAACATTCAGGAAATTCAACTTTGGCTCCACTTCTATTTTTTTTCCAAAAAATACTACATATCTTTATATTCCAGTGCCTTAAAATGAAGTCCAGATCCTGAAAGAATATAAAGAAATATAAATAAGGGGAAAAATCAATAAATATGTACTTTATGCAAAAAATAGTAGTTGTTTTTCATGGATTATACAGATTAATATATAAATAATGAAGAAAAAATATTCTATTTCTATAAAACATTACAGCACATGGAATTCTTTGAAGAATCTCCTAAAGAACACCTAAATCGGTCAAATATGAGGAAATAATCCCCATAAAAGAGGTGTAGACTAACATACCACTGATGAGACTAACTTAGTTGAAACTAGTCTGATAGTAAGTCATCTTTTTGGAAAAGACGAAGCACCAACAGTACCTCTCTATTTTTAGCCTTCAACTTTGGCCCAAATTAGACTGCCATGTGCACACAAACTGGTGACGATTAACACGTTGTGTACTAACATTAAAGCGTTCAAAGTCAAATACTTCATTACGTGTTATGACCTTAAGAGATTTAAAGCATTTGTGAAATCACAGAGGTCACAGGCAATTTTACAGAGGTTTGGGGTATGTTTAAATGACACGTGGCCATGAAACTGTGATATAAACAAGCTATCTCACTGAAATCAACCAAAATACACCAACCACGGTTATGGTGTTTTGCTGAAAGTGTACGCTTCTGACCACTAGATGGTCACTTGAATACAAGCTTGATACCTTTATTGTGGTATGTAAGGGTGCTAGGCCTGTACAAATGGACGAACATTAATGGACAAAAAGGCCTTTGTAAGCCAGATCACTCCATTGTCCCAATTTGAAGGTGTCCCCTCGTCAGCAAAACCTTCCTAAGGTGTTTGTACAATATTACTGGTCAGCTAAACAAAGTTTGTTGACTAAGTGTTCATTGGATGATTTGGACTTCAGCAGAAGACTCATCTACTTTTTGACACAGAAATTTGTATAGGGGAAATATGATGGGTAATAAAATTTGGGGTATAAACATTTATATTATGCAAAGAAAAAGTGCTTGAAAAATTCATTTCATTAATGCTTTAAGACATTTTAAAATTAAATTAAAATAATTTTTAATTATTTTCTCATACTGTGCAATGGAGATTCAAACAATTATACAAAAGAACTACCGAGGAAAGTATATATTTTTGCAGTTATATGAACTGACAAAATTCGTACACAAATTTCATGAGAGCTAAGCCCCAGTTAAACACTTATGCAGGAACTTAAACGACACTTATTACGTTTAATTGAAACAAAGTATTTGCATATTATACATCACAACTTTAAAAACGTTTGTTCAAGGTAAATCAATGATTGCTGAAAGTATAAAAGTACTGAGTTCCCATTACGCATCCTCCATATAAAAGTGCCTTATGGCGCCGTAATTAGAATATGCTTAATTAACACACTACATGCAAACGTGCTCCATCATGAATAATGCGCAGCTGAACCATACCATGTCAGGTTGTGTATCATTTCAATATGCATGCAATGATTTTAAAGATATCAAACGATTTTTCATTATTCTTGAGGATTTGTATGAGATGCTGGGGCGTATAGTATCTGTATTATGAGGAGGACCAATCCTAACCAGCCTATTTTATTTTAGCTAGTGAGGCCCATTATTAACTTCGTTAACAATTGTATCATGATCAAGTGGAACAATAAAAGTGTAAGTGTGGGGCTGGCACAGTCATTCATTTTGTGTTATGTGTCTGTGAGACCACAATGATAACGCTAAGTATACAAATGACTTGCCTGTCAAAGCAGGTCACAGTAAAATAGGGCCATGGGGCAATCCAACCGAAACGGTGAAACCTGTCAGCACAGATCTATGTTAGGTAGGTGTAACCTCATATTAATGTTTATTTTATGATATTTGGTGCTCTTTTCCAGATGATTATGTAATTCATATCTTTGTGTAGTTTACACTTTGGAGAGGATCACATACCATTAACACTCGAAGTGAATACTAAAAAGGGCTATCATAAATAATGAAGCTGTCCGTATAATATCATACCCAAAGAAGATCCAAGCTCAGTATATTCTAATGAAAGCATCGTATGTATTGATACGAAAGATCAATAGTGGATATTTCATTAAGCATTTGTTTTAACTGTTCAAGCTATAAAAAGATTGTGGACATCTCAATTGTTATTTGGCAAGGCTAGTTCCTACCCTGGTAGAAATGTTTGCCACAGGTGTCACGTCGAGGATAGATATGTACTTAGGTTGTATACAGTATATATGCACACCCCCACTCCACCACAATCCTGTTGTCAACTTCTAAACACTTATAACTTTTGTCTGTTTTTTTTAGATGTTCTGCTCTGATGCTTCTCAGTTTTATCTATTGCTCTGATATAACTTAAAATATAAAGTATTTACAGAGCAGTGAAAAATTTAAATTATCTAATCTCAATATACATATATATATATATATACACGTATATATATATATAATAAAGAATGGAGTTATATGCATATATATATATATATATATATATATATATATATATATATATATATATATATATATATATATATATATATATATATATATATATATATGTGCATATTACTCCGTTCTTTATTATATATGTATATATATATATATATATATATATATATATATATATATATATATATATATGTATATATATATATATATACACACCTATATATATATATATATATATATGTATATATATGTATATATATTATATATATATATATATATATATATATATATATATATATATATATATATATAGGTGTGTATATATATGTATATATATATATATATATAGGTGTGTATATATATGTATATATATATATATATATATATATATATATATATATATATATAAACACATACAAATATATATATATATATATATATATATATATATAGTTTTCGAGGTTATATAACTAGCACTGTTGTCTACTGTCAGAAGACCACTTATATGGGGCTAAGATGATTTTCACATGCTCTTTTCCTTTGGGCATTCTATATGATATGTGATTGGAAAGCTTAGGATTGTACACATCCACAACAATAGGAAGGTAGGAGAGATGAAACTTGACACACAGTCACCCCCTTATACAGATATTGTGACAGTGTCCCACTGAGGTAGCCACACATGGAGAGATGAACTGCATTCACTGTCAACATGAGCCCAGTCATCAAATATAACCCATCCACCCATCTCATGTTTATACTCTCAGAGATGTCATAGCCACTTTCAATCTATGGAGCAATTCACAAACTGATAACCAGGGTCATGAAGCTGAACATTGTACATCTCATTGACCATTAAAGCATATCGTTTTATATGGAGATATAATGTCATCTGCTGCAAAGGTTGCAAAGCGTTTCTCAATGTTTCTAATACGTTCTATTTATTGCATCTTGAGCTTGCCATTGTAATCATAAAAGAAGCAATGCTATATACACCAAATTGAGGGGAATAGCAATGAAATAAAATACAAATTGTCAAAGAATGATATTTTATCTTGCAGAATGTTAGTGATACCCTTGTCTGAGGATCAGTAGATAGGGCATTATGGGGCCCCCAATACACACCGACCATACTCTGGTCAAATGTTCTGGCCAAGGACTTCGCTTCGGTTACTTTAACAAACCTATTGAGGCTCAAATTGACACCAGAGATGCTGGACCAGGTAACATACACATACACTCACACATACACACTCACACACTCACACATACACTCACACATACACTCACACATACACTCACACTCACACATACACTCACACATACACTCACACATACACTCACACACATACACTCACACATACACTCACACACACTCACACATACACTCACATATACACTTACGCATTCACATACTCACACCTAATTTCATATTATATTTCATATTATATGGGTATATCTTATTTTGAAATATCTGAGGCAAAACAATTTACACACACGAAAACTACCTTTCTAATGTGTTTTCTGTTCTCTTCCTCCCAAGGCGAATTGACCGTATTTTGCAATGGTCCAGAGAGGAAGGCATTTTGTGAATTGAGGGATCACAAAGATGGAAAGTTTACCCTGACAGTAAGGGCACAAGATATCGGCGTACATAAACTGCATATACAGTATGACAGTCGAGACGTACCAGGTAAATACATCTTCTTCGTAATTTATATCACTTAATCATTTAACAAAAAACGTATCATAGTCACTAATGTGAACATTTAATTGCCCTGTACAATTAAAAGTATTGCAGTATAGATAAATTAATATCTCTGTAAGAATATGCAGAGACATTTAATACATGTTTAAATATCTCTGGAATATGATTAAAATATTTAAAGGTTTCTCCACACTGCAAAACACCACCCATCTCCAAATATATCATACAATGAACTTCAATTCTTAGTGTTTGTAAATCTTCCACTTCAATTTCCGAACCAATTATTTCCCATTATCCATGATCCACCCAAAAAGTGTGAGCCTGTTGTGATATACAGTGGTGATATGAGCGCTGTTGATGTGGGGTTTGCATGTATGTGTGCAGGGAGTCCGTACAGCCTGCGCGTGTCTCCCGCCAGTCTCGTGCGTCTCAGTGGCGCCGGGCTCCATGACGGTATCCTCTCCAAATATGACGGCAAATTCCAGGTGGACAGCCAAGAAGCGGGACCAGGAGAGATTAAAATAAGGGTGGGAGGACCACAAGGTAAGTACAAACTTTAGACACCGAATATCAAACTGATTATGACACATCATGTTCCAACTGCATGCCATTTCAAGGAAAAATTGGTATAATGTTGCAAAACATAGTATATTGCATTTTTATCATTTCTAAAAAAGTGCAAGAAGCCGGAATTCAAGACTGAGGATGTTATTTTTGGGGCATTTTGGTGAAAACAATTTCGTGCCATTGAAGATTTTTTTTCTTGAAAATTAAATCAAATAAAAAAGACAATAAAACTATTACATGTCAGTTTTTGATTTGATCCAGGTGCCTTCCGTGTGAGAACCCAGAAAGAGGGCAGGACACTGATATGCAAATATGACCCGAAACAGGCAGGCACTTACATCATAAACATATTGTGGTCTGGGGACCACGTCCCAGGAAGCCCCTTCAAAGTGTTTGTCTGCAAGAATCATCATCAGCTTGAACAATACAAACGCACTGTGCCATCAAATGCATAAAGTGTGGAAAGGTCTTATATGTTCATAGTCACACCGACTCATCTATGAACTAATTAATGCTATGCATTGCATATATTTGTCATACATGACGCATTACATGTATTTATCACGTGTTGTGCATTTAATATGTTATTACATGTGCGCAAAAATAATGTTTTGTAGTACCACGCTGATACCATACAATGTTCATAACGCGTGATAGTGACTGGTCTGGACTCGAACTAGGTCTGAAGGCGAACGCCCCACCAACTGAGCCTCTCAGTCATGCCTTATGCCATACATTGCATGTGCATCGGGTGCACTTTGACATCAAGGAATGCAACATGCGGAGCATTGTAAATAACATAACTTACAAAAGAAAATGATTTTTAAATGTAAACTTGGCACGAGTCCAAAATGATTAGAATGATAAATTTAGCTTTTCTAATATATATTAAAATATATATGTATGTATGCAGGAGGAATGATGATAACGCATATTATTACAGTAACGAATACCACATCAAGATATATGGCACCAGTAATTGATACTTGTAAGTATTTCCTGTGTATCAATGCTTAATATCGTTATTGATGATATTTAACTTTCTACTTTCTCCACACATATAAACTGAGTAATAACATGCGATAATATCAATAGATTACGTATCATGTAAATATAACAAAAAATAAACCATATCTTTACTTTTAATTCCCAGGTTTCGTTTCATGTCTGTAATGTTACCATAAAATAACTAGGTGAATAAATATGAAACCGGGAGTGCATTCACAGGTATTGTCTTGGTGGCATAATCATTTGTGATAACTATAGCCAAACTGTTAACACACTGAAACCAAGATAGCTGAGAGTTGGTGTAAAATTGCCTTATTCTAGTAAAAATGCATTACTCTAGTGTATTTCCCAGGTAAACAAGAGGAATCTGAAAGTATTTTGTTATTTTTTGGAGAATTTATTACACCCTTCACCCTTAACTTCATGATAAAAAGTTCATTCCAAATTACCATTTATTCATTTACATATATTATATCACATTAGAAGACACATAATTTATAAAATCCCAGTAATTTACACTTCATATATCTTTCATAATTTGTCGATCATGTCATGATTTATCATACTTGAAACTCAAAAGGGATTAATTTTTTTGTTTCATAAAACATTAATGTTAGTAATTAGTCATATTGCATTTTAACAAATTAATAGATCAATTAATGCCTTAGTTAGATCCATTGCTGCATAAGTTAAAATTACTAAATGCATAAGTTAGATCAATTAATGCATTGTTAGACAAATCAATTAATTAGTTTAATCAATTACTGCATTAGTTAAATTAGTAAATGCATTAGATAGATCAATTTTTCCAGTTTCGCTCTCAATTTACGACTGCATACTTGGAGTCTTGAGGCCGAGCTAGTAACTATTCAGACAACATCTTGGATCGTCAATACTGTGAAAATTATGATATGTTAGTAATAGCTAATACAATCGTCACGTGCATGGATGAATTGTATTGTCCAGTGGATGATGAGATATCACCTTTCGCATGATGATGTCAACCTCCACCACTAAACTCCACCAGGGGGCGGCATGGTAAAGTGTGTGTGTGCTGAGAGAGAGAGAGAGAGAGAGAGAGAGAGAGAGAGAGAGAGAGAGAGAGAGAGAGAGAGAGAGAGAGAGAGAGAGAGAGAGAGAGAGAGAGCATCACTAGAAATGGAAGACATTGAACATGAAATGGGTAGTGCAAAACTTCCTATTGCAGTGGGTACATGGTGGCACTTTAAATTTCACCCAGCATAAATGGCGCCAAAAATAGAACACATTATCCAATTTATATACATATTCAAGAACCAATTTTAGCACCTTCCTGTTATTGAAGATAAATTTAAAATATATGAGAGATATTTTGCCTTCACCTTATTGTTGCTTTTTAAATATCACCTTGGTGGTCAGGTAATGTACACATTAGTCTTTGACAATTTATGACACGTTGACCAATGAACAAGCAGGAATATGTCATCTCCACCAGAGGGCGACATAGTGAAGGTAGTAGGTTTCGTTTGTGTTGAGTCTGTTGATGTAGCAAAAACTTGTAGATTTACATTATTTTACTTTAACTGCATTAGTCAACTTCTATTGAATGTGGTGTAATAGAGAATTGCCCTATCACACCCATAATACAACACGACCTGCAGCATCAACCAATGAGAGCTTCCCATTATCATTTAACTTGACCTTCCTCACTGCATTATGAGGATCAGTGGGGGATGACCAGCATACCAGAGCGTGATTGGAAGATGCCCGCAGACGCAAACTGGATGCTGTCAGCTCGAGCGTGTTACACTCAGGCCGGCCCGCAGTCCTGGAGTCCCATGAGGCCTGAAAAGAGGTTTAATTTATATAGTTTCTTCTGAAAAAGAATTTTTTTTTTGGAATTCTTTGGAATGATATTCTATGTGCTATTTTTTGTTATATAGAAAAGAAAACATACATCAGTGGGGTGATGGGGAGTTGGTGTAAAATATATCACAATGTTGCCATCGCCTTGTAAAACCAGATTGTGTATTTTGTTAGGGCTGCAGATGTATCCGTTTACTGGCAGAATGTTGTAGCCGGTCTGCAACTCATTCTTGGCGGTATCACATGCTGAAATATATAATCAACTATTCCAAATAGTTGATGAAAAGGTCTGCATATTTTATATCACATTAAAAGTTGTTTTTTTAAAGAAATATTTTCAAATTTTGTCAGGTTTTTCTCTTTTATGACAGTGAAGCAAGACATTACATTTAGGAAGTTAAACATTATGATGAATAAATTTAAAATTTGATAGAGTTTAATAAAATCTGAGGCTTGAGATGTCTTTCTCGTGTACATCTGGGAGTACACATATACTGCTTGTGTAATATGCCCTTTTAGATTAAGAAAGAAAGCTTAACATAGCCTACAGATAGAAAATGAAAAAAAACCCAAAAAAACAAAAAAACAAACTCATTCGTAGAAAAACAATTAGAAAACGTTCAGAAATAACAAATATCAGAAAATATAGCCTATACAAAAATATGGTATAAGGACATTCCCCACCTGGGCATTCCCCACCCGGACATTCCCCACCCAGGACATCCCCCACCCGGACATTCCCCACCTGGACATTTCACACCCACCATCATTCCCACCCCTTAGCCCCCATACACCATTTGATACACCCCCTCCCACCACCATCACCTCCTTTCTATATTTGTATCTATACCCCTGTCAAACTGTGATTGCATTTGAATGTGAATTTCTTCTTTAATCATCTTACTTTCCGTATCAATTTCTTCAAGCTATTTCACCTAGAAATATTATTCTCATAGCCAAATGGACTATTCTATCATGTTAAGCAGGTCTTTTTACCCTATTTGTATTATTCTCAAGTAGATGTGTGAAACAGAAATTAGTTTTTCGACTTGATCAAAACGCAAGTAGTGCTAAGGAATCCATAGTCATACACTAAGTGGGTGGGGAATGTCCGGGTGGGGAATGTCCTAGGTGGGGAATGTCCGGGTGGGGTTTGTCCGGGTGGGGAATGTCCGGGTGGGGAATGTCCGGGTGGGGAATGTCCTAGAACCCAAAAATATATCGTTTGAAGGAGTTTGCAAATAACATTTTTTAAAAGCACGGTAAAGTTTCTTGTATTTGAGGTGACGCTTGGGATTGTATCTTGTTTTGCACCAAAACAGACGGGAAACGATTTAAAACGTATACATGTATTCATAGAATCATTATTATAAAACTTCATCTGCAATTATGAGACTATTTTTTGATAACAGATAAAACCAGTTTTACATTCTTAATTTCAAAACTTCCTTCTTACTTGACAATCCACATTTCACAAAGTTATGATTATAACATGATTTGTGTTGAAGACTCTCTCCATGGCAACAGTTTTTGCCCTGCTGGCATATTCTGGTTCTGGTGTTCTGTCCAACTGAGCAGGTCCTGGAGCAGGCTGACCAACCACTCCAAGTGCTCCACTTGCCCAACCCACACTCAGTTGTTGTTTCTGGAGTTGTTATTGTTGATGTTTCTGGAGTTGATGTTGTTGTCTCTGGAGTTATGGCTGTTTCCGGAGTTGAGGTTGTATTTTTAAATTCTGAAAGATTGGGTTGATACAGGAGTGCGAGATGTATTTGGCATGTGCAATATCAATTCCCTCTTGGGGTAGATCGGTTCTTATTTAGTGTCAAGGTGTTTTGGTTGCAAAGATCAGAGGTCATCATTCACACATATACCAAAACAGTATTTAATGCAGAATAAAATGGTTGAATTTACAGGATTGTTTTAAATTTAAAAACTCTTGAAACCCAACGTATTATTTTTGGAGAAATAAAGAAAAGGATAAGGATCTGAAAATGTATAGTAGCAAGGATCTATAGTCCACGACCAGAATAATTTTAGAAGGGTCTACTCTCCATAAAAACAATAATTTCAAAAGTGTTCCAGGAAGTACTTGCCCACCTTTGTAACTAAAAGAACGAGGAAGTTCTGGCAGGTAAAAAACCTTAGTCTCTTAACATAATGTAGACCATGATGTCCTTACATCTACTTGTGGATAGAATTCCACCTTTGAATATGTTTTAGTATGAGCACCTTTTACAAAGATGCTAAAATTTCACGAATTGTTTATGGTAGTATATAAAATCAAATACTTTTCTGGATACACAATACCAGATATTTTCCTTATAGAGGCAAAATACAAAAGGTCCGTATATGATAGTTTTAGAGTCTCATGAAAACCCTAAAACATTCATGCGCGATTTCTTAACATTTTAATCCGACATGTTATTAAGATATTAATAAAAATACACAAGAATTTGAAAGTGATTTTTATATAGGCTTACATAGCATGAGAAAGTCTGTGATATAGATATTCCCAGCTGTTAGAGATAATATTAATACAGAGGGATGAAATGGATTTAGAAGCTCAGATTACCTTGTTTCTGAATGATGTTTGCTCCCTGTGTTTGTGAATCATATCCAGCCTGCTCAGGTTTCACACCAAAAACGACAATGGCAACAATCACAATTGTACATATAGTGATTACCGCCATCAGCACTGATAATTTGACACACCATAGTGGAAATGCACAACTGATTATTTCTCCATCAGATTTTGGAGATGCCTTGACTTGTATTACATCTGATGTCTTATCAATCGCCATTGTGTTCAGTTGACAAGACTTTCCATTAAAAGTGTTCTCTGGAATTATTTCTTGAAATGCTTTGCTTGGTGAATCACAACTTTATAGACGCGCGTCAAAAACATCATGGTTTTGGACCAATTGCAGGTCTTTTTACTGGGACAACAAACAAGGTCAACTATTTCAGCGAGGCTGGAGACATTGGAAGAAATTGTATACTATAATGTAAGTACAGTGTTCAGAGGCAAAGATCTCTGAAGTTGGTTCTGGTGGACTGAACTCAAAAGTTTATCAGAAACATTCAGAAACGAATGGAAGAACCGATTTGGAAAACTGATGTTCAGGTGCCACTCAGCGGTGTTGATGATATGGCAGTATCAAATAATTCATAATATATCTATGGTCTGATTGATGTGCAGATGATAAGTCTTTACACGTACATTTGGGTAAAATATTGTGATATTTACTGCTTTCTTTTACTCCAAATCGCAAATACATTATAAAAGATCTTAATAAAAGGCAATCATTCTTCGGTACAAATAATTTCTTTTTCTACCAGAATCATTCACGGTATCTTACAATTTATCTAAACACTTTGAGTTGTGTATATATCATGTTATTCTTTATTTTTACACAAAATCATAACCGTTTTGGAGGCTGTTGGTGACCTTGACATTTCTTTAAAAAATTCTCAAAAAAATAATTCAGACTTTTTACCTCAAAAGGAAAACCAATCCACCTCGGAGGTCAATTGAAAAAAAAGTTTTTGAGCCATCTTAGTACACGTACACTGGTAATATTATCTAAACCAAACTGGTAAAAATATACTACATTAGATACACAAATATGAATAAGATACATAAACATAGAGAAATATACAAGGAACATAATAACTATTAATTACAATATATCTGAAAATAACCAGATTGAAGTTTCCTTCAGATAATCCAAAAAAATGATTATTCTTCTAAACAGAGGTACGCTCCATAACAGGACTTCTCTAGCATATCAGTCCCGCAGAATCGACCGCAAGTCATCAGTATTCATAAAATCTAGCTGTCCACTTATTTGTACCAGCCACGAGCTCTCTGCAAACCAAATGGTAATAACACTCACGTCAGCCCTGTCAGCCATGTCTCTTTCCTATATAAGAACTAAGGGCATGACAACTCATGCACCTCTTTTGAAAGAAGCACATGTTTAAAATGTTCCACATGTCCTTAAATTATAATAATATTACTGTCTTGCTGCCTTGATGACAACCAATTTATCATGGATATCAAACTTACCCTTTATTTGGTCCAACTATTTCTTCGATGAGTTTGAATTTCCCTCTTGTAAAGAATAAACAAAAGACCGGTGATTGCATTGCGGAAGAAAGGGGAAGGCAGGTTTGCCCCACTCAACTTTGATCTAATATTGCCACCTGGTGAATAATGACTACTGAAACCCAATGTCACCAGACATTTAAGAACACTTGTACTAAACATGCTGAGACACCTGGTATTCAGTTAGGGAACTTCACAAGGGATATCTTTATTTGGGTTCATTTTTAACTATAAATAGAATTTTCCTCCATTGGATCACATGCTTTCACTGTTTTTTAAGAGGACCGACATTTGGTGAAAAATATCAATGCATTCAATGTTTGGGTAGGTTTTCACCAATGGAAATCATGGAATAGATACGACAGCACAATTATAGGATTACAGTTTTGATATTAAACTACCTTTAGAGACTTTAATCAGATATTTCTGCAGCAATGTTCTAATGTTGTGATTCAAGCTTTCATCCCTTTAGGTGTATACCCTATGGTACCAGCAGTTGTACTGTTTGGTCAGTTTATGTATCAGACACCTGATTACAGTTTATAACCTTGTGTTGGTCAATTCAGATTTGATTATATTTTTGTGAGCAAGGCAAATATTAATAACTTGGGGAATTCCAAATTTAGAATGGTATCAAATATAGGGCAATGGCATTCGAGGTACTAATTGAAAACTAACTTTGTCATGCAGAATAAACAGAGGTCGTCGATCAATTTAGTAGAGAATAGACTTTCGAGCATTTGGACCAGTGCTATATTAACGCTACCGACAACGGGACTCAAACTCAACACCATTCATTACGGCATGGATATGTAATTTAGCTCTAAATCGTAGATGTCTCTTGGCACGTACGAGGTCAATTGTAACATTAAGTATTTGCAATATATTTCAGGGATTTTGTGCAGAGTTAAATATTTAAAGTAAAAACTCTTCTGTGAGGGCAACAACGGGGGGGGGGGGTGTACTCTCATGATTTTAACCTGAAGAGGCTGGCATGGAACTGAAAACCCCTGAGCCTGATTTAGGGAAATATTCTATCATTATTGGTACCCTGATTTAGGACTAGCTGGGATTTGGTACCCTGATTTAGGACTAGCTGAATTTTTGAGGGATTTAGGGATGATGCAGAAGGAGGAGATTTGGAAAAGGGGATTGTGATCCCTGTGTTAGGGAGAAATTTGAAAAACAGTACCCTGTTTTAGGGAAAATGATAAAATATCTTAACCTGTCTTAGGGAAAATATCAGCGAAAAGGACCCTATTTAGCCCAGCTTCCCCGGTAACGCTGACTATAAGAGTACCCCCAACAATGCGTAACAATCTATTCTTGTCCATCTACTCACATAAGAACTTTTATAAGATCATTACATAACAGGGTCAGCTGATTTAAATAATGTATCTTATAATATGGCTATGAAGAATCTGAAAGGCTCTATTGATGCTAAGGTGAGTATCATGATACAAGAAAAATGTACTGATTTGTATTGGTGATGTTAAACTGAATGTTGGTCATAATAAAAGGGGGAAAATATGGTGACTTTGACATTGGTTTAAATATTTTCTATTCAGTTCCATGCTGGTACATGCTGGTAAAAGGTCATTACTGTCATATTTAGATTTCACCCTTGTGCAAAGCGACTGAATCCTTATTTTATTTACTGACATCATGAAAAGAAAAAATTCTTTATACAAGTTTTTGTCAATTTTGGATATACTATAATCAAACTAGCACAAATGAATACGATTGTTGTTCATGGAACAACTACCAATAGAATGTATGCAGGTGTTCTTTATAAAGAGGATATATGAAAAAAGTACAAATGTTAACCAGAAATCATTCAATATAATGTACAATTCCAGATTTTTGTTATTTACGATAATTTTTGTGTCTTCCATTCCTCAATAAGTTGTGGTGATGGCTGTCCAATATAAACATCTAGAGGGAAGCAGATCTCATCAGGAACCTCATTCCCTACTGGGATGGAAACATCTCCAAAAGGACATGCACTGAGAGCCACTAACAAATCCATCTCAGCAACAAATTCTATATGATCTCCAACCCTAGCTGGGCTGGGCATGCAGCAGTACGCATGCGTGTCCTTGGTGAAGCCTGTGCGCATGAAAATATTAAACACGTCATGTACATCGCTTTCCTGGAGATTCCACGGCTTGATGGCTTCCATTAGGTTCTGATGACAAGATATATTCCCCATCTTGCCAGTTATCATCTTAATGGTGTAAGGATCACATCTTGTGCCTATGACACCGTGGACAGAGCACCCCTGTTGGTCTATGCCGTAGTGCGCCATACTGTCCTTGCTGATTGTAGCCATTGGTCTCAGGTATGGTAGACAGGACCACAGTCTGTCGTATGTGGACAGATGAGAACGGTGAATCTGCCGGGTTTTACCACTATAAAACCTCTCCCTTGAATCATGCAAATTCCATAAATTCAAATCTCCCACCTGAAATCAACAGAGGTATTGGTGTGTCACATAATTTTAATTTAGAAAGTGGGCATTCGTTTATCCTCACAAAGTTGCCATAGAGCGTGAAAAGGTTACGAGAAGAACAAAATCAGTGAAAAAATCCATGTCCTAATTTGATTTGGTTGTGGTCCACAATTATGTAGATCCTTCCAAATCCTTGAAAACATCCACTTTTATAGTGAATTGAACATGATTTAATAATAAATTACAGAAGACAATTAAAAGGGGGAATTTTTGGCAGAAACTTCTTGTTAGCAATATCCTTTATATTAGAGGAAAAGGTTTAAAGGGTTGTTGGAAAGGGGGCATTTACATCTAAATTTACCTGGGATCCATAAGCCACAACAACCCTGCATATCTGTCCAGCTCTTAGCTCCCAGGCCAGGCCCTTTTGCTTGGGGACTGTTAGCTTCCTCGCAATATTCGACCAACCACTTTCGGATAATCTGGTGTAGAGTTCCTTGTTCACCTAGAGAAAAAGAATGGAGTGTCAGAAAAAAAATCCCATTTCTATTTATTTCAAAATGAACATTTTATATGGAAGGACTATGTTGTTCCTTTTTATTTTATTAAAATATAGTTGTTAAACAATAAAGCAAATAGATCTCATGAAAAATGTTCTTCAATTAGAATTGTTTGATTAACACCTTCCTATCAGATATATCTCCATTTGTAATCAACCAAAGTTGGTACGGGGTAGCATTGTGGGAGTGTTCATATAAACCTAAACTCGCTATAATGAGGGAGAATTCGCCTATCTGGGGAATATTGTAAAAATACAGTACCGGGGATCCGACATGACAAATTGGACATCATAAGGTTAACATGTGACAACATAAGGGATTGCCAATAATGCAATCGAAACAGTTCATTTGCACCATGTTGTTTCAATCTAAGGATATCTATCCAATCCTAATAATTTAGAAAATATTCAAAAAGGCTGAAGTAAGTAGATGATCTCTGGACGCCGAAGGCTAATCACCTAGTTTCTAAAGGTAAGTTTTAATTAGTGTTAAGCTTGGTGTTGACTTTAATATAAGGTTCACATCAATGTGTAGTAATAATGCTCCGCTGAATGTGTGGTGATTTGCCCACTATTTCAAGACATGTGGAAATCATCACACATCCCTACTAACCTGGGTGCTAATCTCAGCAAGCAAGCGTTCTCAGCATGATGGCAGCTCATATTTATAATCTCTACCACTAGTACCCTGACCAATGCTGACCTGAGACTTTCCTCTACATGTCAGGTATTTTGGGTCAGGGAAAAACACGTCATGATCCCCTGACATTTCCAATGATGACAATATTAGTAAGTAAGTAAGTAAGTAAGTAAGTGAATTTTTATTAAAGTGACATGTGTACATTTTAGTTCAATATAATATATCAGCATATGCATTCAACATCAAAGTATTCCTTGAACTAAGTTACACCCAGCCCGAATTGGGCTTATAAGTCACTATAAGCTACATATAATAGTCATAAATATGATATGATAGTTGTCAACTATCTGTGCAAATAACATTTTGCCTTGATAAGTGGTTGACATATGTCCTGGATGATATATATAGCAGTCAAAATATTACATTGACATTATAACAACGATAACTGAGCCAACATCGCTGAAATCAATCTCAAAAACTGCATAGCCTAATAATAGTTTAGCAGATGTATCGATTATAACATTTGTGTTTACAAAAGATGAAAAAACCAGTAGAAATCAAACTCTAAAATAAAAAGGAATTTTAGTTTGGTAATCACAGCCAAATTATATAGATCATTAGATGCATCTGGAACAGCTGCTCGGCAGGGTATAATTTTGATCATGTTGATTGTACTACTGAAAATATTTTATTTCTTTGCAGGATCTTTAACTTTGCATATTGGTTACATTTTGAATATTAACACAACAAAGTTTACCTTCGCGGCATCTGGAATGAGGTAGGCGCGGTGTGGAGGCTGGTCGCCAGGGTCCATGGCGGATTACTAATTACTTACTTGTCTCTGTCAGTTAACTCTAGCAATATGCTATCATTTGCTTCTAACTCATTGAGTGGTATCTACACATGCCTCTCTCTATACATATATCGACTTTCTGAAAGATAACAGGTGTTAGCATATTGACCTAAATAATTGATACACAACAATGTTATTATATATAGTTACAAGTGCCTTCGGCTGGGAAGTGATGCTGTCCCTCAGTGTTGTAGCTATCCCTCACCTGTGCAGCTGTCTCTCAATTGTGCACCTATCTCTCACCTATGCAGCCATCCCTCACCTATACAGCTATCTCTCACATGTGCAGCTGTCTCTCACTTGTGCAACTACCACGTGTGCAGCTGTCATTCAGTTATGCAGTTGTCTCTATCTGTTGTAACTATCTCTCCCCGTGTGCAGCTATCTCTCCCCATGTGCAGCTATCTCTCATCATGTGCAGCTGTCTCTCCCCATGTGCAGCTATCTCTCCCCATGTGCAGCTATCTCCCCCCATGTGCAGCTATCTCTCCCCATGTGCAGCTATCTCTCCCCATGTGCAGCTATCTCTCACCATGTGCAGCTATCTCTCCCCATGTGCAGCTATCTCTCCCCATGTGCAGCTATCTCTCCCCATGTGCAGCTATCTCTCATCATGTGCAGCTATCTCTCACCATGTGCAGCTATCTCCCACCATGTGCAGCTATCTCTCCCCATGTGCAGCTATCTCTTACCATATACAGCTATCTCTCCCCATGTGCAGCTATCTCTCCCCATGTGCAGCTATCTCTCACCATGTGCAGCTATCTCTCACCATCTTATTTATGCAGCTATCTCTTATTTATGCAGTTATCTCTTATTTATGCAGTGATCTCTTATTTATGCAGCTATCTCTTATTTATGCAGCTATCTCTTGCTGTTGTAGCAGTCTATCACTTGCTATCTCTCACTTGTGCAGCTATCTGCCAATTGCATGATCGTGGTGGCTAAAAATATCTGCATTTCACCCATATAGGCCCCTTTGTACAAAACCTAGCAGGGCCTCAATAAGTAGGTCAATAAATAGGTCAATTTAGCGATGGTTGAAAACAAAGCTCTAATACAGAAATATAGGCATATTGGGAGTTAATTTTCATTTTTAATGTAATTATGACAACAAATAAGTGATAATTGTGCCATTCATAATATGCTTGAGGCACAACCCTTCACATAAACTTGCAAAACAAAAGTGAAGTGGAGATTAGTTCAGCGTCACTTCCACCAGAGGGCAGGCTACGTGGTGACGCAACAGCGAGATGACACGCTCTTATCAGTGGCGAATTTTATTGCAGCCCATACCTCACAAGGCAACTTTTTTTTTTTTTTTTCAAATCTCGTCACCCTTCCTCTCTGATCACGTTCATGCTTTTTTTATATATGTATGTAATAACGATACAGCGAATCTAGGTCATTGTGATACCTTAGTAATGCGAAACTAGGTCATTGTGGTGCACGTTTGCATGACAGCACTATTCCTGCAACATGACAAGGAATTTATGGACTGCATGATTAACACTTGATTTTCACTTGTAGAGTAATTCTGCTGTGCCATACTTTACACATATCACATTTTAAAATCAACCAAGTATATTCCTTGAAAACACATTTTTGAATCTGGACACTATAACAGTTACTCAAGCTAATAGGTTCAATACATAACATTAACACATGTCAAAAATGCAGCTTTAGTACACGTCCATTCAAATAACATCATTATCAATCGACTTTACTATAAAGTCATTTTATATATATCATTTAAATCTGTATCCAATTAGCACTTTCAAGCTGGAATTTATTGTATCAAGTCTGAAAAAAATCTCGACTTAACAATTTCAAATTTTGGTCCAACATTGTCATGATTAATGATCATATTGTATCGCTGACATCTTTATTTATAGATAAAAACAGATCCATCTGTCGTCTGTGCAGATCGTCTGGCACAATTTAAGTATTCTTAATTAAGGAACAGAAGGAAGGCCAGAAATGAACAATAACAGTTATGCATATCCATTTGTACTGTACCTAAATATGGTTATGTATGTATATCATACTATTTGCCTAGGTCGAGAGAGGTGAAGCATATATCCATATAACTGATATGCTTAGTGATTATATTCAAACTATCTCTGAGATATAGAAGATATGTAGGCGTGACAGTGTTATGTTCATATTCATATATGAGAAATTTATATTTGTTTCCTCAGTTGGGTCACCATAATCACCTGCACGCGGAACATGATCGTGCATGCACATCGTAAACTGGATTAGATCATCAAACATACTAAAAATAAAGATTCATCACAGACCCATCTGTCAGAATTAGCATATCAGTCTATTAATTGGTTTAGTTGGTTTCTTGCTAGTTATGGTTGGCTGTAATCCTATATTAATATTTCTCAAAAAGCCTTTATAATATTGTCCATTTCACAGATCTTGTAAAATCTGGCCCATTACGTGTTTTTCCCTTAAGCCAACATACCTGACAAAAAGAGGAAAGTCTCAGGTAAGGGTACCAGCGGTAGAGATTAAAAATATGAGCTGGCGTCCTGCTGGGAACACTTGCTCTCTGAGATAAGTACTCAGATTAGTGGGGTGTGTGGTCACTTTCACATGTCAAAAATAGTGGGCAAATCACTGAACACACATCTGAGAATTATTACTACACATGTTTCTACAATCAAATTGTAGTTTTATTTGACAATTAAAATAATGATTGCAATATTTGCACTTATATCAAATATAGAAATTCTAATTCTTTATTGTTAATAGTGTTTAAACAACTGTGAAACTAGAGAACTATTTTAAAGGCATTGACACCATTTCCAAGAGGTGATCTTTGCACATATGAGTACATGCATTGTTGTCTGATCTCACTGGACAAAAGAGAATGTACATACAGGTGACATGTGACCTGTTGATTTTCATCCTGTTAGTGACTGATATGGCAAATATTGACAACTCCACATTTTGAAGATCTTGAATATTGTTTTGGAATTTATAATATACCAATCTGATTGATTGTATTTAAGAATGAGTATTGTTCCCAGGTATGTTTTTAGGGTTGGTGAATTGTAACAACACCTTGGATAGATATAGTCCATGTTTATTTTTAAATGTGGATCCAGGCTAAATGTTGAGTGAGCAATCTTGCCATGAGAAAAGGTCAAACAAAAGCATATCATCAGACCTGTGAGACACACGATAGTGCTGAAACACTTGGAACTATTGCATTGCACTGGATATATTCATAGATGCTCAAGGTAGGCCTCATGATCAACTTACTCAAAGTTTAAAGTCTATTATAAAATCTTGAAATTGGATCCATGTTATAATTCTTTTTTTGTCTGAACTAAAATAAAATTGGAATATGAAGATTTGATATTTGATTTCTGCAAAAAGTTACTATTTATTATATTTCTATGTTGACAAAAAACATATTCAATTCCATATGTTCTGACATGCATATTGCTCAAATATTACCCCAGTATGAAAATTTTATATTTGTTTACTATATAAAGTCAGTATTATTCATATTGTCTATGTTTGCAAAATAAAATAATAAAAATTATATTCTTCTGATATGCAAATTACTCAATAAGAACTCCAATATAAAGATTTCATCTTTCTTTTTTTTGTTATCAAGTCATTTTTATTATTTTATATTCTTCTGCATTTGCAAGACAAATCAATTTATGTTTTCTGAAGTACATATCACTCAAACAGAACCACAATATTAAGATTTCACCTTCAGCATGAAAATAATACTTTTCCCAACCAGGATTCGAACCCTGGACCTTTAGCACAGAAGACAGACATCTTAACCACTGAGCCATGTATCACCCTGTCTCAGTACTGTCGAAAACTTGGAGTCACAGCATTGTATGAAAATTGAAATTGTTCCATTTCCTTGCTAATAAAGACATTTTGTTTATTTTTTTGTATTTTCTCCATTTGTAAAAAAAAGAAAAAAAAGAATTTTAAGTGTTCTGACTTTTTGCTCTAAAAAGATCTCAACATGAAGAGTTCACCTTTGTTTATTGTATAAAGTCATTATTATTTTATAATTTCTATCAAAACAAAAAATATTCAATTTTATATGTTCTGATGTGCATGTTACGAAAATAAAACTTCAAAATGAAGATTTCAGTTTCAGCATGAATAAAAAAAAACAAAAAAACTCTTCCTTCCAGGAATCGAACCCCAGACCTTTAGCATGGGAGACAGATGGCTTACCCACTAGGCCAAGTTGAAAAGTATCATTTGAACTTCTCACTGATACATCACACAAATTGTCAACATCTTTATCACTTTGTCAAGTTATTTTATAAAGGGTTATTCAGTTATTTCACACAACAGTCAAAGTTAAATTTGTAGAGTAAAATTTTCCAAAAATATGTATGTCTAAGATGATATCAATAGTAATGCAAATAGATCAAAAGAAATAGATATCTATAACTCATCTCTCATTTAGATCTAACCATTTTCTAGTTGATTCTCTGTAGGTAGGTATATAAGGTTAGTATGTTGTTATTTATATTGAATATGAGGTGTGTCATAAAATGTCAATACACATTTTATATATTTAACTTGAGCTCATAAAACAGAGAATTGTCATCAGCCAAAGAAAATCAGTTACTGGAGTGGTCATTTTTCTGGAGAAGTCATATGGAAAGTAGTCCGGTAGGATGTTAGTTTCATAGTGAGTTAATGTGTTGATATGTACTCAAAGAGTTCACTCATAACATAAATCAAGATGGCCGAATGTTGGTTGGGAAAGTGCTTGATTCCTCTTAAGGGGAGTACACGTCATGGTCATGACTTCAATCAATGGACAACAATTCTGTATTAATGCTTTTGGTAAATCACAGATGTTACAGGCATTTGTTCACGTATTTGGGATATGTTCACATAACGTGGTCACAAAATTGTGATACAAACAAGCTGTAGCTGTCTCAGTGAAATCAACAAAAATACACCTATGTGGTCACATGTGTACGGTGTACAAGCATGTAACCTTTGTTGTGGTCTGTAAAGGTTTTAATCTACTAATAACCAAACACTAATGGACAAACAGGCCGATATAAGCCAAATTACTCCATTGTCCCAATCTGAGGATGCCCCATTGTAAGGAAATCTTCACTTAGCAGATGTAGCAGGTGTCTGCACCAGATCACAAGTCAGCTACATAAAGTTTGTTGGCCAAGAATTAATCTGGTGCATTGTAACATCTCTATGATGAGTCATACAGAAAGTTGATACATTGAACTGACATCAAGCATCATACCTATTTTTGGTCACACCACGCATACACATTGGTTGCAAACAGTGCGTGATTTTGTCTTGGGTTGAGGTCGGCCATCTAATATATCTGCTCAAACTTATTCATTTCAAAAGATCACGTTGTTGGTAATAGCAAGGAGAATTGAGGAGGATCTGAGTACGTGTAAAATATACCGTCAGCTTGGTCTCAAAAGTCGAAATCGAAACCGAAACCTGACCCGAAACTTGGGGAATGTCCCAGATTAGGGGCGATCCATTTGATTTTTGTGGGGTGGGGTGGGAGATTTTGGAAAAAAAAATTATTCACCCACCCCATCCCAGAAAAAAAATTTATTCATTCACCCTACCAAAGAAAAAAAAATTATTCATCCACCCTACCAAAGAAAAAAAAATTATTCATCCACCTCCTTCCAGTTTTTTCTATCTTCTTTATCGCCCAGTAATTAATGACGGATTGTTAACAAGAAAAAAAATTTATTCACCCACCCCACACCAGAAAAAAAATTTATTCACCCACCCCACACCAGAAAAAAAAATTATTCATCCACCCTACCAAAGAAAAAAAAATTATTCATCCAGTACTGCTGTCCCACCCCACCCCACAAAAATCAAATGGATCGCCCCTTACTCAGAACCGTGTGATAAAAAACTTTATTATTTAATTCGCTGACCAGTGACAGTGTCGGTGTAATCAACTCTTCTAGTCTCGTTGGTGTAATGTATAGATCTTCTACGAGGTTTGCGGAAACACATTATTTTTCTAGCATATGAACATATACATGCAGCTGCAGTTCTGATAGACAACGTTCAGGTATTGTGCTTCATATACTGTACACATTTATATACAGGTGTTGCCTGTTGGTGTATGATATCATTCTCAGGCGATCGACCAATTTCACTTCAAATCGTGAACATAAGATGATATGGCAATTCATGCTCTCTTCAGAAAAGCACTCTTCAGTGGCTTTAGTGGTCTTAAATGAGTTGTATAATTAATGCGTTGTCTCTCAAAGAAACAATGAATTTATTGGTATATTGAGGAAAAAAACAGAGGAATTTTATTATTGTAATTTTATTAGTATATTTCATTCCGTAGTATTATTTCAAAATTTAGATTAAATATTCATTATTTATATATTTTCTAAATTATTTTTTATTAAATATTAATAAGGTATTAAATGATTAACATCAGGGATGAAATATACTAATTGTTCTCACTAATGGAATCTGGTAGATCATTCCACATGCAAGACTGATGTGCTACACCTATCATTGTTTTCAAAATCTGACAAATTTGAATGTAAGTTTCAACAAACTAAAAGATCAAAATCAAAATGGTTGGCCCTTCCCAGGGAAATGATTAATTGTTGATATAAATATTTAATTATCTGCCACTCCCCTTAAAATATCAATCCCATTTTAGCCCAAAAACAAGAAATTTATGAATCACATTGTATTGTAAAAATTCCTTGTCACTGCCTTAATTAAATTAACAGGTAAATCTAACAGATTTGATATTTTGAATTATAAAATTCTAGCACACATACAGATAGCCAGAGCTGCATCTGCTGTCAGCATCATTACTACATGAAGAGTCACCTGGTAGATGAGTACCTATCTGATCATAAAATGATTAAGATTTACCTTGATATTATACCTCCTAAACCCCCCAAAAAATCTATAAAATTTAGGAATTTCAAGGGATTAGATCTTGAATCCCTAAGAAGGGACATCAAATCCCTAACTGACAGAGACACAACTTGGGAACATTTATCATTGGAGGACATGGTAAATTATTATGATAGGGAACTCACATCACTCATGGACAAACATGCACCTATCAAGGTTGCCATGGTCACCCAACGCAAACCTGTACCTTGGATGAGTGACCAATTAAAGCTCGAAAGATCTCTCAAGAGGAGGCTTGAGAGAAAAATGAGCAAGACTGGCTCTCAAATTGACAAGGAGCTGTATAACTCTCAGAGGAACAAATACAACTCAATGCTTAAATCTGCTCAATCATCATATTTTTCCAACCTGGTTGAGGAAAACAAACATGACCCTAAAAAGCTTTTTAGAGTCATTGACACAGTCATGCACAAGAAAAAGGACACACCTATGCCCCAATCTGACTGTGAGATTACTCAAGCTGAGAAGTTCAACACATTCTTTCTTGAAAAAATAGAGAGAATCCGCCTGGACATTGATAATGCTCCACCCGGCCAAACTTCGCCACCAGGTGACACTGCGAACAATACTACTACATGTCTGGAAAGGTTCACACCCTTAACCATTGATGACGTACGGAAATTGGTCAAAAGGTCAGCAAAGAAGTCATGTGACCTGGATCCAATTCCAACCTGGCTCTTACTTGACCTCTTAGATGACCTCCTACCAATAATTACTTCCATCATAAATAAATCATTGATGGAATCAGCAGTATCGGAAAATATGAAAATAGCCATCATAACACCTCTGCTGAAGAAACTCGGTCTAGAACTGGTTGAAAAAAATTATAGGCCTGTTTCCAACCTAAAATTTGTCTCTAAACTAACCGAGAGGGCGGTTGCAGACCAACTAGTCCCCCATCTTGTAAGGAATGGTCTTACTGACAAGTTTCAATCAGCCTACAAAGAATATCACAGCACTGAAACCGCTTTGTTAAAAGTGCAAAATGATATCTTGGGTTGCCTTGACAATAGAAAGGCAGTTATCTTGTTGTTGCTTGACCTTTCCGCTGCCTTTGACACTATTGACCATCAAATCCTTTTGGACAGGCTGAGGGATAGATGCAACGTCAAAGGTCATGCACTCTCCTGGATTCGGTCATACCTAATGGACAGAAAGCAATGTGTGAAGGTGGGGATCCATAGATCCTGTCTCAAATCCTTAAAATATGGGGTACCCCAAGGCTCAGTCCTGGGTCCTATACTGTTCACCATTTACATGACACCCCTATCTGATATACTTGCAAAATATGGTCTGAGCTATCACATTTATGCAGATGATACTCAGATCTACATCCCTGTTGACCACGCTTCTCCCCATCATGTGGATATGAGCAGACACAAACTGGAGGAGTGTGTCAGTGAAGTCAGAAACTTATCAAACAAGATGAAGATAAATGATGGAAAAACAGAGATGCTCATATGTACTGACAGGTACAGTACTACCACCCATAGCAGTATCCCAACCACAATCAGAGTGGGTGACTCTGATATTGCTCCTAGTCAGTCAGTTGTTGACCTTGGTATCACATTTGACTCCAACATGGACATGAAGGCCCAGATCAGGAAAATGTGTCAGAAGGGCTATTATCACATCAGGAACCTGGCGGCCATCAGACATTGTCTAGACGAGAAGACCGCGGTAACACTTACCCATGCTTTTGTTACATCCACCCTTGACTATGGTAATGGTCTTCTGGCGGGTCTTCCTAAAACTGACATCAGGAAACTGCAATACCTCCAAAACTCTGCAGCACGGGTAGTTGGAAAAATCAGGAAATTTGATCACATTTCAGGAAAATTAAGGGAACTGCATTGGCTTCCCGTTCATGCGAGAATTGATTTTAAAATTCTTCTATCAACCTGGAAAGCCCTTAATGGTAAGGCTCCGCCTTACTTACGGGATCTACTCCTGATTAAAGAAGGTGAACGCTGTCTAAGATCCAATGATGGCACCCACCTACAGGTACCTAATACCAGGCTAAGGACAGTAGGTGACAGGGCCTTCTCATCTGTAGGTCCACGACTATGGAATTCCTTGCCTACTAATATTAGGACAAGCACGTCAGTCTCCTCGTTTAAGAGTAGGCTGAAAACTCATCTCTTCAGGATGCATGTCCTGAACTCAGCACTATGAACAGACTTGTCTGGTATCAGCGCTATACAAATTTTATTATTATTATTATTACATGTACTCCTATACTAGTATATGGGACTGAGAAAAAGAGGGGTTATGGACTTACACTCTGACAACCTGAGGCTTAACAATCAAGGGAACTTATAAATTACGAAGCCTCTCCTTGGTAAAATATATATAAAAAATAAAACAAAGATATTTGAACGTTTTGGCTCTAAGGATGCTAAAAGCCAGTGGTATATGACTGGTTATCAAATGCTCTGCAAACTACTGTGTCAAAAGTTGGATATATACAGGGATGGTCATCAATTTGGTGTTAATTTATATGATGATCAGTCAGAACAAATTAACTGTAGTAAGTATCTATGTGGTGAACATGATGGATTATAATGGAATTCTCAAATTACAGAAATATTTGATGTTAACTTGGGAGTAATTATTACTCCAAGATGTTAATATTATTTCGAGTTGTTTTCCCCCCATAAAGAGTTCTTGACTGTGATAATCAAAACAGTTCTTAATACGTGTCTAATACCGGGGAATGTCAATCAGGTACGGGGAAAGGCTAGTGGTCATTTTGAAAGAGGAGCATACCCATCCTGATTACTGGATGGGGGGTAAATGGTGTGACCTGAACTGGTCTACCTGACAGATATTCTAAGTAAAATTCAAGCAAAATGTCAAAGAGACCAAGAGTTGTAGTGTAAACATTTTTAATCGTTTTGTATCTATTTGTTCATATACCCATCAATCAATGAATATTTGTGGGGTTCGAGATAAAATGCAAGCTCACCTGAAATTTGTTGAAAGATGGTATCTGCTGCTTCAGTCTGGTCAGTTCTGGCCTCAACGCCTGCTTCATCCCAACTCACTGACTTCCCAGACTGAGAGCAACCAAACTCATCCTTCACCAAACATATAAGGAAAGCATGCATTTTGTCCAATGAGACTTGGCCAGGTAGGACGCAGTGGTGGAGTTTGTGATCCAAGGTCAAGGCTCATGCATATTGATGAAGCCAGAGTCAGAGATATCTCAGCAACTACAAGAGTGAGGGCAAATGCAGCTAAATTTAGCTGTTTGTAACTGACACACAATTTGGATCACAAAGTCAGAGTTAGTGAATATGAAAGAAAATTGTAAAGTTGATGACTAAAGTTATATATATTTAACAAATTGCTGCTTGATGTTGTATGAAAATATTGATATCTCTGATATCTTATCATGGGATATTTGATATCCCTGGGGAGCAAATAGCTCAGGATAATATCATGACATACTTTACCAAAAAACCTTTGTGCAAGAAAAATGTATAATGCATACAAGCAATTATTGACTATTTCATTTCAGTTGCCAAAATGAGTTGCACATATTACATTTTAAAGTTTTAATCACTCAACTAAAACTGGCTCAGGAATATTTATTAACAGACCTAATTTGGCCTTGGTTGGCAGTCGCTTGAGAGGGGTGTAGTTATTATTAGGCATGCCTCTACTTAAAGGTATTCATGGTCCTTCACTCATTGGCTTCGTACTGACATCCTTGTGGCTTTTAAACCCATGAGCTTCAAACCCGTTTTGTGTTTGATGTGAATGTGCGTATTGCAAAATCATCTCAAACATCTGTTAGCACTCTCCTTTTGGAATAATATGTCTTATAAGCTTAAGGAGGTTACAGTTATAAATCATTTTAAAAGAAGTTACAATTTTGGAAGAAATACTAATGTAGCTTAACAGTAAATCTTCTGTGTTGATTCTTTTTTTTTATTACACACTGTCAGGACCATCTTGTAAAACTCCAAAGGATGATATTGTAAAATCCCACTGGACCATATTTTAAAATTCTACGGGAACTCTAGGGAAAATATTTCTTTTGTTTCAGTGTTCGAGGACAGCAAACAACATGGATAATAATTGGCAGGCAAGTAAGTCCAGTTTGGCCGAGAGGAATAGTTTCATGTTTAACAATGAATTTCTGGCTGACGTTCATTTCGCGGTAGGCAACAGTCCCGGCGTACAAATAGTATTCCCTGCCCATAAGTATGTGCTGGCAACTGGTAGCTCTGTGTTCTGTGCTATGCTGTTTGGAGGAATGGCTAATAAAGAGCAAGACGTTATCCAAATACCTGATATGAATCCACCTGCATTTCTCAACATTCTCAGGTATTTGTATTTTACACTACTCACAGACATCAAGCGAATATATAAATTCATATATATATATATATATTTATCAGCCTATATATATATTCACCATATATTCATCAGCCCTCATTATACACCCAAACCTGTACTCTACATGTACATTGCAGATACCTGTACACTGACCGGATAGAGTTGCAGGCGGAGACAGTTTTGGCTACCCTCTATGGAGCTGAGAAATACATGATGCCCCATCTCAGAGATATGTGTGTGCAGTATCTAAAAGAAAGTGTCGAGGCATCCAATGCCTGTATCATGCTAGAACAAAGCCGACTGTTTGGACAAGATGAACTGACCCAAAGATGTCTTCACATCATTGACCAAACAAGTTCTGCTCTGGAATCTGATAACTTCCTAGATATCAGCGCTGAGACTTTGCTTGATATCCTAGAGCGGGACACACTTTGTGTTGAGGAGATTGATATTTACAAAGCTGTTGTCAGGTGGGCCGAGGCTGAATGTAAACGGCAGTGTCTGGAGCCAATCGGAAATAATAAGCGACAAGTACTGGGTAAAGCTTTAAACCTCATCAGAATGCCGACGATGACAATGGAACAGTTTGCAGAAGGTCCTGCTGATTCAGGAATATTGAGTAGTGAAGAAATCATTGGGACATTCATGTATTTGGCCAAACAAGAAAAGCCAAATATTTCTTTCAGTAGTCGTCCTCGAAAAGGTGTCATTTTAAGGGTAGAGCGATTTAAACCAAATGATATTTTAGCAGGTTGGAAATATCCAAATTGCTACCCTGATGCTCTGTCGTTTCGTGTGAATGTCCCAGTTAAGATATGCGGTGTTGGATTTTATGGATCTTGTCATGATGACGCTAAAAACAAAGATTACAGAGTAACAGTGTCTCTCCAGAAAGGAAAAACTGTCTTAACATCCAAGACATGCAAGTATACATCTGAAGATTTGGCAGATAAAGTTCCATATCTTGTCCGGTTTGATATACCCTTTGATGTAATACCAGATGAATATGACTATAACATAGTGGCGACAATAAATGGTCCAAACAGTTACTATGGTGCGAATGGTGCCAAGACCGTCGAATCCAATGGTGTCAAATTCGTATTTGAGACGTCACCAAATTCTAAAAATGGCACCAGTCACTCTCAAGGCCAAATTCCACTACTTCTTTTCAGAAAAAGTTAATTGTTCTTGATGAAGTCAGATTAAACCATTTTAAAAAAGAAATGTTTTTTTGTACATCAATTATTAATTTTATGAACAATTATTTCAAATGTTCAAAAGGTGTCAATTTCCATCGGTCTGAAAACTTCATTCAATAATTATATTATAGATAGGGCTATCATTCAAACCTCCACACAGTCCATTGTTCTCGAATGATATCTTCTTTTCGGTGATCACTTTTGTGGCCCAAAAGGTTCCCACATCAACCTTGACTCATTTAAATGTAAGGTCCTTGATGCACATATCATTGAGTCCCATTACATCAGTAAAGAAGTTCATGATTCGTTGAGCATGCATCCATCATTAAAACTCGGTTTAAACGAAAAACCCTTCGTGCCTCACAGTAAGATATAATTGTAGAATATCATTGTAGAATAACTTTTGTTGCATTTTACCGCATTTTCTACTTTAATTAAATTACATTATATATTGCATTCACATAACTGCTTTTTGTACTGTAAATGATTATAACATCCTAATCCTGTTAATACTGTAAAATCTACAGGAATATTTGCTGCTGTTGTCATCCATCATTGAAACAGACAAATATTTTGAATAAGATAAAAATACACACTTTCCGAATATCTAATCCATTTTTTTTCTTAACCAATATTAAACGTCGTTTGGTAATTGTTTAAATGCAAAGTAATATTCGAAGAACCCATAATTTAGATGAATCCATATACATCAAAACTCCAGTAACGAAATTTTGAAATTCCTCCTTTTGCAAGGATCTTGAAAAAGATATCTCGAGAGAAACCTCATAAGATTTCTTGGGACATTTGCTGTGACCATACCAATGATATATGAAATGGACAGCCCCGTTGCATCGTTAAGCAAAGCTAATTAGAGAAAATCTGTAATATTTACAGCACAGTTACTGTAATTCACAGCAAATCTTACTTGTTACAGTACTCGATTGCCCCCATAAACAAACTTCACCTGGAATAAAATAGATTTCATATCAGCATACCACTCGCACTTTATCTGACGTTTTTGGTGATATACACACGTTCTGCTGGCATTTTATGGAGAAAAAAACTTTGTACTACAAATTATGAAAATGCTTTAATTTAACTAAGCAGTAATTGGTGCGCAAATTAGCTAACTTTTCAGAATTAACTTTTTTAACTTCTCAGGATTATGTTTGATTCATAAATTGCGAAATCTTGCAAAAAGGTTGTATTGTATACGGAAATATTGTTGATCATATTAAAAAAATTTTTAGATGATACTTTTGCAACGTTAAAGTCCATAGAATATAGTACTTTACTGAGTACTTTGGTGAGTTATGTATTGCAAAACTCTCCAGATCACCCCAGATCAAGATTTTATCTTTCGCTAACTTCCATATGACATTTTGATTTTTAGACATGGGGTTTGTAATTAAAAATAGACATCGAATGTAAAACGATAATTCAAGGTCTTAATCTAAAGGTCAAATTAGTCTGCCTCATATTTTTCACTTCCTTCATTGCACTGTGATATGAAAGGAAAAATCATTAAACAATGATAATACAAACGCACCTTGTGTCATTTATAAATAAAGCGACGTCTAAACTTATATTCACAATCCCTTTCATCTTCATTTAACATTGAACAATCGCAAAAGTCTTGACAAATTTGGGGCCAGGTTCCATCGAAGCACGTCAAAACCACCGATATCATCTCTTATACTGGAGTCTCCCTCAAGAGTCTCAGGGTGAGTTCCAGGTTCATCGCTTGCATTGTTTGTCCTCTTTTATTAACAAGAAGTGAGGTGCTTGATGTACTGTTTGATGTCCTTCTTCCCGACTTCATAGAGAACTGTCCGGAAAGGGACATTGATGTTTTCCCTGTCCCTGTCTGCTGGCAGGTTAATATTTTTCTTAGTTTTTTCCTGAAGGCACTACCACACAAGCAGTAGAGAAAAAAGTTGATGGCATAATTACTCACTGATAACATATGAGTAAACCTTTTCGCCGTGGACAGATTTTTCAGTAGCCCTTCAGTGACATTATCACCCCATATCAATTTTTTGTTAGCATTAATATAATAGACAATGGCGTATGGAAGGCGAATTGTGATGAAAGTGATAGCAATGGCCAAAAGGCAAGCTGTCAGACGGCCATCTTGATTCTTGCAGATGTGTGTGCGCCCAACTTCCAGGTTTGATCTTAATTTACGGGCGCGTGACAGATTTTTCAAAATGAGAATCGTAAAGATACATGTGATCAAGCTGGGAATGATGAGCACGAGACATCTTATCACAACCCAGTTAAATATATCATAAGTGTTGACGACGTCCTCGATGACCTGACAGAGCGTGGTGTTGGTGGGCTCTGAAGTGTTGAAAGACATGAACGAGGCGTCCTCAAGTCCGATTGTGAAAAATGAAAAAGAGGAAAGTGCAAACGAGACGAAAATCTCAATTATTATGACCAGCTTGGCAACGTAGGGTGTAGAGATGCTGTGGACATGTAAAGGTAGACTTATGCTGATATATCGTTCCGTAGCTATAATAACAGTTAGCCATGAAGACCACAAACGACCCATGTATCGCATAAAGTACGTCACTTTACACCAGAACTGGGAGACATTAGCAAATTGAAGGCCCAACACTGTTGGATATGGTGGACATAACCATAGCAACAGCTCTCCTAGCAACAAAGTCAAATCCGCAAAAGCTAGTGATGTTAGGTAGTGCCCAGTAGTGCTTTTACGTAGGGATGTCCATAGAAACACTCTAATCACAATTATATTGGAGATAATTCCACACCATATGATCACTCCCATGGCATAAAATCTAATATGTACAAGAAGCGTTCCATCCAGCTCAGTCGTGTTACCACCAGAGGGCATGACTGTGGAGTTCATGATAAATTGCTTGTTGAATGAGCTGCCAGTCATCGTCTGAAATATAAAAAGACTTCTTTGAAATCATCATTCCTGTGAAGCATTAGCTATTTGGTTTACTTGTTAAAATGAATGGATTCTTATCGGCACATTGACACATTAAGGCCACTCAGAGTTAATGAAGAATGCATCAATAAAAAAGTAGTGTATATGTGGATGAATTATATTTGTAAAACACAATAAACAATTATTTATTGCAATAGCATACAACAATAAAATAAAGCTGAATGAGTAACAAATCACATGTCACAATATAATGATAACTTGATAACTTTCAAATAAATCTTTCATACTTTTAACCTCGTGATATATATATCTCTAATTTTATCAAATACAACAAATTGAAGCATTCGTACAAAAGGGGTTTGACCGGAAAGACACATTCCGGCTGACCTTCTGGAATTTCGGCTGACCTTCTGGAATTCCGGCTGAATTGTACACCGTGTATAGATGTAGTATTTATTTCCTGAAGTATAATTGGTTTTCAAATGTAACACAATCTTATTCCAGCCCTGTTTCAATAGCCATGGAAACCTGTCTAATAAATGTAGAACAATGTATATATTTGCACATGTAAGGCATGACAATAAAGTAAATACACAATTCAAATCTGCATATAGTACTTTCATTTTATTCTATCATATAATGAATAAACTATATGTAAACGTTATGGATTGAATAACACTGTATCGTTTCACTGTGATAGACATAAAACTGATCTATTTGAACACAGAAATATGACATTGAATTAGATCAATAAACTCAAATCCCACATGCTAATGTCTAAACTCGAATTGAAGGCTCACAAACCGATGACGTTTTCTCAAGTCCGTCTCGCATGCTAAATCAAAAGGTCAATGATTCGATTCCCCAAAAAGGACTTTGAGAAAGATACTGGTGCTAGAACGTTTCTTATTACAACCAGTTGCTTCATGATGACGTGTTGACTAGTTATCAAAGGTTTGTCTTATCATATCTATGTCAAAATCAAAAAGAAAAATACCCAGTCACTCTTCAAAAAGAGTGAACTGTCCATGAAGCGGCTACCACTGGACTTGATGGTAGTTATTAAATAATATGTTATCAATAATTAGGATGTATATAATGTAAGTTAACATATAATACATTCATTTGCTTTTCTTACCTGTTCTCGTTTAGTATATTCAGTTAATAAACCCTGTTGAGGATATTTTCCTTCATCGCGATTCAAAAATAGGCCACCTTCTGAACTGTCAGGTTGTACAGTAGTATGGAGCATGTAAGACACTTCCTAGTTGTACAGTAGTATGGAGCATGTAAGACACTTCCTAGTTGTACAGTAGTATGGAGCATAAAAGTCACTTCCTAGTTGTACAGTAGTATGGAGCATATAAGTCACTTCCTAGTTGTACAGTAGTATGGAGCATGTAAGACACTTCCTAGTTGTACAGTAGTATGGAGCATGTAAGACCCTTCCTAGTTGTACAGTAGTATGGAGCATGTAAGACACTTCCTAGTTGTACAGTAGTATGGAGCATGTAAGACACTTCCTAGTTGTACAGTAGTATGGAGTATGTAAGTCACTTCCTAGTTGTACAGTAGTATGAAGCATGTAAGACACTTCCTAGTTGTACAGTAGTATGGAGCATGTAAGACTCTTCCTAGTTGTACAGTAGTATGGAGCATGTGAGACACTTCCTAGTTGTACAGTAGTATGGAGCATGTAAGACACTTCCTAGTTGTACAGTAGTATGGAGCATGTAAGACACTTCCTAGTTGTACAGTAGTATGGAGTATGTAAGTCACTTCCTAGTTGTACAGTAGTATGGAGCATGTAAGACACTTCCTAGTTGTACAGTTGTATGGAGTATGTAAGTCACTTCCTAGTTGTACAGTAGTATGGAGCATGTAAGACCCTTCCTAGTTGTACAGTAGTATGGAGCATGTAAGACCCTTCCTAGTTGTACAGTAGTATGGAGCATGTAAGAACCTTTCTAGTTGTACAGTAGTATGGAGCATATAAGACCCTTCCTAGTTGTACAGTAGTATGGAGCATATAAGACCCTTCCTAGTTGTACAGTAGTATGGAGCATGTAAGACACTTCCTAGTTGTACAGTAGTATGGAGCATGTAAGACACTTCCTAGTTGTACAATAGTATGGAGCATGTAAGGCACTTCCTAGTTGTACAGTAGTATGGAGCATATAAGACACTTCCTAGTTGTACAGTAGTATGGAGCATGTAAGACACTTCCTAGTTGTACAGTAGTATGGAGCATGTAAGACACTTCCTAGTTGTACAGTAGTATGGAGCATGTAAGACACTTCCTAGTTGTACAGTAGTATGGAGTATGTAAGACACTTCCTAGTTGTACAGTAGTATGGAGCATGTAAGACACTTCCTAGTTGTACAGTAGTATGGAGCATGTAAGACACTTCCTAGTTGTACAGTAGTATGGAGCATGTAAGACACTTCCTAGTTGTACAGTAGTATGGAGCATGTAAGATCCTTCGTAGTTGTACAGTAGTATGGAGCATGTAAGACACTTCCTAGTTGTACAGTAGTATGGAGCATGTAAGACACTTCCTAGTTGTACAGTAGTATGGAGCATGTAAGACACTTCCTAGTTGTACAGTAGTATGGAGCATGTAAGATCCTTCCTAGTTGTACAGTAGTATGGAGCATGTAAGATCCTTCCTAGTTGTACAGTAGTATGGAGCATGTAAGACACTTCCTAGTTGTTCAGTAGTATGGAGCATGTAAGACACTTCCTAGTTGTACAGTAGTATGGAGCATGTAAGACACTTCCTAGTTGTACAGTAGTATGGAGCATGTAAGACACTTCCTAGTTGTACAGTAGTATGGAGCATGTAAGACACTTCCTAGTTGTACAGTAGTATGGAGCATGTAAGATCCTTCCTAGTTGTACAGTAGTATGGAGCATGTAAGACCCTTCCAAGTTGTAGAATAGTATGAAGTATTTAAGACATTTCCTAGTTTCCATAAATCTACATGCTTTTTACAACTCGGTGTTTGCTTCCTCTGTGTAGGGCAGGAAATGGCTGCCGATGCTACACATTTTCATCAAAACCTTGAATAGTAATTATAGTATAAGCGGGAAACTGACAACATTATGATAGCTTCCAAGTCCAATGTAGTTATATTTAGATTAAGAGATATCAAAAGATATGACGTGTGCCCATTCCATATTATGGGTCAGAAAGAAAACTTTTTTTTAATCAATATTGCAGCAATGTGTATTCATTATTTCAGCAATGTTTAAAACCCAGTCCTATTTACGAACTCTGGCATTTTGTCATATAATAATCAATAAGAAACATTATTTTGGCTCTCACAACAAATATTGCCAAACATTTATAATATGCAAATGCCAAATGCCATTGGTGTAAGATTGGTCAATTTAGAGAATACCCTGTGCGGAACAAAGAAAAAATTCGGTAGCTCTGTCAATCTTCCTTAAGTTCATTATAAGGTGTATGTGTTATGTGAGTATTGGTCTTATGTCATTTTCAACATTATTTCAGTCATATCATGACAAGACATACCAGTAGCAAATATATTGCTATCACATTGAATTATTTTGTAGCAGGTTTTTTAACCCATCCAGTCACAAATATACAAGGACAGCGGGCGTACCCTTAGGGTATATCCATATGGGCCACAGTTCATTTGAGAAACTGTTTCATGAGTTCATTCTCGGCATGGACGAGAACTGATCTCACGACCTTTTCATCTTTACAGAGGAACTGGGCTAATAACCTTTCGCTCTTGCCAACTAAACCACAGCCCTTAGAAATGTGATGTATTAGGGCGCTCTCTTTTGCACGATTTTGCCGGTGATATGATAAAGCACGAAATAGGAACAACAATATATCATGTGATAGGATCTATGTTCTGTTCCCTTATGCATATATGTAACAAGAATATTATGAACCATTGTGTTTTTATCATCGGCACGATGCATCATCTTCACATTTATATATTTACATAAAATCTCTGTATCATCATTTGCATGTACATTTCCTGGAAAATGCCTACATTTATATTGATTTCATCTCAGTATCATACTCACATTTTTACAAATATTGACAGAGGGTAAACCCATACTTCCTCCAGCACAACTGTGGGCTGTACTATTTTGATAGGTCGTAGGGTGATGGTTCTACGGACACTGTATTTCGAAAAAGAGTTCCTGATGCACAGAATTTAAATTTAGAATTATGAACTATTTGGGCATGCAGCTAACGACAGAATCTCGACAAATATTGAAAGTTGAAACATGGTTTTTGGAGTGCGATGGTAACTATTATGTGGCTTACAATGAACAGGTGTCTAGTCCTTTTAATGCTAACACAGGTGCAAGTGATGGTTTCCCAGTGTCACGTGATGCCATACCTGAACTAGAGGGTGGCTGGGTTGGGTGAGGTGTGATATTGAACATCTTTCAAGCATAGAACAATTGGCTATTTTCGAAAAGAAAGAAGAAACTTTCCCCCCACCCCCACTCCCAAATAATTAATGGTCACTCCCTTACTGGTAATAACATTCTCAATCGTTCCACCAAAATATCATCCATCCAGACTTGACCAACATCAGGTCATGACCTGGACTAGTAAGGATTCTGACCAAGATACTGACCAATCATATAGAAAAGAATCTCATGACGTATATTTCCCTTAGGGAAACCAAGCACATTCTCATCCAGCATTCGGCCATCATGAGTTCTGTTGTGAGTTCTTCATTATCTTAGCTTCATTATCATATCTCAGATTCTCTACTAGTTCAATCACTGGAAAAGCCGAGGAATGACTTGGGTGATTGCTGATGGGTGATGGGTGATTGCTGATGGGTGATGGCTGATGGGTGATGGCTTTATAAATTATCCATACTCTTTTCTTCTTATATAAAAGCCCTTGTTTCTCTAAACTTTGAAATGGTCATCTCAACCTAATCTACATCACTAGAAATGGCAGACATAGGGATATAACTTTTTTACTACTCAATATACATCTACAAATGATATGTGATCGAATGTCAACCTTCTTAGGCTATTTTGATCAAATATTGCCAGTGACCTTGAAGTGACCTTTCAATGACCTTGAAAATAGAAAGCCTATTTCCACGAAACTATCTACATGTTTTATTATCCTATCATCTACATCTTTCAAATACGAGCTCGTAGAGTCCTTATTCATCAAAATCTGTTCATAATTAACAATTTGAGAGCAATTTATAGTTTTATGGTCAATCTATAAGGGAAAACAGAGGAAAATACTATAATACTAAGTTTTTTTAAAATAATATAATAATGCCAGCTTATTGGGGGTTAGTTTATGAAAATATATAGAATACTGCACAGAAAAACACATTAATACTAAAAAGAAATTGAAAAAAAAGTCCGTCAATTTCAAGATATATTATGAAGCTAAAATGATTAAAAATAGCTTAAATCGGTAGGGTTACAAAAGTGACAAATTGACGGACTTTAATTTGACCTCACATGCATTTTTGAGGTATTATATAAATCAAATATTAATCTTATTTCAGAAAATAATCAGCAATAAGTTGCTCTTATCATAATAATACCTAAAAAAGAAGAAATATTCTCTGAAAAATATGAAAAAATTAGTATGAATAGAAATTATTGAAAAAAATAAAAAATATATTGAATGTAGAGTCAAATGGGTTATAACATTTAGTAGCTGATGTATTTCTAAAAAAATTCATGTATTTAATTTTTTTCAGCAATATGAGGAAGTTAGTGAAATCCTTTTATGAATATGTCTATGAAACACATCACTAAAAGTGGTCAATCATTAAAATGGCCTATGACCTCTTTTACTATTTGGATAATTCCATTCCCATTTCCTTTAAATACTATTTTTTTTGATAATTTTTGAAAAAAATGGCATTCTGTGTGGTTGATTTGGTTAATGGAAGTCGAGCACAGCCAATATTACATGTCACTGAAAGTGCTCTGCAGGGTGCTTTCTGGACGTCCGCTCCTCCCACTGCTATAAACCCGTTACATGCGCTATGTCACTCATTCTCGCTGATGAAAAATCATTTTTTTAAAGTGACAAAATCATCGCGCTCAGGCACAAATTTAATGATAGGCCCATGGCCTCAAAGGTTTTGATTAATATGGAAGACAGACGAGGATCATGATTACCCTTGCTGTATTTGCCCAGCACTTTTCTTGTCATGCTCTATGTTTGTCTTCGTGTGACATAAATGAACAGCAGTAATTTCCACTGCCAGGACTTGACAGGCAGCACCAATAGCCCTCTCCTCACCACCAACAAACAGTGGCTTGTCGGCATCTGGTAGCCGCTCATTTATGGAGAGGGGCACTTGTTTGATATGGACAAAACTCACCAATAATTCATCTTAAAGTGTTCTGAATAGGAACGTGATTTCATGCCTATTCTCCTGCTATTTTCATGTCATATTTATTATCCTGCCCTTTGTAAGAACTAATAGCGAATGGTATAACAATGTCAGGTAGATATCGATTTGATTTATTTTTTGTTAACAACCTTTTCAACGCAATTGAGACTGTACTGGTATAAATAAAACCTTACCTCCTGACCTCATACCCTGCTTCTATTTGAAGTGACCGGGATATTCCTTGCTTTCCATTATCATATTTTATAACTCAGCGGTCTTTGATAATCAGTTCTGGTGCACTCGTCACGCTCACTAGATGGGAGTGAAAAAACAATTCATCTGCAGGTTTTTAGCTTGTTCAATGATGTGGCATGATCCACTTCCCAGCAAGGAATCAAACCCGGGACTCCGCCATGGAAAACAGACACCGCGTCCCAACTCTGACAGTTATTCAATGAATATATTTGCATTATGAATAAATAATTACATAAATGCATTTATTATTCCTCTTTAATATTGAGTTGCACATTTAAAATTGAATGTTAAGATTATAAACCATTTGTCATTGAAAAATCGTTGAGACATGATTGTTTTAATTATTGCCTACTCACATGTCATAAAACTATTCAACAGACCTTCTACAACTCATTTTATAGTTTTTCAGTCATGCTCTCTCATCAACCTTACAAAGTCTTTCTCTCTCATCAACCTTACAAAGTCTTGCTCTCTCATCAACCTTACAAAGTCTTGCTCTCTCATCAACCTTACAAAGTCTTGCTCTCTCATCAACCTTACAAAGTCTTGCTCTCTCACCAACCTTACAAAGTCTTGCTCTCTCACCAACCTTATGCAGTCTTGCTCTCTCACCAACCTTACACAGTCTTGCTCTCTCATCAACCTTACAAAGCCCCAGGCTTTGCCGATTGGTGATAGGAGAACACTGAGGATTACATATCAAGATCATAACGAGCTCATTTTATAGTTTTTCAATCTTGCTCTATCATCAACCTTACAAAGTCTTGCTCTCTCACCAACCTTACACTGTCTTGCTCTCTCATCAACCTTACAAACTCTTGCTCTCTCATCAACCTTACAAAGTCTTGCTCTCTCACCAACCTAACACAGTCTTGCTCTCTCACCAACCTTACAAAGTCTTGCTCTCTCATCAACCTTACAAAGTCTTGCTCTCTCACCAACCTTACAAAGTCTTGCTCTCTCATTAACCTTACAAAGTCTTGCTCTCTCACCAACCTTACACAGTCTTGCTCTCTCATCAACCTTACCAAGTCTTGCTCTCTCACCAACCTTACACAGTCTTGCTCTCTCATCAACCTTACACAGTCTTGCTCTCTCACCAACCTTACAAAGTATTGCTCTCTCATCAACCTTACAAAGTCTTGCTCTCTCATCAACCGTACAAAGTCTTGCTCTCTCATCAACCTTACAAAGTATTGCTCTCTCATCAACCTTACAAAGTCTTGCTCTCTCATCATCCTTACAAGGTATTGCTCTCTCATCAACCTTACAAAGTCTTGCTCTCTCAACAACCTTACACAGTCTTGCTCTCTCATCAACCTTACAAAGTCTTGCTCTCTCACCAACCTTACACAGTCTTGCTCTCTCACCAACCTTACACAGTCTTGCTCTCTCATCAACCTTACAAAGCCCCAGGCTTTGCCGATTGGTGATAGGAGAACACTGAGGATTACATATCAAGATCATAACGAGCTCATTTTATAGTTTTTCAATCTTGCTCTATCATCAACCTTACAAAGTCTTGCTCTCTCACCAACCTTACACAGTCTTGCTCTCTCATCAACCTTACAAAGTCTTCCTCTCTCACCAACCTTACAAAGTCTTGCCCTCTCGTCAACCTTACACAGTCTTGCTCTCTCATCAACCTTACAAGGTCTTGCTCTCTCATCAACCTTACAAAGTCTTGCTCTCTCATCAACCTTACAAAGTCTTGCTCTCTCAACAACCTTACACAGTCTTGCTCTCTCATCAACCTTACACAGTCTTGCTCTCTCATCAACCTTACAAAGTCTTGCTCTCTCATCAACCTTACAAAGTCTTGCTCTCTCACCAACCTTGCACAGTCTTGCTCTCTCACCAACCTTACAAAGTCTTGCTCTCTCATCAACCTTACAATGTCTTGCTCTCTCATCAACCTTACAAAGTCTTGCTCTCTCATCAACCTTACAAAGTCTTGCTCTCTCACCAACCTTACAAAGTCTTGCTCTCTCATCAACCTTACACAGTCTTGCTCTCTCATCAACCTTACAAAGTCTTGCTCTCTCATCAACCTTACAAAGTCTTGCTCTCTCACCAACCTTACACAGTCTTGCTCTCTCATCAAACTTACAAAGTCTTGCTCTCTCACCAACCTTACAAAGTCTTGCTCTCTAACCAACCTTACACAGTCTTGCTCTCTCATCAACCTTACACAGTCTTGCTCTCTCACCAACCTAACAAAGTCTTGCTCTCTCATTAACCTTACAAAGTCTTGCTCTCTCACCAACCTTACAAAGTCTTGCTCTCTCATCAACCTTAGAAAGTCTTGCTCTCTCACCAACCTTACACAGTCTTGCTCTCTCATCAACCTTACAAAGCCCCAGTCTTTGCCGATTGGTGATAGGAGAACACTGAGGATTACATATCAAGATCATAACGAGCTCATTTTATAGTTTTTCAATCTTGCTCTATCATCAACCTTACAAAGTCTTGCTCTCTCACCAACCTTACACAGTCTTGCTCTCTCATCAACCGTACAAAGTCTTGCTCTCTCACCAACCTTACAGTCTTGCTCTCTCGTCAACCTTACAGTCTTGCTCTCTCGTCAACCTTACAAGGTCTTGCTCTCTCATCAACCTTACAAAGTCTTGCTCTCTCATCAACCTTACAAAGTCTTGCTCTCTCACCAACCTTACACAGTCTTGCTCTCTTATCAACCTTACAAAGTCTTGCTCTCTCACCAACCTTACACAGTCTTGCTCTCTCATCAACCTTACAAAGTCTTGCTCTCTCATCAACCTTACACAGTCTTGCTCTCTCATCAAACTTACACAGTCTTGCTCTCTCATCAAACTTACAGAGTCTTGCTCTCTCACCAACCTTACAAAGCCCCGGGCTTTGCCGACTGGTGATAGGAGAACACTGAGGATTACATATCAAGATCATAACGAGCTCACCTTGAATAATATATCAAATTTTACCGAAATATCAAATAAGGATAACAAAGGCGACATCCTATTATACAGACTGACTTCATCAGATGTTGTTAGTTGATATTCTGTTTGTAATGAAATATACTCAATACTGAATTGCGTTTTCACTATAATATCCTAATACTAATAAACGATTCTTTAATTCTCGTAGTACTTGCACAGATAATTTTCAAGAGTGGCGAATGAAGCACTGCAATATGTCTCATCTCATAAAAAAAATCACCAACAAATGAATGACCAGATTCCTTGTTTATCCTATACATGGAACTAGGAATCTCCATAAAAATATCTCCATTGCCAAGCTAGCAATGTCATTTGAAACTTAAAACAATGTTTCATATTTGACATCATCAAAGTTTAGTAGAAACATGAAAGTTTGACTGCTCCTTGTTCAGGATTTTGTCCACCAGATGACACACCAATCATAACCTGCCAAGTATACTTATTGCATAAGACAACTTCACAATCATAACCTGCCAAGTATACTTATTGCATTAGACAACTTCACAATCGTAACCTGCCAAGTATACTTGTTGCATTAGACAACTTCACAATCATAACCTGCCAAGTATACTTATTGCATTAGACAACTTCACAATCATAACCTGCCAAGTATACTTATTGCATTAGACAACTTCACAATCATAACCTGCCAAGTATACTTATTGCATTAGACAACTTCACAATCGTAACCTGCCAAGTATACGTATTGCATTAGACAACTTCACAATCATAACCTGCCATGTATACTTATTGCATTAGACAACTTCACAATCATAACCTGCCAAGTATACGTATTGCATTAGACAACTTCACAAGTTTTAAGATTTGATGTCGCTAGGAAGGGGAAGGTTTTCAAGTTGGAAAGCTTATTTGGGAGATTTTAGGTTTCCATTATCCATCTTCCCAATCTACATGTATATGTATAGCAGTGATGAAAGTCAGCATTCAGGAAAAAACCTGAAACTCTTAAAAATTAACCTGAAGATACCCCTACCCCTTCCAGAAATGTCATTTTGGACGTTTTAGACTGAGTTCAGACCATTTCGAATTTCACATTTGAAGAAAATAACCTGAATTCATGTTATTTCCTGAAGATATCCCTGGTATAGATCGCTTGTCTGACGCATTTTGCCCTCAGAGAAAGGCTCTTCAGGTGATATTAAGGTGTATAAAATAACCTGGTCTGTCCGGGACGATGCCGACCCTGGCAGTTCTCATTGTAAACTGAACAGCTCTATCGAATAAATTATATTTTTTACTTAGGTTCAACTTAAATGCAAGAACTATTAGCTTCAAATGTTTATGGACAGTATGTGGCAGCTTAGGTCTTTCAACAGGAAAACAAAAAATACAAGTATTTAATTAATATTTCAAGTTTTTTTTGACAATGAAACATTGAGAGGCCCAACCAAATGGCAAATGATGAAATTGTCAATAGGGAAATGATGCACTAGTTTGACTACCCCATCCCTAAATTCTAAATTCCCTTCAGTAAACAAATACCAGTTCCTTTTATTTCAACTTTATTTATAATGAAAGAAACAGCAGTCATTTTATATAAAAGAAAAATGTGAAAAGAGGATTTTGTCAAGCTCATAAATGCTTCAAAGGAACAAATGATTATTAACAACTACATCTGCACAGTATATACAAAACAAAACATAGTTCTTTTCATATTGTAATTATTAACAATGTACTGCTTTAAACAATAAACAATAAATTATATTCTAATTCAAAATTAGTAAAAATTGTGTGTTTGACATGATGTATTCAGAAAGCTGGTGGCACAATCAATAAAAACGATAATTTGTCATATCTTCAAATTTAACTTTATAAACGTTAATCCTTTCAAGATTCTCCTGTGAATAGACACTGACTTGTGCTTATTTGAGTCAATAACAAGACACATTTACAAAAAGACTAGATAACTACATAACTGAACCAATCATCATAAACCACAGAGATGAATTGGGAATGGTTAACATCTTCAAATTGCTTCCACTGTTTTTTTTTACTTTTATACATAATAATCAATCTGCATAAATGGTCTTATTTCCATTCTTCTGGAAGTTGTATAAATATATTAATTGAAGTCAGATTATGATTCCTTTACCAGGAATATAGATAAAATACAACAATTTAACAAGATATATAACTCCATTATTTCATTGACTAACATTATATACACATTAGTAGAATATAATATCTCATTTCATTTTTAACCTTAAATATATCGAGGTAAAAACAAACAGCAACCACTTCATTATTTTAACATGTGTAAACCTGTTTAAAGAACTAGTGGATTTCTGATAACAAACAATTTTAAATCTTTCAAATAACAATGTAGAATTTTTCAGCTGACATAACATAATAATGCTTTCAATGAAATATCCTTGTGCATATTAACAAACGCATGGAATGTTGTGATTCAAAATTTCATCTCTATACTTACTATATACTCAAATGTACAAAAATCATTGCTGCAAGCAAACTTTCTGTAAAAGCATGAACGATTTACCATGTAGTTGATTGTATAACTGTTATTTGATGTACATGCATAGGGCATCAATGCTCATGCTGTTCTTTTGTTGTCACATTTATCAAGAGTATCCTTTCTTTTCACATTTAGTTTAAACCAATTTAGATATATCATTAAGGCTAATTTTATTTTTGGCTTATAATAGATGATTACATTTTTAATTACCGGTAGATAAATTCGTCTGGTTTTGAGTGAATTGGCCAATTATGTCATGATTAGTTTAAGACATGTTTTCTCAAACATGCAAACAGAAAAAAATATTTGTCAAATTTATTCAATCTATACCTTAGGCAAGAGATATATTTCTTACAAATGTCCACTTTAATACTGACTTTAATTGGTAGTCTCCCATAAATTATAATTAATAAGAAATAAATAAAAACTAATTATCAACAATTATGGACAATTGGAATTTATTTCTGAGCATGCAAACAAGCTCAGCAAGTCATATCACTCCTTAAAATCTATATTTGGTAAAACTGATGATGAATGGAATAAATTCTACCATTGTCACAATTTCAAAATCAAATCAAACATTAACATTAAATATGTCCAAATAAAAAAATATATAAATAATAATGTGAAACTAAGAAATGAATTTATTATATCTGGAAAAAGTTAATGTAGAATCAAAACATTTCCCTGGCTGAATACACAAATGGAATCAGGGAACAAGACATTCTTTTCATCACCTCCTTCATGAATTCTTGCTTACAATTTTAAATATATTTCCAGTATTCAGTCCATTATCTTAACATAACTTTGGTGGTAGGTTTAACACTTTTATCTTGTTTGCATTCCTAGCCTTTATCTGCAGCAAACAAGCACCTCAATGTCAGCCTAGGATACAAATGTGTCTCCTAAAACTCTAACTCTAAATGTGTCTCCTAAATCAGTGTAACAATAATCGTCATGATGCCAAATAAAAAGCATAACTTCACCTATATTCAGTTCAAACCAATGTTCTGAAGGGGAGAGGCACACAACATACTTTTTGTTTGTCTACATTTTCTCACCCATTCCTAGTAAGTTTTTAATATAGAATTTTAAGTGCCTAGCATTTTTTGTCCACACACAAATACTGGCCTTAAATATATCTTGGGGGTAATATACTTCACTACAAGTCTTTTAATATATACTTATATACAATCAAGTGTGATTAAAACCAGTTAAAATCTTTCTTCAGATTACATTTGAACACGAAAATGGATGTGATATGAACACAGCAAGGTGCATGAGATGTTTTTCATTATTTCCACTGAGTCCCACGAGATATGTAGATATCGGCAAATGGCATCTCTTGTTTAGCTTTAATTCTGTGTACAGTACACAAGTCTAAAATAAAGAAACATGATTAAACAAACAAAATAAAATGGTAAAATAGTAAGTTTGAACATTTGCATCAAACCATTGAACCTTCTAAGCACTATGTGTCTGGCCTCCTGCTTCATAATATACTCATTTCAGTAGTACCCCTGCTTCAGTAAGAATAGGGGTAAAAAGTAAGCCTGCAATTGCAGCATATGTCACAGAAATGTGACACAATCATATTAATATTGATGAAATGGAATGACAAAAGCTATAATAAGTTTTGATATTACATCATACATATTGTTCAGGTATATAGATGTTTACCTAGCAGTGCAGAGAATGTTGCAGCAGCATCTATCTGAGTAGTGTTCACTGGGGGACAAAGTTGTCTGAAGGTCGTACTTCCAAACTCTGTTAACTCTCTTAGGGAACTGTATACAGTACAAAGAAAAAAACAATTGATATTGTGACAAAAAATCTAAATCATAAACAATCCATTGAAAGACAACAAGGAAACATATGATACAAATGCAACTTTTTACCTGAGTATGGTCCGATGTAGAGGGCGTGGTTTAGGTTGCTTTGTTGTGGCAGTCACATCTTGTTCATCGGCACTGGGAGCTTCTGGCATGGGGAGTTCCTCAGCTATTGGCATCAATAGTTCTGGAATGAGATGTTCCTCTGGAGCCTCCAGTAGAGTCTCCAGGCCAGACTCGGTCAAGCTAATGCCCTCCCGTCTCTCCTGTTCTTCCTCATCCTGAGGATGATGTCTCTTCCCTGGTGTTCTAACATGGGAATAATAAAGAAGATTGTAAAATATTACATCACTTTCCATGCCAAATATGGCTAAATATTTTTGTCTGTATCTGGAACAAATTGTAATGGACATAAATATATTCTATTCACAAATAAGATTATAGCATCATTATTTACAGCAGACAAAATGTAACTTATTTATCAGTCATCAATTAAGAAAAGGTACATGGGAATTCACCTTGTTTTCTCTCACCACTGGTAAAGAGATACATCAAGTGTCAAACAAGTATTTTACTCCATATACATACGATTTGTGGAGTGATTCCTCTGCGATGAGAGTGCTGTCTCTGCTGATGTTGCCGGACTTTGACAGGAGACTCATGTGTGGGGTGATATCCTCCAAACCTGTATGACTGCGGGATAGCATGGCTTCTCTTGCTAATTCTACAGACCACTCAGCCTCTAAGTCTGCCCCCGCACCCTGAAATGTATAATGCCACCATGCCTTCAAACCTCCAATGCATTTAAAATTACAATTGATACACATTACTGCACATTTTATATTTCTCTGGTATAATCTTCACGCATCATAAAGATCCATCAAACAGACATGCATCTTAATGGAATACATGCTTGGAATATAACTTGTTAGCCTTGCTCTGGAATGTGTGATGAAAAGTTTGTAGCTTTTGAGAGATATTATAAATTATATTTATTCATCATACTTACAACTGGTGAGAGAGCAATGTCTGGGACAGGCAGAACATTTGATTGTGATCCTTGGTCTGAACCACTGCTACTTGAACCTATAAATCACAGCCAATAACACATGTAAAAACAACTAATTCCTTGGAATTAAGAAGGTGCTGCATATGGAGGTATATGTTCAGGGGTATTACCTTTGGAAAGTCCAGAAGTACACCATATTTCTCTGTCATCTGCACTTTCTGCATGCGTTGTAGCATTCCGGCGCCACAGTTTATTCAGTTTCTTACTTGGTCCTGTAGTGCAAAATATTAGTATGGATTAAGAAACATGATTTGCTAGTTTTATTACTAATTTGGCTTCTCATGAATTGCTTCACATTTGTAATAAATTACAAATTTATTTATATCTTCTGATGATTTCTTTTTTTCAGTTAAACTCCAGCAAACAAGATTCATCAAATTGGGACAGGATATTTCAGCACTTCATACTATTGATAAATCAATACTGATGTCTTCATAAAATTACAAAGACTTTTCCATTCATTTGCTATTTATATTTGTGACAAACCATTAGATGTCTTCTTAATCTGCTCCTAACTACCTTCATCTAGAGTATCAGAGTATCTGTCATTATTATATGTATAATCTCAGATTCTAGCAATCCCAAAGTAGACACTAACTTACCTTTCAGACCTGGATTCTTCAGAAGTTCAGTACTGCTGGACCAATGCAGATTCTGTATCTCCTATAACATAAACCATGACTCAAGAAAAGTTGCCTGAGATATCTCCATTCTTATAATTTATTTAATGGCACATCTTGTAGCCAAATATGTTTTTTTAACAATGCAAATTTTATTTGATGCCTAAACCTGGACTAATTTGGGTTCTAACTCTTGGTCTTTTCATCATAGTAACTGACCTTATCTATACCAGTAAGGAGGATCTCTCAAATATGCTTGTTTGTCCTAAACTCTGGTGATACTAAAGGCAGCTGATCAAATGTATCACTAAGAATTACTGTATTCTGATATCATCCTTTGCGATGGAAGAGCAAACATGAGGCTAAGCCCAGCACAAGCGCAAAAAATGATTTTAACAGTAAAACGTACATACAAAATGTAAACATCTTGTTTCATTCTTAAAAAGAAAATAAATTATAGAGAAACAAATATATTAAAATAGATATATTTTTTTCTGAATAGGATTTGAACTGGAGCACTCAAGAGTTTTGGACGGCACTAGTGAATCGAGTAATATATATTTACTTAACATGGCATGTGGCTACAAATGAAACACAGCCCAAATGGCAATTCTTCCACTGAGCTGCACATGATCTCCAATTGACAAATATAAATCTGATGTTTATAAATGGTAAACTGGAATCAAATGGTCTCAATCATAGAAAATAGTCTAATATGAATTTCATGGCAAAAGGTAAGATCTGATTGTTTTTGCTGATTTGGATGTTATGGAAACTGTTTAAATTCAGAGGCCCATCATTATGTCACTGTTACATACCATTTGTGGTTTACATATCACTGTTACATACCATTTGTGGTTTACATATCACTGTTACATACCATTTGTGGTTTACATATCACTGTTACATACCATTTGTGGTTTACATATCACTGTTACATACCATTTGTGGTTTACATATCACTGTTACATACCATTTGTGGTTTACATATCACTGTTACATACCATTTGTGGTTTACATACCACTGTTACATACCAGTGGTGGTTTACATACCACTGTTACATACCAGTTGTGGTTTACATGTGTCCTCCCCATGTATCATGTCATTTCTGATCTGTTTCTTAGGAATCTGCGTGTTCTGATCGGCAAAGAGCAGCTGTCTTCGTTTCCTTGATCTTGGAGTGGATTCAATGTTGGAAAGGGATGACAGTTCAAGTGATAACTTCTCTTTCTGTAAATAGAAATAAAAGGAAATGTGCAGGGACTAATTGGGATCCGGATTACCGTTTTTTTTCTTTCCTTCAATAAATACCTTGCATCACATCTTAAAAAAGGCTGAGATGGAAAATATGTCAATAGGAAACAATGCCATGCCTTCAAAATCAAAGAATTGTAAAAAAATCAGTTATATACCATTTTTGTACCAGACATTGATAACGTATAAATGTAATTCTCAACTATGTAAAGTACAATTTGATGGTTTTCAATTTTTTAAAAATTATCTCGTTGTTAGTAACATATCCCCAAATAACATTACTTCAAGCATTCATGAAATGAGGTTTTCAAGCACTTTTTCTTGCATAATATAAATGTTTATACCCCAAACTTTGCGATCAAACATTAATCCCATCATATTTCCCCTAAAGTTTCTGTGCCATTTGAAAGTGAATGAGTGTTCTGCTAAAATTCAATTCATCCATTGGACACTATGTCAACAAACTTTGTTTAGCTGAGCAGTGATCTTGGTCAAATACCTGCTTAGTAAAGTCTTGCTAACAGTGGGGCACATTTAGATTGGGAAAATGGAGTGATTTAGCTTAGAGTCCTGTTTTCCATTAATGTTTATCCAATGGTACAGTCCTAAAACCCTGACAAACCTCAACAGAGGTCACATGATAGTATACATGTGGCCACCTGGTGGTCAAAGGAGTACAGGCAGTAATTGGCATTTCAGCAAAACACAAAAACCATAGTCAGAGTATTTTGGTTGATTTTAGTGAGAAAGCTTGCTTGTATCACAGTTGCGTGACCAGATATCATTTAAGCATACCCCAAACCTCTGTAAAATTGCCTGTGACCTCTGTGGTTTCATGCTTTCTATTTTTTTTCCAACAAATACTAGCAATTAACTAAACCAAACTTCACCATAGAATTAAGTCTTACCCGTTTGCCTTTCTGCTTTTTGTCTGCAGCAGAGGGAGATCGTGGGGTGACCCCTGGACTTGGTGGAGGTCGCATGTGAGGTCGCTGATCCACCTGATCCAGGTCAGGAAATACAGCAGGAGTCTCCTCTGCCTGGGGCAGCACTTGACTGACATAAGAACAAGTGTGAGATGCATTCCATACACTCATAGACTAACAGTGAACTACCAAGACACCTGACAAACATTCAAACTCCAACTTAATCATTAATTACTTTTCCAAGTTTTCTTTATAAATTAATTTGTGATTACCTCTCAGTAAGCAAATCTGTTGTTTGTTGCTTCTCTTGTTCTTCCAGTATATCCTGATCAGTGATTCTCTGTTCCTCTGTTTGCTGTTGAGTGACATCCCAGCCTTGTGTCTCTCCAGTAGGCATCTCCTTTACAGATGTATCTGCTCTTCTTGCCTTCTTAGCTGCTGGAGGCTTTAAAGGATCCTCCTCCTCAGTGAGACGCTCCTCTTCAGTGAGATGCTCCTCCTCTGTGAGACGCTCCTCTTCAGTGAGACGCTCCTCATAGAGACGTTCCTCGGTGATAAGGTCTCCTGTGAAGAACTCTTGTAGAGGTGGTGGCAGATCTTTCTCACCTGGCACCTAAAACCAGCATATTTTTCTCTGATTTTTCCTTGATATTTAAGGAAATAAAAGCATGTCAATTTCAACGATGAATTTTTAGACTCCTGAGACACTGTTATATTGTTCTTTCTGATTTCTCAAAATTAGGCCTTCTAATAAGACATTGGATTTCATTTTAAAACTGGGTTTATTTGGATAATGATCTGAAGGAATATAATGATCAATCCTGGAGAATTTCATCGGAAATATTGAAAATCTATGTTTTTTCTCACGATTCATTTGGTGGACTTAAAGGTGCAAAAATGACCTCCTTGAAAATATTGATTTTATAGGCCTAAAATTGATAACTTTTCAAACTAATTTTTAAATAATTTATAATGCAAACAAATTTGGAACTGTAAGTTTATGCTATTGTTAAGTGTACTGTTTTCAAAAATGCCAAAAAATTAAGCAAATATATATATAAGCTATAACTGAGAACAGATCAAGGGATCTGTTTGCAGAGGTTGGTAGAATTAAGGGAAGGAATAAATTCATACCCTCCAGTATTGATGGTGTTGTGGGTGATGAAAATATTTCGCAACTATTCTGTGATAAATATGATAACTTGTATAACAGTGTGCCATATAATGATAATGATATGTGCAGTTTGCAAATTGAAATTGATAAACGTATTACCAATGATGTAATGTTTAATGTAAATGTTGATGATGTTTTAAAAGGAGTTAAGCAGCTAAAGTTAGGGAAGTCTGATGGAGAGGAAGGTCTTAACTCCGACCATATAATACATGGCCCTAGGGTGCTCTATATGTCTTATTGACATTGGTGTTCAACAGTATGTTAACTCATGGGTATAGTCCTGAATCAATGTTAATTGGTACTATGGTGCCCATACCAAAAAACAAGAAGCAGTTGCTTTGTACGTCTGACAATTTCAGGGCAATCACCCTGAGCAGTATCATTGCTAAATTGTTTGATATGATAATTATTATTAAAGAGCAGGATGCACTAATTACATCCAATCTGCAATTTGGTTTTAAACAAAATTTGTCCACAACACATTGTACATATGTATTGCAGGAAACAATCAATCACTACAATGCAAATGGCAGTAATGTGTATGTACTCTTACTTGATGCCTCTAAGGCCTTTGACAGAGTGAATTACTGTAAGCTTTTTAATGAACTTTTAAAAAGGGATATGTCACCATTAGTTTTAAGATTATTGTTGTACATGTATACAAAACAAAGACTCCAGGTAAAATGGGGTAGCAGTGTATCTTCTAGTTTTGGAGCATGCAATGGAGTTAAACAAGGTGCTATTCTTTCCCCAATTCTGTTTTCCGTGTACATGGACGGCTTATTCGGTAAATTGGAGGAGAGTGGTGCCGGTTGTCACATGGGTAATCACTATGTTGGTGGTCTTGGGTATGCTGATGACATGGCTCTGGCTACCCCCACATTATCAGCACTGAACACATTAGTCAAGATTAGTGAAGACTATGCTGATGAATATGATGTTATGTTTAATGGTGCTAAAAGTCAATTTCTGATATTCAGAGGACGTGAATGTAAACCAGATAACAGACATATAATTGTAAATGATGTGGTGCTACAAAGTGTACAGAAAGCTGTTCATCTGGGTCATCATATTAGTTCAAATGACAAAGGTTCTATGGCTATTGATGCTATTGCCAAATTTTGGAGAAGTTTTAATATATTGATGGCAGACTTTGGTCAAATATATTCTTTTATATTGTGTAAACTGTTCAAACAATATTGTTGTACTTTTTATGGTGCTCCTCTGTGGTCACTCCAAAGTAAAGAAGTGAAAAAATTATGTGTGGCTTGGAGAAAAGCTCTAAGGAAAGTATGGAAATTATCGCCTCTCACACATTGTGATGTGGTGGCTCTACTGTCCAACAGTGTGCCACTTGAGTTGAGTTTGAGGCAGAGGTTTATGAAATTTATACAGAAGGCCATGGATCACAAATCGCCGGTGATCAGTAGTGTGGCTAAAATTGCTATTCTAAATCCATGGTCGAACAGTTCTATTAATTATTGTGATATTGTTTTTAATTATAATATTGATATGAGATGTATGCCACAATGCATTGGTCAGCAATGGCACTCAGGTGTAAATGAAACATTGATGTGCAATATAAGTGTTCTGAATGAGATGATTGAAATTAGAGATGGTTTTAGAGTATGTGATATTTTAAGTCATGACGATGTAATTGATGTAATTTATGATATAACTGTCAATTAATGTTTGTAAACACACGTTCCATTGTAAATATTTCCCAAATTGCCATGTGTTTATGTGTGAAATAAAGATATTATTATTATTATAATTGTATGAATGTACCGTTTTTAATGTGGTAAGTTTGGGTTTTTTCTCACACAAGAAAAATCCATTCATGCAAAAAGAGTAAGTACTTCTGATAAATTATTAATAGGCGGAAAGATTGTTGAGAGGAAAGATTGTTGAGAGGAGACAGGGACAACAGTGGCAAAAAACCCTTACTTGTACTTGATAACGTTTTGAAATATATAAAGAATTGTGTCTCACCAGATAACCATGTAAGGGGGACAGTGGAGAAAGGATCACCTCTTCTCTCATTGTTATCTTGTCCTTTGACACCTGCATTGGACTGCCGTAATCTGAAATTAACAATTAACATACACACATTCCTCATTTTATTCATTCTTTTTCATCTCAACAGTATAGTATTTATTTAAAACAGTGGATACACTCAAACTGCAAATTGAACATCAAAAAGATTGATTTCTAAATTTAACAAAACCACATTTTAAAGAAATTTATAAACATAAACGTAACCCCCTGGCTAGATAGCTCTGCTAACTTAAATAAAAGCACATGAACTGAGACAAAATGTAACTAGCGAACAGGTCATGGTTTCCCATACATGATGCCAATTCAGTTTTGATGAGATATTCACTGATATCTTGTTTATTATAACTGTGCAAAAGTCATTCAAAAGGGTAGAGCTATGGGTAGTGTTATTTATTTGGCTCATTTTGACACATCCTCTTCTTGTCCCTTCCCAATGCAATATTTCTATGGAATCATTATGTGGTCTATGGGGGATACTAGTACCAAAGAAATTACATTGATATATTAAAGATACAAACAGTTGTTGTCATATTATCTACCATAGTCTTATTCATTAAATCTTCGACATTTCTGCATACAAAACATGAAGTTCCTCCTGTAAGTGGTTGCTGAGATATGCTCTGAACAATTTTTTTATCTAATAAGGTCAATGGGTGCAAGGGCAAAACAAACTGGCAGTGAACAACTACATCTTGTGGTTGTCATATATGCCTAATATTTAGTATCCCTAGTTCATCATTCATGAGATATGGCCTACACAATAATATAAAGGTCAGGGTTACTTTGTCAAAATCAAAGGTCACATGACTAAAAAGTATTATGAGGCATACAGTAGCTATGACCCAAGACATTTCTGTTTACCAAGTATTAATTTTCTCCTATATGGTGGTTGCTGAGATGTGCTCCATACAAAATTTGTGACCTCGAGGTCACTACACCAAGGTCAATGGTGATATCACTAAAATTTGAAGGAATCTGAATCTTAACCTCTATATCCTCTGTGTACAATTTGAAACATATATTACTGATAGTTTTGGAGAAGGTTTTAAAGAAAATGTTGACAGATCGACAGACAGACATTTTTCCCACTACTAAAGCTCTGTGACTTTAAAGAAGTCAACAGAGCTAAAAACAAGGCAATGTTAAATTTAAATTTTACAAATACCATCAGTGAGGGCACTAATAGCAGTGCACAGATCAACATGGTTATTACCTGTATGTATTAGTAGAAACCCACATACTGTTTGCAATGTGTTCAAAATATGATTTAAAATGTTGCTTGCCCATTTTAATCAGTAAAATACTCTAAAGAAGTACAAAAAACATAAAAAGTTGCTGGACCTGGGCAAAACATGTTTGCTCAGACCAACAGGGCAAGCTCAAATTTTGACCACTGAAACCATATGTATGTAACCATGTCACATTGCACCCTGGCTATTGACAATTGCACCCTGGCTATTGGATTTGACAAATACGTGGCATGCTGATTGATAATACTTTCTATAATTATGACTGATCTGAATTACTGGATAGGTAGCATAAAAGTTGCAATTTTTCATATCAGCATCATTTAACAGGCAACAAATCCAATAATTTAAAAGCAGCTCAGACAAGTTATTTGATGGATGTGCTTTTGAAAGTGTGCAGTCACTATAAAGACAATGCTGATTTAAAATTAACCCCCTATCCTACAAAATTTCAGACACACTAATCAGATTTCTTCTTTTTTTATAGAGTTATGTTTATCAAGATGTTTAGTTGTAACAAATGTTATCAGCAGATGTAAAAAAAACATGGCTGCAAAACATGAAGGGAAAATATGGTTACAATGTTATATTTGTTAAAAAAAAGACAACAACTGGAACTGAGTCAACATTTGTGTCAGACCTGGCATATGTGGGGCTTGGGGATCCTTTGGTGTTGATGGGGGGATTGGGGATATATGCTGGGGAATGTGAGGGGACAAAAGAGCACTGGTATCCACCCTCATTATGTCCTTCAAGCGAAAAACACACAAATTAATATTAACTGTGAATACAAATAGAAAGATTTGTTTTCTCTGTCTTTAAATATATAAATAATCACCAAAATAACGCAATAATGAGTACTGTTTTTTTACAATTCAAATAGTTACTTACAATATCTGGTATGTCATTTGGTGTAATTATGTCAGGGGCATTGAATACTCCAAAGTTTGGGTTGAGTCTTGGACTAGACTCCTGTGGTTCCAATGTTATGTCCCGAATTCTGCATCAAAGAGATATAAGAATGATGTGAGCAAAGACATTAAAAAGAGTGAAGTTAACAAACCTAATGTCTCATTGAAAATAAAACATAAAATCAAAATGTTACAAAACACCACACTTTGGTTTGTTTTAGACAGATTCTAAATTGAGATCCATGAATTGTCCCTTTAATTGAGGATACATTGTCAAATTTTAATTTTCATAATATAACATATGGAATCAATTTTCTATGCTATCATAACCCTAGCACTGGACTTACCTGGGGCAACTTTTTAGGTCAATAGATGCTAGCGGATTGAAATCATGGTGGCATCTTAATGAAAGTGTTGTTGCATCAGCTGAACACAAAAGATCAATAAAATGCATTGAAATAAAAATCATTTTCATAAAATTTCAAAATATTTGTAAATCATCCAAAATATAAATCTTTCAAACTTACAAAACAGATAATGTTGCTGTCTATCATAGACTTTAACCACTCCATACATGAGTTGTGAAGATAGGTACAGGGAGAAGCGGGGTCTTGATTCAGCAGGTTGTCTCCGGGGCATTTGCTGAGTAATATAACTGACAATATCCTCACTGAAATTTGAATTGAGAAATATTCACTGCTGAATCCCATCTAAATCTCTTGTAAAACCTTTATTCTAATAATATTATGCATTTTTTTTTGGTCATATGAGCAAATAATAAATGGATGTCACATATGTCATCTTGTTAATTTTAAACATATTCGTGTTGATGCATGTATTTTAATGATATGGTCTATCATGGACATTCTATTAAAATTTGTCTCATCTAATATTTTATACAGAGATAATATTAGAATATATAGGTATAGTGAATGCTTGTAAATGAATAGATAAGAGAAGCCAAATATGGATACTTACCATGTTCTGCGGACATCTACGCTGGAATAATCCCTTCTGCTCAAATTCACTCCTTTGGTGGCAGCAATCCTAATCAAGGCCACAAAAAATGAAAAAAAAATTGCCAGGAACATACGTAAACAATATGTGTGTCATAAAGCTTACTTACTGGTACCTACAGAGTCTTTGTTTGAGTAAATGTGATATCTTGCTTCTAATTTTTCTAATTGGAAAATATCCACAACTGATTGCAAACTACAATGAATTTATGATCAAATAAAAGCTTAAGTCAAGCTTGAGATTTGTAAGCAATAAATCAAACTTACCATACAACTCCAAACTTCCCTTTTCGCTTCTGGAGTATGTTGTAGCTGTAAAACATCTTGACTGTGCAATGTTCTATGGTAAAGATAAAGTGAAAATTAGGGTAACTTTTATATCATATCTATGAAAGACATTGATCAATGGAACACATTTTTCTGTTGACCAGAAATGTCAAATGCTCCAAGGAAGTCAAACACACAAAAAGAGAACAATTTTGACTCTAAAGACCTGCCCAGAAATAATCAACTTTGACAAATGATTATTCCACATTGTTTTTTTAGGAGCCTTTTGACAAGCATAAAACAGCCTGGATAAATTAGCATGTCATCCTGAACCCTTTGCAGTCATCATCTCAGTATTTCTCTACATGTATGTATGATTACACCTATCTTTATTTTCAAACTTTAATGAATCTATGCTTGTACTACCAATGACAGGTTTCAGTCAGTGTAGGCAATTCTGTATTATATAAGTACATGCTTTTAGATGATTGTAATTATCATGTGGTTATTTTCAACAAGTACCCGACTCTTACATTGAAGCAGGAGACAACATGCTACCATCAAGACAACAGCAATTCCCTTCAGTCAAGTTAGCTCAATACCCATACTGCCTGGAGGCTTAAAAAACATTTCAGGGACTACTGCCCACTGCATATGTGATGTTCCGAATTTTACTTTAGTGGTATTTAATTACTCTATTATAGCTGAGGAATTATTGCCAATTTTTTTTTTTTTCTTGGAAGTCTTAAAAATTTCAAAATATTGATAAACGAGCCAGTTCTGTCCTCATCACTGGTTGACAAAGAATGACAGTTCACACAACTCTTTGTCTCTGTTCCCTACTCTAATACCTATTTAATTTAAAGTAGTGATGATGTAGCCTGTACTGGTCCAAACATACTCTCCTCAGCAGATTCTGGATTTATACCAGGCTCTGCAAGTACTAAAGGTCAGAATCAACAGATTTAGGAGACCACACCCAGTACAACCTTCTTTTCAGCAGCTTATTTGAGTCACAGTTATGATTAAAAAGTGGGTAGATGTATGGGACATGCATTCCAAAATAATCAAACAAAATACTCATACATTGGACCATTAATCTTCAAGGAGGGGACAAAAAGAAAAGTCCAGATTTTGTTCCTTCTTGGATATAATTTTCCAACCATATATTATCAATATTCCCTCCACATAATGTAAATGATCCTTTCTAAAATACTTTTGAACATATGAAACGGGCATATACACGTGTGCGCTTGTGTCCATGTGAAAGTCAAGAACTCACCAAGTGCACAGCTGTGGTAATTGCATGCTAATGTGTGGAAAAAAATAGTTGCAATTTCTTTCCTTTTTTGCAGAGGTAGTAAGTGACTCTACCTTGCCATGCAGAGAAGGTCAGAGTATTAAGCATCATTGCATCAACTCTATTTTTATTACCCGGCCTTATTTTGTTATTAATATTTCAAATGCATACCGAAATGGAAACTGATTGTAGTGTAATAAAAGTAATTGCATTATAATTTCTGCAGTCAACTTACACTAAGTTACAGAATGCATATTGTCATATATGATTTAGCACTCCGGTTTTATGTGACACAGGTGGTCCCTTTTCGACATTCAACTACCCCGTCTATTTGCATTGTCCATGATTATTTCATTTTTGTACTGTTTAGTTACATTTTCATTTTGTTTATTCTAATTTCTAATTTTTGTTTTGTTTATGGTGTTCAGAGTTTTGTTCTATGTATTTTGGCTTAATTGCTTAAATATTCAATTTGATTTCTTCATTTTCTGACAAGAGTTCGGTCTTGTTAATTTTATACCATCCCTGTTAAGTACTGCTAGTGGTACATGTGAAACACCACTATTTCTTGTTCAATAAATGGTTTGGATGGAGTTCAAAACTGACACAGTGACAGTGACGAGTGAGGATAAGATATATCAGTTATCACCCAGTCAATCTTTATTTAATAATAGAATTATGCTATATGATTTGTTTGTTTGTTTCAGTCTTATCCAGGTACCACCTGGCAGCTATGCAAGCACAGCTCGACCTTTCCACCCTTCCCACTGTCACCACAAAAATTTTGCCCCCTACATTCCACTTAAAATATTGGCCAGAGAATAACCAGAACAATCAACCCTCTAGGCTTCCTCTATCTATATGATCAATATTCAACTTAAAAAATCAAATGTCTTGAAATATAAATTATTTTCAGTAATATGCTATATTATGAATATGATGCTTGATTATGTTCAGTTTACTATATATGCTTAATGAATTTAGCACCTTACCTTCACTCACACTTTAATTCTGCAATTGACCCAGATTGACGTTAACGTTTGAATTGTGGAAATCATAACAAACATATTGATCAATGTCCAATGACAATTCTGTAATTTGCCGCCCTTTTCACAGATAGCCTGGGCGCGGGAGATCGTTCTACATAAACTAGGTCATGTGCGGAACATCGATGAACTATGAAATTCACTCTTTACAGCGGCACCGCCCGTCATCCCCATGAATAAACCATTAATCACTGTACAGAATGTGACCGATATGCAACAGCCAATTTGATTGGCCAACCGGCCCGCGTGTTTTGAAGTTGAAAACAAATGCAGACTAAGAACAGAAGTTGAATCAATTTTGCAAAAGAATTCAAGCAAAACAGGTACAGATTAGATTATATTAGATGAGATATAGTTTCTCGATATAAATTGGATCCTATGACTTAACCTATGTATGTTTATCTGGCTACCTATATTCGTTGCGACGAGTTATCCAGTTGGTTTCAGCCAAATTTAGGTCTTTCCAGTTTCCTCACACATGCTAGGGTGGACACTCAAAAAATTAAATTGTCTAATTTGCATATTTTATGTGCCTATTGTATAGAGCTCATTGACAGAAATTAAACAAAAAAAAGATGAAGAAGATCCGTCAAACGGTTGCGGAGATATTTAATTTTTAAGCTCTGAATTTTGGCCTTTTTTGCGATTCAGCTTCGGCCGAGGAACAAATTTGGGCTCCGGGCCATTTTTGAGCAGTCACTATTTGCAAAAAAATGATCTCAGAAGTTACCATTTGGTTTAAAATAACTAACTGTTACTACATAAGCATGTTTCTAAGATATCAAAAGGCAATATGTTGACATTGGAGAAATATAGAGGTCCCAAAAATCAAATTTATTGCATTGGACTTTGCCATTTTTATGCGTAAAATTGCAAAAAGCTATTCTGAACATCACTTTGCAAGATGTGATAAAAAAAATATTATCACAGATTCAACCATTATCTTTTGAAATCTCATTAATGGCATATCAATAAAGAGGGAATTTCAGTTAAAGGTGTTTAAGTTTGAAATTTGATTTAAATATTTAGGTTTAAATTTGTAAAATTGTGCATATCTATTTTTGTACCCGAAAAAAGCGCCTTTTTTTCAACAAAATGGATTTTTTCCATTCAAAATACGATATCTTCGCAATGCATAGGAATATTTACAAAATTTTTGCATCATATTACAGGTAATATTCCTGGCAATATCTTAAATGGGTATATGCAAAGTAAAATGCATTCCAATAGCTGAGGTATGACACTGAATCAGGGGAGGTCAAAACAAATATTCTACAAAAATTTTCTAAATTTCAGCGTCGCGGTAAAATCTTATGAAGAATGGAAGATGTTAAAGCTAAATTTCTATAAGCAAACTGGGGGGCAATGAAAAACAAAGAGATTTATTAATATTTAGATACAAAATGATTTTGTTTAATATCATTCTATTACACAATAAGAATATTATTGTTAATGTCCATTATTTTAAGTACATGTTGAATAAGATCTTATTTTTGGTTAATTTCGTGATTTTCTGATGTTTTTCATAAAAAAATTCTATTTTGATTGCAGTGTTCTTTAAGTGATGTTACATCAGTTGCTGTGCAGCCTATCTAAGATTTTAACATGGAAAACATGTAATAAACCAGGTCCTGGCAACTGCATTCTACAATCAGTACAAGGCTTCTGTGACTCCTTATTTGACTTGAACTTCCTCATCTGGAGTCACGTGGCCTAGCCTCGGGAGGTCTTTGGTTTTTTTAGGTTTTTTTGTTGCAGATGGTGGCAGATGTTGTAGATTATACTGCAAAATAAGTATGAGAAGATTAGGAGAGTTTCACTTGTTTATGTTGAATGCAATATTTATTTGAATATTACGATGCATGACCTTAACCTCATGAATGTAAAAAAATTTTTAAATGTTTTTTCAGTTCATTATTATGAGTTATTATAAACTTCTTTTAGCAAATTTTCAATTTTCAAAACTAACTCTGTTATTTGCAAATTAATATGCTGCTTTGTTCTATTTGCTTGCTAGATAAGCCCAGTTTTCTCCAACATACTTGATGTTGTGCTCAAACATCAAGCAACTTGGGTGGTGTAGCCAGGGGTTTTCAATAATTACAATGATGTTGTAATATGATCTAAAATTGATAGCAGTCATTTCAAATATGCAATACTGGCTATTCCACTGTGTTGGTCTTTCTGGGTAACAAAAAAGAAACCCAGTATGGTGATGGCTGGCCTTGACGTGGCTACTGGGCTTGTGCGTTACGAAGAAGTCATCAATGAGCAATTATAAAATATTATACTTTATAATTTCAGTACTTTATAATTTCAGGACTGCTGTGGATTTGAGTACTTTAAACTTAAAGGATTAATAAAATATTTGCAAATGGAATAAAGTTATCAGTAATTGTTTTCTCTTTAAGAAAATATATTCTGAATTACTTTTGGAATCCGGTAACATTAATTAAAGGGGAAGGAAACCTTCGCAAATTGTGAAATAACAATTTAAGTTTTATCAATATCCACCTATTTTATATTAAAAGATTTTTGAGATATCACTTTAATAATTTCTCTCATGGGGATTAAAGTAATAACAGCCAGTAAGAAACAAGTTATGAATTAAATGCAAATTGTGGTAAACACGAAGTGATGACAGCCATGACACCTTTATCCCTAATGCTGACCACAGGACAGTGTTTCTATTGCAGTCATTTTGAGACTTGTTTCAAACATAATGTAATAATTTAGAAGGCCGAATTCTGAATTGTAGACCAGGCATGTTAGCAATAATAGGGAAGTTAGCTTTCTCTCGATTGTAATTGGATTTCTCTCGATTGTAATTGACTTTCTCTCACACAACATCACAAGCAAACTAGAAGTATATTTGCTAGGAATGAAGCAGATCTTGACAGGTTCTTCTTTGTTCTGTAAGATGTGTAACTACCAGACTAGTTTCGACACGATTGGTCTCATCAGTGGTATGAGCAGTAACATCTTTTTTTCTCATATATATACCTTTTTGGGGTTGTCCAGGTGGACAAGTGGGTGGACAAGTTGTCCACTTTAGGTGGACAAGCCATACAGGCTTTTTCATTGGTCACAAGGTATCCCAGTCAATTTGAGGGGTTTAAACTATCATATTTGAAAAAAATTAAGGTGTATTTTATTGAGAATTTTGTGGGGAATCCAATGCTCATGCTTTCTTTTGCAGAGCTCGAATATTTTTCACCACATTATTAATCTTTAATATTTAATCTGTATAAACCATGATGGACAACTATTATTTTTTGATAAAGTGCTTTTTTTTGACAATGTTCTCAATTTTAACATATGTTGGTATCTTTTCACAGGTTTGTCTTATAGTTTTAAGGCACCGAAATAATACATGAATGTCTTTCTTTCAGAGATTTAATATCATTCCCTATTTAAAAAAAAAATATATATCACAAAAAATATATATCACAAGCAAGCTAGTTTCAACATTCAGACTTATCCAACCTTTTTGACAAGTTTTGTCTACACATCCCGTCACAGTTTGTTGTTCCTTTTCTCGTCAAATATTTGCCCGTTCGATCTTTGCCTGTTCACAATTTGTCGATCTCTGCTCCTTTAATGGCTATATGTAGAGCTAACAACCATAGGATTCGCACAACCATAGGATTGGCTGATAATTTTAGAAATGTCTTGTGAACGCAAAATTAATAGAACATTGAATTTTTTTGCACAGAAAAGTTTATTTGAATGGTTTGAATAAATTGTTATGTAAATTGCACCCATTGACCCCGATTTTGTCACAATGTGCACGTGCGTGAGTTCCAGCTTGTTACAAAAGTATACAATTTGGCGCTGCTCAGTCAGTTCTTGACCGATTTACATCATTGACAACTCAAAAATTGAGCTATTGAGCTCTTCTCTTGAAATATGTGAGTCAGATGATCGATATATTAATTTTCATCTTTTGCCATTGAAGAAAGGTTAGTGCGCGAAGGCCAAGATCGTATACGCAAAAGTATTACTTTGACTTGTAAATCTTGCAAGAATATTACATACGATCAACACTTTATAAGATTAATTCATGTAAATTATTACTGGTGGGTATACCCCACTATAGCACACATATAATGTACTGACCATGTTTTGTTGGATAATATAATGACTGACAAAGACCAAAATGCGCGAAATTGACGGTTGTTGGCCCTAACCGAGTCCAACCTGCACAACTCGTCTTTCAAGGCTAAGATCACACCAACACATGGTCAAACATGCCCAGTTGAACAGTAGATCGGTCTGCTCGCCAAAGAGAGAGGGCCTTAATCTGAAATTGTGTCAAAGTATTTAACTTCCTTGGTCTGACTTTAAGCATGATAAACCATCGATGGATCAGATAAGCATTTATAAATGAAGCTTCTCAAAGAATTTACATTTTACTTTTTCAGAAAAATGGCAACCTTTGGTGTCCATGTGGACAAAGAGAACTCTTCCCAAGTTCACCTACTGGCACCAACCCGCACAAGTCATATTTCAAGAGGAATAGGTTTGTTTTGATTAAGATAGACAACTATTTTGATTAAGCTTTCACAAAACCTCTAAAAGAACTTGACATTTCCTGATAGACAGTTTTTACACAAAACCACATAAGTATATGTTACATTTGGAAGTTGGAAATTTGAAAGATGTTGCCTTAACCCCTAATGGACTAGTTTATCTAAATTTTGTTGATTGGCAGGACTAGCCAATTTTTTTGGACTGGTGTATCTCCATACTAAATTTATAAAAATTATAACCATGGTTATTCAATATCCTCATTGAAGTGCTAGGGTCAAAAGTTCATGATCCAATCAGTCTGACGTCATTATAATATCATTACAGTGTAACAAGTTGCAGCCTTTCAGAATGTTACAAATGGCGTCATCAAGCCAGAATAATGGGGACGTCAACGTCCTCACCGTCCATTAGGGCTTAAAGTAGTGCTTTTTAGGGTATCAGTTTTTGCCAGCACATAGCTCTGACAATGTAATTTATTTTAAAGCAAAATACAAGCAAATTATGTTTGGGCCATGATTAAGTGTTTAATAATATGCTTCAATATTGCAAAATGAAACCCCAAAAATGAATAAAAAAACCCATTTCACAAAGCTTTTAATGTCGCATTTTACCAAACTTGATAATGAGGTAAGACATGTGACATGTCTTTGTTTTGGAATATTATCATTCTATTTTTCAACTTGACAGTGGGTAAGACATTCCAGGGAAACAATGTCATTGGCCACATGCCAACTCCAGCCCGAAAAGTTCTTGGAGATGTCAACACAGGTGGACATATAAATATCAAAGATGGACTCAAAAAGACAGCTCCAGCAAAATCACTGTTTTTGCTTAAACCACCAGCTCCAACAGCGAAATCAAACAAATCTAAGGTGAACAAGAAACAGGTATGCATTAGAATAGTGTTTGTCAATAGCATTCCTGCAAATCTCTATCTCAGTTTATAAGTAATTATGAAATATTGACAGTTATGATTCTATATCCATGAATAATAATCAAGGGAAAACCAGTTTGTCCACACAGTTAGAAGGTGATACTTTCTTCCATTCTGTTCAGGTAGGTTTAGTACCAATATTCTACAATGAGCAGGGACCCCAGTCACGGAGCAAAGCCCCAGGGCTGATTTGCCACCTTCATATTCCCACCTCAAGTACATTGTCTGGGCATACACACGAAAACTGCCTGGTAGTCGATAGTTCTTAGAAATCTTTCCTTGATATTTTTCGAAGCCAAATTCTGTGACATTTTTGTTTTAAATTTAGGTAAATTTCTAACCATGTCTGGATGTAAGTTGGCAAATATAAACAAGAAAGAGTGGTGCTCCACATGTAACACAGATGGGGAAAAAAAACAAAACAAAACTTACAACAAACAGAACAAAAATTAAGATAAACAAAACAAAAATTATGACAAGCAAAACAAAAATTAAAATAATCAAAAACACAAAATGAAACAATCATTGCAAACTGATGGCACAGTTGAAATTATCTTCATAATTTGAAATTCTACTCATAGTTGAAATTCTATTCATCTTTAAAAAACATTTAATTTGGTATATGAACAAATTTTTTAGCACAACTGTATGTGCTGGCACAAAGATGTGCCTTTTTTAGCCTTGATTACGTAAGTTGTTCTAATATCGCTCAGGTGCTAACGCAAATCATCAACCAGACATTATGCGTAAGCACCTGAGCGATATTAGAACAACTTTCGTAATCAAGGCTAAAAAAGTATTATGTGAAGCTGATTGTCTCTACTCTCCTACTTGCAGAAATCAGTTGTGAAACCCAGTGAGGTGAAGGAAGAAACAAAATTGACTGTCAAGCCATTCTCAGTGCATGATGACATTGAAAATATGCCACTACCCCCAGAGGTCGAGGGTCAGTACTACAACCAAAGTAGATCGCAATGTCAAGGCATTATAAAAGATTGCCTGCATATCATTTAAAATGTTAAGAAATAGTAGAGGTGTGAATTCATCATAAGCTCACTATTTATCCCTTCTTTATTATGCATGGAACATGAGTTAAAAGAGTCACAGAATATTATCACATGCTTCTCATTTGGGAAAAAATCTAATCATTTCTCACAACATTTGATGATGTTTGTTGACTTCATGTCTCAAAATTAAATGATGTGAAATTTATGTGTAAAATATGATGAGTACAATTGGATTTTTTTCCAGATGATTTTGAAGACATCTGGCCAGTAGCTGAGAGGCCTGCCACGTATGTTGAACAGTTAAAGGCGTGGCGTCCAAGCCGTCTGTTCCCACTGTACACCAGCCAGGATGCTGGTGAAGAGAGCGATAATGAACTGCTGGACCTTGGCTGTGATGATGATCCCTCTCCATGCAAAGGTAAGCATCATCACACATATTGCCTCGGCTTACCTTATTTACGCCTGCCTCCTTCCCACTCAAAGAGGGCATCAAAGTGCAATCCATTTTCTGTGGGTCCTTATGTCTGGGGAGGGTATCATTTTTGTGGTCTGGGAGTGCCATGTTAATTAGGTCCTGACAGAAATGGGGACAGTTTCAAATCACAAGCCAAATTGAAACACAATATACTGCAGGGAATAAAGTTGAAAGAAAAACCCCATTCACAATAAAGGAATTTTGTTTCAATTAAAAAAAACATGAATATCATAAATTGGTGATCAAAGTATATGCCTTTCATGTCTTAGCACTGTCTAGTTGATACATTCTTATAAGGGTTTATAAACTGTACCTGAGTAAGATCCTTTTTTATTTATAATTTTTTTTTTAGTTTTAATATTGAGGAAGGTAAAATGATGTTAGGGAAGCTTAGCATATGACATCATCCAAGGCATTGTCCCTTGAATAGTGCTTGAATGACTTCAATTAGTGCTAACCTACTTTTTAGCCTCGTGAGTTCCCGATACCCTTTGTAAACTGTTAAAACTGTTAATTCTCTGTGTTAGATTTAATTTACTTTGAGGATATTTAAGAAGAGTTCTTGAAACTGGAATAATAAATCAAAATGTTGCAAAGAAAGATTTCAATGATTTTTGCATTTTTAAAACGAAATGTAACAATTTCAACTTCACACCATTTATGATTATAATTATGAATCAAAGCATAAAAGACTGGCGATAATGTGAAAAACAGCACAAAATACTGATAAAAGATTGACTGAATTCATTACTGTTGTCTCTTTTGTAAAATATTTTAGAATTCTTCTGTCACCAGCAGTCCTGTTTATTCATTCTCCTGCTGAGTTGATTGTTTCACTGTGTTTCAGGCCCCGACCTCAGCTTGGAGGAACCAGAGCCAGATATATCTCCCATTCCAGAGCCAGACTTTGAGGTGCCACTTCCCTCCTTGGATGATTTCCCACTGCCTGTCTTAGAAGGATTATCAGAAAGTCTGGACTTATATAGCAGATTGTATTAATATTATTGAACTATTGGTGTGTCAGTGCCCCCTGGAGGGAGAAAACAGTCACATCTGTACATATTTGGACCTGCATTTAAAGCATAGTATTTATAATAATTGAGAAGGGGGGAGGGGACCTTTTTATGTGATTTTGTTTATCCAGCAAACTCAATTGTCTTCAGAAATACAGTGTCAGACAGTGAATTGTTTCTCACATGCATGGACAACGGGAACACCCACTGTCTTATTCTATTATTCTAAATACTTCTTCAGTGTGAGATTCTTGAAGAAAAGCAAGTCAGGTTGCCAGATCACACATATTACTTTGACTCATTTTATGATAGTATGTTGACAATTATGTGAGCCCTTCAGCTGAGAATACCAGCTTTTACTATTGAGTCAGGTTGATAAAAAAAATAATTTCGGGTCCATTTTAATTAAGAGAACCAAAGATTTGGCAGGCCAAAGAGAATATATATATATGCAAGGCAAAGTCATTCTGGAGAAATATCAGAAAGGATTGTTTATGAATTAGACTGGTCTATTTATCAGATAATACGTAGTCTTTTGCCTCTGCAGGCATGGCAAGCCATCCCGGGCAAGCCACATTTTCATTTCATTCTCACCAGACAATTTCTCCTTGCCCAAATGAGACTTGAACAGCTTGACAAATGAATAACTGAGCAGATGACTTTTGAAATTGAAGAGATGACTATTAATTAAACTGAGCAGATTGCTTGTATAGAAGAAGACTTGAATGGTTAGAAAGATATATATTTATAAATGAATTGAATGAATGTTTTATGAAAGCACTATGCAAGTCCTGTGGGATTGCCTCTATATTTCATACGCCTTGTCTTCACATGAATCAACACATCCTATCTGTTTCTTTGCCAAATTGATTACTTACTTTTGGAACAATTAACATTTTGAGTTGGGAACCAAAACGAGTTCATGACTGTGCAATTATCTATTACAGTCTGTCAAATTTAATGAAACAATTTGAAGTCACATGTCTGGATGCAATCTATCCTTTACAAATTTTAACATTTTTCAGGTAAATAAATGTTTATACATGAGCATGTTTTAACAAAACACTATTTGGCTAAGAAAAACAAGACTGGTTCTATTTTGAGGCAAAAACTAAAAAGTTGAAGGTGCCGCCACAAAAAATAAACAAAAACAAAAAACTTTCCCATCACAACCTTAACAGTGCATAATATAATACTTATCAAAGAAAAAAAAAAGGTGACATTGAGCCCATATAATGTGAGATTTTAAGATTGATATATTTGAGTTTGTATAAATGAAATGATCAGAAACATTTTTCCTCTTGTTGAAGCAGTATTAATGTGAAAAGTTGTAAGGCAATAAAGAATTTTAGCATGCGTTTATATATTTTTCTTCCTTATAATTATTTAATTATTTTTCACACACACATACAGATATGTAGGTAGCTACTGTACAAAAACCTCAAGAGAAAATTTTATTTTTAGCTGTCCAATTTTTGCATCATAGCAAGTACAATTTTGGCCTGGGAAGTGGACAAAATCTGGCCTTGACTACTTCATTTTCTACTTTTTATTTTATAAATAATTCTGTACATTTGCCTTATCACCTCCTGATAATGAGTTATGAAAATGTTCAGAAAAAAATACCACCGAGGGATTAGAAGGTCATCACTTTTCAAATCAGGTGAAAACTGTTACAGTAAATATTCCATTCCATGAAAGCTTTTGGGTTATTTGTTATTTACGGTTCAGGTCTATACCATGCATCCCTTGCTTACCATTTACTCTATTGTACAGAACTTGACTAAGCTTCACCCATTTATGGTGAGATAACAAGATAAACATTCCAAGCTGTTAATTAAAATCTACAAGTAAGACATCTCAACCTCTAAATATAATGTTGATATTTGAATAGATGGATCAGCTTTTAATGTCTCGGCCAACATGAAGTAAAATGTGGAGGATTTTCTCGCCGTTCAATTTCTCTGACCTGTACTGATGCGCCAGATTTATTTTTTGTAAGTTTGCAGTGCCACCTAGTGCCAACACAACACATACCACATAAAGGTTTCTTTCTCGACAACATATACCTTTTCTGAAATATTAAAAATGTATGATCTTTTATTTGTCCCAATGTTTTACCCCTTTGCTCATCCCCATATAACAGTTGCTCAATTAGTGAAAAAAATCATGAAAGTACTCGGTATCCTGTAGACGAATTGCAACAAAATACGTAATTCGCTTTTTCCAATATTAATGTCAACATTTTTTCCCCCGTAAATTGATATTTTTTTCGTTTTTTAGCTAGTATGTTTATCCCCAGGCAGTTTCCTGAATGTTTTAAGAGAATTATTATAATCTTTGTGTCATATATGTTTTTAAATTAAGATGTAACTCAAAGTCAATTTTTAAAGAAAAAAATCGGAAACTGAACTGGTAACTGATTAATAACGTCCCGCTCGTGGGAATGAATAATTAATAGAATAAAATTGTCCAAAAAGGATTGTCTCAAAATATATCCAAATTTATGATGTAAATTTGTGATACAAAATATGGGGTACATACTAGTTTGTTAGGTAAATATGTATATAAGAGCAAAGGAATATCTCCAAACATCATATCCATTCAATCGCCCCACCATATTTTAAAAATGTCTGTACACAATCGAAATTATGCCCTTGATCATTGACCTTTAAGACAGGGCATAGCGGTTACCTGTTGCCCAGCACGAAAACCTGGCATTTTTATGTTGGTTGAAAATGGCTCAAAATACATTTGTGTTGTCTGATTGCAGTGTTCACATTGTTTCTGAATCAATGAAAAAACAGGAGTCATTATAGTTAATAGTTTCAAAATAGCTTCATACTTAATATTCTTAAAGACAGGCTTAGGATTTTAAATAACTATTTAAGGGCATTTATGGGTGTTGGTAATGAGTGCCCCCTAGTGGCAGAGGAGTAAATTACCAAAATACTGTACTTGATGGGAATTTACGGTGTAAAAATACATTCCTTAAATTAAAAGCATTCATGAATCAATATTTAAACACTACAATATTTGAACTATAAGGTATGATTACAAGTATAGTTCTTCCAAAATAGTATATTGTCCTTGATGATAGTTTTGATGAGAAATGAAGAAGACAAGCAAATAAGTTTTGCGGATTACACAACAGGAATAGACTTGTTTTTAGCTGTGTTTATTTCATTTCATTGGAAAGAAAATTCACTGTGATCCTAGTGAAACCGATTTTCTATTTTTCAAAAACATTAAGAGAAAAATAGAGGTAAAATACACACTTGATCAATTCAAAAATATGATTTTTTTCACCTCCCTTCACATATCTGATAGCCTAACTTCCCTTTTTATTTCCAAATTATACAAATCAAAATGAGAAAATCTGTTTCACTAGGATCACAGTAAATATTGTTAAGATCACTTTTATAAAGTTGTTTGGAAATCCACTTTATTATGGTCCCACCATGTGACAATCTGCAGAACATTTTCCCTTTAACATTTTGACATGGAAAAATAAATTTTGGAGCAGTGGCATATTACCAGGGGTGGGAGAGCTCTGAACCAATCTGTGCCGTAAATCTGAACCAATCTGGTTAAATCGCGTCATTCTGGTCGCTCACAACTGATCTGGTCGCTAAATGACGTCATTCTGGGCGCTCGCAACAATCTGTGCACTAAATCGCAGCCAATCTGAGTGGTATCTGAGCGGTGCCGTACGGTGAACAATGGCCATACTGAAAAAGTTGTGTTCTTTAATCTTTATATATCGACTATCATACCCATTTTAAAAAGAAAATAACATGCTCATCAGTTACATATATAACCACATGATAATCTAAAACTGATTTTTAATGAGATTTTTGCGTAATTTTAACACAGGAATGTGCCCCAGTTTAAGATTGCATAACAAGGGGTAATTCCTGACTTGGGGGCACAAATATTACTGCAAAAGCGTTATAGATATGTCATAATATTTACACTATCATGAACAAGACACTGTTATACACTCAACTGTAACGAATTTTTAAAAATTTTGTGGTGATTATTATATGATTTTGATGCTTTTTATGAGATATAAAAAAGTCTTAACATAACAGAACCGCCCAGATTGGTTCAGAATTGGTTCAGAACAATGGTATGACGTCATACCGCCCAGATATGTTTCGAGTACCGACCAGATTGGTTCAGAGCTCTCCCACCCCTGATTACTATGCCACTTTTTATAAGTTAAAAAGATATGAAGCTTTCAATATAATCAAAGAGATTCCACTGTGATTTTCAAATAATAAATCAATAATTTTATTACAAAAATGAATACCATAATATCATTTCATGACTCAGTTGAAAGTTTGAATGAAAAAGCAACTCTTTTTGACAGTTGAGCATTTTCCCCATACTTTTTTGAAAACGTTCCAGTTTGGCGTAAAAAGAAAGTGGTTCCCTCAGAAAATCTGCCACCAGAGAACACTCACTACCAACACCCATAAATACCCTTAATAAATCTTTCACAGGTTTCACAGGTAAGAATTGAAAGACCTTGAAATATTAGGAGTTAAGTTTAAGGTGTCCGAAATATTTTTGATTAAAATGACCAATTGTTAATAGGGTTGGAGCCTCAATGTTTGTGAACGTCCAAATAAGAGTTAAAATATGCCAAACGTAAAACTTTGTGACAAAATTTGCCAAAATCGCTCTGTAATGTTATAGTTTTTATAAGTTTGCATATGAATACCAGATAGCAGGACGATGAGTTGACACAGTGACACATTTGGCCAGAGTCATTGGATAGAAGGCTGGGATATACATTTGGTCAGTTGGATAGAATGTTATGAAATACATTTGGCCAGAGTCATTGGATAGAAGGCTGGGATATACATTTGGTCAGTTGGATAGAACGTTATGAAATACATTTGGCCAGAGTCATTGGATAGAAGGCTGGGATATACATTTGGCCAGAGTCATTGGATAGAAGGCTGGGATATACATTTGGCCAGAGTCATTGGATAGAAGACTGGGATATACATTTGGCCAGAGTCATTGGATAGAAGGCTGGGATATACATTTGGCCAGAGTCATTGGATAGAAGACTGGGATATACATTTGGCCAGAGTCATTGGATAGAAGGCTGGGATATACATTTGGCCAGAGTCATTGGATTGAAGGCTGGGATATACATTTGGCCAGAGTCATTGGATTGAAGGCTGGGATATACATTTGGCCAGAGTCATTGGATAGAAGGCCGGGATATACATTTGGCCAGAGTCATTGGATTGAAGGCTGGGATATACATTTGACTGGGATATAACATTTGGCCAGAGTTGATTAGATAGAAGGCCGGGAAAGACTTTTGACGAAAGTCGATAGGATAGAAGTCTTTGAAGTACATTTGGCTAGAGTCAATTGGCTCGAAGAAAGCTTGGCCATGGTCAATAGAATAGCAGGGTTGGTGATACATTTTGGATACATTTCATTGGAACACAGGGTTGGTGATATATTTGTCCATGGTTCATTAGGTAACACTGAGGCACGGCAATATATTTCACCATAGTTGATTAATTTGGCGGGCCTCACATCTGCCTATCTGTTGGTAGCATTGGCGGTAGGTGAATAAATAAATTGACAAAAAAAGCTTCATTACGCACCTTTCTGAGAGCAATAAAGACCAACTTAACCCCCATTTCAAAGTCCATTCATTCCACCCTTATTACTAACTTCCTCTAGCCATGGTGGAACTGGTGTACAAAATTGTTTCTCACGGTCAAATATGCCACGTATATATGAACAGTAACCCTCACAATATGCTTTGCATACAATTCAGAATGTGGCCTTCTCAATTTTAGTGGCAAATTATTACACCAAAATGAGAGCACAGTCTGCACTATAAATAAAATAGCAATAACTTCTCTAAAAAAATAATACCTTTCTTATTTTTCATATTTTTCCATTAAAGAGTAAGCAATTTAGTATTTTACAAGCCTCATGTTATTCCAGACCTGTGGGGCAAGTGGGATAAATGCCTACTTGAAACAATGGCTGCCGCCACGAAATGATTCGACTGTTACCATTCCTTATGAACCTTTTTAATGGTGTGAGGGTCCAAACAGGGACTAGAATAGTGTTCAGAATTGTATCATTTTTACACACTTCTCAGACCTAAATTTCCGCAAGTCACACACCCACTGACTATCCATGTCAGTTTTACATGTTTCTTGATTAAAGGAACATAAGTGCTGGGAGAGTCGGCCAGTGCCCATTGTTCTCAGCAAAGGTGTGCCATTTAAGCTGTCTGCTGCCTCACCATTTGTTCACAACACTAGAGACACACTTTGTGTGGCTCTTATCAATGTTTATCATGTACATATGAATATAAACAACGAGCTCAAATTGCTTGAAAATAATTGCTCACTGTGGCAACCTTTCTTAAGGGAGGGGGCTGCAACTCAGTCAACGAAATGATCGTAAGTTCAGAAAATTTGAGAACAGTGAAAGAATTTAAGTACAACATAAACCAATTCTTTTCGTGTTTATATTTTCTTATTAATGATATTTGAATTGCGATTCATGTTTAGTAAAGGTTTCCTTCCCCTAAATGATAATCTCTGCTATAGTATTTGCCGAACCACGAAGGTTTTCCAATACAATCAGACAATAACTACTTCTCAATGTGCTTTTATCCAGCTAAATATTATTACTTTCAATATTGCTAACCCTTTGTAGCCAATAAGAGTGATATTGAATATGATCAGTCCTATCAATACAACCATGTAATTCATCACAACTTTGTGTTTTATGGATGAATAAAGTGATGCATGAGACGATGATGACCCAGCAATGCTGAAACAGGCATTGTCATCACAACGTTATATCAAAATGGCAAAACAATTTTTTTTTTAATCAAAAGACACTTAATTCAAGTTATACAATTGCACGAGTCTAGCTAAAATAAATGCCTCATCTTCGGTGTACAGATTGGTAATCTGGGTATTCTTAAAGCTTTTCAGTTTCCGAGGCAAGGTCCGCCATGGTCCTGCTGAATGACTTATCGCCATGGTCCTGCTGAATGGTTTATTGCCATGGTCCTGCTGAATGTCTTATTGCCATGGTCCTGCTGAATGTCTTATTGTCATGGTCCTGCTGAATGATTTATTGCCATTGTCCTGCTGAATGATTTATCGCCATGGTCCTGCTGAATGACTTATTGCCATGATCCTGCTGAATGATTTATCGCCATGGTCCTGCTGAATGATTTATCGCCATGGTCCTGCTGAATGATTTATTGCCATGGTCCTGCTGAATGTCTTATTGCCATGGTCCTGCTGAATGATCTATCGCCATGGTCCTGCTGAATGATTTATTGCCATGGTCCTGCTGAATGACTTATTGCCATGGTCCTGCTGAATGACTTATTGTCATGGTCCTGCTGAATGATTTATCGCCATGGTCCTGCTGAATGACTTATTGCCATGGTCCTGCTGAATGATTTATCGCCATGGTCCTGCTGAATGATTTATTGCCATGGTCCTGCTGAATGATTTATCGCCATGGTCCTGCTGAATGATTTATCGCCATGGTCCTGCTGAATGACTTATTGCCATGGTCCTGCTGAATGATCTATCGCCATGGTCCTGCTGAATGATTTATCGCCATGGTCCTGCTGAATGACTTATTGCCATGGTCCTGCTGAATGATTTATCGCCATGGTCCTGCTGAATGATTTATTGCCATGGTCCTGCTGAATGACTTATTGCTATGGTCCTGCTGAATGATTTATTGCCATGGTCCTGCTGAACGATTTATCGTCATAGTCCTGCTGAATGATTTATCGCCATGGTCCTGCTGAATGATTTATCGCCATGGTCCTGCTGAACGATTTATCGCCATGGTCCTGCTGAACGATTTATCGTCATATTGTCCTGATGAATGATTTATCGCCATGGTCCTGCTGAATTTTACTCTGCATAGCAATGCATGTAGTCATGTATCACTTCTTCAAGTTTGGTAAGAACTTACTACATGAGAAAATCCACACCCACTCCTCTCATTTTTCTAGCAGCCTGTAATCATTGGATCCAACGGTCAGTCACATGTGATTACGTGGCCAATTGGTGTCACTATTATGGTTATATAGTGAACCAAATCAAATGGGCGGTCACAATTAGTTTGGGACGTGCAATTGAAATCATTAAGGGGGTGGACTTCTTTTTAACCCCTCTGCTGAAAATCTAATGGTCCGTCCCTTCTAACGAGACTGTACAGGCAGAACAGACACCTGGAGTTGCGCATGGGCAGTCCATCATCTGCGCAGCTGTGCATGTTGAAAAATTCCATCCAAATCAAATGCAAACTCAAGTCAAGTCTGGTATAAATCTTGGATCTGGTAAGGAAAATTAGTTGAATAAATATTTTTTATACTATATGGGCTTGAATTGTCAAACGCCTATCATCTGTCTTCTTATCTGTTGACTTAGCTAATAGAATACTTTCTATTAATTTCAATATTTATTCTATTTTTAACAATGTGCTCTGTGAGTTTGGTTTTAATTTGCAACTCCAATGCCTCATTATACAATTATGATCTATTTGCATTTAATTCTGTTCTCACCCAACATAAATAAATTGCATTTCAAAGTTTCCAGTGTATGTGCTCAAGCAATATAAAGGATATTTTCTTGGTGTGGATACTGTCCAGGTGACAGGTGACTCTCTCATTGAAGCACACATGCAAAAAGACAATCAGAATAACATGAAAATCAATACCTTTATTATCATTCCAACATTTACAATATCTAAGGTAAACACATTTGGACTACTTCTACAATAAGTACTACCAATGTATGTACATTTCTTTGCAGGTGTTTGCAAGTAGGAGCCCGACTCATATGAGTTTACAAATATTGACATTGGGATGTTATAAAATATTGAAAAAAGCCTCAGATGTACAGCTTCATCTATGGAACTACAAACACATATAACAAACATATTGAACAGGATGTTTTATCAGAGGTGTTATCAGTAATCGTCTCTGGTCATTTGTTGTTAATAATTACATATAATATTCACAATATGTCACTTGTCATGACTTTTTCTATGCGGCACAATAATGTGCTTTTGGAGTTTTATTTTCCCCAGCTATTTTAAGGTTAGAATTATGCAGTCTGCAACATACAATTCATTCTATTTGAGAACTACTCAAAATAGGCACATTGTCAATGACTGCGATCTAATCAAGTCCCAATAATTAATATTGCACATCTTTTAAATGAGCTATCGTTTGCAATTTAAAGCAGAAAAAAATGAAGTTCACGAAGTATATTTACAAGTTAAATACCGCGATACTGTAGGCTAAGGGTTTTGGGATTACGTTCATAGGATTATATAGTTAAAACTTCAGGGCTTGCAAGTCATCTGCGCTATTTCAATGGACAGTGACTATATGAGATATGCATTTATGTACATCGTGAGGGAGAATTATTACAGAAACAAATTTGTGAAATTACGGGGAATAATTAAAATAAATTAAAGAGCGTATTGGTTTGCATTGGATTATAATTCAAATGTTAATGATTATTTTTCACATGTTAAATGGTTGAGGCCGAATATTGGTTTAAAACATATTTGTTAGCAAATCGTCATGATAATTCAAAGTGAAAGCAAAATACCTCATCAATGGGGATAATGTGTTATTGTACTTGATGTCTAATCCACAATATCGATTCCAGAAGTAAAGGTAATAAATACCTTAACGATTTATTCATTCATCACTTGTCTCGTACCCGCCCCAGATCACGATTAGGGTCTGGTATGGGTAATTGAGAACACAGATGTGATTTATCAGACTCTGTGTGTGTTAGGGGTCTATTCATTGGCTTTAAGTTCTATTCCTACTTGGATTGAGACGGGACGCAGTCTGCTTCATCATCGATTCAATGTTCAGAAGAGTCACATTATAATTAATGAATAAACCAATGCTATTTTCAATGATATCTGTAACTTGAAGTAAACACACACAAACAAATTCCACAATATAATATAACAATTTGTGGAAAGACAAGCGCTCCATAAGAAAGGTTTTGATAATAAAACTTGGCGTTGCAGCCAAGATATAGATTGGATCGAATTGCGACAACGGTCGTCAGGTATTCTGCGTCATTTCGTTCCTGATCTTTTTTCCCCATTACCCTTGTATATTCAGGTGAATCATGATTTTTGTTTACGTTCCGAATGTCTTTGTCGCGCAGACATTTCGCCTTCGCCTCCATAAAGACAAATTTAGAATAAAACATACCATTTGTACGTTCCAGTTAAAGTAGGAGTAATTCTTAAATATCAAATGTATATGTATATGTGTATACATATATACATTTGTATACACGTTTAAAATCCTGCAGTATAAGTATCAGCGAGAGATCACATGTTAAAGAGATAGATTGACATGAGGACAAGGAGAAAAACAGTCACATAACACTGGTCAGCTGAATGGGCATCAGAACAGCTTGCTACCCAATGCAACTGTCTGAACAGCCTATCATACAGCAGTGCCAAATAAAAAGATTTTGAAGTAAAAAAGGAATTATGATCTGGTAACATGATGAACCCTTGAATTAGAAAATGATCAATATTCCCGAATGATCATACCATACGCGGATCTATGTGTGTGCGACAACCATTTATTCGCATCAACTAATATAATATGTGTATGAATTGAGGGTGCAAATTTGACCTAGTCTACCTTGAATTTATTACTATCATTACGACCTAGTCTACCTTGAATTTATTACTATCATTACGATGTGGACATTTATAAAGACACTTTTGTGTTATATACATAATTATTCAAACCACATTAACAAGTCTCTTTGTTGTTTTACTATTCACATATAGAATTTGAGTTTTGTTTTGTTTTGTTTTTATTTGTTTTTGTACATTTTTCTTCCTATAATTTAGTTGTGAAAGTGGTTTCACTCTTAAATCCATGGCTATCTGAATGATCAATCCCATGTGATCTATTAGTCGTGTCCGCCAACTTAGAGTTACCTCGGTGCATGGGTAATCCATTGCTCTGAGACAGGGGTATTGAGTTTCTTGATTGCCTGCTTTGGTTAGCATGGTCGGTCCTGTGGTTGCCATTTTTAACCATGCTTAATTCATCTTGACCATTGTTACCTATTGACTTAGCCTTGTATGGTGAGTAACTCACAGTAACCGTTGACGTGAGTGCATTGGTAGAAAGATGAGTGCGACATCTATAAATTCTTATCAACTCATTTCGGAAAGACGTTCCACATAAACAATACAGGAAGAAGTTAATGGCATAGTTCAATACAGCCAGACATTGTGAAAATGAGTTGAAGGCATAAATCCAAAAAGAGGTCCATGCATCTATGTTAGGCCAAATATTTTTCTTTTGGTCATTTATATAGAACAATAGTGTATATGGAAGCCTGATGACAACAAAGGCAATAGCCACCGCCAAAAGCACAACAGTTAACTGGGACTGCTGGGAAGTTTCTCTGGTCGTGTGACTTCCTGACAGCCTCGTTCTGGCCCTGGCAGCCTGGGCAACTTTGTAGAGTATGAGAGCAGTAAAGATGCAGACGATCACACTGGGAACGAGGAGTTCCCCACAACCCATCACGGCAAGATTCCAGTTCCGGTATCGGTCATATGGGGGTAAGGTATAACAGTCATATTTCCCACTCCACTGATACACACCAACAGTGAAAAATGGATAAACGGTAACCGCAAATGACAAAATCATCTCCACAACTATCACAACCTTGGCTTTTATTGTTGTGGATATCAATGAGACTTTGAGAGGGAAGGCGACAATAATGTACCTTTCCACAGTGATTATCACGGTAACCCACGAGGACCATATCCGACCAGCATAGCGAATATACATAATCAGCTTGCACCAGACGTTGTACGTCTTCGCGAAGTCGATTCCCAAGGTATTTTCATTTTTAATACGGTCGGTATTAACCCATAGCAATAATTCCCCAACGAGAATTGTCGCATCAGCAAAGGCTAGAGAAATCAAGTAATGTCCCGTAGTTGTTCTGCGCATGGCAGAGTTGAAGAAGACGCTAAGTGCCAGGATGTTGGTAATGATTCCAACAGGGATGATAATGCCCAGCATGTAGAACTTCATCTGCCTCACCACGTTATAATGGAATATTCCTGGAGGGGATTTAGTGGGTGCCAATGTTGAGGTGGAATGGTCCAACAGCTGTGTAGGGTCATCATATGTCTCTGTCACAAAATACGTCACAATTTGCTGATAATCCTCTGTTGTCACCATGGTGATGTACAGTCAGCTCACAACGATACCATCATGCAACAGCTGAAAATAGACAACAATATTTTACCATATATACTACAAATTGCAAGCCACATTTTGAATATGAAAACAGAATCTATATGAGATAATATCAGTATAGGTTTCCAAAGAGTGGACTTCCAAAGAGTAAACAAAATTCCAAATATATGATTCATAATTGGCACAATTCATATCAGAAATGTATAATTACCAGCCTGTAAGAAACTGTAAAGAGATGTAAGGAACATATCTGGATGGTACCATTGTTCTGAACCAATTCTTAACCATTCTGGGTGATTCTGTCATTTAAGAGTTCTTTACTTCTCACAAAAGGCATAAAAATCGCATCAAAATCATTACAAAATTTAACACATTACGCTAGAGTTGAGTGTATTCCAGTGTGTTAAATATGATGATGTAAATTCTATAGTATATCTTAAACGTTTGTAAGGTTATATCTGTGCCCCCAAGTCTGGATTAGTCCTCGTTATGCAATATTAAACTGGGTTAAAATTACGCAAAAATCTCGTTAATGATCAGTTTTAGATGATCATGTACTTAAATAACTGATAAGTAACTGATGAGCATGTTATCTTCTTTTAAAAAGGGGTGTGATAGTTGATTTATAAATATCAAAGAAAACAACTTTTTCAGCCTGGCCATTGTTCACCGTAAACACCGCTCAGGTTCCATTCACATTGGCTGCGATTAGGTGCCCAGATATGTGGCGAGTGCCCAGATCAGTTGTGAGCGTCCAGAATTACGTGATTTGACCAGATTGGTTCAGAGCTCTCCAACCCCTGATACCTGAAATCTCACTAAACTAACCACTAAATAGAATGAAATCAATATTTTGAAGAATTGTTGTCCTTTTCAACAAAATCTACACTCCATCTGCATTTGTACACCTTTATACATGTACACAGCTCATCTGTGGTGGAATTTTCATAAATACAGCTTCAACAAGCTTAAAGTTGCTTATAATGACATTTTAATAATCATTATCTTTATTATCTTTATTATTATTATTATCTTTATTATTATTATTATCTTTATTATTATTATTATTATTATTCTTATTCTTATTATTATTATTCTTATTATTATTATTATTATTATTATTATTATTGTAATTATAATTATTATTATTATTATTATTATTATTATTATTATTATTATTATTATTATTATTATTATTATTATTATTATTATTATTATTATTATTATTATTATTATTATTATTATTATTATTATTATTATTATTATTATTATTATTATTATTATTATTATTATTATTATTATTATTATAATTATTATTATGATTTTTTTATTTGGAATTAAAGTACAACATGTCTCTAATGAATGCGAATTGTAATTCTCTTAGGTTTACTATTAATTAATTATTGGTTAATGCAATACTGGGGATGAGTCATCACTTCTAATCTCATATATGAAATAAGCCAACGATCCAATACTGAGTAGTTAATTTGAAAACAAGTGAACATCGAAATCGATACTTTTTGTACAATACACGTTTTTGTACAGTTGTTGTGATCATGGTCTCTGTATGCAACTAAAATGTGAATGATTAACTCTGATAAATTTAAATGATTATTGTTAGAAGGGGAACCGGGGGAAAATAAAATCCAAAATTGTTGTTTCTATGAGACACTAATGTCAATATTTTCCCCCCGTCGATGCATATTCCCATCTTTTTTCCTGTAATCCTACAGTAAAGTATTATATTCACAGAAGGGTCTCATCAATTAAGTCTACCTATTTCATTCATGCCTCCTGAATATTTCATGGTCTATCCTTGAAATACAATATTCAAGTCGTTTATCATATGTAATCATACATAATATGATTGCTTTTTTGTTTGTCATACAGATGCTTCATTGTTTATATTTATCTATATCAATTTATGAGATATGATATAACACTTTCCCCAGCTTAATGAATGAATTATGCATAACAAACTGCATTAAATAACGATGATCTGGAATTCAGTCTTCAAAGTCGGTAGGAGACCAAATAGTGATGAAAGGACAGTATCTCAGTCATCAGTCTTTTCTGTTATACCCCAGCTAGGAGGATTTAGCTGGACTATATATACATTAAAAGTTGGAAAGCCCATTCACACAAGTTATTTCCAGAAACTGGGATGATTCTTTATGCCATGGCATGCAATATATATAGGGTATGGGTACAATATCAACTAATCACGGGAGTTGACCTTCTCTGTGAGACAACAAACCCACAGACAGCCTCAAATATGTGTCCGTCTCCACAGGATTACATTATGTACAATTGGCGGTCTAATACGTTTGTCAATGTGTTGGGCTCTCAGACTGCTTGTTCTTTCCATGTCAGGAAACTGCACCACAGGCATAGATAATGAGTGGACTGAGGGGGGCAATGGGCATAACGACTGGCAGCAATGAGATACGGACCCTGCCCACTGCCTCACAGACCAGGCGTCAATATTAAGTATGGTCTTTGTGTAAATAGACAGAGGATCGGATTTGTGCTCCTGTCAACACCGAATGACTCTTTCCACATTCATCTATAGTAATCCAATGAAATAATCTGATTAAGGACCTGTCTTCTTTCAATTATGAGGTATTTAATCAGGACGTATATCTTCCTTGTTAATTGTGTTTCCTCTCTGATGCGAATGACCAATAACCACTTTTAGCCAGCACAAGGAGAATTAAAACACTAGTTGTACGTGGAAGATCCTATGACGAAATCAGCACAGAGGACCCATCGATTGATGAAGTAATGGCTACATATGGGCAATAATTACAGGGTATGGAACCAGAGAAAGTTAACCAACCAGAGGGACCTACACCGTTTTATATAAATGCTAGTCAAGCTCGGTCGTATATATATATATATCACCTTTGAAGAAAAAAGAATTTTGGAACAAAAGTTTGAATAATTGTATTTAAAGGTGCTTGACAAGACACAGTTTATTTGATAACTCCTATCTTATCGCATTAGCCGGCGCTGTCGGGGTTTCTCGCGTGAAGTACAGCTCGGCATTGGCAGGAAGGAAGTTCTAGGTCTTGTAAGAGGTTTTACCTAGGATCCCTCACAAGTGTGGCTTCTATTCTAGCCCATTTGTGGATATGATAATTCTTCTTGCACACCATCATCCCAAATAAAAACTGTTTGGCTCACAAAGATCTCGCAATATGACAATTAGCTTCCCTTCTCTGTGATTAAGACAGTCAGTATTTATTGAAAAAAATCAAGGTGAAACATTTGCACCAGTTATTTTCCATATGAAATGTCACGTTGTTAAGAAAACTCTCATTGATTTTCCCGCAAAGTTTGTAATCCCCAAACCTGTTCTCCTGGTACAAAGTTTGCATGTTATCAATCAGACGCTTAACATGCATACCAAGCGCCTTATCAACGAAACTGTTAAAGACCCCCGATGGTGGAAATACTAAAGGAGATTAAAAGGTGCGCACGCACGCACGCCTGCAGATTGATAAGCTTATATGTATAATAAAACATTTGGGTTCACCACAATTGATGAACCATTACGTGCTTAACATAATGAAAATAAGATGCGATACAAAGCCAATGAAGGCCTGACTCTTAATCCTAAAGGATATCATTATATGAACATCAGATATCAGAGTTAGAAATAACCCTGAAGGTATGCGAAATACAAGCATCCCAATCAATCATACTCTTAGCAATTTCAAAGGAACTTTGGGAGTAAGTGACCATTTTTCATGGATCAAAATATAGTTAAATTCATAAATTTAATACTGTAAATACTGAAAATAGTACATAATACAGTCATATGTAGACCATACATAATATAAAAAGATGTTATCAACAAAATAACAGCTCACCTCAAGTAAATTTGATTGTCATTTATAAACATATGGTTACATATTGCTCTATAGTAATACGTTTATACTAATAAAAAAGTACAGTAGAAAAAATCTTATATTTTTTAATCGGTGAATGAAAAATGTTAAATTTGATTTTTTTTTAAAGATAAATACTGTACCCTTTATCGTAAGGTAATTATATGCTCAATATTTTCATCTTCCATGTCTTTTGGTGCAAAATTTCAATTGTTAGCCGGATTTCCACCCAAAGAAAAGTTTTGATTTACTTTGAATATATTCATTAGTATACACTTAAGGAAATACGCTTCCATGAATATGTAATCAATATATATGACAGAGCGAGCAGTGACTGGGAATTGCCTTCTATTCAGAGACTATACTCTTGTTCGTTTAGGGCCTGGATGAATTAGTTGATAAAGGATAAAATGACAATTACAAACAATACATGTTTTCTTTTTGCATATAAACGGTGGCAATTGTTTAGTTGTGTAACGGTAATAAGCCAAGGTTTTAGTGTCTTTCATATTTAGCGCATCTTATTGTTGCAATTCGTGTGAATTTAGCATTTGAAAATTTGCCACGTTTTTGTCAAGATCTCTCTGTTTCACTCTATCTGTTGACTTGTCTTCGTTTCAAATAATATGATAATTCATCCCAGGTATACGTTCAAATAATAATGGATTCCCTCTGATGGTTGATGTACATTTTATAAAATATATTTGTGGTTTACATTCAGATAATAATAACCTTTCTGTCTTTTGTGCACACCTTTCTGATTTACATTAAACCGATATTAGATTAATTCTATCTGGTTGGTATATGATAGTGGATTCACTCCATCTCTTGGTATATGATAGTGGATTCACTCTATCTGTTGGTATATGATAGTGGATTCAATCCATCTCTTGGTATATGATAGTGGATTCACTCCATCTCTTGGTATATGATAGTGGATTCACTCTATCTCTTGGTATATGATAGTGGATTCACTCTATCTGTTGGTCTATGATAGTGGATTCACTCCATCTCTTGGTCTATGATAGTGGATTCACTATATCTCTTGGTCTATGACAGTGGATTCGCTCAAATTTTTGATCTATGATAGTGGATTCACTCTATCTGTTGATATATGATAGTGGATTCACTCTATCTGTTGGTCTATCATAGTGGATTCACTCTATCTGTTGGTCTATCATAGTGGATTCACGCTATCTTGGTCTATGACAGTGGATTCGCTCTATTTGTTGATCTATGATAGTGGATTCACTCTATCTGTTGATCTATGATAGTGGATTCACTCTATCTGTTGATATATGATAGTGGATTCACTCCATGTCTTGGTCTATGACAGTGGATTCACTCTATCTGTTAGTCCATGACAGTTGATTCACTCTATATGTTCGTCTATGACAGTGGATTCATTCTATCTGTTGGTCTATGATTGTGGATTCACTCTATCTGTTGATCTATGATAGTGGATTCACTCTATCTGTTGAGACATGATAGTGGATTCACTCCATGTCTTGGTATATGATAGTGGATTCACTCTATCTGTTGATCTATGACAGTTGATTCACTCTATATGTTGGTCTATGACAGTGGATTCACTCTATCTGTTGATCTATGACAGTTGATTCACTCTATATGTTGGTCTATGACAGTGGATTCATTCTATCTGTTGGTCTATGATTGTGGATTCACTCTATCTGTTGATCTATGATAGTGGATTCACTCTATCTGTTGATCTATGACAGTGGATTCACTCTATCTGTTGGTATATGATAGTGGATTCACTCTATCTGTTGGTATATGATAGTGGATTCACTCTATCTGTTGGTCTGTCATAGTGGATTCACGCTATCTTGGTCTATAACAGTGGATTCACTCTATCTGTTGATATATGATAGTGGATTCACTCTATCTGTTGATATATGATAGTGGATTCACTCCATGTCTTGGTCTATGACAGTGGATTCACTTTATCTCTTGGTCTTTATCGGTGGATTCACTCTATCTGTTGATCTATGACAGTTAATTCACTCTATCTGTTGATCTATGACAGTTGATTCACTCTATATGTTGATCTATGACAGTTGATTCACTCTATATGTTGGTCTATGACAGTTGATTCACTCTATATGTTGGTCTATGACAGTTGATTCACTCTATATGTTGGTCTATGACAGTGGATTCGTTCTATCTGTTGGTCTATGACAGTGGATTTACTCTATCTGTTGGTCCATGATAGTGGATTCCCTCTATCTCTTAGTTTATGATAGTGGATTCACTCTGCCTGTTAGTATATGACAGTGGATTCACTCTATCTGTTGGTATATGATAGTGGATCCACTCTATCTGTTGGTCCATGATAGTGGATTCCCTCTACCTCTTAGTCTATGATAGTGGATTCACTCTGCCTGTTAGTATATGACAGTGGTTTTACTCTATCTGTTGGTACTATATTCGCTTACACAACTTTCGGTTCTTATACAATGATCGATGGAGTCATTCTATTTTGACTTTTTTATCTGTCATTTAGATAAGTAGACTTCAGTTTATTTTCTCTGGTGATATGAATAAGGTATGGCTGTGTCCAAGAGTGGATGACAAGTCCACATTGCTATGTACTGGGTGACAATGCATCATGGATGATTATATTTTATGAGGTATGGTTTTGTGTCCAGTGGGTGGTAAGGTGCGTTGAGGATGATCAATTACGTGTGTGTGCATAATTCACGAGGAATGGAGTGAAGGTGTCACGGTGTGGGACCTCCTCGGTGCTAATGACCACATCATCAACACACACAGGTCTACATCTCCTTGTTGCCCCAGCAACAAATTCAATAATTAAAGTAGAGCTACAATCTACCACTATACATCATCCCTTCTCGGATGTTATATTTTCGCTTTATGTCTGTTTGTTGTGATTTTCAGTAACATATACTTGGCAGAGGCAACATGGTCTTAAGTTTAAGATGTTTCCGGCCGATCTGTATGAGACAAAGATCAAAACTGAATGCATCAAGCGAGGGTCAATATCTGCCTCAGAATACGAACTAAAATGTAATTTATATCAGATATATCATGATAATGTTGGCAACACCATTTCTTTCACATAACTTACATGTCTGCCGCAGGGCAATGCCATGTGTTATTTGAGAATTTACACATAACGGAACTACATTTGGGACATGTACCTGCCATTTATGATATGATACTGCCGTATCCTGCTTATGACGCTTTCCATTTATGTCTGAATCTAAAACAAACAGCTGCCGCTTGTTTCCAAAGGGTATTACTTCTATCTCCAAATATTTTGCTGTTCCTGCTCATCACATGTCACATCCAATACAAACATTCCGTGGTCTAATCTGCAAAGTGGATTACATTCTAATTACTGCATTAAGACAAAATTATCAGAATCTCTTTTTCTATATTCGCATTCAGCACTGAGATGGTTGAAATGATTGAAATTTTCATTAAATCATTAACATGTTTACCCATGCTTTGTTTATTTAGCATTTTTTGTTTTAAAAATTAGACGTTCCTGCCTTCTTTGAATGAAAGGCTACTGTCTATTTGCATAAAAGTACGTATTATTTCAAACCCAAGTTTCAATCTGATAATATTGGGATTACCGCCCGTACTGCATTAGCCCTCCTTCCTTTAACACCTTTTGGTGGGACATTTATCCTTGGGGGCTGGGGTGTGAAGGGGAATCCATTAAAGAAGATCGCCCAGAACCTTTAGTGAAATATTAAGGAAAAGTTGAATATGTTCTGATCGGTTGGAAACACCTGGTTTGTCTCTTGATGCGGATATGCATTACTTGGGAAAATTGAGATTGAGTTCTCAAAGAGAAACTCATGCACTTCGTTTAACGATAAATACTCCATTCTCCATGTCCAACCTTTGTGATTTTATTTCGACATCTCCAATATTATAGCCGCTAAACTAGATTTATTCTTTCAATGTCCTAGTTATCAATATGCAGCGTTAAGCCTGAATTTAACATTTAATACTGCAAACACATCTGTTGAGGTTTACATCTTTTTGTCTCAGCCAGATATGGATAACTGACACCTCTAACATTGACATTGGTTCAGGTTGACAGTGCCTGGTAATTGAGTGAGGAGCTTTATTGAAATCCAATTCTTCCCACTTCCTTTATCCCTTTACATCACAGATCCGTCGCTGACTGGCTTTCACCACTGATTCAAATATGCCAAATATCGAATATACCCAAAAAAGAACTTTAATTGATTAATTTAAGATAAAGTTTGGGATAAATCAAAAAAGTTTGGGGTAAATCAATATTCATCACCGCAAGTACTTTATGTTAGTGTTAATATAAAAAGAGAGAGATGCATTTAGAAGTGCTTTATATTCTTATCACATAATAATACTATGAAATTATTTCTTTGAAAACATTCTTAGTAATCTGATTAGCTGTCATTCAAGTATTGATGTATAGATTGTGCACTAATGAAAATAACTTTAACAATGAATGGAATCAATATAAGCTAGGACTCTCTCATTTTAATTGTCGATGTTCATCATGATTCTGTTCTCGGACTGACAAGTATGAGGAGAGTCTGGAAAACAAAATAATGTTTGTTGTATACTTTCGCCACATGTAGATAACTTTGGGTGGTGTTATTGGAAACTGGCCCAAAGTTACAGCTAGTGATGTTTTGGGAAAACAGCTTATGACACTGGAGTGAGGAACCGTCATGGAACATAAAGAAGTTAAATAGGACAAAGAGGCAAAAGCATTCTCATCTAATTTGCTACTGGGAAAACAGTTGTGACTTTCGGTGTGTACTAACAAATTTATAAAAAGGGAAAGTCAAATATTCTCAACCTTCTCAGCAACTCTAATCTATAAAAACCTCTGGTCAGTGAAATGTGCTTAACCGTCTGAACTACAATGAACGTATGTATACGCCATTCAAGTTCAATTTTATATTTCTTAACCAGGAACTGGTTCCTAAATCCAGAATGCAATTTCCACAATGTGAAATACATATAACTGAAGGCATCAAAGGCTAAAATCACATCCCTGGACAATATATTATAACCTTTGGATATATTCGATATTTTATGGTTAGTCAAAGCACAACTTTCACTTCATATCATTAAATAGTATGTTTCCTTCATTTCAAGTTATTAGAACTTCCCTAGCCCAACCAACATACATTGGTATCTCTAAATTACGTTCAGAGGAAGTCTTTGTTTTATATTCAGGGGTTGAAGAGCTCTGAACCAATCTGTGCAGTAAATTTGAATCAATCTGGTCAAATCGCGTCATTCTGGACACTGATCTGGATGCTAAATCGCGTCATTCTGGACATTCGCAACATAACTGGGCACAAAATCGCAGCCAATCTGAGTGGAACCTGAGCGGTGCCGTAGGGTGAACAATGGCCAGACTGAAAAAGTTGCTATCTTTAAAGGGGGAGTTCCTAATAATTGGGTTGTACCCCAAACCATGTGTTTTTTTGTCATAAAATCATTCATTTGGTTGCCAGTAGTCATCTCACAAATTTCAAGTGTATCTTGGAAACGTTGTGATGATCAAATTTCACTTCAAAGTTTGGATCATGACATATCTCCGAAGTCAGTCCGGAATTTTATTACCCCCTGTCACGTGGGGTGGTGACGTAGAGAGTGTAACATTTTGGGAAAACCCCTAGCCCAGCATCATGGAGTCGGAGGGAGATTTTACAGATAGTGTTTGTTCAACAAGTGTTTCTGACATAATAGAGGTCCAAAGTTTATGTGGATCATCTGAGGATGAAAGAAGTGGGTCTGAGCCACCTTCAGGTAGCTTTATTGAGCAGGGTAAAGTTCAGGGATGGCAATTTGCCCCCCCACAACAAACAAGACTCGTAGCCTGCAAACTGTGATTGAGAAGAGTCTGACAGTGGGGATGATCTTCAACAAATCAAAATAGTATATGTTATGATAGCAGATAGTATGTTATGACACAACATACCACACTGTGCCAATTAACAATTATGAAAACAAAACACGAACCTTGGCCATGCGATTTAACTTATCTTATTTTTCAGTCATTTGTATGGACCACAAAGTATATACTCAAAGTTTAAAATCTTGAAAAGACTTGCATATCACAAACATGTTCATATAAAATAATAGTTAAAAGAGGTTTTAAAATTAAGGACCATTTTCTTTAAATTTGACAATATTTTGGTAAATGTTTTCCTGGGGACAACACATTGAATCACTGAGGTATCTACATTCACCTCTCATTTCAGCACCCTGACCTAGTATGCTTAGTCTTAGTCTCAGCCTAGTGTTTCTGACACTGCCACTTGATCATGGCATCAGTAGTGGAGACTTGTCTAGAACTTCTTTCCTCTATTTTATGGATTGTGAAATGACCTCTGTTCAGCTAATCTAATCATCACTAGGTTTGTGATGTGGTCTAATAAGAATTACAGTTCATTTTAGCCTAGGGAACCTCTGGTTGTCATTGTTTCAGGCCCAACTGTTACCATATTCTGACTCAAGAACAAAATGTTCTCTTCATAGATAACCCTGGCTGTGTTTCAAACCTGCGTATTTTGTGTATTTCAAACTTTTGTTGCCACAATTTTTGGGGAATTGAAAACATTGATCCCTTGTCAATTACTTTTGTCGCAAATATTTATAACACACAATTCCCCTGACATTGAGGGCAGCTTATTTTGAGTACATGTTGAGGGGCCAGCTTCACCCACCATTGTGAGACCCAGTTTCCCGGGATAAGGAGTTACACCCGTGACGTATAATCTCCGAAGTTTTATTACCCTCCCGAACCCGACCATTCTTTCCAGGACAGCCTGCTGCCACAACAAAGATCCACTTTGTAAATAAACAGTTGGCCAGATTAATGTAGGAAGTGTGTGATATGATATCTTATTACCATATATTTCATTACATGTTAAAAAAAAATAAGGTTAGATTATTAGGAACTCCCCCTTTAATCTCTATAAATCAACTATTATACCCATTTTAAAAAGAAAATAACATGCTCATCAGTTACATATATAAGTAGATGATCATTTAAAAAAGATTTTTGTGTAATTTTAACAGTGGAAAGTGCCCCAGTTTAAGATTGCATAACGAGGACTAATCCAGACTTAGGGATACAAATATAATTTAAATATATACTATACAAACACCATCATATTTTAACACACTGGAATACACTCAACCGTAAAAACGATTTTTATGAGTTTTGTGAGAAGTAAAAAATTCGTTACATGAGAGAATCACCCACATTGGTTCAGAATTGGTTCAGAACAATGGTATGACGTCATACCAACCGGATATGATTCGATTACCGCCCAGATTGGTTCAGAGCTCTCCCACCCCTGATAATGTCTATAACGAAAAATGATTTTGTTTATTAAAATACCAACAAAATACCAACATTATTACTTTTTGTCGACTACCTATCCTACAAAATCAAGTTAAAAATCAAGTTAATTTGGCAATGAATCCTTTTGTGCCAGCGTGGGTATAACCCTGCAACGTATGTGGCTTTGTAAACGTTACAAGCAAATATGCAACAGGTGGCGCAATGTATGCGAACATTGTTTAGGGCATAATCTCTTTCCCAGCGTGTTTCACTTTCTATGCATGACTCATACTCATTAATTGAGGATTACAAACATCCTCTAATGAAGGAAATGTTGTACAGTTTTATATTCACAAAAAATACTTTGCCTCAAGGTTCTGTAGTTTTTGCCTCAAAATTCTACATTTTGAATACTTCTAATGTGATTTATAGCTAAACTATTTTGATATCAGGCATTGAAAGAGAGTGTTGGAAGAGATTTTATGTTCTTCACCAAAAAAATATGGCTGAGATCATTGCAGATGACCTTTTGTGGCCTTTTCATGCCCGGAAATAGATATATCAACGGTATGACTAATTATCCGAAGCCTTACAAAGCCTACTATCAAATGACAAGGGGTTTGCAAGGGGCGTCAACAGTATAATAATAAAAAAATTCTTTTCCAAAAATCTTCTCATATTAGTTTACAGGCAGAAATAATGGCTTGACAGAAACACAGGTTATTCATATTCATGTTATCCGCTGAATATATGTCTTCTGAATTTACAAGTCCATGGATTGCAAGCATTTATTAATTGAATGGTGGAGTGCGCGCCTATAATATTTTATAATATAAGAAGGGCAAATTGCATCAGGGACAGTGTTGGCTACAGGCTGAGCACATCTGGGCACTTGCGATATGGGTTACCTCACAGGTACCCGCAGGCGATAAACAAGGAATGTGCACAAACATAGCATTTGGGCGGTCAGTCAGCACTCTCTTATTATATAGAACTCTCCAATTAGCCAAATGGGAACCACGCAGTTCATTTAATGGAACGTTGTCATTCATAACATCTATTCAGATGCTCAATATTTACTTACAGAATATTTGAACATATTTGTATCATTGAACTCTCATAACTGAATTAGTGTTATTTTTTCTAAACTGGAATAAGGTCTAAAATACTTGCTCCATTTGTATACATAAGAAAATAGCTCACTTCATGAATTGCATGCACTGAATGAGCATAATAGATTGCGTTTCTGTATCTGGTACAACATTTCCTTGTCCTTAAGTGTATTTCTATAATGCAAAACCAAGAGGAAAGTACAATATTAACAAGGCAGATCCCGTCAGTGTATCCAACCCGTCTTAAATTAGCTGCTGTAATTCCCCAGGAAATGACAACGATTGTGTCTGTCGATAAGATGGTGCGGGGCGGCTGGAGGCACAGATAAATGAAACCGTCTGCGGGAAACCAAAGACATGGTGGTGTGGGGAAAGTTCACATCAAGCTCAACTATTCAACACACCAAACCCTTGGTAAACACTGGCGTCAAATAACGCAGATACTAAAGAATAGTAAAGACTGGTGTTGAAGAATAGATAAACTTTTTTATAATGTGTTATCTGGATATTTAAAAGTTTGTTTTACATATTTATCTATATCAGACATCGTAACAAATGTGACTATTAAGATACTGATATTTTTCCATGTAGAAACGATCTTATTTCATAATACCTAAAAGTCTTCAGAGCTGGCATATACATTTAAAAAATTATGATGTCCAACTTTAATATTCTTCAAAATTTAGCTTATTTAAATCTATGTCTAAATTGACAAATAACCACGAGTTACAAGTGAACTGCAAAAAAATCAATTTTCAATTTTACAACTGCACCGAAAACAATTGTGCTTAAAATGACTTTTGTTTATACCCGAGATCAACAAAAATTATACACATTATTGTTTTATTTTTTAAATAAACCCTCTCCGTTACAGAGCGCACTGTCCTTGAAAAGAAAAAATATTTTTCACCTCCTTATTGTGTTTAATACCTGTTAACATGGAAATGTCATTATGATAATAGAACGTAATATAAATGCGAGAAGCTGTATTTTTTTGTCTTTTAATTTATAAATAAATCATTTGAGATTAATTTCAGGTTTCCACCGTGATAAAACACGGTTTATTCTTTTTGATCAAAAACTTTTGAAGAGTACTTCAAACAGAAAATAGAGCAATTCATTTTCTTTGATACTTGATGAATTGGATCCCAGTCATTCTGTTTATGAGTATTGGAATAATAAGAGGAGAGAATATCTATATAAGTTATGAGAATTAATATGTGAAATTGCTGTCACACCCATAACGTTTGTGATGTTATTGGAGCCCAGGTTGTCAAAAGCAAGCTTGATTGAGAATACCAGAAACTAAGATTAAATGACATTTTTATACATCTATATGGGAGATTCGTGAGTTTTTATTTCAATTTGTGGCACCTTAAAGAAAGAGACGTGATGTAATCTATATTCTTACAGATTGTTTTGGGCTTCGTGTAGTATTAAGGTTCATTATCACCCCCGCATATCATTCTTATACCATTTTCATGTTAATGTGAACAATGAAACAAAAAATGCATGTTCTGAAGATGATTGGCAGTATTAGCACCGAACAGAAACTAGCACAGCCCAGTGTGAGAGCATTTTACATTGCCAACAGGAGAGAGACATCAATCTGTCCTATTGTACTATTATGGCGCCATCTATCATACACATTCTTGACATCTGCCACTAAATCATTAGAAGCGATTTGATGAATAAGTTACATTTATTCTGGTGCAATCTGGTAATTGCTTTGTTTAATGTCCTGTGTGATATTCTATGTGTTCAGCAGAGCCGCATAAGGTATACTGCACTCTCATTAAGACATGTTGAGATGTTGGATTCGCTCTGGGTTGTGAAAAGATCGTTAATCTCAAAGGGTTATAAAGTTTGTGGATTAGCTTGCATAATTATATATCATTTAGGACTCCTCATTTGATATGATGGAACCTTTCATGTAGCCTTCAGGCAAAATACTTTCAATTCTGTGGAAGATTTCTTCATATTAGTAAGAATATACTGTTTTATCATCCAAACATATCTGAATAATGACATTTATACAGCATTTTATAATATTGAACTGATATTTATATGGATTATTGATATTCTGAATGTCCACACCTTACAAAAGATGAGTATGTTTTTCAAATGATTGTCATCACGAAATTAGTTACTCTACACGTGTGATTCTACACACTTTTTACACTCTGACTTGCTGAGTGTAAAACTCAGGTCATTGGCTTGACAAATGGAAACCACAAAAACACTTTGTTGGTTAATTTGTATGTGATAATATTGAACTACACAAAATAGTCTATCAATTTGGAATAAATCTAAGAAAAATATAATCAATAATTTAGGGGCACCGTGTGAAAAGGGGGAGGGAAATATGAGAATTTTAGATTGATATATATAGATTGAATGTAATCCAATGAAGATAACCAGAAATGTGGCCTAGGTAATACATTAATGAAAAAAACACTTATCCTATAAATTGTAGCAAATTTCATTAATGCATAAAATGTTTTGTACACATTGCCGATAAGGTCTTGGCTTTTATCGTCATATGTAGTTGTAAAATATGTCACCTCAGCATCAATCCCAAGTAAATTTATTGAACTTTGTCGGAGAAGTTCAACAAGGGCCACTTAACTCCCATCTCGTGTTCAAACAGGACTTAGTTGTAGCGATTAATCAGCTCAGCACATCAGCCTGTGTGCATATCAAATACTGGCAGCGAGCGCACTCCCAACGGGGCAGTCTCAAGCGTATGCATTAATACACATGATCCAAATCCTAGTATTCACACCTTTTTGGATGGTTTCAAAACGAGGAGTTTCCAAGGGAACAAACATGTCTTTTTTTCGGTTCACTTTGATTAACTTGCATAATTATATATCGTTGAGGAATCCTCATTTAATATGGATGGAACTGTTCATGTAGCCTTCAGACAAAACACTTTGAATTTTGTGGATTTTTTTTTCAAATATAACCAAGACATTCAAATGAAAGTAAACTTCATGTATTCATCAGGTAAAGGTATGTAGTATTACATTTAAAAGGCAGTGAGCAGTTCATGGGGGATGGGAGGTAATGTGTGTAGCACGACATTCATAAGTCAGTCAATAAACTGTGAGTGATTTACCAAGGAAAGTGTGTGTATTATGAAAGGTATTGTGCATTATTAAAATTTATTTGGTTTGTGTTAAAGCTCCTCCAAATATGAATATTATTGCAATACGGCATCGAAGTTGCATCGTCAGCCGAGGTCTGTGTCAAGGCACACTTGCACATCATGGTTTTCAGCGGCGGATCCAGGCAGGGGGCTTTGGGGGATGAAGCCCCCTGGGGGTCTTTGGCTTGGGGGGGGGGGGGGGCTTTTGGGAACTGGACCCCCCCGGCTTTTTTTCAGAGCACATTTGAGCCCCCCGGGGTAAAAAAAATCCTGGATCCGCCCCTGGTTTTCTAGGGGTGTCATGAACAATTTTTCACCCCAGGTGGGGCTCAAAGAAGGCTAACACTATTTGATGTTATTTTTGGCCAATACAAGAGACAATGCATTTGATGACGTCATAAACATATCGCCATTTTATCTTGACGTGGTTTTACCTCTCGGCGCCTCTCTGCTCAAGCTTCTGAAAATGACACCAAACATGGTTTTCCTTCAAAAAATGTCTTGTCTTAATCAAAGCCGGTTTCAGAAAATATTATAATCGCGAAAGGAAACAAGGAATGTAGGAAAACACGTTTCTTATACATTGGTTTTTATATGGTTTTTTTTAATTAGTGGATATTTCTCACAATTTCAAAATGCAAGTAACTTACTCAAGGGAAAGACAGTCTAGCATTACATCTGTAATCGTCACAAATTATACAATACCTTTACGGCTTCAAACAGCATAAGTCAATCACTGTTGCTATTGGAATCCCTCAAAGTCATCTATTATTAGCTTTACTTTCTCGAGACACACACATTTACCCTTTCCGGATAACCACTTTTGCCATTGACAAAAGTCTATCTTACCTCAAGATAATTCCATCCCAGAGATCCATATAATTCTGACCCGTCTCTAATTTAGTTTGCCCTACCTCAGACCAACAACTGTATAAGCTCATCATCAATCTTCCCAGAACTGGACTCGAGGTGAACCTTTCTGAACATATCGGACGCCATCCTCCTAATTTAGTCATTTTATCTCGTCCTCATTATTTATATATTTTGTTCACTATAAGCACATTCCTGAAAAAATTTTTTTAAAAAACAAAAAATAAAATAAAAATAAAACAAAACAAAAGACAAAAACCCCCAAAAAAACCAGACCACTGATTGGTTTTTTTAACTGTTAAAATGATGACCATAACGAGACAAAATGCAATATCCTCACCAAAGTTCTGAACACTTATGAGTATTCCATACTGTTATATGCTTGCTATTTTATTTTACACTTGACCATAGAAAGTTTCATAACTCAGAAATATGCAAGATGCATATTTTTCTTGTTCTATATCACTGTCAAAGATGTAGGGAACCATAAAATGTAAAAGACATTTTGACCGAAATCTAAATCTTTGAGGTTCATTTTGGAAAAATCTAAATATGACCCATAATTTGTTTCATATATCACTGGTTAAGTCATTAGCACACAGTAATTATCGCTTAGTATTTTACTGGTACTATATTCTGAAATAGACATTATCTATTTAATCACTTTCTTCAAATAATGGCACCTGTTTCATCCAATAATGATTCAGTTGTGACATAATAATATTTCTTTAAATATTTTACTATTTCGTTAATATGAATATCACTTGATTCTTGAAAAAAAATCAAAGAAGAATTTAAAAGCCTAACAACAATTCTACTCTTTATTTTTTAAACAAATATTTAGGACGTAATGAGGATTTTATGATTCCAATAGATAAATACAGACTCAACCTCTGAGATACTAATATTTTGCATTACATTGCAACTGATCGAATTTCCACATTTAATTAAAATAAAGCAATACATCATGCCATTGATTACAATGTTGAGGAGAATTAATGGCGCTTTGTGGCCCAGGGTCCGGTTGAGGCCACTTCACTCTGTGAGTAGCTCTGTATCTGCGGTAATGTAGTGTTTCCCAATGGTTGTTTATTCTTTTTAGGCAGCTTGTTTGTTGTGGTCTTTGGTTTATATAAAACACTATAAGATCACACAAAGACAAACTTAAGTTTAGAACTGAATAAAAAATGTATTTTTGTTTTCTTTAATAATGCGAATGTGCATAAACGCCAATGTTCTGTCATTTTGTCCGTCAACTATGATCTTCATCTCTATGATCTTAACCTCTGAAACTACTGGGTAGATTTCTTAGCTATAAGTTGGAAAGATATATTTTTCATGAGACAAATTCTATCTATTTTCGATTAGGCTAATTCATTTTATTACTTTTCTTTTCAGACATCTAATAGCTGTCACAAAGTCGTCAAGGAGGCTGCCATTTTGAATAACATGACAATATTAGCCAATGAGAATCGAGATAATATGTTGGGTCCAAATTTAATATGTTGCATGCATTTTGATTAGTCAAAATTATCATCTGCCCAATTCTTCTCTTGAAAAGGATTTTTAAAAATGACCATTTCTAATGCAAATTCCAGAAAATGTTTTCAAACATTACAAAAAAGCAATGAACAGCATAGTTCTAAGACCAACGGCCTTGATTTTAAGACTGAGGGAATGACTCTCATTATTCACGCTTTATAACACATATCGGTTCTATCATTGGAGAATGCCTCCTTGGGTCTATAATCTCTGATCTGTAATTGCTATTCTCGGTTGCCAAAGAGAATTTTAAACCGGAACGGGAAGAAACATTTTGGCTCATTTTTCATTGAGAAAAAAAGTGTGACATTGACGAGTCTGAGCCCCACCTCCTATTTGGTTCTTCTACCAGGCATCACACCCGCTTAACAAGGAAATGCCATTCAATGAGTGGAAAATGTAGGCATCACTTGTCACACAAAAGACAAAGTATTGCGTTATCCCCAGCGTGGTCAATGAAGTAATCAGTCGGTAATAATGGGTTGGGTGTTCCTTTATTATCCCTGGATATTGCATTTCCTTGGTGGGGTTTCTCTTGGATGCACTAACCACCTCCTGTCTACGCCAACAAATGATAGCACAGGCAAACGCTAAGTTTATTTATTTCCCAGATATTTTGACAATACCATTGTTTTTGTCTTCTGACTCTGCTTTTATTGTCAGCAGAGGCCATGATAAGACAAATAGAGCACAGTATGAGCTTTTATGAGCTGGTTTAAACATGGAGATATTGCACTAGAGGTTACGCTGTCTGCCACAAGCATGCTAGGCAATGGTGACATCACATATCATTGTTATCTGTAGTGTCCAGAGCAATGCTGAACACTGTCCCTGGGACCAGTCAATGTTGTCCAGTCACAGAGGATGCTGATATACGCACTCATGCCTCTAACACGTTGCCTAAGGAAGGTATTGTACCAGATTCAGCATCTATACCTCAAACGCTTGAACTAATTCTGGCGTAATTATAATCGCCCCAAGTGTAAGCTTATCGGGAGATATGATGCCTGATGGGCAGACATGGCTGCCCCCATATGAAAGCCATACTGAAACTAGATACCTTGTCAATTTGTAAATCGTATTTATCTTAACTATGAACTTCTGCAAAAGAAGGCACTTTTAAACTACAAACCACGCGTCATCAATCTGGTTGTGTTGCAAGCATCCATACATTAAACGCTTATAAAACATCAAGTATCAATATCAATAAAGCATTCAAACCCTTGAACCGATCACTTGCCAGAAGAGTGACAGCTTTTAACTTACAACTTCTCGGATTGAACCACTTTTACTGTTTGTGAGTAGACGTATTTCTTATCATGTCTCTGATACGTTTCCTTTTATCTAACCACACCGTACGTCGATGCTATATATCAACCCAAGCTTCCAATGAAACATATTTATAACTATACCTCTGCTTTATAGCCGTAGGTCTACTTTATATCCATATCTAGAGATATGCCTCTACTATACCTGGTTTTGCATCTGTTTGTGTACCAATATCTGTATCCACGACTTGATTGTGTTGCCATATTTCAACCCATGTCTTACAATTACAAATAATGTGAATGTACTAAAGAAGTTTCGGGCCAAACATTTCTTTTATCAGTTTGAAAGTGAATGGAAAATGGATCACATGGAAAAGCAATGGAAAGCAATGGAAAATGGATCACATATCTCATCCGTGTTTCACTTATCATAGTCCCACAGTGAATTTAAATATGAGGCAAGAGTTTGGAGAGCTTATATGATAACGGAACCCATTATATGTGAAATCTATAATGGGATCATGATTAACAAACATGTGAGGCCGGGACAGACGACCCTCATTTAGTATCTCATAAACGATAATGTAATGGATGATAAACAAATTAATTCAATATTGCAATACCATAACAATTACACTTATTAGTGCATCCTTTTAAGATATCTCAACTGAGATTGGAGTCCAATCTTTGTGTAACGTTTATTACATTCCTCAAAAGTCAGTAAATGCTAAAAAGTCCAGAATCATAATTACCTCACAGACGATTACGGGATGATCATATCTGTTATCACTGAAACCAGACGTATTACTGTGTGAAATATATTATAAGATTTAATTATTTTCAAAATTCAAAACTGCCATTTTCTTAGTCGTCTGGTAATAACAGTCCCAAAATTCTTATTAATTCTGTACTCAAATTTAAAATTTAGTGATGTGTTTCCGTCATAAAGTCTTCCTTATCGTTTTTCTTAATGGGTATTGCCGATAGACCTTTCAATGTCGAGAGTGAAATCCATTTAACTTTTAAAAAGTGCAACGGAAAATGGTCTAGATGTAATTGTACTTTTAAGACATTATGGGACTTTACTTACTTTGTGAAATTGAAGTTGAATATAGCTATGCCATCCATCATTATCAAACTTATCAGAGTCTAGCGCTATCCTACGCTTAATTTAGATAAGAATAATGAAATTTTGTTCTGCTGAGCTGCATAACAACAATTTGTATTGACCAAAAGTACATTCGGAACTTGGGCAGATACGATGACGTTAGTCTTTTAAAATTGCTTCATGCCATCTTCTATTTAGAAATATGTGGTTTTCTTTCATAGAATTTCCAGTAATTTGCAAATACCCATTTCACCTTATCTCTCATGATATTTGAGGAAATGGAAAGTACATGTAATATAAATTACCTTATATCCTTGTTCATAACAGAAACTAACAGAATTAAAAGCTCCGTATCGTTCTTGTAAATGGGTTTGCTACCCAATATGCATTTCGGGCTTAAGTATTTCCGTCATATTCCGTGTGGTTTATGAACAATATGCTCACGTGATTTACAATGTTAACTGTGATAAACCAGGTTACATGAAACCATTCTGCCTATCTTCTACGGAAACTAGATTGAAATTACAAAATCAAGAAAAGTCTTATTATGTTATGGAAATAGTTTATTATGACCATTTTGAAATCTTGCTTCGGATTTTGCCTTGATATCTCTGTTGGGATTGCCTAGCTTGTCAATGTTCAGATGTACAACAATATGTTCACTCGGCAGCGCAGATAGGCGTCCCGTCGGGAGATCCCTTTCCATGTTGAGCTCAGTGCCACTATGAACTGTCTGATTTAGGTCTTATCTATCACAGAAGGCAATTCACATATAACATGTGTAACATGACACGGAATAACTTCACTATAATCCTAATGAAGCTTGTGTATGCCGCAGGACTTGAATATGATAGAGTAATACGAGAGAAAGATATTCAAACATACATCACATACGGGCAGTTAGGTATGCGCGACACAGCTCGCCGACCGGATTCGCGGGTACCGGGACCCGACATCGATACAGTGAAATATGGAACATGTATATCGCCGGAGTTCAATGGTCGCCCTGATTGTCCTTGCCGCACAAAAAGGTACTTGTGTCCTGAGCTTTATGACCTGAATATAATGGTTTGATCATTCGTAATGCATAAGCTGGAATGTCATGCTTGAACCATAGGCATTTATTTGCTCATTGATCCGTAAACTTGAATGTCCAGCTTGAATCATCGTTATTTATTGGTTCAGTTGAAGCCCTACGTGAAGGACATGTAAATGTTGGTTTCAAGACCATTATATATTGGTTCAATGATAACAAAACTTGCGTATCCTTGTTGAGTGGTCTTGTGGGATTTAAATTATTCGGAAGACTTAGTATACGGTGTTTGTTAACCGTTGACTGATGTCGTCTGGGTTTGATGTTTTGATTACTGAACTTAAAGAGAGGAATGTTTAAAGTGATTTAAAATGCAATAGATAATGTTTTAAGGTTATCTAGTGTGGCATTGTAGAGCAGGCTTGGCTATGACCGCGGCGCCATGAGGCAACTGGGCGACGGCCATTCATTGTATTGAAGTAATACTGCATTTACCTCGTGCGTGACCTATCATTGGAAGTACGTACTCCAGAATCCTCGCTGCATTCCATGACAACACTTTAAACTCAGGATGGGTAATCAGCACATGCCTACATACCCACGTGGAATAGACTGTCCCACTATAATAAATATGGCATATACATTTGTGAAAATCAAATAAAAAATAACAAAAACGCATGCATTCATGGCACGGATATTCGAGAATTGTTTGAACCGCTATCAAAGCTACACAGAACATTTGAAAATGAACATAAAACTCTACATTGATAAGCGTTGTTCCTTAACAATGATGCGTCTGAAATGATTTAAGAGGTTTTCCGATCAAGGTTGCAAATGTAATTTTTACCCCCTGGAAAAGAATTATCCTCCTCGATCTTTCAAATTCTATTATCCAAATAAACTTTGATTTTTAAATGTGTTGTTTATGGGTAAGTCGGAGGTATGACAAAATAATCGACATTGACCATTTTCATAAAATTTGAGTAAATAGTATAAAAATGGTAAAAAGAAACTGAAATGTTCACTTTATCTTAAGCCCTGTTTATATGTGTATCAATATATTCAATTGGCATATAATTTGATATACTTTTTCACATATATCCATAAAACAGAATACAAATTCAGTGAATCCGTTAACCCAAGATTAGAAAAGCCAGACCACTACCATAGCCACGAGGAAAGTTTTGTGACTCGCATTTTGGGAAGATAATTTGAATGGATTAGATTGTCTGCATCGTGAGTGCGTCCCATATTTATCTCTGTTATTCTTCACATGAAGGAACAACCCATGCCAAAGGTTTACTGAAGCATTGGTTACTTCTTTATATATTATAAGCCTAAAGTGGGGATTTAAGGGGTTTCAGTCACTCAAATCCATTGTTCACGAGACAGTAGATTTTAGCAATGGTATCTCTGTGTGTGCTCATTCCAAGGCATGCTCAGTTCCTTTGTGATAATACAGCCATGTTTCAGGACAAACCCTTTTCATTTTCTGTTCTGCCTTACTGACCAATGTAATTCTCATGGGAGCTTCTTTCCACCCTTGTTATTAAGACAAACATCTTCTGCATAGAAAAAGACCGAAACAGTACCTCAAGTTTGTCTTCGTTTCATGAACTTACATGTAGAACTGTACACTTATCTAAGCTTTAGTCTTTTTTAGCTGCCTTGATTCCTGTAATTTCTGGTGTACATGACTTTTTTGTCCAATTTATCAATCTATCATTTTGATTAAGTACGGTGCAGGTTTTTTCATCTTCCCATGTATCTCCATTACTCGTGGACTGGACCTCTTCTCGTGTTACTCATGTTATGCAAGGAAATGTAATTCAATTAATATCCAAACATATCCTCAAACTCATAGTTTAATTCAATTTTATCGATTTAATCAAATCTTTCACCTCTTAATGTAATTTTTGGAATTAAAATATTGCCGATGTTGTAAAACCACTTTACGGTGGATCATTATAAGCGGCCCTCTTAACTGTACTGAAGAATTAGGGATAAACACCGGATTAGCTCCAACCCCCATGGTGATTTGTCACTGCTTTGAGATAATTACTTTCAGAACTTAAAGGGCGTATTTGTGCTGAAAATGAAGATGTAATATTGTTAAAACGCAGATAGATGTAATGGTCCAAAAACAGTCTAATATTCTTTCAATCAGTATGCCGATGGGTAACGAGAGGACCTGAGCCTCTACTTCACCAAATCTCTTATCTCTGATCATCCATCTAATATATTCTGGTCTCTCTCAGGTTTTGTCCCTCTGTTTGTAAATTCTGACCTTCCTGATAGAGACAGAGAAGAAGATAAGGGAACACAACAGATTGGCATTGTTGTTAGTCTGCGGACCTGTTGTGTGTACACACCTACATTATGTTTGTGAAGCTTGTCTAGACGGATTTCAGTAATGCTTTTGGGGATATATGTAAAGTATACAGGGTAGAAGATCCAATGAAGGCACAAAGCCCACCGTAGGCACTGGCCAATTTTATACCCATTGATGGCTTGGCCAAGTAGCCTGTCTTATATGAGAACCTGCTCATGGGATCTTGATATTACCCTTAGTGCCCTATGTGCTCTAATGGCTTTTTGCACAGAGTAACTAGGATACGTGTCATTAACGTTTTATGCTTTCATTCACCCTCTGTTTTTTTATATACATAGCTTCCAAAAGTTCTTGAAGTCCAATCTATGGGAAACAAGGAAACAAAATAAATCATTTGTCTTTTCTCTGGCGCCTATTTTGCTTGGTTACCCTCCATGTTTTAGCCAGACGATGTTCACTATTAACAAAGCATCTCCTATATTACACTAATGTTAACATCTTTTCTATAACTTTGAGATTAACATCTCTCATATTACTTAATCCATCACAGTCTCGATAGAATAAGTCATTACTCTGTGTGGAGGTGACACCGCTGATGACGGAATTCTGGCTCCCGGTGTCGTGAATTCATCATATCTGGTGCGGTCCTATATCCGGTGTGACAGCCTTTCTGTCTGCTCTCTACACAGACAAGGTTTAATCACGGTTTGTCCATGTATATAATCTGATATATATTCTTATCTGATTGTAATTTATATATGTGTATTTATTTATGAGTTATTGGTTATTAAATTTACTAAAGAAAGGTTATTTCCTAAGCTTTTGTTACCAAATTGCTTGAAATTCTTATTTGTTCGCAATCTTTGAAGGAAACCTGAAAACTAATATGCGGAGTGTGGCTCTGAGCAGCTGTTTAAAGTGTTTGATTTATTGCACAGATAGAGTAGCAGTGAGCAGATAACGTATGTTCAGCATACGTCACCCAGTTAGACATGCCAGTTGTAAACAGACTCCACTGATCAGCACATCACATGCATACCAAATGTTGGATCTTAACCTTTGTCTACTGTCCATTGGAGTCTTCCTGTAAAAGACAGACAGTTAAGTCACCAACCCAAAACAGAATTCTAAAAACCCTCACACTTGAATCATGAAAAGGAATGCTTCTTCAATGTGCTAGATCATGCTCTTTTTAAGTTGAAAACAGCCAGCCGTTATTGCATTCAGAATAGAAGCATGTTTATTGCATTTTTCTCACTGTTTCCATGAAGATACATACATCGTTGTGGTCGTTCCCTCCCAAAGGACAGGATGGTCATGTGATCTGTAGATCATGGCCGGCATATCAAGGTGAGCAAGGGTCGTTACCGGCTGTGTGGTATCACCTCTGAAGTAATGGGATAGAGACGCTCCTGTGATGTCATATTCTGGCATTTCTCAACCTCAAATGGCTCCACACAGTGCCTACTTCATGATACTAACGTGCCAATATGTCATGGCTTGCTATCGACGCATTACCTTTAGTTTCACTATGAATACGGAAGGATTCTGACCTTTGACCCGGAAAGGAGTGATATATTCGGTAGCGTCTCATCATACCCTGCACTTTGATCCCTTTGTGGAGTATATTACTTAGTGCAAACCCCTAAAACGACAGAATCGTTTCATATACCTATCGGGGTGGGGGTGGGGGCGGTGTGTGTGTGGGGGGGGGGGGGGGGAGGGGCGGTGTGTGTGTGTGGGGGGGGGGGGCTTTGGCTTCTGGTTTGTCAAGTTTAGGTTATGTGATTTATAGTTTATGTATATGGCTTTCAGCTGCTTTATTTTTCTAATGTATATGTCAACCTTTATTCGCCCAAAGTTAGATTTCTATGATGTTCTTTTTCGATTCATCCGAAATGCGTCTTTATCCAAGATCGACGTATACAGGACATTATGCATTGGTACTGGCCTCTTGAATAATAAAACATCTGGTGAGAACTACATCATCGGTTTGTGTGCTCCTGACACACGTCTATGATGCTGTTCAGCGAGATGCTTATTGCAAACGCATATATGCATACAGACACATTGATATTCATGCCCACGCATGCATGCGTACACACACATAAACATACATGCGCAATAAACACAATGTCCACCAGAGGCGCACGCAATCTATCACCTCTCGCCAACCCAGATTAGCATTCCTCTGCTCCTACCTTTACTAGCCATGTGCTCTGTAACTGTTAGTCTGTTATAGGTGTGACAATCATGCTAACAACCTTAACTATTAAATGTGAAGGTGTCTTGAAATCTACTAGATTACATTTATAAACTTTCGAACATTTTACCGTGGTTGGTTAAATCAAAAGTATAACAGATTAAACGAATTCAAAACATCAACAATGTGGCCATTTTTTGTTGTGGGTCTGCAAAATTACTGTAAGGATCTAATCCTAAAAAATGTGGATGCTACTTAACTAAAGCAAAAACAAACTAAAAGAATTAAAATTGAATATTTAAAATGACAAAGATATAGACACGTTATAACATAATATCACAAAATCAAAATAAAATCTTGTAACTTTGAGTGCGCCTGAGAATGTTTTCATTTCATGGTTCTATCTTTGGCTCTGTCTTGCACCAACATATTCTGTGGTAAAATAGCTGTATATTACATACAATATATGTGCCATGTTTTAAAATTCCTTTTGAGCATATAAAGGCTGTATGAACCACAAATTGTTTTACAAAAGTGTAACTTGAAATGATATTACAATAATTGTTACTGTACAAAACGATATGCCATACATAACCATTATATTTTAACCAGATTAATTAAATGACATTGAAATATAGTGTTTCAGCTATATTTGTTTGTTTGTTTGGGGTTTTACATCACTTTCAACATTATTTCAGTCATTTCGTGATGAGACCTACTTGTAGCAGACATAGTGCTGCCTCACCGAATTGTCAAGTCGCAGGTCCTTGACATGACAACCCACCCGGTCACAGATTTACAAGGACAACGGGTTAACCCTTTGGCATGGGCCTCAGCTCGTATGTGAAATTGTTTCATGAATTCAATCTCGGCATGGCCGGGGATTGAACCCACGACCTTTGGATCACCACAGAGGAACTGGTGCTAATAAGCTGGCTCTCTAACCAACTGCACCACGGCCCATGGCCCGTTTCAGCTGTGCTGCTCTACAAATACTGAATCTGTAGTTATAGTTGAAATAAAATAGCATTTGGTCAGCAACTATAACTAGGACTACCACAAGAAGGCGTTTCCAACCTGAGTTCTGTAATGGTCTGAGGAAGATATACTTAACTGTTTTATAACTGTAGATTCACCTGAGTGGAGCTTGCCAATGATCACAAGGTTAACAGAATTGTATTTTAGGCCTATATACCATCAGACTGACCACACTCAGACAATCTTACATAACACCTGCACCATTCCTAGAGTAATGTCTGTACATAATCATAAGACCATGTTAACACCGTCTGTAAAACATACTTAGTGAATAATATTTTACACATAGAAATAATTATTACAACACAAATTGTACAATAATGATTATTACATGATTACTTCAGCATCATAAACCCTGTAAACATCATCATATATTTATGAAATGGCAATTTTGTGTGACAAATACTTCCCAATATTTGAGTAGTAAAATTCATCACACTTTATCATCCTTAATTCATTTTTGGAAATCTTTTAGTTCGACAGAGGGTAAAATATGAAACTTACACCAAAGCCCCACCAAGGCACCAAAAGGAACCTTTTACAGAGGTGACAAGTTTAGCACTTGGCTTTGTGGTGGAGATTGTCTCTTGAGAAAACATTGCATTTCTTAATGTGTACTATTCTATGTTCAGCTCTACCTATAAATAAAGAGAATTAAAAATCAAATCATTCCGATGCGATATTTGACACAACAATTATATTCCAATTGTAGTCATTGTTTGTTCACCATCGTTGTTGACATGAGACGGTTTATACACCAACAATATTACACATGTGTTCTCATTAGACCAAATGCAGCTATTGTATCCAAAACTAAGCACTTTATTTCCCAGTGGAGATGTTCCAATGAAATGGCGTAAATATTTGTATTCATATTCATGTTCATCGCATAAATATTTGTGGCATAAATATTTGTATTCATTTTTAATAAATAGAAACAAACTCTGTATCTTTAATAAAAGATAATAGGTAAAAATACCCTCTTGGCGGGGGAATACAAGATAACAAGTATAAATCCCAGGTAAGAATCCTTGTTATATAACTTACTTACTTGTCCCACAACTTGAAATCCGAAATATTGAGATTAATCAATGCTATATATTTTACACAATTGTAAAGAAGAAAGTACAGACGTGAAAACATCACCCTCCTAGGCGGAAGTAAATTGAGAACATCGTGGCACAGTGGCATCCGATACTGTGTGAATAATCGCAGCAGATCATGTGACAATGCTTCTCATTAACTTTTGACACACCTTCGAGGTGCTGACTGTTAATGTACAGACTAGTTGACACACAAACAAATTTGATATTTGGGTTTAATGTTATTAGCAACTGTTGTTTTCATAACCTCCGTTGACTCCATTGACTGTTCACAAGATATCTAAAAAAATCATAAACCGATTTTGATGAAACATGAATACTTGATCATTCACCCAGGACAAATTGATTAGATTTAGGGAAGACCTTGATATTGTGATTCCATTACTATTTTTAAGGTTACTATTTCCACGGCAAAATGGAGGCGGATGTACACACTCAGCTGAGACCCCTGGTGGCAACCATTTTTTCTACGGCGTTGCATTTTGTTACATATATTAGACCCTCTTGATGATGGGTTCATTATTTGTTTGTCAGTATTTGAGGCCTTGCTAATAAATAATGGTCTGTTATTTTGTGTCCCAATAAACCACAATCTAGAAATAATCTAGTGATATTGAGACAAAAATGGATTTTTTTGCATATCGTCATAAATCAACGATGCATTTACTAATATTATTTTATACAAACTTAAAAGAAAGAAATTATATGTTACAGATGGTCTGTTGCGAAACTTATAAAACCTTTTATATATATATATATATATATATATATATATATATATATATATATAGTTGACTGTAAAAGATAAATGTCCCGAGAGGCCATCAGTACGCCAAACCTCACTGTGAATCAGATGACTGCAAACCGGTCGAATTCCGACCTCTTATGCATTGATTTACTCTCATGTGTTTAAAATGCTATTATCCTCCATCATACATTCATACAGATATGGTCATATTTAAATGAGATATTAGAGTATGACAAATAGATGTATCGATTTGTGTCCACATATCAAACAGATTATGTTACTGTGTTGACAAGTAAGTTTCCCTTAGCTTATTAGATAACAGCACTTCCTGGTTTAGTAAATAATACCGTTTCTGGTCTTTAGCATGTAAAACGGATCGAAACAAGTCTTTGGGATCATTTACTTACAAAAAACTATATAAGTCATTCGTGTTGTTGAACATACTCAAACTGATACAAGTATTCAACAAAAAAAGTTTCATAAAAGGGCATTGATATTTTAGCATTTTAGCATTTATTTACACATGTTTAACATATTTACCACTGTTTGTGAAGAGCGTATTTCTATATTAGCTGTGGCTAGCAGTCCAACACCATTGCATGAGTACCCAATAGCGCACATACCACCACATATCACTCTTACCAATTTGTCACGAAAATCTGGTTTCTACCTTTCAAGGGTCCATGTCAAATTGGTGTTGAATGCACCTATTTCAGAATTTGCTCCACCCTCTTGCTCGTTTCAGATGTGTTGACTGAATGGAAAAGCATAACTCAATACACAACCCTTGTATTCACGCCGCAGTCAATATAATTTTGATCAAATTTTGAGAGAAGCATTCGGACACTCTAATGAATGGATCAAAGGTTTTAATTTATCCATCATTTTTTAAGAATCCTTTTGAAGAAATATTACTGTTTTTTATGCAACGTGTGCAACCCATAACCTATTATTGTAGCTCATAGAAAACTGATGTTGCAGTTTTTTTAAACTATATCTTGATATAATTCAGCTCTTCAACTTACTATATACACAAACAACCCTTATTTAGTTTTAAGGTTAAATATGACGTTTTCTAATTTGAAATATATTTTACCTTTTCAGGTAGATCTGAATGCAAACTCAATTCTCTGCGTAGTCAACATTATCAGACATTTGGTCAGTAGGCTAGATTTGGTCAGTAGGTAGAAAACTAAACAGAGAACACTTTTTTCACTGTGTGCGAAAAGCTGGACATTGTCAGGCAGAGACCATGCATCCTGGATAGGGACATGCTGTGTTCGGTCCTGATGCTGTGGTCTCATGTTTATCTAGCCTCTGTTGTGCATAAACAAAAGTTGTATAATTTCCATATGGTTATCAGATGAATTGCTAATAACCCCTTGATATAAATAATGTCTTATTATTATTAACACCATCACGTGATGCATTTAAGGTTAAAGCAATTTGGATAATTTGAAGAATCTGGCGCATTTGTTTAAGTTATTCTCTACTTGAAAATGATTCAATAGTTACCTAGATTTAGCTGTTCTTCAGATACGAATCACATAGGGCACCTCGGCTTTTATCCATTCATAGAAATGAGACACTGAATACTTCGCTGTGCCATAATGGTAAGATTCTTTCATCCACAAACGGAGTCAGATGGTGTCTACAACAGATCATTGTTTAATTCCACAGTCCAAGCACATCAGACAGGTGATAATTCTACAGACCTGCAGACCTATTCACATTTGTTCTGAGAGTAGTTTGTGTTAACTTGTGGTGAGCACATATTGTTAGCCTGAAGAGGCTGTCTTCAGTCTACCACAGCCAGCTTCACTTTGGCATATCTATGTCCTCCCAGCCACCACCTGATACCACCCAGCAGTGTAATGCAACATCAGTGTGTTCACAATTCCAAAGTAGCAAACTTATCACCACAACGGCAACTGAGATTGGCTATCCGGGATGTATGGCAAATGTGTGCGCATGCTTGTGTGTGAGTGTATGTGTGTGTGTGTGTGATGGGGAGCAAGGAGGGCTCACAAGTAGGCAGCCGCTTTGCAACACTATGTGCCCTAAAGCAGGCGCCCTGACTGCAAATTATGCCACAGAAATACTTATGGGAGGGCGAGAGACTAATTGTGGGGACTACAAAAGGTATAGAGACTCTTCAACAAGGTTAGGTGGCATTGCGGCAAGATGACATTGGCTGAGAGAGTCTGGAAGGACACTTAAAATGGTAATCCATCGCCGAAAACGAGGCTGGATTGAGATTAAGAATTAAAACTGAGGACGTGTATAGTAAGATGGCAAATGTGCGAAGATGTTGATAGAAGGGTATAGCAAGATGGCAAATGTGCGAAGATGCTGATAGAAGGGTATAGCAAGATGGCAAGTGGTAGAAGATGCTGATGGAAGGGTATAGCAAGAGGGCAAGGTGGGAAGAAGGTGCTGAAGGAAGGGTATAGCAAGAGGGCAAGTGCTAGAAGGTGCTGATGGAGGGGTATAACAAGAGGGCAAGTGGTAGAAGGTGCTGATGGAGGGGTATAACAAGAGAGCAAGTGGTAGAAGGTGCTGATAGAAGGGTATAGCAAGATGACAAGTGGTAGAAAGTGCTGATGGAAGGGTATAGCAAGAGGGCAAATGTGCTAAGATGCTGATAGAAGGGTATAACAAGAAGACAAGTGGTAGAAGGTGCTGATGGAAGGGTATAACAAGAGGTGCGGAAGGGTATGGAAAGAGGGAAATTGTGTGTGTGTGTGTGTGTGTGTGTGTGTATGTGTGAATGAAAAGGTGCTGATGGAAGGGTATGATAAGGGGTCAAGTGTGAACGAAATGCTGATGGAAGGGTATACCGAGAGGGAAAGTGTGGAAGAGAAGTTGATGATGTAGGACCATATCAAGTTGACAAGTGTTAAAACAGGATCTGTTGAAAAATGAGTCAAATAAATGGATGTTTTGAGCATGTTGAAGTTGTAAGAGGAATAAGATCCCCAATCTCATACATACTGGTCAGCTTAGGTCGCTGGATACGATACCAGTAACACTTCATGATCCATTATGCGTCCTAGTTCTGCCAAGAAATTGATATTCTGTGGTAGATCCAGGATTATGCTTGAAGAGCCTGCCAAATACCTAAATCACTGTTATTTCTTAAAAAGGAACCTGTATATCTGTATTAGTACAAGAACCCCGGTCCTCTTGCTTCACATTAGCTCCGAAGCTCACTTATAAATTGGAGAAATATTTTATATTTATTTAAATTTACATCTTTGATATTTTGCTATCTTTGTATCCTACTCAATAGATTATATTTTTATAACAGTGATAATATTTCACGTCATGACGTGTACTCCCCTTAAGAGGAATCAAGCACTTTCCCAACCAACATTCGGCCATCTTGATTTCTGTTATGAGTGAACTCATTGAGTACATATCAACACATTAAATCCCTATGAAACTAACATCCTACCGGACTACTTTCCATATGAATTCTCCAGAAAATTGTGCACCACTCCAGTAACTGATTTTCTTTGGCTTATTACAATTCTCTGTTTTATGAGCTCGAGTTAAATATATAAAATGTGTATGGACATTTTATGACACACCTCATATTCACTATAAATAACTACATACTAACCTTATATACCTACCTACAGAGAATCAACTAGGAAATGGTTAGATCTAAATGAGAGATGTGTTATAGATATCTATTTCTTTTGATCTATTTGCATCACTATTGATATCATCTTAGACATACATATTTTTGAAAAATTTTACTCTACAAATTTTACTTTGACGGTTGTGTGAAATAACTGAATATCCCTTTATAAAAATAACTTGATCAAGTGATAAAGATGTTGATTATTTGGGTGATTTACCAGTGAGAAGATCAAATCATACTAATCAACATGGCTCAGTGGGTAAGACATCTGTCTCCCATGCTAAAGGTCTTGGGTTCGATTCCCACCGGGAACAATATATATTTTTTTTTTCATGCTGAAACTGAAATCTTCATTTTGAAGTTTTATTTTCGCAACATGCACATCAGAACATATAGAATTGAAACATTTTTTATTTTGATAGAAATTATAAAAAATAATGACGATACAATAAACAAAGGTGAAATCTTCAAAGGTGAAATCTTCATGTTGGGGTCTTTTTCGAGCAGAATGAAAGTCAGAACACATAAAATGTGTTTCTTCTTTTGTTTTTTCTTTTGTTTTTTCTTTTGTTTTTTCTTTTGTTTTTTCTTTTGTTTTTTCTTTTGTTTTTTCTTTTGGCAAATGAAGAAAATACAAAAAATTAAAATTAAATGTCTTTATTAGCAAAGAAATGGAACAATTTCAATTTTCATACAATGCTGTGACTCCAAGTTTTCTACAGTACTGACACAGGGTGATACATGGCTCAGTGGTTAAGATGTCTGTCTTCTATGCTAAATGTCCAGGGTTCGAATCCTGGTTGGGAAAAGTATTATTTTCATGCTGAAGATGAAATCTTAATATTGGGGTTCTGTTTGAGTGATATGTACTTCAGGAAACATAAATTGATTTGTCTATTGCAAATGCAGAAGAATATAAAATATTAGAAATGATTTGATACCCCCCAAAAAACTGAAATTTTTATATTGGAGTTCTTATTGAGCAATTTGCATATCAGAAGAATATAATTTTTATTATTTTATTTTGCAAACATAGACAATATGAATAATACTGACTTTATATAGTGAACAAATATAAAATCTTCATACTGGGGTAATATTTGAGCAATATGCATGTCAGAACATATAGAATTGAATATGTTTTTTGCCAACATAGAAAATATAAAAAATAGTAATTATATGCAGAAAACAAATATGAAATCTTCATATTCCAATTTTATTTCAGTTTAGAAAAAAACGAATTATAACATGGATCCAATTTCAAGAATTTATCATAGACTTCAAACTTCGGGTAAGTTGATCAAGAGGCCAACCTTGAGCATCTCTGAATAAATCCTGTGCGATGCAATAGTTCCCAATGTTTCAGCATTATTATGTGTCTCACAGGTCTGATGATATGCTTTGACCTTTTCTCATGGCAGGATTGCTCACTCAACATTTCACCTGGATCCACATTTAAAAATAAACATGGACTGTACCTATCTAAGGTGTTGTTACAATTCATCAACACTTAAAACATACCTGCAAACAATGCTCATTCTTAAATACATTCAATCAGATTGGTATAATATATATTCCAAAACAATTTTCAAGATCTTCAAAATGTGGAGTTGTCAATATTTGACCATATCAGTCACTGACAGGATGGAAATCAACAGGTCACATGTCACCTGTATGTGCATTTCTCTGTTGTCCAGTGAGATCAGCCAACAATGCATGTACTCATATGTGCAAAGATCACCTCTTGGAAATGGTGTTGATACCTCTAAAATAGTTCTCTAGTTTCACAGTTGTTTAAACACTACTAACAATATAGAATTAGAATTTCTATATTTGAAATAAATTCAAATATTGCAATCATTATTTTAATTGTCAAATAAAACCACAATTTGAATAAGAAACATGTGTAGTAATAATGCTCAGATGTGTGTACAGTGATTTGCCCACTATTTTTGACATGTGAAAGTGACTACACACCCCACTAATCTGAGTACTAATCTCAGTAAGCAAGTGTTCCCAGCAGGACGCCAGCTCATATTTTTAATCTCTAACTACGGTACCCTTACCTGAGACTTTCCTCTTTTTGTCAGGTATGTTGGCTTAAGGGAAAAACACGTAATGATTTCGTTAATATGAATATCACTTGATTCTTGAAAAAAAATCAAAGAAGAATTGTTGGCTTAAGGGAAAAACACGTAATGGATTCCAAAAGTAGTGTAAGACACAAAGTGAATTGGAATGTATATTTCAAATTATAAATAACACTAAATATAACAAACTGGGTCCTCTAGAATATGTCTTAAAACACTGTTTATTGAACACGCTTGGTAGCATAGTTAATAAAAGACATTGTATTTGGCATCATCTAATATATAACTCACAGTCCAGCTCTTGCTGGACGGATGCGCAGTGAAATCTGAAGAATGCCGGGACACCCTTACCATGGAGACCCTAGATTTATTTAAGCATGGAAATCCTTGATTTATTTAAACATGGAGACCCTAGATTTATTTAAGCATGGAGAATCTTAATTTATTTAAACATGGAGAAACTATATTTATTTTTTAAAATAACTTCTTTGATGTTTGCAAACATAGTGATGGTGGGTCACAATGAAGTTAGCCCAATACCATATTTCTTTGACATAGTTAGCAACAGCATTCAGCATGCCAGCAATGACCATTCTTCTCTCCATCTCTTGGCCAAGAGTAGGATTCATATTTCTGGCAATTTCCATCTAATTTCCCCTGTCCAAAGTATAGCCAAGCTCATTCTTCTCTTTTGAACATATTTTGCAGGTGTTTTTAAACAAAAAATAAACGCAATACAATCGAATCTGGCCTTACCATATGTGCTTCCAAAATTAAACAGAAGGTAATCTGTGTGTTAAGTGGATAACAGTATGATCGATGATATCATTAAGTGCATTTCCGTCCTACACGTATATACCAATTAAATTAATTCTGAAATGGAAACATGGTCATGGAATATTTGTTGATAGCATGGCTATCAGTAGGAGCTTAGCTAATGTAGGATACAACACAGGTGTGAAATATACCCCAAGCAAGAGACTTGTGTTTCACCCCTTCCATTCATTGAGGAGCTATATTCCAAATATATGCGCATGTTGAACAGTTTTATCTGGCAAAGATATCACAAAGAGCAACAAAATCAGATGAGTTGAAGGATCATTTACTAAATATCTAATAATCAGGCATTCAAAGCTCGTTAAAAGAAACCATGAATATTCATTGTTTCCTTATTTGGTAATTAATCTGTTCTGTTCCGCCATAGGTCATCTGAAGAACTAAAATGTACGACCCGACCAGGTCTACCCGACACCAAATACTGCCCTGGTCTCTTCACTTAATCGTTAATGCATAAAGTATGTGGTTCTCTGTCGCATCATATGAAAACCGACCATGTCACAGACTTTCTTAATGTCATATTTTGGATTTTATCTGTTTAAAAAAGAATGTTTTCTCTGTAACAATGTTATTTTAATCTTGGCCATGGCTGACATCTTTTTTTAAATGTTAAAAATGTAAACGTGAGAGAATGTATACGGGTCATGAAATATTCAGCTGTAAATTAAACCCGTGTGGGTTTAACATTTTGTTTAACAAAGACCACTCACATAGCAGAGACAGTGCCCCAGAGTTGCTCCCAGCACGTCTGGTGGGATTGCATGCCAGTTCCTCTCTAAAGGCCGACATTAGTCAATTATACAGTGTCTGCCCTCTACTGCCCATCTTCTTGCCCTACTCAGATGGGTAAAAGTAACAACAACATTAAAACAAAGCAAGATTTATCTGCTAGGTGTTTATTTTTAAAACATTGGTTATCTCTGTTTACCAATTATTGAGAGATCACTTACTAACATTGCAAATGATTACAGAAAGAAGGCAAGAGAAACATTGATGCCTCAGTCAAAACGTTGTAAAGTAGTTCTCGCAGACACGCACACTACCAGCATGCGGTCTGTCCTTTGTCAAGCAGCAATTTGCCAGTGTTGTCCCACATATGCACCAAAGGCTGAAAGGAGAAAGATTCCACCCTTGTGCCGCCATTTCTCTCAACTCTCAGGATTGCAATTTAGTTTGTGTGTTTTCTTGTATCTCCATGGCCACTTTTCAAAAAAAAGTTACATGGCTGGGGTCTGAAAACAAAATGATGTATAACTTCTCTGAGAAGCTGTTCTGTGTTTCAGATGACGCCTACCAGCTGTTTCATAAAATATAACTGTCTGGTGTGGAAATATTCTGCTCTAAAACACAGATTCTCATAATGTCCAATCATAATGAACATTTTATTATAAACGTCAGGATATCTCAATTAATATCTGACCTTGACTAAAATATTTATGAAAAGAAGATACGTCAATTTACTACATTAGGCTGTTTTCATGGACTTGTCAGAAATATTTAAAACAAGGATATGTCATGCATTTGATACGTTCAGAAACTTTGCTAAATACATGACATGCCCATTTCCCCAGGTGTTGTATTTCATGCGTAAAGTGACAGTCCTGTATGCAATACGAGTAACAACAAACTGTATGGTATGAATTAGAAACAAATATTATCTGGCTGAAAAGTATTTCAAAGTATATAATAAGCAGTAAGAACTTGCTTTTGATGACATTAATATGAAAGTAATATTTTACTTGATTTATTTATTGTTCAATGGTCAAATGGGAATAAAATTGCCCTTGCTTGTCAAGGCGATTTTAGTACTTCGACCCAATCGGAAAGACGTTATAAACTCGTTGCAAACTACAGTATCTACGTTTTCAGTGTCATTGTTTACATAAATACTGTATATATTTTATCCGGGTCACCAGGCCTTTTCAAAATGTGGATAAAAAAGTGTTTGTGCCTTCACCCTTGCGACAAATGGCGACCATTTTAACAGGTAGATTATTTATCATACTTGTCCATGTATATGTCAAAGGTATCAGGCTTATAAAATGTTAATTTTGTCGACAGTTTATTGAAAAAATATAATATACCACATTAAATCACTAAAATCAAAATTCACAAGCATTTTGACAATAACAAATAATTGATACTTTCTTTTCATGGCAGCCATGACAGTTCCATGAGTTACAGCTCCCTGCCTGTATCGACCCTTACAGCATAAAAGGTTCATAAGGGAAGGTAACAGTCAAACTGATACCAGGAGGTTATGATTAATAATAATCCACATTTGATGACCATTGTCAGTTGCCGATATGGTATTGTGAGCCAGGCCTAATCTCCACAAAATATGAGCAAGGTCTGATATCTCAAATTGTGAGCCAGGCCTAATTTGTCCAAATGCAAGGCCACTCAACATTGGTGCTTCTATCCTACCTGATCCATCTGTCATCTCACTCATTTCAGGCTAGAAGGACTAGAAGGACTCTCTATCATACAATATATATATATATATATATATATATATATATATATATATATATATATATATATATATATATATATATATATATATATATATATATATATATATTTATATATATGCTAATCTCTTTCCTTTGAACTAATGAACTCTCAATGATTCTTCGATGACAACATACTTCATAGCTTAAAAGCATCTTGCCCATTGAGCACACGGGAAAGACCCGGTAACTGCGTGTCTCTGATGCTATGTCTCCATATAAATCTCCCAGATCTATAGTGGTGATCAGTGAATGCCGCTGTAGACCATCTCATTTTCCCGTGATATATAGCTTGTCCTCCCGGTACGCCACTAAGATAATGTGCTTGTATAGAGGTGATGGAATTATATGTGGTCATTGCTATATACATTTGTCTGGTGCTTCCTCCAAGCTCAGTGATTGACCTTGTGACGCAAGGGACACAGAAATCTGTGATTAACCATTAACCCTGTCTGTTCAGGTGAGAGTTTACACCGTTTCTTATCTCCAAATACTGATTTCTTCTAATGGAAATAGATGGGAGACCTGTCCATGGGGATATCATTATAGGTTGGAGATTCGAGCGCTCAGAAAACCGAGATTTCCTGTTTTACTTTGCATGGAAAAGAGAAAATGATTGAGCTATGAACAAGATAGCTTCCTGATGTATCACAAGCAGGTATTTGACCTGTTTTATATATTGATTGTAACCAAAAGTAAATCCTGCAAATATTTGGCAAATATTTATCAATGTGATAATACTGACCGTGATAGCTCAATTGGTAGAGTATTTGCCTTTAGACCCAGGGAATCCCATAGTTATCTATCAAACGCTATGAAAAGACATTATATGGAATCAACCTATATTCAACATGTAAAAGCTACATTTAATTGTGTTTTTTAAAATATTTATCTTTCAGGAAGATTTTAATATACATCATGCATATGTACTGTGAAAATGTACATACAATATATGGAATCAAGCTATATACAACATGTAAATGCTACATTTGATTGTGTTTTTTAAAATATTTATCTTTCAGGAAGATTTTAATATACATCATGCATATGTACTGTGAAAATGTACACACAATATATGGAATCAAGCTATATACAACATGTAAATGCTACATTTAATTGTGTTTTTTTAAATATTTATCTTTCAGGAAGATTTTAATATACATCATGCATATGTACTGTGAAAATGTACACACAATGTGTTGAATATGGCCACCACAGATGGAACAATATTCTCATCTATGAATGATAGCAATTGACCGAACTATAATTTGGATAATGATGTCTGACTGATTTCAATGACCTTAGGGTACAGAGTCAATGACTTAATGTCTAAATGGATTAAATAGAAGGCCAAAGAGTCATTAAGGCGAATGGACAATTTTTGTGCCTTGAATACAATATATATGGCGTTGTCTGCAGTGGTGCCTGTTGCGTCAATAAATAGACGTCATAGTGATATATTATTATCTGCAGTATGCATAGTGGTATGAGAGGTGGTGTGATGTTATGACGCCCCTAAGATAGACACATTAACGCGGGACAATTGCACGTTACATCGCTCACTGTGGAGCCTCATTAACCCACCAGACAGCAAGACATGGTAATCCTAGGCCTGGTGTACAGTCACCACTACACTTTGCATAGTCTGCTATCATTTCTGCTCCTTTCACACTGCTTCAATCATTAGGCACTATATTCCAGTATTAACATGATACAATGATATAAGTATTATTCACATTTAATAATACATTATTAATCTATTATGTAAGCCACTTTGAATTAATGGCTATTTATCAATACTTATTGAGTTCCAAAGTAGAATATATTCCCAAAGAGAACAGCTTATGTTTGTTTTATAATTATGATTATATAGGAATAATGCTAATATTTGTTTTATATAGCGTGATAGCAGATTATCTCCACTCATGCATAGGCGCTATATTGTATTGAAGATGAAGCCCAGTCTTTTCCAGTCTTTTGTATGAAAACAGATGACACGGGAGGTCAAAGGATTTAATTATCTAATTTATAAGCACACATCATAAAGTATGCACACTAATGAGATTTTTATTTAAAGAATTTGTAGTATTTCATTTCTATTTCCAGATCCTCGTAATTAATAGAATTATCAATATTTTTTCTTTTGAGAAGGAATCTTCCCGCTCTTTGAATACCTTGTCCATATGTTATGTCTCTTACATCCTAAGTTTTATCATTATAACAGAAAAGTTTGCAAGGGTCAACGTACGCTAACAGGAATCATGCAGACAAAAGATAGGGGAAATGCCTATTTGTGGGCATTAATATTAGTGAAAAGATAACACACACCCAATATTTGCTGACAGATGCTTTACTTTTGAGGCTTGATATGCCATCTCCAGGGTGTCATTCACAAAGAAAGCAACATGACATTTATCAGGACACGCAGAGTCAATCAACAATAAGCGGAAGTCAGTCATATTTGTCCACCATGGAATGCTATTCCTTTGAATGCAGACTCAAGAAGATCCCATCTGCCACGTTCTTGATCCATGCTTTATACTTGGTCTATTACTTATCAGCCTGCACCCACAAACAGAATACAATCTCTGTCATTCTAACGTGAACACAACAAACGTATATTTATATAAAGGTGGTTTAGAAGCTATGCCTGGCTAGGTTGCAGCAAAACAATCGTCAGCTGATATTACATTGGTGCTATGGGAAGTAGAAATAACACTTAAGCATATAGATGGCCCCGCAGAGTCTGAATGCAGACAACATAAGTGTGACATTAGCTACTGTGCTCAGCTATCAGACCAATGTGCTCAAATCATCTCCATTCTTCAGCCTGCCTGCCGCTCTGCGGCACCAATCTCAGAGTAGGGACGCCAAACCGCATTCATTGTGAAATTCAAGTTCTTTCAGCAGTGTAATTTCATGCTAATCAGACAACACCTATTTCTCAATAGCTTTCATATTCAAAAATCTATTTTTAGTGTCAGGGGTCTGAGTGGTATGGATTACGTGTAAAAAATAACAGACAGCGATAAAGGTTTTTTCAATTTAATTGTATAGGTAGCTATACTTCTTACAAAAGCACAATACATGCCATAATTGTGCACCTCACAGGCCGAATGACAGTTCCCCCCTCCTATCCATTTATTAGCGATTATGAGCGATAATTTAGATATGCCGGGTCACATTATACGCGTGCAGTACACGGCACCTGCAAGATTAACTGATATCGTAAAGAGCCCCGTGATTATCACTGGGATATCGCAAAGCTATCTGACGATTGCTGTACGGCATCCGTCTAGACATCTATCACCCAGAAAAACGTCTGGCAACACATAAAAATCATAGTTTCCCTCGGCAGCCCAAAGATATGCCTGGGGACACTGATGGGAGCCGGCCGTGTACTTTACCATGATTTTGGTCAGAAGAAATCGTGGAAACGCTGGCAACTTTTAGGTTGAGCTAAAAGTTGGCTGCGATCCATACAATACTGTCCTAATATTAGCGATTGTGGCCGATAGTCTCCCGGTATCCTCATGGCTCCCTGGCATGCCGGCGCATTTTGTCCAAAAAACCCATCGCCCTGGCGCATTTACTGAAATCTGCGGCGCAAAAGTCACCGAGGGTCAAGAGTCGGCAATTTTTATTTTGCAGCTGAAGGTTCGCGGCGGCCTATAAGATGTCTCATAATTGGCCAATAGTAGCTTATAGTAGCTTTGGCTTACCGAATTTCTTTTTAAAAAAAGATAACAAAAAAATGCAAAAAAAAAACAAACACCAAAAAAGAACAACAAGAATCACCAATCGGCCATGCATGCAAGGGTCTCTCTATATGATAAACTAGAAATAATGCAAAATTCAGATGGTTTCTCGACAGCAATGCTGTGTGTGGCAGTTTCCCCGTGATGATTTCAATTGTTACATGTGTGAACAACATGTCTATCACAGAGCGTTGTACCAAACCTAATTCTTCGGAAAGAACAACAGCATTTATAAAGTACATGGATATTTATTTATATGCGTTCATGCGCGTTTTTAACCGTCGTGAAAACTAAACCTGATGCCAAAAGATAATGGATGTGATAAAAGAAACTAGGTTTACATTTCTTCAAGACAGTTTATTGTACTTTCTGCTGCCTGGTTTCTTTTTCGTTTTCTTTTGAGTTCTGAAAATCATAAACAAATATTGATTTCAGTAATTATTTAACCAATAAAGCTGTTCAAGAACTTTCTCAGTCAGCAGATTTCCCCGGCTTTGTTGTTGATTATAATGGATTTGTAAAGTTCAATATGAGTAAGAAAAAACTGGCCCCTTTGATTGTTTGAAGTTTCAACATAATGCAATGTTAAATATGATGAATGAAGGAAATAAGTTTTGTAAACATGTTTGGAGTACTGTACTGACAGTAATTCAAAATAAGCATGCAGGATTGCCAATAACAGAAAGTAAATGGCAAACATTTTCTTTGGGCTTTTATCACTATTTGCATGATTTTCATTATCTGCTCCAATAACCATATACTTGTTGTCATTGAGTGTCCGGTTCAAATGTTGGTAGACCATGTACAGTTTTTATACTACCCCACCAAAAAAGTGAAAAAATATTGTATGCTGTGGCTAAGAGAATCTTTTATAAAAGAAGATAAACAAATTGTATCCAATTTGTTTCGCGAAAATGAAAATATTTATATTATTAAGTTAGGTGAAGAACGAGTAATTTTACAATAATATGATAATCGTGTGTTGAAAATTGTTGTTGGATGTGAAAGATAAACTTGGTCATCGCGGTCAGTGGATGCCTATCTTTTGGCCACCACCTTTTACACAACAAATGATGACGTGTACACATTGTAAATTGGCCAACGGTATGGTAGATTCTTATAATTAAGATACAGGAAAGGCCTGAGGCTTAGATACAGAAAACGGAATCCAACATATTTTGAATAGCACAATGGTAATGGATAGGCATAAAATTATTCTCCTGAGTGGAGAGGATATGTAATGTGTAATTTTCGCTTCAAATTTGTATCACATTGCCAATTTCACCATTGTCTTTATTTACGTGATTGGCTAACATTGCAAGATCCCATTGCCATTCTTGACTGATTTATCTTTCATTGCCTTCCTTGGCTGGTATGTCTCACAATGTTGGCATGATTGGCTCACATTGCAAATTTCCAATTCTTTGGAAACAGTTTTATGTGGTATATTGCAACCAGCCATATCCCACATCAAAGACATATATTTTAGGTTTTCCAAATTATCATATTCAAAATTGGATTATTATCTCATATTGATTTTATTAGATTTCATACATTTTGGTTATGGATCCCAAGAGGTGAGTAGCGTACTGATAGATTTTGTATACTGGCATACACATATGTATCATTTTCTCATACACATATGTATCATTTTCTAAAAAGCAAAATAAATGTTCAAGTTCAAATACATGGACTTTGTTCAAAATGCTTAATATTTATTTAATGATATAGATTTAAGTTCGCCCATATATTCCTTCAATCTTCTGGTGTTCATTACATGTATCGGTACCCTACTTCATAGTTATGGAGCATTGCATCTATATGCCTGTGATTTTAAACAGGTTCTCGGCACTACCAATTATTAATCATGGGCCTAATAATTGCCATAAAGCTTTATTCAACTCTGGCTACAACAGGGAGTCGGTACAACTTCTTTATTATATTTCTCAGATGATCATATTTTTTTATTTTTAGTTTAGCCTTATACTGCTGCATTTTGAAGAGGATGTCATTTGTCCAGTTGAAATTCATTTTGTTTTTAGCAGAAAATTCCTAACCTAAGATGCAATTTCTTATTTCGTATTGTCCTATTTTAATATCCACATCATTTAAATATCCACATCAAAATAAATGTATAATCTATTGAATTAATTTGAGTTAATGTCAGCAAGAGGAGACATTTGATAATAAAATGTACTCGGCCCAAAACAGAACCTTGAGGCACTCCAAATTTAAGATTTTCCAAAGTTGAGATTTTGCCATTAATGGTAACCCATTGCCTTCTATCAAGTCAAGCAGACCAAAACATTCAATACTGCACTTGATTTTAGTTCTAATAGAATTTGATGATCAATAGTATCACATGCAGCTGAAAGGTTCCACTAGAATCAATATTTTGTAGAATATCATTAGTTTTAATTAAATTAGTCTCGGTACTGTGATGCATTTTGCATGCCGGTTGGAAGAAATCTTTGAGCTAAAGGCTTTATATTTGTTCTTACAGATGCTCTTTCTATTAATCTTAATGTATATTTTAAATCAGATACTGGTCTGTAATTTTATCTAATCATTTCAAGACTTGATTCTTAAGAAGTGGTCTAATTATGGCTAATTTAAAGACATCAGGAACAAAAGCTGATTCTAATGATATTCATAATAATTCTAATAATCAGTAGCAGTTCACATAAACATTCCTTCAGCAGCCAGGTACGCAATGGATCGAGTTCACATGATTTGATTAGATTAGTGCTTCCTTGATTAAAATTCATTTTAATTCAATAATGTTAAATTGTTCCTTTTTCAGATCATTACACACATCCGCAGTAGGGTCCAAAGGATGTGTTTTGAGTTTACTGATTTGTGATGATACACCACGAGATAGAGCCCATTGAAATACCATAAAACTGTCAAGATTTTCTGCCTTTTCTCAATGGGAGATTTACCGCAGTTGAACAGAGATCCTGTCTCTCCACTCCATATAAATCACATTAGGGAGGCACCCTCCTCTCACTGAAGGGTGAATTGAATGTCCATCACAATTAAACATATGATTTTTTTTCATATTTTTACTGTTTATAGAAACTATTAAAATTTCAGATGGTATAAAAACCATAAATAATATCCTCACATCTAAAAATAATTATAAATTTATTCATAGTCACTTGTTTATCTTTAATGAATGTACATGTTGAGAATGCAAATGGTCATGAATGTGGTCATGCACACACGTGACCATACAATGTCCTACATGAGAAAAGTATGGCTAAATGGAATGTCAAGGATCTACCACATGGCAATTCAGTGAGGCAGCACTATATCTGCTACAAATAGGTCTCGTCATTGAAATAACTAAAATACTGTCGAAAGTGAGGCTCAACCCTAAACAAACAAGAGAATTATCAACTTGTAATCTTATTCTAAGGATTGTTTATAAGAAATCTAGAAGTCAATCTATAGTTATTAATTTAATTCAGATATTGTTGCACACATACCTTTGTCTTTATGAAGTGGAACAGAAATATTGATTCGGGCAATTCTCATGTATAATATGCAATTAATTATGGGATAATATTGCATGCAAAAAGTTCCTCTCATTCCGACGGTGCAGGTGGTATCCAATACAAACATAGAGCAAATGCCAAGAAACAAAATGCGTGTAATTGGTTGTACGCCTAAGCCTGATTTTTTATAATTCATTTCGCCTTTATATGTCACATGCATTTACTCATAGTCCTAGACGAAATAAAATGATAATGAGGTTTATACATCTCAAGAGTAATAATTATATCAATCAACATAATATATATTCCTTTTAAATATTTGGTTTATATCTTGAGAAATTTGCTCAAACAAATTCCATTTTACGCTGCCGTGACAACATTCAATGTATATAAATATCAGCGAAATAATATGTTGTTATTATATAAAAAAAATTCATAAAGTTAAAATTCCAGTCCCAGTGGTGTTACCGAAATAGGAAATATCCAATAAATCTACAACATTTCTTAAAAGGCCAATATCGGACAAGTTAACTATGTTTAATATATGAGCATATTTATTCATGTAATCCCGTGTTAGGCCCTTTAAAGGTTTGAAGATTTTTTAGCCAACTTTCGGTCATGTCGGTTATTTCGGTCATGCATTCGCCGCTCTCCCATATAACTTTTAGTCTCCTGAACTGATTCCTCACCATTTTAACTTAAGAAAATCACACGTCTTGATCAGGGCGTCTCGCCAGGGTAATAAAGGTTATTTGTATTTTTTCTGTCTATGTTTGCACGTTTGAAAAATGGTTTCCTTATGCAAATTATTGTATTTTTACCCTCTTTAACATGATACGAAACAAATGGAGACTGCGAGACAGATACATGTCGTACTTGGTATCAAAAGTAATTTTATCCTACATCAAATCTGCCGACATCTCTGCCTATCTTTGCAAAAGCCATCGTGTGCAGGATTGGAAAACTCTAAACTACCTCCAAATATTACAGAGAAATAGTATTCCTCATATTTCAAACAAATCTTTAATAGTATTCAAGCAAGAAATACATCTAGATGACATCGATATGGCCCTTTGCCCTAAAAATGATAAACAATATCACATTTTCAGTACCCAACAACATTTCCATAGATTTACAAAAATAGCGTCATAAAGTATACCATGAAATCAAAATTATCCAACTCACCGCCCTCTGGTGCCATGGAGCCAAACCACGTAAGAAATACCAATTTAACATATCTTTTACACAGGCCATCAAATGGAGATAACTGCAAGAAAAGTTGGAATGTTTCCACAAAAAAAAAATATATATATACTCGGCCTCAAATTGTAAATAAGGGATATCATTCGTTTTTTGCACATCTCAAATGGCATACCATTTTGACCTGATATAAATATTTATATATAGATATCATCTAGTGCAGTAAGCCAGTTCAAATGTCGGGGTTTGTGTATCTATGATATGGTATTCATGATGCATGGTCACAGAATATTGAATTTTTCTCACTGCCCTAGAATATATAAGTTCCAAATTGTAAATAAATGTGAGTAGATGGAAAGCAGAAAAACATGTGCTGGTGGCCATACCAATAGGCCTGGAGATGCTCAGGGTCCAGGCAAGGGGTATATGTTATACGTGGCTTGGGACTGCTGAAAGAAACCTCTTCTCACCTCTTTATCTGCCATGCAGGGTAGAGGATGTATCTGCTCACCCTTGAACCCTCTGGGGGGTAAGACCCAGCTGTGAGGGGGTCCCAGGACTTGCTATAATAACCTTTGGTCAAGGTGGAGAGTAGGTCATCCCCCTGGGCCACGATACAGACCTAACATAAGGTGATTGCTCATTGATCTCTGTCGTTATATGATCTGGGGTTTGATGTGTGTCGCGGTGGTTGGATAGATAATGCGGCCATAGGGAAGTCTTCCTATATAAACAAAATATCAGGAAGGTTTGCTTAGCCCTACGCCCTCTTTGGACCAGTATGTTATATTGATAAATCATCTATCAAAGCATAACCATATAGTCATGAGGAACCATCTCACTTCGAGGGACTCAATCAGATCACCAGCTGGTTTGGGGGATTAACATCTTCAACTTTATAATAGTGCCCCCGTACTATACTATAATATTCCCCATGGCAGAATTTCTCTTGAAAGGAAATATATCACGTCATGTTCTTGATGATAGGAGTCAGGGCGACATTCTTTACACAAATGCTTAGATTCCTATGGGATCAGTGCTACATTCTTTACACAAATTGTTAGATTCCGATGGGATCAGTGCTACATTCTTTACATAAATTGTTAGATTCCGATGGGATGTCAGTGCTACATTCTTTACACAAATGCTTAGGTTCCTATGGAATCAGTGCTACATTCTTTACACAAATTGTTAGATTCCTGTGGGATCAGCGCTACATTCTTTACACAAATTGTTAGATTCCTATGGAATTAGTGCTACATTCTTTACACAAATTGATAGATTCCTGTGGGATCAGCGCTACATTCTTTACACTTATACTTCAATTCCTATGGATTCAGCGCTACATTCTTTACATAAATGCTTAGATTCCTGTGGGATCAGCCCTACATTCTTTACACAAATTGTTAGATTCCGATGGGATCAGTGCTACATTCTTTACACAAATTGTTAGATTCCTGTGGGATCAGCGCTACATTCTTTACATAAATGCTTAGATTCCGATGGGATCAGTGCTACATTCTTTACACAAATTGTTAGATTCCTGTGGGATCAGCGCTACATTCTTTACACAAATTGTTAGATTCCTGTGGGATCAGCGCTACATTCTTTACATAAATGCTTAGATTCCGATGGGATCAGTGCTACATTCTTTACACAAATTGTTAGATTCCTGTGGGATCAGTGCTACATTCTTTACACAAATTGTTAGATTCCTGTGGGATCAGCGCTACATTCTTTACACAAATTGTTAGATTCCTGTGGGATCAGCGCTACATTCTTTACATAAATGCTTAGATTCCGATGGGATCAGTGCTACATTCTTTACACAAATTGTTAGATTCCGATGGGATCAGTGCTACATTCTTTACACAAATGCTTAGATTCCTGTGGGATCAGCCCTACATTCTTTACACAAATTGTTAGATTCCTGTGGGATCAGCCCTACATTCTTTACACAAAATGCTTAGATTCCTGTGGAATCAGCGCTACATTCTTTACATAAATGCTTAGATTCCTGTGGAATCAGTGCTACATTCTTTACACTTATACTTAAATTCCTATGGAATCAGCGCTACATTCTTTACACAAAATGCTTAGATTCCTATGGAATCAGTGCTACATTCTTTACACAAAATGCTTAGATTCCTGTGGGATCAGCCCTACATTCTTTACACAAATTGTTAGATTCCTGTGGGATCAGCACTACATTCTTTACATTAATGTTTTGATTCCTGTGGATTCGGCGCTACATTCTTTACACAAATGCTTATATTCCTGTGGATTCAGCGCTACATTCTTTACATAAATGCTTAGATTCCTGTGGAATCAGCGCAACATATTCTTTACATTAATACTCAGAAGTAGGAAACATTATAATGTGGTGTATGGTGTGGGATCAGCACTACATTCTTTACATTAATGTTTTGATTCCTGTGGATTCGGCGCTACATTCTTCACACAAATGCTTATATTCCTGTGGGATCAGCCCTACATTCTTTACACAAATTGTTAGATTCCGATAGGATCAGTGCTAAATTCTTTACACAAATTGTTAGATTCCTGTGGGATCAGCGCTACATTCTTTACATAAATGCTTAGATTCCTGTGGGATCAGTGCTACATTCTTAACACAAATTGTTAGATTCCGATGGGATCAGTGCTACATTCTTTACACAAATGCTTAGATTCCTGTGGGATCAGCCCTACATTCTTTACACAAATTGTTAGATTCCTGTGGGATCAGCGCTACATTCTTTACACAAAATGCTTAGATTCCTGTGGAATCAGCGCTACATTCTTTACATAAATGCTTAGATTCCTGTGGAATCAGTGCTACATTCTTTACACTTATACTTAAATTCCTATGGAATCAGCGCTACATTCTTTACACAAAATGCTTAGATTCCTATGGAATCAGTGCTACATTCTTTACACAAAATGCTTAGATTCCTGTGGGATCAGCCCTACATTCTCTACACAAATTGTTAGATTCCTGTGGGATCAGCACTACATTCTTTACATTAATGTTTTGATTCCTGTGGATTCGGCGCTACATTCTTCACACAAATGCTTATATTCCTGTGGGATCAGCCCTACATTCTTTACACAAATTGTTAGATTCCTGTGGGATCAGCACTACATTCTTTACATTAATGTTTAGATTCCTGTGGATTCGGCGCTACATTCTTCACACAAATGCTAATATTCCTGTGGATTCAGCGCTACATTCTTTACATAAATGCTTAGATTCCTGTGGAATCAGCGCAACATATTCTTTACATTAATACTCAGAAGTAGGAAACATTATAATGTGGTGTATGATGATAAGTACAAACAAGCCCCAGTTCAAGGCAATATGTGCTTATCATCTGATCATGGCATAGGCGGGATGGAGAGGTCTTGTTGAGATCTATGCCCCATCATATATAGGCGACATCACCAATGTCGTGTATATCATACACTGGGAAGTGAATGATTCTTCACTGGAGCAAACTAAAATCCACTGACATCCACAACAGAACTGCTCAAGTTCCAAATCTAATACCAGAGCATTTATATATCTCCCACGCTTTCTCTTGAAAGCTATTCATCTCAATAAATCCTTAAGTTGATGCGTTGCTTAGAATGTATTTTTTATAAGTTGGCAAGAGAGAAAAGGCATATTGGTATCGTCACAGACACATATATATATTCATCTGAGGCTTCTCAAGCCTCTGTATAGGTCAATTATAGGTCTCTATATGGTCAATTATAGGCATATGTATAGGTCAATTATAGGTCTCTATATGGTCAATTATAGGCATCTGTGTAGGTCAAATATAGGCCTCTGTATAGGTCAATTATAGGCCTCTGTATAGGTCAATTATAGGCCTCTGTATAGGTCAATTATAGGCAACTGTATAGGTCAATTATAAGCTTCTGTATGGGTCAATTATATGCTTCTGTATGGGTCAATTATAGGCCACTGTATGGGTCAATTATATGACCGTATGGGTCAATTATATGCCTCTGTATGGGTCAATTATAGGCCACTGTATGGGTCAATTATACTCAGTTACTACTCAGTTACATGATACTGATAAACAAATTTTCACTCAACCTTGAAGCGTCTCAGAAACTTCAATATGAGCAAAGATTCTTTCAAAAAGTTGATCACTTGGTACCTGTTCTACCTTTTCCAGGCAACCTAGAGCCACATGGAGAAGGGGAGATCAGGGAGGGAGCCGCAACTGTTGCTGCTCCCTCCCTGGGCACAAGGCATCTCTGGCATCTCTGAGTTGCCTAACCATGACGACCTCTGGGACAGCATCAACTGGGAAACACCCCCCCAGGAATTGGAAGAGATTCTGGAATTACTACAGGCGATCCCGGTAGATGAATAATACCTACCGCACTTCTACAAAAATTAAACTTACTACAAAAAGTCTATTAATTCCAACAAGATACAACAAAAAACAAAAAAAAAATAAAACTTATTTTCACAAAAAGAGTTTCTTGTCCGAAAGTTTGTATCCAACCAAACCAGGTTTCTAATCGACATTGGAATACAAACGCCGCAAAAAAAGGCCAAAAAAATGGCCAAGAACCCAACAAAAACAAGGTATTTTATTCTATTAAAACTATTGAAAAATTCTCGTATTACACACAAAAGGAAGAAACAAGATCAAGAAAATTTGTTTAAAAACTGGACATTCTAACTCCGCGCCGGGACGTTAAGAAGCGTAAAATAAATGAAATAGTCTGGAGGCCTTACGGGAGAGGGTCCACAAATTTAAAAATAATTAAAGATTAGTGATCAAACATATTCGAATCAATAAAAAGTCAAAAAAACTTCTCAAGAGAATGCAGAAAAATCTACAACATATGTAGAATGTGTTACAACTCACTTGTAACCCGCATAAACCCTGAAAAACAAAGGTTTCTCGAAAGCACCTCCACCCAGGAGCTGATAGAAACCTAGAACACCTCCAGTCTTGAGGTGCTATGAGTGAAGGAAGAGCACCTCCGGAGGTGCTGGCACCTCCACCAGATCCAATAAAAACAAGATTTAGGATAACTCAGTCAGTCCCCATCCAACTGAAGATATCGAATCAGATTGAAACCGTTGTTGGTATTGGCCAGGGACTGTGATCGTCTTCTAGCTTATTCTTGTGGATCCTTGCCTTTTCTACTATATGCCTTTGTATTAGTCAATTATAGGCATCTGTATGGGTCAATATTAGGCCTCTATATAGGCCAATTATAGGCCTCTGTATGGGTCAATTTTATGCCTCTGTATAGGTCAATAATAGGCATTTGTATGGGTCAATAATAGGCCTCTTTATAATTATAGGCTTCTGTATAGGCCAGGTTGTAACAGAAACGGTTTATTTCAATCTCAATGAGAATATGTTTTTGGTATTTTTGGGAGAAGGATTTAAATATTACAGCAAAGCACAAATGACGGAATAGCGTATGAACCGAGGCAAAATGAGAAGATCGTAGTGACTTCACAATGGAAACGTGATTTCGATAATATGAAGAACGTTTCTGGAGAATATTGACATCTCACTTACGTGCTTCAGAGATCGATATCCCTTTGGATATTGTGAAGTGTGTTTGGATTGGATTATATCATTCTTGTGCATTCTTTGATAAAGATGTCCTCAAATCTTTATTTTTTGAGCGATTTGCGCTTCTTCCATATGCTTATGCAATGTTCACATAAATAAGAATGACCAAAGCAGTTTCAGTGCTTAAATGTCATGAAATGTCATCAGTATTTCAACAGAAATAGATAAAAGGAATCTGGCTTCTAAACTTTTGAAACGAGCCTGGCTGCTTTCCCTCCTATCTTGTTGATGGTCAACCAGTTGGACTGAGTTTCAAAATGACCTACAGATTATCATGGAAGAATTCCATGTTTTGATCTTTATATCAGCAATTATGATGTTAGAAGAAGCTTATCAGGGAAAGAAACTTTTAAAACAAGAGAGCTACAACTTGAATCCCGAAAAGATTAGGTTGCACCTCTGTGTATCTATATCACTCTGTACCTTCCGCAACACGGTAATCAGTATTATAAGAGGTGGTTTATTTAAACCCCCGCCACACATTCCCGATCAAGTACAAGACTGCCCAGGAACTTGCACAATTAATGTCCGTGGTAAATTGTGCAAATTCAGATAGCTAGATGACTACAAGCTGAGGGATGCTCAGACCCACACTTGACCATATCAGGGCCACCACGTGACCAACTCGCCCTATCACGTGACTATCTCTACATCAACACTAGATCGTGTTAGGGTCTTGTTGCAATCTTAAATGAGTTAATGCAATCTGCTAACATCTGTGGTATGCCATTTGAGATATGCAAAAAAGGAATGATATCCTTTATTTACAATTTTAGGCCAAGCATGTTATTTTTTTGTGGAAACAGTCCAACTTTTCTTGCAGTTATCTGCTAACATTTGTGGAAGAGATCATCTAACCATCTCATCATGGATACATGGCATGCTATATACATATTCTATAGGAATACAAATACGGCAATGAGCAGACTCTCTAGGATCACGATGAAAATCCTCAAAACAACATTGAGTTTCTCTCGGGATTTCCACAAGTTTGCCTCAAGACGGCGTTCACATCGTGGCCTTCGTGAGCCAGTGCAGACCTCAACAGACTAAACAAGACCCTGGCAGACCATTGTAGACTACCTCACGTATTTTCCCGTTCTGATAAACGATGTCAGACGATTCAACAAATCATAAAAGATCGTTACGGTGTTACTGAAGCTTTGTTTAAGACCTGAGAGCAATATAACTATCTTATTCTGAATAAGACATTGTGGTCTGTATTGGCTTTTATTTTGAGGCTTAAATGGAAGTTGACTTAACTAAGTACATGATTAATTTTTACTTTATTAAATATCTATGTCGGTTTATGTTTATGATGTAAGTTTAGCACTCATTGTTCTGCTTGCTATAAAGACTATGCTTATACGTGGGATATTATCTATTCATATACAATATCTTTTAGAGGATAATCTATTTTCAGAACCAAATAAAAAAATCACACATATTACTTGTACCAAAGATGATCTCTCCATTATGGGGGCTGAAATCTGAAAATGTCTGCAATGTTTGCGGTTTGCCTGTTGTTATGACACTCAATAACAAGTAGGAAGTGTCTTGTGCTGACTCCCGCTTGAATAATTCATGATTGTGCGCTTTTTGACATGTGAAGGGGCTGGTAACATGTGATCATCTGCATCAATCTCGATAACAACCAAAGCAGAAACATATGTCTGGCCACCATATTTCATGTATATATTGCCAGGTTATTTGCATTATCTATATCGTCATGTTAATTGGCAAACAATACACACCCACCTATATGTACACTTGTCTTCCCTTTGCAGGATATTGAGGAGGGATCAGAGACCCATAAGGCTCTCACAAAAGGACATGAGGTATTACCTTTTGGGATTTACACAAAGTGTTTTATTATCCCCGGCCTCCTCCGAGGCAATATTACCCTGTTTTATATATGGTGAGGTCCCAGAAATTTGGAATGGTGTCTTGAGTTTACAGTACTCCAAGAGATTGCAATCTTTTCATAAATGCTTACCCCCTCTTACGTAATTAGGAGAGATATGTGGTGCTCTTATTTTATTCTGCCTCATCATGCTGATATGATAGCTCGGCACAAATGCAAATATTCTTTAGATAAGTACGATATCACATCCACAGTAAAGCATTGAGTGTAGCCGTGAAGAAGTGGGACCCCAAATTTCAACATAAGCAATAAGGAACTCGGTGGATCACGCTTCTTAATGAATCACGGCCTGTGTTTCCTTAAAGGACAATAACACTCTTTCAGCATGTAACATGGTTATATGTAAGCTATTGCTGGTAAGTATAATAAAAAAGAGGGGAAATTTAATGAAAAGCAAAATGTGACATTTTTTTTATTAGTTTCAAAAATAGAAAATATGCGAATGTAATAATTTGCATTTTGTTGGCTGGTTGTCAACGGCACTGGTACTGGAAAAGAATATTCCCAAGTCATTTTTTGGAAAGAGGCGTGGATTGAGACCCAGCGGCAGGTATTTATCTGACCTAGTTGTGCTGATAAGGTTATGAACAAATAAACATTTGCAGAATAATAAGCAAACCAGGCTATGAGGGCATATGTTGGGTAGATCCCCCTGTGTTGAATGTAGTGAGGGTCCCATTCGTCCTTCCCACTTCTGATAGATACAGTATGGGTCGCCGGCCACATCAGCCGGAACTTCTCTGAAGGCCTGGAGAGCCTGGGACTGGTGTATCGGCACATAAGTGCACATCTTCCCATCTCACTTATTGTGTAACCATTGCAAATCACATTATAGAGTAGCGAATGCATTAGGTGAAATGTAATTTAATTAGAACTTACATAAGAGGCATCCTAATCTGACTTTATCATTGATCTCATTCAAACATTTACGCTCACATAATTGACATTGTGCGCCTGAAATTGTCTTCTTGCATTCACTTAAAAAATATATTAGAACAAAAAACATAATAAATCTAAAATAATCTGATTTTCCTTACTGCTGGAGTGATGTTTGTGAAACGTAGGTATGTAGGTAAAATGTAGGTAAAAGCCGTTCAGCTCCTGACTATAATTCAAGTATTCCATTCGAAACACAGTGAAAGAGCTTGGCTCATGCTACATTTAACATCCTGAAATGGGGTGTGTTGAATGCTTTGACCATTTTAATAAATCTTACCTACAGAGGTTGCAAAAATGTTGGTAAATGGTGCAAATCATCTGAAAATAGAGAAAAAAAACCAGTACATGTACAAATCTATCTGATGGGTCAGTTTGATACAATGAACTGGGCCGAGGTGATACGAAGCTTTCTTGACACGGCTTTTTGCTATCGTCTGTCTCTCTTAATATTGAGCACAAACGGACGATGAATTATGGGTTTAATACATATTTCGTTTGTATAATGATATGAACTCAGAATCCAAAACTCAGAACATAATTATTTTGCCAATGTTCATATACAAGAAATAAAGAAAAATAATTAGTATCTCACAACCTATCTGATTGTTATGCTCAAGATTATTTAAATAATACTTGACATAATCATGATAATGATAATGATAAAATAAGATAAAAAGCCCAAATAATATAATATATTCATCCACTCTAATATGCGTCAAAATATCCAAAACAGATATCATATTTGTCTGCTTTTTAAACATGTCAAAATCCTAGACACGGAATTTCACTCAAGACTTGACACTTAAACCACTTAAAAAGGAACTTTTCAATGTCACGTTATGATCAATAGGGCTAACTGAAAAAAACATCTGATTTTGCTATTTACTTTCACAGAAGATTAAGAGAATATCACCAATTTGATAACAATAAAACTAGAGGAAATGCAGAATAAAGCATGTAATCTTTTGTCTGTGTATTTTATGAGAGCACGGGTCCTGCAATATAGCAGGACATCTATCCATTTTGTCTGCTACTTGCTGTATCACTCTTGCAGTTGGGGACCAGCAAATGGCAATTGCTTTGACACCGACTGTTTGTATATGCAGCATCACACCCAACAATGTGAGCTTGGTGAACAAATATTCATCTTTTTTTGGAGTGTATTCATTAATCATCTTATTTGAAAAAAAAGAAATAAGTTTGATGGCAGATGTTTTTGCTGACAGATAGAGGAAGCGAATCATTTGGCGAGTGTCACCTATCGGTAGAAGCGTTTGTTCCTCATTGTCTGCAGGCAAACATCAGGTCTGAGAAAGCTAGGTTGTTTGAGGAAACGAAGTAAGAAATTCTTTTAAAACCATATTAGTTGACGCTAATGATGTTGTTGGGCTCTGGAAAGGTGACAACTGACACTGTGGAGCTCACAGACCAGCTGGTGGTAACGCCATAGACGCACCTTAGACGGCCACTTGGAGGCATATAGCATACATCGTGATAAATGAAAGACTCAGTACATAATGCACGGATACAAATCGCATGACAGCTTGATTTCTATGGAGCTGCCTCTAGCGGGACAGGGATGGAGGCCCGTCAATGGTACTGCTGCTGAACTCATGGCTGGCAAAGCGTGACCTTAACAGGCAGCTCAATCGCTCTCACACTAACGATATATTGCCAAGAGATTGGTTACTATTCTCTATGTGGCCAACCAAGGCACAATTATCGTAGGGATCACAAACTTTAGCCTTTTACCCCCCAATTCCCCCTTTAATTTAATGGAGGCCATAACCACACAATACTTTCTTCAATAGGGGGAATCAATCTATGAGATTGACACAGTGATTATCTCTATTAGTGGTCCGGGGAGGTACACATCGACAGAGCGCAGGGTACTCATCAAACCATATATACTCACTATGTACCTCCAAGTGTCTTTGAATGTGTTATCAACAACAACTATAGAAAGATATGTGATCTAATTCGATCCATATTTGATATTTACGATAACCATATAGAGCCAATATTACACAAACTCAACTTACAATAGTTTACTTACTTTTATATTTCCTTAATCGTGAAGAAAATAATATTTCCAACACTCTTAGAGTGGCATTCATTTCAAAAGGAAATAGTCAATCGCAAGGGGGCTCTAGGAGAATTTTCATAAAAGATATGGATGAATATATTTATGAAAAACACTCATTATTATGGAAATGAGATCCTTATTTGTAAAATATAATGGTCTGGAAAGATGAAGGCCCCATCTGAAAAACGTGTTTCATAGTACAAACCGCATATATATGCAAGTGTGAATTCCTCGCTATTTGCCTGTTTCAAAGCAATTTTCAGCTCTGAATTTATGGTATTCAGTTGAGGGCCACTGGATGGACTCAGAAATAACTCAATAGCAGACATCCACCATTCTCATGTAGTCATGCAGCATGACAAAAAAAATCATTACAACCGGAAATCGAACACCGTCCCGCAGCATTGGAAAAAGATGTCTAACTTATTGAAGTACAACCTTGTCGTAAGATTAAGTGATATGTTTTAATGAGATAGATGCGTTTGTCCCGTGCAACCTTACAGAGTTACACAGGTCTCTATACCTTTGCACGCTTTCTTGATGATGAATACTCTCAGCTCATAACTCATCTCACAATGACATTACTCAATATATGAATATAGAAATGAAATGAACCTTCTCAAGATTTTGCCCCATATCTCGATTTTATATGAATCTCATGCAATTTTTTAAAACTTCTAACATCAACTATAAGCCTACCTGTGGACAAATGATTAATTATAATAAAGACGCTATCTTTCTCACAAGGACACGTATTGGAAAGAACGGTCAGCTAAACTTGAAATATTAACTCGCCAAAAAAACCTTCATACACCAGTTACACATCTGGAAATTACTTGGCCTGGAAAGTATGATACAGAGCTGTCAGAAATATATTTTTTTAAGTTTTAAATATATAAATATATATTTTATACTAGATTGCACTGTATAAATAAAATGTATATTATGATCCAGCAAATTGTATCATATCTATGGTACTGATATGAAAGGACCATTCATTTATAGGATCAGTATTTGGCATTATCAAAAGAGTTTCATTTTCCGTTCCGAACACAATATATCAATTGTAGATTGTAAATAATTCATTTTTAGATGTCCCACTTATCTTACAACTCTGAAACAATCATCACTTAGATATTATTTTAGAAGGTCTAAAGTTGACTGAACTCATTATCGAATTTCTTCTACATTTTAGTCCTCTGTGGTGATCCACAGGTCGTGGGTTCGATCCCCGGCCGTGCCGAGATTGAATTCATGATTCAATTTCTCACATGAGCTGAGGCCCGTGCCAAAGGGTTCACCCGGTGTCCTTGTAAATCTGTGGCCGGGTGGGTTGTCATTTCAAGGACCTGCGACATGACAATTCAGTGAGGCAGCACTATATCTGCTACAAGTAGGTCTCATCGCGAAATGACTGAAATAATGTTAAAAGTGATGTAAAACCCCAAACAAACAAATCTACACATAACGTAGATGTGTTAAAATGTCATTGATATGTTCGGTATGTTGACATTTTTTTTAAATTTGATTTTGAAGATTTTATTTAACAAACAAAAATGTACCACAGAAAAACATCTGTAGAAGAGAAATATTGCTGAATGTTGCCAGCCAGTGGTACTTTCCTGCATCATGGCACAATATGAAGGACAGGACGACCAACCGCAGGCAATTAACTCACAGAAAATTCTTCTCTGTAACCTGATGAATAATGCACAAATGATATGACATTGATATTTCTCTGAAGCTGTATTGCATCACACAATAATTGTTGAGCCATCTAGGGCGCAGCTGCCCCATATTTGGCTGACCAGCCATGACCTTCGCCAGCCTGTGAATAACACTTGGCCTGATGACTTTTTGCTGCAGATGGTCTTGTATTTTCAATATTGCTTAAGTCACACAATCATCCCAGGGATCTGGAGTCCCAAATCTCGGACTTGGTTTAATTTAATAGCAACTGCGATCACACCACGCGTTAAAACATAGCAATAGAATTCGCCCATTCCTGTAATTCGGCATTAGAAATCAAGCATTAGGATTAATAAAAATTGATTGATCACCATGGAGAAGTAAAGGGGCGGCTGTTTGAGTAGCTCCACACATAATCACTCAGAAACCAAATCGCCTCTGCATATATTTTATATTTGTTTACGACTTGTTCCATGCACCAATTTTTCCGAGGTCTTAGGCTACTCAGGGCAAGGTGGCGGTACGAAATGCGTTTTTTGATTTGTTTACTACAGTTGAATCTAATGTGAATCTTGCAGTGAATATCGATTTGTCACAAGAATGTAGTCACAAGCATTTGAAGGATACTTGAGTTGAATGTTTCATCTTCACGATATTTACTTTTTCTCCCTCAAATGACAAGATTTAGGACCGTAATATTCTTATAAGTAATTTATGTAAAGGTTAAACATAAAATGCAGACTTTATGTTAAACTTTAATAGAGTTGTTATATAACTATTTGTGATAAATTAGAGGGACGTGAGAGTTTCTTACATTTCCTCCCTCCATATCGCAAGCTCTTTATCAGACCCGAAATAAGGTCCAACAGATATCAACATTGGTATTAGTAGGATGCACAGCACGAATACACGATTGAACTGGCTTCAATCAATGTAAAATCTTCATCGATGTTGACTTCCCAAGAAGTTCTTAATATGATTTTTGCAAAAATATTCGAGAGCTTGTGCAGAACACACCATCGTTTGCATCGTTTGGATTGCAAACAAGTGGCAATTTCAAAACAAAACAAGCACATTCTTTCCAATAAGGAATGCATTGACTGTAATTCACAGGAAACTGGCTTTTTTCATATAGCCCAGGTCGTTCTAATGATGAAATGAGATTAACAATAAATTTATTTTTTTATATTCTAAAATTGATTCTGACTGATATAACAAATCAAACCAAAATCATCCTCTATGAATACAGACATTCATATGTGTTAAATACTGACACTACAAGACATTTGTTTGATATTGATTCTGACTGTCACTGCAACTTTACAGGAAAGCAAACATGATTCTGTTTGTATATATATATATATATATATATATATATATATATATATATATATATATATATATATATATATATATATATATATATATATATATATATATATATATATATATATATATATATACTGAAAATATATTATTTGAATATAAGACATTCAAAATTGTTTGATACTGATAAAAATGCCACATTCAGAGGTACACCAATGGGTGAATCTCCGATTTATCACCCAAAAGGCCCCACAACACATTTCAACACACAATTGCTATTTCAACGGCAAATCAAAATTTGTTGAATCTGAAATGGTGAATCAATTTTATTATTAATGGAAGGTCTTGCCATGACATGTACTTCCCTTAATGTTGGGGGGAACACTATCTTTTTTCCCCATCAAAAAAATTATGCCCCTCAAATTTAAAAACCCCCAAAAGTGATATAGTGCATGGTATTTGATTTGTATTACAATAACTATAAAAACGTTTTCAGCTGTTAATGTGTCAAATGCTAGGGAAAGGAATTTTCTTTCGATTTGGATTTTCATTTGCTTTTAACTTTATATCAATTTCTAATATTTTTATATTTAAATATGAAGTAAAAATCATAAAAAGATGGGTTGTTTGATAAGTATGTGGAGGTCCCAGATGAAAGAAGATAAACTATATCACCACATGATCCAGACTGATTAACGCCAAAACATCTGAGACCTCAACTGGTCATGTGCAAGAGTGACATAAGAAGGGAATTCAATTGACAAGGATAATGTGTACATGTCTCAGAGGCTGCAGTGTAAACCCAAACGCCACCTGAATTCCTATCAGTATCTAATTTCTAACTCAGTGAATTGAAATGTTGTCAAACAGAATTTGTCAAGAATACTTTACCAAAGTGGATCTCTTCCCCAATGTAACTTACAAACCAAAACTGGCTGATATTTCATTTTTCATACAATGCTGTGACTCAACAGTCTACAATTATCTACAGTACTGCGACAGAGTGATATGTGGCTCAGTAATTAAGATGTCCATCTTCAATGTTAAAGGTCCAGGGTTCGAATCCCAGTTGGGAAAAGTATTATTTTCATGCTGAAGGTGAAATCTTCATATTGGGGTTCTGTTTGAGTGATACGTACTTCAGAAAACATAAATTGATTTGTTGATTGTAAAAAGAAGAATATATGATAATATAAATAAATATAGAATCTTCTTATTAAAGTAATATTTGAGCAATGTGCATGTCAGAACATATAGAATTGAATATGTTTTGACAATATAGAAAATATAGAAAAATAGTAACTTTATACAGAAGACAAGTATGAAATCTTCATATTCTGATTTTATTTGAGCTCAGACACATTTGCAAAGAAACTATAGCATGGAGCTAATTTCAAAAGTTTCAAGTAAGTTGATCATGAGGCCAACTTTGAGCATGTATGAATATTTCCAGTGAAATGCAATGGTTATAAATGTTTCAGTATCAGCATGTGTCTCACAGGTCAGATGATATGATTTGACCTTTTCCCATGGCTGGATTGCTTACTCAACATTTTACCTGGATCTACATTTCAATGCAGACATGACTGTATCTCTTCAAGGTATTATGACAATTCATCAACCCTTAATACATACCTGCAAACGATACTCATTCTTAAATATATTCCTTCAGATTGTGAAATTATGTATTCCCTCACATGTCATATGTCACCTGTATGTGCATTTCTCTGTTTTCCAGTGAAATCAGCAAACAATGCGTGTACTCACATATGCAAAGATCACCTTTTAGAAATGGTGTCAATGCCTCCAAAATAGTTCTCTAGTTGTACAGTTGTTTAAACACAATTATCAATTATATAGAATAAGAATTTCTATATTGTTCTATATTTAACATAAATTCAAATATTGCAATCATTATTTTAATTATCAAATAAAACCACAATTTGAATTAAGAAATATGTGTAGTAATAATGCTCAGATGTGTGTGCAGTGATTTGTTTATTATTTTAGACATTTGAAAGTGACCACACACCCCACTTATCTGAGTACTAATCTCAGAAAGCGAGTCTTCTCAGCAGGACAGCAGCTCATATTTTTAATCTCTACTGCTGGTATCATGACTTGAGACTTTGCTCTTTTTGTCAGGTATGTTGGCTTAAGGGGAAAACATGTAATGAATCCATCAATTCAACATGAATCTCATCATGATATTGAATGTGCATTGAAAAAGAGCTAGTCAAAGAATAACCAACTGCAAATTACTACATATCACGTTTAGCACAGTCATGACTCTTTATTATCCAGTTCCAAAGAGCATCCCGAAAAAATTAGCCTAACCCATCCCTAACTGACACCACTCTATAGACCAGGTCGGCTACTAAATTGGGATCTGAGAACCAGTTATAAAGATATCTCACATATCCAGCATGGCCTTCTAAGGAGTAACTGGTGGTCAAATGACTGTCATAATTTGATCATACCAGACATTATGTAGTCAAATCCATGAAAAAAAGAGTGGAATACGAAATATTAAAATGAATGACATTTAGTGATAGATATGAAACTGCTGAGTTTTTGGGCTTTGAATCGCATGGTTATAACCAAAAATAGAGAATGCATGGTTATAAACGAAAGTGGAGAATGCATGGTTTATTCGAAAGTAGAAAATGCATGGTTATAGATGAAAGTAGAGAATGCATGGTTATAATCGAAAAAAGAGAATGCATGGTTATAGACGAAAGTAGAGAATGCATGGTTAAAGACGAAAGTAGAGAATGCATGGTTATAATCGAAAGTAGACAATGCATGGCTGTAAACGAAGGTAGAGAATGTAAGTAGAGAATGCTCTCCCTGTTTACAATTAGAGGGTGTATTATTGGGGAGCGTACGTATCTGCATGCAATGTATAGCGGGGGGAGAAGTCAACCTAGTGTGATACCCAATAACTCAGGCCCTTGATCTGTGGAGGATCCATTCCTCACTGATTTTTTTCATTTAGGTAAAGGCTTACCTCTGTATTATTGTGACGGAAAGAAGGGCTTAGGGCTGCGTGAATGAATCGCTATTTGGTCCTTGAGGACCTCGTGTGTCTGAGCCTCTACTCAACAACAATTAGTCACTCAAGGCAGTTGGACAATCATTTCTATCCATCTGTGAGGGACGTGTTTTGTTGTCAACTCTGAATGTCGACTACTTGCCTTCGGCTCCTCATTCAGTATAGGCCAAGAAGTGGGAATAGTTCAATTTAAGCATATGTTGTTGAATGCTGCCTTCCGCAAGTAACAAAACATGTCATAGAGCCATAAGGTTGCTTCTTATTACATTAGCCAAGCAATTTAGACTTTTCATGTGAGTTTTATCTAGTAAGCATATACATGACATTGGAATGCATATTACTCAATTCGTCTAAGTGTATATGAAGCATCAATCAGATCAGTGACATATTCATGCATCCCTTGCTTCCAAACAGTGTTTAATGTGTTTAATTCACTCAAATATAAAAGTATATTTGATCAGACATAACATAAAATATGGAGTAATATATTGTGGAAACTTGATTTATAATCTTCACTTGGCAATGTATGACCACTTTCATTAGGTCTCGGACAAGTTGTAACAGTTCTGCACTGGGCTGCCTTAATTTCAAGGCAATAATATGAACTAATTAACGACTTAACTAATATATATGTTCTTCCCCAACTACATCATAATTGACTTTTGTTGAAAAAACGCTATTGAAGCAACATCAATTTTTTCTCACCTAATATTAGTGTGCATATATAAAGCGGCAATTGTTAAGATACAGGGAGTGATATCCTGGTGCCCACTATCAAGATAGCGCCCATTCTGCGATCCAAGAGTCTTACATATAATTGGACAGTCATTTATAAGCAGAGGTGAGCTCAGTGAACTAACCGCGCTCAACATGCTCATCAGACAGAAAAAGTTGGGTATTTGAGTCTTGTTTTAATGTCCGGAACAAACGAGACCAAATTTTTATGACAATTAATAATGGACATTTATGACACCAAAAAAACCATAAAGATTAGCCATGCTGAGTAAATCAGGATAAGTGGGATAGATTGACTGCCATTGTACCTCTCTCCCTGGCGTAAGTCTAATCTGAAACAGATGCAGATTGATACAATGAAATGTGGTTCCTATCCTTCCTGCATAAAGACAGCTAACAATACGACTTGGACGATAGGGCTTTTTTTTCAGACCAAACACAGCCACGTGGAGACAAAGATTCACGTCATGTGCCAGTTACATATAAATATTCATTTATACATTTAATCAAGTCCACATATAAGAGGAAACAAACAACTGTACACACAATGCAATGTCCATGGCGTATCTAATTACTGATTTAACCAATGTAGACGAAATATCCATGTCTCATAATATATTTTTCTGGCCATTACTTGTTAGGCCCTCTAAATATACCGCGGCCTCCTTCAAGCATCCTGGTTTCACAGCATTCGCTCCAAACACAAAAATGGTTATCTTTACCCAAACAATTTACCGAAATAAAGGAAGATTAACGGACAGTAAAGGTTTTCTAAAGTGTTTTTTTACTATTATATTTACTGTTGCAGGCATCGTTGAAGGAGGATGGTTCATATACATCTCTATGACCATAACAAATTTGTATATAATCTATGTTTATTCAAGGGCGCAAATTTATTTTGGTGTTATTGTAAACATAATTAATGCTAAAGCAAACATGGTCATACAAGGATGTATGATATGAAAATAAGAGGGAAAGCATATGAATGAAGGATCACTAAGTTTGATGAGAATATTAGGTATCACATGACGAAGGGGACCTGGGTTCGGTTTGGAAATGGATTTCAGGGCCATAGCCTGGGCCGAGGGCGGGCTTATGAATGTTAATAACTTGTATAGGCAGGATACTCTGAATATCACCTTTCAGTATGATGGAAAGAAGATAAAAAGATATACATTACTTATAATGTATAGCCCACTACATGACCATCCCACAAGAGGTAATGAATAAACGTGAAAAAATATCTGAAAAAAAGTGAAAAAATATCAACATTGAAGCTTTCATGGAAAGGATTGTACTGCCTTTGAGTCACTTAATTTTGTAGTATCATGGGTTCAAACATAAGAAATAATGATCTATAAATCTCTCACTCTCACATTTTATTGTTTTGCACATTATTAGGGCGCATTACTTCTATGATAGTTTGATATATCTTGATGGATCTTCAAACATAAATATTCCTCGGTTCAAGCTTTTTAAATATCACCTGTTTATCATGCAATCATCATCAATAGAGATTGTCTGTAACAATGTGGACATGTATCATCTTAAATTGCTAATGAAGTTACTGTGTCTGGTAACCTTGTTACACATGCTAATGAGCTTGAGTGAAACCAATAGGGCATACGATTATGAATATGAAAATAACAGTAATAAGGCCGTAATTTGATTTCAATTTATATTTCTCTACTACTCTAATCAATACCTTAATTCTGCAAGGAAATGCATGTTGTTTTGCCACTGATTTTCCAGCAATGCAGGTTTGGTGACAACGTGATAATTAAGCCCTTGCATCCTGTTTTCTGCTCATATAGAGGTGTTAATTATCACAGCGGATAATGTTAAGAGCTGTCGTAGGAAGCAGTCATCGCTGATGCATACCAATAACAGGACGGCATCTTGATCAGATCCTTGTGGGGATAACAAATATGGCAGTGAACAGTTGCTTTTGAACATACTAATTGTAAAGAATTGTGAGTGTTCTCATGGTTATTGTCAGGCCCTTTGTAAATAAAGGTTTTGGATACTTGAGTTTTGTTTCATATATCACTGATCTTCTTTGGTGCTTACATATATCAGTGATTTCCTTTGATGCTTACATGATAACTTTATTCATTGGAGAGATATTGTGGACGTCTGGTGCAAAGACAGACAGGAATTGTGATGTGAATTACCTCTATTATATCTGAGCGCAAACAAAGAAACAATAACTAATATGAATCAACATGCATTATGATAAACAGTAGCATTTTATGAAATCACTATTTATTCCATGACAAACCTTTTTAGGCGTTTATGTTTTTTATGCTTTCAATGATTGGCCTAAGCTGTCTCACATCACTGATGACAGATGACACACATATCAGGATGTGCGGACCATAAAGGGAACAGGAAGATTTCATTATTTTATTACTTAAAACTGATCAAACAAAGAGAGCATCGTCTTCTATTGTTTTATCATTTATTTCTTAACTTACTTGGCTTTAAATTTCTATTCGATCGTCTGCAAACAAGACCAGAACGAAATTAATAGCATCAATAAAACTGGAGACAATTGGAATATGACAAGCTCTCAATTATTGACTTCCGCTGGAACGTGAACCAATTATAGGTGAGGAATTTGACAGCACTCAGATATCTATTAGACAAATTCAACTGAACACCATTATAGATAAATTATCTATCTCCAACCAGATGTCAGATATTGTAGAAAAATGATAATGATACGATAAAATAATGATAATAATTATAAAATAATATGAATAAGAATGATACAATCTTTAATTAAAACCAAACATTTGATTGATAGATTGGCTTGAATTTGGCTGGAATATGGGTTCATTTGAAAGAAAAAGGTGAAATATTAAGAAGTGTGGAAGGCACTCAACATTTTATTTTGTCGTTGGTCAAAATTTCCAAAAGGTTTTAATTGAATAGCAGTGTGCAACGTGCATGGTTACATGATTTTACTATGTCAGGTGACCACATCAACATGATTTATAAGACCTGGCATAATTCACCCTCTCAAGCCGTGTTGCACATATGACATGTGATTGATTAATTGGCACTGGTAAGAGTTCGTATCTGAGCTAAACATAAGACAGGGAGACTGGACAAAGTCTGTCAGATTCATACACATTTGCTTTTCAGTTACGCACTCGGGGTATACATTTCATTCTGACTTAAATCACAATGCATATGCAATGATTTTACACTGGCCCTCAATAAACCAATGGAAATTTCAAAATCACATTTTGATGCCCCTTTGTAAAGTTTTGTTCTCATATGCGTTTGAAAACTAATTAAAATATGTAAAATATCAACATGAATTTTCTTAAAATCCTTCACAATTTTCTGTTCTTCCCATTGTGATAGGTACACTTGTAATAGTAAAAAAAATAATACATTGTGATATCGCTGATACCAGAGTCTTTTCATAGAGCATTTCATATTAATGACGAGGTATGTCTTTTGACGTTTGTTATAAATGGTCACTCAGACACTAGTTCTAATCTCACCAAGGAGAGCTGGGTGTAAAGGGACAATAACCTAGAAAGCCCTTTTCCTTTTATTTCTAAACTGGGTGTGGAGAACTACTTGGAGAACTACATAGGATTCTGTTGATATATGTAAAGAAAGTTGGTCAAGAAAGTATAAAGGCGTCCTAGGGCCCCCCCCCCCCCCCCGAGTTGAGAAAAGGGGTATTTTGAAATTGATTTTGGCATAAAACTGGCATTCAATAGAATTGAACTTTTCCGTTAGACTTGCTTCAGATTTCGGTAGCAATTACATTTTTTATGTCAGCTGTTAGAATGCCGACAAGAAGGCCGTCTAACTCGTCTAGGATAAGATATATAATTATCTAGCTACCTGTATATATCATCATGAAAACAAGAAACAACGGGTCATCCCTTCAGACGCGGGACTCAGCCAATATATCATTTCCTCACTTGAAAGGAAAAGAGCAATTTCACATCTTGTGTTGATATTTGTCAGGGATTTACAATATAAGTGGAAAGGTCAAATGAACTTCATATCATTGTCTGTGAAAGATATTGGATTGTAGATCAAATATTTAAAGTCAAGATGACAGGCGAACCAATACCTTGGACTGTGATATTGTCATTATGAATAATTCTGCATATTATAGTGTTGAGGCCATGATTGTTTTCTTATTTGATTATTAGACAAGTGATGGGAGCAGTTACACAATCCTTTGGTAGATGATATACTGCATCCAATTGTGAGTGAGATACCGGGCACCTCCCAGTCACGTGACCTACACGGGCTTGGCACCAGGCAGGGGACTTATTGTCAAGGTGTGATTGATTGAATAGATTCCGATATTCAGTGGCACCTGTTTAAGATTTTTGCAAATCTAAACATTCCTTTCTCAACACATACTGATGTAGTATTTGATCAATATTTGTGTTTTTTTGTGTTAATAATTTATTAATAATAAACATTCATTGGCACCTGTTTAAGATTTTTGCAAATCTAAACATTCCTTTCTCAACACATACTGATGTAGTATTTGATCAATATTTGTGTTTTTTTGTGTTAATAAAAGCTGGAAAATCTCAATTTCAAATGTAGAGTCCAATGAGAAGGTGCAATAAAAATTTCACTTTAAAAGTTACTGTATGAAATTGGAAGGACTGGAAAACATATTGATAGGATACTGTGGTATATATTATATTGTATAAAATCAACAGACAATACAATAACTGAACAAGACTTCAAATAAAAGGTCAACATGTTTTATTCGACTGAGATCAGAGCCTTTTATGCATATACTTTTCAGATGGGTTTCATAAAAGAGCCCATGGGATTACTTAAATGTTAAATAAAGTAAAGAATAAGGCCATGAGAATTTATAAAGCATTAATGTTGAGTGTACGAGATGGACGGATAAGCTTTGTTATCAAGGTTATTGCCAATAGAGGAATGCTGGAACCTCTGTGCAGCTAACAAGCATTTATGGCAATTGGTTATGGAATCAGTTCTTTCTTTATATCGTGGGAACCAAGTAGAGGAGATCACACATTACACTTTAATACAACCGAGGAACAAAGAGCCAGCAAAGAAACCATCAAAGATGCCAGCAAAGTTCTGGCATACTATCAAAGCGTTTCATGGTCCTATCTTATTCATATCTCCAAAGAATTATTGAAATCAAAACATAAATATAGGGATGAATCTATTTGAATGGATTAAACAGACAGCTTTCCAGACAACTCTGAGATTGGAAAGAATGCGTTTGTTTGCAGCATATTTACATCTCTTTATTTGAAAACTGACTCAAAACATTCAATCATCCGAATGGGTCGATTACAGGAAATCCTAATGAAAAACAAGTTTTTTTTCGGTTTTGATCTCAACATTGCATCAAACGGCTCGCGGAGAGCGTTTTCTTTCTGTGCGCCCATCTTGCAGCAAGTATGTTATTGGTAAATCCCCAATCCTTCTTTCGTGCCTGATTTCATACTCATACATCAGGGGAACTATCGCATTCGTTGGGTTCAAATAAGGTGTTCTCATTTGTAAAATTAGTTTTTGAAAGTAGATTAGTTCCATCAAAATTCGTTTTTTGGTTTTCATTGATTGTAATTATTCGAACTATCTGTTTTGAAAAATAAAATAAAACAACATAATTTAATTATCGTGGCTTTAAGTGAATGCATAAACCTGCCATGCCATGGAGATGTATGGTAAGCCCAAACTAAGACTGAAGTCATTTGAGAAATTAGAACTTAATTAAATACTTCGAAACACTTGTCTAGTCCCAATGTAAAACTTTTAGCAAAACATAACATAATTTATTTGTATAATATTAATTATTACGAGAAAAAAAAATCCCATGTGTTATGGCCTCAATATATGAATTCCTTTTCATATATTCATATCAAACTTATTACTAATGTTATAGCATAGCCAATTAGTGTCATTGTTATGGTTAGAAAGTACAGCAACAGCATTACGTGTTTTTCCCTTAAGCCAACATACCTGACAAAAAGAGGAAAGTCTCAGGTAAGGGTACCGTAGGTAGAGATTAAAAATATGAGCTGGCGTCCTGCTGGGAACACTTGCTTACTGAGATTAGTACTCAGATTAGTGGGGTGTGTAGTCACTTTCACATGTCAAAAATAGTGGGCAAATCACTGTACACATATCTGAGCATTATAACTACATATGTTTCTTATGCAAATTGTGGTTTTATTTGACAATTAAAATAATGATTGCCATATTTGAATTTATTTCAAATATAGAAATTCTAATTCTATATTGTTAGTAGTGTTTAAACAACTGTGAAACTAGAGAACTATTTTAGAGGTATCAACACCATTTCCAAGAAGTGATCTTTGCACATATGAGTACATGCATTGTTGGCTGATCTCACTGGACAACAGAGAAATGCACATACAGGTGACATGTGACCTGTTGATTTCCATCCTGTCAGTGACTGATAGGGTCAAATATTGACAACTACACATTTTGAAGATCTTGAAAATTGTTTTGGAATATATAATATACCAATCTGATTCAATGTATTTAAGAATGAGCATTGTTTGCAGGTATGTTTTAAGTGTTGATGAATTGTAACAACACCTTAGATAGGTACAGTCCATGTTTATTTTTAAATGTGAATCCAGGCGAAATGTTGAGTGAGCAATCCTGCCATGAGAAAAGGTCAAAGCATATCATCAGACCTGTGAAACACATAATAATGCTGAAACATTGGGAACTATTGCATCGCACTGGATTTATTCAGAGATGCTCAAGGTTGGCCTCTTGATCAACTTACTCGAAGTTTAAAGTCTATGATAAATTCTTGAAATTGGATCCATGTTATAATTCATTTTTTTTCTAAACTGAAATAAAATTGGAATATGAAGATTTCATATTTGTTTTCTGCATATAATTACTATTTTTTATATTTTCTATGTTGGCAAAAACATAATCAATTCTATATGTTCTGACATGCATATTGCTCAAATATTACCCCAGTATGAAGATTTTATATTTGTTCACTATATAAAGTCAGTATTTTTCATATTGTCTATGTTTGCAAAATAAAATAATAAAAATTATATTCTTCTGATATACAAATTGCTCAATAAGAACTTTAATATAAAGATTTCATTTTTGGGAGGTATCAAATCATTTCTATTACTTTATATTCTTCTGCATTTGCAATAGACAAATCAATTTATGTTTCCTGAAGTACATATCACTCAAACAGAACCCCAATATTAAGATTTCACCTTCAGCATGAAAATAATACTTTTCCCAACCAGGATTCGAACCCTGGACCTTTAGCATAGAAGACAGACATCTTAACCACTGAGCTATGTATCACCCTGTGTCAGTACTGTAGAAAACTTGTCACAGCATTGTATGAAAATTGAAATTGTTCCATTTCTTTGCTAATAAAGACATTTTATTTTATTTTTTTGTATTTTCTCCATTTGCCAAAAAAAAAAAAAAAAAAGAAAAAAAAAAAGAAAAAACACATTTAATGTGTTCTGACTTTCATTCTGCTCTAAAAAGACCCCAACATGAAGATTTCACCTTTGAAGATTTCACCTTTGTTTATTGTATCGTCATTATTTTTTATAATTTTTATCAAAATAAGAAATGTTTCAATTCTATATGTTCTGATGTGCATGTTGCGAAAATAAAACTTCAAAATGAAGATTTCAGTTTCAGCATGAATAAAAAAAAAATATATTGTTCCCGGTGGGAATCGAACCCCAGACCTTTAGCATGGGAGACAGATGTCTTACCCTCTGAGCCATGTTGATTCGTATGTTTTGACCTTCTCAATGGTAAATCACACAAATAGTCAACATCTTTATCACTTGATCAAATTATTTTTATAAAGGAATATTCCGTTATTTCACACAACAGCCTAAATTAAATTTATAGAGTAAAATTTTCCAAAAATATGTTTGTCTAAGATGATATCAATAGAAATGCAAATCGATAAAAAGAAACAGATATCTATAACTCATCTCTCATTTAAATCTAACCATTTTCTAGTTGATTCTCTGTAGGTAGGTATATAAGGTTAGCATATAATAATTTATATTGAATATGAGGTGTGTCATATAATGTCTATACACCTTTTACATATTTAACTCGAACACATAAAACAGAGAATTGAAATTAGCCAAAGAAATCAGTTACTGGAGAGGTGCACATTTTTCTGGAGAAGTCATATGGAAAGTAGTCCGGTAGGATGTTAATTTCATAGGGAGTTAATGTGTTAATATGTACTCAATGAGTTTACTCATAACAGAAATCAAGATGGCCGAATGTTGGTTGAGAAAGTGCTTGATTTCTCTTAAGGGGAGTACACGTCATGAATTGCATGTGCGAGTTTCTCAGTGAGACATTTTGTGAACACCTTAAAGAATTCACGAAATGAGGTCTTCAAGCACTATTTCCTTACATAATATAAATATTTATATCCCAAACTTTACGATTAAATGTTATTACCCATCATATTTCCTGCACATAAAGTTTGTGCAATTTTAAAGTAGATGAGTCTTCTGCTCAAATCCAAATCATTCATTCAATGAACACTTTGTCAACAAACTTTGTATAGCTGACCAGTGATCTAGTAAAAACACCTTCTTATTTTCGCTAACAATGGGACACCTTCAGAGGGACAATGGGGTGATATGACTTACAGAGGCCTGTTTGTCCATTAATGTTTGTCCATTGGTATATGCCTAACACCCTGACAGACCACAATAGAAGACACATGCTTATAGTGGCATATGACCACCTAGTGGACAATAAAGTACAGTCAGTACTTGGCACTTTTAGCAAAACACAATAACCATGCTCGGTGTACTTGTGGTGATTTTAGTGAGATAGCTTTTTTGAATCACTGTTTCATGGCCACATATCATTTAAGCATACCCCCAAGCCTCTGTAAAATTGCCTGTGACCTCTGTGATTTCATGAAGGTTTTAAGTCTGCTCTGGCCACAAACACCGTGTGAATGGTTGTGACAGTTTGCTTTGAAAGAAGGCGGCCATTGTGTGTGAGCATGTATACAAAGGTCGACCAATTGCTTCGTCATATGTGGATCCTGGTGATGCTTGGGAACTGTGGAACAGGCGGCTGCAATCTTGTGTCATTACTAGCAGAGGTAGTATGTGACTTTACGACGGAATGCAGAATGCAGAGTAATTATAATGGAGACAGTTTTTAAATTAATTTTTGCACTGATGTTATGTGAATATCATAAGACTTAAGAAGAATCAAGTTCTTCTCCAATCCACATTTAGACATTTGGGCAGGTTAATTTCAGTGTGAGGGTACCAATAGTTCAAAATGTTAATTCACAAGGCCAGCTGTTGACAGAAATTAAGTCTTTCCTTGTCTGGTGGTTCCTGTTATGTAAGACAACCCATCATAACGTATGTTACGTAAGTTGACTCTTACCGGTAGTCATTGTTGAATGGTCACCTTGTCAAGAGATATCTATTTGCATTTAAAGCATGGATGCTATCTCTTAGCCAATCACAGCAGAGTATTTTGTTGAGTAATTTTGTTGAATTATTTTGTTGAGTGTGAGTGCCATTATGAAGTATGTATAGTCAACATTTTAGTCAGACCCATTATAATCTCACTTGTCCTTTATAATACGGCTCACAGAGCCCAGGCCACAGGCCGTGGCACAGTTGGCAAGAGGGCCAGCTCAGTATCCGTTCCTCTGTGGTGATCCAAAGGTCGTGGGTTTCGATACCCGGCCGTGCCGATATTGAATTCAGGATAGAATTTCCCACAATAGCTGAGGCCCGTGCCCAATAACGCGTTATGCTTGTAAATCTGTGATCGGACGGGTTGTCATGTCAAGGACCTGCGATATGACAATTTAGTGAGGCAGCACTATATCTGCTACAAGTAAATCTCACCAATAATAGTGAAAATAATGTAACCCCCCCTCTAAGATAGTGTAGAAAACATGTGATCAATGCAATAAAATTGATGTAAAACAAACAAACACACAAATACTTTTAATGTATGAAAATATGGAGTATTCTATGATTTTTCATGTACAGAAGAGTTATGCTAGGCCTTATCCTCCAGGGTCTGTAGCCAATATCGGAGCTAGACCTCATAGATACCTTTGCAATTATTGTGGAAGGCCAGACATATGTATGCTGGACAAAAAGCCAGCTGATGGAATTACCAGCTGATGGTATAGGGACAAAAGTCAAATCTGCAAATCCTCTATCTCTGAATGATGAAGAAATACCGATAGTCTGGGGTACTCAATACAACCACTGCCATGATGTGCAGCCTCCCTTAAGAGAAATCAAGCACATTCTCACCCAGCATTAGGCCATTTGGATTTCTGTTATGAGTGAACTCATTGAGTATGTCAACACATTAGCTCCCTATGAAACTAACATTCTATCGGACTACTTTCCATATGACTTCTCCAGAAAAAAATGCACCAATGCAGTTACTGACTTTATTACAATGTTCTGTTTTATGAGTTCAAGTTAAATATATAAAATGTGTCTGGACATAAAATGAGACACTTCATATTCAATGAAAAAATGTATATGCTAACCTTATATACGTACCTACAGAGAATCAACTAGAAAATGGTGTCTTAGATATAAATGAGGCACGAGTTATAGATATCTACTTAATTTGATCTATTTGCATTACTTTTGATATTATATTAGACTTCTTAGAATTTTTATACAATGCAGTGACCCCATGGCTCAGTGGTTAAGTTATCTGTCTTCTATGGTAAAGGTCTGGGGTTCAAATCCCTGTTGAATTATTTTCATACTGAAGGTGAAGTCTTCACATTGGGGTTCTGTATTAGTGCGCTTTGATTTGAATTGATCTGTTTATTATTGCAAATGTAGAAAAATAAAAATAGAAATGACTAGATACCAAAAAAATGAAATCTTTATATTGATGTTCTAATTGAGCAATATGCACGTCAGAAGAATGTTTTTGATTGGGATATAATTTATTCTAAAACAGTATTCAAGATCTTGTCAATTGACTATGGCAGTCTTGATGGAGATCAACATGACACATGTCACCTTTATGTGTATTACTCTGTTTTCCAGTGAGATCGGCCAACAATGCATGTGCAAAGATCACCTCTTGGAAATGGTGTCAATGCCTCTAAAATAGTTGGTTAAACACCATTAACAGTATAGAATTAGAATTTATATATTTAAAAAAAATCAAATTTTGCTCTCATTGTTTTAATTGACAAATAAAACCACAACTTCAAAGTTATGTGTGTAGTAAAAATGCTCAGATGTGTGTGCAGTATATGCCCACTAATTTAGACATGTGAAAGTGACTACACATGCTACTAATTTGAGTACTAATCTCAGCAAGCAAGTGTTCTCAGCAGGATGCCAACTCATATTTTTAATCTCTACAGCTGGTTCCCTGACCTGAGACTTTCCTCTTTTTGTCAGGTATTTCAGGTAAAAATAGGTAATGATACTTGGGCTCAGCTATATTTTTTACTTCTTTAACTCTAAGATATTTGGGTTTTTTGTGTCATGGATGGACATGTGAATTTAGAGATTGAACAATATGAAATACAATTTGACCAAGATAATGGCATAAAATACATTCAATACAGTGAGAACAGGAAACTGACCATCTAGATAGCAAATGTACCCCAAGAATTGTGAAGCACTTTCCAGATATTTAAAATCGTAGATGCATTGTGTCTATCTGTCATGCCATCTGTCATCAGTACCCTTATTTCACGCCACTTGTTGGAGATTGTATTACAAATCTCAACCTAATCGCACATGATGCATCAGGTCCAAATATATCGGCGCATATTTAATGGAAATACAGGAGCATTCTTTTCAATTATAATTTCTTTTAATCGCCAGTTATCATAGACATTACAAGCCAAATATTTTTTTCATATTCTCACTGGCATTTATAAGTGGAGGGCCTGCTGACATCCTTCGAGGAGTAAAATCATATTGAGAACACAGCATATTGAAACAATGGAAGATGTCCTCTGCGGGGTAGAAACTAATATTTCATCTTTATTAGATTGCAGACATATATATTTCCCTTTTTAAGGTAAAGAAAAAAGTATACATTGCTCTGAGAAACCAAAAGATTTAAGCTATTATTTAGGTTCGAATCTTTATTTTACCTCTCCCCCTCGCCTTAGATTGTAATTTTACGTTAGTTTCACAGAGTCAGAAAATATAAATTGCAAATGGGAAATGGCAATCTGAAACATTTCCCGTCAGTATTGGGGGACTCCATGAAATGTTACACAATGAAGATACATTGAAATTCTTCAACCATCTCCCAAACGCCAGTCTTAACAATGGTCATTTATCGAAAATCTCCACATGCGATTGTTCCCAAACTATCAATGGGCTGTGTGAGAAAGTGCTGATGTTGGCTCTGGCATAGGTCAGATAGATCTTTTCCTGAAGATCTGAGAGCATACAAAGCTAGTTCAACGACCCCAAATGCCAATACCGACAAGATAAGGTTACAATAACCAAGAAGAGTGGCGTCCCGATAGTTCACAGATAACATTGCTACAGAGCAAAAGACATACCATAAAGTCTTAGTGATGGACTGCGATTTATGGTCATCAAGACTACTTCACTAACTCTCAACAGGCGTTTTGTTTCTGCCATCTTGCAGACCTGAACAAAATAATCAAATAGTGTGTTCTGTTGCAAACTTGTGTAAGTATTAATCAAATATGCATAATATCATTTCCAAACTTGGAACACATAATGAGATGAATCTTTTGAATTTGTGAATTTGCATCCAAAAGCAAACAAAACAACCGTAAACAAAAAAGTTCACTTTTTGCCTATGGACACCCCACTGGGTAAAATGCAACTCTTACTACTTTTTATCAAATTTCGTTTTTCCACATAACTTCTCATATATGCAACCCACACACACAAAATATTAACACAACATAAAATCACCTCTAAACTCACTATGGGTAGGTCCCCCTTTGACAATGCCTGGTTAAATTGTCCCCCAGCAAGGTTATTGCTCGCCCGCTCGGATTGGGCGTAAAACGTTGTGGTCCCGTGTATCTGACCCTATCCCAGAGCATGTTAAAGAACCCAGTAGCATTTATCGAAAAGAGTAGGGGGAACCCAGTGTGAATGGTCTCAAAAAACCTTTCAGTTAACCAACTCACAACAACAATAGTCAATTAGCAATAATCAATGACCAAATTTAACAAACCATGATTGCAATTCACAGCAATCGCACTGCAGTGCCGCCTCTCCAGGCTACGGCCCTCTTGCAATTTAATATTGCATAGATTTCATTCATTCAGCTGCACCCCAAGAAGTCTAATATGAAATACATAGTCAAAGGAAATCGGAAGTCGCGTAAGTGTATACCATGCAATCCAATAAGCATGTTATTGAGTGTAAAAAAACTTTCGAATCTGGAAATGGAAAGATCATCACCATGTGTTTATTGTTGTTGCTTTTGTTTTCATAGTGTAAGGTATAGTTATTGCTGTCCAAAATTGTCAATACATTCAATTCTAGGTTTCCAAATCTATCACAGTCTAACATTGATTGGCTAAATGTCAGTTTTTTGTATCACTGGGTAAAATATACAATATGATGTCCAATCAGAATTTTATATTATTTCTGTCACCTGCCTTATGTTGCATTGCAAGTAACTTGATTGAACATGCAACACGTGGCAATGTTGAATTTCCAGGGTACACTCTCAATTGTTGGGTACCCACTACCAATTCAGTCATTATTTGCAACATATAGAAAATATTACTTCTGCTTCTAAATATCAGTGGTATTTTATTTTGAAATATTTAATTAATAGGAATGTGATATACCAGGCCTTCTATTTATTAATTTGAATATTGACTTATCTAATACTATTAATTGACATTTAGCCGGGATCAAACTATGGTCAACATTGACATAAAATCATTAACACTTTCATACGGTCTTATCCAGATAGCTGAAGTTAATCTCTGATATTACAAAATGTAAAAAATTAATCCAAATATCTGTGATCAGAAAATAATAATAATAATTCATTCTCCATTTTATATCGAAGATACAAGCCTTCCGTTTCAATACTACATGTGCATGACGCTACCGGTGCTTCAGTTTTTCAAGAATAAAAACAAACCTTAATGAAACATTGACTTCTGGTAGTGTACTTAAATGTCAACATTATTACACAAAACACATCTGCTTACAGCTGATAAGACAAAGGCAATTTGAAGAAAGACTGCTTATTGAATTATTAATATACCCTGTCAAGTGGTCTGCAACAGGCCTTTATCCATATTAATATTTACATGTATAAGAACACTTATAGCTGCCTTCATAATTGCTTTACCAGCCCCATAAATATGATTTATTCCATGATTTGATATGCAATGTTCCCTTCCTAATACTCTGTATTGTAAATATACATAAGACAGGTTTATGAGTTTGCTACAGTTTTCTCACTGCCCAGCACGTTGCCTTCTTTTGTATTATTTAAATCTGTTGAGTATTTCCCTTAATTGGAAGCCTTTCTTCACCTCCTGGGCAGTTAATCTTGATCAGAAACATGTGTTGATCACATCGCTTAAGGTTTATTATGAAAAGGTGTGGGGCATGTTCTGAGATGAGACACTTATTGCATTAAATCATCAGAGGTCAACATAAAGATTGCTTGAAATAATGATGAGTGAATGGCGATGTGATGTATGTATTTTTGTGCAATTCGGCACTACAGTCTAACTGTAGGTAAATAGTCTAAGGTCAGAGATATCATGTGTTGCTTAAGATACACGAGAAGAGAAGATACACTCAAGAACCAATGTTCACATTTTCTCGACTCTAGTTCCATCCGATGGATGGTTTGTCTTACTTTTAGAATTAAGGTGAAAATGTGAATCCCCAACCTGATAGTTTCTCGCCCGGTAGTTTCTCTTCAAAAACAAATAATGCAAATGCATTCTTGGACCATAATATCAGGTTTTATCGGTGAGATAAATCATTTTAATTAACTAAAAGAAATAAAGCAACATGGTCCAAACATTCCCAGGTAGAATACATTCATAAGTCAAGTTGATCATCAACACATAGTTCACCATGGGGTGAATGTTTTCTGGTTGAATATATTTACCACGAAGATTGATCATCACCAAACATCCAAACATGGTTTAAACGTTCTCTGGAAGTATATATTTACCAGAAAAATTGATCAACAACAGGACAATGGCATGAACGATGTTTGGTAGAATATATTTACTAGTCAGACTGATTGACAACTTACAGGATTGCAACATGGAGTGAACGTTCTCTGGTAGATATATATTAATTGAACGATTTTAGGTAGATTGTTTTTGTTTTCCACTATTTTTGGCTGACACTTTTGATTAACTCATTTGTTGTTGTACTCACTTTCTAATCATAACTTTCTAATGATACCAATTGGCCATTCTACAACATGTGCAAACTATCTGACTCAGTGCCTATTGGTTGCTATAAGGAGGCTTGTAACAGGTCTGACTCGAGAAGACATTTATGACCTTTAAATGCAGAGCCTGGTATAAACCGAGGATCAGCTTAGAAGAGTTTATGCTTACCAGTCAGATTGATCAACACAGTGAACGTTCTCTGGTGGGATATATATATAGAGTCCGATCGCTCAGTAACTTACCGTATTGAAACCATGGAGTGAACGTTCTCTGGTAGAATACATTAACTGAGCCCGAATGGTCAATAACTCACAGGAAAGCATCCTAATGCATTTTCTCCCTGATGGTACACATCTGGGGATGGACCATCAATCAATCCATAATCCCCCCCCAAAAAAAAAAAATCCTTATTAGTACAGTTCTTTTCATTTAAAGCTTTAATGAATTCACAGAGGTCACAGGCAATTTTACAGAGATTTGTTTAAAAGATTTGTGGCCACGAAAGTGTGATACAAGCAATCTATCTCACTGATATCTTGGAGTATACTCCAAGCTGAAATAAACCAAAATACACCTACCAAGGTTATTCTGGTTTGCTAAAAGTACTTTCTGTACTCTTGTGACCACTATATGGTCACATGTGTACATTAAATGTGCATTAATGGACAAACAAGCTTCTGTAAGCCAAATCACTCCAATGTCCCATTCTGAAAGTGCCCCATTTTTAGAAAAACTAAGCCGATGTTTGCACTACATAACTGGTTAGCTGAACAAAGTCTGTTCACAAAGTGTCCAAAGTGTCCAATGGATGGTTTGGATTTTAGCAGAAGACTTGGCAAAAGACTATTTTCAAATGGCACAGAAATTTGTGTAGGGGAAATATGATGGATAATAACGTAAATTTAGAGTATAAATATTTTAATTATGCAGGGACAAAGTGCTTGAAAAATCTCATTTCATGAATGCTTTAATTAATATCACAGCATCCTATTGTCAGCAAACATTGATCAATAATGATTGACAATCCATCCCTTTGGAATTTTATTATGTTGTTTATCCTCAAAATAAGAAGAGGTCACTTGGGTTATATGTTAATAAGGGTTGGTTAAGGTGTATGTTTAATTTTGAAAAATATCAGATATATAAATCATGATAGGAAGCACGTGTTTGTAACGCTCAAACTGATGACGTTTTGCTCATCAGATGTGAAATCTTCAGTCTGGCCAGTCCCAGTAAAAATGTAGTTTTGATAGATCAAGATAGCGAATAATAAAATAACATCCTGGAGAAACTCTTAACTGTTTATACAAAATAAGAAAATTGTATACATTTCCCATTACCATGTCACAGAGATGTGTTTATATAATCTCACCAAGACAAGGTATCTTCTACAGTTCTATTTGATCACACAGCGGGAATGTGCTAACACGCCCGGAATGTTGGCGCTGATATGTGTTTGGGCTGGGCTGCCATATCAAGTGGGATCAGTACCATGAGTACACAGCTGGACCAGATACTGCTGCATGATGGGAGATGGGAAAGGCCTCACACTGCATATACAACCAATCATATTCTATTCATATGAACTGTACACTTTTATCGCTAATGTTCCAATGAGTATATCTTTACCAGTCAGATTAAATCACAAATTAGACAAAGCAACCCCAAAAACTATAATTCTACAGAAACAAGTTGAACACTTAAGTTCAAACATTTTGGCTGATTGTCTTTTTTTACATGTAAATTTTACTCATATATATACATATATTTATGAATGTAATAGAGAGTGCCATGAATATGTGACAATATGTCTAGTTATTTCAGTATTGCTTTGGGAAATGTAATATCACAATTACAAGTGAAACCTTTCATACCATTATAAGAGAACACATAAAAGACATTACGGAAGCCGGAATAGAGCTGTTTTTATATAAGAAGGGTGGCGTCAATCTTAGAGCGTTCCAGTGGCCTTTACTCAACCAGGGTTGCTGAAAACAAGGAATAACATGGTAATCATGGCTTTAGTAGCTACTTGAAGATTAATTGGCTTAACTCTGTCTGGTAATCCTTCAATTTGCTCACTTTAGGTCAAGCCCTGAAACACACACAAAAACCGGAAATATAGTAAATCTTACCAAACTAAAACAAAGCAAGATTACATGAATTGTTCTGGAAAAAATAACTATTAATCTTTTAAGTTTAATATTGAAAAGAACACAGTTCAGAATGCTTGGAGATGGATCTGTTATTTTCATACTGAGCATGACCCCTTGTTGGGCACTCGCACGGTCACGCCGTGTGCAAGCGAGTTCATCCATTTATGAGAAATCTCTCAGAAATGGCATTGATAAATTCCATTAGACATACCAAATCTGGATTACAATACATAGTCAGTTCTTATAAGCAAGCATTTATTATCTCACTTGAGTACATTTCCCAGTGATGGTAATATGATATATCAGTGAGAAAGTTTGGTCGCACTAATCTTATCACTAACAGAAAATTAAATTAAACCATTTCTCAGATATAGGGCTATTCATTGGTCAGATTGATTCAATCTATACGTAATGATTTATGACCCAATATATGGTTATGTATGTTTGGATACGTCTTCCCTGTTCCGACAACACTCAAGATTTGTCGATATATGTCATGTAACTGAAGGTTTCACATTCGCCATGAACCCTTGCTGTGCTGCCACATACCTTACTATTTAATAGCTTTGTAATTGTTGGTGTTAAAACTACATGAATGTCTACTTTAACAGTAATGTTTCAAGTATGAACAATAGGAACTACTTTTATATTTTTACAAAATCAGCCTTATTTTTTTTCTGTATTATCAGGTCATGCACGTAGAAATTAGACGTCTAGCCTGTTAGGTCCGTATCTATTTGCCTTTGGTATAGATAGTCGCTAATATAACACTGAAAGTGCTGCAAACATATCAAGTGATTAGAGACCTGTGGAGAAGTCAGGATGCATCATTCAGATGCACAATACAACACTTAGGAATTATTTCCTTGTGATTAGAGTATGGTGGGATACATTGTGTCACGTGTCATATTATGGTCTGCTGAGTTGAATCTGGTGTAGTTCCCATTGACATGGCGTGTTTGTTTTGTAATTCACCATATCTAGAGAGAATAGACAGCTTTAACTATATTCTATGTGTTCCCCTTTATAGGAATGTGTCCTTACAGGCCTATTGCGGGTTATTGTATTACCGCATGGAAAACAACACACCGGAACTGCACAAACAACATCGGAAGTGCAGAAAACTTCTCTAAAATTCAATCATTAAACAAAACAAGATGGTGACTCGCAATCGCGCTTTGGCTGTATGGAGGTTAAATGTGTGGCAGAATTCTCTTAAAGAAAACACATCATGATGTCAAAAACATCCAGCAGTAGCAGGAGAAATCAAAGTTAATGAACATTTAGAATTTTGAAACTTTACTATTTGGAGTAGCAGTGCAATTAACAACCTATCCTTCAAGAAATTCCCTCTCGTAGGCTCATCAAACTTGTTTACCATTTGTTCATATCCCTGACAGTTAATAAATTTACTTTCTGTCTAGGAGAGTACCATGGGTGGTTGTAATGGAAAAGGAAGGTCGTATATATCCCTTAAGCTGTGAGGTTTATTATAATAATTGAGATAATTTGTTTTTTCTTGTAGGAAAAAACCTTTGCTCCATAAGGCAGTAAGCCAGGCGTCTGGTAACAGGTGTGGTGTGAGTTGAGGGTCCCTGGGACAAGTTGCACCAATATAATAAATAGATGAAGACAAGCTCCCGCTGTCCCAGGGCTAATAGACAAGGGAGCCACCTGAATAAAACTGTCATCTATCATATGATACGTCCGATTCAGAAGTAACATAGAGGAATGATGTCCGCTTGTAGTCGGGATTATTAGGGCTCAGAACTATCAGGAGAACCTCTTGTATTTGCTATATCTGTCACATTTGGAGTAGATAGCTGTGTTGGGATTTGATGTTTCATCTGCAGATAATAGTTTCTCCCCTTTCCACGTATTGATCAGGAAATATTATCTAATTTCATAAAAAAATAATTTGGTCAGTGAAATCGAAAACGTTTGATATTGCGTGTTTATTTTATTAACTTCCAGTACAAATTCACCCTACTCCTGGCTATTGAGGGTTGTGGTTTGTGTTATCACTTATCAATGACTATCATATATATATGATACCCAGAACCTCTACAAGAAAAAAAGAAATTCAAATCAGTTCATTTATAAGGTCAATGACTACCAACCTGATTTAACAGTCTCATCATAGTGATTATTGATTACATGATTTTGTTTTTGAGTTTTCTTCATGGTTTTCATCGGTCCTATGGTGGACAAGTTGAATCATTTAAGTATAATCTGACTAAATTCGCGAAATACCCAATGCCTTGAAATAATTGTGGTAACAATAAATATGAACCTCTATCCCCTTGAGAAATGGAGGCCTCGGAAGGTTTATTTGAAATGTACTCCACTTGGGACAGTGATCCTATTTCAGATAAAGTGAATGTAGCAATGCATAAATGTGTCGATGTAGATTGCATTTTTTGATTATTTATTTAACATTTTAAGTTTTTGCAATCATAGAGAGTCCAATCCCTGGAGTATTTCTAATATGAAAGCTTTTATCTTTAAATAGGAAAAGATTAGTCTCGTTTTTCAAATGCTCACCACACTCAATATGCCAATGATCATATGGTGTTTAGACAGCCCAGGCTGCCTATAGCATAAACCCTGCGCCAAGGAGGAATAATTCCAAGTAGGTCTGTCAATTGGTTCTGATTGGGTAATGGTATCTGGTCATAATGTGGCTTAAGTAGGCCCTGCTTTTATGAAGATATGTCACTGGGGTGATAGTAGCAAAAACATGAAACAAGAATCAATACATCTCAGCATTTGGACAAAGGGACAATGTGAAATGGCAATATGTTCTCTCTGCGGGAGTTCATTTACATAAAACATTAAATAATGTACTATTGGCACATATATTTGAGGATATAATGCAGATGAATCGTATTTTGATTATTAAGAGGTTTTTAGGCTTTTAATATTAATCTAGCAAATATTTTGTGGCAATTTTTAGCATGACAAACAAAACCTGATAAATTAGAAGCAACTTTATATTTTGATTTGACATGCGTGTTATGAATGTTCCATGAACTAATGAACCTCTTTGGGAACATCTATGAAATCATACTTATCGTGGTATCATTTGTGTTTAAGACTGACAGAAAATGAAATTAGAATCGGTTGGTACGATCCATTTATCGCGGTTATTGGTGGCACAAATGCGTGATTGGCTACATTGGGCCTGGAAAATTGAGCTTATAATGATTGGCTAAAAATCCACTAGATAAATGACTGATTTGTGAAGATGCCTCTTGGTTGAAGCCTTAAATATAGCGGACTCTTTTGGATATGATGCACCATCTTTTCATTACGCAACTCTAAATAACCCTATCTCGCCACCACAAAGATTGTGATACATCACTCTATAATCTATATATTCAATGATAATGAATAGACAAAAATCATATAATGTTTAAAAATGTTGGTATTGTTGCATACCAAAATCTCATCCTTATTTGGTTTTTCCAAATTCAGGCTTATGATTCAGGACTTAAAACCAATGGTTCATTAACATCACGGTATATGTGTACTTATGTAACAGTATCAGTGCAACAGTGCCATTGTGGCCATCGTGATAGTTTGGTCAGCTTGAAAAATGCCATTTTAAGGTTCCATGACGTGTTGACCCCTTGAGATATATTAAGGATTATCTCGACCAACTTAAGGCCGCCGTGTTTTTGATGCTTTTATCGCTTATCCTTTTTAATCTCCCAGGCTGGTTCCAGACCAAAGACTCTCCTCTCAAAGGTTGATATTTTCTCTTAAGGGAATAGCACGTCATCGATCTGACAGAAAGGGCTTCTGAATATGTCATCTTTTAAAACGTTTTCTTTTCAAAGCAAATCGCAGTATGATCACCATTTATGTAAGTACACATCTGACCAACATCATTTCTTTAAGATGTGCATGTGCTTGATATTATAAGTTAATGACACTTTTCTCCGAAATAGTTCATACATTTTGATTAAAAACAAACAAGTATTAAATTTTGGGAATATTCCATCATTATTTGTTTATTAAATCAGCCTATTGAACATTAATATATATGTCCTATAAGTCAACAATCGACAATGACTGTTAGTTTTAGTATGCCTCACACACACATGCCTTCGGACAGAAAGTGACCTCTGGTGACTATTTCGAATTGAGGTAACGTGAAACAGTGTGGAAAATGCGCTGGGCATACCTCTCAGTGTGAATAATGACCTTCAATATAATAAATCTTCACCTGTTATCTTCTGTCTCCATATCAGGAAACAGACTATTTGCATTATTCACCATCTGCCCTCACTTCAAAGGGATTGAATTGATGCATGTTGTGGAGGCACACAAGCCACCAGTTTGGACAAATAGACTCTCCACACTGGACACAGAAAAGCGTGGCTTTGCAGATTATTACTTGTCTCACAATTGTCACGCGACATAACTCATAATTCTTGTGATATATTTAAGTACAAAGCATGTAATGCACCACAGACATCAGTAGTGAGGTATCGGTCAACACCACAAGTGGGGTACCTTGCAGGAAGTGTTGTTTGACGACCACCTTCACGGCATAAAACAATAAATCATAACCAAATCGTTCAGAATCTGACACTTCAGGTTGATCCCATCTCATAACAAAATGGGTTGCACCCACGAAACCCTCAATCAATCGATAAAATTACTTGATGGATGGAACTAACTCGGTCTTGTTTGATCACCCATATGTGAGGAAACGTATCCAGCTTATTACCTGGGTGGGTGCCCAGTCAGAAAAGGTCTATAGTTTAACTCTTCCAATATATTGTAGGTACTAGACAAAAGGGAAAAAATGTGTATACAGTTTTATAAGGTTTTTCTGCTCAAATAAATCAAATAAGACGTTTTTATATTTCTTCACTCAATATATATTTATCATGTCTGAGGTCTTTTACTGATTTATGTGTCAGATCTATGATACACCTTTCTGTCCAGGTTCTTGAAGTATTTATTGGATATATTGAAATTAATTCTTGGGAGTATTATTTCAATATATGAGTTCAATATCTCTGACGCATTGCTTTTTATACTGACATACCCATTCAGCCAATCCTTTGAAGTGATTCTATCACAGTGGCCTTTATATAATGATTGACAGTCGTGACTAGTAAGAAAGAATTTGATTGGGCGTGAGTGATACCTTTAAAATACAAGAGTGCAGATGAAACAGCTCCCTCTGAATATATATAGTGTATGTGAAGTGTCACAATGCTACTGGATATTTCCAATTATATTTGATGTTATTAAAATCCGATTCCAGTAATGGAGAAAGAAAGAAATATAAATCTGATTTTGTATTGAAGGAGAATGTTTTGCTTCTATTCTAAATGTCTTCGAGTGTGCCTTTCATTATAAAAGTATAAAAAATGTCCAAAAGACTGACACACCTAATTGTTCATAAACCTTATATTTTCCACGTGGTGATTTTATTGTTGCAGAATATGTATATAGTGTCGTCGAGATTAATAGATGTTCAATATAAATGTTCTATCGAGATATTCCAGGTAAATATCAGAGTTGTGCCCGTGAAGAAAGTATGTCTAATTTCTCTACCATCTCGTTTAGGAGACTTTACCTTAGGGGAAAAGGTGGTTAATGAAGGCAACGGCCAGATACCAGCATGATTCTACGGTCAGCGACACTGATTAGTACTTAAGGTCTATAATCCACAATCAGTTTGAAGCATCTGGGGAGAACTTCGTGTGGTCTCGTATATTTCCGTAACTGCCTTCGGCTCTGGGGGATTCCAGGATGAGAGTGAGGCTATGACGCCAATGGGGGGTATTTCCCATTCAGCACACATGGCGGACAAACCAAACGATAACAGAGGCAGGTGGTCTTCTCTGTCATATATTGTTAAAATGTTGATATAATGTCATAATTATGCAACATCCTGCTAGCACAGTATATAAACTCTAACTGTCAATGATTTCAGACTGAATATTATGCAACTTTCTTCAATTGATAACAAATGTTCTCCAGCCACCATCGGCAAAGCCCAGATAGGTGAAATAAGTCGCCAGCTGCAAAAACTGAGTCGAAACTACCGTTAAAACGGGTTCAATTTAAATAATAAAAAAATAAGACTAGCTGGTTAAGTTGACTTTTTCTGTGCTAAATTAACAAATAACATTACTTTGAACACATTTAAGCCAAAAAAACATAAGTCTGTCCCAGTTTTTCTTTGTGGATTATAGACCTTAAAGCCCCACATATCCTTGGTAATGCAGGCTTGTGGGAGGGGTTTATTCTGCTTGGTGCTGATGAGCCACACATAGATACAGGCTGTAAGCAAACACCAGTGACCACATGACGACTGCCTGCCCCTGAACGATAGGTTACTGACATGGAGCTTAATATTGTGATTATCAATAAGACACAGTACATTGTGATTATCACTAAGACACAGTACATTGTGATTATCAACAAGCCACAGTATATTGTGATTATCAATACGACGCAGTACATTATGATTATCAATAAGACACAGTACATTGTGATTATCACTGAGACACAGCACATTCTGATTATCACTAAGACACAGTACATTGTGTTTATCACTAAGACACAGTACATTGTGATTATCAATAAGACACAGTACATTGTGATTATAAATAAGACACAGTACATTGTGATTATCACGAAGACACAGTACATTGTGATTATCAATAAGACACAGTACATTGTGATTATCAATAAGACACAGTACATTGTGATTACCACCTTAAGACACAGTACATTGTGATTATCACTAAGACACAGTGCATTGTGATTATCACTAAGGCACAGTACATTGTGATCATCACTAAGACACAGTACATTGTGATTATCACTATGACACAGTACATTGTGATTATCAATAAGACACAGTACATTGTGATTATCAATAAAACACAGTACATTGTGATTATTAATACGACACAGTACATTGCGATTATCAATAAGACACAGTACATTATGATTATCAATAAAACACAGTACATTGTGATTATCAAAAAGACACAGTACATTATGATTATCAATACGACACAGTACATTGTGAGTATCACTAAGACACAGTACATTGTGATTATCAAAAAGACACAGTACATTGTGATTATCATGAAGACACAGCACATTGTGATTATCAATAAAACACAGTACATTGTGATTATCAATACGACACAGTACATTATGATTATCAATAAGACACAGTACATTGTGATTATCACTGAGACACAGCACATTCTGATTATCACTAAGACACAGTACATTGTGATTATCACTAAGACACAGTACATTGGGATTATCAATAAGACACAGTACATTGTGATTATAAATAAGACACAGTACATTGTGATTATCACGAAGACACAGTACATTGTGATTATCAATAAAACACAGTACATTGTGATTATCACTGAGACACAGCACATTCTGATTATCACTAAGATATAGTACATTGTGATTATCACTAAGACACAGTACATTGTGATTATCACTAAGACACAGTACATTGTGATTATCAATAAGACACAGTACATTGTGATTATCAATACGACACAGTACATTGTGAGTATCACTAAGACACAGTACATTGTGATTATCAATAAGACACAGTACATTGTGATTATCAATAAGACACAGCACATTCTGATTATCAATAAGACACAGTACATTGTGATTATCACTAAGACACAGTACATTGTGATTATCAATAAAACACAGTACATTGTGATTATCAATAAGACACAGTGCATTGTGATTATCACTAAGACACAGTGCATTGTGATTATCACTAAGACACAGTACATTGTGATTATCAATAAGACACAGTACATTGTTATTATCAATAAGACACAGTACATTGTGAGTATCACTAAGACACAGTACATTGTGATTATCAATAAAACACAGTACATTGTGATTATCAATAAAACACAGTACATTGTGATTATCAATAAGACACAGTACATTGTGATTATCACTGAGACAGCACATTCTGATTATCACTAAGACACAGTACATTGTGATTATCAATAAAACACAGTACATTGTGATTATCAAAAAGACACAGTACATTGTGATTGTCACTGAGACACAGCACATTCTGATTATCACTAAGACACAGTACATTGTGATTATCAATAAAACACAGTACATTGTGATTATCAATAAGACACAGTGCATTGTGATTATCAATAAGACACAGTACATTGTGATTATCATTAAGACACAGTACATTGTGATTATCACTAAGACACAGTACATTGTGATTATCAATAAAACACAGTACATTGTGATTATCAATAAGACACAGTACATTGTGAGTATCAATAAGACACAGTACATTGTGATTATCAATAAGACACAGTACATTGTGATTATCAATAAGACACAGCACATTGTGATTATCAATAAGACACAGTACATTGTGATTATCAATAAGACACAGTACATTGTGAGTATCAATAAGACACAGCACATTGTGATTATCAATAAGACACATTACATTGTGATTATCAATAAGACACAGTACATTGTGAGTATCAATAAGACACAGTACATTGTGATTATCAATAAGACACAGTACATTGTGATTATCACTAAGACACGGTACATTCATGACAGAGATCACAATGCACACAAGGTGATTACTCAACATATGACCTTGATTATATCAACTATATCTAATAAGTCCAACAGAGGAACTCTATCATGTGTTATTTTTTTACATCATGATGAGCTCAAGTATATTATACACCTCATGAATGATATGACTGGTTTTGTAATAATTTCATTTGTGACTGAACACTGACATGTTTTACTGTGTTGTGACATAAGCTCCTGCCTGTCATTATCTAACCAATCAGCAGTTCCCTCCACTGTAGGCCTGTAGTCATGTCATGTCAACACTATGAACAGACTGAATCTGGTATCAGCACTATAGAAATTTTATTATTATTATTTATTATTAAGTAGTCAGCATTATGAGGTACACACTTGTCAATCAAATTTGAACTGGTAAATAACTAACACTAAAATGATACGTCATGATATTTTCTCTGTTACGTCGACTTCCAAATAAGATTTGACTTTTTTCTTCAAAAAATTGGAACTATTGGAACTGAGCTCATGTACAGGTCCAACAATTTTGGAAATGAGAAGGTAGCTATTACTCATGCATATTGAGAATATATACTGAGTAGAGAGAATGCACTGTAAATACTGTCAGAGTATTGTTAATGGGTTATGCCAAATTGTGTGCCATTGTGCAGTTGTGAAGTGCTGAGTTTAGATGTATCCTTCTCGTGAAGTAGATAATGATTCCATGTTTACTGTTCCTTAAATATTGACCTGTGTGCAATCTATTGTAATCTGGACTAAATGCTGCTAAGGGCTACCATGGTCAGTTATACCTTTATAAGCAACTTTGCAGCGTCACAGTAGAGCATGAATAACCCACTCAGCGAAGACCAAGACCCGTATACAAGGCTGATCAGCGACGCGCACGCCAAAATGTATATTAAGTAAAATATAACTTTTGCCAAACCCATAGCCCCCCTGCCAATAATTAAATATAGAAGTTCTGGTTCTGGCAAATTGGAGAGTTCTGACCGTGGGTACTTCAGCCTTTCAGCCTCTGGATGTACCATATTAAGGTATATCCCTTCCCTCGGCAACCAACCTGCTTTCTCCAACCACAATTAGTGTAGTAGCTAGCTGTTCATTACATATCAAATATAGTCTAGAACCTTCCACAAGCAACAAACCTAAATATATGTATGTCTTGCATTCAAAGCAATTAGCCGGCACACCACTAAAACCATCCTACAACTTCCCATGTCTTACCCCAACATTGTCAGTTCTCGGCTAACAGTTAGAGTGATGTCGTGTGTGGGGCTGCCCTAACACTTAGTTATTTGAACTGGTATTTTGGCCCCCTTAGGTAGGCAGAATACTACTGTGTCCCCGGCCGAGGAGGTAAGCAACTGCTTATCTCTTCTCCCTAATTAGCACAGGAAGTGCATCAGCGAGAATGAGTGACATAGCGCATGTAACGGGTTTATAGCAGTGGGAGGAGCGGACGTCCAGAAAGCACCCTGCAGAGCACTTTCAGTGACATTTAATATTGGCCGTGTCCGACCACATAGAATGCCATTTCAACCACATAGAATGCCATTTTTTCAAAAATTATGAAAATGTTATAACCTAATTGACTCTACATTCAATATATTTTTTATTATATTTTTTTTTTAATCATTTCTATTCATGACTAATTTTCTCATATTTTTCAGGGAATATTTCTTCTTTTTTAGGTATTATTATAATAAGAGCAACTTATTGCTGATTATTTTCTGAAATTAGATTGATATTGAATTTATCTAATATCTCAAAAATAAATGTGAGGTCAAATTAAAGTCCGTCAATTTGTCACTTTTGTAACCCTATCGATTTAAGCTATTTTTAATCATTTTAGCTTCATAATAAATCTTGAAATTGACGGACTTTTTTTCAATTTCTTCTTAGTATTAATGTGCTTTTCTGTGCAGAATTCTATATATTTTCATAAACTAGCCCCCAATAAGCTGGCATTTTTATATTATTTCAAAAAAACTTAGTATTATAGTATTTTCCTCTGTTTTCCCTTGTGGATTGACCACAAAACTATAAATTGCTCTCAAATTGTTAATTATGAACAGATTTTGATGAATAAGGACTCTACGAGCTCGTATTTGAAAGATGTAGATGATAGGATAATAAAACATGCAGATAATTTCGTGGAAATAGGCTTTCTATTTTCAAGGTCATTGAAAGGTCACTTCAAGGTCACTGGCAATATTTGATCAAAATAGCCTAAGAAGGTTGATATTCGATCACATATCATTTGTAGATGTATTCTGAGTAGTAACAAAGTTATATCCCTATGTCTGCCATTTCTAGTGATGGTTTGGCACCCTTTCAGACTCCAGATACATATCATTCAGCATAGAGCAGTCGACGAACTCTCCTGAGGCTTTCATTAAGACCAAGGGCTGCCCCGACATGCACGTTATGTCCCATGCTGTATGTGGGAATACTGCTGCCTTTGACAGGATGAATGCTTATATGAACCTGCCTATCTACCCCCATATGTCACAACTGTTCTCCAAGCTGAAAATAGAGAGTAAGGCTTATTTCATACTCCTTGGTAATTCTTGTATATATTAATATGTCTATATGTATATTTTGTTTATATTTGTTCCTTTAAGTTGGGTTAGTGGCACGAGCTCTCTGCAAACCAAATGGTAATAACACTCACGTCAGCCCTGTCAGCCATGTCTCTTTCCTATATAAGAACTAAGGGCATGAAAACTCTTGCACCTCTTTTGAAAGAAGCAAATGTTTAAAAGTCTGTATAAAATGTTCCACATGTCCTTAAATTACAATAATATTACTTTCTTGCTGCCCTTAAGACAACCAATTTATCATGGATATCAAACTTACCCTTTATTTGGTCCAACTATTTCTTCGATGAGTTTGAATTTCCCTCTTGTAAAGAATAAACAAAAGACCGGTGGTTGCATTGCGGAAGAAAGGGGAAGGCAGGTTTGCCCCACTCAACTTTGACCTAATATTGCCACCTGGTGATTAATGACTACTGAAACCCAATGTCACCAGACCTTTAAGAACACTTGTACTAAACATGCTGAGACACCTGGCATTCAGTTATGGAACTTCACAAGGGATATCTTTATTTGGGTTCATTTTTAACTATAAATAGAATTTTCCTCCATTGGATCACAGGCTTTCACTGTTTTTATACAAGAGGACTGACATTTGGTGAAAAATATCAATGCATACAATGTTTGGGTAGGTTTTCACCAATGGAAATCATGGAATAGATAGGACAGCACAGTTATAGGATTACAGTTTTGATATTAAACTACCTTTAGAGACTTTATCAGATATTTCTGCAGCAGTGTTCTAATGTTGTGATTCAAGCTTTCATCACTTTAGGTGTATACATAGAGATTTGAAATGGCACATATAAATGTCAGATATTTAACCACCCACTATCCTAGCTTTTCAGACTCCCTATGGTTAGTGGCACCCTCTGTAATCAACGTAAATACGTCAGTGTATATCCAGCCACTCAACACTGACCTGCGTCCATCTTACCCAATTTTATTGGGTTAAGTTATCTTTCCTTCACTGCGACCAAGATATTGTAAATATACAAACATGTTGGGTGCATTAAACTTTGTGGCAACGACGTTGGTGCTAGACGCAAGCCATATAAGTCAATTTCAATCAAGATATGGTTCAGAGGCTGGCACCTTGCTTCCCATCATGATGACGCATTGGTGCCCTCTGGTGGATTTTCATAGTTCAGACATGAGCATAAAATGTCTTATTTAACATGAGTTTTATGGTGTTTAAACTTAATCTTATGAACTAAAAGTCATAAAAAGTCATAAAAAGATGGAAATAATTCTGAGCCTTAAGGAAAAATATATAAAATTGGTCCCCCGAAAAATATCTCTCTAACTAATATCTAACTAATAACTCCGACCCAATAGCTCCAGAGGAAATCAAAATTGTCGTATAGAATGACAGAAAACTTCTCGCCCTCAAAGCAGAAGTTAAACTATACATAGTTAAACACAGCTTGAATTCCTCTCCAGAATTTTTCACATTATTTTCGTGAAATATAATATTTTGTCAAGACAAGACAACTTTCAACTAATCAGAAAAACTGCTACCGTAAACATTTTCAAAATAACAATTGCCCTCCACTGAGAAGGGATGCAAAATCTCACTTTTGCAGCTCTCATTATGCAGTTGTCTCTCACTTGTGCAGCTGTCTTTCGCAGTTGTAGCTATCCCTCACTCTTGCAGTTGTCTCTCATTATTGTGGCTCTCTCTCATTTTGCAGCTATGTCTTACTTATGCAGCTAGCTATAATTTTGTAGCCATCTCTCGTTTATGCAGCCATCTTTCACATATTGAAACTGTCTCTTACTGTTGTATCCATCTCACACTTAAACAGGTATTTCTCATTATTGTAACTATATCTCATTGTGCAGTTGTCTCTTACTTGTGCATCTATCTTTCAATGTTGTGGATATCTCCCATCCTTTCAGCATTCTCTCACTGTTGTATTCATCTCTCACTTGTGCATCTATCTCTGACTGTTGTATCTATCTTTCACCGAGGCAGCTGTCTCTCACTGTCATTTTTTTTACAAATTTGAAATGTTGTTAAACATGAGAGCAATAATAAAACTAATCCAAATCCGAAAATGTATGCATACTCAAGCCAAATACAAAAATGTATGCATACTCAAGCCAATATTTCCTGTCTTGAGTAATTCACACAACATGTGATACGTAAGAACTCATAAGAATACCCTGTGAGTCCAGTATGGGTTAGCTTCTTTCCCTTGCTGGGAACGTGACAGGATTTAACACATATGGCTAATTGTCATACCGTGGGACACAGAATGATCATGGTCCCCATAGATAGTCAGAATGTGATAACAATACCACATGTGGTTAATGTGGTTAGCAGCCACAATGGAGTACAGAAGGGGATCAGCACAAGGGGAAACATCATGATGTTTGATTGTATGATCTAGCTTGGAATAATATACATTTTGCAAAATAAATGCAATCATCAAATTTCTGTCATTTTCTAACAATGTTGGAATTTAAGATTCATGCACATTTAATACATATCTGTACGGAAAAGTTGGAAAGATAATCTGCAAGCTAACAGGAAAGATGGTCAGAGAGGGTAAGGAACAAGGGGTTGATTGTGAGCTGGATGGCTGTCAAGTGGATGAGGGTGTGAACTCACCCTGCTGTGGCGTCAACCAAGCTTGGACCTTTGATGCATCTCTTGTCACCTCTAGGTATATTACTCTAAGGTTCTAGCTTGTTTAATGTAATCAGCAAACAAGAAAAAGATCAATTATAGCAATAAATATATAAATGTATTGCTACAATTTAAGTGGTCCTTAAATTATGGTAACATATAAGTTACATTTTTTGTTTTTAATAGTTATATACATTGCTGTTAACACTTCTAACCACATTGTTTGATGTTTCAAATGGGTTATTAAAGATATATCTTAGTCTGCCTTAGATACTTCTACATCATGGATAGCAAGAATTCATCTCACCTTTTGTTCAAAACTATGCCGAGCAAGAACATCTTTTAGCTTTAACTTTACACTTGTATTCATATTCCTTGACATGTGCTCCTAACTGGTCAGCTCAGCAGATATGATATTGCCCTGTTTCACCCCGACCTGGCCTCTTTCAGGGTGCAACACACATCCCCATGGAACTGTCACCATGACTAGGGCCAACTGACCCCAATTATCTTTGGTTACAAGTGCATCTAAGAATAGCTCATCCCTGGTTTAGATACTCAGAGGACCATGCAATTTCTCAGAGGCAAACCTTTAGTTACAAAACCTATCAAACCACACTTAAAAACATCATAAATGAGATTTTTATTACCCCCAAGGTCCAAGAACACATATTAAGGATACATCTAATCCAAAAATAAAAACAATTATCATTTTGGAAAGTATACTTTTGAAGCTGAAAACATACAGCTCCTGTATATGTGTATGTGGAACTTCTTAGAAGGTATTCTTATGAGGTATTGATGATATGTATATTGCTCAACCCATCACATGAACTCGCAAAATAAAACTGACGTGGAGACTTGTCTAGTGTCAACAAGTTCCACCAGAGGACAACGTCCTGAACCCAAAGCGAGATCACACAATCTTATCAGTTGCGAGTTCTTGCTTTTTTAAATGTCTGTAACAGTGTAACAATTATACAACATCTATTTGTGCTATAAAATAGTTTTCCACCAGGTGTCTCTCAGAGTTGCCATGTTTGTCAATGCTGTCACCTGATGGATTTTTGGAGTTTAAGCCTTTTAAAAGAAAAAAAACATAGCATGGAGGCTACAAAAGCTGATGATAATGGCGGTATGGCTATGCCTTAAATGAGCTAATCGATCATGAAGAGGAATGCCCCCATTTTGGATCTAGCTTATTTGCAGTGGGCACACCCTCATTTAGGATCTGGTCATCATGATTTGTGGAATTGATCATATAATTGTTTGTTTTTTGTTTCACTTTTATATGTATGGTGCAGATTTATTTGTTTGGAAAGCTAATGAAACATTCATTTGGAATTTATATACTTTTTTGTTTGTTTTTATCATTTAATCTATTTTATGACATGATACTGATATTGTGAGCAAAATGGCTTTGTTAAAGCATTCATGAAACCTGACTTTCAGACACATTTTCTTTACATAACATGAATGTTTATACCCTAAACAGTGCTTTTATGTAGTAGTACCCAAAATATTTCCTGTTAACAACTTTCTGTGGCACTTGAAAGTTAATCAGTTGTCTGCTGCAACCTACACCAGCAATTGAACACGTTGTTTAGCTGGTCTGTGATCTCGTGTAAACACCTAATGAGTTACCTGTTTGGCACCTGTCCAGCTTGGGAAACAGGATGGAGATGCTTTGTACAATTTATTGCCAGGAGTATACTTCAGAACAACATAAGATTATTTTAATATTATTTGAATAAATGAAATAATTGTCATGGTTGTGACAAATATTTTATGGTTGTGACAAATATCTTATGTTTGTGAACGATATATCATTTATGTGAAAAGTATACTATTCATTTGAAAAGTATCTTATGCATGTGAAAACCTTTCTTTTAAAATGGGAAGACATGACTCAAAGATTGCATGGAACCCCCCTTAACTTAAAGGCTGTGATATTGAAAAAATAACATTAAACCCTTTGATCACTGGTTTGGCCTTAAATCACAAGGACTTTGAATGGCAAAACTGTGAATACTAATAATTGGTATCAATAAAATTAATGATTTGACCCTCTTTGATGCAATTTGGGGTTTTTCACACCACTGAATGGAAGACACCAAAGGCTGCATGGATTCCACCTTAAAAGCTGGGCTGTTTAGAATTTTTTTTACGTTTTTTTGCAAACATATATAATATAAAAAATAATGATTTTTCTTCATTTATAACTCCATAAATATTCATCCGTTTTTAATAATTATACCACCAAAAGAAAGCCAATAAAAGGTACTATCATCATGATAAGTGTTATCTTTCAATTCATTCTCTAAATAGTGAAAAAAAAATGGCCGAAAATGTGTTGCTTCAATTTTGATAATTGGTAAACGACACCTCCTGTGACTTACGGAGCCCCCTGACAGTTCAAAGGTCAAGGTCACACAACACACTTCCTGTCCAGTACTGGCAGTACTTGGTGGTCACAAAAAAATCATAATTCTCAGAGCAGATGTTCTATTGTGGATTTCAGACAGATAGCCTGTATGTATGTCAATTTTAAGATCATATATTGTTTTCAGATACCTTAAACCACTGTAAAATCGCCTGGAACCTTCCAGGTTTCTTGAATGCTTGAAGTCAAAACAGAGGTTGTTAGGGAGAAGTTGTACAAAGCTACTTACAGCACATCTTCAAGTGTCAATAATATAATTAATTTTAAAATGTTCATACAGGAACCATAATAGCATATTTGTATTGAGGTAACCCATAACAATAAATAGTTATCCCATAATTTGCTGTATTATGAAAGGTTTATCAATTAAATAATAGTAATGTATTGAACAAAAAATTCATAGAAAGTGCACTATTATTTTCAGAGCGTTTCGACGACTTACATATTTTAAAACATTTTCTGGTTTTGAGAAATAATCAAAAGTATAAAATGATAAATGTCTGTGGAGTTGTACACCAGAGGACAGCACAAAAGTGTCATAACAGACACCAGAGGGCAGCACATAGCTATGCTTATAGACACCTAAGGTCTTCTACTTTTTGTAATTGGTTTTGTTTGTTTAGCTCATGTGTTCCAATTAGAACGAAATCAATCAATTATGTGTATTTATTGACTGTTACCATCACTTACTAACCTTTTTATGCTGTGAGGGTCCATACATACTCCTGACATGAGTAGGGGGCTAGAAACTCAGTCAAGTGTATTTATTAACCTGTCTGCAATCATTGTTTGTTCACTGTCCAATGATTACCATTAAATGATGGTAACCACCTACAGATTTAATGTTCTTCCTTATGGAGCTCATTTGCTGCATTTTAAATGTATATTCATAATCACTATTATTACCACCACATTCCGGAAGTGTGGACATTGACAACAATGGAATTCTCTGTATCACTCTTAACTGTTACCTCTGTTGCTCCAAACCCAAAAGAAGTACTGCATTTGAATTATTGTGTTTATGATAACATTGATTAAAAGATTTCTTCGGATTTCAATACTTCAACACATTTTTTGATACTTTTTTGCAATCTTTATCTTTCAGAATATATGTTATATAGCAGGTATAATTTATTTTTATGAAATATCTATTACATGAGTGTGCAGATAACTTCGTTTTCAACAGCACAGCATTATTTCTTTTTCAAAGAAATCTTTCTTGTTATGATATCTAGTATCATTAAATACAGGCCCTAAATTGTTCCGTGAAATAAAAACAAGACACATGCTGGTTGAAATGACTGGCATGGATTAGTTTATTACAGACGGTTGTACAGGACATATAGCTAGCACTATACCTACACACCATACACACTCATCCTATGTACAATCTAATACCAGTCAATACCATGGTATAAATGACAGATGTCCAATGTACAAAGCAGCACTACAACTGCATACAAATGCTTTATCAAAACATCTACATCACACATGACATGGCGAGGCACGATATGAAATGAGGGGTCCCGGATGAGTATTTCGCCTTTTTGATGTCACCCACTGTGTATGACGATAAACTGAGTTATATCAGTGGGGTACACAATCACTCACTGTGCATGGCTGTATACTGAGTCATACCAGTGAGGCACATAATACACTGAGTATAATCACTCACTGTGCATGGCTGTATACTGAGTCATACCAGTGAGGCACATAATACACTGAGTATAATCACTCACTGTGCATGGCTGTATACTGAGTCATACCAGTGGGGTACATAATACACTGAGTATAATCACTCACTGTGCATGACTGTGTACTGAGTCATACCAGTGAGGCACATAATACACTGAGTATAATCACTCACTGTGCATGACTGTATACTGAGTCATACCAGTGAGGCACATAATACACTGAGTATAATCACTCACTGAGCATGGCTGTATACCGAGTCATACCAGTTAGGTACATAATACACTGAGTATAGCATGACTGTTTACCGAGTCATACCAGTGGGGTACATAATACACTGAGTATAATCACTCACTAAGAAAGTAGCCTCTATATCTGTCTCGTGTAGCATTATACTACAACTAATCACAATATTAGTAGGTTGTATATTATCAATATTGGTTGTGTCTTAAAGTTTGACATTAACTTTAAAAGTGTAATTAATTCTACATAATGTTTTTGTTTCATCCACAGTGAATGTATTTTACCGACAATAGAAATGCTTTTGCTGAATAACTCATATCTTCAAATATTGCGATGAATATTATTCATTCTGCACACATGGTGACGTCAGATACATTTATAAATACATCATAATGGTGACATAAATTACAATTGCAAATAAAAGCGTATCAACAAAATAGCTAGGAACATTTGAACCAACATGAACACAACTACAAATCATGACCTGATTTGCTATGGTCTGCTATATCCTCCTATATTAATCCCACAAGACCGCTCAATCTTGTTTATTTAATGACAGATGTCCAATGACATAGATTAAGTGAGGACAAAAATCTCCTTTTAAAATATCAAATGATGTCTGGGACATATGTCGCAAATAAAAAGATCTTTTGTCACACATTGATGCCTGCGTATATAATACCGATATCATGCCTGCGTAAATTTTAAATCTTACATGTGTCTGACTAAAATAAAATATAGTTTAGAATGTCAGACGTAAAAAACCTTCTGATACTAGGAGTAGTAAATTTGTAGTTCTAAAATGAATGTAAGGCAAAATAAGCTTATATAGTTACTAAGGATATATGTGTTTAATACATCTATTTACAAAGGGCCGTAGTACAAACATATAAGCCCCGGTAAATTGACATTGATTAGGGTGACAAAGGGGAAATGAACATTCCTCAAAGTTGTCCATACGATGATATTATTATTATTTTCAAATTCCACCAGCAATACCAAACATCTTCTCTGCATTCACCTTTGATAAATTCAAAATCAAGTGCTTCAATTGCCTACAACATACTTGAATTAAAGTGGAATGAAAATTGGAAAAGAAAAATCACTTAAGATAACAAGAGTTACCTGGGAATATACTTGATAAGAGGGCAGGACTCTTCTGAAAGCAGAAGTGATTGGGATATATATTATGTATATCAATTCAGAAAACCTTTTAAGAGGTTAAGAGGTTCAAATCATTGCCTCTTTTTATTGGTTAATCATGGTTTTGTACAGTCTGATTTAGACTTTTCTATACTTCACAGTTATAGATTTGTGTTTCCTGAGAATGTAACATTAATTCTGCTAAACTGTTATAATACCTGAAAACACAAATCTCTGGAGGTTCTTGCACTGCAATTGACTCATTGTCAAATACTAGTAGTATAATCTAGGTCACTTAGAATATCCAGATTGACAAGATTTTATACTATAACAATGGCGATATTACGCAAAGAAAGTGAATAAACCCGACAAAAACACAAAATGATGGAGTCGAAGGCGACTAATCACAAAACAAGGGCGAATAAATGGAAAACAGGAGCAAAATTTCGCCCCAACTTGAAGGGCAATGATCGGTGCGGAGAATGGCGAAACAATGCAAAGGGAAAGCAAAATAACGCAAAATGAGGACGAAATAATGCACAAATGGGCGTTATATTGCACTGCTTATGCAGGTTATTCTAACCCCATTACAGGTTGAACTTATCTGAACACTACAGATGAGACCAATTGTATTTGTACACTTACTGCACTTTTGCACTAATTGCATTGTGCACCTGGAATATAGCTGGCCTTGTCATGATTGAAGATCAAATTGATGTTTTTTGCGTGATTGGGAACCTTTGTTTGATGATATATGACGCTCATATGAAAGGTGTGAAGGACAGCTGAGAGTATTGACTTACCTCTGACTACAAACATGAAGCAAAGCAATGGGAGAACAATGCCCTCAAAAGGGATCAATTTTGCCCTTGTCAAAGTTTTGAATTTGTTCATCTTTGTTTTGCGGTCATTTGCCCTTCTTTGCATATATTTATTCTCCCTTGTTTTTGCATTCTTTTTCGCCTTTCTTTCAGTGATTTCGGCATTTTTCCATTGTTGATTACTATATTGTTATATCTGCAATATAACTGAGAGGACGTTTTAAAAATGATTATACACACATTTATGTCGTCATTGTGTTCATCAAAGTATGGAATATCTCTGAAAACAGGACCAAACGCATAAATTTAAAGGATAGAAATAACCACGCTATTCCCTGAAACCCAAAGGGTGGTTCCAATATGTTTGTGGACTTCCACAAACATTCAGTTGTGAGGGTTAGCGTATGACCATAAAACCAACATTTTTTGACATCTCATTTGATTTCCCTTTTAAAAGAAATGCTTTTTAATGTATTTATCGTTGTATGATAAATGCTTTCTTTCTCTTTAAAATTCATGAAGAAGTTTGTTACTGGATTATCTTAACTAAGTTAGTACATTCATTCATTTTTACATTATCACTGCATTTAATGCTAGGTTTATATATATGTATATATAGAAAGAATACCATATGTTACACAGAATATGAAGAGCGTACAAAATATGAGGACATATTTACAAGTTTTTTTATACATTATGACCCAATATATGGACTGGCTTTCGCTGTCAACAGATACATACATACATACAAAACATACATTCATTAATACATGGCGTGAAATCTGTTTTATAACCCCATCCTTCCCCGTGGTCTGGACATCGCTTATTGGGCGATTGATCTATTCCTGACATTGCCTTCACCTATTCGTATGCATTATTCATTAATTATAACTTATTTTAAAAAATCCGGTTGAAACTTAATCATGCCAATTAGCATTTAGACAGATAGATCTTGGAGTAAACTTATATCATAGTCCATGGTTAGATGGACCTGTTATTGTTATATTATAGTTTAAAATTGACAATCCCACATAATATTGTTCGATTTCAGAATATGGTACTACTGATATGCATGATTATATGTTATTTATAATGATAGTTTGGTGGGAGATAGGGGTTGATGGTAGGGTGATAATTCCTGTAACCTAGATGTGAAACTAATTTCCTGTTTACTCTGATTGAGTGCTGGTGTTTGTCGCTGAGAATTTATGTAACTAGTAGATATTCTTATTCAAAAAGTTGAAATGCAGGGCATGTAGAAATAATTCAGACTGAGGCAAAACAATATTCTTACATATAATACGAGGGCCCTCCTTGTCTAAAAATAGGTGGACAACTAAATTGTATATACTCTTTAATCTTTTCATATGGATTATCATTTTGACCAAATATGACCAATAAAAAGGATATACTTTAGACAAGCATTTTTATCATATTTTCATTATTTTCATGTGCAATGGCTTGTATTTTACAATAATATCTGACCTTTTATGTCCAGAAAAGAAAGAAAACAAAGGCAAGAGGCTTAAGCACTGTTCTGACCCAAGTCCTTTCTGTAAAATGCTATATAAATCGAGAACAATCAATAAGACTCCCTTAATATATCGATATGGCTGCTGACTCCATCACTCCACACCTTTTGTATAACATTTCCTAAACTGAGGCTGTATTAAGATTACCAGTATGAGGCACTGGATGTTTGATTTAAACATATACCCATTTCTCCTCTAGCTTTAACTAATTACCAGATCGTGCAAAGGTGTGTGTTCAAGCTGAGGATCAAAAGGAGAAAATATACATGAACACAGTGTAGCCAACAGTTACCATGTAGTTAAGTTAAATAAAACATTCCTGGGTTAACTGTAGATAATATTTACATTCCTGTAAAAGATTATGTTTAAAGAATATAGTCATAGACATATATTGAGATTCTGAAAGTGCTCTGTTACCACATAATAAGGTTTGATGTTGCAGTTGTCTTTGAATGAAAAACATAATTTATTTTTTCTATGGTATTTGATAACAATTGTCATAAAATGTGAAATAAATATGAACCTCATGGACAATATAGAGGATACATCTCCTGTAAATGTTACATCTTACCTCAGAAAAGCTAAAAACATCCACCATGTAGTTTAAGAGAAGATAAAATTTCACGGACACACAGAATGGCAGAAAAAAATTCCCTTGTCACTGCATAAGCTATGCTGAATAAGTCAGCACAGCTAAAAGTGAAGGTAATGCTGTCACCCAAAAGACAAAATAAACAGAAAGACTTAATATATATAATCTACATGTTACTATAATGCTTGTACTCAAACTTCCAAATGTTTTCATCAGATTATATACTTAATTTCAACAAACCTGGACTTATGAGGTTACACTACGGTACACCGGGTCAACACTCATTAATCATAACAGTGTACATATTTCCTAGCAACTCACATTTCAGTGTAATGTTTTATGATGTATTGAGTACATGGTCTGATCATATTAACATTCACATGACCAGTAGGGCTGGTGAAATGACAAAAAATGATTATAAACAATGGCAAAGCACAGTTTCCCTCTATAACAAGCAGGAAATGCCAAAAACAATTAACACATGATGACACACTGAGAATCATGTTGATATTTAATATGATCACATTTGGCAATCTTTTAATCTTACCAATCAATAAATATGAGAATATAATGCACAAGCAAGGTGTTATATAAAATGAGTATTACAATGTTTTTATACCAGAAAATAATTCACTTATGATGAGGCAGTAGTGTTCAGACATTTCTGATTTAATTTAGCGATTAATACACTGCACTGCAGATTAAGTAGATACAGGTCTACCCAATGTAACAACTATCCCTATATTTCCAATAAAAGCTTATGCTCAATTAGGAAATACTTCCTGGTGCGTTAAACTGAAACACTAAGCCTTTCCAATGCAATGTGATATAACGTGAGAGGGAATGTCACATTCCAATTCCAGTTAAGTAAATGTTATCATATCCCTTAGGCTTTTTCAACAAATTTGATAATGGGAAGACATTACACAGTGACAATAGAAATTACACATATGGTGCCATACACATGTACTAATAAAATGCATTCAGTTGAACAACACGTCGAGTGCTCATACATGTATGAACGGGAAAAAGAACTTACCACGCATGCGCAATAGAGTGGCTCGGCTTGAGAAATGTGACACAAGTGTGGTCTTCTCCAGAGGAACCTTGCCAACTGCAAACTTTAAAACCCCTTGGTGCAACCATGTCTACCTGATGTTATTATTCAAGGTATCAAAGTTCCAACCGAAATATACAGGCAGGCTTCCCCCCACACGCTTCAGGTATACATTTGTGAACAAAATTACCACGGACAAACGCATTGTATTTGTATGTTGACCGTATCATATGTTAGTCACAAACAAATTTGCAATGAATAAGCATTTTTGATATACAATGTTTATATAATATGGGATGTATTGTTTTTAGTCAGAGAAGCATCTATATGAACAAACAATTATTTTATTTCCAGCAGCTTAGGTATACAATCCACATCTCCCCTGTCCAGGTATATGATATATTCCAGGCCATTGCAAAATATTGGCAATGTTTAAATTGTAACTTTTCTTAGCAGCACTGGTAGGGCCACTGGCGTCATGCGCAGACGCCGTGATGATTGTCCAATCAGAAGTCATCTCCTCTACCCCGCGTGAATCACGTGAACAATAAGCATGTCACCAAGACAAACTCTCATTCCCCATGTCTAGCCACCCTCATTGCCTAACGCCATTGGGTGAGGTCCTTCCGGTACCATATGCATAAACAAGACAACTTGCACTGCTGTACTGAGAATGACAAATACCCAGAAAAAAGCACGATCAGCGAATTTGCTAACGAGTCTCCACTCTGCATCTATCCTGTCGATATCCAGCTGGGAATGTTCAAAACCAACTTTCCCCCGACAGTGACAACAACATCCACACGTGAGAGAATCCATCTCGCCGTCAGTGATTGACATGACATCAGAATGGCGTCCATTGCAGTCTCGTTTGTGGCTGAGAGTTCGCGGTTTCTCCTCGGGGGGAATGAGCACTTCTGGGAATAGCCTTTTGGCGACTTTGATGGCCCAACGAGGGCATTCTTGGGCTGAATCTTTCTTGGCATAGAGATTGGTTACTATGACAGCCATTACCAGCGCCACCGTCACCATCACCATAGTTGAACCAAAAAACATTCCTGAAATATAAAATATAATATAATGTCACTTTCTAAATGACTGAAAATATTAATCTTTATTTTGGACCGACACACCATCATGGTTCACATAATATAAGTTCAAATTAATTCAATCTGAATAAGTACCCGAAGGTAATTGGTATATGTTTACTTCCCTTCCTTCAAATCAAAGAAGAGTTGTTTTTTGTTATTTCGATGTGTTGTGGAACTTAAGATTGTTACTGCCATATATATAAACAGGCCGACCCACATTTCACATCATTGCAAAAAGTCACGGATAATGGCAAAAATGCTGAGATCAAGAGACAACAAAGATTTTTTCTAACAATTGTTTCAGCTGTTGTCTTGTCTAACCGTACCCTTCACACCACCGCACCTCAGACAAACTGTGTATATACCACTAATCAAACCAAACTGACCCGTATCTTCCTTCTTTAAACTTTATCAATTGTCATCTGCTAACACATATTTTCATTTAATAATGCTAAAACACTGTCAAATTGTCTTGATTAAAACATATGTGTGTGTTGATGCTTTGGGTATGGTATGATGGGCGTGGTGTGTTTTGACCTGATACCTTGCTGTTAATATTGAATTGGAGGGAATATGGCTTCGTTGATAGGTCATTTCCGTCTCATGGCAATTCATTTATGAGATTATTTGAGGATTGTAAGGAACCAAAACGGAAATGCTAAATATTAACCATTTGACTTATCTGCTCTCTGTGAACAACAAGTAGGAAAGTCAGTTGACTCTGGATGTGGAGAAGGGGACCACTGCCACTATATCTTATGGCTCGCCTACTAAAATGCTCAACATCAATGATGTTTCACTCTGAATCTTCCCCGAGAATAGATTACTATGTGCACGAGGTATTCTTTGGAGACTCCCCTTGGAAGAAATGCCCCCCTTCAGAGTGGTCCATTAATGAAATCCATCCAAAATCAAAGGAGTGTCACACTCGGTTATTCAGCTCCTTACTGCACCATGGAGCAAAAGCAATATGTTGTATGATATTTAAACACCATTGCCGGTCATGTGCTATGGAAACTATGCCATGTGCTATAAGAAACTGAGTAGAGCTATTAATCAAAGCCATGATCAGGCAAGTCATGCATGATTCACATGCAGGGAATTCCATGCATGCCTACATCCAAGAACCAAAAGGGTACTGTGTGGGGTGTCATATTCAGGCTGGATGATGTCCCCACCAAAATCTGAAGAACTGTAAATATTCCCACAGATGCTACAAATTGTCTAAAAACAGGCAACATCCTGCATACAGGTGTGTTGATGTGCTAGCCCCCGGGTCTTCTCCCAACTACCCCAGCAAGTCACGTGGGCAATACAGAGCCACATTTACAAATGAGATCACCAACATACCACCACATACAGACAATAACAAACCCAAGAGACAACAACAAATATGACCACACCAGGACATCCCATTTGCAAGGTTGGGTAAACAAAGGCTGGTGCCAACACCAGCTAACATTGACTGGCTAGGACTCTTCTTGGATGACTCTCCAGAAAGACTATATAATAGCCCTCTCAAATACTAAAGCTGCCTGAAATAAGCTACAGGGGGAATTGAACACAGGGCGAATTCAATTCAAACTCCAACCTTTCAACAAATTTAAAGTAGCTCCACTTTCAATCAAGGAAAAATCCACCCCGGGGCAATACCATCTACTACATCTATCTGATGATTGTGATGAAATATCAATAAATCAAAACATCCAACAGTTATACATTCAAGAGAAATACGCTACATTATTCAATATCTTGGCATTTGGTGCTATGTGGCAAAGTCAGACATAAAGGGGGCACTCACAAGACCGCCAATATGATTTAAATCACAGAGAAAGAAATACTTTTATGGTAAGTGCCTATCCATTGGGCTTTCAGAGTTATGCAAAATGTTCAAAACAATGACTGACCCGATTTTTCACATCCTGAAATCAAAAACACTAAAGACAAGTGCCAAACCAGACGTGACACCTTTCTATAACCACCAGAATGCATTGCTATTCCTTTAGCCCAAGATAAGATTTCAGATTCATCAGATGATAATCAGAGCGTAGTGTTCCTGAGCATATCCCTTGACTCTGAGGTTATGGAGGCTATGCTACCCTCAGTTAAGTTATGTGACAACTCTAAACAGATTGATATCCTGCTACGACATAAACTTGAATTCTTGAATACCCGAAGAGCTATGACAGGAAGACTGCAATCCACAAACCAAAATACAAATTCAAAGTAACTGAGGGGATTGTGGAAGACTTTCTGTCATCTTACAATATGATAAAAAGGCAATAGTCCATGCATTTAACAAAGACCTGAAACAAACATTATGTCATTACTGAGGGCGTTCATACTGGTCCACCTCTAACATAACATATGGTTCAAGGCCATACTCATTCCCACACTGGAAAACACAATAGTTGACATAACCATTAGATGATCTAGTTTCTATACTGTTTGTATAGTCTTTGTTAATATAGTCTTTTCATTATGCATATTATAAGGGCTGTCAGAAGAACATCTGGAAAAAAATCATTCCTCTTTTTTGTATGCAAATTTGGATAAAATCGATATTTAAAATAAATAATGTTTACAACGTTCCAGCCGAGGCAATTTGGGCTTCAAAGTGTTTGCACTGCAAACACTTTTTTTATTTTATTTCAGTAGGTACCTTAATTTGCGTTTCAGAAAAGTATTTCGACCACCAGGTGGCAGAGGAAGATTACAAAGCACCAGGTGCGTTAAATTTGTTGGGAAGTCAAAGAAAAGAGGTGGTTGACGGGATCATGAGAATATCAGATATGATTTTGACCAAGAGTTATCTTGAAAGAAAAGTTGAATGATAATACAATAATTTTGGGAATCCTTCTGTAAGCACCATGGATAATATAGAATTACATATAACATTACTGATGATAATATCTTGAGCTTACCAAGTATGGGTATGGAATCTGGAGTCGGTGGCATTGTCTCTCCAACCATAAGAAGGAACACCACGAGGGCCAGTAAAATGGTAGTCTCCAGATTGACCTTCTCTCCTGATTCAACTGGTAGGAAAAAGCCCAGGAAGGAAATGAGGAAGATGAGGAAGCATGGGGCGATGAGGTTGACGATATAAAAGAGGCTGCCGCGCCGCATGTGTATGGTGAAGGTGACATCTGGATAAGGTTCTTTGCAGCAAGCATAGTACTTAGCATCTCTCACAGCTGAAATGCCATCCACTGCCCATTCCTGATTAGCGGGGTTGTAATAAACACTGTTCTTAAAGCTGGAATTATATAGGATATCAAGCTGTTCTCCAGAGTGGGTCCACGATATGAATACTATCTCACAGTTCTGGGAATCAAACGGGAAGAACTTGACGTTTAGAGTGCAGTAGGTTTTGATGAGAGCAGGATAGAGCCAAAGTACATCCCCATTGGCCGACACTATCGTGTTTGTTACCATGAAGTCATTAAATTTGTCACCAGCACTGAAACATGTAAAATAAGAATTGATTAGTTTTGCAATGTAAATAATGTAGTACTTTATGAACATCAGAACTAGTTTCAGTGCCACCTGGTGTAAAAATTCGCTCCTTACTGATGCATGTCTGTCTCAATGACAAATATTCTCAGATATCAAACTTTTTACAATATTTAAAAGAAAATAGAATTTAGAGAAATTGTCTTCACAAGACATATTGCATTGTTATGAGCATTTCTAGTGTTGAAAACCATTATGTTTCAAGTATGTTTCAACTAAATGAATAGTCCATCTAAACGAGCTCTTAAGGACTTAATGAACTGATCTGAGTGTTGAAACCGTTTCATGGTGGTTGGGTATGATAATGATTAAAGTACACACCAGTGTTCAATTTAGAAGATGTATTTAGACTTTCATTAAGCATGATTTTGGCATATATCAAAATATATTTGTAATTCACTTCAATATTACTCGATGCATAAACGGTGACAAAAAACTGAAAAAAAGCTTTCATATCTAAAATGAAAAAAAAAGAAACAATTTGCGAACATATTTAAGAGCCAGTAAACTTTTGTGGAAATATTTGTGTTGTTGTGATTAAAAGAAATGTGGTTTGGTTTTTGTTCATGGAGTTTAGGAGAGCAAAATAAGCAGATCATAACACGTGGTGCCTTGCATTTCAAACAGTGGTGTCAAGAGACATCTTATCATCAATTTAAAAAAAAAAGTTTACAAAAGTGAGAAAAGTACCACTTTGAGCAACCAATAAAGATGATTCTAAAAAGTGCACAATGTGACTTTCATAGTGATCGTGGTTCGAATTTTGAAAATAAGTCAGGTTCAAAAAGACAAAAAATACAAACTCACTCACGCACTAAAAAAATACAATAGTATTTTCATGATAATTTGTCAATATCAATGTTTTTATTTAAGATTTAACTATAAAACTTTTCTTTTTCAGGTAAATAATAAGGCACTTCAAATTGGAAGCAAATTTATTTTGGACTATTGAAGTTAATCCCGTAAAATAATTATCATCATTATCTATGTTTGATTCATTATTAGCCTTTTCCATAAATTTGTTTTAGAATATTTCTAAGGAACAGGCAATTGCAAGGAACCGATGGGCGACTTTGCAAAGGCAAAACCATTAATGATTTGTTAATTTTCATAATTGTAAGGACCTAATTTGAGGATGCCCATGCTAATCTCCCGTCTCTGGCTTTATTTGCACCTATGATGTGGGGTTAGCTACAAGCTGTGCTTCACTTCTATTGTATTTTCGTATATATTATAGTTAAACATATCCCAGAATTCCAGAAATATGGCGCTGCTTTATCTTAGATACATTTGTGGACAATTACCTTTTGTTAACAATAAATCGCCAAATATATTTTGAACGATTCAATTCTAGCTTTGAACCAATTTTGATAGGAAAAGCATTCAATGTAAGATGTCACCAAGGTTCGGTGCCTATTTTCATATAAACTTCAACCATATCAAACGTAAGTTACGAAATGATTCTATCTGTACAGTAGGCTGTACAGTATAAGGCATCCTATTTAATCTAAATTTTGGTTTTATTGGTGCTCAAAATTGTTTTTTTTTTTGCATATGATAAATGAATAATAGCTTTGTTGTAATTAAAGAGAAAACGTTCATAAAGTTAAAAAATAGTTATGCACGAGAAGTGTCATTTCTTGATTTTTTTATTTTGAAATACTATCAAAATGTCAATATCAGTTGCCCAAAAGACGGCTGTGATAACAACATGCAAAACAACTCTATTTTTCCTGAAAATAACGATTCTACTGACCGAATAAAGTCTGAAGATAATATTGCTGGTCATTGTAAAATGCATCTAAATTAGGCATAACCTTTTTATTTTAAATAATATCAAAGTATGACCGGCGTAGAGGAATAGTTGTCATTGAGATACTTACAAGTTTGATATGACGAGATCTGGGGTCCATATTTGGTTAGCTGGGATGCGAATAGTGGCCACACCTCCAAACTTGGTAGAGTTCCATACTAAGTATTCGTCTTTCCAGCGTTGACGGATGGCCAGCAAACAAGTGAATGTTTGTTCCTTCTCATTCTAAAATGGACAATAATCATTTAAGCATTACGTCAAGTGTTTATGTATCTGACAGTTTGGTGCGAAAACAACACTGCACCATCGCCAATGACTTTTTTGCTTTGCTCTATTTGATTTTTTTGTTGTTTTTTTATGTTTATTTTTCTTTACTTTAACTTAATGGTTGGAAACAAGTGCAGGTATGTTAGATTTTTACGCCTCACAAAACTGGTATTTTGATAATGATATTTCAGACATTGATCATATCTATACATTCATATTTATTTTAATTAAAGGTATTTCAATCAAAAAGATAAAGTTTTGTGGTCGCTCTTCTCAACAATTCATGAATAAATGATAAGTGTTCAGCATTCGGAAACAGACGGAGATTATCTACATAAAAAGGCAATGAAATTATCCGTTTTACATATTTTTAATGTAAAATAGCCAAAGACCCCCATTGACATCTTCAAATTCAGACGATAACTGGTGAATATAAGGTTTCGTGTCTAATAGTAGAAAGAGGAACAATGTGTTTTATGCAGCGATTGTGGAGTGCCACCACATGTCAACATTGCAGTGCGTTATGCCGACCAAGTGGACTACTCCACCTTGCCATTCGCTGGGTGATCGATTTGATGTGAAAACTGATCCCCATCTTTGTCATGGCCTCATCAGTGCTGATGTAACGCTCATACTGCCTTCTGCCTCACATCTCAGCCACAGCAATATAAAGGGACCTTCTCAATGCAAGATGTTTCCCTAATAAAGATACCTACTCAGTGCTAGATAATGTCGTGATATGGAGAGCATTAAATAAACTGTAGTGATGTCACGTTACAAGTGATTGAATACAATGCAATATGCTTTTATGAAATGTAATGAGTCAATTATTACAATGTAATAAAGTATCAATGCATCTTGATACAATGTAATGTGTGATTTGATTCAATGCTATGATGGATTGATACAATGAAATGTGTTATTTGATTCAATGCTATAATGTATTGATACAATGAAATGTGTGATTTGATTCAATGCTATAATGTATTGATACAATGAAATGTGTGATTTGATTCAATGCTATGATGGATTGATACAATGTAATGTGTGATTTGATTCAATGCTATAATGTATTGATACAATGAAATGTGTGATTTGATTCAATGCTATAATGTATTGATACAATGTAATGTGTGATTTGATTTGATACTATGATGGATTGATACAATGTAATATGTGATTTGATTTGATACGATGGATTGATACAATGTAATATGTGATTTGATTTGATACTATGATGTATTGATACAATGTAATATGTGATTTGATTTGATACTATGATGGATTGATACAATGTAATATGTGATTTGATTTGATACTATGATGCACTAATGTAATGTTATCAAGGAATCTATAGAAATGTAATGGTGTAAAACTATGAGTGATTGTTTGATAAAGGCAAATTGATCCATCAACGATTGCTTTCAATGGAGAAACCATCTTAATGCGTGATTTCCTCTCCTTTTAATGAGAAACTAAGATATTGACAGGTATCACTTCTTACAAAAAGTCAACGACAAAGATGCGGAAAATTTAGAAAACACAAAGAAGTATGATTGATGGACCAGTTTTTAAAATGGTGTTGCAAATGGTGTTGCAAATACATCTTGATATTCGTGACATACAAGTTAATACTACATACAATACCATAGATCATAAGATCATTAAATTATTAAAAGTAACAGATATGATAATGATATTCAGGTGGACCTTGAGAAGTGTGACATTACAATTGTTGCATTACTGATAACTCAATGCCAGTCTTGACAGATCACAGGAGTACAGCAGATAGTTGGCATGACACAGTGTGACAGGGTAAAGCAGGACGGGATATAGGACAGACCTGGGCCTGTCTCTCCTCTGGATAATGTGCTTCACAGGGCCTAACTAAGTTCTTAAACTATCTCTATTTCTACTCACTCAAACTCTAAGAACACATGCATGTTCCGTTTTTTAGTGTTTAGTAGTTGTAATAATTCATTAATCATATATATGATTTATTTATTCCAAGAAGGACCATGAAACATAACATTACTGGCTCGATTAGAATGTCAACTTTGAATGATTTGTAATGCCATATGATGGGCAGAAATATTGATTAGACCTTCTTAATGTGAAGACAGTAAGAGTGTTATTTCCACAAAGACTTGTACAGATAACAGTGGACAGAATGTGCACAAAGAGTGTTACATAGTTTGGAACAGGCTGGAAAAGGCCGGGACATTTTCTTTAGTTGATTCAGATTAAATACGAATTTGAACTTGTGTTTAGAGGTTTTCATAACTCTGGAATGAATTTATCGTTTTCCTTTTTTGAATATGGCTTGATCAAACCAAAGGTATTAATTTTCAATACTGATCTTGTATTGTTGGTTAGTATTCATTGAAATGAATACTAACCTTAATGTGTAAATTCTAGGTTTCCATTGTTCTAAACTTTTCTGGCATCAATTAAAACTGTGTGATTTGCAAAAGTTAGGGTTTCCATTAAAATTATAGCAACGTAGAAAAATAGCTTACAATATGTGTCATGCATTTCATATTATCATGAGTATTGTCGTGTTCTTATATTAGTAATGATGATAAAAATAATAATGATTATACTTACTGTATCAAGAATATGATAAAGCGATATGGCAACATTCACACTAACGGCAGTTGTATCATTCTTCACCGGGCGCGTGGTCTTGTCATAATGACGTAAAATAAGCCGTTTGATCTTGTATTCGTTGGAGTGGGTAATTTTGGGACGCTGTCGCATCTTCAGTCCGCCACCTTAAAAATACATAAAATATCTAGCTATACATTTTTGACTCGCATGTAAATTATGAATTAGACATAATAGAAACCATAAGATAAGGGTTTGCTTTCAAGGCAAACGCAAAAAAGAAAAAAGAACCAGCGGATAGGAAAGATCCTGGATTTGACAGCTTTCACTTATATGGATAAACATGAAATGTGTCAATTATATTTGAGTTGCATAGGCGTTTTTAAAAGAGTGTTTCTGCATGGTTATCACCTCTCCCATCACTCAATGAGAAACATCATATGTCATCCTTTGTATTTTATTTACAAAAGATTACACTGGTATTATGTTCAAATCACTTGCCAAATGTACTAATAACCTGAAAGGTGTAAAAACCTAAAGGTGTAAAGTCGTTAATCTGGCGCTTTCACCATCGATACTCCCAAAGACGAGAAGGAACCCTGATCAATCGCACTCTAATAGAATCATATTATTTCTTGGCCCAAAATTTGTTTCAGAAGACACAATTTTGAAATTGTGTGAGACCTTGCCACAGAGTATACCCCTGCCTAAACAATTTTTGTTAAAGATGTTTATCATCGTACTATTAGTATTGTTCCATTCAATACCCATAATGTTAAATCAAGTGTATGCTGCAGCTAGGCTGTAAATATGGACCTTAGTCAGACAGATTATGTTGAAATATTAGATAGAAATATTAGATATTCAAGAAATAGTATCGACTATGTATTGTATATGACCAATTACAATTTCAATATTGCTTCGTGATCATGATAATATATACATGTAATAAGATCAAGAAACCCACACAGGATGGGCCCGTTTGAAGATGTAGTGACATTAGTCTTGTGGTCAATGTCCTTCTAAAGTAGGCAGCTTCATGTCTACAATGCCAATGAGCCGTCTGCATTATCATCTTCACTTGCATTCAGAGTTCTTGTGAAACAGCTATCTATTTCTTTAAATACCTGATTAACATAGTCGGGCCAAAGCCAGGCTATCCTTATCGTTACTAAAAAGTCTTTTTAACTCTCTTTTGATGTAAAGTAAAGAGTTTTACTTCAAATCAAGAGCTCATCAGTATAACTTTGGCAATGGGATCTTGTTGTCGATTGACTTTGCCAGAATAGGAGTGCAGTTTCAGATAGCTAAGTCGAGTAGTCACGCCTGGCCGATCATAGACTTCACAACGAGGCTACATCCGGATACTCTGCGTCACCATCTTGAAACAAGCTACTTGCTTTTACTTAATAGTTGTCACATGAATAGAAAATGCTGATCATAGCAAAGATCAAGAAAATATACAAAAAGAGGATAAATGTATTTTAGCAAGAAAATCAGAATTATTTTCACATTACTGCGAGCCACAAGTGAAAAGTACTTTTATAACTGTGCACCACTCCTTGCCTTCGAGCGCATTTCAGAATGTTTCTACACGTTCCCATTTAGCTCTACATACATTTATATCCTTTAATAATCTCGCTTTTATTTCCCTTTATTTCACAAAACATCCACATGTCCCTGATAAATTACACGTCTCCATAACCAGTTCTTATATTTTCCCAACATGTTTGATATGTGTGCCAACTATCCCAACCATAGATGTATCTTCATAAATTCCGAGAAGTCGCATAGATACTCGTGTAATCTCTGAGAGCCCTGTTGTCCACTTCTGCCCCACATATTCCATTTCCATGCTTTCAAATTCATTAGGTACAATTTCTGCTCGGATTAGAACTCCAATTGCTCTCACTTTGATTGGATTAAATTGACCAATCAGGAGAGAGAGAATTCTCTGTGCTGCAGAGCGGGAGGTTATGTGGTATTCTGCTTGAATTTCTGTTAATTTGGTTAAAGGCCAATGAGGGATCTGCTAGGCAGGGCAGGAACAGTCTGCCTCATTTTGTATAATTGCTTTAAAAATGTGCCGATATCCCTAGATGCAAGGGGTCTCCATGTTTACCTGGACATGAGGGGTCTTCGTTATGTCTACCGTGTATTTTAGGGGTCTTCTCCATGTCAAACTGGATGTGAGAGGTCTTCCTTATGTCTACCCTGTATTTGAGGGGTCTTCTCCATGTCTACCTGGATGTGAGGGGGTCTTCCTAGTGTCTACCGTGTATTTGAGGGGTCTTCTCCATGTCTACCTAGATGAGGGGGGTCTTCGTTGTGTCTACCGTGTATTTGAGGGGTCTTCTCCATGTCAAACTGGATGTGAGAGGTCTTCCTTATGTCTACCGTGTATTTGAGGGGTCTTCTCCATGTCTACCTAGATGTGAGGGGTCTTCCTTGTGTCTACCGTGTATTTGAGGGGTCTTCTCCATGTCTACCTAGATGTGAGGGGTCTTCCTTGTGTCTTCCGTGTATTTGAGGGGCTTCATGTCTACCTGGATGTGGGGGTCTTCCTAGTGTCTACCGTGTATTTGAGGGGTCTTCTCCATGTCTACCTAGATGTGAGGGGTCTTCCTTGTGTCTACCGTGTATTTGAGGGGTCTTCTCCATGTCAAACTGGATGTGAGGGGTCTTCCTTGTGTCTACCGTGTATTTGAGGGGTCTTCTCCATGTCAAACTGGATGTGAGAGGTCTTCCTTATGTCTACCGTGTATTTGAGGGGTCTTCTCCATGTCTACCTAGATGTGAGGGGGTCTTCCTAGTGTCTACCGTGTATTTGAGGGGTCTTCTTCATGTCTACCTGGATGTGAGTGGTCTTCCTTGTGTCTACCGTGTATTTAAGGGGTCTTCTTAATGTCTACCTAGATGTGAGAGGTCTTCCTTGTGTCTACCGTGTATTTGAGGGGTCTTCTCCATGTCAAACTGGATGTGAGGGGTCTTCCTTGTGTCTACCGTGTATTTGACAGGTCTTCTCCATATCTAACTGGATGTGGGGGTCTTCCTTGTGTCTACCGTGTATTTGAGGGGTCTTCTCCATATCTAACTGGATGTGAGTGGTCTTCCTTGTGTCTACCATGTATTTGAGGGGTCTTCTCCATGTCTACCTGGACATGAGGGGATCTTCCTTGTATCTACCGTGTATTTGAGGGGTCTTCTCCATATCTAACTGGATGTGAGTGGTCTTCCTTGTGTCTACCGTGTATTTGAGGGGTCTTCTCCATGTCTACCTGGATGTGGGGGTCTTCCTAGTGTCTACCGTGTATTTAAGGGGTCTTCTCCATATCTACCTGGATGTGGGGGTCTTCCTAGTGTCTACCTGGAGGTGAGGCCACTGTTGTGGGTCGTAAGAGTGTTAGTTTGTTCCAATAGACAAACACTAATGGACAAACAGATCTATGTAAATCCAATCACTCCAGTGACCCATTCTGTACGGTGGCCGGACAGTGACTGGTGGGGGGGGGGGGGGGATGCGGTTGACTGGTGGGGCAGCGTCAGTGTCGGGTAGCACCAGTGTTCTGATTGGTTGATTTTTATGATGCAATAATAAGGGGTGGAAAGATTTTATGTAAAATATCAGAATTTGTATTATATTTTTTTAATTTTCATTTGCAAAGATGACAAGATCGAGAAGCCCTTATGAGAACCATATGAGTCTAAGTGAAGAATCATTTTTATTGTTTTTCTATCCAGTCCTGTTCATCTTAAAAGTCAACCTTTTCTATATGTTGTCCACAAGACTCTTTCCGTCCCCTAATAAGAAGTTGTATTCCGAGCGAGTAAGTAAAATAGCAGTATGATTTAAATGAAACGAATTTTAATCTGACAGTGGCGCCAAAAGCCTATTGTCTCTTGAATAGATTCGTTGTTATTGAGTCATCTTTGAATATGTTCGGTGTATTTCAATAGAACAGAATCTGCCACTTATATTTTATTTATAAGGTAGAATCAGTATGTAGTGTAAGAAATCGTTCTTTTGAACAATATGCAACTCTTGTATTCCAGGAAAGGTACCCACTCCATGTAAGTAGCAGAATTAGGCAACTGTCATTAGTGGAAGCATGAACATGCATATATCATAGCAGTTCATGGACAAAAATATATGCATGCAGAAAATAAGCAAGTTTAAGCGACGTAACATCGCAATTATCAGCATTTGAACAAATATAAGGGAAGAACTTGGTTGAGGATACTTTGGCAAATATAGATACTTTCTCTTGGCAAATATTAATACTTTCCCTTGTGCTGAAACTATCGGACAGAGAGGTGTAGATAGATCGGGATTTCAAACACTTTGGTAATTATGCCTCTTGTAATCTATATGGAAAAAGACAAAAATATACCGCGCCCTTGACTGTAATCATCACCTCTTTCGTGACTACAGGATCCATACCATGTCAGGAGAGGGAAACTCAAACTCCTCTATCTTACAGAGAAATGCATAATAATATGTTGTATATTTTATTTCATTTTGAACTCTATTAAGATAAACGTTTCACATTTAGCGGCACTCCAAACTAATCAACGATTTCAATTTCAATCAAAGACGAGATTCAAGAGATAATAGACCCTTTAAAATATGATAATATTATCTCTCTTATAAGCAATATTCAACTATATAAGGCTAGCTTACATGAAATTCTACCTTGTATATTGACACATTTTTATTTTCATTTATCCTATATGTTGATCCAATGACAAATCTTCTTCGGCCTGATTTGAGAAAAACAGCTATGTGATATGTGGGGATCTTGTCCAATTCCATATCATATTCAAGGCAATTAGAGATGTTTCGAGCTTAGCCTACACTTCACTTAATAGAATGAGGTGCTGGATGTCTGAGGTGTATATAAACTTTATCATTTTTTTAAAATCATTGAAATAGTTGAAAACAAATCTTACCCTCGTGTAAAATAAATGAAATTCATCTCCTGGCAATACTACATCTTAATCGAAAAATATCTAAGGAATCCGCATTGTAGTTGTTGAGAATATCTATTTTGATGGATGGAGACAATGTCAGGAAAAGTTTCTCCTTGACTACATAGTTATGCTGACTATTTCAACCCAGATAAAGTGAATAATTACTTAAATATTATGGAATAGTATATTTAGGATGCAGCTTTAAATAATTTGTTAATAAACATGATTGAAGATAGTTCAAATAGTACAATATTCGGGAAATAAAAACAAGATCCTCACAGACGAACTGGATACTGCCGAAGTTGTATCGAAATTGAGTAGATCATGGAATTATACCAAAGAAAAGCACACCAGGCACGCTTAAGTCTGGATTGAACAGGCAATTGAACTAATGAATAGACTGCTAGCCAATCAGCTTGAAGGACAGGATGTTGACTTCACTGGACCTGGAATAATATGATACCTAGAAAACTTAGAAGACCTGATAAAATAATATGTTGAACTTAATATGACCTATTCAAATCACTAACTAATCTAAAATGGTTTACTCAACTATTATTTCAGCAATTGAATAGATTCTACGTTATTCTATTCTTATACACAAATATTTTCAATCTCATACATTTCAATTTAGCAGACTTTAGCACTTTCAGAATATCCACTGTCTTGTAAATTAAAATTGTTCAATGTTGAGAATAGCGAAATGGCTTATTATGCCTAAATAGCTTTAAAGTTTTATTTTGTTCGTCTACAGTTACGTTGAAGCATACACATTTAAGAGGATTATGTACAATCTGTAAAAACTCCAATCAGCAGTATTAAAGTAAGATTATATCATGTCTTATGTGTAGATATTTTTATTTGAGATTTTCCAAAAAACGGATGTGACGAGGTTCGATTTCATATTGTGAGAATTTCATAACTACCCGTATGAGACGATGACACTGAGGATAATTAATGTGCCATCTCGTTGCGATTTCCACCTCCATTAGCAGAGCTGCTCATCTAACTGCCCGCTAGGGGGCACTGAGGTACCCTCGGGCTGTATCACGGGTACAGCAGCACTACTGCCAAACACACATAACAATAAACGGTCGTCAAGGCGCTAATTGACGCCTCTCTAACGCCCAATGTCTTGCTTAATATTTGCAAACAACTTCTTTTTAAGCTATTACATTAGGTTAAGACGTTGGTTTCTTTTTAAAGCTGGAAGCATCAGGTACATACAATAGAAATGGACGTTGAAAGGTCAGAGGATTAACGAATCTCTTCATATAAATTACTCATTTTTGTTGTCTTGGAACACATGAACAAAGAGAGTGAATAGCATAGGAATGTAGGTTATCTGATAAGAACTGTTCTCAATGAGAAGAAAATCACATTAACCGGGGAGGTTGCAATGCAATAAATACAGTTGAGCAGTATCGGTAATGAAAACCAAAAGGCCTTTCTTATTGGAACAGAAATTTAGAATTACATCATCTCTAAAGATACCAGTCTTTCATGACTGCACCACGTTCAACGTGCAATAAATGCGATAACAGATGTCCGTCAAAGGGAATAAGATTGACCAATTTTCCAAAACACCACAAAGAGGTATTGTCGGAACACCACGTGTGACCTTTATCGCATTTTGTAACTGTGGTGTCTTTTTGTCTAGAAGTCATGATAATATCTAGAATTCACCAAAGATGGGCAATATACCATATGCCCACATCCCATGAAATTAACATTAATTCTTGCTGCTTCCTGACCAATATCAACATGTCCCTTAAGCTAGCTAGTCACGTGTACTCATCAAACTGACAATAAACAAATTAAAGCAAAGAGGAGGCAATGACCGGACTTAACGAAACCTGTACGTGGAGAAATGTGGTAAAATTATGGAAGGGAATGTGGCGGTACAAGGAAACAACAGAGAGCTGTACTGCAGAATCAAGTGTGCTGAAATCCGGACACAAGTGTACTTCGTCATGCTGACAGCGCATGCGCAGGTGATGGCCATCCACAGTGACAATGGCTGAGTTGACACACCCAGTTTGATGATCTTGTACAAGTGTACTCTGTCAGACATTGTGTCAGACATGAGCATGCTTAATCAGGGGGTACCTTGTGACCACTGGCCCTACCACAATGTACACGAGGGCCCTCAAATCACCCCGGACACAGTAAGTGGCTCCACGGCGCTTAGGACTAATCAGGAAACTAATAAAGTCAGATTAAAGAGACTATTGCTAGAAAAGCTGATATTAAACTTGTGAGGATGTCAGACCAAAACTGCAGGAAATTGTTTGACCCCAAAACCGGTACAAATAAGCCTCATATGGACGCTTGTATGTTTCAACAATAGTGTGAGAAACCCGGATGTCTTCAAGAGTGCAATATGGATGCCCATACAATCTGTATGAGGGCAGTGCACTTGGTCCATAAAGGTGCAAAGTGTACATAACATGAAGTAAACTGTTTCAAAGTTTATGTAAAAGTCTTGTTGTAAAGGGTTTATAATTCACTTTTCCTATTTTATGTTCAAATGTACAATTCCACATCAAACTCTGTAAATATCAGGTGTTGTTCTTGTTCTCTTGCTGTAACTATCTAGTGGCATTACCTAATTTGCGATTTCTAAATCTGCGGGGGCATGTCCATTCTCCACCTGTAAATCTAATTGGTACATTCTATTTCATCAACGTCAAATCTGAGGTAGTGCACCATACTCTATCTTAATCAGTAACCTTTCAGTGAATCTATGGGTTATGCATTTACCATGGGTGAACTCAAGCCCTCACCACCGTTGAATTCCGGAACTACTTCTATCTGGAGTACAAAATAAAATGTCAAGAGTTAAGTTAGATAATTTTCTTGCAAGTGTACCTACATCAATCGAAGTGCCTCACAGTGCCAACAGTATACATACATCAGTCAAAGTAGCATGGTATAGAAAAAATATCTAAAACAAAAAAGGTATCAAGGAACACTAACATTCAGGGAAAAAGAAGATCTGATCTGTAAGTCGAAACAAAAATAAATATTCATATTGTAATATATAAGGAGGTATCCACTAAAAAAAGCAATATATATTAGGCTCTCACAGTCAAAATATTTAGGTTTTATATTTTCCTCCGCGCCCCTCCCCGTATGATGAATAATGAATTGTTACTTGGCACATAGCTATATTATACCATCTTGAAGCTAATGTGCATGTTACACTATTCTTACACTGTACATAATCACTGCAGCCTGGTCATGATTTGTTTATTTTTATCCATAGAATACTCTAGTCGTCAAGTCTGGTCATCTAGTCTGATAAATCTCCTTTTTACCTTGAAATATGTTTTTTTACCTTAATATAATGGGTATCGATATACTATTATTTTTTATGATATGTTCATATTCAACTAAAAGGTTGCAATTCATAATTAATTCACCTTATCTTAATCGTATTTCATATTCTTCGTACATCTATAACCAAAGACATCGGCAAAATAGACTTGAAATTCGCTGTTTCTAGAAACACCACGCACTGCCCATCATATTGAAGTTTCCCCAGTAAATAAACTCGACCTCCGGCGATTGACTGTTGCAGTTATGACCCATGTCACTATCGTTCCCAGTCATAATGTCTAAAAATACAAATCCGTGTGAATTCTGTAGTGTTTTTTCTTCGGTTTTTTACCTGATATCAAACATGACAACGTGAAATGGAAAGTCCAAGTGATGACGTCATGGAAACGCAAAGGGAGAAACATCATATGACGTCAGAAGTACCACAACGTTGTTGAGCTTCAGATCGTTGCTGTCACTCCCGTAAATAAACTGACCCACTTTCACGTCTTTGCGCAAACCCGTAAACAATGGCGAAACGATGCTGAGATCAAGAAATAACAAAGAAATATTTTCAAACAGGACTGACACCTTATGTTGATATAAACGGTACATAATTCTTTGATTGTTAATTGCCGGAAATCGAGTTCTTATAGAGTCGTGTGTTAAATTGGATAGGCAGTGCATGGTATTTCTAAAATCAAAGGATTTCAAGTCTATTTTGATGATGGCTTTGGGTCTATACCCAAAGACATCGGCAAAATAGACTCAAAATCCACTGTTTCTAGAAACACGGCCCACTGCCCATCATATTGAAGTTTCCCCAATAAATAAACTCGACTTCCGGCAATTGACTGTTGCAATTATGACCCATGTTATTATCATTCCCAGTCAAAATGTCTAAAAATACAAATCCGTGTCAATTCTGTAGCATTTTTTCTTCAGTTTTTACCCGATATCAAACTTGACTACGTGAAATGGCATTTAGAAGAGTCCAAGTAATGACGTCATGGAAACGCAAAGGGAGAATCTTCATATGACGTCACACGCACCACTGCATTGTTGAGCTTCAGATAGTTGCTGTCACTCCTATAATTAGACTGACCCACTTTCACCTGTTTGCGCAAACTCGTAAACAATGGCGAAACGATGCTGAGACCAGGAAAAGACAAAGAAATTTTTTCTAACAAGCCTAAAATCTAATGTTGAATTAATGGAAACATGGTTCCTTTAAAACCTGTTGCCGGAAAACGAGTTCTATTGGAGTCGGGACTTAAATTGGGTGGGCAGTGCATGGTATTCATGAAAACAGTGGATTTCTAGTCCATTTTGCCGATGTCTTTGGGTATAAGTGGTTCCCAAAATATATTACAAAATTCATTTATTCATTATATGAAATTACTTAAAATGATTAATCTTATTATCATTGTTATGTTTTGTTATATTAATCTAACTTAATCCAAGACAATAAATATTAATCATATGTAGGCATGTTATGTGGGTGTTTAGGATTCCTCAAACAAGTATATCATTAAGGATGTCCACCACATGGTCAATATCACCTCAAGATTGCATGCAAGCTGCGCACGCAGATGTCTGATCATAATTGATTATGTTTGTAGATTTGTATTCTGAAGTTAATGACTGCTTCGATTATCGTCAAATATACACAGGTGATTACCGAGGTGCTCAGGAATTTGCCCGATATTTTCAAATAATAAGATAAAGGCTAAGGTGTTTAATGATTGAATATATATCAAAATAACAAATGTAAATGATATTAATCGCCATCCATAAAATACATTAAAATAAAATTCTTTCTATGGGATTGTATATAAATTCGTATGTTTGGGTCACACTGAAAAGGACATTGTTACACAACACTATTATAGAAGAAATCTATAGAGAATAAAAATTGGAAAAGGAGAGAAATTTTTCTGAGCTCACCCCTTCCTTTGGGTTTCCATTGTTGATCATATGGCTCAACTTTAAACAGAAAACAGAGCATTTAGAAACCTCATTCATAATCCCTCTGTTTACACATTGTACAATATGTCATTTGAAAGAAAAGAAAGAGTAGATATAAAGTAGATGAACATGCAGGTCTGAGTGGAAAATACACATTACACAGACAACATACATCTGGAAACTACCTTCGATATGGGAAATACCTATTGTCCCGCTGATATATTCCAGATAGTCGACTAAATACAGCCTATACTCTTTTGGGGTTAAACAAATCTTTGGATAAATAAATAATAGTGTCATAAAAACTAAAAATTACTGGAACAAAGGACAAGAGACACTACCAGCAGACATAATTCGTTGTGGAAATATGGTTACTCTGTTTTCATCTTCAAAGATTAACTGCTATAAATGTAATTAATACACATGTGCTCTTTTCAGATTTAATTTTGAAAGTTATTTGCCTTATAAGCCAGATAATGGTATCTTATATACTTTCTATGCACGTTCTGTAAAATATTTGAATAAATTGTTTTTCATGGTAATCAGTGCTAAGAGTTAAAGAAATAGTGAAGTTAAAAGATGGTAAATCTTTAAGACGGTTTGGTTGCAAAGTGTGCATTGCACCTTTATAATACACCTGGGCGATGTTTGGTAGTCAATTGCCATCTGTTTACACAAAGAACATTTGAGCAGACACAGAGGTCTTGATGATGTCATCTATATATGCAGAGGCACGTCATCAACTCAGCAATTCTTAGTACTCACCACGATTACATACTCAATAACAACCATCCATAGTTGATAACATTTGATGCATTGTATTATTCCCATACTTTTATGCTGATATACAGTACGTTCAATATCTTTTGATATTCAGTATATCTACAGCTGGAGAAGTGTCAAAGGCGATCCCTTGAGATATTAATATGTATTTATTCGATCTATAAATTGTTTGCATTCATCATAAGATTCTAAAAAGGATTAGTAAAAGGCTTGCCCATTGGATATGACTGAAAACCTCAGAATACCCATTATTCATCGACTGTTTAGCTCAACCACATTTTACTCCCACTATATATATATATATATATATATATATATATATATATATATATATATATATATATATATATATATATATATATATATATATATATAAATATTAATATTTATATTGCCATATATTTTGTGAGTAAAATATATGGCAAAATAAGACGGGGCAATAGGATAGCAATACAACTGATATTTCATACTTTCCTCATTGATTGTTAAATTGAAAAATAGATAGTCTATTTCTTTTCATATATACCAGCCAGGTTTCTCGTTTCAATGTTATTGGCAGTTTTCACTCTTTATACTTATTATGTTTAGTAATCCCAATAAGTAATCTGAAAGTATAAACATTGCTTTAACGATTACATGGACACATGAATATCAATCCTTATAATTACTTTATCAGGGACTATGATGACGAATAGTGTATAATTATGCACATTAACTAAAAAATATAACATTTTGATGCCTAGATCAATCTCTGACTTCATAAAATAAGTTTATTTGGTTTCCATGATAAATAAATATTTCATACTCGTTAATAACAACTCATATATTTTGCCATCTTAGTATAACGTCTCGGGAAAGGTCATTATGCATACTCATGAAAGCAATATTACAACAAAAAATGCCTTGGCTGACAGAGGAGTGTACCTGAAGATCCAATTAAGTTTATATAAGCTTGAAACTTCATCATATGTATCGATTTTAATCCTGTTCATGATTGGAGGATCTAATGACATACGCATATGACAGAATACCTACTATAATTTGAGTCAACTATAAATACGGAATGTCTGTGCTCTATTTCAGTGATATATACGTGCATGAACATCCCCAATACGTGGTCAACTTCACGTTAAATGTTTTATATTTTGTTTTTAAAAAGCGTGGTTGTTGTATTATGTATCTTTCAAAATATCAATTATTTACTCAATTGTTTACTCACGTTTAAATAAAGTCCGACACATTTCACTATTTGGTTGGAGTGGTTAGCAGTTTCACATTTCTTGCGTATTCAATCAATGTGTGTTGCTACTTTGCTATTAAGATATATACGATATATATAATGTATCAAGAATGAATACGGGTCATGGCACAGTTGGTAAGAACGTCAGCTTATTAGCACCAGTTCCTCTGTGATGATCGAAATGTCGTGGGTTCGATCCTCGGCCATATTTCACATATGAACTGAAGCCCGTGCCTAAAGGGTTAACCCGTTGTCCTTGTAAATCTGTGACTGGGTGGAGTGCCATGTCAAGGACCTGCGACATGACAATTCAGGGAGGCAGCACAAACCTGCTACAAGTAGGTCTCATCACGAAATGACTGGAATCATATTGAAAGTGATTGAAACCCCCACACAAACAAACAAATCACCAAGATGTTTTAATATATTGAATCTGGTTATAAATAAAGATACAAACAATCTATTCTCGTGAATGTATATGGCTAGCTCTTACCGCCAGAATTGCCCTCGGATTCGATTCGGAAAGAAATGTTCTTGAATTGATTGTGTCATGAAAGAGGCATCTATGTTTGAGCGTAATACGTTTCCTATTATTTTTTCCCTTACTTTTCTTTAATACATTCTATACATAAAGATACCCGCCTTTACATATAAATAAATCCATCGATAGACTTCTTTGATATTATACAACTGATCTACTCTGTACTGTCTAGTTGCCATCTGCCGGTGGTGCTTACATTATTTTATGGCGGATTAGTTCGTTCACAGATGCGCACACAGTGACACATCAGAGTGAGACACGTTCTGGCAGCAATAGTTGTGATATCCAACACTAATACACAAAAACTCTATCGTCCAGACAATGCTTGATGACAATCTTGTATCCAATCTTTAACCACATCTTGTGTTTCCAGTATAAAAAGGTTTTTGCATTTTACATCCAGTATGTAAATGCACACTAACCTTTTTGAACTTTGAAATTAACATATACTTCTAGTATACTTTGAAACTATAGGTCATCACTAAATATAAATCAACAGTATGCATGGGTTCAATCACCATCAGTTCAAACTCGAATCCCAATTTTCGACCAAGTCTCTGACTCTCCAAGTAAGGGTCCACCTCTCTTAAGAAGATCCCTCCTCCATGTGATTGCAGTCCCTTATAACCCTCTCCCCTAAGATGGTTCAGTCTCCTAGTCCCTTATAACTCTCTCCCCTAAGATGGTCTGGTCTCCCTAGTGTGATTGCGGTCCCTTATAACCCTCTCCCCTAAGATGGTCCGGTCTCCCTAGTCCCTTATAACTCTCTCCCCTAAGATGGTCCAGTCTCCCTGGTGTGATTGTGGTCCCTTATAACCCTCTCCCCTAAGATGGTCCAGTCTCCCTAGTGTGATTGCGGTCCCTTATAGCCCTCTCCCCTAAGATGGTCCAGTCTCCCTAGTGTGATTGCGGTCCCTTAGTACCCTCTCCCCTAAGATGGTCCAGTCTCCCTAGTGTGATTGTGGTCCCTTATAGCCCTCTCCCCTAAGATGGTTCGGTCTCCCTAGTGTGATTGCGGTCCCTTATAGCCCTCTCCCCTAAGATGGTCCAGTCTCCCTAGTGTGATTGCGGTCCCTTATAACCCTCTCCCCTAAGATGGTCCAGTCTCCCTAGTGTGATTGTGGTCCCTTATAGCCCTCTCCCCTAAGATGGTCTGGTCTCCCTTGTGTGATTGCAGTCTTTTATAACCCTCTCCCCTATGAAAGTCCCATCTCACTCGTGTGATTGTGGTCTCTAATAAGCCTCTTTCCTTGGAGGGTTCTTATTCCACAGTGAAATTGGGCTCTCTTATAACCCCTCACTGATCAGGATTCCATCTCTCCAGTGTGATTGTGGTCTCTAATAACTCTTACCCTAAGGTCCCTTAAGAGGGTCCCTTCTCCCTACTGTGATTGCAGTCCCTTATAACCCTCTCCCCGATGAAAGTCCTGTCTCTAACTCCCAAGTGAAAGTCCCGTCTCTACTTCTCCCCAGTTCCTCACTCAGCTGTCTGACCCACCGCCTATACTTGTGCTCCACTCAATTGATTTAAGTAATTCATGCCATCAAATCCCACTCTTATCCCACGATAAACCCCACAACTACTGCATTTAATGCTAAGCCAATTTGCGATGGGGTTGTCTGATCGAGGGGCTTCAATTCTCAGATCTGAGGCCGTGTAGCCTATGAAAGAGAATAGGACTTGGGATTTACGTCTCTATACCAAATTAAGATTCTGTCATCTAGTTATGATGTACACGCATTGAGTAGTACAGAATTTCACTTTGATACATGCCATATTTCACTTTTGACCGGTTTTCCCATTGCGGTGAGGGGGTTTGCCACAAATGAGTAGTATTTTCAATGAAAAAATAAATGCAACAACTTCGTTATACATAACATAAACAGCCAACATGTCATAATTAAGTTATTAACATGGTTCAAGTATCCATAGCATGTTTTAAAATATAGAATATATTTTGGTCATGTCGAATGTTCTTCGTGAGAATATGTGCATTGGGAGGGTATTAAGTTGACAGGAGAAAAACTATCTATGGAAAATATGTTACATTGATAGTAATAAAATGGAAAGTATAATCAATTTTAGGAAACAACGGATTAAATACTGTAGGAAACCAATATAACTTGAAACGATTGAATAAATTTCAAACCAGCATCAAATCATGTAACTGTGGGACAAATCCATTTATCGTCATGGAACTATGGATAAAATATACAACATAACGATAGGGAAAAGATATCGTGAACGCCTAATGTGGCCCATATTAGATGAAGCCAAATGATATGGAGATAACATTACATGAGTCTAGACATCCATACAAAGAACAAAGACACAAAGTGGTCCCTCGTGAAGTGACCCTGCTCTTTTTATATGTAGAATCACCTAAACGTTTCCTCCCTGATCGTAACAGAATGAAATGTTCTATAATTATAGTATATCCTGCTGTTAAGAAAAAATAGAATAATCTGTAATAGTAGAGTTTTTCTCACCATTTTACAAATTAAGGGATGGGACATCGAGAAATGGTTCAGTATATTATAATATGAGGTGGAGTTCCATTCCCATGCGGATGAAGACGCTGGTCACAATGCATGATTGAATTGAGAAATTAAGAATTATGTGCATAAACTCCTCGGCATCATTTTATTTTATAAGTTGAGGAAAATTATAAAATATTATTTGAAGAAGTGAAACCACGCTCCACATAAAACGTTGCCGCCATTATGAAAACCGGAAGTGGCGACCGGAAGTGCACAGAATAAATGAGCAGGAAATAACTGCACCAGAGTTTTAAAATGAAGTTTTCATATTTTTCAGGTGAAATATCTTTGTTGTATCATAACTTACATTATTAAAAGTAAACTTAAACAAAGTTGTGGAAAAAAATGTTAATTAAGAATCAAATAAGAGTTGTTGTATATATCATATCACCATAGTGTAACCTTGCAGTTGTCGCTGTTACCATGCCATATCACATATCTTGTGGTTGTCATACCTATTTTACATAAATGTGTCATGCCCTAGAGTGGTATTATTTTCATAATTGAAGGTGACAACCGTGCCACCCAAAGATTGCTCATAAATTGTCACATGGTGAAAACTATATCACCACAAGGTTACATATATATTGGCAGATAAGGAATTCTAGACCGCTACAAGGTCATCTACATTTGTCAACACAAGGTCAAAAGAGAACCCAAGATGTTGTCTTCTATGTCACCACAAGTTCACCCACAGGGAGTCTGACCATACGCTATCTGTGTCAGCAAAGCACGTCAAGGGTGGCATTGTGATGGGGAACACAGCACACAAATTCATTAGAGCTGTTGTGGCGGTATGATTGTCATTCAGGGGGCGCTGTCCCCACTTAGCACAGGTCTGCTAATGTCACATTCTCAACTAACGCGGTTAACACATCATTTAACATGGTCATCCCAAAAGTCTAACACACAATTTTAAACCAAACTCAATAAGATAAAAAAACAGTTCTTTCATATTAGTTAATGGTAAAAACCAAATGGTTGTAGACGAAATTGATTATAATTGTATTTTAAAAATATGGCAACTGCACAATTTGTTTAAATTCAAAGAAATTAAAATATCTGCAAATGCGAAGTTCCAACTTGAGCTTTAGCATAGAGAGAGTTGCTGGTACGTGTGTGGTGCCTTTATATTTAGGAGACTATATGCACATTGGTTTACTCCCACTTTATAGCTAAGCCTTTGTATAAACTGCTCAGCTATTTGCTACTGCTCATCCCCAGTCCACGCGGCCTCTATACACACATCCCGGGTGAATAGGTAACACGATGATAAGAAAAATGGCCCTGATCTCCCATGAAGATATGTCCAAATTCTATTTTGCCATTTTTGTGAACCAGTCTATTAGGCAAATCACGCACCACGGGACTATTTTCATACGCATCACCTTGATTTAGCATTTAGCTGTATAGCTACGCCTGCGGGCCGACCTCGGCGACCCCTTCCCACAATGTTGATCAACCCTAGTTACTCCCACAACACAGCGTGACAAATCATCAGAAGATTCCTCAATGAGACACCCTGAGTGACACAAATACAAGCAGGGAAATATCAATGTAGATTGCTAGTCAAGCTGACCATAGCTCACCGGAGAACACGGACAAGTCACGTGTACGTCCGGCCTCATTACGTACAATATTCCCGCGGTAAAGACACCCCAGCGCATGCAGCGGGACACTCTCTCTAAGGTCTTCACCATACCAGGATATGCCCAACAACGATTTCAACACAAAATCAGGCAGCGAGATTTCAATGTTGTGCCAACAAAATTTATTATTTGGTTTGAAACTCTGTTGCAGAAAAGGGGACATATGACTGGTACACGACAAGAGAAAATATCATAATAAATGAAAGATAACAATAGCAAATTGAGAATTGAAATGGTTCTTCGTGCTTCTTTTGCAATTCACCATGTATCTTCAACAACCAATATCTGCTTATGAACTGTATGGTCGTAAAATATTTTGATCACAGCATCTATCTCAATTGAAAGGTAGTTGAGAAAAACTCATTTTATATAACAAGGTCGCAACATCTTATAGATCCAATTGTCCAACAGTTTTCAAAATTCATTTGAAAACTGGTTTCCTAATATGAATAAGTTAAACCGATATTTATAAGAAACGCTAATCCTTGAGAGTATTGTTCGAATATTTTTGTATTTCTATGCTTCGTATTTTCAATGTTAGGTGCAACGTGCGAGTTCAATGACACGAAGAAAGATAGTAATTTTTGCACATAAAAAAATAATCAGTTATTTATACGGAGGGTGTTTTGCCAATTTATTTGAGTTATAAATATGAATTATGTTTATATACTAGCCTGTAGCCTTTAAAGTTTTCAAGTTAACAATGACTCTTGGACTTTGTATGAACAGATATCACTGTACGCTTAAATTCAAACAACATTCTGAGCTACTCTGGTTCAGCAGACGTCCTGTCTGCTCTCATACTTCAACATATTCAACTGTAAACAAATAATAACATATTCAAGAAGGCGGTGTATCAACTGACTGACACTCAAGTTATCATTAATATCCTCCTTAATAATATCCAGACCCAATAATAGTTTATGTAAATAATTGTGTTTGAAAATACCCAAGAGTTTGCGTTATACTGATAACACAACGTGTAAGGTGTCGATAAAGGGGGTGTTTGATGACTATGTAATATCCCGAGACAGGAAGATGTCCACGCTGGTTCAATCAGGTCAACACTGGATGGTTACATAACAATGGCCACTTCCTGAATGAGGGGTGGCCACACAAAGCTGGAGGTGCTATCTGTGCAGTCTGGTCATGTCTGCCTGCCCCGGGGCACTATGCCCACCCAATCAAACAGCAGTACCCACAATCTTTGCCCGCATGTAATGCACATTTGAAGAGATGTAGAGAGGAGATAGCGGTCGCTTTGCTTCACTCTCATCTGATATGTCAGTCCGCTCTGATGAGATTGACAAAGCTCTACCAAATTGACACATCCATATCGACAGGACTATTGTCACATAAGCAAATTTCCTACCAGCCCTGATCGGGTCTTCTGCTTCATCGCGTCCTAAACAGGTCAGCCCCATAGACAGGGTCCCTGTCAATGGTCCATACTCACTGGACAGCCATGATACCTCTGGCAACCCGTCCAATAACGGAAATGGCAGACATAGTGGCAAGAAAAGTAAGCCCCCTAACGAAGTTGAGAGACACCACTTTATCAGTGGGTATTGCAAACATGTGTGGTGACCCCAAGGGCACATGGGAAACAGCTAAGGGTGTACCTTCATATTAAAGACCAGACAGTTGGTCTTCTTACAAGCAGTCTTAGCAGGTTATGGATTGTGTTGTAACTCACATGCCCCAGCTTACGTCTGAGTCATTGGCTTGCTTCCAGGTAAAGCAGCAGGCCACTTTGATCTACCCATCTTGTGTACCCACCCTGAGATATCCACATTCGGTACCCACCCTTAGATACCTACGTTCAGTACCCACCCTGAGATGATTTCCACTCTCAGTACCCTAACCGACATTGTCACTTTCATTACCCTTAGAACCCCACTTTCAGTACCCACCGTTAGATACTAAATTTCTGTATCCACCCTTAGAAACCCACTTCCAGTAACTACCCTTAGATACCCAATTTCAGTACCCACCTTCAGATACCAGTTTCGGTACCCTTACCAAGATTCCCACTTTCAGGACAGACCCTCAGATACCTTTCCTGGTATTAACTATATTTATATAGGCCTCGGACCACTATTACAATGTCCCATTGAAAACCATAGTAAATGCCTCACCTTCAAAAATTCATAAAAAATGTTCGTATCGACCTAGGGTATTTTGAAAAATACTTATCAGATGGCAAAAATATTCATCTTTCTAAAAGCAGAGTATGAAGTGAGGTTGACCATTGAATCTTTTTTGCTAGGATCTGTTAAAGCGCCACCTACCTTGAAAACAAAGAACATGACATGGAAATATAGGAATGAGCCTCTGACAGCAAAGATCAATACATAGTCCCCTCAATTATTCTCATTCTTTTTCTAATAACTTCGACAAAACAAGCCATTATTGTACTATTAAATAGCACTTTTCATTTTATGTCTAATGTGATCTGCATCTCGTTATTATCATGTATATATATAAGGGGGAGTAGGAAATTATCAAGCACTACTTTTGTATGCCCTGGTCCCACATATCAAATAGTAGACTCAGGTCTATACACACACAACCAGATGGAGCTATAGTACATGACTGTCTGAATCACTCTTCATATGGTTCTCTTAATTCTCATGGTATTAACCAATATGAAAGATTCAGACAACTCACGTGGTAATAATCTAAATGAAAGGTTCTGTTAAATCTATAAGTACAGTGCCCCTCAAATGTATCACCGGCAAGTTGTAATCAATTTTACATTCATATGTTAACAAGAATTTTTTCAATTTTATAAATTTTAGATATGTTAAAAGCGCTGGATATGCGCTTGTATTTTCAGTATTTTAATGTTTTATAGTTTGTTGAAAATTCGTAGTGGCTATAATCCTGAATAATGTCCAGGTTAACAAGACCTGATTTTTAATTTCACATTTCACGTTTTTGTTGCAAAATATAAGATTATTCAGTGCGGATATACATTTCTTCCGTTGTCATTGCCTCATCGTGATTTTATGTCTATAATGTTAACCCTGACACGTATTGTTGATGTCTCACAATAACTCACCTAACACAGAAATACATCGATGACGAGTCTTTAAGTTATGTATGACGTATTGTCTGAAATATAAAAGCCTGAGGAAAAATGAAATGTTTGAAATAATTATTATCAAAGTCCTAATTTGCCATTTATAGGTTATTGCAGGAAAGAGAGTTCGATGGATGAAATAACTGTTTATTTTTTATGTTCGAATTAGACCACTTTTTAAGAAAACTGTGAAATGTCATATTAATAATTGACATTAAACTTGTTTGTAATAGGTTTAGGGGGAGGTGACGACTAAAGTGATTTTTTGTAAACAAAAGTAAAGTGCCGCAATCTTTTCCTAAAATAATGTAAACAAGTATTACAGCACGGCATAGATTGTGTAGTCTAAATTAAAGATTCTGTATAAATGCATGCAGGTGACACAGAATGTGTCCTGTAATCTACAGATATAAATATGTTACGGCATGGAATATATTGTGTAGTCTAATTCATAGATACTGTGTCTATTACAGCATGGTATCGATACTGTATAATTGTATTACAGAATTGCATCGATACTGTATAATTGTATTACAGAATTGCATCGATTCTGTACAATTGTATTAAAGCATGACATCGATACTGTATAATTGTATTACAGCATGGTATCGATACTGTATAACTGTATCCCAGCATGGTATCGATATTGTATAACTGTATCACAGCATGGTATCGATATTGTATAACTGTATCACAGCATGGTATCGATGCCTTATAACTGTATCCCAGCATGGTATCGATATTGTATAACTGTATCACAGCATGGTATCGATGCCGTATAATTGTATTACAGCATGACATCGATACTGTATAATTGTATTACAGCATGGTATCAATACTGTATAATTGTATCACAGCATGGTATCGATATTGTATAACTGTATCACAGCATGGTATCGATACTGTATAACTGTATCGAAGAATGGTATCGATACTGTATAACTGTATCGAAGCATGGTATCGATGCTGTATAACTGTATCACAGCATGGTATCGATGCTGTATTACTGTATCACAGCATGGTATCGATACTGTATAATTGTATTACAGCATGGTATCGATACTGTATAACTGTATCGAAGCATGGTATCGATGCTGTATAACTGTATCACAGCATGGTATCGATGCTGTATTACTGTATCACAGCATGGTATCGATGCTGGATAATTGTATTACAGCATGGTATCGATGTGTATAACTGTATCACAGCATGGTATCGATACTGTATAATTGTATTACAGCATGGTATCGATGTGTATAACTGTATCACAGCATGGTATCGATACTGTATAATTGTATTACAGCATGGTATCGATGCTGTATAACTGTATCACAGCATGGTATCGATAGTGTATAAATGTATTACATCATGGTATTGATACTGTATAATTGTATTACAGAATTGCATCGATGCTGGATAATTGTATTACAGCATGGTATCGATACTGTATAATTGTATGAAAGCATGACATCGATACTGTATAATTGTATTACAGCATGGTATCGATGCTGTATAATTGTATTACAGCATGGTATCGATACTGTATAAATGCAATACAGCATGTCATAGATACTGTATAAATGTAATACAGCATGGCATAGATACTGTATAAATGTAATACAGCACAGCATGGCATAGATACTGTATAAATGCAATACAGCACAGATACTGTATAAATGTAATACAGCATGGCATGGATTGTGCGTGCGTAAAGGGAGTCAGGCAATGTGGAGTGAGATGTGCCATGGCAGGAGTGCGGAGCAGTCATTGTACTGGCATAGAAAACCACGTGGGAGATGTGCACTAAATCAAACACCCATATAACATGTTGATTGTCTCCCTGCACGTCTACACTGATTTCAGGCCTCGTTGCCTCGCGCCATTAGACCGCACTGTGTCAGCCAGGGCCACTGAACATTGCTTATCCAATCTCTATTAAAGGCCTTCTATCAAAATTCCCAGAATGACCTATATTTGACTCAGTTGAACAGATTAATGTGCTCTCTAGTACTTTCGCTCTTAACCATTTTCCTCCCAATTAAGCAGACTAAAAGAATTTGTCGGCCATATTGACAACTTGCTTTGTTGCTGATTTGCTGTGATTAAAATCCAATATGGCCACCCCTATTTATCATTAGAGAAACCCGCTAGCATTTACACCGTGTCGCTGCATGTTTTGTTTAGTTGCTTTGTATTGTCAACATGGAAGTTTATTTCAATTGATGTCTTTCTAATTAGGTAGAAGTCTTCATATTTCTAATTAATGAAAAAGGGAATAATTCAAAATGTTGTGTTTCAGATCTTTTTGTTGAAAGATGTACGTGAAAGATTCCAACAAAATATAACAAGTAACATAAGATTATCTTAAATTACAGTCATGTCAATCACAGCAAGACCTTTAAATGATATTTAATTCCTTCTAGCTACTAACGAATATTAGCGAACCATTATAACTGAAACAAATATATCATTTTATTATACCAGTACCCTAACAAGTGGGTCCAGCACCTTCATGAGGATAAGTCTGCGTGCTTTTTCTAGGATTCAAATATCCTTGAAAGAACAAATGAATATAGTATCCGTACAGGTGAATCTAGTATCCTTATTTGTGTTTTTAGAATCTTTGTAGATAAAAAGTGGGCTAATGTCTTGATAAGTGGATTTGGTATCTTGAAAAGTGAATTTAATGTCTTGATAAGTGGGTCTAGTGTCTTAACAATTGGGTCTAGTGTCTTAACAAGTGGGTCTAGTGTCTTAACAAGTGGGTCTAGTGTCTTAACAATTGGGTCTAGTGTCTTAACAATTGGGTCTAGTGCCTTAACAAGTGGGTCTAGTTTCTTAAGAAGTGGGACTAGTGTCTTAACAATTGGGTCTATTGTCTTAACAAGTGGGTGTAGTGTCTTAACAAGTGGGTCTAGTGTCTTAACAAGTGGGTCTATTGTATTGATCAGTGGATCGATTTTCTTTTTATTTGTTTTTTTCGTATATAATTTCTGACAATAAAATAGAAGTGCATTACCTTTCTTGATATTAGTAATCTAATATTGATAGATGTTGGCACAATCGTGACAAACATATATCTATTGCCAGACTGGGTTTTACCTGTGCATTTAAGTCAAATGAAGCAACAAAATACATTTTAACAAATACATTGTTAGTCTGTGAACATAGGTCATTGTGACTTTGTGTAATGAATCTCAGGCGATCACAGGCTAGTGAAACCTCTGTCTGGCTCTCCATTACAAAGTAGTAACTCATACATAATCCTTTGTCTCGATGCGATGAAATGCTTACATATAACAAATACGTGGTTAATGTTACAAAACAAATCTCTAACATTTCGTTTGCTTTTATCACAGATGTAAAGCGCAAAACATGTGATATTGAGATTGTTCTTTTTGTCACACAGGTGTGTCTTAACTAATGGATTCCGTCTATAAATGTCATAGGGATGTAGTGATATATTCAAATGGCGATAGCATTAACGTCGCGGTATATATTGTTTTAATAGTAAATTAATATATAACATACATAACATCGAGATATATTTGACAAACAATACTTTTCTGTTTGCCCTTTCGCTATGTAGTAACAACGCAAAACCCTATACCTATTGGAGCCATGGATGAATAATAACCACACTGAGGGATGGAATTAGGACTTCTAAATTTCTGATCATCAGTCCCCTCGTTTATGCTGGAAATCACATTTAGCTGATTCCTGCTGGACAGGAAATTGACTCTGGCGACCACTTCCGGTGGCTGTAGAAAGATTCAGATTTGCTTCATATCCCATGTTTGCGTCGTCAGTGCAATTAAAGTGTAGAATTCGGAAGGTTAATCGTGGTCCTTCGTTGTAAACCTGACTAAAGCCAATGACATGATAAGCTGTTGATATCTATAAGCGCATGCACAAAAATATAAATGTTTGTGCCATAAGTGTCTGACGTTAAAATTCAATGGTCGACAACAAGATTTATATACTCATGTCGAAACGTAAAACATATATTTAATATGGTTAATGCTGTGCACATGTTAAATATTGCTATATCTATTTAAGTGGGGAAGGTATCAACTAAATGCTGCAACGATAGTCAAAGTTCTTCATCATGTGTCACCAACAGCCTCTTCTACCCACGAGTTACTGCTATCCAATGAGTAAAACCATTCCTCCCAGCCTTCATATTCGAATTTGAAATCGAAATGTTTCCAACGCCACTCAGGAAATGAAATGAACAATGCACTCAGACCAGCGTTACACAATGATGCACATTTACATTCGTATTTCAATCTACCCTGATTAGTAGTAATTAGGACCGTAGAGATGTTTGTACTTTCTCAGTTCCATTCACAGACCGAGCAACATGTAGCAACCCGATGAAACCTGTGCTCTGAGGAACCCTGCAACCAATCTTTAATGTTAATGTTAAATGAAAAATGGAGCAGTGCAGGATTGCTGACTTCTCAGGTTGCTGATTATGGCCTGATTCATTGGCTTCCGGATCCTCCTCAGAACTGCAGGATGCAGATAAGCGACAACAATAGTTTCTTTATGGTAGCCCCCATGCCTTCCCTATGACAATGACAACTGAGGCTTTGTTTCTGTTAACAAGGTTAGTTCTTTTATATAACTTCTTTTGTTTTCAAAAGTTGCTGTATCTCATTATATAGGTGTATCTCTTTGTACTTGTAGCATGTGATTGTTATTTATTCCATTTACAAGGTGTGGGTTAGAGTGTACCCTATTATGGAGACAGAGCAAATGTAGCGACAAATCCTTTCTTGGAGATAGACATGAAGTCGTGTAATTGGCTGTGGGCAGGAGCCAGTGAGCCGTTATGGCCAAAATGTGGGTACAAAGCCATAAGTATCATAAACCCAGTAGTTATCCATGTCTATGAAGAAATCAAGTATGCATCAGTCTCTCCACAAAACTCAAATATTTTGTGCCACACCCAACCCCAAAAGTTTTATTATAAATTGTCACATGTCTTCAATTTACTAAAACCAATTCCTCTGTAGCCAGTTTCCCCAGTATATGACTAATTCTATTGCAAAATTATTCTTAATAGAAAGCAAACATCTGTATTCTGCATCTATCCAATTAGTCCCCAAAACTATTTAACTAGCTGTACTATAACATTACCCCATTTGTGCTTTGATTAATGCCAATAGCTACAATAAAGCTAGATGCATTGATTTAGTATTATATGCCATCATCGCCAAGAAATTGGTGTATCGGTGTTATCACTACTTTAGATAATATCCAGCCTACATAACTAAATCTACAATATATGTTTCCAGGAGCGGTGTAATAAACGCTAACATATGGTTTGCTCATTATATTCATTGCCTAGTACACTGACATGTGATTGTAATGTAAGATATATGGTGGGTCTGACAGTGCTTTCTGGAGATGGTTAGCAAAATACATTAGCTGACAGACTGTGAGGTCAAGTAAACAGACCAGGTGCAAATGTCGGACTCAGCACCACCTTGTGGAAGAAATAAACTTTTGGTTGAGTCGTGGTGTCACTAATTATCATCCTGCTGCGCGCGCATATGGGAGAAAGGTGTGTGCGCAGTAGGGAAAGGTGATTAGCAAAATGGCGGGACAAAAATGTAAGGTTCACAGTACACTTGATTTCCTTCTGGACTGGTTCGCATTTCACTGCGTAATTGTTGGTGTTTACTTTATCCCAAGACATTGGAAGATCACAGTCGTGCGGGTATACACACGTGGGATGAGTTAGGCCCTCACACGCTGTCAATAAGGAATCGCTATGGAAATCTACTGAATTCAAATATCATTGCGGCGTGGTTCTTGATGACACATCTTTAAATTGAGTGATGTGGTTTCAGCGATTCATGACGTCACATCTTACGCACTACTTGTAACATTGGTGATATCAGCAGAATATTAGATTGCATTGTTGCTTCTCTTCTTTATCAAAATAAACTCTACCAGCTCTTACGGTCATATGATAATCGTATAATTTCTTAAACTATTTGTATCTACTAGCAACTCCATTGAATTAGCCTATAGATAAAGAGATATCATAGAATTAACCTTTCACACAGAACCTAACGACAGAAAGTTAAGATTATATATGAGCTCTAAATAAATACCTTCTTTTGATTCAGAAGTATCATAATATTTAGTTTTGTTAAAGAAACATCATGAAAGAGCAAGATTATTTTTGTGTCAAGCAACAGATTGGTTGCTTCAACATAGACTGGAATATGACAATATGTCAGCATAAGGTATACATGTTTATTGTATCTACACTATGTAACAGTGAAACCTAAGATGTCACTGAATGAATAGAGTTCTGGAATGAAGCCACTTTCTCCTGCTTCCTTTGTTAGTGGCCTTTCTAACAGAGATGAAAGGATTTCTTTAATAGACCTATCCTCACACTATATATGTTGTGTTCCTGTGTTACTTCAATTTTAACACGTGTTTCAATGACTGAGAACTATACAAAGTGATATATTGGTATTTTTTTAAAGTCGACGTTTTTTTTCTTGGTAAATAGCCACAATAGGGATTCGTGGTAGAAAAGATGTAGTTTCTTTGGAGAGGGTAACTAAATGTGATGAATATTCATGATATGCCCATGTGGAGTCTCACGATAACAGCAAACAGCCACTAGAGGTCGCTTATGTCAACTCCCTGCTGCTTCATTAGCAGCCGTTTTCTCCCATCAGCACCCCTTTGCCAACTGGACGTGTGTCTCCCCAGGGAACCTCCCACTAACCAGGTCAACATCAAGATGAAAAGATGAGGAAACCTCACATCAAAAGGACATCGTAACTGACAGTATAATAAAAAAATCACTTAACGGCACTGCTCATAAGGTTATACCGTGGTTGTTTTTCCGAGGTGTACTCAAAAGATCTGCTTCAATATTTTTCAGGATAATGCAAGTAGAACTAATTTATCTCTCTGTGTACTTCTGATCATTATAAAATATGGTTTATCTGTAGATATAGTCACCTTCAACATGACTCTTTTTGTTTTTATGGAAATGATATATCAACACATATGCATTCACACACAAATATGTATATATATATATATATATATATATATACATATATATGTAATATATCAATTATATGTATATGTATGTTTATATGATTACCTAATGTTAATGCCACAAGTATCCGCCAGATGGCGCGGCGGTCAATATTTGGTATAGCATTCACGTAACGTTAGGTAAGCCTGATTGTTAAATAAATCTCGGTTCCCAGTTCTTTAAATATAATTAAACAAACACGTATATAAACATGTGTGGGTGATGCAAAACATATATAATAAATCAATATGACAAGAATGGTGAGGTACATGATTGTGCTGTGCAGTGGGATGGAAGTAAAAGAGACAGTGGGAAGGGATTGACAGTGTCTGTACAGTGTTCTATGTCTCATATCATACATACGCACCACAACCTAGTCTCTCCGGGGATACAACAAGAAATTACAAGTATTGCCACAAAAGCCGCTTTGGATTTAGAGAACCCTTATGTCCATCCTACATAAGCTGGTTCAACGCAAGATTGGTTTTGTCTGCCCAGACAAGCAGATGCGGTATTCTTTGCTCATTTGTTTAAATTCATGCCTCGGTAAGATGGGATGTTGTTGCCTGGATGCGGTATTATGCATATATTAACCAGATACTGTATGTATAATTGTTTCTGTTTGTGTTAAAGACGAGATAAGTTGGGTATGTCTTAGAACAGGAAAGACAAACATTAAAAAAATACCAGATAAGTGTTGTGAATCAGATATAGATGAATCCAATGAAAACAAAAACAAAAACAAAAATAAAAAATGCGATGGGAAAATTGATTGAGAAAACTTGTGAGAGCGACCAAAAGAACGAACCCAGTAGGAAAAAGGCTTCGTGACCGCCTGTGGGATCACTTTTAACACTTTCGCCACTGAAATAAGAATGTTTTTATTCAGGAAAGATTAGACGATGTTACAATAGCTAGGGATACATTGTGAAATATTTCCAACCTGTATCGTTGTTGTTGTCCGGGAAAACTTCATTGTATGTTAATTAAACTGTTGCGATGAATGCATCTAACACATGTAAATTAAGAAGAATTAAAAAAGTACAGAAGTGATAACCCAATAGAGTTTATTAGGTGACAAAAAAATCTAATATCATTGTGATATAACAGACATTCAAATAGAGTATATTTTCAGAACAACTACTCAAGATTCTATTCAGTGAAATCTTGTGATGGCCAATTTATCTGGTCAGATAGACTTTGTCATTTATGATGTATATACTTTTGGAAAAGGAGGGAAATGCCCACGGAATATGTACAATGTGCTATTACTCTGCTGTAAATCATCATTGTAAAAGCGTCTGTACCCTGCAAAAGCATATCTCAGACCAGAGAAAAGTGTGGAATTGACTTTTACGGTGCAATGTAACAACTGAAAAATTGTTTATCACAATGATAATCTTGGGTTACTTTCTCTTGTCTCAAAGACCCAGTGAGAAACAATTCCCACAAGTATTGTAAATAAATAAATGTTTCCTTCTTTAATTTTCCTATGGATGGATATGTTAACATATATTTATATATACATGAATATAACAGGAAAACAAATACTCTTTATAAATCAAACGAAATAGATCAAATTTAATCCAGATACTTAGACCAGTCCAATCTATTTTGAAGGCACAAATATCGTATGTATTCAATTTGATAGACCCTTCACAAGTAATGGCAAACTTCAATCCTCAGTGCTTTGGTGTCATTATTATCAGTGCCTTTTTATCATATGAGAAAGACGCAGAGCTTCATCTATGTGTATCATTTATCAGCATTCTCTATCAGTCCTACTCCTTGTTGCGGAGGATTTGACCTTTGACCACATATGGTCATGTCAGGAGAGAACTAATTGGTCGACATTGTGATGCTACCATGGTAACAACAAAGAGACACCAGACAATGGTTATATATAGATACGAATTGCCCATTATCTACAAGTGTCAATCACAATACACCTTATAGAGTGAGGACGGTTTCAATGACAAATAATCACAAAGTTTCATTACAGAGGTAATTGTGACAAATATTTGGTCGACAGTCAGTCTTGGCCAGAAATTGGTTTTTCATCGTTCTGTTAAAATATCTCTTTTTAGCTTAGTATACGTTGTATATTTATTATTTCCCACACAATCCACCATGTCTGGGCCACGGCCTGGGGCACAATTGGTTAGAGTACACCAGTTCCTCTGTGGCGATCCAAAGGTCGTGGGTTCTATTCTCGGCCGTGACGAGATTGAATTCATGATACAATTTCTCATATGAGCTGATGTCCGTGCATGAAGGGTTAATCTGTTGTCCTTGTAAATCTGTGACTGGGTGGGTTGTCAAAGTATGTATTGTATATGTATTTTGTTGAATGTTTTTGTCGATTCTATCAATACTATGGATTTATGACATTTACTTCATACTAATAGGCAAAAACTTGACATTATATCAATCGTTTTGCACATAACGCGTTGTATAATATGGACCTTGTTGGCACACATACACCTGCCCCAGCTGTAATGGACAAAGCTTGTATCATCAGTCTTGGTTTGTTTTGGCAGTGAAGATATCTGAGCGGTCTCTTATGGAATCTGACGATTGCAGGGTGTACAAGGGTGTGATGAGATACAGACTGGCCAGCCCAGTGTGAAAACGATGGCCCATTTACACCAACCCTTCTATGATCAATGTTGATGACGTCTATGTCAATACTGAACACCCCCCTCTCTCTCTCTTCTTGCACTCACAAACTTCACCGTAGACAGGAAGATGCTTTCGGGAGCGTGACTCCCTTACCCCCTGCCATGCTCCAGGCATACCTGCTTGCTAGACCACTGAGATGGATGGAGACTTCATGGAGCGTGCCTGATCATATGATGAACATCATCACCACCCACTCCACTGCCACACACTGTGAATGAACGAATCCTGCCGGCGATTATGAAAGCACATTTCTACCTCCTACAAAAGATTTATTTGTGACTCACCTCTCCCGGGGCTCATTGGAGTGACCTGGCAAGGTCATGTAATGGTATTTAGTCAGGTCATTGTTTGTATCACTGAAAATATCTTTTTTGAAATACTTATCAATCTACAAAGTGATTCCTGCCTTTCAGATCGTATGTTCTAGATTTCGTTATTTCAATTGAAAGTCAGACTTACTCTAGACTTCATCAACATGCTGTTCAATGTGCAATTGCTTGCGATCTATATCTCTGTTCTTCAAATAGTAAATCATAGAATTTGCAGAAACATTCTCATAAAACATGAGACGAAAGAAATGAAAACCTACATTTCTCTATATAAGGGCTGCTTAAGACCGTTTTGAAATCACGATTCGGATATCATCAACTAAATATCAAATGATATCAATCAAAAAGGGTATAATTAAAATATAATCATTCAGGGATCATCGCTAACAGCTGATGATAAAATAATACCAAATGAAGGTTTGTACAGGTAGATTTTGTCAATTTTACCTCAATTAGATGTAAGCTGTTTCCCTTTCTCAGTTATTGAGGTGTACGTTACACAATTGAGGTGTGGATCATACCTCTGAGATATACACCAAACCACTGAGGTGTAGGTCATACCTCTGAGATATACACCAAACCACTGAGGTGTAGGTCATACCTCTGAGATATACACCAAACCACTGAGATATACACCAAACCACTGAGGTGTGGGTCATACCTCTGAGATATACACCAAACCCCTGAGGTGTAGGTCATACCTCTGAGATATACACCAAACCACTGAGATATACACCAAACCACTGAGGTGTGGGTCATACCTCTGAGATATACACCAAACCACTGAGGTGTAGGTCATACCTCTGAGATATACACCGAACCACTGAGGTGTAGGTCATACCTCTGAGATATACACCAAATCACTGAGATGTAGGTCACACCTCTGAGATATACACCAAACCACTGAGATATACACCAAACCGCTGAGGTGTGGGTCATACCTCTGAGATATACACCAAACCCCTGAGGTGTGGGTCATACCTCTGAGATATACACCGAACCACTGGGGTGTAGGTCATGCCTCTGAGATATACACCAAATCACTGAGGTGTAGGTCATACCTCTGAGATATGCACCGAACCACTGAGGTGTAGGTCATACCTCTGAGATATACACCGAACCACTGAGGTGTAGGTCATACCTCTGAGATATACACCGAACCACTGAGGTGTGGATCATACCTCTGAGATATGGGGCCAATCGTTGAGGTGTAGATCGGGCCAGTTAGGTGTGGATTAATCCTATGTGTAGGCCAAGCCACTGAGATCAACATCAAGTGAGTCAGGCGTAGATCAAGATTCTGACGTAAACATCAAATTACTGATTCAAGTGGTGGGTGTAGGTCACACCTTTCAAAGACATTGGACAAGCCACACCTCTGAGGAAAAGGGCAGTGCATGTGTTAAAATTCCCAATGATAAAACATTGTACAGTGAATAAATTTGTGCCTGTCACCCTGATGAGATATACACAAGTATTTGTTGCACATTGGCCAGACTGAGTATATCTAGTTACCAGTGAGTGCGGGCGAATCTTAAAGATAAATACAGCCTCCAATAAATCATCACCCCCTGCCTATTCAGACACAGTCTTATCTGGTATATATTGCGGAAGTAAACAGCGATTGTCACAAACAAAACCTTTGAAAAAACGTCCACAGTACTCCTTCAAATAAATGCTTAATTATATGCCTGCTATTTGAAACCTGTGTCTTACTTCTCTGATTGTGCCAACCATGCAAATATTCCCATTATAAAGTCATCTGGTCTGAATAGCTCATCTGATGACACAGTATCCCAGGAATCTACATTCAAGATGGCTGCCGAGGGACTTCTTGGTAGGGGGCGTTAGTCACGTGGTGAGGATAAGGTCATTCGTTGGCTTCAGTATACAACATTAGACATGGTTGGCAAGCTTAGGGCTACACACCCCACTGAGATCATTCCCTGCCCATCACATTATTCATGCTCACACGGAATAAAGTATATTTATACATGATATGTTTCATAAGATACCCTCCTTTGTCCCCACTATGCACAAATCTCCAAGGAATTGAATGTTTCTGCGATAACTTGTGTTATAGTGGTACTACATTCTCTTCAATAAGTTTTTCATTTCATTTTGTCAATTTAAATGAGTGGAGACATGTAAAAACATGAGTTTGTTGATTCCACTTGATTCACATTTTCAAAAAGTAACTTTTCCATGTGATTCTTTTTTATGAAGTCTACAAACTCTCTGTAGTTGTGATCCCTGTGTTATTTGATGTTATTCTCGTAATTATCATATTGGCTTTTTCATATTCTATCAAATGCTCCCTTTTAAACTCCTGTCAAAACACTCATATCTGATAGGAGAGTCGATAATATATGGTACTGTGAGGATACTACTCATCCAAATTTAACTCACCTCTAACAAAACATATTATCTATAGTATTGTAATAAGCAGGACACAGGACACACAGTCTTCAGGATTTGTCAATATATTTAGGTCAGATGGGGTTGTTAATGGCAATGATAAGCATTCATTAATCATAGTTAAACTCACATAATTATTGGATTCAAAAGAAAGTAACTGAACATCCTTAACAACGTTTTGTTGACTTCAACGCCACCAAAATGGTAGAAATCGTAATATTATATAATGCAAAATCTTAGGTATGGTACATGTATAATAAGAGATAAAAAAACATGCAATTACTCTGATGAAATATATAAATTTCATGAATGCTACGGGATTATTCATTTCTTACGAAAAATGATATAGATGCAAAAGAAAATATATGCATAATCCTATGATATGTACTTATGAATAAATAAATATACACATACATATATTGTATATATATATACATATATATATTGATTTGACACAATTCTTACCCCCTTTGTTGTTCATGGATGTGGTCAATCTCCCTGCAGCAGCTGCAAATAGAAGTCAATACTATATCATCTAGTTATCACAAATATTATTATAAGTTTGGCAAAATCAATATTTCAATAATGCGATAAATTTTACGAAAAGGTATGGGTTGTATTTTACGATATTACTACTTGGTATGAAAGGTAAATTAATTATGGTTACTCAGAGAACATACGACCAACGGAATACAGGTTTACATGTAGACATATATTGTAACTCGTAATAGATAAAATTCACATCCGCAAATAAAACCACTTTAGTAAAAAAAAATGTGTGGTATCACAAGGATAATTGGTCCTTTAAGACATTATATATAATGATTACAAATTTTAAATCTAAGAATGATTTCTTACATTTCTTGTAATATGTCTTCAGTTATTAATTGTATACAAAAGCCCCCTTTAACCTGATCAATTTTTTTATGAAAACTTTAGAAGGAGCATGAATGTTTCCAAACGGTTAGGTTATGCTGGAGTCATGGTTTCCTTACGAACACGAATAAACCATTTAATCCTTCAATGCAAAGATGTCTGATACATGGAGTTTTTCTGTGCAATTATGTGTTAAGGAACAATTTAGTAAGATATCCAACACGTGTTATTTTGATATCAAAGATTACTGGCATTGATTAGAAGTGTCGAAATAAGGCCTCATCTCGCCAAATAAAAGGAATGGGAATGGCACAGTCAATAATTCATCTCAAATTATACACATACTTATAGGAGGTGAATGGTAAGCCCTGAGTGCTGAGTGAACCCAGTTGTATTTCAACCTTAGTTGAACCTTAGTTGTTGTAGATTTCACACAATAAGTGTGAATATGTATTGACTTGTTGTGACACAGTATCTCCTGGGTATTTGCACCGAACACAAACCTTAATTGTCATGTTGACGGTAGTAATGTCATGTAAGGTACTGCTTTCTATATTTACAATCAATACAGTGTCAAACATATGGAGCAAAGCGCCTTAGTGGATGTCACTTATATTTTGTCTTGTTGTTAAGCAAACAATAATATTGACGGAGAGAGAGAAATGCAGAAGCAGGAAACCATTGCCTGATTAGATGCACATGTAAAAACACGCACCTTGTAATAACTGCAGTGTGTGAACCATGCTTCAAAAATGTCCTATATCAGAGCAATACTGCAGTAAAGCCCTATATCAGTACAATGCTACAGTAGAAGTTAATATCAGAACATTGCTGCAGTAAAGCCCTATATCAGACCAATACTGCAGTAAAGCCCTATATCAGACCAATACTGCAGTAGAGGCCAATATCAGAATATTGCTGCAGTGAAGCCCTATATCAGAACAATGCTGCAGTAAAGCCCTATATCAGTGCAATGCTACAATAGAAGTTAATATCAGACCAATACTACAATAAAGCCCTATATCAGACCAATACTGCAGTAGAGGCCAATATCAGTGCAATGCTACAGTAGAGGCCAATATCAGAATATTGCTGCAGTGAAGCCCTATATCAGAACAATGCTGCAGTAAAGCCCTATATCAGACCAATACTACAATAAAGCCCTATATCAGACCAATACTGCAGTAAAGCCCTATATCAGTGCAATGCTACAGTAGAGGCCAATATCAGAATATTGCTGCAGTGAAGCCCTATATCAGACCAATGCTGCAGTAAAGCCCTATATCAGACCAATACTACAATAAAGCCCTATATCAGACCAATACTGCAGTAAAGCCCTATATCAGTGCAATGCTACAGTAGAGGCCAATATCAGAACATTGCTGCAGTAAAGCCCTATATCAGTGTAATGCTGCGGTAAGGTCCTACATCAGTGCAATCAACCAATAGGATCCTATATCAGTGTATTGAAGCAATAAAGTCATATAGAAGTGAAATGAAACAATAGGATCGTATATCAGTGCAATGAACCAACAAGGTCATATAACAGAACAATGCTGGGAGGAACCGAGGCAATAGGACCAAATATTTTGCAACAATAAAGCCCTTTATCAGGTTAATATTATAATCACGTCATATATCATTATAATGAGGCACCTATATCCTATAGTACCTATACCCAAACAATATATAAATAATCTATAGTAAGACTCTATTTTAGAACAATAAGGCATGAAGGCCCTTTATCAGAACAGTATACACTTGGGCCTTTATCGTATCAATATTCAATAACGTTATATATCAAAACAATGAGGTCCTCAATCGGAACAATGATGCAATAAGGTCCTCAATCAGAACAATGAGGCAACAGCGTAACATATCAAAAGTAAAGACAATAAGGCCCTGCATTAGAACAATAAGCAATAAAGTCCAATACCAGAATGATGAGGCCCGACATCAAAACTATAGCCGATAAGACCCTAGATCAGATATATTAAGATAATTAGATAATATATCAGAATAATAAGGAATGCAACACTGCCCTCTACCAGAAATAGGGGTCAACTCTGTAATTTACCTGAGCCATAAGGCAGCTTTGACCTATGCAAGGGCTACATTTCCCCGTACAAAACCCATGACACAAAATCATGATAATTATTACTTTAAAGGAAAGAGTGCCGTCTGTAATCGGTACTGGGAGTAAACCGTGACAGTAAACACAAGGTATATCACAATCACCTGAATGATGAGATCATCCTGTTTTATGTCTGATACATAGTCTCATAATGTAGAAATTGATATTTAAACTGGAGGTGAGTACGTTGGCAGAAAACTTTGGATTAATGTAATAACAAAGAATTATGAGAATCTGGATGATTGAACTTTGACAATGGACCTTACATTTGTGTGGCAATAAGGAACAAGTTATGAACAGTATAAAAACGCCGAAGTGTGAGCTTGGACGTGAGGAGGGAAAGATGCAAGAATAAAGTCCTGAATTTTGATAGTGAGGAGGTGTGTCTTTGAGATCCCGAGTTACCAACAATCTCAGCGTGAGGTCTGCTATGGCAGTATGTGCATTAATCTGATGAGTGCGGCCTGGCTAATGGGGAAGAGGCTTGAGGAGAACCTTGAGAAGTAGTGTAAACAGTAGGCAATGTGGTACATATAGAGACTGTCCTCATCACACAGGTGCCAAGTATACCACCCCACACATCAAGTCAACAACTTGTACCACTTCACTCCCTGCCACAGGTGGCCACTCACCTTTGCCTGGGTAGCCATTATGCTATATTATGTGCACCCAGCTTCTCATATTTGATCGCTGATTCATTGCACGATATCATCATTTGTCTCGAGTACCTTACTTTTGTACATGTTGATATATGAGATATATAATGTAAAAAATAGAACATTAAGACTTATATGTGTTCACAAATAGGTTGGGATGAGACTCAGACATTGTGGTCCACACGTATTCACAATTAGAAGCAAGCGGATATGATCTGTTTTGCAATCTAATTTGACGAAGCTTGGGTCACTTTGGTCATTTTATTTCGGATGAGGTTGAGATTGCTAAAGTATCGATGGGATTAGGATCTTAAGACAGAATATAGGTTGCAAAAAATAAACTGGATGTTTTTATAAGGCACAAGTTATAACTCTGAAAGTCTTTTGATAGGCTGCACAGAGTATTTGTTTTGAATTAAAACTAGAGTTTAAAATGTGTAATGGAAAATGAAAAAAATTAGGTGTGTGATGCTTCTGTCTTCTGTCTATGTATCTCTATAACATTACTGGGAAACTTGGAAATATGGTGGATTCTATTTTGTAAATGATGGTTAAGTAAGGTAAGTAAGTAAAGTAAGGTTAAGTAAGGTAATTACTACAAGACATTGAGATATGATGGGTTTAAGTGTTTGTGTAATAATCCAGGGAGGGACTCATGTTTATAGAATGGTCATAGATCAGGGCATAGATTATCTCAGAAAATATATTTCTAAACGGCACAGATTAAGGTAAATGATCACGAATATACGAGTGCAAAAGACACAGGGCTTTGGCATGGTATTATGCCAAATGTTTTGGAAATGTCCAAAGTGGTTGGGGATTACTGAGAAGCCGAGCTATTTAGTGGTATTGTTTGGTATTTATAGGATGGGAAGTTACCGAGAAATCATAAGATTCAGTTGTTTGGATGATATAGTTTTATAAAAAAAAATAAAGCCTTGATTATGAGCAGTATTATCAGCATTTTTGGGGTAGATATGGGTGGAACAGCACACGGATAGTGGGCTAGTGATTCGTGTGTTTTGAGGTTGAGGTGGGTATGGCTTGGCTCCATCCTGTCAAGGACAAAACCCAGATTGTGTAAAGGCTTGGAGTGTGCGCAGGTCCTTATCTCTATTATATCTCTACTTGCCTGTCACTCTCACACTCCAAAACCAGCCCTTCTCCCACCATTCAACCACCATCACCTCCTTTCCCTCCAAATTTCCTGCCAATGACGGGTCAATAACTGTGTTGCTGTATAATTCAATTATCTATTACTGTGTTGATCTTCGCTCAAACAAATATTGCATTAGCTTACCAGCACCATGCCACATGCATATTCAGACCCCGCAAATATTAGTTCGGTGTCATATTTAAGGGATATGTGTGAATACAAGAAATCTCCCGCAACTAATGTCACATTCTGTCACATCTGTTACAGACAGTTGATGACACAGGACAATTCCCTAGATGATATTGAAGTGAGGGAAAATCCAAGACGACAAGCAAGAGTCCTTGATTCATATTTGGGGGAAGGAGCAGGAATAAAAGATGACAAGAATGAAATATACTGAAATGGTTTTAATGAAAACGATGAAGACAATCCCTTTAATGATAGGTATGTAAAATAAATCGGTAGGGCTTTAAAAAACAATTTGATTTGTTCATGTATTGCAAGATACATATTGCTCATAATGTGAAGTCACTGCTACCGATATGGAATGTACAAACATTGTACGGGCTATTCCTTAAAAGAAGTGATAGTACTGATAAACTACAGGTCAATTCCCTGACAGATCTAGATATATGGAGGAACACAAGAGCTATTCCATTAGCTTATAGCCAGATTATAATAAGCAGACATTGTAATCTTATTTGATATTTAAACAGTTTACTAATCATGAATGAGATGAGTTAATGTTAAAATTAGTTAGAGGTCTGAACAATATATATATATATATATATATATATATATATATGTTTATTTATTTATTTATTTATTTATTTATTTATTTATTTATTATATATATATATATATATATATATATATATATATATATATATATATATATATATATATATATATATATATATATATAATGTAGGCCACTACATCAGGTGAGTAAGCACTACATCAGCCCTATGTGAGGTGAGTCAACACCTATGGGAGATGAGTCAAAGTAAATAGATCTAATGTGAAGTGAGTCAGCACTCCATCGATCACATTTGAGTCAAAATTAGAAAAAACACATGTGAGTTCTATCATAGTTAAATACCCCAATGTGAGATGAGTCAACATTGTATCAGCAACATGTAAGATGAGTCAACGCAAGAAGATGTGACATGAGTCATCCAATGTAGGATGAGTTATAATCACGTGGGCTGTACAGTTTCAAGATACATTAGCGCACCATTGAGATGTACTTTGATATCAGACCTCCTGTGTTTTCAATCAAAGTAACACCAGATCCTATAATGGAATAAGCCAGCGTTAATCCAAATTACCATGTTTGCAAGTCAAATGGACACGTACAGCCATCGCCCACCCGTTTATAGTATAATTTTGACTATATTCACAACAACCATCATGTTGAAGATACGTTTGTGTGTGAATCCGTGCTGTGACACAAATACAATGGACTAGTATAGGATATCACTGAGACAATCGGCATGCAGATATACTGAGATATGTGGTTGTTATGGGATGGGCAATGCAATATATCACAGCAATACTCATACAAAGTTATAACATGATATACGAGACAGCCACACCAAATGCAATACCACGTCGCTCTCTAAAAGCAATTGCATGTAGCTTTGTAGATATAGCTCAACTATGTGTGAATGCAACAAATGATCTTATGTTCACAGGCACCAGCGCAAAATCAACAACCTTAATGTCTGTGATTATACCATTCACACCAAGAAAACACCAACCAATTTAACTGTCTTATAATTAGTGGTGTATAAATTGTTCCAGATTACCTCAAAACATTAGAAAAAAAAATTCTTGAAAATAATGTGTATTTTATTCCTGGAGAATTCATTATGACATCACCGTATATATGTCATTGGGAGTTGAACCCAACCCAAGTGCTCATCCTTTGTCACGCCAAAGCCTCAAATCATACCGCAAGCCTTACACCACTCTCCAGAATCTCAAAGATCTTTTATAAATGCAGAACAATAACTTGAAGCAATAACAACCTTTTATGATTATTTAAGTTTGTTCTGGACTGTCAGCAAGCCCGTGGTTCGCACAACTAATCCGCAATAGGGTGGTAAAAGTGTCATTGCTGCCCAGTCATCCGTTTTCCTGTGTTAAGACTATGGCGATATCACCTTTACATTTCCTTTAAATCATAATTGTCATCTTCTGGCCTGATCTATATCTATATCTGTTAATCAATTAAGGTTGATATCACCTTGATGTGTTACACAGTATTCCTCAACCAGAATAGTTGGAAAGAATATTCTTTTGATCACCGATTCAACTCATCTTAATCAATTGCTTCGAACATTTCCAGTCCATATAATGACCTAAACTATACCTTATCTATCATTTGAACGCTCTTTTTATCTATCTTTTATGCCAACAGCTTACACGGTAATAGAATTTATCCTTGTTTGATGCCTGTGGATTTGTCTAAGCTCCATAATTGCAGGATAGGGTGTGAAGCGACTTGCTCAACCACTGTAGCTGCTGAATTTATTGCTGATAATTTCTGCCTACTGACCAGTAAAGTGTCTCTGCTGACCCTTGTCTAATCTCTATGTAATGAATAAATTCCCCGTGTTGGCCTTTTGTTGGGTGTGGACTTTTGTTTGGCTGGATTAACAGCCGTGTGGAGGGCGGCGGCCTGAGCATTTTATTGCCCTGACGCCTTGGGACGACTCCCGGTGTTTGTCAGTGAACAGTGCGAGGACTCCACTGCCAGCCATCCTTTCTATACCTGCTCATCGGATCCCGCAATTGATGATGCATTCTATCCAATATACCATGATGGGAAAGGTATAAATAATCAGAAGGAATATGACAGCCAAATCATATGTATCTGGCAAAAATTGGGCGCTTAGTTTCCCTAACAAGCCATCAGAAAAATCTGTTTCTGAGTAGAGCTATATAATAACGTGAGAAAGGCCTGTATCCTCACAAACACCGAGCAGAACAAAAGTCAGAAATCAAAGTGGAGTGGGTTTAGATCAATAGAGTAGAGCAGCTGCTCTGTGGGTCTATCATGTCCGTATTGTTCCGACACTCCTAACTAGCGCACTTCACCGTGCCACCATTCACAGCCACTCACACGCCGTGCACTCGTATCGGTGACCCCCGTACAAGTGGTAGCAACTGGCATTGGATGTCCAGGCAAACACAAGTACAAATCAACCCGATTTAAGAAGATATATGCCAAATATAGAAGAGTCGGTATGTATATCTGTACAAAGCAGTCGCTGTACATGGACCGCACAATAGTTGTTACTAAAACAAAAAAGCTTCATAAAGTGATCTATATCTGAAGCGATCCCGCCGATATTGCACCGTTCCTTTCTGAAGCGTTATACTATATTCTGCCAGGACAAAGTGATCCATATCTAAAGCGATCCTGCCGATTTTGCACCGCTCCTGTCTGAAGCGTAATTCTATATTCTGCCAGGACAAAGTGATTCGGATCGTAAGCAGTCACACATTCTGTATATTAAGAAAATGTTAACATCAACTTTGTATGGGATGTTTTCTCAAAACAATTAAAACAAAAGTCAAAATAGTATGCATAAATTGATAATAACATTTATTTTTATGAAATATTGTCATAAATCGGGTATAAATCAACACATTTGGTGCATATATACACCCTAGTGCAATGTAACAACTCAAGGAAGCTTGCGTGTATTCAAATACATCAGTCCACTTAGATTTTTCATGATGATGCACAAACTGATGATTTCTCAAATAGTATGCCAAGATTAAAAGAGCTTGTCCTAAAGGGGCAAGAATGAATCTGGCGATGTTAACATGTGTCTGGTTATAAACTTATTATTTGCATTGCGATTATCTGTTGCTTTAGAATTAATTCAAATTATTGTAAACCACATTTTGGGACATTCATTTTAAGACAGGGAAACTAGATGCACACCCTGCAGTAGAATAACTGGCCTTATATCTCAATTTGGAAGGAGAATAAAGACTCACTTTCTCGGGTATTACAGCTGGTAAAACTAGCGTGCTACTTCCTTTCTGAAGATATATCCATTTTTAGTATGTTTTCGTCGGGTTCCTATCATATTTACAGGAGGACACTTTCGAAAGCATCAGTGCATATATATTTAATCATTGCCAAAATTGTTTTCAATGGTTGGGTGTACGGGGAGTGGCTGGTTATATAATTAAAATTGGAACTCCTTGATACGAGAACATTCTTCAATGGTCTTTAAATTGTACCTATTCGGGTTCAGAGTTGTTGAGAGAGGTAATCTAATGACAAAGCCTTGTTTTTGTCAGAGTTGGGTCTCAATTTACCAAATCAACCGAAGCACCAAGTAGCATGGAGAATTTGCCTGAAGTCTCAGGCGCAGTGAGATCTGGTGAGATTTGACATTTCATCTGGAGACGCAACCAGAAAAGAGTGGTGAGATAGATCACATTGATAAATAACGATTATATTCCTCCCCTGCTCAAATCTCTACGATTCTATGTCGATATTGTCATTTGTACTGAGAGTTGACCAATAAAGCTCTGATGGTCTCAATGGGAATGAGGCTTGCTATTCAAACAGTACGCACACATGAAGGGAGATAGCAATTGTGATGTGATCTTTATGGACAAGCTCTGATATTGGTGTGCTTACATATATGAACATTATATACTTACGTCTTTTATTACAATTTCTATAAGGTAATTATAAAGCGATAATTACCCAGGGGGAAATGGACTGTAAAATATTTTTCAAGCTAATGTTAAATACCAGAGCACATTCCACATCAATATCGAATAAAGATGGTAAATTTCCTGAGATACCTAGACCTATGTATTTGCTTCTATCGCTTCTATCATGTGACATTGATTTGAAGAATAATTTGCAGGGAATTTCTTTGAACATGGGACTTGTCTTCGATGTCTTCTGTCGGAGCCCACTTTTTCTTTCATTTTTTATTGTTCTCATTTCGTGTTAGTAAGGTCCTTAAATTTCAAAGCTGCAAAATAAATCTATCGATATCTCAGGGATAATATATTATATTATCATGTCTGATTAATTACACCAAATACTTGATGCAAAGTGACTCAGCAGAACACTCCAACGGGACATGCAATGCCGCCTCTCACTGCTCACGAGTCTCTGTAGAGAGTGATTAAAAAACAAGCCCAAAGCTCAGCATACATAGCCCTTTGTATAGTCACCTGATAGTGTGCTACATTAATATATATTATCTGATTTCCATACATTAAGAATAGCTTTATGAGACCTATGTGAATACCAGGCATAGATTTCTACCCACATGGTTTTACTGGATGTCCAGTTTGTCAAACCAGATTGTTAAGGATGCATCATCACAGTCAAAGCAGAGGCCGTGAGTATGTGCAGGGCACAGGACAGAAACAGACTGTGTGGGGCAGCAGGGCCACCAGCCACCCCTGACCTCATCCCCAGGCAGTCTGGAGCCCTTCACCTGGTCAGGGTGGCAGGCAAATTGTGGGGCAACATGGTTCCATCCAGGAACACAGGCTGAAATACATCTATTTAGACCTTATCAACACAGGTCTGCAACTACATCAAAATGTAAAACTTCTTAAATAAATCTATAAATGAACGTCTAATTTAATATCACCAGGCTTTTCTAGAATTACAAGGAGTGGGTGGTGCATGGGAAATCATGCGGTTTCGGAACAACTTGCTTGCTGGTTAATCAACATATACATGATGTAATCAAAGACATGTTCCGGGTTCACATGTATTTATTGCCTCAAGTTGTACATCTTCAATTGTTTAGATGTGGTTGGTGATAAACATGCAAATAATGCAAACAATTTCGTTTCAGGCATACAACATCAGTTTGTATGTTCCAGTGCCATGTGCATTAACCCCATCACTGTAATATAGAGTGTTTTTTTAATCACAATAACTTTAAGCATAATTATTGCAGAACAAGCTCTGTCTGCATTTGATTTGATAATTAGATTATGTTGAACGGTATTGAACATATGATAGTAATCTTTTGTAAATGTGAGATGACGATTGAGTGGAAGTTATTGATAATTGAATACGTTGTGTTCACCATTGCTATCTTAATTGTTGTGTCTGTGGCCCGAAATACCCATAACCAGGTTTCGCCATCCCCCTCGTGTGTCTGTCTGAGATCGAATTAGTTTCCGTTCACGACATGCCGGAAATGGGCCCACACAAATGAAGCATGTCTCTTTTAAACCAATTCTATTTGTTTCAAATTAATAACCACTATTTGTCTCTCAAATATTGACGAAGGCAAGGAGATTCTAATCAGGTTACCTACTAATAATTAGGTAGCTGACAGGATGAAATAATACAATTATTGCCTATATTAAGAGTGTAATTGTTATGTCACGATAACCAGTAGGGCAAGAATCAGGACTAATTCTAATCGGTAACAAAGGTCTGACACAACAATACTAATAAAGCATCATGTTTGGGTATTGTATATCTGGCAGGCATACACATCTGTTACTTGATATATGGAACAAATAAAAGCATAGCTTATATTAAATATTGGAAGTTAAAGCAATAGGTGTTGACAATAACATACAGACATGGCAGATAGCTGTGTGTTAAAATATAAAAGGGTTGAGGGGAGGGGAAATTGTGAAATGGTGTTTTTACGACCCTTTCAGCAACTATGGCCATATCAGGTCGACTTTCGTGCCTTTTAACCAGTGTGAAAGTAACACTGCCGGCAGTAGGAGTCGAGCACACCACCTCCCATCCTCCACTTACATAACCATAAAGTCACAGATCCTACACCCTACCAACTGCGCGAGTGGGGTCGGTTTGAGAGAAGGTAGTTTCATGCAATGTGCGTAAAGAATAAGATGATAGGTTAATAAATGCTAGAAAGATTATAATCATTATCCATACATCCATACAAGGGTTTTTTGTATGTTGTAAACATCATTCATGTGATGATAGATGCATTCAGTTATAAACAGCATCCATACATCATCCATATAAACAGCATCCATACATCATCCATATAAACAGCATCCATACATCATCCATATAAACAGCATCCATACATCATCCATATAAGCAGTATCCATACATCATCCATATAAACAGCATCCATACATCATCCATATAAACAGCATCCATACATCATCCATATAAACAGCATCCATACATCATCCATATAAACAGCATCCATACATCATCCATATAAACAGCATCCATACATCATCCATATAAGCAGTATCCATACATCATCCATATAAACAGCATCCATACATCATCCATATAAACAGCATCCATACATCATCCATATAAACAGCATCCATACATCATCCATATTAACAGCATCCATACATCATTCATATAAACAGCATCCATACATCATCCATATAAACAGCATCCATACATCATCCATATAAACAGCATCCATACATCATCCATATAAACAGTATCCATACATCATCCATATAAACAGCATCCATACATCATCCATATAAACAGCATCCATAGCATCTAATATATGTCGTAAATAGCCTCCATAAAAGACAGTGATCGATACATAAAGTTACAAACAGCATCCATACAACAGAGTTCTGGATATGTCGTAAACAGCATCCATAAAAGACAGTGCTCAATGTGTTGCAACGTTTACATACAAAAAGACGATATAAAATGTAAATAAGAAATAGGGTTCATACAAGGTAGTTTTGGGTAGATTGTAAAAATCATCCATAAAAGAGGGACTGGATTGGTGATCTTGCACCAAAAGGTGTGTTCATACAAGGCAGTGCTAGATGTGTTGTTGACAGCATCCATACAAGGCAGTGCTGGATATGTTGTTAACAGCATCCATACAAGTCAGTGCTGAATATCAAGTGCTGGATATTTTGAAAACAGCATCCATACAAGCAGTTCTGGATATTTGGTTAACAGCATCCATACAACGCAGTGCTGGATATGTTGTTAACAGCATCCACACAAGGCAGTGTTGAATATCCAGTGCTGGATATTTTGAAAACAGCATCCATACAAGGCAGTGCTGGATATTTGGTTAACAGCATCTATAAAAGGTAGTGCTGGATATGTTGTTGACAGCATCCATACAAGGCAGTGCTGAATATGTTGTTAACAGCATCCATACAAGGCAGTGCTGAATATGTTGTTGACAGCGTCCATACAAGGCAGTGCTGAATATGTTGTTAACAGCATCCATACAAGGCAGTGCTGAATATGTTGTTGACAGCATCCACACAAGGCAGTGCTGGATATTTGGTTAACAGCATCTATACAAGGCAGTGCTAGATATGCTGTTAACAGCATCCACACAAGGCAGTGTTGAATATGCAGTGCTGGGTATGTTGTTAACAGCATCCACATAACAGTGCTGGGTATGTTGTCAACAGCGTCCATACATGGCAGTGCTGGATATGTTGTTAACAGCATCCATACAAGGCAGTGCTGAATATGTTGTTGACAGCGTCCATACAAGGCAGTGCTGAATATGTTGTTGACAGCATCCATACAAGGCAGTGCTAGATATGTTGTTAACAGCATCCATACAAGGCAGTGCTGAATATGTTGTTAACAGCATCCATACAAGGCAGTGCTGAATATGTTGTTAACAGCATCCATACAAGGCAGTGTTGAATATGCAGTGCTGAATATGTTGTTGACAGCGTCCATACAAGGCAGTGCTGAATATGTTGTTGACAGCATCCATACAAGGCAGTGCTAGATATGTTGTTAACAGCATCCATACAAGGCAGTGCTGAATATGTTGTTAACAGCATCCATACAAGGCAGTGCTGAATATGTTGTTAACAGAATCCACACAAGGCAGTGTTGAATATGCAGTGCTGGGTATGTTGTTAACAGCATCCACACAAGGCAGTGTTGGATATTTGGTTAACAGCATCCATACAAGGCAGTGCTGGATATGTTGTTAACAGCATCCACATAACAGTGCTGGGTATGTTGTTAACAGCATCCATACAAGGCAGTGCTGGACACATTGAAAATAACATCCATACAAGGCAGTGCTGGATATTTTGAAAATAACATCCATACAAGGCAGTGCTGGATATTTTGAAAATAACATCCATACAAGGCAGTGCTGGATATTTTGAAAATAACATCCATACAAGGCAGTGCTGGATATTTTGAACATAACATCCATACAAGGCAGTGCTGGATATTTTGAAAATAACATCCATACAGGGCAGTGCTGGATATTTTGAAAATAACATCCATACAAGGCAGTGCTGGATATTTTGAACATAACATCCATACAGGGCAGTGCTGGACACATTGAAAATAACATCCATACAGGGCAGTGCTGGATATTTTGAAAATAACATCCATACAAGGCAGTGCTGGATATTTTGAAAATAACATCCATACAAGGCAGTGCTGGATATTTTGAACATAACATCCATACAAGGCAGTGCTGGATATTTTGAAAATAACATCCATACAAGGCAGTGCTGGATATTTTGAACATAACATCCATACAAGGCAGTGCTGGATATTTTGAAAATAACATCCATACAAGGCAGTGCTGGATATTTTCAAAATAACATCCATACAAGGCAGTGCTGGATATTTTCAAAATAACATCCATACAGGGCAGTGCTGGACACATTGAAAATAACATCCATACAAGGCAGTGCTGGACACATTGAAAATAACATCCATACAAGGCAGTGCTGGACACGTTGTAAACAGCACCCATACAAGGCATCAATGTGTGACGTTGAGAAGAAACCAGGGGGGATCTGTGGGAGCTTAGTACAAGCCACCTAATAAGCCATCACATATTAGGGTTGTTAGTTTGCAAGATAGGCCAGAGGGAATGCCTTACTAAATATGCCATCGTTATTGTCACTGAGGTGAGTCTTGTCTTATCGATCATCAAACGCAGATTCAACTTAGCATATCACTTTAAAATAACTACACGGCTATTTACAAGCTGGTCAGGATAGGATTTCTTTGTGATAAATCAATCAATCTATACTTGACCGGGCAGTGACTTCTTCATTGCTTAATGTATCTGTGCTTTTCACCAATATTCAATGAATAACCATGTTGATTTGTTTGTTCATTATCAAATCAATTAGTAATGCACAATATTATGTAATGCCTAGATAATATATTTACCCTCCCCCTTCTTGGCATTGGCTCATGTTTAGTTGTCCTTATGGTTGGCACCAATTTAATTAAGGAATTTAGGAAAGGCAGTTTCAGCGATTTGATTGGCTATTAGCTAAGATATCATAACTAAGAAAGCAATGGTATCTTAGGTTTACTCCATGTATTGTCTTCATGGCAGGGCATTCGTGACATGGTTACTGATTAGTTAAATAAGCAGTATATTGTTGCCAAGTTTAACCTGAGAAGATGGTTACCAATGCCTCTACCAGAGGGTTACAAAAACAAACAAGTAGACCACTCAAGTGCTAGGGTATCTTTCTCTCTTAAATCATAATTATGTATGTATCATTGAATAACAATTAAGCACGTGATGAGCATTCCATGTGATGAACGTTTTATTGATTCATTACTCTGGTTGGTTCTTTATGATATCGTAATTGTTGCTGACTATCCGGTGAATGTACACTGTACTTGTGACATTGTTGCTGGATTCTTCAGCATAAACTCATCTGCTGTGATGTAAAATATTTTTATTCGCAACATTTTTTCTGCAAATATCTACACGAATAGCGAAGGCTGGTGATTAAGGCCATTATGTTTCCTGTAAGACATATAACGACATATCTTCTGAATTTGACTCTTTTCCACCGTTTTAGATTTTATTTTTTGCGTTCATCATGATATGTTTATCATTCACGCTGGGAGTTCCACATAATGCAATTAGGCAATGCCAGTTTGGCGATGAGGATGAAGCATAACATGAGACACATCCACCCGATACAAAAATCTTAGGGGCGCATCACAAGAAAGGGAAGTCACAAACCGGGTTGTTATTTCACAATGTGCAATGCATTAAGTGTTATATTGGCCGTATTGATGTGGGATTGACGTTTTGTAATGGGAACCTTTGACTGTGTAATTTGTGACAGAGGATTATGATTCACAAGAAATCAGTGTACAGCTCTCCAAATGAGCAGTCTTCTCAAGTATTGATGCTCCTCGATACATTCTTTGATTAACGGACTGTTTATCTTTTTATTATTGCTATTTGTGCAGAAATGGTCGGTCCCGGTGGAAGCAAGGAAGGTCCATATTTTGCGGCATAGCCAGAGGCCAGAACAGGGGAGCGCGGTCCGGGGGGACGCGGAGATGCGCGCGGCCGTGTGGCTTGATGGCGTTCTGTTGTCTGCCGTGTCATGTGGCCACACACTTCCTGAGCACCACCCCGCCAGAGACTCCCCCCGTTGTCCCCCATCGTGCTAATGCCTACAACTGTCACCCCCCGCTAATTGTTACCTCACGGAGCCACCAATGTCACCATGTCACCTCGCTCTATACCGGCCTTCAAACCTGCTAGTCTTGGTAAACCCAGTCTTGACTGGATCTGAACTCTTTCCAATCTGGATTTTCATCACTTAATACCATACACTTTCATTTTTTAGAGATAAACATCTGCATACATGTAAACAGGTCGATTGCGGGTCGCCATCTTGTCCCATTGAAAATAACATACCGGAAGTGCACGCAAAAAATCGGAAGTGTGCAAAAAGCTCTTTAAATTTCAATCATAAAAAAACAAAATCTTAATCGCACTGAAGATATTGGTGCAGGAACTGTTGTTAAAAGGGTTAATTTCATTTTAAGATCCTCTTTGGTTACTATACCCTTGGAGTAATTATCATTACTCTAAGCTATACCTATCTATAAATGGTATCTCTTGGTAACACTTATCGACGGATTTGGTCAATCAAAACTTATTTAGAATCGTTTTCCTGTCACTGCATTATTTGGGTGTCAACATCACTTAAAGCACGATGCTCTTAGAATCATCGTTCTGTCAACACATATCTCTTGAAGGGTAACTCCATTTGAACCCTTAATCTTTGGAACATAATGTCCTTTTACCACATACCTACACAGTTTGATCACAAAGAACCCTATATCTTTGTAAGTATTTATTCTTTCCCCACTTTTTATGATTTTTATTATTATGATTACATCACGTGAAATCAACTCCATAGAATGAAACTAGTTTCATCATAAAAAGCCCATACCCTTAGAAACAGGTAATCTGTTGAAATGCCATACCATTTGTGTCAGTCTGTGTGATAGTTAAGTCTTTAAACCTAATAATGAAATTCATGTGGTATTTGCACAAAACATTTAAAGTATGAAAAAAAGATTACTATATGGGCTTCGGCTCTGTATTGATATTTTGGTTCTTAGATATTAATATGAGACTGGAATTTTATTAAGCGGATTATAGGTATATGAATGATGGATGTGTGAAGAAAGCATTCCTCAGTTAAAGTATATCTCCACTGGCATTTAACTACGACACAGGTGTCGCAATTATATAATATATAACTCGAAACAAGACAACCTGAGTAAAGTTAACCTCGTTTCAGAATGATTGACAGCTTGGCCGTCCTTAGTAATATGAATATTGTACGAAATGAGATGGTTTATTCCATTAAATAATAGGTAAACGCATACAATACTTAAAGTAATACAATACTGATGCACTGCATAATTCTTGGACACTTTTGGATAAGAACTCTTTGGCAAGTGACTTTCAACCGAATTACAAAGTCCTGACATAGTTCTTTTTAATATTTCGTCCCTTATTGTAAATATGTCATAAAATCGTCAATTTCAGTAATATTTGCCCCTGCTGCCGTGACTGTTAGATGAATTCAATAGAGCGTAACTGTTCAACCCAAATATGTATCGAGATACTATAATTTTTACATATTTGCTAATAAGGAATGTAAGTAAAGGTTATATTCCGTATAATTGGCATGGCTGATATTTTAGGATAGGTTTTTGTCCATCAGTCTCCATTCTATTCACCAAAGCTATGATATCTTTACCTGAATGACTATATTCATCAACAGACCTGTTAAGATAGTGAACTTTTTAACACATTCCATTCAAACAGTGAAGCCAACCCCAAGGATCTTTCTGAGCACGATAAGTCCTGGAGCATTGGGTAGTGGGAGAAGACTAAAGGTCTTCCCACGCAGCCGAGTACAAGTGGCGGGCTGTTGTGCCCTAAGACTTGTAAAATTAGTTTGTAATTTGTGTGAAATGGTATTGTATCTGTCATGAGTGTATTTGAGTTATATTTTCCAAAGTATCCTTGGGTATCCGAGTTACTTCATTGCCTATAAGAGGTTTGGATATCACATTTGTCTCCAAGGCTCTAAGGACTTCATCCAAAATGTGTTTGTTACTTAAGGTCCATCTATTCTGTTTGTATATGAGGATATGATTAAATAATTTGGCAACATTGACCTTTAGCCTGGATACATATACGCTTTGAAGGGCTCCATTCCCCACTCTTTATTATGCACCGATCTTCACCCTAGATATATATATATATGTGTGTGATATGAAGGTAAGAATTGAAAACGAGTATAGTCTTGTTGCATGGACTAAACTCCTAGGAGTATGCTCTTTTAGTTAACATCAGGTCAAGTGTTAGGTTTTACGAGGGTCATCATATTTTTACGGATATATGTTCATAGTTGACATATATATGTATATATTTTGAGATATACAAACATAGGAAATGTGATATTATTGTTGCCAAGCGATATGTTGCATTGAATTATTCATAAATATCATCAGCGATATCGTGTGCTGATCTCTGATGACATATCTATCTGATGAACACTAATGAATTATTATAACAATGAGACGATGATATTCTAGTTGTAAAGGGATTCATTTACAATGTAAAAATAAATAACTATGTATTCTTAATAACTCTTTCACAAGACTAGGCCCATAATAGTACCTTGGTTGATCGTTTGCTTCTTGAACAACTCTAAGCATATAGTACTGATTTCCAATTTTACTTCGATATATCTACTGCCCCAATATGAAAAATTATTGATGTGCTTTCTGTAATGTGCGTTTTATTTAAACAAAGTGATAGGTTCTATAAGTGAGCATACATATTTAGCACGCTTTAATTTAACAACAAAAAAGAATGGATCCACAACCTTTTCAGTCAGTTATTCCATCAGATAATATTTGCTTTCCAATTTTAAGTCGTCACCAATCTCTTTGTCAAGCTTATGAGATGGTCATAGTCATTCATATTGCTTTTACATTATTTGCTCACCAAGGTAAGCACACGCCTACATCTAATTTGACCAAGAATAGGTAGAAATTTCATTTTCGCGTTAAGCATGAAGCATGCTCTTGCGTGCTGAGCGTCCACATTAACGCGGAGATAAAAGGTGTTTTAATTAGACCAATGTCCAATTTGTTTCTGTATTGAATAGTAAGGGACTGATCAGGTTCTTCCCAAAAGTTGGGTGATGACTATGATGGTGAATCTCGGCGAGATATATTATTTCCACAGCATAGACGGAAAGAGGGGTTGTTGGGGCGGTATATTAGACCCGGACACGGGGCCAACCCTCCCTAATGCTTCACTATGAAACTTCCCAGAACCCACATAAAACAGATCTCAATGCCTCAATGAAATCTATCAAATTGATAAAATAATCCAGACGAAGTTAGTCCGTGATAGATGGGAATAGTGGGCGATCGGTCACCACTGTGACCATAAGAGGGGGGGAGGGGAGGGTGAAGGGAAAGGGTGCATGGTGGGATGACGGGACACGCTGGTCACTTTCCAGCTATTCAAATACACTGAAAGACGCATTGGTCACTTTTATATACTAAGTACAAATGAACCTTTTCTGTTTCATGGTAGTTTACAAGCGGAAAGTCGGCAAGTCTGTTTGTCCTACCTCCATGCTTTGACGTCTCATTCATGGCTTAGATGAAGATGTTGATTTTTTGAATATTGAAAAGAGTGTTTTATACACATTGGAAAATGAAAATATAACATTGTACACACCTGCAACGCTGATTATAAAACTGAGTTTGATGAAGAAGGCAATCCAATCTGTCATTGTGCGCATATCCCATATCCCCTATGTTGTCTGTGACCAGAAAGTGTCCCTCGCTTCTCTCTCGTTATATTGATTCCCACACTCTGCGCTAACCACTGTCTCACTACTGCACTTCTCTCTCGGCAAACTTCGGCCAACTTCGCCATCAGTCGGCCATACTCGTCATCCCCGAACTAACGCGGACACGACCGAGCTCAGCAGCGCTACCTGTGTGCGAGGACTTGCTTGGCCAGGTCTTCCTGCATGTTTACCTTATCAACTAGGGCTCTGTTCCCGTGCAGGTGTCTGGAGGTGTTCACCGAGGTATATGATCAGGTATTTGAGGTGACCTGCTGAGAGGAGAAAGGTGTGAGCCAGAAAGAGGAAGCTACCATCCTCGATCAGCACCTGCTCAGCATTAGAATGTGGCCTGCTAAATCAGTCATTCTCACTCCTTCTTGAATGGAGGCTAACTTCAATTAAATGTTACCCGCAGGACGTGTACTCCTGCTGAGACAGGCTTACATAATATGAGCAATAATAACTGATGAGTTGTTTTCGAAATAAATAGTCTGTGAGAGAGTAGAGATATCACCGGCCCACATACCTCAAATATTTATTTTTCTTCAGTATATCATATCTAAATTAGCAGATCTTTATAGGTATGTGATAAGTAAAAGTTAAATATAAATTGGATAAATATACAAGTCTTTAGGTCCTGATGGTTAGTTATGGGTTTCATAGAGGTGACTGATTTCAGCACGGTGCCTCTGTATCAACTCAACTCAATTTCTCTTTCTGATTGTTATGCTCTAATGCCACAAGATATAATAATACTAATATTGCCTTATGGTTTAACTACAGTTATCTTTGTACATGTTTTGACTTTCATCCTTTTAAATGTAAAGAAAATGTAAGGAAAGTTCAAGTGCGATGTCGATTTCAGAATTACAATATTGAATGTTAACTTTCAGCTATATAATATTATAGTGCGATTGAGAGTTATTTTGTGCACTTGGAGATTTTTTGCACTTGCGGCATGTTGTTTTAATGAGGTAAAATGTCGACCTTCCATCGACCAATGCCGTTTGCTGGAATCGTTTCGAGTCATGGCAACTAATATATTACAATGATAAGATTGGAATCGGATATTCCATGTCGTTCTTACTTATTCATACATGTACTATGCATGTTTAATTTGATTTGCCTACAAATAAATCATTTGTATAATCAACCCAAGTATTGCATTAATATAAACAGATGCTGGTAAAACGCATGACAAATCTGCCAAACATCTTTTTTGAAAGATTAAACATAATTATATTTCTAATATGAAAGTAACAAAATACGATGAGTTTAGTATTCATGGATCACAATCTTATTAAGTGTAAAAGCATCGCTACCTAATGTCATCAATAAATTCTACCAAGCTTATAAAGTGAAATTAGGCTTAAAGTCAAATGTTTGCATCTGTACTGTAAAGAATGGCTGTTTGAAGGTAAAATACGCAGATGTGGTAATCATGGAGCGGTACCAACAAAACAGTATTGTTGGCAATTTATACTTAGCTGAACAAGATGTACTTGAAAACAAAGTCGGTATCAATAAATTGGAGAGGGTATAATCTCTTTTGATGAGTTTCATGGGGCATTAGGCAATTAGTCTGGATTAGTTCTATGATCCATCCCAACTTTTAGTTCGTGTTCATTCAAGAATATACAAAAACTGTGCTTAAAATTTCTATTTCAACTCTATATATGTTTAAATGGGACCAGGATTTATCTGGGAAGCTTGTTCTATGTCATGTGAACCAGAACAATTATCTCATTGTACATACCAGATTTTTCTTTAGTATCTATGTTTCAATGTACATATGTCAATAGATGTATATTATAAAAAAATACGTGTATCGGTTAACCATCATCATTTTGATAGAACTACAGATATGGGGTCACTATAGTCATGAGCTGTTCTGCAATTTTGAAAATAAGACCAATCCCATGTCATCGTGTATTCCAGCCCTCTTTACCTTTGTATAACTGCCTAACACCCTTACCCTTAATCCCGAGTGTTACTTATTTTGATTGGCCCATCACATATTGGCAGTAGCCATAATGGCTTGTATCCACACCTAGAGGTGGAGCAAATTAAGTTTCGATTAGCAATGTGTGAATCTAGGTGTGTAGGATATGAAGTGTAATTGCAATGTGAATGTCATGGGAGTCAATCTGACTGGACTCGCATGATAAACCATCCCCAGCAATATCTCCACCTTCATTCTGGATACATGCTGATACCAGAGACAGGCAATAACCCCTTACTCCCCACACTGCTGTACATTCCTACCATTACGATATATCACTCTTCAATAATGCTATCCATACCTGGCATATATTCTTATAACTGTATATAATAAGATATCACACTCCATTAGTGGTATGAATTCCTGTAGCTAAAAGGAGATACCACACTCCAGTACAGGTACCCAAACCTAGCATATAGTTCTATAGCTATCAGAATAAACCACACTCAATTACAAGTACCCAAACCTAGCATATAGTTCTATAGCTATCAGGATATACAATACTACATTACATAAACCCATATCTAGCATATAGTTCAGGATACACCATACTCCATTACAAGTACCCATATCTAGCATATAGTTCTATAGCTATCAAGATATACCACACTCAAGTACAAGTACCCAAACCTAGCATATAGTTCTATAGCTATCAGGATATACAATACTACATTACATAAACCCATATCTAGCATATAGTTCTATAGCTAACAGGATACACCATACCCCATTACAAGTACCCATATCTAGCATATAGTTCTATAGCTATTAAGATTTACTATACTCCATTACAAGTACCCAAACCTAGAATATAGTTCTATAGCTATCAAGATATACCACACTCAATTACAAGTGCCCAAACCTAGCATATATAGTTCTATAGCTATCAGGATATACCACACTCCATTACAAGTGCCCAAACCTAGCATATAGTTCTATAGCTATCAGGATATACCACACTCAATTACAAGTGCCCAAACCTAGCATATAGTTCTATAGCTATCAGAATAAACCATACTCCATTACAAGTACCTAAACCTAGCATATATTTCTATAGCTATCAGAATAATTGTTAACATAGTAAGCACAGACAGCCATTGTCTAATTGTTCTCTTTCTTTCTTAACCTTGGCACAATATATATTTACTCAGTTTAAAAATGAGAACAATCATGAGTGACACTTGATGCTTGCCACTTTGCGCCAGTTTCAGATTGTGCCCAAGTACGGATGGTACATAACATAATTGATGAAAGGTACAGTTGACGTAATTAATGACACCCTTGGCTTTCAATAGTTTAGATAGTCATCAAGTCGTCTGTAATTAACATTTCCATAGGCCTCATATTGATTGCACTCTAAGGACACCATAAACATGTCAGCCAACACAACTAGATTGTCAACGTCTCACTCCCCTATTGGTGAATCTGATACAATCACATCTATCTGTACTATTAACGATTCATTTTTTTCTTTTGTTGTTTCATGTGGGAATCATAGATTTTTTGTATTTGTCAAATGTATAGCTTAAAAATGTTCATGTTGTCCAGATTTTGTTTCTTTATACACAAGACAAAACAATGTGAAGAATATCCGCAAATATTTTGTTCTAAAATTGTAATATATACTTATCGTTCAATTTGAAGATTAGTGGTTTGTGAATTTCTCTTTGAAGTATTGTTTGTTAAGGACGTTGAGGGTTATTGACCTCTCATACATACCAACTCTGCATGGGGTTAAGTGAACCGTAAAGATCACTTAACAGACCAGTGACTTCATTTGCACCAAGAATAGATTTCTTCTGCAAAATAATAAAACTCCATGAAAATATAAATGTTCGAACTGCCTAAATATACGATCGTTCAATTGACTGAATGTTTGGCCAGATTTCTGAAACCTGCATGTTTTCACGATGAGCCGACTATTTGTTGGATCTAGTGTTCAGCCGACTGCTCTTGAGCTGTCTCATAAGCTGAATTTGTTTTAACGCCTTTTAAACTCCTGTAACAATTAACTATGTTTTTACCAGAAAATTGAGGTCGATCTAAATTTAAAATCACACCACAAAAAATGCACCATCTAAATTCTCAACATTGTATTTTAATAGCGTTTTAATTATTTTGTGAATATCAAGCGATATTCATCTATGAAACTTGAAAATAATAAACTGGGTTGCATGAATGATTCTTCAAGGCATGCTTTCAACGAAAATTAGAAATGCACTTTTCTTCATAAACTGTGCTCTGTGCATTATACCGGAAGCAGCAGAGACGCCATGTTAAAGGTCAGTTGGTGGGTTGATGTAATTTGCACGCTGGATTCCGGGTCACGAGCTGACCACTTAACTGGACATGACCAGCATCACCTGCACACCCCTCCAGCACAATCAATTCTACATCATAGGTATTTTTAATATACAACAATAAGCGGATACATCATTACAAATACTAGAAATATGAATATTTTGTTGCCATATTAGAGTTCCTGAATTTTTTTATGATTGTAGATGTGAGGTGGTGATTATAAGAAAGCAATGATTGTTGACAGGGGCAGACGAGAATAGAGATTAAGGCAACAGATGGTGATTGATTATGTGACCCAAATTCACATCACAGATCCTCTCTAAATATAATTTTTATCGGTAAGATATAAAATATAACCATTTTTACATAAAGCGATGTATCGAATTGAAAAATGTACACGGCACTGAACCTCAAAAGCTTTTAGCACCATCAGTGTAAAAGATCTTCCACCGCGCACTGCACAAGTGTAAAAACTCCCGCTGCATTTGAAGATGGCATGCACAGATTGGGGCGACATAGTTTCACGTCTATTTTGACAGGGTTCATTTTATCAGCAATTTTCTGTTTGTCATAAAATCAATGAGGAAGATTTGGAGAAAGAAGTTGGTAAAGGCTTCGTGGCAAAGATGATTCTGTGTAGACTTTATCTTTCAGGCAGATCACAGAAGCAGCTTACCTTCAGATCTGAAAATGCATATTGCTCACCTTCATATCTGGATATGTAGACTGATTACCTTCATATGTGGATGTGTAGTTTGCTTACCTATATATGTGGATGTGTAGTTTGCTTACCTTCATATTTGGATGTGTAGTTTGCTTACCTTCATATTTGGATGTGTAGTTTGCTTACCTTCATATTTGGATGTGTAGTTTGCTTACCTTCATATGTGGATGTGTAGTTTGCTTACCTCCATATGTGGATGTGTAGTTTGCTTACCTTCATATTTGGATGTGTAGTTTGCTTACCTCCATATGTGGATGTGTAGTTTGCTTACCTTCATATTTGGATGTGTAGTTTGCTTACCTTCATATTTGGATGTGTAGTTTGCTTACCTTCATATTTGGATGTGTAGTTTGCTTACCTCGATATGTGGATGTGTAGTTTGCTTACCTTCATATTTGGATGTGTAGTTTGCTTACCTCTACATGTGGATGTGTAGTTTGCTTACCTTCATATCTGGATATGTAGACTGCTTACCTTCATATGTGGATGTGTAGTTTGCTTACCTTCATATTAAAATATGTTGGTTGTCCACCTTCAGATCTGGATATGTAGATGGCTCACTTTCAGATCTGGATATGTAGATGGCTCACTTTCAGATCTGGATATGTTGATGGCTCACTTTCAGATCTGGATATGTAGATGGCTCACTTTCAGATCTGGATATGTAGATGGCTCACTTTCAGATCTGGATATGTAGATGGCTCACTTTCAGATCTGGATATGTAGATGGCACACTTTCAGATCTGGATATGTAGATGGCTCACTTTCAGATCTGGATATGTAGATGGCTCACTTTCAGATCTGGATATGCAGATGGCTCACTTTCAGATCTGGATATGTAGATGGCTCACTTTCAGATCTGGATATGTAGATGGCTCACTTTCAGATCTGGATATGTAGATGGCTCACTTTCAGATCTGGATATGTAGATGGCTTACCTTCATATATGGTGATGTAAACTGCTTACCTTCAAATTAAAATATTTTGGTTGCTCACTTTCGTAACCGAATATATAGATTGCTTACCTTTAGATCTATATATGTGCATTGCTTTCCTAACGGTCTATATGCATAGACTGCTTACCAGTACATTTAAATATATAGATTTTTTATCATCAGATACTCTTCAGAGTATGCAGATCATTCAACTCCAGGGTATGATGATTAATCAATGTCAAGGTGCAATTTCTCAAATAAATTTGATTTCTCGAACTTAATGGTAAACCTAATATTATTAATGTGTTTATGCACCCATCGCTATACCTAGTACAAAGGTCACCATGCCAAACTATTTATCTGTCACAAATTACATAAAATAAGATGCTATACATCTATAGATGCTTATATTATCCCAATATATATTTAAACCAAATATTATGTAAACACATGTAAAATGTTAGATATTATATCATCTACAATGTAGATAAATACAGTGATATCAAGATATAACATTTTGTTACATTGATTTTGTAAATGGTAGAGAAGCAATACAGAGCCATGCATAGTGTCACGGGTCCATATCAATTGCAACTGAAACATCGAATGACTCATTTTATGGAAATTTATGAGCGGTCAGTTTGACCTCTAAAACCAGTCATGTTGTGCTCGACCTATGATTGAAGATAGGAGGGCTAACAAATCAAATATAATGCTTCCTCATTCTGCACAATTCCTATGTCACACAATTAACAAAAAAGATCCTTCATAGCTTATAACCTTTAAATTGAAAAAGAAAAATTACAGAAACCTAGCTTTGATACATTGTAAACCTTCAAATATTAGATCATTGTGTAACCATTTCAATTAATCTGATCACTGAGAGATAGTGCTCAGTAGAGTGCTCATTATATGATACATAATATCAGTAACATATGTAGAAGCATGGGCGAAGCCAGAGGAAGGACAGCTAATTGTGTATCTACATATGCATGGCCATGTATGCTTCCATGCGCTTACACAAATGTAGAGTCTATGATACATAACAATAAGATAAGGTGCATAAATACAATTGTAGCATCCGTATTCACGGGACAATTACCCACGTACAGTTACAGATATTTATATTGTGTTTCAAGCAGTCATCATTATCATGTGTGACAATGCAGAGAGAAACTTCATTTTTTTGGATCCAAATGCAAAGAGTACAACTACCGTGAAATAAGCGCTGTAATTTGATTGTACAAAATTATATCGCACGACTTACATCATTGTGAATAAAATAACACAGCTGTTTTCAAATTGTTCTGAACAAGCCATTGTGAACTTTCATTGCACATATTTTTTATTAGACTTAATACCTTGATAATATTGATGAAATTTGAAACATGCAATACATTTTGAAATACATTGATCGATTGATATTGAAATGAAGACCATTTTTGACACGTCCTTAATGCAGACTTTAGCGAGATCTGAAGATATTAGTGAGGGCAATCAATTCTTTAGTTTTTGTTTGACATGATCAGGAGATTTGAATAGAGATACTTGAATATCACTGTGAGAGGAGCAATGAAGAGTTGGTTGAATACTGACAAAGGAGGTATGAATAGAATTAGTTGGATACTACTGTCAAAGAAGATATGAATAGAGGTAGTTGAAAAGGACTGTCAAAGGAGATATGAATAGAGTGAGATGAAAACTACTCTGAATTGAGATAAGAATAAAATTAGTTGAAAACTACTGTCAATGGGATAAGAATAGAGACAGTTTAATACCACTACCAGAAAAACTATGAAGAGAGTTAGATAAATACTACTGAATACTAAGGAGTTGTCACCCTCCATATGTTAACATTCATAACAATATCCACATGTTATCATTCTCCATATTTATTAACACAGTAATATTAATCTATATTTTTTGTCAAAAACTACTTCTACATACCTTTAGTTCCCCAAATTTTTATTCTTATGAATTAAACTTATAAATTAATGAGTACAAAGTCATTACTAAAATTGTTTACCACAATCTTGACAGTTTGGAATGTATTTGAGAGTCATGGAATGTGTTGAATTGACAAATGTTCAGCTCTGCTCCCCTACCAACCTGTTCCCAAATAAGGTCCCAGCTCCTAACAGCTGCTAGAATTAGTCCCTGATTGACATGACCCTTGGGTTCACAGCAGTTTCTTTGCATGGATTATAATTATTTAACTCAGAATTTAGTTATCGCAGCCAATCCGGTGGTCTAGGAGAAGAGCCAGCTTTCAAATTGCAAGGGCAGTACAAAACCCCCATGCAGCAGAAGTTGGACCTAGAAATCTTGGAGGTTGTTCTCACCATGCAACATTTGTATTGAGAATAAAAGCCAGGTTTTCTTCATATCATCATGGTCTTAGGGTTATGCTGAAGTAGAGAATCTAGAAGAAAAGATCTCATGGGCCCAGAAGTAGTGACAACCAGCTTACTTCAGATATATGTATATAGTTAGAGTAATACCACTGTCAGGGTAGACAGTGTGTTTAAAATACGGCTGTTAGAATGAGGTCAATATTCGTCATAGGGGATATGGATAGAGTAAGGTTAATAAACTTTGGTGGAATTTACTTGGCAAAAATCGGGCCCAGGCCATTTGATATTAGCTAGACATAAAATATCATTTTGAATGTAGTAATATAATGGATATATTTACTTTATGTTGAATATAATACGAGACATTACACACCTGAAACTCTTTGAAAGTTTAGGGAAAGTAATAAAAAAGCAACAAGCATATCAAATACATAACAAATATTGAATTCACTGTAATTGGAGATTTTGAAAAATCATTATGATTTATCGGATTTTTGTAACAAACATTGATCAATGTATGATACATAACATATCAATGTATTTAATTTCTATGAAAAACCTCATTATCATTGACTGAACGTTTCATAAATTAACTCTATTATTATATATATTAAGCTGTCAATCTTTCAATCTAAGTGACCAATATCATCCACAGCCTGAACATTACCGCCTCGGAAATTAGCCAATCAGATTACAATTTGGCAGCTGATGCAGAGTAGTCTCCGACGTTGAGACTAATGCTGAAGTAGCATTTAAGTCAGTAGTGAAGAAGAAGGGCTTTACCAGATGTAGCCGGTGTATGTGATACTGACCTTGGACATGTGATCGGATATAGCTACTGATGGTGGAGCTTTGTGAGGGGATGTGACATGTGGTAGACTGTCACAGAAATATTTATTTATACAAGCCACTGCTGAAGCCTCTGACGACACATCTTAAATCCCTCAAATCTAATTCCAGTATTAAGTCTGTTCTTCAAAGCAGCATGTGGCGGATGACATTCAATCCGCATGCGCCTTTATTCCCTAAATGGCACTCCGGGGGAAACTCAAGGGTTTCATCCACATCTTGTTGTGAAACAGCACATCTTCTCTCAAGAGAAATGGGGTTATGCACATAAAATTTAAGCTGGGGATGAGTTAATTTCAATATCTTGTTTAAATGCAATTTCTATAAAAGGTAAAGCACACGATAAGGTATCTCTCTGTCAACATTCGAAGCAGAACTAGGGATTTTCTTCAATAAGTTGAAGTCAAGCTAGTATCTGCTATATGGATCGGAAGAATTTGAGAACTTGGTTATATATATTGTTCCAGATTAGGAGGGACACTGTATGAGAGTTGTACCGGAAGACAAGTCTCTCATATTCACACCAAAGTGTTTCATGGTTGCGGTTGTTGATGTAATCTGTGTTATCTACTCTAGTGGAATGAAAAGATGTGTCTAATATATTTTCTCCCCATATCTTCAGAAATTAATTTTGGATTTATTATAGATTGTTTGATCCAATCTACACTACTGGATTGAAAAGATGTTCCTTTATGATATATTTTCTGTCTATCTATTCAGAAATTATTTTTGGATTTATTATTAATTGATCGATTTAAATTGTATTTATTTGAAATTGATTTATATATTGAAAATGGCTGAAGAGATACATTTATTTAATATATCTTTAATTGGACAAATGTATATGAGTCGCTAATTTTATATATTTATGAATATAAAATTGGTAAACATTAAAACATTAAGATTTTAATTGAAAATAAAAGGTAGTTTTTACCGACTTGAAAGCCTTGGGCATTGTAATGCAATTTGATGTGAACAGTATTTAAAAATGAATGATGTAATGTGAAAAGGATATATCAAGCTCGTTTGGAGGCTTCAGACAAATCGTCTTAATAGCTTAACAGTTATCCCCAGATGCAATCTCATTAACACTTGAATTTAAAGTTGATGGGTGTAACCTCGATGCATATTTGATCACAAGAGGAATCCCAGGTCTTTCTCCTTCTCGGTGCAATATCAATAGAAATCACCAAGCCTTGGAGTCTGCTTCTTTGCTACCTATAACATGTGGCTCCACGTCAGCAACCTTGATCAGCAAAGCTAATAGGAAGACTGGTATGTGAGCATCAAAACATATCAATATAAGTATGAAGGGGTAAATATGTACATGACAATTAGAATGATCCCATATGGGCTTTATAATTTGCCAGAAATTGCCTAAATCGTATTCCATTCTCACATCACATTTTGTGCCATTTCATCATCATAGTCAGGACATTTTGTGACATTGTATCATCATATTAAGGACATTTTGTGATATTTTATCGCCAAATTGTAGTTTACATTTAAATTTGAATACAACAATGTTTTAAATATTATTTTTAAAAATTGGCCATTCCTTACAAACCTTTTTAATGCACTGGGGGTCACAAAGCTCTTGTGTTATTTTATTGGAGTAATTCTCAATAACTCTGGCTTCTAGAACTGCGAAATCAAACATCTACAGTCTTTATTGTAATAATTATTTAGCATGTTATATTGGGAAATGACATGGAATGTTTAATTCTTGTATTGCGAAAACGATAGACGATATGCGGCTGTTTCGTGATATTCGGTAATGATATACCGTTATATTAGGATGATCGAGTCTCTCTTCATCTGAACCCCATGGCACTAATCCAGGATCAAGTCATTTATAGCTGGGATTACCTGTAAATCTTCGGTCTCAGCGCTGTCTGAACCACATCACCTTGAACCTGCCACCAAACCAGATAAGTAAAGATCTCAGTCTTGTCTAGCCATGCAGTGCTATTAAACTATGCCATACTAGTTATACTATGTATACTATATACAACCATGTCACACTAGATATACTATGTATATAGCATATATCCATGCTATACTATGCACACTATTATGCCACTATGCCACTGTAAATACTCATAGTTCACGCATTAATACCATGTTAAGTTAAACCACATACACCTTACTTTGTGCGATAATGTAACAACATGTACTTTCACATAGTTCTTACAATTTAAATGTCACATGGCGAATACTAATAGCACAGGTGACTAGTAACTTGATATAATATATATTCACTTCCCACATCTGTACGCATACATGTCATATTACATACCATGTATGTTTGTACCACAGAGAGGGATGGTTCGCGGCAGTATTATTGTGATATGGTGTGGCACATCGTATTTTAGGATGGTACAGCTCAGTGTTGTCTCACTCCTGAGAACATTGCATGATAACCTGGCAAGCATGCCTCAATATTTCCAGTATCATATGAGCAATGAATTTTACCGCGACAACAGGTCTCCCTGTCATACTCCCCCTGGTGACAAATGATATCATCTCAGTAACTGTATGAGGAGGTCAATCCACAGGTTAATGGGTCGTCTTGGTCTGGACAACGGTCCCAATTTCTGCATGATCAATGTCAGGCAAACCCAAATAGAGTTTCTCATCTCAGTGAGGAGACAGCTTTACACGAAGAAAAGGTCTTATTTCGGTGATGGCAAAAATTATTTCAAACGCATACTAAAGATAGTTTTTATTTTAAAATAATTCTACCTATATGTTGTTAATTGTGTCTCTACCGAATATTTGTATTATTTTTATGGATTCTCACAAGAAGTTATCTAAGCATATATTTTTTTGCAAAGAAGAACATACTGTTAACAACAAAGTTCCAATTATATTTGTTTCATGTGGTTAAATGCTGATGTGAAGTAGAAAACATTTGGAATATAAAACATTAAAAGTAAAATCTGACGGGGGTATTAGGACATTGGCCCATATCTCGCTGCTGTCATAATGTCCCTTCAATGTGAGCATTTAGTGCGTGCGCAGCGACCTCGCCTCAGATGGCTCCAGCCCTCACCCACAGCTACCCATCACATATCTGTATCACTTTTATTATTTACGAGTAAATTTGGGCTCTTCAGATAAAGCAATTTGAACCGTTTGGTGAAAATCTAATAAGGGTGCGCATAAAACACGCCACAAAAAGGAATCAAACGGAACGGATGTAAGGCAAATGATGTATCCCGAAATCATTAGCAGCGGAACGGTGACTGGAGGAAATGTACATCCTGACATCAACTCACTAACCTCTCCGGATGGAGTTGGGTCTTACGCTAACCCTGAAATGATATCGCCATAATATAAACGACAGATACAATTCTGCCAATATCAGCGATGGATATCATATGCTCGTTTAAGATTTTAAGTTTTGGAAAAACCTGAATCACCTTGCCACAATTTCAAATATTAGTCATAATATGATAAACTGAATGTTTCATATGCAATATTTGAATGAAATAAAAGTTTCATAGTGAGGAATATCCCTTCCAAACATACTTGGTGGTCCAGTTTGTAATGGCATGCGGACTGTCCCATTGTGACATCTGAGGTAAATGCTGTAAACGTTTTATGCTAACTGCTGACATTTATGTTTTATTTTGGGGCCCTCATTTTGTGTAGACCAGAAGAAGTGCCGCCAGGTGCCTCTGAGACTTGTTTGATGTTTGCAATTTGCATCAGGTTCACAACGAGGCTGTAATTGATGTGACCTTGGAAAGGTCACCCCACCAGCGTTATACGACCTTTCAACTCTGACAATCACATCAGATCTTAGACCTCAGCCAGATAGAAAAGCTGACCCACTTAAGTAGTTCACTTCATTCGGGGAGAGACCAATAAATGGTGTGGGTGGAAAGAGATTCTATTCAATAATCCCATTTTTTGATTATATGTCATATACAGGCCTTGGGCTATGGTCAGCCTATCCTTGGAAACCACTTTTCATGTCTGATATAAATAGCAAAGTCCTGCAATTCAAATGACTGAATGTGGAGAAAGTATTGATGAATATTATCATGTGCACAATAACCACTTAAATTTCGATTTTCTATTAATTTATCCGAGAAACGAGATGAACAGTGATTTAATCTCAATCTAATCTCCACATTCCGATTGGTGAAAAGTAAGTTGTATTTCCTCCTCAGATTGTATAGATATATCAATAGCAGTATCTTTTACAAAGAATATATGGTGATAATGGTGTTTTATTCAGGTACATGATATAAACTATATATATATATATATATAAATATATATATATATATATATATATTGTTGTTGGAAATAAGATGAAATTGACAGAGGTCCGTTATATGGGTATGGCTTGTACAAATCAGGAGTGCATTTTTATCAATTGCATGACATCAGGAATTCTCCTCAATTCCGTCCCTATTCTATCCCTTTATATGCAGAAAGGTACAATGCATATTTCTCCAATGAAGCTGTGACATACAAAATGAGCAATTAATTTTCTATCTTCGAGGACAAGGACAGCAAGGTACAGACTGCTTCCTGCTAGCGAGGACATCGACCTTCAAGATGTATGGAAGACATCTCTCAACCGGGGACTTCGCCTGTTATGCGGCTTATGCTGAGTGCCAATCTTGTGGCGTGTGGCCCGTTTAACAAGTCCTTCCATACATGACACATTTGCACGGGAAATTTATCCAAATTTAATTTGAGTTCCTCAATAGTAGAAAGCAGGAATGTAGGGGTGGCCTGAAAGAGAACATTTCCTTGTGGTTTAGGGGCAGGGTGAGGACTTCCTGAGGTGTCTGGATTTAAATCAATGTAAAGACCCCAAGAAAGGGCGTCTGAAGCAGGATTGTCAATAACTATTATTTGGGCCAAGTTTTAATTGGTGCTACCAAGGCCGGGTAGGCGCGAGCAGATGAGGTCAAAAGCAGCAAGTAATGAAGCTGAAAATGCTGTGTGATTGTCAAGTTACACCGGCCCATAGAAGGCCCAGCCAGTAATGGTCAATCTGAGCTGCAAACTTGCCCAATGCCATACAGAGTCCCATCCCTGATAAAGCTAATTTGTCGCGTCTTTCATGTCAGCGGAAATTCGTAGAAGGACACAGATGGGAACTATTTCCTTATGTACATAGTCTTTCTTAAGCTTCGCTATGCTTCTTGTATCATAATCGGCCTTAGTGCTCCTCCCACCTACCTACTTTAGTTGTGATTAAATAATGCCGGGAATTAAGGCTGCATGCTTGTGGAACAGAACATAATTACTTTGGTCTGATCCCCTACATCTTTACAATCAGACCAGCTCATTGTAATCAGACAATATCCAAGGACCTCTGAAAAACAACATGAGAGTGACAACAGGACCCCGGATATGGAAACAAAACATAAATGATAACAGGACCGTTTATTTTGTAAAGGTGCATGAGTATAGGTAGGACCCTGTCTTGTGGAGCCATTACATAAGTTGCACATGACCTAATATGCATGTACAAATTATCCAAAAGTGATAAACATTGTATGACATGAAAACAGGACCTGGTAAAGACATCGATGAGAGAAGTACCTGTCCCTATATTGACATATGTAATCTTTATGTTTTATCCTTGTGGAAAAGAACTTGGTATGTATTAAAAACCAATATCTGAAAAATAAATATTTAATGAACAGAAATGAACAAAATCAGAATATAACACTGCAACACAGCAGAGAAATGTGTAAATCTATATTAAGGGTTGATATTGACAATATTGAGTTATATGATATGTGATACATCCTTGGCATTATTTATAATCAACACATAGACTATCATCTGTTTAACTCAGGATATGACGACTGAATACAGATAACTTGTATCCTATGTTACATATGGGCCCATGGCTCTGGGAGGTGCACATTAAGATGCACATAAAATGTTCCCGAATAGGCAGAACAAGATCTATGAAAGTTACTCATCAGTAAACATTCAGGGGTTAGGTTTGTAGAGTAGATTGACCACCTGTATAAAATATATATTCATGCCTGCCTTCCCCTCTATATAAAATATATATGCCCCCCCCCCCTTCATTTATAAGCATGAAAATAGGGACATCTTCATCAATATCTTATTTTGTACTACTAGTGAATGATAATATATCAGTGAAGAGGTAACAGAAAATATCACACTTCTTTGGAATGTAATAATGTGGCCCTGCCTCGTGCCTTTAAATCAATTCAATATTGTCTCCCACACTGTCTCATGGATTAACGGTGTAATATATTACATTTCTAGTCATGTTTCAGATCTGTTGAGAAATATTATCTTTGAGCTTGAGAGTCACAAATTGATTATCTTAATGACAAAACTGATACATTTGATATCTTTAATTTAGTTCTGTCTGCCTTCTTCTTTCAATTCTCTTGGTGACATAAATATTGCAAGAATATAAAGTATATTTCACCTTACAATCAGAACTTTACAGTTACCAATGAGTTAGTGGTTATACATTTGTGACTGTCAAATTTCTTTAATGTCCATCAATTTTAGCATTTGGTTGTCTGCGGAGAGCCCACAGTTGGTATGTCTGTAGGGAGGTAGTAGCGTGAGAGTGCACTTTACCATCATGGCCCGTATTCCCCTCTGACCAGTCCCGGCTGGATAACCAGCATGCCCTGGCCACCTCAGATAAACACACTCACTATACCCAAACTCACAGAAAATGGTCATCTGATACGGCTAAGACCTCAACTACTGATTTACCTCAGTGAGTCAATTAATACAGCTCTTTACCCATGTACATGCACACTGGCCCTGAGGGTAAGGGCCTTCTGCTTGAGTTCAGTGTATCCGTCTGCCACCTCACCCCTTGTCCTGTCCACACCATAAAAGGCATCTCTTCCCTGTGTGTTGCACCGATTATCCTTCTTCTCGGTAACAATATTTTCAGGCGTAATGAAGTCCAAAAAAATATTAGCTTGTTATGTAAACAAGATCGTAAATTCCCTTAATGATATTTGGGAAATGTTAAGTTAAACTTTGGAAGCTTTTTCATAAAAGGCTTTTGTGTCTTTTATGTATTCAAATATATTATCATTTTATGCTTATGAATCATATATATAAGGCACAATATATATAGAAGTATTCTGTGTATGCATATATTTTATATTACATATGATTTATTTAAGCATCACAAATGGTACTTTACATATAATTTTTAAAGATCTTTTTTCAAGATTGCCAATTAAATATGGCCAATTTACATACTTCAAGACACAAATAGATCAGGATGCAATTTCTTTTTTAATTTATATATAACACAGTGACCTTTTCATTTTTATCACATACTTTATAAATACCATATACAAGGAGTCCTTTTAAATTGTATTGCTTCTATCAGATGAAATTTAAATTTTACAGAGGGGCTGTAACCATTACGTGTAAGGCCCTTAAGCTATTTTGATGTAATATTCGACCAACTTTCGGTCATCTTGGTTTCGGTTCTTTCACAGCTTGGCCAGAGCTATTTTAAATGAGTTTGAATACATTCGCTGCTCTACCCTTCTAATCCCCCATGACTTTACTTTACCAACGACCTTCCACCCAAAGTTGGGTATTTTCTCTTAAAGGAGTAACACGTCATAAACAAGGTTTACTTTTGCCGTGTCATCCAGTTGAAATTACATTATACTTGACAATGATAACCTGGTTTATTTAAGTCAAATGATGTTTGTCCTCTGACAGAAAGCATAATCTCAAAATTTAATTGATTTTTGTAGACATTTCCTTTGACATATGCCATCTGGAAAGTATTGTGTGAGAATTAGGTGAAGTATGACAGAACACACGATAGGGGAACAGACACAAATTTAATGTTCAGTTTCATCGCAAAAGTGAATTGACACTTGAAATGTTTTTGACATATCTCAAACAGAGATTATTTTTTAATGTGTTGTTACACATAGTCAGAACTGACAGACACTAATAAATAAGCTTGATTGGTCAAAACATTGCTTTTTTAAGGTTATGCTGTCAATTTATGTTATCAAGTCTAATACACAAATTGATTACTCGACTAGCACATTTAGCATAAAATTGAAGGTCACTGAGTGTGACTGTGTCTGTCATTATTGATACGTGATGAATAAAATTATAAAGAATGAATACAATCCAGATGTACACAGCAGATAATGCACAAGAGCGGGAATGAGTCATGAGGTAGCAGGACAGTGGACAAGCTGTTCTGTTGTCCCTTGTTGTAGATTGATCGCTCTACTCACACCAGTTCACCGTGGCTTTGTGTAACATATTTTATGCACCATACTGTGTGTATTTAATCACAACAAGGTTGAATAATGACAGAGTGAAGGGCTCACAATTGCATTTTGTCCACGTTATAGGAACATGTGTTATATCCGTGCTTATGCGTAGCCACTCCTAGGCTGGTTAATTGAGCTGCTCAGATTCGCAGAACCAATGCTGTCCTCAGGTGCTCGCAACTGGAACTAAACGCAACTGAGGCCGATGCCCAAGCACGCTCTCTGGTAGAAATATAATAGGCCCCTCAATGGCTTCTTCTCATTAATGGATATCTCACCTGACAAAGTTTCATCACAAGATGTTTATGGTGATTTTATCTCCATTTTGTTGTTCGTCCGTCGCGAATGTTCTTTGGAGAGGAGAAAACTGAAGAAAATGCGTGTTTTATTATGCACAAGTAAATAAAGGCGTGACTAATAGATAGTTGCACAAGTCCCAGGTCTCCACTACCCTGACATCTTGTGGCATATTTACGGTGTCTATCACAACCTCACCACTTATCACTAGGCCCAACTCTCTCGATCTAATACATATACTTTTACAGTGAAGACTCATGCTGAATGTTATTTTCTTCTGTGTCAACTGTGTTTTAAATGAGTGGTTTGTCACTCAAGTCGATGTAGTTTTGGAAAGATAGTTTTGAAATATGCTTCATGTTCGTACTAACTAAATAAATGTTCATTATGAATTGTCAACAGTTGATTTACAAGGGGCAGTTCGAGGTATATAATGGTCTTCTTGGTAAACATGGGATAATTTCCAAGCATTCAGTAATATCAGAAGTTCTTGTATTGGGTTTAATATTGCTACTTGATAGACGAGTGTAAGATGAAATGAAGAATCATGTAGAAAGTAGTGATCAACTTCCTCTGCCTTAATTCTATCCGTGGGGGCTAGAAAATCCGCATTGTTTACCAAATAATTATAAGATAATTCCCATCCAAAGAGTAACCCATATTTTTCCTTATAGATTGCTCCATTTTGGTCACGTGACCGCATTGGGGGATTCACATGGAGAAATAGGCTTCATTTGTGGTGTATGGGAGGAGGAGAAGCTCATTAAATGGTGTGGTTGAGTCGGGGCTGTATGGGTTTGCATGAACCTGGTCCTATCCCCAGCCTACTTGCATGACTACCCATTGATCAGGCCTCCAAAACCCTCCCCCGACACCAATCCTTATCTGAGGCATCAGTCTGAAGCTACCATGTCCTCCCATGTCTGTGTCATATAACTTTGGAAGGAAGGCCGGATCATACACAAAACAATAACCTGAGCAGTTATTCCCAAGCCGCGGCTATATCTTCAATGGCAGCAATGGCCGCCTATGCCACGCAAAAAGCATTTATTTTGTGTTTGTCTTGACAGAGTTTACCTGAATATTTTAATCAAAATATAGAATGCACAGAAATATGGATAAGCTGGGGTGTTCTCTATAACAACACTAACATTTGGGAATGTTATATATTGTGAAGAGATACGTTCTACGGTGTTGATTTGTTGATATTTATCAGCTAAAGACAATTATAAACTGATTCTGTGTATGGCTCATATATTAAGGATTAAACATTATGAAAAGAACAACATGGCGTATGTGGCACCATCAGTATGGGACACCATTAGAATATAGTTAAAATGTTTATCTCTCATCAAATTAACTCTTTTCGACCAGTTGATTTTCCTTATGTGAAGCCTAGTCATGATGATAGACAAATATTATAAGTTATTTATCTACAAGAAGAATATGCCAGTAGATCCAAATCATATTCGTGAAGGGCTAATTGATCTTTTTCAATGGACATAGCCAGGTTTGATCACAGCAAGCTACAGATGCGACTGATTTATGCAATTTGTTAAAGATACAAATAAATACCTTTTTATATTGATATATGATAGATGTAGTGTAAAAAGATAAAATAATAAAACATTCTCATTCTCGAAATACATACTCATACTTAGATAATTTACCTTTTATCTATTAATTAAATAAGGAGTTATAATTTGTTTACAGATCTATTCATTTAAAGGATTGTGCTTTTGCTTCAAGTAGAGTGTTGCTATTGCCTCTATATTATGTATGACTGGCGGTAATGAGCTCTGAGAGTATCTATGCTGTCAACCAAGGAAGTAAAATGTCAAGAAATCATTTCGGCTCACATTAATGGAAAGGCCAAATTATCACTAATTGAGCTGGAATGTTCATCAATATGTTGTTTTCATTCCAACCCCTAAGTTAATGGTGTGTAATTATATCTGAATCTACAGATCTGTACTTTGATTTCACATTTTCCATCCTACAAAACACAATTTTGTATTTTTAAATTTGGTTTCAGAAGAGACCAGTATAATAGAGAATCTAAATGGGGAGACTTTGTGAGGCTGCTGTCCTGAGTAAATTGTTTTCTCTTGTTCCCTTTCCTTTCTTTGGTTGTTTTTTTACAAAATAATTGGTCTGGTTTGGGAAAATCTCTGCAGTCTAAGAGAAATCATACCCAACACTGACTCAATTTCTAATGATCTGCATTTTATAAATACACAAATCTATTGGGAACATGTCTACTCTGAGGTTGAGCAGTGCAAGTTCGGACCAAACTGTTTTGTCTAGATTGCTGTCTCATTTCGGCTAATGATGCAGCCATAAAAACCCGACAGCTATTCAGCACGAGTTTGCTGGGGCATCACGTGATTGGTTTCGGTTATCCAATCAGTAGTAGTCCTGTCATGGAACTCTAGCTGTCCTCCAATATGGAACGTTACGTGCCATTTGTCACATGTAATCTCATAGCATCTGACACAAATTGTCACACTCGGTCCGTCACAAAATGGTGTGTGTGACCCAATTCTTAGACCATTCTCTGCTCATCAAATGAATATGCCTAATATGTGAAGTAATTGGGGTGTGACCCTACAATAAATGCTATCAGTGTCACGGCAGTCCTTCGCCTCTCTGAGGCAATGTGCAGTTATGACCCTGTTAGCTTAAGGCAACATCCCCAGCTATTGGTGCTTATTTTTCATTTCAAGATCATTGAGATCATCATTTGTGACGCCTCATTTTAATTACATAAAGGTACCTAGCATTCAAGATAAACAATGTTTAATTGTGAGCCAATACCTCATTTTCTTGTCTTTTGTGTTTGACATTATTGTCCTGTGGGAGACACTGCAGTAGCGTTCTCAGATTTCAGCAACATGATATGCGATAAGCAATCTTCTTCCAAGATCTAATATTTCACAATTGGCGCAGAATTCCGCCCATTTCAGGGTTAACCAAATAAATGGCCAGAAGTACCCTTCCAGATAAGAGAGAAAATATAATTCTCTTCCATAAGCATGTTTGTGTATAACAAAGCATCTCTTGTTTTCTGTGCGGAGATGACATTTATTTTTTTATATATTAGACAGTCATCTGGATGGACAGTCATCTGGATTGACTTTCAATGTCTTTCCATGCTTTAGATTATTGATAAAACCGTTGCCGATTTCTTTCACTGTTTATTCGTCCAAATGCCCAAATAAAACAGGACAGTTAATTAGAGGGTATAGCAGTTTTTAATTATATATTTTCAACTTGTCAACATCAGCAGTATATAGTGTGCAATTAACACAATGGTAAGGGACAAAACGCAAGTACTTTGAAGAATTATATTGATTTTTTGTCGATGACCCTCCAAGTGCCTAACTCAGATTAGATCTTACTGTCTTTGCTTTAATCTGTGATCAAATAAGCATAAATCATGAATATGCATAGAGCTCAGCTGTGTGTTGATAGGTCGACATAGCAAATATTTTGAGCTGGGTCATCAGCCACTCTCAACAAAAGACTATCGAGGGCGTGGTTTATGATTGCAGTCATGGCCTTGTCACATCGCCTGTGGAAACAATGAGGCAATGACGGCAGAGGACAATGTAAAACCGACAAGATTGACATCATATAATATAAAACAGAGTAAAATCTGTATATACTGAAGGTCACATTTCTGAAGTCACAGGACATGCAGGTATAACCCAAAGTGGAACCGTTATGTATAGATAAGTTTTCCTTAAGTTATAATTAATGAGATGTGGCAACCCCTGTCCCTGAATGTGATATGCATTCCATATCATGAGCCAACATGAACATCACGTGACAATAAGTGAGCCAGTGCATATTGCCCACAAGAATCGCTTTATATTCAATGAGTCATTACAAATGGAACTAATGATGATATGGAAACCCGAATGATCATCCTGTAACATCCAATCCATGCCACAGCATATGATACAAGCTACAATATATGATTCATGCCACATCAGTTAATCAATGTTTTAACATGTAATGCATGCTACATCATCAATGCGATGAAGATCTTATCCACGCCTTTCACTCATTACATGCTATATTACACAATCCATGCTGTAACAACTAATCCATGCTGTAACATATAATCCATGTTATAACACTTATACATGTTGTAACATTAAATCCATGCAACGACATAAAATCACTGCCACAACTTCTAAATATTTTGTATAACATCTTAACATAACATTTTATCATCGCTCCAACATCTTATGCTTACTACAACATCCTTTCATTGCTACAATATACTAGTAATATATACTGTATATCTAATTATCTAACATCTGTTAAATACCAGTTTATGCATAAGCTTCTTGCAAACCAAATATAGGTTTGATCTCGGTGATTTGACCTCGACTTTCACACTGGTTACAAAGCTAGTAAGTTAACCTGATGATATCCGAACTTAAGCGACATCAAAATAAATTACCAACTTTGAAAACATATTAAAGATCTTCTCACCCAAGGTTGTGATTTGATCCTTTTAGTTATCGTGACGCAAGGAAGAATTAACATTGCCTATATCAAAAACTGATATGCACCGTCTTAGTTTTTTCCAATTCCTGCTTGATGCTTCCAATAACACAGCTGTGTCACAGTGGTGTTGCATTCTTTCCATGCTACATCATAACGTCCATGGTTGGTGGTTCACTTCATTCTATGAAATAACCTTTATAAGACCCATTCCATCGTTTAAAAACACGAACCATCAATAAATATTTCACCATGATCCACACCTTTGGAAGCTTGCACACCTCTACAAATTGTTATCTGAGTGACTACTTTAAAAATGCATTAGCCTTCAGTAATAATTGATGCTCTAGCTTTAAGACGACAAATGGTTAATTGCATTTGAATAGATAATAGACCTGTACTTTAAAGATTGTTAAGAATAATGATCAGCTAGTAGCTCAACTTACAAATGTTTTATCAACCATTAATATAATATGATATAATAAACTCTACAGAACTACTCTACACTACAGAATAATATATTTAAATGGAAGCGGAAACATTAATGCCTGTATAGCTGCATTAAAATTATATTCTCTTGTGATGAGTAAAATTTTGAAAATATGTTTTGTATGCCATGAATAGATTAAATCACATGTATTTACCTAACTAACATTTGTGAGAAATAAATTGCCAAGAATGCAATCACAAAGAGAATGGTCCGAAAAATCTAATCAACATAACCAAATCAACCTAATCCATTTCAAATGCCATCGACTAAAGTGCAGACAAATGAGTAATCTTAAAAGCTCCTATAAAATGAGTGTTATCTTAATAAATGCGATCAACGAGTTGGTGATCTGATTGGCTTACATAAAGAGTGCACTCAATATATGCAATATCCATATAAAAAAGGTGAACTCACAAATAGGGTGTAACCTGATTAGCTTAATTAAAATTGATGCCCCTGAATAGTTGATAGTACAAAAATGATGGTGTAACACTGATCTAGGCATACAATAAATTCAACAACTACGCTATCACAATATCTGTTACATAGAGAAAATTTTCTCCTGGAGTCATTGATGATAAAATTGTATCAAGGAATAATATATGTATAGTTTTAAATGTTACGATATAGGTATTAATGTTTTTACAAGGGTGGTCAAAATGATAGTATGTACCTCAAAGAGTCGATTTTTAAACCTTTCCTTTTGGATAAAATACAATATTTTTGAAATCGTATTCATTTACACAAGAGTATGTCAGACATAAATTTCAAATGCTCACCTTTCATATAATCTCCATGACAGACATGCATTTAACACATTGTGTTAAACCTCAAATTTCATTTGTAAGTCAGAGATAACAAAAATGATCCTGTTGAAATACATTTTCCTGTGGTATATAAAGTTAGCCAACAATCTCCCAAATGCTCTTGAATATTTGAATGATATTTCCCAAAGTAACATAAAGTTGTATTTAATGTCGTATCTGTATTTAAATCCTTGTGGCCAATTTTGAGAGTATTTTCTGAAATACATAAATCGACGAGAGAAATTGGTCTGAACACAGAAGTGCCATCCCCCCAAATAAAACTGACCAATTTCCGGTATTGTGAAGGAAATTTTTCAAAATACATAATTGTAATAAACTTAAATTTTAAAGTCACGAATTAGAGATAAGCCTGTGGAAAAAAACTACACATAGTAAAGAGTGCTACATTTACTAGACTGATGTAATCTCAGGTGCATTCTGTACATAGAAAGCTGCCATTTTGCACGTGACTTAACGCACCCAAGTTCTTAGATTATTGAAGTTTCAAGGTTAGTTAAATTATAATTCATAACAATCCACAGTATTTCTGGACTTCCAGTAACAGTAAATTACATTTAAGTTCTTCTCGGCAATTCTGGAGCAAAAATTAACATCAGGACACATAAGGCTTCCCTCCTATTCCACTATGTTTGGGGGATTTTCCCGATGATAACACTTCTAATACCTCTCATCCTAGAGGACTTTCCTACTTTTCCCTAACAGTGTAATTATCCATTTCCATCCGGGGAGACCTTTCAAAAGACTTTGCCTCGTTTTTATAGCTGTCACGTTAACCTTTCCCACAAATAAGTGCAGGAGGCTATAATAGATATATCACTCAAAAGAAAATGGTTTTGGAACGATTTTAGCTTGCAGATGAGACTGAAGGTTTGGATTGTATTACGTGTGTCTGGCTGCCGATATCAAGAAGACTGTGTATTGATCCATGGACAAATTAAAGTGACCTCCTCGGGCAGATTCACTGTGGGTCACACGCCTCATGCACCCCAAATATGGAGGCGACCAGACGACACTTGACAGGTTCTTTGGCACATCAACAATACGTGATGTACGAGTCACATGAGCAGATGTGGTAATCCTGGATTAATGTCCACACTGATAGACACAACACATTGCCCTAATCCCCAGGGGAATCGCTTCAGAAGTGACCTTGTAGACTGCAAATTCACACACAAACACTGTCACGAATGTACACACCAAGGTTTCCGGTATTGACAAGACATCAGCAGTGTTAAATCCGTAAAATAGTTCCACTTATAATATCATCTGATATTTTGTTGCAGGCATAAATTTCAACTTTTGACATGTATATTTCATAAACCTCTACCGGCTTCGTCAGAGTTGCATCTTTGTCATAATGATATATATTCAGTTATGTTGTCTCTTCTTACATATTACATACAATAACAGTTTTTGATATGTTTGACATTGATATTAAGACAAATATTCACGTGTATACCAGTAACAGGTGCGTTAGTTTCTTTGTTGTCATCACGATATTTAGGCTATATTAGATATGATTAAAGCCTGCCATCGAGATTCAATGCCCTACCATTGTGAAAGAGTGACAGGCGACCTTTCTTTTCCAGTGTCCCATTGTCATAATAACACATTAACATATTTCCATATCTTTCCAGACCGCCAGAATAATATACAAATCTGTGCGACTCAACCATCTCCCTCTCCTATCATTTACTACATGATTGTCAGATTCGAACACCCATTATAGGTGATACCATCTTGCAAATAGAGTGATATAATTGAATAATTAGTAAAATAAACTGAAGAACCTATTATTTTAAGTTACTTGCTGGTAAGATCGAGAGTTCTGAATGTTGTGAAAGGTTAAACTTGTAATGGTATATTTTTCCGATGTCTAATGTAAGGTTGACTAGAGGAAAAAATACATGACCACAAAGCCCATGCCTGTTAGCACATCGGTTCTATATTCTCCGAGGGTTTGAGAGAGAACTTCTGGGCCAGTCTTTGCTGACCCATTGACCATAGTAAACAGATGTACATGCCTTTGAAAGGGACTTAAATCAATATCTTCCCCCCGTATCTTCAATGCCTGGACTTAGCTGACCTGAGAATGTCGTTTTTTTTTTGGTTGGAACATGCAATGATATAATTATACAGAGTTACAGACGGGTCCTCGATGTCTGCATTTCTTTTATAAAGCAGTATCATATAATGTAACCGTTTCCAAAGAAATAACAATACCGCATATGCCCAAAACTATTGACACCGCTCCTATATCATATTTTCATCTTTTATAACAGACGATATCCTCATCTTGTGGGGTTACTAATTTAAAACCGACTCTGATATGTTATCCAAATTTCAAATCTGATTTGCTTAAAAATCGGATACACGGAACGTTATGTGAGGTGTTGTTGAAAGGTAATTGAATCTGCAGAACAAAACACTACTGCCTTGCTTATGATGTCAATATATACATATATCGAACCAGTCTTTAATCGAAGATAATGATACGGGCTAAATGTAGTTGGAAAAGATGTTTTATCGTATGCTTGCACATTTTTAAAACAAGGCCATTTTCCATTACTTTATCATATAATGATACGAATCACTTTGATCAGTTTTCGTCATTGCTGTTAATGGATACAAGCCCTGTATATAATACTATTGCCTGTCCAGTTATCATCTTCCGGATGATTTCACAATCGTTGGAGGGTCACCAATTTGAGATTGTGTTCTACCAATTTGAGATCTCAAGCTATCTATTAATGTAATACTTGAAACCTAGAATTTCTAATACTTTTATAGCAGAAATAAGATGCATGAAATGAATAGTATTAAGGGGATTTCACGTTAGACTATAGTGCAGTAAAGTTAGGTGATATTGAGTCACCAGCATGGTCGTCTGAGAAGTCAGCCAATCTATATACATGAACACAGATAGTCATATATCAATTGATGATGAAAAGAAAAGTAAACTTCCCGTGCCTTGAATTGATAGAAGACTATAATGTGCTATATAATAAATGAAAAACACCACAGCTGAGAGGGTATGAATTATGAACAAAATACAGTTGTTTATTCAATGAGTTGACATATCACATTATAGTGCTTATCTTATCAGTGAAGATTTTTTACTTACAAAAAGGCAAGTTAATTTCTGAAGCAACATGTTAACAGCATGATAGTCTAGTAAGTACAATGATTATAATAATACAGTACATTAGAACTATTTGACGGTGCCAATAATTGTGAGAGATAAAATAGGGAAAAGAAATATATTCTACTCTTCTAATCACAATTACTTCCCACAGTATATCTACTTCATGATAAATGACTTAATATGCTAGGCTATATATATATGTGTGTGTATATTACAGTTTTGAAGAATAGTGCATGCATGATATGCATTACAGCTAGGAAGAATGATACATGCATGATATGAAAATCGGTTACCATTCTATGACAGATATTACCTTTTACAAAATTCTGTTTTTACAAACTCCTTTGATAGATTTATACAGTGTACATATTACCATGACAACCAATGACGTCAACTTTTCTCTTGCATATCCCATTCAAGGGTTGAAATATACAATTAAAAAAAATAAATACAAATTTCAAATACTATCCCATAATATTTGCTATTAGATATTTCTTTCCGTTTGAGTTGTGGATTATGACACCTTTCCCTGGTCATTTGGGGTACACTCATAAATTCGTGTATAGTTATTATATATGTCACTTAATCCTAATTGGATCAGCTCTATGTTATTTGATGACCAGTGGATAATGGCACTGGGTTTACCTAATTATTTGTGGTACAATTCTTATTTCTCGTAACATTAGACTTTAATATTTGCATAAGAAACAAGATGAAGTATGTTTTAGAATGGCTTTATTGCCTTCATTCAAACTTGATAAACACTTAAAGGATATCGGTGTCCAAAACATTAACATCAATCTCAGTGTCAAAATACAAATAAACATCCTATTGTTGGATGAATTGATAAAAAGCAAGGTGTGGCAGGTGCTTGTGCGTATCACAGGAATATATCTGTGAAATACCCCGCTCAACCAGTTATGAAAAATAAAGCATAATTGGATACGTATTTGCGACATCATACTAACATATAATACCAATATATGTAATTCTTGTGCTATAGTGAACTCCATAGTTAGATCCCAAAATGAAATCAGTAATTGTTATTGGAGCATGGGACACAACTCTTCTTGTCTATTAGTGTCTGTGCATATTTCTCAGCATATTTCTCCCCAATTATTGTTGTTACCTCCAGGTAAACTCCCAGTCATATGATATAAAACCAAACAATATGCATTACCGCACCTAATTCAAAAGGTCATGTTGATATTTTGATATCTGTATACCCTCATTGACCGTGTAGTACCAAATAATATGGAACTAGTACCATGCAATATCAACTATATCCTGTTATTGATTTCACAAACATCTGCTTTATATATCATTAGATAAATTACAAACATATATATTTATATCACTGACATGGAAATGCAGACCTGCGCCCTTTAAATTAAGGACAACATCCGGTAGGCATGCATTAAATTGTACTCTTCAAGTGAGCAAGATAATACACAACCAAGACAAATACATGTCATATGAATGAGAATCAAAGTAACCTGGCAATACCAACAAATGTCTTTGCAAATATCTTGACAATGGTGTTTGTCCTGATTATTGTATTATCAAGCGATACTAAAATAAATATATCATGCCTATGTCCACGTTGTTGTCTGATTATGTTGAAGGTTAGAATAGCAGAAATGTAATGATAATACTGGCTTTTGGAAGGTCAAAGTCATTTGCCTGACCTTACTGCCATGTTAATGGCAAATACACACTACAATGACACACTAAAATTCAAATACATATTATCTGATCAAATCACTTTTTCTGCCTCCAGTCTGGAGTCTTGAGGTCCTGGATGGCTTCTTCCCTATCATAATATATATGACCCCTGACAGTTCCATATACAGGGAATTGATCATATGGAATTAGACCATAATGTGAAAAAACAACAAATTATAAAATATCACTGGACACGTGCACAATTTACAAAGATCATCAAAGGACAGATTTAAATCAATATAAATCATAAGTTCGCTACAACCGTGAAATGCATACTCCATGCTACTACTGAGGATAGTTCTTTGCTGATTATATTGGGTTTGAAGCAGATAATGTCAGTCAACCATGTTGTGAAAATAACGGTACATAAAGGAGCACATCGAACCATGATTCAAAGCAACCCCAATATAATCTAATTTATTTGCATAATACAAATACATCAGAGGGTGATAGGTCTATTCATGGTAAACACCTTAATTTCCGGGCATTGGAGATTGTATGTAATTGATCAAATTAAAATTCAGAAGAGATTTGAAAATTTAAGTGAACTATGTAAATGTGTATTCTAACCCAAAAAAGACAATAAAAAGACCCTAGAGTTTTAAATTATTTTTTTCAAAGCTATGTTTCTCCCTATGAATATATTTGATAATCATTTAGCTTTTTGTTATCCTCAGCTTTCTTTATGACCATGTAGGGTACAGGAGTAGTGCAAATATTTATGTCAAATATTGTTATTGGGATTTTGTATCTCATATTTCAAGGTTAACAGTATTAGAGTCTACGCTACAGAATTCCTATATACAAACGTTAATATATACCTTAAATGTTGTCTGTCCGTCCCCTCCTATCCGTATTCACAATTTGATTTCTTCTCTGTATGAGTAGATTATTGGATAGCATAGTTTCTATATGGTACCCTGTTCATAAGATATGTCTGCATTCGAGGCAACATTTTGGCATTCAAATTAATAAGATATTTTTTTACATAGATTTTAAGTGATATGTCATTTGTACATTTACTGAATAAATGCTTAAGAGGACATTAGATTTCCATTTGTTTGATGATTTTGACATATTATGCGAAGATATTCTCTAGCATAGTGTGGTGACATTAATAAATACAAAGAGATACTCATTGCACATTTTGTTGGCAATGTTCCATTTTACCTTGTGATCTCGTTTCTTGTACCAAATGGTTATGTATAAAATCATGACAAAAACCAGATATCCATATGTCTGTCGAATACTGTGGAGGAGTGCAATGGGTGTGAAAATTAAATCAATATCCGACAACGCCTTCAGGAAAAATTGAAAGGTACGTTCAGTCAATTACCCAAGCAAGACACGCCCAATGGCTTATCTTCTCCATCATTTGTTATTATTTTTGTGTTATTACAAAAATGAATCTGTTCTTACAGCTTTTCTAACTATTGCTCTATACTGTGTGATCAAGGCACAATTAACACAGATGGGAGGAAACGAACAAACATTCATGTCACATCCTGTTCTGTGACGTAATTATATGCAGGGGTCACATCAGCGCCCCCAAGTGGGCAAAATGATTCATATTTTACAAACCCTAAATACATATGTATTTACATTGTCTTATAAATTGTTCATATTGTTGCCTCCTTGTCTTAAACAACACAACCGATACACCCATCCAATTAAATGTTCAACACTATATTACGAATCAAAATAATAAAATGTGTGTCATATCACATTTTAACTCCAAAAATAAAAGTGTTGCCTGTGTAACTTCAAAAACCGTACTTCATCTCTCCCATCAAGCACCAAAATAAAAAAATAACAATACTTTTCAAAACATGAACTTCCTTAATGGATATGTTCAAAAACACTCACATGAATATCAACATACTGATGCTTGATTAAACAAAGTAAATGAAAGTTACACAAAAAAGGGAATTTCAAATCTATGCGATAACTAAAAATCTTGATGAGACTTGCACACACCTGAAAGAAGGCCTAGATAGAATGAAGAAGTTATGTCTGACATATTAAATTAAAGTATATTAACTTGCAAATATGTTTATCTCACATCTTGATTCCCTTCCAGTTCATATATCAGATTAAGTGTTAACATTTCATGTGACGTTGGAAAATTATATACACCGACTATCCTCTAAGTAATTTGTCTATCTGAAAAGTAAGATATGATCAAATTTACCTCAGATTATTACAATGCATTAAAATGTTAATCAAATTCCAAAATAGACATAAACACCGTGACAATGCAGTAATATTCATAAATATTCACACACAAAAACAATAAATGGGTATTTTATGTTGCCTCTGTCAAAATATTTCAAATAATGCACATTATGCAAGGAATATTGATTTATACCTATGGAAATGTCTTGCATGTGTATGTCATGTACCTTTCTAAATTTGTCACCTCTATTGTGCCTACTACCTCTGCATTCTTGCATTTAATGTTCTGAATCAGTCTGCTCCAGACTCGCTGAATCTATTAGTGTAAATCTTAGATTTGTACCTTTACCATGCCCATCCTTATGTTCATTAGCACACAGTGTCCTACTGTACATGTATGTAGGTGTGTGATGACCACCTTGTCTTAATTATTCCATTAACATCAATACCACTCCTCACCAACTATACAACTACACTGCAACATATTTGCTTGACATAAAAAGTTACAATACATTCACATTATTATTTATCCTATTTTGTCAACTTCCGCTTTGAATAGTTAATAAGCATCCTGGCATACAGATCATCCCACTGGTCGTGAACCACCGGCCTCTGGTTTCAATAGTGAACACACACATTATGTTATCAAACATACACCGATCCTCCAGCTCATTTTATCTGTCTTCTACACCGACTTGATGCTATCCAATATAGGAAACCACTTTCACTCCTATGCCTCAAATATAGCTTGCACATTTGGGCTAACTGTTACCCACATGTATTTGAAATAATATAGTGTAGTAATTGCCAGAAGCACCATGTTCATTTTGTATACTGTAATAAACACAAGTGTTCTGGTTATCACATGTGGTGTGCACTCAGCCTTCTACACATGTGCCAACGTGTTTACCTTTCAGCGATATAAACCACACTGCAACTGTGGGTCAGTTTACGTTTTCAAAATTTTACCAGGTATTTCACAGCAGTTCATCCATATACAAAAATATGCCAGGAATGCATAACATTCTTCCGGTCACCCCATAAAAATGTTGATGAATGTGGCATAAAAATGTGAAAAAATGCACATTCAAAGGTGTTGATTGAGTATAAGGGTATATATTTGCTATGGAGTTGTATTCAGTTCATTTCACAAAACTGGCCACGTCATAGTATTCAGGACACAGGAAATGCCAACGTCATGGCTGTCTGGCTGTGGCGTCACATTGTGATTCAAATGTTAGGAATACAGCAAGTTGTGTCCAAGTTCATTAGTAATCATTAAGTTGCATTGTATGATGGTATTGTAGTAAACATAGATACTAGAGCAGCTGCACTTGACAATAAAAATAACCAGAAAAATATACGGTCTATACATTTAGCTAGGACCTGCCATTCATATGATATGCGGGCTGCTAAATCCAACTCCGGTGGCCTGTAGTTAGCACTTTGCTTTCGCGAACAACGGCTTTTGCAGGTCAGACTGTCAATCTCACTTTGCATGGATAGATTGTCAATTTCAATCTCTTGCATTTTGGTCTCCATGACATGATTTTCAGTAGTTGTTACTTTATTGCTAAGAGAGTTTCTCCTGGTTCTACTACTCATGAAGAGTTTGCGTAGGCAGGCTGGTACTCGTTTACCATAGTCTTTCCTCAAATAGATATTGGTCACGATAACAGCCATCACCAAAGCTACAGACACCATCATCATGGTGGTGCCAAACAACAATCCTGCAATCCAAAAAATAACAACAAATGTATTTAGAATATAAAAATCCATATTACAAGGGGTTATACAAGTATTATATTTTGAGTAAAATTATGATCAGTTTCATTCAGAAAGTACATATATTATATATATATATATATATATATATATATATATATATATATATATATATATATATATATATATATATATATTATATGTATACCGATGTTGATCTCAGTATATTCGTTGGTGTCGATTATTAAAATGAAATGCCAAAGAGGTCTATACTTTTTATGGGATTTTATGTGGCATTCAAGAAGCTCATTTTCTTATATGACCTACATTCCACTGCCGCTTTGCTGTGGCATGCAGACCTAACACTTTCTTTGCTCACAGAGAGAGGTAGCGTCTCCACGGGAGCATCCCTCCCAACTACCATCTGGACCAACATGTACTCGACCTCGGTCTCCCACAAAGGGTCAAGATCCATAACAAAGGTCAGGACAGAATGAAAATTCATAGTCTAGTGTTGGAGAAATGTGAGGAATTGATGTAAATATATGAATGTAAATATACGTCATGTGATGCGCCAATGATGTAAGGTGGGAATGTGTTCCAGATGTAGGTCACCACTTTATAAGAAATGATCTTTAGAATTTGCTACACATCATGTTGAGGAATTTGTTAGGAATGTGTGAAATACTTACCTAGCACGGGTATAGCGTCTGGTGTAGGGGGAAGTGTTTCACCCACAATCAGCAGGAAAACGACCAAGGCCAGCAGGATGGTGATTTCTAAATTGACCTTCTCCCCTGATTCTACAGGCAGGAAGAAGCCCAAGAAAGATACAGCATAGATGAGCAGGCAAGGAAAGATGAGATTGATGATGTAGAACAAACTCCTCCTGGTCATGTGAATGGTGAACTGTACATCTGGATAAGGCTCGGGACAGCAGGCATAGATTTTCTCATTTCTTACCACAGATATCTTATCCACATACCACTCTTGGTTCTTAGGAGTGTAGTATACTGTGTTCACGTCATCAATATTAGGTTCTGTGGTAAGATTTACCTTAAACCCATTAAAAGTCCAAGATATAAAAATAATGTTGCATTTCTGGTGATCGAACGGGAAATGTCGGACATCCAGAGTGCAGTAGGTTTTAACAACAGCAGGGAACATCCACAGGACATCGCCAGTGTGTTGAATTATGGAGTAGGTATTCATGAAATCCTGGAAACTATCATCAGCACTGCAAATACACATGTTTTCATGTTTGATCCTTAAAAATGAATAGCATCACAGATTGAATGGTCATAAATCTAGATGCTCACATTCGCCCAATCACATGATTAGGTTGAAGTGAAGCATTTTATTCCAATATAAAGCTACTATTGAAACCTCATGACAAATTTGCTTTTTCTGAGAAATATTCAACCATAAACAATATATTCAAAGGTCAAATGTCGTTTTAAAAAGTTCGAAAAATGAACATTTTTTGTCTGAATTTGGGATTTTTAGGTATCAAATTTTGGCAAAATGTAGCCTACCAAAGTACCTTTTCTACTGAAATAGGAAATATATCGAAGATGCATCTATTATGTATTGAAATTGGTGTCTCATCTTTACAATAACAAATACCTTTTAACTATTATAGTGATAGAGTTATGACAACATGAGAGATAGCCTTTTCTCTTAGCTTCTATTTTACAAATACGGGGTGCGTCAATTGCTATTAGAGATATATGATATTCGCAATCTATCGAAGACCTCAAACATAATATCTGCTTATAAAAAACCTTGGCACAAGATGGGACCACTTTTACTTCGGTTACATCTGGTATAAAGATAGTACATGTGCTAAATCATGCATTTTTTCAGGGTTAGACCAAAACGTATTGCTAGATAGAAGAATGTTGACAACTAATGAGATCACAAGTAAACTATAGTAAGGATGTGCGGTTGATGTATACATACAAGTTATTGATGAAGATATCAGGTCTCCAAATATCCATTGCAGGCACCCAGATGTGGTCTACTCCGCCAAAGGTATCCTTGTCCCAGTGAAGATAATCATCACGCCATCTCTGTAATATGGGTAAGGCCAATCAAAAGAAGAATTGTCAATCAATTATAAATCTATTCACACCTATTTATGTAGAAGTACGTGGACATTTCAACCCAAAATGCTGAAAATGGAACAGGAATTATTTTCAATTCGTGGAGGCATGTGAAGTTATTTCATATAAATCTTTACTATTTCATATAAATGAAAATGATTGTCGTTACATTAGTTAATAGCATAATAGTGTTAGATATTTTTAATATTGAAACATGTTTTGAAGGTTTCTGGTAATGCTGACTGATGGTGAGTAACAGGAGACTTCTCATGTTGCTTCTATGCCTTCACACTGGTCACAAGCTGCCACTGACAGTTGAATATGACCTTAGGGTTTCTGTCCCCCTGTAGTATGCTTCATGAATATACATTAAGCCTATGATGTGTTATTTTAAGAGAAAGGAGCCACATGTTCAACCTTCATTCACTTATAAAGGTAGATTCATTCCAGTATAGGGGTTACATTAGGGGCACCATTGGCTGGTTGGTGACCAAGTAAAATATTGGTTTCTCTTATGTAAAAAGTACACATCGTGTTGAAATGGTTTGCAGCACCACAACAACAGCTGCTTGATTAGATTCCATCCATAGATATCAAAGTTTTATTCACATTACTTGGAAACACTCCGCGGTTTCTTTGTTCTGTTTCAGCGAGCCCAATTGCCAAAACAATCAAAATAATTAGGCAAACCATGGCGGTCAACGCCGGTCAATACCTCACCAAATAGTGATCGATCAGGATTGGTGCATTTACACATTTTACAATTTAAATATGGGATACTTGATAAGGTAACTGGAGCTGCCTTCTGCGTCAGGTAAGTTATTACATTACGTGTTAGGCCCTGAAGAGAATCTGAGGCCTATCTCGACCGACTTGCGAGCCCTATACCGGTGCTTGGCTCACGAAAACCCAAATGAACACAATAGCTGTGAATGCGTTCGCCGGTATTTTATCTTCCACACTGGTTCTAAACCAAAGCCTTTGAAAATAGTCATTTTTGTAATTTATTGGTATGTGTTAATGACCAACACATTCATACTAAATATAAAATTCATTCACAAATAATACATGGACACAAAATATGTATATAAAATATTTATTGGTATGTGTTAATGACCAACACATTCATACTAAATATAAAATTCATTCACAAATAATACATGGACACAAAAATATGTATTTGTGAGATAATTCTGAAACTTAACTTGATATGTTATCATTGGTTGCCATGGCAATATAGAACATTAGAATTTGTATCACGGTCTCAATTTGTTTAAAGCATAATTATAGTATGTGACAGGACAAAAAATTGTCAAAATCTATCCATTAGTGTCATCCTTCGGAAGGTCATATTTTGAAAAATGGCTTAAAATGCCTATATAACTGTTACCATGGCAACCAAGAAATATGTTAATCGGCTGATTTTACCTCTGACCAAAAGTATGTTATGGATTTGATGTGTTTCAAATTTTAAGAATTCTAATACATAAAATATAAAAGTTATCGGGAAAAGTATATTTATTTTCAATATGCCTAAAACATCATTTGGTTACCATGGCAACAGTGATATCTCAAAATCTAAACGAACAACACAACATACTAAATATACTAATCTAAGAGCATGTATTTTGGTGGACCAGTAACTCCCAAAATAAGCATCTTTCTGAGATTGGCACCCCTACTATTTCATTTCAAAGTTATTTTCTCATCAGACAATAACACATAAAGCAAAGATTCCATATATAACCAATAGAATGATGTCCTCGAAACAGGTTTTAGGTTTCATGCATTAATTAATCTAAACTCTTGTAAAGATTACCTATATGACTAAAATGTTGGAAAGTCATCGACTTTGTGACATAATACTCATTGTGAAGATGTAATAAATCTCATGTTTATTGTACAATGGGAGGAGGTATTTTTGATACAGAAGAATCATTTCAATGCAATGAATACTCAGCTACTAGACCTGTGTTTTATCATAACAGACCTCTAATCCTCACAAATGTTATGAAGCCATAACTGAAATGGTAATGGCCATGGGCCACTGGATACTCTCTGGCTACAGAAAATAAACCTTGGTAATCTCCTGACTAGACTGGATATTACGTTGATATGTTTGTCTATCCTTTCACCAAGATGTTCATGAACGTCAGGAATGATTTTTTGAAAGGGCAGACGGAAATAACATATTCGGTACTTCTGGTACTAAAATGGCTAGCTCCTATATATCTATCGGTAAGGCAAACATGTAAGTTATATTGAATATATTTTGATCATTTGTAGTCTCATTATGCTTGAGTAATATATTGTCTAATTGTAACTAACACAAGATAGACTCAGCTAGACTAAGTGGTAAAAATTTACAAATGTTTTGTTATGATATTAAGGTGGAATAACATTAACCGACAGGAATACATACACTAAACTGAGGCAATGTTTCGGTTTCAAATAGCTTGAGGTTTCATATAGCATGGGCCCAGCGTATGGGACTCATCATACAATGAAGACAAACTATATCCCAAGATCTTATATTGTTTCAGGTAGGTTTTATGTATTACATACAAAGGCGTATTTGAGGCAGAAACAATTCTCTTCAAATACCCATATCACGAGAAATGCAAAAAGACTCAGATGAATACAGGTGTATAGAGTATTTCTGGGTGCCTTAATTCGACCTTGTTCTCTGGCTCTCGCGATAGGCAACTAACCAATTAGCAATAACTCAACAAGAAATTAAGATATTACAAATAAGAGGGCGAAGCTTCTATACCTCAGACAGGAATCAGGTATAAGTTTTATCAGTTTAAAATCTTTTAAATCTGTATAGTCCTTATATTTTATACATATGTTCATATTATTCGTGTTTCTCATTAACCGACCTGTGATTAAAAAACAGAGATTTGACATGAAACATGATCAGGCTGGTATAAAGATTAACCTCTGATACTAATTGATTTATCACAACATCATAGTTTTACTACTACCAATTCAACGTGGAAAAATGTGCAATATATATTTACATCATTTCAGGAATACTTGATGGAAAATAGTGCCACTTTGTCATGAAAAATCATTTAATTCTTCCTCTGTCTTTTACGGGATTAATCGAATTTCGAATATTCTCTCCAAACTAATTCTAAGAAGTTATTTGGTTCAATTTGCAATTTGAAACAACTTGAGATACCTCACTCTTTTTCACATCGCCTTCAGTACTTAGATTTACAAGGAATGAAAGAAATGACACGACATAATTAACACTTTTCACATGTGATTAACTGCAAGTACACTGGTGTCACAACTACTGTAACATGCTCTGATTACCATTGTTAGTGTTCTATCCATCCGCGGTATCAGATTTGACGCAATGCCAGCTAAGAAATTCTCTTGTGTCTCAATAGCAACTTTAGAATTTTGCGTGTTATTTTTTCTCTAAGTTTTTAATTTATTGTAATCATTACTCGTTGGTGAAAAAATAAATTTGGCTTTCTTCATTGAAGTTTTAACGAGTATGATGGGAGGCCATTGTGGTTTTCACCTCGCAGATTCTCGCGAGATTTAGCTTTCTCATCACGCGAGAAAGTGGTTTGAGGTGACGCTATCTCTCGCGAGATCTTGCCTGATTACATTATGGAGTCTTGTTACTTCCAATTTGCATTGATTCACATTCATTTGGAAGCCAACAATCACATTAAAATATGAACAGATTCTTTCGGGATCGATTCAGTTTTCATTTATACAAGACATGCCTGTATGCTTTCCCATAAAAGAGAACTATATATAATGGTTAATATTTACAGAAAATGTCTGAGGACATTAACCACATTGCGAGCATGTCATTGTAAAATAAACATGTTTGAAGTCAATTATGAAGTAAGGAACTAATATGCGCTTATTATATTACTTACCAAACGAACAGCTATCAAAGCAGACAACGTCTGGAATTTCTCGTTCTGAAATACAAAGCAAGAAAAATTAGTGAGACAAAAAAGTATTGCTGATCGGAATGAATAGCTTGCCATGCAATCTGCATGATTTATATTATTGTAATACATTGCTATGCCTTTCTTGACTCCATGGCGAATCGTTTTGATATTGGCCTTATGATGCTTGCCTTAAACACATCTCCTTAATACGATACTCATTACACTCTGAGGAATCTTTATGGGGTCAAAGTTCTTGGCTGACGACTTGTGATAGGCAGCCATATTGGATATTCATTGGTCATGCACCGTCACACTATTTCTCTAATTGCCAATATCTACTGAATGCAAAGTCAGACGTCGAAATAAGAGATGTCAAATATATTAATTCTTATTTTCGAATATAAAACTGAATTAAAAACACGAGAACATAAGAAATGCTGGAATAAAATGGCTTTTTTACATTTTCATTATGCTTTTTACCATTATGTGTGGAAAATAGTTGCGGATTTGTCTTATATACCAATATCAATCTGAAAATGAAATTCATTATTTGTCCATGAAACTTCCACAACAGCAAGTGATACTTAACCGTTTATAGAATACCATGTATTCTTGGTAACCATATATTGTTCTGAGACTTGTTTCGCTGAATATCTTTCTTCTTAATTCGACCCTTGATATGTGCATCAAAGTATTTACTGGAAATATATTTGACTCTGCTAGTTTAGGTGTCAATTCTTGTACCGTGTAGGAAATTATATGTTTTCATGACCTTTTCAACACAACTAAATAAGTCTTGGATTATTCCCTGTAAAGGTTACAAATACTGTATCCTCTGCTACACAATTGCTTAATATAATATAACACTAAAACACTACAAGGCATTGTCTAACCCAATTATGCACAGGATTGTTTTAATATCAGTATTTCCCTTTCAATTTAACTGGAGACAGTATTGACCTCTGCATCAAGTACATATTAACTTGTTAATATTAAAAGATATGATACATTGTTCCCTATATGAATTACTAATACCCAGTCACCGGTATGGACATTGCCTGAACGGGATAAAGTGAATTATATCCAATTCTACATTCAGAGAGCAATCCACTCGGAATTCAATATTCGCATTGATTGAGCAGGATAAGTATTTTCTTCAGTTTGATATGTTTTACCAAATCATTCGCTAATGCTCAAAGACTCTCAAGCGGCCTGAATTTGAATTTTGAAATAAAGTTTTCATAAAATTGTTATCTGATAAATAATTGTATGATTGGGGGGAGTAGCCAACACATTGATTTCATATTTATCCATTTAATTTTGAAACCGCTTTGTTCTTTGGGTTGGAACGAGTATCGAATCTTAATAGGGAATGATATAAGATAGGAGACAACATACATTACGTAATAAACACATTTGGTATGTAATTCGATTTTAGCCTAATCCTCATTACAAAATACAACGTTACCAAGACAAGGAAAGTCAGGAGAGCAAGTAATACATACATAGCACAGGTATGCACAGATCCTCGCGATCAAACTGTGGTTTCAATCAGACATTACTAAACACAATCATAGGATCATTCTTGAGGATCTGACAGACACAACACATATTAGTTATGGAAGCCTTCTGGAAGATCAAACTATGAGATTGCCACTTTTGAATCTGACAGACACAACACGTATTAGTTATGGAAGCCTTCTGGAAGATCAAACTATGAGATTGCGACTGTGGAATCTGACAGACACAACACGTATTAGTTATGGAAGCCTTCTGGAAGATCAAACTCTGAGATTGCCACTTTGGAATCTGACAGACACAACACATATTAGTTATGGAAGCCTTCTGAAAGATCAAACTATGAGATTGCCACTTTCGAATCTGATAGACACAACACGTATTAGTTATGGAAGCCTTCTGGAAGATCAAACTATGAGATTGCGACTGTGGAATCTGACAGACACAACACATATTAGTCATGGAAGCCTTCTGGAAGATCAAACTATGCGATTGCCACTTTGAAATCTGACAGACACAACACTTATTAGTCATGGAAGCCTTCTGGAAGATCAAACTATGAGATTGCCACTTTTGAATCTGACAATCACACCACGTATTAGTTATGGAAGCCTTCTGGAAGATCAAACTATGAGATTGCCACTTTGGAATCTGACAGACACAACACATATTAGTCATAGAAGCCTTCTGGAAGATCAAACTATGAGATTGCGACTGTGGAATCTGACAGACACAACACGTATTAGTTATGGAAGCCTTCTGAAAGATCAAACTATGAGATTGCGACTGTGGAATCTGACAGACACAACACGTATTAGTTATGGAAGCCTTCTGGAAGATCAAACTCTGAGATTGCCACTTTGGAATCTGACAGACACAACACATATTAGTTATGGAAGCCTTCTGAAAGATCAAACTATGAGATTGCCACTTTCGAATCTGATAGACACAACACGTATTAGTTATGGAAGCCTTCTGGAAGATCAAACTATGAGATTGCGACTGTGGAATCTGACAGACACAACACATATTAGTCATGGAAGCCTTCTGGAAGATCAAACTATGCGATTGCCACTTTGAAATCTGACAGACACAACACTTATTAGTCATGGAAGCCTTCTGGAAGATCAAACTATGAGATTGCCACTTTTGAATCTGACAATCACACCACGTATTAGTTATGGAAGCCTTCTGGAAGATCAAACTATGAGATTGCCACTTTGGAATCTGACAGACACAACACATATTAGTCATAGAAGCCTTCTGGAAGATCAAACTATGAGATTGCGACTGTGGAATCTGACAGACACAACACGTATTAGTTATGGAAGCCTTCTGGAAGATCAAACTATGAGATTGCCACTTTGGAATCTGACAGACACAACACATATTAGTCATAGAAGCCTTCTGGAAGATCAAACTATGAGATTGCGACTGTGGAATCTGACAGACACAACACATATTAGTCATGGAAGCCTTTTGGAAGATCAAACCATGAGATTGTGACTGTGGAATCTGACAGACACAACACATATTAGTCATGGAAGCCTTCTGGAAGATCAAACTATGAGATTGTGACTGTCGAATCTGATAGACACAACACGTATTAGTTATGGAAGCCTTCTGGAAGATCAAACTATGAGATTGCGACTGTGGAATCTGACAGACACAACACCTATTAGTTATGGAAGCCTTCTGGAAGATCAAACTATGAGATTGCGACTGTGGAATCTGACAGACACAACACATATTAGTCATGGAAGCCTTCTGGAAGATCAAACTATGAGATTGTGACTGTCGAATCTGATAGACACAACACGTATTAGTTATGGAAGCCTTCTGGAAGATCAAACTATGAGATTGCGACTGTGGAATCTGACAATCACACCACGTATTAGTTATGGAAGCCTTCTGGAAGATCAAACTATGAGATTGCCACTTTGGAATCTGACAGACACAACACGTATTAGTCATGGAAGCCTTTTGTAAGATCAAACTATGAGATTGTGACTGTGGAATCTGACAGACACAACACATATTAGTCATGGAAGCCTTTTGTAAGATCAAACTATGAGATTGTGACTGTGGAATCTGACAGACACAACACGTATTAGTTATGGAAGCCTTCTGGAAGATCAAACTATGAGATTGCGACTGTGGAATCTGACAGACACAACACGTATTAGTCATGGAAGCCTTCTGGAAGATCAAACTATGAGATTGCGACTGTGGAATCTGATAGACACAACACGTATTAGTCATGGAAGCCTTTTGGAAGATCAAACAATAAATTATGCGACAAAAACTCAAGGCACTCATGTGAGCCGTACTAAATATCCAACTCGGAGATCTGTTTGATATTCACACTCGTGTGTCTAATTCGGCTTTACAAGTACAATTCGTTCGATAGTGGTCTGACAACAATGTGAGTATCACACGCATACATATTCAAATATTGGCTGAGTTTAATTTACAAACTGTTACGTTGGATGGTTTATCAGAGCGGTTAATGAGTGCAAATTATAGGAAATAATTATTGCACGTATATCATTTACTTTATTTTGATGTTTATTGCTATTGGTCTTTCTTTACCATAAGAATTGTTTCCATGTTTTTGTTGCAATATCCATTTACATACAGTAACTTAATATCAAAAATTCTGAAACAGAAATGAAGCTCGCTTTACATATCTAAGAGATGCCTTTATATTGAAGAAATAATTACATTTGGTCTTAACCGATTAATATTTTACCTTTAATACGGTTTATAAACGAAAATAAACATATGATAGGGAAGGGTTGGGAAGCCTAAACTAGCCTGTAATTTAGATCTTATTGACTGTGGTCAATGAATAAGCGATTAATATGGCACTTAAATGACCAATAATGCCCCTGCTCTGAAATGTTTGAGACACAGTTGGTTCGGACATGTGGAATGGGTAATTGAACTGATTATCTAGAAAAAAAGACAAAATGTTTACTATGACAGGTGAGGATCATGGAAGGATTTTCTAAAACGCTTACTTTGCCTAAAGTTAAAAGAATGGCCTATGTGTCTGTAGCATCTACCAAGCCATGTTTAATATGCCAATTGGCCTTTGTGTCTGTAGCACCTACCAAGCCATGTTTAATATGCCAATTGGCCTATGTGTCTGTAGCATCTACCAAACCATGTTTAATATGCCAATTGGCCTATGTGTCTGTAGTATCTACCAAATCATGTTTAATATGCCAATTGGACTATGTGTCTGTAGCATATACCAAGTCATGTTTAATTTGTCATTTAGCTAGTTTGGTTAGTTTGGTATTATCTATAAATCTATGGTCAATGTGTTATTTGGATGATCAGTACCTACCAAGCCTTTGTAAGACTGGCATATGTGGATGAAATATCTACCCTTTCAGGGGAAGTCATTTGACTGATATGTTTGGATCATCGTTCTCTGTTATAATAAATACGGTATTCGGCTGCTTTGATTCTGGCAATCTGTCAGGTGTTGCTATAAGAAATCTACCTGACTTCTCCTTCAGCAGCCGCCATCAGACCTTCATTTGCTAGATATAGGCATTAACACATGCCTTAATTTACAAGAATGGCATACCAGTAGACGATGACATCTCTACCTTGAATTGATTGAGAGTTAATACAAACAAGAAATATAAATATCTTGACTAAGTTACAGCCCCCCTCTCTCAAGAAATAGACCCTCAAAGCATAAAAAGGTTCATACGGGATGGTAGCAGTCAAATATATGTCACTTTGCTGCAAGAATATAATTTTAAAATCAAATTTTAAAATCATCCTTAGATTTTCCTCGATAGAGATTTTGTATTGTAAGTAACTATATATAATCAATTCTACATGTTTTTTTAAACGTTGCGTTAACCAAATCCCAAACAAAAACTGGTCTGGTCTTCTGACAACTTGTGGGTTCTGAAGAGAGCAGACTGCAGCATCATAAGGGGAACTATTTCCAACAAGTTTTGTAATTTGTTTTTACTGGCATCTTCCAAGATACCCTAAGTATATTGATTGCCAACTGGAGTCACAAAACCCGTGGCTTGCCACTGTTGGCTCCTATAGCATGTCCTGAGGTGTTAACCTTGCATAATCACCGTTATCCACTGTAATCTGCATTTTTCATTAATTAACGTCAGTGTTACAATAATAAAGTAAGATTTTCTTTCATAATCGACACAAGACTGTATTGTTTCATGTTCTTCACAGAATGGAAATGTAATTACATTCTAAGTGCTGCTGACGAGTTTTGAGTTATTAATATTTGTACTTTGCTATGAGGCATATCTTAGAGCTGTGTCTATGGATGGCGACACGGAGGCAGATGACTTTGTGTATGGTGCCACACAAGGTGGGATTAGTTGATGTGGCGCACTAACATCATGGCGAACTCACAGCAGGAATGATGTGTCAAAGCTGACAGGCGTGTGGCCCCCATCAGATCACTCCGAGTCGCATTGACTTGTCCAAATAGCACTATCTTCTCTGTCAAATCTAATACAACCCCGCTGTCATTATTACCAGTTTGAGAAGATGCATCGGGCAAAGTTTCTGATTTAAACTAGGGTTTAATGTCATATTTTGTAAAAAGTATATTATCTTCTATGCTTTTTAGGAATTAATATGAACAAATCATGAATCCAAGGTCACAAAATAATACTTTGATTAAACGGATGTAAATAGTTGAACGGTAAACATTGGAAAAGAAAATCACAAATTTCAAATTCTTCAAAAAACTACACTAACATGTCATGGTTTTTGAAGATATATTTCATTTTTGAAAAAGGAAACAAAAAAACGTATTTCTCATGAACCCATGTGGCAAAAATGCAATTATAATATTCTTGAGGAAGAGTTATCTGTACATAAGAGATTTACTGATATGTCATTGTGTTCACACAAAATTACCGTCTTTAAAGGTCACCTCCTGTAATAAAGGATTTGCAAACTTTAATTGAAAAAACCTCATTTGAAAAAAACGGTGGCTTTGGGTTGCTTCTTTTTCAAAGCAACTCGACCAAAAGTTTTAGTTTTACGGTATTAGATTAATTATATTATAGGTATTATGAAATACGAATAATGTTGACTCTCAAACGAATAAAGTGGATGATTTGATTCATGATTGGTTACAAGCTGTAGAGAAATCTGGCAAAGTAGTCAGAATTCCTTTCATGGATTCTAGAAAAGCTTTTGGCCACATTAAATGTCATGTCCCACTGTGAATGCTTTCTAAGTCTGGAACTTTTTGGTGGAATGTATTACATCATTTAGTGCAGAAAACAGTGAGTTGATATCTATTGATATATATCAATTGATATTTATTTGACAGAAAGGACCTATATGTGCAATCTATCACTATAAATGAATCAAAGAATGAGTCAGTCTATGTCTTCAAAATGTGAGGTTGGATTATCAATGACACTAGTAATGATCATTTTGGGTGGCTTTGTTGGGAAGTTGGAAAGTAGCAAAATATGTGCATAAAAATCACCATGTGATAGTTATAGTGATGGTGATAGTGACAGTGATAGTGATGGTGATGGTAATAGTGAAAGTGATGGTGATAGTGAAAGTGATAGTGATAGTGATAGTGATGGTGATAGTGATGGTGATAGTGATAGTGATCATGAGAGCGGTAGTAGTAGTGATAGTGATAGTGATGGTGATGGTGATGTGATGGTGATGGTGATAGTGATAGTGAAAGTGATAGTGATAGTGATCGTGATAGTGGTAGTAATAGTGATAGTGATAGCGATAGTGATAGTGACAGTGAATAATACTGTAACTGACCAGTAATCAAGTATTTTTGACTGACCAGAATTATACCGTAAAATTGAGACTTTTGGCTGAGTTGCTTATTTAAGTTTTCCTGTGAGTTTTCCCACACACTTCATACAAATGAACAAGGCCACAAACGGGAAATCTACAAAAGAGAGCACTAAGAGTGGACTGGACTATCACTAACTAATTGGGGTGGAATGTGGCACAGTTGGTAAAGCCTCTGCCTCCAACGCTGAAGGTCTGAGGTTCAAAATTTGGTTTGGACAAGTACTTCAGTCATACTTCAGTCATACTTCAGTCATACTTCAGTCATACTTCAGTCATACTTCAGTCATACTTCAGTCAATGTGAATATCTCCCATTCTAGCCAGTGCATTATGACTGGTTGTCAAAGAATGTGGATTAGGTTGTCATGTCTATGTGATAATGCAAAACAAAGATCCCCAGTCACTCTTTGAATAAAAATAGGGCATTGTATCGCGGTGACCGGTTTCTATCTGATCTAATAAAGCCTAAACAGTGCTGAAAAGGTCGTTAAATCAAACCAAATCACTGAATTGTCATATCACATGACACCCAGACACAGATTTAAAAGAGCAACGGGTTATTTTCTTCTGTCATGGGCTCAGCTCATATGAGAAATTGTAACCTGTAATGCAATCTCGGCACAGCCGGGAATGGAACCCACAACCTTTGGATCATCCCAAATAGAGCAACTGCTACTGAAAAGCACTGAAACCAACTGCGCCATGACTCGTGGCCAGAAAGATGGAAAATGTGTTTATTAGACTTTTCAAGATTTAGTTAGTTGACTTAAGTAAGAACAAACCAATTCAAAAAATCATCAGATAATTATGACTTTTTTCCGGATTAAAGGCTGGTCAACCTTTTGTACTACATGTAATGTAATGCACTACATGTTTTATATAATTCTAATCATAATTAATGTTTTACCAATGTAGCGGAAACTGTTACGGAAATATTTTCTTTCAATGTTCAATTGAGATATAAGCAAAATTCAATGAGACATTAGTCTAATTTGCACAATATTTTGCGACATCAATTGTTAACATTTGTCTGCTGATTGTCTGATTGGGGATTTAGTCGCGTCCATTGAGGGTTTAAAGAAATTATTTCCAATTGGATCGTTTTGCTGTGAGCTTTCATTTTCTCTTAAAGCGATACAACACAAGGATGATATGAAAGATATATTCTCTATTACAACAGATTGTATTTGATGTCTCATGGAGGTGAATCCTTTGCTTTATGTGATGTGATAGCATAGTTTTCGCAGTGGACACAGTTTTGCCATATATAAAGTGCATTGTCCTAGGGCGCAGAAAGAACTTCTAAATCAGTTTGACATTGAATTTGGTGTTGTGAATAAAGCAATTAAGATTTGTCCTCCCCAGTGAATTGCCGCCGAGGTCATGTGACACATATACTGATAATGTCCAGTGATATCCTCCCTATCAAGAACTCCCTTAATAACCTTCAGCATGACTATCAGCCTATCCTGGCTTGGATCCCCTCTTTTGATAAGAAAAATACCTCTCCATTTCTCACTAAACGATTTCGTTCAAAGGGAAAGGAAGTCTATAACGTATTACAATCTAATTTGGTTAAAGTTGACTGGATAGGGCTATTTGTGTAATCAGGGCAACCTACAGTAACCACATCTGATTGGCTGCCCAGGACAAATGAGGACCCTCCTGGAATAAAAAACACAACTTGATTGGTCCAAATTGGTAAAACGATGTTCGAGAAAACAGTCTACCATTGCCAGACAAATGAAATTCACTTCAAACTTTAGGTAGTAATGTGAATGACAAACACCCGTGAACATGATAAAACGCTGTTCACTACAATTAAGGCCATATAACATAAATATCCCATTGAATGTATTGTGATTTACATTATTTCAATTAAATCCATTGTGACTAACGATGTATATCAGTTTGTCTTCCTCGTGTTCAATCACCCATATTTGAGAAAAGTTCTGTTTTATGGGTTAAAGCCTAATCATAATAAACAATAACAGGGAGGCATCGCAACGTGTCTCAGAGAAAACACACAAACAATCCCTATGGTTGAACCGAGCGACGCTATAGGACCATCTGCATCCAACTTCCTCTTAAGCGCTTCATACAGACACTCTCAAGTCATTACAACTTGACTGAGCTATCACCTGCCATAGGATAAATGAATTAGACTACTTCCTGTGCGCTCAAGGTCTCCAAAGTAACACGGATATCTATGAATCTGTATGTTTGTGACGACAAGGTGTTTACCTCTTCACATTTATAATATGATTCATCACGTGGTGAAATATCTGCATGATATGCAAATATATATTCATAGAGAGTGCCTTGGGATACGAGAAGGCAATTTCCACATATATTGCGTGAGGTTGGCAAGTGCTCTAGATACCTTTTATATAAGTCTCCAGTCTTTAGGTAATACAAGCATTCCTCTGTAGCAGGCAGTGTCTCATCCAATCTTTAATTATTTTCTACATCTTTATGTTTTCAGCGTCTTTATCTGTAGCAAACAGTCTCACTCAATCTTATCTTTTGTCAGATCATTATGTCTATGTAATTTCTGTCTTTAGGTCGGTTCGGCTTACACTTTCATTTGAATTTCTTTCATTTGATAAAACTTGACTTCTGATCAAATTTCTAATAGCAAAATAAATATCTTTATACACATGTTTTTGAAGATATTTTATGTGATTTGGTCACACACATGATTCTGTGGCAATGGCAAACATATTGCCATGTTTCATCAAGTGTCTAGGAGATGTAGGGCATGCATGATAATTGTCAACAGACAAGATGTTGACCGTCTGAGAGATCAAAGAGACAGTCTCGCGGTAGTCTCGCGGTGGTCTCGCGGTGGACTTATTGGTCTGGGGGTGTGACGTCATACCACACCTCCATCTCAAGTGACTACTCACTATATCTATGGCTTCCGGTACAGGAGAGTCCATGGGGCCTCAGCCTCGGCATATCATGCGCTTACCACCGTATTCAACACAACCTTATAAATCATCAATAACAATTCAAACATATATTCCCCAGGCAGCCTCGTCACATCTAATTATCACAGAGAGGAAAGAATTTGATATGCTTTGTCAAAAGTAGAAAACAACCAGGCACCCATACATCGATAGAATATTGTTGATAGATGACGCGTGTAATATTAATGAAAATTATGGTTTAATATTTATTTTTTTATTATTTATTTTTTTATTCTTTATTCTTAAAACTATTTAAATGAGGAAATAGGAGATGAAGATCACAAAGAAAGCAAAACATCTTTATGGTTTGCATTAAGGTCATTGTACTTTAGCCGAAGCCTAAGGATAGTGTGGGGATACAAACTAATCACAATTAATTAGCCATGCTTTAATATATCAGTATACTGGTTAGTCTGATTGCAGTAGATTTATTTGACACAGTTGATACCTCCTGAAAGGCATTTTAAAAGGCATTGACTGCGGAGTTATGTTAAGAGCAAGATGTTAAGTCTAATATTTGTCGCTATTTACCATTATTGTTGTATGTCGCTATTTTTCTTTTTTTTTCTCTTTTTTTTTTGGGGGGGGGGGGGCGGGAATTGCAATATGAATGAACGTACTAAGGTTTTAGACTTATCAATTCAATCATCTTTATAACAATTCTGATTTATATTCATAGCATCAAATAACCTAAATATGTCGATTTGCCGATAGGAATCAATTCATTTATTCATAGATTAGTCTATGTAGTAGTGCCTAAACGCATAATGCTTTGATAAGGTATAGCACTTGTCTTCTTGTGGTGTATATTTTTTGTGGTGTTTTTTGTTTGTTATTGTGCTTTTTTCACCATGTTTGTTTTTGTGCTTTTTTTCACCATGTTTGTTTTTGTGCTTGCTGCTATCCTTTATTGTAGCGTGGCATTTATTTGCCTATTCGCACTGCCCCAAAAGTACGCTGGGTAGTTCAATGAAAGTCACCAGAAACGCATCTCCAAATAATTAATTCTGAGAAAGACAGATGTGTGCAATCCGAATACAAGAAGTATTTGTCCATAAGACTGCCTGTAGCATTTATCTAAATGTCCGCAGCTAAATGTGTTGCCAACTCCGTTTAGATCTTCAGGGAGTAACTACCTGTCATCACTTACCATCACGTGATATCTTTCCAAATATCCCATGACCATGATTGCAATCCAGATATTTATTGTAAGAGATAGGACAGCTATAGGCTGTGAAATTCAGAAGACTGTTGATTTGCCGATGAAAGGGTCCGTGGGATACTCTGGCAAGTATGAAATTTCCAAATCAAACGGTGACAGTGATCATCTCAGATAAGTTTAAAGCATAAAACACAAAGGTTAATTTGTGTTTGATTGTCTTTTTTAATGAATGAGAGTCAACGTATCATTCCAAAGCATCATATTCGAAAACTACCACTGCATGTGTGAGGAAATGTTGACTGAAATATGCAAATGTGTATGCAAATGTGAGTAATATGCAGTTCTACATACATCAGTCATGAAATCCCTTCAAAACAATCAATTACAACTATTTGTATTGAAATGTCTAAAATAACTGGCATTGCCATCTGCTAAAAGACCACATTAATTTGTCCTAGACATGAAAATGACATTTACGAAAGCAGCTGTTTTAGCCTAGCAAATGAAGTGGAGAGATATAGCAGTCACTTTCTGATAGGCTGGAATTCTTGGAAAAGCCCAAATTTAAGATAAGATGGGAAACATGTTCAACATGTATTTGATATCTAATTTTAAAACTCATTTGATTCTGATATTTTAACGGGAAAAATATTATATAATTAGAGACACGCGCAATAAACATTAACTTAAATTGACAAATTATAGACTCTTAATTTAAATATGTATATATATAACTTCCATTAATCATTTCAGATGAAGATGATTTTATTTTGTATTTTGTGAAATTGTCTTGTCACGGGAATGGTGGTGGACTTATAAGGGTAGACATTGATGTGAAATATGATCCATGTAAGGTGTGAATAACAACACATGTAGGTGTCAATAGGATTACATTTACAGCAAGGTGTGATAAGTATTATGTGACTGTGTGGCGTGGAGACTGCATGGAGAAGACACAAGCATGGATTGGCGTGAAGGTCACAGAGCTTGCAGGAAGGCCAAGTGGGACCCAGGCAATTATTGTACAGTGGTCAGGTAGCGTCCTGTGGGTGAGCACATCATTATCTCTGGGGGATGAGGTCTCTGCTGTAGCACTACTTAGTCAGGTCTGTTTGTCTTCGCGCCTCATGTGGCACCAATGTCAACTTTCCTCAGACAAGGTATAGTGGATGGGATCATCGACTCCCTAGGCAAGGTACAGGGGATTTCATCATCTCCCCAGACAGGAAACAGAGGAAGGTCTCCTAATATCTTCAGACAAGGTACCTGGGTGAGAGCCATTGCCTCCCATTACTAGGTATATGTCATTGCCTCCCCTCACAAGGTATATGTCATTGCCTCCCATTACAAGGTGTATGTCATTGCCTCCCCTCACAAGGTATATGTCATTGCCTCCCATTACTAGGTATATGTCATTGCTTCCCCTCACAAGGTATATGTCATTGCCTCCCCTTACAAGGTATATGTCATTGCCTCCCCTTACAAGGTATATGTCATTGCCTCCCCTTACAAGGTGTATGTCATTGCCTGCCATTACTAGGTATATGTCATTGCTTCCCCTTACAAGGTAAATGTCATTGCCTCCCCTTACAAGGTATATGTCATTGCCTCCCCTTACAAGGTGTATGTCATTGCCTCCCATTACAGGGTATATGTCATTGCCTCCCCTTACAAGGTATATGTCATTGCCTCCCCTTACAAGGTATATGTCATTGCCTCCCCTTACAAGGTATATGTCATTGCCTCCCCTTACAAGGTATATGTCATTGCCTCCCCTTACAAGGTGTATGTCATTGCCTCCCCTTACAAGGTATATGTCATTGCCTCCCCTTACAAGATATATGTCATTGCCTCCCCTTACAAGGTATATGTCATTGCCTCCCCTTACAAGATGTATGTCATTGCCTCCCATTACAAGGTGTATGTCATTGCCTCTCCTTACAAAGTATATGTTATTGCCTCCCCTTACAAGGTGTATGCCATTGCCTCCCCTTTCAAGGTATATTGCAATATGTCATTGCCTCAGATGATGATGTCATCATATCCACAGACAAGAGTCATATGATGATATAATTATCTTCCCAGACAAGGTATATGGGTAAGTTTCATCAGTTCCCCAGACAAGGTACGTAAAATGTTGTCATCAGTTCCCACACAAGTTACATTAGATGATGTCTTCCCAGACAAGGTACATGGGATCGCCTCATCAGTTCCTCAGACAAGGTACATGTGATGATGTTATTACTTTTTTGCAGATTGATGTCATATCCTCATTATATACTGGATGTGTTTCATGGGATGATCCTATCATTCCCTAAGAGGGAAAATCCATGATATTGTCATATCCCTTTCCCTGGAAAAGATTATTCGTTCATAAAATCACCAAAAAGAGCACTTCGTTTGTCAGTCCAAAAGAACATGCTAATTTGGTTGGCCTACCATCTTTGTACATTTTATCTGAGCTTTGCAATTCTGTTTCTCTGAAATGAGTATGATGGTATTTTATTTCATAAAGCTACGTTTTTATAGGTAGGTGCATTTTATGTGAATTGGTTCGTTTTTGTCTTGGCAATTGTTTGTTCTCTTTGTACGAAATAAAGTACTTGTCTCTTTTTAATGAAGGCATTTATCTCATCGATTCACAATTCATTATAAGAGCAAAACATATTGTGGCTTTGTATATTTCTTCTGCCTCGAGTTCAACCCACTCTGTTTACACAACATCTTATCATAGTTATTTATCATAAAGATTTGGAGATACATATTAAAGATCTTTGCATGTTTGGGTATTTATTCTGTCTACCCTCACATAGTTTTGTGAAAGGTAAGAGCTGGTTAACATTCATTAATATGCAATACTTCTCAAAAGGGATTTATATATATATATATATATGTATGTATGTGTGTGTGTGTATCAAATGAAATATTACTGAGAATTTTAAATAGAAATAAAGTATATCATTAATGCGCAGATTGAATTATATGACACTTTCATGACATCATAGTGTATATCTATGGATATATGTGTGACTATTTGTTTGTCCGGGGTTTTACATCACTTACAGCATTATTTCAGACATTTCATGACGCGACCTTCCTGACATGACAACCAGCCTGGTCACAGCAGGTTAACCCTCCAGCCATGGGCATGGCCGGGAATCGAATCCACAACGAACATCACTGAGGAACTGGTGCTAAACGCTCTAACCAACTACACTATGGCCCATGACTTCAGATATATGTATGAGTGCACGGAAATGTGTCTCAATTTGGGTTTAAATATCATTGTATTTGATATAGGTTAAAGCACAGGATATTTTGATCGAACTGGAACCTGTTGATGTCATATGCACAATAGACAATACCTGTATAGCATTAATTCTTGTGTGCATAAACGTTATTGGCAATATTTGGGATCAAATAATATACCAATATTGGTGAGTGAGGGTTCATCATATCATTAGATTATAGTCACAACGTATGTTTGATATTGAATAGTAAAAAAGCTCTTACGAAATTATGTTTATTCATAGAATCATCTACATTTGTGTCCAAAGTGGCAACTACGTTCACAAAGAAAGCCATCCATACTCCTGAATAGATAACACCATTACTTTTGCATAGTTGTGTGTTGAGGATCCCCACAGGGTTGTGGAACAGATGAGGGTTGTTGTAGTCCACCAGAGAGGGAATTCAAGGCCAATTGTGTATCATTGAGAAAGGCCCCCAGCCTCGCCCAAAGAGCTTGTCCCTCCGCCCATAAAGGCAATGACAGGATAACAAGCGGCAATTTGTGTGTGACTAGAGTGTCTCACACCTTGGTGTGAAGCACATAGAGACTTTGATGTCAGCAGAGGGAGCCCTGGACCCTCACCTTCCATAAATATATCAATAGCCAACTTAGTAAGAGTACCTATCAATGCTCACCTCAGCCAAGCTCTTTGCTCACAGACAGACTCTACCTATGCAAGCAAATCACTTTGAGTTGTCAAAAATGTTTTCTCGTCTCCCTTTGATGTGGAGGAGACAAGATTGTGACAAATTGGTTTGAGGAAAGAAATCTTTCTCTTCCTGCCATCGGCTAGGAATTTAATAAGAGTGCCATAAGCCAGCATCCCATTCTGCGATGATTCCCTACAAGTAATGGCCATATATGTGAGCCAAGCAAGACACCTTCCTGAACTCACAGAGACTGCACACAGGTGACGACCCACTCAATGTAGCATCCCACTGCTTATCTTTATCATTTATATGTGGTATAAGTTCCATCTTAAGTTATTGTGTTCAATTCTTTAGTGAAGGTGGTGTTATATGGTTGTTTAATTCTTTCTAAATTGCAGGCGTCTTATACTTATGAAGTTTTCTTAACATGCTTTCCTATACTACTGTAGTAGTGGTGCACAGAGACGATTTTATATCATAGTTATGCTGAGGATGCATTCTTTTTACCTTTGATAAGACATTGTGCCTCTAAGCGCCCACGGTATTCCCCTTATTAATAGATATGCTGTACACGATATGCTGACCCTGTCTATATCTCTATATAGTATTCCCCTGACTCTGGCCTTCATCTTGCCCCTATAATGCTGGTTCCCATTTGATCATCTGCCTTTACCTTTTTACAGGTTTCCTTTTAGCCCTGAAATTATCTGCCTTTCCTTTCTCCATTCTATTTCCCGTTGCCCTTTGCTTGGCTGCCTCGACCTCCTCTCTCTGTGTTCCATCACCCCCGCGATTGTCTGTTTTTACTTTCTCATTGTATTTCTTATAGTATGCGATAGACAGTCTTTCATTTCAACGTCTTCCCGTACCCTTTGTAGCATATTGACTTGGCCTTGCAAATGGCCTCTCCGTGACCAACTTACCCTTGTTTATCTGAACCTGTTTAAGGCGGTTATGACCTACCACCTGTTTTTGTTAACCACTATATCTCTATCCCACCATGACCTGGCACCATGTCATAATAAACTGCCAATATCTTTGTGGTTTGAATAAGAGGACAACAAGACTGTCCCCAGGCCCCTCAGTGGCAACCACATTACCACTGCATGAAGCCATTATTGGTAGACGTCGACAAAGCACAGCTATATCTGTAGGGCGTGAGGGGCATTTTGTCCATTGTCTGATCTCCTGCCTGCTAAGCATGCGAGACATGTCTATTTGGTTGGCGAGGTAAATAGGAAAGGGCACTCGTTTCACTCGTCTTATATTAGGAGAAAATGTCTGTGATAAATGGAGTTGTTAAAAACATACACCTAAAGAATTAAAATTAGTTGTAGCAGTTGCTGATAAATATAATGATAAAGACATAAGTCAAATAGAAAATTCAATTCTGCAAATTCTATAAATGGGTGATCACTTTGCTTCCTGAGGGGTTATGAACTGACGGGTCGTCTATGATTTATTTCTCAGTCCATAAACGGTCACAACAAGGCCGAAAGTGGGTTTGCCCTTGTGTAAGTAAATCTGTTTGATGTAGTTTTAGCTGAGTGTAGTTGTAGAATTGACCACCGGTTTTTGTCTCCAGGGTCTACTCAAGGTTATATGGCAATGCTGTATCCCGGGCGCGCTCATCATGTGGTCACAGGTGTCACTCATGTCTCATGCTAAGCTGATATCAGGCTGATATCAGGCTGATATCAGGCTAATATCAGGCTGATATCAGGCAGAATGGAACCTCCTCTTGATACCGCCCAGAGAGGTGCTCTATTGATATCATTATCTTTATCAGTTGTAGTCTTGTCTTTTCCATTCCAACTGATGTTCATAAGATTACATGTAAATGCACAGTGAAGCAAGAAGTTGACGTGTAACTCTTCTCATTACAATCACATGCATTAAAAGAACCCTTGTTAAATCATTATGTTCAACTAACTTTGTTTGAACAATGTTGCAAATTAATGTTTCCAGGTAACTCATCTTGCTATGAGACTTATTAATCTTGTCAAGGAACATATCAAACACACAATGTAAAATATGAATCACAAAATCATATTGGCCCTGCGATATAGCACAGCAATTATAATTCCAAGGCCTGCAATGGTTCTTGAAATTACATAAATATTTCGTCAGGTATGTCTCTATGTGTTGTCCAATTTCACCCAAAAAAATGTCAATTCATGACCAATTGGCAGGCAAACTATGGCGTAAACTAGGCCTACGTCATCGATCCAAAACTCAAGGTTATATTAGCTGCAATTAAGTAGACGAAAACTATTACATATGGAAATTTAAGTGATTAAAATGGTGGAAAGGGACGTAATGTCATTGCATACCAAAATGGAATATGCTGCAGTCTATATATGAGATATTAGGGGTGTAACTAGAGCATATGAATATTTTGTCATGCAAAAGTATCACTGCAAATGAAACCCCTGGTGGAATATGATTCATGATAAAAGAAAGAGAAACTAATGAATCCATTTAGATGTATTTAGATTTTTGTCCTGCAGACCGCGAATATGTCTTGTCAAAAGTATGGCTATGTTATGTATTTTCTGTATTGTCTCGAGTGAATAAATAAATTATATAAGTTAAGCACACTTGGTTTGCTCACTATTTTGTCGTGAGTCAAACGCATATGTATTTATGTATTCTTGTAATATTAATCAGTATGGGAGAGATGCGTTTTGTATTGAATATATTGGATATAATGTACGCAATATCAAACTCTTTTGAAATGTGTTCCAGCAAAAAGACACAGGTAGAAGACCAAATCGACCGTGCTTACCTTTGTATTCTTGTAATATATGCAGGAAACAATTGACTAAGTATTTATCGAGCTTTGTAGGTCGAAAGCAATCCTTGTGGTAATAATAAATCAAATATGGCTCTATCATCCCCACATGGCTTTATCCAAAAATCCTAGTCAGAGGCTACATAAAGTTTGGCAAAATGAGGCACTGGGTGTTCTTCGGAATACATAGAAACAGCTTTGATATCCAACCAATAGATGCAAAGGGGAAGATCGCGTATAATGGGTAGACGGAAACACACAATATCCCTCCTTTTACTGTATAAACAAGGTTAAAAAGTGAAAGACGTAAAACTGAGCATATATTTATCCAAATGCTGGTGGTGTATTTCCTCAGCACCCCATTAAATTCGATTAAAGAATACTTAAAACTTCCAAACAAGTTTTGAATCCTTTGAAGGATTTTTTATCTTGCGTTAGGTATACAATGTCTCAAAGATCTGCAGACAAATGTACTTCTTTTACAAAAGCGTGAACTATTGAGATAGGTTACGTGTAGATCTGACAATACTCTTCACCTTTGCTGGATATATATGTGTGGGAAGATTTTTTCATCCAAATCTTATTTGAATCCTTCGCCCTATCCAATCAACATAGGTTAAATTAATTGATCCAACCTTTTTATATTACACTGAAAAAACCGATTCGTCAGTAGTATATTTATAAGGTCTAACAAGTTTAGTTTCCTAATCTTTGGTCAGAAAATGAGATGGAATTCAATAAGATATACAATTAAGACAATTCAAAATTGGTCCAAATATGAGATTTTTTATATTTCATTTTTGATTTCAGCTAACCAATTGAAGCATTGCAATTGAAAATAGATATGTGATAAGAATTATTAAGTTAAATAATAGGTAAATATTCAAATCATGTATGCCAATGTTGAGAATGGCAGTGGTAATGTACTATATATATATAGTATGATTTGATTTATAATCTTGTAAAATACAAGTTAATGTTTATCATCTAGTATTTACATAAGAGTTTAACTATTGCCGTATTAATAAAATACCTTGAGCGCACAGTGTTATCATGATTCGTTTGCCGTCCGACGCTAATATCTTGTTTTTATAATTCGTAATTGGCCTTCATTTTGAAAACAAAGCGCCCAGTACAGCATGTATTCATGGAATCATTACCTCGCATATATATGTGTGTGTCAGTATGTTTTCATGTCTTCATCTGGAAGAGCATAGTTTCTCATTTCAACCTGTATAACTTGTCAAAATGTGAAATGTGAAATGGTGTTTTTACGACCCTTTCAGCAACTATGGCCATATCAGGTCGACTTTCGAGCCTTTTACCCAGTGTGAGAGTAACACTGCCGGCAGTGGGAGTTGAACCCACCACCTCCCGTTCTCCACTTATTTAACCAACAAAGGCACAGATCCTACACTCTACCAACTGTGCTAGTGGGGTCGGTGTATAACTTGTCAAGACAGAAATGATTCACAATATTTGAATAAAAGCACTAGGTCTAAATTAATTCCTTTTGGAACCTGATACTTGATGCATGATTGTGGCATCAGTGTCAGCGTCCATGTACAGCCGTGCTTTGAGGGAACTAATAAATAATCACAAAACTATAAAGTGTTACTTCATGTATGCGTTATCTGAGAATGAAGGCATATTATCTTGTTTAATGATTGCTTAAATTTTCCCAAATTCCATCAAATAAGGAATTGTTTGTTGATAAAGTAAATGGAATTGTTGATTAAGATCATTTAAATTCAGTTTGGAGGTTGTTTTGGGAAAACAAATAAAATATCAAAACATAAACGTAATAAGGCTTCTAACAACATCTAATAACAGCTAGGCAGTTGGTTAGAGCGCCAGCTTATGCCTCAGTCACATTTGCACCGGGTGCCGGCCGGGAAGTAAGAATCGGCCGACTTCCCACTCTGCCGGGCGCCGGGGAGTTTATCAGCAACGATCTGAGAGATGCCATAGCTGTGGTCACGTTATTAAAGGGCACCGCACGGCACCCGCAAAAAATGACACGGACGTCTGCAGTACATCTTAAAGATTATGTGACAGATATCTGTAGGATATCCTAAAGACGTCTATATCATTTGACAGACGTCTGAAGGACATCCTAAAGACGTCTATATGAGACCGTAGGAGCCTGGTGGATCTTCTGACGATGGCCTGTGAAGACATGAAATAAAAAAAAATCCTATTTTCACCGCCAAGATAATCTGCCGATGTGCCTGCGGGACACTGCCGTGTACTTTAAGATGATATTTGCTGATAAGACATATGTTGCAGCTAAAAGTTCCCGATGACCCGTCCAACGTCTTAAAGATGCCCAATTGTGGCCGATGATCTCCCAGTGCCCGCACGGCAATATGAAATGCCTGCCGATTTTGTAAAAAATACCCATCGGCCGGGCATCTTGACTGAAATCTGCGCAAATGTGACTGAGGTATTATTAGCACCAGTTCCTCCGTGGGGATCCAAAGGTCGTGGGTTCGATCCCCGGCCGTGCCGAGATTAAATTCACGATACAATTTCACATATGAGCTGAGGACCACGCCTAAAGGATTAACCCGTTGTCCTTGTAAATCTGTAACCTGGTGGGTAGTCATATCAAGGGCCTGCGACTTGACAATCCAGTGAAGCAGCACTATATCTGTTTGGTTGGTCTCATCACGAAATGACTGAAATAATGTTGATAGTGATGTAAAATCCCCAAAAAACAAACAAACAAACAATAAGAACAACTAGCATTAATGTTATAAAGGTACTGGACTGATATGTTCATGGTGGAAGTCGGAACAGGTTTTATATTTAGGCGCTATATATATATCTCTTTGATAAATATGAAATTGAATTTTCTAAACTACAAATGTAGTTATTAAAGTGCAAAAGTTGCAGTACGAAGCATTATTCCCATTTCATTTTGGAAAATATTTTATTTAACAAATTATAATTCTTAAGATAATATTTATGTTATCTATTTCTGAATAAAGTAACCCGATTTGTCAATGAACAATTACCCTGTGTAGTAAAGACCTTCAAATATGAAATAGGGCATCAAAATGCTGCAAATAAGGGTGAAGCTTCTGTTTAGATATGACATGTTAAATATGACGTTGGTTAAATATGACATGTTTAATATGCTCACTATAGAGCTCGGTATATCATGTCTCTCCAGTGTGTGTGTGTGTGTGTGTGTGTGTGTGTGTGTGTGTGTGTGTGTGTGTGTGTGTGTGTGTGTGTGTGTGTGTGTGTGTGTGTGTGTGTGTGTGTGTGTGTGTGTGTGTGTGTGTGTATGTGTGTGTGTGTGTGTGTGAGTGTGGTACGTTTATTATTCCTATTTACTCAATATTGTAGCATCATTTTAATGTTTTGCTCTGTGTAATTTCAAATATTATCACACCGAGTTAGAGAATGCTTGAAAACAAAATAAGCCAGTATCTCTTCAATCGATAAAGTGTGGTGATTTCTGTGCCAATCACCCATTATCATCATATAGATAATTCAGTGGGCTTTTTGTTCTGAAATTGGTGTTTTGGATGTGGAAATGGTTAAAATTGAATTTGAAAGGCAAGAACAAGACTAAGAGTTCAATCATTGGTATTATTCAAAATGTCTATTCGATAAGCTAATTAAGAAAGTCATATGATGAATGCCCATTTAGCCTATAATATATCATATGCAAGGAAGTCATTTTCAGATGATCTAATGCGGTTAACATTACGTTGTTAAATGGTGCAGTTCGTGATGGATAATATATGTCATTTGAAACAATTGTCACAGGCAATTCAATTGTGTACTTTGAAACACATGTTTATAGTGTGATAAGTAATTGTAAAATGTCAACTTTACTTTTATTTTGAGGACTGAAAGGCAGTAAATGTCTACCTTAAAAATAAGGTAATATAAATCGTACATCATATCTTCAAGTAATACCATATAAATTGCAAATGCACGCTCATTAAGTAGCCACCAATTGGTAGTGGCTGTTTCACATGGTGCGGAGTGATATGGCTTCCTGGTCACGTGTTGTGGTCATGTCAGCTTGCCGCCTCACACCAATGTTCTTCCACCTCTCAACAGGCATTTGCAAAGTAAGACCCTTTTCGCAGCACTAAATTCTGCAACCGAATTCCACTTCCTATTAACAGCCTATGGGGCTTTTTTTGCCCTATCAAGGCCACTGCTTGCCAATGGTTTTAGACATTAATTCCAAGAATCGGGTAAAGCTACTTGCGGCAGGGTGTTGCACTCTCTCTGTTACAAGAAATTACAATGTGACTGATAATCTGAGTTGAACTGGCTAATATCCCTGAGGTTATAAGCTACATTATTGAGAGATATGCCCATAGGGAAATCTTAGAAAAGTGCTAAATACCTAGGCTTTATGATTTGCTTGGGATTCTGATAAAGTTTCTTTTTTATTTTTTTTCATTTGAAGACGAGTGGAAAGCCTATATTGATGTTGCAAAGGTCGGAGAAGGTTGAACATAGAGTCAAGCTGCCATTGAATATTCTGAATTTAGGAATCTCCAATAAACGTTGATCAATTGAGTTATTTTTTTGCTTAAAATTATGATTGATATACTAACTTAAGGCCTTTAAAATAACTTCTATTTATGAAGAATCATTTATGGTATTTTTACTCTAAATATGATGGACCTTACTGGAAGGCCTTGATTTGTTTCTTCCATTTTTTATATATCTTAATTCTAGAACTAAAACTAGAACTGAATTATTAGAATTGGCAATTCCAATTTAGGGCACCAGTGTCATGTTTTTATTTACTCCTTAATTTAGAGTAAGAGATATTTGAATTATCTTATAAGTGATGTAGGTAGAGAGGTTAGAGACAAATAAAGGTTTCTGGAGAATCAGTGTTAAGATATGGTTGTATTGTGTGAGACAGACACAATAAGTCCCTAAATCCGCACTGCTCTGCCCTGTCACTTCTACTTGTCATTGGTCCTCATTGGTTTCCGGTAGCCAGTCCAGACACTAATTCCACATCACATGTTATGTCATTTACTTGAAGGTTAGTGGTCTTGTGTTACTTAGAAGAATTACTCAGTACGGTAGAGATATCAATATCTCAGTTTTTCTTTTGTATTTATTTACGAATGCAAATGTTTGATTAAAAATCCACTCTCAATCATGCTGGAAATCATTGCTTTTGATGTTTGTGTTTAATTCCCGGTGACTGAGTAATGGATTTCCAAATGGTAACCGGATCCGGAACTGAAGTGTAGAAATGTTGATGGTCGTTGTTGACAACATGTCCATACCTAAGTGCAGATGGATGGCTTCATTGTCCCTACTGACTGTCATAATAACAAATATAACATTAGAGGACCTGAGAGCAAAAGAGTGATCAGTTACAAGAAAGAAAGGAATTGGGGGATCATGGTGGTGATGATTCATCATTGGAGCACCCCCAGGATATGACATATCATAATTCATGTTTGCAAGACAATATTACACTCTCTTGATAAACAAGTGGGATCAAAGGCTCCACGGTGCCTTCAAACAACCAAACTAGCATATAGTCCAAATGCGAGTGTTGTCACCATGTTAAAAAATCACCAATAATACAATAGATACATTTCATGACGTTCTTGCAATGGAACATATGGTGCGGTGTGTGAAGTTTCTGAAAGTGGGATTTGAATACGAATTTTTGGTGTGCTCATTAAAACCTCGAAGTAGTATCCTCAGGCATTCATGTTTTGATTTTAGCAGGTATATTGTTTATTTTTTGTCCTATATTCATATTGGTAATGGATTTTATTTTGTCTTTACAAATCATAGCAGCAGTCGGTTACATTGAAGTTTGCAATATTCTGAACCTGACTGTCATGCTCATTAAAGTTTCACAGAGACATAAAATATATATTAAAATATTGACAAGATGTTTAGGAAAGGTCCATCCCAATAAGAGATTGGAACAATAGACAACTTGATTGTCATTTGGACTTGCTTTCATCAAGACCATGAAATACAATGAAATTCTGGGGCTTAATGCAAAGAATTGCTTGACCTACTTTGCAGGATACTTTCTTTGGCGATATATTGGGTTAATAGTGATATGTATAAACTTCCTTTCTATCTGAAACATATTATTGTAATATAACGGAAGACCTCACATGGCTGAAGTGTGAGTGAACAAATGAATATATTTATAATTGAAAGAGCATCACAGATATGACGCCATGTTGTTTTGAAATTCTGGCAAACTGCTACAGACACAGACGTATATCAACTGACAAAGTAAAACATGAAAAGGGTGACTCTCCACTTGAACATAATTCAAACGTTCACATTACTTTTAAGGCTGGAAATATGTCTAGCATGGAATAAACGGGTGCAAATATTTGTAAAACGATTTGGAAGCAGAGCCCAGAATTCTGTCAGTCCTCATAATAATTTTAGTTTAATTTGATGCAGTCTGAATTTTAAGCAATTCCAGTGCTCCCTGGTGACAAAAATATATCTCATTATTTTGAATCTAAAATACAAAATAAGTCAGTATAAAAGCTAATTGTTCAGATTATATTATTTATATTTTCATGAACTTCATATCTATCATATTTTTTCTAATTGTTTGGAGTAATGTTTTGCGAAATTATCATACTTGCATAATACCTTCATCGCTATTTCAACGCCGTACTTAAGATAGAAAACTAATGTAAATGCATCATAAGTTGGATTTATGATAGATAAATAGACTGGCTTACCGTATCCAGGATATGATAGAGCGACATGCCGACCTGTACTTCAATGGCATTTGTGTCATTCTTCACTGGCCGGGTAGTCTTATCATACCCTCGAAGAATTTTCCTTTTTATGAAATATTCATTGGAAAAATCTTTTCTGCCGGGTTTAATATCTATGGAATCACCTCCGCCTAAAAGTCGATTGTTCTTCTTCCTGCCTTTTGTGGTCATCCGGGCCCTTTTGTTTCTATTTAGTTGTTCGTGCATATCTAAGGGCTCTGACAAATTCACCTCTGAAATATCATCGGCGGAATAGAAAATCTTTGTGTCACCATGTTTGACGCCATTTTGATTATCACCTGTGTGATGTTTGATATCAGATAATGGTGATTTTATATTTGTATCGTCCTTAGATATTTCACCTGTGTTCTTGGTATTACTTGCCATTTCAGAAGGCTCATCCAAAGGATAGTTGTGTTCAGAAGGTAATGAGGTTGTTCGGTCCAGCCGAAGGTTATTTCTGCTTAAAAGTGATGGGGTTGGTGTTTTCATATCATTCGTTTGAGTTTGAGTTTGAGTATGAAGTGGTCGGTCCTGCCGAGTTTGACTTTCCAGATGCGATGAAAATGTTGGTTGTTTCATATGAGTGGTATCGTATGGTTGTGAACTTGGCTGCCGCATGCCTTCAGAGGTTGGTATATCCCCAATGGGTGGTTGGCTCATGCCCTCAGAGGGTGGTCTATCCAGACTTAAGGGCGGCTGACTCGTGCCTTCAGGGGGTGGCAGACGCATGCCCCGAGAGGGTGGTTTGGAGAGTGGTCTGTGTGGGCTTGTGTTAGGTTGATGTAGAGGAGGTGTCACAGGAAGAGGTGGTAACAATGTCTCTGTTGAGTTGGACAGCACACCCATCATGACTGAAACACGACAACAATTATCTGAATTAGTTAAGTACTGCAAGAACTGTAGTAGCTTTTTTGGATTGGGTAGAACAGGAAGCAGTGACAATAGTTTAACCCTGAGCTCTTTCTGCTAAACAAATGAAGCCCTTCAGGTCGGAACTAATTTCGTAGCGTACTTATACAAGGAAGGAAAGTCTCCAATCACATAGAAAACTTCTCTCTGTGTGGGTGGTCATGATATTTGCGGAATTACTTTATCTAGAACTCTGGACATCACAGATTTAAGATATGTAAATGCTTGCATCCCCATCCTCAGTTTAATTACCTCCTAAACAATAGCAATATTACTCATCGAAAACTAATTACCCATTTTGTTTTTATTTTTCACAAGATAATGAAACTCAATATCTTTTTTTTTCCTTTTTTTTGTTTCTTTCTGCTGCAAAAAGAATTTAGACAAATAAAATTAATTCTTCTCACATTTTCTTAGTGGGTAAGATCATTTTGCCATTTATTTTGCATTCAAAAAAACATTTACTGGGGCTTCCTGAAATTCAATACCACATCTATAATAGCTTGTGGTTTCATATTTATGCACAATAAACGGGAGTCACGAGTGTTGAAGCTTATATAAATTGATTTGATATTTATTGCATGGTTCACTTAGTGTAGAGACGGAGCTTATTTCAATTGAAACCTGCGAGGACTCTGTTTGATAGAGTTTATAAGAGGAAGATGTTTATGTGTATATGTGCACATGAATCATTATACCTGTGATGATTGGGGCGGAAATAGAGCTGTCATACTGTCCAAGTAGACTCAGTCATATTTTGTCAAAGCTTCACTTCCTGACTGACAACTTTCTCTTATCTATTTTCGCAGATTCAATTCTGCCTGTCAGTGTACATAATAATCGGATTTTATCAAAGTGGTGGATGTGATTACTGTGGCATTGTCAGCCGGGGCTATGTACCTGATCGCTTTAGCAACATCAGACGTGCTGCACCCACCAAGCTACCTCCTCCATACAATTTACTAGCCAAAGAAGTGTCTTCATCTGCTTCAAGATGGCGCTTGTAGGGTACTTGCTCCATGTGTCACACACTGACCCCGATATATTTGTAACACAGACACTAACATAGAATACCAGACACCCATCCACAATGCCCACCATCCATCATATACCCAGCGTATTATCATATTCCACTCAACGTGCCTCAGACAAAGTTTTTGTTAAGTTTTATAAAAGAAAGTTTCAATGTGGTCTTTGAGTCATTGAAGTAATATTTGAGAAACCAATTATAAAATATAGAATCGGATTGGTCTTTTGGTAAAAAAATATCTACTGATTTGGTAAAGCCGCATGTTAATTATTTAAACAATGTCCTTCGTCCTTCGTCCCGGTCTGCAGCTTAGTCAATTAACCCTCTTGTAGACTACTTACTTCAAGCTTTGACACAATTTCATCATGGACCTTTTAGCACCATTTGTGAATATCCTTAGGGGTTTGGGTTTTTTGTTGTGCTGTGTTTTATGTCCTTGACCCAAACTGATTAGTAGGCCTACATCTTGATGCGGAAGGATCACAGCCTTTCTAATGCGTGATGCGGTCAATCTTGGAAAATCGATTTGCGGGGAGGCCTCGACAAGTATGATGGGCCCCTGATGGGCAGCTAAACTGTCTTGTGGGTTTTACTAAATTACACAGCTTTCCATAAGTACAGTCTGACGTGATTGAGCAGTTAGACCAACCTGTTGTTTGTTCTCAAAACAGAATAACAAAAACGTTTGTGAGTTGTGTCTCTGAACATGTTGAAACATTAAAACTTCCGGAAATGCAGTTTAAGCATGCTAACCTTCACATGACTCGTGCCCTTCACTCCATTATACATACATTTCCGAACTGATCTGTGGCAATAAGATATTCCCCAGCTTTCGTTTATAAGCTGTTCCTATACTTAAAACTTTCTCTTTCTCGTGTATCACGAAGCAATCATTTCTCATGGCCCTTCAGCATGCCGAGAGCTCTCGGGTGGGTCCAATATTAAAGCATGGCTAATTCACACACACCCATCTTTACAAAGCTCATCCTGGAATTCATCGTGAGCCACATATTTGTTTATATTATATATATATTTTCTTATCAGAGATTAAATTTATTTATAAACAGTGAAATGTAACACGAATGTCCGTTTATAAATATCCAAGAGTAAAGGATGCAGGATTTCACCAAATTTTTCACTAACTTTTTCAAAGCAGAAATAACAATACATTTTCCCCTATTCATATATAACTTGTAAAGAATCTTTTACAGAGGTATGGCAAAGTAATTATTTTCTCACAGGATATATTTTGATAATTATGTATAAATCGTCAGTTTTGAGCTTTCCTACGCAAACATTTTATTTTCAGACCAACATAAAAAGTGGCATAAGTTTCCCACTATGGTTAGTAGTACAGTACCAGTCATTGATATTTTTCTCACTACTTGATACACACCCAAAGTTACCACAATAATTGAACCACTTGACCACATACATTTTTGCTCATTCATGTCACGTTTTTTCTTGGAGATATTAGCATTACCTGCTTGTTGGTGGCATAGTATTACACGGAGGAAATTATTCTCAAACCTCTGCAACGCACTGAATGATGGTTTCATGCTAAATTGTCATTATGGTCAATTCCAGATAATTATACCTCCAAATACAGAATACTAAGACAAAAAAGTATCTAGTCAAGACTGAGAAATACATGTATGCAGTGCACCTTAAAGTAGGAATTGTCCAGGCAATTCTCTTAATGATATACACTAATTCCTGATGGCACATTGCGTGTTAGGCTCTTAAGAGATTTTGATGCAATATTTGGCCGGCCGATTTGGTTTTGGTGCTTCACAGTTTGACTAGCAATATCACAAATGACCGTAACACGATAGATGCAAATGCTCTCGCCGCTCTCCCAATTCAACTTGATAACCCGCTACTGTATATTTTTCTATTTCGTTGTAAAAGCAATCAACAAACATTTTTTGTTTATTAAGAAGACCAATTATATGGACACATATATTTCAAATATCAAATTATGGTCGGTTAGCCAAACATCATAACAAATAAAAATGTCAATAGTGTGTAGAAAAAGAACATTATATTGTAAACATTGATCAGTGTAAAACGTTACTCATGAAAGAAAATTGCCTGACCTCTGGAAAATAATCCTCTATTTTCTCTGTTCATTTACGTTTGTCTCATCAGTAGAAAGTGCGGGTTCTTTCTTGTCCATTTACACCTTTTGTGTGACAGAACAGACAGCCCAGATCTCCGGAAAATTCTTTTCCTTTGGACCATGCATCTAGGCAAAGTGGAAGACTTGAGACAACAATGTCTTCAGCCGCCACCTAATTTCCGATTGTCATAGCGCGGATGGATACAGATGTGAGGTGGTTTGATGAAAATTATTGCGCAGTCATGTGACATGGTTACATGTGTCATGTCTCAGCGTTTTAGCATTATGTCACAGCTTGCACCCTCTGTTCTTGCAAATGTAAACCAGCTGTAGGTGGCAAGCTTCATTTTGAAAACTTTGTTCAAAAGTAATTTGACAGCAAACCAAACCAGGTATTTGATGTTGTCATGTTTTCCAGAGTGACGAAACAATGCGCATCAGAAAATATCGCAAATTCCTGTATAATGATAATTATTAGAGAAGTGTCAATACTCCTGGACTTGTATTCAATTCAGTTTCAAATTTAGATCACACTGTCAGGCTGTTGAAGTATAAACGCCCGCTTTCATTGCGACAGAGAAACAACAGGACTGACATGAACATGTATGTACCTGTGTAGTCCGGCCTGACAGTCACATTGAGAAATGTCCACCTCAATGTCTGTCACCGGCTGTAAAGTCACATTCCGTGATCTAATACCTGATGAAAAATCATTCCTTTACTTCTGCCAAAATGTCACACTATCTGACAATACAACTATTGTCCTGATAATAATTCCTAGATGACATTGGCTGCTTAGCAACTCTATCCATTGTACTATTGTTTGCTCCCTGGTTACCCCAGGTATCAGAGATACGAAGGGCTATCACAGATCAAAGACAATGCCACCTTCTTAATTCAAAGATTTGCTATCTTACAGGAAAATTCCCGTGGTTCTTATAATATATGCTCTAAGGTAGCCCATGCTATACACAAAATATCGTTGATGTCGGGAGATTATAGCAGTTCAAAAAGGTTTTAATATGATATCAGTGTCTAACTAATGGCTTTTACTTTCACGAATTATGCAGTTCACTGAATATCTATCGATCCGGGACACTTTACCCACCAGACGTGTACAAATATAAAAAAGACTTTGCACAGAAAATGTGAAAAAAGAGAAAAAACAATCTGTTCATGACAAAAAATCTCCTGCCTATTATAACATATATTTGACGTCAGGGTATTGTGTTTTCATCGGATATTGTCAATTTCACACAGACCATTTGGGGGTTACAGACACTGTAATACTGCATCGTATGCACTGACTGCTAGTGTTCTGTTGGGTGAATGGGAGGCCTCATAACAACCACCCTTCACCCCTAACATACACCAGATCTGGCAATTTGGGCTGAGCCAATATTTGCATTAGGCCCCTGGGGGCACTGCACCGACAGAGACATGGCCCAAATGTCCTGCTAGTAGCTGTTCAGACAAAGCTTCTTGAAACAGCCAGAATCTTCTAATTGGGTTATTCTCTTAACACATAACAACACATATTTTTACATGATTGTTTCCAATAGAATTACTTGAAATAAATGGAGAAGCTGGCTTTACAATGTATACATTTGTAAAATATATCTATATACAATGTACTTTAAAAACTTTTACTGAAATTTATTCATTTTAAAACATATTGTAATAATATAAAGTTAACTTTAATTGGGAGACTGTAAATCCGCACAACAATTCCTATTGGTAGTTACCCTCAAGGCTACATTAGAAGTTCAAAGTAGAATGACATTACATGGCGTGTCCCCGTTCGTCTCATTAAAGCACATTAGTAACTTGGAACAGACAGAGAACCAGTTAACCCAAACTGACCTCGGCTGCAATCAGGTTCTGTGCAGAACAGGCAGGTTTCAATATTGGTCATAAACATCACATTGAGACTGGCAGTGTTGCTGACAGTCCTACTTTGGTCTTTCAGCATCTTATTGTGGCTGTCTTAACCCTGACTGCAGATTATTTGGCAGGATTGATGTCCATATCTTAACTTCCCTCAGCATGAACTGTCTGATAACAAGGATATCACCGCCTAAAACAAGTTTCTGTTAATGTCTGCTATGTTTGCTTGATATCACCGTAGCAAGCAGATTGTACAACCAAAGTATCCATGTATTTTCTGAAGGTAAATACCCAACTTTTGATAGTGAGCATGAGAGGGAATGTTAATTAAATTCAAAACTGAATTAATTAAATTCAGGAAAATAATGGTAATTAAGGTAACAATAACATAAACTCATCACGTAAGAACATGGAACAAACTTTGTGAGTTTAGCTGGAATGCTAGTATCATGTCATAATGCAATCATCTATGTTGTAACAAACAATGGAAACCCCTAATTTGATAATTAAACTCTTCTTAGCGTATGATAGGTATGAGTTGTCCATGTGTCACCGGTGCACAGTTTATTGTTTCTATTAAATATTAGTTAGGTTTGGCTGGGGATTTGCATCATTTTCAATATTATTTCAATCATTTCATGATGCTACCTACTTGTTACAGATATAGTGCGACCTAACTGAATTGTCATGTCGTACGTCCTTCAAAAGCCGTCTCACCCAGACACAGATTTATTTACAAAGACAATGAGTCATACCTTCTGTAATGGGAAACTTGATCATAAATCTCGGCCTGGGCAGGAATCAAAACTTTGGATCACCACAGAGAAACTGGTGCTAATAAGATGATGCTCTAACATCTGCGCCACGGCCCTTGGCTTAAATATAAGTTAGTAGTCTGTGGGAATACGGGCAACTGAATTCGAAATATCATTTATGATTACTAATGAGGAGCCAGATTCTGAAAAGGGATTCAGGCCTTTGATTGGAGAGAAGAGGCGCGATTGGAGAGCCATGATTGGAGAGAGTATGCATGCATGAATAATATAGACATGATTGTAGAGAGTAGACATAAATGGAGAGATTAGGCATGATTGAAGAGAGTAGACATAAATGGAGAGATTGGGCACGATTGAAGAGAGTAGGTTTGATTGAAGAGAGTAGACACGCATGGATAAAATAGACATGATTGTAGAGAGTAGACATAAATGGAGAGATTGGGCACGATTGAAGAGAGTAGGCTTGATTGAAGAGAGCAGGAATGATTGAAGAGAGTAGACACGCATGGATAAAATAGACATGATTGTAGAGAGTAGACATAAATGGAGAGATTAGGCATGATTGGAGAGATTAGGGATGGTTGAAGGGAGTACATATGATCCAGAAGAGTAAGTATAATTGGAGGAATCAGGAATGATTAGAGCGATTAGGCATGATTGAAGAATATATGTATGATTGGAGAGAGTAGGTATGAATGGAAAGAGCAGGCATGAATGGAGAGAGCAGGCTTGATTGGAGAGAGTGGACATGATTGGAGAGAGTGGACATGAATGGAGAGAGTGGACATGAATGGAGAAAGTGGGTATGAATGGAGAGAGTAGGTATGATTGGAGGAAATTTCACACAATTAAAAATTTAATATTGATTGTATAATATTGTTCTAATAAGTTTGGTGTATAAAGAATGTTCTGCGACATGACGTAAACTTGGAGTCATGATATATGGCAGTCTATTAGCAATATATCTCTTTACCTGAATGTTTATAGTGTATAGGTTCCCCTCTTAAGAAATTAATATCAGATCATCTGTATTTGCAACTGTGTAAAATACAGTTGGCTGATGTATCGTATATCACATAAATCAGTTATAACAAAGAAGTCAAGGAAAACTACGATTTTATGATCATATAGATGGGGATAAACGGTATCTAATGCTCGATATATCACGTGTCTTAGAATCTAAATTTGGCACAAGCTGATTCATAGCTTACTAATACCAAGCTTTATCTAACAATGTAATGTATTCCCTATTGTCGTTGATGAAAAAGTGATATACTTCACTTTGAATCCTCGGATTCTCAATGGCCACTCATTTGTAAAAATGCACATTTTGATAACATTGCAAATTACTGATTATAAAATTTCGGAAAAACGAAGTTCTGTGTTAATTTTTTATAGTTTATCTTAGCGTATAGCGAGTTTTATTTTCATTAGGTTAACCACATTAATTTGTCCTTTTAATTTCATTCCTCGAATATTAACAAGGCACACGACAATGTTTGTTGATACTTAACTTAACACAAAAAAGTTTCAGAGTAGATTAAGCCAATATGATGAGAATGCTTATAACACATCTGCCCTCGTGTGGAACGCATGTCTCTGGAATGTTGGGCAAAATAGACTGTGTAGAACGTTACAGCATCCTGGGGTGCATCTATGTATGACATATTACAGATCAATGTATAAAGGTAACTAATAGTGTGAAGGGTAAATTCTCAAACCTATTGTGAAAGAAATATCAGTAAAGGCACCAATCAATATTTCAGGCAAATGATACACACATAAGATGTTTTCATCAATGAAATATTTTGCTTCACAAAGCAGCAGACATAAGCCCATAATATATCTTTCAGGCAAATGTACTTTTCTAATTGCCACATCATTAGCAACAGCACAAAGAAATGTGTTGAAATTCCCCTATTATCGTCCCAGTTTTTATTTTATATTGATTTAATCTCTATATTTTATATACACACACATAGCTTACACACCGTCCACCATTGTTTACCTCAAGTTGTGCACAGACGTCTTCTTGTTCAAATTTCATGTTGGCATTCGAAAAATAGCATTGTGTGATATAAGGCTGGACTCAGATTTGTCAGACTGGACTCTGAACAATCAAACTTGACTGTCAGATCATGGACTGGACTATGAGATGGACTGTGAGCTATCAGGCTGAACTATGTGATGTCAGACATGACTGTTAAATCTATATTGGACTGAGATATATCAGGCTTGATCAATGTATCAGCAATATCAGACAAAATATAATACTCACCAATCAGAGACCAGCCATTCAGACAAGCACGTGACTGATGCTTACTTTACCGTCCATGGCTTAATCTATTTCTTGTTATTTATTTATTTTTTTATTTTTTATTTTATTTTTTTTTATTATTATTATTTTCTTATATTTCATTTATGTATTTATTTTTTATTTTTTTGCCATTTGTAAATATCCTATTTATACATGATTTCTATTACAATTTTTATACACCCCGCTTTTATGAATTAAACTCGTGTATTCAACCAGAGCCTGTCTGTGATGCATTTTGGAGTGACGAGTGCTGTACAGTACAAGCATCTCTGGGCTGATTTTATATTTTCTTAATATTCATCAATTTAAACAAAATAGTCTGTCAAGATGAGACTAAATCCGCAAATTTCTTTCCGTAGCTTTGTCAACTGCAAAGTGAATGGGAGGTTTAACTAAATGTTACTTAATTATGTTTATATTACTGATAATTATTCAAAGCCATAACCAAACCAAACATGTTTTGATGTTTGCTCAAAGGGATGGGAGGAAGAAAATAAATCGAAAATATATTATTCTGAATACATGATTAGGAATTTAATATATTATTTTAACTGTCAAGTACATGTGCTGCAAAGGTATTTCAGCAAAGAAACAGCATTTGAAATGTTCAAAACACCTTTTCATTGCTGTTAAGATGAATTTGTTGTGATGTAATATAATTTGTTGAGTTTGTCTGAAGGAATGACACTGTTGCAGGAATAATGTGATTTAGGCCTTGTGATATATGGCTTCAAGCGTGGGACGCCGGCAATAACGCGCTGATATGATTACTATCACCAAACCACCCCGGTCTGTGCTTTGTCTCCACCTCCCCAACGGACGCCGCATAGGCAGCCTACTCCCCTGAACATTTAGCAAAAACACTTGAGACGGGTTTATACTTTAGTGATCTTTGTAGATTAATGATATTAGAGAACGGTGTAGATATGATCTTTTTGATGTTTGATTGCTCTTATAAACATTGCGAATATTGTTTCTTAAGAAGATTAGACAGAATATCTCCGAAATATGAAAAACATATTTAAAATTGGGAAAACAGAAGCTTACATAAGAAATAAAGTAGTTTTGCGTGGGAAAATGTATATATACTTTGATTTTATTTTCTTAGTTATGAATATATATCTTTAAGGCTTAACAGATAAAATATAAGAATAAATATGTAAGGATTTAGTGAGGCATTTTCTTGGTCATCAAAGGCCTAATCGAAGTTAATGTAATTTATGATCCTTGAATTATGAACTATATTTATATATATATAGATTAAGCTATCATCACTGAAAATATTACTAATGTTGACAAGTACACTCCAAGGAAAGCTAATATCAACACAATAATGAAATCAAAGTTAAAGAACTTCAACATAAGATCCTGGTGAAACAGCTTAATAGTAACCATAAAATATGTTTTCTTGTAAAATGCTCTCTATCTTCTCAGTAGTGGTATCACATGTTGATGGTCTTAATGAAAATGCAAAGATAATATGGCATTTTCAGTGTATGAGAGTCATATTACAACCTCAATCCCATCTCATCATATTTAAGCAACAACTGACACCACTTGTCCTTTGTAGTTAGAGCGATCAGAATGCCAATCTTCCTTAACCACCATGACTGTGTTGTTTTTTTTTTGCTGAGTGTACATTACATATGCCTGCTTCATTAGATATGATAAATTAGATTCGCAAACACAGCAATATATTTTTGGACGAATCATTCTCTCCACAATTTCTGATGACACACTTTGGCTTTTAACTATTACACAGTGATACACCCTGAACCTAATTCAACATAAACCCCTCTCTAATGATACGCATTGAAGAATGTGAACTACCCAAATTCCTCTTTTTATCTATGGTCGCATGACACAAAGATTTTTTTTAATAATAATTTAAACTCATCAAAATGGTTTATCTGACACTTTTCAAATGAGATCTCAAATTTATGTTGTGGTTGAGTATCAACACCGAACAAAGTGAGTCAATTTTTAATGTCAGTTTTTAATGTCAGAGTTAATGTCAATTTTAAATGTTAACTTTGAATCTTTATATCTAAAAATTACAATATGGCCTCCAACTTTACCCTAAAATCCAAATTTACAGAAAGGCCAGTGGCTAGTGCTGATATGGCCTGAGTAGAAGTTCCAATCAACAAGTAAAGAGTTCCAAGTATTGTAGCTATCTTGCTTAAGATGCACATTGATATATACCCTGGCCCTGACAATAATAAGTCATTAGTACTAATCCTACTTGACCCATCAGCAGCATTTGATACTATTGATCATCAAATACTGCTATCCAGGCTGGAAAACACATGCAGAATAACTGGGTAGGCTAAGGTGGATACAGTCATACCTTATGTACGTGAAACAACGTGGTATGTTTATTCACACTAAATACAATGTAGTTTATTCAGTAGTGCGAACGAACACACAGGTCTTCCATGAAATTCATTAGATGAGGGCTCCATGTAATAAATTCCAATTCTATTGCAAAATATGGACTGGGCGTTATCATTAAACTCAATGAGTAAGCAGTGGACTACTTCAGAATTACATTTGACTCTAAAAATGTAAATGAAAACTCAAATCCGAAAATGTGCACAAAGGGAAACATAAGGAACATTTCAGTCACTGTCTGGATGATCAGACCGAAAACACTCTGACCCTGAACTATGTAAGTGACCTTCTTGTTGGCCTCCTACAGCTTACATTAAAAAAACTGCAATTGCTGCAGAGCTCTGCATCCCATGTAGTGGAGGAGATCAGGGAATTTTATCAAATCTCTGAAAAATCTATAGGAGCTTCGCTGACCCAAGTTTATGCCAGAATTAATTTTAAAAACATCCTATCCACCTGATCATCCTAATAGATACATATTTATAAAACTTCTTAATTGAACACAAAGATGAGTGAAATATTACCCAAACTGTGATCTGAAGACCTGCATTAAATGCTGTAATATTTGAGCATCATGAATTGCACTCTTTAATCAAACCCAGAGCACGTCACTTACCAGAGACATTCTGCCTTCAATTAACTGCAAGTCTGGTTTGTTTACATGACGAAAAGAAACCGGCCCCGTCAATCATAAAGAAATATGCACACGATATCACACGCTGGAGACATTAAACCAAACAGCTTTTATTCAATTTTTGAAATTAATTTTGATATTTTTAAAGATCACAAATAATGAAGTTAATTTCCAAAATAACAGTTTTATGTCTTAAAACGTTGTAAAGGACTTTAAATCTGATACGGATAATGTAATTTATGCTGTGGCGAAATATTTTGTATTCTTTATTTTATTTGATATATTTAGAAAGTGGGTGTAATGTATAAAGACTACTGATAGATACAATAATGACACAAGCATATCTTATATCTTTGAATTATGTTATATATTAGGTTATGTAAAAATGGTTGAAATGTGAAAAGATTTTGAGATGGCAGCCAATGCATCGAACATATTAAAACCTGGAAATCCCGAGGCACGTGAGACTAAATATAAATGTTTACACTCCTCTATTTATTGTATTTAAAGACGCAAAAGACTGGACTTAATCCTTTGGCACAGTTTGTTAATTTGTTGATATCTGGGGGTAATTACCTCCAGATCACTCGACAATGTGCTTTGTGAGTCTCTAGATTTCGGAATAAACACTCGAGTTGTCCTCGTTAAAGCGTTAAGATATACTCATATGTGGAATATTTTAAGGTTTAAACTTCGTAGATAAGTTGAACCACTTGAAATGTTACTACCAGAGAGGACATCTGAACTTAAAATATTCATATTACAGCACAACATATGTGTCGTCCTTTTAAATATTAATATTTCTTATTTTGGTATAATTTTATCCACAATGTCATCAAATGTCGACAATGTCCACAGAAGTATTCATATGTGTCTCATTTTGTCTATTAAGAATTGAATATGGTTATTCTGACACAATTATAAAGAGGTATGACAGGTCAAGGTTTATCACAGATAGTTGACAATGACAGGTAGGTATATAATAGGGAAAGGGAATCACATAAAAACTAATGCACTTGGGGACTCAGATAGAAAGGTGATAAAGTGATATTGTGCCGGAAACTAAATACCTTTTAAGTAATATGATATTGGCATATATATATTTATTCTATGATCACTGTGCATTCTGTGCTGTGATTGGTCAATTCCTGGTCACATGAGCTTCTCTAAATTGTTTTATTGACCAGATGCATTATATTGCACGTCAATATACTTTCTACTGCACTGATGGGGAATTCCATGGCGGGAAATGTTGGGGAAGCCCTATAATGACGTCACCAGCTTGCTCTGAGTGACCTGCAGACTGGGAAGCAGACGACAGCAATCACAACAATGTCCAGTAATTAACACAATGGCAGTAATTAACACAGTGATCATAGAATAAAACAAATATGGACCTTCGCAAAGTTATATTGCACTCGGCTGCGCCTCGTGCAATAACTTTCCGAAGGTCCATAAAAAGTCATATTGCACTCCACCCAGGTCCATATTTGTACGGACGGATATATATATATATATATATATATATATATATATATATATATATATATATATATATATATATATATATATATATATATATATATCCGTGCGTTGGTGTGTGTCAAGTATATTTATTTGATTTTTCTCGATAACAGCAGCAGGGAATGTGCTATATGCTTCCTGGAGTTACCCTCCATAGCAGGACTTCTATATATCAGTCACTGCCACCAAAGCTTTTAATGTGCGCACAGAATCAAGCGCAAGTCATCAGTATTCAGAAAAATCTAACTGTCAACTCATTGTTTAAAGAATATAGATAGATTTGTTTTGTAATGGCAATTGAACTGATTGGACAGTATATGTACCAGACACCCTGTTACAGTTTGTGACCTAATGTTGGTCAATTCAGATGTGATGATATAGTATTCCAAACTTTGAATGAGATCAAAAACAGGGCGATGAATGCAGAGGTAGTAATTGAATACTACCTGTGTAATGCAGAGTACCTAGAGTCATCAGCAGTGAATGTACTATACGCTTCCTAGAGTTAGCAGCAGTGAATGTACTATACGCTTCCTAGAGTTAGCAGCAGTGAATGTACTATACGCTTTCTAGAGTCAGCAGCAGTGAATGTACTATACGCTTCCTAGAGTTAGCAGCAGTGAATGTACTATACGCTTTCTAGAGTCAGCAGCAGTGAATGTACTATACGCTTCCTAGAGTCATCAGCAGTGAATGTACTATACGCTTTCTAGAGTCGTCAGCAGTGAATGTACTATACGCTTCCTGGAGTCATCAGCAGTGAATGTACTATACGCTTCTTAGAGTTAGCAGCAGTGAATGTACTATACGCTTCCTAGAGTTAGCAGCAGTGAATGTACTATACGCTTTCTAGAGTCATCAGCAGTGAATGTACTATACGCTTCCTGGAGTCATCAGCAGTGAATGTACTATACGCTTCCTGGAGTCATCAGCAGTGAATGTACTATACGCTTCCTAGAGTTAGCAGCAGTGAATGTACTATACGCTTCCTAGAGTTAGCAGCAGTGAATGTACTATACACTTTCTGGAATAAGCAGTAGGGAATGCACTATACGTTTCCTAGAGTCAGCAGCAGGGATTGTACTGTATGCTTCCTCGGGTCAGTGACAGGAAACTATATACCATCTAAAGTCAGCAGTAGTAAATGTACTATATACATTCAGAGTACTACTTTCTGAGGTTGTTTGCTACTTTTCTTGAAGGTAGCATCTAATTGGAAGCTTTCCGGATGACCTGTATATAACGTATTTTCTACAATGTTTATGGTTTCATTTATGTGCCCCACTAGTTCTGCATCAAATTGGACATTTTCGGCCTTTTTGGGGTTATACTCCACGTGGATTCAAATGATTTTGACTATAACAAAATTAATTTGACTTTTTTTTTTAAATGGGGAGACAATATCAATGAGATAACAATACTATTTCCACGTGGGGTAATTCAATATTATGATCAAAGTCCCCTGTGCTTTGTTCAACATTTCAGTCCGGAGTATCTTAACCGCTAACGATTAAACGCTACAAATAGCATCCCGGTTAAATTTCATATATCTCCCAAGGAAGGGATGAAATCTGATTACAAAATGCTATATGAAATTATATACTTTTTCTCAGAATGAAGACAAATATTGCAAGAAGCCTCGATACATCAGATTCCCTATGAAGTCTATATCAAAGAGCAGCTACTGTCTTATCTTTGCCTGGTAGGATACCACTCCCAATATGCCCCAAACCTCTCATAAACCGTACTTGATGAAAACTTTGTATCTCATCAATAATATTTCAAATATCATAGGCAGGCCTGTGTGAAGCGGGTTGTCCCCTGCGAGTGTCTGAAGTTTGGGGATAGGTGGGGGTGGGACTGGCTTGTTATATAGCCATTTGGGTGGTGCAAATTAAGGTTGAGGACTGTGTATTTAGGAGATGGTTTATGTGGAAGTGTGTGGAGTGCAGAGATATAAGAGTGAAGAGTGTGGCTGGAGGATGGGTCTATCCCCCTAGGCATGCTATGTAAACCTCCCCTTTACTGGCCACATAGACATGGTAATCGGCGCTCCACAAAGCCAGCTCTCCCTCGGCATTACCAGACCCCATGCTAATGTCCAGGGGGAGCACAGTTTCCAATTAAGACGAGGAGGACAGAGAAGGGGTGTAGGCAGGAGATTTGCGCTTGTCGGCGCCTTTGTAGTGAGATTGTAAGGACGTGGGTCCTGACCTAGGGTCCCAAGCATGCTCACCCACAGAGCTTGTACTGAGTTATTACATGTGTAGACAGACTCCCTCGTGCACTCACTCATATAGAGAATGTAGTAATGGATTATCATTAATCAACGCCCATGCCCCAATAGTCATGTGGAAGAAACCTGGTGATTTTCGCTTTACCGTATTCGTCATTTCGCTCAGACATGTTAATCTCCAATCATTGCAATACCACATCTATTCATTTACACAATGTTCACATTTGTCTTTACTTAGAAATAATTAAACGGTATCGAATATAATATAAATATTGTTAAGAGCGTTCTATAGGTATTTCCAATATATGAAATGTGTTATATCTGGAATATCTTGCACACTTACATTCTTTAAGTGTTAAGATTTAACATAGATAGTTAGCACTGTGTAATTTAGTATACATGACTCAAACATGGCGCCTGTAAGATGGTCGCGAATTGTCTAAAGATCACTTCAGGGCCAAACTTGCTATGATAAAAAGCCATTGCTTTTGTCATATATATGTGCAATATAAGTATCGGATTAGTATGGCACATGGATATTATGTTGTTAGTTTTTGAGAATATCTTATCTTCTTTGCTTCTAACTCTGGGTTGAAAGATGTGTCAAAGCTCTTGTTTCCACTTGCACAACCTTATGCTACATTCTCACTTTCTAACAAAGTTGTGTGAAATGTCTGCACATGTGACTGAGCGTCTCCACTCTTATTAAATGATCGTCTTCAGCCGGTTTATCCTTTACCATGTGTGTGATATTCGTATATGTGAGATTGAAACACATGTCAGGGATTTAGTAAATATGCCCAATTTGGTATATATTGTGCAAGGATTGCTCAATGCCACTGTCAGAGTTTGTTTTCATCAGATTGCTTTACATCAGTGTTTATTCACACAAACGTCATATGTAAGTTTTGCATAAAAGCAGTATTCCGCCTCATAACGCTGCGTCGCTCATATCAAAGTGATGTGATGGGCATACAAATATTGCCGCTCTCACTCGCCACAAACTTGCCTCCATAAATGTGGCATAATTTTCCTGTCTGACAAAATACCTTAAACAGGCCTGGTGTACATGTTTGATTAAATGAGAGTCAGTTAGGCCATGTTTGTTAAATCAGTCACCATCATAAATCACACATGCTTGCATGCCCATGACTAAACTCATGACCTGAATAAATTTGTTGAGATCCCTAATGACCACCACTTATGCTAGTCTTTGAAAATATTGAATAGATTCTGACACCTCGGTTATTAAACCAAATTAGTTCCAACCCAATATGCCATAACAAGGTAAAAGGATGTCTACATTTGTCATAAATTCCTAAAAGAAATGGAAATGCTCAATGTAAAACATTTAAGAAAATGCATCAATTATCCAAAATTTAATTTGCTCCAATCACATTTTATTTGTAAATTATACATGTTTATTTCTTCATGTGAAATTCTACTATAATTGAAGAATGTATAAAAATAATGTCATCTATTTTGATAAAACAGGTCCTTACTTCTGGGTGGGTTGAAAACAACACTTGCTATTTTGCAGTTTCCAGTTCATCTTCATGATGGTTTGGTGTTTCATTCCTCTTAATAGCATTGATGGTTTGTTTTGTTTCCATGGCAACCACTTAAATTCTGTATTACATTTCAACGTAAAGGATTAATACTTAGCAATTTTATCCCCTAAATTCGTAAAAACCACCAAAGGACGCTTATGAAGGTATTTTAGTAGGTAGGCCGTCCGAAAAAAAATATCTATGTGAACACAACTGAGGAAATATGGTGGAGATATCTATCAGGGCAACATACTGGTGGTTGAAGCACAGAAATGTAATATGCTTTGAAAGGATATATCTCCAAGGATGGAATACCTGGATTTTGAAAGGAGGTTATTTGCACTTTTAAATGACAAGGTTTTTTATAGCCTGATGAACCAGACCAGTGGCGTTGATGTCATCAAAAGGTATACTAAAATCTTTAACATGGAAAAGTCTGACCCCATACGCATCGGTTCTTCTGCTATTTCACCCAACTATACACAGAAATCACAAACTCTTTTTGGAGAATGTGAAAAATCTAATATCTTGTTCAGGGTGGCAAATGTCAGAACCATGTTTCTCTCAACTCAGATATCTATATATTGTGGAAATATCAGCATGAGCATCATCCATACTTCATGTTGAATACTTTTGCTATGATACCATGAACAAGCTGACATGCCTCCATATACTGACTGTCTTAATGTCTAAAAGTTTTTTCACAAAACATGGGTATTGTTGATTATGTAAATTGAAGAAATGGTTATTCTTTATTTATTAAATAAAAAAATCCCATTTATAATCATTCCTATTCCTATTTGTGAAATAGGTGATGAGAGGGTTAAGTATTTTCCTGCAAGAAATATCGTTTTTTCAAATGTATTCCTGAGGACATGATGCAGGAATAGGACGAAAAAACGGCAATTACAGGTTGCTGCCTTTGTATTCAAATGTGGTATCAGCAATGCTATCATATGATATGTGGTATCAGCAATGCTATCATATGATATGTGGTATCAGCAATGCTATACTATGAAATGAGGTATCAGCATTTTTATCTTATGAAATGTGGTATCAGCAATGCTATCATATGATATGTGGTATCAGCAATGCTATCATATGATATGTGGTATCAGCAATGCTATACTATGAAATGAGGTATCAGCATTGTTATCTTATGAAATGTGGTATCAACAATGCTATTATATGATATGTGGTATCAGCAATGCTATCATATGATATGTGGTATCAGTAATGATATACTATGAAATGAGGTATCAGCATTGTTATCTTATGAAAACATGAGAGGTCTGAATGAATTGTGTAAGGAAGTATAAAGAAATAATTTTAATGTACTGATCTAGGCTGGATTATATCTTAACTTCAGAATATCTAAATTATTCAGATATAGCAGATATTTATAGCAGGTATTCATTTAGATCTTACTAATTTCATCATTTAAACAGGAAATACAGAAATGAAAGGTCGTGGGTTTGGAAATTCAACTCAAGTCTGCCGAATGTTGATCAGTATGTAAAGCAAATTAGATCTTTGAGAAAAACTTTGAGAAAAACAAAAAAAATAATAGGTATACTCAATTACATTCTTTAATAAATCTTGGAAATCAAGAGGAAGATATTATACATGAGGTTTATACCGTCAAAAGTGAAATTGAGCTGATGGAAAGGCAGAGAGCTAGAGGAATAGTGAGATCAAAAACTCAATGGATCGAGGAATGGGAGAAAAACAAGTCATATTTTTTTAGATTTAGAAACAATTACTGTAATAAACTTTTTACTTAACTGCAAGTTGGAGATAATTTGATCACAGATGGAAATGAAATACCCAGTGAGGAAAATTGATAGTATGCCAGCAGAATGTTATGAATCTTTTTGATTGATATTCAGGATACCGTGTTAGAATGTATTAATTATGGTAAAAAAATAAAAACCTGTCTATTGATCAGAAACAGGGAATAAATACTTTATTACCAATAAAAGATATTTGAAAAATTGGTGACCTATTACATCATTAAGTTTAGACTACAAATTGATCGCAAAGTCACTGGCTTTAAATTTTGGTCCCATCTTCAGAAATTGTATTCAAACATTATACAGTGATATGAGTCATCAATAATGGAAAGACATTTCATTGGTTTAGACCAGAGAAGGAAGTAAGACAAGGCTGTCCAATTTCTCTGTACCTTTTTCTTCTTGCTGGTGAGCTACTTGCAATCAATACATAAGAAAATGAGAACATTAAGGGCATATATGTGAATGGTACAGAAGTGAAAATCAGTCAACTGGCGGATGATACAATATGTTTCATTAAAGACATGATATCAGTGAAGCACCTCTTTGAAACTTTAAAAAAGCTTGAAACCTGTTCAGATCTAAGTATTAATACAGGAAAATTTTTAATTGAAAACAAAAATTAAATGGATTGAATTGGTCAAATGAAAATGTTGGAGCTTTAGGTCTTATCATTATTGATAAGGATGAGGATCATTATTTATCAAATTTTAGGAAAAGGCTGAAAATCTCCAAAATGCTACAAATCCATGGAAGGCATGATACCTGTCTTTAAAAGAAAGGGAAAATATCTGTTATTAATAGCTTGGCTTCAGCACCTCTGATTTACTTAGCAAGTGTTGTCCATGTGCCTGATATTATTATAACAGAAGTGAAAGGATTCTAGTAAATTTCATATGGGATGGAAAACCATCAAACATAGCATGTGATATAATGATTCAAAATATAAAATATGGTGGACTAAAAATGGTGGACTTCGGTGAGAAAGTAAAAACTCTTAAGATGAGATGGTTTTATCAGGACATACATAATTATTGGTTTAAATTAACTGAAATAGATATGCTGGAGCCAGTATTATTAATGAATCAAACTATTTGGAATTATTGATATATAAGTATTTAATAAAAATCCAGTCAAATGGGATTCCTGGATTAAAACAGACATTGTAAAAAATACATAATTTACTTGATGAGAATGAGCACTTTCTTGGACATTTAGATCTTCCACAAAGATTTAATATAAAATGTAATTTTCTTAATGTGTTACAGCTGAGACAGAATTTCGCATTAGAATGGAGAGAGATGTTGGGGGATGCAAAAATCACAGACAAGGTGTATGATGAAAGTGTTTTAGCTATAAATAATGATTTATTTCCAATACCTAAATGCACCTCAAAAATATTATATTGGAAACTGGTAAAAAAGAGAAAAAGGATGCCAACCGCTTTTGTAAAAATGGCCATAATGTTATCCGGATTTAAATGCTGAAATATGGCCTTTTAGATGTCTACTACCTGTCAAGGCTTTGAGAAAAAACTAAATTACAAAGTCAAAGTCATCCATAGAATAAATAATTGTAACAAAAAACTTCATGAAATGGGAATTATAGACTCTCCGGTGTGTAATTATTGTAAAAAGGATGACGATATCAAACATTTCTTTTTATTCTGCCAAAAAACCAAAGAATTCTGGCACAGCTTTTTCAATTGGTGGAACAGGCTAGATGTAATACAATTTTGTAATAAACAGGACGATCTCATTTTATTTGGATATTGTATAAAAAAGATGTCCTATTTGATGTCCTAAACTTCTGTTTATTAAAAGCAAAGTATTAGATTTATATACAGAAACTGTACCAACTGTACCATAATAACAACATGCAATGCTTTTTTGAGTGAATTTTTTGAGTGCTTTTTTGAGGTAAACGATGTGATCAATGGCAGCAACACTGGCCTTCCTTTCACTATAATATTGTAGTTAATATTGCACATGCTACATTGTACCATTAGCGACCTGTCCAGGTCCCACTGAACTGTTGACCAAAATTGAATGTTAACAGAATTATTAAGAAAACAATGCTTTATAGTCTGAGCATTGAATTCTTAAAGGACAGCCTTTCTTCTTTAGCAATGGGATATATAATATGGCTTGAGACCATATGGACACTGGTCAAACCTATATAATACAGTCTTTCTCTTTGACCATTAATTGTTAAATATTATCACATCGGACATGATTAATCTTGTTACATGCATGTTACTTACATAATAATACCTCCAGGTAAGCCACTGTTTGCATCAAATACTTCAGATAATCAGGTATTCGTCGTTAAGATCTGCCAGTTTCTGGTTGGAAAGTATGGTTCTTAATTATGTGTGTCTTTGATCTCAAACCATAATCTTGCCTTATTTTAATTAGTTGGATAATACGGATTTCCTCTTAATCGGTATTGTTTTTTGAGATTTTTTCAGGATAGAATTTCATCCATTATCCAGGCTCGTACCTGTATATTATTTGTTTGTTTATTTTGGGGTTTGTTGCAATCTCAACATTATTTCCGCTATTTAATAATCCGAGACCCCGTAAATTGACTACTAGTCTATTAGATTCCTTCTATAGCCATTTACTCATAGCATATTATCATATATATGTGACATCATTACCAAACGTCTAGTTTGACTCAAATGTTCCTTAACATCCAGTAGGTGAGTTATACCAAGCCCATTTCTTATATAAATTAGTCCCCAGTAACACTTTTTTCACAGCCTTCCAATGACAGATGTGACCTTCCCCAGCCCAGAACTCACCGATGTTAGCTTATGCAACCTAGAACTCACATATGTGACCTTCCCAAGCCCAGAACTCACCCATGATAGCTTATACTGCACCTAGAACTTACATATGTGACCTTCCCAAGCCCAGAACTCACCGATGTTAGCTTATACTGCACCTAGAACTCACATGTGACCTTCCCAAGCCGAGAACTCACCGATGTTAGCTTATACCACCTAGAACTCACATATGTGACCTTCCCCAGCCCAGAACTCACCGATGTTAGCTTATACCACCTAGAACTCACATATGTGACCTTCCCCAGCCCAGAACTCACCGATGTTAGCTTATACTGCACCTAGAACTCACATATGTGACCTTCCCCAGCCCAGAACTCACCGATGTTAGCTTATACCACCTAGAACTCACATATATATCGTGCATAATTAGCAACTTAATCTTTGTGATTTTAAAAACCTTATATATACATATGGAAGGCAAATGTCCATTGTGGTGTCATACTCATGTTGTGAGGCCATCTTTACCAATGGTAAAATTGCTTCCATATGTGAAAGCCTGGCACCTTGCAATGTTGTATGGTTGATGGGTAACAGTCCAACCCTTAATTGTGTCCTGTGGAAGTACTTCTGACCACATTGATTATTTCTCTGTGTAATTTCGAAGGGGTCTGACAGATTACTAACTGCCACTGTTAAATAGGAATCGATTTATGACACGGCATGCTTGTATTTATTGCACATAGAGTTATAGGGTGTGAAATAGGTGGTGAGAGGGTTAAGTATTTTCCGATAAGAATCATATAATGAAGAAAAGTAGGCCATGCCATGTGTATTTGCCTGCCCATGGTGTTCGTGCAGGTCTATTTGTTTGTAAAAGATTTCGTGTTTGATTAAATTTGCTCAGGACATGTCAATGATTAGACTTAATTGATTTATGAACATTTATTTTAACTTGCGAATAACATTATCTCCCAATAAGCTGTGAACTTGTGTTACAAATTTAATTGCCTTCAATATCATTTAAAGTGAAATGTCTGTCAACAACGTGTGAAGACTTTGGTTTCAATATTTATTTCATATTTGAACTATTAGAATTGTGTTGAGTTGAAATAACCAGATTTAGTCTATTTCAGGTACCATGAAAATAACAATTATGGCAACATACACCGCGTCATATACATTCATAGTGTTATCTCCAACCCCCAAGTGGCTGCCTTTTTTAACATTCTTTATTAGAAAGCAAATTGGAAAAAGTAGATCATTAAAATGGAATGGTCGCACTTTTTAGCTTTGCAAAAACGTCTCACAAATTTCCTTATATCATTAATTTCACCGCAATTATTCACTTCAATAAAAGTTTGCTTTGTTCCATTAGTGATTGATCAACAAAAATCCACTGCTCAGTAGAGTAAATGGACCATGTGACCATCTGGAAATCCATTATCATTGGTACGTAGAACTCGTGACGCTTCGGTGGATGTGTATATAACATATTTCTAAAACCTGTCCATGAGAGATTAATTTTTAAGTCTGGCACAGGCAATTTGATACGCTATGAATAAGCCGATTCTCTTGATCATTTTGTATCATGTGTGTCAAAAGCCAGGTATCAGAGAGGTGGCCAAACATTCTGAAACACTGACGCCATATACACAAAACCTGGGGGATCAGTAGACAATAGGATCAAGAAAATACACAGATTTCAGGTCACATTTCACAAATATAAAGGGATGCTCCCTTATGGTATGCACGATATATACCATATAAGGTCAGACTGACAAAGTCGTGACTAGGTGCAAGGATATTTGTATGTCGTTTATCCAATTATGTACATATAGGGCATCAGGTGACATGGGAGCCATACATCTTTTAGATTAGAATAAGTCATTTATCTTATTCTTTGATATGTTATATAACCTAACAATTGAATTCATTGCATATTAAAAGCCTTGCTAAATGAAATGTCAGGAATCATAGCATGGAGAAATATAATAGTGGTAAAAAGGTCATATTTTATATTGTAAATTTTGTAAATATATTATGCCATATATATATATATATATATATATATATATATATATATATATATATATATATATATATATATATATATATATATATATATATATATATAAATATATGTGTGTGTGTGTGTGTGTGTGTGTGTGGCATAATATATTTACAAAATAAATTAATATATACAGACAGTTTATTCCCAGAAGGCCTTGTATAGAATATGACACTGCAATCCAGTCTGATGTCAGTTATAAATTTAATATGGTGTATTATACAAATTATGTATGTAAGTTACTTATTTGTTTTATGTGTTTGTTTAATACATGGTCTTTTTGTTATTCTATTAACTGGCCTCAATTCATTATTAAAATATTTCAACTTCAATCTATTAGCTTTTTAAAAACCAGTCCAATCCTGAACAGACCAAATTACTAAACACTGGACATTTATAATTGGTCATGATTCATTACAAATCAGAAAATGTGAAATATTTGACGTTGACATTTTGACAACTTGTATTTACAAATTATTTGAGATGCAAAAAAAAATTAGAACATGACATCTTTTTGCAACCATAAAGGAGCATTACATATACTCGATCAGTTTAAGAATTATGTGCACTCCATTCCGGCCACAATCTTTTATCATAGAAACATTAGTTGAAATGTGAAAAGAGGAAATCTGATATTTAGTTTGCTATCTTGGTATGTACGTCATGAAAAATATGCTTTCATGTGATTTAACTCGAGAGAGTTGGGTCTTGGCAGGATATAGAGAAAATAAATATCAGTAAATGTTGCCAATCATTACGGGCCTCTCTGAAAAAAATACCCATTTTACAATTATGCCCCCGTTCCGTGTTTTATTCCATAAGAGAATATATATCTGACTTTGGAGGTGAAGTACTGGAGTGATGAATAGTTGTGTACAAATAGAAAGTTTGGACAGGTATGAGCGACGAATGTAATTAGCCTTGTGTTACCGGGAAAGTCATTTGTGATTTTGTTTGTTTGTTTGTTTGTTTGGGGTTTTACATCACTTTCAACATTATTTCAGTCATTTCGTGATGAGACCTACTTGTAGCAGATATAGTGCTGCCTCACTGAATTGTCAAGTCGCAGGTCCTTGACATGACAACCCACCCGGTCACAGATTCAAGGACAACGGGTTAACCCTTTAGGCACGGGCCTCAGCTCATATGGGAAATTGAATCATGAATTCAATCTCGGCATGGCCGGGGATCGAACCCACGACCTTTGGACCAACACAGAGGAACTGGTGCTAATAAGCTGGTGCTCTAACCAACTGTGCCACGGCCCGTGGCCTATCATTTGTGATAGCTGTAGCCAAGCTGTATAAGCAATAACCAAAGTTGGTCGAATATTGCATCAAATCTTAATACTTGACACGCCATGATGAGAAGACGGAATGTTCAGGCTCATTACAGAATATGATAAATAACCTTTTTAAATATACGTTATATTACCCCAAGATTGACCCGCTACCACTACCACCACTACTACTACCAACAAATAAATCTCGACACTGTCTGTATTCAGGTGTTATATTATGATTTTAATTAGGCAATATGATTAGCACGGATTAGCAGATTAGATTGATTTGGTTGGCCCTAGGTATGCGTGTTTAAGGTAGCATCCAATATATTTTCATGGAATAAGCGTTTGCTGTAAACAAAACACAAAATACATTTTTCCTAAGCAAGGAGTGATTGGCCACTGTCATGGCATTCGGGGTCCTTTGGTGCGCGGCTTTGATTTACAACATGTAGTAGGATTTGTTATGGACAAAACAAGACTGTCACCGAAAGTCAATTCATTAGTTTCGTCATTTACGATATATGCATGATGTAAAGTTGGATGACAGGTAGCGGGTAGGTACCATCTGCTGCCAGCGTATCAGAAATGACCGGCGCATTCTCACACTGCCTGGTGGGGTCAGCATGTCTGTCAAACGTCGTGCCCAGGGACAGCTTTTACCTCTCATGTTACACACAACCCTCTTATCTACAAGAGAAATACCCCAAGGTAGATACTTAATGGAGAATTTCCTATTTTGTTACCGACATCTTTGTAATGAAATAGTAGGTATTGCTTTATATGTATGTTTCCGTGGCTGGAGGAGAACATATTGCTATATGATTAGATTTTGGAATGCAACATAGATGTCATATTTTTGTGTGCAGGACCTTGGCGACTGGCCATGACAGCGATTCATCAACATTCTTATTGTTGATGCAGGGGGCAGTTTGAGCCAAAAACAGCAACGCATGCGCTAAGATTATTGAAGGCATGCCTACTCACAGGAAAGATGGCCTAGATATTAGTTACTCAAGAAATAACATTCTAAGTCAGAAAGCAAGGGATGGACCATGATTCATTTAGGGGGCGGTGCAAATTTTACCCTTTTTATTTTTTCGGCACTCAGTCATTCTCAATTATTTCCGAACCAAGACATATCGCCATATTTTTTCTCAGTCGGTTGGACCACCAATAATGCAAACATCCTAATTCATGGGATGTACATGTGTTTAATATTTTAAGCTTGTATCTCAAATAAGATAAGATAGCAAACTATTGACATTTTTGTTAACAGACAGACGCAATAACCCGTTATGTTTGGGGAGCTTAAAATTATCATTGAATAGTTACGATTGTTAATGAATTGACTACAAAGTATTTCCGTTGCCTGGTTACCACAAAGGTTTGACTTAAATATTGTCCAATTAGAAAAATTCAGACATCAGACTTTAAATTCAAAATCTCAGACATCTTATTTTTTATAGAGATCACACCAGTACCGCCTTTATTTGAGCAGCAAATAGGCAAGGAGCCATATATTTTATCACATGGCCAATTGGTGTCATTATTATTATAGGAAAGTGAGTACAACAACAAATGAGTTGAAATGATGTAAAAACTGAAATCAAACTGATGTTTTAATGATAAATTCTTCCAATTAGATGTTTCAAATATAACCATCCCCTTCCAAATCACAAATTATTCATTTAAAATTATTTTTGAATCATTTGAAATGGACATGTACACGTGTACAGTTATGCATGAGCACATAGAAGAATCAACCAATTGCACAACTGTATGGTAATTGCATACTAATTTGTGAGGTAACAGTGTTTTGTGGCAGAGGTAGTCAAGTATTTGACTCTATCTCACCATGCAGAGTAACATGTTTTGGGTAGATTATAAACTCCTTTTTTCCCCTTCTCCCTTCTAAAGTTGACTTCTACAATCTTGAAACTCAATTTATGTATTTTTTTCAAGGTTGGCATTCTCAATATTTTTTTCCGCATTTCCTCCACCCCCACTCCCTCAATGAGTAATCTTTGAACTGTCAGAAAAAAAAAGAGAAGGAATAAGTTCCTGCAAGTAAAATTCGGACACAGGATAGTATATTAGGACACAGTTACTACTGCACACAGTTAATACTTTTTCATTACTTAGGCGTGTGATTTTTATGGAATGACATGATGACTGTCTGCTATAGGATGACAGGTAACATTAGTGTAGGCTAGAAGCACAGAGGTGCGGCAGGGTGATGTAACCTATGCGTGTGACCTTGGCAAATATTTCCCGGCAGGCATTGCACTAATAGTCCCATCATCCTCAGCACACTTCCTGTTGAGAACTAGATAAATTGAGAAACATGATGAGGGAGAAACCGTTCTCATTAATTGCATAAGTACTAACATTTTAAAATATTCTCGCTATTTGCTGAAGAATCAGAGCAACATAACTTCCTTCACTTCAACCTCTGCAGATATATACAACTCTTGGATATTTCCAATTCCCTAATGAAAAAAGCATTCGTGTCGCAGAAATGGCAATTGCAGTTGAAAGAAAAATTGATTATACATGCAACATACCTTTGGCAATTGCATGTATAAGCTGTGTATATGATAATGCGATGGAAGTAGTATTTGTGATTGTATGTTTTCTGTTTGTATTCTGATTTCCTGTTGGGGACAGGTGGGCGATGATGAGTGCCACATGGGTATTAGTCACAAGTAAATTACTTGTAGATGTGGTCGGTGAGAATTGCTCCCCTACACCCACCACCCCAGCCCCCAATGGGAAGATTCCACCGCACTTCATATGACAAATTAATAACAGCACACGATGACATACACGTATAAACTTGATTTGATTAAAACGTGGACAAAACCTCTTGAATACGATATCAACTTTTGGACAACGTATTTATTTGAAAGTTTCTGAAACATGGTATATTTTGTATTTGCCAAATTGAAAACAAAAAGAAACAAAAGATGCATCAAGCAACTGGTTTGTCGAACAATAGACCATTAATAAGACTTAAGATTCAAGAAGGGATTAATATGGCATGGAATATTCGGGATAAGTCCGACAATCTGGATTAGATCCACGTAACTGACAATATGGTCCATACCTCAACCACAGCGTAAAGTTACATGAGATATAACCTGAAATACTAAGATCCACCACATTATACAATAAGTAGTCTAATGCACTAAATTAGTATGGCATTAACACAATCTCTCCTTGTATAAATCGCATATAGATTAAAGATACAATAATGTTCCTAGGCACAGAGATAACAGGTTAATTTAAACCTGAAAGCAATGCAACCCACATGAAATAAGTGGACAGACCACAGGTTGTATGATATTAATCTTCACAATATATCACTTAATGTGGAAAGCATTGGCCAATACAAAAGCAAACTCACTGACCACCAACGAGCTGCCAATGGTTGACATATGATGGAAAACTCAATGCAATTCCTCTCAACTATACGTTACATTGTAGAAAGGGACATACACGAAGTCATGTTGCAAATACACCAAATCAGTCAGATTATACGATACCAACAAGTTATTTTGAAAATACATTATTTCAGTCAGTTTCTTATTTTGAAAATACACCAAATCAGTCAGATTATACGATACCAACAAGTTGTTTTGAAAATACACTATTTCAGTCAGTTTCTTATTTTGAAAATACACTAAATCAGTCAGATCATATCAAACCAACAAATTGTATTGTAATCACACTAAAACAGTCAGATCATATACCAACAGTTCATTTTGATGATACCAAATGATATCATGTAGACCACCACCCGATCACATCATACATTGTTACATGAAGTGTTTTCCTTTGAGATAAAACTCCGGACTTCGGGAAGGTCAAGTTAGAAACACCATCCAGTGAGGGAAATGAACAAGTTGAATGGTTTTGTGTTTGAAGCGCGTTCACACGTTTTGGCGGGGGTGCGGGGTGTGCAAAGTAAATTGGGTTTATTTCTAAAGGGTTTAAAAAGTAGTGTAATATTAGTCTATGATAAGATTTGAATCACGGAATAAAGGGAATGGACCATTGTTATAAATATATTTGATAAGAGAAATCATACTTGACTAGTTGACGCAGAATGATATTTTTCTAAACAGGTTTCATCCACTTTTATCTAGCTCATTTCTATACAACACATATTTTCTTTGATATATTAGCTTTTCAGATGTTAATATTGTTTCTCCCATAACATGTAGACCATAAGTAAGCAGACCACAAAGGTAAACAGAAGCTATTTGTCAAAAGGCTTCCCTTAAAAATCTATTTATTAACATATCAGGTAGGCAATATATAACCAATATTATGATAATCTAAAATAGCGTTTAATAAAACTAAATTTTCCTGGAAAAATCAAGGTTGGAAGAATAAAACACGTGGTCCCACGGCTCCATGAGTCCATACTTTACCATTCATCGCAGAGGTAGCTGAGGAGGACTTTGCAGTGGGTTCTAGCGACATTGACTATCTTGGGCTTTGATCATCTAATCACCTGGTGGGTGATCCAATCTCTCTTTATGCGCACATATGTTCTCTGATGGCAAGGAGTGGGTGAATTAATTCTACTTTCAAGCACATTTCCGAGTAATTATGGTCCTGGGTTATTATTTATAATCATTTGCCCAAGATCATATATCTATGGTATTAATTTTAGCAATATGCATGTGAGTCGTGTCAGAATATGAAATGTTGCATGAGCTGTTATTTACTAAAGCGTAATTAATAATTTTTTTAACCTACAGGGGATACATTCATTCTAGTGTCGAGGAAAATAAAAAATACAGTTTAAAATCCAAACCCCCAGAGCGGATCAAAATGAGATGTTCCAAAATGAGATGTCTCAAAAAGAACGTCATGAAACAAGGGCAATATATTGATGTGAATATTATGTAAATAGATTCTGAGATGCCATATCAATATTATATCATTCAAAATGTGAAACGGTGTAAATGATCACATTGTTTACAAACCATATAAAACAAAATATGATGTGGTATTACAGAATATTGGCACTACAATTCTTAACCTTTAAAGAAAATCATTTAAAATATGATACTTTTCACATATCTGATGTTTGTCTTTCTTATCTTCTTATAGACGCGCGGTTTTTCATGAAAAAATACAAATGTGAACATCTGGGACTCAAAAGCAAAAATAAAGAAAGAATAGCGTCAGACCTTTTATTGTATCTGTCAGACGAGGCAGAAAGTTGCCAACAATCATAAATGGTAATTTTTCTTTACAGTAATACAGTTCTTTTTATGTTGCCATCTATTTCAGGGAAATCTTGCCACAATGTTCCATATCGGAAATATTAAATTGATACATGTCATGGTAAAAAAAGAGGACTAACCAAATTATTGTCACATGGAACAGATCATTTCTTCTATTGCTTTATATATTCTTAGTTTACTAAGTTGATGACATAATATTTTAGCTGGAACTTATGAGAAAAGATTATCACAATATTAAGATGAAAGCATATCTACCCCGGTATCTGCACAGCCACCTCTTGTGGAAAATACCCCCACCTCAAAAAAAAAAATCTGATGTCATCTTCTGCCGCTTAATTACCCCCACCCCGCCTCAAGTAGATGACAGAATATCTACAGTGTCTACGTCATTAATATCATATATCCCATCCTATTGCTATTGGAACAGAAATCCTTTCAGTTTCTGCGTCATTGCCTGTTTTAAGCGGATATCATCGCCTAATGCGGCCTCCAAAGTGTCCTCAATGGTACCTTATCTGTACCCAATGTTACGTTAGGCGGGTGTACATTTACAATGTGGTGGTGTGAAAGCCATGCATTCTTTGATCAAATTGATGATGATATAATACATGGCTCATTACATGGATATTCAATATGGTTTACTGTTTTCAGGGAATGACAGACGGGGAGCAGGTGGTGCACACTATTTTACACATCTAACTTGTATAAAAACCACCACGGTCCTCTCAATATGTCCTCGTCACAGCTTTGACTTATTGCTTCTTCAATACTTCATCACTAAAACAAATAAAGTCTCGCGGCTGCTAAATGGAGTGCCACAAGTGGGTGTATTGTGCCTGCTGTAGTCACGCCACGCTATTGTCCTGCCTCAAGTAGAGTGACTACTCCATATACTTTGCCAGTTGTGTAACATGTGATATTTTTGGTAGAATGTCAGAATAACTCTAGCTTGACATGTTCAGGTGTATCATTAATAATATTTGTGTAACTGCTAACATCGCCTTGTACAAGCCTCTCAGATGCCTTTTCATTATCAGAAAGACAGGTTTGCAAAAGAACATATTAAAAAGGAAATTTAAATCTTAAATTGATTTGGAGCTGAGAGTCTGATAAGGGAAGAGTTAGGCGGTTTTCAATTTCTTCCATTTAGCCTAGGGGGCTTATTTGGTAGCAATCAATTAACAATTAATACTGAATACAAGAAGACAAAGGCTGGTTACAGAAAACCGACGGCATGATGTTGGGTGCAGCAGCGGAATTAAGCATCTGGTAATGCAATACCAGAATGAGTAGAGAATTTCAGGGAATTTGGCTGAGGGGATTAGTGCTAAGGACTTAACAGCTGGTGAGATGATGTGGTCACGTGACACCTAGTATTAGTTTACTGCTGTATAGGTGATAACATGAGATGCTGGGATCGCGTGGGGTGTTTGCTGGCTTGTCAATGGAGGAGGCTCTCATGTATAGTTTCTGAACAGAAACCAATTTACTTTCTTGTCTGTCTCAGAGATGAATTCAATGAGTACAGCTGAGATGATATAGCAGTATTGTATGTATAAAAACAGCACTATTATATGTATCAAGATGATATGTGAACAAAATGTATCTATAACAAATGAGAATTTAATTGGTTTGCAATATTGTCTGCAACATGAAAACCTATAGTCGTGAGAAGTGTGGGGAGGTTAACTTAGGCCACTTAGATTGACACTCAGTTCAGGAACCAAGTCATGTTTTCACATGTAATCTGCCTTTCAAGACATGTTCATCTCCCACTGTCAGAGGAATATGTTAGAAAAACATAGATACCTTCTCATGCACGCACATACACTGGGTCACACAATGACTTAGTGTCCTGCAAGGCGGTTTACCTCGTCAACCGGGAGTGTGCCATGTGGAAATCACATACATGCATAGACTAGCAAAATAAGTTGCTGTGGCAAGCGATCCTGGCTAGTTTGACTCATTTATCCCTTATCATATACATGTATTAGATAGCTAAACCTTTGAAAGGCTAGTTTCAAAAGTATATCCTCAATCAATGGCAACTTAATTCGGGTTCAGAACTCTTGAGGAGAGTGAAAAGAAAGGGTTTTGCGAGACAATTTCGAGAGGCATTATGCAATGTACATGCTTATGTACGAGATATCATCAATTCATATCATCAATATTACCATAATAACATATGGTATGCTTAAGAGAATGTGATAAAAACAACGTATGTGTTTTTCTTACCCTCTGTCTTCACAAATAAGTGAAACTTTCAGACATAGATTTTGGTCCAAATCACTGAACGACCTACAGAGAGAATTCCCTTCGCAAGTACAGTCTGGACATACTTGTTTTTTTTGTTTTTTCATTGCAATCACACGCTACCTCTCGAATTACTAGTATGTAGAAAAAGTTTAATTTTCATATTTTATGCAATGTATATTTGCCTGTCAACTTATAAATTGTGTTTTACTTTAATAGTATTTCATATGTACGTTGGTTATTCCTAGGGTACATGTAAAAGAACACTGGGAATGGAGAATGAATGTGCTGATGGTATTCAAACGCAACATATATATCTATTGGTGGTATAACCATCCGAAAACAAATTGAAAGATTACATTTCAAGGCTGAACAAGATTAGTCTCAGCTCAATAATTAACACAGTTTTATTGATCAGTGTATTTGTCCATAATCGATTAATTAATTCTATCCAAGTAAGTTTGAAAACCTTGTAATATACCTTGAGTGCCCATTACTTCAGACTTTCAAATCCATTTTCGTACACGATTGAAAATTAAATGGCTTAACGAAATGTAATAAATCCTGCACACCTTCATTCTAACTTGGAAAGTATCTACAGAGCTATTACCTTTCCTTGTCTGATGGCAGTGTTGGTTACATGCTTAAATAATTTCTATATTTCTTATTACATTACCATACTTAGGAAATGATATTTTCACGATGGCTTATTTGCCTCACTGCATTTTATCATCCAATGACTTGCAAAAAATAATTGTATTGGCTTGTCGATGTTCATGTTCGAATACAATTAAGAGAATTTCTGTAGAGACAAGAATGGAATTGAAAAATACAAGTTTTAAGTGTCAGATAGTCAGGTAGCAGCGTGTAGTTTAAAAATATATCAACTGTCTTATTGACGCCATACTATATATGTATATATATATATATATATATATATATATATATATATATATATATATATATATATATATATATATATATATATATATATATATATATATATATATGTATACATTGATTATATGTTTATATTCATATAATCAATGTATATGTGTATATTGATATTCATGTTTTTGTGTATAAGTATATAAACAAAAGTAATCAAAATACATTAAATATATATATGTGTGTGTGTGTGTGTGTGTATATGTGTGTGTGTGTCTCCTAACCAAGACTGCAGAAGTTACATGGTTATTGTTGGGATAACCCACGATCCCAGGTTTTTTATAATGAAGTACCGACAACAAGCTGCAGGAATAAATATCTCAAATACACCTTGGTGTTTGGAGAATATTATGATAATACTCTACTCACAACAGGTGAAGATGTCTCCACCATTACACTCATAGGTGTTTGTTATTGCAGTAGCTGGATCTAGAGGATGTGGATTAATTGAAAAAAGTAAAGAAGCCGTTTCCTATCTTGTAAACAAATGAAAGCGACTGCATTACCGAGAGTGGTTTTAGATTAAATCAGTTATTTTAACATGTTGAGATAAAGGTTGGGACATAATTACTTAGAATGTCAAAAGATCAAACGTCATAGGTACTTATACTTTGGTAATATGAATTACTGGAAGATTCGCCTCTTCGCATGTAATATACCTGATCATGATCATAAATCCACCCAAATAGAATATATCTAATAACTTGACATGCTATTTTTCAGGACATATTCCCATTATATCGCTTTCTATTAGTCCTATTGTTGTATTTGGCAACCTTTCCCTTTTTTCTCACCACTAGGGGTCACAGAGCTCCTCACAGTTGCTATAATGGGCTGTCGATGGTTTCACATGACACACTGGACACCTTCAGGTGATGCTTTTACCTGTTTCGGCATGAGATGGCATCCTTTGATCTTTGATGCATGCGATTAACTCAATGTATAATACCGGCGTTTGTATCATACTTGGTGCCTCAAGAGTGCGTTCTGCACTTACGAGATATTTTTTGCAGATCACCCATCTGCCAAACTACCTTCACAGATCACCCCTCTGTCGAGCTACTTTCCTTTTATCTTTTTAAAGATTCTTTTCATATTTACATAATTCTGAAATTAATAAAATGTTTGTCTAAATATATTTGTGTACAAATGTCATAAAATTATAAAATAAATGTAATCAGTCTTAGGCCAATTCTTCAACAAATCATGTGTTAACTTCTCTGAAATGAACATGATGACTGTTTTGACTTCTGGTGGAAGGATTTCACTCGTCCTTCGCACTCCTTCGGATCCTTCCATCAGAACTAACTTCAGAAATCTGTCTCCCTGAACACTGCACTCACATGCTCTTGCCTTAGTACTTGCCTTAACAAAGTAAAATATACTGAATCAGGTCGTATACAATCTCTTTTAATTGTCAGCAAATTAATAAAATTACAAAAATAATTGATACTGAGTCAGGCCTATCTTGTCTATTGAAATTTAGTCAGGTTACATATAACCCCTTATAATTGCAAAAAATTATTCGATAATCTTCGAGCTGATTTGATAATTATAGTTTTGAGAGGCCTAATTTCGGTTACCACCAGGTATGAGGATACACCTTTTGAATTCCATTCTTATGGGCCTCACCGCTTGAATAACGTAAAACCGGGTTCGATGTGGGTTAGAACGCAAAGCAGAATATTCAAAACAGAATATAAAGCAAAACAGAATATTCAAAACAGAATAAAACGCGAAACAGAATATTCAAAGGAATCAGATTTGCATGACCCGAATTACATTTAATGCCTATATTTGCAAACATCAAACATTTGTTTAAATATTTTGTTCATTCAGTCTTTAAAGTATGTGTTATAGGAAAGGATGTACATGGGACGACACTCTTAATGTTCTTTTCTCACTATGTGCAAATATTTTCAAAAGGTATTTTTCCAAAAAGGTAGTTTTCCAAAAAGGTAGTTTTTCAAAAAGGTAGTTTTTCAAAAAGGTAGTTTTCCAACGACGTGAGAAAAGGCCAATTATAATATGTTAAATCTTGTCTGTAAGTGGTAGGTTATTTGAGTGTTATGTCTGTTAGTGTCAAGTAAACAAAGTGTCGAGTCTGTTAGTGTCAGGTCTATCAAGTTTCATGCCTGATAGTGTGAGATTGTTAAGGTTTTATGTTATGTAAATACATTTGATGTTCATTCCTTTGAATATTCTGAGTAGCATTTGAACTAAAAATGCACATCTCACATTTCCTGTGTTTTATTGAATCCAACATTCTTGGTGTTACAAAAGTTGCCGTTATACTGTAACATTCAAGTTATACCCTTCTGTGCAACATTCAGGTCATGCCATTCTGTGCAACATTCAGGTCATGACATTCTGTGCAACATCCAGGTCATACCATTTTGTAGCACATCCAGTTTGTAACATTCTGTGCAACATACAGATCATAACATTCTGTGTAACATTCAGGTCATACTAATCTGTAACACATTCAGTTTATAACATTCTGTGCAACATTCAAGACATGCCATGTTGTACCACATTCAGGTCATACGATGTTGTACCACATTCAGGTCATACCGTGTTGTACCACATTCAGGTTATACCATGTTGTACCACATTCAGGTTATACCATTCTTAGCAACAATCAGGTCATAACATTTTGATACACATTCAGTTTATAACGTTCTGTGCACCATTTTACCACATCCAGGTAATACAATTTTGTACAACATTCAGGTCATTCCTTTTTGTGTAGGATTAAGGTTTTACCTTTTTGTATACCAATCAAAATGTTTTATGCAATAACTAAAATATAACTTTACTAGATACCATGGCCCTCCATAGTCTAATTGGTCCAGTGTGATATCTATGGTGTCAAATAATGTCTTTCTTTGTCTTTGGTGTCACTAATGTGATGTCACATTAGATCCTCTAGTGTGAGAAACATGATGTCTCTTTGTCTTACTGCAGTCTATTTGTACCTGGTGCAATTGCATTCTGGGAGATAATATAAAGTTACCACAATCCCATCCACCGTGATGTATTGTGTTACCCTAACGATTTACGGGGGTAATGCTATAGTCTACCAAATGCCAAGTTGACATGTGATAGTTTGCTGTAAGTTCATGGTTGATAAGATTTACTCAGGATGACAGTTACATGGTTCAATAATTACACTATTATGAGGCTGACTGGTTAATGCTCCTGCCAACTCTTGTCAAACATTAATTGAGTCTTCAAGCCAATTTAGCGTGGCTTGCCGTCAATTGGCACGCTTCTACAAGTCTGTAGTGTAACATCTTTCACAAACCACATTGTCTCTTCAAAGAACTGGCACATGGCGGTGACAATAATGTGAGGCGAGCAGCAGGCATGTAACAGCTAAATAAAAAGAAATGCACAGCTTCTCTTGATGGATCCTACATTACATTTACACCAGTTTCATATTTCTATTTTTAAGAAATAAAATCTAAATGAATGCATGTGTTCTTTAACAATATTTTGGTAACTTGGACTAATATTGCTGAAGACCTGAACACATCTTGACCTTGTTTTCTTGAATTACAAATGCGGTGAAGCAAACATATAAACATACTATGTGGAAAGGATCTAATCTTGCCAAGTCATAAAGTGTTTGGGGAGATATTCTCCCAAAGTTCCAATTAAAATGTGCCTTATATCAAATAACACGGATATCTGCCTACCCATGACGCTGGGTCAAGGTCAAGTCAAGGCAGGCTCCACTATAGTTTAGAAGCCTCATTTTGACCTCAGGTGTAAATATTGAGGTGAGAGTCAAGAGGAGGCGAGGCTTGTGGTGAGATTTGAGGCAGGCTGCTCCCCGCCCTGACTCCGGAGGCATCTGGCGGAGGTCCCGTGGGGCGCGAGACTCGGTGGAGACTTCCTGCTTCTGCTGGGAGTGTGTGTGTTGGTTTGCTAGCACCTCACTTCTCTCCTGTGGCGCCTACCCCAGGGCCAAACTTCCATCACAAAACTCGATCTGCCTTCTTTCTACTCGCATATAATGTGATAATCTAGGAAAAGTCGAAATCCCATTTAGACAACTGGTCTGCAGAAAGAGGAAGGGCATTTCATATGATAAAAACCTCCGTCTGTCCGCCCGATGACCAAGTGTATGCCAGCCCACGGAGCCTGCACACAGCTTGTATCATTTGCAAGTGGATTCTTGCATTTATGGAAGCATTGCACGATCTACTGCATAAACTATTACTTTTTGTGTGTTTATAACGCATTCAATCCCATGCACAGCTATGTGGACACTGCTGACACCTCCCTACCTTGAAAGAAATTTGACACACAAGGTTACATTCTTTTCTCAGACGTGCTTTTATCACCATACTAGGTTTGGTGAATCTAACAGTATCCTTAATGAAGTGTGCACACAAATTTACTTCATTTGAAGAATGTCCATCTCCTTTCCTAGTGTTCATCACCCCTGTACTAGTCTGGCATGTCCGAATGAATCAAATATAACGTCCTTTCTGTGTAGGATTTGCTAGGTGCCCTCAGATGATTGCACCTTTTTTCGTAATAGATTTTAGATTTTAGAGATTGTAGTGTACAAATATCCCAAATTGTTGCACAGGACACAAGCGCACTAATGTATTGCTTTCAAGCGTATCTAATAGGTTGCAATTGATATTTCTCCCCATTAAATAACATATACCCCATTCAGATAGATCTCGAAAGCACATGTACAGTGTGAATATAACTGTTAAGCAAAGTATTTTGTATTACGTACTTTTTTCACCCAATCTTAATCTAGTCTTTATCAGGTAAAATAATAGCCTGCCACCAGACTCAATGCCCTGCCCTTATTGAAGAACGATTTGGAATCATCAGCTATATGTTATCATTCGATGAACTGACATTACATGCATCAGCCATTTTATCTCATCGCATTTTAAGATATTGGAGAAAAGAAGAGTGGAAAAAAGCCTAGGTGTGTCAGAAAGGTGTAAATAAAGCACATAAATGACAGCCGTGTTGACACATGTCTGCTCGGATTCATTTTAAACTTACCTCTAACAAGCTTCATATACCAGATTTGAAACAAGTAAAAAGGGCGTCAGTGGTGGTTTTGATCATCCAACAACAACACTCTTATGGCCCACTGACTGGCGAACCATAAGCTTCCGCCTGACAAATGTAAGGATCTATAATCAACGTCTTCTACATACGCACCTAAGGCTCTGCTTCTTACATAACAAGAGATTCATGTTTTGTTCATGATATACATATTTTTGTATTTTTATTGTAAGATAACCGATGACAATAATATGTTCAAAAGACACCTCGGACTTTGGTTCATTTGGCACTGTCTCTGTAAATATCTTCATAGCTCTTAAGCTTGCTCTGGAGGATGATTTAACTTATCACATAATATGTACAGTATATCTAGAAATATATCATTAAATATTAAAGCTCTAAAATGATGACGTGGACATGTATAATGAGGTCATGAAATGATAAATATCTAGAATAGAACTTTCCTCACTTCCTATGAATATATTCTCTAACAATGATAAACTGATATATAATTCTCAATCAAGTAAGACAAAATGGAGCATCTGCAATGTGCAACTAGAATCCGCAAATCCTACCTCTTGTATTAAAGTATTTGCAGTTTCGATCCTAAACATACAATACTATAACCTCTTAGAAGCATCGGCATTGTCCAATCGAATCTACAATATTATACCTCATAACACCTATAATATCTGTGTTCTTTAGCTAAAATTTTAAATATCATACAGAGTACTCGTGGTCACGTTTTCATCGGGATGGGCATCTGTAATAATTCAGTATTCAGTATCAGATATTTCTTATTCCAATTTGACATAGAGTTTAGATGCATTACAAAGTCATGGCCATCCCTCTCCTTTATGTCGCCTTCCTTAAAAGATAACAAACGGATTCTGCTCAAGTAGGAACATGTTAATCCAATAGTTTTAGGTTATTTATAGCAGAACACTCGATCAATTGAGAAAACAAGACAGATTGTGAGAAACCTGGGGTTGGAGACATCGATAGTTAGAGGGGATGTAAGTTGATGTTATGTTGCAATGTCATGACATAGAGAGTACCGGACACGGACTCCATACATAGTTTAATGCATCTTTCTTTCTGGTAAATGTACTTGACAGGGGTGTCCCATAATGTGTTATTCTATCTGTCTTCAAATAGTTACAAAGTAAATTTTCCCCAAAGAAACAGGTGTTGTTTTAATACCAATATTTATAGATATATATATATATATATATATATATATATATATATATATATATATATATATATATATATATATATATATATATATATATATATATATATATATATATATATATATATATATATATATATATATATATATATATAATAATAATAAGAATATATATATATATATATATATATATATATATATATATATATATATATATATATATATATATATAGCTGAAATCTATAAATATATATATATGTGTGTGTGTGTGCGTGTGTGTGTGTGTGTGTGTGTGTGTGTGTGTGATAAAAATGCATTCATATATATTCGCAGGGATCCTCTGCAAGTTCGAGGGAAATAATAAAAGCAACACACTAACAGTATGAAGATGGTTTTATCTGTTATTCCCTGTGACTGAAATCGTCAAATTGATTTAAGAAAATTAAATTTGTTTTTCTCAATCTGCATTTCTGTTTTAATTAGATACATTTATAATAATTCTGCAAAATAACGGTGATATTGAAGTAAAACAGCACGCTACTTAATACATTAAATATTGTAAAAGTAAAAGTTATTCTTGATTACGCACTCTATACCAAAAGAAAGATGATAAAGCATGTTGGTCTGCATAACGTTAAGTAGAGAAAATGGTATAATTATAGAAGGTAACATTGTATCATACTATGCCCCTGGGATAAAATACCATGGTCGGAATTGTAATCTGTATCGGTTGTCTGCACACAGATAGGTACGTTCACATGTCAACTTCTGAATCACTTCTCAAATGAAATCACCCATACCATTCTGGAAGGTTAAATGTATTCTTTTCCAATCTTGTATGCTAGATAGTTCTTTCTGAACTCTCAAACTAAAGCAGTGGCTACACATGCCTAACAAGTGCATTGTTGATTTATACTGCGACGAAACCTGTGCACAGTTGATCACAGCCATACCAGGATAGAGGCTGCGAGATCAAAGTGACATATGCAGGAAGACAATACCCACTGATGTAGGGGAGAGAATGCATATACAAATATATGGACTAAACACAGAGCGCCTACACATAGGCCTGTAATTTGTGGTATAGAAGGACCCAAACAGCAGAGAATATTGTTTTGCAAGGTGATCCCAATAAAACCTGAGGACGCCTGCCATAGAAGTATCATCCATAGGTTGAATGCAGATGAGATATATCAAGGACAAAACTTGACCACAGATAGGTGAGGCTTGCTGAGTAGGAAAGGGCATGTCACATTCGGTTATACCAGATGGAAAGATATTATCTGTGGGCACTAAGGACAGTCCATAATGAATACAAAATGCCTCCTAAAAAGAGATAAAATACCATCATATATATCATATATATATATATATATATATATATATATATATATATATATATATATATGATATATATGATGGTATTTTATGGTGTATAGGCTCGGTTGATCTTTTATATTAGATATATTTGTATGTATATGAAGTATACATTTTTACATCAATGCACAATATATTAATTTGAGGTAAGGGACGTATTAAACATATTAATGCAAGCGCAATGTTTTGCAATGCATCTGAATAGGTTAAACACACATTACATATATTCACATTCCTTTATTTGTGAATAGACAGATGGTGGAGACGATGCAGAGTTATTTATAATTGTATACAGGTGAACGTTTTCTCTAATCACACCCCGTCCACGTCTCTTCCGACACTTTTTTCTGTGGCAGCGACTGATTTAGACATCAATTTTAAAACCGAAGGTACAATCATATAATTAGGAGAATCAGTGCTTTCCATTTTCCCATTTCATCACTACACCTGTATGACCCGTGCTCGTTTGATGTCATATGATTTTATATCTAATGTGTCAAATTCATTGCACTTTTTTGTATATTTGCATTTCTACCTGAAGTAACAATAGGCATTTCTATGCACAGTATGTACCTATTGTTAGAGAGTGCCCAACATTTCAGTGGTAATATTATAATGGATATATGGTATATATCTCCTTGTATATCCCTTAGTGTGAACGATCACAAAGGCTATGTGATGTACATGTATTTAAATGACAGGATAAATTAAAGCAACCTGTGATGCGGATAGTGTTAATGTGTTATTATATTATTTGGGTAAATATTTAAGCAGGGAGATCAGTAAGTCTACTTTTATATTTACATAATCAAGATTTTCCATTATATTTTTAATTAAAAGTTTTAATTGTGGGGTTATCAAATGGATTGAAATATGTTATCTTTTAGACATTGAAAATGAAAGTTATTTTTCTTAGGGTTCTTTGCAGTGGGTTGTAGACAGAAAAGAGATGAGGGTATGAATAAATGATGTACAATGCTCATGATAAGTCAATATCAATAACTAGGATGTGACAAACTCAGCAAGCATTTACCCCAGCCAATTTCCGCGACCCCAAGCCTGGGGTTAATATACTCACGGTGAGAAAATGACACTATGTGTCTTATCTAAGAATTACTAAATAAGAATTGAGGCACAAAAACCCTTATTGAGCCCCAAATATAGCGTTGACAATAGGTTTGAGAACAATAACATCTCACGGCCGTCAATTCCATCTTGGCTAATCACCCAACACCCCGCACTCCTCAATGCAATTGGACGATCTCCAAATGCCTAAGGCAAATCTCGTTTTTGTTTATGTAATATAGTGACACATTAACACTTAACACATACCTCGTCCAACAACATTTAGGAATAACTCAGTTATCTATCACTCCAAGATATAAAGCGCATATCAAGAGTCCTCTGTCTGCCCTCTGCTCAAAAAGATTTCATGAAATGATTTAATTATTTAATCATGAAGAGAAGTTGCACATTAAAGGTAAATGGTCAAAGAGATCATTTTACATCAAATCTTTAAATAAAGGAGATTCGCTATAATTTCAAAGATAGTAAAATTCAAACATGATCATGAAAAGCATTTGCATGTGCATATATTATTAATTTTGAATTTAAGAGCTATGAATAAAAGTGATAAAGGGGCAAATGTATGCTTTTAAGGTTCATTAGTGCAAATGTACTCCCAGGGGTTCATATTTCTTTTAATTAAGAAATTACCTTTTCCCTTTATATGCCAGATAACCCTGCCCTAGATGATAAATCATTGTGTAGAACTTGTCTCCGGGGTTTAAAAGTCAAACAGAAAACCTCAAATTAATCCTGATTATTATTCTTTTCATATCGCTTTTGAGTAAGATTAAACGACCAATATTAATGACAGATAAACATCATTTTGTGTTGAAGCAGGCGGATCTCAATTTTGACCAGGGGATTTTGTTTGATTTAAATAAGAGCTTTTCTGAATATCAGTTGATGATCATGGTACCAAAATCATTGAAAAAAATGAAGATTAATAATATCCTCTTTATCCGGACCTGATTCCAGCTTAAGGCTATTGATCAAAACATTATTTAAACATAATTGATAAATATCCACTTCAATGTTTAATAAGTGGGGGAATTCTGATTTGAATTTGAATATCTCTACAAACATTTGAGCATGATAATATGCTCTGTCAATCATAGACTTCATTTCAATAGAGATTTATAGACATTTCCCTAAACAGTTTCATTTAATTTAATTAAACATTGATAAATAAACATATATAAGTGGTAACATCCTTATATTTTAAAATAATATTTCTCTTCTTGCTTAAGGTCTTCAGAATATTAGATATCTGGAATAGGGCAGAATATTTCCGTGGCAATATTAATTTGGATAAAGACTCTTCTAAATTGATGTCTCTTCCACGCATGTGCATCGTCAAATCCCCTAAAACATGGATATTTAAGTTAGTAAACTCAACCACCTACTCAGGTAGAGGTTTTTGTATGAGGCACACCTTTATCTATCTTCATGAAGGCCGTTTTGCTTGCCGGTAGGAGATAGTGTCACGTGATCGTGTGGATCTTTAATTAACTTTTGCAGCAGGTTGGGATTGGTTATCGCTAGGTTAAACGGAAAGCCATAGTTTCATGTGTTTTCATAATCCATTCCTGGTCGTGTTGCATTCAACCCCGAAGTAAATATATGTCTATAACCATATTCATCAATTTTGCTCTGGACCAAATGCAATAAATCTAAGGTTTTTATGACATAGATCTACCCAAAAATGGTTTAAGCTAGATGTTCACATTTGTTGACATTTGCCGGCATGTGTCAATTAAAATGAAATGTAAGCTTTGACTGGAAACATAAGAAAGTGTGGCAAAATAAGCACCGATGAGTGTGTAAATATAGTGGAAACCCCAGAATAAATCTTGGACATGTAGTTTGGAGGGGACCTTGTACGTGGACCTTGGTAGATGATAGTAGCCACACTGATACGAAGCAGCCACGTCCATTAGTGAGTGCACTGTGTCAGTGTTTGACTTATAAGAGACGGTAGAAGATAGATGGCTGGCACCCGAGTACATCACAGCTCCTATACCTCAGTCCTCACTCTGACAACATAACACTATTATTCAACTCTTCCATCTTCCAATATCAACCATGTGGTTAGATCACTCAATATTAGAAGTATTTGATTAAATATCACTATTTTTGTGCGACGATATATGTAACTCGTTCTGGCAAAAATCAAAACCAATTACATTATGTGTTACTGAAAAGGTTTGATAGGACACAATTAATTGAAGTCATTTTAACTGGTATCGAAAGAACACACGATATAGAATCTCTTATATCGCCTTATTTTTTATGATCAGTTACACATAATGAAGTAAAGTCGTAACTCTTGTGTGATTAATTTAATTATTTAACCATATATATATGGATTGAGATTTAAATTTGTTCGGTCACACTAAACCATGCTTTACCATACCTCTTAATAAATTAATCACCCTCATCCACAATTAACCTTTGTAGTATGTACACTTAGTAATTGTCTTACACTTTACATATTTCATCAGTCAAACTGATAACTGATTCTCCCAAACTGTAAGCATATGATTTTTCACGTGTTTTAGTCACATGACCACAATTGGAAAACTTGCATTGCAAGTATTTCATTGATATCTGTCTTCTCTTCTAAGAAATCAACTCTACACAGTTACTCCTATCCCTAGGTGATTTTGATGCAATATTCCACCAACTTTCGGTCAGCTTGGTTCCAGTGCTTTCATGGCTTGGCTAGTGCTATCACAAATGATTTTGATCATAACACAACAGATGTGAATGCATTCGCCGCGCTATCCTATTCGCTCTCCCCTATTCACTCCACTTCAGATATATTCTCTTATAGAAAAAAACACCATAAATATACATATAAGACATATGATTGTATTATGTGCTAAAAAATGTTCAGAAAACATGTTACTAGGTCTGTGCTCTACTAAGCCATGTCTGATTTTCTTGCAGACCCGTTGCAACACAAATGATCCCTATTTAATTATGTCTTACAAACTTGTGACAAACGTGTTGGCGGGGTCCGAGATTTAATAATCCACGCTCAATTTACCAATTTCCACATATCGATTGCCAAACCTAGATAAGTTCTCTCTAAATGAAGCAAATTAATGTTCTCCCTTGTAGATAGGCAAATTAACGGGGAATTAGTATTCCAATGGGTAAGTGTTCTCCCATTAGCCACGACTTGACAAGATCACTTCCCGCCTTGCCGACCTAGCGCAGATTTGTTTTAGAGAATTATTACTTTACCTCTGATCACACATCAGAACGTATATAGTGTGATGAATGTATTTCTATTTCTGATAGTTGCAGCTATGATTTGTGTGACGTGTTCAGAATGATTGATATTAGCCACACAAAAAAGACAGCCAATCGACTCTGGCAAGCTTTGCTTCATCTCTTAAGAATCGTCCCTTGCTTTGGCGATATGTAGAAGCAACACCAATTGTTTTTGAAAGACAAATTCCTACAAATACTGGAAATGGTGAAGTCAATGTGCCAATTTATGGTCCTTAAAAAAACTTTGAGACACTAGATCAGGGTGTAGACAATCTTGATGTCCAAACGTTAAGACAAATCATCATAAACCTTCAGACAACAACACGTACACGTTAACAATTCAGGCCAAATAAGGTATCATCAAGATATAAATAGAAAAAAGGTTCAGGTAAATCAGCATAGCATCTTGGCGTACTGACACAATCCAGCAATATTAACCTTGTTGCTCAAACATACAGGAAACTTTTTAAAGATTCGGGCAATATTCCAGACGCACTGTTCAAACACTGCAGGCATATTCATGTGAACGTTCTGTATATTTCAATGGAATAGCGATACTTCACCAGGTTGCTATTATGTAACATCCAGATTACACTACAAAAGGGAAAAAATCAAATTCTATCCCATAATATAGTTTTCAATTTTCTTACCCATCACACTTGAAGGAAGGTGTCTATATATGGTTTCTATAGCTACAGTGCTTCCTTGCAAGACCGGGGCCAATTTTCAGTTGATAACACCAGCAAAATGTCACCATCCCTTCCAGAATAACACACAATTACACCTAATCTTAGATTTGAATAGATTCATTAACAGGCAAATTCAAGAGCCTAGTTACAAATATCTTGCTTCTGTTCGTAAAACACAAAAATATAATTAGTTGGCGTCAGAGTGAAAGCGAAAATATAAATATGTCCTGTTATTCTCATATTGTGGACGCCATGATTGTAGCGTGAGACATTTGCGTTACTCGTTATAATGGTTCTCTCGGCTGATGATCCGCTAAACAGGAGTATACATCTGCCAATGGTGAAGGAGATGTGTGAAGAGAGGCCAATTATGTAACTACTGTATTCCTCACCAAGAAACACCTCCATTTGTCTTGAAATATATGTAAGCCAAAATGTAGGGAATAAATAAAAATATAGCTTTTTTGTCAACTATTAACAATAACTGTACCTGGAGAGATTTTGCTAAATTGGGGAAAGAAGAAGAAATAATACATTATCATTACTTCTATGGTCTAATGCATTGTAGAATTATTATTACTTGAAGAAATTCAATATTGATTGATAACATTTGAATATTATGATAACCTAGTTTATTTATCATACAGGTTGCCCTCACTGCTTATAATTTTGAATAATGTGTAACAGCTATGATCTTCCTTTTTATCTTTTTGTGTGGATTGGAATTAGATTGTATTGAGATTTACTCCAATCATTGTTGGATTTACACTTTTCCAATATCCTGCACTATAATGCAATAAATATCACATAATTAGAATCAATGTTTCATCTAAATCAGGGTGTTTGTTATATATAATCTAAATTTCAAGATTTTCATCGATCCTTATCTCACCTACCCTGAAACATACACGAGGCTCTAAGATATATATATTGAAATTTCTTCTTTGATGTGCCGTTGAGAAAGCTCAGTGTGAAGCAATTGTGGTTAGGTTAGGTTATTTGACAAGTGCGAAGGTAGGCATACCTTGCAAGCCTGAAGTTTTACCACACTAAATGCCAGTACGAGGTCTTCTAGCATGTATTACCTGCACGTCATACCTGTGTTTTTGATACTGATAAGGCTGTTTGACTATTTTCCATTAAACAGGTTATATTCTTTAACAGAGAGAACATTTCAGAAAAGCCAATATTGTGGTTATCTATACGACTCAATAAGTTGGCTCAAGCACGCTTTGTCCCTTGAATGATTAAACCATTTTTTAATGTCATCCATGAATGAAAAAGTACGACCTCTCAGACATAAGATATTTTGGAAACGGCTGCACTATAGATATAGTCAAAGTCTGATTTCCTACCTCTCTATCATGAAAATATGTAAAATCTAATTTATTATTGTCTGGGTCAAGTGGGATTGTATTATATCTTAAATCTAAAGTTTAGATTTGAAAGACTTCTATATGGAATACGATATTCCATATATCATTTTCGTGCAAATATAACTCTTTTTATGTCTAACTTGACCCTTTAATGTCCAAGTGTCAGACAGAGAATAAATCTGACAACTTGGAATGTGTGTATTAGTCATTGTATCATATTTCATGTATCTCTGAGGTATTCCTCAATAAATATTCCCTACACTGTAATCAACACATTTATGGCAGAAGAAATATATCTAAACATGTTTTTCCTTATGTACTTTTTCAGCTACTGGAGGCTGATGCCACAGACTACTGACTTGTTTCCATTGTGAGCAACCTGTCGGTGTTCTCGGCGTGACTAACCCTCAAGCTTGCAGTTCTATTCCTGCTTAATTTGTACAACCTGCCGGTAGATAGTTACACGTCAGTTCTACCATGTTTTTTCTCAATCAGTCCACCAGCCGATTGCCTTTCTTAGAGCAATCCTAAACGTCAGTAGCCAAACCTATTTTTTCCTCCAGGTCTGTACTTTTCGTATTTTGTTTCAACAGAATATTTCTAATCAAATATTCTCCTTTCTCACTTCATCTTGTAATCAAACAAATAATGTGTATCTCAAATAAGCAGGAATACGGTAACTATATTATCAGCGTATAGCAACACAACTTATTTATGTCTGACATTGTTCCTAATTGATCAAATTGAAAATTAATTAAGACAGAAATTTGTGGACACTTTTCCTGTCTGCCAACATGACATGACAGGAAATTTAGTCCACCAGATTTGCAAAATAGACTTTTCATCATGAGATGTGCACAGTGTCCTAAGCTAATAGTTCCGTGGCCGTGGTCTTTATAATGACCAAGCTTTGCCTGGATTACTGGTATATCCTAGTCAAGACAATTGTTCATAACAAATATATCATTAAATATCTGTGTTAAGATTCCAAGACTTGTCAATGGCGCTTGGAAAGAAAAGAATCTGTCAAGCAAGATTTCCAAACACGTTATCCATTGATTTTCTTTCTTTGAAATAAGCTTTTGTATTTATCCATGTCTATCAAAAAGAGATCAAGAATTTATGTCTGACTACAAAGATTGTACACATGCATGCTATCGAATGGGATTTCTTTTTATTGTCTGCATTAACATTTACTTGGAATAGGCTTACATATAAAGCACATATAGTATGTCTATATTCACTAGACACGCCACAAAATGTTATGTATTTTATAGTGGGGGCAAAGCTATAACTAAAGACCAAATATAGAAATTCTTACACTTGGTGTGCCAATTAAACTACTCCTGTGGTCTCACAAGCCATGTTTACTATCCGTTAAGGCTTTTGATGAAAATATCTGTATTCAAAATGCTAAATTTGAATTAAAAGAAGCACAAGTGTTAAAATGAACACTAACTTTAAACGTTTAATGTATCGTGAGATCAAATCAATGTCTCCTGTTAAAGCTTAGATGATATCACGGAAGTCAAGGGCAATTTTGTCGAGATTTTGGCTAGGTTTAAATGATATGTGATCATGAAACTGTGATGCAAACAAGATCAATATATCCTAGAATCAGCCAAAATACACCTGCCAGGATTGTCGTCCTTTGCTGAAAGTATTATCTATGCATGTGCTCATGTGACCAGTGTTGTGGTCCACAACAGGGTTATGCAAGTGCCAATAGACAAACACTGACGAACAAAGAGACCTATGTAAGCCAATCAGTAGGTGCTCCATTGTTAGCAAACCTTTACTAAGCAGGTGTTTGCACTAGATCACTGAAGTAGTATTATGATTGGTAATAACATATATATATATATATATATATATATATATATATATATATATATATATATATATATATATATATATACATATATACATATATATATATATATATATATATATATATATATATATATATATATATATATATATAAATATATATATATATATGTATGTATACATTGATTATATGTTTATATTCATATTTGTGTATATTGATATTCATGTTTTTCTGTATACGCATATATACAAAAGTAATCAAATATATATATGTATATGTATGTATATATATATATATATATATATATATATATACCTTATCGTCTATTCACATTCTTCATATCAGTAACTATTAATGGCAAACAATTTAAATAAATAAAATTTGCAACCACATCTTGAGAATAATTAATACATTGTAACATATTTTAAACTCGGCAAAAGTTACACTCAGGTTTGGTAGAAAACTGTAAAGAGAATGATGCCAGCGACCTTCTTGGTATGTTAATACAAAGCATGGGAATACTGGAATCCCCAAGTAAATTGATTGAAAAAGGAATATCATATTCAAAACATTCTTGATAATAAAAACAATGACGCTTTTTACTTAATGTCATAACAAAACTTGCTAGTAATGTGTATTTACATGTCACCATATCGGATATACTGATATGATTCTGTCTGGACGGGAATATTAGAGAATGGACTCTGATACTCTGACACATCATCCTGGTACAGCAGTCCGGCCATATTAACGCTGTATTTGGGATGCAAATCAAAATCTCTCAAGATTCATGAGGAGCAGGTGTAATAAGAAGTAGAAAACAAACTGTGACAAAATTGGCAAGGGCGTTTACGGCTTGAAAACTGATATAAGGTGTAGAAGTGAAATACTTTGACATGCTCTGTCCCATGTAACTTTATCTGAAGGCATTATGTGTGTACAAAGCTCAATCTAGTGAGTGGTGCGGGCTAGGATTTCTATGTGGCAATCAGCGCCACAAGGTTGGCATCCACAGTCATGTGCAAACCTTCACAGTCATATGCGGAGCGAATCAAAGAGCTGTAAAGTCAAGAAACAAACGCGGCAATGGAAGATCAGTACCCTGAGATAGACACTTCTCAAAGCTTTGGCCCTTGCCAACATCTACCATTCATCACATCCAACGCCAGTGACTACAAAAATCACCCTTAGTCATCTTCCTTAATATCACAATTTATTCGCGGGAATCTTTTATGAGTACAGTTTAGATTTAATATTGAACCTCTTTCCTGGGTTGAGTGAAAACTATTAACATGTTGCCGAGCGCTAGTATCACCCTATGCTGGAACATAAGAGATTCCCGTCTTCATCCCAGCCCTACGGCATAAAATGGTTTATAAACTGCTCACATTGTTTAAGGATATTATACCGACCTGAAGTGGGACAAGCAAGCATGCGCCTGGAGTTGAGATAAACCAAGTGTATATACTTAAGCCTTTGGGTTTCCTAGTTTCGCTTGTTTCTCATTCTACCCATTCTACTCGGTCCGATTGCCCTTTTTATGTTTTAAGCCTTAAATATCGAAATGGAAACCTAATATCCAAAGACTTCATAACAGAATGGTTGTGAAGGATCCAATTAATGATATATATATATATATATATATATATATATATATATATATATATATATATATATATATATATATATATATATATATATATATATATATATAATGGAAACTTGCTGAATCGGGAATGCATTTACAGGTATTGTAAATATTTTTTGATTGTGGTACCAAGCCTGTAAAAGCACTCAAACCTAAATGGCAGAATTGTGTTGGCCGAAAATCGCCCTACAATCTCCTAAGTGTGTAAAATGTAATGATGGTAACAGAATTCTGTAAGTTAATGAAGTAAACGGATAAGCGTTTACCTGAAAACAGGAAATACCTTTAAGTAAAGCATATTGATGTACGACAAAAAAAGATCAAAAGGAAAGTAACACAACTTTAATAGTGTTATCAGCTGATCTGTGTTTGTTGATATAATGCGTTAGTTTTGAAGTAGGAATGGCATATTAGTTCTCTATGGGGATTCCACATATAAACCGACAAAAGTTATAATTCTCATGCATACAAATTGAACAAGTCATAGGAAATATGAACTGTATAACATCCAAAGATTATGGAAACAGAAAACATAAAGATATTATGGGCCTTGCATCGACCTGAAACATGTTTAAATAAAACTTATATGAATTTGTGAGGTTTATAAACCTTATGTGATAAAATTCTAAATAGTTACACTGCTGCACGTTGTTTACTAACTGCAATATTATTTAGATATACTATACAGAAATCATATACCTGTTTTCTAAAATAAAAAGCATTTGTGCATTTATTTGGAGCCAGTGAGTTTTCAAATGGCGAGACCTATGTCCTCCCCGTCTTGACAGGAGATAGACTTGCTGCCTTTCACTATTGCATACAATGGTTAGCTTTGGTGGAGTCTACCGCACCTGGGTTGTATTTACTTTTGTTTAGTAACAGAGACAGCAGGTGACATCGATTTCATAGTACCAAGCTTTGTACAATATGTCCTTTTTCCTCATGACCTATCATCTATTCACAATAAAGGCTTTGTTTAACATCACGTATAGACCCACTCATGGTGCAATATCGGTACTCATCTATGGTGCCAACTTATATGATCCATTTTCCTCTTTATAGTGAGTTATTCAGCGTTAAAGCCCCTTTGTCGACACCAGAGAGTACATATTACGCGTAAAATCATTTAAGATATGATGGCCTTTTAAATGCTAATGTATCTTCAACTTAAAGGATTGTATACAATCTATCTGTATTCATTTTTGCCAATGATTCAAAAATACTTTTTGTGATCATGTATCATATTTGTATACAGTGAGAGTTTAGATTTATCATTAATATATGTACACGTATTCTAATCTTTAAGTCTGTTTCAACATGTAATGAAGAAGGTAAGGGTGAAATATGAAGCATACATGATCTCATCTTCGGTTTCTAAGTAAGTTGGCTATCTGGTAACAGTAATCAATGTTAAATAATTTGAAGGCACGGCGAGGCTAGAGTGTCATGGAGGTTTACAGCGGTCCTTGACATGACAAGAAGGCAGGATTGGTAGAGAAGGGCAACACCTCACCTGAGACGATGGTAATGCTGGTGATGGAGAGGCTGCGGGAGCCATGCTGGACTGCCGACGATCCCATCATCAGAGTTGTGTCACCTCACCTGATGACAAATGCGCTCATAAATAAACTTCCAAATGTTTGGAATACCGATTGATTAACTTGTTTCCGTAATTAATATTAGCCTTTGGAAATGGTAATAAGGTGCAAGGTAACTTTGTGTGTACTCCATATAGTGTCCATGGTGCAGGAGAGGGCGACGTGTGGGTCCGGCAGCGCAGCGCTCAAGCCGACTGAAGAAAAGCTGCAGCCACAGAACGCGTGCACCACCCACGTCTCGGTCCTCACACTCTCGCCATCTCACGCTCCCTGACGTGATCACGCTGAGATCTCACACATGACGCGATCACCTATGTCTACATCTTTATCATACACCTTATGTCTTCATTTACAAGATTACAATGATACATCATGCCCACACATCGTCATGACAGGATTTGTCTCCTATCATCGATTTTGCATTCTTCTACATGAATTCGTCGCGTGATACTCAACGCTCTTTGATGTATGAACATATGAAATTAAAATCAATTTAAAGGAATGAAATATTGTTTCGAAGTCGAATTGTTCATACTTTCGCAACATTCCATGTCGGTTCCAAGTGTCCAATGTCAGTCATGGAACAAAGCAAGGTCAGCGGTCAGCCATCTGTATACAAACAATGTACATCATAAATTAAATCACAGTTATCCAAAACATGCTGTGATCGACGCTATCAAAGAGGTCTTCACAAGTAATACATTTATGATGCCAGCATACGCTATAAAGATGCAGAAATGAGACGGACTATTTAGACGCCAATAAACAGCCCATCCCTATCTATATGATGATAAACTACCAAAGAGAACTATCTGTATAATATGATTCATAGAATATTTAAGCGCAAACCTCACCATCCTATGGTAATATTTATGAAACATTAAGTGCAGATAGATATATCTTCTTATCATATCTAGTTTGTTATTTGAGATCACACTGACGAGCTAATTACCCATATGACATTCATTTTTTATATCAATTTAAGACCAAAAAGGCCTTTCAGTGCAGTTTGTTAAGCCTACTCTCCTGCAAAACATGCATGAATAAAACTCAAATAAATATCGAACTGTAAACGGCGGCAATGACGTGGGCGATTACAGCCGACGACAACAGAGCTGCACTGCAGACAACAACAGAGCTGCACTGCAGACAACAACAGAGCTGCACTGCAGACAACAACAGAGCTGCACTGCAGACAACAACAGAGCTGCACTGCCGACGACAACATAGCTGCACTACGGACGACAACAGAGCTGCAATACGGACGACAACAGAGCTGCACTACGGATGACAACATAGCTGCATTACGGACGACAACAGAGCTGCACTACGGACGACAACAGAGCTGCACTGCGGATGACAACAGAGCTGCACTACGGACGACAACAGAGCTGAACTGCGGATGACAACAGAACTCCGTTTTAGTGTATCAATTGATACCGATGTTTATAACAACCTGTTGCGTTGTTGGTACTCTAAAATATCTAACAGCAAAATGGTAAGAATGTTGTGCAGACAATGTTACAAATCGGGGTTTATATGGTCGATTAGGATGTATAACTCCAAAAAAGCCTCTTGCTTGATACAAATAAGTTTTATGACTACTAGTATCTTAGCTTATAACCTAATATCAGTTAATGGAGGAGCCAGATTGACAAAAAGTCCAGCATTTTAGATTTTGATGGTGCCAAAAATGTACCAGCTACAGCCGAAGACAACAACGCTGTAGACAACAACAGAGCAACGTTTCAGTTTATCAATTGATTGGCCATGTTTATCACGCCATGGTTTCTTAAAAACCTGTTACCAGAGATAGACTTCTGCCTGACTTGGAACTTAAAGATGATGGGTAGCACATGTTTTTAATCCAAAAACATTGGATTTCCCGTCCATATTACTGATGGCTTTGGGAGTAGCTAGAAATAGAGTAAACACTTATCCGTTTTGGTCTTTGTCAAATTATGAATACAAATATGGACAAAGTGAGTGTGAGCATCTGATGTGTCTCCGGAGCTAATTTGCAAGAATTTTCAGTTTACCTCTGGTGACCTTCAATTACAATTAAATAAAGTAGTGTTTGGAAGAGTTCTGATTCGATGATGTCAGTATGAAAGTGTTGCATAACTGACCAAAGAGCAGAAATCTGTAGAATTTTGTGGATCGTTGCAAAATAGCTCAATTCGAAACAACACCGTGTGAAATGGATCCCACATTTTTATCAAATCAGTTAAATAATAAGTGATATTCACATTTTTCTTTTATTAGGGTATTCTTGTGAGGTTTCAAACTGTAACCAGGTCAGGTCACCTTGTACCAGTTCATATACTGATGAACCACAAATAATCACACTGCTTTGTTTTAATTTCTCCAAGCCTATGTAACAATGACCTATACAACAACCAGTTCCATTTTCAAAGCCATTTAAGTGCATTTGCACTTTAAATAATATTCTTATCAGCTTGTTGTCAGATATTTAAATGCGTCAATAATATCAAATGATATAACAGTAATAAACATCGGTAAATTGAAACCCACATCTGGTGTCGTCTGCATCGCCCGCTGTACACATGTGGAGCACCACTGCTCGTTTATTAAAATCAATCATATGTAATTTCACAAAGGAAGCAAGGCGTTCTGACACATTTTTTCAATAAATCATTGGAATAGCTGTTCATAATTCAGGCAAACAATGACATCCAATGCAATAATGTATGCATCTTGGTTGAAAAAAAACGATGTATATTACTAATTCCTTATATATCAATCCACATTTGTGAAGAATGACTCATCTAAAAGACAGATATTTCATTCACACTTTGTGCACTTTCAAATTGTGGTAGTGATGTGTATCTGACAAGCTGATAGAAATATTATTGAAAGTGCAACCAACCTTTTGAAAAAATGAGGTGAAAACCTTACTTTTAGCGTATACGGCGTCAGCGTACAAGGCGTCAAAAGGCTGCAACCTTGGAGTAATTATATTGGGTTGGAGTAATTATATAATTACTCCAAGCTGCAACTATGTTGTCTCTTTTGATCTTACGATGTCGTGCCTCCAATCATAATTACTTCCAGATAAAACTGGGGATTTTTAAAGCTCATTCAATTATGGTAGGCTCTGTGAGATGCATCTTATTTTTTTATCATTGTTCATTCTGGCTAAATTATAAACAAGAAAAAGTGATACTCTACATGTCATCACTAATTGTTATGCCCTTTGTAAAGTGAATATATGTTGTTACTGTTAGAATAAAGTCAATAAATACGCCGATGGGGAAACAAATAACAAACAAAAACAAAAAATGGAAATGAACAATTTTTGTTAAATATAAAAAAATTAAACAATCATTGCAAAAAGAAGGGGTATTTAAATTATCTTTGTTTATCTTTTAAAAACATTTATTGTTGTACATGAGCAGATTTTCTAGTGTGCAAAGTTGTGTCTGTGTTGTCTTTAACAAGAAACTTTGCTCTGGCGCTTACGCAAATCATCGATCAGACTTTTGCTTGTTATTTCTGTTCTAATTGTCCAATTTACACCAAATTTGAACTAAACCAACTAAGAATTCCTTACTCTGTCAAATTGGGACGCATCCCCAATGAATCAATAATTTCACGTTTCGATTGACGATAACGATATCAATTTGAACTTTCAGTTTCTGTGAGTATTGACGTCATCAAGCACTACTTTTTCTTTGTAAACATGATATAGGAATATATTAATACGCAATAGGGCTGCGCAAATTAGAGTCTCACTCATGGTCCAAGAAGAACGCTCCACAGTGGCGTCAATTGTCTAAACCGTTTTGACTACAAATAAACGAATTACAACCCACAGGAAATGACTACACATTCCCCATGACCATACCGATCAGAGAAACAGAGATAGACCTATTTTATGCCTGTCAGCAATCCATGTCAAAAAAGGAACCATCCGTGTTACAAAAAAATTGACGTCCCTCAATCTGTATCATCTTTGATACCTTTTAATCCAATGTAATACAATACAGTCACCATAGCAACAAATCAATATATGGTTTCGTTGTTAGATATATTACATTTGAAATCATACCAAAACATTTCTATGCCAGATTTGTCTGTTAATGATATTAAAATCACTGTGATGATTATCTGATTTTCGTTTTTTATAGTTCTTTAATGTCCGTATTATCATACAAGGTCACTTTGGTATGATTTCAAATTTAATACAGCATATCAGTACAATAAATCAATTATAGATATAATGGATTGTTCTAACCTAAACCATACGTTATAGAATTGTCTAAAATGCCTAAATGTTTCCCGCCAAGTTTTAATAGAATTCTAAAAAAACTATGGTATTTATACAAGAAAGTCTATAAATTATGGTTTCGGACCTCTTGTTGCGCGAGAAACATATATCATGACTAGCAAATTTGATATCAACTTATCTATTTTGACATATTTTTATTCTTGTAAGATTTAAAATTGAAAAGATTGTTGGTGTGTTTTAGAACAACAGATTGTAAAGTCCATATCACATCTAATTAAAATATTACTTATTAAGTATTAATTATAAGATTATCCAATATTAATATTTATATCTATTGTATTATTTATTATAAGATCTTATTTATAAGAGTACAGATCGTCATGGTACATTTAGGAACAGGTGGGATCCATGAAAATCTGCAGATAGGGTAGGATTTGGGCGTAACTTAAAGTGTTTAGCAACTGGGTACACAACGTGTCAGGGAAAGAAATGAAATAATAGAACAATGGGAAATATATCAGATTGGGGATTACTTGACCAGGATTAGGTTGGATTAGGGGGGTACTTGACCTAAAACAGAATCAGGATAAAATGATCACATAAGCATATGTAGTTAAATAGCATTGTCTTATATGTCCCGACCTTCACCTTGTTCTTTTGTGGGTAGGTAGATCAGTTAACTAATTCCAAATTAAGATAGTATAAATATGGGCATCCCACAGGGTGGGGCATACTTCACGTTAGACGTCAGTCTCTGCACATTACACAGCACTTCACGGGAGATCACACGAGACGGGTAGAGCTGTCTTAGGGAGATGTGATCATGGGGTGCTAGGCTGACTGGCTGGACTCAGAATAGGAATGGAAACACAAGAGAATAAAATCTTTAACATCTTCATGGAAAATATTGTCTTCAACACAAACTTTGTATAGTTCTCGAACAAGCCCTTGAAGGGGGACTTTACAAGATGTATAACATGTTAATTTGTTTATTTTATCTAACACGTTTAACATTGTATCATGTTCACATTTTTTGAAAGAGGATGATGGATATATTTTCAAATTGATGATCGCAAGTTAAATGACAAGTCTCAATATAAGTGACAAAGAAATTCTTTTCATGGTATAGAGATCTGGTCAAGTAAAATGGAGGATGTCAAGATGGCACATGGTTATATTACTATAAATACAAAGACAACATAAAGATAGATAATATTCCACTAACACACCTATACAGATATATATGTAATGCACAGTACTAGTCTATACAATTAGGCAATCAAGCTAAATACATTTGTTGTTGTAGTTATACCCTAATCTACAACATCTGCAAAATATAACCAAAACATTCCCATGCATTTAAAAACACATCCTGTAGCGTGTAATGTTTGGTCCATCTCACTACCACAATATCCAATAAGCATCTATCTGGCAATTTCAATTCGCCTAATACATCTGAGGAATGCACAAAAACATATAACAAGTACAAAATGTACCAGAAAAGTAATCAAAATGCAATGATTAAATGCCTCTTCTACAAATGCTGCGGTATTATTCCGGTATGTGCGACCCCTTGATATGACCCTACTCTATTTGAACCTTGTGTATTTGACCCCACTTATATGAACCAGTTTATTTGAACCCAGCTGCTCAGGAGAAATCGTCCAATTACTCAGGTGCATCTGGTATGAGTATTTTCCTTAATGCTTAAGATTGTCACATGTGTTGGCGGTCATTGTGACACTCTCCAGGTGCAGCATTCCTAAACAATATCATTATTTCTATCAAGCTGTGTGCTGCTTTGAAACATGGCCTGCAGCTCTGATTAGTTTTCCAACCAAGAATGCCCCATGTACGTGGTTAAACACAGGTAAAGGTTATTTTGTAACCATCTGTTATATGTTTAGTTATGTTATGTAACTAACTATCAACGAAGGATTTCAACGGTGCTTGAGAAAATTTCGAATGTTAAAATTGTTCATTGGCTCGCCCAAACAAAAAATATATATGCTTAAAATTGTCATTTACATACATTTTGATAAATACATAATTCGCTGTTTATATCTACTTCTAAATCTGCTTGTACAATTTGTCATTTCGTAGAAGTTTGCTTGAAAATATTTATTACGCCAAAAATAACATTTTTGTAATAAAATATATAAATATTGTGATACTATTACCGTTTGGACATCAAATACATCATACCCGGTTTAGAATTTGCTTGTCATGATCACGTGATCAAGAACACAATTACAATGCGATATCCATTTAATTTATATATCTTTGGTTTTGCTACTGCTTATCAAATGTACCACTCAGATACTCACGAGACAAAAAAAACAATTGCTTCGCTATTTCTTTTCCCCTGTAGAAACACGTATCAGATATTTCACCTAAATTACATTACAAATAAAATCAATGTTTTGGTACAAATATATTTGTATCCCATATAGATATCATACTTAAGCATAATCAACATGGTGACGATATGAAAATTCCCAAATGCAATGTATGTCTCCGCAATGATCAAGAAACTGGGAATCCCGTACAGGATGTCCAGGAAGTAGGTGACTAGCTGGAATGAGACAGGAAAATAAATAGGATATTGTGCTGATCATTTTTCAAGTGCACATTTATATATTGGTTTTAGCAATTTGATCAGTGTTTGTTTGATTTAACAATTAATTTTAATGCAGTGGATATGTATATCAGGCCAGATTAAATCGTTTCACCGAGGCTCATTTTCGAAATGTTATTATCATCAAGAATTAGTTATGCAACACTTGCCGTTAGAGGGAGCGACCTCATAAGAATATCTCGACACTTAATTTCAGCAGATGAAAACTCAAACCCCAAATGGAAGATGTATTTTCCTGATATGGAAAGGTAAACGTAATCAGTAAACTAACGACACAATTCTTGTGCATCTGTATTGAGCAAGATATAAATATATAATAAAATGACCTGACAAAAAATAGTGTTGGATTTTCATGGTGTCAAAATCGTGTTTTTGTTTTTGTGTTTTGTTTTTTGTTATATTTTTTTACTTTTGGTTATTTTTCACCTCCTGTGCAAGAGAAGAGAGTCTTGCCCGTTGTGCAAAATATCATTTAATTAATTTCGGGACGGGACATAACTCTCAATGTAAATCAAGTTCGGAACCAAACACTGCATGTTTTGGTTCTCCTATAATCTCCACTAGAGGGCGATGTAGTGAGCCATGAAATTTGCCAGCCATCTGGAATCACAATTGTGAATATGTTGTGCAAATATAAAGACACACATTTGTCCACAGTAAAAACAAAATTTTAACATTATGGTTATAGCTCACATATATGGAACCATTGGATACAGTTATAGCTCACATATATGGAACCATTGGATACAGTTAGAGCTCACATATATGGAACCATTGGATACAGTTATAGCTCACATATATGGAACCATTGGATATCGTTATAGCTCACATATATGGAACCATTGGATACAGTCAGAGCTCACATATATGGAACCATTGGATACAGTTATAGCTCACATATATGGAACCATTGGATACAGTCAGAGCTCACATATATGGAACCATTGGATACAGTCAGAGCTCACATATATGGAACCATTGGATACAGTTAAAGCTCACATATATGGAACCATTGGATACAGTTATAGCTCACATATATGGAACCATTGGATACAGTTAGAGCTCACATATATGGAACCATTGGATACAGTTAGAGCTCACATATATGGAACCATTGGATACAGTTAGAGCTCACATATATGGAACCATTGGATACAGTTAGAGCTCACATATATGGAACCATTGGATACAGTTATAGCTCACATATATGGAACCATTGGATACATTTATAGCTCACATATATGGAACCATTGGATACAGTTAGAGCTCACATATATGGAACCATTGGATACAGTTAGAGCTCACATATATGGGACCATTGAATACAGTTAGAGCTCACATATATGGAACCATTGGATACAGTTAGAGCTCACATATGCGATTAATAATTCCTTGACATAAATATAGCCTGAAGATGATCTTGGAACACAATTTCAAAATAAGATATGTATCGGCAGATTGGCCACCATTATATTTCTTATGATCCCAATCGGATGGTATCAAATATGTTAGCTATGCTCAGCCAGTGGAAATATTTATTCTGTTAAAGCTGAATTGTTAAAGGGATGCTGACGAAACAGATATAAAGTCACTGACGGTGAAATGATTAGAAGATGGTTGAGTCACCATATACAGGTAGAAACCACATTCTGTATATATTCTTACTCAGACGTTCACGAACTAAACAAGTTGATTTGTCATTAATTCCGATTTGGAACAAAACTTTGCAGCGTTGAATTTCTCTCACAATATTTTTCAGTCTAATTCAAGTAGAATTGGTTTAATTTCCAGACACATTTAGATTTTAGTCTTCAATGCAATACTAATTTGACTGTCAATCCGAAAACATTCTTCCCCTGAATATTTGCTTGATAAAAGTATCTCGGTTTCAACCACATTCCTGCTTCATATATCTACTTCATCCATGCCAAATAACTAAAGCAAGTTAAAATAATTTGTCCAGCAAGTAAAATAATAATTATATTATGGTTTTTGTTTTGTGTTTGTTTTTATGCTTCATATAACTGTTACAGGAGGAGGGGGGAAGGTGTGGCTATTTCATGTAAATCTAATCATTGAAGATTAGGCGTTAATATCAAATTTGGATTTAAGAAATTGTTTAGTAGCTAGCACATCATTTCTATTAGTTTACGTGTCCTTGTCCCATGTATCAATTGATATCCATCAAATGGCAAATACATCTAGCTTCAATTTGAAAATATTTATTATTTCTATTAATATATAAAGTTTCCTATGCAAGCTTAAATGATAACGGTTATCATGTTGCACTGTGGTAGTACTTATTACCAGTTGCCATTACACCTGTTTAATATAAATATAAGAAGTCACTAAAAGCCCAGAGACTTTGTGGAAGATAATCGAATGTCAACATCTACACATAATGCTTAACATGCAAATACAAATGATTAATGTACCTCCGTATCCATTTATATATCAAATTTAATTTCATTTCTACGAGTTCAAATTTCTGTAAATAAAAACAAACCGTTAATACCTAACGTGTTTAATTAAGGACAAAGTCTTGTTGTAAAAAAATATTGATTACCTTATCGACCACAGCAGCTGTGGATAAAGGTACTGTAACAAGTAAATTCTGCAAAGAGCTTCAGTTGTTATCGATCTGACAAACGTGAATGAGTGAATGAAAGAATGAATGAATGATGACACATTAAAGTCGTGTAGTTTCTATTAAAATATTGCTAATGTGGATAAATGATAAGTGTAAAACATACAAGATATTCAATGAAATAGAATAGCAAATTATAGTTTGTAGAATCCATGGATAACATTCTTTATAGCAATGGTGTTCTGTCACCTTAGCCAATCAGACAATAACATCGAAACAGAGTTGCAGCATGAGATAAATCTCGGATCACGGAATCTTGTATAATCACACTGCGCATATCCCAAATCAGCATATTCCTGGTTAATTACCACAGACCGTTATTGCCAAATAATAGAAATCTCGTGGGTCATGGTATGCAGCACTTAATCATTATGGCATTCACTGCTGACGGTGGTTTTTTTTGTGTTACACTATTGGGAAGATGTCGTATTAGAAGCGTTTTCAAATACACGTATTGATCTAGAATGTTTAAAGGAATTTCTTCTTCCTAACTCACCCCATGTGCAATCATCAAACCAAATAAGAACATTTATATTCAAAAAGAAATCAGCAATGGTCTGCAACTGAGTGCTGGAACACCCTATAAATTAGAGCTTGCCCAAGAAATTTTAAATAACGCATGCCATCTGTTACGATTTTGCTCATAACACTCCCAAAGCGATATTGTGTAGTTGACACAAGATTAAAATAACATTTTATTGGTGAAATCATCATAGGACTATTCTTACTGTTCATTTTCTTCAAAAGGAGATGAAAAGTTTTTTTTACTCCAAGTTGATTACTCCAAAAGACATCCTTGCCTGTAGTGATAGCATGAAAATCAATACTAAAAATGGGACACCCCATAACGAAGTCAGATCATCTTTTTATAAAGATATTATAATATGTCCAAAAAATGCTAAATTTGAGTTTAGGTTAAAAAGCCATCTAAAAATAAAATAGATATCTTTAAACAATCAGCTATAAATATTATTTCATATTTGTACCTGTATAATGGAGATTCGTTTTGTATCATCAACCTTTGCAGCCCTGTTTAGGCTATATGAGGTCAGATAGAAGCCTGTCACCGGGACCCAATGCCCTCCTCTTCTCTAAGAGTGACTGGGGATCTTTCGCTCTAATAATGTAGATAATTGACTATGTTAGGATGAAGGCTCATAGTAAAAGATGCTGAGTACAGGTCCTTAATTGCTTCTATAAAAAAGTATGGTCCTAATGTTAAATATCTATATCAACACAATATAACCTGAGAAAATACACATCATTGGCCGCGCAGTATGTTTCGTTAATTTAGATTTTTTCAAAATACTTAGCAATTATCAATACTTAAATAGGTGGCAAACCATGTATAAATAGGTGGCAAACCATGTATAAATAGGTGGCAAACCATGTATAAATAGGTGGCAAACCATGTATAAATAGGTGGCAAACCATGTATAAATAGGTGGCAAACCGTGTACAATGTACAATATACGATGCAATAAAAGATAGACAATGGTATAAAAGACATGCCCAAAGAAATATGATCCGAGTTGCACACACACTACCCACCGCTCATGGACACATCATTCTGAGGTGTGCTCATGCTTACTTGCATTGTGTGGAATGCCAAATGCCCCACACCTCGCTGCCCAAGGCCAATTGTATGACCGTTGATGCCTCACTGGCTTGGCTTCAATAATACCTGTTTCCTTCCTGCAGTAGTCAGCTTGGTATCTTGTGATAATAGTAGTCAGCTTGGTATCTTGTGATAATAGAGAAAAAACCTTAAAATAATATTGTTTTTACATTTTTCATAGTTTATCTTTCAATTGACTTTGAGCTAATATCACCTACGACACCAGTTTAATTAATAATAATTGAAAATCCTCCATTTCCAAAGGCACCGCATTAACAGCAATATCCATCGTTTATACATTTGTACGTTTGTACATTTAATTGATATTATATATATAAAACACAATTATCATTCATCATAATCCAGTGTGACATAATGTATGTGATATATTAACATTAATTTTTCAAACTGTGATTGTAATCATTGTCTGAAATTCAAAAACACAAATTTTAAACTCAACCAAACTCCTGTCAAAGAGGACTCAAAATAACGTTGTTGCATTCATCGTGTAAGTAATTAAAACAAGAGATCAAATGATAGATTGATCATAGATCGCGCATTTAGTTTGAAACTGTGATGTTTATTGGACATTGATTAACCCTTCAGGCATGAGCCTCAGTTCACATGATAAATTGTGACATGAGTGCAATCCTGGCATGATCGGGAATCAAACCCACGACCTTTGGATCACCAGAAGAACTGGTGCTTTGATCAACTGCACCACAACATCGGTAGTCGTTTATTCTTCTCACTCCCTCTGTCCTCATTGCCTTCCTTTAACGTTCTTGTTACTGAGGCCTAATATATTTCTATCTCTACAAGTATTGCTCTGTCCGTGCAGAATTCTGGTCTGCACATAAGCATACAATTAACATAAAGTTGCCCCCCAGGTGGTTGGTCATGGGCTGCACGTATGTGAAATACCTTCATAATTCATTAAAAAAACGATTACTTCATCGAATCCCCGAATGATTAATGGTTCATCCCTTGCCTACAGTGACCGCCTATTTTTGTTGTACCAACTTTCTAACCAAAACAATGGAACCAATTGGCCATGATACCATATTTAACTTTGGACCTACTTCCTATTGGCTGATAGTAAGGTTGGCAGGAGTCTATATAAAAAAGTAAAGCTCACTTATACGGTCAACTCTAATCAAAACTTATGGAGCCTAATATATTATAGGATCTGTTAAGTAAAAAACTGTCATATAGGTATTGCCTGGAAGGGAAAATGAATGGGAGACAAAACCAATGTGGTGGCCATGTCATAAATAATATATAATGAGTTTCCATTTCTGTATATTTTGTTTTTGCATTTATTCCTTATCAATGAAAATCGGCATTGTGCTCCACTTACCTTAAAGCTGTGCCTTGATATGCAGACAGATTAGTAAAACACTTCTCCAAAACGTCAACTTATCTCGGGCATTAGTGTAATTGCGATAATGTAAGTGATTTTTCCATGGTAGCAATCCGTAATCAGCTCAGGTCTCAGTGTGTATTACTTGTGTCTGGACCCAGGTGGGCAATGCTCTTCCAGCCAGAAGAGCCCAACTTACGCCTCCCTCTTATGCCAAAATCAGCTCAACCCCAATGTCAGATGTATCAATCACTGCTCAGTCTATTCGGCCAGTTGCTGATATTCCCCTTCCTATGTGTAATACCTTTCATGAGACTTAATTCCACAATGTTTACTAGCTTGTACATTCTATTGACTTTTTTTCAAATAATACAATACTTTAAGATTGCCACATTTCTACTAAACCTATGCACCTTAAAGGACAACGCCAGAATCTTAAAGTACGAAAGATGGAGATTTTGGAGAAAAAAAAAACAAGTTTAAAAAAAAACAATTATAGAAAGGTTGTCTCACATTTCTGAAAATTGAAAATCAAAACCTAAGATAAGTAATTTTAGATATCTTACTTTCAAATGTAACGTTAGAATCCTTACAGAAAATCCAGGTATCAACTATTTCATAATGTCAAATATACTGCCTTCACCTAACATCGAATTCAACATTATGTGACTTTATGTGTTCAATAGTCAGGCTTTGACAGAAAACTTTTACTTTTAACAAATAACTTTACAAATATTGGTCAAAACAGTTCAGGCAGGATGTACTTTGTGACATGTGTCAGATCACTTACACATTTTATAAATGACATGGGACCTTTTGTCAACACGTTCATTTTATTCACAGTATCATTTGAACTGCATCAATGCATTAATATATGTTTTCCATTCTGTATATGAGATGCTCAAATAGGTTTTAGCATTTACCTATTGCTGCTTTTGCTGTTGCGTCATCTCCTTTTATACCTACAAGTTGGCTTCAAATCCAGCAAAATGGAATAATACGATGATCTTGTCATGGTAATGCAATAGCCAGTCAATAGCCAGTCAATAGCCAGTCAAGCGCAGTGAGTGGATCATTCCAGTGCAGGTACAGGGAGTCGACTGTGGAGTCGACTTTGATTCAGAATCTAGATAGTTTCTTAATGAACTGGTGAACTGATTCAATTGTGAACCAATGAATCTACAACCTTAGCCTTGCCCAAGGATGGGGAAGGAATAGTAAGTTATGGACAGTCCAAATACTTAGATTAATTCACAACTCAAACTCGAGAAATTTAATCTGTAATCACTATATTTTCAAGAGGGCCCTTTTGAGAGTGATGAGGAGATTTCACAGAAGTAGTGAACAAACATAGCTTGCCAAATTAAAAGAAAAGATTGCTGAAAACATTTGAAATTACGATGGGAAGTTCTATTGCCAAGTGTCTATCTTGACCAGTCCCTAACATCTCAAGACTGAGCGCAACATCTCGGGACACGATCAAGTTCAAATTTAGGTCATAGGTCATTGCCCTTACCTGTGCTTGCCGTTGCTTTCTTTTTATTATGTTTATCCACATTTCCTGGAAATGGCTGCAAATTGCTTCTTATATGATCATTTTCAAGTATCATCCCAGCTTTGCAGCTCGAGAACAGTCAATTTAGTAAACATGATAATCACCACCGCCACATTTCTTTATTTTAGCAATGGATATCCAGTTTCAATGCAGTGTGTAACAATTCACTGTTTGCCATTGTATATTTAAAAATCGCTGTTGTATATTTAAAAATCATTAAAAAATTAAAGAGAAATCGGACCCTCTTGGAGATTAGATAGAATTCATCTCCTGACTATATACTATATTTTACCCATAAATATCTGAAAAATCCTCTCAGTATTTTCAGAGAAGATCCATGCTGACGGACAGAATGAAAATGTCACCCTCACTACACAAATAATACTGACATAGCACACCTAATAAAATATCTGATACATTCCCCCTCAAGATCTGCTCATTTATTCTGCATTTTGGTTCATATAGACTTGTATCGCTAGTACCCACTAGATTTGTCTGTTCAACACATTGGCTGATTATCAACAAATCGTCTTACATTACCTAACAATATATCACAAATTGGATCTGTATTGGCACAATATTGCAAAAGACTTTCTGACATTTTTAATATCACTTTTGCAGGTTTTAACTGAATGATACCAGCAAGAGAGTTGGATGCATTTATTAAGTGGACTTTTATTCTCTTTCTTGAAAAGGACACACGTGTTCGTATCGAGTAAATCTCTCTGTATTGATCCAGTCTAATCATAAGCAGAGAATATTACAGAATATTACTTCTCTTAACTTAATACTGGATGAATCTTATCTCGACCATATGCTTGCAGAAAATCGTCTGTATATAATGAATCAGGGTAAATCCGATTCATCCCTTAAAAGGGTATTTCCAGAATCCAAAATCAATGTCACAATAAAATTAATTGTGACTTATTTCATCAGATTTATCATGAACAACATATGTATGGTTTATCATAGTTTATCATATGGTAATGTGTGTATACCTCTACTGGTTCAGAACCCTTTTTGAGGCATAGGGTGTGAATCAGATGTCGAGATGGAAACAACAGTTAGGCTGTGAACTGGTACCTCAGTTTACATTGCTTAGCAGCTGAAGGGTTGGCCATTTAGTTGTTACAAAGCTTTCAATTTGGACTTTATTTTAATGGTCTCCATTATATCTAGCTCAATGTCATTTCAAGGGTAAGCTGGTCATTTCAATTTAATTTGTCACTACATCTGTCACTATGGCATTTTTCAGCTTGTACTGTTAGCTACTATTTACCAGGTCATGGCTTCTTGGCAGGTACTCGGGGACTCGCTTGCTGTGATTCTATCTTGCCACTCTATCTGTGAATGATAGGAGGGCATAAGAGGGTTTTATTTGCGACAAAGGTACAATATATAGATGTGCAGTGTCTGGGTCAGCATAGGGCATGTGGCAACTGGGTTTTCATCTCTGGTATTCTCTATGTTCTGCTTCTTGGCCTGCTTCTTGGCCTCCTTCTTGGCCTGGTGGTCCCTTCTCTCCTCTCTGGATGTGTGACGCCTCTATGTACCCACGCAGCAGCTCGTCATAATATGCTAATGGTCTATGACCGGTAGAAGAGCCATAATGGTCATTATGTGCCTCACAGTAGACTTTCCTATTTATCAACATATAATCCACTTATAACAACTCTCTCAATAGATGTCAGCTTCCTAACATGCAGAGGTTTCTTCTTATAAAATATATAAATTCTCAATATTCTATGAATCCAATTTGATTTCCATTCATTACAGGTATCTTGTAAAACATTTTCATGGTGTACAAAACACTTTCCTTGGTGTTTTTACAGATCCAATACTATTTGCATGTACATTTAATAGTATGCCTTTATGGTCATTTTATTTATGTTCTTTGTTTTAACATCCTGGAAGAGAGATATTTACCCTGTGATGACAAGGTCAGTTACATAATTTTTGTTGTTGAATGATCCCCCCAAAACAGTTCAGTATAAACCTCAGAAATTGTAATCTCCAATCATTATTACATCTTGGCAACAAATGTTTGTATTTTCCCAAATTCAGGACAGTTATATCAATCAATAGCATCTAGCAATAGTTCGTAGGTGTGTAGCAACAAATTTTAATTAAACTGAGAGGATGATCTGTGGAGCATGTGGACAGATTGGACATATCTGCAGAATGTCTGGCCCATGCCACATACTTCAACATTGTAACATTCTGATCTCATAAGGGCCATGGGCCGTGGCACAGTTGGTTAGAGCGCCAGCTTATTAGCATCAGTTCCTTATGGTGATCCAAAGCTTGTGGGTTCGATGCCCAGCCATGCCGAGATTGAAATATTGATACAAGTTCACATACGAGCTAAGGCCCGTGCCTGAAGGGTTAACCCGTTGTCCTTGTAAATCTGTGACCGGGTGGATTGTCATGTCAAGGATTTCCTTGAATTCTCGAGTTGTTATTTTAAATCAAATATGGCAAAAATGAATAGAATTGGTCCCCTGAAAATACATCTTACCTACAGTTGACAGACAGAGCATTAAAACCCACTCAGTGACTGTATCAGTGATGATTATCCATTCTGGGCTCCAGGCCCTCCACCTAATAAAACAGTGGTTACCAGACCAGAATATATTAGGAGTCATTGTAATTGGGTTAAGACAAACATGGACGAAGAGATCCAAAGCAGACCATCAACGATGACGCAGAATTGGCCATTTCCACCTTTGTACTTTGTAAAAGAAATCCCTTACAGCTTGAGGGACATGTCAGAAGTAGTTATTATCTACCACTTGGAATGGTGGAAACAGTTCAGATGATGAAGTTAATTCCATATATAAGCTTTCCCAGAGAAAGAGAAAGACGTAAAAATGACACTTATAGAATGTTAAGGGTATTTATGGGTGTTGATAGTGAGTGCCCCCTAGTGGCAGAGGAGTAAATTACCAAAATACTCTACTTGATGAGAATTAGTACATTTACAGTGTAAAAATACATTCCCTATTAAATTAAAAGCATTAATAACATGAATCAATATTTAAACACCTCAATATTTGAACTATAAGGCATTATTACAAGTAAATTTCTTTCAAAATAGTATTTTGTCCTAATTTTCCTTGATGATAGTTTTCATGAGAAATGAAGAAGACAAGCAAATAAGTTCTGCAGATTACACAACAGGAGTAGGCTCAATTTTAGCTGTGTTTATTTCATTTCATTGGGAAGAAAATTCCCTGTGATCCTAGTGAAACAGATTTTCTCATTTTGATTTGTGTAATTTGGAAATAAAAAGGAAGTTTGGTAATCAGATATGTGAAGGGAGGTGAAAAAATTCATATTTTTGAAATGATCAAGTGTGTACTTTACCTCTATTTTTCTCTTAATGTATTTGAAAAATAGAAAATCTGTTTCACTAGGATCACAGTAAATATTGTTAAGATCACTTTTACAAAGTTGTTTGGAAATCCACTTTATTATGGTCCCACAATCTGCAGAACTTTTTCCCTTTAACATTTTGACATGACAAAATAAATTTTGAAGCAGTGACATATTACTACGCCACTTTTTATGAGTTAGAAAGATATGAAGCTTTCAATATAATCAAAGAAATTCCATGGTGATTTTCAAATAATAAATAAATAATTTTATTATAAAAATGAATACCATAAAATGTCATTTCATGACTTGAAAGTTTTAATGAAAAGGGAACTATTTTTGACAGTTGAGCATTTTTCCTGTACTTTTTTGAAAACGTTCCATTTTGGCGTAAAAAGAAAGTAGTTCCCTCAGAAAATCTGCCACCAGAGGACACTCACTACCAACACCCATAAATACCCTTAAAACATTGCTCTAACCAAATAGGTATTTTAAGTAGACAGATGTATGGTGATGCGCTTTGACACCAATTGAGGACTGATCTGAGGACTCTTTGTATGTAAGTTTCAAAATATTTAATGTTATATAGCAAATATAGGCCAAGCAATAAGAGCTGTGCTGACTTTTGTTTTTTGTTAGGATTCCTTTAGTTGAACATTTAACATAGGCCAAGCAATAAGAGTTGTGCTGACTTCTGTTTTTTTGTTAGGATTCCTTTAGGTGAACATTTAACATAGGCCAAGCAATAAGAGCTGTGCTGACTTTTGTTTTTTTTGTTAGGATTCCTTTAGGTGAACATTTAACATAGGCCAAGCAATACGAGCTGTGCTGACTTTTGCTTTTTTGTTAGGATTCCTTTAGGTGAACTTTTAACATAGGCCAAGCAATAAGAGCTGTGCTGACTTTTGTTTTTTTGTTATGATTCCATTAGGTGAACATTTAACATAGGCCAAGCAATAAGAGCTGTGCTGACTTTTGCTTTTTTGTTAGGATTCCTTTAGGCGAGTATTTTCTTGTACTGGAACATTTCCTTGAATAAGGATATTTTACCTGTATGGGAAAATTTTTCTTGTATGGGAATGTTAACTTGCATTTGCAAATTTACTTGCATTTGCAAATGTACTTGCATTTGCAAATTTACTTGCATTTGCAAATTTACTTGCATTTGCAAATTTACTTGCATTTGCAAATTTACTTGCATTTGCAGATTTACTTGTATTTGCAAATTTACTTACATTTGCAAATTTACTTGCATTTGCAGATTTACTTGCATTTGCAAATTTACTTGCATTTGCAAATTTACTTGCATTTGCAAATTTACTTGCATTTGCAAATTTACTTGCATTTGCAAATTTACTTGCATTTGCAAATTTACTTGCATTTGCAAATGTACTTGCATTTGCAAATTTACTTGCATTTGTAAATTTACTTGCATTTGCAAATTTACTTGCATGTGAAGATTTCATTTCCTGTATTTTACCCACCTTTGTAGGTAAAGAATAATCACCAAGGCTTTGTTCAAAATACAAGGTTTTGAGGGTCTTTTGGGTTTTTTAACATCACTTTCAGCATTATTTCAGTCATTTTGTGATGAGACCTACTTGTAGCAGATATAGTGCTGTCCCACTGAATTGTCATGTCGTAGGTCCTTGACATGACAACCCACCGGTCACAGATTTACAAGGACAACGGGTTAACCCTTTAGCACATACAGGTGACATGTGACTTGTTGATTTCCAACATGGAAATTGACCACACCACAACTTGGTTACCATGAATATTATTGTTTTGGAATATAAATTTGCTGATCTGATGGACTCTATGCCAAGATGAGTGTTGTACGCAGGTATGTGTTTAGGAGTGATGCATTGTCATGATATCGAGGCGAGGTAGAGTGAGGCCTGTGAGACACAAGTTTCATGAAAAAAATATTTGAAACTATTGAATTGTACTGGACATATATAATAACTCACCTCAGATCATTTCAGTTTCATCCTAATATTGAGAAATTTATATGTACAAAATCTACAAAATGAGCAAAAGGGAGGTTGGTTTTTAATGACACCAGAAGAACTGGTGCTAATAAGCTGGCGCTCTAAGCATCTGCGCCACCAAAGGTCTTTTGCAACTAAAGTGAATGAATACTGATGAATGGCTAACCTTATGTTATCATTCCGTGAATACCATGAATGGCATTGATTAACTGCATCATTTTGATGCAGTATTCTGAAATCCCTGATTCATTCAAAGAACTCCAGGAAACGTTTTGTAGATGCTTAATATGTTAGGTGTCACTAGCTTACACATTAGCTTGCAGTTTCGCATGTGCGTTTTCCTACATCAAATCTGACACAAGGTGTCAGTAGCAACGACACTTTGATTCAATCTTTTAGGCAATGCATTGTATGCAAGGTCAGACAGAAGCCTGTCACTGGGACTCAATGCCTTACTCTTTTGGAAATAGGTCTTTCTTTTAAATTATCCCAAAATATAACACTATTTTCTCGCCCAAAGGTGTGGTTTCAGCTTTCATCCCTTCAGTTGTATATGTGCAAAGGGTGAATTGACATTATAATTATAAAGATCAAATAGATTTGCCACTATTTTAGTGTTTTAGATTCCCAATTCTTTGTGGCCTCAATGTTATAGGTCTTTGCAAAATCCCTCAAATAAAACCCCAATTTGAAGATATGTTTTCTGTTTGCAAAATAACATTTCTATTCTGTATGTTCTTATGTGCATTTTATTCAAATAAAATCTGAATATGAAGATTTCATCTTTTTCTGTATAAAATTATTCATATTTTTCGTTTGAAAAAACAAATAAATGCTGAATGTTCTGACATGCACATCACTCCAATAAACACAATTTGTTTTCTGTGCGAAGTCATTTTTTTTATAATTCCTGCCATTACAAAAAACATTTCAATTCTTATGTTCTGACATGCATATCGCTCAAATAAAACCCAAATATGAAGATTTCTTCTTCAGCATGAATAATAGCACTTGTTCCAACCTGGATTTGAACCGTCCCACTCCTTCAGCAGGGGAGACAGACATCTTACCAACAGTCACATCCCCCCCTGGTCCTGGTTTAAAAATGCTAAATTTGTATAACATTTTTTAAAATTCATCCTCTCTGCTTCGTTTTAAGTTAATATTACCTGCAAATCTAAAGGCTTAATCTGAAAATATAAACTCAATAATTAGCAAAGAACATTATCATATTTAATTTTTTTTATATTTCATGCTTATGAGGGGTATTGAATATTGAATTTACATTAAATTAAAATATATTCACAAAAATAGGGGACTGGCTTTTGAGCTGTGTTGACCATTGCAATTTTTCTAAATGTTTTTGAACATTTCCTGAAATGCCTGCCTATTGCATCACAATTGGGAATTAAAAGAACGGATTGAATGGATTTTTGGTGGCACGTAAACTGATGATTATCATTTAGTATCAGAATATAAAAGAGTGAGAAATGATTTATGGTGGGGGTAGGCCCAATCTCTCATTGTACTTCACATTCTTTTAATACAAGAAAAATAATTGACTTTGGAGGTGAAACATTGGAGCTGGGAACATGCATGTGGATTAAAAAGCTGATAAGCTGCGTAGCATGTGCATTTACAGGTATTATGCTAATGGAAAAACCATTTGTGATAATGGTAGCCAAGCTGTGAAAGCACTGACACCAAGATGACTGAATTGGAATGAATTTTAAATCTGAAAAAGTAATCATATTTGAATCGTGCTTAGCAGATACATTTGCTGAAACTGAAATATTTTAAATCTTTTTCCATCATCTTCAGACATCTCAGCACATTTGTGATAACCGTGTTCTAGGTCCAAGGTCCAAGGTCCAAGAAATAATGAAAATTTAAAGGGATTGGTTACAGATGTTGAATGTAAATCATTCTAGTCAATAAATTAATCAAAACATTGCTTGAGATTAACAGATTGCAAACTCACATAGGTTGCTGAATCATTTCTTTGTCACTAATAAAACCCTGGAGTACATGGTTATGAATAAAAATGCAAACACAAATATCTAGTAATATTTTTTAATTTTTGAAGTGAACTACATGAATCTTTGTAAAAATATGTGAACATTCTGCAAGTACAAAATCATTATATTAATTATTTTACAAACCATACCATCATTCATCTCACCTAGTGCAATACAAAAGTAACCTCCTGTGGGGAATGCATATTTTGCTTTCACAAAAATGTATGTCTATCTTGATGAAGACATTAAAAAGAATGCTTACTATTTACTGCACCATTTGTGTAACTGATTTTGTTACAGATTACTTCCAAGGGTTACATTCTCAATATATTTTGGTGATTTTCAACCTCTTGATTAATAATTACTTTTTAACTTCTTGATTAATAGTTCCTACATCTAAAGTCATTGTATCATGCACAGTAATAAGTAATTGTAAGTTTGCTTAAAGCAATTCTTAGTATTGAGCCATTTCAGTGATAAAGGTTTGATTAAAACACCACTGGTATACATTTATCACATTTCTTCTTGGGTCAGAAAAATAAATGTTTCATAATTGATGGAACATTGACAAAGTATATTCACATTTAATTCCAATCAATTTTAAAGCAGGTATACATCAGTAAATTGTTCTGCAGGTTATTATGTTGACAGAGCTGGTTAATTTGTTTGCAATGTATCAAAGAAATCTTTGTCCAGCAATATGAATATGGTATTATTGCACAAGTATAACCTTTTGAAATATCTGGTTTAAATTTTGGCACACAATTTCATATAATGTTTTTATTCAATAAAAGTAAATATAACATTACCCAGAAGAGTAGAGAGTATAAAAATGCCAGTATATATCTATCACATGTCTTAGAGCAATAAATTGTTATTTCTTTTACTTATCCATCTCAATCATTCATTCATTAAAGTGTGCAGTAATATGGCACTTTATATACTAATCTTAAATTATATCTATATGTATAATTTTAATAACTTCTTTGTGGAAAATAATTTTGATAATTGTTTCAGTCTATCAGATGAGTATGTAAATAACATTGCCTCTAACAGCACACCATAGTTATTTTTCTTGTTATATATGTTATTGGAACATAAAACTGGCTTTTATATTGATGTAGACTCATTGCAGAGTATATTGTGTGATCCCTGGGAGACAGCTAGTATGGGCCACCTCCACTGTCGCAGGGGGTCCTGTCAAAAGTAAACATTCCATCCTCAAATGTAATTTCTGGAGCAAGACAAGGACATTCTTAAGGCAAAAACTATATATATTTCAAAGTACTTAATTAGTATAGGGATACTATTAGTATGCTTTGACATGCAAGGTTATTTCACCTAGATCAAAGTGGGAGTCCTTTCCAATATCCTGTCGTGCAGCCTCTATGGCATGTTTCAATGCAAAGAGAACTGAACATGTGGTGGTCAGCGGTGGTTCAGCACATGCTAAAACATCATATAATATCTAATATCACAAAATCTTTACACCATAGAATAGCATATTGTTTTCTCTATATGTTATTTTCTCTCAATTTATTCAAATTACACAGTCTCTTAATAAATATATTATTATTTTACCATAACCATTAAATAAAAATAATATCAAAATTTCATTAAACATTTTACAATATTATGGCATCACAAAATATATTCATTTTGGCATGTTTAATTCTAAATAACAGAAACACTTAGACAACAATAAAAAAATAGTGTATTTAACCAAATATACAAAACTAAAGATAGAGGATATTTCCGAGGCAGGTATAAATTTAAAGCTATTCATTAATAGAGGGTATGGACACCTCAGATCAGCATTTTACCTTTAGATCCCAGCACTCCAAGTGGGTTTGGGTTATTCTTCAGAAGGGTAACTCTGAAGTCAACAGGAATGTCATGGCTGGATGGTGGCTTGTACTCCTGTCAAAAAAATGCAATAATTTAGGAGTATTTGGGTGGAATGTTCTAGAGTAGCTTCAAAGGGACAGGGATCATATATAAACACAGGAATTCTTATATTACTTTCTGATATATGTGAAACACTAACTGACCAATTCAAAGTAAAATTTTGTTTAGTTCCATTGTCAATGGTATTAAGCATGTCATTAATGAATAAGCCTGTTTATCAACTTGGCGTCTTGCGAATGACAGATTAAATTTGTTTGCTTATCGGCCGATTGTGCATCACCATTTGCTGGAACTGGACAAAAAAATCAAAAGTGCACCAAAAAACTCTCTAAAATCCAATCATTAAAAAAAGTAGTGTGTCATTTTCTTACTTACCCATGTGGTAGCAGAGAGATTCTCTCCTGTGTTGGGATCATATCTTATCTTCTCCAGAAGATAGTATCCCATCCCCATGACAAAGGCTCCTTCAATCTGTCCCATGTCAATCTCCGGATTGATACTGATGTGAACATAAATTTAGTAAAAACAAAATGCATAATAACTCTTTAAGGAAAGTAGTTCTATCTATCTTGTGCTCACTGTGATGTATTTTGAAATTTTTTGACAGGTGATAGCAGAAGATTCTTAACATGTAAATTACTGACCTTTCCCCACAGTCAAATAAGATATCCACCCTGTTGACCTGGTTTTCACCAGTGAGGACATCTAATTCCACCTCTGCACAAGTCACCCCATAGGACTGATACTGGAACATTTCTTTTGACTTGGGGCTAACCCTTCATGGTAAATAAAAACAAAACTGCCATTAAACATTACTGATTGGAAAAAAATACAATTAAAGAAAAATAGATATATTGCCTTGCTTTTAAAACCAGTTTCAACGTTTATATGTGTGTGTTTTCATGTTAAAAAACTAACCAAGAGTACAATTTTTGTAGCAAAATTAAGGTAGATAATAAACTTTTTTCTTTTAACAAATATTCTGTCACCTTCATACACATTGGTCTAATCTTTATCTCTACTAGTTCCTTGAAGTCATTTCAATCAAATACCAGTTCAAGACCCTATGTTTGTGTGCATATCCATTTATGTACTAACGAGGCACATCTGTGGAATAATTTCATTCTTTAACTTATTGATTTTAAGATTTGTGATGGTTCTATGTTGCAGATATTGGGGAGTTAGATAATGATGGTTACCAGTATCTGGCTGAGAGGTCAATCTCCTTAGCATAGCACTCCTGTACGAGCTTCTTCCAGTCTGTGGGATCATCCATGGCGGCTCGCACTGAGGCCATCCTCGCCTTGATCTGCTTACAGCACTCTATCACACCCTGGGTCAAAACATATATATATATATATATATATATATATATATCGGGGAAACAATAAAGATTGTTTTCACTTTCTATCAAAAACTATAATTTTATATCAAATGTGCCATGATATTTTCAAGGTTATAGTCATCATTTGTATATATGTGATCTGAACTTACTACTCACCATACAACAGAGTTCACTAGTAGTACTGCTCCCAGTAGCGGTGCTGTTTGCATTGGCAAGGGTCTCTGTAGGCAGAACTTTTATCATGTCAAGAGGAATGCCAAGTTCATATGCACACACCTGAATGGCCTAGTTAAAAAAAATAGCAACTGGTACAATTCACGTTAATATAACTTTAACCTGGGTGCTTTAATTTGTCATTATCCATCCTTCTGATCTCAATTACATAAATTTAACTACCGGTACTTATATAATGTTGGGCTTACCCAGTCATAGTGCTATTATATGACAATGACAAGGATGATAGCTTTTATAATGCACTGATGCCAGATATTGCCTGTTAATAGTACTTGATAGTAAATGGTGAGGATTTGAACCGGGAATCCCTAGGTCTCTAGCCCAACGCTATACTATATGAGTCATATTAATGTATGCAGACACTACCTTGACACTACCTTGGTGTTAATACTATGAGTCATATTAATGTATGCAGACACTACCTTGGGATTAATACTATGAGTCATATTAATGTATGTGGACACTACCTTGGTGTTAATACTATGAGTCATATTAATGTATGTGGACACTACCTTGGTGTTAATACTATGAGTCATATTAATGTATGTGGACACTACCTTGGTGTAAATACTATGGGTCATATTAATGAATGTGGACACTACTTTGGTGTAAATACTATGAGTCATATTAATGAATGTGGACACTACCTTGGTGTAAATACTATGAGTCATATTAATGTATGTGAACACTACCTTGGGATTAATACTACTGGAGTCATATTAATATATGTGGATACTACCTTGGTGTTAATACTACTGGAGTCATATTAATGTATGTGGACACTACCTTGGTGTTAAAACTATGAGTCATATTAATGTATGTGGATACTACCTTGGTGTTAATACTATGAGTCATATTAATATATGTGGACACTACCTTGGTGTTAATACTATGAGTCATATTAATGTATGTGGACACTACCTTGGTGTAAATACTATGAGTCATATTAATGTATGTGGACATTACCTTGGTGTTAATACTATGAGTCATATTAATGTATGTGAACACTACCTTGGTGTTAATACTATGAGTCATATTAATGTATGTGGACACTACCTTGGTGTTAATACTATGAGTCATATTAATGTATGTGGACACTACCTTGGTGTACTATGAGTCATATTAATATATGTGGACACTACCTTGGTGTTAATACTATGAGTCATATTAATGTATGTGGACACTACCTTGGTGTTAATACTATGAGTCATATTAATGTATGTGGACACTACCTTGGTGTTAATACTATGAGTCATATTAATGTATGTGGACACTACCTTGGTGTTAATACTATGAGTCATATTAATGTATGTGGACACTACCTTGGTGTAAATACTATGGGTCATATTAATGAATGTGGACACTACTTTGGTGTAAATACTATGAGTCATATTAATGAATGTGGACACTACCTTGGTGTAAATACTATGGGTCATATTAATATATGTGGACACTACCTTGGTGTTAATACTATGAGTCATATTAATGTATGTGGACACTACCTTGGTGTTAATACTATGAGTCATATTAAGGTATGCAGATACTACCTTGATATTAATACTACATGAGTAATATTAATGTCTTTAGACACTACCTTGGTATTGATACCCTGGCCAACCTCGATGCCACCATGAGCGATGCCTACAGTTCCATCTCCATTATAAACAGCCACAACACAGCTGTATGGCACTCCAGTCCACCCAACTCCATACTTCATTGGTACCACACTCAAACCCTTCTTACGCCAAAGATTTGCCTGAAAATAGTTCATACAAATCACATTTAGAATCATGAAAATATTTCATCTATTTTGTAAACAAACTACTTACAATGAAATCCCTGGCTGATTCAGTTTTGTCTGCAGCACACTTCCATTTGCTTCTTGGGAAATTAAGAAACCTAAATTAGATTGTTCCATGATGAAATGTTTCTATATGCTGTATTTGCCTGTACTGACCTGGTTGAAAGCTGCTACCTCCTGTTTCCTGTCCAAGATGTCCGCCTGACTCTGTAACTGGGTCACCATGTCCCTGATGTTGCAGTATGGTAGGGCCATCCCATATGGCGTCACCTTTAAACAACAACATAAAAGTTTCAAACTAATCCTACTGTGTATACCGGTAACTTAGGTGTGTGAAGTCGGTTGCACCCTATTTTTTTTTCTTTTTCTTTTTTTTCCTTTTTTTTCTTTTTTTTCAACCAATAGCTTGTAAAACAACATCTCACACCCTGAATATATCTCTGAGACTAGGATTGTCCTCATAATCGTTCTATTAATGGATACTTTTCTGTTATAAAGTTCTTGTACTTACATCTCCCTTGTTGTAGAGGTTAAGTTGTTTAACCTCCAGTGGGTCTTTGTTCAGAACCTCTGCCACATGTTCCATCATTGTTTCCATCATGAAGACTGCAGGCACAGATCCTAAATATGTGCGATAGCACTGTGTTAAACTTTCAATTTCTCTATTTCAATTGTGTAACTTATCTGGTTCACATTAATGAGAAAATGTTCTGTTTAAAGTGTTACTGGCTGTGTTTGTTATCTCATCACTCACCTGGAGCTCTGCAGTAAGTGTTACTGACCGTGTTTGTTGTCTCATCACTCACCTTGGGCTCTGCAGTAAGTGTTACTGGCCGTGTTTGTTATCTCATCACTCACCTGGGGCTCTGCAGTAAGTGTTACTGGCCGTGTTTGTTGTCTCATCACTCACCTGGGGCTCTGCAGTAAGTGTTACTGGCCGTGTTTGTTGTCTCATCACTCACCTGGGGCTCTACAGAAAGTGTTACTGGCCGTGTTTGTTGTCTCATCACTCACCTGGGACTCTACAGAAAGTGTTGCTGGCCGTGTTTGTTGTCTCATCACTCACCTGGGGCTCTGCAGTAAGTGTTACTGGCCGTGTTTGTTATCTCATCACTTACCTGGGGCTCTGCAGTAAGTGTTACTGGCCGTGTTTGTTGTCTCATCACTCACCTGGGGCTCTGCAGTAAGTGTTACTGGCCGTGTTTGTTGTCACACTCTGAGGCACCATCTTCCAGTTATCACACTTGTAAGCTGCAATCACAGACAGATTTATTTGTCTATTAATTTTTTTGTCTTGTCTCATTTCAAATATAGAGTGTTCTCACAACAGGAAAAATAATTTTTTTATTGGTATTTGTATCATCAACAGTATCACACAATAGTATCACAATTACATCAATGGCACACAAAGAGGGATATACAGCGCTATGAACAGACTTGTCTGGTATCAGCGCTATATAAATCTTATTATTATTAAAACATTTTTTTGTAATAATAATAATAGTATAATAAAAATGTTAGGCAAATTTTGACTTAACATTAAAACCAAGAATTTATTCCAAGATCTGTTCTGAAAATTTTTATATTGAATGTTTTGGGATCCAAGAGGTCAACATATTTAAAATATCTATTTTTAAAATACATCCATCTATTCATCTCTGAAATATTCAAAAGAAGAAACTTCTTAGAAAAAATAGTAAACATAAAGTTTGATGCAGTTTTGAAATTTATAATACTCCAAATTTTGAGATACAGATTAAAATTCAATAAACATCATCAACATCATGACAAATTACTTTTAACATTGCCATTAACCCTTCATGAATGATACCGTATTGCAGACCATCACTTACCATTGTCCAAATAGGTTGTCAAAAAAGGAGCAGTGTTCTCATTTCTAGAAAATCCACAATCACTGGTATAAATGATTTCTATGCCATTCAGCCGCCCTTCCTCTGTCACTCCTACCTGAATGGCATATAATACAGAGAATTCACATCAACTTACATATAACAATATGCCAGATACATAAACTGACATAACCCCATAGTCCCGGGCCCATAGTATAACATAGACCTGCCTACATGGTGCAACACAACATGGTGCAACACAACAAATATATATATTTCCACAGAAATCTTTATTGCCCATTTTAGAGATACATAAATGATGTAAACAAATCTGTCCCCCATATAACCCTAAAGTGTTAAAACCACCAACATTCTTATTTCTTGTTTAATATGTCCACAATATTAACCCCTAACACACGGGAAGGATGTCAACACCCATCACCGGCAATGTGACATTCTCTTGGGTTCGAACTTATTACAATGTAATCATGGATGTATTTCATTGTACCCAGTACTTCATTGAAAATATTGAATTACCATGGTTATAAATTTTATTCATTTAGCATTCTAGTCCATAAAAAAAATTGCTAGTCCACCCAATCAACAAAATTTAAACAGGCTAGTCCGTTAGGGGTTAAATTGTAGAAAGATGTTGATCACCATCTCCTGTCATTGTTACTATGGGCACTTCTTGTAACCATTTGTTAGTTGCTCTCATTTGTTAGTTGGTCAAAATAGTCACTCTTGTCTCCTACCATTTCAACTGCTGTGATTGGTCCATAAATCGGATGTGTGTACAGTATTATTATTAAAATATGGAACTCTCTTACCTTATACTTGACCTCATATCACACACACACACACCCACCCACCCACACACACGCACACGCACACACACACCAAATGCAGAAACTCTTTACCTTATACTGTGCCGTGTATGGAAACCTCTTTCCTATCATCTTCATGTTGGCTCCAAATGTGAGTGCCAGTCTTACAGGTCTGAAAATACCCAAAACATTTGTGATTGTTTTTGTATTAAAAAGCACAGAACTGTAGGATTACTTAGAAGATTGAGTTGTGCTGACCTGTTGAGATGGTTGGCTGCTATAGCACATGCTGCTGAGACGCCACCGTTTCTGCTGATCTTGCCTCCATAAGCTCCCCCGAGACGCCGCACTTTCACATGCACACTAAAATAAAAAATGAACATTTGGTATTTAATCTGGCATGACTTAAGTTTATTCACCTGTTTGTGATATTTCGGCATGGCAGAATTTCTGCTTCTATGGCACCAAATCTTTTGATGACGTATCAGAAGTATACAACAAATAATGTATTCTATCAGCCCTAATATCTTTAATCCAATACAGAAAGAGTTCTAAACTGATACCCTAATATTGACTGGCTTCTTCAAATCACACTCTAATTGGTTCAAATCAACTGAAAGATAGATTGACATCCATTGGGAACCATACAAAATGGCCATCTATAAAAGTCAGCCCAATAATTACTTAATAATTAAAGCTGAAGATGATTAAACCTTGACCTCCTGAAATAAATATTTACCATCAAAATAAATGCATAAAGGTAATTTTCTTTGCAAATCGCAATACATAGAGAATAGAATGAAAGATAAGAAAAACACTCCAAACAAAATAGATTCCAAAACCTAATCCTCCTAATAAAATCTTAAATCTTGTAAAAGATTTACTTTTAATGTCATTGCATAGCAGACCAGGTAATGGTAATGTCATTTAAACTTTGTTTGATTTTTTAAGTTGATAATAGGTAAGTAGTATCAGTAGACTTAAGCACTCTCATCCCTGTAAGTTGGTTATCTCCTGCCATAGAACACATACCTGCTATTGTTGATGGCTAGAACCTTGGCCACACCCTGCTGAGTAACGTCAGGCCACTGAGTGCTGGCATTTACCTCCATACCATCCTCTGTAGGAATGCAAACTGCAGTCTGAAACATAGAGAATATCACACCAGCACTGAATATCCTGCAGTCTGAAATATAGAGAATATCACACCAGCACTGAATATCCTACAGTCTGAAATATAGAGAATATCACACCAGCACTGAATATCCTACAGTCTGAAATATAGAGAATATCACACCAGCACTGAATATCCTACAGTCTGAAATATAGAGAATATCACACCAGCACTGAATATCCTACAGTCTGAAATATAGAGAATATCACACCAGCACTGAATATCCTACAGTCTGAAATATAGAGAATATCACACCAGCACTGAATATCCTGCAGTCTGAAATATAGAGAATATCACACCAGCACTGAATATCCTACAGTCTGAAATATAAAGAATATCACACCAGCACTGAATATCCTACAGTCTGAAATATAGAGAATATCACACCAGCACAGAATATCCTACAGTCTGAAATATAAAGAATATCACACCAGCACTGAATATCCTGCAGTCTGAAATATAAAGAATATCACACCAGCACTGAATATCCTGCAGTCTGAAATATAGAGAATATCACACCAGCACTGAATATCCTGCAGTCTGAAATATAGAGAATATCACACCAGCACTGAATATCCTGCAGTCTGAAATATAGAGAATATCACACCAGCACTGAATATCCTAAAATGGTCATATATGCTGTGTTAGTTTATATTTCAATTACTTAAATTCCTTCAATTGAAACTGATATTTGTTTAAAATAACGTGACTGGTATTTAGTGTTTGCATGTACAACAGATGCAACTATAGCACATTGTACCTGTGTTTCCATGTGAAAATGGTACTGGGTCTCCATGTCAACTGTGCCAGACATTACATGGGCTGAGCTGGATATTGCACCTTTAAACAAGACACTGATTATCAAAATATAGCATAAAGTAAAATATATTAATTGGCCAAGAACAAAAAAAAATATTTCATCCTTTTTTTTTATATGTAAATATAAAATTTCCTGTGAGCAGTTAAGGGTTATTACCATCAGGATCTCCTGTGATCAGATCATTCTTGGAGTCATGCTGCATATGGCCAGCCTTGATAGCATCAGCTATGGTAAGAATAGGGGGCTGCACATCCTTATATGTCACCTTCACAGCACTAGCGGCACCAATAGCCAACCCTTGCGATTCTGAATATAAACGTCACCAATAAAAAATATAACAAAATTAAATTTAAAAAAAACAACAATTACAAAACTTTGGTGTATTGCACTAAATACCGTTGTTCTCTGGAGAAGATTAAGAGGGATATAAAGTGTTCTGGTACTTGAAATATCTTCCTTATACTATGATACTCAGTGGGTCTAAAAAAATGTCAAAATAAGCCAACATTGAAATGTTTGTGGATGTACCTGCAATGATAATGCCAATAGCCTGCCCAGCATACAGGACCTGTCCACTGCAAAAGACTTCCTCAGCATCCAATCCCACTGGAGAAAAGTTGTTCTCCCCCTTTATATCACTGGCTGCCAGAAAAGCAACAACCCCCGGCATCATCTGTTAAATGTATTAAGCATTACTCATACAATTTGGTGTATTAAACACTTATCCACGTATGAACAATATGACAAATTGAAGTTATGCACAGAGTAATAAGATAAATTGCTTTGAGACATAGCAGTTGCACTCCCAGCAGAGGTCTGTCTGAGCCATATGCTGAGCGTGATGGGTAAACACGGGTAGCATGAATTTTTTTGACCTCAAATGAGGCTCAAAGTAGGGTAGCACTGTCTGACGTCATTCTGGCACTATTCAAAGAATACATTTCCTGACATCATAAGCATATTGCCATACTTTAATGACGTCATTTTACCTTTCAGTGCCTCTATGATAACACTCCACATAATATGATGCCAAGAAGGAAGTGTGCTTTCATAAGGGGCTATAAATTAGGGTCTTATTCAAATTGATTTCAAAAACACTGATGGGGATGTATCAATCAAAAAATTAATAGACATGAAAGACAAATGCATTTATCATCAATATGTGAATTTGAAATGTTTTTGGCAAAATTGGTGCTTAATCCCTTTAATACATAAATTCAATATCTTTAAAATCGGCATCAGAGATGCAGGTATACTCAGCCCTCTTCTCCCTCATCTCTACATTTCCCCGTAACAAGGTTTTATTCAGCTTACAAGCAATGGGCATGGTATTGTTCAATAATCTAAACAGAATGTTTTATGATGTGCAATTAGTGTTTAAAATATGATGTCATCTTATCAGCATTTTTGACATGTTTATAATCATACCAGTCCACAAGGTGAGATTATCTTACCAGGGCCTGTGATGGGTCTATTTTGTCTATCTTGGCATTTCCTTCTGTGGATAGTACAAACTGAGCAAACAGCTCCCCAGGCAGCACAGGGAGACTGTCAATATACTGCGCCTCTCCTGATGCCTACAATAAACATAAACAGTGTTTTCCAAACAATAATTTACTTCCATAAATTTACTTCCAATATTCATTTAACATTAAAAGTGACTTGGCTTCTTTTAAATGCAGGTTTTCTTCATCCTATTATTGATATTCAACATTTTCCTAAATGATTTTTCACCTACCTGTAACTTGGCTGCAAATTTAGGGATTGGTTGTGTGACAGGCCATTTGGTGTGATCGGTGTCATAGTTTTGCTGTCCTGAGGAGATGGGCCTGTCCAGTTGGTATCCACCAGACTTGAGGCGATCAGGCAGATGAGCCTCGCTCACATACAACACATACTAAAACATAACATATAATCTTATATGTAAATTACTTGTTTTTTCTTGATTTATTTGTATTTGTATCACTAATTTTACTTTTGCTATATCTAGAATCTGAGTTATTTACTTTGCTGCTCCACAAACATCTGTTTAAGGAATACTAGGTATTGAATCTGACCTTGTATAAAAGGGAGAGAGCAAGATTTTTCCTGTAAGTGACACTAGCCAAGACAGGGTCCTCATTGGGTACAACCTCTCCCTCCAGGACCTTTAGAACATCTGGAATCAATGAAAGATAAATAATATCTGCATTTTGTATTAAAATATAAAAATGTATGAAGAAAAGTTGGACAAAAAACACTACATTCTTATCTAAAGAGACCACAGATAAATTTTAATTAGTCAGTGATGAAAGTCAGCATTCAGGAAAAAACCTGAAACCCTTAAAAATTAACCTGAAGATACCCCTACCCCCTTCCAGAAATGTCATTTTTGGATGTTTCAGACTGAGTTCAGACCATTTTGAATTTCACATTTGAAGAAAAAAACCTGAATTCAGGTTATTTCCTGAAGACTTTCATCACTGATTGGTGTATATATTTGATTTTGATACAGATTGATTACCCTGAACCATAAAAATATGAAAATATATATAATATAATATATAATAATATATAATAATATATAATAATATATAATAATATATAATAATATATAATAATATATAATAATATATAATAATATATGAAATATAAAAATGTATGAAGAAAATTTGTTCAAAAAACACTACATCCTTATGTCAAGAGACTAAAGATAAATAAATTGGTGTATATATTTGATTTTGACACAGAATAATTACCCTGAAACACCTGGTTGTTAGTCAATGGTTTTCCAATGATGAAATCTTCTGTTTTTCTGGCATGTACCTGAAATTTCATTGCATATCTAATTGAATCCATATCTATGAGGAGAAAAGAGGTGCTTTGTTAATAGAAAATCAATAAAAGATAGTGGTGTGCTTTGAGAGTTTGACTCACAAATGTATTGTTGATTCCTGTATAAACAATCCTGGGATTTGGTCTGCCCATCACCTCTCCGTTCTGGTCCAACCTAACCCAGAATCCTGCCGACACGTACGCATGTGCATTTTGGGCCCTGGCCATAACCTACAAATTTACACACACCATCAAATAAATTTCTCTTCGCTTTAAAGCAATCCTTCTCTCCCAACATATTATATCCTTAAAACAATTAGGTAACAAGGAGAGTACTTCAATCTTGGAAATATGGTGGTAAATGTTTCTTACTACTACACGTTTTAATTCATGAAATTAATGATAATATAGTAGAAATATACCTAAAAGGTTGCTGGCCCTTAAATATAGTTGCTTGGTAAAGGCAACAGTTCAAGATAAAACAATTACCATTTTACCAAACAAAATTGGACCAAGATAAGAATTTGAAATGTCAAAATTCAAATAATATTTCCAGCATAGGCTTGAAGGAATTTTAATATGATATGAGACATTGCTGTCCTTTAACCTCAAGTAAAATTTGAATTCTTCATCCAAACTTCTCACCTTGTAAGTCATAACATGATCAGCAGCTGTCATTTGAGGTAAGGTCACAGACTGTATAACTTTCAGGACAGGAGAGGTATCAGTGACAACTTGGAGGGGAGACATCTGTGATGTGCTTCCAGTCATAGGGTTACCTTCACATGATAACAATCTCATCATAAGCTCTAATATATATTATTTTAGGATAAAAATGAACAATTGAATCAAAGTGCATCTAATGACAGAAAGGAAATTATCCAGTTGAAGGGAATTATCCAGTTGAAGGAAATTATCCAGTAAATCTATTATATGCTTGCTTGTTGGATGCCTAAAAGTCCTTTAATATAGTGCATTATGAATATATGTTTCAACTTTTGACTAACAGGGGCTCCCTGCTATTGTAAATAGACTCATACTGGATTATTGTACACATCAGAATACCAAGACATCCTGGAATGGAATGATGTCTCGACCAAAAGGTTTTCCTTCTAAAAGAGTGCTGTGGGGCACAAGATGGTAAATATTGTATGCCTGGCTTTAACTAAGATGAAATCATGCAAATGCTTGAATCTATTAGCTGTGAATGATATTTATATATGATTGATTTTGTTATGTCCTGTACATAAACTACTGTAATTATTTGTATTTGTTTTTTTCATAAAACATTAATTGCACCACAAGTATAAATACAGATATATGTGGTTATATTCCTGAATTAAATCTTAATTAGATAATTTCAAGTCATTTTACATTGTGGATCTATTTACCAACTGTTATGATGGCATTGACGGTTTCCAGGAGGAGGAAGACGTCAGATGGGAACCCAGGATGCTGCTTTCGCATCATCAGATTTCCAGCCCAGCATCCAGCCTGAAATAACACGAGGATTATCAAAACATACTATGGTGTGTAAAATCCTAGAAAAGCCTGAGAGATTTTTCAGCTGACATAAACTGGTTATTCATTTGTATTTTATGATAATAAATCCCAATATTTCCATTTAATGTTATGCCTACATTTCTGACTGGTTTGTTGGCCACCTTGAGGATGTGGTCTGCTATGATCTTGCAGTAAGCATATGCAGGCTGCACTGAGGCCTGCTTCAACAGCTCTGCCATATCACTCAGGCTACAGTTGGCTCCCAGACTCAAAGCACTCTCCGATATCTATTACAAAAATCAAATCAAAGGTTTGACTCACTTTAACATGGTAGAAAATACAAGTATGAGGACAATTGATTATAATCAATAAATTGGTAGAAAAATAAAGTATGATAAAGTAGGCACAGTAAGAATAGAACCATAATTTATATGCATCACTTTTTCAAATATCATTAATACTATTAACTAATTAAAAGGCATGCTCATGTTCATATAAAGAATTTATTTGAAGACTTCTTACTTTGCTTAATTCTTCTGTATCTATATAAATTGCTGTGCTAGACAAAAATGCATTACTAATAGCTATTGGTATGAATGAAATTAAAAGATTGAAGTTATGTGTGAGATATAAATGTCAGATATAAACCTAAAATGTTGGATGAGAAGTTATTGCCATATAAGCAAACTCACTATACAGACACTAAAGTTCTAAACTCTGTTATCAACTTGAAAAGTCAGGGAGCATAATGATATGTCCAAAGTTGTTAATATAACATTGACAAAATAAACATACATACATACATACACACACACACGCGCGCACATACATATCAAATCTGGATCACAGAATAAGGCAACAGATAAGGTCAACATTTTTACCTTTCTGAGGGCCGATTTTATACAAAGGGAGAGATGAATAATAATAAAGCTGGAGAATGGTTTGAAATTCAAATTGCACAAATTATAGTCAACAGTAGAGCTTAAGTAAAAGTGTAAAGCAAAAATACAGCAAAACCAACAACTAGCACTAAGACAAAAGAACATGTACAGACCGTGACCTGGTTAAGCTCCTTTACGCCCTTCAGATCAACATAAACATCAAACCCCCCATCTCTGTACACACCTGCAGGAAAGTAATAAGCCCATTGACAATATCCACCAATATTACATTTGTGTCTATTTCATTTAAGCTTTTATTATGATTGGTCCTCAGAGAACAAAACAGGCTGAGATTAGCATCAAAGCTTTTATGGTTTTGGCATCAATAGAATGAAAGACACCAAATGAACAAGATCCTAAAGCTAACAGGAAGGAGATAAACTTTTGCATCAATCTTTTGAAAAAGCTCACCCGTAGCAGTATTCCCAAATGTAAGTCTGACTTTTTTGTCAGCAAGCTGCCTGAGGACTGTGTTGAGTTCTGTAAGGCTGGTTGGACTGTAGATGTCACTATCAGTCAGCATGACATACAGTGGTTCTCCCACCAGGGGGCGGCAAGAACCAGCGCAGGAACCACCACTCTCAGACTTGCGGCATTTGGTATTTCCCATCTCCTGTAACATCACATTGGAACCAATCAAAAAGAAATATATACATATTTTTTGGGCCTAACTTAACATAAGGTCACATTTACCAAGAATAGGAAAACACAATAAGTTTAAAAATGTAATTAAGTTATCTCATTTAATATTCTCAGATGCATGGAATGTGAAGCCTCATAGATCACTATTTTGACAATTTCTGATCTTGAAGCCCATTCTTGGTAATCAAATAGATAATTTTGTAAAGGAGTTACAAGTTTTTCCATTACTTTAAAATAATGGATCAAGTAACAGTTTTCATTTAACTTTAATGTATTAACATCCCACCTCTATGTCCACACAAAGAGGAGCCTTGTCCTTGGGGAATGTGTGCATGGCATTAAGTATGGCTCTATACCCTGTGCATCGGCAGATGTTGCCATCAAATGCATCCTCTACATCAGCACTTGTTGCATCAGGCTTCTCCTTCAGCAAACTGTAAACATAGCATCATTAAAATGAGGTTCACCTTGCTTCGCAAACAACTTGGCATATTAGCACAATTCTTCAGCATATATTTCAATAACCTACTCATTCTTGGGCAACATATAGCAGGCCACATACCTGGAGGACTATTGTACAATTTCAATTCATTTAAACAAAAGTCCAAATACAAAAGGTAAAACCCCCCATTATAAGTGAGAGACACCATACCAGATGTGTACTCACCTGTACATACTCATCACCATGCCGGGTGTGTACTCACCTGTACATACTCATCACCATGCCGGGTGTGTACTCACCTGTACATACTCATCACCATGCTGGGTGTCCTCTCACCTGTACATACTAATCACCATGCCGGGTGTCCACTGACCTCTACATACTCATCACCATGCCGGGTGTGTACTCACCTGTACATACTCATCACCATGCCGGGTGTCCACTCACCTGTACATACTCATCACCATGCCGGGTGTGTACTCACCTGTACATAGTCATCACCATGCCGGGTGTGTACTCACCTGTAGATACTCATCACCATGCCGGGTGTCCACTCACTTCTACATACTCATCACCATGCCGGGTGTGTACTCACCTGTACATACTCATCACCATGCCGGGTGTGCACTCACCTGTACATACTCATCACCATGCCAGGTGTGTACAAACCTGTACATACTCATCACCATGCCGGGTGTCCACTCACCTCTACATTCTCATCACCATGCCGGGTGTGTACTCACCTCTACATACTCATCACCATGCCAGGTGTGTACTCACCTCTACATACTCATCACCATGCCGGGTGTGTACTCACCTCTACATACTCATCACCATGCCGGGTGTGCACTCACCTGTACATACTCATCACAATGCCGGGTGTGCACTCACCTGTACATACTCATCACCATGCCGGGTGTCCACTCACCTGTACATACTCATCACCATGCCGGGTGTGCACTCACCTCTACATACACATCACCATGCCAGGTGTGTACTCACCTCTACATACTCATCACCATGCTAGGTGTGTACTCACCTCTACATACTCATCACAATGCCAGGTGTCCACTCACCTGTACATACTCATCACCATGCCGGGTGTGTACTAACCTCTACATACTCATCACCATGCCGGGTGTGTACTAACCTCTACATACTCATCACCATGCCAGGTGTCCACTCACCTCTACATACTCATCACCATGCCGGGTGTCCACTCACCTGTACATACTCATCATCATGCCGGGTGTGTACTAACCTCTACATACTCATCACCATGCCGGGTGTGCACTCACCTGTACATACTCATCATCATGCCGGGTGTGCACTCACCTGTACATACTCATCACCATGCCGGGTGTCCACTCACCTGTACATACTCATCACCATGCCGGGTGTGCACTCACCTCTACATACACATCACCATGCCAGGTGTGTACTCACCTCTACATACTCATCACCATGCTAGGTGTGTACTCACCTCTACATACTCATCACAATGCCAGGTGTCCACTCACCTGTACATACTCATCACCATGCCGGGTGTGTACTAACCTCTACATACTCATCACCATGCCGGGTGTGTACTAACCTCTACATACTCATCACCATGCCAGGTGTCCACTCACCTCTACATACTCATCACCATGCCGGGTGTCCACTCACCTGTACATACTCATCATCATGCCGGGTGTGTACTAACCTCTACATACTCATCACCATGCCGGGTGTGCACTCACCTGTACATACTCATCATCATGCCGGGTGTGCACTCACCTGTACATACTCATCACCATGCCAGGTGTGTACTCACCTGTACATACTCATCACCATGCCGGGTGTGTACTCACCTGTACATACTCATCACCATGCCAGGTGTGTACTAACCTCTACATACTCATCACCATGCCGGGTGTGCACTCACCTGTACATACTCATCACCATGCCGGGTGTGCAGTAGCCACACTGGCTGCCATTATAGTCAGCGATGCGTTCCTGTATTGGGTGGAACTTAGTCCTGCTGCTCCCTATACCCTCTGTGGTGGTAATGCTCCACCCATTACACAAATACACAGGGCGCAGACACTGGAAACATACAAATTTACAGCATCAATCTTTTTTTTATATATTTATATATTATATATATATATATATTTTATATATTTTTTTATATATGCCATCAATTCTACTTACAGAATTGATGGCAATGGTCCTTTGCTTCTTCGTGCGTTCATCATAGAAGGAGGCAGCCACGACACATGTGCCGCATCCCCCTTCATAGCACATGTACTTTGTGGCAGTTAGGCCCGCTGTTGTGCGCAGGAACTCATTGAGGGCACTCGTCACCGCATCCCCACTCACTGCCATGTACAATAAATAGCACAAAATTAATACCTCGATAAACATGGAAGATATTTACTTCTGTCCAGTGAGTGAATGTTCATGATATGTCATATAACAGGATTAATGAGCAGGAAAATTAACATGCAATGTACTTTATATTAGTGTGATAGTTTGAGTTGTAGACCCCTATTACAGAGAGAAATCCAATCATCACCATATCTTTTAATGAGTGAATACGAAAATAACTGGAGTTTTTTATTTAGTGATACAAAAATCGTATCTTTAGCAAAAAAATTCTCTGGTGAAATGACATGATTTTTGTTCGATTTAAAAGCTTTAAATCCACATATAGATTTTTAATATTACGCTTTTGGCCAGAACCCAGTCTACAGAATCACTTCCTGATAAGTGCATAAAATCTCAGTTTGTAAAGTTTTATTTCATCACAGAAAACTATAACCTGGTGGCTGCTACTGAATCTCAAGCAACCCTGGTGTAAATCAAAGCAACAAATTCCTGCAAGGACCATTTAATTTCATAATATTTTTACTAACCTTCATAGGATTTGCCATTGACATTCAGGGACACCTTGGAGACAGGCGAGGACTTAGCACGGAATGTAAAGAGCACCCCACAGTGGCGACAATGTCCCTTATAAACACCATCATGAAGAGGTCCTACACCAGGCTTGTGTCTGAAATAGGAAACACACAGACCATTAGAATAAAATATACAAAATAAAATATTCCATTCAAAGCCATTTTGGGAGAAAACACATGTATAATTTGAAGAAAAAAAATCATAAATCTCTTCCCCTTAAAAAAATTTTAAAATGGTGAAATGTCCTTAAAGAATAAATGCAATACAATATTCCTCACATCTCCCCTAATTGGCCAAATACTTCAATTGGTAGGGCACTCAACTTTAGATTCAGTTTGAATCTGGACTTATTATGACCAAATACCACAAACAGAAATTGTCTGATATCAGTGTTATATAAATCCTATTACTATCATCTTAATAATGCTATGAGCACTGCAAGAACATCCAGTCCACTGACCAATCATGGTTGTCGAGACAATGGCGGGAAACAATGGCAATTACTTCAACCAATCAGAGAGCAGCTAACAAATGATTACAAGAAGTGCCCATAGTAACAATGGTGGGAAGCGGTGATCACCACGCGTCTACACATTTCAACATGCGTACATGACTTTCTCAGAATAAATAGAGACAAATCGTTAAACAACTCAGAAAATAAATGTTCCAATAAACTGGTAAAGGTTCATTTGGGGCAACTACGGATGGTCTATATTATAATGATTATTGTTTGGAATAAGCACATTACGAAACCTACTATTACTATTATATTATGATAAGATATAGAGCTAACGCTCTTATGATTCCAACATTCATTGTCAATACTTCTGCCTTGACTGCCCTCTCATCATTTTCACTAAAATATATGAAAAACTCCAAATTATTAATAAATATGCTAAAACATAGGCCAATGGTCTGAGAGCTATGCTGATCATTGTGTTTTGTAATGTTTAGGAAAATTTCATGCAAATGCCTGCAAATTTATATCATTTAAATCCCAGAACAAACTTGAGCAGACAATAATTTGGCCAATAAAATCAGATTTTATTATCTCAATTCTCATTGACTGATATTTGTCAGGACAGAATGACAGATAATTTCTCCCCAATCACTACAGAAGCTATGCTATGCATAGCTAAAAAAAACTCCACCCTTTATGCACAACATCATGGTGGTGATATTATATACATGATTAATCCATTAACATGTTGATTCCTTTGGAACTGGTAGAATAGTGGAAAACATTATACTCTTTTAAGGGTTGATATTGTAAATGTTTATTTTTGGTCTTGGGAGGGAGGGCATAAGGCAAGAAGGGTACCTGTGATTAGTGGGCAGTGTTCAACAAGATAAACTGATGAAACTATGAATATACATTTTTGTTAATATGAATATTCATGATCTGTGGCCAGTACTGGCTACAAGTCGGGGCTTTGGAGCAAGGAAGATGACCTAATATCTCTTTCAAGCAGAGTAGCAGATCATTGACAACTCCCAACCATTTCTGTACTATGCATGATTGGCCAGGGCTCTTAAATCAACTTGACAAAGGAATAGCTTTATTTAATCAATTTAGACAGTGTGATCCTCTGTTTAATGTTATTGGTATTTTTAAGTACAGGAATAATAACCAAATCACCCAATTTAAATTAAACAATTTTGATGGAAAAATATTTACAACATTGCATTGATAGTTTTAATACCTTATGAACTATTTCCATAAACTGGGGGTCAATGCAGGGACTGGAATTGTTTAAAGATTGTACAATTTTTTTCACAAATCCTTACAAGTCCCACCCACGAACTCTCAAAGTCAGTAAGAGGATCTTCTTAAAGCATTCATGAAACCTGACTTTCAGACACATTTTCTTTACATAACATGAATGTTTATACCCTAAACAGTGCTTTTATGTAGTAGTACCCAAAATATTCCTTGTTAACAACTTTCTGTGGCACTTGAAAGTTGATCAGTTGTCTGCTGGAACCTACACCAGCAATTGAACACTTTGTCAACAAGCTTTGTTTAGCTGGTCTGTGATCTGGTGTAAACACCTAATGAGTTACCATTTGGGCACCTGTCCAGCTTGGGAAACAGGGTGGAGATGTTTTGTACAATTTATCAATTTATTGCCAGGAGTATACTTCAGAACAACATCAGATTATTTTAATATTATTTGAATCAATGAAATAACTCATGGTTGTGACAAATAATTTATGGTTGTGACAAATATCTTATGGTTGTGAAAGATATATCATTTATGGGAAAAGTATACTTTTTATTTGAAAACCTTTCTGTCAAGAAGGGAAGACATGACTTGAAGGCTGCATAGAATCCCCCTTAACTTAAAAGCCGCGATATTGAAAAAGTGACATTAAACCCTTTGATCACTGGTTTGGACTTAAATCACAAGGACTTTGAATGGCAAAACTGTGAATGCTCAATGATAATTGGTATCAGTAAAATTTATGATTTGACCCTCTTTGATGAAATTTGGGGTTTTTCACACCAATGAATGGGAAGACATCAAAGGCTGCATGGATTCCACCTTAAAAGCTGGGATGTATAGAATTTTTTTAAACTTTTTTTTGCAAACATATATAATATAAAAAATAATGATTTTTCTTCATTTATAACTTCATAAATATTCATCCGTTTTTAATAATTTTACCACCAAAAGAAAGCCAAGAAAAGGCACTATCATCATGATGAGTGTTATCTTCCAATTCATTCTCTAAATAGTGGAAAAACATGGCCGAAAATGTGTTGCTCCAATTTTGATAATTGGTAAACAACACCTCCTGTGACTTACGGAGCCCCCTGACAGTTCAAAGGTCAAGGTCACACAACACACTTCCTGTTTAGTACTGGCAGTACTTGGTGGTCACAAAAAATCATAATTCTCAGGGCAGATGTTCTTTTGTGGATTTCAGACAGATAGCCTGTATGTATGTCAATTTTAAGATCATATATTGGTTTCAGATACCTTAAACCACTGTAAAATCGCCTGGAACCTTCCAGGTTTCATGAATGCTTTAATCAAACGAACCTTGATGTAACATGCATATTGTTCACAGAAAAAGGTGTGATAATTAACCTGTCTGATGTCTTATTCCATTCTCACTAAACTTTTTTGGCTTTTATCATGTATATGTCATAATAAATTGGTAACATAAGAACATACTGGCTCTTAAATTTAGCAACTCTTTCAGTCCTCTTCTTTAAGGGAGAGGAGTGAAGCTCAATTAAAACATTTTAATGAACAAAAAGAATTTTTTGACATGGTAGGAGAAAGTAGAAAGTATATAATCTAATTGAAATCACACAGTTGAACAGGGGAATAGTTGAAGCAACCAGTCAAAGCATAAATGCTGTAAAGGTTTTGTTCAAAAGTTATAAAATGTCACCTTCAACATTTATGAGATTCAAGATTGGGCCTTCTGAATTTGGTATGATGCAAAATCATCATCATGTTGGATTCAGACCCCCCCCCCCCCCCCCCCCCCATTACCAAGATTAGGAGGCCCCTTCATTTACATATAGATTTTACAGGAAGGGTCCTAGTATGAAGCCTTGAGGTATACTCCACATTATAACTGTCATCTGCAATATCAAGATATTGCTCTATTTACCCTACCTCTTGACCCTTGCTGTCACAGAGCTGCCGTTTTCATTCTGACAGATAAAATACATTTATTATACTTTGATCATGTTGATGAAAAACGGGGATGACCATGGGGTGTTACACAGTTGGTTATAGACGATGGGGAAAATCCACCTTACAATTTTTCAAATGAGCTGAGGCATGTGCTTGAAGAGTTAACATGTTGTGGTCATTGGGAATCTGACATGACAATTCGGTGAGGCAACACTATATCTGTTACAGGTAGGTCTCATGAAATAATCTGAAATAATGCTAAAAATGAACAAACACACTTAGCAAAAAAAATTTGTATGAAACTGTTTGACACCCTAGTCGCCCCCATAATTGATTATGGCTCAGAAATTTGGTCCCTCTGTACTTCAATTAATAAATTAGAAACCCTGTACCTAAGATTTCTCAAAAGTTCACTAGGGGTTAGACCACAGACCACAACAGTTGCTGTCTTTGGTGACATGGGTAGATACCCACATCATATTAGACTCCAAGCTAAAGCTGTAAAATATTAGTGTAAACTTGTTTCCAAACCAAGTGGTTCTCTACCCCTACTAGCTTACAAGATGCTCCTCAGTCTCAAAAACTTTGGTTTTGAAACTTGGGTAGATAAAATATTTGATATTCTTGACAAATGTGATCTTTCCCGTGTATTTGAAACTACGGTACATCATTCACTAACACTGAAGTTGATAACTTAGTCACTAAAGTGAAAACCAGACTACAGGATCAGTTTGTAAAAGAATGGCAGAATGAAATCTTTAAATTATCTAAATTAAGAACCTACTGCCTTTTCAAATCAATTTTTGTGACTGAGAAATACCTGTTTATTTATAACAAGAACCATAGAAAAGCTCTAGCAAGATTCCGTCTTAGTGCACATAACACTTAGAAATTGAAAAAGGCCGATGGTAGCATAAACTTGGTAATGGTAAATGGATTAGTGCAAAAAAGATGTAAAGGAACATCTCTGTATATTTTGTGTAGATAATCATGTAGAATCTGAACATCATGTCCTAATGTCATGTAGTAAGTACTCCGATCTCAGAGAAGAATTGTTTAACACAGCTAGGCAGTTTATTGACATCTTTAATAACAGTGATATTGATACACAGTTTGTTACCATTCTACAGTCAGAAAATAATAACGTAATGCAGCAACTTGCCAAATGTATATATTTAATTTTCAAACGAGGAAGTGAACAAATTGATAACGAAAAATGTGAACACAATGAACAATGCAAATATTAACAATGCTATGAATGTGAAGTTTAACTTAGGACCCCGCTTAATTAGGACTATGTATCTGTATTGATATGGATGGTCAAATAAAAAGTATTATGATATTGTGGTATTGATCTCTAAATCCTATTTGATTTTCACATAGTTCATGGTTGATGAGACACTTTGAGTTTGACTTGAGCTCAATTCAGAGCCACCTTATAACTAATAATATAACTTATAAGGTACCATCAAACTTTCAAAGCAAGTACTTACTCCCATTGGCAGTTTGGACACTGTATCTTGTTGTCACAAGAAGATTGTGTTGCCATCTTAAGGTATACACTAATCAACGTCTATTGCGTTAAATTGTGTTGTTTTGATTTAGTTCAAGACAGAATTCTGCGGAATTAATTGTCTGAAGCTTCAGCAACCCCAAGACTTGTGACTCCCTGATTAGATCGATGCCGACGATGGTCAGCTGACCCACAACAAAAGCACGTGATCGTAAAACTGGGTCAGAACTCTGTAAACATTTCGTACAGGGATCAGAAATTCGCAAGTTCAATACAACATTGCGGAAAATATGTTCCCCTGTTGTGAATGGTTTGCCATGATTGTTTTATTAATATGAGCTTCTTCCACCAAAGGATCCAGTTCACGACTTGGCCAGCTGCCTATCATGACGAGTAATGTTCACTCCACAGGCGGATAAAGGGACCAGCTCTTATTTGACATCGCATCTGCGCACAAAGAAAAGCGCGGGAACCTGGATATTTGATTGAAACATGACGTGAAACATTTCTTGAATTTACAATAACTCTACTACTAGACCTATAATAAGAAACCATAACATCTAAAGAAGATGCCGTAATTGATTTTAGAAAATCACTTACGTTTCTTTATATGTGAAATGTAGCCGAGAAATGACATTTTTATATTTTAAGCTTGGGAGTGCAACCATTAACTATGGAGCTCTGACACATTGAGATCAAAGGTGAAATATGTATGGTTTCATATATATTACTACTAAATCGTGTGTCTTCTGATACTGTGTGAGCGGAAAACTTGAAGTATGTGACGGTGTTCAGTGTCACTATATGACACATCCAATTTTAAATTGACGCATCATCTGCTTTTACAAATCTGCAAATGTACGCGTACATTCCATTGCAAACAATTTCAATCAAAGTCATTACACATTGATGCATCATTTTGTAAAAATGCTTGTGGTTTTTGCAATTATAAATTTCCAAAAACGATATGTTTGGTTAAGAAAATATTCGTGAACAATTTGGACAATTTTTAAAAATATACAATACTATTCATACTGTGAATATCTCATCCTTCCATATCACTATATAATATTTATAATAGGCTTTGTAGTTACTGGAAAAAAACTTCTATGTACATCAACCTTAACAAGATCTTGCAGGGAATTGCCTATTGAATTGAACATACGAAGAGACCTGCATGTAGCAGATATAGTGCTGCCTCACTGAATTGTCACTTATGTCACCTGTACTTGACATGACAACCCATTCGGGAATCAAACTCGCGACCTGATGCTAATAAACTGGTGCTCTAACCAACTGCGCTACGGTCCGTGTCGGGAGTCTGTTAGAGTCGAAGAGAGGGACTGCATATATGCGCTGTGTAGAGAAAGATGACTGATGCCAGGGGAGTCAGTTGAGATAATGGCGAGAGACCCGAGCTGAGGAGACGGGCCCAGATGTAGGAGGCCGTGGGGAACGACTAAGATGAGAGCACAAGAGGCTGAGGCATTAAAACCTCTCTGTAAGCCATTGACCCCAAATCGGCAGAAGACATGGCAAAATCTAAAAAAGAAATTGAGAATTGCATAAAGGACATAAAGTTTTTTTCTAATAGAAAACAAAATGAAAATAAAAGATGGAAAAACAGAAATGCTCATCTGTGGGAAAAACTCTGATCTTAAGAAAAACTACATCCCAGAAGAGATTTTGGTGGGGGAATCTAAAATTCCAACATCAAACAAGGTGAAAGATCTGGGTGTAATTTTAGACCAGGGGATGACAATGAAATTGCAAATAAAAAAAATGTGTAAAAGTGGCTTTTTTCACGTCAAAAACCTGTCACAGATCAGAAGTTGCCAAGATGAAAAAACACCCTAGCCCATGCATTTGTTACCTCAACATTAGACTATGGTAACTCACTGCTAGCTGGACTTCCTAGATGCGAACTAGCTAAGTTACAAAAATTACAAAATTCTGCAGCAAGGGTGGTGGGGAAATTGAAAAAAAGGATCACATAACCCAAAAACTAATGGAACTGCATTGGTTGCCAGTAGAAGCTAGAATTGATTTCAAGATAGTTTTGCTAACATTGTAAATAAACAATGGCCATGCACCTAGTTATCTATCCCAACTACTGGACCCCAAAGAAGGGGCAAGGTCGCTGAGATCAAATGAGAACAATGAGTATATTATCCCCAGGACCAACATGAAAACATACGGTGACAGGGCTTTTAAGGTTTACGCGCCCAGACTATGGAATGCCCTGTCCCTGGAAGTGAAAAATGGCAAAAAAATTGACAACTTCAAAAATAAGCTTAAAACTCATCTATATAGAGAACATTACATATTGAAGTGCCATGAACAGACATAGTCTGGTATAGCGCTATAGTCTGGTATATATAGCGCTATACAAATTCTTCTTCTTCTTCCTATTATTATTATTATTATTATTATTATTATTATTATTCCTCAATAGGATCAACTGATTTTGATGTAATAGTAAGTGAAACTTACATGTAATAGGTGGGCTTCATTGTGTAAAAATCATTGTTTGGAGTGATAATGATTCTAGGTGTCAGATTAGCTCCATTCTGACCTCCTTGCCTATGTGCCATGTGTAACTTAGAATTACAGAAGACCTTCTACTGAATGTATTTTCCCATGCCTTTTTATGTCTGGTATTTTGTTTTGTTTTTGTTGATAGCAGTGAGGTTATAACATAATTTAGGTAGCTTTTGCATAGATAACATGTAAATAATTATGTTATCTTATCATATTTCAAGTATGTATGCTCAAGAGGACGCAAAAAGGTAAAGTCATCCCCACATCAATAGATTTTAATGTCCCATCTGTCAGATCTGGAGAAAGAGGGTCCATAGTTGAGTGTATCAGCATAAATGTGCTGCTTCGCTGCCCTCAGTCCGTACTTATTCATGATTGCTACAAGGGGTCCATGTACAAAGTAGTGGGCCACGATTGATCCCTGCAGCATACTTTATATTTAGCTCCTCAGAAAAGTCCGTACTTATTCATGATTGCTACAAGTGGTCCATGTACAAAGTAGTGGGCCACGATTGATCCCTGCAGCATACTTTATATTTGGCTCCTCAGAAAAGTCTCGTTCTCTATTTGACAAATATGATTAAAACACTTCAATGGTGCATCTTTCAGACCACATCTTTTTATGCAATTTATAAGTATCTCGTGGTTAGTACTAGTAGTATCAAAGGCCACAGAGATGTCCAATCTGAGCACCAATATTACAGTTTTGTTTTTGTCGATATCCAATGGTACTAGTATATCATTTTACACTCAAAGTTGGACTGCTTTTGTACTATGTTATTCTTTGTCGACAGACTGCAAATAACTTCTTATATCATTTGCTTGCAAATGGCTCACAAATTGCTTAGCTTCCGCTCCCCCAATCAGCTTATAGATAGATAAGCCAGGTCGGATACTGGTCTAATTCTTTTCTTTTTTTATCTTTTTTTTATTAAGACCTATTTTTTAATAATATGCCTAGTTTTTTGGGGGGCATCAGTAATGATTCCTGGGGTGATTGATTTGTTTATGATTGCTGTAATGAAATGTATTAGGTTAGAGTGCAGTTGATGAGAGCACACATTTATTAGCAGCAGTTCTTCTGTGGTGATCCAAAGGTCATTGGTTCAAATCCCAGGCCATACATAGTGAGAGGCAACCTTGAAAAAGTGGATTTGTAAGTGGTATATTTTTCAAGCACAGCAATCATACTACAAGTTGCAATAAAACAAGAATGCATTATTTGAATTTAAACACATAAACAGGGAATGTGTTCTGCAGATTCTGAAAAAATTGAGGTATACAAAACAACATCGATGTATAATAACGTCTTTCCCAAATGGAAATAGATTAAGTATATGCAGTGTATGACAGCTCAGCTGACAGCTGCTCATTCGTTTTATCATAGAGCAAAATATATATGGTTTATTATTGCTCTCAGGTTTCATTCACCGTCTACTGGCCATATTGGTGTGCATGCATGTACAATGTACATATTTAACCTGTGTTTGTAACCAAATATAATATGAGTGTTTTGCATGTTATGGAGAGCTATTGAACTATCATAGGATTCGTGCAATCTGAGCATTGGCTGAAAATTTGAAAACGAATTCGTCTTGTACACACGTTTCGGTCGACCAGTTTGTTACAAGTATGAAATTGTGTGATTTTCTGACAATAATTTGGGCAGGAGAGAGAATGTGTATGTGTTTTGTTACGTTAGTCATGTGGGATAAATATATCTTTAACAAGTTAACTTCCTTGATAAATACAATAAGAACAGATTGCTGAAAACAATTGTTAATTTGCAATGAATGATCCCCTGTTTGAGTTGTCAGTTTCTTGTTCTTTGTGGCTCATCGTGTTTTATGTGTTGCAGGCTTAATAAACGATTTGTCCCGGTTTGTATTTGTGTTTGTGCAATATAAAACATATCTGAAATAGAAAGCAAAGATTATGCGTGAACATGATTACCTAGAAATGATAAATTAATATTTCTTGAGTTTCAGGTCATCTTGACCTCAATGTTGATACACGGTATCTCATGTAAATGTACAGGCGGGTAAATTTCTGGACCAATCAGAAAATCGGAAACATCGTTGATGCGGAGATTTGAAGAAAATATGGCGCGCGTATAGTGAATCAAGGCCTAGGAAACAAGACACTTTGGGGTCTAATCTCATTAAATGCTTCCAAGCGAACTGTCAGAAAATATTAGGTAAGAATTATTTTATCGTTTAGAGTGAATATTTGGGGTAGGGGGTTTGTGCAATGAGCTGGCCGAGGTCAGCGCACCACCTTCGTGGACCAGGCTGAGTCAAAGCGAGGCGCCACACCGCGTCAAGATTCAAGTTCTGGGATGTAAATTTGGATCCTAAAGCGATCCCCAAAAGAATACAAAGTAAATATAACCTGTTTAGGATTATCGGATGGCTTTGTTAAAGTTTATTGAAGATGTTTTGTAAGTTTTGTTTAGAAATATGCGCATTTACATTGCTGTTTGCATGTGTGTTGGGGTGGGCTTGGCTGCATGGTGGTGCAGACTGAAGTTTTAGCTCATGGTGTTAACTTAATGTCACCTCATCCGTATTGGATTCTGAGGCACATGTTGAAATGTGAAGTATATGCAGGTCAACAGCATGGTTAATGTAGATTAACTAAAGAATAACTATCAACATTAAATCATCCTCATTATTTTCAGCACTATAAACACTTTTTCCCGTCTTCTCCAGTATGGACACCCTTTATTATGCTGGTTGTGTCCAACCAGTTATTTGATGATGCCTGTTTAGTGTAGAATGGGAACTGCTGTCAGTCATTGCTCACTTCACAAAGAAACATGGCATGCAGTTTGGCATAAATGTAAAAAAAATGCTTTATCACTGGATAATCAATGACATTATAATCAGAGAATGTAAATTTTGAGTCAGTTTGATGTCATAATTTATCACAGGAATGTGCAGAGTTAAAGGATTCGTGGAATGGCTCAATCTTATTCCAGTTTTGGCAATTGCCATTGTCTCTGGGGTGCACAACTAAGTTACCAGACTGTATATCATTCTTTTCATGATAAAAATAGTTATTTTAATGAATTATCCTTAAAATCAGTTACCTGATGGAAGCACATGGGTTCATCAAAAGAAAGTAAGCATGAACAAATATTTGATCAATTAAGAAGATAACAATGATGGTATTTTCTATTATGTAAATAAACACAATAATATAGATATGATAATAAGTCTTCTGACATGGTAAATTGTTTTTATCCATTTATGCATGATCAAAAATAAGAGTAAATTCAAATTTATAAAATTAAATTGATGTCATTAGGGGGACAGTATTTTCCAAAATATCCATGTTTATAATTATTCAATTTACCAAACATGATCATACCATGTTTCATGGATATCTTCAGTATTCATTAATGTATTTAGAATTAATATGTTTTAAACATTTTTTCGGAATACCTGTCAGTGGTAACTTTTTTCACAAGGTGATTCTGGTTTGGTTTCAACTTGTGTCATTGATACCCACCAAAACAATACATTCACAATGAAAATATAACAATTATTGCATCAAAACAATACAAGGTGATATCAATATGCAAAATCTGAGTGCTTGAGTTTTGTCTTCCCATTGCATTTTGATAATAATTTAAATAACAAGTCCTTTTCCAATACTTTAGTTACTCTGATTTGGTCACTTAACCATTTGGAAATTTTGATAATCAAACCCAGAACAATGAACCAATATAAACAAACATTGTCCTACCTTTCCAATAACTATTGTTTTTAATTGCCTGAAACAGGACCAGCTAGATTTTGAAGCATGGCATATTGTTACACATACCTATTGCATGGCATAATGTGGTCACACAATTTTCCTTATTTGGTCACATTAACATTTGATTAAAGAGATGATTGGCTCCTTTTGGGAAACATGGAACAATTTACATTTTTTAAAATCATACTCTGCATAAAAAATATTGTCTGTGTGCATGTGGTTAGAGTGAAAAGTTCTTGGGTCAAGGATTGAATGAAAAGAGTTAAAGTTGTGTTTTTTTCCTTTTAATAACAAATATTCTGATTTAATCTGCTTTCAGGTATGAAGATAAGAGAATAGCAGTTATTTATTAGCCATCAATCATGCATCTCCGGAAATCACGCAAGGCAAAGGTTGCTGCCACAGCCTTTGTGAAAAGTGTCATTAGAGGACAGAATACTGGGAACAGTGGTGCCACTAGTGTGCCCAGTGCACAACAGGCTCCACACAAACAGGTAACACTGCAAGATTGTCAGTCATTGCCACATCAGTCAGTGCCACTTCGTAATCTGCATAGCCCCAGAATTAAAAAGCTCAAATCACATTGTTATGAAGTAACAAGGTTATTTTAGGAGCTATTTTGTATTATTATTTTGACAAATTTATAAGTGCACAAACTACCTTTAAGCTTGAATTTTGCAACACTAAGGAACTAACAGTTGCCATTTATGTAAATTATTATACTTGTGGATAGGGTGATTTTAAAAGTGTGTTTTTGCACTACAAGGCAGGGCTCCTGGGCAGTGTTGAGTGTCAGGAAAAGAGTGAGGTTGTATACCAACCCCAAAATGTCATGATTTCTGTCAAAAGTATCTTAAAGTTTAGGATTTTGTGGGTCAAGAGGAGCTGGAACCTTGGAAGGAATTATTTTCATTTGCACACATAATTAGGAAAATGCCCCCATTTGCAAGCGAACATAGCAAAATTTTCACAAATTGATATGGGGGATTTGCATATTTGTCTCATTTGCTTCAATGATATTGATATTGATATTTACCAATGCTTGTTAAACTTTGCATTGTTTTTAATTTCACATTAAAACACTAAATATGTTCAAATTGATTTTGCTGTTTTTCCATGCCTGGATCAAATCTTGACTTCTCAGAGTTTAAGAAAAACATACTTTAAATTCTTATTTTAATCCAATATGGTGGACCTTGTGTCATTAATTTACTTACTCATTTTGTGAAAAAAATAGAAAATCACTATATCGAGCGTGAAGTTCTCATCCTCATGATCAGATGTTATTGAAGCTGACAACAAATTATGCAAAACCTCCACATTATTTGAAGATCTTTAATCATTTTCCCCACAAATTGTGACATTTACCCCATTTTACGCACATCAGTAAATAATCGTGATTTACTACTACATGTAATCATAGTCCATAAGTCATGTTATTTGAAATATCAAAAGATTATTGTTTTACCTTTGAAGGATTTGTGGTTTCAGGTAACAAAGACCCAAGCACAGAGATCAGGGTCAAGATCACCTGGTCGGGGGTCACCAGCAAGTTCAGGGTCACCAGCAAGGTCATCATCGCCAGGCCATAGTCGGCAGACCTTGACAAAGCAACTTGTTCGCCAAGTTTCCAAATCACCAAGTCGCTCCACAAAATCCCCAGCGAGTGATGTTAGCAAGTCTCCTAAAGCCAAAGAGGCAACAAAGTCTCCAAAGTCCAAGGAGAGAACTCAATCTCCTAGCAGAAGTAGGGAAAGTGAGGATAAATCAAGCAAGGCATCAAGCTCAAAACCTGATGGAGAAGATCAGGCGGATTGTCCACCCAAACGTAAAAGGGGTAGACCAAGAAAGTACAGTCCAGATGTGGAGATCAAGAAAGGAGCAAAGCTGAAACAAATTGTGAAGCCAACAAAAGGATCTCCAGGGAAAAGTACAATTATTGAGAAGGAGTCATTAATTGCCAAAGAGACCAGAGATGAGGAAGAAAAGACAGAAGAGAAAACCATAAAGTCAAGCAGTCGTTCTCCTGCTCCTAAGATTAGTTTTGTGACGACGGACTCAATGCCTTCTTCAGATAGCACAAGTAAAGTAACGATTCAGTCAATATCTGCAGAGAAACAGGAGGAAGCATCCAACAGTCCAATGATAAGCCCTCGAAGGGAAGTATATAGAATGACTCTGAAACCACAGAAAAAGAAAACCACTGATCCAGCTTTTAAAAGCTCAGCAATATACAAAAGTGCCACCTACTTCTCTGTTCCCATCACAACCAGCCCACCAGGTGTCACTTCAGGAATCATACCAGACACTGAGATAAAGACTGAACCAGCCACTGAGCCAGATGACGAGCCAGACATAGATTCTTATGCTCGTTTAATGCCTTTCATCACAATAAAAGATGAAAACTGGAACTTAAGCCATCCTGGAGATCATATGACAAAAACTAATTATCTTAAGTTATTTGGCCTGGCAGACAAATCAGAATTAAAAAAGTTAGAAAATACAAGTCGTATGCATCGTGCAGCTGGGGGCAAATTGCGCCGTATCATTAAGCCAAGGGTAGCTAATGAAATGGTATATGGCAACTTCCTTCGGAGTGGGATACTGGATAATGTAGCAGATGAATGGAGCAGCAGTGATGATGATGCCTCAAGTCCACGTGTGTCTGACAAGGACCAGGTCCTCAGTCATGAAGAGTCCAAGAAAAGATCACTGTCACCAAAGATACATGACAAATATAGCCGCCACTGTGGGAAGGTGGCGCTAATAAGCATGCATAAAGTGGCTAAATCTGCAAGTGCTCCGACCACACCAGAGCGTAAGGCCATGTTAGGGGAAGGCAGTGGCCTGGATGTCGGCAAACTGGGCAAAACTCATAGCTTCAAGGAGAATGAACCACCATCTCTTCAGAGAAAACTAGACTTTGATTGTATGACTCCAGCACAGATAGCAGCATTAGATGCAATAGATGCTGTACCAGGGCCAAGTAAACCAAAGAAGAGGGAGTGGCTCAAACCTCCAGTAAAATCCCCTAAAGAGGGCACAGCAAAGGAAAAGCACCACAAGAAGAACAAAGACAAAAAGCCACAATTGCAAAAACAGAAAAGCAATAAAAGTGATAATTGTAGCGTAAAACCTAAACTTGGTAAATCCAAATCTTTCGAAGGTAAATCAACAGGTCAAAAAGTGAAAAAGCTTCAGACAAAATCAAAATCATTTGATCCGAAAAATAAGCCAAAATCTGATGAAAAGCCTAATTTGTTACTAGTAAAAGAAGAGGATGAGGACGATGATCCTTCTCGCCGGAGGAGTGCCCGGCAAAGAAACACCGGAAGAAAGGCATGGTGGCATTTACTTCGGGCAGCTCCTGATGAATATGAAGAGGATAAAAAATGGGAAGAGGAAGAAGATAAAAAGGAGAAGAAAAAACAAGCAAAGATGGACAGAGTGGATAGAGAGAGAGCAGAGTCAGAGGAGAGGAGGTTGGAAGAGGAAGCATGGGCAGCTGTAGAAGAAGAAATGCAAAAAAAAGAGGCAGCCAAACTAAATGCAGCAAATGAGACAGTTGTCCCAAAAAAGAAGAAAAAGAAGAAGAAGAAACTACAGGAAGGTGCTGAAAATATGAAAGATAATAATGAGAAAGGCTTAACAAAGAGAAAGAGTTTGGAAGATGGAGCAAGTCAGGGAGGAAAAAAGATAAAAACTGATGTTTTAAAAAGTGAGAGAGACAAAGAAGATGAAAAAATGGAAGAAGATTTTCAGAAGAAATTAAAGAGGAATCTGGAAAGTGATGGTTATGATGTAAGACAGGACACCTTAAATGAGAGCTTGATCACAGCTGAGGTGGAGGGTGAGAGTCGTGCCATCATGATACTAGGAGATGATGGCGAGCCCCTGTCACCCTCAGAGCACACCGCTATGTACTCACAGCTCAAAGGAGTCCTCGAACACATCGCCAAGCAAGCAGACAAGCTTACAGGTGGAGTTATTGAATTGTCCATCCGTAAACCACCCAGTAACCAGGATAGGGAAACAACCGAAAGCACTGAAGTTCCAGCAGGTGAAACTGGTTACATGAGCAAAGAATTAGAGTGTGTCACACCTCATATGTGCGCCACTTGCTGGGTGAATGATCATATGTATTGTCGCAACATGAAGCGAATTGCACGGGACTTGATTCCCACTGGGGGATGCCTCCACTACATCCCCTGTCCTCATTATCGCTATATCCGCCAGGCCATGTCTGAAGAATGTGCATCTAGAAGAGGCACCAACATGGCGAGCATCGATGGGCGTGGCGTCAAATATATCATGCGAGAAATGCCACACAGTGTACACAGTCTATCAAGCAAAGCCATGTCATCTGTCACAATATCAGATGGCAAACTCATGCCTAAGACTGAGGCGAGTGCCATGGAAGTTGATGTGCCAAACCCCCTCTCTGCCACACCAACACCTGCTGAGGATCAGGAGGCAAGCAAGAAGATGCCAGAGACAGGAGAGGATCTTATATGCAATGAGACATTACAAGAGTCTGACAGTGAACCAAACTCCCCTGAGGCTCCAAAGGGTACCGAGCTGCTCAAAGTGCAGCTGAAGGCTCGTGCTGGCCAGATTGCCCATAGTCTGGGTCTGGATGACAGCAAAGGGAGAATGTCACAACGCGAAGTGAATGCCAAGGTAGGAGAGGCACCTCCTACTCCAGGGCAAGAGGCTGAGATGGTGGGTGATGCCGAGTGGACTAGAGAAGTGGTCGTAGAAGACCACGCTGAGGAAGTAGTGATAGGCAAAGTGGAGGAGACGGAAGAAGTGGATGAACTGTTTGTTCCACTCCCAACATTCACCCCAACCCATCAAAGCTCTCAGGCAGTGACAAAGAGAGAACCTAGCTCTCATAATGCAGAGACACCGAAGGATGAGGAGAGAATCAGTGTACGAATAGTGCCATATCCCAATGGTGATAATAAGGAGGAGTTTGTCTACATACGTGGCAAGAGACACAGAGTTGTTAAAGTACAGGTGCAAAAGTCAAACTCGCATGATACATTAGCCCAACACAAGCTGAAAAACCAGGGACCCAGATTCTCTGGGGATGTGTCATATGACGATGACAGTAATTCCTCGAATCATCCCAACTTCAGGTTAACCATCTCAGTGGATGGTTACACATTCGAGAAAGAAGACAGCCACAAGAAAGTGCCTGGATCAGATTTGTCACCAGGGGGCAGTGTGGTGGCATATAGAGGGCGCTCAGGAATGACACCTGGTGCATCACCAATGGAAGAGGTATGCCGTAAATGCAACTTACCTATCTCAGGAGGACCACAGGAACATAGTGTCAAGATTGAGATAGACGATGTCGAGTCTAAGACTGTGAAGCTGCTAAAGTCTGTTTGCACATGCGGATGTAGCACCCCACTAGCAGCCCCCCGCTTAGGATACTTCGGGGGCAGACCCCGCAAACCATTTGCATTATCGGCAGAAAATCTGCGCCGCCTGCAGGAGACCAGTCAATCTGGAGCAATGAAAAGAAATGCTTCTGCAGAAGAAAGAGAATTATGTAGAGACAGTGGCGCCCTCTCTCCATACTCACCAGAAGGCAGTGCACAGCAGCGTAGTCCTGCAAGCTCTGAACCAATTAAGATCACAAGCACAGAAACACATGTGCCAATAGGACTGCAGACACAGGTAACTGCCAGCAAGGATGGGTCTCAAGTCCTGAGCTTCACCACAAAGGACATCCGTGAAGGCAAACCAGAGCTCATGGAATATATAAAGGTACATTTCAGTTTTAGACATCGAGGATATATCTTAAACTGTGATACTTTTTGAAATTAAGAAATAAGTGAACATGGTATTTCCTTATAAATTATGAAAAGAGTCATATTTTCCTTATAGATTTTGAAAAGAGTCATGATTTTCACAGCCTTTCTTAAATTGAGAAAGATTGTCAATAAGTTGTCTATATCAAGTACAAAAATGTGGGATCTACCTTTGCTAGAATGAACCTATAAGTACCCATCTAAAGTAGTGGTTTTCAGAAAACTGGCAACTGCTAGTTTAGAAGATTAAAATTTACAAAGGTAATCTTTCTGTTTTTAGAAAGCTAATCTGTCTAGTATTATCAAAAACACACTGGAAGCAGAAAAGTCAAGTTTGCAGAAAGCTATACGAAATGGCGACCGCACAATTGGTGGTAAGTATGATTTTGTTTAATCTCACCAGAAACTTAAGTTTCATGGCTTTTATGTTTTTTTCTTTTCCTGGCATGGTAGAAAATTTTACCCTTTCTCCTGAAATGTGTGAATTGTCTACCTTGTGCAAATATTACTGAGAGCACATGATAGCTCATATGATGACCGCCATTCTGTATGCTTTGAAGAGAATACATTCACATTTTAGCATGATACATGTATAGAAAAAAAAACTAATTATACCCAAAGCCATCGGCAATATAGACTTGAAATCCATGCACTGCCCATCATATTGAAGTTTCCCCACTAAATGAACTTGACCTCCGGCGATTAACTGTTGTACTTACTTACCCTGTCATCATCTTTCCCAGTCATAATGTTTCTAAGTACAGAAACAGGTGCTATCGGTAGCGTTTTTTCCTCAGTTTTTTACCCGACATTACGCTTGACAACATGAAATGACACCCAGAAGAGTCCAAGTGATGACGTCATGGAAACACCAAGGGAGAATCTTCATATGACATCAGAAACACCACTGTGGAGCTTCTGATCGTTGCTGTCCTATAATTAGACTGACCCACTTTCACCTGATTGCGCAAAGTCGTAAACAATGGCGAAACAATGATGAGATCAAGAAAAAACAAAGAAATATTTTCAAACAGGACTGACATCTTATGTCGATTTAAAGGGTACATAATTGTTTGATTGTTAGTTGCCGGAAGTCGAGTTGTACCAGAGTCATGGCTTAAATATGATGAGCAGGGCGTGGTGGTTCTAGAAACAGTGGATTTCAAGTCTATTTTGCCGATGTCTTTGGGTATAGTTTGGGAATCTTGAAAAGATTGGGAGTAATAAACTTGTTGAAATTAAATGACATGTTAATCACCATTTTTAACTACTATGACCTCTGAATTTCTCATTTTTATAAGAAAGAATAAATAGCAAACCTGTGATCTGGAAAAAAATCCAGTTAAATATTACAGGTGTGCAACTTATTTTATGCGAAAAAATTATGATTTAAAGTTGTTTCATTATATTTATATTGATTTGTTTACAGAGATGAAAGAGTGTGTGGAGCAAAGCCGTTGTTTAGTAGCAGCAGTTCAGTCTGAGATCCAGGTGGTAAAAGACCAGCTTGTCGCCATGCAGAAAGCTGTGCTAGAAGAAGAGGCTAAAGGGGCCAAAATGAGAATGTAAGTGTTTCTCCATTACCCATTGCAAAGATTTAGTCAACAAAATCTCATAGAGTCTTACCTAGTCTGATATAGCGCTATTATTAGAATTTTCCAAATAAAGTAAAATCTATTTAAGGTTGAAATATTTTGAGTAATAAGAATTCATGATTCTATATAATTTCAGTAATGGCAATAATTTGGACAAAAAGAGACAGAGTGTGAATCATCGACTGGAGGTGTGCACCAAAGCCATGCAAAATCTGGACCGGGAATATGACAAAGAACCAGACAAGAGACCTGCTTTCTTGACAGATCGTGCCAAAACCAGACACATAGGCATACCAGCAGTAAAATCTGTTGTGGGGAACACTCTAACCACGGAGGTGACTCTAGCAAAAGCTATGCAGTCCACAGCAGGTGGTGGGAAGGATTCAACACGTGGACTAACCCCGGCAGTGGCTGCAGCATCTCCCATCATATCCAGCATGATTCAGCCATCAGCTGCAGTATCCCATGCGGTACCCCATGGCAATGCACCAGCTCTGACTTCTGTGGTATCTGCTGCTCCAGCAGCTATTATGACTCTCAAAGCACCACAGATGAGTCATGTGACTTGTTCAACAAGTAATCTCAGCCAGGCCAGAATGATAAGCCCTGGAGTGACACCCACCCAAATCAGTGGACCGGTCCCAGCACAACAGCTGCCATTAGCAGCCACCCTGGGCCTCAAGGGGGTCACTCCAGAAAATGTAGCAGCCCTGGCCAAGAGAGCTCAGCAGGTGGTCTTGAAGTCACAGCAGAGTGGAGAAGTTGTTGGGATACTTAAGGGGAAGACATTATATACCTGTGGCCCAGCATTTACGCACAAGGATATGATTGCAAACTTGAGTTCATTAAACCTCGGACCTGGATCTCAGCTCAAACCTGAAATGCTCAAAATGGTAAGCAAAGAATCTGTGCAGTTGATGGCAAGTAATCCTGATGCACATTTTATTGCTGGTGATATAAGTGAGGGGCTTGACATAGGCATGGATCATAAACAAAAAGTGAAGGAAATGATCATGAAGAAACGGGGTAGTACAGACAGCGGCATGGCTCAAACAATGTTGCATGGTGTGGAGAAAATTATGCCAGCTCAAATGACCCAGTCTATTAATAGTCCTGCAATTCAAACACTGCTCAATGCTGGGACCGTTCCCCCTGTTGGTGCGACTCAGATTGCACCAACAGGTGTCAGTACAGTAGCTATGGGTCTGCCGATCAGCTCACCTAGTGTGGTCAGTCAAATTACACAAAAGGAAGTGTCTCCACAAACTCTGTCAGGACAAAAGGGTAGCACTGTCTACCAGCTACAACCAGCCCAAAGCTATTCAGAGACTGGCAGTCACAACACAGAGCAAACAACAACTTCGTCGAAGGCTGAAGTAACAAATCCTGCAACCCCTCGTAGTATATACCAGGTACGTGCCAAGTTGAGCCCAGCAGCCCTTGCCAGGGCAGGGATCATTGTCAGTCAGGGCAAGTTTATCATACCCAGAGATCAGCTGATAACTCTCCAGGGACTGACTGGACAGAAGACACTCTCATTGCAGTCCACCACTTCCCAACACGGAGTAGTTCTCCAGTCATCATCAGCCACACTGGGAGCAAATCTCCAGGCTTCTTCATCATTACAGGGTGTGAATTTACAAGCAGTGCCCCCCTCACAGGACCTAACTGTGCAGACAGCAAAAGTCTCACAGGTAGAACATATACAGCGAGGAACGAGTGCACAGGTGGCAAATTTGCAAGCACCAGTGCCACAGGCGGTGAGTTTACAAGGAATACCCGTCTCACAGGTTTCAAGCATGCAGATGCCAACAGTTTCACAGGGAGTAAGCTTGCAAGCTGGAAGCACAGTTTTGGGTGGTGTCAGTCAAGACAGTACAGCTCAGATACAGACTGTAGATTCTGGTCCCATGCCACAGAAAATTTCACAATTAAAGACACAACAAGGTATAATTCTACCTAAAGAATACAGATACAAGTTAAACACTGCAATGGCTGCTGTAAGTCATTCTGGCCAATCAAGAAGCAGCAATTCAGCAGCTTGGGGTGTGACTCACCTTGGGAATATACCATCCAGTCAGATCTTGCAGAGTCCCAGAGGAGGAGGTCATTATGTTCCCCAGGTGGCACCAGTGAGTAAGCAAGACAATACACTGCAGGGCAGTATGGTCCGGCAGGAGGCAGATGTGATCCCCAAGCAGCAGCAGCAGCAGCAGCAGCAGCAGCAGCAGCAGCAGAGTGGCACACTGCAGGCCCTGCAGGGTGGCAAGCTTCAGATACAGCAAGGGAGCATATTCCAGGTGCAACAGGACGGCACACTCAAGTCAGTGCCAGGAGGTATGCTGCAGTCTTTACAGGCTGGAATGTTGCAGGTGCAACAAGTAGCCTCTCTCCAGTCACAACAGGGTGGCACACTCCAAGCTTTACAAACCGGTGTGCTCCAGATACAGCAAAGTGGTACACCCCAGGTTCCACCACCACCACAAAGTGATACACTCCAAACTCAGCAAGATGTACTGCAGGGCTTGCAAAGTAGCCCCCAGGAGGGACAGCAGGCGGGTAGTTTGCCAATTCAACAAGGTACCACACTCCTGTCAAATCAGGCAGTGATGCTGCCACAAAACATGCTGCCACAAAACGTGCTGCTTGTGCCCAGTGGTTCAGCCCCAAATCAGCTCTCAGTAAATACTTCAGCTCTCAGTCAGTCAGTTTCACCTAAACTTATTCAACAGACACCTGAGATTAGAGTCACAGCCCCAGCTGTGACTCAGCTAACATATTCTTTACCTCAGGTGTCTCAGCCAAATCAGACTGTTCCTGGTCAGAGAGTGTCCCAGGTTACTCAACTAATACAATCCATGCCCCAGCTTAGCCCACAGGGAGGCCAAGAAGACTTGCTGAGCAACCCAAGCTCAATGCCACAGCTTAGTCCTCAGGGACAGTTGAATCAGTTGAGCCATCAAGTTGTGAGTCAGCAATTGGGTCACATCAATCAGCAGCAAATAATGAGTCAGCAGACACAAATGCCAGCTACATCAACGCATAAGCTAGTCATGACTCAGACTGGCTCACAAACTCTCTTGCAGCCGCAGCTATTGCATGTTACGGGGGCAAAAGCTCCAGGTCAAGGGAATGCACCAATAATGACACTTGAAACGTTGCAGAAAATTTTGGCATCACAAAACACAAGTGGACAAGGAGTGTCAGGGCAGTTCAGCAATACGAAGGTGGTTACACATCTTTTGCCCGACTCAAATAATTTACCAATTAAATCCTTACAACTAGAAGAGAATAAGCAAAGTGTTGCGTATGCACACTATGCAGTGGGAGCAGAAAATGAAGTACAAAGCATCAACCCTGCAAAGGTTGTAGCGGAGCCCATCCCACAGGCAGTACCACTGTCTCTAGGATCTGACCAGGAGGAGTACAATGCTGATGAACAGCCAGAGATGATAATAGGGCAATCTGATTATGTCATCACCAATGATGACGTTGCCCAGCAGGTCATCATGACAGACACAGATATAATATCAGGCGAACAAATCATACAGGAGAGAGTGTTGCCCCCAGGTGGGGAACAAATACAGGAGACAATATTGCCCTCTGGTGTGGAACAAGTCATACAGGAGACGGTCCTTCTGCCAGTTGGGCAGCATGCATTGTCCCCAATGGGACAGCACCTCATAGAGGAGACAGTGTTGCCCCCTGTGGGAGCACAGATCATGGAACAGACAGTGTTGCCCCCTGTGGGAGCACAGATCATAGAACAGACAATGTTGCCCTCTGTTGGGGCACAGATCATTGAAGAGGCCATGGACATAGATGCCAATGATTCAGTTACAGATATGGATGCCATTGAGAGTTTTGTGACATCAGCTCATGGACTGGAATTTTTTTAGGTCTTATTTATATGATATATTCACAAATAACCTTTCACATAAAGGGTCTTTACTTTTATACAAAATCTATTTTAAATTGTTATGTTCAAGATGGTGTCTCCGTGAATATGTATTCAACATATCTCTATTGTGTGTTGCCTTCATTTAACTGTTATTTTACAGTCCTACTTTGCTACTCTTCACAAATGTGGAATGTTTATACCAACCAAATATATTGTTTGAATAGTTTATGGTTGAGAGAATTGCATTTTTTATAACACTTGCTAGATCTGAACATTTTGGTTTTCAAATATTAAATTGTAATTATTGCCTTGAGAAATCAAATAATTTATATTGTTTGGACATTGATTTAATGTGGTCGTGAAAAGTAAATATAAATTAATACTATTGAATGCATAATGCACTTCATATACATGAGTAATTAAAGTTTTATATAATTTATAATGTATACATAAGCAGATTTCTTCAAATAGCCTAGGCATAAGATAATCATACGATTTGTGAGTATGTTTATATTTCAATGGTTGAATAGGCTATCACTCAAAATCCAATATCATAAAGTAAAAGTTGAAAATTGAATCGTGATTTTCAACAAATTGTCAAAATGAACTGTTTCTTGAGAAAGAGAAACTTCAAATTTATTAGAATTATGCTTCAACTACAGCAATCATCTGTGACAACTTCAGACCAAAAAGCAACACTTTTCTCAAAATAAATCAAAATCTTCTATTTTTAAAGAACATTTTGAGGAAATAAAAGGGCATTTCGTTACTGTGATCACTGAGCTTTCAGTAAGTAATTTTATGAATAATTTTGAGGAGAGGATACATTTTGTAGCTGCTCAGGAATTTGATTTTGATTTGAACTAATATCACATTGAAAGTGTTCAAAGATTAATAGATTTATTGCACTTTCACTCCAGGGAATTCTCATATAGAATGATCAGGAGAATATTGATTGATATATATGTATACATATATACATTCAAACTGGTCAGCCTGAGCGTGTTTCTAGCCTGGAAGTTACAAAGCCAATTTATTCTTGTATGTAATTTACTGTTACAGCTCTATATGATATGTTAATTATAAATTTACTATGCTGAGTATTATGAGTGACATTTATTGCTATCAAATAAACATTTTGAATAAATCTTGTAAAAGGAAGTGCATAGAGAGCTGCTAAATGCTGATTGCAGGTTTTATAAATTGAAACTGAATGATGTATATATATAGATATAAATATAGAATCATTAAGTTGATCATGATCATGCAAGTTTAATTAGGTGTAATGCATTAATCTTTATCAAGAGCTCAAAAGCTGCCCAGCTATCTTTCATTTCACCATCCATTTATATGTACAGGTGTTAAGTATGTAAATAGCATGCTTCACATAATAGCCAAATACTAGTCTTTTCACACCAATTTTGAGCAATTTGATCTGGTGTGTGGAATTGAGCAATTTGATCTGTTTGTTTTGTACTGCTCTATCTGTTTGTGTAAACATGTTTGGTGCTTACATTGATGTACTACTGTACAGTGGGAGCCAATTACATATTTGTTCCTGTATAAATGTGACCCAGTAAGGTTATACATGTCCATAGAATGACCGATTTGGTCACCTGTATCATGGCTCCATTTGATAGCATTTAGCTCATTTGGTTATTTATGTATGACCAGTAAATGATTATAATGTCATCTGCTCTATCTAGCAGCATCCTACTTATACCCTTCTGGGAATTAGCATGACTGCTCTGTTATATCCTGGCCTGAGACAAAATCCCAGCTTTTAAAAGTATACACATTATTCATGTGGTGATATATGAAACGTACAAAGACTTATTAAACTGTAACAGGATTGGGTTAATATAACACCAACCAGTCGTATGTGTAAGCCATGCCATTCAAAATTCTGATTTTAATTGTGGACATTATTAGTGCACAAGATTAATTTCTAGACATAATTGGCATCGCTTTCATCGAAATTTTCATTTCACTTATCCTGCATATTGTACATATAAATATATATAAATATAAATATATATGTATAGACACTACTGCACAGTGCTTCAATGTAAAATATATTGTGTGAAATGTTGCTTTCCTCAACAGAGAAGTTTTGTGAGGCATATGCTGTCATACCAAGAGGATTATATCCAACAAACTGTGATTTTATTCATTTTAATAAAGTTACAGTGTCAAATGTAAAGAGTTGGCTTTGTATTTTATTAATCAGAAACTGTTGAAATCTGACAGTATAACATAATGATACTAGGACTGTCCAAAACATATCCCATTTGCTGACCAATCATGGCAGTCGAGATGGTAGGGTAAAAATATAATTTTCTTTAACCAATCACAGACTCTAACAAACCAAGATTTCTTCAGGTTTGAGCTGGTTAAAGGTATTAAGGATTTTGGATACCCTGGTTGCAGGTGGAGCCACAGTAGCACCATCTCCACCTGGTGGAAAAAATGGCAAATTGGAGCTGTCTAGTAAATGAAATCTTAAATAACTGTACTTCCACTTGTAAAACTTTTCCCACCCAAAACAAATCATTTGGTCATACTGAGACATTAAAATGAGTGAAAGACTAAGACTTACAGGCAAATTTGTGAGTAAGGGGAAGCTAATCAATGAAAAGGGCTATCGTCAATCATTATACCCTAAAGCATGGTTAAAATAAGTGAATAAAGGCATTAAAGAAGTTTCCCAGATTCAAATAACATCATTAAAATGATTTATGTTGAAATTACATCTTTCAGCCTCAATATTGGACAAAAATTGTCACTTTTCTGTAATTTCACCCATATTTGTGCATATTCTATTTCAAATGATTAATTTTTCAGAAGAAAATAATGTGATGACATTCATATTTTTTTCCATTATATGATAGAATACATATTTACCTTCATTTTTAGCAGAGTAACTAAGAAATTAAACTAGCCAAAATTAAATAAATGCATTAGATATGTGGAATATTGCGGTAAGATTATGCCACTACATGGCGCCACCATTGTGTAATCAAGCAATCTATAAATAGAAAAAGTACTAATTTCATGTAAAACATGCTTGTTATTGATAAGCAATGTAAACTTAAGCATAAAAGTTATATTTCTTTTCCTTAATGTTACATGGGATGCATTTTAACTGAATTATGTTATTCACTAAATTTATTGTAAAATATTGATTTTTCCCATTATTAGTGACAGCTGTAAAAAAATATACAGATGGTAAATGTACAAATAAAAATTGTTTTTGACTCAGGATATGTCTTCTGTTTCAAAATGCAAAAAACTAGAAAAATTAAACTATGAAATGCCAGAGTATCCAAATACCTTAAGCATCAATTCTACAATTCGGTGAAATTGAAAGCTTAGCCACATATGAGCATCATGACAAATTAAAATTATAATAGAGTAATAATATAAGTTACTATAAGACATAAGAGTTGCACTCCCAGCACAGGTCTGTCTGAGCCATAAGATGCACGTGACGTGTAAACATGGGTAGCATGAACTTTCTTTGACCTCAATTGAGGCTCAAAGCAGGATAGCACTATTTGACGTCATTCTAGCACTATTCAATGGACAGTAACTTTGATGATGTCATAAGCATATTGCCATACTCTTATGACGTCATTTTACATTTCAGTGCCTCTATAGTCACACTCCACATAAAAATGACGCCAAGAAAGAAGTGTGCTTTCATAAAGGGGCAATAGATTAGGGTCTTGTTCAAATAGAATTAACAGGCAAACATGGGGATGCATCAATAAAATAGAAAATAGACATCAAAATAGACATCATTTATCACCAATATGTGAATTTTAAAGGTTTTTTTTCAAAATCGGTGCTCAATCCCTTCAGTTTACCTTCCTACATTTATATTGAATACATGTGGCTTTGACATCCGTTTAATTTAATGAGAATGCTGACGGATGAGTTTAACATATTCTCCACATAAAAAATAAGATCATACCACATATATGGCATAACAATTTTATCTAGGAAACAAGGATCACAACAACAGCCCAAACAAATTTTTGTAGAGATCTCAAGGATTAAACTTTTGATATTGCTTGATGGTAAATCTTGGTAGTGATTTACAAAAAATTAATAAACCAAGATGTCATGAATCCCCACCAAATAACCTGCTTAAATGTAAATGACATTTTAAGCAGGTGGGCTTTGAAAAATAGGTCATGGTCACAACATTGATGGTGAAGACTTTCATGAGATGCATGTGATGTAGAAATTGTCTGCCTTTAAATGAAATAAATAGGTGATAAAATATTGCTCCATTTCCACCACGGCTGCTACAGCATTTTGTTTTCTTCCTCATTCAGTTATGCTTGGACATAGGGACTAGATACTATAACATGATAATATGTAGGCCTGGGAAATTTTTAGGCTGCACTTTTTGTGACCTTGGGTAAAGGTCAAGGTCATGACCAACACAGGAGCAACTTTGCTTGTAAGTGCTCTTTTATTTGGTCGGTCTTTGCAGATACCGGACACTTGGCATGAGATGGATCTTAAATCAGTCAGACAGTCTCTTTTGGTTCCTTCTCATTCACTCCCAGTGTAGGAATTGTCTCAACCTCCACACTCTGGTCTGGAATCATGTTATATGCTCCCCTCACACAGCCTGCACAGACTTATGACTGCGCAATATATTAATATTTCAATGGGAATGAATACACTGTGGTGGGACTCTGATCGTTTTTGCACCAAAAACAAGAGCCTCTCCCCATCGTGGTGACCTCATGTTGCATATGCATATTTTAACATTGAACAGTATGAGCGAGGTGAGGTGAGGTGAGATAAATCAACGTCCACAGGTTGCTCTCGTTTATAAGACGACCCCCCAAACATTAACTAATGGTTTGGGTACAAAAACCTTGTCTAATACACAAGTAGATACGGTATACTTTTTGTGGAACATTTTTACTTCTGACACAGCATAGAAATCTTATGATCACCTGACCTCGAGACAGCCACTCTGACACTTTATACCATCCATACACTCTCCATGCCACGGTGTCCATACAGTGGACTAAAGCTCTCTTTAACCTCATCATGCATCACATCTTAAAATATACCAAGAGGTGATAAGTTGTGAAAAGTACCCCATAGAGAACAGGGAGTGGTGATGACCACATCACAAGGAAGATTTGAGATAACTTTGTGTCTATGCTTGATTGCTGCCTTGGATTACCCCTGCCTCCCAAACTCTGATCTACATAAAGGTATGGGGTGCAGCTAAACATGTTTAGTCATCAAGATGGCATTTTACGCTCATTGTTGTATTTCAGTCTGGAAGTATCTTGTGTGTTGATTCTGGTACTTGATTCATTTCCATTCACCACACAGAAGTGATTTTATTTAGAACATTTCAAATGTCAACAATTCAACCAATTGTCTTGAGAACTCTTTTTAAATTAATAATTTAACACTGTTTCCTCAGACTTGCACAACAGTTTTAATGTGGGCTAAAAAGTATCGACCATTCTATTTAAATGGACATCTTTTTGACAAAATACAGCAATATTGATATAACGTACATGTGATCAACCTATAAGGGGCTTGGATAAGTTTGATATTGGGTGACTTACTTAAAGCCATCTCAGCCGTTTGCCTTTGCAGTTTGCCTCATTTTGAACCACATGGAAAGCATTAATAAATTTGGTTGCCAAGCATGTGTAAAAAGGCGTGGACGCTGTAGAGTATGGCTTTCACTCGTCTATACCATTGAAACCAATGACAGTCATTCATCAGACCTTGGCTTGCTGGAGGTTGTCAGTCAACACTGCTACACATTTTAATTACGCATAGCAACACTTACACATTCACAGTACAGAGATAACAGCCTATATTACCACCTGCAATCATCAGAATTGTGAAAAATGTGCATGCCTCTAAGTGTAGCAGCGTTGATTGACAGCCTCCAGCAAGGCAGCCTGACTGTTATAGGTCACAGCTTCGAAAATATTGTGAATCTAATCCTTTACAAATCCAAGAACATTAGAGCTTGATATAATGTAAATATAGGTAAATACCCATTTTTTTTATTTTGGTGCACTTTGGGTCAAGGTCAAGGTCATGATCAGCACAAGAGCAACTTGGCTTGTGAATGTTCTATTTTCATCAAGATTGCAGCAACATCAATATGATTTGGCAGATGTGATCTACCTATAATGTGTTCAATATCATGTGCATATTTGTAAATATCCAAGGGTAATTTATTTAAATGCACTTTTTGTGACCTTGGGTCGAGGTCAAGACTAACACAAGAGGAACTTTGCTTGTGAATCCTATATTTTCTTTAAGATTACAGCAATTTCGATGTGACTTGGCAGATGTGATCTACATATGAGGAGCTTGGACAAGTTTGGTATTGGGTTACCTTGAGCTATTTTAAAGGTCACAGAAGAAATGAGTTTCAAAATCATCTAAATGTCATATTTGGCAAAACATGGCACATAACAATTATTGCCACCACATTCATTTTACAGAATATGTGCGTTCACATTTCTGTGAATAATTTATGTAACTACCGGTAGGTCACAGACCTATCTGCATGCCAAATAGGTTGATATTATGGAAATGTAAAGGACATATAGATTATTTGTTTGGATGGATTTTATTGATTTTGGGTCAAGGTCAAGACCAGCAATACTGTGACTTTTATTGATTATGCTCTCTTGACCCTAAGAATATATCAATATCAATGTAATTATGGATGTGTGAAGTACATATAAATATTATTTGTTCAGATGGATTTTTATTGACTTTAGGTCAAGGTCAAGACCAGCAATATTGTTACTTTTATTGATTATGTTCTCTTGATCCTAAGAATATAGCAATATCAATGCAACTTGCCATATGTGATTGAACTTGTGTTGACTCATAGGAGTAATCAATTTAACTAGGTCACAGTGACTTATTTAGAGGCTAAATGAGATTTAGAGGCTAAATGGGATTGGGCTAAATGGTGATATTTTCAGTCACAAGAGCGAATTTCCAAGCACACACATTACCATATTTTACACCAAATATCATGTACTACCACTCCATGTATCCTGTACAATATGTTCATGATTTGGAGAATAATTTATGTAACTAGGTTACTTTGACTTCCTCGAGACTGACATTTGTAAGTTTGATAGTGCATGACCTTGTATGCATTAAATACTGTGCTGACTTCAAATTTGTGCCACTCACAAACTATCTAGTTTCATGATGAGACCTGCTTGTTGCAGATACAGCCTCACTGAATTGTCATGTTGCAGGTCCTTTTGGACATGACAAACCCATCCTGTTACAGACTTAGACCTTTGGATCATCACTGAGGAACTGGTGCTAATAATGGCTATCTCAGGGGTCAGTGAGGTCACGGAGACAAGTTTCAAGAGTCCATTAGATACATTTCAAGACAGTTACTCTTCCATTTGAAAAAAAAAATAGTTTTCACACTTATCTCAATTACAAAATCTCAGCGAAATCATTAATTCTGTAAACATTTATTCAAACCAGAATATAAATTTATATCATAATGTCACATTATGGAAAAGGTAAACAAGTTAATTTCACCATAAAATAATATTTTTCTACTGTCACTCCTTGCTCACAAAGTTCACTAATATAAACACATCATAATATTGCTTCTTAGCATAAACTCTCACTGTGTCAAGATCAAAAAGGATCCAAACTTCCTTGCAGACCATATATTATTTAAATAAAGCCCATCAAATAGATTTGCACCATTTGATATGGTAGATAAAAAATTTAGACATATCTATATTGAATCCACACAACACTTAAGTTTTCCCCCTTACTGGCTTTATTGTATCAAACATAGCCATTTGGCTTGTTGACATATGCATGTATATCTATATGCATACCTGAAGTGAATATGCCAAAGTAATATTATACCATCCATATATTATGTTTACATTATTGGTTTCTATGTGATCTTGTTCGCATGTCTTTAGTCAGTTACACTGATATTCTAAAACATTTTATGAAGTCCTTCCAAAAGATTAAAAGATAACAATTTATCAAAATTTAAGAATTTATCTAAACTGTCCTTTAATATTTGAAATTTATTCTGTGAAAAAACCTACATTGGACAGATTAGATATACAATTTACTGCATAAAAATACATTATTCCAATAGGCGTTATCTGCAAACTAATCTACCCTCGTTTCTTTTCATTTTCAGAACAATCAGATAAAATCAAAAAAGATTATATCATAAAAATCACACCATAATTTGATGTACAAATAAGGCACTACTAGATTCATAAACAAACAATGGGTATATGTTAAACAGGATCAATGTGATTCAATATAGTTCCTCAATTTAATATAATACTATCAAAATTATTTAATGTAACCTTTGTGCCTCCCTTTAACAAATACCTTCATTATTAAGAGCTTCTACTTTAATTCTTGTTCATGTCATATTCAATATGTCCATCCATTTCTGTTACATACCATTCCATTAGTGGACATTTTTACATGATATCATCTCAAATAACACACATTCATGGTTCAACCAAGCAAATTTTGAAATTACCACTTTCAGATTTTTGCATTCCAACATCAACAAATTTTCCCTTCGTCTCATACAATACACTTCATCTCTCTGCAGTACAACATGGGACTGGGAGTAACAAGTTTCAAAACAAGCTGCTTTCATGCTGGGACTGTTAAGACAAAGATAATTATCCTTTTTAATCTATAAATTTTATCTATATACATATTAAGAATTACTTGGCAAGATTAATAAAATTTTATACTTGAAATGGTTCGATTGTCACATAAATTGTTGTTAAATGTCTTTATAATGTATTTGTACCTATTCAAATGCAAACAACTTGCTATGACAGAGTAACATAATCTTGCACTTTAATATCCACTGCAGGAGATATTACCTCGCATATCGATTATATATTAAATGATGAATTTCTCAACACAAAAAAAATTCTGTCTGTGACAAATGGCACAAATGTTTCTATTACTGTGTACAATTAAATGCTATTCTAAAAATTTGGAAATGATAAATATATTTGCAACTTCTGACAAAGCTATTTGCCTACAATTCGTAGGGCTGGATTAAAGATGACTCTGAATGTTTACTTTTGACTACAACTGTCAATAACTAACCAGTCTTACCATTCACCACAATTTTTTTTGTTTTTTCTTAAATTATTCCCATGTAAACAGTGAACTTTCCCTCTGCCCAAACATGTTAGTACTTATTACGGAACATTTATGTGCTTTCAATCATTTTAACCATAAATCTCTTCACTCTGAGGATACAACATGGAAACTTGTGTGTAGCTGAATAATGTGAGTATACCAAATAAGTATGGATGGATTTCTGGTAAATGAATGGACTTCATTACACTAACACATACTTGAGTTTCATAAACTGTTCCCATATACAACATATATCACAAATTAAGAACGTGTGAAAACTGTAAATAACTAGACAGTCATTGTCACATCTCATATTGAAACTTGAAACACTTCACTGAAAAGCAGCCAAACAGAAGGAAAGGTGAATTCCTACATTTTCTTTTTTAAAGTTTCATAGATATATTCAAATGTCAGAATTCACTCCAAATTACTAAAGTCTTGTTATAAAATTGTGATCCATGGCCATCATTTTTGGGGTAATAGACTGGAATAGCTAGCACTTCTGTCGTGTTGATGTACTTTAAATTGGCATATTTGAAAATTGCCATTTTCATATTTTCAATCCATTTCATGATCCTAAAATTTAAGTGAAATGACAAAGTGAAAACAATGATTCTGTGAGTTTTAAATAGAATACACTGTGTAGACAGATCACATTTTCCATCAATCATATTCTTCATATATCTCAAAGAAGTATATATTCTTTCATTTAATTTTACTTTTTTTTACTAAGAAGTATTAAAGGGTCTGTACCTTAACTTCATATTTACAAAAAAATAATACTATATTACGACCCACACAATTAACAAATTATTTCTAAGAGTATAATTATATATTTGTAATATTTGTTAGTTGATTGGTTAATATTATCATCATTAGGACCATGCATAAGCTCATATATCATGGAAATCTTTTCATGTGAGTACCTGAAGTAGTGAAAGATCAGTATTACTTTAATATTAATCCCCAGACAAATAGTTGTTTAAATTCCACTAGTACTTTCCAATCAGCAGTTTTTTAAGGTCACTTATTTCCATATTTTGAACCAATCACCCCTTTAACCAATATAATAATCCCAAACAATTTGCTAAAAACTCATGGAGTACAAAACCTTTCCAACAAAACATTCAATAACAGTGTGTATGTTTGATGTAGATGACAAATAAAATAAACCTTCATTATTTCAAGAATTTCTTGAAGTTCCTCAGTGTGAATCCACATTTGTATGTTATGTCCGAATTAATTATTCCTTAATTATCTCCATCTGCAGCTACAATATATGCCGAGGATTCTCCATTTGCTCCCTTATCTCCACCTCCATCATGCATCTCTTCCCTGAAACAAACCATCTTGACTCTATACAATTTAACACAATACTTGATGTAGAAAATATATCTTGTCTGATTTTTTCTCAAATTTAATGAATATCATAAACAATTAAATAAATTCACCCTCAAAAGATAATGTAATTGTTGTACAAAAGAGTAGTGTAATGATATAAATGATAGTATAATGATTGGTCCATCACAAATTACAGTAAATTTAATTTCCCTTATTTTAATACGATTTAATTCAAGCATTCTTTACACACTGTCCCCCAGAGGCACACAGTTCACTATGTTGCCCTCTGGTGGAGTTATTTCTTTAGTGCGCAAAAACCATGTCCAATGGGCAGTTTCTTTGACTGTTACAATCCTTTATGAACCTTTTTTATGCTGTGAGGGTCCATACTATTCAAATTATTCAACTCTTGCATGTGCTTTGATAGAATATATCATAAATCTGGTTTCAATCTGATGTTGGTTCTGTTTAATACTTTGAAAGCATAGTGTGTCAGTCAATTGTTATGAAAATACCTGTCTCTTTTAGAATCTCGGTCACTCTTCTCACTTTTCGTACTATCCTTCCGGGATCGTGTTCGAGATTTTGACCTTGACCTGGATTTTCTGGATTTAGATTGAGAGCGTGATCTGGATCGGGATCGGGACCTTGACCTTTACAAAACCAAAAAAAATTAAGATGCTTGTTGAGAAGGGTTGAAATACCTGTCTTATTATGCCACCGTAAGTCCAGTGCTTAGTAAACTGAATTCTGCCAGTTATACCTTATGCATTACAAGAATTAAATAAACTTAAATACATGAATATTAGTAAACAATACTTATCCTTGACAATTGTAAATACAAAACCCACCTCTTGTCACTTCGACTGTCCTGGCGTGATTTGGACTTCCTTTCCTTTGACCTTGATCTAGACCTCCTGTCTCTGTCCCTGGACCTTGACCTTCTATCTCTTGACCTTGACCTCCTGCTATCTCTTCGTGACCTTGATCTTGAGCGGCTTCTAGACTGTCTTCGGTTAAACCGCCTACTCCTGAAGATATATCATTTGACTGTTACATTACATGCAACAAATGTATTTATTTCTGGAAATAAAAACTTATCACTGTCAACAATATTTTCCAGATATCAAAAATGTGGGAAGATTGTGCCATCAAAGAACAAAGTAATGAGCTAGACTGTGATTTGTGTTGAAAAATTTCAAGTAATAACAAAAGCAACCTATCTATTTTGAGGTTTCACCTCGGCACACTTGCGAATAATTTTACAAATGTAATACTTCCATTTACAGCTATTACAAAAATGTGTCAATGACAATTTTTTTTTCCACAGCAGTAGCAATATGTCAATAACGAGTCCATCAATACATCAAGTGTTTCTCTTGTTACTTTGAATTTATAATGATATCATCATCTCAGATTATGGATATATTCAGTTGAAAAAATTTTGCTCCAGGGTTGTTGCAAATGTCATTGTCCATTTGTAATTTTCAGTTACCGGTATACACAAATCATTTCAATATTCGATCAGATTCTTGAAACTGATCATGTGCTATATGTTGGTTAGTTTAAAATTTTGCTTATTAGAAATGTACAATGCAGCATCAAGGGTTTGCAATAACACCAAGGTCAGTCACAATGATTAAATTTTGAGTTCTTTCTTTCTGAAATTCTCAAAATTTACACTGAACTATCTTAGAATGGGTCTTTTCAGGAGGGCTTTAACTTTCATCATAAAAATTTGCAATATTTTCAAGGATTCATAAAGATGTGCACAAGAAGATTAAGAGGCAGTCAGGAATTGAATATATGTAAGCCATCCACTTGGTTTGTACTCATAGTATTAAACGATATTCATTCATTGTAAAACCAATGTTTTACATGTCAATTCAAGCAAGATAAAGAAATCATTCAGAAAAAAAATTACAATAATTTTCTGTGTTTCAAAACATGTCCATTAATTTATGCTTTGAGAGCAATATAACTAATGCATTTATTATTGCTCTCAGATTCAAGAAAACTTATTCTCAAAATTAAAAAAATATCTTCACTTTGGGAATTGTAGCTTTAATATTCAACAAATATTAAACTGAAGTATTTGTTCTCCTATTAAAGCAGTCAGATCGCATCAGTTGTTGCTCCGATTGCTGCAACAATAACGTTCCCTTGTGGCATTCAATTATATGCCAATACCTTTACATGATGTGATGAAATGTGATCTTCCAAAAGCCAGTCTCTAACAAGAAATTTCGGAGAATTCTCTTGTTAAAATATCATAAAAGGCACTTTATGGATTTATGTATGAATGATTTGAGGAGAGAATAAATGATATGGTGTTATGTGTGAATACAGTGAAAACTGTCCATCTTATTGCATAGTGTAGTATTAGCTGGGCTTGCGTTTTGTTAATTTTTTCTCATAAAACAATTGTAACAGCTATATATTACAAGGATGGGGGCAGCTTTAAAAATGTGTATACTAATCATCTAAAATATATTCAAGATGAGATACTAAGTAGTTTTTTCCACTTACACTTAAAACATGTACCCCATCTTGCATGTTTTCATGAGTTTCTTCTTTGAAACCATAATTACTGATGTGGTACCAGATTTGCATACCTTACATGTTCACAATGCTTTGATTTCCACCATTATCCTTAGCAACAGGCCACACCAATTCCATAGCAACGGGCCACCATTTCCATAGAAACCATTTGGGGATGAGCTGGGTGTCCTGACAAGGATCAACCCAGCCCTGGGAAGCATAGACACACTCGCATGACACATTATCATCATCATCATCACCATCATCATCATCATCATGAGATAATCATCACCATACACTCGCCCCAACGACCACTAGCCAGCCCTGAGAGGGAAAACATCTCGTATGAATCAGGCTGCCATCTTGAATACAGAGTACAACTCTGCTGCACACACCCTGCCAACAGTTACAGTACAATAAGCTACCTAATAAACATCCACAAAAAAACACACTAGATCTATTTTCCATAACTCCAAATTCATATTTCTGTACCATACTCCTCCCTTTGATGAAATACATGATTTATTTTGACATTCCTTAAATGATTAAAACCCTCAATTTTTTTGTTGCATTTATACAAAAAGCCAGGTATTTCACAATGAAGCTTTTATCATTCAAATATCATCACAAGATCTTTTTTATAAGTTTTAATTGTAAGCCCCAGAACATATTTCTAACAGGGATCATTAAGGGCATCTATTGTGAAGAATATGATACTAATATGATATCTTAACTTTGTTCTACAAATTTTCAAAATGATAAAAAAACATGTAAATATAAGCATGCATTCTTTTTTTTATGAACAAGAAATTGTTCTAATCATTTCCCTAGTTGGCAAGGGAAATAAGATTGTTATGGGTGGCAGATTTATTGTACAGGATCTACAAGTAAAGGACAGGCTTATCTTACAGAGTAAGTGGAGGAAAGTCATCAGCAGAAATGTGCAACTCACAAATGTTAGGCATGGGTTTCAATACAAGACAATTCAAGTTATTCCATCCTAATTATTTTAATACTAAATCTTATATCTAAACTGTTACAGAATGAAGAAGCTTCTGTGTTGATTTTCTTTGTTTTGGAATACACAAGTTGAAAAAGACTTTTCCCCCAACAATATGTAATATATTTATATATAAAATATCACTAAATATTACTGAAATCAATGTCTATCAAATTATAATGAATTTTACAATAGAAATAAATTCTACAAAAGTTGTCAAAAGGTGAAATTATTGCATGCAGCATTAAGATACTTTGTCATTTATCAATTTTAATCATGAACATAATTCAATACCTCTAATTCACCGTTGTAGAATGTCAAATCCAAACATGCTATATCTCCATGTTATAAGAATGAAGCAAACTTCAATAGTTATTTCAATCATGCTACTTGATGAGTCAAATTGGCCAAGTGGGTACCACAAAACTCAGGAGGTACTTATTGGAAAGAAAAATACAATCGTATCCACAATGGACTGTTTCAACTTTCCATAATTTTGTAAGTTGTCTGCACTGAATCATTATAATCAAACGAAAAAGAACAAAAAATGATCAGAGTTAACAATAAAGACCTTAAAGAAACACATAACAGGTAGGGAGTATGGTTAGGTTGAGAAGCAATATTTAGTGTGTTAATTGTTAATAGTTCATTGGGAAAAGTTCATTTTGTGAGGGTTGTAACAGAAAAGATTTCTCATACAATCATGAAAAAGCTTAATGAATTTCTACAAAAGAAATGCTTGACATAAAATGAATAAAAAAATAAAGAAGTAAACAAGTATAACTTTTAAAGAAAATTAATTGTCCATTTAAGATGGAAGATAATAAAATCACTTTATCATAATTACATAATATGAGAGAGAATTTAAATCATTTATATAAATATTTGGTTGTAAGAATAAAATCACAAACCAGGTACACAGTTGGGTCTCGCCTGTTGCCTTATTTTGCTCACTCTGTATTCAACAGAGTATTGAACAAAATTCTCAGATGCATTTCTTCCTCAACTTATACTTGTCAGTCAGAGAAGTGTGAGTACATAAAATGCTTTATTTAAGACATTCTTTTCATAACTTTTTTTTATCAAAGTGTTTATTGTGACGCAAATGGTAATATTTCAGTAAAAAAACTCTATCATATTAAATAAATAGTTTTTTATTTGTTCGCTGTGGCAGGACTTCACTGCAGTTCATAACTATTACCTGTACTATTCATCATTACTATTCAAAATCTCAAATTGCTCACTGAAATATGATTGTTCACTGAAGCATGACTTTTATTTGGGTAACAAATGCTATTCTTCAAGATGTTCCATCCAGCAATAACGATAGCTCTGTCTATAATAGCCAATTAATATATCTTACGGTTCTAAATGTGGACAGACGGACGGAAAGTGACATCTTAGTCTCACTGAGAGCTGTCCCAGGCGAGACAAAAATTATTACACAATAATTGGAGAATGATCAGTGCCATAAAATACTTAACAAATAAATCTTGTTTGATTACTCTTGGTAAAATACATAACAGAATAATGACAAACAGAAAATGTGCCTTACCACTTTCTAAAAAGCATAATGAAGATATCAGTTGGCTTCTCATTAATAGGGGAGAGCTTACACAAATGATCTACTTGACATTAATCAGCAAGAGTAAGATATGTGGTACAGAATCCTGGTGCAGCACTTATCTGTAAGATTCACCTGTTAACTGGTGGTGGTCGTCGCTTAACGTATCTCCAAAATTCATTACAATCTCTGGAGAAATGGCCCCTTTCTCCACACTGGTAGCAACGCAGATTAGGATCATAACCTCGGCGACGCCGCGAGCCTCGAGTTCTGGGTCTGGCAAGGCTGACCCTCACTCGGCATCCACATAAAGTCCTGAAATCAAATAGTACACACTATTCAAACACTGCTTGCTTTTTTATCAATGTCAAGATAACTGTCCCATAAAGATTTTTTTTTTTAATATTGGCATGGCAATATGACTTTTTGAGACACCATCCCCTAACAAAAGTATTACTGTATTTACTCGTGTATAAGACGACTCGTGTATAAGACGAACCCCCAAAATTGAGGTAATTTGCTGGAAAAAAAACAATTTCCGAATATAAGATGAGTTGTTTTTTCTCAAGATATCGGCTCTGCTACCATTCAAGCTTCAGCTGAAGCTTGGCGGCCATTTTAAAGGTGAAACGTAAATATGCTTACGATATAAGATATTAGCCGTCTTATACACGAGTATATACGGTAAAACGTAAATACGATGGTCGTATTTTCGAAATAACGGATATCAGACGTAGCGGTTCGATTTTAATTGCGTTTTAAATGATAAATAAAGGTATTTACCCAATATTATCACAAATTGTTCGAGAACAGAACAAAACCATCAATCCATTTAAAACGCAATTAAAATCGATCCATGTGTGAAAGCATTTCTGTCAACAAGGGAAGACACGACTCAAAGCAGTGGAAACAAATGCCGCAAAACTGTGAACGCTGATAATTGGTATCAGTGAAATTTTACTAATTTTCACACCACTGAATGGGAAGACATCAAAGGAAGAATTGAATTGTGTGATAAAATTAAATAATAATTTTAATAGACATAAAAGTAAAACGTAAATACGATGTCCGTGACGTAGGGGATCAATTGGCCACGTGACTCACAAATCATGTGATCATTGACTTTGCAGATGTGCAGGAGAACTGCGTTTTAAATGATAAATAAAGGTATTTACCCAATATTATCACGATGATTTACAGCCGATCGAGTGCTATAAACGATAATAATTAAAAGCGATATAATTAATATCTTTGGCTTATTATAATACAGAAAGAAATATTCCACCACGTGTTTGTTTTGAAGCTAAGATCAAGGACGTCACCTACATCGTGTTACGTTTACTTCGTGGAGAAATCGACCTGCAAAGCATAATTTGTGACAATATTGGGTAAATACCTTTATTTATCATCTATTATAAAATCTATTATTTTGAAACGCTTTGTTCTGACTTTGTTTTCACTGATTCCAATTATCAGCGTTCACAGTTTTGCATTTCGTCATTGTTTCCACTGCTTTGAGTCGTGTCTTCCCTTTATGACAGAAATGCTTTCACACGTGGATCGATTTTAATTGCGTTTTAAATGGATTGATGGTTTTGTTCTGTTCTCGAAGAATTTGGGTAAATACCTTTATTTATCATTTAAAACGCAATTAAAATCGATCCACGTGTGAAAGCATTTCTGTCCAAGCGGGAAGACACGACTCAAAGCAGTGGAGACAATGACGAAACGCAAAACTAACGCTGATAATTGGAATCAGTGAGAACAAAGTCAAAACAAAGCGTTTCGAAATAATAGACCAATAATATTGGGTAAATACCTTTCTTTATCATTTAAAACGCAATTAAAATCAATCTGCTGCGTCTGATATTCGTTATTTCGAATATATGAACATCGTATTTACGTTTTACCGTAATTACTCGAGTATAAAATTTTTGGGCGTAAATCCTCGTCCACAGGTTACTCTCGTGTATAAGACGACCCCCCTAACATTAACTAAGGATTTGTGGAAAAAAACCTCGACTTATACACGAGTAAATACGGTAACAGAGATTACAGCACACACAAAATATAACCTATTGGCAAGTGTCACCAAATTTCTATTTGTCTAGCACCTGACCACAAAAATTGTTTGACTAATGTGTGCAAGCCACATGCCATATTTATTATGTTTAGGACACCCAGCTCATTTCAATGTTTGCATAGATCTAACTTCCAATCGGTTGCCAATCCTCTTGTTACTGTGTATGGCCAAGCATATCAGACTGTCAGTTATGGTTATGAAAAAACCATGCCTTAGCTAGATGTGCATATTTTACAGCCATAGCAGGCACTGACATGAAGTTATTAAGGCACTGACCCCGTTGGCCAGCAAATCTAAATTTTCCCTGGTTCTAATTTGAGTAAGCAGCCTGGACATTTGATGATGAAAAAGATAGGTTCACCACATCGGCCTCGGGTGGAGTTTGGGCAGCCATCAAGAAAGCGGAAGTAACTAGCAAAAAAGGTTATTTTTTATGTGAAATGATGCAAGCGCCACCACAGCATAATTGTTACCATTGATAATCAGTCTTATGCAATGACAGATTTAAATCACTGGTTTTCATTAGAGCGACCACCATGACATCTTCCTGATGGTCACATTTGATCCAGTTTAGATATCCAAAGGTAACTAACATTCTGTTCATCAATATTCTGATAATGAGGCAAATTTGCATCATCATCCTCAATCATTTCAATGCTATTGTCAAATGTAAAAATAATATTACATTGATAATTTTATTTTCTAAAATTTGTTTATGTAACAAATAAGTTTGGCTGTACTGCCCTATTGAAAACAACGCACCGGAACTGCACATTTAAAATCGGAAGTGCGCAAAAAACTCTAAAATCTAATCATTGAAAAAAACAAGAAGGAAATCAGCAATCACATTATATTTACAGAGAAAAGAATTGGACACAAAGGCTGATTGAAAGGGCAGACTGTGGGAGGGCAGACTGTACCTACTAATATCAGTAAGGACTGGCAGTCCAGTGGCTATTGGGAGGACTGTAGGCTGTCACTACCAATAACCACCTCTATGAGATACAGGGTTACACCTTTATTCTTGAAAATCTGATACCAAACACTGCATTATTTACATTTTTTTTTTCACTCACCAGACATCAAAATATTTAGCTTTATTAACATCATAGATGATATTCAAACAGATCATCCATATGACATGCTTTTCAAGAACTTAGTCTTTTAATAACCAGAAGGTGTTGATAAGATATGAAATTTAACTTACGATCCATTCATCTCAGCAATGGCTTCTTCTGCATCTTCTTTATGCCTGTAAACCACAAATGCAAAACATGGAGGGTTCCTGGCCAGCCATACTTCCATCAGAGGACCAAACCTTTTGAATGTATTTTCAACCTCCTTCTTGTTACAGTCTATACCCAGATCTGCAATGTGGATGCGGACACCATCCTCTGGGCTTGAACTTCTGCTTCGACTGGAACTTGACCGACGGTCACGATCTCGATCGTGACTTCTAGACCGACTTCTGCTTCTAGAATGACTCCTAGAGTCACTCCTCGATCTTGATCGACTCCTGCCCATTATGATGCATCAATGTTAAAAGCTGAAAAGACAAGCACATTCTAATACTAGATGGGTTGATAAATAACTCAAGTTCACCTGTAATTATTATGTACATTAGACATTCTTTATCTCTGTCTAACAGTCAATAAATAGATACCTTGTCACAAATGTCACAAAAGGTACTGTAATAATCTGTGGTGTCAACAATAATGGAAGACATGGCCATAGCTAGATTACATAGCACTGGTTGATATCTGACCTAATAATGAAGGTCTTTTCCGCTGTGCTGTAGGCTGTTAGGTGCCCTTGCACTCTGCTGTCTGGTCTAATTCATATACACTGTTAAATATCAAGATGCCTGCCACAATGGCCTGAATACAGATAACGATAAACATATTCTACTGTATGCCTTGTATGCCTTGTATAGCAGAACAAGTATTGTCATTTCTTCATGGATTGTGATTGGCTTCATTGTACATCAGGTCTCCATGGAGGGGGGACACACTGTGTGTAAGCTGCTGCTTAAATAATGACTTTACACTGTCAACAATACACCTTTTAAGACCAGCAACAGGTAAGTCACAGGCTATTTTCAGCAATGATGGTTCAAAGGTATGTCTTCCAGCTAGAGCATGCTAGCTTATAGTATATTCACAAATAAGCAGCTGTATTGAGGAAAGATAGCAACAATAGAGAGATTATAGTCTTGGGCTTGACATAAACACTGGCCCATTGGCACAGGGCCACTAGATCCTCTATTTGGGCCAGTGAATGCTCTGTTCTAGTGGCCCAGTTGAGTAACCATATTTTTGGTCTTTTAGTGGCCCAAACCATATTTTTGGACTTTAAGTGGCTCAAACTATCTTTTATTCTAATCCTTCAATGCTATTTGTTTCATATTATGATCAATGGATTTTAACTGTAAAATCCTGAAGTGTCTGGCATGCTGGATTTGGTTGCCAGCCACTGTCCAGGAACCTGTCCAATATATCTTGCACTTGTAGATAACATGCATGAGATTCAAAGAGATCAATATTCTGTAAAATTTACACAAACGAGTATTGCCCTATATTCTTTCCCAATATGCAACATGTCTGATCTCCATTGGCCCGAAGAAGCAGTCACGTGCTTAAATCCTTAATGGTTCAGACACACCCCCTTCATCATATCGTTTTCAGAAGCTTTCACTTCTCAGTACTAAACTCCACTCTTAAATTGCAATTTTCGGATAATTTCATCTTTAACTGACCAACAAACTTTCGCCTTTAAACATGCCACCCCTATCCTGCAGATGACAAGCTGTGAAAAACATGAATCGTGATGTCAACAACCTGAACCTGAAAACAACCTCGGTTGGACAAAACTAAATGTTGCTGAAACAAACTATCAAATTAAAGCATTGTCACAAATCAATTGTGATATTTTTGCAGTGCAAAGTTGGACGTAAGTATTTGTGAACCATTAATGACTTTAAATATTTAGTTTCTTATGGCATATGACCAATAATTTCTTCTCAATAAGAAGCTTCTCACCAATATGTCAACAGTGATCTCGGCGTTCGTCTTCAGTCTGGCTTCTGCTGCCTCGTTTTCAATTGAGTTTCGGTAGTCGGGGACAAATTCATGCTCCTATCATCAATTTATTCAAAGACACTTTTTTATTTTATCTTATAAGATACAAAGTATTTTAGCGAAAAGTATACTTTCGATTTGTTCAAAATAATAAAAACCTATTTTCCCCCATGATTCACTGCGATAGAAACGCGCAGTTCGTTTTTGTTCAGATCTGGAGGGAAAGAGGTGAGGAAACTTATGATTATCTAAATTGTTGTGAAATATCTGAGACAATTTACACAAGAGAGGAAAGATTAAGAGAACAAGACAATAGTAATGACAAAATTGTATCATTAATTACTCTTGCTGCTTTACCGTCCTAAATATTTCAGAAAAGCATGTAAGTTGAATGCAAATGGCTGCCGGACAGCCTTCGTCCGCAAAAAGCCGGCGCAGTAAATTTACGACCACCTTCGACAGGCTTCGTATCGCGGTTATTTTGACCTTGTATCGTTTACGATGCACGACAAAAGAATCCACATCCGATCGCTTTATTTTTAAAAAGTTGCAAATGTAGACCTTTAAACTTCCTTCTGGCAAGGTTTACAAAACATTTCTTTCACTTTTCAATCGAGGCATAATAATCATTTATTCTCCCCATCGGTAATTCACCTAATATCACTCATTATGCCTGCCACTTGGCGGAGCCACCAGCAGTGAGTGGAAACCACACAAGCTGGCAAGTAATGGTGATGGGCAATTCTGTCATAAATATGGCCAATAAGTATCGCATATTATTTTTAATTATTAGCCGAGATATTAAGGTAAAATCTTCAAAACTATAATTGACATCTAATTATATAATTTTCAATTACGGCAGTCATTTTCGGGGCCAAAACAAACTAAAATCTACATAAATCATACACCACTGTGTTCCTCTTGTTCTCACGATTTCGGACAAATAAAAATCAAATCTGTACGTGTATTATTAGCAGAAATATTAATGTGAAATTTTTAAAACTATGATTTTTCACATAAGTAAGATATTTTTCACATAAGTAAGATATTTTTCACATATGATTAATATTTTTCCAAAAATGACTGCCGTAATTGTTAGTTTTAAATGTTTCATATTCATATCTCGGCTCATAATATATGTACAGAATTGATTTTAATATATGTATAAAATTTTGGTTGAAACTATGTTTTAGCCCCGAAAATGACTGCCGTACTTGTGAACATCAAAACCAGTAGTTAAGTGTTAGTTTTAAATATTTCATATTCGTATCTCGGCTCATATTATATGTACAGAATTGATTTATATATGTATGAAATTTTGGTTGAAACTATGTTTTAGCCCCGAAAATGACTGCCGTAATTGTGAACAATTATATATGTTTTACATAAATTTTATTGTTATTTCATCCCGGTTCACATTAATATCTCTGCCAATAATACACTTACAGAAATTATTTAAATATGTCTGAAATCGTGAGAAGATGAGGAAGACAGTTATATATGTATTTTGTAGATTGCACTATGCTTTGGCCCCGAAAATGACTGCCGTAATTGTGAACTATATAACAAGATTATAGTTTTGAAGATTTCACATTAATATCTTGGCCAATAACACACTTACAGAAATGATTTAAATATGCCCGAAATCGTGAGAACGAGAGGAATATAGGTATATATGTATTTTGTAGATTGTATATGTTTTGGCCCCGAAAATGACTGCCTTTATTGCAAACTATATCTCAAGATGTTAATTAAAGTTTCGAAGATTTCACATTAATTAATATCTCGGCTAATATTACACTTACAGAAATGATTTAAATATTTATGGCATTATGAGAACATCAGGAGTACAGTCATGTGTATCACAAACGCAAGCAATATGCTCCCATCAATATATCGGAGATGTACATAACCATGTACATAGTTATGTCTGATAATATACAATGGTTAACACATGTTCACAAGTTTCTTTCCACTCAATAGCCACGCTGTCTTCTGAGCATGCGCAGTAACAACATGTGACGTCAGACCGATGGGAGCAATAATGCCTAGCCTATCTAAATTTTGATGATTGGCAGGACTAACCAATTTTTTTCTGGACTAGTGTATCTATATACTAAATTTTAAAAACATGGTTATTCATTATGCTTAATGAAGTGTTGGGGTCAAAAGTTCATGATCCAGTCAGTCTGATGTGATAATCATGAATGTTCAAAATGTATGTATTCTCCTTCCCGAAAATCCCCAATTATCACTCGCACATAGGTGGCGCTACGAATTTTGTGTGGGTCTGTAACTGACAGCTGATAACAAGAAATCACTATTTTGAAGATATCTTAAAAACTATACCATTTATCAGAAAACCGAAAACAGTTTTGAAATCAGTGAGATAATAGGAAGATAGTAGACAACTTTTGGAAGAAATGACGTCGAGATAAACAAAACTTAAGTGTCTTTGATGCATAGTGAGGCAGTCACACCAAGCCAAGGTGACGAGTTGTTCATGTCACTTCTGTCAGGCAACCATATGCTTTCACACCATTGTCATCCAAAATCATTTGAATTTTATGATCAAAGACCTTTTTTGTCATTATTTCCCAGCTCAAGCTTTGAAGGGGAATTGTTTGTAGCCTTTGTGTCATCTAAAATTGTTGCTCCGAGGCTCTCAGTTGTCATGTCTTCCTGACAGCTCCGTCCCGATTAACGATCATTTACGATAACAAATATTGTACAGGGCAATACATAACCAACATATTTAGATTCCCAGTGGAATTTTAATACAGATGAAAAAAAAGTTTGTTCAATTTTGTGGATTCTAGTCGAAATAAATGGGAAATCAGTGAGTGCTTCTCAGTACTGTTAATATTTGACTCACCGGAACGTGTGGTGACACCTAGCGGCCGACGGCGTATGACGTACGAGTTTGGAAAGGCAATAGGCCGCCTGTGATTAAATATAGTGGAGTTGTACAGTTCTGGTTCCGGTAAAATTGTACAGTTCCGGTGTGTACTTTTCAATGGGGAATGGAAAACAACATGGAGATCAGCAATCGGCCTATCTTATAAATGACATCATCAAGCCAGAACAATGGGGACATCAACATCCTTTCTGCTATCTATAGAATCTTTTTTTAGCATTTTACACATTACAGAGCAGTTGGGGGCAGTTTTTTTGATCATTTAGAAAAGTAATGCACATAACACAAGTGGGGCAAAAATGAAGAGAACAAACCAGATTGGGCAACAAAAAATCAAACTGAAAAAAGCAAGAAACAACACAAAATTAAAACAAAACTTATAACAAACAGCTCAAAACAATTACATACACTGGGGTAGCTGAAAAAACCTTAAGAAAAAAAATGATTTTGGTATGTGAATAAATGTTTTCAGACAAATATATGCAAAGTTTTGTAAAAATCAATAGGATTTTAATGAAATTTCTGTCCACATGCAGGTGTCATGACAAGAAGTCCAAGGTTATTATATACAAAACCTAGTTTGTTTCAGTCAATATCCGGTTGTAAAAAAACAATTGTTCTGTCATGGTTTATGCCTCAGGCTGTGACTCCGTTGCTTAGAGTGAAAACTTGTTAGGACCAATTCCTCTTTATGATCTGAACTGCACGAAAAAGCTGCATCCAGACCCTGCATACATAATTTGTCATTTTGAGACTTGTTTAATAAGGTTCGGTCCTGATTTGGAGACCGTCAAACTGAGCAATAGCAGATTGGGGCTAAGAATCGCCACTTAAAAGCATGGCATGACTGGCCTTAAAATGGGGGTCTCAGATGTCAATATACTTGTTAACACTTTTGAAAATGAAAAATATAAATATCATCAATGATTTTTGCTTGAATTTGCAATAGATTGAAATTGGGAAGTGGGTCATCTATTAAATGTTGATACATGTGTTTTTGATCTTTGCAGGAGTTTAAATGTCTCGATACGGGAGAGAAGCCAACCTGGACTGTAAAGTCTATGTTGGAGACCTGTCACGTGATGCATCAGAAAAAGAGTTAGAGAGATCATTTAGCTACTATGGTCCACTACGTAATGTATGGGTGGCCAGAAATCCACCAGGATTTGCTTTTCTTGAGTTTGAAGACCCTCGTGATGCTGATGATGCTGTGAGGGGCTTGGATGGAACGTATGTATCTAGAACAACTTCATTCAGTCTCTATTTTACCAAGCAACTGTTCCAGTTTAAAATCTTATATTAAATAGATTCTCTCAGGATTCAGGAAGATTAAATTTTTCAAGAAAAATTTTTTTATATAATATTTTCAACATGCACAAACTAGCTGATTTAAAAGGTACAAATTGTAAGGTATTGTGCAATTTGTTTATAATGGTGTTTTTTTTTTTGTTTTTCTTTTTTAAAGAACCATCTGTGGTGCACGTGTACGAGTTGAGCTGTCTACAGGCAAGGTCAGGCCTAAACCATGGATGAGATCTGGAGGTGGTGGCAGAGATGGTGGAAGAGATAGTAGAGAAGGTGGACGTGGGCCACCAAGGATGAGAAAACCTTTTGACCCTGCAGACAGATGCTACGAGTGTGGAGACAGAGGACATTATGCATATGATTGTTCTCGACACAAGCGAGGGGGAAGAAAAAGGTAGGCACCTGTCTTTTGTAAACATACATATTTGACTTTCAATTTTGTTATTAATTTCACATTGATTTACATGAATATTTGTTCAGCTGAATCCAAAAAATATATTTGAAAAATGAATTTTAATATGAGCACATGAAAATAGAGTTGCAAAATCCATTTTATTTAAAGAATTCCTGATAATATGAAAGAAATTGAGAGTTCACATTTTCAGATCTGTTTGATCTCTGTTTAGACATTGATGAACTTGTACCAGAGCAGAGCTGAAGAAAATTTGTAATGAAAACTTGCTAAAATGAATGGTAGCAAAGTCTCAAGTGTTTTGTGCTACATGAAGAGTGAATGACTTTGCATGCAATGTAAAAACATTTGTTAAGATTTTACCCAATCAAACCTTTGTGAATTTGGTTTTACCTTTTAATTTGAAAAGAATGTTAAATATAAACTGTTTAGCTTAGGTTTAAATTTATTTTATAACATTGTGTCACATGCATTTGCAGACTTATTACTGCAATAGATCTACAGCATATGCAACATGATCGCGCCTCATGATCACGAGTTGAGACAACCAATGAGCTTCCACCCTTAGTCATGTGATCAGCTCAGACCTGCTTCACCTCACAATGTTGTGGTGACAAAACGTTGAGATCCGACCTTCAGTCGACCTCTAGACCTTCGCATTGTGGTGTTGGCATGTTGCCAAGCAACTCAATGTCTTGACATGAAGCGACCCCCAGCCCCCCATGCTAGGCCGCACCTCATACAGCACCATGATGTACAGATTGATGGACTGGTGGCCAAACCTTCCATCATCTTGGCCATGTCCATCCATCCGTTCATTCCTTCGTGCATTTGTCAGTGCTGCCCCCACTTGGGCATAATGGGTCAGACAACACACCTATTGATCTGGTCTGCCAACAGAATGAATGACAACACATAGACAACAATGCTGTCAGACAACTCACTAGTAGACAACCTCTCAGACAGCCCGACCACACTTCTGAAATCTCACCCCTTTCTTTGCATCAGTGTGGCGTAAGTTTCAAATGGTTCCTTACACAAAACAAAAGAAAGTGATTGGCCTATTTTGTTACGAAATTCAGGTAAACATTTCCAAGAAGAAGAAAAAACACAAAAATTACACTTACATTATTTTTTATTTAAAAAAAAAATTGCAATTAAAAGTTTTTTCTTACAAAACATGCAAAATTGGAAGTAACTTCTGTTGTCATTGCATATTGTTTGATCTATTAAAAGCTGACTGCTGGTTTAGAAGAAACTTGCATGTGTTTATATAGAATAAATTATTGCAGCTGGGATACGTAGCGGTGATGGTTGCTCCTCGTGGGCACGCTGACCTTGATGGCTCACTATTTCTTTTTCTTACAATGAATATGTGAGTCAAGTCCATCCATCTTGTTCCAGCTTTTTGTGGGTATATAATCATGCAATGACTTAATACATTGTACACAAATTAATACTGATATCTCATTCAGTGTTTCATGCTTATCACTTCATAAGAATGCTTATTTATCCACTGACTAAAGCTGGAACCATGTGTGGACATGACTGACAATAGAATCGCACATCTGTGTTTGCTCCAGACGTCTAATGTACAGTCTTTCTGCATATTTCTTCTGGTGTAAATATTGATTTATTGAGACAAGTCTGGAGACGCATGTGCTACCCTCCTCATAATATATCAAAGACTGAATGTATGGTTATATGTTGACAGGTCAAGGAGTAGATCAAGGTCCTATGAACGTAAACGAAGCCATTCTCACAGCCGGAGCAGAAGCCGGAGCCGTGGAAGGTTAGTTTCTGCAATTGTGTCTTTTAATGGTGTACATTTATTTATAGTGTTGAAAATTTATGTTTGCAAAACTACAAACTCTTGAGAGTGTCTCATGATTTCATAATTTCATGATTTGATTTTGAAGAATCAGAAGTTTTCCACATAACTCATGTAATGATAGAAATGTGAAAGATTGAAAGTGTTATGATAAGTAGTAACAAAGTTTTGGTGATGTATCCAGCTGATGTACCTTGGGCATTATATGTGTTTTAGACATAACAGGTCAAGGTCACGGTCTCCACAACATGGTCACAGGTATGCACTCTGCATGTGTATAGCCTCATTCTCAGGGCCACATACTGTTAGAATCAAAACAATGCAGATTTTATTCTGGTACCAGTGAAATTATTCTTTTCTTTTTTTTTCTGAGAGGTCGATGATATTTATTCCAAGTCCTGAAAATGTACATCTGATTTTGTTCAGAAAGCATAGGTGAAAATTGGGGAAATTTATACACCAGTGATTATTAAATGGAGGGGAGATTAGTGTCAAGTACCATTTAGAAGCACCTCTATCTTTGAAATGTTATGATATTGATACTATTTAATTATACTGTGATATTGGTATGCAGCCCTACCCCATGTTTACTGTATTTAATACATTTTTGATTTCACTAACCTGTTGCCAAACATCGCTGAGTTCACTGTTATTGGGTCCTGACGTTGGCAACTATTGGGGGTAATTGTCACAATGAAAAGGGGTTCCATTTTATGCAAAATTTAATGTTAAATGTTAACAATTCAAATGTTTTAAAAGTGTTTAGCTGATTGTTCCATTCATTTGTTTTTATATTGTTTTTATGAGCATTAAATCAGACAATAGTTCCAAAACAACTGGCACATGGGAGAATACTGAATATATTTGAAAAGTACTTTTAATGCTTACTGAGCTTATGAAACATGAATCTGCTCAGCTTGTATCTGCTCATCTTCTAAAAAGCTGTAGACTGTTGCCAAAAATGATAGCACAGGCATCAAAAAACGTTTTTCTTGTGTAATATAACACATAATTGGGTTTGGCTGATTTGGAAGGCCTTAAGCAACACAGACACCTCACATTTTTACAATGCTCCTTTTTGGGACAAAATGACCCAAATGGGCCAAAATTGCTTGTGATATAGTATGTAATCATTGAAAAGTGGGTGTGACATGCATTGTTTATATTATTGGACCAAAAAAAACATATTTGATGCCTTTGATCATGTCAAACTAACTGGAGTTCAACTTTCAATTGGAATGGAACAACTCTTTATTTACGATAAATACAATACTAACATTATTGAAGTGATCTGACGTTTTGGTAGAGTTTAAAAAATCTAACTTAATAAATTAAACATATTATCAATATAATATTTTGATGATACCACCAGTGAGAGTATTTCAAACTTGAATAGCCAAGAAAAAGTTTTGATTTTGATAGAACCACATGCTGCCTTGGACATTCCAGTATACAATAGCCATTTAAGACATGAAGCTCAAATTCATTGGGATATCCAAGAATATTGCTTTAATTTCAGATGGGATATATGCATTTTGAATTCATGAAAATGCAATGTTGTAATATAATTAACGTCAATTTACCCATAAAAATTGGGCTTGATAAAAATAGTGGAATTAAAATAAGGTTATATTTGTTTCATCAATTCTATCATTATGTAATGGGCTTGGATGTCCTATTTCAGACGCAACAGGTCAAGGTCATACTCGAGGTCACCAGTAAGATACAGGTAATGTGATTGTGTAATTTGCTTTATTCAAACATTGACAGATCAACCACCTAGTCCACACACAGTATTGTATGCAGTATTCTGTTCAAATTTCTATTAAAGCTACAAGTGGTAAGTAAGAAAGGATAATATCATAAACTTGATGAAACTTATAGATAGCAGACAGCAGCTGAAGCAGTGCCCTAGTTCATGACAACAAGGCCTTTTCTGTTCATTATTCCAGTGTACTTATACTTTGTATTCTCAATGCAGACGGGAAAGGTCCAGGTCCAAGTCAAGAGGTTCTCGTTCGCGATCCAGGGAAAGATTCAGGACACGCTCACGTTCTGGCTCCAGATCGGGCTCTCGTGGAAGGTAAACCCATTTACATTAAATTGAAATTATGAGCATTCAGATTTACACCAAGACCTAATTTGGCAAAGATTTAAATAAGAAAAACCTTTCATAAAGTCAGACAAGCTGACTTTATGTACTTGCTCCGTTTCCACTGCGTCCACCGCCACCACACTTTTTCTTCATCATTCCTTTATGCATAGACATAAGGACTAGATACTACAACATGATATATGTAGGTCTGGGAAATTTTTTTCACTGAACTTTTTGGTTGTGAATGCTCGATTTTCTTACAAAATACAGCAATATTAACATAACTTGGTAGATATGATCAACCTATGAGAGGCTTGGAGGAGTTTGATATTAGGTGACCTTGGGCTATTTTCAAGGTCACAGGAGCTGATTTTTCAAAATCGGGTATTTGTAATATTTGTATACAAATAGTATGTATTCTCACTGCATTTATCTTTCACAATATCTTTGTTCATAATATGTAGACAAAAATATGTAACTTGGTCACAGTGACCTACTTAAAACCAATAGGTCACAACTTCCAAAATATTGTGAATCTAATCTTTTACAAATCAGAGAAGATTAGGTCTTAATGTTATGTAAATATATGTAAATATCCGTTGTAATTTATTTTGGTGCACTTTTTATGACCTTGGGTGAAGTTCAATGTCAAGATCAGCACAAGCAGCTTATATGTATCCTGTACAATATATTCATGATTTGGCAAATAATTTATGTAACTAGATTACTTTGACTGCCTTATAGCACAAAAGAGATTGACATTTTTGAGTTGGATAGTACATACCTTGTATGCATTAAATACTGTGCTGACTTCAGTTTTGTGCCACTCACAAACTATCTAGTTTAATTTTCTGCACTCTCATTATTTGATCCAAATTAGTTTTTGAAGATTTGAAATAGAAAATATGTTGTTAATGCAATAAATATATTTATATATATTTTTTGGGCATAATAGAGTTATTGATAAGATATAAAAGATTAAATGATTCTGATCTGTATCACAGTCAAATGTAACATTTAGATGTGTAGAAAATATTTTAAAGATTGTGATGTGTTGTAGGTCAAAATCGAGGGACAGAAGCCTGAGCTTGAAGGGCAGTCCATCAAGGAATGATGGAGATTGAAGGGCAAGATCGTACTAAGGACACATGATTCTTGCTTTACTACACTTAAATGATATTTACAACTTCATTTGGAGAATCTTGCCCCAGGATTAATTGGGCACTTTAAAGAACATAGTATTATGAGTGGATTAACATATTTTGAGGAAACATTTTATAATGAAACATATACTTTAGTCTATTTATAGACTAGTTTTAATGTAACCAGTACAAAGTTTGTGATGTCACTTAAGTAATTATAACAATTAACCAAGGCTATTTGACAAGCCAAACTAGTTCACAGTTATGCTATGTTGTAGCAACACTAGCATAGATTTTGCTGCATGTAACAATGTTGTATTTTTAATATATGGATATTTGTTCTTGCTGTAAAAGCTTACTGTCTGTATCAGTAAATTATCCCGTGATAAGTTCTTGACTTTCCTATATGTTTGTTTATATATATTAAAAAATATTCAAGATGAACAGAAAAATGATAATAAAACAGTCAAAGTCGAAATGTGTGAAAATATGATTTAATCTAGTATAAGTGAAGCACCTGACAACCAAGAGAAGACAATTATAGATGACTTTTGCACACACAAAAACAACCTTGTATGCAATTTACTCAACCAGTAGTATGTACAAAGTTTGAAGTTTGAATTTCATTTGAATAAAATATGTATTTTGATATAATATACTTTGTTTTTGAACAGACTTAAATTGAGAAAGTCGAGCCAAACTATCCAGAATAGGATATGTGAACCCCCTCAAAACTTCACTTAGTGATCAGTTAATAGTCTAAAGATAATATATCCGTGGTGGAAGTCTTCAGGAATTTACCTGAATTCAGGTTTTTTTTTCTTCAAATGTGAAATTAAAAATAGTCCAAACTCCATCTGAAACATCCAAAAATGACATTTCTGAAAGGGGGTAGGTGTATATTCAGGTTAATTTTTAAAGGTTTTAGGTTTTTTCCTGAATGCTGACTTTCATCACTGATATATGCAATGATTATTGGATGTGTCTTCCATGACAAAAGTTTGATTTGAACCATGTTTGGGACAAGTACTTTTTAACGTCAATTCGGCACAAGCCGAGTTTATGTACTTGCTCAGTTTCCATCGCCACACTTTTCTTCATTTCCACATGGACATATTATATTGCTCTCCATTTACAGCACTATAATTGCTCTATTGTTTGCTATCTTTACTCTTGCTAATATTGTACCATAAGCTAGCTGGAAGACCCATTGCCCTATATTTGGATCATTAGTTTTGAAATAGCCTCACAGTAGACAACGTTTATCTCAATTCAGGCCATGGACATGAGGGTGGGACAGGGCCATGGATATATATCGAACGGTGTCAATGAATTAGATCAGAGTGCAAGTGTTTGTTCTGAAGATTATGAAGTGTTTGTTCTTCAGAAGAAGTCCTGTATAAATGCAGTGGTGGCTGTAACTTAAGGCAATGGAGGTTGAAGATCCATGTTTAGCAGAGTAACCTTTATTAGGCACATGTCAAATTTGTTTGCTGTGATTACTACCCTTTTCAGACATTCCCCCAACCATAAACATCTATTGTGCCCAATGTGTTGGGGACTTTGAATCAATGTTCTTGTTACACTTGATCTCAATTCATGTGTTTTCATCCAAGTCAGTAGAACTATTAACCCAGTGGGTTGTTTTGTCTTAATTTTGCCCATATGAATGATAGGTCGCTTGCCATCGAATGTGGTAGAATCAGATTGGTTAAGAAAGTGTTGAAATGCTCTTAGAATTGCAGAATAAAGAATTTACAAAATAAAGTTTAATATTAAAGGTATTGAGCATCAATTCAACAATTTGGTTTGTTGAAAGCTTGGACACATGAACATCATGACAGATTGAAATTATAATAGAGTAATAAGATCTGTTGCTATGAGCAGAGGTCTGAGCCATGAGCTGCATGTGACGGGTAACCACGGGTAATGGAACTTTATTTGACCTCAATTGAGGCTCAAAGTAGGGTAGCACTGTTTGACGTCATTTTGGTATTATTCAAATGACAATACATTTCATGATGTCATAAGCATATTACCATACTCTTATAACGTCATTTTACCTTTCAGTGCCTCTATGATGAGATTCCACATAAAAATTACGCCAAGAAAGGAGTGTGCTTTCATTAGGGGCCTATATATTAGGGTCTTGTTCAAAAAGGTTTTACAATGATGGGGATGCATTTTTCAAAAAGGTTATAGACATGAAAGACAAATACGTTTATCATCAATATGTGAATTTGAAACGTTTTTTTCAAAATCGGTGCTTAATCCCTTTAAGGGGGACTGGATTTAAGTCCCCTTTTCAACTTTGTCGAAGCTGATTTATATTAAGTGAAGATTTCTTTCCCATGTCACAAATAAAACAAACACTTTACATAAGTAAATATTTGTTTATTTCATTCAGAGCACCAGTCTAGCATTCAGACATACTATAGCTTAATTTTGTGATTCATCTTGTTTATTTAATGAAATCAACATTGTCTTAAATACCCAATACACCCATCACAGATATTGTCACCATAGAAACAGCATTTTCAATATAACTATGGTGATGTACAATGCAAATCCATAGACGATTATTACAATTAGCTCCATTGTTGCCAAGGTAACATCATTTTTATGGCCAGGACAATGTAACCTTCCTTCCAAAAGAATATTGTCAAAATGTTTTTTTTTTTTTTTTTCAAATAAATTTAAATCAATAGAACATAGTCCCACAAATGTGATTTTGAAATCAAAATGTACTGGTACAAACCTTGTTATTTCAATAAAAGAAAAAATAATAATAAGCTTTAATTCCATATTGGTACACATTTTGACTATTACATTCGTTATTTTACAGCATCACCACTTGTGTCATATAATAAAGAAATAAAAGCTTTAATTCACAATATTAAGTAATGACCTTGACATCCACCCTATCTTTCATTCCTGTTGATAACAAGCTTTGTGACTTGCATTTTTTTTATCACACACAGATTGTGATAAATTAAAGTGTATGGAAATAAAAGAAGTTCTTTTATCAAGCCATGAAGCATCTCATTTAAAACCAACATCATCCACATGACCAAAAAAAATCACCAGCTACTGGTCTTGCCAAGGAGGGAATCTGGAGCTCTTAAAATGTGAAAATGTCCTTCGTACTTCATTGTTGAACCATCATAGTTTATATACAACAAATTTTCTGTGGAATATTGAGCCTTTATATGAACCATATGATATCTGGCTCTGTCATTTAATGTTCATGAATTAATTAGACCTGAATGAATAAAATGCCTTCATTGCCATTTTGCTTTCTTTTGTTGAGAAATTTTACTTAAATTCACACTTAAAATATACAACTAATCTTGGACTGATATTTTCTCTTTCCCCTCCCGCAAAACAAAAATACACAAGTGACCATTCACATACATTCAATATTGGCAAAAATGCATTAATATAACTTGCAATTCATTAAATGAAAATCTAATGTGAAACATTTTAACAGACCTATGGAATATATGTCCCAATTCTCATTTCCAATCATCACTCAATAAAAATGTGTGCCAAGAAACTGTAACCAGATGGAAATTGAAAAGTCTTTGTGAAAAATTTAAAGCAGTAGGCCTAATGTTGAAAAGTTGAAAAGTTATTTAGTCAAAAGAAATTTATGTGGGTGAGAAGTGAAGAAGTCATTCTCTTAATTGCTTCATAAATTGAAAATGGATGCATGTGCCTCTTCTGTGTATATTTTTGGCATAATATACCCTGCCACCTGGTGGCTATGTTACAAGTTACAATCAGTTTTTGTTTCCTGATGGTGCATCACTAAAAATATTTTATCATCTTTTTAATATTAATAATATAAAATTATTTATTTGCTGCTGCAAAGCTCTTATAACTTGTTTCCTTTAAGCATAACATTGTGACAAAGCTACAAAGCTGCTAATATTCAAATCTACTTTATAAAGATGCGACTCGTTGAAATGTACACAATTTTAACAGGATACAAAATAAATAATTTTAGTAAAACTATAGAATTCTTCTGCCAAGCATGTCTTACTTTAAGCAATAATACAGCCAGTGATTTTGATCCCCTTATGACCTCCGTTAACCTCTAAACGACCCTGTTGGGTCACCTAGAATGTCAACTACTACACCTAAAATGTCGATGATATGCAACATTTCCTTCTTAGAACTTTATGCATTTTAAAATATATTCATTAATTACAACTTACATCTTCCAAAATATTACTGTCATTCACTTAAATTGGCAACTTATATAAAGCAAATTCAATGCCATGTCAATTTGTATATGTAGATCAAATAAGAGCAAACCAATAGAAATCTAACATGCCAGGTTCTTGTAAAGGAGGAACACAACTATTCCCTTCTTAAATATACAGTCTTTTAAATGAAGGAACAAATAAATTATATTATAAAATATGTGCAACTTAGTTTAGACTATTCATGCCAGTTTAAAGAATAGCATGCACACAGAGAATATGTACCCTATCCCACGAGCCAGCCACTTCCCAATGAAAACTCCCACTATCTGCAAAAACTTCTGTAAACTTATCATTTTAAAACCACCAAATTTTAAAGCAAATATTGCAAACTGTGAAAAAAGCAAATACCAAATATTGGTTCACAGCAAAACATTCATCATGGGATTAGATGGTTTACTCTCGTAGCTGACACTCGCAGGGACACATACAGTAACCAAGGCTACTGGTTAGTATTCGGACACTATTTAAAATAGCAATATTTGTGTAATATACTATAATTCATGTGAATGTTAGCTAAAATTATCTGTACATGTTATTTATCATATATCTCACATAAATAATATGTGTATAATCATATATATAGCGTTACATATTTTAAAACTCTGATTTGTATACATCATTTTACGATAAAGTCAAAATGTTTGATTTTCTGTCATTAAATAAAGAGATAATTCCACATTTATGAGTAGGTTATTTATCAAGTTAATCAGTTGAACATTTTGGGATTGTTAAATTTGTTATTACATCAAGAACATTAAAATTTATGAATCCTTGCATACTATGTTTAGATTTCTTCATGTTATTTTCAACCAATCAGGTGTATAAGTTGTCTGCACTGCTGTTTCATGATATGGTTTTGACCTCCATTTTGCTCTGTGTGGCTTATTCTCTGTCTGAGCTGTCTGATGCCTCAAAGCTGCCACGAGGTCTCCAAATGCTAACTGTTCTGTCACTGTAGGGGAGGAAACAAGATTGCAGACATGACATAAAAGGGAAGAACACACTGGATACACAAGCATGAAAAATAAATGCACAAATCACAGAAAGATCCAACTGTCACATGATCAGGCTATGCATGAAATTGGAATCATTTAATATAATGAGAATTTTGAAGTTTCCAGGTTGTCATTTGGTTGGGTCTGAAGTTATGTACCAAGAATTATATTCTAAAATTAAAGTTCAAGGCTAACATAGGATGATATATTCATGTGACCGTCAGGACACACAAGGGTCATTCATGCGGTTAGTCAGGGGTCACTTTGCAGAACAGACAGATAAATAACATTATGACTATCATCTCTTCATCATGCGGCATGGCTTTGATTAAAAGTTGTCATCCATATGTCATGCATTATGCATGCAAATATTTAAGATACAGATGTCCTTTCATCCCCTAGATTCAAAATGCACTCTTCTGTGTTCATATTAAACATATATACATACACATTAGTAATTCCACTATGATTGCAGGGGAGACAGGTAGGGCTTCTGTTTAAGTCACCACAACCTCTCTGCTATCACAATTCAAAACAATGACTGAACAAATATACATTATAATATTTAACACTTTATACAAATTATTGCAGACATCACTGTTTTCATAATTATTTCATGGCATTTTCCTTTCATTTTGTACAAATAAATATATAATACCTACTCTGTACTGAGGTAAGTAGCTGTGACAAATATATGCATTCTTATTCAAATCCCACTAGATGGCAGCAGTGGCATGACTACTTTTGCAAATGCTGCCACCTGTAAAATTTGAGTGAACATACAGACAAATCTGCTTTAAATAAATATGTCAATCATAATTAATGACCAACAAAATATTCAACATAGAAAAGCCCCTAAAATTTCAAGTGATATTTTGTCCTTAACTTATATCAAATGTATTTACAGAGAAAGGTTGAGCCCCTTTTTATTGCAAATGAGAAAGGTGGGAATTAATCTTATAAATATCTTTACTTGATTTTATATCAATATATATGGCTGAACTCATTGAAAAAGAATGGTTGTGGATTGAATGCATTTCAACAGACTGTCTGCTGTTTTCTAATCCATTCTGGTAATGATAAACATCTGTGTATTGCTTGTAACTATGGCAAGACTTTTATACTTTTCATTGACATGAAATTCACCTCACAAGATAAATAGAGTTGCTGTCAAATTGAAATCAATCTTTCAGGAACCTAAACTTAAAAAATAAAAAAACCATGAATACTAAAATAGATAATTTATCTGTTAAGGAGATGTTTGGAAACCTATCATCCTGGGGATATATTTAGACATCAAAACATATGTATGGTCCCTCAACAACATTACGTATGCTTATCATTTTAGACTTTGATCTGGTCTTTCTGGCATTCAAGGTTTGCATTTCTATTTGTCTTGTGTTGGAGACAGCAGAATAATACGAGAGTGGTATCGTCAAAGGGTTTCAATGCTTTGAAGCAGCAATTGTAATATTTCAAAAATATATAGGACTTGAAACACTGTCATTAAATATATAATATTTTTGCACATCATAATAGGTGAACACATTAATGATATGCAGGTGTTTGATGTCAGATTGTTTAATGTGATCTCCACTGAGATGTTTGTGACTATGGTTACAGAAGCAGTCGTTAGTGTGTGCCTGGGTCAACAGTCGAGCTCTTCCTGCACCCAGTCTGGTAGTTGCTCGTACAACGGCTCCCAGATCTTCACGCCAGCCTCGCTACAAACAAGACAAAGGCACACAAAACAAGGGTTAGATGGGATTAGTCGTCTTGGGGTCCTTCTTGGTTAAGACATCTCCTGCATTCTCTATCTGTATCTCTGTTTACAACTACTTCTCATCTATAATTCTCAGCTGGAATCCACCCCCCCCCCCCCCCCCCCCCAAAAAAAATGTACCAAAACCACATATAGAGCAACTGGCAATATTTGCATCGGTTACATTAGCACTTTTGAAATAAAATTTTGAAATCATTGTTCTGGTGAAAAATGTGTACATTAGAGACACATACAGATATGCAGAGATGAAGTGAAGCTTCTGCAGCAGCAGCTGTGGTTGCCATGGTGACCATGTGCCCTGAGGGAGAGAAGCATCAGGCAAAGCTTTTGATTAAAATATACTCATTCTACTAACTCACACTAAAACCCTTTTGAAACATCACACATCAGGTAAATGTGTATATCCACCAATGAGTAAACTAAATCATATAGTAATGTATACTGATGTCTGAAAAAAAGTAATTTCTCCTATTTTTCTTGTATTTTCAATAGATCAGTGTTGTCATGCCCATAATAACAGACATGATATGAAGTGTTTAATGTGAGTAGCAGTATATGAGTGTGTTTGTGTTAGTTGTGTTGCCTTACTACCAGGTACTCAGGACACCATTTATCACCTCTGCCAGCATCCGAGCACCTGCCAGCATGGACTCATTAGTGATCCTGCAAGTTGACAGATGGCAGCATCAAACTGGCCCCAGTCTATATAGGTAAGCTGCCTCTACATGCTAGAAACCGGGGAAAAGTTATTTGAACTGAAGCTATTTGGAAAAATATCTGGAAAACAAAGTGATACTCTTATTTTTCATCAAATACCTTTGTATTAGTTAGTATAAACCAATTTTCTAAACCAATAAGCAGACAAAAAAACAACCACCCAACAGATATTGAAAAAGACAAAAATGTATAAATGAAAGTTTGTTGATCTTTTTATATTCTAGAGGTTTTCATAATTTTTTTTAAAAAACTTCATTGTATTTTATGAATTTTAATCATTATGGTATCCTCCGTAATTGTGTTTTTGTGGGTCATTTCAAAAGCATAGGATTTTGCAAAGTAACTATCAAACTGCATACAGCTTAGCATGTAAAAGAATTCAACACAGTAAAGCAGACACAAAAACTGGTGCCACTAAACTTATATAGATTCTGCCAACCAAACAAGACACCAAGACTTGTCTACCATTCTTATCATGTTTATATCTACGTTGCAATCATGAATGAATTGTTGGCATTTACGGTTAAAATAATATTATTAAACATTGCATTACTTTTGATATATGAATGTATCTTTATCCAATGTCTATTAAGGAGAAAAATAAAATTAAGAATCAAATAAATGAAATAAATTTTAAGTTATTCAATCACCAAATTAAATTAAATTTTGAAGAGCTAAATGAAAGAATGCAAGTTTGCTAAATGACCACCAGATAAATAGTTTGGGGAAAACACAATAGATGGCGCTGGGTAATTTTCCATTCTATTAGCCCTGGTGGTCATAGAGCAAAACTGCAATCTTTGTTTATCACCAAATACCCTCTCTATCCCACAAATATATAAAGATGATCAAAATGGCTACATACTTGGATGCCGTAAAGATGAGCCCAGAGTTGGTGGTGATGGCGTTAATGGGACTGTGATGTGCCTTAATTTCTCCAAGTTGCGTACAGTTGTCAATGTGCCACAGTTTAAGGTAACCACCACGACAACCACTCAGTAGACAGTTACCTCCTGGCATGAATGCTAAACCACAGATCCAGTCCTTGTGAGAGTTATTCATTGCCTACAAACACAAAAATATGAATATAAAATTGCCATAACCTTTTGAACAACTTGTGCCAGTTTCATTTTATCTTCTTCATTTATTTGCAAGAATTGAAGCTTCATGTTTGACTGGACATGCTGTATTTATTGTGATGATGCCCTATTTTAAAAGTAACTTAGTAACATTCAGTTACTACACAGGTATTGTAGTTACTAAGCATTCTCAGGTGTATATTTCCCAGTTGATGCGGCATCGCCACCAAGTTGCCATTGTAGTGTTTGTCACTGAGTATAAATAAATACACAAGTATTATAGTGTTGACTATAATGCTGACACTGAGCTGATCTTACCTGTGCTAGTTTCTGTTCAGCAAGGTCCCACTTCTTGATACAAGTATCTCTTGAGCCGCTGAATAGCAGATCTCCCATTAGGCACAGGGACTGAATGCCGTCATAATGTGGGGGCTCCAGGTTGTACTTCGGGGTCATGATTCCTACTGTATCCTCCATGACATCAAATACCTAAACATACCAATACATCCCATCATAGAACCCTCCATACAATGTCCGCGTCATAATATGATACAGTTACAGATAATATGATGCAGCATCTTGCTATATTTAGTCATGGACTGTCATGGATGTATCTGTTACAGTACTGCTGATATTGGTTTGTTGGTTATGTTTCTCACCTTGTTACAAATAATATGATGCAGCATCTTGCTATATTTAGTCGTGGATTGTCATGTATGTATCTGTTACAGTACTGCTGATATTGGTTTGTTGGTTATGTTTCTCACCTTGATGTAGTGATCCTTGGATCCTGTCACTACACATATATTACCATCTGCAGTATCTGTGTCATCCACAGCAAGCACCATGACTGCCGCCTGGTGGCCTCCCGATAACTTGCCCACAGACTTGAAACTACAACATAATCCCCAGCTCACTCTCAATTCATTCAGAATTAACGTTAAATATATTACCAAGACAAAGACAATAAAATGCTAGACCATTCGCCCTGATACTTTTTTGCAAGAAGAGTCTCAAATAAAATGAGGAAAAATTGCAGCCATGACATGAGACTGAAATTGATTTTTTTTATGTTTTAAATTATTTATGCAGTTCTAGTAATGCCTTACTCATGAAAACTAAAAGCTTTCAATTCAGATAAAAATTTGAAAAAATTACCAGCGTAAATCCCAGATTCTGACATTATTTCCTGCAGCAGAATAGAGCACTGCACCAGTTGAGTTGAGAGCGATGTCATTGATGTTTGTCTCCCCTGGTGGGCAGGTCACTTGTCTAGATGAGGAATTAATCGGGATTGATCCCTCTGTCGTCAAGCCTGCTGACCTACAAGCAACAACAAATATATTATACAAGGGAACAATTCCCAACTGCTATTCCTGATCTATTTTTACAAAACTAATATTTCACATATCTCTTGCATATCTTTATCTGCAATTTCAGTAATATAATTGACATGAAATGCCCAGAAGGAGATTATAGATTTATAGATGCCTCCCATCAGTGAAAGGACGTCATCTGCAAGGAACTGAATTTATGGCACTGTACAAGCTTCTGTTTAAAAATGTCTTGTCTTGCTATTGAAAGAAAGTATTGTTTTCTTATTGACCATCTGCCCTTCATATCATTACTTTTCTACAATATGCAATTGTAATTCAATAAAAAAAACCACTGATAAGGATGAAGTTAAGCAATGAGGTGAACTTACGATAGAGTTTTGATACATTTGTGTCCCTCGCGCACATCCCACACCTTGATGAAGTAGGTTGACACAGTATACACAAGCTTTGTTTCCTCTGAGTACTTGACTGACACTACATTATTGGGGTGGCCTGACAGAGTCATCACCTCAGCCCCAGTCTGCAGGTCCCAAATCTTAGCCGTCCGGTCTGAAAAAAATGCCACATTAAATAAACTTATAATGAGGGAGATATTCTCCTACAGCACTGATTCATCCAATACTACTCTGGCACAATTATAAAATATATCGGCATTTAACAAATCAGCTTTAGTTTAAAAAATTGCAAGAAAATTGCACAATCAAAACATTTTGTTGTTGTTGTCTGGGATATTAATGATAATCCCAGTTGTCAGTTATGATCTGCTTTAAGTGTTAGTTCTACTGGAGATGGTACCTTTGCTGCTGCTGAAGAGGAGGTCCTCTGTGGCGCACACTGAGAGCACAGCTTTACTGTGGCCATCTGCTGTGTAGGAATGGATCAGTGGCGATGTCTTCACAACCTTGGAATTGGTCGGATTTATACTACCTCTGGAACCAGCAATACATTTTGTTATCATCAATATTTTCTTAAATTTACTCCCCTTAACAAGGTTTTGTTAAGTTTTATATTATAAATATGTTGGTCTGTAATTTTGAGTCCATGTTATGTTATCAGTGTAGTTTTTTTTATCAGATGAGCATTTATGCCAAGATATGCATTTGCATTTTTTTATTACATTATTATTGTGGTCAATATTTCTGTTATGAAAAGTTTATTGGTTTATTTTTGCTTAGTGTAGCATAAATGCAAGAAATTGATTTTGCAATCATTTTAGACAAAGGTCAGACTGGAGTAGTATTTTCTGTTACAAGACATGTGAGCATTAAAAAGAGATCAAGTTGTCTCAGTTCCATACTTAAGTTAATGACATCGCTTTACAATGGTGTCTATGTGCAAAGACACAGGGCAAACATTTTATATTCTATCAGATACAGGTGGGATGCCACAAGAGTATATACACCAATTCTTAACTCAGTAATAACTTATCTGGGATATTCTTATCATCTTTATTGTACAGACTACATATTTGTTCTACAGCATATATGTAAACTAAATGGATACAAGGTTGCTTTTGGGCACTTGGGTTAATACATGTATGCATTACTTCAAATACATTTTTGAAAACTACATGCAGTATCACTAGAGTTGAGATGATTTGAATTGAGTCAAACAAAATTCAACTTCTGTAATTATGGGATCTCTATAAAGTATCTATCTCATGATTGGTTCAATCACTTTATATTTTCACCAGGAGAATAAACCATTCCTATGTGATGTCCCCATTCTATGCCTGCATGCCATCCCCTACTCTATTCGGCATTATTTCCCTCGTCCCTCCCCAGCTTCTCCTGTGGCATCCCCCGGTGGTTAGTGCAGGTTACCTGTTGGAGTGCGGGGGTGTGAATTGCGTGCTGCCTGTTAACCGGGAGAACACATTTTCATCCCGGTTATTTCTTCGGTTTAAGTTTGGCGAGGATGGAGGGGTGAAATCAGCGTTGTCGCTGCTGTAATCATGGGAGCAATCCACGAAACAAACAACATCAGATAACAAGCCATGCCACATTCTATTCAACAGCTTGAGGCTCTGGATGGTGGGAACATTTGCCTTTTTATTGGTTATTAAGGAAGCTTTAAATTTCAGACCCCCAAAAAATCTCCAGACCTACAATTTTGTTGGTCTTTCCCTATCACAGTCCTTAAGCAATTAGGGACATCATAATTTTTTTTATCATTATTCAAAGAAAGATTGCAAAGCAGTCAAGGCTGTAGATCCCTTTACAAACCAGAGCCTCAGAGATGGTAAAAGCAGAGGACAAGCATTGAAACCAGTCTCTAGCCATGCAAAGACCATCCTCAGAGATGGCAAAGATGGTGTTTAAGGAATTAATATTTAATAGATTAATATAGTTTAAAAGATAAAAAAATTAAATTTATGAATTGCTAGCAGACTGGTTCCAAAGACATATTAAATACCATTAACAATTAAAATATATTCAAAAATGATAAAACACAAAGACAGTATATTCCTTGCTATGAACTTACTGTTTAAAATATCAATTTACATCATCACACAAAGAGCTCAAACAATGAAAAAATACAACCAAACACTCAGAGAATAAAAAATACCACATCAAACCATTCCTTGTCATATATTTGTTTAAGCTCCAATAAATTGACTTCACCAAATAAATCTCTAGAATTAAATGATATTGTTTTGAACAAATATACATGAGAATTTATTGAATTTCTTTGTGAATTTCTAATTTCATACATCAATGAAGTGTAATACTTGAGCCACATAAACGTCTTGAACCACAAAAAGCATGAAAATATATTCATTTGTTAAAAACATGGGTATATCATCACAATGACCAACTGCGTTTCTGTCATGGATATGAACTTAATGAAGAAATCCTACTCTAACTGTCCAGAAGTTTGGTATTTCTAATATTTTGTGGATATTTAATCTTGGACTTACCTCTCCATGTTATTGCTATATACATAACACTCATCACGATCCCAAACAATTTATTTAGGCCATCCGGGACATTTAACTTCCCACTTTTATTTAAGAGTCAATAAAGGGCACAGTCTGGTGGGCAGGCATTTTCTATAGCCACCCTTCCACCTACTCAAGACCCAACACAGGGACTGCCAAAAGATCCTTTGACACAAACATTAGAACTCCTTATACATTCATGCTATTATGAATATCCACTTAAATATCAATGGATAGGTGCAGATTATGGTCAAATGCAGCACAATTATGTCTGCAAAATGCAATCAATCTATTTCTGAGGAAAATGAGTTTCTTGTTGTGTTGTGTAAAGCTATATAGATCTCCCTTCCACATGACAAAGCATGAAATCGATATATCCGGGTTTTGGAATGTTGTTTACTTCCTGAGATGTATTCTGTGGTTTCTAAACACTTAAATCAGTTATCTTTTGTGTGCTCTTACTATTGCCAATCTGACATTGACTATTGGAGACGTTTCCTTTGCCCTATTAAAAATGGCACAAAATGTACTTAAATCTTCTCTAGGAGGACCATAATACTCCTATTGATTGGGGACCAACTCATGTTGCCATTTCTATGGCTATTGTCATCCAACACCCAACTTTGTGTCATTTATAATCTTTGGTAATATCAAACCTCACCTTAAAAAAAAAGCATTCAAACTTATCAGAATTCATCAATCATTTACATTTGAACAGAGATCCCTCATTTATCCACATATACCGGTAGATCTAGGAGAGATTGAACAGTTTAACAGTGTACCTGACTTAGATTTTTGTATGAGTCAACAAATTAACATTTCAATTGATGATTTATTAACCAGTTCTTTCCAAATATAATATATAAATGTATCTCTTTGATTGTGAACAGACCATTCCGTTTTGTTGCACTACCCATGCTCCATGGTTAACTGCATTCATGCTTCAATGATGCCATGATTCCATAGAATCCAATCACACATGATTGACCACCGCCACCTATAAGCTCAGTCAGCTCCAGATCAACATCTTCTCACAAGAATAACTTCTAATTTCTCTATCTGCATCACAAGGATACAATTTTTTGCTTTACTTTCTGATTAGGCTGAGGAATTATTTGTTATTGATATTATAAAATATCAAGCTGTTATACCATATTCTACTCATCTCTCTTCATCATACTTTGTCACTGAAGTAATAGCTTGTCCTAACCCAGATGCTGTAGCCAAACTTTGCCATTGCTATCCAAACCAAGCTGAGGATGTCATATCTTCAGCTATCTCTTCCTAATTCTGCCCAAAATTAGACTTTGTATCACCTGAAGATGCCAAACATTGTTACTGAGGTCCTCAGCTGTCCAAATCTAGCTGCCGATACCTTTGGTATTAAATAAGTTCTTAATGTGAAATAAATTTGACACTCCCACTTTTAAAAAAAATTGTTTTTTACTCCCACATTTAAGATATGCTTAATTTTTTTCTCAAATCATGGTGAGTATGTGTTCTTTTACCTGTACTTGGAAGATTATTTTGCTAGTGGATATATTTACCTGACTTGTTGGAGTATAGAGACCATTTAGATAGAGGGATGTAATCAGGGTCCCCGAAGAATATGCACATATCTTATGGCATTGATCACTGGCTTCATACTAATGTATCTGCCTGGCACCGGATCCTGGGGACACAACTTGTGTCTCATCTAACCTGCTCAGTCAGCCTGACATCCCACTCACTACCCAGGTAAAGTCTCAATTCTATATAATATATTGGTATTCAAATATAAATTTTCATTTTGTTTTATTTATGTCATTAAATTAAAACCATTATGTTGCAAACTTGTTTAAAAAAAAGTTATCAGAAGAATAACTGATAACAATATTGTGATACTGCTTCATTGTCAAAATGAAGCTTGAAACACAATCGTAGCTTTGTAATTGAATTGATTTTTAAATAGTCACAGGGTCTTTAAGGACATATAATTCACAGTTAAGTGTTACATATCTGAGTGCCTATCAGTCAATAAGGATATTCACAACCTTATTAGACCCACTGACTCTTTATATAAATACTTATTATTGATAAGCCACTCATAGCTTTTTCACTGAAGTCATTTAATTTTTTTGATGTCAATCATTTGCAGTTTACTTTGACTATACCTCTGAGAATGCAAGGACGTAAAAATATCAATCCTAAACATGGAGAACGACTACAATATTTGAAGTATACCAAATAGATTGGAAACAACGTATTTATATAATTAAATCATGACAACTCAAAACGATCTGATAAAAGACATATAGGACTCTATTAGCATACACAACACAATCAATGTGAGGATTTACGAATGGCACATAAATTTGAGGTGTGAATAATAGAGAATTGGAGAATATGCCCGGCCAAGACAAAGGTCCCACATTGCCATCATTACTCATGGTGTCCAAAGTGCCTGATCTGACCCAGGAGATGCTTAAGGAAGGGGAACCACGATCCAGAATCTCTAAGGCTAAAAGGTATGTATCACATCATCATAATATAGCATGTACTCATAGAATGTAATATTAAAATCTGCTAGTACACTTGTGCATGGTGGTGAATATGCATTTACTTCTATATGCATACTTGCACGAAACTGGCTATGACAGACATTTCACCCTCAAATAGAGTTCATTTAATGGAGAATGTATGTTAACTTCAACCTGAAGAACTAATAATTCTAAGTAAGAGAAGAAATTCATTTCACTGTGATGAACTATTCATTCTGAGTACAAATCAATGCAAGGGACCATTTATTCTGAGAAAGTGTTGGAGTCCAATTCACTGTGGGGGACCACTCATTCTGACATTGCGTTACAGAAGACTTTTCTGTGATGGACCTTTCATTCTTAGGTAAAAGTAAGTGCCCACTTCACTGTTCAAAGGCTATGCATAGAAAAAATATGTGTAAGTCTTTTATTAATAACAAGAAACTTATGCTGCTTTATGCATTTGTTGATGTTGACCCAGAGCAATTATACATATTCATTACCTCCTCATGCACATGTGCAGACAACTTGCTTGCCTCCTATGCGATTTAAAGTGTATGCTTATATTTTGTCTGGTTTACTTTTCCTTCACAAAGCCACTTCTGTGGGGGCATAGCACCCGCCGCACACAGGCCAGCTTTATGTGTCCACTACATCCACAATGGGTTTATAAATATTTCAAACTTCCATGAAAATAGAACTGTTCAAACAACCATTCTTCACTCTAAATTGCTACTAAAATAAAACTGAAAGGATTTTGCACTCCAACTTTGAACTGAATTGAAATGGGCAAGGAAAAGTATACAATGCATGAACGTCTTGTGAATGAGAGGTGGAATTTTGAGCAAATACTCCTCTCAAATAGAAATATAAGGTTCAATAATATCCGAGAATTAGATTTCAGGATATTGTGATGATTGATTAAAGGACACATTTTGGATAATGGTGCAATCCTGTATAATCTTTGAAAGATTTGGAATAGAGAGCAAATTGTCTAATGGGACAGACACAGTAAGTGACAGTTCAATGCACACAATGCAATCAAAACAAATCTAATCTAATCATATATTATATCACACTTTACAGAGCATTTATATAGAATTTATAAAGAGCTGTATGCCATTCGTGCTACATACTGTCTTGAGAGACATTGCAGATCAATGCAATCTATATCCAGTCAAAAGTGCTATTGGTTCTTTTTGTGATTCTGGGACAGGTAATTGCACTGAGATGCTTGTCCCACACACAGCAGCATTACAGATATCAATACATTGTGCTTCTATCGATTCTACCCACCATATTGTATGCTATTTCTCCTGAGATCCTGCACATATTGAATTTTTTGTTGTTGATTTAACCATGCTTATCGGGACGAAGAACAGATAACAAGAAATACATGATTTACACAAGAAAAATCAACTCCAGATAATGAAAATCTTTCTTTCTCATGGAAAATAAGTTGTACAGATATAAATATTTGAAGCAGGAAATAATACCCAATTTAAAAAAATAATTTTGCTTCATATCTTACTTATCATATCAATAAGAACATTTGGTATGACAAATTTAATGGAATGAAGTTTCACTGTAAAATTGATGTCTTCAGGGTTTTTCACTGTGTTGTTGATATAATTTATTAAGACTATTACTTAATCTTAAATAATATTAATGTCCAAAGTTCAACACGGCCATAATCTTCATGTATGCTTTCACACCATTTACATAAGATTTTAAGGATTTGGCAACAGGTGAGAAAGGGCAACACTGAAGATTAGATTTTCTGTTTTTTGATTCCTCCAAGGCAGGACTCATGTACCATGTGATGTATGCTCACATAACTATAATGCCACACTGATATCGCAAGTCTGCAGAGAATATTTCATAATGCTGTTTGCAAATGGCACTCACAAGTGGATTTTATCTAATCTACAATAGTATATACATAAGCTTGATCCACAGATATAAGGTTATCATCTGTAATCCATCCAATTCAATGGGATCATTTATCCTGGAATTTCTCCCTGTGCATACAAATTGCCTGCTTCTTGAGGGTTAGACAATAAATCATTTAAGAAGGGAAAATGAAAGTAAAGAATGGAATCAATGCAATCTTAGGTAAGTGATATATGAAGATTTATTGGGTGAAACCTTTCAGTCAAACACTTCTTGAATAGTTATTGCAGACAGATTATCTGAGTGGGATTTAGGTAGGTAGACTGGATTATTCTGTAGAAAAGTTCGCATGATCCAAGATTAACAAGCCATGCTTTTGTGATGTCAGATGATTGCAAATAGTTCTGATTTACCTCAGTACATATTGGTGTGATAAAGTTCACAGGATGTTTATATTGTTCCAAGCAGAAATGAAAAGGGATATAAAAGTTTGCTCATATGTTAGTGCTTGATAGTTGTATGGATGTCCAGGAAGCCCAGGATCCCCGAGCTGCCTGAATCTAAACCCTCAAGGCTACCAAGACTGCCTCCCATAGATATCACTCATGGTCATAATGACACACTGTGAGTTGCTATTATCGAGATGTTGTCAATCTTTTCAGTATATGTGGCAAAATATTACATGAGTTATCAGGTATGTACATTACAAAAAAAAATTGTAAACGATGCTAATGTCTCATTTTCTTTTTTTTCCTATGCAGAGTGAGTTTGGTGCGTAACGCCAAACATCGCAAGAAGTTGGCATCGTCGACCAATCAGATGCACCAGGAGCTGCAGCACATCATGATGGTGTATCACACGCGCAGGTTTGAGATTTCCCAGGAACTCCTGCAGCTGAGGTCAGAGCTCAAAGATATGCAGGAAATTACCACCTCAAAGTCTCCGGTCATGACTGCATCCAGAGCAAAGTATTTTGAGTCTCCCTACAGGAAGTTAGACCGGGAAGCCAGTATGCCCCTACCTCGCCAACTTCTTCCCTCAAAGTCGCCTACTAGCTTAACCCTGAGGTCATCATACAGTGAAAGTGCTGAAAGAGCAGGTAAGGGTGGGGTGATGCTCAGGAGGTCTATAGGAATTATGAAAATCCACTCAGCATCTGGTGATGTGATCAAGCAGGGAGGGCGTCAGGCACAGAGGGCGGAGGAGGCAGTCAGGCTACCCTCCCTGGGGTACAACAAACTGGGAGGCTACGCCCCTCTCACTTATGAGAACTTACAACAGGCAGACTTTGCCTCTCACTCAGAGGACATGGTGCCTGGTAACCTTCCCGGATTTGACAACAGCGCCACCTATTATGGCAATAGTAGTGACTCCATAAGTGGAAAATCATCTCTCAAACCGAGAAATCTCAGATTTCAGAACAAAAAGAGTGTATCATTTGCGCCAGATACTAAAGACATATCTCTGGAAAACAAAAAAGGCCCTATAAAGCCCCGGTGGCATATTGATAATTACAGCGCTCTACCTCTGCTAGCGACTCCATATTTTGCTCCAGTGCCCAAGAGAGAGAAGTTAAATCTATCACAAGAAGCCAGTCCCTGTGATACTCGCTATGGGAGTGTAGATGCCGCCACCCAGCTGCCAGCTATGGTTATGAAATTCAAAATGCATTCTGTGAAAGCATTCCCAGATCACTCTTTAAATCATGCAAGAGGTAATAGCAAGAGTGTTAAAGCAGGGATAGTGCTACCCTCTAGGGTGACTCATGTTATAAACCATAATACCATAACGGCTGGCCATAACAGAAATATACTGCAGGATTCTTTAAAAGATGGAGCAATGATGGACAAAACATCTGATGAATGTAAAAGAGAGGCAGAAATTGCAGTGGGAGAAACAATTGTCAGTGGTGAGATTCAGACCCTGGAGAAGAGTGAAGAAAAAGGTGAAGCAGAATTAAACAAAGCACCAGAGAAAAGTAAAAATACAGACAGTAATACTGATGAGTCCAGTGAAGCAGAAAGCACAGACGAAGAATCAACATATGCTCCAAGCTGGACCAAGGAACCAAAGAATCTCTTTGACATTATCTCGGACCAACCCTCTGATAACTGGATGGAGGATCAACCCTCTGGAAACTGGACTGAGGATGAGGGGGCCCGTGGAATGCCAGATTATGAAAGAAGCAATTCAGACAGTGAAGAAGCAAGATTATACTTTCTCAGTAAATTAAAGCGGAAAACTAATCACAGACTTTTTGACAAAGCCTCAGTGCGCGTTGGTCCAGAACCATATTCTGGGCCTCCTCCAATTAAACCAATTCATAACAATCTGGTCACAGCTGAGCAGGACAGATATGAAAACCAGCAAAAGACTCAGAAACACAAAATGAAAGGGTATGAAAAAATCCTATCTAAAGGGAGAGGTCAATCAAAAATAGCAGGATTACCAAGAGAGGTCACAGGAAGTGACCACCATTATAGCTCCATGGTACATGCCCAGAATGACTCTGGTGCTGCCACCAGGGGGCACATCACTTCTCCCATAGCATATCCAGCTGCACCTCGAGAGCAGCAAACCATCCCAGTCAGGAATCATTCGGATACATCTGGCAGGGGGCAGCACCTCACATCAATCTCACAAGAAAACTTTCAACCAGCCAGCAAGACAGTCGCACAGAAAACATCAATCCAGTTAAATGGGGTGAGTTATAAACGTTATATTTCTTTGTTACCTTACTATATACTTCTTAATTTTCATTATCATTTAGACAATGCAATTTGATTTAAATTGTTGAAGACCTCAAATTTACTGTATTCATCAAACAAAGAAGCAACCAAAATTTTCAATGTGGCAGAAAAAAATGTCTTATTCCTGATTGGTGGGTATGTGGAGATTTATTGGTGTGTAAAAATAAGTTCATGCTTCTTTAAAAATTTGTCAGAATTCTTTCCACAAGCAAAATTTTCTTTTGGCTCTAACAAGACATTTTTTTCCTGACTTTATCAAATATGAAATATCTACCGGTAAATGAATGTAATTTGAATATAAAATTTGTCTATGCACTTTATCACAGAAATGTTTCATTTGTTGACAGATTCGTCAGACATCAATCCCGACCCTGATTCCTAAACGTCAACAGTCGATACTTCTCAATAGTCATCTCAAACATAAGTTTAAGAATACCAACTCTTCTCAAAGGAAATAATGAAGAGATAAAAAGAATCTGTGATAAAGTGACCTCAGTGGGTGACAAAAACCAATGTGATATATATGAAAAATAACTCATATTATGAAAACTTTAAATCTGAAAGTGAACTTAACATTTACAATTAACAATGGTATGTATATATAACAAGTGTATATGAATAGTACTGAAAGATAACATTGCAAAAAAATTAAAAGTCTTAATTTTGTTGTAACTTTGATTTTGTGTTGCTCTTTAATATGAAAAGTGGGAGATCAACTACCCTGGAAAAATACACTTTTGGTACAAAAATATGGATTGTAGGTGCTATTCTGTGAAAAGGTCCTACATTGATGTAGCCACAACATACAGGAATAAATAATTACAAATTCTATTCACCTCTCATATGAAAAGAACTATCTATATAATTATAAAGCACTCAGGTGTGTCATATCTTATCAAAGATCTTTGATGTACAAGATGAATGATGAAATAAAATAACGGCCTTGATATTAACATAATATCCAATACTGTTAATGTAAGGACAATAAAGCCAAGCTTCCAGTCATGTGGCTCCCGGCTGGGTGTCAAGTTGATACTGACCTTATCTTGAAGGTAACAAGGTATTGGTAAAATTATACGATTTGAAAAGTTTTGGTGTCAATCTAGGCATTTATGGGCGGATAAAACCCTCATAAGACATTCTACCTTGACCTTAATGGAAGGGTGAACAGAAATATGCCCTGCAACATATTTTGATGTTTAACTTATTGGGAACATGGTCATGGAAAGGTCAATGTCAAGCTTGTCCATGATTTTATCAAGATATATTCATCTGTGAAATTTGGCGCAAGTCATGGCAAGTGTCCACAAATTACTTAACTTTAATATTATTGAGAAAGTCTTATTAAAGACAATACTTCTGAAATATCTGGTAGCAATAGTATTACTGGGCAAGTTAGAACACTTGCAAGATATTCTGACACCGACCTTATTGGAAAGATCATCAAGGTCACAGAATGGCCAATAATGAAAATAGTTTAGAGTTCACAATGAGTGTAAATGGATTTCATGTTTGCAGTTGAAGTTAATGATTTATCAAAACATGTGATTATTGTCTAAGGATATTGATATGCTAATCACATAATCTGATAATCTAATCTCCATTTATTACACGACCTACTGCCACAGTCCCACCTTAATATCAATGAACCATACACTGACCAAGGGGCACATTGTTCATGTTGAACCTGAGCCAAAATCCAGGATTTCTATTCAAAACTCAATAATACAATCAGCAAAGCTTTGGGACACAGATCAAGTTGGTATTAAAACATTTCATTCATTCACAATTCAAAATAATAAGATATTGTCTTGTGAAATTTTTAATAATGGAAGAAAAACCTCAGGTTTAAAATAATCCAATATCTCAGAATATAGAGTGTATAATTCTTCTGTAAATCTCAAAACTTAAAAAAAATATTTCTCATGTAAATATCAAGATGATTATAAAGGCTATTCCTGTTTCATCCCATAAAATTTGTTTAAAAAAAAAAGATAAATGATATCAATTTAGATTGTGCGACTTATTAATTATCACTAAAGGGGAAGTAATATTCATCTTTAAACACACACCTGGTGTTCCCCAGCAAGACAGCATGTCAGACCCAGGAGCTCGAGCATAGCATTGCTTTAGGGACAAACTCATGACCTCCTCTAACATTCAACTCTACCAGGTACGATTTATCTTGATATATATTCCCTTCTTTTTGAAAACATCTACTTGTATGATTCCATCACATTTTGTAGTTTAACAAATTTTAAGGTCACATGATCTACCACTCTATCCACATAAATGATTTACCAGTATCCACTCCCCTGAATGCATATAGACAAGTTTGGTAATACGGATCACTGAATAGAATATCATGCAATTGTGGTTCAAAGGTTTGTCTTTAGAAAAATTGGAGCTTTTGAATGACAAATATACAACATAATAAGAATCAAAATCAAGATGTTCATGAGAATGTCAAAAACTACACAAAAAGCAACAAAACTATTTACAATTGTGTTCACATTTTGTTCTCGTTACATTTCAATGTAAATTTCTTAACAAATTTTGATCATCAATTTTTTGTGGCAATGCACAGTGAAATGTCTTAAAACTAAATTGCTTAATTAGTGGCCTGAACAGCACTGACTGATGTGCTGCCATCTTGTGTACAGTACCCATCAGATGGCCTTCAAGTGTATCTGATCACAATTCTAAATTATTAATTTTCAAACGGAATTTAGCAAAAATCTATGTAATAAGTGACAAAGCAAACAACTTACACAGAACTTTGATGTGAGAGAGACCCTGACGATCCAGACCCTCTGTCACGCCGGCGCATAGTCGGGGACCGCTCAGCAGAGTGGTTGGATTTGCTGGGGTAGGAAGGGTAGGATTTGCGCATCAAACTCGGTGAAGGACCTGCATCATTCCGATTTCCTGAACTATTCTGTCGGCTATTAAAAAATACAAACAGTTAGAACATATTGATAGTGTGACAGAATTCTTAACTTGGTCAGAATCAATCACACCAACCTCTTTCTATTTATAATTAGACTGAAAATATGAATGTGCATACTCTGTGGCTGCTTCTATTTATGGTTTTATTCATTTATCACTTAATCTTACAGTTGGAAGAATTGTAGATGATAATTTGATACAACATAAAAATTATTTTATTTTAATATGTGTGCGTGTGTGTGTAAGTTATCTTTATAGTTAATTATCATATTAATATGGTTTGTTGTACCTAGGTACTCCATTTTGTCTTGTGTGAGTGGAGAGGGTTTTAGGCTGTGGAGGTGGCATTAACAAGTTCTCTGGTACACTGCCATTCACTTTGGCTCGTTTAGGTTTGTCCTCTTCTGGGGTCTCGGGTACAGGCACAAGGGGAGCAGCAGTCTCCACCCCAGGTCCTGCTCCGACTCCTAACAGGTCCTGAGGGGTAGCCGTTTTCCGTCTTGCCTGGAACAATGCATTTAGATTCTTTGAAATATTTACAGCATAAAAACAAAGAAATACTTCTTCTATGATAAACATAACATGTCTTTCATTCTGGACAAAAAAACCTATTATCCATAGATAAATAGCACCAAGGACATCATTAAGATGAATATGATCATCTGAGGATGATAGAAAGCCCAGCCATTAAAACCCCAAAGCCACTCGGTCCTTAAAAATATCAACACAGGTCATGCAATATACAAATATAAACTGACAGCTTTTTACAAATGCTGAGAAATCACCAAGGAAAAATTCTGAGACAAGGTCATTGCAAAAAGGTATAAATATTAAGCTATTAAATATTAAGCTATCGGTTGCTGAGACAGCCTTGTTTTTTTATGATTGAAGGTCATTACATCAAGGTTAAAGGCCAAAATTTAAAATGATGTTGGACACCTACTGGAGTACATTTTATATAACAAATATGAAGAAGCTGCAACTTGCAGTTGCCAAGAAATAACGTCATCATTTCAGAGTGAAGGCCACTGGAGAGAATTCAAAGGGCCAAAAAAGGCAAGTTAACGTGACAATGCACCAAGTATGAAGAGCTGCTATTTAGGGTTGCTGAGCTATTGCAAAGACAAAAATCTTAAGCCTAATCTCCCGGCAAGCAATGACAATATGCACAGCTATTTTGGTGGCCAGGCATGAAAATGAGTAATTAGTATTACATACTTTCACTTTGAATTAATTAAAGAGATCTTTGAGTAGTTAAGTAATTGAATTTAATATGTAAATTATCAACAACAAAAAAAGAAATCAAACTGTATGACAACAGATTACCCAAGAATTATGGCAGTATTACAGCAAAGCAGAGTCAATTTGTAGCAATGTATGGTTATTTGTGACATCAGCATGCTCACCTTGTCTTTGCCTCTAACAGATGAGGAGCTGCCTATGGAATCATTAGAGGCAATGTTTTGCTGGGGCATCAGCATCATGGCTGTCACAGGATCAATAGGCTGCACTTGATTCTCCACTTGTTTTTCCACTTGGTTCTCGATCATAGCACTAGATGGCAGCATTATCGGGTCATACACCACATGGGGGCACCAGCAGTCCATTAGGCGACAGTTGTGGCAACAGCAGTGGAAGGCGGGACACAGTCACACACACAAACACACACAAAAACAAGGGGCAAACAAAATGGAAAACATTGAGTTTTGGGAAACAAAATTTGGTAAACCACAAAAATGACACAGAAAAGGACAACAGTCAGAAAGAGAGAAAGATAAAAGCAACATAAGCCATTTGTTTCATGCAAAATCGAAAAGTTTGGCTTCATTTCATTATCTTGGCATTTTAATTGTTGCTAGTTTATGGCAACTTGGTTACTAAGTAGATGAGATGAGATGAGTGCGAGTGAGACTGGTGCTCTATGCTGACCAGCAGCATTTATGGTAGATCCTAAGTAACAAACACCTACATAACACATACCATGTTAATGATTAATTATTACCCTACATAAAAAGTTTACAGGCACATCAGTCAAAGCTGCAGTTTTACTAATCAGCAACTAGGTCAACCACTAGGTGTCAGCAGTGTTTACATCAACAGTGACAGTGCTTCCACCTAGCAGATTACATAGTTACTAATGGCTTAATGGCTCTCTAATAAAAAAGATTGTAAGAATGAATACCTGGTCTAATGTCAGTTAAATCCTCAACAATATCAACAACTATTTACAATAAGTCGAATGCACATTGTTCTTAGGGGATTGTCAATATAAATATTATGGATTATTTACAAAAAACAAGTTGCTTTTTATGAACAACATACAAAAAAAATTGAAAATTATAAAAGTATTTTGGCTAATTTGTAAATGGTACTTGTATGGCACAGGAAGTGTTAGTATCAATCGGTGACAATAACCGAGACACATGCTTTTAATCAATTTTCTGGTCAGTTGATTATATTTTCATAAAAATGCTAATATTTTCTGTTGGGTTATTTTTAATGAAGTGTGATTTCAAAAGCCTTCACTGTTGCAGAAGTATTGAAGAATTAAATCACTGGGAGGTTTGTACATTTTTGCTATAACATATAAAATATAGCAGTTTTCTTTCTTAAATACAAAAGGAATAGCAGCCTAAGGAATCAGGATTACAAAATGTACACTTTTATAAAAGATGAGAAATTGTTGCTGCCGTTTTTTCCAGTGGTAACTCAGATCTATCCTCGAAGAGATATTTGCTTCACATGACATTAAGCACATCATATATAAGTGACAGCATCACATCTATATCACAGACAAAATTACTTGCGTGAACACACTGACTTTATAATATAAGTGCCAAGATGAATACGGGAGTGGTTTACTCCTATATTAAGTCATTGGTCCAAAGTCACTATTCTAAGTCATGCTATTGACATTATATTCATTACAATGACTTTTTTTTATAAATTATTCCTGAATCATACTACATTTCTTGATGACTAAAGCTACAGCAGAGAGCAAAATTATAACAAAAAAGCAGGCATCAGCAAATTTTATTTTTGCATATTGGATCAGGGATTTTGCATTAAACGTGTTGAAGTCAACATCGTTTTGGCAAACAGCAAAGCCTCTCCATAGAAAATGTGAAAACAAAGAGTGAAACAAAACAAAGATGAAGAGAACTACTGCGGCAAACCAACAAAAGTCACTATATAACACAGGCCAATAAGTACACCATGTGGGGACAGGGACAGGAATTTCCAATGTGGCATTGTGGGTAGAAAATGAAAAGAAAAAACAAAATAAATTTGTGTTAATATTACATATGAACAATAACTGTTCTATAATCTTTCACCATACAAAACTAAAAATTGACCAAGCCCAAGATGTTTGTTTTGAAAACATCAAGTAGGACATATTTATAAACATAATGTTGTTGTATAGAAGCAGTGACTTTTGTTATTTTGCTGTTCCACAGACTCCACATCAAGCAGGGCAAGGTCACAGCCACCCAGGTTCAAGGTCATCCAAGTCAGGAGGCCAGGTGAGGAGGTTGGTGCTGTATGAACTAGCTTTTAGTGTGGCAGGACAGAGTATGGACAGTTACCAATCTATATCATATTTATGGATATATCAAATTATAGCCTTTATTTGGTGTAGAAATTATTGAAATGTATATCAATGAGCAAATTACAATTAAAACCATGAGGAATATTATTGAACTATTTCACTGAACTATTTAAAACTTAATATTTGGTCTATTTTTTTCCTTGATACAATGTAGATAAACTGGGATGTCATGCTTATAATATATTGGTAACCATCACACTTTAAGCTTTGTCATAAAAGTTATAATAATATTGTGAAAGTTGAAATATACTTTTTTATCATGGCAAAAACAGTTATCTTCAGAATGAACAGAATTGGTGAGCCTGTTTCAAAAATCTTTCTTCAATCTAGGAAATCTTTCTTCAATCTTGGTTATCTTTCTTCAATCTTGGTTCAATCTCGATTAAAAATTTTGTTAATTCAATAGCACAGTGAAAATTTGTGGCTTTTTTCACAGATCTTCACACTTCTGTTTTGACATAATTATTTCAAAAGTACTAGCAACATCAATAACTTCTATATTTCACTACAAACACTCTAGCTACAACCTGTCATTGAAAAGGAATTCGTCCTAGAGTTAGAATGACTTGGTTTAAACTAAAAGGTAAGTCTGTCTTAACGGTAATGTGCATTAAATGTTAAAATGTCAATCGTTGAAATTCAGACCAACAATCTTTAATTCAATTATCAGATTCGATATGAATAAGCCAGAAATAGCGCTTTATGAAATGGGGATTTGCAGAACATAGACAATATATTTTTGGTATAATGTCAAGAAACAATGACTTAATTACCACGTTTGTTTGAAATCATTTTCACTTGGGAATTGTGTCAATCACAACAAGTGCATTTCCCTCAAGACCTATCACAATTATATCTAACAACCTTTAGGAATGATTTTAAGAATAAACAAAACTGCTAGTAATTCAAATGCAGAAATATTCACAATACAATTATTGACGAAATAACATTTTTCAAATGCATAATACCTGTAAATTGTAAGTCAAATCTTTAACTGTCTACATTTGACTGAGTGTTTCCATGCTCTATAATGGACCTTTGGTTTCAGAAATACATGGACTTTATCTGTCCTGAAAGGAGCCTCTAAATGATTATAATCTCTACAGGGGAGTGAATCTCAGTCAATACAATATGTGTTAGTAAAAATGAAAAGGGTTGAGGTTAGGGACCCATTTGTTATGACACAAGAAGCTAGAAACTACATTTGTTTTTTTTGCAAACAATGAACATTGTCAACAATCTCAATGGAAACAGCAATGCAAGCTGCATTTTCCGCAAGCTAAATAATCATGCACCATCAATATTAAGACCCAGGGGTTTTTGAAAATATTTGTCCACAAGTAAAAAATTATGTTCTATCAATAAATTGTTCACAAACTTCCTAAAATTCTAAAGAAAATCTTTCATAAAGGTTTCTCATTCTTTAAGAGAGAAAAAATGCACGAAATTTTCAATAACCTATCAGAGAATCAGTCTAAATATATTTTCATAATTTCTTTATCATAGAAGGCTAAAATACTTGCATGAGCTCCCCAGGCTTATATTGATTGGTGCTTCGGAGGCAGCAAGCTGCACAATACAACAACTGCCATATGTTGCTTTATATCAATATCTTGTCTTACTACAAGTTTTCGCATTTTCTCCACATTCTGAGGCTAATTCAAAGTTTCAAATATTGATCTTTACATTATGTCACTAAATCATTCTGTAACTACTACTATGTTTGCACATTTCTTAATAAAATTTGAGTATGATGATTGAAAGTAAAGGTAATGAAAAGAAATGTGATATTTGCAAATATGAAAAGCTTATATGTTTCACATAAAATTGGTGCATTAATAGTACTGGTATTCAATGTAAAGAGCACTGACCTGTCGACCGGTGATGCTGAGCGAGAGGAGGATGCACTTCCTGTGTCACTGTCTGTAATCACAAACACTTATAATAATATCACTCCAATCAATTATTAAACAAAATGGTCATTATTTGCTTTCATAAATTAGTCACAAAAAAAATTTAAATGTGAAATCAACACTTCAATTAAAATGTTTCAATAGTTAGTAAATTGTCTGATGTGCATCTTATGGACTATGTACAGAACCTGAGGCCCAAAGCCTGAAAACTTTGGTCTGAACTCTCAAAGTCTTTAGAAAAAATAATTGATAGTAAAATAATAAGTATGTAAATATATGGGGTTTTAATTAAGTAGTGACTTATACATAATGCAGAATGTATTGTCGTACCCTCTCTCATGCGTAGTAAACTGTCATCTATTTCTATATCAACATGGTCCTGTATCAGATACTGCAGCATATCCCTCTGGAAGGTTCCTTCCATTCGTTCCTGGTGCAGTTTGGCTAATAATTCCTTGTTCTCAGCATCTTTCTGAGCCGCGAGCAGGCCCTGCAATAGCATGGTACAATCGTGATGATATGAAGTCCTCAAACAGGACGTGATTCAATGTGTCATATACAGGAACCTAAACTTAAATCATACTGCACCTTCTCACACATGGTTCAATTATAATTCACCCCTGCTGTGTAATATCCATCTTTAAATTTAAATGTCAATTTAATGTTTGTCATGGCCTATGAAAAACACCACGAGCTTTCCCTAAAATCTATTTTTTTTCAGGTTAATATTTTTTCCTTGATGTGGCCGTTAGTTAGTGATATATTACCTTGCCGATGGCGAGGGTCATGAAGTGTTCCAGCAAGTAGTGAGCCTCATCCAGGGACACGGCAGAGAACATGTTGGTGGTATCCGGCTCATCTTCCTTACTCTCCTCCATCTGCATGATTGAGCTCTGGCAGTCGTTGATGTTGTCCTGGACATAAATTATGTTATCTTTCAGAGTTTCCATCTGGTCCTCTAAGTCTTGTATGATCTCAGCACTATCAGGCTGCAAAATAAAAAAAACACAACACATTTTAAGCAGAATTGGGTTAAAAAAGTCATTATTACTGTGATTTATGTACTTATTCAGAAATCCAGCAACTTTGAATATCTGTATCTTTCCAGTTAGCATGAGAAGGAAGGATATTTTTTATATTACTAATATTTCTGTAACTGTTTTTGAGGTTCAAAATAATCTTTCTTGAATTTCTCACCTTGTTTTCTACCAATGATCTGTCCCGTCTCCGCTGACATTTTTCTAAGTTTTTGATTAATTTGTTTCTAGATTTAAGCCACCGTTCCATATCTCTTTCCATGTGAGATAAAGTTTGACGCTTCACAATGATTGAGGATACCTGTAACCATAGCAACACATCTCAAAACAGACTCTAATACTAGAATCAGGCGTAAATTTCATAGAAATGTGTCAGTTTGAAAAGGATCAAATTTGAATGATGCATCAAGCAAATATCTTACATTTTTCTCAACATTATCCCACTTCTGCTTAGCTGCTTTAGGTGAGAATTCTTTCTTTTTCCGTCGGCCAATTGGTGACACTCCAACAGTGGGAGGCTTCTCATACTTGCCCACTCTCCCTGCTGCCTTTTGTGACATTTTTGCATCTTGTTTCTGTCGTTTTCTGAGGGACTCCACCTTTAAAGATGACATATTTTTTCAATATGAAGCCAAATACATATAACCTAAATGGAAATCTTCCTTGTTATTTTGTTTTACTATTTTAATACCTTTATTTTCAATTTAATGTCTGTGAGAGAAATTTTTAAAAAATTTTCTAACCTCTTCTTGCTTTCTCCGCAACACAATATCCTTCTGTTTCTTTTCTGACTCAAGTTTGGTGATTTTGGACTCTTTGAGTCTCTGTTGTTTCTTAAGCTGGGCGATCTCCTTGTTTCTCAGCAGTTCTGATGCTCGGTTCTTAGCTGTATCTTCCTTGATCTGATTGATCAGCTTCACCTAAAATATAAATAAAGGAAAAAAATCAGCTTATTGCTGAAAACAAAAACACAGTCCATGAAAAATTTGTTTATATCTATCGAGACAATTTTAGTAGTGATACCTTAAATTTCTTCATTTCACTGAGGTCTTTCTGCAGGGTGTTAAGCTGTTTCTCATAGTGGGCCTGGTTCCTCAGCAGCTTGGCATGCTCCTTCTTGGCTGCCTGCACTTTCTTCAGATCGGACTGCAGATCATTGATCTTCTTCTGGAACTGTTCCTTAATCTTCCGAGTCTTCTCTTCAGTTTGTGTATTAATGGAACCTAAAAATACATAAGCTCAACATTAAATCAAGCCATCTTCTTTGAAAGTAAAAGGTTTCTGTTGTGGTAAAACATGAAAAATAAAAGTAGTAAATATAAAATTGGTGCTGTCATGTACAAATTAATCAGGAAGTACAAAAAGTTCGGCCATTACAAAAATATAAGCCATAATTTATCTCCCCGCCCATATGGAACCAAAATCATTGTTCATTTGTCTTAAGATTTATTTAAAATATTCATGTTTTCATTTTATATTAACCGAATACAAATGTTTTGAGTTCTAGTTTGTTTGAATATAATTTACCACTACTCCAGAACCAAATATACTTTTGGTCTAACTTGATCAACAAGGATGTCATATCTTTTTGATTTTGTGGGCACTTTGTCTGCTCCATCTCGGTCTCTTTGATCTGGGTTTGTAGGGAGACCAGTTTATGTTCATACTGGGTTTGTAGGGAGACCAGTTTATGTTCATACTGTTTTGCAGGGAGACCAGTTTATGTTCATACTGTGTTTGTAGGGAGACCAGTTTATGTTCATACTGTGTTTGTAGGGAGACCAGTTTATGTTCATACTGTGTTTGTAGGGAGACAATGGCACTTACCCATGTTAGTGAGCACTTTGTACCGCTCCATCTCAGTTTCTTTGATCTGGGTTTGTAGGGAGACCAGTTTATGTTCACACTGGGTTTGTAGGGAGACCATGGCACTTACCCATGTTAGTGAGCACTTTATCCCGCTCCATCTCAGTCTCTTTGATCTGGGTTTGTAGGGAGACCAGTTTATGTTCATACTAGGTTTGTAGGAGACCAGTTTATGTTCATACTAGGTTTGTAGGGAGACCAGTTTATGTTCATACTGGGTTTGTAGGGAGACCATGGCACTTACCCATGTTAGTGAGCACTTTGTCCCGTTCCATCTCGGTCTCTTTGATCTGGGTTTGGAGGGAGACCAGTTTATGTTCATACTGTGATTTGAGGGTGTGCAGGCGGCGCTGGCTGTTCTCCAGTTCCTCTATGAGCTTCTCCTTGATGGTGATCTCACAGGTCAGATCCGCCAGATTCTCATGCAGATTGTCTGTATCTGTAAACAAAAAACATACTTACTCTTTAACAATGTCCCTCAGATCTTATCATACTTAACATTCATAAAACATCAAGGCATTTTTATATTTAAGTATTCTTATATTCAACAGAAGCTCAAGCAAAATTGTAGTTCTGGATTAGTTTTGCTGTCATACTGAAAAAACCTCATTTTCCGATTTCAGTTAATCATTTTAATCAGCATCAAAGATTTCAAAGAGAGTCAAATTTAACCATGGTCCACTAATTGGAAAGATTTCCCCATTACACATGCAACTTTGCTTATTCTAATATTAGTATCACCCAATTTTAGGATCTGAAACCAATTAGGGAAAAGTTGTACAAAAGACCTCACACTCTAATATGATTTTAAACCAGAACTTCTCTGCAGGAAGAAATATTCATAGATTTGACTGGGCTTAACTTTCTTATCCGAATTAAGGCTGATTCCCCTATCCATGTGTATCTGACTATCAATTGGTACCAATATATTAATATATACATTTTGATTGAAATATGCCCTATTCCTTTTGTTTTTCGCATCTATCACTGAAATAGAGTACAGTTGAAGCTCTTGATCATGCTATATGAACCCTATATGAGTAAATATTGATTTGATAGCTTTATGTTTTCCTAAATGTTTCTTTCTGATATCAGACAAACATTCATAGAAGAACCAACCCGAGTTTTCATGCACTATTAGACAGACTGGCAGGGTGAGTTTCTACACTGCAGATCTCTGATATACTCGTATAGTGTGTACACATAAAGAGGGCAAGCAAGACAAGACAGGGTTTATTCTTATATATTAATCAGATCATGGAAAAACACCACTAAAATCATAACCAGCTGATCTGATAACATAATCAATATGTATAAAAAGGTAATTTTCTGTCAAAAAGATTGAAAGGAAACCACAAGTTCTTTGTATAATAATTGGTGGTGGTCAGAGAACAGGAGAAAGGAACTTAAACATAAATATAAACAAGGAATAACTCTGTAATAATACCTTCGTTTTCATTCTCAGGTGAAGGCACTGTCATTCAAAAGCAAAAAATAATAGTTTATATGCTTGCAAAAAAATCATGACAATGCTGTGTTAATGTAAATCAAACTGTAAACGAGGACAAGATGTGAGTAGTCAGTGGGAAAGGCAGACACGGGGAAGGACAAAATGCAAACAAATATATGTGTGAAATAACTAGGCAAGATTGCAGAATGACACAAATGTAGATTGCTTATAGGATGTTCCCAATTTCGGTCCTCTCATTATATGCTTGACATTATATAATATCATATGAAATATCAAGGTCTATTATTCTTTATCCTGTTAAAGTATAAGTAATTTAAACCTGTGTTTGTACCAGAGGCAATATACTAGATCTTATTCAAGAAAAAATTGAATTGGCTGATTTGATATTTAAACATGTCAACTTAATATTAATTCTGTGTACATGTCAAAGCATGGAAATTGAGACTGCTTTTGGGACATCCTGTAAAACTCCATAATAACATCAATACAAAGTTACAAAAATACTAAATGCTCATAAACCTAAATTTCTAGTTTGATAATAAATCATGAAAAAGATTACTGATGATAAAATATAATAAAAAAAGATGGAAAAATTACAAATACTTCTTTATGCTCATTCCTGCTGCATGAATACTCACCAAATACATCTGAATCTGCTATCAAAATCATAATAAATTTGTAGCAAAACAGAATAAATATGGAGCTGTCACAATTATGAGAAGGAATATAAATGATGGGTATTTTAATCTCAAATTTTGATATTTGACACCATAATTATATAAACTAGAAAATCCGCAAATATCAAAAATTGCGGGACATGCTGCAACCAATAGCATTCAATAGTTCTAACATGGAATTGAGAAAAGAAGGGAAATTTGAAGGAAATATCACATGTAAAAACAGATATGTGGCACAAATATTGTTTTTTGGATCAACCATGTGCAGCACATCAATGGCTGTTAACTACCTGACAATGGCTCCCATTCTATGCTGTCAAGGTCGTCAAATGTGAATATGGCTGTTTGTGCAAAAAATTAGCATTATTTTCATTCACCAAAAAAAAAAATATATCTCACTTTTCGTGAGTAGATTTATGAACAATTTGCATATGTATAAATGATAACTTTACTTTATTTTTAAAATGTTAGGCATTAGATAATAATTTTTATCATCACAGAGGATGTGGCATGACAAATTTAAGGTTATTGGCATGAAAATGTTTGTTGACATTCCAGCACTTTGATGTGTCGCCCCCTGGTAGTAAACTGGTGTTTCCTGGCAGGGTGCCATGTTCATCAGTGCGATTGGCAATGCTTGCTATGTGTCAACAACATTTCTCTACCATACTATCCCTAAGGGCATGTTTGTGTGAAAGAAGGGTTCTGTGTCAATGGCAAATATACCGATATCCCAGATACAAGTAATCAGGACCTAGCCTTAGACATGAAGTTTGTTTCTTTAGTCATTTAACAGGTACATTTGATTTGCTATGGTAGAGAGCTATAGTACACACCTTCATCAGATTCTGACTCAGAGCTCATGTCCTCTGCAACATCATCCTCCTCATCCTCATCATTCTCCTGCATCATAAATACACAGCACATGAGAACTCTTCTCAGTTAAAATTACTGATAACTCTTTCCCCATCCCAAATTCTGCTGATCTCTTCATCTCATTTAGCTGTGAATCTCTTGCAAATTCTACCTACCTTATACATCATGTATTAGTTAGCTCTTTTTCATCCCAAGTATTTAATTTCTTCACCCCAATCATTTAACCTCCTCATCAGATGCCTCACTCCCATCCTAATCATCTACTAACCTCCTCATCAGATGCCTCACTCCCATCCTCATCATCTCCTACCTCCTCATCAGATGCCTCATTCCCATCCTAATCATCTACTAACCTCCTCATCAGATGTCTCACTCCCATCCTAATCATCTACTAACCTCCTCATCAGATGCCTCACTCCCATCCTCATCATCTCCTACCTCCTCATCAGATGTCTCACTCCCATCCTAATCATCTACTAACCTCCTCATCAGATGCCTCACTCCCATCCTAATCATCTCCTACCTCCTCATCAGATGCCTCACTCCCATCCTAATCATCTACTAACCTCCTCATCAGATGCCTCATTCCCATCCTAATCATCTACTAACCTCCTCATCAGATGCCTCACTCCCATCCTAATCATCTACTAACCTCCTCATCAGATGTCTCACTCCCATCCTAATCATCTACTAACCTCCTCATCAGATGTCTCACTCCCATCCTAATCATCTACTAACCTCCTCATCAGATGCCTCACTCCCATCCTAATCATCTACTAACCTCCTCATCAGATGTCTCACTCCCATCCTAATCATCTACTAACCTCCTCATCAGATGTCTCACTCCCATCCTCATCATCTCCTACCTCCTCATCAGATGTCTCACTCCCATCCTAATCATCTACTAACCTCCTCATCAGATGCCTCACTCCCATCCTAATCATCTACTAACCTCCTCATCAGATGCCTCACTCCCATCCTAATCATCTACTAACCTCCTCATCAGATGCCTCACTCCCATCCTAATCATCTCCTACCTCCTCATCAGATGCCTCACTCCCATCCTAATCATCTACTAACCTCCTCATCAGATGCCTCATTCCCATCCTAATCATCTACTAACCTCCTCATCAGATGCCTCACTCCCATCCTAATCATCTACTAACCTCCTCATCAGATGTCTCACTCCCATCCTAATCATCTACTAACCTCCTCATCAGATGTCTCACTCCCATCCTAATCATCTACTAACCTCCTCATCAGATGCCTCACTCCCATCCTAATCATCTACTAACCTCCTCATCAGATGCCTCACTCCCATCCTAATAATCTACTAACCTCCTCATCAGATGCCTCATTCCCATCCTAATCATCTCCTACCTCCTCATCAGATGCCTCATTCCCATCCTAACTACTAACCTCCTAATCAAATGCCTCATTCCCATCCTAATCATCTACTAACCTCCTCATCAGATGCCTCATCCTAATCATCTACTAACCTCCTCATCAGATGCCTCATCCTAATCATCTACTAACCTCCTCATCAGATGCCTCATTCCCATCCTAATCATCTACTAACCTCCTCATCAGATGCCTCATTCCCATCCTAACTACTAACCTCCTAATCAAATGCCTCATTCCCATCCTAATCATCTACTAACCTCCTCATCAGATGCCTCATCCTAATCATCTACTATCCTCCACATCAGATGCCTCATCCTAATCATCTACTAACCTCCTCATCAGATGCCTCATCCTAATCATCTACTAACCTCCTCATCAGATGCCTCGTCCTAATCATCTACTAACCTCCTCATCAGATGCCTCATCCTAATCATCTACTAACCTCCTCATCAGATGCCTCATCCTAATCATCTACTAACCTCCTCATCAGATGCCTCATCCTAATCATCTACGAACCTCCTCATCAGATGCCTCATCCTAATCATCTACTACCCTCCTCATCAAATGCCTTGTCCTAATCATCTACTAACCTCCTCATCAAATGCCTCATACTAATCATCTACTACCCTCCTCATCAAATGCCTTGTCCTAATCATCTACTAACCTCCTCATCAAATGCCTCATACTAATCATCTACTAACCTCCTCATCAAATGCCTTGTCCTAATCATCTACTAACCTCCTCATCAGATGCCTCATTCCCATCCTTATCATCTGCTAACCTCCTCATCAGATGCCTCATCCTCATCCTATATATCTACTAACCTCTTCATCAGAAGCCTCATTCCCATCCTAATCATCTGCTAACCTCCTCATCAGATGCCTCATTCCCATCCTAATCATCTACTAACCTCCTCATCAGATGCCTCATCCTCATCCTATTCATCTACTAACCTCCTCATCAGATGCCTCATCCTAATCTTCTACTACCCTCCTCATCAGATGCCTCACTCCCATCCTAATCATTTACTAACCTCCTCATCAGATGCCTCATCCTCATCCTATTCATTTACTAACCTCCTCATCAGATGCCTCACTCCCATCCTAATCATCTACTAACCTCCTCATCAGATGCCTCGTCCTCATCCTCGTCTCCATCTTTCACTTTCTCCTGGTTGTCCTCCACATCTTGTTTTTCCTCCTCACTCACCAAATCTTTATCACTGCTGAAATTAAAAGACATAAATAAAACTTATTTCCATTTCATATTCAAAGTGCTTCTGAGCATATATCAACTGGTAATATGTTTCAAAATCAATAACTTCAGGTTACAATTACCCGTACATATTTGCAAACCAAAATGGTCATTTAACTCATGGAAATACAACTTAGCCTTAAAGCAGTATTTCTTTTATTAACGCTAAATGAAAACATAATGTTTCAAACATTATTGGTATCTGTATAATACACAACTGTTAATCATTGCTTTCTGACATTCCATTCCCTTGCTCTGAAGGAGAAACATATATTTTGGGCAGACATTGATCCTCCAAACTGTATCAAATCTATTTGTCAAAAATAAAGTCAGATTTTTTCCGATGTGGTTATCATAATCCTTTTTGTCAAACCATAACTGTATGATCAGTAAGTCTACCTTTTTGCCATAAACATAATATGTAAAGTGTGACTGGGATATTGCAATACCGTGAAAATATTATAAATAATGTTTTAAGATATTTCAGAGATGTGATCAAAACTACAAATTTCTTTGATAAGGAGTAGCCACCCTTTGTTAATTGATTTAGATCCACTACAACTCTTCTTTCTAGTCAATCTATCACACTTTCCTTTCAGATTTCCTAGAGATAACCATGAGGGTGATAATTCATATCTAGATCAATTAAAGTGTACAGCCAATTACAGACAAGTTTCAATTAGTAACTTATCTCTATGTTGCATTTATCCATCATTATTCAATAATTCCACTTTATATATTTAAGTTTGAAGAACTGAAAATAAGTTGAATATGTAACAAATTCTATAAAAGCGTGCAGGTTCATATGTCTGAATATCATGGCACTGAGACTATGGTCAATCATTGGCCAGACTGAAGTGGAGAAGATTGTAATGTGCTTTCCATGTATATAAATAGGAGCTTCTACCTTATATACATTCACAACAGTTGTGAAAGCTCTGTATTTCAGGTATACAGACATAATATGAATTTGATCCTGAAAGATCCTGAGTAACAACTAATAAGTGCTGAATGGCAATGACTACTGGCATATGAATTCAAGGCTGGTTACCAGACAAATATATCAATTAAATACAACTTGAGGCAATGTGCTGCACTGTCCCAGGAAAAATATTCTGAACTTAATGGCTCAGGTAATATTCTGTGTCAAGCAAACAAAGGCTTCAAATAGAAATTATCTGAATTATGATACACAATGACTAAGATGATTCATTATAACACACTGTTTGAAATCAATAATTGTAGAAACATAGATACCCTGAGAAAAAAAATATCACAAAAACATAGATGCACTAATTCATATACACTCTCTCTCACTCTCTCTCAAAATATCCACAATCACAGCATGAGGAGCTAAATCAATATATCTTGATCTCTGGAAGAAGTGATGTTTACCTGTATAGACCCATACCTCTCAATATTATTTGGGTACACACATTTATCATACTTCACAAATATAAACTTATTTCCAAATGACCTGTGAATAAATAACAAGATATGAATAAATGGTTTTGTTACACAGTAATTAGCCAGAGCCCATATGGATTATATGAGCACATTATGATTCTAATCTTCCCTGGTTTTGATATTATTCACATGCTTGGTGAAATGCTTCTCATGCGATTAAGACAATTAATGTTTGACACATAAGGTGTCTGCCCCCAACTCTGGGAGTAATTTTAAGATAATGATCAGTGTATACTTCCATAAAAGTCATTTTTATGTTAGAAGGCATCTCTGGAATATATATTTATATTTATATTTATATATAGTAATTCATCTGCCATTTATGTGCGACATGTCAAAATGGTGTATGGAAAAATTCCTTTTGTTTTTATGATTGCTGCATTTGTGTGAAAAATCATAAAAGATGCCTTCTGTTGACAAACTAAATCTCACAAGATGGCTCCACCATCTGACATCTGTAACAGGTGGTTCCATCTTGTGGATATTTTGAGTATAACAAAGAAGCAAGGGTGTATTATATGTCTACATCATGAGTATAGAGTTATATTGTTTAGTATGGGTATTATTAGGGATATGTTACTTGGTATTATCCATAGTCTGCTCTTTGCTTTTACCTAACTCTACGACTGTGTCGTTTATTCTTATTTTTCCGTGGACTTTTCCTGTACAAAGAAGATTGTGTAAGCATTGTAAAATTGAGATTATTGAATATGAATTAAAGAACAAAGGTGCATTAAAATGGATAAATAAAGAAATGAACTGTGTGAAGAAAATAACCATAAAAACATATTTTTAAAGTATGGTAAAACACAATAAACAAGCAAATATGTGCTTAGTACTGTCAAAGTGACAATTCATTAGGGCTCCCAGTCTTCACAAGTTTGTTTCAATCAAATCCAATTCCAATCAAAATGTCTATGACAATAAAACAGTATTACTGTACATCTGTCATTTTGTACATACTGTACATCTGTCATTTTGCAGAATTACCAAATATTTTTTTCTAAAAAAAGTGGTTATTTAAAAAATGTTATATCATTTAGAAGACTTTTTTTTTAAAAAAAAGGTGATAAATTTGCAGCCAATTACAGCCAGGTTGGTCAATATTTCAACCAATAGTAACAAAGACAATCACTCTGAGAGCCCTACTGCTTATTATAACATTTGTTCAAACATTACGCCTATGTGGTGACATGCTCAACAAACTCAAATAACAGTTGATGGAATGTGTCTTACCTTTGGCTGTTCAACCTGACCTTCTTCTTCAGCAACTTGACATCACGTTTTGCCTGTGATATGACGGCACTGACAGTGTCCTCTGGTGTTGAACAGGTGAAGTCCATGCTCATATTGGGGCCTGCTGTGTGGGAAATCATCATGGGACTGGTGGCCATACGCGATGGTGTCCGTGCTGATCTACTCCGTAACGAGTCCACCATTGCCTCAGATTCTACCAGTTTACCTCGTAATTCCTCTATTTCCTTGATGTATCCACCTATAAGCTTGGCTACCTCATCTTGTGAAGAGTTTTCTGAAATAAAATTAGAGAAATTTATATTTGTTTGTCTTTGCAAGACATTATTAAGTCTGTGGCATAAATTCTGAAAACAAATTTGGCTAAAAAACTAACTCATAATCACTAGAATCTTTGTGGCAGTCACTCCTATAGAAAGTTCCTAATGACTATTAATCGTTTCAAATTGTATTTCTTTGCAAAAAAAAGTTTTACAAAACAAGTCACAAGGTTGAGATAAAATCACTCGACAAATTCCATACAAATAATGCTAATTCCCGCGAAAAAATTTACCTTTTATCTTCAATGTTTATAGACCTAATACATATTTTGTCAGACAAATAAAATACAAGCACATGAAGTCGGGCAGAGCGATGTTATTTTATCAAGAGTGGCATAATTTAGTCACAAGACAGGAATGTGTTTTGATTATTGCAGTTGATCAGCTTGCTATATGTGAGTAGGAGTGGCTCACCGTCCATGTTGGAGATGCTACTCATGGCTCTCTCTGAGAGCAGCTCAGTGTTGCGTGACGTGAGCGCCTCTACTGTCTCCTGCATGGCCTTGATGCGCTGACGCAGATTGCTGTTCTCCGTCTGTAGCATGGTGTTCTCATGGAACATATCATTCACTGTCTCCACACCATCCGGGTCTACCATCCTCTTGCCCTACAATAAGAAAACAAGTTCTCTTCTTGAAAAATATCCAGCCAAACACTATCATATACTAAAAAGACAAATTGTCAGGAGATAGCAAATTATTTGAGATACATTTTGTTTTTTCATGCATGGAAAGAACTTGGCTTTGCAGTTATAAACATATTTGCTGCCCATCTGGGCATTCCATTACTGCTGATACCCCCACCATGCTTATTGACAGCGCCCTCTATCTCAGCCATACCTCTCATGATGTATTGTGTGCCTCTACTCTCCATATCTCTCCATGTTCATAACATAACCAATCTGTAGTTGTCATTATTTCTTACGGTTATATTTCATGCCTCAATGGTATCCAGAAGATTGTAATTTGCTATAGATATTTATTCTTATCTTCCACGATTATGAATCTATCACCATTAACATTTTTACTGTTCACAAAAAAAAATCAACAATCTTCATATCATCATTGGTACCTGATGTTCAGTTAAATTTCAATACAACCATAAAAATATTCTTTTAAAAATACTGTATTTTCCCTCAGTTTTTAGAAAAAGAATGAAGAATATAATTCTTTATATTTCTCCAGCTCTGCTGGGAAATTCTGTATTCATCAAGCTCTATTTAGCATTGAGCTATTCACTGGGCTATGTTGCTTCAGTTCTGCTCAGTTTTTTTCTAAATTAGTTTTCAAGTTCTGCTTGATTGTACTTCATTCATCATGCTCTATTCAGTATCACAAAAAAATAACTCTAGCCTTGCTTATGTTTTCTACATACAACAGGTTCTACTCATCATTAACACAGGTCAGTAAACAGTCTGCATTAATCCAGTAGTGTTCTCTACCTTCATGAAGCTTTATTCAGTTTACCACAGGTTACTTACCAGTATATATATATATATATATATACCTCTTACTCTGCTGAGTTTCCTACATTAATCAAGCTCTATTCAGTAGTACCACAGGTTACTTACCAGTCTGTATTCCTCTAGGCCTGTTTGATTTTCTACATTAATCAAGCTCTATTCAGTAGTACCACAGGTTACTTACCAGTCTGTATTCCTCTAGGCCTGTTTGATTTTCTACATTAATCAAGCTCTATTCAGTAGTACCACAGGTTACTTACCAGTCTGTATTCCTCTAGGCCTGTTTGATTTTCTACATTAATCAAGCTCTATTCAGTAGTACCACAGGTTACTTACCAGTCTGTATTCCTCTAGGCCTGTTTGATTTTCTACATTAATCAAGCTGTATTCAGTAGTACCACGGGTTACTTACCAGTCTGTATTCCTCTAGGCCTGTTTGATTTTCTACATTAATCAAGCTGTATTCAGTAGTACCACGGGTTACTTACCAGTCTGTATTCCTCTATGCCTGTTTGATTTTCTACATTAATCAGAATTCAGTAGTACCACAGGTTACTTACCAGTCTGTATTCCTCTAGGCCTGTTTGATTTTCTACATTAATCAAGCTGTATTCAGTAGTACCACAGGTTACTTACCAGTCTGTATTCCTCTAGGCCTGTTTGATTTTCTACATTAATCAAGCTGTATTCAGTAGTACCACAGGTTACTTACCAGTCTGTATTCCTCTAGGCCTGTTTGATTTTCTACATTAATCAAGCTGTATTCAGTAGTACCACGGGTTACTTACCAGTCTGTATTCCTCTAGGCCTGTTTGATTTTCTACATTAATCAAGCTGTATTCAGTAGTACCACAGGTTACTTACCAGTCTGTATTCCTCTAGGCCTGTTTGATTTTCTACATTAATCAAGCTGTATTCAGTAGTACCACAGGTTACTTACCAGTCTGTATTCCTCTAGGCCTGTTTGATTTTCTACATTAATCAAGCTGTATTCAGTAGTACCACAGGTTACTTACCAGTCTGTATTCCTCTAGGCCTGTTTGATTTTCTACATTAATCAAGCTCTATTCAGTAGTACCACAGGTTACTTACCAGTCTGTATTCCTCTAGGCCTGTTTGATTTTCTACATTAATCAAGCTGTATTCAGTAGTACCACGGGTTACTTACCAGTCTGTATTCCTCTAGGCCTGTTTGATTTTCTACATTAATCAAGCTGTATTCAGTAGTACCACGGGTTACTTACCAGTCTGTATTCCTCTATGCCTGTTTGATTTTCTACATTAATCAGAATTCAGTAGTACCACAGGTTACTTACCAGTCTGTATTCCTCTAGGCCTGTTTGATTTTCTACATTAATCAAGCTGTATTCAGTAGTACCACAGGTTACTTACCAGTCTGTATTCCTCTAGGCCTGTTTGATTTTCTACATTAATCAAGCTGTATTCAGTAGTACCACAGGTTACTTACCAGTCTGTATTCCTCTAGGCCTGTTTGATTTTCTACATTAATCAAGCTGTATTCAGTAGTACCACGGGTTACTTACCAGTCTGTATTCCTCTAGGCCTGTTTGATTTTCTACATTAATCAAGCTGTATTCAGTAGTACCACGGGTTACTTACCAGTCTGTATTCCTCTAGGCCTGTTTGATTTTCTACATTAATCAAGCTGTATTCAGTAGTACCACGGGTTACTTACCAGTCTGTATTCCTCTAGGCCTGTTTGATTTTCTACATTAATCAAGCTGTATTCAGTAGTACCACGGGTTACTTACCAGTCTGTATTCCTCTATGCCTGTTTGATTTTCTACATTAATCAGAATTCAGTAGTACCACAGGTTACTTACCAGTCTGTATTCCTCTAGGCCTGTTTGATTTTCTACATTAATCAAGCTGTATTCAGTAGTACCACAGGTTACTTACCAGTCTGTATTCCTCTAGGCCTGTTTGATTTTCTACATTAATCAAGCTGTATTCAGTAGTACCAAAGGTTACTTACCAGTCTGTATTCCTCTAGGCCTGTTTGATTTTCTACATTAATCAGAATTCAGTAGTACCACAGGTTACTTACCAGTCTGTATTCCTCTAGGCCTGTTTGATTTTCTACATTAATCAAGCTGTATTCAGTAGTACCACAGGTTACTTACCAGTCTGTATTCCTCTAGGCCTGTTTGATTTTCTACATTAATCAAGCTGTATTCAGTAGTACCACAGGTTACTTACCAGTCTGTATTCTTCCAGCTCCACCTGCAGCTGTTGTACAAGATGCCTGAGCTCTGAAATCTGTTTGCTCGTCTTGTCTTGGTTCACCACCACTTTGTTCTTAATGTTTCTTGCACGATTGGCATATTTCAATGAGTTGAGGGTTTCCATAAAATCTCGGTCCGAAGGGGACACACATGCTATCATCACAGTCCGGCTACAAACACATATACAAATGCAGATTATCAAAAAAAAAAGCTTCAAGAAATTGAGCTTTCTATTTAATTACCATTTCAATTCACACACAAAATTAAAAAGAGAAATAGCAATTAAAACATCAATTCAACTAAGTTCAACAAGCTAAAAATTGGTATCAGTAACAGATAATGTTTCTCTGTGATATTTGCACTTTATTTTATAGTTCTAAATTAGATTTTGATAATTTAATAGATGTTTCATTTACACAGATGAGAGTGCCAGCACTGACCTGTTTCCCCCGAGTGAGTCTTGTAGAAGTCGTGTGAGTTTGGAGTCCCGATATGGTACATGGCTGCCTCGTTTTGCCTTATCACCCAGCGCTGATATCACATTGCCCAATGCCAACTGCAACCAATTAGATGCCAAATCTAAGTTTTAATTACAGGAGTCATCTTAAAATGACCCAATTATACCCTGTAACTCTGACTGATATTTTGCAACATGTTCTCAGAATGTTTGCTTTGCACTCAGCAAGAAACTAGCCAATTCTACCCTTGTGCCAATGCTTGAACCTGAATGATCTTCAGATGCTGATAACACTGCCATCAGAATGATCAGCGTGAACTGAGATGCTGGCCAAATTACCCCTCCTCCCGTGGCCTTCACCTCTCTCCTGGCAACCCTCTACCAACGATCTACAATCTGTAACATGATTAATCTGCAGCATATATTTGACAAGCCTAATAAATGTTTTTCTTCCATAGAGCATTACATATAACTTACAACCTACATTTAGTTTCATTTTGGGATGCTTTTTGGAATTTGGATTGGATTGATTCTCTCTCTGAGCATTTTGTTTATGTTCCTGTTATTAATTATTTCTGGGGGGATATGGCCAGGTGGGGAAGGGGCCACAGTGTTTTGCCACAGAGTGGGAATATTGACAGTTATGTTTGCCCTAGGGAGAGGTCTGACCCCACATGATCACAAGGATGAGGGCTGAGAGGTTTTTGATGTGATAGTCCTACACACTTTCCCCACCTCCTTCCCTATGCCAAAATATCACATTGCACATCTGAGTAGTAGTCATTTATCTGTATATCTATGCTGCAATTATTCATATAAACCTATCAATTGTAGATATCTATTTACACCTCTGAGTACAGCAGTTATTTGTTTGCACTGCTGTCTAGCAGTTATTTATTTATACCTCTCTGAGTATAGCAGTTATTTGTTTACACCTCTGTCTAGCAGTTATTTATTTATACCTCTGAGTATAATTTTTATTTTGTATAGCAGTTATTTATTTGCACCTCTGTCTAGCAATTATTTATTGACTTCTCTGAGTATAGTAGTTATTTATTTGCACCCCTGAGTATAAGAGTTATTTGTTTACACCTCTGTCTAGCCGTTATTTATTGACACCTCTGAGTATAGCAGTTATTTATTGACTTCTCTGAGTATAGCAGTTATTTATTTGCACCTCTGAGTATAGCAGTTATTTATTTGCACCACTGTCTAGCAGTTATTTATTTACACCTCTCTGAGTATAGCAGTTATTTATTTACACCTCTCTGAGTATAGCAGTTATTTGTTTACACCTCTGTCTAGCAGTTTTTTATTTAGACCTCTGAGTATAGAAGTTATTTATTGACTTCTCTGAGTATATCAGTTACTTATTTGCACCTCTCTGAGTATAGCAGTTATTTGTTTACACCTCTGTCTAGCAGTTATTTATTTAGACCTCTGAGTATAGCAGTTATATATTGACTTCTCTGAGTACAGCAGTTATTTTTTGACTTCTCTGAGTATAGCAGTTATTTATTTACACCTCTGAGTAATAGCAGTTATTTATTGACGTCTCTGGGTATAGCAGTTATTTATTTAGACCTCTGAGTATAGCAGTTATTTATTTAGACCTCTGAGTATAGCAGTTATTTATTGACTTCTCTGAGTATAGCAGTTATTTATTTGCATCTCTGAGTACAGCAGTTATTTATGGACTCCTCTGAGTATAGCAGTTATTTATATGCACCTCTGAGTAATAGCAGTTATTTAGTGACTTCTCTGAGTATAGCAGTTATTTATTTGCACCTCTGAGTACAGCAGTTATTTGTTTACACCTCTGTCTGGCAGTTATTTATGGACTCCTCTGAGTATAGCAGTTATTCATTTACATATCTTTGTCACAAATGTTTACTTCCACCTCTGTCTCTGTACATTTATTTGTTTACGCCTCTTAGAATAGTCATCTATTTACATATCTTTGTGGCAAATGTCTACTTTCATCTATAGGTAGCACTTATCATTTTAAACCTCTAGAGTAGCAGTTATTTATCCACACCTCTGAATAGCATTTATTACACCTCAATTTATGATGATATGCTACACCTTTGAGTAGTTATTTATATATTTTTCAAATGTGCTATTCTTCATAAATAGCATAAATGTATTTGAAAATTTGTCAATTCAGCAGACTGTAATAAAATGAATTTCTCCCATTGATCTGTGCATACTTCACACCTGAACAATTCACAGCATATTAATGTAGTTATATATTTGCATAATGCACATTTGTTTGGTTGAGGCAAATGCATCCTGAATATTTCACTAAGGATGATATGTTGCAGGTTGTGTGTTGGCAGGCAAGTGTAGAGCTGATTCTCTCTGTACTTAAATATATTACTCCTCCCACTGGAATATTACTAAGAGTTTATATCACTCACCAGATAGCAAACTAAACTCTTAGAAAATGGCTTGAAAATTGGGAGATATACCTAAGTTGTCATTGGTGATATTTATTTATTCTTATATTTAACATAATCTGACAAAACACAAAAATATCACCGTTGGTTGACAAACAAAGTGTGATATGATAGATCATTATGTGATATTAATCATTGTATATTTTGGATGATAAACTAAAAATACTTAATATTTTATATCTATCATGAGACAAATATATGATTTTGATAGATCTAGGAGAAATTATTTGAAACTGTACATAATATGGTCCATAAAAGGTTTTTTATTGTAATATATCATTTCAAATGTCATAGATATACATCAACACTTACCAGTCCGCAGTTGATGGAGATTCCTTCTTTTGCCCTGTCTCCCGTGGCTCCTGTACGTTTTAATCTCTCTGATCCCGCCAGATCCACAAAATGAAACTTTGCCGTCAGTGTCTCAAACTCGTTCAACGACTCTCCCTCTGACGGCTGCGTGTTCCCTTCCTCATCCTCTTCAGGCTAAGGAGGCACAAAAATATAAATAAAAGGATATAAATGTTAATCCAAGCAAATCATAAGTCAAGTATGAAGTGGTATGGTGGTTGTTGTATGTATCAGGCTTTGATTGTGTACACCTGCCAGCATGCTACCTCACTGTGGGGCTCAATATGGGGCTGCTTATATAACACTCCTCCTTTCTATCAAAATATTGCTATAAATTCTCTCAGATCTCCCCCAGTCAAAGGTGCTATGCATTTCTTAGTGGCTGCATACTTGAATTGGCTAAATTTATTGTTAAATAAATATTATTCCCAATAAGAAATGAACTCATTAGGGTTTGGATCAACTGGAAACCCAGTCTATATGCAGAGGGTACTTGCTGAATGTAGAAGGCAAAAAAGAACCCATGTTACTGCAACTGATACCCTCAGCAGAAAGGGGGTCAGCTGATGGTGGGTTAAACCTGTATCCATCTTCTCCACCAGGAAACCTCATATTTTGCTGGTAGGAAGGCTGGGTAAGTGATTTAGTATACCTGTGTGAGCATGCTGGTCGATGAAAGAGTGGGAGGTTGGGGTATAGATCCCTCTCGATTTTTACAGGTCCAGGGGGTATGTTTCTCATTCCTCTTATAACAAGCCATCTTCCCTAAACTTGAGTTTAAAAGAAATTACTCCATAAAACCTAAACTCTCTTACATTCCCATGCCACACTCCCTATATTGCTAATAGCCCCCCTAGGCCTGCCCCTCTGTGCAGTACTCTGTGCACTACGCTCATCTGCATGCCCCCTGTGCGTGACCTGCAGGTCGGTGGCCTCACTGGTGGGTGCTGATCCTTACCTGTGAGGGGGGGTGGCTTATGTAATGCTACATGCACTCTTTCCTCCCGGGTCTGCAGGCCATCATGTATACTAATCATTGCACATTTATGTGCACCCTAAGTAGTCCACTCTGATTGCATGATTTATACTACCTTGTCATCTTTCACAAATACCAAATTTAGCACTCCCATCAATGCTATCTGTCCCAGAAGTACATTTCTGACATCAGAAAATACTATTTAGCATTCCCATCAATGTTATCTGCCCCAGAAGTACATTTCTGACATCAGAAAATGCTATATAATTAATTTATTGCTTATACCAACAACAACAGGTGCAAACAAAACAAAAATTCATCAGCCGGAGTACTTGTGCAGAATACTGATAAAAATATTCCAGGTGGCAGCACCATAAAAACTGGTATAATTCTAGATGACATCACTCACCTCTGCCTGGACAATTCTCTGCTGTTTGATATGAAGGGTAAAGATGGCGTGTGAGCGGGATGACTGGGCGTTCATGTTCGTACTGGCAGTGGTCCGAGATAAGGCACCAATTTTTAAAAATTGCATCGTCTGAAAAAAAAGAAAAAAGAATTTCATTTATTTGACGCATCACACTTGAATATTTTGAAGCCTGATAACTTTAAAAGGCCCGTTATCATGAAGATCAGTTAAAATAAAAATAAATATATATAAAATGGAATTACATTCTATCAGTGTCAATGGTATAGTATCTAATGTGAATTATGTAATATATATTATAGTTTATATCCCTAATTGGCTTACATCTTGCAATGAGTTGACCGGTCGTGTTGTGATGCCGACCGTGTAGATGCCACCATGAGCATCCTCGTGGATCTTGATGTGCGACTTGCGGCCCCGTTCACCAGGATCTCGTGTTGTGTCCAGCAAATCTATAATTTCTTCATTGTATAACTGAAAGAGATGCAAAAAGAAAATTGCTTTTAAATCGGATATTTTTTACGATCTTTTTTTTTTACCAAAATACTGATGTCAATGGCTTGCTTGATTGAATGAAGCAATAATTCTCGCTATCTGCTCTCCCGGATTTTAGCTGGTCCGTGAAAAAATGACGAAATTGGTGTGAGAGAGCAGTGCATGACGGGAAAGATGTTGCGTTGTAAACTTCCGCCTGCCTTGCTTCAAGATGGGAGGGAAATTTCAGACTGACATCGTACATTGACACGCTAATGTCAGCACTAAAGTGTGTTTGTTGTGTAATCTTTATGTAAGTTTATTGCAATTTCCGTAAGTTATGTCAATATTACGAAGGCAAAACTGAGAAAAACAACGATGGAAAAATAAAAGGCAGAGAATGTGCAAAGAATTGGGTCAAATATGATCGCAGCGCTCTAAAAATGCAGCGTATATGGGAGAGCAGACAGGGAAAATTGTGTCAGACCTGGATTCAAAGTATGCAATGTTTGTAATTGGTGAGTCCTCTTTTATTTAGCCCAAAATATATTGATAAATACGATTCTACAATGTATTACTATTGGTCTGTTTGAACATTGCAATATGCGAGATGAACACATGTGCTAAACTATATCTGCAAAATACCCATTGATTAGTGGTGCCACCTTGTGTGGGATCCACACCACCAGTCCCCCTGAATCATAATCAGAGCTGTTTTCAGTGTCATATCCATCACACAAGACAAAGAGAATTCAAACTTGTTTGCATTATTGATTTTCATTTATTTATATTCTATAGATGAGGTTATTTAATATATTATGTCAAAATCAATGTTTATCAGCTTGGGTCAAAAAAGAAAACTGTCTGTCCTAAAAATGAATGTTTTTATTTTTATTCGATAAGTAATGGTTCATATGTATATATGTGTATTTCTTGCCTACCTGTCACTGAGCACATTTGAGACTGACATTTTCAAGAGGGGTATACAAGGTTAACACCCCTGAACCTGCAATGTGACCTTGCCACCTGTCAGCGTGGGTCAGGGTACATGGCATCCCCCCTGGGCCAGCTTGCAGGTATGACTGTGCCAGATGTCTTTCATTTCTCTACACCTCATGCAACTCACCTTAAGCCTCATTTCACTTGTCACAATCCTCAGCACCATCTTATTTATGTAAACATTTTACTGGCATTTTTACTATTTTCATGTTATGTTCACATGCAGTATTTGAAATACTTTAGTGATATAAATATATTCTTGTTGTGGCAATTGTGCTTTATGGTATTTCATTTCAATGTGATTTTTTAATGACCAAAAATACAAATCACTGCACATGGCAAGATCAAATTGACTGTAAGCTGCATCACTCCTTTTTTTAAATATGTAGAATTACATTTTTTCCTCATTTGTATGGGAATAGGAATATAATGTTCACCATTACAGGCAAATTATTGGAGATATAATATGTTTTAGAGATATAATATGTTTTGTTTGTATGTCAATTTTTTTTTTTTTGGCAAAATAAGTTTGATTATATTTATTCCATCTATCTTTCATGAAATAAACATTTTTTGTTGATTGATCCCAGCATTTTGCTCTATTTGACCCTCTACCTCACAGGCCACCATTTAAATGCCATATTTTTTTTATCAAAAACCTATTTATTTCTTGGCCTAGCTTTTCCTACTGGATTAGGATATCACATGTATATAATTCAAAACTTATAATTAAAAAATTATCAATATTTTTAAGTGTTAGTTCATCTGAATTAAAAGGACTGCACTCATTTTGATGAAATTCTACGAATGTCACAATGTGATATTTAGACATAATACGGTAGGCCTGGATTTATACAACTCAGGTAGTTTATATCTGCTGACATGCTGACATACAAAGCTCCTCTCAGCATCTGCCAGGTGATAATATGCTTTGATGAGGTGCTGCCGTGTCCAGATCTGACAGGCAATGTTACTCACTGTGAAATAAACCCCAACTACTCAATCTTGCTCCCCAGCAGGGGGAGACTTTTGCATCTAAAATGACCTGTAAATGCTGAGATTTTGGAAAAATATGATTTTATAACCAACCTTGGTGGAATATTAAGCCTAATATTTTTGCCAAGATAGTTAATTGTCTATTACTTTGTAATCAAATGTCGATCAAATTTTTAAAAGTTTGGTTATCATATGATTATACAAGGTAATACACCTGTTCTAGTTCCAGTTATTTCTGTGTTTGTCGCTTGTGTGTAAAGATCAGTGATCTCTAGGATATAAAACAAGTCTGACTGCTGACGGCCAGACGACCTCATGACCTTTGACTCCAGTTGTATTGATGCCACAGGATATAAGAATGAACAGGAAGAGGAAATCACAACGGACAGGTATCCTGTCTGTAGGGCAATTATCTCAGAAAACTTTCTGCTCAATTTCCAACATACATAATAAGATTTTATCTCATAAACAAACTCAATATGGTCTGAAATGATATTATATAAATTGAAGTAAAATTCTTTATGAGCTCACCTCCATAAACTGGGCATTGACTTTGAAGTCAGGTGGAGGTTCGTTTTTGTTAAAGGCTTCTTGTCGCCGCTCTTCGATGCCATTAAACAGATGTTCGACAGCACGGGGGATGATGCCGACTTCTTCTGGGGAGATGCTGAGGTCAAACCCGGTACCCATTGTATAGGTCTTGCCAGAACCAGTCTGAAATATACAATCATTTCAAATTGTCAATCAAAATCAAACCATGATCTTAGATGAATTGACTATGAGCATATCAAAAGTATTTTTTTTAAATAACAAAATGGAAATCTTTAAGAGAAGTGCTTAATCTTTAGAATGTGTGAATATAATGGTTCATGAGATGGATGACTTTGAAACTTTTTTTTTTTTTAAATGAAATGACCTGATAAATCAAGGAAAAGAAAAAAAGAAGAGTTTTGTTGTTGTTTGTTTAAATGTATTTTTCTCCCCTTATGGCTATATCCTCTATTCAATGTATGTTATACCTGATTAACTTTGCCACCCAAGACAAATCACTTGTTTACTGCCTGTGTACCTGTCCACTTGTATACCAGAGTAAATTAGCTAATTTGAAGGATATTCCCTGATCACACACATGGCAGACCCATTCCATCATATAGCGTGCTCCATGCATGCAGCACTCCACATATGATACAATGATATATAGATTCCAGTTTAGATGCCCTGAAGCATGCTTCACTTGAACTCAACCCTGACCCTAATTAACCCTTCTAATGAGGTCAAACCTGGATCCTATAATTCTGTGGGCCATGATCAGATTATCTGCATACTTGAGCACCTTCCAAACATGCAAAATCCAGCATTAGATTTGTGGTCATGTGGTGCAAGTTACCAGCAACATGACTTAAATGTTCTTTAACCATTACACTTTGACAAATGGGTTCTGCATGGTTTTATGTGGATAAAGTACTTAAATGTCAACAACAAATTATTCCCAACACAATATCATGTAATAATAATATGCTTATGCCAAACTTATGTAGAGTATCAACAACTTTATTGGATAAAGCTTGAAACATTTGTTTATCATTTTTTTTTTCGAATAATATGTGTGATTTAAAATCATGTGACAATATTATCATCCTATTATTATACTATTAGAATGGTGGACATACAAATTGATAATGCTTTATTTAAGCTCCATCATTTACAAAAATATAATTTGTTTGCAAATATTATGATAATGAAATATACTAAGAATGTTTATCTATTTCTGTGATGAGTTTTGGTCTCCACCAGCCATATTCCCCCTTGGTGAGATAAATTCATCATATCACAGACCCGCCTTTATCTGAGACCCACTTTTATCAAGCACCCTCACTGATATTTCACCAATTACTTCAGAGCAGGATCCAAAGTTTAGAGATAAAATTTGACATTCTGTGATGTGTATCATGTATGAGAGTTGGCATGTTGATAACTTTATCATAATTCTTTAAATTGTATTTGCTTTTAGGATAAGCACTGAGCTGGAGCTAAGACTCTCCTGAGTCTCCTCCCAGGGAAACAATAGATGGCACCACTAGCTGCCAAGTTAACTCAGGAAAACCATTTATTTATCAGCTGCTATCTATTTCAAATTTAGTAAATCTTTTTCAAAAATCACGAAAACAAAATACACAAAGACAGTGAAACCAGGGGTCCAAAGTCTAAACATTACCGTATTTACTCGTGTATAAGACGAGGTTTTTTTACAAAAACTCTTAGTTAATGTTTGGGGGGTCGTCTTATACACGAGAGCAACCTGTGGACAAGGATTTACGCCCAAAAATGACGGCACTATGAGTTTTCATTACGAACATTCTTATTTTCGAAATAATGAATATCGGCAATAGCGGATCGGTTTAACAGTCTTATACTCGAGTAATTACGGTAAAACGTAAATACGATGTTCATATTTTCGAAATAACGAATATCAGACGGAGCAGATTGATTTTAATTGCATTTTAAATGATAAATAAAGGTATTTACCCAATATTATTTCGACACTTTGTTTTGACTTGGTTCTCACTGATTCCAATTATCAGCGTTCACAGTTTTGCCTTTCGTCATTGTCTCCACTGCTTTGAGTCGTGTCTTTTTGGCAGAAATGCTTTCACCCGTGGATCGATTTTAATTGCGTTTTAAATGATAAATAAAGGTATATACATAATATTATCACAAATTACGCTTTGCAGGTCGAGAACAGAACAAAACCACCCATCAATTTAACATGCATTACGCAATACTAGCGTGAAAGCAAATATCGGACAAGCGGACTACTGTCTACACGTGGTTGAATATTATCGTTTATAACACGCTTTGTTTTGATGCTAAGATCAAGGACGTGGAGAAATTCTCGACCTGAGAAGCGTAATTGTGATAATATTAAGTAAATACCTTTATATATCATTTAAAACGCAATTAAAATCGATCCACAGGTGAAAGCATTTCTGTCAAGAAGGTAGGACACGACTCAACGTAACACGTGGTCGGAATTTTGAAAGTGACGGGAAGAGGCTCTTGTTTTTAGCGCGAAAACGACTGTTAATATATTGCGCAATAATGGATGGTTTTGTTCTGTTCTAGTATTCAAAGCGTATTTTGTGTTTATATTGGGTATATGCTTTTATTTATCATTTAAAACGCAATTCTCCTGCAAATCTGCAAAGTCAATGATCACATGACTTGTGAGTCACGTGGCCAATCGATCCGCTATGTCACGGACATCGTATTTACGTTTTACTTTTACTTCTATGTCTATTAAAATTAAAATTATTATTCAATTATATCACACAATTCAATTCTGCCTTTGATGTCTTCCCATTCTGTGGCGTGAAAACTAGTAAAATTTCACTGATACCAATTATCAGCGTTCACAGTTTTGCGGCATTTGTTTCCACTGCTTTGAGTCGTGTCTTCCCTTGTTGACAGAAATGCTTTCACACGTGGATCGATTTTAATTGCATTTTAAATGATAAATAATGAAAACGCTTTGTTTTGACGCTAAGATCAAGGACGTGGAGAAATTGTGATAATATTAAGTACATACCTTTATTTATCATTTAAAACTCAATTAAAATCGATCGAAATATTCTACCACGTGTTAGTTTTGACGCTAAGGTCAAGGACGTCACGTACATCGTATTACGTTCTACATCGTGGAGAAATTCTTGCGAAAAATAATTTGTGATAATATTGGGTAAATACCTTTATATATCATTTAAAACATATTATTTCGAAATGCTTTGTTTTGACTTTGTTCTCACTGATTCCAATTATCAGCGTTCACAGTTTTGCATTTCGTCTTTGTTTCCACTGCTTTGAGTCATGTCTTCCTTGTTGACAGAAATGCTTTCACACGTGGATCGATTTTAATTGCGTTTTAAATGGATTGATGGTTTTGTTCTGTTCTCGAACAATTTGTGATAATATTGGGTAAATACCTTTATTTATCATTTAAAACGCAATCAAAATCGATCAGCTCTGATATCCGTTATTTCGAAAATATGAACATCGTATTTACATTTTACCGTATATACTCGTGTATAAGACGTCTAATATCTTAAATTTTAAGCATATTTACGTTTCACTTTTAAAATGACCGGCAAGCTTCAGCTTAAGCTTGAATGGTAGCAGAGCCGATATCTCTTGAAAAAACCAACTCGTCTTATATTCGGAAATTGTTTTTTTTCAAGTAAAATAACCTCAATTTTGGGGGGTCGTCTTTTACACGAGTCGTCTTATACACGAGTATATACGGTACTTCTAAATCTCAATCTGCGGATAATGACATTTTTTTATATTTCATCTTGACTTAGCATTTACATTTATTCCATGCATTTAAAAGAAGAATTATCAGGAAATGAATCTAATACAGGGATTCCATCATGTCAATTTTGATTCATATGAGAAAACAACAATCTCCTCTAATATCAAAGCCTTCGATAGATATTACTTTACTTTTTTGATCTGACAGATACAATGAATTTGACTGTAAAAAAATAATCACAATGTTGTGTTTGTTAAAACAATGAGGTGGGTAGTTTCCTATGAAGAGACAGCAACATGGCAAGCAGCCAGACCTATTCCACTGGCACAATTTCCTGCTAAGCTGTTAGGTTTGCTGTTAGATTTACTTCACAAATAGAGAATCTCTTGGAGTCATATTCCTGCCAAGACGGCTACTGGGTTATGTTTGCTGGGCAGCCATTAAGCTCTGATCGTGTATGGCATTCTACCAGAACACCTTTCTGTGTGATAACAATACAAGAATTATTGGAATTACTGATAACTGATCACATTCAATGACAGCTGATGCCACCTATTCATATATAATTTCAAATCAGTTCTATATTTTACCTTATAGTAAATAGTGATTTAGTATATCACTCTAAGATTTGACCATTCGGGGTTGAAAAGGTGAAAATGAGTTCATATTGTGAGAAGATTAAGGAAGAGAATAGATTTTGCAGATTGATATGGATACTGCATGTGCTTATCACTTGAAGGATCTGGTATCCAGACTGCCTGAATAGATTACACTTTGGAAACATTTGCTAAGGTCTCGCCCTGTCTGCACAGATCAGAGGACAGGATAGGTGCTAATACTTGACTGAGCGGTTTACTATTGCTGACATATGGTCAGTTACCCAAGACATGGCAGGAATAGCCTGGTCAAGTCCATTCTGAAGTGACCTCCTGACCTCAGGTGTAAACTAGGCAGTGTGTGGGCCTCTCTACTCACAGGTAAGGGTGGGGTGCCTATTTATTTTGACACTGACAGGGAGAGATTGGATGAAAGCTGGGCTATATATAAAAGTATGCCCTGACATGCAGGTGGGTTGCCAGGTATGAGACAGTAGAGATTACAGCTCACTGTCAATGTATAGGGCCACAGACATTCAGGTATGCAGATACACCATAGTTATCACACTATGCTCAGGAACCACACACTATTTATTTTCTACTCATACCCTGCATGCTTTCAACAGTTGTGTCATGCAAACTTCACAGTTTACTCTTTAATATATATATAAACCAAAAAAAAAACACACAAAAAAACAAGACTTTCTGATTGGATTTCTGTGAATTCAAAAAAGTTAGTGCCCTCTTGTGGTCAATGACCTGATAATAGCCACAGTTATTATGTCATGTATCACCAAATGCCTTATGTATTTATATAAACTGCATTATATTTGAAGATGGAGCAGATGATTTGTTTTCAGGGCATGGTAGAGAAGCTAGTGTTAAAGACCAGGTATAAAGCATACCTCAGCCAGCCTAAACATCCCGCAGCATGGAACCCCACCGTGTCTCGTTCTCAGCAATGTGCTGTATCAGCCTTCATCCTCACCCCATTCTCCCATCCAGGAAATCAGCCTCACACGAAGGAAAATCACCCTCAGACACTACACCCTACAACCACTCTGGTTTATATCCTTAACTATTTCCCTTTTCTTTTCCTGCTGGACCTATCTCTTCCAAAATATTTTTTTTTCATTGAGACATTGGACCTCAGAAAGTTCTGTACAGACCATACACTTCACTCAATATTGATGCATTGCATCTTATCTTTGAAGTTATGATCAATTCCAATTAATTCTAGTAGTTGGCTCTCATCTTAGGGGTTGTATTTCCTGGTTTATATCTGTAAAATGGACCACTGGTATTTTATATGCAGTGATTGTGATGATTATGATGGTCCGCCACTGCCTCGATGCTGATTTATGTTTTGCCTACCTTTGCATGATTACAGAGGCTCACCATGTACTTTCTGAAGCACATTCGGTGGTTTATGTCCACCATTTTCTACACAAGCCTTGATTAAAGCAGGCAGATGGAATGATCGGTAACTGTTTCTATCACCATGGTAACAACAACTTTCATCACATTTTTATGTCAGTCACCAGCCTGGCATCATGAGTAATGCCTTGCACCACGGATATACTGCAGATAAAATTCTCCATGTCTGCACATGCACGATCACTGAAAGCACTCAATCAACTCGCTGTGCATCAATAAACTCAACAATATTTTCCTTTCAAGAATCATCATTAGTATAATCCCATATTTGAAATAGACAAGACTTATGAAAACATTAAGAATGTGCAGTGAGGTCTGAGTTTATTTGTTATTTGTCTGGTTATTTTATCATGAGCACTATTATTGCCTTGAGGGAAACAAATCTGCAGAATAGTGTTGCTCGACACAAATGGCAAGGTCCTATTTATATAGATTTCAAGATTGAAATATTTTTGTCTCTAGATTTTACACTTGCTGAGCCCAGTGGAAGGGTCCTGCATTCCTAGATTCCACACCTCATGTTCCTATTTCTCTAGATTTCACAAAATATGACCTTGTGTCCTGAGAGGTCACATTTGCAGGGCCCTATGTTGGGCTATATTACCTGCAATATAGACAGCGTTGTCTTGTGACTCATACAACACTTGTGGTATACAGGTAGTATGCAAGTCTGGCCTTGCTATATCATTTGTCATTTCTGGCCAAAAAATACACCATTGTGATATAACAATACTGGTGCCACCCTCCTGCCCCACATATTGCACATGATTCATTCCCAACCACACAACATATACCGGGTAAGCCTGAAATGTGTGCTGAATTCATACTGATCACTTATTCTGCAAGTTCAAAATATTCAATATGCACTTCATTTGATAAGAGCCAGGAATTAAATTTTCATTTATAATTACTAAGCAACCTGCCTCCAAATAAATAAATATTGTTTTTCATATATATATTTGTGTTGGTATGATTTTATTTTCCTTTATGTCTCATACTTAGATATAATTAGACACAAGGTAATAAGGAATGCAGCTGTGGACAATTATCTTATCCTTGACATCACTGTTTTTGCGAAAAAAAATACATTGAAAATAAAACATAATGGCACAATAATATATGTTTGAAACTTTGAGCCACTTGTTTCCATTTACGGGAGCATTTCTGGACGTGGATCTGCTTGTGGTTGGTCATCTGTTTCATAACCCACCCATATACTGCCAAATGAGTGCTGGACCTCCGCCAATCCAGACACTGTCATCTTGTCTTCTCCAGACCATGTCTGACTCCCCAGAGCCTACTCCAACACAATTCATCTTTAATACTTTTAAAGTAATTTGTTTTTATTCATGTAAGTTTTACATCATTATTTGCGTTTATCACCTGTTTTGTAGTAATAAGTTGCAAAAAGTGCTTGGATTTAAGTTTCTGTACCAGGACCTTGCATATCAATGTTTCTTTTCCTGAATGTTAATGATAGCAACCTAACTGAACATGTGCATACTTTTGTACATTGGTATATCAAACTGAATTGAGCAGAATTTTTAATTAACTATTTGCATACTATTCATGAAATAATCAATAGTTCCATGTGAAAGATCCAAGTTCTGCATCATTGGTAGCTATTGACAAAATTATATGACAAATATATTATGTATGGTCCAAATGTTAGCACTTACAATAAATATCAAATCATTATATTTCAATATCATTCCAAATATTTAACACCAGAATTGGTTAGTATTGCTGTAATGATCACATTCAAGTGTTACCATACACAGGTAAAAAATGTACCACATGAGTAATATGGAAAGAGTGGTGTTATGGTAGATTGGTTATTATTGTATTGTTGAGATGGGTGGACATTGTAAAGTGTGAACAGCTGTATGGGTGTCTTTCCTCATTCACACCTCACATGCAACCTTCTCCTTCATTATAAAAGATTCTTCTCTGATGCCCACAAACTCATGGTTGCCATCATATTATATATGCAATCTATCTGTGGTCTACACGACGGGTCTAAATTTATTATGATATGATTGATCGGGGAATTTGATCGTACCAAAATCTTTGTTACTATAATCTTATTGTGGTTCACACATATATGGTGAATGTGTGGGAGAGCTTAGAGTAATCATGGTGAGAGTGGGCGGTAAATGGGACTGTATCTTATACCATATTTTAGAGCTTGATTTTGGAGTCTGGCATGACTTCAAGAACACAAAATATTCAAAGATCGTGTTGCTTAAATTACTGCCTACTATTTTAATGTTTAATACAAATATCACCAATTAACAAATGATTTATCATGTTAGAGTTTGCATCATGTTTTCTTGGTAGTGACAGCATTGGCAATACAACAATTTAGTCATCTCCTCTTATGTCATATACCATACACTTAAGCTGATTCCAAAAATAGTAATCACTATACTTGGCAATTGTAACACTGGCCGCCTTTAGAAATGTTCTGATATAAAGTGTAGCTCTTATCTGCCATTTCCTCTTGTGTATCAAAGAATAGTCATACATCTTGACAGAGTGACCTAACCCCAATACACTATGCAAACATGATAGTGTGTGGAGAAAGCCAGCTTTGTATGGCAGACCTAGTAGCAAACATGGCATGCTCACCCCCAGCTTAATATGTCCACATACCAATGATGGATTACAAATATAATATTCTTTAATGTCAAACCCTAAACCATCTAAGAAAAAAATACATTGTACATTTATTGTAAAATATTTGCCTATCTACAAAGGTTGTATCAATTCCATTGGACAAGGCAAACAGACTCAACAAGGCCATGGCTTGCACCTCTTGTAAAGGTATTTTTATTTCTGAATTGAGATTTGTAAATACTAGTGTATATAAAGCAAATGGGCCATTTCAATGCTTGTGATAAATAGCCACAGGAACATTTTTGTTTGTAAATACAACTAAAGAAACGGTAATCAAGATACAATTTAATGTTAAAACTTGCAACTCTATATTTTCGCGGATTAAGAGACAGTGAGGTGTAAAAAGGTTCTTCAGACTCTGTGTATATCTGGTGAGTTTAACATGATCTGCTTGTGGGATGGAGTATCATCTTGTGAAGCAGACCTCCCAGAAGTCAGTGAGGATGACAGGGATTATGCTGTAACATGTTGGGACACAATCCAGGCATGTGTGTTTTCTACACCAGAAACTCATCATGGTGACATTTGTTACTGTCCACACAGCCATGTGACATTGCCCATGGCAACCCCTCACCTCCCCAGCATATCCTATACTCAACCTGACAGATTCTCATGTCTCTTCATCATCAATTTATTTTCAACTTTCAATTATCACCCATGGCCACATTTTATTGTCACTAATATATCAGTAAATCGTACTCTATGACATATATGGTGTTACAATGCCCTGACAAAATCTAAAAAAAACTATTGAACTTTTGCCATAATTCAGTTAACTGCATCAAATTGGACTTCATGCAACATTGTTCAAACAGTTTTTGTGACACTGCTGTTTATGAGGGTGGATCACAACATGTATATAATTATCATAAGAAATAAAGTATGAAACATTGATATTTTCTTTATTCTACTTTAAGCTCTTACTTTCAAAGGAGTTGGTATTCTATCTCAACTGTTACATTCCTCCCTCGGCCTTTCCACCCAAACTTAACACATTGTCTGTCAAAGACAAACACTGATTTACATTTTGCGACTATTTTTTGCCTGTCGTGGCCTGAGGAAGTTAGTTGTAGTATAAAAGGTAGTCGTACATAGCTGAGATGGGTGTTATTGTTGGATAATTTGTCTTTATACTCTGTACCTCATTAGCCAACAAGCTGTGCAAACATCACATTTACATTTTCCAAAGGTATTCTTGATCTGAATGGAGATAACTGTGTCAGACAAGGGTATACTTAAATGGTATATTCAGGTAAAACTGCGATAAAAACAGTCCAGCCTGACTCTAATTGATCACCTGACATGTGGCGCCCCCTATGGGCCACCTGTAGGCCATACACAGGACAGAGGCTGCATGTCCCCGTAACAGGTCAAAATGTGAAAGTAAAAACGGCTGCTTACCTGGCCATATGCAAATATGGTGGCATTGTATCCCTCAAAACACCTGTAAAAGACAAAAACATGTAATTAAGCTATAAAGTTCTGAAATAATATATGGGCATTTACAGATGGCTATTTGATATGTGACACAGGTGACATTGTGGTCAAAGCTGGTGTCACTCACTCAATATTGAACTTTATATAACTCTAAATGTATACAGCTGAAGCCAAAACTCTGTAAGGTTACAGAAAAGTCACTACTTGATGCCAGACCGGGAAATGGGTAATTGCATGGAGGAATATTTGTACAGTTAGATTTGCCTCATATTCTCATGAGTAAGTTCTTTCAGGTCAGTTTTGTGTTCAGCAAATCATTGTGTGTGTTATGACATGGCAATATGTGTGAAACAAGGTTATGGCATGGAGCAATGCTAACATGGAGTTAAGCCAACACCATCCCACAAACTAAACTCAATGATGTCTGTATCCCAAAACAACAAAACTATGTAACCGATCATTTTTAATGTAATATTTCTTAATCTTTCACCCATTTGTTTACATGCAATCTGTGTATATGGTGCATTATATCAGGCAGCCAAAACAATAACTTGAGTTCCTGTATTGTGATTTAACTTTAAATAATGTCTTGTTTGATGTCTTCATCATAAAAAATATGGTAGAATCTCTCAAAGCCAAAAAATATCTTACATTGTGTACTGTTCAAACCAATAACCCACAAACTGTCCCTGTTCTAAATAAAACCCAACATTGTCAAGACAACCTATGTAAACCTAAAAATCCTATTTGTTGTACCTACACTGCACCCTTATCCTCCATTTATCTCAACAGACCTGTCCATCCCACCCCAAAGCAACCATTTCCCATTTTATAGAGTACCATATCCCTTGAGAAATATAGTCTATATCACTCTAAGCCAAAACCAATATCTGGTGGCTTGTATTTGTTTTCATGAAATACTGGCAGTCATGGTGGTCTCAGGGCAAAGGCCACATGAAGGTAAATTTGCCTCCTTATTTAACGTGGCTTATCCATTTGGTTGGCATTTGAACAGATTAATATATTATTTGAAGATTTAAGCTGCAGGCAAGTCTGTTATGTTGTGTTATGTAAATATTAAAAGCATTGTTTCATATGAAATCATCCAAATTTTACATTGGAAATGTATTATACAGATATTTGAATATAAAATATATGTCTGTGCAACATAGAGTGGGTTACAGTCTGAGATAGGATGGGAGGGTCTTTCATCTCATTCTAGCACTTGCATCATAAGATCAAATCAAACTCAATCTCGCCTTCTGACAAATATGGAAGTATAGGCAGACATCCCTTCCATTAATACGCTTTGAAAAATATAACTATTACATCAAGATACCCCATTCTTTGGATAGTATAACATTATTACACATGAGGAACCCCATTTCACTGCACATAACACATGAAAGTTGACCGGTCTGAATTACTGTAAATTCTACATGTTCCTTATCAAATCTCATCATTATCTATATGTTATTTTCATTCCATTCCAAGTTTAGCCCTTTCTTTGAGTCCAGACCAATATATTAGCATACGCAGACACAATGAGGACACAGGCATATATATGTATACCATTCATAATGCCCTTTTAGCAGTGTGTTCTTTATGGCCTATAAATCATCTTCTGGCCAACAACACTACATATACATGCTACTGAATTGGTAAAATATCCAATCTTTATTATTCTTTCTTCCCCTTGCGGTATTCAAGTGAAAAATCAATATTCTCCCACAAAAGGGAGAAAATTAGTTTCTTAATTACAAATAAGGGCAGAGTTGGCAAAGGTGTCAGGTGTTTATCAGTCTCTCTGTAATCACCTCTCACTTCTATCATGACTGTCTAAAATAAACCAAAATAGCAGCAGTCTCTGGAAGAAAGGACTTTCCCAGAAGGGCATGGCGAAGAAAAACAATCAAGTTTTGGAAGACTGGTGGCAATCCCTAATCTACTAAGTGTTCAGAGATCATCAGCCACATAATCCCCCAGGTTGACATAAGGTCTTTATGTAAGGTATTGACTAATTGTCCAAACTTGGCCATATTTGGCCAAATATTGTATGAGGCTTGTATTAGCTGGGCTCCCAAGCGGCATAATACATACATCGCCTGTATGCACAATGCACTAAGCACAAATACATCTTCCTTCTCTCGTAATAAGAGTATCAATTTTCTATTCAATGAAAGCATACTTCTGCTATATGAATAGTTAGGTTATAAGAATAAATATATTCTTATATTCATTGTTAAAAAAATCACATAAAACAATCTCTCTCAACATTTGTAGTGAGCTTTATTTTGATATTTGCTTGTGGAACTATTATGTATAATATACAATAATGACATTTAAACTGCCTAGCAATTTAGCACATTATGAAAATTATTGCAGACATGAAAACAACAAATTATTGCACAGGCATAAAAACAACAAACCTCAACCTTTGGTAACCAGCTGTGGGGTACTGAATAAGATTGAAAAATGATTTATCTTTAAATTTCGATCTTTTCCTATCAAGTTCTAGCATCAAGAAGTAATCAAACCAGTGATGCAAGTAAGAGATTTCTTACTCTAAAAGTCATGTCAAGCCCACTTACAATACCATAGTCACAGAGGGCAAATAGTTGCCAAAACCAAAGTGATGCATTGGTGTTTTGCAATATCATAAGGTTAACAGAAATAAACTAGGGTTGAAACATTGAAATATGTGAACTGGGGTGATATGTGCATGTTAGAGATACCATGTGATAGAGGTGCGGTGGCCATGGTGGCAGTAATACATGTACAAGATGGGATGTCCTGTGCTGGGAGTACCATCAAACATGATTTACTATTATATGAGACATATATGTAAAGGTTTACAGTGCAAACCCATTATAGTGCAATTGAGACACAACCTGGGGTCTCACTCTGCACATGAATGCAACTACTTGAGTTTTTGTTCAGCCGATTAAGGCTGGTTATAATGATGAGAGGGTTACATAGGGGACCGCCCTGGACCTGCTTCATGGTTTACCAACAGGGATGAATCTCGTTATGTACTCATTTCATGTGAATCTTTTTGTATTTTTTTCTCTGTAATCCCATTTCCAAATTATCTTTCTAATTTAATATATTTGATTTCTGACTAAAATAAAATACTGATATAAAATGGAACTAAATATTTTGCCAAACTTTTATTATTTGTGAATTGAAGAGCAAATACTGATACTTTAACTTCAATCCCAAGAAATATTCTTTATTATATAATTAACAACATTTCAACATTTGTTTTAATGGAGCTTTGTATATGTATAAATTTTATTGGATCTTGTACTGAATACTGCATGAGAAATACTAGGAATGTTGTTTGGCATATCAATAGCCAGCACAGAAACATGACTTGTTACAATGAATAGTGACTGACTCTTGGGGCTTCACAGGCCACTTTGCTGGACTGTGTTTTCACTGAGCACACACATTTGTAGCTTCCAGGATTGTGGCCTTGTGGACACATCAGTCTGCAGTGCATATAGGATTAAGACACAGAAGAGGACAAGTTCCCAAGTAAATACCACACATAGCTACACATCTTTGACAGGGGTACATGTCTCAAGATGAGAAGTGTTCAGAGGGGGTAGAGATCTCAAGGGCATAACAGTCCATACTGGTATCTGATTTAAGGAGACATAAGTCCATGTAGGTACTGGTTTTAAGGGGACAGCTGCCCAAAGAGGTACCAATTTCAAGAGGACAGCAGTCCATATAGGTACTGGTTTTAAGGGGACAGCAACCCACAAAAGTGCAGGTTTAAAGGGTAAAACAGTCGGTGTACAAACTGGTTGAAAGGGACAGTGACTCACAGAGGTGCCTGTATCAAGGAGACCACATCTAGGTACTTGCTTCAAGGTTTAAAGGCTTACCATAAAGCAAAGGTTGTAACTATTAAATCTGAGGTGATGTCAAGAATGGGTTTATCACTGAAAGTGCCTTTCGAGCCAAAATAGTTGGCAAAACAAAGTATATGCATAAAACCATCATATCAATTTTATATCTGCACAGCTGATCAATTTGAGGACCTGCCCAATCATATTCAGGTTTGGGGTTAAAGTGATATGAAAGAAAAATATCTGCCATGACCTCTAATCTGGTGTGTACTGAGAAATGGTGATATTCACAGAACAAATACAAGTATAGTATGTAAAGTGGGTTATTTACACCAAGAGTTTTAATAGTTAATCATGTTTCTCTGATACTGAGTAATAATAAGGTCAATGTGACCCAGATACATACCCATCAATGTAAGTTTTGGCACAGTCCTGATAAACTTGATCCTGGGTGCCATCTATGTCAAAGACATGGTCATAGGTGAAAGCCTTATCTTTGCCCAGCATTACCTGGTTCTCACCAGGGGGCACCGATGTACACACCTGACACATGTCAATCCTCTCCCGGGGCAGCTGGGGCCGTATCCTGCAATGTAGGCAACATAATCATTACACACTCGTCACAACATCATAAACATACATCATATTTAAGGAAATCATGAGATAAACTATCTCCGAGAAATGACTAAAAAAAAATTATATATCATTCACTTCATATGCAATGTCAGACAAGCCTACTAAACGACTGACAAAAAATGACAGGCCTTTTTTTTACAAAGCTATACAGCAATAAATATAACGAATTACAACTTATGGACCTCCTACATCCTGCATAAAAATGAAGTTAAATGTTAAATATGTACAAATGTACCATTAAAAGATATAAATATTTAGTGCAGGTAGTAATTAAGATGTAAAAAAAAACTTATTGGGTGAGTGTAAGGAATTTATAATCATTTTTAAATGACAAGGTTTGGGCTGATGTTTGAGTCACTATTCTGCACATATCATTAACTCTTCTGCAAGCAACGAAATGGTAAAACAAACAAAATTGGATATTTAGTTTCTTTTGATTTAAACTCAGTTTTATATTTTTGATGTTTACCAGTTCATTGGATGCACATTTTGCTGTTAAATGAAAAGGATGGGTTGTGAATTGATCTGATGATGTAAGAATCTGCCCCCATCAGACTCCCGTAGACCTGTCTGTTCCACTAACATGGAAAAATTGTCTGAATGCACCTTTAATCAGACCTCACAGACTTACTCAGTTAGTTTTTCAAATATGTAGTCATGGATGAATCTGTCTGGTCAATTCTTATTAAGAGTTATGGGTTATCTTGTCTAAAAGGCTCTATCTTAAACATAGATGCAACCATGGAACTCTCTCATCTGCTGCGCTAAACATAGATGCAACCACGGAACTCTCTTATCTGTTGCGATAAACATAGATGCAACCATGCAACTCTCTTATCTGCTGCACTGCACATATACAACCATGTAACTCTCTTATCTGCTGCACTGCACATATACAACCATGTAACTCTCTTATCTGCTGCACTGCACATATACAACCATGTAACTCTCTTATCTGCTGCACTGCACATAAAAAACAATGGAACTTTCTTATCTGCTGCACTGAACACAGATACAGCCATGGAACTCTCTTCGCTGCTGCACTGCACATATACAACCATGCAACTCTCTTATCTGCTGCACTGCACATATACAACCATGGAACTCTCTTAACTGCTGCACTGCACATATACAACAATTCAACTCTCTTATCTGCTGCACTGAACACAGATACAGCCATGGAACTCTCTTATCTGCTGCACTGCACACAGCTACAGACAAGTACAGTTGACTTAACTGTATACTGGCACAGTCCTGACTGAAAACTCTCAGACCTTTGATAAATCCCAGTAACTGATGTGCCAACATATCTGTTCTCAAAGGTATGCTACCTATAAAAGTAGCACCTCAAACAGCTCAATCAATGTTATCTCATATGTGCTAGACACTGGCATCTCACACCCCACTGACATTCATGTTTTCCATGTGAGCATCAAGTTATATTCCACAAGAGAGAGTTTTCTAATCACTATACTGCATGAATTAGATTGTAAGCTTCAGGCATACACTCCAGAGAAAGAAAATAAAGTATATGTGCATTAAATATGACATCAATACACCAATTGATGCTAATTTAACTCTGGGACTGTATGGAAAAAATCTTTTAACATTTTGGAAATTCTCTTCAGAAGACGTCTAAACTGACTTGTGTGTTTAGTATCATACTTGCGAAGCTTATAACTAAATCTCAGACATAGAGGCCTTCTCAGAGATGCACACTTTAAAATGCAGACAAGATAAGATGGCTTGTTGTTTTTTTCTGACATATTCATGAAATAATTGAGCCCCTTGTGTCCCACTAATGTTTCTCTCAGGAGATGACTGGAAGGATATGGAAAATCAACATATACCTCAACATGTTTTTATAAAGTCACAGACATGAAAATGTCATAACTTTAATAAGCTCAAATTACTGAGAAAAAAAACGTTACTCGTTACTCCTTAATTGTTTGGAAATTCAGTCTACATTCCGATCACATTATAACATTTATATACTGTTTGTGAAGTGTTTGGGTTGGAAAGCAGCTGTGGATGACACACAAGTGTAATGTGGCATTAATGGCAAACAATTTAGATCCTCTGGAAGTTGAAAGGTTAACAAAAAACATATATTGCACAAATATCTTTGTAACACTGAGTGAGAACTTATAAGATAAAATACATAAAGTAAAAACACTGTGGCTCTTACAACTTGCAACTTGCTAAAATTATATAGGACCGGAGCAATTATTATGTATATTCTATGATTTTTTTATGATTTTGGACTGACACCATTCACCTCTGTATCCTTTGAACATTAAATTGTAGGTGCAAACTGTGATGTTTCGGCTGCTGTTGCCCATATGGACTTGCGTTAAGTGCAGTCGTCATGCTACAGAGTCTCCCATGCATAAGTCATGCATCTGGGGGCTGGTGGGCAGAATCCAGCACCTGCTAAACATGCTATCTATTCTACATTACAGATCTATGGCCTATGCCATGACCGCAGAAATGCAGATCTTTCATAAAGAAGGCTAGAAAAATAACAAGATTTAAGAGAAATGCTGATATTCTTAAAATAGAACCAGAAATTGACTGATTTTTCTATAGAGGGGAGGCAATAAACTGGTGTTTCCCTAAATATGGATGTGGTGATGTTATGTGGATGTTGGGAAGTTCAAACTGTGCCAGGCTGGGACCAGTTTGCTAATCAAGTTGCATGGTTGATGCCAGAGCTGGGTGTAATCCCATGTCGGCCTGGGGATAGCAACATACATGTATGGTGTTCCTGTGAATATATCTCCCAGTCACCATTCATATAGTACCCAGTATTCCCTATGTCTGTCCACATGTGGATGTTGTCCGCAGTCAAACATGTATGACTGGTAATATTACTGACAAGAACATCTTTGTTTTGCTGCTCATATAAAATGCATGCATCACATACTTGTTTCATCTTATCCTATTTATCCAAAAGAAAGGCATGACAAACATGGTCTAAATCTGACCTACTAACTGTTTAATAATTCTTATCATATTTGGATTTGATTTTCTTTGGTTTATTCAAGTATCAAATGTGATATTTATGATGGAGATGGACCTATCAACTGATATTTCTTGTTCAGTGCTTTGACCTGAATTAATGGCAACCCAATGATAGCATCTGCAAAGGCCAAACCACAATATTTGCCTAACTATCTGAAGATCCACTTTGGTGGTGATCTAAAACTTTTGCCCTTATTATTCAGACCGCTGTATTACTCTGAGCTATGTTTAGAAGTTTGTGATTGATCTAATTCATGATCAACTCACTAAGTTGAGTAATAATGGACCAATGATGGCTGAAATGACCCCCGGGAAATGACCTAAAAGATTAATCACATCAATCATAACTTCTCAAAATGAGTTTGAATGTGTATCAGAGGACCTATCTGATTTCAGGGTAATTGGTATGACCCTAGCCAAAGGGTAACCTCTTGGTCTGCTCATATATATTAAATACAATACAATGAGCACCTTACATGCATCCTGTTTATGGACCAATCATGGCAGCTGAGACAAAGGTAGTAGACAAGGGTGATTATTTTGACCAATCATAAGGTAGGATGGTCCAGTCATTTACTTATCCAGAAGGACCTATTTGATCACTCAATCCAGTGAATATTTTCATGTGACTATGTGGTGTATGGAGGACATATCTGACCCCTTGATCCAGAGGGACCACCTCTGGTGAGATATATTTGACCATAATGTTCAGAAAGGAAAGTTTTGTGGTGCCTCACTCCAGGGGTCATGCCGCCATGCAACCTTCATATGCCAACAATATGACAACATAGTCACAGATTATCACCACAAAAAGAAAGAAATCAATTCAAGATGGAAATATTCTGGTGAAAAGCCTTTGTTTCTATCACTCAAATATGAATCTATGATTAATGGGAACTATAGGGAAGAAAAGATGAGACATGTGTGGATCTGATTATGACATATGGTGTGGACAAGGGGAGTCGTATGGACAGGGTTGCCTCAGATCCCTACCACCCACCCCAATGTATATTACTCTTGGTCACAGGAAATACTACAACCCTTGTTACACAAAATATTGTTTGACACATTACTTGTTCATAACTTAAGGCACTAATGATGTTAACCCTGTGGTATCTTGTGTTCATCCAACCAAAAGCAAGTCAGCCAGGGACATACAAACAAAGCTTTCTTTTCCCTGTAATTTTTGTGCAATTTAAGGTCAAAATGCATTTCAGGCTTGGCTAAACTTCTCAGTTTGAACTATGCAACCATTTACTAACATTACCTCCTTCCTCTGAGAAATAGCTTACTCTCTCACTTATGATTTACACGTTTCTTTACACTGGTCTGGCAAAGATGACAAAATCTCCCCCAGGGTCATTTGATGAATTTCTGAGAGAATTTGTGTATACACATGAACAGCAAGGTTCAGATTTCTGGCTGGATCACAACAATTGTACACTTATTATTACATATAGATTTATAACAATCTTTTAACAATCAATTATAACTATTTGAGTCGAACACCTTATTGAAATGAACAAACTTCTATGTTTTACTAGGTCTTTGTTTAACAAGTATGCTTCAAATTTTATGCGTTTTGATACTTTATTGAGTGCAAATTTACCAAGATTTGCTGACCCAAATCTTTCAAGTGGTTAGGCCAGCCCAATGATATAAGGATGAATTGTGTGCAAACAGCTACACAAATGGAAGAATAATGTATTGGATATGGGGCAGTGCTGGAGAACTTCCAACTAGCTTTCATACCATTGTGTACCAAAGCATTTTCTCACCAACCTTCATATAATCCATCAGGTTTTACTTAAGAAATGCTACCTTATAACTATGAGACACAATAAATTTCAACCTTCTCAGACAAATGCAATTTCTTGAATTGCATTTCATAACTTTACTTGAATTGTATTTTATAAAATTAAAAAAAATTGACAATATCGTTTTATGCCAAAAAAAATATTTCCTTTTTTTCCATTTCATAACATAGTTTATATTTTTTTATTTTTGCTGTATAGACTTTTGATGGACTACTATATTTAAATGACCTTGACCTGTAAACTTTAACCTTTTGCATGCATAACCTTTGTTGATACATGCAACTCATAAAACTTTCATGACAAGACATGATTTCTACCCATATTTGTGTATGATCAGCACACTCAGGCGCCAGGTGTGTATAGATTTTGTTAAAATAGTCAGCTAATATTGCATGACATTGCTCTCAGCTCTAATATTAAACTTTGGAGTGACAACAATCATAATAAGATGATTTACTTTTCACCATAACAGAACTGTCTGCACCATTACCTATCCAAACACAAGGAAGATATCAAACCAACCAAACTGTTCATACTCTCTATAAAAGCTCTTGTACAAATTCTTACTCTAAACATCCTTATTCTGCATACAAAAATGCCTAAAATACATAATGTATTTTTTCATTATAGAAAAGAAAATTAGTGATTCTTGTTTTGCTCAAAGGTCACAAAGGGTTTGATCACTTTTTTTAATAAATAAAGTTAATATGGTGGAGGAACATACAATAGACTTAGAATTGACTTTTGTCAACACAGTTTTGAGTTACCAGTTTATTCAGAAACAAGTGAGAGGCAAGTATATCCTCTGACACCAAATGGCCACCATAAGGTCCACACCGAGACACTTTGATCTTATCTCATTATTCCATTCAACTGCATGGAAACTTCTTCTAGTCAGGGATTATATGATATTTCTGAAAACTAGCACCTGTGCTAGGGATTCATTACATCACTTAAAGATTGCATATAGCATAGATCACACTAATTACTCAGCCCCCATGATGCAGGACAATATTTCCCACAAGCCATGTCAAGCTGCACTGAAATCTGAGCCTCTCGTCCCTCTATGATGAATTGAGACCAGACCTGGATAGAATATCCACACTGCATGCTACCTTAACCATCCACCCACATGTGACAATTGCCTTAATAATATGTCACACCTGAAATAATCACTAAATGATCCCTTCAACTTCACTGACATATGATCCCTTGAGGAAAGGTTCCCTTTATCCAACCCACCTGTGTATGATCATAAGAGGATCCTTTCATCCTACCCACCTGTGATTATCACTAGAGGATCCTTCATCCTACCCACCTGTGATTATCACTAGAGGATCCTTTCATCCTACCCACCTGTGATTATCACTAGAGGATCCTTCATCCTACCCACCTGTGATTATCACTATAGGATCCTTTCATCCTACCCACCTGTGATTATCACTAGAGGATCCTTTCATCCTACCCACCTGTGATTATCACTATAGGATCCTTTCATCCTACCCACCTGTGATTATCACTAGAGGATCCTTTCATCCTACCCACCTGTGATTATCACTAGAGGATCCTTCATCCTACCCACCTGTGATTATCACTATAGGATCCATTCATCCTACCCACCTGTGATTATCACTATAGGATCCATTCATCCTACCCACCTGTGATTATCACTAGAGGATCCTTCATCCTACCCATCTGTGAATATCATTACCTTTATCCCTTTTTCTTATACAATTGAGTGGTGAAACAATCAATTTGCTCAACAACATACCGGTAATAGCAAATATTCAAATATATATATATGGGCTCTATCTGAGGATAGTCTTAATATGAGATTTTTCTCAAAGTCTTCTGATGATTTAGGTCCATTATTTTATGCTCTGTTCTTGTATTATTGATACATTATTGTACCGGTAAAACATTGACTGAAATTAAACATTAATCTCAGTGTTGTTCCACTCCACAGACCAAGGTAAAAGAGACCACCCCAATACCCCCTTGGGCAGTTTGGTTGCTACTTTTCAAAACATTCCCTGTTTTTTTAGGACATGAACATATAAAGCCGGTTTCATCCCATATTCAATGTGGTAAAAATCTTAACATTTTACAGTACATATTGATTATTTTCTTTAACATTTTTTCCAGAAGAATTTCATGAATTTAATGATTATGCCAGTCATTTCCCATCACAATCTATAAAGGATCCTTTTTACCAACATGGCTCATCTCCTTGCTTTTTAGAAAGCACTGCTCACCACTTTCCAAATATATTTTTTTCATCAACATAAATATAGGGTTTCAAGTGGCACTGTTCATAATGGAGGGTATATTGATTTTATTGGGCTCACTGGAGGACTATAATATAAGATATACATTTATTCTGCAGGTGTTAGGAGAATAAATATGAATATACCTTGCAGGTGGTGACATTGGTGCATTGGCCACTTTCCAGTTTTGAGTGAGAGACTCCCACAACACCAGGAAAACCCTGCTCACTATCTCAAGCTACCAACAAAATCAACTTCTTTTGTATGTTCTAATATCTGGAGTGGTCAAGTGTTCAATACTGAAGGCATGACATTAATTAAACTAATAAAGATTGCATTATTTTTCACCTCATGATAAGACAAAAGTGCTGTCTGTTGGGTCGTGAGTTGCCTGCCTATTAATGTAGTTTATGATATGAGCTTTGTTAAATTAATTGATCCAAAATGATTGATCTTTGATGTGACTTTAAACAGAATCTCAACATGAACATCTTGGTAACTCAACATCTGTTATGACTCAAATAAAGCTTATCAGTAACCCTGTTTTGATTAAAGTGATGCTTTAAATTAGTACCATAATTACTTCAGTATTCACTTTCCCTGACGAATTCATCCCATCAAACCTTTCCCTTCACTGTAACATAAACATAGAAACCTGCAGCTACAAAATCTATAAATAATCTTCACAATGTCTGCCTTGTCACTTTGCATCTTGAAGGTTTCCAATATATTTGTAGGTTTGAGCTGCTGGCTGCAATATATATGGTGAGATTCTGAGATAATGTCACCGTGCAGCCTTTATGGTCTTTTTAACAACTCTTGATGGCCTGTTTGATCTTATCAGTATTTTATTCATATCAGGAATTTTAGCCTTTGTACAATAAAACATAGGCATCAGAGATGCATCAACCCTCAGCCCTGGTAACTCATTGCACAACATTCGCTCCACACAATATTTGTGAACAAAACGTCACTGCACCAAGGCAAATTGATGCAGGGGTAAAAAACCCATAAAATCTACTTCCTTTGATAGCTTAGGTGTGTCAAGTATCATGAAACTGTCATCATTTACTCTAGAATTATTGATATGGGCCTGTGACCTTGAAAAGCAGGTTAAGGTCACCGTCCATCAAACTCATCTGGAGTCTTCCCAGATTCTTATGTGTGTCAATTTTCATGAAGCTGCCATCATTTGTTCTTAAGTTATCACGATGACAAGGATGATTTCACATAATTGTCCCTGTGACCTTGAAATCAGGTGAAGGTCATGTTCCATCAAGAGAAATCTGAGGTCTTCACCAGATGCTTGTGTGTGTCAAATCTCATAAAGCTGCCATCATTCGTTCTTGAGTTATTGCTATTCTTGGGAATTCACATAATTGTCCCTGTGACCTTGAAAAATAGGTCAAGGTCGCCGTCCACCGAACTAGTCCGAGGTTTTCACCAGATGCTTATGTGTGTAAAGTTTCATGAAGCTGCCATCATTTGTTCTTGAGTTATCACGATGACAAGGATGATTTCACATAATTATCCCTGTGACCTTGAAAAGTAGGTGAAGGTCATGTTTCAAAGAAAAAAATTCTGAGGTCTTCACCAGATGCTTGTGTGTGTCAAATCTCATAAAGCTGCCATCATTCGTTCTTGAGTTATTGCGATTCTTGGGATTTCACGTAATTGTCCCTGTGACCTTGAAAAATAGGTCAAGGTCGCTGTCCACCGAACTAGTCCGAGGTTTTCACCAGATGCTTTTGTGTGTCAAGTTTCATGAAGCTGCCATCATTTGTTCTCGAGTTATCGCGATGACAAGATGATTTCACATAATTGTCCCTGTGACCTTGAAAAGTAGGTGAAGGTCATGTTTCATAGAAAAAATTCTGAGGTCTTCACCAGATACTTATGTGTGTCAAATCTAATAAAGCTACCATTATTCGTTCTTGAGTTATTGTAATTCTTGGGATTTCACATAATTGTCCCTGTGACCTTGAAAAATAGGTCAAGGTTGCCATCCATCGAACTCGTCCGAGGTTTTCACCAGATGCATATGTGTGTCAAGTTTCATGAAGCTGCCATCATTTGTTCTCGAGTTATAGCGATGACAAGATGATTTCACATAATTGTCCCTGTGACCTTGAAAAGTAGGTGAAGGTCATGTTTCATAGAAAAAATTCTGAGGTCTTCACCAGATACTTATGTGTGTCAAATCTCATAAAGCTACCATTATTCGTTCTTGAGTTATTGTGATTCTTGGGATTTCACATAATTGTTCCTGTGACCTTGAAAAATAGGTCAAGGTCGCCGTCCATCGAACTCGTCCGAGGTTTTCACCAGATGCATATGTGTGTCCAGTTTCATGAAGCTGCCATCATTTGTTCTTGAGTTATCGCGATGACAAGGATGTTCGCTACAGACATACATACATACAGACATACATACATACATACATACATACATACCCACGCCAGGAGTACTGCAATACCCTCAGCCTGATTACATCAGGGGCTGAGGGTAAAAAGGTTCAACTTCAAGTAAACTTTCAAAACATATTGTTAAACAAGTGTCAGTTGTATAGTAATGATATCCGAGTCTTAAAAATTTAAAAACAAAACTTTTTTTAAATTTCATCCTTAACCAAGATAATTAAATCATATTTCTTTTTAACTTCAGCATTGCACTGTCTTTTATGCATACAAATATATTATATATTTGATAAGTTCATCCACAAATCAAAAATGTACATTTGGTCCTGTGACCAAATTTCATGCCAAACCTAAAGCCAATTGTTTTCCATCCCCTTGAGTGATAAATATATAATAAAATATTTTGATTGTAACACCATATTACCAATCTCAGGTGAAAATGCTTTAAGAAATAAAATGTTTTAGAGGTCACAAAGGTCAAAGGGATGTTCAGCATTGATGTATAAAATATTGTAGTAGACAATATACATTTGGGAAGCAATCGCATTAAGCGTGAACTTTCAACATTGTAGCCGTATAACTGACATTAAGCAGATCACAAATGCCAACAGAAGCTCAGCGTTAAACTTGTGCCGGAAGAATGGCTATGGAGTGGTTGGCAGGTTTTTTTTTAAAGAATTCTAATTGGAAAGAATAATAGATAACGTTATATATAACCAAGAGATCCTTAACCTACAAAATCACTAATGTCATAACAGCATTCTAGAGTATAATGACAAATACATAGCAATTGCAAGACTGATTATAGTCAGGTCTGGGTGTGCATTTGGTCAGGTATAATGTATTACCTTGTGGTAGAATATGAGATTACAAAGGAAATGATGCATATGACATAATGACCTAATAAATGTTTGGTTTTCCAGTGATAATGATCATACAATAGAAGCAAGTATTTGCTCAGAAGCTTCCAATCATTTCCTGATTAGATATCCGACAGTATCTTTGACCTTTTCGGAAAGCTTGAAAATCTGACAAAATAAATCTGTTGTTTTCATCATGATAATATTTTAAATTTGAAACTTTATAAAGATTCTGTTTTATTGGGAGGTCCTGAAGATATTTGTCATTCATGCTTTCCTGGTTAGTTATAGAGTTGTCAAATTGTCATGTTCAACATGTTATGAGGTCACTGGTCATTAACAAAACTGTCATGATCAGCATGTTCATGTTTATTATGTTATGATGCCATAGCTTTAAAATTCATGTTCATTAAGGGCAGATAAAAAGTTGTCAAGATTTAATCTTTTGTATAAGGTCAGTTGTGTAGCATATTTTTGACAGTTATGAAATGGCGACAGCAATGACTATAGTAAACACATTTTAAATGTTAATGAATAAACCATGTGAAACAATGACAAGATGCCTTTTAGAATTGCCAAGTAAACTAAAAGAAGAACCACCAGAAGACCATGATAAAGGCATCAGAAAATGCTCTATAATAATCTATCATATTTTGAGTTTTAAATCAACTCCTTTCACGCCAAATATAGCAGGCACTATTCAAAACCTGAGGTCTGATGATCAATGACTGAGTAGGCTGATAGAGTGACAACATAATTAGTTGAACATAATTACTGCCTCTGTCTTGTTGACTTGAGCCTGGCACTGGTGTGTGATGACATGTCTGGGGTGGGGGTGGGGGTGAGGGGAGTGGTGACAATGTCCAGGTGCCTGGTCCTCATTGCTGACACTCTGCCCCTAACCACCATACACCACCCTCTGACTGTGCTCTCACCCCACTTGATAGCATATCCCACTGACAGCCCCAACAGCTAAACACAGATTTACAACTTGAAATAACTTGTCCATCATTTCATGTCTCATTGCTCTTGTCAACTGACACATCTTTATCTGTGCTGAAGTAAGACACACATCAGTATGTATCTGTTTGCATTTGGCTTTCTGAATATATCACAGGTTATTTTATCATATTCAATTAATATATATATTCTACGTAAAACAATTATAACTTTAAACATATTATTGAAAAATATGGCCGAGAGACAAGCCAACATATAAATGAAAAATACAATGGTCTGTTACCAGAGTAACAACCACATTCATAATTAAATAGTCTTTCGCACTAGTCTGTAACCATGGTAACATGGACATGTGAATAATATGTGACCCATACATAATAACCCAAGTAGCACAGGAATATACAAATGGCCCAAATGGCATATATGGCTCTATTTATGACCTTTAATGAGATGTTTTGTGGTTGACCTCTCGGGCAGTCTGGGCAATGGCTGAGAGGTCTTTGGTGTTAGTTTTGGAAAAGACAGGTGAAAACAAAGCTTATCACAGCTAATACATCACAATTAAGTAAACACCTGCAGGTTAACAGGCAGGAACTGGCATATGGAACATTTTGTGTTATTTTCATTTTCTGAAAAACCATATAAGTATGATGATAATATGCTTATGGTGGAGGAAGAACCATCTCATCAAAATATCAATAAGATGTGCAGATGGATGGCATGGAATTTAAATACTGGGTGCATGTGATACCCGTCATATGGCATGCATTGCATAAACCCTTTTGGCAATCACTGGTGCAATATATTAACATACACGACATAAAACTAAATGTATACCGTGAGCCATGAAAGTTATATATACTTCTAAAAATGACACGAATATTATAAACAAGGAAGTTATTTAGTTATTTCTTAAAATAATGTGTCTACATTAGCATTGTGATTTAAAGATGATCCTAACAGGATATGCATATTGCCACCTATATTTTTTTCTCTCAAAAAATTGCAGGATTGAATATTGTAATTGTATCAGCTTTTAGTCAGAAACGATAAGTAAACATGGTCTAAGAATTACATATTCATTAGCATAATTAAGTCCCAGTCGTGTATCATATTTTTGCTTTTTTTGTCTGTATTTTTTTATTTAGTTCTCCTCATTTTCATCTTACATTTATTTCTATTATTTTCCTTGCACAATCACCAGCACTGATTTTCCCCTCTGTTAATTGTAAAATTCTGATTTTGCTCTCAAATTATGTGGAGGATGGATGAATGTAAGATCACCCAATACAACATATGGCCACAAGAGTACAGGATGTTGTAATGTTACCACCATCTCCGCATCAAATTACATATTAAATATCATCATTGTCACATGTTTTCAGTCTGGCATTTCCAACCATTACTGTTGAACTTACTTGGCATACTTCTCAGAGTTATAAACCAGACCACTATCACTGTGAAAGAGCAAAATATTTGTGCCTTACTTGGTGATTAAAGTGAGGGATACAGAAATTGTTCAATAAAAATCTATTCATCTTAATTTCTCATTAAACTGTCCAACACCAAACTTTACCCAGATACATATCACTTTAATCAAATGCCCATATGAAACTGATATGGTATTATATGATATGGTGATATGAGAGATAAGGATTGCCTTTCATATCAGCTGTAATAAGCTTAAATCAATTCCAACGTTGATTTCCCTCCAATAAACTGTCTGCATATAATCATGCAAATATATATGTCATGAAACAACACAACATGTGTGACTATCCCTACCCTGTCATGTTTATATGATAATTTTATTGTGCTCTGACATAAATTTAAGAGTTTATAGTTATTAAATACACTTGTTTTATGACTTAACAATTATCACATTATAAGACAAAATAAATATTTAAGCACGTATAATGTTTATCACTCAGTCACTAACATTTCTGAAATAAAATATCACAAAACCACTTGCAATTAATAACAAACAAGAACATATTAAAAATACTAATAAACAGATTTATACATGTTCTCCTGTTGTGTCTGCCACAGCTGTCACATTTATGGTCATAATACATTTGTCACAAAACATTTGTTTACCAAAATAATAAAGCTGGATATATATATTTGTCATATTAATTCTCATATATTCTCTCATGTGATTTAAATTACATATTGATCATTAATTTCATCATTTAAAAATAATAGTTTTAAGGTTATGTTTAGATGAGATTTCCTGTTGTTCTATTTGAAATTTCTAACAGCTTGATTTCGGGAGAAACCTCAGTGATTAATGGGATTATTAGAGAACAAGTGAGTGTTAGTCTGTTTCCTGATTAGATCATATGCTTTATGCACCCATGATATAATCATGCTGTATTTCCTATATTTTCCTCTCAATCCTCAGGGAGTCAACGAGTGCTCTGGGATGCCCACTATATTGGAGCTATTCGTGGCAAATGACTATAATCCACATCCTTTCAGACTTATTTTTAGTTTATTGGATTGAAAAACAATTTCCATTTTCATTCCTGAGCATTTTTAACAGTACTTATCATCTATATTGAATATCCCTGTCGTTCTCCTCGTGTATTGTATCAGATATTGTCCAGATGATGTTAATCCTCCTGGCTGAGCCCTAATTAGAATGATTCTGGCCTGATTCTGGATGCCTTTGTCTGAGGGTCTTATGGACTCCATGTGAACTCATGTTTTGGCTATTTGTCTAATATTGCTGCCGCAACCTGATAAACAATTTTATCAGCAAGCATAACCTTGCCTTACATTTACCATTGTTTTCACTTTAAAACCTATGCATCTGGGCATCATCAATTATTATATAATTCTAAAAAGATATTTTACACAGTAAAATCCTTGAATGTCCATCTGATTTGGGTGAGAAATTATCTGGAATATGTGGCATAACAGATGACTGTGATGGGAAGACTATGGCCCCAGGTTGGGAGAAATGTATGAGGATTGGATTTACAGGACTAAAATAGCTTTGTTCATGGTTGTTCTTCTGTGACACCTTATGTATCTATCTACACAGGTGTGTCATGATAAAACTATGCCAGACACATCAATATTGACCATGTCTCACTGTGGTATGCAGATCATACGACCTTAGATCAATATGTATGAATGACAGCACCAACATTAGAACGCCACCACGTTGGAGGTCTAATTACAAATTTAAAAAAAAATATGTATAAATCTACTTTTTTGGCTTATTGTTGAATCTTTAAGTTGTTTGACATTTCAAAATATTTTATTTGTCTAAATATAATATTTTTGTTCTCTTCAAACAAAAAGGGTTTAATTTCAAAAATATTTATTTTACTTTCAAATGTTCACCTGGCTGAATGACTGAAATGTTACCCACAGCATAGATTTCAGAGAGAAATTGACTATGGTACACTAAATTTATAGGCAGTCATGCTTATTCACAAAGAATAAAAGCAAAGTACTCCAAGGTCAAGTTCAATTCAAATAGTAAAGGACTTCAATCGTTCCGAGTGCATGATCTTACAGAATTGAGAACATGTTGTGAATTAGCAAACTTAAGTGATAGATCATTGATGGATGGAACTGTGACCTCCATAAGATAACTAGGTCAACAAAGGTAAACACACTGGACCAAAACTAGGCCATGTCATGTAAATGCCACCAGAAATGTTGACAGGTGCCATGTTTAAGGTGTCCAAGGCCATGACATGTGATGAAAGATTGCTCGTTCTCACATATAGCAAGCTTCTTAACTTGGATGAGATAAATAAAGTAGAAAATAACTCTATCATTTTTATATCTCAGTAAGATTCTACAGAAATATCAAACAGCATTGCTTCTTTCATTTTATCTTTAATTAGGAAAGCCACACATCAATGATGCGTACAGTAAATCACCACCCAGAGTTCTTTGTATTTGGTCCATAGATGGTGTACATTAGCAGTTCAGGCACTGCCTCCAAAGCCCCCTGCCAAATGATGTGAAATGGATCACGCCTCGCAATCAATGCCACATATTACTGGTAATTAATTCAATTTGGACAAATGGACTTCAGGGTGACCAGAGACTGTTGGTATTAAAGGTTGGTGAGGTGTGCTGTGACAGCTGACCCACTAACCGGGCTTAGGGGAAGGGTGACAATGACAAAGTCCTCCAGCGAACTCAGCAGAGACAATAGCTCCACACTCCATTATTCTGTAAAGCATTGTCCCAAAATAAAGAGCATGCAGGGCTCTCCCATACCAAAAAAAAAAAAAATTAAAATAAACCTAGAATGCAAGCACTTCATTTTTGGACAGAACTCAAACATTTCTAGCATCACTTTTTATTTCAATTTGAATTCCTAAATTCATTCTTCGATTGCTTTTTTATTGCAGGAACTCTTATATTTGAGGTACGGCTGATTTTTCATTACCAGCATGTTCATGGTCAGAGTGCCCTGGTCAGATATACCTGGCTGGTGCACAATATAAATTTCCTCCTCCACTGACCAAAGCAAATATACATATGGATTCATGACAAATCTGAACCCAGCTCTGCTGATAAGATATCACAGGTCTGTGTCAGTGAGGGCCACCTCATTCACCAAGATATAATTACATCATAGACCCAAAATACAAAATGAGCAAATCAATTGGATTGATTAAAACTGCTGTGCAATGAGTTTTATTGGGAAATAGTGAGGCCAAGTAAAAATTAAACATTCTCTGAATAATCAGATGCAATAATTTCAAATATTTTAGATCGGAGATTTTCTCTTCACAAATCCCAGCTTTCATCAATTGACTCACAAGATGAGAGAAATGGATCTTTGAGTGTTTTTTTCGACTGACATGTGTTAGTCCATATCAAATGGCAAAACCTATCCCCAACCACTGCACAAAAATATGACAGCAAAATGGAAGAGAAAAAAATTGATTCAGTCTAAGATGTGATGCCAACGAGTTATTGCTAACATATGTATGTGAATGTCAGTAGTGGAGATATTTGTCCATGGAAAATTTATCTTTTAAACTTTCAACAACAGAGAAGGCATCTTGATTTATGCATGGCTCTCAGTAACTTGGCATCACAAGCATTTGCGCCAAATAAAAGAGATCAAAATGGCATTATCCTTCATTTTTCCTGATAACTTTCAAAAATGTTTAATTGCTCTGATTTATTACAGTGCATTTCACGATGTTGCAATCAGAGAGATAAGAGCAGTTTAGAGAGAGACTTGATCTGGTTGCTGTTTACTTTGTTAATCAGATTGCACTGGGATTGCACAACGCAGCACTCATCCTCTGGCCAATTCACAAAGACAAACAAATGCCTCCTCAATCCTATCCCATCATCGTGTCTATGCATTTGTGATTGAATTGTCTCTTGGCATTGCATGATGACATAATGTCTGTGTCTATCATCACGATCATATCTGTGTTCATTATACAAGACCCACGGTGCTGTGTCCACATCTGACCTAGTTATAACAAATCAATAGAATTGTGTGGTGTATCTGGCGTCCTTGATCATCGGGGAGATGGGAGATGCAGCTCATCCTTCACAACACATAATAAAGCTTTCTTGTTCTTTGCATTTAGTATGAGTATCACCACAAGGATTTCACACAAATAGCAAGAACCAAATGAGAATACAGGAATTCAGAGACATTAGTATCATCAAATTGTTCTAATGCTTTAATATATCATATATTTGGAGTTCTGATTTCAAATGAAAAAAAAAACATATTCTTTGCCTGCCAGGTTTCCAAAAGAGTGTGCAGTGGGAGCAAGGGTATGCTATGGTGTTTTTTCAATGTACATCTATCCCTTGGTGAAAATAGACTGGACAGATTAAATCCTATCCAAATATTGACCAATCTCTCTTTATCAGACCTTATCTTGTATGTGCCAAATCATCTCTCCACACACCAAAATAAACATGGCTTAATAGCCAACAAGATTATAATCTGGATAATGGTCAAGAAACACTAACCAAACTTGCAATGTTTAAATGATCCACATAACTGATGTTCATGCCTGCTAATCAAACTCACAAATTCATAATAAATGTGCACTAATAATTATTTTTATATTGACTTCACATTAATCCAGAAAAAAACTGAATTCATTGTGCAATTTTTTGCATAAATCTTTAATTCTTCAATCATAATCTAATTTTCAAGAAAATTAATCAGTCTACTGCGTTGCATAGTAGATAAAAAGGTGGGATACAGGCTATACATGTAGCTATGTGTGGAGTCCAGGCTGCGCTTGGATCTCACTATATGACAAGATATTATTTACAGAAATATGCATGGCCCCAGGAATAAACATTGAGTGGCATCCATCTATCATACCTCAAACCCTAAATGCTAGCATACATTTCATCATCGGGCACCATCCAATAAACACAACATTCACTGCAGTGGAGTCAAGTTTCACATTCTGAATGGTATGAATATATATATGTATCAAGTTTGAACCAACAAAACATATTTTTGTGTGTACCATAGTAGAATAACGGTCAGTATGAAAGTGTAGTATGTGAATCTGATGGACTATGTAGTATTCAGTGTCTCTCCCCAGATCAGAATCGTGGGGTGGGCGTGGCACACAACGAACATGATATATCTTTGCAGATCTTCTCAATCCTGCAAACATTTTTACATTTTCCCGGGCTACTCATGGAATTCTTGCCCAAGAAGTAAATAAAGATTTCAAACAAGTCAGATCCAAGTATTACACAGGCTCGATATTTTACAAATTTAATTAATGTGCAAATGATATTCATAATATTATTATAAATATATGTCTATTCTGGTGGATACAGATCTAGCCTATTATCTTGAAAAAATATACCATTGTATATTAATGTGATATTAATAGGGTACATTGGGCAATTTGATAACAAGGTAAGGGTTACAAAAACAATCAGGTCCTAATAAACATAACAGGGTAATAAAAGAGCAACACAGCTAGATTTGTTTGTATACACAGTGCTCATAGTGTACTTTGTGTGGAGGTACTACTCCCAAGATTGTTGGTTCATATATCCTCTCCCAGACTTGAGTATAAACCTTCTAGCAATTCTATAAAACTGGAGACAGCTTGGTCAATCAGATAACTCCTATCAAGGTCATAAGATAAATGAGTTTTAAAGCCATACTAACAATTGATTCATTTGAATCAATTAAATTTCTTTATTGATTAATATTTCATTCATCCCTATAACTGATATCAAAACTAGTCAGCTATGTATTAATATATATATATATATATATATATATATATATATATATATATATATATATATATGGGCTCGGCCAAGCGGTAACGGAGGGACAGCATCACTGAACAGCATAACATAAATGCATTTATTCCAGAAATACAAAATTATTAGAAATACTTAATTATTGTTTTTGACAAAGCCCACTGAACATTACAATATGCCAAAGTATTGATGATCATACTGTAACAGTTTATGTATGGTATCAAAATATGTTTTCTGTAACGGAGGGACACTTTTGAACAGCAGCTTTGGAGTCATGTAGCAAAATGGGCTTAACATAAAGTTCTTATGAATATTCTTAAAAATCACTATATCATATATCATCTACACATACCTAAGTAGTAAATACCAAAATATCAAGTTTATAACCTTAACACTGTTTTATTTATTAAAGAAATATTGTCGTAACGGAGGGACAACAGAAAATAGTAACGGAGGGACACAAATGTTCAGCTGTAATCTTGTCAACAAGTAACATCTGTAGCAAACTGTACATGTACTATTTAGGTGCTAAATCTTTATGAACTTGACAAAATAAATTTACAGAATAAATTGAATGAAATAACATAAGTAACAAAGACTAAATACACACCACAAATGACAACTGGGTACCAAGGATGGATTATGGTCAAAATAACCATGTGACAAAGGTGACCGTGGTACTGAACTGCCACATTAGACAGAATTAGGACATTTTATGAATCTAAATTATCCACAAGTGTAAATTATCTACAAGTTGGAGAAAATATGAGTTTAACAATGCTTAGAAATGCATACTATTTACGATTTTGAATACTAAGACTTAAAATGGAAGCCAAGCTTTAAAGGTTATGCTAATGTCCTGGCCTGAGTGAAAAGTTAAAATATTAACAGAAAGATATGACGGACATGAGGTATAATGAAGGCAGAAAGTAGCTGAATAAGATTAAGATTGGCAGCTATGTTCAGGTTTCAGATAAGAGGAGGGAATATATAGCTATCAAATGAAATGCACATGCACTTGGTCCAGTGGTCCACTTCGTATCATGGTCATTTTGACCATGGTCATTTTGGTCATCATAAGGATGACACACACAACTCATTCCATTACATCATCATGTTCTTAGCCTTGTGTTATCCTAACTGTAAGCCAGGGACACTGCATTATCTCTAAGAATGGATTTGTCAGGTAAATTAGACACTTTGACAAGATCAAACGGTTACATAGTGTCACAAGGAATCACACCTATCAAACAGCAATTGTGTTGTCTCTGATGGGACAGCTTGTGTACCCAGTGCAGGTCAGCTGGTGGCTTTCTTCCTCTGACTAAAGTACCAATGCAAACAAATATGATTTTTTTTGCCATAAACTCAGACAATATTGAAAACCAGTGTTTATAATACATGAATATGTAGACAGGGAAATAGAATTATGTATCACTGACCATGTTGATTGATGCATGAGTATAAACATGAAGTGTCTATTGTCTCTCAGGTGACAGACCACATATTAGCCAACCAATACATGTTTAACCAAATAAATTGTTTGTGTCCATTTCCACTTGACATAAACCACTTTAAGAAATAAAAATTTCTGGCAAATAACTGAAATAATAACAACTTGCATGAACCTGAACATTCGTCCCTCCGTTACTAGTAACGGAGGGACAGGTTTTCTTCATATAAAATCAACCAAAAATTAAATGAGTTTCATTAAGCATACAGAAGGTTATGATACTTCACTATAAGTACCTTACTTCTAGAAAGTTTCACATTCCTTGTGATATGCATTATAGCATGAGGTAAAAATTTCAATATTTTTTGTAACGGAGGGACATGTAACGGAGGGACAAATTCATATTTTAAAGTTTTTCCCCCAAAACATCTTTAGACTTGTGTGCCAAGAATTTGACTTTAAATCATGATAACATAGCATCTCAACTTTATTAAAGTCCCATTTCCACTACTTTGCATGTGATTTCTAATAAAATACACCATATTTTCTAAATTGATAGAAAAATGACGACAGACAGCAAAATGAACCAACAAAATAGGTTCTTAAACAAATTGTGATTATTTCGCAACCAATAAGGGTAGAGAAAAAAATAAAACAGTTTCAGAAACTACAGTTTTTAGTTTATAAGGTACAATCTAAAAGAAGCATATATTTTGAGTTTCACTTTTTCATGTTAATGTTCACTTCCCCTTGGCTGAGCCCATATATATATATATATATATATATATATATATATATATATATATATATATATATATATAATATATATATATATATATATATATATATATATATATATATATATATTATATATATATATATATATATATATATATATATATATATATATATATATATATATATATATATATATATATATATATATGATTTAGCTGATGCTGACATCCATTCTATAAGTGCAGTTTCAGCGACCAGCAGTGTATGTTTTCCTCTACACTTTTATTGGCAGAGAAATAATAAACACCATTTATGGATGCAGCCCAGAGATCCTAACTTTGCAAGCCAGGGACTTTTACGTGACATTTCTATGCTTTGCAAACTGTATCATGTTTGTTCAACCCTAATCTTCTCTATCCTGCGATACACCTGACCCAAAATTTCCTGTGTAAATCAACATACTGTTTCATGATTTAAAACTGTTATAAACTGGAAAATTTAAATGTTTCATCATCTAAACTTTCAATTATATTACAGAACATTGCTTTGGTACTAAGAAATTAAGAAATAAAAAAAATTAAATAAATAAAAAATGGAAGATGCAAAATACAAAATCAAATTTAAAATATCTGCACCCACACAATGATACGGGTCTAAATTGAGATACTGCAAACGGGTATTATACATGTGCCTGCAGTGGAGGGGAGTGAGGCATTCATGTCACCTTAGTCACCTACTTGATTGGGGAATCTTCTTTGTAAGATAAACAAGATAAATAAATTGCCCTTTGAACTTGACATCTGTGATTGCTATTTCACATTTGGACATGTAAATTTTACAATAAAATCCTATTTATCTATAATTTTTCAGATGTTTAGTTGTTTGAAACAGACATTTTCCTTTTCCTCATGAATACTGATATAAATTTATGATCTATACTCTACCAACCTGAACAAAACAAACCTAGATTCAAGCCCACAAGTAACGATAAGTTCTTTCACAACAAAGAATCTCAAACAATAGGTCAACATAATTACAACTGAAAAACATTAACATTGGCAAGAACGTATTTTTTTTCACTGTCCAGAGCACAGCAATGTATATTTTTTGTACCCAGCAGCTTTTTTTCTGTTGTGTAACTTTGAGATTCAATCATGTTAATAGTTTTACAAAATACACTCTGATTATTCCGTGTTAAGCGGAATGTAAAAAAGACAAGTGTGACAGGCCAAAAAAAGAGGAAACATTGCTTTCCCCGATCAATCATGGAGTGGAAACTGAGAATCTCTGCCACCTGTTTATTTATGATGCAATTTCTGACAATTCTGGTAAGGTTTAGGACAAAATAAAATAAGTATTTCCTAAGCAATTGCTTAAGTGGTTTTAGCTCACAAATTTCTCGGAGAAATAGCCAAGGAAATGACTCACCTTACGGCGACCCTCACACTCGTGTCATCTGCCTTGTCCGTCATTTTGTTTGATCATCTGTCAAATTCACCCTCCAAAATACACTCAATTTTCTTCTTCCTGAGCATAGTATCCTTGCGGATTTCACACAAAAGTAATCCGTCACGTCATTTGTATTGTTGAGCTTTCTTAAAGGGTAAATCAATTCCTGAAAGTCGTCAGTACCATGTAATGAACTGACATGTTTTTAAATCGTGTCACATCAGCTTGAGAAATCAAGCAAATCCGCCAAAATTCCGGAAGTTAGCACGGTGCTGCCATCGAACGAGAGCATTCGAAACCATCAAACTATTTCCGGTGGGTCAGAGTTCAAATGTGTTCTTAAAATAGAAATAGTGTAATCTGGTTGGTATGGAAACAGAGCGTTCAACCAATGAATGTCGTTGGCTGATGCAAGTGCACGAAATTACTGGCCAATCAGAATGCAATGAAATGATGTCATTTGCGACCTACTTAGAGAATATAAACAAGCTGCTTTTCACTTTGACAGGTGACAGAACTGAAGAAACATTCACCAAATACACATCGCAAACCACTCCAATATCCACAAACATGGAAGCTCACTTCGATGAATACGAACACTGGAACTTCGCCTATGAGAAGCAAATGTTTTCTGGACGCAGTGGCAAGCAGAGGAGCAAGAAAGAAGCAAGTTTGAACACCAATCATGCCGACCCTTCTGGCCACACCAGGAAAACAACGCAAAAGTTGATGAACAACCATCATAACAATCTCGTGAAATGTGGTAAAAAGTGAAGGAAATTAAATATGGTAAGCAGAATATCACAAAGTATGTGATAGTCATACAATATATATGCCCATGGTCACATTTTAATGCTTACTTTATTAGCATCTGCCTGTTAACATTTACTCTCTAGATTTCCTTTGTGAAAGATCAGGCAGCCATTTTATAATTTGGGTGTTGTTATTCAGCTAGTGTTTCTGAGACCACGCAGTCTTAGACATGCATTTATCCGCATTTAGTTGAGATGCGCTAAATATCTCTCTCGTAGAAATCAATTTGTAGTAAAGTATCAGTCATTGAGATATCTGGACTTCAGCAAATATGAATTGCGCATTTTCTCGTCCTGAATCGTTGAACCAGTCCTGTTGCCAGTGTTGGGAGTCATTCCCGGACACTCTGACAAACAACTGTCTGGGTCACACAATATCAGACCATAAACAAATGTATGAAACGGCATACGTTCTGTCATTCATATTGGGGCACATATATTTTTATTTAATGTTATTTATAGAGTAGCTTGTATTAAAGGTTAAGTTTACAAAGTCATGATGTATTTTCTATTCAGCTTGTCTTCATTTTCTAAGTCAAAACATTTCAAGCTTGTTTTCATTACTATTTTCAAATGAAAATATCTGTACTTGCATATAAAACAGATGCTTTTTGGCCAAAAAAAAATAACATTTTTTAAAGTTTGACACATGTTACATGTCAATTTGATATAATACTCATAGGTGTCATTGAATATAATCTGTTCATTATTTTTTTATTCCCCCAAAAGCAAGGAAGTTTTAAAATAAGAACATATAACTGCAAGAACTTAGTGGATGTTATCAAAGTGTACAAATGTGAAATGAATACTTCTTAATTGATCAATAAACTTACAAGTGAAAAAAATACCATAAAAGTGGTCACAGATGTTAATGGGAATCTAACCATGTGACTGACAATAACAACTTGTGATTGTGAATAATCACATGATAGATAATGTGACCAGGTCATTATTAACATAACAACACCTGGGCAGTAATATTGATTTGATGATGCATATTATAGCCATCATCCTATCTGGGATTGAACACCTGGAGAAACGTCACGCCATATTTGCAATGTCAATGTCACAGTCAGTGCAAAACAAATGTTTGTTTACTCAAAGTGACTAAATACGATTGTTCAAAGGTCAGTCATGTTAGACAGGCAATTCTTTTCATTTGGTCACTCATCCATAACTCATGACAAAATATGGTCCTGTGATGACCTTATATGTTTATAAGTTACCGGTTATGTTTGCCAACTATCAATGTTCATGAACATAAATTTAATTTAATGGAATGTTTGACATGTGTCAGGTCTTATGTGCTGAGGATTGCCCAATCATGTGCCATTTTTGTCATGATAGGTAGCAGCAGCAATAATAAAATACAGAATGATTGACATATATTAACCTTCTAAGGTATAGGAAAAGATGAAAAAATTGAATCCCCATGTCCAAATTGAAGACAATACAGATAGATTTATGCTAGTAGCATAGCTTGCATCCAGGTAGGCCAGGCATTGTTCTATGGGAGTGCCTCGCGGGACAGGTGGTACGATAGTTGCCTCTCACACACTCTATAGTCTCGTTAGTCATGCACTTCTATTAATGACAAACAATGCATCATCATTTCTCGTCAGTTACCAACATATTTTTATGATAACCATGATAAAGATTTTTTCAATTTTTGTTTTCTTAAATATTGGATTTATGCTATGAAGTTAAATTCTCAAATAGTGGTTTTGTCTTTGTATTTTCAGGAATGGAAAGATCTGATGAAATATAATGGAAGAAGTCCTGACCTTTGAAGTATTGGCCCAAGAATCCAGGGAACATTACTTCATGTGTATGACTTAGCGATTTGGACCAAAGTTGGAATAAATATGAACTCTCACGTGTTGGAGAGCAGAAATCACTGCCAGTCACTGAGATTCAGATCCTAGTGACGTTTATTGGAGTGTTTTCATTAATACCACATCATGGTGTTAGGTTATCATTCATTCAACTTCATTGTCATAATCATGGCTGCCATATTACATGGCAGCACCCAACCATCACCATGGCATCCAAGAAGATTGACCCAGGGTGTGAAAGGGACCGACTCTTTCACACCCTGTGGCTTCTGAACATAAAAACTGAAACGTTTCCTTATTTTCCAAAAGCAGCTTGTTTCAACTCAAATTTCAGAAAAGGACTCTATTGCAAAAATCTTTTTTTGAAGGACAGAAAAGGACAATTTTATTTGGTAATAATCCCTGAAGATTGTACTGTAGATTTGAAATATCTGAAAAATTCAATTGGCGCTCATCGTAACTTCAGTTTTGGGAAGAAAGAAGACTTGGAGGATTTGCTGGGGAGCATGTCGGGATGCGTTTCTCCATTTGGAATGCAGTATGCAGGCTCGGCTAACATGCGCATCATCATAGACTTCTCCCTAGCTCACGCCAAGGCCCAGCTTAACTTCCACCCGCTGGTTCCTTGGCTCACTACACTTATATCATTCCCTGATCTCGACAAATTCATCACTCATTGTGGGCACAAATTGGAAATATGCAAATTATTTGAACAATAGCACTTTTATATTATAAGTTGTTTCATTGAGATGTCAAGTTTCCTTTTGTTAATAAAGAGTTGTTAACATTTATCAGAAATCTTGTTTCCTTTTTCTCTTATGTAATTATGGTTGAGACTTTAATAACAAGATAATTATTGTTTGTATTCTCCTTTTTAGCTCTGCTGACTTCTTGAAGTCTGCCCATCTGTCCACCTTTCTTTAAAAATCTTCTCCAAAACTACCAGTAATATGTTTCATATTTTATATAGAGGTAGATACAGAGGTGAAGATTCAGATTCCTTAAAATCCTAGTAATGTCACCATTGACCTTAGTGCAGTGACCTCGAGGTCACAAATTTTGTCCTGAGTATATCTCAGCAACCACATTTTTTAGTCTTTGAATTCAAAAATTTTGTACATTCAACATCTCGACCATTTAAAGTGAATAAAAAGTAGGTCGTGTCTGTTGTATATCAACACTATGTCGCACACATACATTTTTAGATTTGACCTTGATACTGTGACCTTGACCTTATTGTATTATTGTACATGCCATATCTCATGAACGATGAACTGGAGATATTAATATTGGGCATGCATGGCAAACAGTGTTGTCAGTGTTTGCCAAAAGATTATGAACCACATCAGACAATATGTCTGACATTCAGCCAGCCAAATTTATCTTCAACATCAGACATTTCAATGCATATGCCCTTGGATCAGTTGACACAAGCTACGGTTGGACTGGAACCCTATCATAGTTGTGAATTTGTAGCTGCAAAGAATAAGGTAGGCAACCAGAGAAATGAAAGTCTGAAGCACCCAGTGTTTTTTAGCAGGTGCAAGATTACTGTGCATATCCTATAAATGGGTGAAAAATGACTGGACTGACCTGCAGAGCCCACAAAGTTTGCACGTTACACAGTTCATGTGTTTTCATCAAATTAGCAGAGCTATCAACCCATGGGGTTATGTTTTCAATTAAATCTTCTGAAAATACAGCAAGACACTATTTCACTGTGACAATTAAATATCCCCCCCAGACATGATCAGTTCATATAAGCTAATCATAAATGGGAGAGAAATACAGGTCTGTCCATTTACTTTTTGATTGATGAACTAATAAATCTATCTTGACAATTATTGAGGTTATTTTATGTAAAGTGAAAATACAAAACCCAGCTGGACAACGCAACTACAATCCCAACTCAATTGGATTTAAAAAAAATAACACACAACTCTTGAATGTTACATAATATTTATTAAATATTTTGTTCCCTATAAACATGTAAATAAATTGATTGTGTAAATCCACTGCTCAGTAATCTTGTAGGTGGCTTAAATCGTAATTTCCTCCATGTTAGTGTCATATAGTTATAGTATTTGTCAGGAAAATTGTTTTATAACAAGATTATATATCTGAACATAGCTCACAAAAACACTAAGTCTCACAACAGTTTGGCACAAATAAACTTTCATTTAAAGAAACAACTGAATGGTGAAACATGGAAGACATCTCCATGGAAGATCTCATACATAAGCAATATTTTGCAACAAAAACATCAACATTTAACTATTTACCATCAACAATGCTTAAAGTTAAAATCAAATATATTCCTTAATACTCAAAATTAAAATGTACATCCATATCAAAATTGAGGAAGACACTGAGATTTAAGTCTTTTTATAAACAAGCAAATTCTTAGTTTTCTTGGAAGATTAGAATTGCTTCAACATTCCAGTGTTGCTCTCTCTTCATCAGAGCTTCAGAGCACAGTTTAAAATATCCATATCTAAGCCTCCGGCAGAATCTGTCATTTGCTTTTTGGCATATCTGAACTCTGGCAAAATCTTCAGATTTGGCACAATTTGAGGTTTGACAGAGAGCAACTTTTTTCTCCCTGATTCTCTGTGTTCTCCATACAACTTCACACAACTTAATTACATTTATAACACTCTTAAGATTCCATATTCTGCTAATTAAACACAATCATGTAATGCTATTAGACATTTTTAATATTCAGAGTGGAGCAATTTCTTTCTGAAGTATATAAATCTGTCATTGCATGTTTATTTGCATGATATCAGTTTTTTAAATATTCTTCGCAAGTTTAGCTTTTGACATCTCAGTAAATAGGCATTACTTCCTTATTTCTGCCCTTTTCACCAAAATATTTTGGGTAAAAAATTGGATCATAGGCCATTCTTTCCAAGCATATAAGTATGGTAAGTGGAATGTGTAGCATGAAAATCTGTATTCTGTATTTACTAAATAAAACATGGTATTTAAGATGTATTATTTAATTCCATTTGATTTATTATCATCATTAATGTTCTGTGAGATCTGGACAAAATAAATATGCATTTATGAAAAATGATATTTATATGTACATCCAACTTGACTGGGAGCTCTGTTTCATATAAAACAGGTGTATACATGTGAATCATGGCTGGCTTTAAATGAAAAGCATAACATTGGTTTCTTTACAAACCCACAGATAGAGGGCAGCACAAGTCCAGATTAATTGCTTCATCCTCTGTTATTTGATGGAACTTTTAATCTGAATGCAAAGAACAAAACCAAATATTTCTACATGGCAGAAAACATTTCTTTAAAATTTTAATGAAAGGTTCTCTTATTTTCTAACACTGCTATGCTTCAATTAATTACACTTAAATTTCTGATTAACCACATATTATCAAAACCAAATATTCTCTTATAAATCTTTTTTGTGCTGATTATTATATCCAAACAAGTCCCTTTTATTTTTTTACATACCGGTAGTTTTTTTTCACTTTATTTTTTACCTTGAAGGTGAGAAAGTTAGATAAAATTCCCTGAGAAAAAAAAACATTTCACATTTTCTGTCATTAAATGTTGAATAAAATTCCTCAATTTTATCCATCACACTCAATGTCAGGAGAAAATATACCTCACTGCCTCTGTCATATGTGTTTGAAATTGTAATTCTGAAGCTTGTGATAAAATCTTTGTTGTTCACTCTTTGCATAAATGATGAGCTGTGACATTTTACATGGATGTGCTGCATTATTTGTCATTTTTACAGCTGATTTTCATATAAAATCCAGCCTCAGTTTCTTGCCTTTTTTGTTTTCTAATATAATACCGTAGGTAGCAGTTCAGATAAAATAGGGCAAAATGCTGCCACCTTTTGTTAAATTCATAATTAAAAATCATAAAAGACTAAAGTAAATAAATCACCCAGAGAGGTCGTCATGGAAACTTATTTAAGCAGTTACCACCAAGTCCCCTCTCACTGCATTATTCATAACATTTTGCTGATAATAAAGTCTAATTGTTTTAGCCAACCCTTTTAACAAATTTGAGTTTAAAATGAAAGTTGAGAGTACAATTATTTTGAGAAGAAATAATTCTGAGCATTTTTTTCATAAGCAACAGTACAATATTTTTTCTGGCTCCAAATCACTTACTGCTGATTCCTTTCAAATTTTTAACAGATGAGTTTTAACAATGATTTAATTGTTAGCACCATATGGCTCTTAAAGATAATGTGACGGAAAACTGCTTCTGGAGAATAAGCTCAAACAGTTCTCAAAAAGCAGTTCTTCAATAAGTTGGACTTGATTTGTTGATTGTGTTCTCTTCACATTTAGAACAACTTGACAATATTATTATGTACATAAAAATCATCATAAAATTAAGCATATCATTTTCATACCATCCATTAATATTCACCTATACTTTGGGCTCGTCTTTTGAGCAGTCACATATTTAGTCAATAATCTCTATTAAATTAAGTACATAATAGTCAAACACTACTGATGGATATACATTTAGTCTCATTCATTGTACTGTGTATATATACATTATCATTGCACCATTGTCAGATTCTGTACATTTACGACTGTGTGATTGACATAAGTAAGTCTTTTAATTAATGTGGAAGCCTTTGAATTTTATCAGGAGAATAAAGGGCATGGCACATTTTAAAAGTTATTCTTGGCTGAAAATGGTTGTCTGGTGGTAATAAATAATAGCATTCTTACCAATAAATTGTAGAAAATATTCAAAAGATTGCTGAAATGCAATGTGAAGAAATAATAGCCACGTGGAAATATGTTCTTCATTAATAACCACGATGCTGCTTTCAAGCTGGAAAGTACAATCAGTGATTTGAGTGATATGATACAAATAAACTTTAAAATAGAAGATTATAAAATCTGTCATAATGACATTTTCCACCACTGTTTCCTTTCCAATTTTCAAATTTTGCAATCATGGGATAGGTTTGCAGGCAACAATTATTATAAAATATTCTGATATAAAAACTACCAAAATGAGAGTATATTTTGAACCAATTATGATTGTTTTGCATGAATAAAAAAGTCTGCAAAAATTATACTTGAGCCAATCAGATCGTGTGGTTTACCCATAAGTTTCTGCTGACTTCTAACATGTCTAGTTATGTAACCATCCAATCAGATCTCTTGTAACATCAGATCAGTTTCGTGTCTGGAGTTTCTTGAATGGGTTAGATACAGGCTTTTTCGTTGGTGTGGATGTAGGAGTGAAGTCTGGGTGGTTGGCAGGTATGTTACTATGGTGGCCATTTATGGGTATATTGGAAGAACTGTTTGCTATTGACATGTTCCCATATGGGTTACTTTTGTAGGGGTTTTGTAGAAGCTTGGGTGTGACCTCCATGACCCGCACCAGTAGATTGTCTATGTAGTTCTCCATGTCTTTCAGATATGTATCCTTCTTTGCCATTTGTTGTTTCTGTTCATGTACCATGTTAATCAGCTCCTGAAATATTATTTTTAAAAATAACATTATGCTTCTATTTATTCTGTTGATCATCACAGAAGTTGCTGGCCAGAATTTTAACATGCTTCAGCTTTGCATATTACCCTAACTTGGAATATAGCCCTGGTTCCGCAAATTACAATGGTTTTGCATATTACCTTAGCTTGGCATATTACTATGAATTGGCATATTGCCAGGCCTTGTTTATGACTCTGACTTATTGTGTCATAATATCCTGGCTTGACATAATACATCTATGCTAAAGTCACTATACTGTTAAACAGGAAGTTATATGTTAGCTGTTGTAATATTGTGTTATACTGTGCAACATTTTGCTGCAGTTCATTACGTCTACCGTAATTATTTTACCTCTTTAGTGTAGTCATTATATTGCTCAATGACCTCTGGTGGCAGAATCACACTTTTCTTCTTGTTAGGTCTGAAGCCCTCATGAAGCTGGTGGGCTGGAACCCGGGGCAGCTCTGAGGATGTCCCAGTCTGTAATGTGTGACGTCTGGCACCTGCAACATTTAATGTTCAGATGGGCTCAGCACAAAATATATATATATATCTCAATAATCACAAATATAGCTCAATAATCGTATGTTTATCATGCAGATTAATGAAACCTATCTTTTTATTTTCTTAAATTTTTATTACATTCCAGTGATATTGCTAGATTCTTATCAAAATTGTGAAAAACGTCTACTTGGTACATTTTGTGGTGATCCAGAAAGTAAGCTTCTTCTGCATCAGCTTCAATTCTAATATTACTCATTTCTGGCAAAGGTCAGGGTATAAACATTTATATTATGCAAGGAAAAAGTGCTTGAAAACTTAATTTCATGAATGCTTTAAGCAATGTACATGAGGAGAAATGAGATTGGGAGAAATTCTAATTTGAATAAATCATTAAATGTCTCCACTTGGTTACAAATTACTGTGGTCCAACTGCATTTTGTTTAAAACACTAATTTATAGTGACATGGGAATTATTTTGTATTCACTTTGTTAGGAGATGAGTTGAAAGTGACCAGAAAAAAATCACTTTTCTTGCATCAGTTACCGGTACTTTACCTTTCAGTGCATTTTACCTTGCAGTTCAATCAGTATATCTCAGTTGTAAAAATCACAAAATACTGAAATTGAAGGACAATCTGCAATTTGCGTAAAAAAATAGTGCACTTTTCCCATGGCTCCCTTTTTCTCAGCGTGAAAGATGAAGGTATCATTGCTGTAATATGTTTGGAGCATTTGTGCTACTGTGAAAAGCATGTGAATTTTTATGCAAATAAATTTGTGATGGAATGTTCTATTTTTTGCGCTAGAATCAAATAAGTTGAAAGCATCATGTCAATGACATACCTGTAATATCTAAAAGGCCAAGTGCAATCAATTATACTTGCTAAAATGGCTTCATTCAGTCACAGACGATGCCAGATGATATGTACTTTATTTGCTTTAAATAAAGATACCACAAATATATTTGGATATCAATTTAGGCACATTTTTTCTCATTGTTTATATTAAATGGATACATTACTTTGGATTGTCTGGTGCCACTATATTCCCATGACAAAGTGACTGCCACCAGTAAATTATGATCATGCATTCATAGATTTGAGCACAAAAAAGGTATTTAAATACTTAAAAGAAAATTTATTTTTTATTCGTTCCTATTAATTATATTTGAAATAAAGATTCATTTAATATTTTTGTCCTTCCATATTAATCCTCAAAGTTGAAAATGGAGGGTAAGACCTTTTTTATTTTGTGTAACCATTGTATATATATATGTATATATATATGTAGACAAGATGTTCCGGTCTATACGGTACAGTTTTAAGTTGCATTAGTGTTGCCCTCTGTAAACAACTGGAACAGGTAAGTGTATTTTCAGGACAATATACACCGACCTGCCTAAATCATGTCCAATTTTTCCAATTAAAACAGTTTTCCACCAAGTGTCCCCCGAGTTTTTATTTCAGCAAAGAAACTATAATATGGAGGCACCAAAGCTGACAATTTTAAGATTTAACGTTAGGGGGAACAGGGACACTTCATACAGCTGTATGAAATGTGTTGTTGACGGTTGCTAAGAGACAAACAGGTAAGACGTCACTATTTCATTGATAAATAACCAAAGCACCATTATGACGTCATTGCTCCTTCAACTACATGAAATAGTGCAGCTTTGTAACATACCAAAGTAAGCTAAATAGGTAACATATTTCTTTCCAAAGGGGATCAAGGTTAATATATACACATGAAAACATCATTTAGTGATCTTTTATGACTAATCCATTAGCCAGTAGCTGCTGCATTTGACCTCATCACTGCCCAGTGATACAAAAAAGAAGTAAATAAAATATCATATTTCTCAAAATTTCCCACACTTTTTATGACAAAATTGAGAAGTTTTGCAAGTTTAATTACCAAAATTTAAGAACAGGTTTACTCCAAATATTATTCTATTCAGTTTGAATAGAGGGAATTTTGATTAATGGTCTATATCTTGAGATACCTATCTTTCTTCAAATTGAAGTTAAAAATTACCAAATGTTGTCAAAAATGTACATTTATTTGAATCATTTTATTTATAAAAACACAAATTATTTGAGTTCTCAGGTATCTTTTAAAATTCTGTCTATTTAAACTAAATAACATCATTCTAGCTAAAGATTAATACCTCAGTTCTGCAGATTGCTAGTGTAGTTATTCCCAAAAATGTTTTTCAAGTAAGCTCTATCCGTTCTTTAATTATTACCAAAAAAAGATCTTTTTCTGATTTTTATTTCAATTTTAAATCTAAAATGATTAAAAATGATAACATTTTAAAAACAAATTAAAAATCAAATCAAAAGAAAAATCCATCCCTTAGCATTTGATACATTAAAGGCTGAAATCCGTTTTGTAGTTATTTTCATACAAAGCAGTTATCTTGCACCATGTAATTTTTTGGGGTTCAAATGGCTTTTTTTGGCGGGAAAAAAGAACTTTAGAAGAAAGTTAATCATGGATTTTAAAGTTCAAGCAAGTTGGCCAGGAGGCCAACCTTGAGCATGTATTATTATTGCTAAGAGAAATCTACTTTAATATTAATACAATGCCTGTCATACAAAGATCTGGTTCGCTGACCAATCACAGGAGCCAAATTGCTGACCAATCACAGGAGCCAAATCAATGGAGCGAATTTTCAAGCAATAAGAGACCAGCTAACAATCATTTACAAGATGTGGCGATGGTAGGAGATTTCTGACAAGGATGTCAACAAATTTGGTGAAAACATAACGTGTACATATTGATTTATGTTGAGCATCTAGCTATTATAGACTAGATCAATATTAATATCGATCTGTATAATATCAACATTCTCTACATCAGATTAATTTTTGTCAGTCAATAATCATATCTGTATTTAAAACACACGGGAATTAATGTATGTGTTAATATACCTAAAAACATGAGAACAGATAATAGTTGTTAAGAGCAAAGAAACATGTACTCAATACAACAGAATATGGCATACTTGAAGTTGATTGCTGGAATGAAAGTCATGCCTTCTTGTGGTAAAATTTAAGTCCATGCTCAAGATCTTTAAAAATGTATATAACTTGTAATTTATACTTCTAATAAATAGCGAACAAAAATTATAGATCTACATCTGAAATATTTCAGGGATAAACCTGAAGATTTAGATTTTTACATTTGGTTCTCATTGCTCAAGTTTCAACATTTGTGATCCACCAGGTGTCTCTTGTGTCATGTGTAATGCATTCTGGGATAGCTGGTAGATTTGCAAACATGACAGATCATGTGATAATGACCATTCTCTATGCTGAGAAGAGATGACATTTATATTTTGCCAATAAATAGATATAAAGGAAAAAAACTAATTTGGGTATCTTGAAAAGAAAAGAAAGACTGCTATGGGCATAATAACCTGAATGAAATTGAATGACATGTTGATCAACATTTTAACATGAGGTGACCTTGCATGTCTATTACCGGTAATTTCATTAAAAATATAAAAATCAAAACCATTCTGATGATTTTGATACACTGTTTTCTAACACATTTGGTGGTGGTAATACAAAACATATAAAACATGGATCACTATGTTTTTTCTCTCTCAGAAATTGAACTTTCTATGGTCAGGTGTGCAATGCACTGGCATAACATTTTTACAAAGTTAAATGGCTCAATAATAAGCATGGATGGTGACCTCATGTATGTTCATTATCATTGCCTGAGATTCTGGGAAATATAAAATAACAAAATGTTCAGAAAGTTATCGATTTCTACATTCTTAATAAAAAATATATCAGGACAGCAATGAATTGTTCAAATGTAAAAATCACAAGTTTCGAGTTCATTTCTGTTGGGGTCCAATATATTTCAAGTGCATACCATTGGAAAGTTACTCTTTTTTATGGTTCGTTTTGTTTTGTTTTTTGTTTTTGTTTTTGTTTTTGTTTTTGTTTTTGTTTTATGTGCAGATTTTCACTTTTTGGCCCCTTGTCAAGGTTATCAACTTAAGTATAGACATATCCTGCACAACAGTTTGGACTAACTGAGTCTAATCTATTAAAGGACACCTTCACTCAATAATTTATTCATTCTTTTGAAATACATGCCATATTCTTTGCACTACATCTGTGTTGTTGGATTTAGCTTTAAACAATTGGAAAATTGAATGTATCTGTTAGATTTTTTGTTGTTGTAAATGTTACAGAAATATTTATTCAACATGATCTGATTCAGAAATCCTGGCTCTTTGTCTATCTTTACTAAATACATATATATTATCTATGAATAAAATATTTGATGTGTGGTGTCCTTTGAGTCTAGTGCACAATGTACAATTAATGCAGAGTTCAGACAAAACATGCAAAGGTGAAAAGCTGATAATCCAAGAAACCAAGAGTTGCTCTCCACAAATCTAGAGACAACTATGAATACATACGTAAATATGCCAGTGTCAGATCCTCGGGTATGGTATCCATAGTACATATAGGTAAGTCCTCAGAAACTATAGCAGGCAAAACCACACATCACAATCAAAATAACTATGTAGTCATTCAAGTACATATATTCTAAAGGGGAGATGAGAACAGCTCTCTGCATGCTTTCCCCATCTACCGGTATATTAAATAATCTTATCTTTGATCACATATTGAACACAAAACACACACGCACAGGTTTGGACACAAACAAGACATATAAATGCCAAAGATATCAAGACATATTTATTACCAAAGATGATTACCGGCATGCGATGGTTTAATTATGGTAAGCTTGATTCTCACCTTCTCTGGTCTGTTTGTAGTGATCTCTGTTGGGTCTCATGACGGGGTCTCGCGTTGAGAAGCTGAGTCCCTCTTCTGTGGTGGGACTTTCCGCCACCTCAGTGATGGTCTCTGGGATGCTGTGGGAGGAACGAGGTTTGCTCTCTGATCGCAGGCTGCTTATATTGGACACAAACTCCCCATCCGTGTGGTCATTAAGGCGACCAAGTGATCGTGTGATTTCACGATTCTCTGCAAGAAAGAAAGAAAGATTTGCAAACCAATAGATCCCAATACAACCAACAGTTACTGGTATATCATACTTACTTATGTGTTTTTTCTTTGGTAAAAGAAAGAGTTTTATTCGTTTCATCTTGGACATATAAATAATTAGCACTAGTGATCAATCACTGAAAAATGATAATACATTTCAGTTTGATGTTGGATCAATATTGTTGGCAGAGAATATAACAAAGAAATATGATATCTGATTCATACACTAATGATATATCATTTGATTGGCAGGCAACTATGCTCAATATGTATCACTAAGAATAAGACTGGTACCAACTTATACAGTACAACGTCATAAGACTGATGAGGAATGGCCTGGACATTAAAGAACCTTATCTGTTAGGCTGTGCAGAAGGCTATAGGTTTGAGAACTAGGATCTTCATTGTCAGGCCAAAGATGGGTCTGGAAATCGAATGTAGCATGTAAGGCTGAGAAAGAAGGGTCTGGATAAAGAATCTTGGCTGTAAGGTGAAACATAGGCATCAGAGATGCATCAACCCTCAGCCCTGGTAACTCATTGCACAACATTCGCTCCACACAATATTTGTGAACAAAACGTCACTGCACCAAGGCAAATTGATGCAGGGGTAAAAAAAAAACCCATAAAATCTATTTCCTTTGATAGCTTAGGTGTGTCAAGTATCATGAAACTGTCATCATTTACTCTAGAATTATTGAGATGGGCCGGTGACCTTGAAAAGCAGGTTAAGGTCACCGTCCATCACACTCAGCTGGAGTCTTCCCAGATGTTTATGTGTGTCAATTTTCATGAAGCTGCCATTATTTGCTCTTAAGTTATTGCAATGACGTGGATTTGACATGATTGTCCCTGTGACCTTGAAAAGTAGGTGAAGGTCATGTTCCATCAAGAGAAGTCTGAGGTCTTCACCAGATGCTTATGTGTGTCAAGTCTCATAAAGCTGCCATCATTCGTTCTCGAGTTATAGCAATGATAGGGATTTCACATAATCGTACCTGTGACCTTGAAAAGTAGGTGAAGGTCATGTTCCATACAAAAATGTCTGAGGTTTTCATCAGATGCTTATGCGTGTCAAGTTTCATGAAGCTGCCATCATTTGTTCTCGAGTTATCGCGAGACAAGGATGATTTCACATAATTGTCCCTGTGACCTTGAAAAGTAGGTGAAGGTCATGTTTCATGAAAAAATCTGAGGTCTTCACCAGATGCTTATGTGTGTCAAATCTCATAAAGCTGCCTTCATTTGTTCTTGAGTTATTGTGATTCTTGGGATTTCACATAATTGTCCCTGTGACCTTGAAAAATAGGTCAAGGTCGCCGTCCACCGAACTAGTCCGAGGTTTTTAACAGATGCTTATGTGTGTAAAGATTCATGAAGCTGTCATCATTTGTTCTTGAGTTATCACGATGACAAGGATGATTTCACATAATTGTCCCTGTGACCTTGGAAAGTAGGTGAAGGTCATGTTCCATCAAGAGAAGTCTGAGGTTTTCACCAGATGCTTGTGTGTGTCAAATCTCATAAAGCTGCCATCATTCATTCTTGAGTTATTGTGATTCTTGGGATTTCACATAACTGTCCCTGTGACCTTGAAAATTAGGTCAAGGTCGCCATCCATCGAACTAGTCTGAGGTTTTCACCAGATGCTTATGCGTGTAAAGTTTCATGAAGCTGCCATCATTTGTTCTTGAGTACTCACGATGACAAGGATGGTTTCACATAATTGTCCCTGTGACCTTGAAAAGTAGGTGAAGGTCATGTTTCATAGAAAAAATTCTGAGGTCTTCACCAGATGCTTGTGTGTGTCAAATCTCATAAAGCTGCCATCATTCGTTCTTGAGTTTATTGCGATTCTTGGGATTTCACATAATTGTCCCTGTGACCTTGAAAAATAGGTCAAGGTCACCATCCATCGAACTCGTCCGAGGTTTTCACCAGATGCTTAATGTGTCAAGTTTCATGAAGCTGCCATCATTTGTTCTCGAGTTATCGCGATGACAAGATGATTTCACATAATTGTCCCTGTGACCTTGAAAAGTAGGTGAAGGTCATGTTTCATAGGAAAAATTCTGAGGTCTTCACCAGATGCTTATGTGTGTCAAATCTCATAAAGCTGCCATCATTCGTTCTTGAGTTATTGTGATTCTTGGGATTTCACATAATTGTCCCTGTGACCTTGAAAAATAGGTCAAGGTCGCCGTCCATCGAACTCGTCCGAGGTTTTCACCAGATGCATATGTGTGTCAAGTTTCATGAAGCTGCCATCATTTGTTCTCGAGTTATTGCGATGACAAGATGATTTCACATAATTGTCCCTGTGACCTTGAAAAGTAGGTGAAGGTCATGTTTCATAGGAAAAATTCTGAGGTCTTCACCAGATGCTTGTGTGTGTCAAATCTCATAAAGCTGCCATCATTCGTTCTTGAGTTATTGTGATTCTTGGGATTTCACATAATTGTCCCTGTGACCTTGAAAAATAGGTCAAGGTCGCCGTCCATCGAACTCGTCCGAGGTTTTCACCAGATGCATATGTGTGTCAAGTTTCATGAAGCTGCCATCATTTGTTCTTGAGTTATCGCGATGACAAGGATGTTCGCTACAGACATACAGACATACATACCCATGCCAGGAGTACTGCAATACCCTCAGCCTGATTACATCAGGGGCTGAGGGTAAAAAGGAGGATGTTTGAACAATTGATCACAAATGTAAGGCTGGAGAGGAGGGAGTCTAGAAAAGAACCCTTATCACTAAGTTGGCAAGGAGGGGTCCAGATATAAGTTCATATCTTTTAGGCTGAGGGGGAGCGGCCTGAACATGGGACCTTACCTATAAGCCTGGCAAGGAGGATGTCTTCGCAATGAATATCTTACCTGTAAGGCTGGATAGGAGGGAGTCTGGACATTTGATCTTACCTGTAAGGCTAGAGAGGAGGGAATCTGGACATTTTATTTTACATGTAAGGCTTGAAAGCAGGGAGTCTGGACATTTTATTTTGCCTGTAAGGCTGGAGAGGAGGGAGTCTGGACATTTTATTTTGCCTGTAAGGCTGGATAGGAGGGAGTCTGGACATTTTATTTTACATGTAAGGCTTGAGATCAGGGAGTCTGGACATTTGATCTTACCTGGAGGAGGGGGTCTGGACTTTTGATCTTACCTGTAGGGCTTGAGATGAGAAGGTCTGGACATTTGATCTTACCTGTAAGGCTTGAGAGGAGAAGGTCTGGACATTTGATCTTACCTGTAAGGCTTGAGAGGAGAAGGTCTGGACATTTGATCTTACCTGTAAGGCTGGAGAGGAGGGGAGTATTAGCCCCACCTTCGTGGACAGATGCAGGACGAACATCAAGGTATTTGGTGTCTGCATCACTGGCTGTTCTTTTTAGTTTCCCAGACTGAAAAATGTACAGGACAAAAAAAATCAATTCAGCAATTCTAACTTCCCTCATGATCAATTTTGGGTATGCCTAACCCTCCTAACTTCCCTGATCAATCTTGTGTATCACTAACATTCATAACTTCCCTGATCAACCTTGTGTATGCCTAACCTCTGTAACTTTCCTGATCAACCTTGTGTATGCCTAACCTCTGTAACTTCCCTGATCAACCTTGTGTATGCCTAACTTCCCTCACCTCCCTAATCAGCCTTGAATATGTAGTACTACACTCCATTTTTTTCTTTTAGTCCATCCAATTAAACTGCAAACTCATTTTATACTTATTAATTTATTACTTCACAAAACTTTTTAAAGGGTGTTCTGTTGTGATGCAGGAGTATTTTAACTTGTGCCCCCACAATAATGCTTTGGTGCGAACTACGTACAAACTTATTTAAAGCTACTAAGGAAAGTGATTTTCCCAAAAAGTTATTGGTCAGCTAAACAAAGTTTGTTGACAAAGTGTCCAATGGATGATTTGGATTTTAGCAGAAGACCCGTCCACTTTCAAATGGCACAGAAATATATGTCGGGGAAATATGATGGGTAATAACTTTTGATCGTGGAGTTTAGGGTATAAACATATATATTATGCAAGGAAAATGTGCTTGAAATCCTCATTTCATGAATGCTTTAATATAAAACAGCTTCCTTAGCAATATATAATTTTAGCTTTTGAGAAACTGTAAAAACAGATGAAACCTGAAAATAAAAGCCTCCCTTGTGTGAAAAGTGACACAGTTGTTAGATCAGCTCCCTCCATACAGCTCTCTGCTGACTCTAGTTTTTTGCACCATTCAAATGTCTAGTACTTTGCTTTTTGGTTTAAATCTGATTGGGAAATGGTATGACGGGAGAATTTGCATAGATAATATTGAGATATTTAGACTTTATGATATTTAGATAATTATGCTACACTGTCATATATCAACTCTTTATGTCCTAGTACCCAGGAAATTGAAGCCATACACATTTTAACTTTAACAAAAAACAGGCTGTTCTGTTCTGATTTGATTTGATTATGAAAAAGTGAATGAATGCTCAAAAATATATAAGTATATTATTATTGTGAGGCACATGTTAATCAGAAATTTAAATTAGTATTCAGTTTCATATTTATATACATATATACAATCTATGATATGAAGCAACTGTCACAGAATGTAATAAAATCATGGAGGTTTTGAAAATGTCATTTTAAAAGAATTTTCATTGTACATTTATGTAATGTTATTGATCACAATAGACATTACTAGTAAATGCCATGCTATTTTTGTTTACATAACAAAATTTGATAGAGACTAATATTTCTTGAATTTAAAAACTGAAAACAGAAATGGAAAATAATGCAAATATATGATATTTGAGATAATTTTGGAAAATTCCACCACTACTATTTGAAATGAAGATAACTTAACAAACTGAAATGAAAATAACTTATTTACTCTATATATTGGTTGTCTTGTTCTATTGAATCGATCCAAATCATCTGTCACTGCAACTTTAAATTTTGATTCCTTTTCCTGAAAGTGCAAACAATTATTGAAGAGCCAAAAAAATCAACATTAAAAACAATTTTAAAACATTAAAAGCAATCAAAAGAAAATGTCATGCAGTGCTTTATTTAAAAAAAATATACATTTTGCGTGTTGCAATTTGTAAATCAAATATTAATATGTTAGAAGATAGTGCAAGAAGCAATAAAACTAATCTCATATGTTTTTGTGATTCTTTTTATTGCAAAGCATTAATATTTTATGAAAAAAAACCACATCCATAATTAAATATCTATAATAAAAACTTAAACAAAGTCTGAAGGGTTAGAATGTTCACCTATCTCATTTAAAACTCAATCAACTGTATAGTTATTCAGTGATGGAGACCCCAAACCAATCAGAAGAGCCACGATTAACGAGTAGTGCAACCAAATAAATTCTATCTATTTATTAGAACCCACATCTACCTGAAATGGAGATTCTATAACCTCATTCTGGATTTGAGTCACATGAGTGGTATCAGTTTGGTTTGAGGACACTTGGTCAACCTCACTTTCAGTTTGGGGACAAATTTCTTCTTTAATGTCTGCATGCTCTTCTGATTCTTTCTCGATGTCATACAACTCTTGCTCAGCAGAAATCATTTTAGCTTTGTAGCATTGAACAGGTGAGGCTCGCTAAATAAATTAAATCAAAAACAAAAAATAATAAAAGATAACCAAGTTAAAAGCATCAAATCAATAATAAAAACTAAAATAAAAATATTTAGATAAAATATGGTAGGTGAATTTTTGACATATATATGCATAGATAAGTGGTTACATGAGTGGCTATATGTAAAATTGTATAACAAACAAACACAATACTTCTATTCATATATGAAACAGTGCATATAAGCGGTATATCGTTTTGGTGACTTTTATAAAACTGTGTGCCAACCCACTTTTTGTATTTCGCAATCATCTTTTGATGCCCTCCGTACAGTGGGACTAGTATAGCCACTGTCCACACTTTGCTCTGAGCCACTGGTACCCATTGTTAAGCGTGGGGTTGAAACAGACAATTTTTTCATCTAAACACATAAAACAGAAAGTAAAATGAGGAAAGAAAAAGCCACACAAAATGGTATAATTTGTACTAACCAACTGATAGTCAAGCACAAATTATACATAAAAACTAAAAAAGAAATGCACAATTAAAGGATTAAACATAGCATGCATTCAACATATTGCAAGATGATGAAAAGAGACCAATAGATGTTTAACTCTCTGTTACCTAACATTTTTTTATCAAGCTATTGATATAGAGATAGACATACTTTAAAGATTTTCAACATTATGAAACAGAACATTTAATTTGCATGCCCTCTTGTGTTATTTTATGATTTTTACTGGTATGATTTGACTGATGATGAACTTACATCACTTAGTTTGGACATGCGTATGGGTTTTAAAGGAGGCAATGTGGGTATGATGTCAATACCACGTTCTTTTGGAGATTCACTCTGTTTTAAAATAAACATAATGAATAAAATAAATATAAACTACATAAAGTCAACTCCCGGGCCAGAGATCAGTGTTTTTTTCTGAAATCCCCAATAACTATATTGTTTCTATAAAACTGTTTGGTCTTTTTATATGTTTGGTCTTTTTATATAAAATAGTGTTTAGTTTCAAAATATTACACTGTTCCCTGAACCAGGCTGTTGTCAGAAATTCAAATATATTTAGATTTTAAAAAATCACATTTACTCGAAAACTACAACATAATTTTCAAACACAATTTAAAATTCTACATCTTTCCTAAAATTAAGCATATCAAGCTGGATTTTGTAAAGCTTTTAATATTTTGCCAAAATGTGATTTGGAACATACACTTAAATCAGAAACTTCAGTTTCAGTAGTGCTGCCCTCTGGTGTCACATTTGAAGGTTTCTGGAAATAAATCCATCAAAGCAAAAGTCTCGATAACTTACGAAAGAAATCAAATTAATAAAACTCTATTATTTTAACATGAATCTATATTGCTTACACATACTAAATGGTACATATATCTTTGGTAACTACTTGAGATGCAAAATAAAGGCTGGAAAATATCTGTTGATGTCAACATACCTGTTGTGGAGGTGTATGAACTAATGGTTCTATGATTGCAGACACGGGACGTCTCTTTTCACTTTTGAATGAGTTACTTCTGGCTGGCAATTTTAACTTGTCCCCTGTAAGGATAGGGAGATATAAATGTATAAGTGGGATACTGCATAATACATACTAGTGACTGATAACAATCGTGAATGATATAACTTGATCAAGTTAAGTAGCACTATCTCTTGATATCAGAATGGTCAAGTAAAGCATGACGTCATATATTCTCATCCCAATAACAAACAGTTTATAATTTTGACATTCAAGAAATATATTTTGGGCATTTTCCACACTTTGAGTCTTCATTTCAAATAAATATCTCCTCTACTTTTCGACGTATTTCTTTGAAGTAGGCTTCATCTGAACAGTCAATTAAATTACATGTTGAGCTGTGCATCAATTTCGATAACTTTGAGTTTTAATATTTTATGATTAATATTTTGATCTTTTTTGCCAGTGTGCATATTTATTATGGACTTACCTATTTGTGACAGATATTTCATAGATCCTTTGCGTTTGATGGGTTCAAGATTAGCCAGGTTTGGCTGACTTCCCATGTTACTCTGTACTATAAATGTGATCTTCACCTCAATCTCTCCACGATACTTATCATCAGGTGCTTTCTTGCTTCCTGGTTTACTCTTGAGGGCATACCATCTGAAAAATATTTAGAATTTCAATTTACTACTGGCATATATTGCCCACATCAGAACATTTTTTACATAACAAGCTCTTTTGTGTTATGTGTTATTACTGCCACCAGAGGACACTTGATGTGCAAATACAAGATACGTTTGCCTTAAAATAATTTGTTGTTCATAATTTGGTCACCAGGTGGCTTTATATTTCTAGTTCTGTATTCTTGCACAGCAATTATATTCAAGGTGAATCAAAATTTGGGATCTTAAAAAGACAAATAAGACAGAAGGAAAATGTAAATAAGACAAAGCCTCAAATACACAGAAAAATATGTCTTTGGCCTAACAACATGGTTAAAGGTGACTCATCTCAACTAATATAACATCCAAATTCTTAAAATTTGTTGATTTATCGTCATTTGTTCAATACTTAAAGAAAGTTTGACATTTCATCTCCAGTGTATTATAAAATAACAGATACCTGGCATGTGGTCTTTCATATATAGGGAACTGTGCGAGAGGCAGGGAAACATGACCAAGGAAATCATCCAGTCCCAGGAAGCTGCGATGATATGTGTTCAAGTGTACCGATGCATTCATATCTGGGATGGCTCTGAAATTTACAAACAAGTTTGATTTATATTAAATATTCATGCTTTCTTTTATAAAAACATAACATATCAATTTTTTTTCATGAAAATGCAATCTATCAAATAATCATATTTCCATAAAACATAAAAAGACCAGTGAATGCCAATATCAAAATAATAAAAAAAACAGAACATTTCTAAAATGCCTTCTTAATTTCCTGTTTCAAAAACACAAATTTTCATGACAATTACCTATGCAATATACACAATAATGGAATGTACATTATTAGACTGCCATAATGTGACCACCTCCAGTCATCTGTTCTTCTAAGTACTTCATCATATATCAATTATTCACTAATCAAATATTAATCTTTATGCGCATCCTGAAATAAATGTGTGTAATTATCTGAAATGTTTGAATTATTATGACGTAATGCTTAATTACCCCATAAGAAGAGGCCATCTTAATGATTGTGTCACGGCTCAGGTTTCTCTTCAGTAATACATATATACAATACACATATGGGTTGATTACATTTTGTCTAAATAAAGATACAAATCAGGTTTAAAGAAACGAAATCTGATCAATATGATGTTTATAAATGTATATCTACGGTATCTATTTACACAATATTTTGTTATCTGTAACAGAATTGTGCTAGTGAAATTCTATTTTTTTTGCCACTGTCCCTGTATCCCATGTTATTTCTCCAAATCACCAGTCCATTACCAATATATTATTGACTAAAATATAGAATTTTATGGATTCAGAAAAAATATTGCATTTTGAAACAATAAAGTGAAATATAATATTATGTGAACAAGCTGAATACTTAAGTGCACTTTCTGTAACATGATGACACAGTATTATCAAACACAACACATTGTTCCCATTCTTGTCACATCTGACACAAACAGAGTCTCAGATAAACCGCACATAACGTTTTTGACATAAACCTTTCATTTTACAGAGAACTGTTTTTATATGTATCTGTTTAAATAATCACGACTTTATATCTATACTCAGCTCCATGTAAAATTGGTATTGTTGGTGTTGACTGAGGCAAAGAGACCTGACTTTATAAAGCCTTGAGGTGTGCACTGTTTTTCAGTCCATAATTTTACCTATATGACAAGACAACAGATCCATGTTTGACCTTAAAATGACCTTAAGGCATTCAGGTAAATATCAGACCATAGTGAAGATGGGACACGTGTCCAACTTGTGGCAGCCTTATATTTAAATTTACAGCAGGTCCCACTTTGTAAGTTATCTGGTGTGAATTGAAATCAGTCAACCTTTCTCATTCATCCCCGTAAATATATTAATCTAACCTAAACAAAGGGCTATAAATATAATGCAAATTATCCTTTTTGTTTACTTTGTACGTGCAAAGCAATCATATTAATAACTTACGAGCCTGTTTTGTCTGTTTTCGAATCCTTTATTTTATAACAGGAAATATCTTCTTAGCGATAAAATCATTTCATCATAAGACATAAATCGATATATATCAAATATAAGTTTCTTTAATGTCATGTTTATTTATTTGACCTTTATATCTTGGTCACTGTATTGACATTCTCCTGACATTTGAAACACACACATAGAATACAATGGAACAGATGAAATCTGAAAATCTAGAACACCATATCACTTTGCACATATAAACCACGCCATTGCTGTTTGTCACTGAAAATATTTTTTTCAACACAGAAAAACCTCATTTCTCAATTCTAAACCAGTTCCACCAGAATATTTCTGATTCTTTTCATGTCTGTTATTTTCTCTATGCATAATTTTTTTATAAACAACAAAAACATATTTCAAGCTAGACATTATGTATATGTACATGTCTTCTAAGGAGTTTCTTAGGCATAAGGGCTTTGGTTGATCAAAGCAAACTTATGGTTGGTGTGTTACACATCACCCAGCATATGACGACCTCTAACTACCAATGTAGCTCTGTGACAGATGGCACTCTGCATGTCATCTCAGTACAAAACTCAGAACAAAATGTGAACCAAAGATTCACCATGCTTCACTGATGATATCATACTCCCTTATGTTATAACACTGATGACATCACACTCCCTGATACTATCACACTCCCTGATACTATCACGCTCCTTATGTTATAACACTGATGACATCACACTCCCTGATACTATCACACTCCCTGATACTATCACGCTCCTTATGTTATAACACTGATGACATCACACTCCCTGATACTATCCCACTCCTTATGTTATAACACTGATGACATCACACTCCCTGATACTATCACACTCCTTATGTTATAACACTGATGACATCACACTCCCTGATACTATCACACTCCTTATGTTATAACACTGATGACATCACACTCCCTGATACTATCCCACTCCTTATGTTATAACACTGATGACATCACACTCCCTGATACTATCACACTCCTTATGTTATAACACTGATGACATCACACTCCCTGATACTATCACACTCCTTATGTTATAACACTGATGACATCACACTCCCTGATACTATCACACTCCTTATGTTATAACACTGATGACATCACACTCCCTGATACTATCACACTCCTTATGTTATAACACTGATGGTATCACACTCCCTGATACTATCACACTCCTTGTGTTATAACACTGATGACATCACATTCCCTGATACTATCACACTCCTTATGTTATAACACTGATGATATCACACTCCCTGATACTATCACACTCCTTATGTTAAAACACTGATGACATCACACTCCCTGATACTATCACACTCCTTATGTTATAACACTGATGACATCACACTCCCTGATACTATCACACTCCTCATGTTATTACACTGATGACATCACATTCCCTGATACTATCACACTCCTTATGTTATAACACTGATGACACCACACTCCCTGATACTATCACACTCCTCATGTTATAACACTGATGATATCACACTCCCTGATACTATCACACTCCTCATGTTATAACACTGATGACACCACACTCCCTGATACTATCACACTCCTTATGTTATAACACTGATGGTATCACACTCCCCAATACTATCACACTTCTTATGTTATAACACTGATGACATCACACTCCCTGATACTATCACACTCCTTATGTTATAACACTGATGATATCACACTCCCTGATACTATCACACTCCTTATGTTATTACACTGATGACATCACACTCCCTGATGCTATCACACTCCTCATGTTATTACACTGAGGACATCACAATCCCTGATGCTATCACACTCCTTATGTTATAATACTGATGACATCACACTCCCTGATACTATCACACTCCTTATGTTATAACACTGATGACATCACACTCCCCAATACTATCACACTCCTTATGTTATAACACTGATGACATCACACTCCCTGATACTATCACACTCCTTGTGTTATAACACTGATGACATCACACTCCCTGATACTATCACACTTATATATGACCATACTCCCTGATGCAATCACACTACCTGATATCGATAACATAATGCTTTCACATTCCCTGGTAATACCACACTCCCTGATGCAATCATACTACCTGATACTGATAACATAATGCTTTCACACTCCCTGGTAATACCACACTCCCTGATGCAATCACACTCCTCGATACTGGTAACATAATGCTTTCAAACTCACTGGTAATACCACACTCCCTGATGCAATCACACTCCCCGATACTGGTAACATAATGCTTTCACACTCCCTGGTAGCACCATACTCCCCGATGCAATCACACTAACTGATACCGATAACATAATGCTTTCACACTCCCTGGTAGCACCATACTCCCCGATGCAATCACACTCCCCGATACTGGTAACATAATGCTTTCACACTCCCTGGTAGCACCATACTCCCCGATGCAATCACACTAACTGATATTGGATGCAATCACACTACCTGATACTGGTAACATAATGCTTTCACACTCCTTGGTACTACCATACTCCCTGATGCAATCACACTCCCTGATACTGGTAACATAATGCTTTCACGCTCCCTGGTACTACCATACTCCTCGATGCAATCACACTAACTGATATTGGATGCAATCACACTACCTGATACTGGTAACATAATGCTTTCATACTCCCTGGTAGCACCATACTCCCCGATGCAATCACACTCCCCAATACCGATAACATAATGCTTTCACACTCCCTGGTAATTCCATACTCCCTAATGCAATCACACTACCTGATACTGATAACATAATGCTTTCACACTCCCTGGTACTACCATACTCCCTGATGCAATCACACTACCTGATACCGATAACATAATGCTTTCACACTCCCTGGTACTACCATACTCCCCGATGCAATCACACTCCCTGATACTGGTAACATAATGCTTTCACACTCCCTGGTACTACCATACTCCCTGATGCAATCACACTACCTGATATCGATAACATAATGCTTTCACATTCCCTGGTAATACCACACTCCCTGATGCTATCATACTACCTGATACTGGTAACATAATGCTTTCACACTTCCTGGTACCACCATACACCCTGATGCAATCACACTACCTGATACTGGTAACATAATGCTTTCACACTCCCTGGTATTACCACACTCCCTGATGCTATCATACTACCTGATACTGGTAACATAATGCTTTCACACTTCCTGGTACCACCATACACCCTGATGCAATCACACTACCTGATACTGGTAACATAATGCTTTCATACTCCCTGGTAGCACCATACTCCCCGATGCAATCACACTCCCCGATACCGATAACATAATGCTTTCACACTCCCTGGTAATTCCATACTCCCTAATGCAATCACACTACCTGATACTGATAACATAATGCTTTCACACTCCCTGGTACTACCATACTCCCTGATGCAATCACACTACCTGATACCGATAACATAATGCTTTCACACTCCCTGGTACTACCATACTCCCTGATGCAATCACACTACCTGATACCGATAACATAATGCTTTCACACTCCCTGGTACTACCATACTCCCCGATGCAATCACACTACCTGATACCGATAACATAATGCTTTCACACTCCCTGGTACTACCATACTCCCCGATGCAATCACACTCCCCGATACTGGTAACATAATGCTTTCACACTCCCTGGTACTACCATACTCCCCGATGCAATCACACACCCCGATACTGGTAACATAATGCTTTCACACTCCCTGGTACTACCATACTCCCCGATGCAATCACACTCCCCGATACTGGTAACATAATGCTTTCACACTCCCTGGTACTACCATACTCCCCGATGCAATCATACTACCTGATACTGATAACATAATGCTTTCACACTCCCTGGTATTATCATACTCCCTGATGCAATCACACTACCTGATACCGGTAACATAATGCTTTCACACTCCCTGGTATTATCATACTCCCTGATGCAATCACACTACCTGATACCAGTAACATAATGCTTTCACACTCCCTGGTATTATCATACTCCCTGATGCAATCACACTACCTGATACCGGTAACATAATGCTTTCACACTCCCTGGTACTACCATACTCCCCGATGCAATCACACTCCCCGATACTGGTAACATAATGCTTTCACACTCCCTGGTACTACCATACTCCCCGATGCAATCACACTCCCCGATACTGGTAACATAATGCTTTCACACTCCCTGGTACTACCATACTCCCCGATGCAATCACACTCCCTGATACTGGTAACATAATGCTTTCACACTCCCTGGTACTACCATACTCCCCGATGCAATCACACTCCCCGATACTGGTAACATAATGCTTTCACACTCCCTGGTACTACCATACTCCCCGATGCAATCATACTACCTGATACTGATAACATAATGCTTTCACACTCCCTGGTATTATCATACTCCCTGATGCAATCACACTACCTGATACCGGTAACATAATGCTTTCACACTCCCTGGTATTATCATACTCCCTGATGCAATCACACTACCTGATACCAGTAACATAATGCTTTCACACTCCCTGGTATTATCATACTCCCTGATGCAATCACACTACCTGATACCGGTAACATAATGCTTTCACACTCCCTGGTATTATCATACTCCCTGATGCAATCACACTCCCTGATACCAGTAACATAATGCGAAATGACTGAAATAATGTTGAAAGTGATGTAAAACCCCAAACAAACAAAGTAACATAATGCTTTCACACTCCCTAGTAATACCACACTCCCTGGTATTACCACACTCCCTGGTATTGGAAACATAAGAAAGAAAGGATGTTGCTTTGAAGTGGAATATATCTGGGTGTTTGTATACTCACAGGTCACACTCTTCGTGCCATTCTGGGCTGTCTGTTTTAGATTTAACGGATGTCTGGTACTTCTCCTTGCCACAAGTTATTGTAACATATGCATCATTGGTACCTGAAGCACATACATATACAACATTCTCTGTTAGTCTTTTCACGAATAACTCTTTCATTCCAAAAACAATATCCTTAAAGCATCATTTTGATTCCTATGTTTTATATTATATTCAGGAGTAAATCACATCTAGCTAATATTATCTTATTGCAACACACTAAATCATGGATCAATATGTGATTATATATACACACCTTGTTTTCCCTTTGGAAGCAAATTTTTGGCCCGGTGCACTACAACAGATAGAAAAAATAACAATCAATGAGTTATTTCCTTCTCACACAATAATCTTTTTTTAAGGAGAAAAGTACAGCTGCTGATTTAAGATTCTAGACAAAATAAGTTTGTGTATGAAACATAAACATTTTGCAAAATAATCCTTTTAAACATTTCCTTTGTGTGTAACACAATTATCCATCATTATTGTCCATTGTACATAATCAAATTAGGAAAATAAAGTAACATATGAGCACAATAAGCAGGCTAATAAAGGCCTGAGGCCTCCATGTTTACAGTAACCAGGCCCACAAGCATTAGCAGAGAGAGACAAGAACTGTTTGACTGAGACAACAGCCTGTCTCTTGTTGATGATTTCTATTTTTTCAGCATTATTCAAGATGGGCACATCTGCAGCAAACATGCCATAATCAATACCCAATGATGCTGATAAAATTTTGTTTTAAAAAATGGTAAATTGGGGGTGGAGTGGGGTAGGAGGGGTGGGTCAGGTAGGATTGGAAAGAAGATATGACATTCTCATGCATGTAACCTGAGAGAACGGAATTTGCAAATTGACATGGAAATTGCCAGATCACCTGACCACACACAGACCCCTCTCCTGTATAAGCCAGTGCTGTGGTGCATTGAGGCAGCTCCCAGTGGAGAAGACCCTATTACTGAGCCTGGAGTGGGAGCCACTCTCAGGCAGCTGAGTTTGCTAGATTTACTACTGTGTCCCCCCTGGGACAAACAGCATAAAAATACTTAATTTGTTATATGGACATTGATTCCAGCTCCAAGCTTGCTGATTGACAGCTGACACTGCAATGTCTCAATGACCTAATGTAGATGTGTAGAGAGACATCTCTATTATTTATACAGAACAACAATTATATTCATCACAATCCACAGGTTTTTTCAGGGAAGCCATTTCCTGTCATGTTTATCACACCCGGGCTGCAAGCTCACAGTATTTTTCCTGCTATTCCCCCATAACTGCATGAAGAAACATATGAATGTCGATATATCAAACCAAGTGAATGGATACTATTTTTGGAAGTTACACAATATTTAATCAGAAAATATTTTGAACTCCCTTCAGGGATAGGCTGGAACTCTCATGTTGGAGAATCCTGGATTATGATGATTAATTCAGCTTTCAAAATGATACAGAAAATAACAAAATTTCTATAAAAATCTAATCCAAGCTTGGGTTATCTACCATAATCTTTTATGTTATCATAATTCTATGCTTCTTTTGTTATCATTCTAAGAACCGTGCCCTACAAGATTAAAAGAAAATCTACAAAAAGAGTTTAAGTTCATGGAGATGAGAAAGTACAGATTTAATATTCTTCAATTTGGATGAGTGTTTTGTGAAGATTACTGTTATAATTGCTGGATGCATTCAAATTTGTGATTTCCAACTGAAAAAATGGACAAATTGGACATTATAACTATTTGTCCATAATTCAGTGCTACTCTAGACCATGAAAGTCCATTTGAATATAGGCCATAGGGAGCCAATTTAAAGGTAATATTGCTCTCGGGTAAAATTAAAGGTCAAATGATGTGTTATCAAAGAGCACACGGAAGGCTATTCATGAATGGAGAACAGCTTATAAAAAAATAACAAATTTGGTTTTCACAAAATATTTATGTAAGGATGAAGGTGTTATCCACAAAAAGATAAGGATAGAAATGCCTCAGTAAAAAGAAGAGTGGTACAAAATATCTCAGGCCTGAATGGCAAAACCAGTGAGGGTTAGACTGGTAATGGGCAAGCTTCTTCCAATTATTAAGTCTGCATATAAATCATATATAAATAAAGCCCCCTTGATGATAGTAACATTTGTGATGACAATTCTGCAAAAGATAAAATCGGGTTATAAGTCTGATTTGATTAGAGGGTCTAACCATGTGATGAAATCTAATATAAAGCTAACCATGGCAGTATCTGTTGAATAATATTATACAAAATTATCATCTATTTATCACATATATTAACTACTTCTATCTCTGCCATTTGTTATATGTCATAAATGGTTATAAACACATAAGAAATGTCATTACAACACTAATACATAGCTCTGGACTAACTGGGTATTCTAATTAAACATTTTCTGTTACTGCCATGATTTTATATTGAGGCTCTGAAACATTTTGGATGAACAGATTTCAGGCAGCAACATTGGTATTTGATAATATTATATATTGCTATAAGACATTAATATTATATATTGCTATTAAACATGCTGGTAACCATTCTGCATACATAATTATATGGAATGTTTATGGATGTCTCAACATTAGACTTATTTAATGTTGAGAGAGCTGGATTGCTGTGACTTCTGGTTAAATCATAACAGTGACAATATCCAGACAGATGGAGATAATGAAATGTGTTGTAATGTGTCATTATCTGCTCAACCCTCTGGAGATACAGAAACTGCAGGGAAAGTAATGCCCTCGCAGGGTTAATCAATATAATCCTTGTCAAAAGAATCCTGCCAAATGAATTGTGCTATGATTTGCATCTATTTACACCCATTTTTACAAATTGCATTTTAAAATCTCTTATCTTCTCTTGTGTCATGCACAACTGATTATGAATGGAACATAAATAGTTCCAAATCATGTGAATTATAATTAATGACTATTCATATGAAATATAATAATTTCAATGCACTGAGCTGTTTAATTCATACCTGACGTTTTTCAATTCTACAGTTGAGCAATTTTCAGATATGAGCATAATGGTGTTTATCTATTACTGCATGATTCTCCAGACAAATGAGAATGTTGGAGACCTGAGCCTGAGGAGATGTGCTGAGTGGTCATCCGGCATCCCCAGGGGCGGGGGTTATTAGACCAGTTGCAAACTCACTGGCATGTCCAGAAGGGGTTCCTGAATCTTTAGTTAAGCATTTGTAAAATATAAAGAGGCCCATGTTAGAGGAATAAGAGGTGAAGTTGAGATCAATGTTTTGCCTAATTCTCTGCTAACTGGTATGAGGGACTGTGGGATAAAGACGAGGGCAGGCTCACAATGTTCCTCTACACATCCTGCCATTTATCAGCTTGCAGTAAGCCCTCCTAGACTGGCCTACATCAGCTGATCAGGCACCAATCAATATTGAGGATTGTGACCCGGCAATGGTGGATTTCTCCTACCAGTTCCTTGCTCGGCACATATCTGCCTATTAGTCTCTGAAAGGTACCGTGCCCCCTCACACAACCGCTACTGAGCAGAAGTCTTCTACATGCTCACCCCTATATAAAATATTCTTGTTCAAATATTTACTGAAAACTGTGTTTGGAAATGTTTGGAGGTTTTCTCCAAGTTATGGTTTTTTATTTTTCTAAATGATTTACAACATTAATTTCTCTTGCTCTGATGTACCAGTAGTTCAACTCCACAAATGATTCAGTCTTCTTAAATAATCCAATGACTGTCTCTTCCAGTTTCCACATTTATAATACTGACTCCTTCTGGTTTCTAGAAGGAAATAAAGGGATTGAACCAGGATTAGGAGCCAAATGGGACTATAGAGATTCATAAGATTCAACCAAGATATAGAAGCAGAAGGGGATGAAACCTGCTGCTTCAAATAGAATTTATACTGTAGTATGTGGCAATATCTAGTGGCTAGCATCAATAGCCAGTGGGTACAGGAGAGCTAGTGCTGAAGTATGTGGCAATATCTAGTGTTCAGCATCAATAGCCAGTGGGTACAAGAGAGCTAGTGATGTAGTATGTGGCAATATCTAGTGTTCAGTATCAATAGCCAGTGGGTACAGGAGAGCTAGTGATGTAGTATGTGGTAATATCTAGTGGTCAGCATCAATAGCCAGTGGGTACAGGAGAGCTAGTGATGTGGCAATATCTAGTGTTCAGCATCAATAGCCAGTGGGTACAGGAGAGCTAGTGCTGTAGTATGTGGCAATATCTAGTGGTCAGCATCAATAGCCAGTGGGTACAGGAGAGCTAGTGATGTAGTATGTGGCAATATCTAGTGGTCAGCATCAATAGCCAGTGGGTACAGGAGAGCTAGTGATGTAGTATGTGGCAATATCTAGTGTTCAGCATCAATAGCCAGTGGGTACAGGAGAGCTAGTGTTGAAGTATGTGGCAATATCTAGTGGTCAGTATCAATAGCCAGTAGGAACAGGGGAACTAGTGCTGAAAGTATGTAGCAATATCTAGTGTTCAGCATCAATAAATAAGGTGAAAGTAGACTGAAAATAAAGAAATCTTGTCACAGCATATATGGCAGAAAATTCCCTTTGATATTATTTAACTAGATGGAGAATGCTGGGCTGAAAAAATCTTGTCAATGTAAGAAATATTGGCCATTTAAATCTGTTGATGGACATTTTTTTATTCCCGGTATATAATATTCCTCATCCCTTTTAATAGGAGTGTAAATGGAAAGATGGGAATAAAGAGGATGGTTGACTAAATTTGTCCACCATCCCCCTTTCCACCCTGCCTGTAGACAAAATTAGGCTAACAGAGCGCAAGTATATGAATGTAAATATTGGCTCTCTCATCCTCAGAATTATTGGATCTCATGAATGTTGTCTGTACACACCAAACACCATTGTCCCTTCAAAGCTGCACCATCAAACACTGAACATGAAAGGCAGCTGTGAAGGTGGCACACCCAAACAATAATTATCCTCCAAAACAAATATCCCCTCCTCATAAATTATATTCAATACATAGCACGGAAAGAGATTTTTTTCTGAACACTGTATATTATAGACTTTCGTAGTGTTTGTGAAAAACACAGTTAGTTTACATAAGAATGTAAGCATATGCTGTGGAATTCTGCCTTTGTATATACTTTAATGTAAATCTAATCATTTGCCCTGTGTTTACAACATTATTTTGGTAAACAAGCTTTCCTTTTTTATGATTATTTAGTTTTTTTAATATTTATAAATATACAACAAATTAGCATATATCAATAATACATTAACTTCTGACACATTTTATTAATGATTTATTAACATATATGGCATATGAACATGGTGAAGTAATATTCAGAAATATTGAATGAAGAAATTGCTTTTCAAGAAAACTAAAAAATCCTTTTTATTTTTAACTTTTTAAATCATCATATTACCTTCGTAACCTGGCATTAAATTTGAGATTTTACACTTTCCACTTTAACCCACTCTATCAATTGGTTTAAAACTGGATCTATATGTGTTAGAACTGTGAGCATTTTGTATTCTGCCAGTGGCCAGATTCCTCCATATATTTACATCAACTTATTTGCAACAGTGACTTTCATTACTTTCATTACTTTATTATGACATCATCAATTCGGATATATAATATCTTGCCAAAATGTTGTTGATCAATATTGTTGATCAAACAAGTTTGCTGCTCATGAAGTCAGTATGTTAGTTGATCTCAGAACATTTTCAAGGTTTGAGAGACAGTATTCCTGTGTCCTCGAATTTATTGAACAAAAGTAACTTAAGGTAACAATTTTGAGAAAGAGAGAGAGAATGCATGTATTCAAGAAAATCAAATTTAGTTGCATACAAACCCTATGTGATCTCTCTACTTACTGCACATATATAAATATAGATAGATATACAACCAATGTATAGATCTGGAATATATTGCCATCACAAAAGGATTCTCACACATCAATTGACATAGCTTATCATTAACTCCCCAGGTGGCTCTGATCATGTGCAAAACAAGGCTGCATGGTGTCAAAGAATATTCATGAACTATATTTCAGATTGGACAACATGATTTATCATTTGGTAAATGATATATTAAAATTTATGGCCAATCATTTTGGAAAAAAACATCTTCAGTTCGATCAATAAATTGCAACTTTTATGTCATTTAATCATTATAAAATGAGACTGTATATTTCATTCCAATTATTTACTCTGACCTCTAATCATAAAGCATGAATTTAAAAAAATGACTTTCATATACTAGTAATCATCTGAAACTTGTGAAATCAAGACACCAACCTTTTAATTGGTTCTATATACCAGTCTATAGACATGAAATGTTTACAATTAGGACACCATTTTCAAGCTCTGCAATTGGTTGTTTTTTCACCAAAGAAAAATTGGAATCATTAATGATATACACTAATGATTTTTTGAATCATTAATGATATTCTCTGAAATCATTCTGGTCAGCACCATCAGTCTAATCTTTTGGAATTTGTTCTGATTCACTCTACCAGAATGTATAAAAAAATAATGGGTTGGCATATGTTTGTCCTGCCATGCAGTGTCATTGCATGATTATCCTATGCCACATATGAGGTCTGACTGATACAATGGACATGTCATTCCTCGTCCAGCATTATTACCTTGCCCAGCGGTTACTTTTTTGTGTGACATGCTTGAAGCATGTTGAAAGGAGAATTTCTTTTTATGTGGCCTCTGGCCAAATAGGATGATCCATATAAACAGTACACCATATAATATGGACACAGAGAAGGCTAGTAAGGATGCAACAATGACTATGGCAATAAATCAAATCACATGTATGTTTATTATTTCTGAAGAATCCAGTCTGTTTAAAAACAACTGAGTACTATTCAATCCCTCTGAAATTGGCATTTATCCTGGAACCTTTCCAAATTTTGGGAATATTTAATTTCTCAAGCTGACCTTTGTATTGTATTGTCCATGTAAACACAGGTTAGCTTTGCCTTGTGTGCTCCACTTCACTGACACACTGCAGCTTACACAAATCCAACAATAGGCATAATGTATAATATACTGATGCGCTTTAAATGTCCTGATAAAGATCCAGCATGTAAGTGATATATGTACAATATCAGCCCACTTATCCGACCACAGAAAATACACAAGTCATGTTTAACTGGTTTATTATTGTAAAAACAAAAAAAGGTAAATATTAAAACAGGTTGTTTTTGACTGAGATATGGATATATAATTTGAGGTTGGTAGTATTAGGCTATTATCATGATTAACACTCCACAGACAATGAGCATTTATGAGCTCTCAGGAGTTATCTCTGACTGTGTATGACAACAAACATTCCTGAGCCACCACATCACATAGTTAACACAACAGACCAGTGGCACATCCAATTTGCCCTGGCATTATCAGGCTTATCCTGCCTTGTTAATAAACTACAAAGTTATATATCTCTCTTTGTATTTATTGTTGTGATTAAATGTAATGCTGATGCCGACACTCATTTAAGTGTAAAGATGGGTTTAAGATAACAAAAACAACCATGTAGGTAGTCCACATTGGACAATATAATTATAAATAAAAGCTGCTCAACTATGAACACTTCAAATGTCTAACATTGATGTTTGTCCTGAACTTGTTAAAATGGTACTGCTGTGCAATCAATCACTTGGATGACCTGAGATGGAGGTAACCATTGGGTTTTAAACCCTTTTGCAAACATGTCAGCGAGGAGACCATGATTTAAACTCTCAACCGAGGAGGTCAGAGGAATAACACACTTATATTGATCACAAAGATTCATGGGATTTCACAATAATTCTCATTTACAATCTGAAATGAATATTTTACATTTTACACTGTTAGAAATCTGAATTAACAATACCTGTATATTTGTTATGAACAAATAATCTGTTCCCAGATTTTGAACATGAAATATTGCTCTCAGATAAAACAGACAAGATTCTCTCTTCCGGGGAGTATTTTCACATTACCAAACTCTCTCTGTATAACTTATTAAGTTTTAATGTTTTGTCCAGATCTATCTGATTAATCTCAGAAAATAAAATTATCATTACTATTTTCAAAGGATGTAAATGTCTTCAACCAAATTTAATTATGCAAATGTTAGTAATATTGAATTACAAAGTCTGCAAATTTTAATTCAAAATAAATTATAGGTCATTTAAAATTCCCAATGAATTTCTTTAAATCGTATTAAATTATAGTTCAATATTGATGCCTTTGTTGTTGTTCCTATGGTGTGTTGTTTAACAGAGAGTAAAACCTCCTCTGGAACCTAGAATCTGATGTTTGTAAACATGATTGTTTTGACGCTCTCTACTTAGAACCATTCCCCACGTTTACCTCTCACATGTGTGGGGTTGGGGTGATGGGGCGACCCCCAACCCCAGTAATAAAGAGCACAACATGTACATGTACACCATATTGCATGGAAATAGCATGCTGGTGGACACTGAGGAATAACGATGTGCATGAGTTAACACAGAACACATCTCATTGTGTGTGGAATAAAACATGAGGTGTATTCAAGGAATGCTGGCCTGAGTGTCGCGGGCCACTGGGGCGTAACCTTAGCAAAATGGGTCTCGGTTCTCAGGTCGCTGAGAAAAGACAGTCTTGAGATTTTAGACTGTTTTCGCTCTGAGTGTGCTCGTTTATTGTGAGAAGATTATTTTTCAAGATGTGAAAGGTACTCACCGGTCACTTGAACGTGGGTTGGAGTCCACATCTTCAGTCTTGAGAGGAGAGGAAAGGATGAAAATCCTCCCCGATCTGGTGAATTTTGGCAAGGTTCACCCTCACCAGCTCGGTGCAGAAGCCACAAACTCCGGGCTACAAATCCGCGGGATTCTCTACTAGATCACCAACTTATCCTCACCATAATTGTTTATCCTTCAGTCCAATATGTCTACTACATCGTGTTGAGGCAAATATGTCATTTACACCTTTATCGTGAATACATTTGTGTGATATTTTGGAGCGTGGTGGTGTGGTCCGTTTGACAGCAGCTCTGATGTTTTTGTGTGCTGAGAGGGGGTCCTTCTGTCTCTCCTCACACCATCTGGGCCACACATGCCTTTGCACTGACATCTGTCGGGAAATACAAGCAGTTCTCATTTCCTTTACAATATTATTCTGCTCAAAATAATGCAATTTACTGCATGTCATGTATATTTCACTGTACCCAGTTTCTTGAAACCAAATCAAAGTGAAAGTTGGTAACATTCATCTATGTCAGAAACTATTGGCCAATCACGATGGAATCAATTCCACCTGCCAATCAAATTTGATCACGTGATTATTGATCATTTGGATCACTAAATGGGTTTATCACCGAAGTCAAGCAAGAGAGCTGAGCCGCAAGTAATTTTGATTTAAACAATTCAAATACTTATTGAGAAATATTTAAAAATAAAATGTTTTGAAATCTGGTCTCATTTTTGTTACAATTTATCATGGATAAAATAATCTATTGATATATGTATATTGTATTAATTTGACCAAATTTGTGTCAAAGATTAAAGAATCAATGAGAAAGGGAAAAAAATATATGAGTAAAGGGCATATGGAATTATGGAAAATTACAAGCCCAGTAATGATGTAGAGGGAGAATGAGTAACAGAAAATACATGTCAGTTCAGTAACAGAGAATACATATGACAGTTCAGTGACATAGAATACATATGTACAGCCTTTCAGAAGGACATCAAGCACAGGAGTAGGGCAATCCAGCTCAATCTCAGTGAGAGAGATAGTGTCAGGAAGAGGTTATCTGATAGGTATCCAGACACTGCACGTAGTTAAAACATGGCTTAGGATTAAATCATTCAAATGTGATCTTTCGGGAACTCATAATAGAGAAGCCCTGATAGGTTTTAAAAATGCAAACAAGATGTACAAAAGCTCTGAGTGGATTTATTTTTTTATTGTCTAACCTTACAGTTGCTTTATTATCTTACCTTACAATTTGCTACTCTAATATAGCATATATTTCACCCACAAAACAGTATCATTAAGCACCACAATTGTTCACAATTTGTAATATAACCATTGAATTACTGATCAAAATTATTTGACTCTAGATTAGCATTTGTAGAAAGCTGAATTTACCCTTTTGTAGGAGCATATCAAATGTTTTCATTGAAAATTTGTGAAATAAATTGAATTGGAAGGAGAAATGAGGCAAGTATTTACTACCAAAGAGGTAGGATATATATCTCCCAATAGCAGTAATGGTTTGATGAGTCTAACATATAACATGTTTAGGGTGTTTTTAAAGTAGTAGGTGATTCTGACAACAGATAAATTAGAGTAAGGAAGTTGAGACTGTGCATGGGACAAACTGAACTTGGCAACAAGAGAAACTTGAAAGTTGGGCTCACCTTATGGGTATTCTGACAGAATTTCACTCTAAGGAAAATCAGACAAGAGGTATCACAGACTGACATTACAGTAATATACCCTGTATTATGTATGATCAAATTTGGATTAATATCATTCATAACTTGAAAATTACTTACATGGCACTTGTTATTTGGAAATGAGGTACATGTCAACTCATATTGTTTCAATCAGAAAATATAACTTCTCTAACAAGAAGATTTATGCTAATATAAAATCACACTGTTTTTCGAGAGAAATGTCTCTTTTTGAATTCACAAAGAAATGAATGAAAATGCCTCATTATTATTTAAATCCATTTTACTACTGGAAGACTTATTATGTCAAATATTTTCATAACACAAATATCAACTTGTTCAACAAGCCACAAGAAGATTTACATGTACATTTACCCAACTCCCATAAACCGGGACCAAGATAATTGTTCATCCACATTAATGACCTTTCTTTTTTGGCTTTAAATTACATTTAGTAAAACAGAGATGACATTAATATTAAATTATAGCTTTCTCCTTGCACCTGCCTATTATATATTTAGTCAAATTACCATTTTTTATGATAAGCCATCAAAGTATCACTCAGTAATGTATCAGGATAAACAAATTTCCCCGGTGATCCAAGATGTACATATAAAACAATTGCACAGATATCTTTCACACAGAGGCATTGTCCTATTTCTAGTCACCCTCTTGTCCCATGCAATGGTTGCAAATTAGCTGTACATTTCATGTGTGTAGTTTTCAATCAAATAAAACCTGTGGTTGCTGAGGAATATATGGTAATTGTGTCCCATGTGCAGGAGCAGAGTGTTGACAAGGTGAAGGTTTCAGAAAGCACAAAATACCACCAATTCTCCGGTTTTGATGGAGATCTGAGATCCACTCTCCTGGGTGATATAATATTGGAACCTGTGAGAGTGAAACACAGTCATCTATTTTTTTAGTTAAATTTGAATATATGTGGAAAAACAATTCTTTCTTTGCATTTTATTTAAAAACAACAATTTTGTAAAAGCATCATAAAGTGTCAATAAATCTTCCCTATCCACCATGTTTCACTGTGCTCCTGCCATCAGACTGCAAACATTTGAGACATAGCACTAGTAGCAAAACATGCCTTCCACTTGTCACTTTGTGTATAATATGGCCTAAGACAATTCAGTATTATGACTCTGGGGTGAAATAAAAACAGAAACCATCAAGTCACATTGCTGGTCCTGGTCCATTTATGATACCATGTCTTTTAAATATATCTATTTCATCTTAACTCAAAGTCTCACTGTTCCAATAAATTGTGAATGTAAAATGCCTGTTTCTTTGGATGTATGAAGCACCATTCCTATATTTGATATGCTGGATTGTGATCTACTAGTTGAGATTTCCAATATGACTATAGATCAATCAACTTTGGCGAGTATGAAAGCAACTCGAGATGGTACATATACCTGCAAAGAGACACACAAAGTTACAAAATCAGAACTCACTAATCTCAAAGATTGCATCTAAAGAAATTAAATGGAGCTCACAAATTTTAAATAAATAAATCTACCGGTATGTCGTATGACAGATAGGCACAATTGATACTTAAATCTTGAATGTTATTTGAATACCAGTATATATATATGATAAATGATATAAGATGGTATACCATCAAATGATTCATCCTGTGATCCCAGCCTTCAGGGAAAGTGATGAAATCTGTGCTGTGGTCCAGCCTCTTGTGTCCTCCAAACTCCTCTGCATCCGTGTCCAGCACTATGCGATATCTTCAAAATTGTTAAAGAATCTCCAGGCACAAATATGGGAAACAGAAATGTCAGGAAAGCAAACTCCTTTAAAGTTAGACATAAAACATAAGCATCATGGTTTTATGCATTTACATATAAAAAAAATGAATTTGACTTTCCATAGAAATGTTGAACTGTCAATAAATATTTGCATATATCAAAAGATGATCTGTTTTTCAAGGATACTTTCCATCAACCTGCACACCAATCTTATAGTCAGTGTAGCTCTTAGTTGGATGAAAGTTGAAGACAAATATCAAGCCTGCCCTCTCAAATACAATCACTTTATCTCCTTCATGCTTCCGGCTGAGAAATCCCTAATCAAAAACAAATGTCACTTAAAATTAATGGTTTTTATGGATCTGATTTTGAGTAGTAACATTAGAAACAGCTTCCTCTAAACTCAAAGTATGATATCTATACTTGGAATGTGACAGTCCAAGAAGAAATTTCTGAAATACAATGCACTAACATTTCTTTCCCAAGGTGGGAGTTCTCTCCCTGAATATTGTTGGTATAAGGTACAGGGTGTGGCAACTTTGGCACTGGATATGCAGTAGGAAGTGGGTTATGGGTGTGGGGTGTGGGATCTGGTGTAGGGTATGGGGCATGTGGTCTGGGGCAGGGTATAGGGGGTGGGTATAAGATTTGGGGCATAAGGCATAGGGTGAGGGATTTGGAGTATAGGTGTGTATATTATTTGTAATGAATTTCAAGGGAAATGATTTTTTTGTTGTCATGTACATCTAAAGGTGACAAAACTGACTACCATTGCACATATAAATAATATAAAGAAATCTGAGGGTGATGACTCCATGTTTCTTTTTCTCAAACATTCATGCAGATAATTAATGCTAACTATGAAAATAATGAAATATTTTGCACAATAGAATTTAGTAGTTCACAACATGCTTTATTTCTTCAGTTTGCTATCAATTCCTGTTTTACATGCATCATTATCTTATAACATGTTTGTCAAGTGCATTGAATGAAACTTTTCTTTTGTAGAAAAAGCTTTAGGGGCTAAAGCTGTACCTCATTTAACCCTGAGGTGGTGCTTGGGTTGATTGGATGCAATGTTTTAACAATAACTACTGTTATTATGGAAATTATGGAAATTAAACAAATTCCAATAAGGGAGATGTTTCATACATATAATATTATTTTCAAAAAATACAATGATGCAATGTTTTTGCATTGTCTAATGTAATTATAAAAATTATGGGAACTAGATACCTTGTGACAAATGTCACAATCGGTACTGTTAACAATAATAGTATTACACAATATGGTATAATTCTCATAGAACTACATTATATCTGCTGATATGTGGCCAATGTTTAAATTTGTTCTTCATGTCAGCCAGCTTACCACCAAATTTATCAATCCTAAAGTGATGCAGAACTCTTTTTATTATTCACAATGTTAATATTAACTGCAAAGACCATATTTTGCAGTACAGCACATTTGCTCCACATCTAACTACAAACTAGAAGCACATCATTTATACTCACAGAAGCACCATCTTTAAACTGAAATAAGCCTTCACATTTTACGATATAACTAAAAACATGGACAAGACATAAATAAAAAGATTACCAAGCAAAATAATAAACAGATAGAAAGTAACAAAAATAATAATCAGATAGGATGACAACATAATAAAAGTAAAAATAACGAGATACTTTGCGACTTATGCTCATGAATAATAATCATAAGTCATAAAAGGTACTGTAAAAATTTGTGATGTCAACAATAATAGTAGATAATAATAATAATAATAATAATAATAATAATAATAATAATAATAATAATAATAATAATAATAATAATAATAATAATAATAATAATAATAATAGTAGTAGTAGTAATAATAATAATAATAATAATAATAATAATAATAATAATAATAATAATAATAATAAAATTTGTATAGCGCTGATATCAGACAAGTCTGTTCATAGCGCTTCAAGAACATGTGTTCTGAATAGATGCGTTTTCAGTCTATTCTTGAAGATCGTGACTGAGGTACTACTCCTAATCTGAGTAGGTACTCCATTCCAGAGTCTAGGACTGATGGAAGAAAAGGCCCTATCACCAACGGTTTTCAAGCGGGTCTTAGGGACAGTCAGGTACGTTCCATCATTGGATCTCAGACATCTATCATCATGTTTCACTAGGAGTAGATCACGCAAGTAAGGCAGTGCCTTACCATTTAAGGCCTTCCTACTACCCTTGCTGCAGATATGCCTACAGTGCATTATAATTCTTAGTGCTTGAGTGGGTCATGCTTCCACCTGGTGTATTATAATTTGTCAAGCACGGGGAACCTTGAAGACATGCAAGCTTGGCTCATAGTAGAAAAAAAAGATGATTAACACGTTATTTGAATTCAACAAGTGCCTTCGGCTGGAAAAGGATGCTGTCTCTCACTGTTGTAGCTATCTCTCACTTGTGCAGCTATCTCTCACTGCTGTAACTATCTCTCACTTGTGCAGCTGTCTATCTCTCATTGTTGTAACGGTCTCTTACTGTAACTATCTCTCAACTGTGCAGCTGTCTCATCTATGCAGCTGTCTCTCACTTGTGCAGTTATCTCTCATATGTGCAGCTATCTCTCTGTTGTTACTGTGTTTCATTGTTGTAACTGTCTCTCCCTTCTGCAGCTATTTCTCACTTATGCAGCTATCTCACTGTTATAACTATCTCTCACTTGTGCAGCTATCTCTCATTGCTGTAACTATCTCTCACATGTGCAGTTGTCTCTCACTTTTGCACCCGTCTCCCACTGTTGTAATTATTTCTCACTTGTGCAAATATCTCTCACTGATGCAGCTTTTAATCTCTCATTGTTGTAACTGTCACTGTTTGTAACTCTCTCTCACCTATGCAGCTGTCTCTCAGTTGTGCAGCTATGGGATCTAATCACCGCCCTATTTGCTCACAGTTGCCTAGTAACCCAAAAGATCAAAGGATCATTTCCAAATGTCCCATGATATTTCATAAGCTTGAAACTAGCGACTAAGTATATCAAAGGATCAACTCTCCCCCTTATGTCCCTGATATTGTATCACTTCAATTATATAATTTGCAAACATTAGTTCAAAAGATCTGTCAGTGGCTACATAAAGTCAAAAAGTGTAGAAACATGCAGCAAATATTTGAGACTGCACTTTGGAATGTTCAGAAAAAACTGAATTCATGTCCACACAGGATATGAATTTACCCCTGGTTTTTGTCACAAACAGGTTTTGCAAAATGTCAAAATAATTCGTTAAATAACTCGAATTGATTAAATGTTGCCATTGCTCAAATAGATAAGGTTAAAAATAACTTGCCAACTATTCCTTATAAACACATGGTTGTCAAATGGATCATATAAAAATAAACCCAGAACCTTATAGAACATAGTAGCATTAGAATGGACAGACAGACAAATGGAAACCTGGAAGAAAGTATGGACACAGGACGGATTGAATGATTACTACAATGTACTTTCCAGTACCTAAAATAAAATAGCAGATGGTATTCACATCTATACATGTACCTTACTTCTGTCTGATCTGGAAATTTTGGCAACTTCCTATATATAAATATATGGCTGGTACTTGAGTGTGCACTGTTTATATGGCACTTACCTGGGGAGCAGAAAGCCAGTTATACTTGGCATCCAGGTGTTGCATTGCAGCATCAAAGTTGAAGAGATACTTGTACTTGAGGTTTTGATCATCGACTAGATTCCACTGACGCCGGGCATAATGGTAACTCTCGTTGTTACCCTTACGTGGGAAGTCCAGCCACTCTGGGTGGCCCCACTCATTTCCTGCAATATCAATGAGGCTTTCTTGTTAACTCTGATTTACATATTTCTATGGCAAACAAAAGCTTCTGCTATAATCAAAACTACATTCTAGGTCCTCTCTCATATCTTAATATTCTCACTAATAAAAAAAATTGTGTATATTTGTATGTAAATTCTGAATAGAATTACAACTTTTGCCCTCATATAATTGCAACTACTGGTTAAGTTAATGAATATATTTGCTCTTATCTAAATATTATTTTTCTTCATGTCATCAAAACCGAAGAATATCTATACCCAAAGACAGCGTCAAAATAGACTTGAAATCCAATGTTTCTAGAAACACCTTGCACTGTCCTTTATATTTAAGCCACGACTCTGAAAGAACTCGATTTCAGGCAACTAACAATCCAATAATTATGTACTTTTTATACCAACATAAGATGTCAGTCCTATTTGAAAATATTTCTTTGTTTTTTCTTGATCTTAGCATCATTTCGCTATTGTTTACGAGTTTGTGCAAAGACGTGAAAGTGGGTCAGTTTATTCACGGGAGTGACAGCACCAATCTGGAAACTCCACAACTTTGTGGTGATTCTGACGTCATTTGTCAAGTTTGATATCGGGTAAAAAACTGAATAAAAAACACTACAGAATTCACACGGATTTGTATTTTTAGACATTATGACTGAGAAAGATAGTGGCATGGGTCATAACTGCAACAGTCAATCGCCGGAGTTTGCATTCATTTAGTAGGGAAACTTCAATATGATGGGCAGTGCGTGGTATTTCTAAAATCAGAGGATTTCAAGTCTATTTTGACGATGGCTTCGGGTATAATGTAATTCAATGACCAGAAATTCAAGGATTCATTACAACTCTTTGGTCAGGTACCACAATCTTCACCAATAAACCTACCTATAAAGTTGAGGTATCCCTCTCCTCCCAGCCCATGTGTGATAAGGCGTATCATCTTGTGAAGGGCAATGCCTCTATCAACCACAATGGAGGGCCCAGAAAGGTTAGACATGTGAGTATACATCTCCTTATCCATCAGCCAAAAGGCCAGGCTCTTGTCCCCCACTAGGGCCTGGTCGTGACTCTCGGCGTAGGCTATGTGCTTCTCTCCATGCCTCCTGTTTGTAAGAATATGCACCATGTGTCCCATGTTCCAATCATCATCCTGCTGTTCTTTCAGCAACTTAAACACACCAAACAGCATTCACCATTATATGTCATTCAATCTCCTTATTTCTTCCTCTTGCTCCTGATACATTTTCCCCCCATCTTTCCTTGATATATTTTTTAGGCGTAATCAAAATGATTTATTTGTTTCCCATATCTGATCATCTTTATTTGACTGATTAGCAGCCCCCCCCCCCCTCAAGAAAGAGACCCTCACAGGATAAATAAAGGTTCATAAAGGGTGATAACAGTCAACATCTTTACCAGTTTCCTTCTAATCTCACCTTGATCCAAGTGTCTGGAATAGCCATGGCCAGTCTGTAATCAAACCCTACACCTCCCTCTGCCACTGGCCGACACAATGCTGGCATCCCTGATACTTCCTGTAACCAAATAAAACACCTTAAATTAGGACTACCAGTAGGTTGTTTCCTTTCTTGGCATAATTATGGGTTTAATACTAGGTGTTGCTGTTCATGACATGAAAGGAATGGATGTATATAGAAGTAGTGGTGTAGTAGAGAAATAGTGGTGTAGAATTTTGCCTAGGCTTGGTCCGTAAAGATGGATATATCTTTATGTAATAATCTATATATTCAATCACAACTATGGTATTCATTTTGTTTCAGAGGATAAAAGCTGTCTTCACTGAGTGATTGTGGTATTCATATTTACCTCAGCCACTGTAATCATAAATGGGTAGAACTTGTGCAGCATGTTGTTAGCCAGTGTGATGTAAGTCAAAGATTCTGTGTCAGTGTTCAAACTGAAATATTCATTGTAATCTCCACTAAATCCTTGTCCTAAAAATATAAAGCCACTTTCATGAGACTATATAGAGTATGCTCAGCATTAGTGTAAATTTACAAACAGAACTTGTTGTTCACAAGGATTATTCTTTACTTTTTGTCTCTTTGTTTTTGAGTGACAATATAAGCACCATGTACATGTATGACAAGTAATATTTCAAGATAATTGCAGATATGATGTTAAAATCAATCAGTATCAACCAACACACACATCCCCCATACATATCTGCCTGTTGTGTCGTTCCCTGTACATACCTAAGCCATGACTGTGGTACAACATTGAGGTGACTCCATCAAATCGAAATCCATCAAACTGATATTCTTCCACCCACCATCGTAGGTTGGACAAAAGGAATCGCAAAACTTCACACCTGCAGAAGAACAAAAAATTCCTTTTGATATATAGAATATATAAAATATTTCAGTTTCATGAAAGGACTGAAAAGATTTATCAAGTACGACTGGTATCAAAGATAGTTCAATGAATACAAGATATTTTGCATTCAACCTCCTGTATTGTTCATTTCTATATATTTAAAAAGATATTAATAAAAAGAGTCTAAAACAAAAGTTTAAGGCTTTTTTCTTTTCACAAATTACTTGGAGGTTGCTGCAAATGCAAACTGAAAGTAACATACTCAGAATAGTTGAAGAGTCTGCTGTCCCAGAGATTATGGTATCCTCGTGGATTATCGTGAAAGAAACAACCATCTGTGCCATCAAACCTGTTGAGACCATCTACTGTATTTTTGGAAGCATGACTGTGTATGATGTCTAGCAGTACAATCATGCCTTTACTATGGGCCACATCAATCAGCTCCTTCAACTCCTCAGGATTTCCATACCGACTAGCAAAGATTATAGAATGGCATATTCATTAATATATGTGGTTAATAATTCGAGATTTTAGTATCTCTATTTTCATGACCATATTATTTCAACATATATGGATGACATGAGCATACTTGTGAATCTAGAAAAATCATATTTTTTATTCAAATTTTATGGAGCAAATGTTTTTACATTTCAATATGACATGCATTATCAAATGTGAGAAGGATAAAAACATTATGTTTAGTGCTATGTTTAGTGCTGATATTCATGATCTGCGACCACTAGAGGCCACAAGTTAGGCCAATGGAGGCAAGGGTAGGTAGAGGATTGACATCCTGTGTTAAGCAGAGTACTATTACTTTTTAAGTGGATTGCTTTCATATCACTGACCTTGATGCTGCAAAGAAGCTTGTGACTTGATAACCAAAGCTCCCATAATAAGCATGTTCCATGACAGCCATCAACTGGATTGCATTGTACCCTACATCAACATTATCAATGATTTCTTATTTTTCCATCCCAATGTATAGGCAATGCATTATTTAATTTCAATCATTTCAACAAATTCAATGGTTATTTCTGTTTATTGTTCAGGTAAAAAAAATCAATCTAAATATCTAAATATTTTGATAGTCATGAAATATTGAGTTCCACTACCATATTTGATTTTTTTCCAAGATTTGTTATTTGTACAAACCTAATTTCTCAATTCTGGGCAGAACATCATGTGTGAAGTGTGAGTATGTTGCAACCTTTCCTTCCCATGATGAAATCCCCACATGTGCCTCATAGATTCGTAGACTTTCTGGCTTTGAGGGCCTCTGGTGCTTGAACTTGTATTTCTATAATTAACAGAATTTGACTCTTAAATTTGAAACATATAAATAATTGTTTGATGCAATCCTGAAGGATATGTTCCAACCAAACCAAAAAAATGTTTTCTTTCACAAGTAACAATTCTGTGTAACAATTGTTCTTTCTCTTACATTTCAGAAAAATAGCTGATACAATATCCAAGGTGGATAGATTATAAATAATAATGCTTCTATTTCCAATAGTCTCTTCGTCATAGTGTTTTCTATGTTGAAAACATAGGCATCAGAGATGCATCAACCCTCAGCCCTGGTAACTCATTGCACAACATTCGCTCCACACAATATTTGTGAACAAAACGTCACTGCACCAAGGCAAATTGATGCAGGGGTAAAAAAAACCCATAAAATCTACTTCCTTTGATAGCTTAGGTGTGTCAAGTATCATGAAACTGTCATCATTTACTCTAGAATTATTGAGATGGGCAGGTGACCTTGAAAAGCAGGTTAAGGTCACCGTCCATCAAACTCATGTGAAGACTTCCAAGATGCTTATGTGTGTCAATTTTCATGAAGCTGCCATTATTTGTTCTTAAGTTATTGCAATGACGTGGATTTGACATGATTGTCCCTGTGACCTTGAAAAGTAGGTAAAGGTCATGTTCCATCAAGAAAATTCTGAGGTCTTCACCAGATGCTTATGTGTGTCAAGTCTCATAAAGCTGCCAACATTCGTTCTCGAGTTATAGCAATGATAGGGATTTCACATAAATGTAACTGTGACCTTGAAAAGTAGGTGAAGGTCATGTTCCATACAAAAATGTCTGAGGTTTTCATCAGATGCTTATGTGTGTCAAGTTTCATGAAGCTGCCATCATTTGTTCTCGAGTTATCGCGATGACAAGGATGATTTCACATAATTGTCCCTGTGACCTTGAAAAGTAGGTGAAGGTCATGGTCCACCATGAGAAGTCTGAGGTCTTCACCAGATGCTTGTGCGTGTCAAATCTCATAAAGCTGCCATCATTCGTTCTTGAGTTATTGCGATTCTTGGGATTTCACATATTTGTCCCTGTGACCTTGAAAAATAGGTCAAGGTCGCCGTCCACCGAACTAGTCTGAGGTTTTCAACAGATGCTTATGTGTGTTAAGTTTCATGAAGCTGCCATCATTTGTTCTTGAGCTATCACGATGACAAGGATGATTTCATCAAGAAAAGTCTGAGGTCTTCACCAGATGCTTGTGTGTGTCAAATCTCATAAAGCTGCCATCATTCGTTCTTGAGTTATTGCGATTCTTGGGATTACACATAATTGTCCGTGACCTTGAAAAATAGGTCAAGGTCACCGTCCATCGAACTGGTCCGAGGTTTTCACCAGATGCTTATATGTGTCAAGTTTCACGAAGCTGCCATCATTTGTTCTCGTACTATCGCGATGACAAGGATGATTTCAAATAATTGTCCATGTGACCTTGAAAAGTAGGTGAAGGTTATGTTTTATAGAAACAATTCTGAGGTCTTCACCAGATGCTCATGGGAGTCAAATCTCATAAAGCTGCCATCATTTGTTCTTGAGTTATGCGATTCTTGGGATTTCACATAATTGTCCCTGTGACCTTGAAAAATAGGTCAAGGTCACCGTCCATCGAACTCGTCCGAGGTTTTCACCAGATGCTTATATGTGTCAAGTTTCACGAAGCTGCCATCATTTGTTCTCGAGTTATCGCGATGACAAGATGATTTCACATAATTGTCCCTGTGACCTTGAAAAGTAGGTGAAGGTCATGTTTCATAGGAAAAATTCTGAGGGCTTCACCAGATGCTTATGTGTGTCAAATCTCATAAAGCTGCCATCATTCGTTCTTGAGTTATTGTGATTCTTGGGATTTCACATAATTGTCCCTGTGACCTTGAAAAATAGGTCAAGGTCGCCGTCCATCGAACTAGTCCGAGGTTTTAACCAGATGCATATGTGTGTCAAGTTTCATGAAGCTGCCATCATTTGTTTTCGAGTTATCGCGATGACAAGGATGTTCGCTACAGACATACATACATACAGACATACATACATACCCACGCCAGGAGTACTGCAATACCCTCAGCCTGATTACATCAGGGGCTGAGGGTAAAAAGCCAAGCCAACTGCAACAAAGATAGTATATTGAGGGTACAATACCTGTTCTTGTGAAGGGTTCCAGAACCTCTGATCATAGATGACAGCCTTGTCTGCTATGGTGACATACTGAGCCCAGGGAGAGAGTCGGTCATGCTCCTCACCATTCTTGTCTATAACCAGAAGCTGCAACATACAACATTATCCTGAGATCAGATCATAAATAGCACTATCTATAAAAAAAATACTGCTGTTGAACACCAAAATAGCATTCTCAGGTGTAAGTTTGATCAATATGCAAATTAAAATCCAATCATCACATTATATGGATTCTTCACCACCACAATTCACTTATCACACCTACTGGCTTCAGAAATGATATCAGATATATAGTTCTATCTTACTTTCCAATAGACTCAGTTAGATTAGTTTATCATCTGAAAAGGATGAAGACTGCAGGTGAATATCCTAAGCTTCATGATCACCAGGTGAATAGACTTGTGTCCCTTAGGGATCACTACTTTATTTCACAACTTATCTAAGAGATTTAGGGTCTCGACCACAGGCATTCACATACTAAAGAGATTATTAATCTAACAAATATCAAACTGTTTTCTATGTATATCCCACAGTATTTACCTTAACATTTGAATTGAGTTCTATCCAAATAATGCTAAGACTATTATACATACACCCCAATGACCAATGACCAATCAAAGGAGCTGAAACAATGGGAGGGCTGAAGAGTGATATTTTTTCACCAATTTTCAATCAGAGACCAGCTGACATATGGTTATAAGTATTCATAGTAATAATGGCAGGAGATGGCAAAAAAGATCTGCCTGCATTTCAACTTGGAAAACTTGCAAGCGTGTGGTCTATTTTGCTCAGTATTACCCAAACAATGGTGTTGATCTCTATGGTGTATATTACAAAGTATTTACCTTAACAACTGAGTTGTGCTCTATCGGACTGGTACCATCTTCTTTAGCTGGTATGATGAGTTCCCATTTTCCATATTCCAGTTTAGTGAAAGGATATTGGCGATTATTCCAACCATCTGTAACATAAAAAATAGATAAAGGTCACATGCAATATTTGGAAACTTTGCAAATAGTTTAATGCAAAACTTGTTGAGTTTTTCTATTTTGTCATATTTTATTAGTAACAATTCAATGCAGTACACTCTGCTCTAATTTTAGAAAATGAAATGCTTTTTTGCCCATATTTAAGTATCAACACTCAACTAGTTCATATGAAAAAAGAAAAAGCTTAATTATGAAATAAACGTACAAACATGTTAAACAGGTATACTTTAAAGACACCACATTAGCAAAATATTTGCCCAAAATATCATGTTTTGAATAAATATTGTAAATTTTTCATGTCAAGTGATATGAAAATTTCTCACGATACTCACTAAATTCTCCCCTCAAATAAAGAGCCTTAGCCCCTGGTGCCCATTCCTTGCAGACAACACTGCCATCTGGTGACATGTGTATGCCATATTCTTCATAAGCCCGGGTGAAATGGTCCAAACCTCCTGGTCCATATTGATTGATTTCATCTAGTTTCTTGCTGAGTAGCCCATATCTGAAATAGAAATTCTCATTTGATATTCTTATGATGCAACATACAAATATGTACTAAACATCCCAAATTGGGATGAGATTTGAAATCAATTTAATAGTAATACATTGATTACCGTATGCACATCTAGCTCCCTGACCAATCATGGCAGTTGAGACAATGGTGGGAGACACAGACAATTATATCAACCAATCAGAGAGAATTTAACAAACAGTTACAAAAGTGTCTATAATAGCAATGGCAGGAAGCATTGATCACCACATGTCTGCATTTCAGCATAGCATAGATGGCTTTCTCAGAGTAAAAAATAGACTGATCACGAACCAGCCAAGAAAAAAAATTATAACAATAACAATTACTTAATGCTTGATTACATACTATATAAAAAAAGCATGAACGGGATCAGAGAGGAAGTGTGACGAGATTTGAAAAAAAAAAAAGTTGCTCTGTGAGGCATGGGCTGCAATAAAATTCGCCACTGATAAGAGTGTGTGATCTTGCAGTTCCGTCACCACGTTGCCTGCCCTCTGGTGGAAGTGATGGTAAACTAAACTCCACTTCACTTTTGTTTTGCAAGTTTATGTGAAGGGTTGCGCTTTTAGCATATAATGAATGGCACAATTATCACTTATTTGTTGTCATAATTACATTAGATGTGAAATATTACTCCCAATATGCCTATATTTCTGTATTAGAGCTTAGTTTTCAACCATCAGCAATTTGACCTAATTATTGACCTAATTATTGAGTTGGTGGAGGTCCAACAAGGTTTTGCACAAAGGGGCCTTCACAGATAAATCTCAAAATGTAGTTACAACAGTGAGAGAAAGCACATGTGAGAGATAATTACAGAGACAGTAATGATTGTGAGACAGCTGCACAAGTGAGAGACAGTTTCAACAGTGATAGATAGCTGTATAAGTGAGAGATAGCTGCACAAGGGAGAGACAGTTGCATATGTGAGAGATAGTTACAACAGTGAGAGACAGTTACAACAGAGAGATGGCTGCACATGTGAGTTACAGCTACATAAGTGAGAGGCAGCTATATAAGTGAGACAGCTGCATAGATGATAGTTAGAGTAACAGACAGCTGCAGAGAGATAGCTGTACAAGTGAGACAGCTACATAAGTGAGAGATAGTTGCACAAGGTAGAGACAGCTGGATAAGTGAGAGACAGTTACAACAGAGATAGCTGCACATGTGAGATACAGCTACATAAGTAAGATGTAGCTGTACAAGTGAGAGGCAGCTATATAAGTGAGACAGCTGCATAGCATAGATGATATTTACAGTAAGAGACAACAATGAGACATAGACATCTACATCAGTGAGAGATAGCTTCACAAGTGAGAGAAAGTTACAGCAGTGAGAGATAGCTGCACAAGTGAGAGATAGCTGCACAAGTGAGATGTGTTACAACAGTGATACAGCTGCATAAGTGATAGATAGCTGCACATGTGAGAGACAGCTGCATAAGTGAGAGATAGCTACAACAGTGAAAAGCAGCATCCTTTCCCAGCCGAAGGCACTTGTATAATAGTAGAAATTAAAGGTAATAAGCATCAATTCTACAATTTGGTGTATATCAAAGCTTAGTTACATATGAACATCACGACAAATTGAAATTATGATAGATTAAAAAGATAAGTTGTTATAAGTCATAAAAGTTGCACTCCCAGGAAAGATCTGTCTCAGCCATAAGCTGCACATGACGGGTAAACACGGGTAGCGTGAACTTTGTTTGACCTCAATTGAGGCTCAAAGTGGGGTAGCAATGTTTGACGTCATTTTGCTACTATTCAAAGGAAAATACATTTCAAAATGTCATAAACATATTGCCACACTTTTATGACGTCATTTTACCTTTCAGTGCCTCTATGATGACACTCCACATAAAAATGACGCCGAGAAAGGAGTGTGCTTTAGGGTCTTGTTCAATGAGATTTTACAGATAATGATGGGGATGCATTTTTCAAAAAGTTTATAGACACGAAAGACAAATACATTTATCAACAATAAGTGAATTTTAAACATTTTTTTTTAAATGAATGCTTATAATCCCTTTAATAATGATAATGATATAATAGTAGAAGTTCAAATTAACAATAAGATCATTTGGGGCAGCTACAGATGGTCTAGTATTTGGTTTTTCCCTCGCGTTTGTTTTGCCTTTAGAGCTAGATGTTCGAGGTTTCAAGATGATTAAGCCGTAAGTCAATGGAGCTTAACCCGATTATCGATCCATGGTGGCCATGTTTTGGCTCAATAATTCTGATTACACCGTCAGATGCCTCTTTTGTTTAAGAAGTGATTTGTGAGTGCGTAAGATTTTGCCTTGGGTTTTTTTGCCTTGGGATTTTGCCTTGGGATTTTTTAAAATCAACACTTGTTATCACTGTATTATACAAGATTAGCCCACATCTACTCCCTCTAACATAGTGCAGCAGTAATGAATTGTGACATGATTTGTGACATTCACATGAGTTGGGCATGGGGGAAACATGTCTTCAGACAGGAACATGCAGGCACCTTGCAGGGGCTGCAAACTTGGTAATAAAATGTCTGATATATCTATCCAAAATAACCAAACATACACTGATGCAGACTGACATCTAGAATTTATCTTACAACTTTTAAAAATAGGTATTTTCATTTTGAACTTTGTAACTCAAGTATTAAGTAATACTTTGAACAGCTGATGTCTGATAGTGATAACACTTCAGCACAGTCTGCAGTTCATGCAATCAATGGTTGCCCTGCCCACTTTCTTTGAACACTGTTCTCTTTACAAACAAAAAATATTATCTATACCCAAAGCCATCGTCAAAATGGACTAGAAATCTTTAGATTTTAGAAATACCATGCACTGCCCATCCAATTTAAGTCCCGACTCTGTAAGAACTCGACTTCCGGCAACTAACAATCAAAGAATTGTGTACCATTTAAATCAACTTAAGTTGTCAGTCCTGTTTGAAAATATTTCTTTGTCTTTTCTTGATCTCGGCATCGTTTCGCCATTGTTTACGAGATTGCGCAATGATGTGAAAGTGGGTCAGTTTATTCACGGGAGTGACAGCAATGATCTGAAGCTCAACAACGTCGTGGTCCTTCTGACGTCATATGAAGATTCTCCCTTTGCGTTTCCATGACGTCATCACTTGGACTCTCCTAAATGCCATTTCACGTTGTCATGTTTGAAATCGGGTAAAAAACTGAAGAAAAAACACTACAGAATTCACACGGATTTGCAATTATAGATATTATGACTGGGAAAGACGATGACATGGATCAGAACTGCAACAGTCAATCGCCGGAAGTCGATATTAGTCAGTTCAACATTGTTTTGACCCACTTGGATCAGTAGTCAGAGAGAAATGTACGAATTTCAAGTCCATTTTGCCGGTGGCTTTGGGTATAGTGACAGTTGGTTCATGAATGCATTGGACACTTACCTGTTGTTCAGCTCGCTTTCATATGTTTTCAGGTAAGGGTCTATGGATAATAATGACTCAAGTTCTGGAGCATATTCTGTGATGCTGCTGTCTGCCATGTTTGCCGGGTGTCAAGGTCGATAGCACAGTAAATAGGTCAAGGACGGGTCATGAGCAGGGTCATTCCTCTACCACGTGGCTGTGTTTTGGTTGGCCTTCAACTTGTTGGAACATGGCCACAAAACAACAGAGAGAAGAAGCAGACGATTCATTGAAAACTTAAATTCTTCAATTGTTATGATAAAAAAACGTTTTCAATTCGAAATTTTTGCATCAACATCTTTGGGAATATATATAGATACGGATGATGCTTGTTATATATGTATACAAACAGATAAGTAGGACTTTTTGAGAAGAAATGGATGAGGATGAGACAAGGTCAAGCATATGCAAGGAGACAAAAATGCGGGAAATAGCAGACGACATTGGACACCATGGTTTGACTGATATTTGGATATATCATGAATAGAAATAAGGTAGTACTGTATTGTTCTTATGATTTGGGCATAAAAAAAGAAAATTAAGGTAAGTGGAGTGTTAAAATTTTTATTTTTTCAGGAGATGAAGATAGTTATATTTTGTTCCAGTTATTAGCAGGCACTAATTGTTATTGTGATTTGTAGGGTTTGCAGGTCTGGAACAGGGTGATGAGAAAAATGTTAGTCATAGTTAGTGGGGGATTTTGGTTATCTAGGATGTAGTCTCGGTGTTAAAATCTTAATTTTTCCTTGTTGTTTCAGGAGATGAAGATATTTATATTTTGTTCCAGTTATTTGCAGCCACTAATTGTTATTGTGTTTTGCAGGGTTTGCAGGTCTGGATCAGGATGGTGAGAAAAATGTTAGTCATAGTTTAGTGGGGGATGTCGGTTACTTAGGATGTAGTCTCGGTGGGATTAGAAAAGTTGGTAAGGAGGCAGCTGGTAGATATGAAGGTGCTGAAGATCACTAGGTACTCACGTGGAGGACATCTTTAGCCTCTAGTTGTGATTGGTAGGTCTTACGAGGATATTGGACGCCTCAGGCTGTATAGGGATATTGGACGCCCTTTAGCGCGCTGGGGATTGTAGGCCCCAAGGGAAGGAGTGAGTGTTGAGGTGAAAGTTGTCAGTGCAGAAGGTGATAATTAGATAGGGTAGCTTTTCATCAGTGTAGGGGCCTGCACCGGGCGGTCAGCACGAGTGCTATTCACAGATTGGGGATAGTGCGTATTGGGTCTCCTCTCTAGCTGGATAGCCATGCTGCGTAAGCTCTGAGTGCCCACGAGACAAAAGTGGAGCGGCCAACATATCAAATCAAATCAAATCAACTCAAATCAAATCAAATAAAAAAATCAAATCAAATCAACCTCACAGAAGACACTCTGGTCAGACAGAGATTGTCTGAACCTGCATACCTCACCCTAAAAGAATTGTAACTATCTCACTATACTTATAATGAGCAAAATATGTGCACAACAATAGTATTTATCAGATCATCAAAACAAAATAATATGATTTTGCTTTCATTATTTGTAAATTTAATATTGAATGGTCTCAGGCTATATTTTTTCAGAAGATATGCCTGAGAGCAATATAACTTTTATTGCTCTTAGGATATACTTACAAGTGAAGGTTGCACTTCGGGTACATGTACTGTGGTAGGAACAAGCCAAAACTCTGGAATTTTAAACAACAAATTTTCCAAAATTTGCAATAAATTAAGAACTTACTTTTGCTTAGCTGATACTGATATATGCCCGGGGATATGGTCTTATAATTGTTCAAACGTACCTTATTCATAATGATATTTCACTGCTATCTAATGTTTTTTTCCAATTGATGATCGAATAATTTTCCATTCACCGAAATTCTTCACTTTAATCTAAAGTGAATATTATTCAAACTGACACTTATCAAATTTAATTTGACAAAAAAAAATATTGAAAAAATATCTATACTATAATATGTCTTAATAAAATACTTAATTTTGATAAGGTTTCAACCATCTTTGATCAAACAAAGCCTTGTATATTAATTGTTTATTAAACTGACCAATCAGTACAACTACCAATAAAAAAACAAATCCATTCACATTCTTTCCTCAATTAGTGGACAGCTAGATGTTTATGAATATTGATGACTTGCAACCAATCCTTTGCTGGTGGCAGTCTTCTTTTCCAGGGGATTTTTGTCGTACCAGCTAATCAGAAACAAGTTACAATTTTCTTTGCAAACTAAGACAAACTTGTGGTTGAATAATTCCCAGAATATATGTTCTAGTATCTGGTTTACCATGAATACAAGTACATAATACTATCTAGACCACCTGTCTATTGCAAGTGATGTTTAAAAATTATGCAGGTATTTTGAAAAATATGTATCAAAATCATTGATGGATGATAAGGTATATGACATTCATTTATTATATTTGCCTCTCATTTACTCTTTATGTCTAGAGGATTGATGGTTAATACATTTAAGAAAGGGGGTAATACCTTCCTTCATACCTGTGACAAAAGATTGCCGTTCTGACAGTCAGATTTCACATTTGGCCTTACAGGTATGAAATAAATATGAGGCTTAAAATGATTATTTTAACTATTGCTATTAACTATTTTAATGAAAAATATAAAAAATATGATATGTTATTTAAGTAACTTAAATAAAAATTCACAAGCTATTGATCATTACACATTATTAAAACATGCTGTTATGGCAGCCATGACATCTTCATCTTTTATGCTGATCACAGAAATATTTGTTTTCTTCAAAATGCAGACCATACTTGAATCATATTTGTTACAATCATAATGTAATAATTTACCGAGGAAATTAAGGAGGCATGATTCAAAATTATAGATGGTCACAATTCCTACATAGTCCAGCTGTATGGGTTGAAAAAAGGTTTAAAGCAAGTTTGAAATGTTTGGAATTTTGTTGGTCTTTAACAAATAGTCCATTAGAAATTACAGTGCTGTCTTTCTGATTTCTCATGTCATGATATGACAGCCCACCCAGTCACAGATATTTAAGGACAACAGGTCAACCCTTCAGTCATGAGTCTGAGCTCATATGAATAATTAAAGAATATCAGAGTCACCTGATAAAATTCTGCTCATGGTCAACACCAGGCTTCTTTTACATGTAAGCACAAAAAAACTCCTACATTGTGTTGTATTTGCCAATCTAAGATTGCTGAAAATCTGGTGAGAATAATTTTCCACTTCATTTTATAGCCACAATAATCCCAGAAATTGATCAAATCAATTTCTGGAAATGACCACAATGTGAGAGAAATGTAAATTTCTGACATTTGGTAGCAGGGTGGTCCTTATTGATGCTTAGAAAGGTATCCCAGAAAAGTCTTGACAACCGATCCCAATTTCACACATGAGCTGAAGCCTATGCCAAAGGATTAACCTGCTGTCCTTGTAAATCTGTGACAGGATGGGTTGTCATGTCAAGGACCTGCGACATGACAATTCAGGGAGGCAGCATCATATCTGCTACAAGTAGGTCTCATCATGAAATGACTGAAATAATGTTGAAAGTGATGTAAAACCCCAAACAAACAAACAAGCAATACCTTTCATGACATCATAAGCATATTGCCAAACTCTAATGTCGTCAATTTGCCATTCAGTGCCTCCATAACACTTCACATAAAATGATGCCAAGAAAGAAGCGGGCTTTCACAAGGGGGCTATAAATTTGGGTCTTTTATAAATACATTTCAGACACTGATGGATGCAAGAAAGTTAAAAGATATGAAAGACAAATACATTTATCACCTATAGATGGATCTTTTTATTGTTTATTTGCAAAATTGATGCTTAAGTCCTTTAAGGGTCAAGTGGCCTTCTCCTTGGAGATTTTGTGAGCTTGTAGCGGCTACTGTGCGTAAGCTGCTGCTTAAATAATGCCTCAAAAGAGTATAAAATACACCTTTTCAGAGTCTATTTTAACACTAATGGTTCAAATGTAGGACAATAAATATTCCAGCTTGGGCATTGTAGCTGAAAGCATATTTACATAAAAGCAGCTGTATTGAGTAAAATTAGCAACAGTAAAGAGACAACAGAGCAATGTGTAAGTGATAAGATTGGGATTTGATTTCTGCTCAGTCAAAGTTGCTTAGCAAACCAAAAGATCAAGGGATCACTCCCATAGGTCCCCAGATGTTTCATATGATTATGTAACCAGCAATCAATGATCAAGGGATCAATCCCCCTTTGATTGTCTCTGATATTATGTTTCCTTATGTAACTTGTAAACATTAGTTCAATGGATCTGGCAATGGCTGCTTAAGGTCAGAAACATTATTTTCTGCAACATTCCAAAATATGCAAGTGTAAAAACATAGAATAAATATACAGAGACTGTAGTTTGGAATGTTACAAAAATGGACTTGATGTCCATACACAATATGAATTTACCCATGGTTGGGAATCTTTATCTCATGTTGTATTGTGCCAACCTAATTTGCAACCTGAGGGCAGCACTGTGCAGAAAAGAAAATTCCTACCAGAGTAAATTCACATCATGTGCAGACATAAAGTCAATCTTACCTAAATAAATTGTGAAATAATTAAAATTTGTCACAAAAAGGTTTCGTGAAATGTCAAAATAAATCATTAAATGACTCCTAATCGATCGAAACTTGCTGTTGCTCAAATGCATAAAATCAATACCTCATAAGAGGTATTGATAAAATGCATATGGTTTCAAATAACTTGCCAACTATAATACCATCTCATGGATGCTCAAATGCCTCATGTATGTAGAGACCTAGTGCCTTACAGAACATAGTTACACTGAAGCAGACAAACAGAAAGCGAAAAGTGGGATTAAAGGGATTAAGCACCGAATTTGAAAAAAACGTTTAAAATTCACATATTGGTAATAAATGTATGTCTTTCATGTCTGTAAATTTTTTGAAAAATGCATCCCCATCATTGTCTGTAAAACCTATTTGAACATGAACCTAACATATAAGCCCCTAATGAAAGCACACTCCTTTCTTGGTGTCATTTTTATGTGGAGTGTCATCATAGAGGCACTGAAAGGTAAAATGATGTCATAAGAGCATGACAATATGCTTATGACGTCATGAAATGTATTGTCTTTTGAATAGTACTAAAATGACGTCAAACAGTGCTACCCCACTTTGAGCCTCAATTGAGGTCAATTAAAGTTCACGCTACCCGTGTTTACTCGTCACGTGCAGCCATGGGCTGAGAAAATCTTATACAGACTGTGCAACTTCTATGTCTTGTAGCAACTTTTCTTGTTGCTTGATGTCAGACTTTAATATGTCATGGTGTTCATATGTATATATACTGTTGCAAAACCAAGAAAACAGGATTGGTGCTTAATACCTTTAACAGATAAAAAAACCAGATGAACTAATTGATTACCTTTCAATACCTCAATTACTGTTGATCAGAAAAAGCACATACTTGTGACAACTTATAAGATTAGCAAGAAAAAAACACACATACATGCAGGCTAACTTTCATTTCTTTATTAGTTTAAATGCATTACAACCTCCTTCGCCCATCATATTTCTATTTGGTTTCAGAGCTTTTGAATACATTGGTGCCAAGCATCTTCATTATATATGTCTACTTTTAGGATGATTTAAGCAAAATGTCAAAAGTTTAGTGGGACAACATTTGCTCACATATTTTAAAGAATAAATTTATGTATTAATAGCATGTTCACATTGATTATATGAATGTTTATTTACACCTCAAATCAAGTCAATGTGTGATTTGCATTAGTACTATCAATGTAACAATTTCATAATTTTACCATGACTACAGCTGAGATTCATCAAATCAATAAAGCACTTGTCCATAAATAAAGTTTTGGAAAAACAGAATGTATATTTGTGAATGAATAAAGATAAAGTTCAAAGACTTACAGCCTCTACAATTACGACGACTTTTGGCACATTTTGTATTTGACCTGGACAGAAAAAAGTATTCCTGTTTCTTGTTGTGGATAATATTAATATGATCTGGCAGGAAGTTAAATTCTCAGGTAAACATCTCAGGGGATATTTTACTTGCAATTTTTACTGAATAAGATTTGTTGAAATAATGCAGTTAGGATAAACCATTTTCATTGATGCTGATCATTCTTATGCAGAAAAAGTAACTTTATATTGTTGGCAGGCTATAATCCATATCACTGAACCCTTTTTTCTATATGTCAAATGGATTAGAACAACCATTTTTTTCTCTTTGTTTTAAATAAGTGAGCCAATTGGAATTCATTTCTTACTCATATCAAAGTAATACACCAAAACACAGGGCATTGGACAAATATTTAGAATTGCATTATTTGTGTAACATAATATAACACCAGTTAAAAAAGGTTTCGTGAAATGTCAAAATAAATCATTAAATGACTCCTAATCGATCGAAACTTGCTGTTGCTCAAATGCATAAAATCAATACCTCATAAGAGGTATTGATAAAATGCATATGGTTTCAAATAACTTGCCAACTATAATACCATCTCATGGATGCTCAAATGCCTCATGTATGTAGAGACCTAGTGCCTTACAGAACATAGTTACACTGAAGCAGACAAACAGAAAGCGAAAAGTGGGATTAAAGGGATTAAGCACCGAATTTGAAAAAAACGTTTAAAATTCACATATTGGTAATAAATGTATGTCTTTCATGTCTATAAATTTTTTGAAAAATGCATCCCCATCATTGTCTGTAAAACCTATTTGAACATGAACCTAACATATAAGCCCCTAATGAAAGCACACTCCTTTCTTGGTGTCATTTTTATGTGGAGTGTCATCATAGAGGCACTGAAAGGTAAAATGATGTCATAAGAGCATGACAATATGCTTATGACGTCATGAAATGTATTGTCTTTTGAATAGTACTAAAATGACGTCAAACAGTGCTACCCCACTTTGAGCCTCAATTGAGGTCAATTAAAGTTCACGCTACCCGTGTTTACTCGTCACGTGCAGCCATGGGCTGAGAAAATCTTATACAGACTGTGCAACTTCTATGTCTTGTAGCAACTTTTCTTGTTGCTTGATGTCAGACTTTAATATGTCATGGTGTTCATATGTATATATACTGTTGCAAAACCAAGAAAACAGGATTGGTGCTTAATACCTTTAACAGATAAAAAAAACAGATGAACTAATTGATTACCTTTCAATACCTCAATTACTGTTGATCAGAAAAAGCACATACTTGTGACAACTTATAAGATTAGCAAGAAAAAAACACACATACATGCAGGCTAACTTTCATTTCTTTATTAGTTTAAATGCATTACAACCTCCTTCGCCCATCATATTTCTATTTGGTTTCAGAGCTTTTGAATACATTGGTGCCAAGCATCTTCATTATATATGTCTACTTTTAGGATGATTTAAGCAAAATGTCAAAAGTTTAGTGGGACAACATTTGCTCACATATTTTAAAGAATAAATTTATGTATTAATAGCATGTTCACATTGATTATATGAATGTTTATTTACACCTCAAATCAAGTCAATGTGTGATTTGCATTAGTACTATCAATGTAACAATTTCATAATTTTACCATGACTACAGCTGAGATTCATCAAATCAATAAAGCACTTGTCCATAAATAAAGTTTTGGAAAAACAGAATGTATATTTGTGAATGAATAAAGATAAAGTTCAAAGACTTACAGCCTCTACAATTACGACGACTTTTGGCACATTTTGTATTTGACCTGGACAGAAAAAAGTATTCCTGTTTCTTGTTGTGGATAATATTAATATGATCTGGCAGGAAGTTAAATTCTCAGGTAAACATCTCAGGGGATATTTTACTTGCAATTTTTACTGAATAAGATTTGTTGAAATAATGCAGTTAGGATAAACCATTTTCATTGATGCTGATCATTCTTATGCAGAAAAAGTAACTTTATATTGTTGGCAGGCTATAATCCATATCACTGAACCCTTTTTTCTATATGTCAAATGGATTAGAACAACCATTTTTTTCTCTTTGTTTTAAATAAGTGAGCCAATTGGAATTCATTTCTTACTCATATCAAAGTAATACACCAAAACACAGGGCATTGGACAAATATTTAGAATTGCATTATTTGTGTAACATAATATAACACCAGTTAAAAAAGGTTTCGTGAAATGTCAAAATAAATCATTAAATGACTCCTAATCGATCGAAACTTGCTGTTGCTCAAATGCATAAAATCAATACCTCATAAGAGGTATTGATAAAATGCATATGGTTTCAAATAACTTGCCAACTGCATTAAAATTTTTTTTTTTTTGAGTTTCAAAAGTTAGGTCGGGCACACACTAGACCATATCAAGGGGAAATGACACATGTTTTCATGGGTCCAGAACATGGCAGAACATGGCTAAGTCACTAAGTGGCCCTTTTGTGCATATGAAAAGTGGCAAGTCTCGTCTAAAAGGCTACCTCGGGCTAGCGGAGGCACTAGGTCGGGCTAGCGCTAGTCACTGCACACCAGTTTCAGCACAGACTTTTTGGGTGAAATGGTACTATTCACCCTACGTCGGGCTAACGGGCATTTACAACATTTTGAGTTCACACCACACGAAAGTGGCACTTGGTGTCTTATTTCCAGATGAGATTGACAATGGTGTATACCATTAGAGCCACTTTGGAGTCCATTGAAGTGCCCCATATGGTTCTATTTTTTATCACACAGAGTGGGGTTTAGACATGCCCATTAGATGGTATATGGTCTTATCACTTATACCATGAGTGCCAGTTTGGAGCAACCAGAAGATCCCTGTATGAGTCTATCTCTTATCACTTTGATTGGTGTTCAGACATGTTAATTTGGTGACATGTGGTCTTATCACTTATACCATGACTGCTAGTTGGGAGCAGTCATAAGATCTCTGTATGGTTCTATTTCTTATCGTTTTGAGTGGTGTTTAGACATGTTAATTGAGTAACATGTGGTCCTATCAATTATACTATGAGTGCCAATTTGAAGCTCTAAGAAGATCCCTGTATGGTTCTATTTCTTATCACCTTGATTGGTGTTTAGACATGATCAATAGATAGCATATGGTCTTATCAATTATGCAAAGAGTGCCAGTTTAGAGTTCTCTAAGATTACTTCTATGGTTCTATTTCTTAAGACTTTGATTGATGTTTAGACATGATCAATACATGGTTTGTGGTCTATGTAGATAGTATATGGTCTGATTACTCAAACCATAATGGCCAGTTTAGAGTTCACTACAGTTCTATATATTGTTTTATCTCTTATCTCTTTGATTTGTGTTTAGACAAAGCTTAGAAATGGAGAGGATATGTTCATGTGGCATAAGCCAAAAGTACAATTTTTAATATCATAGAAGATACATTTTTGGATCTATTTCCTTTTGTTGCAATGACATTACTAAATGTTGTGCCAAGATAATGAGCTGTGCCTACTTAATGAGCTGTGCCTACCTAATGAGCTGTGCCTACCTAATGAGCTGTGCCTACCTAATGAGCCAGCTATGAATATTCAAATATGTGCTGTATTCATTCAAAGAGCTTACCTAATGAGCTGTGCATACTTAATGAGATGCCCACCCTTCATTTGCTGTGCATATTTAATTAGCTCCACTGAAACTTCATTCTGATTGGTCTAACCCCAAAAAGATCACCTCTTTTCAAAAGGCATGTGTGACTAGATAATGAGACTAAAATGGTATATAAGTGCTTCTTTTGGAAATTATCCTCATTCAATCTCCAACATGGGTTCCTGCTTATCATTCTCTCGCCGATGGCCATCGCTGGAAAGTATTTCTCCTCAAAAGGTTCATCCTACCAGACAAGTCCATCGCTCCTGTCCAAAGGATACCACGTTGATCCCTCTCGAGCCAACCACACCTCTCGAGGTTGAGGAGTGCTCTATCTGCATGGAGGATTTGGGTGCAAGAGACACTTGTGTACTTTTATGGCCATGCACACATGTCTTCCACAGAGATTGTGCAATGAGATGGTTGAAAGACCTGGACAAAAACAATAACTTTCACGAATGCCCCTCATGCCGCTGCTATACGGTGGGGAAATTCCAGGTGTCTTTGGAGACCATCCTCATTTTGAAAAAGAAAGACTTTGAACAACGCTATATCCATGTCAAGGAATGGATGGATGGTTCATGCTCGGTTTGTCAGTCGTCCATATTGAACGATCAACAACTTTTCATCTTGACAAGATGTTGCCATATCTTCCACCAAGACTGTTTGCGGTGGTCTTTGGAGTTTTACTCCAAACATAGACCACGATGCCCACATTGCTTGGCAGGCATATGCGAAGAAGGAGGAATGGACATTATTGATTTCAATTATTACACAAAACTACAAAAGATGAGTCAATCAGAACAGAGAAAGTATGTGCATGGGTGTATGCACATGTGCTGAAAAAAATAAATAAATGAACATGACAAATTATAATCTCCTCTTTGACTTATTCCTTCTTAATTTGATTAATTCAATGCAATTCAGATTGATTAAATTTTGATGCTTCATGATCGGTTGGAGCTTAGTGGAGTCAAAACATGTGAGACATTCGTACGTAGCACAAAAGGGCCACTTAGTGACTTAGCCATGTTCTGCCATGTTCTGGACCCATGAAAACATGCGTCATTTCCCCTCGATATGGTCTAGTGTGTGCCCGACCTAACTTTTGAAACTCAAAAAAAAAAAATTTTAATGCTATTGATTTATATCTGCTTGTGATCTTCAAGTACGAATGCATGTCTTGTAATTTGTCTGATGTTGTAGGCATTTGACTGACATAAGCATCAAGGGAAACACATATATCACAAACATATTTTCAGTCTTCCTAAAGGGTATGAGGTCTCGTATCATGATACAGTCCAACCTCAATTTAAATATGCAATTATACAAGCTAAATATATAACTCAAGTCCAACTTATTGTTATTGTCTGTTATTTATTTAATTGATTTTTATAGATCCTTTGCATGTAAGAAGCCTCAATGGGAGATTTAACACCTTTGTTAATTGAACCAAATGGTATTGACTCTTTTGACCTGATGTGATCAGTTGGATGGGATAACCCTGCTCAAGCTGGACGTATCAAAAAAGTCCAATTTCTTTTTGTTGTCCATTACCTAATCAATAGATTTCAGGACACATAGCTTCACTGAGAGATATATTACATATTACATAATTTATAATCCAACCAAAGGGTATGAACTCTCATGACCTAATGTGGACTGTTGGGTGGGATGATCCTGCACAAGCTGAACATATAATACAAGTCCAATTTCTTGTTATTGTTTGTTATTTATTCAATAGATTTCATGACACAAAGCTTCACTGAGAGATATATTACATAATTTATAATCCAACCAAAGGGTATGAACTCTCATGACCTAATGTGGACTGTTTGGGTGGGATAATCCTGCTCAAGCTAAACATATAATACAAGTCCAATTTCTTGTTATTGTCTGTTATTTATTCGATAGACCTTTGAACAACAATACACCTTCTTACCACGTTTGTACCATATCAAGATCCATATCAAAGCAATACATAAAATGAGAGAGCAAAGACCTATAATTGAATATAGATATGGTGACCAAATGTTACCAACCACAATGGCTGGTCTTTCATTGCCCAAGAGTTTGGTTGTGGCATTCAGCAAGTGTGATGCCACAATGCCAGCTGACTGTCCAGCTCTTCCGATGCCTTCACTGCTGCCATTTGCTTGATAGATGACATCAGTCTGATAACCCTTCCTTTGAACACGACCCTCCTCCTTTGTCATGACATCAGTGGAGGTCTTTTCAGTATCTACAGTATCTAAACCAGACCATGTCCTGTTGCATCTGAATGGACCACTCCCTGTGATGGCAGCCTCACATGAATGGGTGCATTCACCCTTACAGTGTGTACTCTTCTCTATGTTACACTCATGGGGGGACCTCACCCACTCAACAAAATCAGCGGCATCTTCTCTCCTCATGGGTACAATTACCTTGCGATTGTAAGATTTTCCTTGTGGGGTCCAGGTTGTGTATGTCAACGTAGGCTTTTCAGTGACATTGAAATGAGTGTAAGTTGGGAATTGTTTATCTAGCCACACACAGAGGTACTTTGACTCCTTGTGACTGAAGCGGCGAGAGCTTGTGCTTATGCATCGGTCTGTGTCTCTTACAGTCCGGTGGATAAATGTGGAGTCCCCCCCACTTCTGAAATGAACTCGTAGACGCGCTGACATTAAAACATAAGTGGCATCAGCATTGTATATATCAGATACTACCTCTATACACACGCTGCTCCACTTTGGTATGACAAAAATTCTTCTAACATGAAAGTCAATGCCACTTGTCCAAGCTTCTCTGTCAGTGATTGTGTGTGAGCACATCTCATCATTTCTTTTGTCTAACATGAGAGATTCACAGGTTGGTCGACAGTGAGGCTCATGACATCTGCTTACACGTCTGTCCTTGCAAACAACTTTCTCCTCTACTGAAGGAATTCTCCCCTCAATGGAGGAATCAATGTCACATTTCACAGTGGTGTTGTCTTCCTTTCTGACTGTAAAGTTGATTTCATCTGGAAGGATGTTGAGTCTCTGTTTCATGTGAGACTTGTCTAACACTGTATTGCAGAGAGAGAAGGATCCATTGGCCACATCTTCAGCAATGCAAACTTGCTCTGATAGTTCGAGTGTGTGGTGTGAGTAATCACTGTCCAGTTCATACTTGAATGAGAAACTTCTCTTGGCAAATGTCATTGAGGCAGCAACCTCTTCTAGATGGAAAGATGCACATATCATTTCCATATCCTTCAACTTTTTGATAGCCTTGATTGATATTTGACATGGCGGCCGTATAGTCGCTGCCATACATTGTGCCATGAAAATAAAGAGTAGATATGATATCACAATATACTTCATGATGTTGAGGTTGATATTTTTAACTTCATTCTTCCAAATAATGCAAATTATATGAACATTTATGTTGGGATGTAAAAACCAATTTTCATCCATTTATCCCTTGTTGAGATTTCATGTTAGAGTAACAACAAGCAGCATCACTTGTATGACCACACAAAATAAAGGACATAGTATGTTTGGTTATTTATTTCACTCCACAAAATTAACAAATATTCAGATGCACAAAAAAACACATTCTCTAATTTTAACAAATAACAATGACACGAGCGATAGTTTTGTCATATTCTGCCTTTTATTGGAATAATTGGTGTGCTCATTGTCAAAGAGCTACAAATAACATTCCCAACCATTGGGTGTAATTGCTGGTAAAAAGTCACCTGAATTGCTTCATGTGTTATACCCAGTATCATTTTTATACTCCTCCATGGCTTGTTTAGCTGTCACTATGCACACTATGTATTGGCAATTATGTTATAATTAATCCATTTGAAACAGAACACCCCTCTTGTGTTCAGTCTGAATTGGTTTACTCTCACTTTGTAAATGTTGCCTTCCTTGCCACTCTTTCATATGGTGCCAACAAGACAGCCCCTGGCCGTGATTCTTTTACTCTTACAAATGCTTGGTCAAATGTAAGTGACTTGTTTTGCATGGCCAAAAAACATGCCACTACTACTGGAGCTCTGTGCAGTCCTGCCAGACAGCTTACCACAATGGTTTGCTTGCCAGGTTTTCTTGACCATGTCTGTAGTAGTGTAACAGCCTTTAGTAGACTGTTGCTAGAGAAGTGACTCCACTCAAATTGGGAACATTGAACCCCTAGCATTGGTTCACCAATTGGGATGAGGGATAACCATGAAAATTGACCTAGCTCAGAGCTCCTGATGGTGGACAGAAATGTCCATGCCTCCTGCTTGGACAAGACCAGTATGTGTTTTTCATTACCAATGTTGATCGAGGAGGTCATTTTTTATTAGGATGGTCCCAGGTGTACACAAATGATAATCTTCATAAGATAGCAGAATCATTTAATAGTCATGTTAGCAAAGGAAGTTAGAACATCCATTTTTTTATACACTGTGTCTTTTTTTCTCTGTTGAATGAGGTGTCGACGTGAAACGGCTACTACATTTTTCCATGCCTGTGGACCCAAATAAATGGAGATAAAAGAACCTATCAAAGCAAAAGTGTTCCTCTTACTTTTCACTGCACGAAGTGTCAGAGAAGAGTTTTTCACTTTTGTGGTCACCATTCCTTCTTTTGATAATCTGGTGAGCTTTCGATTTACACCACACACAATCAAACACAAGTCGTGCCACAAGAGATGATTGAGGCTTATTTCACTTTGCCCCTTTTGTTCAACTAAAGTTATGCCCCATTGATCACTTATAATGAATACACCTTCTCCCAAGTAAGACATCATCATGACTGATAAACCGAATACTTTTCTTGAATTTGAATTCTAAAGGTTGTGCATAGATAATTAATCGTACTCACTTTGATTGGTTAGTGATCAAGAAATGAATACATAATTAGTCTTCCTACAATTTCATTGGTAAGTGATCAAGAAATGAGTACATAATTAGTCATCCAAGAATTAGGCTAGTGATCAAGAAATGAATACATATTTAGTCATCCAAGAATTAGGTTAGTGATCAAGAAATGAATACATATTTAGTCATCCAAGAATTAGGCTAGTGATCAAGAAATGACTATATAATTAGTCTTCCTACAATTTGATTGGTTAGTGATCAAGAAATGAATACATAATTAGTCATCCTTGAATTTGATTGGTTAGTGATCAAGATATGAATAAATAATTAGTCATCCAAGAATTGTGCTAGTGATCAAGAAATGAATACATAATTAGTTTTCCTGGAATTTGATTGGTTGATTCACTACAATGTCACTCGTGTGAAAAGTATAAAGCCTCCAGACAACTTCAAACTCATCATTCCGAGAAAAAAAGTATTATCATTACCACCACAAACAATTTGTGATAATGAATCAAAACATGAAAGCAGACAGTTCTTCTAAGATCAAGAGGGCAAAGAAGAGAAAGTCTCGCAAGACTAAAGAAAATACTTCAAAGCATTTCAAGAGAGCACTAGAGGAGACACCTGATGAAACCAAGTTGCCCACCAAAAGGATTTGTAGGGAACAGCAGGCAGATACCCGAGGGGAACTGTCATGCAATGCCAGTTCTGTCACTGATGAATTCAATGGATTGAGCGCTTCTTTGGATTCAAACATTGCTTGCCTGCAACCAACAACCCACGCTCCTGAATCTTGTGTGACAACTCCATCATCTAGTACTGCAGTGAATGGCACAGAGCAAAACACAGAACCTATGAATATTGAACACTCTTGCATCATTCCCCAAACAACATCTGATAACATCATTGCTCAAGCGCACAAAGGAAAATTGAAGATATCTAAGAGGGCCATGCAGGCACTTGAAAGGGGTAAGCTCGTGGCTACCATACCAAAGTACAATTGTGACACGATCATCTTCAATGACAGGAATGATGAACACTTGAATCCCATGACACCAATATATCGAAGGAGTAACCTAGAGGAGCTTGCGTGGCACCAAACCAGTGACAATCTAAACCTGAGAATGAAGTTGATGGATATAGAGTGGCATGAACTTGCCAAGATGGACTGCAAGACACTTTGGTTTTTGTCCTTCTTGGAGCAACCACACATGTGGCTGGACACGTGTAAAGACGAAGAATGGGCTGAAACCACTACAGACGAGCCCAGTGGCGAAGATATGGCTGATTTGATGTTTGCAGGTCAGAAATTAGCTGCAGGAAATACGAGAGTTGTGGATCAAGATACTAGTTGTCCCGACATTCAAAAAGATGTCAGCTGTGTGGTGGTTGGTGACCCTAACTGGATAGCGAGCACATTTGATGGGTCATTGTCATATTCTGATGCCTGCGACCGAACATACAGAAAGGTGTTTAGTTTGAAACCAGAAGTGGACATCAAGTCGATTGGCAAGGCTTTGAAGCGGAGCAATGATTTTCCAGTGATGTGTGCACTAGAGAGTAGCAGAACTGTACTGTACGAAGACACCCATCATTTGATTGACTTCACAGAGAAGACAAGAATGATGGGCTGTGCTCTCAAACCAATGCTGCTGACAAGCTCAACTGAGATTTCTCTTAGGATCCAGGCCTTCTATCTCGAAGAGCTGTATCAGTGTGGTGCTCTTCAACTCAATGAAAAACCTGCTGACAGCACAGGGGTTTTTTATAAAGTAAGTGACGAAGACCAAGCCACACGCATTATGGCACTTGGCAGGTCAGACACCATCTTGTATCAAGTATATGTTGCCTGCAGTATTTGTCACTGGGAGCACAACCACCTCTGGAAGCCAAATGATGAAGATCAGACGAGGGAAGCAGTCATGAATACTCTCTGCTCAAACTGTGGTAACAATACGTTACAAAATCTTTCAAGCTTTGTCCTAAGGGAGGCTAATAATCGACAGACGATGGACTTGGGTTGCTCAAGAACTGTCCATTATGAAGTCCCAAAATCAAAAAAGGAGACCTTTCTCCCAATAGGTGTGACTTCTGTGGGCGACCTACCGAAATATGAGCGAGTCTGGCCCTCGTCTGGTGCAAAGCAATTGAAGTTGGACTTGGAGGTAGTGTCACAGCGCAAGAACCAACACACAAAATGTATTGCAGTGACATTGTTCATTCCCACCACATTTGATAAGACAAAGACGCTTGATAGCATCAGAGATAGTGTAGCAGGACTTGGTATCGATGTGGAGGATGGTATTGAGCCCGACAATGCACATCTGACAGAACTCTTTGTGTACAACAATGGGCAAGAGCACAGGATAAAAGCTGTTGCTACCAGAGTTAAGATGTCACTATCCCTGAACAAGAAGTTGAACTTCATCACCACTGAAGTCCAAGCGAAGAATATGAAAAGAAATTTAAGAGGACTGGAGGACACCTTTAGCGTGACAAAGAGTGGAGGAGGATTGACAAAGGTGACCATAGACCTGCCATCCTCTCATACCACAAGAAAGTTTGGTGTTCAGACAGTGGATGAAGAGGGACAAGTGCTTATCCACAAGTCACAGGTTTTGGTTTCACCATCCACAAGATTGGATGGAAAGAGACAAGAACCAATGCGTCTTACTGAAGGGGGTGGCATGTACACAGCCGGAAACATGTGGTGTCACCCAAACTGGGAAGAGAAGGAGAATTTTAGACGGTATGGTCTGTCTGTTGTGGCAGGCATTGTAAGCAACTTGCTAGCAAAGGGAACAAAGACCATGAAAGGTAAAAAGATCCACTTGTTAAAAAGGGGAGATCACTTGTGGAATTCTCTTGATGAGGTCAATGGTATGGTGCAGACACAGGTATCAAAAGATTTGCTGAATAGGGCTGTACTGAATTCAAAACAAGTCAAGGAAGCTTTGAAGGCCAAAGAGAAGGAGATCGAGACCATGAGGAGAGAGATAGATGCCTTGAAATTGAAAGAAACGAAAAAAACTGAAAAGAACAATTCACAATTAGAAGCAAGAATAGAGGAGTTGACTGCTCTGTTAGAGGTTGTCACTCAGGAGAGAGACATTCTCAGAGAGGAGAATGAATGTCTGAAGAGGGATGTGAGGGCATTACAACGAGCCCAAGACAACCTAATGTCAGACCTCAAATCAATGAAAAAGGAATATTCTGAACAAAAGGGCCAGTTGAGTGTCATGCAGCAACAGCTAACAATGCTGATGGATGAAAGGAAGGAGAAACAAGAGGTCAAAGAATGTGATGAGACAACAGATGAGCGAGATCTAATGTTCATGGACTCTGAATTGGTGGATGAACTGTGGGATTGTTTTTGTGACAAAGAAAACCTTCTTGCCTGTTAGCTTCATAGTTTTTTTTTCAAAATAAAGAGATAAAAAACATATATATCGCGTGTCTTGTGTCTTTCTATATGAATCATGTTACATCACATGGAACGGATTTGTTTATAAGGATTATTTATGTTGATAAGCTATTGAAAAGGAATAATGTAACATGGCAATTTGGCTGTTCTTTCTCTTATGGATCGTGTCCTGTATAGTTCTTGTCAAGGGGGTTTCTCCATGTCGAATGCGTCTTCAGAACATCAAGGTGGTGCCTAGGGACAAACTCTTGTGTGGGGAATTTGTCATTACCACACCAATGTTCACACAGAGTGTGATTATGGACAACATCACTTTTACAGTAGAGGCCTCATCCAGATCATTGAATCCTGAAAATAGTTTCAATGTGTTGCTTTCGAACCAAGTCTGTTATGAGTTTGGAAAGTTCAACATAGGAATTGAACGCAGTCAAATGGATTCAAAGATGTCAGTGCACCTTTGTGGTTCCCTACCAGCAAGATTGCAGGAAATGGATGGAGTCATATTTAGGACATTGGCTGAGACAAAAACACCAGTGCTTTTTAGTAATAGTGGACAAAAAGAGCAGAGAGGGGTCTGTCATCTTGACTACTATGAGAGAGGATATATGATTCCTACAAATCAAGTCATGGAGACTTTGCCAGACAGGGCAAAAGAAGGGTCTGCATTTCACTGTAAGCCATGGTGTGCTTCCATGTCAATAGGTGATGGGATGGAATATGGCTGTGCTAATTTAACGAATGTTGTAGACAATAGAGATTTTGGAGTAGCTCGCCATATAAAAGTGTACGACACACGAATGCTTACTGTAGAAAGCAACAATGTTGTGTGCATCCAATTGTTTGTGGAACTTTCTCAAGACATAAAATTTATCAAACTTAATGAGACCAGCGAAATCTATGTTAACATTTTCTCAGGACACAGAGTCAAACACAACGTCAGATCGACATTGAGTGTAAACAATATATGCCTTGGCAGCCAGTCACCTTGGATGAGACCTTCTGAGCTGGAATTGATGCAGCCCATAATGTTTTGTACATCTGTACCAATTAGGTACCCCAATAGACGTTTGTCAGACAATGATTCTTTCCGCTTTTATGGATTCTTGAGATATACAATAGTAACAGTGTCTGGGAACAAGTTTGACATGGAACTGGACATAACTAACATGCACAAGATGTACTTTTCTACGGTTAAACATACAATGAAAAGGCCAATTACCAGTTGCAATGGTGCTACTTTGGGACAAAAGTGCCACAAATGCAAGGAGTCGTGTTCTGCTATGTTTCGTGGGAGAGGTTATGTATCATGTAATGATGAATGGTATTGGTATGGAGGGAGTGAGATCAGACACACGGGTCAAAATAAACAGCATATTGAAACGCAAAAGAATTACACACATCATGCTTTGAGAGGATCTGCTGCAAGAGATTTATCGTCCTTATCAGTCATGGTATTCCTACTTGTGTTTGCATTATGATAATAAAAATGATTGACAAAAATCGTATATTGTTTTTCGTTGTGAATTTTATTTGATCAAAATCACATCAAAGAGCACTGTCTTCTGTTTTGAGAATTTTCTCCAAAAGCCTCCCACCCACCATGTCCCCGAATCCAATCAGCAAATCTATGGTGCACTTGCCTTCCTGCAATTTCTCCTATCATGTCCGGTGTGTTTATTGGCATTTGATACTCTTTCACACATACCTCACCAAAAATCCCACAGAAAGAGTAAAGAGTAGCAATCCTACTCCAACTGCATATATTGTCATCAAACATTCCAGCCATGATTTGCATAACCGTCTCGCTCACGTTTGTTTTTGGTAGCTGTTGGATAGTACTCTTCCAGTTTGAATGATGCCTCTCAGATATAACTCTGCACATTTGCCGAATCTTCCTTGCTGTTTCGTTTGGGCAAGCCATGTCCCTTGGATAGCCTATTGATACATACTTTATTGCATCAACAGCTAGACTGACACTGACACATTCCATCTCTGTTACACTCTTTTTCTTTTTTGGGTCCGTCTCCATCACAAAATATCATGTTAGTAAGTGATGTAAGTGAAAAATTGGATTTTCTAGATAGTACTCTCATTTGAGTCTCTATCGCAATATATTATTTTTGCAGGTGGTGTAAGGGATAAAAATGAATTATTTTCTGTGTGATCACTTGGCTCCAACTAACATGTCCATATCAAAACATCATCATCACTAGATGGTCAATACATTACTTGGGAAGAGGACCACAAAATTAGTCAGTAGGAGTATTGCTTGTATGTTACACTATTCTATTTAAGCTCATACACACTTAAATCAAACAAACGGATAGATTAAAATAAAATAATACAAAAAGATGAAGCATTGTTGGTTTTGTTTATTTCAATTTGATAAATCATTGTGCAACAGCTGTTTCTCAATTAGTTAAGGCCCAAATGTGACTTGATCCTTCATCATTTTAATAGTGTCATACGACAATAATCCAGTCACTGGCATATCCTCTGGGTAATCACAGGTATATGTGTAGTGTCTTCTATATACGTTGGCAAGTTCTTTATAGCTTCTTTTCTTGCAGAGACCAAATTTGCCTTGCCAGAGTGAATCTGCCATTGGTACAGCCTGTCGAAGGGAAGTTATCTCTGGATCCAAGATCTTGATGTCCCTAAGGAGTAGGAAAAATCCTGATACTCTATTCTTTTTCTTGCCCATGCTTATGTATCAACCCACAGTTTGATTGTGGTACTTATTTGAATTAGTTTGGCTAAACTAAATTCAATTTTGCACACAAACAAATAATCTACTTATGCATATTTTTAGCATGAGGACAACACATAAAAACAAACAATGGAAAACATGTATCAAAACTCTCAAATTCAAAGGATGCTGAAAGGTGTTCCAGACATTCATATTCATTCAATCAGTGGCCACGAGAACAAGGTCGCCGTTCAGTTTCCAACGGTTGCCCTTGTGCTCTTCTCAGAGACTGCACAGACAGCGCTCTATGCATGCTACCTTGTTCCAAAGAAAGGTGTGGCATTTTTTGGAAAGGATGAAAAGGCAGAATTTGCTGACTATGCTGCGATGTTCACCGAGGGGACAGAATATGATATGCGACACATCAACTTCTCACCACTTGGCATGGCGTTGGACATGAAAGCAAATGATAGATCAACACGTTTGAATAGCGTGAACGTGATGAGGCCCCACTCAACACACCTCATGAAGGAGGACCATTCAAACGGGGCAGTTCATTTGTCTGTGGCAGAAATGGACAAGACATTTGATCAGATCCAAAAGACTGGATCAAACACGAGGGGTTTGCTACAGTTTGGACTCATGGTACATCGAGCAGACTATCCTGACGAGGTGGTGCTTAAAGATCACATAGACACATTCAATCCACGTCACGCCAAGTGGGTCCTCACTCGTCTGACTGTGGTTGATGCAAGGGTTGAAAGTCCCATGCGTCGGCAACTTCAACCAGTCTGTGACCAGTGGGAGTGTGATGGACCAGACATTGACGAGACTGATAGTGACAGTGTGCCTGACGGGATTTTGGACAGAAGCACAGTTGCCTGTAGGGATCCTACTGCCAGCAGACAAGTGGATTCGTGTGTTCCTGTGTCGGTCAAAATGTGCACATACGACAGGTCAAATTTAATCAAGATTGTTCTTGGTATCACAAAATGCGAGGTGATTAAAGACACATATAGTGCCAAAGAGGTGTACGAGAGGGCAATACACATATTAAATGACGTTCCCCGGAGAGTGATTCACATCTAGTCAATCAGATCAACCTTGTGCTGCATTTTAGTTGAACATACTAGTGTCATGTGTACTACAAGTTAGAAAAAGAGAGAGAAAGTCATGTCCACACACAAGATTGCGACTTGCCTAATGTTATCCAACGCATTTCTTACCATCTTAGCTATGTCAGTAAATTCAGATCATGGCATAAAGAAAATGAACACTAATGTATTTTCAAATGACATGGAATTGGCCACCAGAAAAGCTCTCCAACTTCCAGATGGGGATTACTCTACAATCAAAGGTGATAATAGGAAACCAGAAGAATTTGAACGCATTTTGAATAACGATCCAATTTTCAGTGATGAAGATGATGCGGATGGCAGTGGGGATGATGATGGGGACGACGATGGGCATGTCAAAGCAGAAGAAAATGTCTCTGTTCATAATGAGTTGAACCAATGTGAAAAAACATTAGCTCTTTTCAAAGAATCTCTAAAATTCAATGTTAATCGTGTGTCAAAGTTGTCAAAAAAGTTAAGGAATCAATCTAAGACCCTGTTGAGGACAGTGAAACTGATGTGAATAAGATGTTGATGTTGAAATAAAAAATACAGAAAATATATTTGAGGTATGACTTTATTTTTTTGTTCAGAGAAGATTGCGTTCTTGGTACTTGTGGTGAAAAAATAAAACCTATATATTTTAATTACATGGATGAAACAAAGATGAAACACCTGTACAAGGTATCTCTGAAGATCCTTGATCAAGCACTAACCATGGAGGAAAAAATGACAGAATCGACGGGAGAAGAGAAACACCAATTAGCACTCTACTCTAATCAGGAGGATAAGGAAGCCATCATCTGCAAGTACCACAAAGCTTTGGCTTTGATGAAGTACATTATGCGACAAAGTGCCACATGCGATAATGATCGATCAATACAGGTCCACGCTAAGAAACTGATAAATTCTGCAAATTATAGAGTGTGCCAGCTGAAAGATGCAAATAGGGATCAGCCAGAGACAGACCAATTTAAACATATAGATGAGGCACTGGCACACACCATCTTGAATGAGTTGGTTACTTCCAACGATGGAACGATGTTTAGAGACATCATAGGCCAAGCAGAAGCTAAGCAGGCACTTAGAGACACTGTGATCATGCCCTCTATGCGTCCAGAGATATACACTGGTCTTAGAGCACCCGTTCAAGGGATACTACTGCATGGTCCTCCAGGAAATGGAAAGACTCTCTTGGCCAAGGCTGCAGCCAATGAGTCAGGTTACAAGATGTTTAATGTCTCATCTTCTACAATCACATCCAAGTGGGTTGGAGAGAGCGAGAAGACTGTCAAGACACTCTTTGCTCTTGCACGTCTTTTGCAACCTTGCATCATATTCATTGATGAAGTAGACTCACTTCTCAGTATGAGGAGGGATGGTGAAAATGAGGTGAACCGGCGTATTAAGACCGAATTCATGACTGAATTGGATGGAGTTCTGAAACAGAAAGACGATAAAATTGTGGTGATAGCGGCAACAAACAGGCCTAGTGATCTTGACGATGCCATACACAGAAGATTTCCAATGCAGATCCATGTTGCAATGCCAAACCACCAAGAGCGTGTACAATTACTGAGAACGTTAACTCGAGGGGATCAATGCGGACTGACAGATCAAGACTTTGAAAAAATAGCCAATTTGACCCATGGGTATGCAGCATGGGAATTGACGACTCTTTGTAAGGAAGCTGCTTTAAAAATTGTTGGTGATATGACAGAAGAGGAACTTCTTTGCATCAAAACAGAAGACATAAGGCCACTCATGTATTGTGACCTAAAGTGCATGGTGAGAGAGAGAGATGCAAAGAGGTTGTCTTCACGTAGTCGCAGCGTAGTTAAAAAGAGACCTTAACCACTTGGCCATGGTGGACAAGAATGTTCGTTTGACACTTTTGACACACCAGAAAAGTGACAGGTTGACTAGTCATCTTGAAAGACCATATGATCAACAGACATACAATGAATGAAAGTACACCACCCAAAACTGTGAATAGATAATTTTTTTTCGAAGCTGTAGCACAACTTGATTGGACAAGTTTGGAATGGTGCCTAACTAATTAAAATATCAGAGTAGACATTTGAAAATGTGCATAATTAATTTAATAATCCTTTTGGTATAAAAGGAGTTGTTCTTCTATGATAATCAAACCATTCAAAACAGCAATCATGACAACAAAGCAAGAGAAGAAATTCATAATGATGATGGACAATCTCCCAGAGGTCAAGAACTCAGCACTCGAGTTTGATCTTCTCGTGGGGGCAAACACGCAGGAAAACATTTCCAATCTATCTTTGGAAGATTTGGACAGAGTTAGAGGAAAGAGAGTTTCCCGTGAAAAGTCATGTCATTGTCTGACAGAGTGTGTGACAAAGACAGGAAATATAGTGAAGAAATAAATTATGAGAGCGAATGACCATTGTTTGAGTTGATCTTTCTGGTGTGTTTATCTAAAAGCTTGAAATAATTATTTTGGTATAATAATCAATCTCACATATGACTTTATCATTTTCATTGAGATTATACATTGTATCAAAAAACAACTATGAAATTGCTTTTTTTTTGTTTAAGATTTTATTTGGATGTGAACATTTAAAAAAACATCCATTGGTGATGAATAAGTTCAACAAGACTGGCTCTCTTCTTTGCATTTTTCTCTAAACATTTTGTCAATATATCATGCAACTCACTGGATACATCTCCTTCAATCGTGATTGGATTGATTGACTTAATTTCACTTATGTCAAATGGAAAGTCACCATGCACCATCTGATATAAAAAGGCTCCAAGACACCACACGCTATTAGACTCCCACATATATGGTTCTTTGCGTAACATCTCCGGGGAGGCATAACTGACTGTATCACCATGATAGAAACCCATCTCAGCCATGTTGAGCACAGTGTGAACTACCTGTGTAAAGATCCCTCTTGCTTGGGATTCTGTAAGACAGTTGAATGGGATGTCATCCAACATGTCAAATGCATCCTTACTGTTTGTCGGCCTATTCATGACAATGATCCACTTGCCATTCCCAACATCAAAGAACTCGAGCAGGCGAATGACTCCAATCACTGGTTGGCATTGTGACAATATACAGATTTCGCTTGGTACCTTTCCCTTACAACATTCTTCATTACACAATGGGGGATTTTCAACGACCTTGATGGCCACCGGTTTTCCATCTGAGTTTCTCTTTCCTGCATACACTGCTGAGATACCACTTTGGATAGCACTACCAAAACTATAGAGGTTTTGTATCCTATCCATTTTGAACTGAGCAATTGGTTCATGGCCACTAAACATAGATGCTGGTTCACTTTTACTCCTTGCAATTTTTTTTTCATTTAGTCCTGTGCGTCTTTGAAGCAATTTTGTCAGAAAATCATCAAACTCACACAGTCTCCCATCCAATGATTGTTCTTTAGAATTGTGCACCACAATCTGACTCTGATTTTCTTTCATCGTCCTGGCATAGGTTACTTGTAAAAGCTTCATGTAGTCTTCCATGGTCTCGAATTGTGTCTCCATCTTTCTGTTTCTTTTTCCCATTCTCTCCAAACAAACCTCTACATCTGTGTCCAAGAAGAAGATAGCATCTGGTATGGCATGCTTGTACTCTCTAGCCAGCCTACCATACTTTGACATGAAATATTCCCAGCTGAATTCTGCCATGTGTCCCTGGAGTCGAAGTACACGAGAAAAGACATTACAAGCCAGCATACACCTGTCACCAATAATCACATCTTCTTCAGATGTATTCTCAAGTTGACGTAAACTTTCTTCAAAAATATCAAGTATGTACAATTGTGTGCTGCTGCCATTCCTCGGATCTTCATAGAACAGTTCTAGAGGACTGATGTCCCTACCATCCTCCGTAGAATAGTGACAGAATTTATCTAGTGGTTCATCAAGAAAGGTATAATTTGGATACTTGTCTTTGAGTTTTGCCAACAGAGTTGATTTGCCTGAAGCAATCAGACCTTCCAATGCAATGAACATGTTTTCGGTGGGTTTTGACTACATCAGATTGTTATACATCCACTTATACAATAACAAATGGTTGAAGTGCTAAAATGGATTTTCATATTGAAAAGGAAATATTAACAAAATCATGACATTTATGCAATGAGATGCATTGTATACGGCTAATAGAAGATGTCTCACCAGCTGACAATAACACATGAATGGAGAATTCCAGAAGTCAAACAGTATGCATTGGATAAACATATTGCATTTACAGAGGATGTCTTGAATCACACTCTACATATTTCATCAAGGACAGATTTGCTGGAGATTGCTCGTTTTTGTCATGGAAAAAGCATATCTCATCGCATAATTTATGGGTTTGTAAAATCTGCTTCTATTGCATCGTTGAAAACTTCTGATTGCTATCTCAAAATCACCAAATAGTTTGTTTCTACTTTATGTGTTTTTACAGAACAGATATCAGACATCCTCCAGTGCCTTACAACAAAAAGTGGTGTTCAGATGGTCATTGGGTGCCGAAGAAATCGGATATGATTCAAATGCGTTGTGTCCACAGATGGATTTGTCATGACTGTGCGAGACGACATATGAACTGCAAAGGCTACCCTTCAATTGCCTACATGAGAAGTCGAGATGGAATATGTTCAGTTTGTGATACAAAAATAAAAAAGTAGAAAGGGCAACTGCAAGTGTTTTTTCATTCTATGCTTTTATTTTAATCCAAGAACAACAGTCACAAGATCCATTCTTAGAACAAATCATACTGAAACATATTATCATTAGAATAGGTATAGATACCAGTGCTAAAGTACTGTATAACACGGGCGATAGTTGCCCGCCTACATATGTGGGTCTTCCCTGGAGTGATGGCTTGTCGGTGATGTGCTCTACGCTGTGATTCATTTTTAGTGTAGATTTATCAACATTATGATCATCATTACCATCTTTTTCACTCCCTTGTATAAAGTCACTCTTTGTGTCTTCATGTTTGCTTATAACTGTTTTTTCATTCACTACATGTCCTTCATCATCTCTAGAATTAATCACAGAGGCATCCGTCATGGATGTAGTGGCCTTAGACTCATTATGTATAGGTTCAAATCTATGGTCTTCCTCAAATTTTATGTCAACAACTTCATCCTGTTGAATTGTATTGAATGCATCTTTTTTGATATTTGATCTTGCAAGCTCCTCGTCATCTCCAGAATTGGAGGGGATAGTGTCAGATATCATATCTGTTGCATTCCTGTTTGCCTTCTCCTGCACATCTGTTTTAAAAACATCCACATCATCTCTGGGTATTTCATTGTCTTTGTCATATTTCTCAGTTGCCTCAACTGGGTGTGTTTCCAAAGTCAGATTTGTATATTGAGATGTAATGTTTGCTGTATCAAATGTTTCAGTTGTGTTCACAGTTCCTCTATTTGTTTGTGAATCAAACTTAGTCTTTACATCTCCGGTTGTTATGTTTGCAGCATAGGATGTTTTGGTTATATTTTCAGTTTTACTACCTCTGTGTGAATCAAACTGAACCTCATGGTCACTGACTGTCACGTCTCCAACATCAAATGACTCAGTTGTATTCTCAGTCTCAGAAGCTGTGTGGGAGTTTTTAGTTGTAATGTTGACGTCAGACATTTTAGTCTCATTGTCCGAGCGTATCTCAATGTCCTTCAACTTGGTTTGCATGGAATGGGGTATATTGGTAGTGCTGTTGATTTGATTCCCTCTCTGTAAACCCTTTTCGTGAGACATGATGCCTGAAGCAGCAACAAGCTGTGATGCATTATCCCTTCTGTGGTCTCTATGCCTCACCCTGCTTTCATCATCTGGCTTGTTAAGAGATGTTTCATTGCCTCCATCTACCAATTTCAAACCTTGTCTTAAAACTCTATCTTCCACATGTGATTCAATTTCTGGAGTTGGTGTTGTGCCTGTGTTTAGTATGGATGTCACGTGTGTCCAGGAATCATTGCATTTAACTGGTCCATATCTCATGATTACAGCTTCACAAGAGCTGATGCATCCTCCACTACACTGATCTCTCATCTGTCCAATGCAAATGGCTGGAGACTTTATCTTCTCAACAGCAGATTGGCCTGCATTCTTTTTCATGCGAAGTGGTACTGTGCGTGTATATGTTTGACCTGTCATTGTTTCTGTCTCATATGTAAGTGTGGCTTCTCTATTGACAGTGATTCTAGAACCTCTTGGAATTCGCTCACTGAATCGGGCACAAAAATATTTTCCCTGCTTATTTTGGAAAGGATGTGAGTCCGTGTTGATACATCCCTTCGTGTCCTTCACATTTTCTTTGATGAAATGTGGCCTTTTTGTTATGCTGTGCTGTAGAAGAAGACCCTGTGTTGATGATAATCTGTACGTTGCATTTGCATTTGATATGTCAGAAATCACCTCCATGCAAATACTCCTCCACTTTGGAATAGCAAAGAGTCTATTGACATAGACATGGATGCCACTTGTCCATGCCTCCTCTTCTGACATTGGACTTGAACAAGTAATTTCTTTGCCACTCCCTACCATGATGGACTGACAATTGGGTCTGCAAATAGACTCTGCACACCTGTTTCTGAAAATGTTCCTGCATGTATCTGTCTCATCTACTCTGTGACTCCCAATTTGGCTTTGGGGCGTTGGCCAAGTTACCTTACACTTGGCTTCTGTCTCACCTGCTGCCCTGCCAATAAAATATGTTTCTTCGTTGATAACTGCATGGAGTTGTTCCATCACATGGGATTGATCATTCAATGTTCCACAAAGAGAAAATGAAACACTCTCCTTTTCACTGATAGCACAATGTCTGTCTGACATTTGAACCACGTGTGTAGAGTTGTCGCTGGCTCGTTGATAAACAAGGGAAAACATTTTATGCTCAAAGGTGATTGAGGCCCTCACCTCTACAATCTGGAAGGATGCACAAATCATTCCCATGTTCTCCACCTTCGTGATGTTTTGAATTTCAATCTGACAAGGAGGCCGGATGGTCTTAGCCATACCTTGCACCATGAACATGAAAAATATTATGACCAATAATTGCATCTTTGAAATGTTTTGTTTTGTGCTTTGTATATGTTTCACTGCATCAATATAAAACTCCTCAATATATAACTCATATAGGTACAGTGTAAAATCGAATTTTCATGACACACCCACAATAGGCAAGTCATTTGTGCCCCGACAAGAACGCATGTAAACAACAGTGATCAATATGTATTTGTATGGGAAGTGTCACCTGACCCATCACAACTTTATGCTGGATGAGGTGAAGTCATTGCTGCAAAAGTCACTGAGACGAAAGGAACCAAAACTGGTAGTTCAAAGTGCTCTTGAACTCCAATGTGGAAAAATAGACCACCTTTCGTGGGACAAGCTCCTCGTATTTCTCTTCGAGGACCATTCACTGATGTCTTTGGATACCATTATGCAGATGTATCATTACTACCAAAAGAGAGACAAACACAATTTCATACAGACAATGATTAGGCTCTCTACTTGTCGAATATCTGCTTGTTTGCCTGTGTTTGCTATGCATGAAACAATGTTGACTGTCTTTGAAAAGATTGCCCAAACATCAATTATTCCTTCGCACTTGGATAACTTATTGGAAACTGCTGATTCAGTCACAGGTTTGAGTGCATCAAAGATATTTGCTAGCTTGGAAATGGCTTGGAGTGAAGGAGACTTCAACTTACTCATTGGTAGCATGAAGTTAGCATCTATGTTCCTAGATGTGGAATCAACAAGATGCCCATCAGAGAAGGGTGTGTTACTGGTGACCAAGATGTTTAGGCCTTGGGAAATGGAAACAAAACCACAAAAGTGCTATTCCACAGCACAACTGATCCTCGCCATTCTGCATAATGCTACAAGTAAAGAGGATTTAATCACGAGGAAATATCTTTTCCTCTGTGCAAAATTTGCATGTGCAATGCCACATCGTTTGATGTTGTTTTCACCCGTCACACAATTGATCTTTAGGTCTCAGCTCAGCAAAGAAAAGGAGTCGTTGCCCATAACAGTCCACTGGTCTGAGTCTCAACCCTTGAATGAGATGCCATATTATGCAGTTGATAAGCACACATACAGGGGAAAATATGGAAGAAGCTCTCCTCTTGTTGAAATACCAGTATCTCTGAGCGAGGACATGTTTCATGAGTTTCATGGAATTAGAAAGAAACAAACTATGGAGGATTTCTTTGTTGATGGTACAAAAGAGGCTGTGTCCTATACTGAGAACCCATATTGGGAAATGACCAAGGAGGTGTACAGAGGTGCCACACGACAAAAGACTGCAGACATGACAAGAGAATTCTACGAAGTGTTGATGGACAGGTTCCCATCTCTCTTCACAAAGAATGATAGTTCTCTCCCTTTGCTGCAAGTGCCTACTTCGTCCTCCAAAGTGTACACGCGAGTAGACTTGGATGCATTTGAAGTGATCAAGGGTCCTTACAAGCCAAAGTCAAGAAAGTATAGTAATGTAGTGAAGCATCACAATACCATGCTCAACGTGTTTCAGGACCAGCACACATTGAGGGTTGTAGAAAGGAAAAAGGGTGACAAGAAATACCTTGTATTCCCCCTTGTCACAAAAGGAGATGGTTCTCGGGTGGAGCCACAGGAGAGATGTATCAAGGATGCCATTCAAAGAGGAGCCATGAGTAAAGTGACATTTGTGTCCAGAGAACAACTGGGACTGGTACAAGTGCATAAGTTGAGTGAAAGAGAGATTGCCTCATTACCATTGACACTATGGCTGCATTTCATTTTTCGATGGATATTGGGTATTGGAGACTCAGGTTTGTACAACACCATCAGCAATGGATCAAGTGTGTATGGGATAGACATGGAAGAAGATAGAAAGGATATAATTCCAGCATCCCTATGTGATGCTCTCTTTTCTAAAAAACCAAGACGAGAAATATGTCATCAAATTGAGCATCTTATACGGGAGAACAAAAGCTTTTTTACCAAAAGACTTCAGGAGGTTTTATCCAACAATCAAATGCAGCTTGGAGAGAGATGTATACACAGATTAGAACAATTGCTTTCACTCCTTTGACATGTTGGTTCAAGTGTCAATTTCTTAATTATATTTTAAAGATAATGAAATAAAAACACATTACAAAAAAAGTTATTTTGTATCTTTATTCATTGAACCATTACAACGCCTTTAACATCTGAGCATGACATTTGTAGGTCTGAGAGAGATTCTCTCAATCTTCTGAATGCAAGATGTTGCATAGAATTCATCCTTTGGTATTTCATGCATCTTTCCACATATGTGATAATGTCATCAAGTCTTGTGGCAGCTACCTCGGTGTGCACTCCATGTAAATCCTCAACAAGGGATTGGTGAAAGTTATTTCCATGAAATATACCATTCAATGAACATTCCACTTCAACAACTGAAGCACTGTGGTCTGCCCCTAATTCTTCAATAGTAAATGAGATACACATCTTTCTATAATGTTGGTGCTGTTTTATGTAAATAACCACAATCACAAATAATAGGTGAGGAGCTGAAGATTTAATCATTCTTTAAAGAGAATGTATCCAAGCTTCTTGATTGAGGCCGGTCCCAGAAAATATTCTTTGATGTTTCTATTCCACATTTCAATGCCCCCATCCACTTCAAATTTGTGTGACTTTACAGCGTCTCGGTAGTCTATGATTTTCTCTGAGTCATCACTCTCATCATCCTGAACTAGATCTTCATTTGATCCTTCAACACAAGACATGCAACATACACTCTCAATTGAAGTCCCCACAAGAACCTTCAGCTGGGTGACAAACGTAAGCTCACCTCTCGCTGCAGGGACCAGAATTTTGCCCAAAATTGGCTTAATCTCACCACCACCATTCGAATACATGTAGTTGTTTACTTCCAATTCTTGACATGTGGCTAATATTTTACGAATAGCTGGTAAAGGAAACAGAATGTATTTTTTATTGTATTGATACAAATTATCCTCATTTTGTTCCAGCTTGATGCCAAATTCCTCTATCTGTTGAATATATGGCTGTTGTAATTGTAGGTATGATTGTAACAAGTGGTCACAACTGAACAAGTCAACCATGAACTGCATGATAACATTGTTTTCTTGACACTTTCCATGTTTACCACTGTCCACCAAATTCATTCTTTCCATATCATCATCGCTTAGGTCACTCTCATCATTATCTTCAAAATTGTCAATGGCTCGCATTGCCAAACACTCTACTTTTTCATGTTCTTCTGTGCGAAACACCTTTCTCATTTCTTTGGGCACCAAGTCAAAGAGTTCTGCATATTGATTCTCTGTTCCTCTTCGCAACAGTGCATTCATCAGTTTCATGTAGGACATATGCAAATCGGACAAGAAAAATTCCCATACATTATGGTCTAGAATAGGATCAATTGCCTCTCTTCTATCCCATGACCCACCATGTCCACTTCCTTCAGTCACCCCATGTACATAACCCATTTTTTGGGGTTCTTCCGATGTGATTTCATTGTAGGCAATAGTCTTCTTTACCAAATCCCGACCTGACCAGGTCACCAGGAAAGGGCACCATACATGAGGATGCGAACACCTAATGGAGAACGAGTCTACTCCCAACACCTTATCCTTCAGAGGGACCAGGTCATTCACACTTGCAAGGACCACAGACACCCAAGTATCCTTCTCCATATTTGGCACTTTGCACATTGAACGAAATGTGGTTGTGGCTGACTTGGAAAAGAACTTAGGCATATCAGAGATTTATTTACTGCATGTGCATAAAAATGTGTAAATAACAAATATGTCTTATACGAGCATGAATGTGTGTTCTGGTAGTCTTGCCCATGCAACTGCAATCACTACAGCCATCACCATGTCATCCACTTTGGATTGGTTCTTTCTACTCCTCTTTCCCGAATAGATGATGCTTTGGCCCCTCCTGTAACACCTGAAGTTGCCAGCTTGTTCAAGGAAAGTCTTTACCATGACTTCACAATCTTCTGTCATTGGAATCATTGTTCCCATTCCAAATGACATGGAGCCTTTTTGATTTGACAATTGGGATTCGTCATCATACTTCAGAGTGAGTAAAGTGGAAACGGTACTGATCTGAGATGCTATGTACACTACCCCCTCATTTAGTGCTCTTTTAAAGTAGGAGACCATATTTTCTTTGTGTCGGGTGAGTACACCAGGTAAGGGATGTCCATTGCTATCATGTTGTTGTGCAAATCTGATGCGAAGGGTGGTACTGCGGAAGTAGTTGTGTAATGCATGCTTCACATAGGCAGATAGGTCATGAGAAAGGTTAGCTTCCACAAAAACCCTCACTTCTTTCTTACAAAGTAAGGGGTATAGGAGGAAGAGTGTTTTCAGATTTGTAATCAAGAGATCAGCATGAATCTCATTCAGCTTACCAAGGTGAATTGGTTTGGTAGTGAACTGTTCCAGACCAATTATCTGAAAAAAATAGCAAAAAAGAGATATGAGAAAGATACATTCGGAAAAAAAAAACATGATCTGTAAAAGCCAATTTTACATCATAAAAAATATTTGAATAGTACAATACACATCACGGATGCTGTTACTGTACAAAAACAAAATGACATTTCAAATTGATGACTGGTTACTCTTGTCTTTTCATCCAATGATACAGAAGCGTGAATGGTTACTGAAAAGATTTACAACATTCTGTCTCAACAAGGGACATATAGATATGAGAAATAACACAAGGAGATTGAAGCATTGCAGTATGCACCCAAAGATTATCCATAAGATATTTGGTAGGCATCACCCCACCAGCGCTGTCTTACTGCACCAGGATGAAGACACATTCAAAGCATATATGGAGCTGTCTACTGGTATGATCATGGGTGAACAAAAATGGGAAAAGACAAAGACTCCTTTGGAACGTACAGCTCTGGCAGCTGTGCACCACGGACCCCTTAAAGATGCTAGATGTCTCGTTGACAGTGTGTTGCACAGCAATGAATTTGCAATTGAAGTGTTGACATTATTTGAATTGTGCAACATGACTCTCTTTTGCAAAGAAGATTATCTGACAAACACAGACAAGTCTCGCCACTGGATCATTCACTACTTGACTTCCATGGTGCTGGGTGTATTGCAAGGAGCAGATGCCTCTTTCATTCTTGCGAATAATGGATCTCAAACTATGTCGTTGTTAAAACATACAGCCACCATAGTAGGCACAAGCGTACACATACAAAGAAGTCATCTTTCACACGATTGTACCTCATCAGAAATGAATATAACAGGGACAGAAGTGGCACTATATTACAAGATGAAAGGTCGAACCATGTTGGGTAAAAAGAGTTCAACCATCAATGTGACGGACCTGTTGTAATCAAAATTACACTTACCACAAACACTTCTCCTATACAAAGAGCAACAGCTAGTCCTATCCCAGATACACTGCTTCCAGCTTGCACTGGATCAAGACTAACGTATATGGCATCAGCAGACCTCTGATCTTCTACAGTTAGGGTGATGGTGTTTTCATTCACAAGCCTCTTCAGTGCTACCTGAGAGAAGACCTCTGCATCTCTCTCTCTGGTATGGTCATTGAACCCACATATTTCTTGTTGATATGTTCCAGGTGCTACAAGCTCCATGACCTGTCTGACTGGATCTTCACTGAGTTGTCCACCAGCATCGATATGCCATGGAAGTTGCATGGCTCCGTGTATACAAACACCTGTTTGACCCTTCTCAGAACATGCTCCGCAGAGATATTTCAGTGATATGAGACACACTCCACCAGACTTACCATCGGTGACTTCGTCCAATCTTGACAACCAATGTGATGCATCCACGGGGCTACAGAGCAACATGATGTTGACACCACGATTGGTGGCATATGTTAGGGCGCTCGCAACAGCACTGGGATGCATGTATCCACACTCGTCCATCACACAAAATGTTGGGTCATATCCTCTGTTGCTCTGAAACAAACAGAAATAAAAGAATCGTTGTTAGATTGAGTCTGATTTCAGCAATGTCAGGCAGAAATCTCTGTTTCCCATGAAAATCCGATTTTGCACCAACACATCTTTTTCAACAGCAAGTGACATGCTCATGTACAGAAACTTGAATCAAGAAAACCATGGACACAGGAGCTATTTTCATTCACAAGGCCAAGGTCCACAAAAAAGATAAAATCATATTGAACAAAAGGATACAGCATGGCATGAAAGAACTTTGCCATTCTTATGGAATTTTTGCGATTCCCCTAATTCTTGTGGATGATGGATCTTGCAATGCAGAAGAATCTCTGATTTTCTGTCGTATGTCTAGATGTCTCATGCATCCCCTCTTCGACTCTGTGTATGCATGTCTCAGACATTTTGTGGTTCATGTGTGCACGGTGGGATCACGAACATGTCTAATACACGAAGACAGGGACGGTACAACGTCTTGTGTCTACAGTTGTTCCAAGTTGAACAATTTGCAATCAGAAGGATGCGACCATATTGAGGAAACTCAAACATTTAGGTCACGACGATCATATGGTTCTCAGCAGAACAGATCTGAGATGAGGTACAATAAACTCACAAATACAGTGGATGAAGTTGTTGGTGCTCTTTGTGATGCCCAAAAGATTCATAAATATTGGACATATATCAGTGCAAGAAAGCCTCACAAGCATAGAGAACACATTGATTTGAAAGCATTGCCGATGGAAAGAGTTATGTTTCGCCAGACAAGAGACCTTCTCCATGCGGATGTTTTGATCCTATGTGAGATTGTCCTCAGAAATGTACACAACAAACAAGAATCGCTGATATTGTTGAAGAATGCATCTTCATTTATTTCAATCTTGTGCTACAGAATAGTAAGGGGAATATTTAGCCAAGGGCACTCTGTGTTAAACCCACCCACGTATGCTAGCCAACTGACACCATTGCCTGCAAGTGATGATCTGTCTCTTTGGTTTGGGTTATCTCTGACAAAATATTCTGATTGTATAAACTGCATCCAAGAAATCATTTCCAGGCAGAGTTTCCAGCAACAACTTGCAAACTCAAACTTGTCATCCTTTTCAAGTCATGCTCATTTAGATGATGTGGAGTCAAATGTTACCAAACATTCATAATGTGCAGCATGTTCAGAATTCCTTTTGTTGAAGAGCAGATGAATAATATTTTGGTTTTGATTGCTTATGGTGCCCAACACTGTATTGAGAGGTGTATCATACAGTGCAAGAGCTTGCAGCATATCATTTGTTTTCAGGTATAATTTATAATACTCCTTACCATGATGCTCCCACACAAAGACTGGTGTGTTAGTCATGATTGAAAACATGATGATGTGCTCTAAACCACCCAACCCTTGTTCATTTTTGCACCTGATTGCAAGGGCTTCTTCACAATCTGTATCACATGCAAGCTTTTCTTTATACGCGGCGAAAAAATCATGTTTATGCTGTAGAAGTGCCCGGTTGATGTGTGACCTCAAAAATAAAGTATTTTCCGAAACAGAAAAATTGTCTCTGTAGTTCAATCTCTTGTTTTTATAGTTGATACCATAGCACCCAAACCAATCCCTAAAATACGATGACAGATCTCTGACAGAGAGTTCATCTCTATCGTTCCGATTCAACCATTCAGCAAGACTTGCAAAGAGACAGGCATTGTCAAGACCAGTTTCTTCTATGACAAGAGTCCTTTTCTTTGCTATGAGAAATGTCCCATTGGATTGGATTACGTCTTGGTATAGGCTCTGTGTGTCAGTTGTAACCATCTCCATTGGAAAGGTCAGGGCATAGTCCATTAGGTGTTCATCAACAATGACAGGTGTTGGTTCTGTGTGTCCCATTTCATAATTCACATCTATGGCTCTGGCCTCTGGGTGAATTCTACCATTCTTGACATCCTGCCCAAACGTATGCAGTGCAGCTTTACCTTGTGTATTTTTAGCTTTACTTTTTTTCTTCCTTGAGTTCTTTTGTGATATGGGAGTTTTTTGTGGTAAAACTCTATTGGAGAATATTTCATCCAATGTCTTTTTGTAGATCTCGAGATCTTTCTCACCAAAGACACAAAAAACTACCTGATCTATGTCATGATAATTTTCCTTCAGCCAACCTATGGTGCTCTTGATGGCCACTTTTGCTGCATCATGTGCTGGATAATGATAAATTCCAGTTGATATACAAGGGAAAGCAATCGATCTTGCACCAAGCTGTTTTGCAAGGTTTAACGAATTGGTGTAGCAGGACATCAACTGTTTCTCTTGTGCTGCATTTTCCTCAATGCTTCCTCTTTGAAAGAAAGGACCCACAGTATGAATGACCCATTTTGCAGGTAGATCATAACCCTTTGTTGCCTTTGCATCACCTATTTCACATCCCCCCATGGTCTTACATTCCTCCAAGAGCTGTGGACCAGCAGCCCCATGAATGGCAAAATCCACACCTCCTCCACCAAGTAGAGATTTATTGGCTGCATTGACTACTGCATCGACTGGCAATAGTGTTATATCACCCAGTTTCACTTGCATCTTGCTTCTCAATGTATCTGCTTGATGATCCACATGTTGTGTTGTAGTATCTTCCTTTTCATCCTTTCCCAGATGTGTTTGATCATCTTCACATATCACCTCCCTTTGATCGGCAGGCTGATCTTGACCAATGATATTTGGAGGATGTGATGATTCAAGAAGATTAAGAAGTAGCGGTCCATCTGAGTCAATCACCTCAAACGAACTCTCTTCCTCGTCTGATATTAAAATGTCATCCACATTTTCTTTGAAATTGGTAGAGGGAGTCACCTCTTCATGCATTGAACCAATAACATGATCCCATTTTAACATATTGTTTTTACTCTGTTGTGTATTTGTTGTACTGTGTATACTTGCAATTTCATCCCCTTCATTGAGACCCATTGGTTTGCCTTCTGAAATGGTAAATGAACCAAGGGGATTGTCCCATCTATCACTTTGTATATTAAACCCATCCTGCCTCGCTTTCTTATGTTTTGGATCATATTCAGAATGCAGAAGGCCATATTTTCTTTTATTGGATAGCTCATCTTGCATTGCCCATAATTCCAGGAACCTCTCTTCATTCAGCAGTCTGTCTATGTCGTTTATGTCAAGGTCAGTCATGTCACTAGTGTTCGTTTTAGTATACTACTTTCATTACATATTAATAGAACCAAACACACTTATTTGAGGGTTGAGATGGATACATTTACTTTCACTGAGGAAACTCATCAACAAGATGACACCCTTGAGGTGGATAGACCTTTACTCCCAGCAGTAAATTTAGAAGATAAAAGCGATGCCATTGAAGAGTTTGTTAGGAGCAGTAGTGATCAGATATATTTCTTGAGATTTTTGGCATCATTGGCCGATCAAGACACAAGACAACCCCATGTTTATGCACCAAATAATAATATGATGATTCTCTTGAATCATCATATTGCAAGGAGTGACCACTTCAGGGAATTTTGGTTCTTTGTCAAGAGTTGTATGGATGCAATGTATCATCACTGGCAAGAATGGAGGAGGAGCAATGCGATCCAGAACACTGCATACAATGAAACTTGTGAGCTGCTGTGGAGAGTGGTCATTGGAAGTAGTCTTATGAGAAATCCAGATGACTTAATTATTCGTACTGCTGGACTTATAACAGACACATTAAGTAATGTAAATTTGGCAGGAACTGCCCTTTTCTCTTGTTTTTATGGTGGACAGCCAATAAAGGTGCAGGTCGATAAAGTTGGGCAAGCAAGACTCACACTATTCCAGGGGGAAGGGAGAACAATTCTAAGGGATCAACAAATGTCCACAAATGAAAATTTAAGCACTTTATTTCCCAATGACTGTGACAGAGGTAGACTATCAGCATTCATTGCCAAATACCAACAGTCTAATGATCGACTTATCATCAATTGGATCCAGTGGGTGAGACACCAGTCGATGAGACACCCTGATTCAAGATTCTTGCAACGGATCAGATATGTGACACTAGTTTGGCTGTACCACACCACCAACGACTCAACCAAGCAAGGCAGGGCAACATTAGAATCCAAGTTCGATCACTTCTCATCCATCCAGTGTTTTGAGGCTGTCATGTCACAGGACACTCCTGTCCCAGACCAAGTGGATGTTGTGACAAAGACTATGTCTCGAATCTTTATGGATTTGAAGCATTCTTCTCACAGGCAGGGAACTTATTTCAAAGTTAACTTCAATCACATTGCAGAAGCTTCTATTCGCTTTGCTCTGCACCTTGCAAAAGCAAGCAATATGGAGATAGGAGGTGGTGATGAAGTGGTGAGAGACGCCCTTGAAGACTTCACACTGGCAGCATCATATAATCTCGAAGAGGGATTTCCTGAGTCACTGGCAATTAAGTCAATCACACCAATGGAAGTAATCAGAAAGACGAAGTTCAGATGGTCTTCACCTGAGATGCATTTCGTAACTCTTATATTCACTGCTATGGGTTACTGGAACAGAGATGTGAGATCGATGAAAGTCTCATTTATCCACAACAAGATGGGGAGGTTTATGGAGAAATGTAGAGAGTCAATCAGGCTCAATGGACAAGAGAGCGAGGCAGAAAAGATGATTGAAACCATGCTCGACGGATCCAATGTAGATCCAGATATAGTGTCTGTTCTAAAGAATGCAACTAAGGAGAGGACAAATGTGAAGAGGGAACTGATCAGGCGTGGTCCCCTAAGGTCTAGGGTCAGGGCTCCTTCTGTAGCACCAACTGAGTATTCAACTGATTCTGTGGTTGTACCCAGGAATGTGCCACAAACGAATGGGAAAAATAAGAGGAAGCTTGAAAGAGAAGAGCACGAAAAGGACGGTGATCCATGCACCGTCATGATCGATGCCAAGCAAAGAAAGAAAGACAATTCTAAAAGGGAAGATTATTTCCTGGAAGTTCATTCTACTCTTAGTGAAAATGCCAATGGAGGTTCTCTGCCACTTAAAGAGCTTGTTGAAATAGCAAAGGGACTATCTGACTCTATCTGCAAAAGACATCCTCTACACAAACAATTTTATGGCAGTCAAACCCTCAAAGAGATCAAATCAGAAGATGTAGTATCTAGAGATATATTCCCAATTGATGTACAAGAACAATTGTTTGCAAGACAGGTTGGAGCCGATGGAAATTGCTTCTTCCGTTCCATGAGCATGCTAGTTTTTGGTTCTGAAGACCATCACATTGAAATGCGTGTTCGATGTGCCATCTCTATGCTCCTGCACATGGAGCATTTGCTATCCCCAGCTTTATTTCGTGAAGAGGATGAGAAACTGGTACAGCAGATGATGGAATATGGCAATATAACAGGAAAATACAATATCAAATCAACACAATCAAGAGAGGAATATATCATGGGGACCGTGCTGAAGACACTGGAATTAAACTCTTGGTGCTCCTTAATTCACATTGGGTCAATGGCATGTGAGCTAGGAATTCCGATCAGATCAATATACCCTCACAGAAAGGTTCCTCGTGATTGCTTGAAGAGACATGTATTTCATCGCTTTTTTTATCCTAGCACCTGTACCAATGAGAAGAGACCACTCAATGTAATGTGGACATATACATCTCTTGTTTGTCATCAACCAAATCATTTTGTTCCATGTCTGTACTGTGAGGAAGACAGACCCAGAGATCAGACCAACCTGACTCCACAAGATGACCCTACATTGATCATACTGAGTGATGATGAAGACACAGATGAAGCATTTCGAATGGAAACACTATTCTATGATGCACCAACGATAAACGATAAGCATAATGAGAGCAACGGATGTAGTGACGATGAAACTCAAGACCCAACAGTCGAGGACACACTACAAAACATAATGAGAGAATGTGGTATCCGTCCTATCCATTCAGAGTCACGAACAAAAGAGGATGAAACATGGAAGATTGACCATAATGCACAGAATAATGGTAAAAATGCTGTTAGAACTGATATTATGACCAAAGGGGAAATCAATAAATCACAGACCACAGGTGAAATTACAGGGCAAGAAGATACACTTATTCTAAATGATGAACGAATTGAGGGAGCTTCAGTCAAGTTGGACTCAAGCTCTTTTCCTTTGAACGAAAACGAAACAAAAGAGCAAGTCAAAACAACTAATTTGAATGACAGTAAGGTTTTTGATAACAAAGCAAAATCATCCTCACTTAGTTCCGATAAAGATTCTGGTGATGATTGTTTTGCTGAATCAAATGAGAATGAAAACTCTAGGGACAAATTTCATCTCAAATGTGATAACACATTTCAAGATGAGAATGAAGGTGGTTATAAAATCAGCGACAAGTGTCTGGAAGGTCTTTCAGAGATTCCATTCTTTAGTTCAACACCTGAACCTTCCAACCACTCTGTAGATGACATTAAAACACCTAAAGGTGTTACAGATATCAAAACTAAAGCGGATACAATTAAAGTGGAAGATATATCAAAAGATGGAGGTACATTTCGTCTACAGGGCGATGGGACATTTCTGAATGAAAATGAAGAAATTATTGGTTTTGATGATCTAGAAACTGTTCCCAGCCTAAGTTCAGTTGATATTACCTTCACTTCTCCATTGAAAGAATGGGATGGGAAGCTGGACACCCCAGAAAAAACACCCCTTTCTAAAGGAGGGATCAGACCACTCGCCCAAGTAAAGCAAGCATTGTTTGCCGAGGTACAAAGAGGTGATGAAAGAACCAAGGATGGCTCTCAATGTGAAGCAGAATCTCAACTTGCCATTTGTAAATCAGTAGAAGACAAATTCAGACCTGCTCTAGACCAAATGCATAGAATTATTGACACGGATGAGCAATGTCAAAATAAAACCCCACTCAGCAATATCAAAGAGAATTGTGGCTCCGAAAAATCAACTAACTCTGTTCCAAATAAGGAGAGTTATGTCAGAAGAAATGTGAATAGTGAAATACATGGTGGAGTTTCAAGTGTTAGAGAATTAGATGAGGGTACTCTGAGTATCTCTGAAAAAGAGTCACCACAATTTATTAGTATGGACCCCAGATATATGGATGATGGGCAACATTGGTCTTCTGAGGAAGATGAAACTGATTCTGAAGATTCTCCCCTAGATAGATGTCAATCTTTTGTTGACTCAGCATCTGTTGGTATTGAAAATGTCGAGATATTGAAAAATCAATATGGTCGCCTGAACGAGGAGTCGAAAAGGACAAACACAGAAAATTTTTTGCTAGTGAATGAATTGACACAGAAAGAGAGCAATTTCCAAATCTTGCAGGAAAAGTATTCAAAACTGGTGGAACAGAATGCTGCACTTCATAGAGAAATTGAGGAAGGCAAAGGTGTCAGGAAACAATTGATAGGGGTGGTGGCACAACTTCGGTCCAAAGATGAGAACTTACAACAGGAAAAGGACACTTTGTTTCAACAGACAATGGAAAATAGAGCAATGATCGAAAGTCTTGCAGCATCTCTCAAAGAATTGGCTGCTGAAAATATATCTTTAAAGAAAATGCAAAAGGATGGCACCCATGAAGAGTTAATTCAGCTGATTGCCCAAAAGACGGAGACGATAAACAAATTGCAAAATGAATCTAAATTTGTCATGAAACAATTTGGAGAGCGGCGAGCAGCTGAAATTGCATCTACAGAAGAGGTGATAGGATCACTCAAACAGGAGATAGAAGAAGCAAAGAATAATATGGCAACGCTTGCAAGCAATGGAGCCATACGGGAAAAGCAAGCGAATGAAAAACTTCAAATTGCCCTGAACTCCATCAATCAGCTTGAACAAAAATGTCAGTCTACTGATACAGATGCCCTTGAGCAAAAAAGGAGGGAAATGGAAATGATGCGTTCTCAGCTGCTGGAGCAAGAAAATGTGATTCATCAATTAAAAAATGAAATATTGCATCAGTCCAGTAATTCTCATCAACTGCAATCAGATAAAGACCTTAGTTTGTTAGCCCTGAAAGACAAACTAAACAAAAGGGATGCTGAAATCAAAATGATCAGAGCGACCTGTGAGCTCTTGGAGGATGAGAAGAACAACTTGAGCAAGCAGATGAACAAGGAAGATGCCAAATTTGACAATGTGATAAGGGATATAGGCAAACTTAAAGAGGAAATTGTACAAAAAGAGGAAGAGAATGATGGGTTGCTTAGTGAACTTCGAGATGTCAAGAATAAATTAACAAAGAACAAGAGACAGATCTCTACATTTCAGAATGACTTGAGTGAGAAATCGCAAGAGAATAACCTGCTTCAGGTATCAAACAAAGACCTCAAATCTGAGATAAAGAAATTGAAGAGAGAGAACCAATCCCAAGCTTCTACTCTTCTTTCACTGTCTGAAGACAAGAAAGATATGCAACATCAAGTGACTTTACTCACAGGATCACAAGAGGCACTTCATCTGAAATTGAGAGATTCATGTTCCAGCTCTGATTTGGCTGAAAAAGTAAAGGAAAACACTTTACTTATCTCTTCCAATCATGCTCTGGATTCTGATGTGAAACGGCTTAAGAGAGAAATACAGTCAAAATCGAATGAAATCTCTACACTAAAAGATGAGAAAAAAGAAATGGACATTCGATTGGCCTCATTTGAAAACAGTCGCAGGCAGCTGAGACAAAAGCTGCGTGAGACATACTGTGAGTCGTCTAATGGTCACCAAGTGGATGAACTTCATTTAGACATAGAAAGACTTGAGGCAGAACTGTCTCAGCTGAGGAATAAAAAGACATCACTGGCCGAGGAAAATTACCACTTGAAAGAAAGCAATTTGAAATTGACTGATTTAAATAAAAAACAGAATGCTGACATGATCAAGTTGAATATAGAGCTGGGAACAGCAATGAGAGAGAAAAATACTTTAGAGCAAAACATTTCAAGGCTATCATGTAAGAAGGGGGATGGTGCAGAAAATACCAAACATGGTGACAACACAACAGATTCACAAACCCTCACACAGAAAACAAATGCAGATTACACCCTACTACAAAGCAAATCCAATGAACAGGAACACATAATAAAACAACTGAAACAGAAACTCAATGGACTTGACAGTAAGCATGACCGAATACTTCAACTGGAAAAGGAAAAATTACAAGAAACAATTGAGTGCTCCACTCGGGAGGAGATGCAAACACTACAGAACAATTTAGACATGTTCATGGCCATGATGAAGCGTTCACCATTGTCAGAGGTTCAATCTGATTCAAATCTCTGTGCAGAAGATCATTCCTCTGATGTAAACTATAGAAGGCTTGTTTCAAATATTCATGCCATCTTGCACAGACAATATCTTGCCATCCTAAGTGAAAGTAAGAGTGCATCTTGTGCAAATCAAATCAAGAAATGTTTCAAAGAACATTCCGATGATATGATACATGCTTGTGAAAATTTGATAGCTGAATATGATAGAAATAGGAAGGAGACAGAGTCTTTGACAAGACAATACGGCGATAAGAAGAAATTGCAGGAATCCTTCAGTCATGCCACCAGTACGATAGAATGTCTGGAGAGAAAGGTGAAGGAAAGTGAGAAGAGCATCAAGAGGAATGAAGACTATGCAGCAGACCTAGAGGCCAAATACACTATGGCTAGAGACAAGATTGTGACTCTGACATCGCAGATACATCAATCAAATGAGAAGTTTGAATGTGAACGTAGCGGCCACACAGAGAACATGTTACACTTGAAATCACATATATTTGACTTGCAACAGGAATTGAAAGAGACACAAACTAAATATATAAAGAATACAAAAAAGCTTGAAGAAAATGTGGCTGAAAAGGAGACTGTAGAAAGAGACATGAGTGGTGTACTGAGTAGACTTCAGAACAAATGCAAGGAAGTCAATCGCCTCCGTATGATCATCGACCAATTGAAGCGACAGGATGATGTCATTATTCCAATGGACTATCAAGTCAAAGACCCCTTCCATATGAAAGAGATGCCATTATCACACCATAACACAGGTAAGACTAAATTTCATATTTCTCTCTTTTTTGGTTTGGGTATTCATTCAGATGGACATCGAACCTATTGACCATGACTATGTGGGAAGCACTGAAAATGGAAATGCAAGAGGAATTAAGTTTTGGGGCAGAAAATGAGATGTTTGGATCAATTAATTATGAACTGAAAGGCAAAGCATGTCTGTCTGGGGAGAGCAATGATGATGAGGAGGAAGAAAGTAGTGATGACAAAGAGGATGATGGCAATGATAGTGACAATGGAATTGAGAGATCTTTTGACACCAAAGTTGGTGGTCTGACTGTGGGTAATCTGGGTAACCAAAGTGGTGATGTGGATGTATTGGATATCTATCTACTTCCATTTGAGTTACTTCAGGCAAAATATTTCATCGATTCAGCAAATGTTCCATATGGTGAAAAGATGAAATCCCATTTTCTCAACGAGGATGAAAATGGACATGGGAAAGACAATTTTTGCTGGAAACTCATAATGGCAAAAAGACAATATCGCGAAATGCTTAAGAAGCAATCTGAGATAGACCAGCTTTACTCACTCATGCAAGTTTGCTGGAATCCAATTTGTGAGCAGACATTAATCTATGATAACCGGTTACGAGAAACAATAAGCGAATGCCAAGCTTTGATTTCTCAATACATCCCTGCCTTTAAAACTCACCACACTAAATTAAATAACGATAGTGAAATAAGTAAACGCAAAATGGCCATCTTTTCTCATTTTGCAAGCTTCATGAGTGGGGGAGTCAGGGTAGCTGATGACAGTGAGCCCAATGAACTTGCAGCACACTTTGCTTCCATTGTCAAGAAGAGAATGAAACAACTCTCTATGTTGCGAATGTCATCGGACATGCCAGGCAACATTGACAATGTTCTGATTGACCTGAACGTCACACTCAACCTTCTTCCATTGGAAACTTTATCCATATTGGCTAAAGAACCATGCTTTGACTTGAAGAAACATCAAACCTTTCTTGAAAAAAATCCTCATTGCCTTAGTTCCTTCCTCCTCGTGTCATGCTCCAAGCAAATCTGGGAAAAGGGAGAAATGTTAAACGAGTCACTCCACCATATTCATCATGCTGGCAAACATACTTTACATGTGAATGATCTTATTTTTGCAGAACGCAGTGGCAAGCAAAGAGTACAGGAACAAGCTCCTCTCCTTGGTCAGTTTCTTTCAGAAACAAAGTTTATTCCATCAACTGCATTGACTCTGAACCTCCACAGACTGAATGAAATGCTGCAAATGCCATTTTGGGAATCAATTCCAATGGGCAAAGAAGTTGATCAAATCAATCAAATGAGACAACTAACTCTCGAGTTTTGTCAGTGGGCACAAGGTAAAAATCTCAACATTCCTAATCCCCATTACCGTAACTTGAGTCTAACCAATTCATTGACATCTGCAGATGTTTTGAAAGGGGCAGCAACCATCGCTGCAACCCAAGAAGTGTTTCGACCCTTTCACATATGTCCACTCATCATCAGTGGCGACAGACCAGAGACATTGGATCTCAGAGTTCTCATCAAAGAGATGTCAAATGCTTGTGTATTGCTAATTATGTTGAGCATGGTGAGAAATGTTGTATTTGTCTCATCTCAAGAGTCCAACTGTTACACCGTGATCATTACCTCCACAGCAAAGGATCATTATAAAATGGACGATTCTGACGTAAACATTGTTCTGAAGAGTCCATCTTCAGTTGTTCTCTCGCAAGATATTCTTTATTCGGTGCTAAAAGCGATTCAGAGAAAGGATATTGTGTACATTTGATTACAAGATATATCAACCACAACTAAAGGATATAGAGAGAAGAGATGTCTGAGCAAGAGAAACCCACATCAAAACCAACCTGGCTCCCAGAATGGGACATGGGCTTAACAGACGAAGAACTGTTAGAAGCTTGCAGTTTGATGATTGGACCAATGAACTCCTCCAATTTAGATGCCGCATCATTTGACGTTTTATTGGATATGTTACTTGATTCAGAACCAAACAATGTTGTGAACAACTGAAAAAAAAAGTGTTTTCAAAATCCGATTTAGCACAGCGACACTACTTGGTTTAAAGCAAGAGGTGAGTCATATTTCACCAGAACCAGACATCACTACAACCATGATCAAAGGAATATCACACATAACTACATCAGAAAATAACGATCACAGCAGCATTGATGGCCGTGCCATCTTCTCTGTGCAAGAAGACAACGGTGTCAGAACACCTCTCTTCATAGGCAATCTGGTCAAATTGGAAAGAGACCCTTCTTCTTCAGAGCAGACAAAGAGGGTCATAGGAGACATCTGGGATGTATTGTCGCTTCCAGAATGCCACATATCACCAGCTCTACTACGATGTGCTCTTGACTCACAACATGCAGACACACCAAGCTTAGTTGATCTCATTGCAAAATGTCCCAAGCAGAGCAAGGTATTCCAGAGAGCGCGGGACCTTGCCTTGGTTGAAATTGATGGTTTCTCTATCAGAAGAGATGATATTCTCTGTAGATTGCTCCACTCGAAGTTTGGAGTGATGATGATGAGGCACCTCATTGACTTACCATGGCAGACAGTCAAGCAGTTGAGAAATGAAACTGTTGCATCAGAGTCCATAGCGGCACTGGAGAAGATGTATCTAGAGTCTCCTACGTGCATCCTATATGTCAACAGCGTGACATGTGAAGTGGTTGGGGATGCAAAGAAGACCTCACAGTATGTGAGAAGTAGACCAAGGTATTCGTTTAAGATACCCTCTCTTCTGAATGATGCCAACATAGAAGTTCCACCCACTTCAGCCATTGACTTGCTGAACAAACAAAAGACAGAATACTGTTATGTTTTTGGTCAAATTACATCAGGTTATGTGGACTTCTTTGGAAACCTCTATGGAGATGGTGAGGAATACACAGAAAGGAAAGAGGCCATAACTGAATGTTGGGCCTCAAGAGAGAGCTTTGCAAGACAACACGGAGACGTGTATCAAGCACCAAAATGGTATGAAGAATATGCTGGCACTGGAAACATATTAGATGCCATGTATCAGATCGTCTTGGGAGATGCCACACCATACTCACTCTTGTCTACTCTATCTGCAATGAAAAGAAACATGTTGATCTTCCTGTACATATGCCAGTGCTATATTGCCCATAGAGAAGGAAGCGATGACGAATCCATGGAAGAGCAGGTACAAGACATGGCCGAAGCTGTTTTACGCTACTTCATTCAAGCTAGTGGTGGAGGCATGATGATGGCGTCCAGTCCTTTGAAGGTATCGTCTACTACCAGAAACCCCTACATGAAGATCAAAGAGAGAGTAATGAGGAAATTTGCAAATTCATCATATAACAAGCTGTGGATGCCTCGCATACAGAAAATGGGAGCGGACCCCAAGAAGGTGGAAATGTTAAATGACACGATTGATGGTGTGTATCAGTATATCCCCTTCCTCAATGTTGCCTCTGGTGTGAATCTGCCTGACAAAGATAGAAAAGCATTGAGTAACAATAAGTCAGAGAGTGATTCTTTATTGGCTCTTCCACTCACACTGAGCTCTTACATATCAAGATCATCCAAAGGGATAGAGTCACCCAATGTGTTGGCTGGCATAAAGTCCATGATGTCACCTTTTGCTTCCAATGTGACCCCTGTTTATGTTTGTAAGTCTTCTCTACTTTTCGATAAGAAGCATAGTGCAGAGATTGATGCCTGGTTGCCTGTAGACAAGAATGCAGAAAACATTGCAAATAGGATTTTCATGTTGTGTCAATCTGGCCTGACAGAGGAAGAGGCATATGATGCTCTCTCTTTGGATTCTGATCAAATCGAAAGTATAAAGAGTTATATGCGAGAAGGTCTCGATGAGGATGGAGGACCTGTTTGCAAGAAAATAAAGTTATCATTGTAATGTTCATTTGTTTTTGAAAAATAAAGATAAAAAACACAAAAATGATTGCTTTGTATTGGTATTTACTGGGATTTTAAAGAGAAATAAGAAAATTATGATTGATGTTTTTCTTAGTATTTTGATAGGGCTAACAATAAATTGTAACTGTCACGTCAGTGCAATCCCAAACAAGTCTGGCATTCATATTCACAGAGAAATGCTTAGGACACAGAAAATGATGTCAAGAGTCGAAGGCAAATTGCATTCAATATCTAGGGAAATCGAGAAATTGCCATTTCAAATCACACAAAAGATAAGATCAAATATGATAGGAATTGATAGCAGCAACATAGTTTTGGACTGTCCCAGCAAAGGATGCGTGAAAATGGTCTTGTCATTTGGCAATGCCACATGCAGTGGACAATGGAGACATGTTTATAATGCCCGGGATGTGGCTGTTGTGTTTCGCGCACTCCCCAATCTGAAACGTTTGTGGATACCCAAGTTCTCGATTGGAACTCGCTTTTGGAGATGGCCAAATAATGCACCATTAGATCCGCACTCTTCAAAGCTCATGTGCGAATGGAGATATCTTTCATTTGACAAAGGCAGCATGAGTGTGGTTGCTAAGAGGAGAAGGAATGTCTATTGTATCAAATTAATGAAGCGTGTCAATTCAATAAAACATGCTTGTATCCATAAGGGAACACAGGTTAAATATGTATGGTTTTACAGAGAATTAAAAGACAAATGAATTCAAAGCACGATACTTTTATTTCTATAATGTCTTTATTTTTATTTCATGTTACAAATTTAATGAAATCATCATGTATACATTCACAAGAACTGTAGAAAGTTTATTCACATTGGTCACATTCTATCGAATAATCTCCACACACAATTGATCCATAATCCACACATGTCACTTATTTGTGTTGATCTATACATTTCGAGCAGAGGATTGTTCCTTTTCCCCAACACCATTCTGGTGATATCCAACCAGATTTATCAGCACATTGTCTACGGATGATATTGTTGCATTCAGAGCAATCTAATGTGTCTTATGTGGACATTCACAAGAACTGCAGAAAGTTAATTCACATTGGTCACATTCTATCGAATAATCTCCACACACAATTGATCCACAATCCACACATGTCACTAATTTGTGTTGAGGTTTACATTTGGAACAGAGGATTGTTCCGTTGCTCCAACAACATTCGGGTGATATCCAACCAGATATATCAGCACATTGTCTACAGATGATATTGTTGCATTCAGAGCAATCTAATGTGTCTTTTGGACAAACACATCTGTCACAAGATGGACATGTTTCAGCACAAGGTTCATGACACACCATGCTATTGCAAATGTCACATTGAGACATTCCTCCCTCTGGCATATCGTACTTACAAAAGGCACACTTGTTGACATCTGTCATTTTTATATGTGTAATCACAATATCTGATCAGAGTTATACAAATAATTGTACATGGTGTTGAAAATTAGATTTTACACACATTAAATATACTTTATTGCCCTAGGCATGCAGCAGTGACATTGGTCAAGAGTGAACATACAAGTTCCAGGTCCAATATTCCATGGCCCTCTACCGGCTGTGATGCGTTTGATCAATTCATGTTTCATGTGAGGAGTCCATGTTGACTCATAAGGGAACATAGCCTTCATAATGTTTTTTTTTTCTTCCTCTCCCATCACTGACATCATCGAACTAAAGGACACAGAGTTTTTGTTTATTTTTGAATGCTTGAATGGGACCAAAGGATATATTGTTTCATTGGGTGGAGCCTGCAAGACTGGGAGATAAATGAAGTCGCTCTTTTTATCAATAGTCCACATGATTCCAAATGCCATCATGGCATCGAATAAGTCCAACGTATTGAAGCAGGCGTTTCCCATGCCAAACATATTCTTGCTTGCCAAGAAAAGCATATCTAAATCATTTAATTCTCTAACATCTAGACTGTATTCTTTCTCAACAACAACCTTTTCCTCCCCAACAGAATAACATTTCACTGGAATGTTCATAAGAGCCATGGCACATTTTCTATTTGCATACATTGCTGCAGGACCAATGTCCTTGCCCTCAAGTTCCACATCTGTGGAATTCCCAACTCGGATCTGCCAATGATTCACATTGGCTTCACGGATAATGTGTGAGGGAAGAACATCATATATAGAAAATGGCATCATGTCTGTTTTTTCATCTTTATCACGCTGACCTTTGACTGTGAGATACATATCTTCTGAACGACTTGTAGGTTTGTTAAGTGTCCAAATCCCTCTATGTAACAACATGGTTAAAGTTGATAAATCTTTACAACCACACCAATAGGTCATGTCAACAGGTTGATCAAGATTGTTCATCTTTACTTTGATTGTGTGGCCTCTATATCTTATAATGAACAACAGATCATTGCTCCCACCATCTGGCAAAAGTCTTGCAGAAAATATCATTAGATCTCGATGGTCTGCTTTGGCTGGCTCCATCGACAATATGTGCTCCAGTAGAGGCTTGTTTGTTTTTGGATCCTTCAATTTTGAGAATGGTAGTCGGATGGTAAAGGTCTTCCATCTGTACTTTACTCTTGGTGGTGAAGACAATTTGATTTCTTCCAACGTGTTGAATGACATGTTTCAATGTCTGTCTGTCTTTGTTCATGTCTTACAGATCAAAGAGTTCTTCCCTGCTAATAGTTACTCACTCAAAGGATTCACTCCAAACGAGACCACTTGGAAATGCCTTTGGGTATTTCTCCTGCACCACTTCATCGTTATCTTTTCTCGATAATCCCAGGCATTGTCTCCCATCACAACTATCAACACTTTTCTTCATGCATCTAGATATCATGATATCACTATCCAGTTTTTTGAAGTCCACAAATGCTGTCATGTATCCAATATCACCAATTGTGAACTTTAACATCCTTTCTGTGAACGGAACAAATGATTTATGAAGATCCACCTCTTCATATATTTTCTTCATAAACATATGTGTGCCCTGCCCTAAAATCCTATGTGTATGGGGCTCGATAGTTGTAAACATTCTAAAATCATTACCCTTAAACAAACTTAAGGATGTTGTGCTCTCAGTTTCATTTCCATCAGCACATGGGGTTGGTTCACATTGCCACATGATAAGTGGGTAAGATAGTTGAATGGTTCTTTGAAGTGTTTTCACCACAGGCTTTGTGTAATGACTCACTATACTGTAAGTGCCATTGGTAACATGTTTGTCAAGGACTGTCTTGACATCCACGACAGAATAGTTCCCATTTTCATTGATAGTCCCCTCCATTCCCCCAACACCAACCATGATGCACCCAGTGTTGTCACATTTGTGGACCAGACATGAAAGGTCCGTCTTACTTTGTCGGCCAGCTAGAAATGCATCATCATATTCAAATTTCTTGCTGATAACCAAATGGGGTACCAAATCAAAATTATCACTAGATGAGATCGTCTCTACCTGCATCATCGTCCCTTGGCAAGTCTTTTTTTTCTGAGGTTCATACTTGTGATAGGTTATGCACAAATAGTGATATTATAACAGAGGTGAAATATGACCTACGTATCCTTTTTGGTACCTGCTAACTACCGTCTATTGACAGATATAGAATATGGATGGGAAGAGGTGAGATCCATGAAATCATCATCAAAGTGTTGGACTGGGAAATCATTTGTCAAGATATCTGTAAATCCCTTGGTGCCATCCAACAAAAATGAAGACATGTGCTTTATATCCATTGATGCAGTAACCACAGTGGCATGTGATCCAGAGTGTTACCCACTGAAATCTGTATCAGTTCAGTATCACTGGATGGCACCCTTTGCTAAACATTGCAACAATGTCACCAATTGTCTCTGTTCAACACACGAGTGTGTAGAACAACATCATATAGAGAGGGCCATGAGAGACTTTTTGCCACATAATGAGTGTAGTCATGATGAAAACAGTATACATTGTCAACTACCACTAAATCGCGTGAAACATTTACCTGTACTAGACTTTCCACTCTTTAAGGATAAAATGTTTCCAAAGAGGTATGTGTCATTGTGTATAAAGAAAAATGATCAGTTATCAATTTGCGAATCATCAAAAGGCCATTCATGTCGACGGAATGCATTGGCATATGTGAATGCTGTGTTGGCAGTTAAGGGAACAAAATGCAAAGAGCGTCACACTGGCAAAACGATAGTTGAAGTGAGGGACGATGGATTGAAACTGTCACCAGCATCCTTCAGATGTCTACGTAGGATGGCAACGTTGTGCACCATCCCCAACAGGCACGCATACAAAGTCTACAGGACAAGAAATGGTAGACACCGAGCTGCCAAGCGTAGTATGCGTCTTCTGCTCCAGGAACCAAGATCCCATAATAATATCTGGCATGTTAAGGAAGAATCGTGCTCCGAGACAAACTTTCTCTCACACGTGAATATCACAAATAGAGACAAACATCAAGCAAAATTTGTGCATGGAAAGATAAAACCCTTATGCAAATGGTACAGAGTAACTATACATGGGCAGAGCTCAATTGCTGTTGAAGGTGTTGTGTTACAATTTACGAGACAAAATTAAAAAATAAAAAACACTACAAATTGAAAGTGTTTACTTACATTTATCCCTCCAGACACAAAGTAAATGAAGGATGATTTCTTCTCACAAGGGAAATCCAGCCGTATCTCTGATGTAGAAGAATGAACTTCAAACTTATCCATGCCCATCTGAAGTATCTGGTCCAGATAAAGTAGAATCTCACTCTTGTACAAAAGTGTTGCTTCCAAGCGATGTGCCAAGATGACAATCCTTGATCCTCTCTCACATATGGCATTGATTGAAACAAAAAGCTTACCAGCCTTTGACTTTCCATTTCTTCTTGGTGCAATTATGGCAACCATGCGTTTGCTGTATTTTCTAAAAAGGTCCATGATGGCGTTTGAATCTTTCATGTCAGCCCCCTCAAGCAGACCAAGGCTATCGAGAATTTTGGGGATATTTTTGTGCAGCTCCTGTCCCAGCAATCGTTCCCCACTTGAACAAATACCAGCACGAATGGCCTTCAGTTGAAAAGGTTCCAGTTTCATGTTATTGTATTCGACAAGAAGAGATACAAGATTCATCATTTTCTTTATGACTGTTAAACCAGGATCATCCTCTTGAGGTTTCGAATAGAACATGCAGCGAGACTGTTCAACTCCCCTGTACAATATGGAATTGAGATATGCTCTGGAGGAGATGACATTTGATGCCATATTATCTATGTCCATTTGATGTTCCAATAAGTCAGACAATGTTTCAATTTGAAGTGCATGTGGATTTTGAACCTGGAAAGGTAATACAAACTTTCCTTGATTCGCTACAAGTGGCTTTGAGATTCCCTTCCACTTCACATCATCCCAGTAATCATTAAATGACCGAGCTTGGTGTTTTGCCATGTCTTGGGAGACCATTATCCCTGGTAAAAGATCAATCATGTTCTGTATAGTTCTAGTGTTAAGGAGGATGCACGGTTCACTATTAATCAATTGAAATTGTTACCAAATGAAACAGAAGTTTGTAAAACAAAGAAATGCGAAAAACACTGCCCATATCTTTGACAATGCTTCAGCTAAGAAGATCATCAGGAACATTTCTATTCATTCTTGTAGCAAGCACAATTGTCTCGGTTGTCATCACGGTTGCCATATTATTTGGAACAGTCTCATCTAACATGGAAATCTCTAGTGAATGTGACCATCATGTTTGCAGATTTGATGATCCCAGGCTACCCACAGACATCACATGTAAGACAAACAAAGATTGCGAGAGCTGGAACCATCCATGCAAGATGGATCATTGTAACCCATCAGGGACAGCGGCATGCATTTACATGAGCGCAGGAAACTTTGTTTGTCAATGCAAAGATTTCTATAGTGGAAAGTTTTGCGAAACCAACAAAACAGACATATCTATCACATGTCATTACTGTCTCAATGGAGGGACATGTATGCAGAAAGCATACACAAAAGGATACAAGTGCCATTGTCCAGTGGGATGGACTGGCGAAATGTGTCAACAGAGGAAGGTTGATTATGATGAAGATGATAATGCCTGTGAACTGGCAAATTTTCATCTCCCAAAAGACATTTCAAACCACACATGGTATGAACTGGGGCACAGCAACCACTCTCATCTCAACACAGATGCTTGCACCAAGTACTCATTTGATGTAAACACCACTGATGACAAACACATCAGAGCAAGAGTCGATTATCTTCCCCTAAACAGGTTTACATCTAAAAGACAAGGATGGCAGGGGATGACTCTAGATTTTGTCCAAGGGAATGGAAGTGGAAACAATCTAGTTGTCTCAAGTCAACCTTTCTTGCATGCCGAGAAGGAAAACTCTCAGACTAATGCCACAATATATGAACACTCGTCCAATCTTCTAGTGATAATGTTCTGTCGAGTTGATAAAATGTACGGAAAGCAAGAAATGACCATATTGTTGACCAAAGACAAAAATGCTGCAATAGACAATGATTTCGATAAAATCATATTTACCAATCATGATTTGAATGTATGTGAGAATGGCTACAAAAAAACGCAAGAGAAAAGTGAGTGACGAAGAGTTGAGTGCCATATGCATACAAGAGTCCCTCTCTGGGAATGGTGGTGTTGATCTACCTAACATACCAATGCTTTGTTCATCCATCATGCCTCTTCCAGGCTTTGATGATTGTGTTTCATGTAAAATATGTGAAATTAAAGTGAATGCAGCACATGACATGGATGAGCATTAAAATTTTTTTTTTTTTGAGTTTCAAAAGTTAGGTCGGGCACACACTAGACCATATCGAGGGGAAATGACGCATGTTTTCATGGGTCCAGAACATGGCAGAACATGGCTAAGTCACTAAGTGGCCCTTTTGTGCATATGAAAAGTGGCAAGTCTCGTCTAAAATGCTACCTCGGGCTAGCGGAGGCACTAGGTCGGGCTAGCGCTAGTCACTGCACACGAGTTTCAGCACAGCCTTTATGGGTGAAATGGTACTATTCACCCTACGTCGGGCTAACGGGCATTTACAACATTTTGAGTTCACACCACACGAAAGTGGCACTTGGTGTCTTATTTCCAGATGAGATTGACAATGGTGTATACCATTAGAGCCACCTTGGAGTCCATTGAAGTGCCCCATATGGTTCTATTTTTTATCACACAGAATGGGGTTTAGACATGCTCATAAGATGGTATATGGTCTTATCACTTATACAATGAGTGCCAGTTTGGAGCAACCAGAAGATCCCTGTATGAGTCTATCTCTTATCACTTTGATTGGTGTTTAGACATGTTAATTTGGTGACATGTGGTCTTATCACTTATACCATGACTGTTAGTTTGGAGCTCTCATAAGATCTCTGTATGGTTCTATTTCTTATCGTTTGAGTGGTGTTTAGACATGTTAATTGAGTAACATGTGGTCCTATCAATTATACTATGAGTGCCAGTTTGAAGCTCTAAGAAGATCCCTGTATGGTTCTATTTCTTATCATCTTGATTGGTGTTTACATATGATCAATAGATTGTATGTGGTCTTATCAATAATACTAAGAGTGCCAGTTTAGAGTTCACTAAAATTACTTCTATGGTTCTATTTCTTAAGACTTTGATTGATGTTTAGACATGATCAATACATGGTTTGTGGTCTTGTACTCTTTACCAAGAGTGCCAGTTTAGAGTTCATTAAAGTTACTTCTATGGCTCATTTTTTTATCACTTTAAGCAGTGTTTAAACATCTTCATTCAATGGTATGTGGTCTTATCAATTATGCAAAGAGTAACAGTTTAGAGTCTATTAAAGTTACTTCTATGGTTCTATTTATTAACACTTTGATTGATGTTTAGATATGATCAATACATGGTTTGTGGTCTATGTAAATAGCATATGGTCTGATTACTCAAACCATAATGGCCAGTTTAGAGTTCACTACAGTCCTATATATTGTTTTATCTCTTATCTCTTTGATTTGTGTTTAGACAAAGCTTAGAAATGGAGAGGATATGTTCATGTGGCATAAGCCAAAAGTACAATTTTTAATATCACAGAAGTTACCTTTTTGGATCTATTTCCTTTTGTTGCAATGACATTACTAAATGTTGCGCCTAGATAATGAGCTGTGCCTACTTAATGAGCTGTGCCTACCTAATGAGCTGTGCCTACCTAATGAGCCAGCTATGAATATTCAAATATGTGCTGTATTCATTCAAAGAGCTTACCTAATGAGCTGTGCATCCTTAATGAGATGCCCACCCTTCATTTGCTGTGCATATTTAATTAGCTCCACTGAAACTTCATTCTGATTGGTCTAACCCCAAAAAGATCACCTCTTTTCAAAAGGCATGTGTGACTAGATAATGAGACTAAAATGGTATAAAAGTGCTTCTTTTGGAAATTATCCTCATTCAATCTCCAACATGGGTTCCTGCTTATCATTCTCTCGCCGATGGCCATCTCTGGAAAGTATTTCTCCTCCAAAGGTTCATCCTACCAGACAAGTCCATCGCTCCTGTCCAAAGGATACCACGTTGATCCCTCTCGAGCCAACCACACCTCTCGAGGTTGAGGAGTGCTCTATCTGCATGGAGGATTTGGGTGCAAGAGACACTTGTGTACTTTTATGGCCATGCACACATGTCTTCCACAGAGATTGTGCAATGAGATGGTTGAAAGACCTGGACAAAAACAATAACTTTCACGAATGCCCCTCATGCCGCTGCTATACGGTGGGGAAATTCCAGGTGTCTTTGGAGACCATCCTCATTTTGAAAAAGAAAGACTTTGAACAACGCTATATCCATGTCAAGGAATGGATGGATGGTTCATGCTCGGTTTGTCAGTCGTCCATATTGAACGATCAACAACTTTTCATCTTGACAAGATGTTGCCATATCTTCCACCAAGACTGTTTGCGGTGGTCTTTGGAGTTTTACTCCAAACATAGACCACGATGCCCACATTGCTTGGCATGCATATGCGAAGAAGGAGGAATGGACATTATTGATTTCAATTATTACACAAAACTACAAAAGATGAGTCAATCAGAACAGAGAAAGTACGTGCATGGGTGTATGCACATGTGCTGAAAAAAAATAAATAAATGAACATGACAAATTATAATCTCCTCTTTGACTTATTCCTTCTTAATTTGATTAATTCAATGCAATTCAGATTGATTAAATTTTGATGCTTCATGATCGGTTGGAGCTTAGTGGAGTCAAAACATGTGAGACATTCGTACGTAGCACAAAAGGGCCACTTAGTGACTTAGCCATGTTCTGCCATGTTCTGGACCCATGAAAACATGCGTCATTTCCCCTCGATATGGTCTAGTGTGTGCCCGACCTAACTTTTGAAACTCAAAAAAAAAAAAATTTTAATGCTATTGATTTATATCTGCTTGTGATCTTCAAGTACGAATGCATGTCTTGTAATTTGTCTGATGTTGTAGGCATTTGACTGACATAAGCATCAAGGGAAACACATATATCACAAACATATTTTCAGTCTTCCTAAAGGGTATGAGGTCTCGTATCATGATACAGTCCAACCTCAATTTAAATATGCAATTATACAAGCTAAATATATAACTCAAGTCCAACTTATTGTTATTGTCTGTTATTTATTCAATTGATTTTTATAGATCCTTTGCATGTAAGAAGCCTCAATGGGAGATTTAACACCTTTGTTAATTGAACCAAATGGTATTGACTCTTTTGACCTGATGTGATCAGTTGGATGGGATAACCCTGCTCAAGCTGGACGTATCACAAAAGTCCAATTTCTTTTTGTTGTCCATAATCAATAGATTTCATGACACATAGCTTCACCTAGAGATATATTACATATTACATAATTTATAATCCCACCAAAGGGAATGAACTCTCATGACCTAATGTGGACTGTTTTGGGTGGGATGATCCTGCACAAGCTGAACATATAACAAAAGTCCAATTTCTTTTTATTGTCCATTACCTAATCAATAGATTTCAGGACACATAGCTTCACTGAGAGATATATTACATATTACATAATTTATAATCCAACCAAAGGGTATGAACTCTCATGACCTAATGTGGACTGTTGGGTGGGATGATCCTGCACAAGCTGAACATATAATACAAGTCCAATTTCTTGTTATTGTCTGTTATTTATTCAATAGATTTCATGACACAAAGCTTCACTGAGAGATTTATTACATAATTTATATTCTAACCAAAGGGTATGAACTCTCATGACCTAATGTGGACTGTTTGGGCGGGATAATCCTGCTCAAGCTAAACATATAATACAAGTCCAATTTCTTGTTATTGTCTGTTATTTATTCGATAGACCTTTGAACAACAATACACCTTCTTACCACGTTTGTACCATATCAAGATCCATATCAAAGCAATACATAAAATGAGAGAGCAAAGACCTATAATTGAATATAGATATGGTGACCAAATGTTACCAACCACAATGGCTGGTCTTTCATTGCCCAAGAGTTTGGTTGTGGCATTCAGCAAGTGTGATGCCACAATGCCAGCTGACTGTCCAGCTCTTCCTATGCCTTCACTGCTGCCATTTGCTTGATAGATGACATCAGTCTGATAATCCTTCCTTTGAACACGACCCTCCTTTGTCATGACATCAGTGGAGGTCTTTTCAGTATCTACAGTATCTAAACCAGACCATGTCCTGTTGCATCTGAATGGACCACTCCCTGTGATGGCAGCCTCACATGAATGGGTGCATTCACCCTTACAGTGTGTACTCTTCTCTATGTTACACTCATGGGGGGACCTCACCCACTCAACAAAATCAGCGGCATCTTCTCTCCTCATGGGTACAATTACCTTGCGATTGAAAGATTTTCCTTGTGGGGTCCAGGTTGTGTATGTCAACGTAGGCTTTTCAGTGACATTGAAATGAGTGTAAGTTGGGAATTGTTTATCTAGCCACACACAGAGGTACTTTGACTCCTTGTGACTGAAGCGGCGAGAGCTTGTGCTTATGCATCGGTCTGTGTCTCTTACAGTCCGGTGGATAAATGTGGAGTCTCCTCCACTTCTGAAATGAACTCGTAGACGCGCTGACATTAAAACATAAGTGGCATCAGCATTGTATATATCAGATACTACCTCTATACACACGCTGCTCCACTTTGGTATGACAAAGATTCTTCTAACATGAAAGTCAATGCCACTTGTCCAAGCTTCTCTGTCAGTGATTGTGTGTGAGCACATCTCATCATTTCTTTTGTCTAACATGAGAGATTCACAGGTTGGTCGACAGTGAGGCCCATGACATCTGCTTACACGTCTGTCCTTGCAAACAACTTTCTCCTCTACTGAAGGAATTCTCCCCTCAATGGAGGAAGCAATGTCACATTTCACAGTGGTGTTGTCTTCCTTTCTGACTGTAAAGTTGATTTCATCTGGAAGGATGTTGAGTCTCTGTTTCATGTGAGACTTGTCTAACACTGTATTGCAGAGAGAGAAGGATCCATTGGCCACATCTTCAGCAATGCAAACTTGCTCTGATAGTTCGAGTGTGTGGTGTGAGTAATCACTGTCCAGTTCATACTTGAATGAGAAACTTCTCTTGGCAAATGTCATTGAGGCAGCAACCTCTTTTAGATGGAAAGATGCACATATCATTTCCATATCCTTCAACTTTTTGATAGCCTTGATTGATATTTGACATGGCGGCCGTATAGTCGCTGCCATACATTGTGCCATGAAAATAAAGAGTAGATATGATATCACAATATACTTCATGATGTTGAGGTTGATATTTTTAACTTCATTCTTCCAAATAATGCAAATTATATGAACATTTATGTTGGGATGTAAAAACCAATTTTCATCCATTTATCCCTTGTTGAGATTTCATGTTAGAGTAACAACAAGCAGCATCACTTGTATGACCACAAAAAATAAAGGACATAGTATGTTTGGTTATTTATTTCACTCCACAAAATTAACAAATATTCAGATGCACAAAAAAACACATTCTCTAATTTTAACAAATAACAATGACACGAGCGATAGTTTTGTCATATTCTGCCTTTTATTGGAATAATTGGTGTGCTCATTGTCAAAGAGCTACAAATAACATTCCCAACCATTGGGTGTAATTGCTGGTAAAAAGTCACCTGAATTGCTTCATGTGTTATACCCAGTATCATTTTTATACTCCTCCATGGCTTGTTTAGCTGTCACTATGCACACTATGTATTGGCAATTATGTTATAATTAATCCATTTGAAACAGAATGTAACACCCCTCTTGTGTTCAGTCTGAATTGGTTTACTCTCACTTTGTAAATGTTGCCTTCCTTGCCACTCTTTCATATGGTGCCAACAAGACAGCCCCTGGCCGTGATTCTTTTACTCTTACAAATGCTTGGTCAAATGTAAGTGACTTGTTTTGCATGGCCAAAAAACATGCCACTACTACTGGAGCTCTGTGCAGTCCTGCCAGACAGCTTACCACAATGGTTTGCTTGCCAGGTTTTCTTGACCATGTCTGTAGTAGTGTAACAGCCTTTAGTAGACTGTTGCTAGAGAAGTGACTCCACTCAAATTGGGAACATTGAACCCCTAGCATTGGTTCACCAATTGGGATGAGGGATAACCATGAAAAATGACCTAGCTCAGAGCTCCTGATGGTGGACAGAAATGTCCATGCCTCCTGCTTGGACAAGACCAGTATGTGTTTTTCATTACCAATGTTGATCGAGGAGGTCATTTTTTATTAGGATGGTCCCAGGTGTACACAAATGATAATCTTCATAAGATAGCAGAATCATTTAATAGTCATGTTAGCAAAGGAAGTTAGAACATCCATTTTTTTATACACTGTGTCTTTTTTTCTCTGTTGAATGAGGTGTCGACGTGAAAGGGCTACTACATTTTTCCATGCCTGTGGACCCAAATAAATGGAGGCAAAAGAACCTATCAAAGCAAAAGTGTTCCTCTTACTTTTTACTGCACGAAGTGTCAGAGAAGAGTTTTTCACTTTTGTGGTCACCATTCCTTCTTTTGATAATCTGGTGAGCTTTCGATTTACACCACACACAATCAAACACAAGTCGTGCCACAAGAAATGATTGAGGCTTATTTCACTTTGCCCCTTTTGTTCAACTAAAGTTATACCCCATTGATCACTTATAATGAATACACCTTCTCCCAAGTAAGACATCATCATGACTGATTAACCGAATACTTTTCTTGAATTTGAATTCTAAAGGTTGTGCATAGATAATTAATCGTACTCACTTTGATTGGTTAGTGATCAAGAAATGAATACATAATTAGTCTTCGTACAATTTCATTGGTCAGTGATCAAGAAATGAATACATAATTAGTCATCCAAGAATTAGGCTAGTGATCAAGAAATGAATACATATTTAGTCATCCAAGAATTAGGCTAGTGATCAAGAAATGACTATATAATTAGTCTTCCTACAATTTGATTGGTTAGTGATCAAGAAATGAATACATAATTAGTCATCCTAGAATTTGATTGGTTAGTGATCAAGAAATGAATAAATAATGAGTCATCCAAGAATTGTGCTAGTGATCAAGAAATGAATACATAATTAGTTTTCCTGGAATTTGATTGGTTGATTCACTACAATGTCACTCGTGTGAAAAGTATAAAGCCTCCAGACAACTTCAAACTCATCATTCCGAGAAAAAAAGTATTATCATTACCACCACAAACAATTTGAGATAATGAATCAAAACATGAAAGCAGACAGTTCTTCTAAGATCAAGAGGGCAAAGAAGAGAAAGTCTCGCAAGACTAAAGAAAATACTTCAAAGCATTTTAAGAGAGCACTAGAGGAGACACCTGATGAAACCAAGTTGCCCACCAAAAGGATTTGTAGGGAACAGCAGGCAGATACCCGAGGGGAACTGTCATGCAATGCCAGTTCTGTCACTGATGAATTCAATGGATTGAGCGCTTCTTTGGATTCAAACATTGCTTGCCTGCAACCAACAACCCACGCTCCTGAATCTTGTGTGACAACTCCATCATCTAGTACTGCAGTGAATGGCACAGAGCAAAACACAGAACCTATGAATTTTGAACACTCTTGCATCATTCCCCAAACAACATCTGATAACATCATTGCTCAAGCCCACAAAGGAAAATTGAAGATATCTAAGAGGGCCATGCAGGCACTTGAAAGGGGTAAGCTCGTGGCTACCATACCAAAGTACAATTGTGACACGATCATCTTCAATGACAGGAATGATGAACACTTGAGTCCCATGACACCAATATATCGAAGGAGTAACATAGAGGAGCTTGCGTGGCACCAAACCAGTGACAATCTAAACCTGAGAATGAAGTTGATGGACATAGAGTGGCATGAACTTGCCAAGATGGACTGCAAGACACTTTGGTTTTTGTCCTTCTTGGAGCAACCACACATGTGGCTGGACACGTGTAAAGATGAAGAATGGGCTGAAACCACTACAGACGAGCCCAGTGGCGAGGATATGGCTGATTTGATGTTTGCAGGTCAGAAATTAGCTGCAGGAAATACGAGAGTTGTGGATCAAGACACTAGTTGTCCCGACATTCAAAAAGATGTCAGCTGTGTGGTGGTTGGTGACCCTAACTGGATAGCGAGCACATTTGATGGGTCATTGTCATATTCTGATGCCTGCGACCGAACATACAGAAAGGTGTTTAGTTTGAAACCAGAAGTGGACATCAAGTCGATTGGCAAGGCTTTGAAGCGGAGCAATGATTTTCCAGTGATGTGTGCACTAGAGAGTAGCAGAACTGTACTGTACGAAGACACCCATCATTTGATTGACTTCACAGAGAAGACAAGAATGATGGGCTGTGCTCTCAAACCAATGCTGCTGACAAGCTCAACTGAGATTTCTCTTAGGATCCAGGCCTTCTATCTTGAAGAGCTGTATCAGTGTGGTGCTCTTCAACTCAATGAAAAACCTGCTGACAGCACAGGGGTTTTTTATAAAGTAAGTGACGAAGACCAAGCCACACGCATTATGGCACTTGGCAGGTCAGACACCATCTTGTATCAAGTATATGTTGCCTGCAGTATTTGTCACTGGGAGCACAACCACCTCTGGAAGCCAAATGATGAAGATCAGACGAGGGAAGCAGTCATGAATACTCTCTGCTCAAACTGTGGTAACAATACGTTACAAAATCTTTCAAGCTTTGTCCTAAGGGAGGCTAATAATCGACAGACGATGGACTTGGGTTGCTCAAGAACTGTCCATTATGAAGTCCCAAAATCAAAAAAGGAGACCTTTCTCCCAATAGGTGTGACTTCTGTGGGCGACCTACCGAAATATGAGCGAGTCTGGCCCTCGTCTGGTGCAAAGCAATTGAAGTTGGACTTGGAGGTAGTGTCACAGCGCAAGAACCAACACACAAAATGTATTGCAGTGACATTGTTCATTCCCACCACATTTGACAAGACAAAGACGCTTGATAGCATCAGAGATAGTGTAGCAGGACTTGGTATCCATGTGGAGGATGGTATTGAGCCCGACAATGCACATCTGACAGAACTCTTTGTGTACAACAATGGGCAAGAGCACAGGATAAAAGCTGTTGCTACCAGAGTTAAGATGTCACTATCCCTGAACAAGAAGTTGAACTTCATCACCACTGAAGTCCAAGCGAAGAATATGAAAAGAAATTTAAGAGGACTGGAGGACACCTTTAGCGTGACAAAGAGTGGAGGAGGATTGACAAAGGTGACCATAGACCTGCCATCATCTCATACCACAAGAAAGTTTGGTGTTCAGACAGTGGATGAAGAGGGACAAGTGCTTATCCACAAGTCACAGGTTTTGGTTTCACCATCCACAAGATTGGATGGGAAGAGACAAGAACCAATGCGTCTTACTGAAGGGGGTGGCATGTACACAGCCGGAAACATGTGGTGTCACCCAAACTGGGAAGAGAAGGAGAATTTTAGACGGTATGGTCTGTCTGTTGTGGCAGGCATTGTAAGCAACTTGCTAGCAAAGGGAACAAAGACCATGAAAGGTAAAAAGATCCACTTGTTAAAAAGGGGAGATCACTTGTGGAATTCCCTTGATGAGGTCAATGGTATGGTGCAGACACAGGTATCAAAAGATTTGCTGAACAGGGCTGTACTGAATTCAAAACAAGTCAAGGAAGCTTTGAAGGCCAAAGAGAAGGAGATCGAGACCATGAGGAGAGAGATAGATGCCTTGAAATTGAAGGAAACGAAAAAAACTGAAAAGAACAATTCACAATTAGAAGCAAGAATAGAGGAGTTGACTGCTCTGTTAGAGGTTGTCACTCAAGAAAGAGACATTCTCAGAGAGGAGAATAAATGTCTGAAGAGGGATGTGAGGGCATTACAACGAGCCCAAGACAACCTTATGTCAGACCTCAAATCGATGAAAAAGGAATATTCTGAACAGAAGGGCCAGTTGAGTGTCATGCAGCAACAGCTAACAATGCTGATGGATGAAAGGAAGGAGAAACAAGAGGTCAAAGAATGTGATGAGACAACCGATGAGCGAGATCTAATGTTCATGGACTCTAAATTGGTGGATGAACTGTGGGATTGTTTTTGTGACAAAGAAAACCTGCTTGCCTGTTAGCTTCATAGTTTTTTTTTTCAAAATAAAGAGATAAAAAACATATATATCGCGTGTCTTGTGTCTTTCTATATGAATCATGTTACATCACATGGAACGGATTTGTTTATAAGGATTATTTATGTTGATAAGCTATTGAAAAGGAATAATGTAACATGGCAATTTGGCTGTTCTTTCTCTTATGGATCGTGTCCTGTATAGTTCTTGTCAAGGGGGTTTCTCCATGTCGAATGCGTCTTCAGAACATCAAGGTGGTGCCTAGGGACAAACTCTTGTGTGGGGAATTTGTCATTACCACACCAATGTTCACACAGAGTGTGATTATGGACAACATCACTTTTACAGTAGAGGCCTCATCCAGATCATTGTATCCTGAAAATAGTTTCAATGTGTTGCTTTCGAACCAAGTTTGTTATGAGTTTGGAAAGTTCAACATAGGAATTGAACGCAGTCAAATGGATTCAAAGATGTCAGTGCACCTTTGTGGTTCCCTACCAGCAAGATTGCAGGAGATGGATGGAGTCATATTTAGGACATTGGCTGAGACAAAAACACCAGTGCTTTTTAGTAATAGTGGACAAAAAGAGCAGAGAGGGGTCTGTCATCTTGACTACTATGAGAGAGGATATATGATTCCTACAAATCAAGTCATGGAGACTTTGCCAGACAGGGCAAAAGAAGGGTCTGCATTTCACTGTAAGCCATGGTGTGCTTCCATGTCAATAGGTGATGGGATGGAATATGGCTGTGCTAATTTAACGAATGTTGTAAACAATAGAGATTTTGGAGTAGCTCGCCATATAAAAGTGTACGACACACGAATGCTTACTGTAGAAAGCAACAATGTTGTGTGCATCCAATTGTTTGTGGAACTTTCTCAAGACATAAAATTTATCAAACTTAATGAGACCAGCGAAATCTATGTTAACATTTTCTCAGGACACAGAGTCAAACACAACGTCAGATCGACATTGAGTGTAAACAATATATGCCTTGGCAGCCAGTCACCTTGGATGAGACCTTCAGAGCTGGAATTGATGCAGCCCATAATGTTTTGTACATCTGTACCAATTAGATACCCCAATAGACGTTTGTCAGACAATGATTCTTTCCGCTTTTATGGATTCTTGAGATATACAATAGTAACAGTGTCTGGGAACAAGTTTGACATGGAACTGGACATAACTAACATGCACAAGATGTACTTTTCTACGGTTAAACATACAATGAAAAGGCCAATTACCAGTTGCAATGGTGCTACTTTGGGACAAAAGTGCCACAAATGCAAGGAGTCATGTTCTGCTATGTTTCGTGGGAGAGGTTATGTATCATGTAATGATGAATGGTATTGGTATGGAGGGAGAGAGATCAGACACACGGGTCAAAACAAACAGCATATTGAAACGCAAAAGAATTACACACATCATGCTTTGAAAGGATCTGCTGCAAGACATTTATCGTCCTTATCAGTCATGGTATTCCTACTTGTGTTTGCATTATGATAATAAAAATGATTGACAAAAATAGTATATTGTTTTTCGTTGTGAATTTTATTTGATCAAAATCACATCAAAGAGCACTGTCTTCTGTTTTGAGAATTTTCTCCAAAAGCCTCCCACCCACCATGTCCCCGAATCCAATCAGCAAATCTATGGTGCACTTGCCTTCCTGCAATTTCTCCTATCATGTCCGGTGTGTTTATTGGCATTTGATACTCTTTCACACATACCTCACCAAAAATCCCACAGAAAGAGTAAAGAGTAGCAATCCGGCTCCAACTGCATATATTGTCATCAAACATTCCAGCCATGATTTGCATAACCGTCTCGCTCACGTTTGTTTTTGGTAGCTGTTGGATAGTACTCTTCCAGTTTGAATGATGCCTCTCAGATAAAACTCTGCACATTCGCCGAATCTTCCTTGCTGCTTCGTTTGGGCAAGCCATGTCCCTTGGATAGCCTATTGCTACATACTTTATTGCATCAACAGCTAGACTGACACTGACACATTCCATCTCTGTTACACTCTTTTTCTTTTTTGGGTCCGTCTCCATCACAAAATATTATGTTAGTAAGTGATGTAAGTGAAAAATTGGATTTTCTAGATAGTACTCTCATTTGAGTCTCTATCGCAATATATTATTTTTGCAGGTGGTGTAAGGGATAAAAATGAATTATTTTCTGTGTGATCACTTGGCTCCAACTAACATGTCCATATCAAAACATCATCATCACTAGATGGTCAATACATTACTTGGGAAGAGGACCACAAAATTAGTCAGTAGGAGTATTGCTTGTATGTTACACTATTCTATTTAAGCTCATACACACTTAAATCAAACAAACGGATAGATTGAAATAAAATAATACAATAATACAAAAAGATGAATCATTGTTGGTTTTGTTTATTTCAATTTGATAAATCATTGTGCAACAGCTGTTTCTCAATTAGTTAAGGCCCAAATGTGACTTGATCCTTCATCATTTTAATAGTGTCATAGGACAATAATCCAGTCACTGGCATATCCTCTGGGTAATCACAGGTATATGTGTAGTGTCTTCTATATACGTTGGCAAGTTCTTTATAGCTTCTTTTCTTGCAGAGACCAAATTTGCCTTGCCAGAGTGAATCTGCCATTGGTACAGCCTGTCGAAGGGAAGTTATCTCTGGATCCAAGAGCTTGATGTCCCTAAGGAGTAGGAAAAATCCTGATACTCTATTCCTTCTCTTGCCCATGCTTATGTATCAACCCACATTTTGATTGTGTTACTTATTTGAACTAGTTTGGCTAAACTAAATTCAATTTTGCACACAGACAAATAATCTACTTATGCATATTATTAGCATGAGGACAACCCATAAAAGCAAACAATGGAAAACATGTATCAAAACTCCCAAATTCAAAGGATGCTGAAAGGTGTTCCAGACATTCATATTCATTCAATCAGTGGCCACGAGAACAAGGTCGCCGTTCAGTTTCCAACGGTTGCCCTTGTGCTCTTCTCAGAGACTGCACAGACAGCGCTCTATGCATGCTACCTTGTTCCAAAGAAAGGTGTGGCATTTTTTGGAAAGGATGAAAAGGCAGAGTTTGCTGACTATGCTGCGATGTTCACCGAGGGGACAGAATATGCTATGCGACACATCAACTTCTCACCACTTGGTATGGCGTTGGACATGAAAGCAAATGATAGATCGACACGTTTGAATATCGTGAACGTGATGAGGCCCCACTCAACACACCTCATGAAGGAGGACCTTTCAAACGGGGCAGTTCATTTGTCTGTGGCAGAAATGGACAAGACATTCGATCAGATCCAAAAGACTGGATCAAACACGAGGGGTTTGCTACAGTTTGGACTCATGGTACACCGAGCAGACTATCCTGACGAGGTGGTGCTTAAAGATCACATAGACACATTCAATCCACGTCACGCCAAGTGGGTCCTCACTCGTCTGACTGTGGTCGATGCAAGGGTTGAAAGTCCCATGCTTCGGCAACTTCAACCAATCTGTGACCAGTGGGAGTATGATGGATCAGACATTGACGAGACTGATAGTGACAGCGTGCCTGATGGGATTTTGGACAGAAGCACAGTTGCCTGTAGGGATTTTACTGCCAGCAGACAAGTGGATTCGTGTGTTCCTGTGTCAGTCAAAATGTGCACATACGACAGGTCAAATCTAATCAAGATTGTTCTTGGTATCACAAAATGTGAGGTGATTAAAGACACATATAGTGCCAAAGAGGTGTACGAGAGGGCAATACACATCTTGAATGACGTTCCCCGGAGAGTGATTCACATCTAATCAATCAGATCAACCTTGTGCTGCATTTTAGTTGAACATACTAGTGTCATGTGTACTACAAGTTAGAAAAAGAGAGAAGAAGTCATGTCCACACACAAGATTGCAACTTGCCTAATATTATCCAACGCATTTCTAACCATCTTAGCAATGTCAGTAAATTCAGATCATGGCATAAAGAAAATGAACACTAATGTATTTTCAAATGACATGGAATTGGCCACCAGAAAAGCTCTCCAACTTCCAGATGGGGATTACTCTACAATCAAAGGTGATAATAGGAAACCAGAAGAATTTGAACGCATTTTGAATAACGATCCAATTTTCAGTGATGAAGATGATGCGGATGGCAGTGGGGATGATGATGGGGACGACGATGGGCATGTCAAAGCAGAAGAAAATGTCTCTGTTCATAATGAGTTGAACCAATGTGAAAAAACATTAGCTCTTTTCAAAGAATCTCTAAAATTCAATGTTAATCGTGTGTCAAAGTTGTCAAAAAAGTTAAGGAATCAATCTAAGACCCTGTTGAGGACAGTGAAACTGATGTGAATAAGATTTTGATGTTGAAATAAAAAATACAGAAAATATATTTGAGGTATGACTTTATTTTATGTTCAGAGAAGATTGCGTTCTTGGTACTTGTGGTGAAACAATTAAAACCTATATATTTTAATTACATGGATGAAACAAAGATGAAACACCTGTACAAGGTATCTCTGAAGATCCTTGATCAAGCACTAACCATGGAGGAAAAAATGACAGAATTGACGGGAGAAGAGAAACACCAATTAGCACTCTACTCTAATCAGGAGGGTAAGGAAGCCATCATCTGCAAGTACCACAAAGCTTTGGCTTTGATGAAGTACATTATGCGACAAAGTGCCACATGCGATAATGATCGATCAATACAGGTCCATGCTAAGAAACTGATAAATTCTGCAAATTATAGAGTGTGCCAGCTGAAAGATGCAAATAGGGATCAGCCAGAGACAGATCAATTTAAACATATAGATGAGGCACTGGCACACACCATCTTGAACGAGTTGGTTACTTCCAACGATGGAACGATGTTTAGAGACATCATAGGCCAAGCAGAAGCTAAGCAGGCACTTAGAGACACTGTGATCATGCCCTCTATGCGTCCAGAGATATACACTGGTCTTAGAGCACCCGTTCAAGGGATACTACTGCATGGTCCTCCAGGAAATGGAAAGACTCTCTTGGCCAAGGCTGCAGCCAATGAGTCAGGTTACAAGATGTTTAATGTCTCATCTTCTACAATCACATCCAAGTGGGTTGGAGAGAGCGAGAAGACTGTCAAGACACTCTTTGCTCTTGCACGTCTTTTGCAACCTTGCATCATATTCATTGATGAAGTAGACTCACTTCTCAGTATGAGGAGGGATGGTGAAAATGAGGTGAACCGGCGTATTAAGACCGAATTCATGACTGAATTGGATGGAGTTCTGAAACAGAAAGACGATAAAATTGTGGTGATAGCGGCAACAAACAGGCCTAGTGATCTTGACGATGCCATACACAGAAGATTTCCAATGCAGATCCATGTTGCAATGCCAAACCACCAAGAGCGTGTACAATTACTGAGAACATTAACTCGAGGGGATCAATGTGGACTGACAGATCAAGACTTTGAAAAAATAGCCAATTTGACCCATGGGTATGCAGCATGGGAATTGACGACTCTTTGTAAGGAAGCTGCTTTAAAAATTGTTGGTGATATGACAGAAGAGGAACTTCTTTGCATCAAAACAGAAGACATAAGGCCACTCATGTATTGTGACCTAAAGTGCATGGTGAGAGAGAGAGATGCAAAGAGGTTGTCTTCACGTAGTCGCAGCGTAGTTAAAAAGAGACCTTAACCACTTGGCCATGGTGGACAAGAATGTTGGTTTGATATTTTGACACACCACAAAAGTGACAGGTTGACTAGTCATCTTGAAAGACCATATGATCACCAGACATACAATGAATGAGAGTACACCATCCAAAACTGTGCATAGATAAATTTTTTTCGAAGCTGTAGCATAACTTGATTGGACAAGTTTGGAATGGTGCCTAACTAATTACAATATCAGAGTAGACATTTGAAAATGTGCATAATTAATTAAATAATCCTTTTGGTATAAAAGGAGTTGTTCTTCTATGATAATCAAACCATTCAAAACAGCAATCATGACCACAAAGCAAGAGAAGAAATTCATAATGATGATGGACAATCTCCCAGAGGTCAGGAACTCAACACTCGAGTTTGATCTTCTCGTGGGGGCAAACATGCAGGAAAACATTTCCAATCTATCTTTGGAAGATTTGGACAGAGTTAGAGGAAAGAGAGTTTCCCGTGAAAAGTCATGTCATTGTCTGACAGAGTGTGTGACAAAGACAGGAAATATAGTGAAGAAATAAATTATGAGAGCGAATGACCATTGTTTGAGTTGATCTTTCTGGTGTGTTTATCTAAAAGCTTGAAATAATTATTTTGGTATAATAATCAATCTCACTTATGACTTTATCATTTTCATTGAGATTATACATTGTATCAAAAAACAACTATGAAATTGTTTTTCTTTTGTTTAAGATTTTATTTGGATGTGAACATTTAAAAAAACATCCATTGGTGATGAATAAGTTCAACAAGATTGGCTCGCTTCTTTGCATTTTTCTCTAAACATTTTGTCAATATATCATGCAACTCACTGGATACATCTCCTTCAATCGTGATTGGATTGATAGACTTAATTTCACTTATGTCAAATGGAAAGTCACCATGCACCATCTGATATAAAAAGGCTCCAAGACACCACACGCTATTAGATTCCCACATATATGGTTCTTTGCGTAACATCTCCGGGGAGGCATAACTGACTGTTCCTTGGAACTTGGTCAGTGGCCTTGCAGATATCCTACCTGCGAGGCCAAAGTCAATCAACAAGGCTTTTTTGCTATCCATGTCTATCACAACATTCTCAGATTTGATGTCACCATGATAGAAACCCATCTCAGCCATGTTGAGCACAGTGTGAACTACCTGTGTAAAGATCCCTCTTGCTTGGGATTCTGTAAGACAGTTGAATGGGATGTCATCCAACATGTCAAATGCATCCTTACTGTTTGTCGGCCTATTCATGACAATGATCCACTTGCCATTCCCAACATCAAAGAACTCGAGCAGGCGAATGACTCCAATCACTGGTTGGCATTGTGACAATATACAGATTTCGCTTGGTACCTTTCCCTTACAACATTCTTCATTACACAATGGGGGATTTTCAACGACCTTAATGGCCACCGGTTTTCCATCTGAGTTTCTCTTTCCTGCATACACTGCTGAGATACCACTTTGGATAGCACTACCAAAACTATAGAGGTTTTGTATCCTATCCATTTTGAACTGAGCAATTGGTTCATGGCCACTAAACTTAGATGCTGGTTCACTTTTACTCCTTGCAAATCTTTTTTCGTTTAGACCAGTGCGTCTTTGAAGCATTTTTTTCAGAAAATCATCAAACTCACACAGTCTCCCATCCAATGATTGTTCTTTAGAATTGTGTACCACAATCTGACTCTGATTTTCTTTCATCGTCCTGGCATAGGTTACTTGTAAAAGCTTCATGTAGTCTTCCATGGTCTCGAATTGTGTCTCCATCTTTCTGTTTCTTTTTCCCATTCTCTCCAAACAAACCTCTACATCTGTGTCCAAGAAGAAGATAGCATCTGGTATGGCATGCTTGTACTCTCTAACCAGCCTACCATACTTTGACATGAAATATTCCCAGCTGAATTCTGCCATGTGTCCCTGGAGTCGAAGTACACGAGAAAAGACATTACAAGCCAGCATACACCTGTCACCAATAATCACATCTTCTTCAGATGTATTCTCAAGTTGACGTAAACTTTCTTAAAAAATATCAAGTATGTACAATTGTGTGCTGCTGCCATTCCTCGGATCTTCATAGAACAGTTCTAGAGGACTGATGTCCCTACCATCCTCCGTGGAATAGTGACAGAATTTATCTAGTGGTTCATCAAGAAAGGTATAATTTGGATACTTGTCTTTGAGTTTTGCCAACAGAGTTGATTTGCCTGAAGCAATCAGACCTTCCAATGCAATGAACATGTTTTCGATGTGTTTTGACTACATCAGATTGTAATACATCCACTTATACAATAACAAATGGTTGAAGTGCTAAAATGGATTTTCATATTGAAAAGGAAATATTAACAAATCATGACATTTATGCAATGAGATGCATTGTATACGGCTAATAGAAGATGTCTCACCAGCTGACAATAACACATGAATGGAGAATTCCAGAAGTCAAACAGTATGCACTGGATAAACATATTGCCTTTGCAGAGGATGTCTTGAATCACACTCTACATATTTCATCAAGGACAGATTTGCTGGAGATTGCTCGTTTTTGTCATGGAAAAAGCATATCTCATCGCATAATTTATGGGTTTGTAAAATCTGCTTCTATTGCATCGTTGAAAACTTCTGATTGCTATCTCAAAATAACCAAATAGTTTGTTTCTACTTTATGTGTTTTACAGAACAGATATCAGACATCCTCCAGTGCCTTACAACAAAAAGTGGTGTTCAGATGGTCATTGGGTGCCGAAGAAATCGGATATGATTCAAATGCGTTGTGTCCACAGATGGATTTGTCATGACTGTGCGAGACGACATATGAACTGCAAAGGCTACCCTTCAATTGCCTATATGAGAAGTCGAGATGGAATATGTTCAGTTTGTGATACAAAAATAAAAAAGTAGAAAGGGCAACTGCAAGTGTTTTTTCATTCTATGCTTTTATTTTAATCCAAGAACAACAGTCACAAGATCCATTCTTAGAACAAATCATACTGAAACATATTATCATTAGAATAGGTATAGATACCAGTGCTAAAGTACTGTTTAACACGGGCGATAGTTGCCTGCCTACATATGTGGGTCTTCCCTGGAGTGATGGCTTGTCGGTGATGTGCTCTACGCTGTGATTCATTTTTAGTGTAGATTTATCAATATTATGATCATCATTACCATCTTTTTCACTCCCTTGTATAAAGTCACCCTTTGTGTCTTCATGTTTGCTTATAACTGTTTTTTCATTCACTACATGTCCTTCATCATCTCTAGAATGAATCACAGAGGCATCCGTCATGGATGTAGTGGCCTTAGACTCATTATGTATAGGTTCAAATCTATGGTCTTCCTCAAATTTTATGTCAACAACTTCATTCTGTTGAATTGTATTGAATGCATCTTTTTTGATATTTGATCTTGCAAGCTCCTCGTCATCTCCAGAATTGGAGGGGATAGTGTCAGATATCATATCTGTTGCATTCCTGTTTGCCTTCTTCTGCACATCTGTTTTAAAAACATCCACATCATCTCTGGGTATTTCATTGTCTTTGTCATATTTCTCAGTTGCCTCAACTGGGTGTGTTTCCAAAGTCAGATTTGTATATTGAGATGTAATGTTTGCTGTATCAAATGTTTCAGTTGTGTTCACAGTTCCTCTATTTGTTTGTGAATCAAACTTAGCCTTTACATCTCCGGTTGTTATGTTTGCAGCATAAGATGTTTTGGTTATATTTTCAGTTTTACTACCTCTGTGTGAATCAAACTGAACCTCATGGTCACTGACTGTCACGTCTCCAACATCAAATGACTCAGTTGTATTCTCAGTCTCAGAAGCTGTGTGGGAGTTTTTAGTTGTAATGTTGACGTCAGACATTTTAGTCTCATTGTCCGAGCGTATCTCAATGTCCTTCAACTTGGTTCGCATGGAATGGGGTATATGGGTAGTGCTGTTGATTTGATTCCCTCTCTGTAAACCCTTTTCGTGAGACTTGATGCCTGAAGCAGCAACAAGCTGTGATGCATTATCCACTCTGTGGTCTCTATGCCTCACCCTGCTTTCATCATCTGGCTTGTTAAGAGATGTTTCATTGCCTCCATCTACCAATTTCAAACGTTGTCTTAAAACTCTATCTTCCACATGTGATTCAATTTCTGGAGTTGGTGTTGTGCCTGTGTTTAGTATGGATGTCACGTGTGTCCAGGAATCATTGCATTTAACTGGTCCATATCTCATGATTACAGCTTCACAAGAGCTGATGCATCCTCCACTACACTGATCTCTCATCTGTCCAATGCAAATGGCTGGAGACTTTATCTTCTCAACAGCAGATTGACCTGCATTCTTTTTCATGCGAAGTGGTACCGTGCGTGTATAAGTTTGACCTGTCATTGTTTCTGTCTCATATGTAAGTGTGGCTTCTCTATTGACAGTGATTCTAGAACCTCTTGGAATTCGCTCACTGAATCGGGCACAAAAATATTTTCCCTGCTTATTTTGGAAAGGATGTGAGTCCGTGTTGATACATCCCTTCGTGTCCTTCACATTTTCTTTGATGAAATGTGGCCTTTTTGTTATGCTGTGCTGTAGAAGAAGACCCTGTGTTGATGATAATCTGTACGTTGCATTTGCATTTGATATGTCAGAAATCACCTCCATGCAAATACTCCTCCACTTTGGAATAGCAAAGAGTCTATTGACATAGACATGGATGCCACTTGTCCATGCCTCCTCTTCTGACATTGGACTTGAACAAGTAATTTCTTTGCCACTCCCTACCATGATTGACTGACAATTGGGTCTGCACATAGACTCTGCGCACCTGTTTCTGAAAATGTTCCTGCATGTATCTGTCTCATCTACTCTGTGACTCCCAATTTGGCTTTGGGGCGTTGGCCAAGTTACCTTACACTTGGTTTCTGTCTCACCTGCTACCCTGCCAATAAAATATGTTTCTTCGTTGATAACTGCATGGAGTTGTTCCATCACATGGGATTGATCATTCAATGTTCCACAAAGAGAAAATGAAACACTCTCCTTTTCACTGATAGCACAATGTCTGTCTGACATTTGAACCACGTGTGTAGAGTTGTCGCTGGCTCGTTGATAAACAAGGGAAAACATTTTATGCTCAAAGTTGATTGAGGCCCTCACCTCTACAATCTGGAAGGATGCACAAATCATTCCCATGTTCTCCACCTTCGTGATGTTTTGAATTTCAATCTGACAAGGAGGCCGGATGGTCTTAGCCATACCTTGCACCATGAACATGAAAAATATTATGACCAATAATTGCATCTTTGAAATGTTTTGTTTGTGCTTTGTATATGTTTCACTGCATCAATATAAAACTCCTCAATATATGACTCATATAGGTACAGTGTAAAATTGAATTTTCATGACACACCCACAATAGGCAAGTCATTTGTGCCCCAACAAGAAAGCATGTAAACAACAGTGATCAATATGTATTTGTATGGGAAGTGTCACCTGACCCATCACAACTTTATGCTGGATGAGGTGAAGTCATTGCTGCAAAAGTCACTGAGACGAAAGGAACCAAAACTGGTAGTTCAAAGTGCTCTTGAACTCCAATGTGGAAAAATAGACCACCTTTCTTGGGACAAACTCCTCGTATTTCTCTTCGAGGACCATTCACTGATGTCTTTGGATACCATTATGCAGATGTATCATCACTACCAGAAGAGAGACAAACACAATTTCATACAGACAATGATTAGGCTCTCTACTTGTCGAATATCTGCTTGCTTGCCTGTGTTTGCTATGCATGAAACAATGTTGACTGTCTTTGAAAAGATTGCACAAACATCAGTCATTCCATCGCACTTGGATAACTTATTGGAAAATGCTGATTCAGTCACAGGTTTGAGTGCATCAAAAATATTTGCTAGCTTGGAAATGGCTTGGAGCGAAGGAGACTTCAACTTACTCATTGGTAGCATGAAGTTAGCATCTATGTTCCTAGATGTGGAATCAACAAGATGCCCATCAGAGAAGGGTGTGTCATTGGTGACCAAGATGTTTAGGCCCTGGGAAATGGAAACAAAACCACAAAAGTGCTATTCCACAGCACAACTGATCCTCGCCATTCTGCATAATGCTACAAGTAAAGAGGACTTAATCACAAGGAAATATCTTTTCCTCTGTGCAAAATTTGCATGTGCAATGCCACATCGTTTGATGTTGTTTTCACCCGTCACACAATTGATCTTTAGGTCTCATCTCAGTAAAGAAAAAGAGTCGTTGCCCATAACAGTCCACTGGTCTGAGTCTCAACCATTGAATGAGATGCCACATTGTGCAGTTGATAAGCACACATACAGGGGAAAATATGGAAGAAGCTCTCCTCTTGTTGAAAAACCAGTATCTCTGAGCGAGGACATGTTTCATGAGTTTCATGGAATTAGAAAGAAACAAACTATGGATGATTTCTTCGTTGATGGTACAAAAGAGGCTGTGTCCTATACTGAGAACCCATATTGGGAAATGACCAAGGAGGTGTACAGAGGTGCCACACGACAAAAGACTGCAGACATGACAAGAGAATTCTACGAAGTGTTGATGGACAGGTTCCCATCTCTCTTCACAAAGAATGATAGTTCTCTCCCTTTGCTGCAAATGCCTACTTCGTCCTCCAAAGTGTACACGAGAGTAGACTTGAATGCATTGGAAGTGATCAAGGGTCCTTACAAGCCAAAGTCAAGAAAGTATAGTAATGTAGTGAAGCATCACAATACCATGCTCAACGTGTTTCAGGACCAGCACACATTGAGGGTTGTAGAAAGGAAAAAGGGTGACAAGAAATACCTTGTATTCCCCCTTGTCACAAAAGGAGATGGTTCTCGGGTGGAGCCACAGGAGAGATGTATCAAGGATGCCATTCAAAGAGGAGCCATGAGCAAAGTGACATTTGTGTCCAGAGAACAACTGGGACTGGTACAAGTGCATAAGTTGAGTGAAAGAGAGATTGCCTCGTTACCATTGACACTATGGCTGCATTTCATTTTTCGATGGATATTGGGTATTGGAGACTCAGGTTTGTACAACACCATCAGCAATGGATCAAGTGTGTATGGAATAGACATGGAAGAAGAGAGAAAGGATATAATTCCAACATCTCTATGTGAGGCGCTCTTTTCTAAAAAACCAAGACGAGAAATATGTCATCAAATTGAGCATCTTGTGGGGGAGAACAAAAGCTTTTTTACCAAAAGACTTCAGGAGGTCATATCCAACAATCAAATGCAGCTCGGAGAGAGATGTATACACCGATTAGAACAATTGCTTTTGCTTCTTTGACATGTTGACTCATGCGACAATCTTTTAAGTATATTTTAAAGATGATGAAATAAAAAACACATTACAAAAGAGGTTATTTTTTGTGTCTTTATTCATTGAACAATTACAACACCTTTAACATCTGAGCATAACACTTGTAGGTCCGAGAGAGATTCTCTCAATCGTCTGAATGCAAGATGTTGCGTAGAATTCATCCTTTGGTATTTCATGCATCTATCGACATATGTAATAATGTCATCAAGTCTTGTGGCAGCTACATCGGTGTGTACTCCATGTAAATCCTCAACAAGGGATTGGTGAAAGTTATTTCCATGAAATATACCATTCAATGAACATTCCACTTCAACAACTGAAGCACTGTGGTCTGCCCCTAATTCTTCAATAGTAAATGAGATACACATCTTTCTATAATGTTGGTGCTCTTTTATGTAAATAACCACAATCACAAATAATAGGTGAGGAGCTGAAGATTTAATCATTCTTTGAAGAGAATGTACCCAAGCTTCTTGATTGAGGCCGGTCCCAGAAAGTATTCTTTGATGTTTCTATTCCACATTTCAATGCCCCCATCCACTTCAAATTTGCGTGACTTTACAGCGTCTCGGTACTCTCTGATTTTCTCATCACTCTCACCATCCTGATCTATGTCTTCATTCGATCCTTCAACACAAGACATGCAACATCCACTCTCAATTGATGTCCCTACAAGAACTTTCAGTTGGGTAACAATTGTGAGCTCACCTCTCCCCGCAGGGACCAGAATCTTGCCCAAAATTGGCTTAATCTCACCACCCCCATTCAAATACATATAATTGTTTACTTCCAATTCTTGACACATGGCTAGTACTTTACGAATAGCCTGTAAAGGAAACAGAATGTATTTGTTATTGTATTGATACAAATTTTCCTCATTTTGTTCCAGCTTGATGCCAAATTCCTCTATCTGTTGAATATATGGCTGTTGTAATTGTAGATATGATTGTAACAATTGGTCACAACTGAACAAGTCAACCATGAACTGCATGATAACATTATTTTCTTGACACTTCCTATGTCTACCGCTGTCCACCAAATTCCTTCCTTCTGTATCATCATCACTTGGGTCACTCTCATCATTATCATCAAAGTTGTAAATGGTTCGCATTGCCAGACACTCCACCTTTTCATGTTCTTCTGTGCGAAACACCTTCCTCATTTCTTTGGGCACCAAGTCGAAGAGGTCTGCATATTGATTTTCTGTTCCTCTTCGCAACAGTGCATTCATCAGTTTCATGTAGGACATATGCAAATCGGACAAGAAAAATTCCCATACATTATGGTCTAGAATAGGATCAATTGCCTCTCTTCTATCCCATGACCCACCATGTCCACTTCCTTCAGTCACCCCATGTACATAACCCATTTTTTGGGGTTCTTCCGATGTGATTTCATTGTAGGCAATAGTCTTCTTTACCAAATCCCGACCTGACCAGGTCACCAGGAAAGGGCACCATACATGAGGATGTGAACACCGAATGGAGAACGAGTCTACTCCCAACACCTTATCCTTCAGAGGGACCAGGTCATTCACACTTGCAAGGACCACAGACACCCAAGTATCCTTCTCCATATTTGGCACTTTGCACATTGAACGAAATGTGGTTGTGGCTGACTTGGAAAAGAACTTAGGCATATCAGAGATTTATTTACTGCATGTGCATAAAAATGTGTAAATAACAAATATGTCTTATACGAGCATGAATGTGTGTTCTGGTAGTCTTGCCCATGCAACTGCAATCACTACAGCCATCACCATGTCATCCACTTTGGATTGGTTCTTTCTACTCCTCTTTCCCGAATAGATGATGCTTTGGCCCCTCCTGTAACACCTGAAGTTGCCAGCTTGTTCAAGGAAAGTCTTTACCATGACTTCACAATCTTCTGTCATTGGAATCATTGTTCCCATTCCAAATGACATGGAGCCTTTTTGATTTGACAATTGGGATTCGTCATCATACTTCAGAGTGAGTAAAGTGGAAACGGTACTGATCTGAGATGCCATGTACACTACCCCCTCATTTAGTGCTCTTTTAAAGTAGGAGACCATATTTTCTTTGTGTCGGGTGAGTACACCAGGTAAAGGATGTCCATTGCTATCATGTTGTTGTGCAAATCTGATGCGAAGGGTGGTACTGCGGAAGTAGTTGTGTAATGCATGCTGCACATAGGCAGATAGGTCATGAGAAAGGTTAGCTTCCACAAAAACCCTCACTTCTTTCTTACAAAGTAAGGGGTATAGGAGGAAGAGTGTTTTCAGATTTGTAATCAAGAGATCAGCATGAATCTCATTCAGCTTACCAAGGTGACTTGGTTTGGTAGTGAACTGTTCAAGACCAATTATCTGAAAAAAATAGCAAAAAAGAGATAAGAGAAAGATACATTCGGAAAAAAAAACACGATCTGTAAAAACCAATTTTACATCATAAAAAATATTTGAATAGTACAATACACATCACGGATGCTGTTACTGTACAAAAACAAAATGACATTTCAAATTGATGACTGGTTACTCTTGTCTTTTCATCCAATGATACAGAAGCGTGAATGGTTACTGAAAAGATTTACAACATTCTGTCTCAACAAGGGACATATAGATATGAGAAATAACACAAGGAGATTGAAGCATTGCAGTATGCACCCAAAGATTATCCATAAGATATTTGGTAGGCATCACCCCACCAGCGCTGTCTTACTGCACCAGGATGAAGACACATTCAAAGCATATATGGAGCTGTCTACTGGTATGATCATGGGTGAACAAAAATGGGAAAAGACAAAGACTCCTTTGGAACGTACAGCTCTGGCAGCTGTGCACCACGGACCCCTTAAAGATGCTAGATGTCTCGTTGAGAGTGTGTTGCACAGCAATGAATTTGCAATTGAAGTGTTGACATTATTTGAATTGTGCAACATGACTCTCTTTTGCAAAGAAGATTATCTGACAAACACAGACAAGTCTCGCCACTGGATCATTCACTATTTGACTTCCATGGTGCTGGGTGTATTGCAAGGAGCAGATGCCTCTTTCATTCTTGCGAATAATGGATCTCAAACTATGTCGTTGTTAAAACATACAGCCACCATAGTAGGCACAAGCGTACACATACAAAGTAGTCATCTTTCACACGATTGTACCTCATCAGAAATGAATATAACAGGGACAGAAGTGGCACTATATTACAAGATGAAAGGTCGAACCATGTTGGGTAAAAAGAGTTCAACCATCAATGTGATGGACCTGTTGTAATCAAAATTACACTTACCACAAACACTTCTCCTATACAAAGAGCAACAGCTAGTCCTATCCCAGATACACTGCTTCCAGCTTGCACTGGATCAAGACTAACGTATATGGCATCAGCAGACCTCTGATCTTCTACAGTTAGGGTGATGGTGTTTTCATTCACAAGCCTCTTCAGTGCTACCTGAGAGAAGACCTCTGCATCTCTCTCTCTTGTATGGTCATTGAACCCACATATTTCTTGTTGATATGTTCCAGGAGCTACAAGCTCCATGACCTGTCTGACTGGATCTTCACTGAGTTGTCCACCAGCATCGATATGCCATGGAAGTTGCATGGCTCCGTGTATACAAACACCTGTTTGACCCTTCTCAGAACATGCTCCGCAGAGATATTTCAGTGATATGAGACACACTCCACCAGACTTACCATCGGTGACTTCGTCCAATCTCGACAACCAATGTGATGCATCCACGGGGCTACAGAGCAACATGATGTTGACACCACGATTGGTGGCATATGTTAGGGCGCTTGCAACAGCACTGGGATGCATGTATCCACACTCGTCCATCACACAAAACGTTGGGTCATATCCTCTGTTGCTCTGAAACAAACAGAAATAAAAGAATCGTTGTTAGATTGAGTCTGATTTCAGCAATGTCAGGCAGAAATCTCTGTTTCCTATGAAAATCCGATTTTGCACCAACACATCTTTTTCAACAGCAAGTGACATGCTCATGTACAGAAATTTGAATCAAGAAAACCATGGACACAGGAGCTATTTTCATTCACAAGGCCAAGGTCCACAAAAAAGATAAAATCATATTGAACAAAAGGATACAGCATGGCATGAAAGAACTTTGCCATTCTTATGGAATTTTTGCGATTCCCCTAATTCTTGTGGATGATGGATCTTGCAATGCAGAAGAATCTCTGATTTTCTGTCGTATGTCTAGATGTCTCATGCATCCCCTCTTCGACTCTGTGTATGCATGTCTCAGACATTTTGTGGTTCATGTGTGCACGGTGGGATCACGAACATGTCTAATACACGAAGACAGGGACGGTACAACGTCTTGTGTCTACAGTTGTTCCAAGTTGAACAATTTGCAATCAGAAGGATGCGACCATATTGAGGAAACTCAAACATTTAGGTCACGACGATCATATGGTTCTCAGCAGAACAGATCTGAGATGAGGTACAATAAACTCACAAATACAGTGGATGAAGTTGTTGGTGCTCTTTGTGATGCCCAAAAGATTCATAAATATTGGACATATATCAGTGCAAGAAAACCTCACAAGCATAGAGAACACATTGATTTGAAAGCATTGCCGATGGAAAGAGTTATGTTTCGCCAGACAAGAGACCTTCTCCATGCGGATGTTTTGATCCTATGTGAGATTGTCCTCAGAAATGTACACAACAAACAAGAATCGCTGATATTGTTGAAGAATGCATCTTCATTTATTTCAATCTTGTGCTACAGAATAGTAAGGGGAATATTCAGCCAAGGGCACTCTGTGTTAAACCCACCCACGTATGCTAGCCAACTGACACCATTGCCTGCAAGTGATGATCTGTCTCTTTGGTTTGGGTTATCTCTGACAAAATATTCTGATTGTATAAACTGCATCCAAGAAATCATTTCAAGGCAGAGTTTCCAGCAACAACTTGCAAACTCAAACTTGTCATCCTTTTCAAGTCATGCTCATTTAGATGATGTGGAGTCAAATGTTACCAAACATTCATAATGTGCAGCATGTTCAGAATTCCTTTTGTTGAAGAGCAGATGAATAATATTTTGGTTTTGATTGCTTATGGTGCCCAACACTGTATTGAGCGGTGTATCATGCAGTGCAAGAGCTTGCAGCATATCATTTGTTTTCAGGTATAATTTATAATACTCCTTACCATGATGCTCCCACACAAAGACTGGTGTGTTAGTCATGAGTGAAAACATGATGATGTGCTCTAAACCACCCAACCCTTGTTCATTTTTGCACCTGATTGCAAGGGCTTCTTCACAATCTGTATCACATGCAAGCTTTTCTTTATACGCGGCAAAAAAATCATGTTTATGCTGTAGAAGTGCCCGGTTGATGTGTGACCTCAAAAATAAAGTATTTTCCGAAACAGAAAAATTGTCTCTGTAGTTCAATCTCTTGTTTTTATAGTTGATACCATAGCACCCAAACCAATCCCGAAAATACGATGACAGATCTCTGACAGAGAGTTCATCTCTATCGTTCCGATTCAACCATTCAGCAAGACTTGCAAAGAGACAGGCATTGTCAAGACCAGTTTCTTCTATGACGAGAGTCCTTTTCTTTGCTATGAGAAATGTCCCATTGGATTGGATTACGTCTTGGTATAGGCTCTGTGTGTCAGTTGTAACCATCTCCATTGGAAAGGTCAGGGCATAGTCCATTAGGTGTTCATCAACAATGACAGGCGTCGGTTCTGTGTGTCCCATTTCATAATTCACATCTATGGCTCTGGCCTCTGGGTGAATTCTACCATTCTTGACATCCTGCCCAAATGTATGCAGTGCAGCTTTACCTTGTGTATTTTTAGCTTTACTTTTTTTCTTCCTTGAGTTCTTTTGTGATGTGGGAGTTTTTTGTGGTAAAACTCTATTGGAGAATATTTCATCCAATGTCTTTTTGTAGATCTCGAGATCTTTCTCACCAAAGACACAAAATACTACCTGATCTATGTCATGATAATTTTCCTTCAGCCAACCTATGGTGCTCTTGATGGCCACTTTTGCTGCATCATGTGCTGGATAATGATAAATTCCAGTTGATATACAAGGGAAAGCAATCGATCTTGCACCAAGCTGTTTTGCAAGGTTTAACGAATTGGTGTAGCAGGACATCAACTGTTTCTCTTGTGCTGCATTTTCCTCAATGCTTCCTCTTTGAAAGAAAGGACCCACAGTATGAATGACCCATTTTGCTGGTAGATCATAACCCTTTGTTGCCTTTGCATCACCTATTTCACATCCCCCCATGGTCTTACATTCCTCCAAGAGCTGTGGACCAGCAGCCCCATGAATGGCAAAATCCACACCTCCTCCACCAAGTAGAGATTTATTGGCTGCATTGACTACTGCATCGACTGGCAATAGTGTTATATCACCCAGTTTCACTTGCATCTTGCTTCTCAATGTATCTGCTTGATGATCCACATGTGGTGTTGTAGTATCTTCCTTTTCATCCTTTCCCAGATATGTTTGATCATCTTCACATATCACCTCCCTTTGATCGGCAGGGTGATCTTGTCCAATGATATTTGGAGGATGTGATGATTCAAGAAGATTAAGAAGTAGCGGTCCATCTGAATCAATCACCTCAAACGAACTATCTTCCTCGTCTGATATTAAAATGTCATCCACATTTTCTTTGAAATTGGTAGAGGGAGTCACCTCTTCATGCATTGAACCAATAACATGATCCCATTTTAACATATTGTTTTTACTCTGTTGTATATTTGTTGTACTGTGTATACTTGCAATTTCATCCCCTTCATTGAGACCCATTGGTTTGCCTTCTGAAATGGTAAATGAACCAAGGGGATTGTCCCATCTATCACTTTGTATATTAAACCCATCCTGCCTCGCTTTCTTATGTTTTGGATCATATTCAGAATGCAGAAGGCCATATTTTCTTTTATTGGATAGCTCATCTTGCATTGCCCATAATTCCAGGAACCTCTCTTCATTCAGCAGTCTGTCTATGTCGTTTATGTCAAGGTCAGTCATGTCACTAGTGTTCGTTTTAGTATACTACTTTCATTACATATTAATAGAACCAAACACACTTATTTGAGGGTTGAGATGGATACATTTACTCTCACTGAGGAAACTCATCAACAAGATGACACCCTTGAGGTGGATAGACCTTTACTCCGAGCAGTAAATTTAGAAGATAAAAGCGATGCCATTGAAGAGTTTGTCAGGAGCAGTAGTGATCAGATATATTTCTTGAGATTTTTGGCATCATTGGCCGATCAAGACACAAGACAACCCCATGTTTATGCACCAAATAATAATATGATGATTCTCTTGAATCATCATATTGCAAGGAGCGACCACTTCAGGGAATTTTGGTTCTTTGTCAAGAGTTGTATGGATGCAATGAATCATCACTGGCAAGAATGGAGGAGGAGCAATGCGATCCAGAACACTGCATACAATGAAACTTGTGAGCTGCTATGGAGAGTGGTCATTGGAAGTAGTCTTATGAGAAATCCAGATGACTTAATTATTCGTACTGCTGGACTTATAACAGACACATTAAGTAATGTAAATTTGGCAGGAACTGCCCTTTTCTCTTGTTTTTATGGTGGACAGCCAATAAAGGTGCAGGTCGATAAAGTTGGGCAAGCAAGACTCACACTATTCCAGGGGGAAGGGAGAACGATTCTAAGGGATCAACAAATGTCCACAAATGAAAATTTAAGCACTTTATTTCCCAATGACTGTGACAGAGGTAGACTATCAGCATTCATTGCCAAATACCAACAGTCTAATGATCGACTTATCATCAATTGGATCCAGTGGGTGAGACACCAGTCGATGAGACACCCTGATTCAAGATTCTTGCAACGGATCAGATATGTGACACTAGTTTGGCTGTACCACACCACCAACGACTCAACCAAGCAAGGCAGGGCAACATTAGAATCCAAGTTCGATCACTTCTCATCCATCCAGTGTTTTGAGGCTGTCATGTCACAGGACACTCCTGTCCCAGACCAAGTGGATGTTGTGACAAAGACTATGTCTCGAATCTTTATGGATTTGAAGCATTCTTCTCACAGGCAGGGAACTTATTTCAAAGTTAACTTCAATCACATTGCAGAAGCTTCTATTCGCTTTGCTCTGCACCTTTCAAAAGCAAGCAATATGGAGATAGGAGGTGGTGATGAAGTGGTGAGAGACGCCCTTGAAGACTTCACACTCGCAGCATCATATAATCTCGAGGAGGGATTTCCTGAGTCACTGGCAATTAAGTCAATCACACCAATGGAAGTAATCAGAAAGACGAAGTTCAGATGGTCTTCACCTGAGATGCATTTCGTAACTCTTATATTCACTGCTATGGGTTACTGGAACAGAGATGTGAGATCGATGAAAGTCTCATTTATCCACAACAAGATGGGGAGGTTTATGGAGAAATGTAGAGAGTCAATCAGGCTCAATGGACAAGAGAGCGAGGCAGAAAAGATGATTGAAACCATGCTCGACGGATCCAATGTAGATCCAGATATAGTGTCTGTTCTAAAGAATGCAACTAAGGAGAGGACAAATGTGAAGAGGGAACTGATCAGGCGTGGTCCCCTAAGGTCTAGGGTCAGGGCTCCTTCTGTAGCACCAACTGAGTATTCAACTGATTCTGTGGTTGTACCCAGGAATGTGCCACAAACGAATGGGAAAAATAAGAGGAAGCTTGAAAGAGAAGAGCACGAAAAGGACGGTGATCCATGCACCGTCATGATCGATGCCAAGCAAAGAAAGAAAGACAATTCTAAAAGGGAAGATTATTTCCTGGAAGTTCATTCTACTCTTAGTGAAAATGCCAATGGAGGTTCTCTGCCACTTAAAGAGCTTGTTGAAATAGCAAAGGGACTATCTGACTCTATCTGCAAAAGACATCCTCTACACAAACAATTTTATGGCAGTCAAACCCTCAAAGAGATCAAATCAGAAGATGTAGTATCTAGAGATATATTCCCAATTGATGTACAAGAACAATTGTTTGCAAGACAGGTTGGAGCCGATGGAAATTGCTTCTTCCGTTCCATGAGCATGCTAGTTTTTGGTTCTGAAGACCATCACATTGAAATGCGTGTTCGATGTGCCATATCTATGCTCCTGCACATGGAGCATTTGCTATCCCCAGCTTTATTTCGTGAAGAGGATGAGAAACTGGTACAGCAGATGATGGAATATGGCAATATAACAGGAAAATACAATATCAAATCAACACAATCAAGAGAGGAATATATCATGGGGACCGTGCTGAAGACACTGGAATTAAACTCTTGGTGCTCCTTAATTCACATTGGGTCAATGGCATGTGAGCTAGGAATTCCGATCAGATCAATATACCCTCACAGAAAGGTTCCTCGTGATTGCTTGAAGAGACATGTATTTCATCGCTTTTTTTATCCTAGCACCTGTACCAATGAGAAGAGACCACTCAATGTAATGTGGACATATACATCTCTTGTTTGTCATCAACCAAATCATTTTGTTCCATGTCTGTACTGTGAGGAAGACAGACCCAGAGATCAGACCAACCTGACTCCACAAGATGACCCTACATTGATCATACTGAGTGATGATGAAGACACAGATGAAGCATTTCGAATGGAAACACTATTCTATGATGCACCAACGATAAACGATAAGCATAATGAGAGCAACGGATGTAGTGACGATGAAACTCAAGACCCAACAGTCGAGGACACACTACAAAACATAATGAGAGAATGTGGTATCCGTCCTATCCATTCAGAGTCACGAACAAAAGAGGATGAAACATGGAAGATTGACCATAATGCACAGAATAATGGTAAAAATGCTGTTAGAACTGATATTATGACCAAAGGGGAAATCAATAAATCACAGACCACAGGTGAAATTACAGGGCAAGAAGATACACTTATTCTAAATGATGAACGAATTGAGGGAGCTTCAGTCAAGTTGGACTCAAGCTCTTTTCCTTTGAACGAAAACGAAACAAAAGAGCAAGTCAAAACAACTAATTTGAATGACAGTAAGGTTTTTGATAACAAAGCAAAATCATCATCACTTAGTTCCGATAAAGATTCTGGTGATGATTGTTTTGCTGAATCAATTGAGAATGAAAACTCTAGGGACAAATTTCATCTCAAATGTGATAACACATTTCAAGATGAGAATGAAGGTGGTTATAAAATCAGTGACAAGTGTCTGGAAGGTCTTTCAGAGATTCCATTCTTTAGTTCAACACCTGAACCTTCCAACCACTCTGTAGATGACATTAAAACACCTAAAGGTGTTACAGATATCAAAACTAAAGCGGATACAATTAAAGTGGAAGATATATCAAAAGATGGAGGTACATTTCGTCTACAGGGCGATGGGACATTTCTGAATGAAAATGAAGAAATTATTGGTTTTGATGATCTAGAAACTATTCCCAGCCTAAGTTCAGTTGATATTACCTTCACTTCTCCATTGAAAGAATGGGATGGGAAGCTGGACACCCCAGAAAAAACACCCCTTTCTAAAGGAGGGATCAGACCACTCGCCCAAGTAAAGCAAGCATTGTTTGCCGAGGTACAAAGAGGTGATGAAAGAACCAAGGATGGCTCTCAATGTGAAGCAGAATCTCAACTTGCCATTTGTAAATCAGTAGAAGACAAATTCAGACCTGCTCTAGACCAAATGCATAGAATTATTGACACGGATGAGCAATGTCAAAATAAAACCCCACTCAGCAATATCAAAGAGAATTGTGGCTCCGAAAAATCAACTAACTCCGTTCCAAATAAGAAGAGTTATGTCAGAAGAAATGTGAATAGTGAAATACATGGTGGAGTTTCAAGTGTTAGAGAATTAGATGAGGGTACTCTGAGTATCTCTGAAAAAGAGTCACCACAATTTATTAGTATGGACCCCAGATATATGGATGATGGGCAACATTGGTCTTCTGAGGAAGATGAAACTGATTCTGAAGATTCTCCCCTAGATAGATGTCAATCTTTTGTTGACTCAGCATCTGTTGGTATTGAAAATGTCGAGATATTGAAAAATCAATATGGTCGCCTGAACGAGGAGTCGAAAAGGACAAACACAGAAAATTTTTTGCTAGTGAATGAATTGACACAGAAAGAGAGCAATTTCCAAATCTTGCAGGAAAAGTATTCAAAACTGGTAGAACAGAATGCTGCACTTCATAGAGAAATTGAGGAAGGCAAAGGTGTCAGGAAACAATTGATAGGGGTGGTGGCACAACTTCGGTCCAAAGATGAGAACTTACAACAGGAAAAGGACACTTTGTTTCAACAGACAATGGAAAATAGAGCAATGATCGAAAGTCTTGCAACATCTCTCAAAGAATTGGCTGCTGAAAATATATCTTTAAAGAAAATGCAAAAGGATGGCACCCATGAAGAGTTAATTCAGCTGATTGCCCAAAAGACGGAGACGATAAACAAATTGCAAAATGAATCTAAATTTGTCATGAAACAATTTGGAGAGCGGCGAGCAGCTGAAATTGCATCTACAGAAGAGGTGATAGGATCACTCAAACAGGAGATAGAAGAGGCAAAGAATAATATGGCAACGCTTGTAAGCAATGGAGCCATACGGGAAAAGCAAGCGAATGAAAAACTTCAAATTGCCCTGAACTCCATCAATCAGCTTGAACAAAAATGTCAGTCTACTGATACAGATGCCCTTGAGCAAAAAAAGAGGGAAATGGAAATGATGCGTTCTCAGCTGCTGGAGCAAGAAAATGTGATTCATCAATTAAAAAATGAAATATTGCATCAGTCCAGTAATTCTCATCAACGGCAATCAGATAAAGACCTTAGTTTGTTAGCCCTGAAAGACAAACTAAACAAAAGGGATGCTGAAATCAAAATGATCAGAGCGACCTGTGAGCTCTTGGAGGATGAGAAGAACAACTTGATCAAGCAGATGAACAAGGAAGATGCCAAATTTGACAATGTGATAAGGGATATAGGCAAACTTAAAGAGGAAATTGTACAAAAAGAGGAAGAGAATGATGGGTTGCTTAGTGAACTTCGAGATGTCAAGAATAAATTAACAAAGAACAAGAGACAGATCTCTACATTTCAGAATGACTTGAGTGAGAGATCGCAAGAGAATAACCTGCTTCAGGTATCAAACAAAGACCTCAAATTTGAGATAAAGAAATTGAAGAGAGAGAACCAATCCCAAGCTTCTACTCTTCTTTCACTGTCTGAAGACAAGAAAGATATGCAACATCAAGTGACTTTACTCACAGGATCACAAGAGGCACTTCATCTGAAATTGAGAGATTCATGTTCCAGCTCTGATTTGGCTGAAAAAGTAAAGGAAAACACTTTACTTATCTCTTCCAATCATGCTCTTGATTCTGATGTGAAACGGCTTAAGAGAGAAATACAGTCAAAATCAAATGAAATCTCTACACTAAAAGATGAGAAAAAAGAAATGGACATTCGATTGGCCTCATTTGAAAACAGTCGCAGGCAGCTGAGACAAAAGCTGCGTGAGACATACTGTGAGTCGTCTACTGGTCACCAAGTGGATGAACTTCATTTAGACATCGAAAGACTTGAGACAGAACTGTCTCAGCTGAGGAATAAAAAGACATCACTGGCCGAGGAAAATTACCACTTGAAAGAAAGCAATTTGAAATTGACTGATTTAAATAAAAAACAGAATGCTGACATGATCAAGTTGAATATAGAGCTGGGAACAGCAATGAGAGAGAAAAATACTTTAGAGCAAAACATTTCAAGGCTATCATGTAAGAAGGGGGATGGTGCAGAAAATACCAAACATGGTGACAACACAAGAGATTCACAAACCCTCACACAGAAGACAAATGCAGATTACACCCTACTACAAAGCAAATCCAATGAACAGGAACACATAATAAAACAACTGAAACAGAAACTCAATGGACTTGACAGTGAGCATGACAGAATACTTCAACTGGAAAAGGAAAAATTACAAGAAACAATTGAGTGCTCCACTCGGGAGGAGATGCAAACACTACAGAACAATTTAGACATGTTCATGGCCATGATGAAGCGTTCACCATTGTCAGAGGTTCAATCTGATTCAAATCTCTGTGCAGAAGATCATTCCTCTGATGTAAACTATAGAAGGCTTGTTTCAAATATTCATGCCATCTTGCACAGACAATATCTTGCCATCCTGAGTGAAAGTAAGAGTGCATCTTGTGCAAATCAAATCAAGAAATGTTTCAAAGAACATTCTGATGATATGATACATGCTTGTGAAAATTTGATAGCTGAATATGATAGAAATAGGAAGGAGACAGAGTCTTTGACAAGACAATACGGCGATAAGAAGAAATTGCAGGAATCCTTCAGTCATGCCACCAGTACGATAGAATGTCTGGAGAGAAAGGTGAAGGAAAGTGAGAAGATCATCAAGAGGAATGAAGACTATGCAGCAGACCTAGAGGCCAAATACACTATGGCTAGAGACAAGATTGTAACTCTGTCATCGCAGATACATCAATCAAATGAGAAGTTTGAATGTGAACGTAGTGGCCACACAGAGAACATGTTACGCTTGAAATCACATATATTTGACTTGCAACAGGAATTGAAAGAGACACAAACTAAAAATATAAAGAATACAAAAAAGCTTGAAGAAAATGTGGCTGAAAAGGAGACTGTAGAAAGAGACATGAGTGGTGTACTGAGTAGACTTCAGAACAAATGCAAGGAAGTCAATCGCCTCCGTATGATCATCGACCAATTGAAGCGACAGGATGATGTCATTATTCCAATGGACTATCAAGTCAAAGACCCCTTCCATATGAAAGAGATGCCATTATCACACCATAACACAGGTAAGACTAAATTTCATATTTCTCTCTTTTTTGGTTTGGGTATTCATTCAGATGGACATCGAACCTATTGACCATGACTATGTGGGAAGCACTGAAAATGGAAGTGCAAGAGGAATTAAGTTTTGGGGCAGAAAATGAGATGTTTGGATCAATTAATTATGAACTGAAAGGCAAAGCATGTCTGTCTGGGGAGAGCAATGATGATGAGGAGGAAGAAAGTAGTGATGACAAAGAGGATGATGGCAATGATAGTGACAATGGAATTGAGAGATCTTTTGACACCAAAGTTGGTGGTCTGACTGTTGGTAATCTGGGTAACCAAAGTGGTGATGTGGATGTATTGGATATCTATCTACTTCCATTTGAGTTACTTCAGGCAAAATATTTCATCAATTCAGCAAATGTTCCATATGGTGAAAAGATGAAATCCCATTTTCTCAACGAGGATGAAAATGGACATGGGAAAGACAATTTTTGCTGGAAACTCATAATGGCAAAAAGACAATATCGCGAAATGCTTAAGAAGCAATCTGAGATAGACCAGCTTTACTCGCTCATGCAAGTTTGCTGGAATCCAATTTGTGAGCAGACATTAATCTATGATAACCGGTTACGAGAAACAATAAGCGAATGCCAAGCTTTGATTTCTCAATACATCCCTGCCTTTAAAACTCACCACACTAAATTAGATAACGATAGTGAAATAAGTAAACGCAAAATGGCCATCTTTTCTCATTTTGCAAGCTTCATGAGTGGGGGAGACAGGGTAGCTTATGACAGTGAGCCCAATGAACTTGCAGCACACTTTGCTTCCATTGTCAAGAAGAGAATGAAACAACTCTCTATGTTGCGAATGTCATCGGATATGCCAGGCAACATTGACAATGTTCTGATTGACCTGAACGTCACACTCAACCTTCTTCCATTGGAAACTTTATCCATATTGGCTAAAGAACCATGCTTTGACTTGAAGAAACATCAAACCTTTCTTGAAAAAAATCCTCATTGCCTTAGTTCCTTCCTCCTCGTGTCATGCTCCAAGCAAATCTGGGAAAAGGGAGAAATGTTAAACGAGTCACTCCACCATATTCATCATGCTGGCAAACATACTTTACATGTGAATGATCTTATTTTTGCAGAACGCAGTGGCAAGCAAAGAGTACAGGAACAAGCTCCTCTCCTTGGTCAGTTTCTTTCAGAAACAAAGTTTATTCCATCAACTGCATTGACTCTGAACCTCCACAGACTGAATGAAATGCTGCAAATGCCATTTTGGGAATCAATTCCAATGGGCAAAGAAGTTGATCAAATCAATCAAATGAGACAACTAACTCTCGAGTTTTGTCAGTGGGCACAAGGTAAAAATCTCAACATTCCTAATCCCCATGACCGTAACTTGAGTCTAACCAATTCATTGACATCTGCAGATGTTTTGAAAGGGGCAGCAACCATCGCTGCAACCCAAGAAGTGTTTCGACCCTTTCACATATGTCCACTCATCATCAGTGGCGACAGACCAGAGACATTGGATCTCAGAGTTCTCATCAAAGAGATGTCAAATGCTTGTGTATTGCTAATTATGTTGAGCATGGTGAGAAATGTTGTATTTGTCTCATCTCAAGAGTCCAACTGTTACACCGTGATCATTACCTCCACAGCAAAGGATCATTATAAAATGGACGATTCTGACGTAAACATTGTTCTGAAGAGTCCATCTTCAGTTGTTCTCTCGCAAGATATTCTTTATTCGGTGCTAAAAGCGATTCAGAGAAAGGATATTGTGTACATTTGATTACAAGATATATCAACCACAACTAAAGGATATAGAGAGAAGAGATGTCTGAGCAAGAGAAACCCACATCAAAACCAACCTGGCTCCCAGAATGGGACATGGGCTTAACAGACGAAGAACTGTTAGAAGCTTGCAGTTTGATGATTGGACCAATGAACTCCTCCAATTTAGATGCCGCATCATTTGACGTTTTATTGGATATGTTACTTGATTCAGAACCAAACAATGTTGTGAACAACTGAAAAAAAAAGTGTTTTCAAAATCCGATTTAGCACAGCGACACTACTTGGTTTAAAGCAAGAGGTGAGTCATATTTCACCAGAACCAGACATCACTACAACCATGATCAAAGGAATATCACACATAACTACATCAGAAAATAACGATCACAGCAGCATTGATGGCCGTGCCATCTTCTCTGTGCAAGAAGACAACGGTGTCAGAACACCTCTCTTCATAGGCAATCTGGTCAAATTGGAGAGAGACCCTTCTTCTTCAGAGCAGACAAAGAGGGTCATAGGAGACATCTGGGATGTATTGTCGCTTCCAGAATGCCACATATCACCAGCTCTACTACGATGTGCTCTTGACTCACAACATGCAGACACACCAAGCTTAGTTGATCTCATTGCAAAATGTCCCAAGCAGAGCAAGGTATTCCAGAGAGCACGGGACCTTGCCTTGGTAGAAATTGATGGTTTCTCTATCAGAAGAGATGATATTCTCTGCAGATTGCTCTACTCGAAGTTTGGAGTAATGATGATGAAGCACCTCATTGACTTACCATGGCAGACAGTCAAGCAGTTGAGAAATGAAACTGTTGCATCAGAGTCCATAGCGGCACTGGAGAAGATGTATCTAGAGTCTCCTACGTGCATCCTATATGTCAACAGCGTGACATGTGAAGTGGTTGGGGATGCAAAGAAGACCTCACAGTATGTGAGAAGTAGACCAAGGTATTCGTTTAAGATACCCTCTCTTCTGAATGATGCCAACATAGAAGTTCCACCCACTTCAGCCATTGACTTGCTGAACAAACAAAAGACAGAATACTGTTATGTTTTTGGTCAAATTACATCAGGTTATGTGGACTTCTTTGGAAACCTCTATGGAGATGGTGAGGAATACACAGAAAGGAAAGAGGCCATAACTGAATGTTGGGCCTCAAGAGAGAGCTTTGCAAGACAACACGGAGACGTGTATCAAGCACCAAAATGGTATGAAGAATATGCTGGCACTGGAAACATATTAGATGCCATGTATCAGATCGTCTTGGGAGATGCCACACCATACTCACTCTTGTCTACTCTATCTGCAATGAAAAGAAACATGTTGATCTTCCTGTACATATGCCAGTGCTATATTGCCCATAGAGAAGGAAGCGATGACGAATCCATGGAAGAGCAGGTACAAGACATGGCCGAAGCTGTTTTACGCTACTTCATTCAAGCTAGTGGTGGAGGCATGATGATGGCGTCCAGTCCTTTGAAGGTATCGTCTTCTACCAGAAACCCCTACATGAAGATCAAAGAGAGAGTAATGAGGAAATTTGCAAATTCATCATATAACAAGCTGTGGATGCCTCGCATTCAGAAAATGGGAGCGGATCCCAAGAAGGTGGAAATGTTAAATGACACGATTGATGGTGTGTATCAGTATATCCCCTTCCTCAATGTTGCCTCTGGTGTGAATCTGCCTGACAAAGATAGAAAAGCATTGAGTAACAATAAGTCAGAGAGTGATTCTTTATTGGCTCTTCCACTCACACTGAGCTCTTACATATCAAGATCATCCAAAGGGATAGAGTCACCCAATGTGTTGGCTGGCATAAAGTCCATGATGTCACCTTTTGCTTCCAATGTGACCCCTGTTTATGTTTGTAAGTCTTCTCTACTTTTCGATAAGAAGCATAGTGCAGAGATTGATGCCTGGTTGCCTGTAGACAAGAATGCAGAAAACATTGCAAATAGGATTTTCATGTTGTGTCAATCTGGCCTGACAGAGGAAGAGGCATATGATGCTCTCTCTTTGGATTCTGATCAAATCGAAAGTATAAAGAGTTATATGCGAGAAGGTCTCGATGAGGATGGAGGACCTGTTTGCAAGAAAATAAAGTTATCATTGTAATGTTCCTTTGTTTTTGAAAAATAAAGATAAAAAACACAAAAATGATTGCTTTGTATTGGTATTTACTGGGATTTTAAAGAGAAATAAGAAAAGTATGATTGATGTTTTTCTTAGTATTTTGATAGGGCTAACAATAAATTGTAACTGTCACGTCAGTGCAATCCCAAACAAGTCTGGCATTCATATTCACAGAGAAATGCTTAGGACACAGAAAATGATGTCAAGAGTCGAAGGCAAATTGCATTCAATATCTAGGGAAATCGAGAAATTGCCATTTCAAATCACACAAAAGATAAGATCAAATATGATAGGAATTGATAGCAGCAACATAGTTTTGGACTGTCCCAGCAAAGGATGCGTGAAAATGGTCTTGTCATTTGGCAATGCCACATGCAGTGGACAATGGAGACATGTTTATAATGCCCGGGATGTGGCTGTTGTGTTTCGCGCACTCCCCAATCTGAAACGTTTGTGGATACCCAAGTTCTCGATTGGAACTCGCTTTTGGAGATGGCCAAATAATGCACCATTAGATCCGCACTCTTCAAAGCTCATGTGCGAATGGAGATATCTTTCATTTGACAAAGATAGCATGAGTGTGGTTGCCAAGAGGAGAAGGAATGTCTATTGTATCAAATTAATGAAGCGTGTCAATTCAATAAAACATGCTTGTATCCATAAGGGAACACAGGTTAAATATGTATGGTTTTACAGAGAATTAAAAGACAAATGAATTCAAAGCACAATACTTTTATTTCTATAATGTCTTTATTTTTATTTCATGTTACAAATTTAATGAAATCATCATGTATACATTCACAAGAACTGCAGAAAGTTTATTCACATTGGTCACATTCTATCGAATAATCTCCACACACAATTGATCCATAATCCACACATGTCACTTATTTGTGTTGAGGTATACATTTAGAGCAGAGGATTGTTCCTTTTCCCCAACACCATTCTGGTGATATCCAACCAGATTTATCAGCACATTGTCTATGGATGATATTGTTGCATTCAGAGCAATCTAATGTGTCTTATGTGGACATTCACAAGAACTGCAGAAAGTTAATTCACATTGGTCACATTCTATCGAATAATCTCCACACACAATTGATCCACAATCCACACATGTCACTAATTTGTGTTGAGGTTTACATTTGGAGCAGAGGATTGTTCCGTTGCTCCAACAACATTCGGGTGATATCCAACCAGATATATCAGCACATTGTCTACAGATGATATTGTTGCATTCAGAGCAATCTAATGTGTCTTTTGGACAAGCACATCTGTCACAAGATGGACATGTTTCAGCACAAGGTTCATGACACACCATGCTATTGCAAATGTCACATTGAGACATTCCTCCCTCTGGCATATCGTACTTACAAAAGGCACACTTGTTGACATCTGTCATTTTTATATGTGTAATCACAATATCTGATCAGAGTTATACAAATAATTGTACATGGTGTTGAAAATTAGATTTTACACACATTAAATATACTTTATTGCCCTAGGCATGCAGCAGTGACATTGGTCAAGAGTGAACATACAAGTTCCAGGTCCAATATTCCATGGCCCTCTACCGGCTGTGATGCGTTTGATCAATTCATGTTTCATGTGAGGAGTCCATGTTGACTCATAAGGGAACATAGCCTTCATAATGTTTTTTTTTTCTTCCTCTCCCATCACTGACATCATCGAACTAAAGGACACAGAGTTTTTGTTTATTTTTGAATGCTTGAATGGGACCAAAGGATATATTGTTTCATTGGGTGGAGCCTGCAAGACTGGGAGATAAATGAAGTCGCTCTTTTTATCAATAGTCCACATGATTCCAAATGCCATCATGGCATCGAATAAGTCCAACGTATTGAAGCAGGCGTTTCCCATGCCAAACATATTCTTGCTTGCCAAGAAAAGCATATCTAAATCATTTAATTCTCTAACATCTAGACTGTATTCTTTCTCAACAACAACCTTTTCCTCCCCAACAGAATAACATTTCACTGGAATGTTCATAAGAGCCATGGCACATTTTCTATTTGCATACATTGCTGCAGGACCAATGTCCTTGCCCTCAAGTTCCACATCTGTGGAATTCCCAACTCGGATCTGCCAATGATTCACATTGGCTTCACGGATAATGTGTGAGGGAAGAACATCATATATAGAAAATGGCATCATGTCTGTTTTTTCATCTTTATCACGCTGACCTTTGACTGTGAGATACATATCTTCTGAACGACTTGTAGGTTTGTTAAGTGTCCAAATCCCTCTATGTAACAACATGGTTAAAGTTGATAAATCTTTACAACCACACCAATAGGTCATGTCAACAGGTTGATCAAGATTGTTCATCTTTACTTTGATTGTGTGGCCTCTATATCTTATAATGAACAACAGATCATTGCTCCCACCATCTGGCAAAAGTCTTGCAGAAAATATCATTAGATCTCGATGGTCTGCTTTGGCTGGCTCCATCGACAATATGTGCTCCAGTAGAGGCTTGTTTGTTTTTGGATCCTTCAATTTTGAGAATGGTAGTCGGATGGTAAAGGTCTTCCATCTGTACTTTACTCTTGGTGGTGAAGACAATTTGATTTCTTCCAACGTGTTGAATGACATGTTTCAATGTCTGTCTGTCTTTGTTCATGTCTTACAGATCAAAGAGTTCTTCCCTGCTAATAGTTACTCACTCAAAGGATTCACTCCAAACGAGACCACTTGGAAATGCCTTTGGGTATTTCTCCTGCACCACTTCATCGTTATCTTTTCTCGATAATCCCAGGCATTGTCTCCCATCACAACTATCAACACTTTTCTTCATGCATCTAGATATCATGATATCACTATCCAGTTTTTTGAAGTCCACAAATGCTGTCATGTATCCAATATCACCAATTGTGAACTTTAACATCCTTTCTGTGAACGGAACAAATGATTTATGAAGATCCACCTCTTCATATATTTTCTTCATAAACATATGTGTGCCCTGCCCTAAAATCCTATGTGTATGGGGCTCGATAGTTGTAAACATTCTAAAATCATTACCCTTAAACAAACTTAAGGATGTTGTGCTCTCAGTTTCATTTCCATCAGCACATGGGGTTGGTTCACATTGCCACATGATAAGTGGGTAAGATAGTTGAATGGTTCTTTGAAGTGTTTTCACCACAGGCTTTGTGTAATGACTCACTATACTGTAAGTGCCATTGGTAACATGTTTGTCAAGGACTGTCTTGACATCCACGACAGAATAGTTCCCATTTTCATTGATAGTCCCCTCCATTCCCCCAACACCAACCATGATGCACCCAGTGTTGTCACATTTGTGGACCAGACATGAAAGGTCCGTCTTACTTTGTCGGCCAGCTAGAAATGCATCATCATGTTCAAATTTCTTGCTGATAACCAAATGGGGTACCAAATCAAAATTATCACTAGATGAGATCGTCTCTACCTGCATCATCGTCCCTTGGCAAGTCTTTTTTTTCTGAGGTTCATACTTGTGATAGGTTATGCACAAATAGTGATATTATAACAGAGGTGAAATATGACCTACGTATCCTTTTTGGTACCTGCTAACTACCGTCTATTGACAGATATAGAATATGGATGGGAAGAGGTGAGATCCATGAAATCATCATCAAAGTGTTGGACTGGGAAATCATTTGTCAAGATATCTGTAAATCCCTTGGTGCCATCCAACAAAAATGAAGACATGTGCTTTATATCCATTGATGCAGTAACCACAGTGGCATGTGATCCAGAGTGTTACCCACTGAAATCTGTATCAGTTCAGTATCACTGGATGGCACCCTTTGCTAAACATTGCAACAATGTCACCAATTGTCTCTGTTCAACACACGAGTGTGTAGAACAACATCATATAGAGAGGGCCATGAGAGACTTTTTGCCACATAATGAGTGTAGTCATGATGAAAACAGTATACATTGTCAACTACCACTAAATCGCGTGAAACATTTACCTGTACTAGACTTTCCACTCTTTAAGGATAAAATGTTTCCAAAGAGGTATGTGTCATTGTGTATAAAGAAAAATGATCAGTTATCAATTTGCGAATCATCAAAAGGCCATTCATGTCGACGGAATGCATTGGCATATGTGAATGCTGTGTTGGCAGTTAAGGGAACAAAATGCAAAGAGCGTCACACTGGCAAAACGATAGTTGAAGTGAGGGACGATGGATTGAAACTGTCACCAGCATCCTTCAGATGTCTACGTAGGATGGCAACGTTGTGCACCATCCCCAACAGGCACGCATACAAAGTCTACAGGACAAGAAATGGTAGACACCGAGCTGCCAAGCGTAGTATGCGTCTTCTGCTCCAGGAACCAAGATCCCATAATAATATCTGGCATGTTAAGGAAGAATCGTGCTCCGAGACAAACTTTCTCTCACACGTGAATATCACAAATAGAGACAAACATCAAGCAAAATTTGTGCATGGAAAGATAAAACCCTTATGCAAATGGTACAGAGTAACTATACATGGGCAGAGCTCAATTGCTGTTGAAGGTGTTGTGTTACAATTTACGAGACAAAATTAAAAAATAAAAAACACTACAAATTGAAAGTGTTTACTTACATTTATCCCTCCAGACACAAAGTAAATGAAGGATGATTTCTTCTCACAAGGGAAATCCAGCCGTATCTCTGATGTAGAAGAATGAACTTCAAACTTATCCATGCCCATCTGAAGTATCTGGTCCAGATAAAGTAGAATCTCACTCTTGTACAAAAGTGTTGCTTCCAAGCGATGTGCCAAGATGACAATCCTTGATCCTCTCTCACATATGGCATTGATTGAAACAAAAAGCTTACCAGCCTTTGACTTTCCATTTCTTCTTGGTGCAATTATGGCAACCATGCGTTTGCTGTATTTTCTAAAAAGGTCCATGATGGCGTTTGAATCTTTCATGTCAGCCCCCTCAAGCAGACCAAGGCTATCGAGAATTTTGGGGATATTTTTGTGTAGCTCCTGTCCCAGCAATCGTTCCCCACTTGAACAAATACCAGCACGAATGGCCTTCAGTTGAAAAGGTTCCAGTTTCATGTTATTGTATTCGACAAGAAGAGATACAAGATTCATCATTTTCTTTATGACTGTTAAACCAGGATCATCCTCTTGAGGTTTGGAATAGAACATGCAGCGAGACTGTTCAACTCCCCTGTACAATATGGAATTGAGATATGCTCTGGAGGAGATGACATTTGATGCCATATTATCTATGTCCATTTGATGTTCCAATAAGTCAGACAATGTTTCAATTTGAAGTGCATGTGGATTTTGAACCTGGAAAGGTAATACAAACTTTCCTTGATTCGCTACAAGTGGCTTTGAGATTCCCTTCCACTTCACATCATCCCAGTAATCATTAAATGACCGAGCTTGGTGTTTTGCCATGTCTTGGGAGACCATTATCCCTGGTAAAAGATCAATCATGTTCTGTATAGTTCTAGTGTTAAGGAGGATGCACGGTTCACTATTAATCAATTGAAATTGTTACCAAATGAAACAGAAGTTTGTAAAACAAAGAAATGCGAAAAACACTGCCCATATCTTTGAAAATGCTTCAGCTAAGAAGATCATCAGGAACATTTCTATTCATTCTTGTAGCAAGCACAATTGTCTCTGTTGTCATCACGGTTGCCATATTATTTGGAACAGTCTCATCTAACATGGAAATCTCTAGTGAATGTGACCATCATGTTTGCAGATTTGATGATCCCAGGCTACCCACAGACATCACATGTAAGACAAACAAAGATTGCGACAGCTGGAACCATCCATGCAAGATGGATCATTGTAACCCATCGGGGACAGCGGCATGCATTTACACGAGCGCAGGAAACTTTGTTTGTCAATGCAAAGATTTCTATAGTGGAAAGTTTTGCGAAACCAACAAAACAGACATATCTATCACATGTCATTACTGTCTCAATGGAGGGACATGTATGCAGAAAGCATACACAAAAGGATACAAGTGCCATTGTCCAGTGGGATGGACTGGCGAAATGTGTCAACAGAGGAAGGTTGATTATGATGAAGATGATAATGCATGTGAACTGGCAAATTTTCATCTCCCAAAAGACATTTCAAACCACACATGGTATGAACTGGGGCACAGCAACCACTCTCATCTCAACACAGATGCTTGCACCAAGTACTCATTTGATGTAAACACCACTGATGACAAACACATCAGAGCAAGAGTCGATTATCTTCCCCTAAACAGGTTTACATCTAAAAGACAAGGATGGCAGGGGATGACTCTAGATTTTGTCCAAGGGAATGGAAGTGGAAACAATCTAGTTGTCTCAAGTCAACCTTTCTTGCATGCCGAGAAGGAAAACTCTCAGACTAATGCCACAATATATGAACACTCATCCAATCTTCTAGTGATAATGTTCTGTCGAGTTGATAAAATGTACGGAAAGCAAGAAATGACCATATTGTTGACCAAAGACAAAAATGCTGCAATAGACAATGATTTCGATAAAATCATATTTACCAATCATGATTTGAATGTATGTGAGAATGGCTACAAAAAAACGCAAGAGAAAAGTGAGTGACGACGAGTTGAGTGCCATATGCATACAAGAGTCCCTCTCTGGGAATGGTGGTGTTGATCTACCTAACATACCAATGCTTTGTTCATCCATCATGCCTCTTCCAGGCTTTGATGATTGTGTATCATGTAAAATATGTGAAATTAAAGTGAATGCAGCACATGACATGGATGAAAGAATTACAAGCAAGGGGGCTTCACTTGGTGAGTTTCTACAGATAGCTCATCATCAATTTGATCTTGATGAAGGGAGACCTGCAATGGATATAGCTAAGGAGATAAAAGAAGCTCTCGACAAGTACTCCGACAAATGCGACATGTTAAAGGACATCACAGATGAGGAGGTCTATAGGCACTTTAAATTTGATCATTCAAGATCACAAAAGTCCAAGATAAGAGATAAGCTTTTGAGAGCCCTTTCAAGGATGCTTGATTTGAGTCTATTTGGGTGCTGTGAAAAAATGGACAATGGAAAGGTTTATCTCAATAAGGTTTCTACCATCCTTACATTGAACATTATTGATCGAATACATAGAACTGTAAACATGAAAGAAAACGATGAAACCTAACCATTTTGTTGAATTTTTTTATTTCACATAAGAATATTTGCTATTTGGATTATAGCCACATTTATTGGCTATGTCTACATTCTGCTCCATGCCCACCTCTAATCCCAATCCACATTCTGTCACAAGGCCCAAAAAGAACATCCTCCTGCGCATTTCCCATGGGAAAGAATTCATCTTGCTTCTGATGACATTGAATGTGTGGGTTGAAGTGGCATTTGTAAATCTTGTCAAGTATGATCTCATTGTTCCCTCAATGACATCTTGGTTGCAATCCAGACGCATCAGATACACATGTGATCCCATTCTTAGTGGAAACAAATCATGTCTGCTTGACAATAATTGGAACAACATATTCTGATCCACACAATTTATCTGTAGCAATTCCTTTGGTGTTGACCATACATCCAATTCCTTATCCAAAAGACCCTTTCCATCCAACTCTAAGATTTCATTTCGTCTTGCCAATTTCACGCATGTGATCAGATTCTGTCCATCCATTATTTTCTCAATACCCACCTGTAAAGTTTTGACCCCACACCTATGAAAGTTTTCAGCATAGTCACAGCCACCCATGGAGAGGTGCAGCAATAGATCCAAGTGCTTTTGGGGATTGTTGAGCAGATGGACAGGGTTCACAGAAAAGGCAATACTCTGGTTGAAGACAATATCAGCGTCCTTTGTTTTATCCTTACGCAACAGATATAATCTTGGATCGGCCAGTGCAAGCAAAGTCATCAGCATGTCTGAGTCTGTGGTAACGATGGATGCTGATTGCTCATGATGCCGCAAAAATGACCATAGGTATGGAATGATGGAGTCTGCCTCATAATATGGAACCTCCATGCCATTGTCCCATGGTAGGACATAGGATCCACACACTCGACTGATGAGACCAGGTTCCATCTTAGTTCTTCCTTGAGCCAAATAAACACTGGCATTCATGTGTGTATTTCTTCCTAAAAATTCCACCATTTTCCCCAGCACATTTTCACGATTCTCTCTGCTAAAGATGTAACGTTGTAAAGATCCAGCCATACGTCCGTCACCAGTCTGTGAAAAGAGAAAAAATCTACTGTATAGATTATCTGGGACCACCTCACCGATGCGGTTGCAGTTCTCTTCTATCTTTCGGCAGATGCTTGATGCATGCGACTTTGTTTGCCTTTGTCTTCTTGTTTCCAATTTTGCCACAGGGCAATCTCCATCCACGGCCAGAAATATGGCATTCAGAGACGACTCCATACCCTTTTTGTCACATGCCATTTTCCATCGCTTATCCACAAGTTCCACTTTATTGGAGAGATAGCTTGCAGCTATGTCCAATGTGAATATGTCAACAGAATTTTTGACTTGTCCCGTTTTCCAATCGATGAACACCTGTCCTATGGGATCTTCAGATGAAAGGAAGTCTATCACACTGCTGTAGCAATACATGTGTTGTTGGACCATTGAGGATAATTGAGATTGAGAGATGTACAAAAACTGTGTAAGGTCGATCAAGACAACAGATGTGTTGCGTAGCACTTCAATGGCACTTGACTGTTGCAAGGGTAATTTTGTTTCACCACTCATTGCTTTTTGGAAGATTGTTTGAGCCAAGCTTGGATACAGACCCATGATTGTTAGACAACAAGCCTATTCGCGAATCAAATATGTTAATGCATAGGTTGATCATTGTGTTTGTGAAACATGTCTTCAACTAGTCTTCTTGCAAAATTCATTTCTGGTCATTCAAATTTTTGTGGTCCTAGTAGGGCACCAGGCACAGGAAATGGCCCGCTTCGAAAGAGAAGATTGGAAGAAATATTGGACTATGATGTCGAGTTTGGTGTTCTAAACAAGAGGTTATACTCTGACATGTTTAGACCAGAGATAGAGCAAGCGAGAAGAAATTATGTCAAAAGAGAAATGAACAGTAATGAATTATCCATGCCATACACATACACTGGCACACAGCTGTTGAACATGTCCAATGATGCTCCTGTGAATTTTCCACATCTCTCTTCACCTGCATTTGGTGCAGACCCAGTTGACGAGCTTGGGGGTAAGTTTGATTTGATTTCAAACACAATGACCCCTCTGTATCCTTGTGATGCTCCTCCAATTCAACACAACAAACTTCTTATGGAATATATGGGTATTGTTCACTCACCATATGCAATTGGGGAGAGAGATTCATGCTTCTCTGACCTTCATGGAAGGGTTGTAGAAATGGGAGTATATTGTGACGAAAATGCAAGAGTGGTGACAGATGATGGATCTGCTCTGTTCAGGGTTGATCTTGAAGATGAATGTCTTTTGAGGGACAAAGTGGATCAGGCTTTCAAGTTATCTCTGGCTGACATTACATTTGATCCTGTATCCACACTGATACCATTCCACCTTCTACAGGACCATGTGAAAAACTGTAATAAAACACTTACAACTCAATATACACATATGCAGTCATGCGGAGATTATGCCAATCTCAAAGCACAGGTGACCTCGCAGCATGGAGTGGACAGTGTTGATGCACTCATGATACACATGGCCTCACCAGAAATATTCTATGAGACCTTTCGCCCAAGGGGAATTTGTAGTAGCACATGCAGTGGTTCTTTCGCAAACAACAAAAGAGATAGTTTTGTTGTTACCTTGCAGACGACAGGAAAACTTACCGTGGATGTTGAAGATGGTGACTTCTTATATGAACAAGGGACCACTATGGATGTTGGCACGCTATTTCTGATTATTGAAATGAAAGAGCTCATCCCTCGTGACAACAAGTTTAATTATGCTTGGCCAAGAATGCTTCTCACTTCGAGCTCCATTGATCAAGTGGAGGCAGAGATGCTGATCTCATCAGAGGGAATATCAGTGAAGACAAGAGATGGAAGGAAATCAGCATCCATCATTGTACCCATTGCCAAATTGAGAAAGGGTCCTTACGAAGTGCATCATGAAAATGATAGAGATGCCAGACAAAATTATGACTTTGATATTATCATGAATTGTCGTAATTCAAAACCCCGTATTGTAAGATATAGCATGTAGATAAAATAAAGAGACTTTACAGCATCTGTGCTTTTGTGTTATCTTTTATTCACATTTTCATAATAGTTCAGAACAGATGGGTCGACAATAACCCTCATCTCATGTGGTACATGTGTCAAGTGCAGCAGATCAAGGGATGTGAGGCGTGTGATGATGACATAAAACATAGATGACACAGACTCTGTTTTCATATAAGGTGGTGAGAAAAAAATTCTCCTTTGTACAGTTGAACCCTGAAGCTTGTGTGCTGTTATTGCATGACACAGCAACAAGGGAATGAAATGCATTTTCACACTCTTGTATTGATCAATCTTCTTTGTGATACAATGGGCTCCTATAGTGACCCGTGTGCAATCGTCCAATTCCAATAGAACTCCCATGTCACATTCTGAAGTGCCATAGTCACATTCTAATCCTGGGACAAAGGCCAACACCTTTCCCATTGTACCGTTTACAATACCAAATTCCACACTCATGTTTGCTGTCACCATTACATGGGCACCTACAAAAATTTCAAGAGAGGCATCCATCTCCTTACTTAGTTCATCTTGCACATTCATCATCAGATCAGGCTTTATTTTTGGGAGGGACTGCCAATTCACTTTGAGCGAACGAATCTCTACATTGTCTCTTCTTGCCCGTTCGGTTACTCTCTCATTATAAGTTTTCACATCTTTGCGATATGGGAAGACGCGCAGAGCATCAGATAAGAAGTCCACATCCATGATTTTCTGTCGACCATTCGGAACAATGCATCCTTGAAGAAGTTTGTATTCATCATCTGAGAGTTGATTATGGGAGAGTTTCATAATCATATTGATAAATTGATTATCTCTGGACTGTCTGAGAACATACTGCAACGAATATACCTTAGCAATCCAAGTTCCATCTTGCCATCTAGGATGTTGAAAAGCATATACGCAATTACTCTGTGACACAGGAGGCAATTGCCTGAAATCTCCAACAAACAGGACCACCACTCCACCAAATACCTTACTGGGTCTCCCTCTAATCTGACGCAGAGCCACATCCATGGCTTCAATGAACATTGGGGTGAGCATTGACACTTCCTCCACTACCAGATAGTCACACTTTTGCATGACTGTACCAACACTGTAAACCTTTTTCTGACGCACCTTCTTTTCAAGCCCCTCCATGTCTCCCTTCTGCACGAGTGACAGCTCCTCTGAACCAAATCGTAGGAGAGAGTGAATTGTCTGTATTGTAACTTCAAGGCCATCTAAACTCTTCTTTACTTGTTGAGCAGCGCAGCCAGTGCTTCCCCCAACCACAATTGATTTTCTTTTCTCTGTCACGAGTGTACGAATGATATTTGCAGTCATATAAGTCTTACCAGAGCCTGGAAATCCAAGCAATGCACAATTTTGTCCGAGAAGAAGACTGTCAAGAAGTTTTTTCTGGATTTCTGCATGTTTGAACTTTGCATATTCGATGAATAGTGACATAGTGACACTCAATCCAGTATTGAAATTCTATCTATGTAAAACTGTCCATTCAATCAAATCCGATAGCCTTTTCCATCTGAGAACGGTTTTTGGTCAGTGCATCGCAATCTGACGCATCATCTTGCACAGTGTCGTCTGGTGGTAAACTACCAAGCCCCTGCATTGCATTTAGAATTGCCGCCACAAAGGCCTGTCTGGCATTGACCAACACAACCTCTTGGTATGTGATTTGATGATGAGTCAATTCCTTCATCTTGGAAATCATGCTACTTGCCTCCTCAAATATACAGAAGTTCTTACACCACACAATTCGTGCATAATGACACATGTCAATGTACAGTTTGTAATACACCACAGTATCTATCATACTGTCAAAGTCACGAATAATCTTCCTCTTAAGATTTCTCAGGCTACCTGTGGCATCTCTATAGCACAATTCCAAAAGAAGACGAAAGAGGTGGCTGCTTCCATTGGTGGTCTTGTCAACAAACTGAAGGTGATTCAGTGATTGGTCCTGAGGAAACATCTCCATGTACTTTTCCAGAATGGTGTCCATCTTTGAAACCACTCTCAATTGCTTACACGTTTCTGTGTCCTTTAGATCAGTTATTGTATCCTTCAAAAGGACAAATGAAAAGACTAGACCTGTACTAAATAGCTACAACATTTAAGACTTTTTCAAGCATTAAAATTTTTTTTTTTTTGAGTTTCAAAAGTTAGGTCGGGCACACACTAGACCATATCGAGGGGAAATGACGCATGTTTTCATGGGTCCAGAACATGGCAGAACATGGCTAAGTCACTAAGTGGCCCTTTTGTGCATATGAAAAGTGGCAAGTCTCGTCTAAAATGCTACCTCGGGCTAGCGGAGGCACTAGGTCGGGCTAGCGCTAGTCACTGCACACGAGTTTCAGCACAGCCTTTATGGGTGAAATGGTACTATTCACCCTACGTCGGGCTAACGGGCATTTACAACATTTTGAGTTCACACCACACGAAAGTGGCACTTGGTGTCTTATTTCCAGATGAGATTGACAATGGTGTATACCATTAGAGCCACCTTGGAGTCCATTGAAGTGCCCCATATGGTTCTATTTTTTATCACACAGAATGGGGTTTAGACATGCTCATAAGATGGTATATGGTCTTATCACTTATACAATGAGTGCCAGTTTGGAGCAACCAGAAGATCCCTGTATGAGTCTATCTCTTATCACTTTGATTGGTGTTTAGACATGTTAATTTGGTGACATGTGGTCTTATCACTTATACCATGACTGTTAGTTTGGAGCTCTCATAAGATCTCTGTATGGTTCTATTTCTTATCGTTTGAGTGGTGTTTAGACATGTTAATTGAGTAACATGTGGTCCTATCAATTATACTATGAGTGCCAGTTTGAAGCTCTAAGAAGATCCCTGTATGGTTCTATTTCTTATCATCTTGATTGGTGTTTACATATGATCAATAGATTGTATGTGGTCTTATCAATAATACTAAGAGTGCCAGTTTAGAGTTCACTAAAATTACTTCTATGGTTCTATTTCTTAAGACTTTGATTGATGTTTAGACATGATCAATACATGGTTTGTGGTCTTGTACTCTTTACCAAGAGTGCCAGTTTAGAGTTCATTAAAGTTACTTCTATGGCTCATTTTTTTATCACTTTAAGCAGTGTTTAAACATCTTCATTCAATGGTATGTGGTCTTATCAATTATGCAAAGAGTAACAGTTTAGAGTCTATTAAAGTTACTTCTATGGTTCTATTTATTAACACTTTGATTGATGTTTAGATATGATCAATACATGGTTTGTGGTCTATGTAAATAGCATATGGTCTGATTACTCAAACCATAATGGCCAGTTTAGAGTTCACTACAGTCCTATATATTGTTTTATCTCTTATCTCTTTGATTTGTGTTTAGACAAAGCTTAGAAATGGAGAGGATATGTTCATGTGGCATAAGCCAAAAGTACAATTTTTAATATCACAGAAGTTACCTTTTTGGATCTATTTCCTTTTGTTGCAATGACATTACTAAATGTTGCGCCTAGATAATGAGCTGTGCCTACTTAATGAGCTGTGCCTACCTAATGAGCTGTGCCTACCTAATGAGCCAGCTATGAATATTCAAATATGTGCTGTATTCATTCAAAGAGCTTACCTAATGAGCTGTGCATCCTTAATGAGATGCCCACCCTTCATTTGCTGTGCATATTTAATTAGCTCCACTGAAACTTCATTCTGATTGGTCTAACCCCAAAAAGATCACCTCTTTTCAAAAGGCATGTGTGACTAGATAATGAGACTAAAATGGTATAAAAGTGCTTCTTTTGGAAATTATCCTCATTCAATCTCCAACATGGGTTCCTGCTTATCATTCTCTCGCCGATGGCCATCTCTGGAAAGTATTTCTCCTCCAAAGGTTCATCCTACCAGACAAGTCCATCGCTCCTGTCCAAAGGATACCACGTTGATCCCTCTCGAGCCAACCACACCTCTCGAGGTTGAGGAGTGCTCTATCTGCATGGAGGATTTGGGTGCAAGAGACACTTGTGTACTTTTATGGCCATGCACACATGTCTTCCACAGAGATTGTGCAATGAGATGGTTGAAAGACCTGGACAAAAACAATAACTTTCACGAATGCCCCTCATGCCGCTGCTATACGGTGGGGAAATTCCAGGTGTCTTTGGAGACCATCCTCATTTTGAAAAAGAAAGACTTTGAAGAACGCTATATCCATGTCAAGGAATGGATGGATGGTTCATGCTCGGTTTGTCAGTCGTCCATATTGAACGATCAACAACTTTTCATCTTGACAAGATGTTGCCATATCTTCCACCAAGACTGTTTGCGGTGGTCTTTGGAGTTTTACTCCAAACATAGACCACGATGCCCACATTGCTTGGCAGGCATATGCGAAGAAGGAGGAATGGACATTATTGATTTCAATTATTACACAAAACTACAAAAGATGAGTCAATCAGAACAGAGAAAGTACGTGCATGGGTGTATGCACATGTGCTGAAAAAAAAAATAATAAATGAACATGACAAATTATAATCTCCTCTTTGACTTATTCCTACTTAATTTGATTAATTCAATGCAATTCAGATTGATTAAATTTTGATGCTTCATGATCGGTTGGAGCTTAGTGGAGTCAAAACATGTGAGACATTCGTACGTAGCACAACAGGGCCACTTTAGTGACTTAGCCATGTTCTGCCATGTTCTGGACCCATGAAAACATGTGTCATTTCCCCTCGATATGGTCTAGTGTGTGCCCGACCTAACTTTTGAAACTCAAAAAAAAAAAATTTTAATGCTATTGATTTATATCTGCTTGTGATCTCCAAGTACGAATGCATGTCTTGTAATTTGTCTGATGTTGTGGGCATTTGACATAAGCATCAAGGGAAACACATATATCACAAACATATTTTCAGTCCTCCTAAAGGGTATGAAGTCTCGTATCATGCTACAGTCCAACCTCAATTTAAATATGCAATTATACAAGCTAAATATATAACTCAAGTCCAACTTGTTGTTATGGTCTGTTATTTATTCAATTGATTTCTTTAGATCCTTTGCATGTAAGAAGCCTCAATGGGAGATTTAACACCTTTGTTAATTGAACCAAATGGTATAGACTCTTTTGACCTGATGTGATCAGTAGGATGGGATAACCCTGCACAAGCTGAACATATAACACAAGTCCAATTTCTTTTTATTGTCCATTACCTAATCAATAGATTTCATGATACATAGCTTCACCTAGAGATATATTACATATTACATAATTTATAATCCAACCAAAGGGTATGAACTCTCATGACCTAATGTGGACTGTTGGGTGGGATGATCCTGCACAAGCTGAACATATAATACAAGTCCAATTTCTTGTTATTGTCTGTTATTTATTCGACAGATTTCACGACACAAAGCTTCACTGAGAGATTTATTACATAATTTATATTCTAACCAAAGGGTATGAATTCTCATGACCTAATGTGGACTGTTTGGGTGGGATAATCCTGCTCAAACTAAACATATAATACAAGTCCAATTTCTTGTTATTGTCTGTTATTTATTCGATAGACCTTTGAACAACAATACACCTTCTTACCACGTTTGTACCATATCAAGATCCATATCAAAGCAATACATAAAATGAGAGAGCAAAGACCTATAATTGAATATAGATATGGTGACCAAATGTTACCAACCACAATGGCTGGTCTTTCATTGCCCAAGAGTTTGGTTGTGGCATTCAGCAAGTGTGATGCCACAATGCCTGCCGACTGTCCAGCTCTTCCTATCCCTTCACCGCTGCCATTTGCTTGATAGATGACATCAGTCTGATAATCCTTCCTTTGAACATGACCCTCCTTTGTCATGACATCAGTGGAGGTCTTTTCAGTATCTACAGTATCTAAACCAGACCATGTCCTGTTGCATCTGAATGGACCACTCCCTGTGATGGCAGCCTCACATGAATGGGTGCATTCACCCTTACAGTGTGTACTCTTCTCTATGTTACACTCATGGGGGGACCTCACCCACTCAACAAAATCAGCGGCATCTTCTCTCCTCATGGGTACAATTACCTTGCGATTGTAAGATTTTCCTTGTGGGGTCCATGTTGTGTATGTCAAAGTAGGCTTTTCAGTAACATTGAAATGAGTGTAAGTTGGGAATTGTTTATCTAACCACACACAGAGGTACTTTGACTCCTTGTGACTGAAGCGGCGAGAGCTTGTGCTTATGCATCGGTCTGTGTCTCTTACAGTCCGGTGGATAAATGTGGAGTCTCCCTCACTTCTGAAATGAACTCGTAGACGCGCTGACATTAAAACATAAGTGGCATCAGCATTGTATATATCAGATACTACCTCTATACACACGCTGCTCCACTTTGGTATGACAAAGATTCTTCTAACATGAAAGTCAATGCCACTTGTCCAAGCTTCTCTGTCAGTGATTGTGTGTGAGCACATCTCATCATTTCTTTTGTCTAACATGAGAGATTCACAGATTGGTCGACAGTGAGGCTCATGACATCTGCTTACACGTCTGTCCTTGCAAACAACTTTCTCCTCTACTGAAGGAATTCTCCCCTCAATGGAGGAAGCAATGTCACATTTCACAGTGGTGTTGTCTTCCTTTCTGACTGTAAAGTTGATTTCATCTGGAAGGATGTTGAGTCTCTGTTTCATGTGAGACTCGTCTAACACTGTATTGCAGAGAGAGAAGGATCCATTGGCCACATCTTCAGCAATGCAAACTTGCTCTGATAATTCGAGTGTGTGGTGTGAGTAATCACTGTCCAGTTCATACTTGAATGAGAAACTTCTCTTGGCAAATGTCATTGAGGCAGCAACCTCTTCTAGATGGAAAGATGCACATATCATTTCCATATCCTTCAACTTTTTGATAGCCTTGATTGATATTTGACATGGCGGCCGTATAGTCGCTGCCATACATTGTGCCATGAAAATAAAGAGCATATATGATATCACAATATACTTCATGATGTTGAGGTTGATATTTTTTACTTCATTCTTCCAAATAACGCAAATTATATGAACATTTATGTTGGGATGTAAAAACCAATTTTCATCCATTTATCCCTTGTTGAGATTTCATGTTAGAGTAACAACAAGCGGCATCACTTGTATGACCACAAAAAATAAAGGACATGGTATGTTTGGTTATTTATTTCACTCCACAAAATTAACAAATATTCAGATGCACAAAAAAACACATTCTCTAATTTTAACAAATAACAATGACATGAGCGATAGTTTTGTCATAATCTGCCTTTTATTGGAATAATTGGTGTGCTCATTGTCAAAGAGCTACAAATAACATTCCCAACCATTGGGTGTAATTGCTGGTAAAAAGTCTCCTGAATTGCTTCATGTGTTATACCCAGTATCATTTTTATACTCCTCTATGGCTTGTTTAGCTGTCACTATGCACACTATGTATTGGCAATTATGTTATAATTAATCCATTTGAAACAGAATGTAACACCCCTCTTGTGTTCAGTCTGAATTGGTTTACTCTCACTTTGTAAATGTTGCCTTCCTTGCCACTCTTTCATATGGTGCCAATAAGACAGCCCCTGGCCGTGATTCTTTTACTCTTACAAATGCTTGGTCAAATGTGAGTGACTTGTTTTGCATGGCCAAAAAACATGCCACTACTACTGGAGCTCTGTGCAGTCCTGCAAGACAGCTTACCACAATGGTTTGCTTGCCAGGTTTTCTTGACCATGTCTGTAGTAGTGTAACAGCTTTTAGTAGACTGTTGCTAGAGAAGTGACTCCACTCAAATTGGGAACATTGAACCCCTAGGATTGGTTCACCAATTGGGATGAGGGATAACCATGAAAATTGACCTAGCTCAGAGCTCCTGATGGTGGACAGAAATGTCCATGCCTCCTGCTTGGACAAGACCAGTATGTGCTTTTCATTACCAATGTTGATCGAGGAGGTCATTTTTTATTAGGATGGTCCCAGGTGTACACAAATGATAATCTTCATAAGATAGCAGAATCATTTAATAGTCATGTTAGCAAAGGAAGTTAGAACATCCATTTTTTTATACACTGTGTCTTTTTTTCTCTGTTGAATGAGGTGTCGACGTGAAAGGGCTACTACATTTTTCCATGCCTGTGGACCCAAATAAATGGAGGCAAAAGAACCTATCGAAGCAAAAGTGTTCCTCTTACTTTTTACTGCACGAAGTGTCAGAGAAGAGTTTTTCACTTTTGTGGTCACCATTCCTTCTTTTGATAATCTGGTGAGCTTTCGATTTACACCACACACAATCAAACACAAGTCGTGCCACAAGAGATGATTGAGGCTTATTTCACTTTGCCCCTTTTGTTCAACTAAAGTTATACCCCATTGATCACTTATAATGAATACACCTTCTCCCAAGTAAGACATCATCATGACTGATTAACCGAATACTTTTCTTGAATTTGAATTCTAAAGGTTGTGCATAGATAATTAATCGTACTCACTTTGATTGGTTAGTGATCAAGAAATGAATACATAATTAGTCTTCGTACAATTTCATTGGTCAGTGATCAAGAAATGAATACATAATTAGTCATCCAAGAATTAGGCTAGTGATCAAGAAATGAATACATATTTAGTCATCCAAGAATTAGGCTAGTGATCAAGAAATGACTATATAATTAGTCTTCCTACAATTTGATTGGTTAGTGATCAAGAAATGAATACATAATTAGTCATCCTAGAATTTGATTGGTTAGTGATCAAGAAATGAATAAATAATGAGTCATCCAAGAATTGTGCTAGTGATCAAGAAATGAATACATAATTAGTTTTCCTGGAATTTGATTGGTTGATTCACTACAATGTCACTCGTGTGAAAAGTATAAAGCCTCCAGACAACTTCAAACTCATCATTCCGAGAAAAAAAGTATTATCATTACCACCACAAACAATTTGAGATAATGAATCAAAACATGAAAGCAGACAGTTCTTCTAAGATCAAGAGGGCAAAGAAGAGAAAGTCTCGCAAGACTAAAGAAAATACTTCAAAGCATTTTAAGAGAGCACTAGAGGAGACACCTGATGAAACCAAGTTGCCCACCAAAAGGATTTGTAGGGAACAGCAGGCAGATACCCGAGGGGAACTGTCATGCAATGCCAGTTCTGTCACTGATGAATTCAATGGATTGAGCGCTTCTTTGGATTCAAACATTGCTTGCCTGCAACCAACAACCCACGCTCCTGAATCTTGTGTGACAACTCCATCATCTAGTACTGCAGTGAATGGCACAGAGCAAAACACAGAACCTATGAATTTTGAACACTCTTGCATCATTCCCCAAACAACATCTGATAACATCATTGCTCAAGCCCACAAAGGAAAATTGAAGATATCTAAGAGGGCCATGCAGGCACTTGAAAGGGGTAAGCTCGTGGCTACCATACCAAAGTACAATTGTGACACGATCATCTTCAATGACAGGAATGATGAACACTTGAGTCCCATGACACCAATATATCGAAGGAGTAACATAGAGGAGCTTGCGTGGCACCAAACCAGTGACAATCTAAACCTGAGAATGAAGTTGATGGACATAGAGTGGCATGAACTTGCCAAGATGGACTGCAAGACACTTTGGTTTTTGTCCTTCTTGGAGCAACCACACATGTGGCTGGACACGTGTAAAGATGAAGAATGGGCTGAAACCACTACAGACGAGCCCAGTGGCGAGGATATGGCTGATTTGATGTTTGCAGGTCAGAAATTAGCTGCAGGAAATACGAGAGTTGTGGATCAAGACACTAGTTGTCCCGACATTCAAAAAGATGTCAGCTGTGTGGTGGTTGGTGACCCTAACTGGATAGCGAGCACATTTGATGGGTCATTGTCATATTCTGATGCCTGCGACCGAACATACAGAAAGGTGTTTAGTTTGAAACCAGAAGTGGACATCAAGTCGATTGGCAAGGCTTTGAAGCGGAGCAATGATTTTCCAGTGATGTGTGCACTAGAGAGTAGCAGAACTGTACTGTACGAAGACACCCATCATTTGATTGACTTCACAGAGAAGACAAGAATGATGGGCTGTGCTCTCAAACCAATGCTGCTGACAAGCTCAACTGAGATTTCTCTTAGGATCCAGGCCTTCTATCTTGAAGAGCTGTATCAGTGTGGTGCTCTTCAACTCAATGAAAAACCTGCTGACAGCACAGGGGTTTTTTATAAAGTAAGTGACGAAGACCAAGCCACACGCATTATGGCACTTGGCAGGTCAGACACCATCTTGTATCAAGTATATGTTGCCTGCAGTATTTGTCACTGGGAGCACAACCACCTCTGGAAGCCAAATGATGAAGATCAGACGAGGGAAGCAGTCATGAATACTCTCTGCTCAAACTGTGGTAACAATACGTTACAAAATCTTTCAAGCTTTGTCCTAAGGGAGGCTAATAATCGACAGACGATGGACTTGGGTTGCTCAAGAACTGTCCATTATGAAGTCCCAAAATCAAAAAAGGAGACCTTTCTCCCAATAGGTGTGACTTCTGTGGGCGACCTACCGAAATATGAGCGAGTCTGGCCCTCGTCTGGTGCAAAGCAATTGAAGTTGGACTTGGAGGTAGTGTCACAGCGCAAGAACCAACACACAAAATGTATTGCAGTGACATTGTTCATTCCCACCACATTTGACAAGACAAAGACGCTTGATAGCATCAGAGATAGTGTAGCAGGACTTGGTATCCATGTGGAGGATGGTATTGAGCCCGACAATGCACATCTGACAGAACTCTTTGTGTACAACAATGGGCAAGAGCACAGGATAAAAGCTGTTGCTACCAGAGTTAAGATGTCACTATCCCTGAACAAGAAGTTGAACTTCATCACCACTGAAGTCCAAGCGAAGAATATGAAAAGAAATTTAAGAGGACTGGAGGACACCTTTAGCGTGACAAAGAGTGGAGGAGGATTGACAAAGGTGACCATAGACCTGCCATCATCTCATACCACAAGAAAGTTTGGTGTTCAGACAGTGGATGAAGAGGGACAAGTGCTTATCCACAAGTCACAGGTTTTGGTTTCACCATCCACAAGATTGGATGGGAAGAGACAAGAACCAATGCGTCTTACTGAAGGGGGTGGCATGTACACAGCCGGAAACATGTGGTGTCACCCAAACTGGGAAGAGAAGGAGAATTTTAGACGGTATGGTCTGTCTGTTGTGGCAGGCATTGTAAGCAACTTGCTAGCAAAGGGAACAAAGACCATGAAAGGTAAAAAGATCCACTTGTTAAAAAGGGGAGATCACTTGTGGAATTCCCTTGATGAGGTCAATGGTATGGTGCAGACACAGGTATCAAAAGATTTGCTGAACAGGGCTGTACTGAATTCAAAACAAGTCAAGGAAGCTTTGAAGGCCAAAGAGAAGGAGATCGAGACCATGAGGAGAGAGATAGATGCCTTGAAATTGAAGGAAACGAAAAAAACTGAAAAGAACAATTCACAATTAGAAGCAAGAATAGAGGAGTTGACTGCTCTGTTAGAGGTTGTCACTCAGGAGAGAGACATTCTCAGAGAGGAGAATAAATGTCTGAAGAGGGATGTGAGGGCATTACAACGAGCCCAAGACAACCTTATGTCAGACCTCAAATCGATGAAAAAGGAATATTCTGAACAGAAGGGCCAGTTGAGTGTCATGCAGCAACAGCTAACAATGCTGATGGATGAAAGGAAGGAGAAACAAGAGGTCAAAGAATGTGATGAGACAACCGATGAGCGAGATCTAATGTTCATGGACTCTAAATTGGTGGATGAACTGTGGGATTGTTTTTGTGACAAAGAAAACCTGCTTGCCTGTTAGCTTCATAGTTTTTTTTTTCAAAATAAAGAGATAAAAAACATATATATCGCGTGTCTTGTGTCTTTCTATATGAATCATGTTACATCACATGGAACGGATTTGTTTATAAGGATTATTTATGTTGATAAGCTATTGAAAAGGAATAATGTAACATGGCAATTTGGCTGTTCTTTCTCTTATGGATCGTGTCCTGTATAGTTCTTGTCAAGGGGGTTTCTCCATGTCGAATGCGTCTTCAGAACATCAAGGTGGTGCCTAGGGACAAACTCTTGTGTGGGGAATTTGTCATTACCACACCAATGTTCACACAGAGTGTGATTATGGACAACATCACTTTTACAGTAGAGGCCTCATCCAGATCATTGTATCCTGAAAATAGTTTCAATGTGTTGCTTTCGAACCAAGTTTGTTATGAGTTTGGAAAGTTCAACATAGGAATTGAACGCAGTCAAATGGATTCAAAGATGTCAGTGCACCTTTGTGGTTCCCTACCAGCAAGATTGCAGGAGATGGATGGAGTCATATTTAGGACATTGGCTGAGACAAAAACACCAGTGCTTTTTAGTAATAGTGGACAAAAAGAGCAGAGAGGGGTCTGTCATCTTGACTACTATGAGAGAGGATATATGATTCCTACAAATCAAGTCATGGAGACTTTGCCAGACAGGGCAAAAGAAGGGTCTGCATTTCACTGTAAGCCATGGTGTGCTTCCATGTCAATAGGTGATGGGATGGAATATGGCTGTGCTAATTTAACGAATGTTGTAAACAATAGAGATTTTGGAGTAGCTCGCCATATAAAAGTGTACGACACACGAATGCTTACTGTAGAAAGCAACAATGTTGTGTGCATCCAATTGTTTGTGGAACTTTCTCAAGACATAAAATTTATCAAACTTAATGAGACCAGCGAAATCTATGTTAACATTTTCTCAGGACACAGAGTCAAACACAACGTCAGATCGACATTGAGTGTAAACAATATATGCCTTGGCAGCCAGTCACCTTGGATGAGACCTTCAGAGCTGGAATTGATGCAGCCCATAATGTTTTGTACATCTGTACCAATTAGATACCCCAATAGACGTTTGTCAGACAATGATTCTTTCCGCTTTTATGGATTCTTGAGATATACAATAGTAACAGTGTCTGGGAACAAGTTTGACATGGAACTGGACATAACTAACATGCACAAGATGTACTTTTCTACGGTTAAACATACAATGAAAAGGCCAATTACCAGTTGCAATGGTGCTACTTTGGGACAAAAGTGCCACAAATGCAAGGAGTCATGTTCTGCTATGTTTCGTGGGAGAGGTTATGTATCATGTAATGATGAATGGTATTGGTATGGAGGGAGAGAGATCAGACACACGGGTCAAAACAAACAGCATATTGAAACGCAAAAGAATTACACACATCATGCTTTGAAAGGATCTGCTGCAAGACATTTATCGTCCTTATCAGTCATGGTATTCCTACTTGTGTTTGCATTATGATAATAAAAATGATTGACAAAAATAGTATATTGTTTTTCGTTGTGAATTTTATTTGATCAAAATCACATCAAAGAGCACTGTCTTCTGTTTTGAGAATTTTCTCCAAAAGCCTCCCACCCACCATGTCCCCGAATCCAATCAGCAAATCTATGGTGCACTTGCCTTCCTGCAATTTCTCCTATCATGTCCGGTGTGTTTATTGGCATTTGATACTCTTTCACACATACCTCACCAAAAATCCCACAGAAAGAGTAAAGAGTAGCAATCCGGCTCCAACTGCATATATTGTCATCAAACATTCCAGCCATGATTTGCATAACCGTCTCGCTCACGTTTGTTTTTGGTAGCTGTTGGATAGTACTCTTCCAGTTTGAATGATGCCTCTCAGATAAAACTCTGCACATTCGCCGAATCTTCCTTGCTGCTTCGTTTGGGCAAGCCATGTCCCTTGGATAGCCTATTGCTACATACTTTATTGCATCAACAGCTAGACTGACACTGACACATTCCATCTCTGTTACACTCTTTTTCTTTTTTGGGTCCGTCTCCATCACAAAATATTATGTTAGTAAGTGATGTAAGTGAAAAATTGGATTTTCTAGATAGTACTCTCATTTGAGTCTCTATCGCAATATATTATTTTTGCAGGTGGTGTAAGGGATAAAAATGAATTATTTTCTGTGTGATCACTTGGCTCCAACTAACATGTCCATATCAAAACATCATCATCACTAGATGGTCAATACATTACTTGGGAAGAGGACCACAAAATTAGTCAGTAGGAGTATTGCTTGTATGTTACACTATTCTATTTAAGCTCATACACACTTAAATCAAACAAACGGATAGATTGAAATAAAATAATACAATAATACAAAAAGATGAATCATTGTTGGTTTTGTTTATTTCAATTTGATAAATCATTGTGCAACAGCTGTTTCTCAATTAGTTAAGGCCCAAATGTGACTTGATCCTTCATCATTTTAATAGTGTCATAGGACAATAATCCAGTCACTGGCATATCCTCTGGGTAATCACAGGTATATGTGTAGTGTCTTCTATATACGTTGGCAAGTTCTTTATAGCTTCTTTTCTTGCAGAGACCAAATTTGCCTTGCCAGAGTGAATCTGCCATTGGTACAGCCTGTCGAAGGGAAGTTATCTCTGGATCCAAGAGCTTGATGTCCCTAAGGAGTAGGAAAAATCCTGATACTCTATTCCTTCTCTTGCCCATGCTTATGTATCAACCCACATTTTGATTGTGTTACTTATTTGAACTAGTTTGGCTAAACTAAATTCAATTTTGCACACAGACAAATAATCTACTTATGCATATTATTAGCATGAGGACAACCCATAAAAGCAAACAATGGAAAACATGTATCAAAACTCCCAAATTCAAAGGATGCTGAAAGGTGTTCCAGACATTCATATTCATTCAATCAGTGGCCACGAGAACAAGGTCGCCGTTCAGTTTCCAACGGTTGCCCTTGTGCTCTTCTCAGAGACTGCACAGACAGCGCTCTATGCATGCTACCTTGTTCCAAAGAAAGGTGTGGCATTTTTTGGAAAGGATGAAAAGGCAGAGTTTGCTGACTATGCTGCGATGTTCACCGAGGGGACAGAATATGCTATGCGACACATCAACTTCTCACCACTTGGTATGGCGTTGGACATGAAAGCAAATGATAGATCGACACGTTTGAATATCGTGAACGTGATGAGGCCCCACTCAACACACCTCATGAAGGAGGACCTTTCAAACGGGGCAGTTCATTTGTCTGTGGCAGAAATGGACAAGACATTCGATCAGATCCAAAAGACTGGATCAAACACGAGGGGTTTGCTACAGTTTGGACTCATGGTACACCGAGCAGACTATCCTGACGAGGTGGTGCTTAAAGATCACATAGACACATTCAATCCACGTCACGCCAAGTGGGTCCTCACTCGTCTGACTGTGGTCGATGCAAGGGTTGAAAGTCCCATGCTTCGGCAACTTCAACCAATCTGTGACCAGTGGGAGTATGATGGATCAGACATTGACGAGACTGATAGTGACAGCGTGCCTGATGGGATTTTGGACAGAAGCACAGTTGCCTGTAGGGATTTTACTGCCAGCAGACAAGTGGATTCGTGTGTTCCTGTGTCAGTCAAAATGTGCACATACGACAGGTCAAATCTAATCAAGATTGTTCTTGGTATCACAAAATGTGAGGTGATTAAAGACACATATAGTGCCAAAGAGGTGTACGAGAGGGCAATACACATCTTGAATGACGTTCCCCGGAGAGTGATTCACATCTAATCAATCAGATCAACCTTGTGCTGCATTTTAGTTGAACATACTAGTGTCATGTGTACTACAAGTTAGAAAAAGAGAGAAGAAGTCATGTCCACACACAAGATTGCAACTTGCCTAATATTATCCAACGCATTTCTAACCATCTTAGCAATGTCAGTAAATTCAGATCATGGCATAAAGAAAATGAACACTAATGTATTTTCAAATGACATGGAATTGGCCACCAGAAAAGCTCTCCAACTTCCAGATGGGGATTACTCTACAATCAAAGGTGATAATAGGAAACCAGAAGAATTTGAACGCATTTTGAATAACGATCCAATTTTCAGTGATGAAGATGATGCGGATGGCAGTGGGGATGATGATGGGGACGACGATGGGCATGTCAAAGCAGAAGAAAATGTCTCTGTTCATAATGAGTTGAACCAATGTGAAAAAACATTAGCTCTTTTCAAAGAATCTCTAAAATTCAATGTTAATCGTGTGTCAAAGTTGTCAAAAAAGTTAAGGAATCAATCTAAGACCCTGTTGAGGACAGTGAAACTGATGTGAATAAGATTTTGATGTTGAAATAAAAAATACAGAAAATATATTTGAGGTATGACTTTATTTTATGTTCAGAGAAGATTGCGTTCTTGGTACTTGTGGTGAAACAATTAAAACCTATATATTTTAATTACATGGATGAAACAAAGATGAAACACCTGTACAAGGTATCTCTGAAGATCCTTGATCAAGCACTAACCATGGAGGAAAAAATGACAGAATTGACGGGAGAAGAGAAACACCAATTAGCACTCTACTCTAATCAGGAGGGTAAGGAAGCCATCATCTGCAAGTACCACAAAGCTTTGGCTTTGATGAAGTACATTATGCGACAAAGTGCCACATGCGATAATGATCGATCAATACAGGTCCATGCTAAGAAACTGATAAATTCTGCAAATTATAGAGTGTGCCAGCTGAAAGATGCAAATAGGGATCAGCCAGAGACAGATCAATTTAAACATATAGATGAGGCACTGGCACACACCATCTTGAACGAGTTGGTTACTTCCAACGATGGAACGATGTTTAGAGACATCATAGGCCAAGCAGAAGCTAAGCAGGCACTTAGAGACACTGTGATCATGCCCTCTATGCGTCCAGAGATATACACTGGTCTTAGAGCACCCGTTCAAGGGATACTACTGCATGGTCCTCCAGGAAATGGAAAGACTCTCTTGGCCAAGGCTGCAGCCAATGAGTCAGGTTACAAGATGTTTAATGTCTCATCTTCTACAATCACATCCAAGTGGGTTGGAGAGAGCGAGAAGACTGTCAAGACACTCTTTGCTCTTGCACGTCTTTTGCAACCTTGCATCATATTCATTGATGAAGTAGACTCACTTCTCAGTATGAGGAGGGATGGTGAAAATGAGGTGAACCGGCGTATTAAGACCGAATTCATGACTGAATTGGATGGAGTTCTGAAACAGAAAGACGATAAAATTGTGGTGATAGCGGCAACAAACAGGCCTAGTGATCTTGACGATGCCATACACAGAAGATTTCCAATGCAGATCCATGTTGCAATGCCAAACCACCAAGAGCGTGTACAATTACTGAGAACATTAACTCGAGGGGATCAATGTGGACTGACAGATCAAGACTTTGAAAAAATAGCCAATTTGACCCATGGGTATGCAGCATGGGAATTGACGACTCTTTGTAAGGAAGCTGCTTTAAAAATTGTTGGTGATATGACAGAAGAGGAACTTCTTTGCATCAAAACAGAAGACATAAGGCCACTCATGTATTGTGACCTAAAGTGCATGGTGAGAGAGAGAGATGCAAAGAGGTTGTCTTCACGTAGTCGCAGCGTAGTTAAAAAGAGACCTTAACCACTTGGCCATGGTGGACAAGAATGTTGGTTTGATATTTTGACACACCACAAAAGTGACAGGTTGACTAGTCATCTTGAAAGACCATATGATCACCAGACATACAATGAATGAGAGTACACCATCCAAAACTGTGCATAGATAAATTTTTTTCGAAGCTGTAGCATAACTTGATTGGACAAGTTTGGAATGGTGCCTAACTAATTACAATATCAGAGTAGACATTTGAAAATGTGCATAATTAATTAAATAATCCTTTTGGTATAAAAGGAGTTGTTCTTCTATGATAATCAAACCATTCAAAACAGCAATCATGACCACAAAGCAAGAGAAGAAATTCATAATGATGATGGACAATCTCCCAGAGGTCAGGAACTCAACACTCGAGTTTGATCTTCTCGTGGGGGCAAACATGCAGGAAAACATTTCCAATCTATCTTTGGAAGATTTGGACAGAGTTAGAGGAAAGAGAGTTTCCCGTGAAAAGTCATGTCATTGTCTGACAGAGTGTGTGACAAAGACAGGAAATATAGTGAAGAAATAAATTATGAGAGCGAATGACCATTGTTTGAGTTGATCTTTCTGGTGTGTTTATCTAAAAGCTTGAAATAATTATTTTGGTATAATAATCAATCTCACTTATGACTTTATCATTTTCATTGAGATTATACATTGTATCAAAAAACAACTATGAAATTGTTTTTCTTTTGTTTAAGATTTTATTTGGATGTGAACATTTAAAAAAACATCCATTGGTGATGAATAAGTTCAACAAGATTGGCTCGCTTCTTTGCATTTTTCTCTAAACATTTTGTCAATATATCATGCAACTCACTGGATACATCTCCTTCAATCGTGATTGGATTGATAGACTTAATTTCACTTATGTCAAATGGAAAGTCACCATGCACCATCTGATATAAAAAGGCTCCAAGACACCACACGCTATTAGATTCCCACATATATGGTTCTTTGCGTAACATCTCCGGGGAGGCATAACTGACTGTTCCTTGGAACTTGGTCAGTGGCCTTGCAGATATCCTACCTGCGAGGCCAAAGTCAATCAACAAGGCTTTTTTGCTATCCATGTCTATCACAACATTCTCAGATTTGATGTCACCATGATAGAAACCCATCTCAGCCATGTTGAGCACAGTGTGAACTACCTGTGTAAAGATCCCTCTTGCTTGGGATTCTGTAAGACAGTTGAATGGGATGTCATCCAACATGTCAAATGCATCCTTACTGTTTGTCGGCCTATTCATGACAATGATCCACTTGCCATTCCCAACATCAAAGAACTCGAGCAGGCGAATGACTCCAATCACTGGTTGGCATTGTGACAATATACAGATTTCGCTTGGTACCTTTCCCTTACAACATTCTTCATTACACAATGGGGGATTTTCAACGACCTTAATGGCCACCGGTTTTCCATCTGAGTTTCTCTTTCCTGCATACACTGCTGAGATACCACTTTGGATAGCACTACCAAAACTATAGAGGTTTTGTATCCTATCCATTTTGAACTGAGCAATTGGTTCATGGCCACTAAACTTAGATGCTGGTTCACTTTTACTCCTTGCAAATCTTTTTTCGTTTAGACCAGTGCGTCTTTGAAGCATTTTTTTCAGAAAATCATCAAACTCACACAGTCTCCCATCCAATGATTGTTCTTTAGAATTGTGTACCACAATCTGACTCTGATTTTCTTTCATCGTCCTGGCATAGGTTACTTGTAAAAGCTTCATGTAGTCTTCCATGGTCTCGAATTGTGTCTCCATCTTTCTGTTTCTTTTTCCCATTCTCTCCAAACAAACCTCTACATCTGTGTCCAAGAAGAAGATAGCATCTGGTATGGCATGCTTGTACTCTCTAACCAGCCTACCATACTTTGACATGAAATATTCCCAGCTGAATTCTGCCATGTGTCCCTGGAGTCGAAGTACACGAGAAAAGACATTACAAGCCAGCATACACCTGTCACCAATAATCACATCTTCTTCAGATGTATTCTCAAGTTGACGTAAACTTTCTTCAAAAATATCAAGTATGTACAATTGTGTGCTGCTGCCATTCCTCGGATCTTCATAGAACAGTTCTAGAGGACTGATGTCCCTACCATCCTCCGTGGAATAGTGACAGAATTTATCTAGTGGTTCATCAAGAAAGGTATAATTTGGATACTTGTCTTTGAGTTTTGCCAACAGAGTTGATTTGCCTGAAGCAATCAGACCTTCCAATGCAATGAACATGTTTTCGATGTGTTTTGACTACATCAGATTGTAATACATCCACTTATACAATAACAAATGGTTGAAGTGCTAAAATGGATTTTCATATTGAAAAGGAAATATTAACAAATCATGACATTTATGCAATGAGATGCATTGTATACGGCTAATAGAAGATGTCTCACCAGCTGACAATAACACATGAATGGAGAATTCCAGAAGTCAAACAGTATGCACTGGATAAACATATTGCCTTTGCAGAGGATGTCTTGAATCACACTCTACATATTTCATCAAGGACAGATTTGCTGGAGATTGCTCGTTTTTGTCATGGAAAAAGCATATCTCATCGCATAATTTATGGGTTTGTAAAATCTGCTTCTATTGCATCGTTGAAAACTTCTGATTGCTATCTCAAAATAACCAAATAGTTTGTTTCTACTTTATGTGTTTTACAGAACAGATATCAGACATCCTCCAGTGCCTTACAACAAAAAGTGGTGTTCAGATGGTCATTGGGTGCCGAAGAAATCGGATATGATTCAAATGCGTTGTGTCCACAGATGGATTTGTCATGACTGTGCGAGACGACATATGAACTGCAAAGGCTACCCTTCAATTGCCTATATGAGAAGTCGAGATGGAATATGTTCAGTTTGTGATACAAAAATAAAAAAGTAGAAAGGGCAACTGCAAGTGTTTTTTCATTCTATGCTTTTATTTTAATCCAAGAACAACAGTCACAAGATCCATTCTTAGAACAAATCATACTGAAACATATTATCATTAGAATAGGTATAGATACCAGTGCTAAAGTACTGTTTAACACGGGCGATAGTTGCCTGCCTACATATGTGGGTCTTCCCTGGAGTGATGGCTTGTCGGTGATGTGCTCTACGCTGTGATTCATTTTTAGTGTAGATTTATCAATATTATGATCATCATTACCATCTTTTTCACTCCCTTGTATAAAGTCACCCTTTGTGTCTTCATGTTTGCTTATAACTGTTTTTTCATTCACTACATGTCCTTCATCATCTCTAGAATGAATCACAGAGGCATCCGTCATGGATGTAGTGGCCTTAGACTCATTATGTATAGGTTCAAATCTATGGTCTTCCTCAAATTTTATGTCAACAACTTCATTCTGTTGAATTGTATTGAATGCATCTTTTTTGATATTTGATCTTGCAAGCTCCTCGTCATCTCCAGAATTGGAGGGGATAGTGTCAGATATCATATCTGTTGCATTCCTGTTTGCCTTCTTCTGCACATCTGTTTTAAAAACATCCACATCATCTCTGGGTATTTCATTGTCTTTGTCATATTTCTCAGTTGCCTCAACTGGGTGTGTTTCCAAAGTCAGATTTGTATATTGAGATGTAATGTTTGCTGTATCAAATGTTTCAGTTGTGTTCACAGTTCCTCTATTTGTTTGTGAATCAAACTTAGCCTTTACATCTCCGGTTGTTATGTTTGCAGCATAAGATGTTTTGGTTATATTTTCAGTTTTACTACCTCTGTGTGAATCAAACTGAACCTCATGGTCACTGACTGTCACGTCTCCAACATCAAATGACTCAGTTGTATTCTCAGTCTCAGAAGCTGTGTGGGAGTTTTTAGTTGTAATGTTGACGTCAGACATTTTAGTCTCATTGTCCGAGCGTATCTCAATGTCCTTCAACTTGGTTCGCATGGAATGGGGTATATGGGTAGTGCTGTTGATTTGATTCCCTCTCTGTAAACCCTTTTCGTGAGACTTGATGCCTGAAGCAGCAACAAGCTGTGATGCATTATCCACTCTGTGGTCTCTATGCCTCACCCTGCTTTCATCATCTGGCTTGTTAAGAGATGTTTCATTGCCTCCATCTACCAATTTCAAACGTTGTCTTAAAACTCTATCTTCCACATGTGATTCAATTTCTGGAGTTGGTGTTGTGCCTGTGTTTAGTATGGATGTCACGTGTGTCCAGGAATCATTGCATTTAACTGGTCCATATCTCATGATTACAGCTTCACAAGAGCTGATGCATCCTCCACTACACTGATCTCTCATCTGTCCAATGCAAATGGCTGGAGACTTTATCTTCTCAACAGCAGATTGACCTGCATTCTTTTTCATGCGAAGTGGTACCGTGCGTGTATAAGTTTGACCTGTCATTGTTTCTGTCTCATATGTAAGTGTGGCTTCTCTATTGACAGTGATTCTAGAACCTCTTGGAATTCGCTCACTGAATCGGGCACAAAAATATTTTCCCTGCTTATTTTGGAAAGGATGTGAGTCCGTGTTGATACATCCCTTCGTGTCCTTCACATTTTCTTTGATGAAATGTGGCCTTTTTGTTATGCTGTGCTGTAGAAGAAGACCCTGTGTTGATGATAATCTGTACGTTGCATTTGCATTTGATATGTCAGAAATCACCTCCATGCAAATACTCCTCCACTTTGGAATAGCAAAGAGTCTATTGACATAGACATGGATGCCACTTGTCCATGCCTCCTCTTCTGACATTGGACTTGAACAAGTAATTTCTTTGCCACTCCCTACCATGATTGACTGACAATTGGGTCTGCACATAGACTCTGCGCACCTGTTTCTGAAAATGTTCCTGCATGTATCTGTCTCATCTACTCTGTGACTCCCAATTTGGCTTTGGGGCGTTGGCCAAGTTACCTTACACTTGGTTTCTGTCTCACCTGCTACCCTGCCAATAAAATATGTTTCTTCGTTGATAACTGCATGGAGTTGTTCCATCACATGGGATTGATCATTCAATGTTCCACAAAGAGAAAATGAAACACTCTCCTTTTCACTGATAGCACAATGTCTGTCTGACATTTGAACCACGTGTGTAGAGTTGTCGCTGGCTCGTTGATAAACAAGGGAAAACATTTTATGCTCAAAGTTGATTGAGGCCCTCACCTCTACAATCTGGAAGGATGCACAAATCATTCCCATGTTCTCCACCTTCGTGATGTTTTGAATTTCAATCTGACAAGGAGGCCGGATGGTCTTAGCCATACCTTGCACCATGAACATGAAAAATATTATGACCAATAATTGCATCTTTGAAATGTTTTGTTTGTGCTTTGTATATGTTTCACTGCATCAATATAAAACTCCTCAATATATGACTCATATAGGTACAGTGTAAAATTGAATTTTCATGACACACCCACAATAGGCAAGTCATTTGTGCCCCAACAAGAAAGCATGTAAACAACAGTGATCAATATGTATTTGTATGGGAAGTGTCACCTGACCCATCACAACTTTATGCTGGATGAGGTGAAGTCATTGCTGCAAAAGTCACTGAGACGAAAGGAACCAAAACTGGTAGTTCAAAGTGCTCTTGAACTCCAATGTGGAAAAATAGACCACCTTTCTTGGGACAAACTCCTCGTATTTCTCTTCGAGGACCATTCACTGATGTCTTTGGATACCATTATGCAGATGTATCATCACTACCAGAAGAGAGACAAACACAATTTCATACAGACAATGATTAGGCTCTCTACTTGTCGAATATCTGCTTGCTTGCCTGTGTTTGCTATGCATGAAACAATGTTGACTGTCTTTGAAAAGATTGCACAAACATCAGTCATTCCATCGCACTTGGATAACTTATTGGAAAATGCTGATTCAGTCACAGGTTTGAGTGCATCAAAAATATTTGCTAGCTTGGAAATGGCTTGGAGCGAAGGAGACTTCAACTTACTCATTGGTAGCATGAAGTTAGCATCTATGTTCCTAGATGTGGAATCAACAAGATGCCCATCAGAGAAGGGTGTGTCATTGGTGACCAAGATGTTTAGGCCCTGGGAAATGGAAACAAAACCACAAAAGTGCTATTCCACAGCACAACTGATCCTCGCCATTCTGCATAATGCTACAAGTAAAGAGGACTTAATCACAAGGAAATATCTTTTCCTCTGTGCAAAATTTGCATGTGCAATGCCACATCGTTTGATGTTGTTTTCACCCGTCACACAATTGATCTTTAGGTCTCATCTCAGTAAAGAAAAAGAGTCGTTGCCCATAACAGTCCACTGGTCTGAGTCTCAACCATTGAATGAGATGCCACATTGTGCAGTTGATAAGCACACATACAGGGGAAAATATGGAAGAAGCTCTCCTCTTGTTGAAAAACCAGTATCTCTGAGCGAGGACATGTTTCATGAGTTTCATGGAATTAGAAAGAAACAAACTATGGATGATTTCTTCGTTGATGGTACAAAAGAGGCTGTGTCCTATACTGAGAACCCATATTGGGAAATGACCAAGGAGGTGTACAGAGGTGCCACACGACAAAAGACTGCAGACATGACAAGAGAATTCTACGAAGTGTTGATGGACAGGTTCCCATCTCTCTTCACAAAGAATGATAGTTCTCTCCCTTTGCTGCAAATGCCTACTTCGTCCTCCAAAGTGTACACGAGAGTAGACTTGAATGCATTGGAAGTGATCAAGGGTCCTTACAAGCCAAAGTCAAGAAAGTATAGTAATGTAGTGAAGCATCACAATACCATGCTCAACGTGTTTCAGGACCAGCACACATTGAGGGTTGTAGAAAGGAAAAAGGGTGACAAGAAATACCTTGTATTCCCCCTTGTCACAAAAGGAGATGGTTCTCGGGTGGAGCCACAGGAGAGATGTATCAAGGATGCCATTCAAAGAGGAGCCATGAGCAAAGTGACATTTGTGTCCAGAGAACAACTGGGACTGGTACAAGTGCATAAGTTGAGTGAAAGAGAGATTGCCTCGTTACCATTGACACTATGGCTGCATTTCATTTTTCGATGGATATTGGGTATTGGAGACTCAGGTTTGTACAACACCATCAGCAATGGATCAAGTGTGTATGGAATAGACATGGAAGAAGAGAGAAAGGATATAATTCCAACATCTCTATGTGAGGCGCTCTTTTCTAAAAAACCAAGACGAGAAATATGTCATCAAATTGAGCATCTTGTGGGGGAGAACAAAAGCTTTTTTACCAAAAGACTTCAGGAGGTCATATCCAACAATCAAATGCAGCTCGGAGAGAGATGTATACACCGATTAGAACAATTGCTTTTGCTTCTTTGACATGTTGACTCATGCGACAATCTTTTAAGTATATTTTAAAGATGATGAAATAAAAAACACATTACAAAAGAGGTTATTTTTTGTGTCTTTATTCATTGAACAATTACAACACCTTTAACATCTGAGCATAACACTTGTAGGTCCGAGAGAGATTCTCTCAATCGTCTGAATGCAAGATGTTGCGTAGAATTCATCCTTTGGTATTTCATGCATCTATCGACATATGTAATAATGTCATCAAGTCTTGTGGCAGCTACATCGGTGTGTACTCCATGTAAATCCTCAACAAGGGATTGGTGAAAGTTATTTCCATGAAATATACCATTCAATGAACATTCCACTTCAACAACTGAAGCACTGTGGTCTGCCCCTAATTCTTCAATAGTAAATGAGATACACATCTTTCTATAATGTTGGTGCTCTTTTATGTAAATAACCACAATCACAAATAATAGGTGAGGAGCTGAAGATTTAATCATTCTTTGAAGAGAATGTACCCAAGCTTCTTGATTGAGGCCGGTCCCAGAAAGTATTCTTTGATGTTTCTATTCCACATTTCAATGCCCCCATCCACTTCAAATTTGCGTGACTTTACAGCGTCTCGGTACTCTCTGATTTTCTCATCACTCTCACCATCCTGATCTATGTCTTCATTCGATCCTTCAACACAAGACATGCAACATCCACTCTCAATTGATGTCCCTACAAGAACTTTCAGTTGGGTAACAATTGTGAGCTCACCTCTCCCCGCAGGGACCAGATTCTTGCCCAAAATTGGCTTAATCTCACCACCCCCATTCAAATACATATAATTGTTTACTTCCAATTCTTGACACATGGCTAGTACTTTACGAATAGCCTGTAAAGGAAACAGAATGTATTTGTTATTGTATTGATACAAATTTTCCTCATTTTGTTCCAGCTTGATGCCAAATTCCTCTATCTGTTGAATATATGGCTGTTGTAATTGTAGATATGATTGTAACAATTGGTCACAACTGAACAAGTCAACCATGAACTGCATGATAACATTATTTTCTTGACACTTCCTATGTCTACCGCTGTCCACCAAATTCCTTCCTTCTGTATCATCATCACTTGGGTCACTCTCATCATTATCATCAAAGTTGTAAATGGTTCGCATTGCCAGACACTCCACCTTTTCATGTTCTTCTGTGCGAAACACCTTCCTCATTTCTTTGGGCACCAAGTCGAAGAGGTCTGCATATTGATTTTCTGTTCCTCTTCGCAACAGTGCATTCATCAGTTTCATGTAGGACATATGCAAATCGGACAAGAAAAATTCCCATACATTATGGTCTAGAATAGGATCAATTGCCTCTCTTCTATCCCATGACCCACCATGTCCACTTCCTTCAGTCACCCCATGTACATAACCCATTTTTTGGGGTTCTTCCGATGTGATTTCATTGTAGGCAATAGTCTTCTTTACCAAATCCCGACCTGACCAGGTCACCAGGAAAGGGCACCATACATGAGGATGTGAACACCGAATGGAGAACGAGTCTACTCCCAACACCTTATCCTTCAGAGGGACCAGGTCATTCACACTTGCAAGGACCACAGACACCCAAGTATCCTTCTCCATATTTGGCACTTTGCACATTGAACGAAATGTGGTTGTGGCTGACTTGGAAAAGAACTTAGGCATATCAGAGATTTATTTACTGCATGTGCATAAAAATGTGTAAATAACAAATATGTCTTATACGAGCATGAATGTGTGTTCTGGTAGTCTTGCCCATGCAACTGCAATCACTACAGCCATCACCATGTCATCCACTTTGGATTGGTTCTTTCTACTCCTCTTTCCCGAATAGATGATGCTTTGGCCCCTCCTGTAACACCTGAAGTTGCCAGCTTGTTCAAGGAAAGTCTTTACCATGACTTCACAATCTTCTGTCATTGGAATCATTGTTCCCATTCCAAATGACATGGAGCCTTTTTGATTTGACAATTGGGATTCGTCATCATACTTCAGAGTGAGTAAAGTGGAAACGGTACTGATCTGAGATGCCATGTACACTACCCCCTCATTTAGTGCTCTTTTAAAGTAGGAGACCATATTTTCTTTGTGTCGGGTGAGTACACCAGGTAAAGGATGTCCATTGCTATCATGTTGTTGTGCAAATCTGATGCGAAGGGTGGTACTGCGGAAGTAGTTGTGTAATGCATGCTGCACATAGGCAGATAGGTCATGAGAAAGGTTAGCTTCCACAAAAACCCTCACTTCTTTCTTACAAAGTAAGGGGTATAGGAGGAAGAGTGTTTTCAGATTTGTAATCAAGAGATCAGCATGAATCTCATTCAGCTTACCAAGGTGACTTGGTTTGGTAGTGAACTGTTCAAGACCAATTATCTGAAAAAAATAGCAAAAAAGAGATAAGAGAAAGATACATTCGGAAAAAAAAACACGATCTGTAAAAACCAATTTTACATCATAAAAAATATTTGAATAGTACAATACACATCACGGATGCTGTTACTGTACAAAAACAAAATGACATTTCAAATTGATGACTGGTTACTCTTGTCTTTTCATCCAATGATACAGAAGCGTGAATGGTTACTGAAAAGATTTACAACATTCTGTCTCAACAAGGGACATATAGATATGAGAAATAACACAAGGAGATTGAAGCATTGCAGTATGCACCCAAAGATTATCCATAAGATATTTGGTAGGCATCACCCCACCAGCGCTGTCTTACTGCACCAGGATGAAGACACATTCAAAGCATATATGGAGCTGTCTACTGGTATGATCATGGGTGAACAAAAATGGGAAAAGACAAAGACTCCTTTGGAACGTACAGCTCTGGCAGCTGTGCACCACGGACCCCTTAAAGATGCTAGATGTCTCGTTGAGAGTGTGTTGCACAGCAATGAATTTGCAATTGAAGTGTTGACATTATTTGAATTGTGCAACATGACTCTCTTTTGCAAAGAAGATTATCTGACAAACACAGACAAGTCTCGCCACTGGATCATTCACTATTTGACTTCCATGGTGCTGGGTGTATTGCAAGGAGCAGATGCCTCTTTCATTCTTGCGAATAATGGATCTCAAACTATGTCGTTGTTAAAACATACAGCCACCATAGTAGGCACAAGCGTACACATACAAAGTAGTCATCTTTCACACGATTGTACCTCATCAGAAATGAATATAACAGGGACAGAAGTGGCACTATATTACAAGATGAAAGGTCGAACCATGTTGGGTAAAAAGAGTTCAACCATCAATGTGATGGACCTGTTGTAATCAAAATTACACTTACCACAAACACTTCTCCTATACAAAGAGCAACAGCTAGTCCTATCCCAGATACACTGCTTCCAGCTTGCACTGGATCAAGACTAACGTATATGGCATCAGCAGACCTCTGATCTTCTACAGTTAGGGTGATGGTGTTTTCATTCACAAGCCTCTTCAGTGCTACCTGAGAGAAGACCTCTGCATCTCTCTCTCTTGTATGGTCATTGAACCCACATATTTCTTGTTGATATGTTCCAGGAGCTACAAGCTCCATGACCTGTCTGACTGGATCTTCACTGAGTTGTCCACCAGCATCGATATGCCATGGAAGTTGCATGGCTCCGTGTATACAAACACCTGTTTGACCCTTCTCAGAACATGCTCCGCAGAGATATTTCAGTGATATGAGACACACTCCACCAGACTTACCATCGGTGACTTCGTCCAATCTCGACAACCAATGTGATGCATCCACGGGGCTACAGAGCAACATGATGTTGACACCACGATTGGTGGCATATGTTAGGGCGCTTGCAACAGCACTGGGATGCATGTATCCACACTCGTCCATCACACAAAACGTTGGGTCATATCCTCTGTTGCTCTGAAACAAACAGAAATAAAAGAATCGTTGTTAGATTGAGTCTGATTTCAGCAATGTCAGGCAGAAATCTCTGTTTCCTATGAAAATCCGATTTTGCACCAACACATCTTTTTCAACAGCAAGTGACATGCTCATGTACAGAAATTTGAATCAAGAAAACCATGGACACAGGAGCTATTTTCATTCACAAGGCCAAGGTCCACAAAAAAGATAAAATCATATTGAACAAAAGGATACAGCATGGCATGAAAGAACTTTGCCATTCTTATGGAATTTTTGCGATTCCCCTAATTCTTGTGGATGATGGATCTTGCAATGCAGAAGAATCTCTGATTTTCTGTCGTATGTCTAGATGTCTCATGCATCCCCTCTTCGACTCTGTGTATGCATGTCTCAGACATTTTGTGGTTCATGTGTGCACGGTGGGATCACGAACATGTCTAATACACGAAGACAGGGACGGTACAACGTCTTGTGTCTACAGTTGTTCCAAGTTGAACAATTTGCAATCAGAAGGATGCGACCATATTGAGGAAACTCAAACATTTAGGTCACGACGATCATATGGTTCTCAGCAGAACAGATCTGAGATGAGGTACAATAAACTCACAAATACAGTGGATGAAGTTGTTGGTGCTCTTTGTGATGCCCAAAAGATTCATAAATATTGGACATATATCAGTGCAAGAAAACCTCACAAGCATAGAGAACACATTGATTTGAAAGCATTGCCGATGGAAAGAGTTATGTTTCGCCAGACAAGAGACCTTCTCCATGCGGATGTTTTGATCCTATGTGAGATTGTCCTCAGAAATGTACACAACAAACAAGAATCGCTGATATTGTTGAAGAATGCATCTTCATTTATTTCAATCTTGTGCTACAGAATAGTAAGGGGAATATTCAGCCAAGGGCACTCTGTGTTAAACCCACCCACGTATGCTAGCCAACTGACACCATTGCCTGCAAGTGATGATCTGTCTCTTTGGTTTGGGTTATCTCTGACAAAATATTCTGATTGTATAAACTGCATCCAAGAAATCATTTCAAGGCAGAGTTTCCAGCAACAACTTGCAAACTCAAACTTGTCATCCTTTTCAAGTCATGCTCATTTAGATGATGTGGAGTCAAATGTTACCAAACATTCATAATGTGCAGCATGTTCAGAATTCCTTTTGTTGAAGAGCAGATGAATAATATTTTGGTTTTGATTGCTTATGGTGCCCAACACTGTATTGAGCGGTGTATCATGCAGTGCAAGAGCTTGCAGCATATCATTTGTTTTCAGGTATAATTTATAATACTCCTTACCATGATGCTCCCACACAAAGACTGGTGTGTTAGTCATGAGTGAAAACATGATGATGTGCTCTAAACCACCCAACCCTTGTTCATTTTTGCACCTGATTGCAAGGGCTTCTTCACAATCTGTATCACATGCAAGCTTTTCTTTATACGCGGCAAAAAAATCATGTTTATGCTGTAGAAGTGCCCGGTTGATGTGTGACCTCAAAAATAAAGTATTTTCCGAAACAGAAAAATTGTCTCTGTAGTTCAATCTCTTGTTTTTATAGTTGATACCATAGCACCCAAACCAATCCCGAAAATACGATGACAGATCTCTGACAGAGAGTTCATCTCTATCGTTCCGATTCAACCATTCAGCAAGACTTGCAAAGAGACAGGCATTGTCAAGACCAGTTTCTTCTATGACGAGAGTCCTTTTCTTTGCTATGAGAAATGTCCCATTGGATTGGATTACGTCTTGGTATAGGCTCTGTGTGTCAGTTGTAACCATCTCCATTGGAAAGGTCAGGGCATAGTCCATTAGGTGTTCATCAACAATGACAGGCGTCGGTTCTGTGTGTCCCATTTCATAATTCACATCTATGGCTCTGGCCTCTGGGTGAATTCTACCATTCTTGACATCCTGCCCAAATGTATGCAGTGCAGCTTTACCTTGTGTATTTTTAGCTTTACTTTTTTTCTTCCTTGAGTTCTTTTGTGATGTGGGAGTTTTTTGTGGTAAAACTCTATTGGAGAATATTTCATCCAATGTCTTTTTGTAGATCTCGAGATCTTTCTCACCAAAGACACAAAATACTACCTGATCTATGTCATGATAATTTTCCTTCAGCCAACCTATGGTGCTCTTGATGGCCACTTTTGCTGCATCATGTGCTGGATAATGATAAATTCCAGTTGATATACAAGGGAAAGCAATCGATCTTGCACCAAGCTGTTTTGCAAGGTTTAACGAATTGGTGTAGCAGGACATCAACTGTTTCTCTTGTGCTGCATTTTCCTCAATGCTTCCTCTTTGAAAGAAAGGACCCACAGTATGAATGACCCATTTTGCTGGTAGATCATAACCCTTTGTTGCCTTTGCATCACCTATTTCACATCCCCCCATGGTCTTACATTCCTCCAAGAGCTGTGGACCAGCAGCCCCATGAATGGCAAAATCCACACCTCCTCCACCAAGTAGAGATTTATTGGCTGCATTGACTACTGCATCGACTGGCAATAGTGTTATATCACCCAGTTTCACTTGCATCTTGCTTCTCAATGTATCTGCTTGATGATCCACATGTGGTGTTGTAGTATCTTCCTTTTCATCCTTTCCCAGATATGTTTGATCATCTTCACATATCACCTCCCTTTGATCGGCAGGGTGATCTTGTCCAATGATATTTGGAGGATGTGATGATTCAAGAAGATTAAGAAGTAGCGGTCCATCTGAATCAATCACCTCAAACGAACTATCTTCCTCGTCTGATATTAAAATGTCATCCACATTTTCTTTGAAATTGGTAGAGGGAGTCACCTCTTCATGCATTGAACCAATAACATGATCCCATTTTAACATATTGTTTTTACTCTGTTGTATATTTGTTGTACTGTGTATACTTGCAATTTCATCCCCTTCATTGAGACCCATTGGTTTGCCTTCTGAAATGGTAAATGAACCAAGGGGATTGTCCCATCTATCACTTTGTATATTAAACCCATCCTGCCTCGCTTTCTTATGTTTTGGATCATATTCAGAATGCAGAAGGCCATATTTTCTTTTATTGGATAGCTCATCTTGCATTGCCCATAATTCCAGGAACCTCTCTTCATTCAGCAGTCTGTCTATGTCGTTTATGTCAAGGTCAGTCATGTCACTAGTGTTCGTTTTAGTATACTACTTTCATTACATATTAATAGAACCAAACACACTTATTTGAGGGTTGAGATGGATACATTTACTCTCACTGAGGAAACTCATCAACAAGATGACACCCTTGAGGTGGATAGACCTTTACTCCGAGCAGTAAATTTAGAAGATAAAAGCGATGCCATTGAAGAGTTTGTCAGGAGCAGTAGTGATCAGATATATTTCTTGAGATTTTTGGCATCATTGGCCGATCAAGACACAAGACAACCCCATGTTTATGCACCAAATAATAATATGATGATTCTCTTGAATCATCATATTGCAAGGAGCGACCACTTCAGGGAATTTTGGTTCTTTGTCAAGAGTTGTATGGATGCAATGAATCATCACTGGCAAGAATGGAGGAGGAGCAATGCGATCCAGAACACTGCATACAATGAAACTTGTGAGCTGCTATGGAGAGTGGTCATTGGAAGTAGTCTTATGAGAAATCCAGATGACTTAATTATTCGTACTGCTGGACTTATAACAGACACATTAAGTAATGTAAATTTGGCAGGAACTGCCCTTTTCTCTTGTTTTTATGGTGGACAGCCAATAAAGGTGCAGGTCGATAAAGTTGGGCAAGCAAGACTCACACTATTCCAGGGGGAAGGGAGAACGATTCTAAGGGATCAACAAATGTCCACAAATGAAAATTTAAGCACTTTATTTCCCAATGACTGTGACAGAGGTAGACTATCAGCATTCATTGCCAAATACCAACAGTCTAATGATCGACTTATCATCAATTGGATCCAGTGGGTGAGACACCAGTCGATGAGACACCCTGATTCAAGATTCTTGCAACGGATCAGATATGTGACACTAGTTTGGCTGTACCACACCACCAACGACTCAACCAAGCAAGGCAGGGCAACATTAGAATCCAAGTTCGATCACTTCTCATCCATCCAGTGTTTTGAGGCTGTCATGTCACAGGACACTCCTGTCCCAGACCAAGTGGATGTTGTGACAAAGACTATGTCTCGAATCTTTATGGATTTGAAGCATTCTTCTCACAGGCAGGGAACTTATTTCAAAGTTAACTTCAATCACATTGCAGAAGCTTCTATTCGCTTTGCTCTGCACCTTTCAAAAGCAAGCAATATGGAGATAGGAGGTGGTGATGAAGTGGTGAGAGACGCCCTTGAAGACTTCACACTCGCAGCATCATATAATCTCGAGGAGGGATTTCCTGAGTCACTGGCAATTAAGTCAATCACACCAATGGAAGTAATCAGAAAGACGAAGTTCAGATGGTCTTCACCTGAGATGCATTTCGTAACTCTTATATTCACTGCTATGGGTTACTGGAACAGAGATGTGAGATCGATGAAAGTCTCATTTATCCACAACAAGATGGGGAGGTTTATGGAGAAATGTAGAGAGTCAATCAGGCTCAATGGACAAGAGAGCGAGGCAGAAAAGATGATTGAAACCATGCTCGACGGATCCAATGTAGATCCAGATATAGTGTCTGTTCTAAAGAATGCAACTAAGGAGAGGACAAATGTGAAGAGGGAACTGATCAGGCGTGGTCCCCTAAGGTCTAGGGTCAGGGCTCCTTCTGTAGCACCAACTGAGTATTCAACTGATTCTGTGGTTGTACCCAGGAATGTGCCACAAACGAATGGGAAAAATAAGAGGAAGCTTGAAAGAGAAGAGCACGAAAAGGACGGTGATCCATGCACCGTCATGATCGATGCCAAGCAAAGAAAGAAAGACAATTCTAAAAGGGAAGATTATTTCCTGGAAGTTCATTCTACTCTTAGTGAAAATGCCAATGGAGGTTCTCTGCCACTTAAAGAGCTTGTTGAAATAGCAAAGGGACTATCTGACTCTATCTGCAAAAGACATCCTCTACACAAACAATTTTATGGCAGTCAAACCCTCAAAGAGATCAAATCAGAAGATGTAGTATCTAGAGATATATTCCCAATTGATGTACAAGAACAATTGTTTGCAAGACAGGTTGGAGCCGATGGAAATTGCTTCTTCCGTTCCATGAGCATGCTAGTTTTTGGTTCTGAAGACCATCACATTGAAATGCGTGTTCGATGTGCCATATCTATGCTCCTGCACATGGAGCATTTGCTATCCCCAGCTTTATTTCGTGAAGAGGATGAGAAACTGGTACAGCAGATGATGGAATATGGCAATATAACAGGAAAATACAATATCAAATCAACACAATCAAGAGAGGAATATATCATGGGGACCGTGCTGAAGACACTGGAATTAAACTCTTGGTGCTCCTTAATTCACATTGGGTCAATGGCATGTGAGCTAGGAATTCCGATCAGATCAATATACCCTCACAGAAAGGTTCCTCGTGATTGCTTGAAGAGACATGTATTTCATCGCTTTTTTTATCCTAGCACCTGTACCAATGAGAAGAGACCACTCAATGTAATGTGGACATATACATCTCTTGTTTGTCATCAACCAAATCATTTTGTTCCATGTCTGTACTGTGAGGAAGACAGACCCAGAGATCAGACCAACCTGACTCCACAAGATGACCCTACATTGATCATACTGAGTGATGATGAAGACACAGATGAAGCATTTCGAATGGAAACACTATTCTATGATGCACCAACGATAAACGATAAGCATAATGAGAGCAACGGATGTAGTGACGATGAAACTCAAGACCCAACAGTCGAGGACACACTACAAAACATAATGAGAGAATGTGGTATCCGTCCTATCCATTCAGAGTCACGAACAAAAGAGGATGAAACATGGAAGATTGACCATAATGCACAGAATAATGGTAAAAATGCTGTTAGAACTGATATTATGACCAAAGGGGAAATCAATAAATCACAGACCACAGGTGAAATTACAGGGCAAGAAGATACACTTATTCTAAATGATGAACGAATTGAGGGAGCTTCAGTCAAGTTGGACTCAAGCTCTTTTCCTTTGAACGAAAACGAAACAAAAGAGCAAGTCAAAACAACTAATTTGAATGACAGTAAGGTTTTTGATAACAAAGCAAAATCATCATCACTTAGTTCCGATAAAGATTCTGGTGATGATTGTTTTGCTGAATCAATTGAGAATGAAAACTCTAGGGACAAATTTCATCTCAAATGTGATAACACATTTCAAGATGAGAATGAAGGTGGTTATAAAATCAGTGACAAGTGTCTGGAAGGTCTTTCAGAGATTCCATTCTTTAGTTCAACACCTGAACCTTCCAACCACTCTGTAGATGACATTAAAACACCTAAAGGTGTTACAGATATCAAAACTAAAGCGGATACAATTAAAGTGGAAGATATATCAAAAGATGGAGGTACATTTCGTCTACAGGGCGATGGGACATTTCTGAATGAAAATGAAGAAATTATTGGTTTTGATGATCTAGAAACTATTCCCAGCCTAAGTTCAGTTGATATTACCTTCACTTCTCCATTGAAAGAATGGGATGGGAAGCTGGACACCCCAGAAAAAACACCCCTTTCTAAAGGAGGGATCAGACCACTCGCCCAAGTAAAGCAAGCATTGTTTGCCGAGGTACAAAGAGGTGATGAAAGAACCAAGGATGGCTCTCAATGTGAAGCAGAATCTCAACTTGCCATTTGTAAATCAGTAGAAGACAAATTCAGACCTGCTCTAGACCAAATGCATAGAATTATTGACACGGATGAGCAATGTCAAAATAAAACCCCACTCAGCAATATCAAAGAGAATTGTGGCTCCGAAAAATCAACTAACTCCGTTCCAAATAAGAAGAGTTATGTCAGAAGAAATGTGAATAGTGAAATACATGGTGGAGTTTCAAGTGTTAGAGAATTAGATGAGGGTACTCTGAGTATCTCTGAAAAAGAGTCACCACAATTTATTAGTATGGACCCCAGATATATGGATGATGGGCAACATTGGTCTTCTGAGGAAGATGAAACTGATTCTGAAGATTCTCCCCTAGATAGATGTCAATCTTTTGTTGACTCAGCATCTGTTGGTATTGAAAATGTCGAGATATTGAAAAATCAATATGGTCGCCTGAACGAGGAGTCGAAAAGGACAAACACAGAAAATTTTTTGCTAGTGAATGAATTGACACAGAAAGAGAGCAATTTCCAAATCTTGCAGGAAAAGTATTCAAAACTGGTAGAACAGAATGCTGCACTTCATAGAGAAATTGAGGAAGGCAAAGGTGTCAGGAAACAATTGATAGGGGTGGTGGCACAACTTCGGTCCAAAGATGAGAACTTACAACAGGAAAAGGACACTTTGTTTCAACAGACAATGGAAAATAGAGCAATGATCGAAAGTCTTGCAACATCTCTCAAAGAATTGGCTGCTGAAAATATATCTTTAAAGAAAATGCAAAAGGATGGCACCCATGAAGAGTTAATTCAGCTGATTGCCCAAAAGACGGAGACGATAAACAAATTGCAAAATGAATCTAAATTTGTCATGAAACAATTTGGAGAGCGGCGAGCAGCTGAAATTGCATCTACAGAAGAGGTGATAGGATCACTCAAACAGGAGATAGAAGAGGCAAAGAATAATATGGCAACGCTTGTAAGCAATGGAGCCATACGGGAAAAGCAAGCGAATGAAAAACTTCAAATTGCCCTGAACTCCATCAATCAGCTTGAACAAAAATGTCAGTCTACTGATACAGATGCCCTTGAGCAAAAAAAGAGGGAAATGGAAATGATGCGTTCTCAGCTGCTGGAGCAAGAAAATGTGATTCATCAATTAAAAAATGAAATATTGCATCAGTCCAGTAATTCTCATCAACGGCAATCAGATAAAGACCTTAGTTTGTTAGCCCTGAAAGACAAACTAAACAAAAGGGATGCTGAAATCAAAATGATCAGAGCGACCTGTGAGCTCTTGGAGGATGAGAAGAACAACTTGATCAAGCAGATGAACAAGGAAGATGCCAAATTTGACAATGTGATAAGGGATATAGGCAAACTTAAAGAGGAAATTGTACAAAAAGAGGAAGAGAATGATGGGTTGCTTAGTGAACTTCGAGATGTCAAGAATAAATTAACAAAGAACAAGAGACAGATCTCTACATTTCAGAATGACTTGAGTGAGAGATCGCAAGAGAATAACCTGCTTCAGGTATCAAACAAAGACCTCAAATTTGAGATAAAGAAATTGAAGAGAGAGAACCAATCCCAAGCTTCTACTCTTCTTTCACTGTCTGAAGACAAGAAAGATATGCAACATCAAGTGACTTTACTCACAGGATCACAAGAGGCACTTCATCTGAAATTGAGAGATTCATGTTCCAGCTCTGATTTGGCTGAAAAAGTAAAGGAAAACACTTTACTTATCTCTTCCAATCATGCTCTTGATTCTGATGTGAAACGGCTTAAGAGAGAAATACAGTCAAAATCAAATGAAATCTCTACACTAAAAGATGAGAAAAAAGAAATGGACATTCGATTGGCCTCATTTGAAAACAGTCGCAGGCAGCTGAGACAAAAGCTGCGTGAGACATACTGTGAGTCGTCTACTGGTCACCAAGTGGATGAACTTCATTTAGACATCGAAAGACTTGAGACAGAACTGTCTCAGCTGAGGAATAAAAAGACATCACTGGCCGAGGAAAATTACCACTTGAAAGAAAGCAATTTGAAATTGACTGATTTAAATAAAAAACAGAATGCTGACATGATCAAGTTGAATATAGAGCTGGGAACAGCAATGAGAGAGAAAAATACTTTAGAGCAAAACATTTCAAGGCTATCATGTAAGAAGGGGGATGGTGCAGAAAATACCAAACATGGTGACAACACAAGAGATTCACAAACCCTCACACAGAAGACAAATGCAGATTACACCCTACTACAAAGCAAATCCAATGAACAGGAACACATAATAAAACAACTGAAACAGAAACTCAATGGACTTGACAGTGAGCATGACAGAATACTTCAACTGGAAAAGGAAAAATTACAAGAAACAATTGAGTGCTCCACTCGGGAGGAGATGCAAACACTACAGAACAATTTAGACATGTTCATGGCCATGATGAAGCGTTCACCATTGTCAGAGGTTCAATCTGATTCAAATCTCTGTGCAGAAGATCATTCCTCTGATGTAAACTATAGAAGGCTTGTTTCAAATATTCATGCCATCTTGCACAGACAATATCTTGCCATCCTGAGTGAAAGTAAGAGTGCATCTTGTGCAAATCAAATCAAGAAATGTTTCAAAGAACATTCTGATGATATGATACATGCTTGTGAAAATTTGATAGCTGAATATGATAGAAATAGGAAGGAGACAGAGTCTTTGACAAGACAATACGGCGATAAGAAGAAATTGCAGGAATCCTTCAGTCATGCCACCAGTACGATAGAATGTCTGGAGAGAAAGGTGAAGGAAAGTGAGAAGATCATCAAGAGGAATGAAGACTATGCAGCAGACCTAGAGGCCAAATACACTATGGCTAGAGACAAGATTGTAACTCTGTCATCGCAGATACATCAATCAAATGAGAAGTTTGAATGTGAACGTAGTGGCCACACAGAGAACATGTTACGCTTGAAATCACATATATTTGACTTGCAACAGGAATTGAAAGAGACACAAACTAAAAATATAAAGAATACAAAAAAGCTTGAAGAAAATGTGGCTGAAAAGGAGACTGTAGAAAGAGACATGAGTGGTGTACTGAGTAGACTTCAGAACAAATGCAAGGAAGTCAATCGCCTCCGTATGATCATCGACCAATTGAAGCGACAGGATGATGTCATTATTCCAATGGACTATCAAGTCAAAGACCCCTTCCATATGAAAGAGATGCCATTATCACACCATAACACAGGTAAGACTAAATTTCATATTTCTCTCTTTTTTGGTTTGGGTATTCATTCAGATGGACATCGAACCTATTGACCATGACTATGTGGGAAGCACTGAAAATGGAAGTGCAAGAGGAATTAAGTTTTGGGGCAGAAAATGAGATGTTTGGATCAATTAATTATGAACTGAAAGGCAAAGCATGTCTGTCTGGGGAGAGCAATGATGATGAGGAGGAAGAAAGTAGTGATGACAAAGAGGATGATGGCAATGATAGTGACAATGGAATTGAGAGATCTTTTGACACCAAAGTTGGTGGTCTGACTGTTGGTAATCTGGGTAACCAAAGTGGTGATGTGGATGTATTGGATATCTATCTACTTCCATTTGAGTTACTTCAGGCAAAATATTTCATCAATTCAGCAAATGTTCCATATGGTGAAAAGATGAAATCCCATTTTCTCAACGAGGATGAAAATGGACATGGGAAAGACAATTTTTGCTGGAAACTCATAATGGCAAAAAGACAATATCGCGAAATGCTTAAGAAGCAATCTGAGATAGACCAGCTTTACTCGCTCATGCAAGTTTGCTGGAATCCAATTTGTGAGCAGACATTAATCTATGATAACCGGTTACGAGAAACAATAAGCGAATGCCAAGCTTTGATTTCTCAATACATCCCTGCCTTTAAAACTCACCACACTAAATTAGATAACGATAGTGAAATAAGTAAACGCAAAATGGCCATCTTTTCTCATTTTGCAAGCTTCATGAGTGGGGGAGACAGGGTAGCTTATGACAGTGAGCCCAATGAACTTGCAGCACACTTTGCTTCCATTGTCAAGAAGAGAATGAAACAACTCTCTATGTTGCGAATGTCATCGGATATGCCAGGCAACATTGACAATGTTCTGATTGACCTGAACGTCACACTCAACCTTCTTCCATTGGAAACTTTATCCATATTGGCTAAAGAACCATGCTTTGACTTGAAGAAACATCAAACCTTTCTTGAAAAAAATCCTCATTGCCTTAGTTCCTTCCTCCTCGTGTCATGCTCCAAGCAAATCTGGGAAAAGGGAGAAATGTTAAACGAGTCACTCCACCATATTCATCATGCTGGCAAACATACTTTACATGTGAATGATCTTATTTTTGCAGAACGCAGTGGCAAGCAAAGAGTACAGGAACAAGCTCCTCTCCTTGGTCAGTTTCTTTCAGAAACAAAGTTTATTCCATCAACTGCATTGACTCTGAACCTCCACAGACTGAATGAAATGCTGCAAATGCCATTTTGGGAATCAATTCCAATGGGCAAAGAAGTTGATCAAATCAATCAAATGAGACAACTAACTCTCGAGTTTTGTCAGTGGGCACAAGGTAAAAATCTCAACATTCCTAATCCCCATGACCGTAACTTGAGTCTAACCAATTCATTGACATCTGCAGATGTTTTGAAAGGGGCAGCAACCATCGCTGCAACCCAAGAAGTGTTTCGACCCTTTCACATATGTCCACTCATCATCAGTGGCGACAGACCAGAGACATTGGATCTCAGAGTTCTCATCAAAGAGATGTCAAATGCTTGTGTATTGCTAATTATGTTGAGCATGGTGAGAAATGTTGTATTTGTCTCATCTCAAGAGTCCAACTGTTACACCGTGATCATTACCTCCACAGCAAAGGATCATTATAAAATGGACGATTCTGACGTAAACATTGTTCTGAAGAGTCCATCTTCAGTTGTTCTCTCGCAAGATATTCTTTATTCGGTGCTAAAAGCGATTCAGAGAAAGGATATTGTGTACATTTGATTACAAGATATATCAACCACAACTAAAGGATATAGAGAGAAGAGATGTCTGAGCAAGAGAAACCCACATCAAAACCAACCTGGCTCCCAGAATGGGACATGGGCTTAACAGACGAAGAACTGTTTGAAGCTTGCAGTTTGATGATTGGACCAATGAACTCCTCCAATTTAGATGCCGCATCATTTGACGTTTTATTGGATATGTTACTTGATTCAGAACCAAACAATGTTGTGAACAACTGAAAAAAAAAGTGTTTTCAAAATCCGATTTAGCACAGCGACACTACTTGGTTTAAAGCAAGAGGTGAGTCATATTTCACCAGAACCAGACATCACTACAACCATGATCAAAGGAATATCACACATAACTACATCAGAAAATAACGATCACAGCAGCATTGATGGCCGTGCCATCTTCTCTGTGCAAGAAGACAACGGTGTCAGAACACCTCTCTTCATAGGCAATCTGGTCAAATTGGAGAGAGACCCTTCTTCTTCAGAGCAGACAAAGAGGGTCATAGGAGACATCTGGGATGTATTGTCGCTTCCAGAATGCCACATATCACCAGCTCTACTACGATGTGCTCTTGACTCACAACATGCAGACACACCAAGCTTAGTTGATCTCATTGCAAAATGTCCCAAGCAGAGCAAGGTATTCCAGAGAGCACGGGACCTTGCCTTGGTAGAAATTGATGGTTTCTCTATCAGAAGAGATGATATTCTCTGCAGATTGCTCTACTCGAAGTTTGGAGTAATGATGATGAAGCACCTCATTGACTTACCATGGCAGACAGTCAAGCAGTTGAGAAATGAAACTGTTGCATCAGAGTCCATAGCGGCACTGGAGAAGATGTATCTAGAGTCTCCTACGTGCATCCTATATGTCAACAGCGTGACATGTGAAGTGGTTGGGGATGCAAAGAAGACCTCACAGTATGTGAGAAGTAGACCAAGGTATTCGTTTAAGATACCCTCTCTTCTGAATGATGCCAACATAGAAGTTCCACCCACTTCAGCCATTGACTTGCTGAACAAACAAAAGACAGAATACTGTTATGTTTTTGGTCAAATTACATCAGGTTATGTGGACTTCTTTGGAAACCTCTATGGAGATGGTGAGGAATACACAGAAAGGAAAGAGGCCATAACTGAATGTTGGGCCTCAAGAGAGAGCTTTGCAAGACAACACGGAGACGTGTATCAAGCACCAAAATGGTATGAAGAATATGCTGGCACTGGAAACATATTAGATGCCATGTATCAGATCGTCTTGGGAGATGCCACACCATACTCACTCTTGTCTACTCTATCTGCAATGAAAAGAAACATGTTGATCTTCCTGTACATATGCCAGTGCTATATTGCCCATAGAGAAGGAAGCGATGACGAATCCATGGAAGAGCAGGTACAAGACATGGCCGAAGCTGTTTTACGCTACTTCATTCAAGCTAGTGGTGGAGGCATGATGATGGCGTCCAGTCCTTTGAAGGTATCGTCTTCTACCAGAAACCCCTACATGAAGATCAAAGAGAGAGTAATGAGGAAATTTGCAAATTCATCATATAACAAGCTGTGGATGCCTCGCATTCAGAAAATGGGAGCGGATCCCAAGAAGGTGGAAATGTTAAATGACACGATTGATGGTGTGTATCAGTATATCCCCTTCCTCAATGTTGCCTCTGGTGTGAATCTGCCTGACAAAGATAGAAAAGCATTGAGTAACAATAAGTCAGAGAGTGATTCTTTATTGGCTCTTCCACTCACACTGAGCTCTTACATATCAAGATCATCCAAAGGGATAGAGTCACCCAATGTGTTGGCTGGCATAAAGTCCATGATGTCACCTTTTGCTTCCAATGTGACCCCTGTTTATGTTTGTAAGTCTTCTCTACTTTTCGATAAGAAGCATAGTGCAGAGATTGATGCCTGGTTGCCTGTAGACAAGAATGCAGAAAACATTGCAAATAGGATTTTCATGTTGTGTCAATCTGGCCTGACAGAGGAAGAGGCATATGATGCTCTCTCTTTGGATTCTGATCAAATCGAAAGTATAAAGAGTTATATGCGAGAAGGTCTCGATGAGGATGGAGGACCTGTTTGCAAGAAAATAAAGTTATCATTGTAATGTTCCTTTGTTTTTGAAAAATAAAGATAAAAAACACAAAAATGATTGCTTTGTATTGGTATTTACTGGGATTTTAAAGAGAAATAAGAAAAGTATGATTGATGTTTTTCTTAGTATTTTGATAGGGCTAACAATAAATTGTAACTGTCACGTCAGTGCAATCCCAAACAAGTCTGGCATTCATATTCACAGAGAAATGCTTAGGACACAGAAAATGATGTCAAGAGTCGAAGGCAAATTGCATTCAATATCTAGGGAAATCGAGAAATTGCCATTTCAAATCACACAAAAGATAAGATCAAATATGATAGGAATTGATAGCAGCAACATAGTTTTGGACTGTCCCAGCAAAGGATGCGTGAAAATGGTCTTGTCATTTGGCAATGCCACATGCAGTGGACAATGGAGACATGTTTATAATGCCCGGGATGTGGCTGTTGTGTTTCGCGCACTCCCCAATCTGAAACGTTTGTGGATACCCAAGTTCTCGATTGGAACTCGCTTTTGGAGATGGCCAAATAATGCACCATTAGATCCGCACTCTTCAAAGCTCATGTGCGAATGGAGATATCTTTCATTTGACAAAGATAGCATGAGTGTGGTTGCCAAGAGGAGAAGGAATGTCTATTGTATCAAATTAATGAAGCGTGTCAATTCAATAAAACATGCTTGTATCCATAAGGGAACACAGGTTAAATATGTATGGTTTTACAGAGAATTAAAAGACAAATGAATTCAAAGCACAATACTTTTATTTCTATAATGTCTTTATTTTTATTTCATGTTACAAATTTAATGAAATCATCATGTATACATTCACAAGAACTGCAGAAAGTTTATTCACATTGGTCACATTCTATCGAATAATCTCCACACACAATTGATCCATAATCCACACATGTCACTTATTTGTGTTGAGGTATACATTTAGAGCAGAGGATTGTTCCTTTTCCCCAACACCATTCTGGTGATATCCAACCAGATTTATCAGCACATTGTCTATGGATGATATTGTTGCATTCAGAGCAATCTAATGTGTCTTATGTGGACATTCACAAGAACTGCAGAAAGTTAATTCACATTGGTCACATTCTATCGAATAATCTCCACACACAATTGATCCACAATCCACACATGTCACTAATTTGTGTTGAGGTTTACATTTGGAGCAGAGGATTGTTCCGTTGCTCCAACAACATTCGGGTGATATCCAACCAGATATATCAGCACATTGTCTACAGATGATATTGTTGCATTCAGAGCAATCTAATGTGTCTTTTGGACAAGCACATCTGTCACAAGATGGACATGTTTCAGCACAAGGTTCATGACACACCATGCTATTGCAAATGTCACATTGAGACATTCCTCCCTCTGGCATATCGTACTTACAAAAGGCACACTTGTTGACATCTGTCATTTTTATATGTGTAATCACAATATCTGATCAGAGTTATACAAATAATTGTACATGGTGTTGAAAATTAGATTTTACACACATTAAATATACTTTATTGCCCTAGGCATGCAGCAGTGACATTGGTCAAGAGTGAACATACAAGTTCCAGGTCCAATATTCCATGGCCCTCTACCGGCTGTGATGCGTTTGATCAATTCATGTTTCATGTGAGGAGTCCATGTTGACTCATAAGGGAACATAGCCTTCATAATGTTTTTTTTTTCTTCCTCTCCCATCACTGACATCATCGAACTAAAGGACACAGAGTTTTTGTTTATTTTTGAATGCTTGAATGGGACCAAAGGATATATTGTTTCATTGGGTGGAGCCTGCAAGACTGGGAGATAAATGAAGTCGCTCTTTTTATCAATAGTCCACATGATTCCAAATGCCATCATGGCATCGAATAAGTCCAACGTATTGAAGCAGGCGTTTCCCATGCCAAACATATTCTTGCTTGCCAAGAAAAGCATATCTAAATCATTTAATTCTCTAACATCTAGACTGTATTCTTTCTCAACAACAACCTTTTCCTCCCCAACAGAATAACATTTCACTGGAATGTTCATAAGAGCCATGGCACATTTTCTATTTGCATACATTGCTGCAGGACCAATGTCCTTGCCCTCAAGTTCCACATCTGTGGAATTCCCAACTCGGATCTGCCAATGATTCACATTGGCTTCACGGATAATGTGTGAGGGAAGAACATCATATATAGAAAATGGCATCATGTCTGTTTTTTCATCTTTATCACGCTGACCTTTGACTGTGAGATACATATCTTCTGAACGACTTGTAGGTTTGTTAAGTGTCCAAATCCCTCTATGTAACAACATGGTTAAAGTTGATAAATCTTTACAACCACACCAATAGGTCATGTCAACAGGTTGATCAAGATTGTTCATCTTTACTTTGATTGTGTGGCCTCTATATCTTATAATGAACAACAGATCATTGCTCCCACCATCTGGCAAAAGTCTTGCAGAAAATATCATTAGATCTCGATGGTCTGCTTTGGCTGGCTCCATCGACAATATGTGCTCCAGTAGAGGCTTGTTTGTTTTTGGATCCTTCAATTTTGAGAATGGTAGTCGGATGGTAAAGGTCTTCCATCTGTACTTTACTCTTGGTGGTGAAGACAATTTGATTTCTTCCAACGTGTTGAATGACATGTTTCAATGTCTGTCTGTCTTTGTTCATGTCTTACAGATCAAAGAGTTCTTCCCTGCTAATAGTTACTCACTCAAAGGATTCACTCCAAACGAGACCACTTGGAAATGCCTTTGGGTATTTCTCCTGCACCACTTCATCGTTATCTTTTCTCGATAATCCCAGGCATTGTCTCCCATCACAACTATCAACACTTTTCTTCATGCATCTAGATATCATGATATCACTATCCAGTTTTTTGAAGTCCACAAATGCTGTCATGTATCCAATATCACCAATTGTGAACTTTAACATCCTTTCTGTGAACGGAACAAATGATTTATGAAGATCCACCTCTTCATATATTTTCTTCATAAACATATGTGTGCCCTGCCCTAAAATCCTATGTGTATGGGGCTCGATAGTTGTAAACATTCTAAAATCATTACCCTTAAACAAACTTAAGGATGTTGTGCTCTCAGTTTCATTTCCATCAGCACATGGGGTTGGTTCACATTGCCACATGATAAGTGGGTAAGATAGTTGAATGGTTCTTTGAAGTGTTTTCACCACAGGCTTTGTGTAATGACTCACTATACTGTAAGTGCCATTGGTAACATGTTTGTCAAGGACTGTCTTGACATCCACGACAGAATAGTTCCCATTTTCATTGATAGTCCCCTCCATTCCCCCAACACCAACCATGATGCACCCAGTGTTGTCACATTTGTGGACCAGACATGAAAGGTCCGTCTTACTTTGTCGGCCAGCTAGAAATGCATCATCATGTTCAAATTTCTTGCTGATAACCAAATGGGGTACCAAATCAAAATTATCACTAGATGAGATCGTCTCTACCTGCATCATCGTCCCTTGGCAAGTCTTTTTTTTCTGAGGTTCATACTTGTGATAGGTTATGCACAAATAGTGATATTATAACAGAGGTGAAATATGACCTACGTATCCTTTTTGGTACCTGCTAACTACCGTCTATTGACAGATATAGAATATGGATGGGAAGAGGTGAGATCCATGAAATCATCATCAAAGTGTTGGACTGGGAAATCATTTGTCAAGATATCTGTAAATCCCTTGGTGCCATCCAACAAAAATGAAGACATGTGCTTTATATCCATTGATGCAGTAACCACAGTGGCATGTGATCCAGAGTGTTACCCACTGAAATCTGTATCAGTTCAGTATCACTGGATGGCACCCTTTGCTAAACATTGCAACAATGTCACCAATTGTCTCTGTTCAACACACGAGTGTGTAGAACAACATCATATAGAGAGGGCCATGAGAGACTTTTTGCCACATAATGAGTGTAGTCATGATGAAAACAGTATACATTGTCAACTACCACTAAATCGCGTGAAACATTTACCTGTACTAGACTTTCCACTCTTTAAGGATAAAATGTTTCCAAAGAGGTATGTGTCATTGTGTATAAAGAAAAATGATCAGTTATCAATTTGCGAATCATCAAAAGGCCATTCATGTCGACGGAATGCATTGGCATATGTGAATGCTGTGTTGGCAGTTAAGGGAACAAAATGCAAAGAGCGTCACACTGGCAAAACGATAGTTGAAGTGAGGGACGATGGATTGAAACTGTCACCAGCATCCTTCAGATGTCTACGTAGGATGGCAACGTTGTGCACCATCCCCAACAGGCACGCATACAAAGTCTACAGGACAAGAAATGGTAGACACCGAGCTGCCAAGCGTAGTATGCGTCTTCTGCTCCAGGAACCAAGATCCCATAATAATATCTGGCATGTTAAGGAAGAATCGTGCTCCGAGACAAACTTTCTCTCACACGTGAATATCACAAATAGAGACAAACATCAAGCAAAATTTGTGCATGGAAAGATAAAACCCTTATGCAAATGGTACAGAGTAACTATACATGGGCAGAGCTCAATTGCTGTTGAAGGTGTTGTGTTACAATTTACGAGACAAAATTAAAAAATAAAAAACACTACAAATTGAAAGTGTTTACTTACATTTATCCCTCCAGACACAAAGTAAATGAAGGATGATTTCTTCTCACAAGGGAAATCCAGCCGTATCTCTGATGTAGAAGAATGAACTTCAAACTTATCCATGCCCATCTGAAGTATCTGGTCCAGATAAAGTAGAATCTCACTCTTGTACAAAAGTGTTGCTTCCAAGCGATGTGCCAAGATGACAATCCTTGATCCTCTCTCACATATGGCATTGATTGAAACAAAAAGCTTACCAGCCTTTGACTTTCCATTTCTTCTTGGTGCAATTATGGCAACCATGCGTTTGCTGTATTTTCTAAAAAGGTCCATGATGGCGTTTGAATCTTTCATGTCAGCCCCCTCAAGCAGACCAAGGCTATCGAGAATTTTGGGGATATTTTTGTGTAGCTCCTGTCCCAGCAATCGTTCCCCACTTGAACAAATACCAGCACGAATGGCCTTCAGTTGAAAAGGTTCCAGTTTCATGTTATTGTATTCGACAAGAAGAGATACAAGATTCATCATTTTCTTTATGACTGTTAAACCAGGATCATCCTCTTGAGGTTTGGAATAGAACATGCAGCGAGACTGTTCAACTCCCCTGTACAATATGGAATTGAGATATGCTCTGGAGGAGATGACATTTGATGCCATATTATCTATGTCCATTTGATGTTCCAATAAGTCAGACAATGTTTCAATTTGAAGTGCATGTGGATTTTGAACCTGGAAAGGTAATACAAACTTTCCTTGATTCGCTACAAGTGGCTTTGAGATTCCCTTCCACTTCACATCATCCCAGTAATCATTAAATGACCGAGCTTGGTGTTTTGCCATGTCTTGGGAGACCATTATCCCTGGTAAAAGATCAATCATGTTCTGTATAGTTCTAGTGTTAAGGAGGATGCACGGTTCACTATTAATCAATTGAAATTGTTACCAAATGAAACAGAAGTTTGTAAAACAAAGAAATGCGAAAAACACTGCCCATATCTTTGAAAATGCTTCAGCTAAGAAGATCATCAGGAACATTTCTATTCATTCTTGTAGCAAGCACAATTGTCTCTGTTGTCATCACGGTTGCCATATTATTTGGAACAGTCTCATCTAACATGGAAATCTCTAGTGAATGTGACCATCATGTTTGCAGATTTGATGATCCCAGGCTACCCACAGACATCACATGTAAGACAAACAAAGATTGCGACAGCTGGAACCATCCATGCAAGATGGATCATTGTAACCCATCGGGGACAGCGGCATGCATTTACACGAGCGCAGGAAACTTTGTTTGTCAATGCAAAGATTTCTATAGTGGAAAGTTTTGCGAAACCAACAAAACAGACATATCTATCACATGTCATTACTGTCTCAATGGAGGGACATGTATGCAGAAAGCATACACAAAAGGATACAAGTGCCATTGTCCAGTGGGATGGACTGGCGAAATGTGTCAACAGAGGAAGGTTGATTATGATGAAGATGATAATGCATGTGAACTGGCAAATTTTCATCTCCCAAAAGACATTTCAAACCACACATGGTATGAACTGGGGCACAGCAACCACTCTCATCTCAACACAGATGCTTGCACCAAGTACTCATTTGATGTAAACACCACTGATGACAAACACATCAGAGCAAGAGTCGATTATCTTCCCCTAAACAGGTTTACATCTAAAAGACAAGGATGGCAGGGGATGACTCTAGATTTTGTCCAAGGGAATGGAAGTGGAAACAATCTAGTTGTCTCAAGTCAACCTTTCTTGCATGCCGAGAAGGAAAACTCTCAGACTAATGCCACAATATATGAACACTCATCCAATCTTCTAGTGATAATGTTCTGTCGAGTTGATAAAATGTACGGAAAGCAAGAAATGACCATATTGTTGACCAAAGACAAAAATGCTGCAATAGACAATGATTTCGATAAAATCATATTTACCAATCATGATTTGAATGTATGTGAGAATGGCTACAAAAAAACGCAAGAGAAAAGTGAGTGACGACGAGTTGAGTGCCATATGCATACAAGAGTCCCTCTCTGGGAATGGTGGTGTTGATCTACCTAACATACCAATGCTTTGTTCATCCATCATGCCTCTTCCAGGCTTTGATGATTGTGTATCATGTAAAATATGTGAAATTAAAGTGAATGCAGCACATGACATGGATGAAAGAATTACAAGCAAGGGGGCTTCACTTGGTGAGTTTCTACAGATAGCTCATCATCAATTTGATCTTGATGAAGGGAGACCTGCAATGGATATAGCTAAGGAGATAAAAGAAGCTCTCGACAAGTACTCCGACAAATGCGACATGTTAAAGGACATCACAGATGAGGAGGTCTATAGGCACTTTAAATTTGATCATTCAAGATCACAAAAGTCCAAGATAAGAGATAAGCTTTTGAGAGCCCTTTCAAGGATGCTTGATTTGAGTCTATTTGGGTGCTGTGAAAAAATGGACAATGGAAAGGTTTATCTCAATAAGGTTTCTACCATCCTTACATTGAACATTATTGATCGAATACATAGAACTGTAAACATGAAAGAAAACGATGAAACCTAACCATTTTGTTGAATTTTTTTATTTCACATAAGAATATTTGCTATTTGGATTATAGCCACATTTATTGGCTATGTCTACATTCTGCTCCATGCCCACCTCTAATCCCAATCCACATTCTGTCACAAGGCCCAAAAAGAACATCCTCCTGCGCATTTCCCATGGGAAAGAATTCATCTTGCTTCTGATGACATTGAATGTGTGGGTTGAAGTGGCATTTGTAAATCTTGTCAAGTATGATCTCATTGTTCCCTCAATGACATCTTGGTTGCAATCCAGACGCATCAGATACACATGTGATCCCATTCTTAGTGGAAACAAATCATGTCTGCTTGACAATAATTGGAACAACATATTCTGATCCACACAATTTATCTGTAGCAATTCCTTTGGTGTTGACCATACATCCAATTCCTTATCCAAAAGACCCTTTCCATCCAACTCTAAGATTTCATTTCGTCTTGCCAATTTCACGCATGTGATCAGATTCTGTCCATCCATTATTTTCTCAATACCCACCTGTAAAGTTTTGACCCCACACCTATGAAAGTTTTCAGCATAGTCACAGCCACCCATGGAGAGGTGCAGCAATAGATCCAAGTGCTTTTGGGGATTGTTGAGCAGATGGACAGGGTTCACAGAAAAGGCAATACTCTGGTTGAAGACAATATCAGCGTCCTTTGTTTTATCCTTACGCAACAGATATAATCTTGGATCGGCCAGTGCAAGCAAAGTCATCAGCATGTCTGAGTCTGTGGTAACGATGGATGCTGATTGCTCATGATGCCGCAAAAATGACCATAGGTATGGAATGATGGAGTCTGCCTCATAATATGGAACCTCCATGCCATTGTCCCATGGTAGGACATAGGATCCACACACTCGACTGATGAGACCAGGTTCCATCTTAGTTCTTCCTTGAGCCAAATAAACACTGGCATTCATGTGTGTATTTCTTCCTAAAAATTCCACCATTTTCCCCAGCACATTTTCACGATTCTCTCTGCTAAAGATGTAACGTTGTAAAGATCCAGCCATACGTCCGTCACCAGTCTGTGAAAAGAGAAAAAATCTACTGTATAGATTATCTGGGACCACCTCACCGATGCGGTTGCAGTTCTCTTCTATCTTTCGGCAGATGCTTGATGCATGCGACTTTGTTTGCCTTTGTCTTCTTGTTTCCAATTTTGCCACAGGGCAATCTCCATCCACGGCCAGAAATATGGCATTCAGAGACGACTCCATACCCTTTTTGTCACATGCCATTTTCCATCGCTTATCCACAAGTTCCACTTTATTGGAGAGATAGCTTGCAGCTATGTCCAATGTGAATATGTCAACAGAATTTTTGACTTGTCCCGTTTTCCAATCGATGAACACCTGTCCTATGGGATCTTCAGATGAAAGGAAGTCTATCACACTGCTGTAGCAATACATGTGTTGTTGGACCATTGAGGATAATTGAGATTGAGAGATGTACAAAAACTGTGTAAGGTCGATCAAGACAACAGATGTGTTGCGTAGCACTTCAATGGCACTTGACTGTTGCAAGGGTAATTTTGTTTCACCACTCATTGCTTTTTGGAAGATTGTTTGAGCCAAGCTTGGATACAGACCCATGATTGTTAGACAACAAGCCTATTCGCGAATCAAATATGTTAATGCATAGGTTGATCATTGTGTTTGTGAAACATGTCTTCAACTAGTCTTCTTGCAAAATTCATTTCTGGTCATTCAAATTTTTGTGGTCCTAGTAGGGCACCAGGCACAGGAAATGGCCCGCTTCGAAAGAGAAGATTGGAAGAAATATTGGACTATGATGTCGAGTTTGGTGTTCTAAACAAGAGGTTATACTCTGACATGTTTAGACCAGAGATAGAGCAAGCGAGAAGAAATTATGTCAAAAGAGAAATGAACAGTAATGAATTATCCATGCCATACACATACACTGGCACACAGCTGTTGAACATGTCCAATGATGCTCCTGTGAATTTTCCACATCTCTCTTCACCTGCATTTGGTGCAGACCCAGTTGACGAGCTTGGGGGTAAGTTTGATTTGATTTCAAACACAATGACCCCTCTGTATCCTTGTGATGCTCCTCCAATTCAACACAACAAACTTCTTATGGAATATATGGGTATTGTTCACTCACCATATGCAATTGGGGAGAGAGATTCATGCTTCTCTGACCTTCATGGAAGGGTTGTAGAAATGGGAGTATATTGTGACGAAAATGCAAGAGTGGTGACAGATGATGGATCTGCTCTGTTCAGGGTTGATCTTGAAGATGAATGTCTTTTGAGGGACAAAGTGGATCAGGCTTTCAAGTTATCTCTGGCTGACATTACATTTGATCCTGTATCCACACTGATACCATTCCACCTTCTACAGGACCATGTGAAAAACTGTAATAAAACACTTACAACTCAATATACACATATGCAGTCATGCGGAGATTATGCCAATCTCAAAGCACAGGTGACCTCGCAGCATGGAGTGGACAGTGTTGATGCACTCATGATACACATGGCCTCACCAGAAATATTCTATGAGACCTTTCGCCCAAGGGGAATTTGTAGTAGCACATGCAGTGGTTCTTTCGCAAACAACAAAAGAGATAGTTTTGTTGTTACCTTGCAGACGACAGGAAAACTTACCGTGGATGTTGAAGATGGTGACTTCTTATATGAACAAGGGACCACTATGGATGTTGGCACGCTATTTCTGATTATTGAAATGAAAGAGCTCATCCCTCGTGACAACAAGTTTAATTATGCTTGGCCAAGAATGCTTCTCACTTCGAGCTCCATTGATCAAGTGGAGGCAGAGATGCTGATCTCATCAGAGGGAATATCAGTGAAGACAAGAGATGGAAGGAAATCAGCATCCATCATTGTACCCATTGCCAAATTGAGAAAGGGTCCTTACGAAGTGCATCATGAAAATGATAGAGATGCCAGACAAAATTATGACTTTGATATTATCATGAATTGTCGTAATTCAAAACCCCGTATTGTAAGATATAGCATGTAGATAAAATAAAGAGACTTTACAGCATCTGTGCTTTTGTGTTATCTTTTATTCACATTTTCATAATAGTTCAGAACAGATGGGTCGACAATAACCCTCATCTCATGTGGTACATGTGTCAAGTGCAGCAGATCAAGGGATGTGAGGCGTGTGATGATGACATAAAACATAGATGACACAGACTCTGTTTTCATATAAGGTGGTGAGAAAAAAATTCTCCTTTGTACAGTTGAACCCTGAAGCTTGTGTGCTGTTATTGCATGACACAGCAACAAGGGAATGAAATGCATTTTCACACTCTTGTATTGATCAATCTTCTTTGTGATACAATGGGCTCCTATAGTGACCCGTGTGCAATCGTCCAATTCCAATAGAACTCCCATGTCACATTCTGAAGTGCCATAGTCACATTCTAATCCTGGGACAAAGGCCAACACCTTTCCCATTGTACCGTTTACAATACCAAATTCCACACTCATGTTTGCTGTCACCATTACATGGGCACCTACAAAAATTTCAAGAGAGGCATCCATCTCCTTACTTAGTTCATCTTGCACATTCATCATCAGATCAGGCTTTATTTTTGGGAGGGACTGCCAATTCACTTTGAGCGAACGAATCTCTACATTGTCTCTTCTTGCCCGTTCGGTTACTCTCTCATTATAAGTTTTCACATCTTTGCGATATGGGAAGACGCGCAGAGCATCAGATAAGAAGTCCACATCCATGATTTTCTGTCGACCATTCGGAACAATGCATCCTTGAAGAAGTTTGTATTCATCATCTGAGAGTTGATTATGGGAGAGTTTCATAATCATATTGATAAATTGATTATCTCTGGACTGTCTGAGAACATACTGCAACGAATATACCTTAGCAATCCAAGTTCCATCTTGCCATCTAGGATGTTGAAAAGCATATACGCAATTACTCTGTGACACAGGAGGCAATTGCCTGAAATCTCCAACAAACAGGACCACCACTCCACCAAATACCTTACTGGGTCTCCCTCTAATCTGACGCAGAGCCACATCCATGGCTTCAATGAACATTGGGGTGAGCATTGACACTTCCTCCACTACCAGATAGTCACACTTTTGCATGACTGTACCAACACTGTAAACCTTTTTCTGACGCACCTTCTTTTCAAGCCCCTCCATGTCTCCCTTCTGCACGAGTGACAGCTCCTCTGAACCAAATCGTAGGAGAGAGTGAATTGTCTGTATTGTAACTTCAAGGCCATCTAAACTCTTCTTTACTTGTTGAGCAGCGCAGCCAGTGCTTCCCCCAACCACAATTGATTTTCTTTTCTCTGTCACGAGTGTACGAATGATATTTGCAGTCATATAAGTCTTACCAGAGCCTGGAAATCCAAGCAATGCACAATTTTGTCCGAGAAGAAGACTGTCAAGAAGTTTTTTCTGGATTTCTGCATGTTTGAACTTTGCATATTCGATGAATAGTGACATAGTGACACTCAATCCAGTATTGAAATTCTATCTATGTAAAACTGTCCATTCAATCAAATCCGATAGCCTTTTCCATCTGAGAACGGTTTTTGGTCAGTGCATCGCAATCTGACGCATCATCTTGCACAGTGTCGTCTGGTGGTAAACTACCAAGCCCCTGCATTGCATTTAGAATTGCCGCCACAAAGGCCTGTCTGGCATTGACCAACACAACCTCTTGGTATGTGATTTGATGATGAGTCAATTCCTTCATCTTGGAAATCATGCTACTTGCCTCCTCAAATATACAGAAGTTCTTACACCACACAATTCGTGCATAATGACACATGTCAATGTACAGTTTGTAATACACCACAGTATCTATCATACTGTCAAAGTCACGAATAATCTTCCTCTTAAGATTTCTCAGGCTACCTGTGGCATCTCTATAGCACAATTCCAAAAGAAGACGAAAGAGGTGGCTGCTTCCATTGGTGGTCTTGTCAACAAACTGAAGGTGATTCAGTGATTGGTCCTGAGGAAACATCTCCATGTACTTTTCCAGAATGGTGTCCATCTTTGAAACCACTCTCAATTGCTTACACGTTTCTGTGTCCTTTAGATCAGTTATTGTATCCTTCAGGCACTGATTTTCTTCACGAAGCTTATCGTTTTCATGTTGCTTCTGTTGAATCACTTTTTCCTTGTCAACAGCCTTGATTCTCATGTGCTTCACTCTCTTATGCAAAAGTTCCACTTCATTCGTGCTTTTGGCCTCCATCCGCTTTGAATCTTCTCTTTCAGTGTGGAGAAAGTCTTTGAGACTGGCATTTTTTTGCAACAGACTTGACCTTTCCTGAGCGTACTTCTCTTGTTCACATTTCAAATTTCTACATTCTTCACCCAGTGTTCTCAATGAATCCTCTAGCCTTCTCTTACTTTCAGAGACAATGTTTACCTGTGCTTCTACTTCCTTGTACTTCTGAGATAATCTACCATGTGCATCTTCCAACTGACGGTATGTGCTATAGAGTTGATTAAAACGCTTTTCCCACAATTCTTCCATATCAATCAAATGTATTCATGCATACAATAAAGTGACCAGCACAAATAGTGGTTACTAAAGTTCAACGAAAGATTGAGGAAATGGCATATGAAGACAGTATGGCACTTGTGGACCTTTCAACTGTGGAGGACAATACAGAGTCAAGACTAAATCAAAATTGGAGGCAAAGGTTTTTATTTGCAATATGTGATACACTTCATGGGTTGCTTTGGCACCCCCATATGAGTGGGATATATGAACAGCTCTCACTTCAACAGCTCACAAATGAAACTCTTAGATGCCATGTCCACCTGCTGGAGCAACTGGCATGCTTAAAAGACGAGCGAGGTCAGTTTCAACGACTTGATGACCACATACAGGATGAGAAGATGTCTTTGGAAGAGAACATCACCAAAGTGGAGAGTGAGCTGTACCAAAAGCGAAACAGAGTCATTGAAGCTGAAAAGAAAGGTCTCTCCACAAGCACACTCTTCAGTGATATTGCTCTTCATCTCTCTTGTCTGGCAAGGTTCAACAAGAGCTATTTTTTATACAACAACATCTTGGATATCATCCATAAAACTCTGACCGATACAGATATCTCAGAGAAGTTAGCTCACTTGTGTGGCACGTTTAGTAGATCCGACACATGTCAACCATCAAGTCAGAACATGAAAGCATACGAGGATACACTACATGGATTACTGCATCACATGGCCCGTTGTGATGAAACCAAGAAACTGATAGACACAAAATTGAGATTGGCCAAGAGCAGTGACACAGACGTTGCGCTTCATGTTGGCATGCAGGTGGGAGCTGTACAGTCCAAATGTCAGGTTGATTCTTTTCTAAAAAATGGAGACTTGTCATTTACATCTCAAATTCCAAATGAGATATCATCTGTGGAGAATTGCCATACATCGTCTTCACGTGCCCCAAATTGAGTTTCTGATGGTGGACAAGTTTTCTTTGACTTAGTGAATATCTTACAAAGTTCACCATATTCCTTTTTTGCATCTGTAGTCCGAGAAGAACATTTTTCAACCTCATTGGCCATAGCCTTCAACTCAACTTCAATGCTTTGTATATAGTCATGCAATTCCTTTCTATTGTCAAAGGATGACTTGTTATCTTTTGGGTTTAATTGAAGTTTTTCTAATGTAAAACATTGTCTGAATTGTTCCGTGAAAGGATTTGAGTGATGTCCTTCCCCACATTTCAATGCATATCCCTTCATCTCATCAATTAGTTCATCGATGGTCTTCATTATTGGATTGATCCAATTACACCAAGTGTCACATTAATTACATCTTCAGCATTCCAATCATCAATACGTTTTGGTATACCTGGGATATTCACAACCGTATCTGACTTCCAATCTGGCCACATTTTCTTGACATGCTCTAGACAATTAATCTTCTCTTCTCTGACCCACCTCTTGAGGATCACTTTCTTTAAACCCAATGGTAAAAGTGGGAAAATATCCATGAGTTCTGGATTGTTTCTCTTGCTACGACCAACTCCGTACAGGTTTCTCTTGAAGGTGACATCATGCTCTAAAAGACATATGTCCTTACATGCCTGTTGAAATGCCTCTGGCGAGATTCCTCTGTGGATTTCTCTCATCACTTCATGGTGGATGAGTATGTGACATTTTTCTGGCATGGATAAGTTATGGCGCAATTTTATTTCCCACTCTACGCACATGTTGTTCGCTGATATATCTACTGTAGCAAATTGCAAGACATGGGCAAGGAGGTCCTTACTGGTTTCAACCAAAGAGGTGTCTGTCTGTTTTTGTGTGTTGAGTGCTAGAGAATTTTGATATATCTGATTTTGACAGACCACATTGACATCTCTGACTTTGTAATAAGAGGCTGATTTTAAAGGAGGAAAAGCATCATTCCTCGAAAAGCGTAAAGAATCTTGCCTCTCCAAGGCACACAGGATCTCCCATCTGTTCTCTATGCCATGCAACAATGCAGTATAGTTGCGATTGTTCACAGAAAATGGAGAAGTGACGCGATGAAACTTCTCAAACGAGAGTGCATCAAACAGATTCTGACCTGCAGTGTAGAAGATCATGTCAGCATCACGACCCATGGTGGTGATGTTGTTCGATGGAGTTGTAGGAAAGGACAAATGAGAGCTACTGTCACACAAAGGCTGTACCCGCCTGCTCATGTTCTCTGTGAAACCACTCATGTTGGATCGCAGGTGAATGCTGTTCATACATGATGTGTCCCTTGTGGTATGCAAAGTGTATGTCTGGTAACTTGAAACCTGATTGACGCATTTGTATGTGACAAAGAACTGTTGTGATTTATCACAGGCTAACACCATTTGATTGTGTGGCATTGTTGTGGTATCAAATAAAATAAAAAATTTTTTCAAATATATAAACTGGTCTTGTTGGTGCTGATCTAAAATGATTTTTCTATATCAGCTAACTTTTTGGATTCCAAAATCTTCAGACGACGCTTTACAAGTATCAACAGATGTGGTATCTTATCTCCCAATCCATTTAGTTCAAAAGTGCCCAAGCCCGATTCAGCAATACTGAGAAGATTTACACAGTCATGATACAGAGAGCATAATTTCCTTGATTGTATTTCACCACTTTCCTCTTTCAACAGACATTCAACAAGCATATCTCTTGCAATCAAATATAAAGTACGGGAGTGTGAGTGCATAGCTCATTGATATTAACACCATTGTGGAAGAGGAAATCACAAATATCATTATTGAATCATGTCTGGCTCATATCAAGACTTGCTCACCCATATGAAAAGCTCATTTGAGACACTTATTGAAAACTTCAACAGTGTGCTGGCTCTGAGGTGTGATTCAACAGAATTGCAAATACTCTCAGCTTCACTCGAATCAACAGTGAGTGACATGTCTCAGATGTTTGATAGGATAGAATCCCGTCTCACTGAATTGGAAAGAAATGATACTAGAAACATCAGTCCTATTTCATCATTCCAACAAGAATCCCCTTTGCCAGGTGCTTCAACAATTGGTGAAGACTACAACCCAATAATGTTTGAGAATTCAATTGATGTAGATTTAATTTCACATATTCCTGTTGACTATAGCTCACCTGTTGGATATTATGGTAATGATGATAACTCAATGTTGAATCCAACACAAGTAGATGACCACTTTCCTGTAGAATATTCACCAGTAGCGATCTCTGAACATGATGCTCAGCATATGGAAGACAGTGATAGTGATGTGGATGAAGATGAGTTGCATGACAATGGGGATGCAACACCCACCAAAACAAAATGTCCCATGTGTCTGGATCCAATAAGAGAAAACATGGTGGTTCTCTACGATTGCTGTCATCTAATACACACAGGTTGTGTGAGAGACTGGGAGAAAAATCTAAGAAGACGTTTTGGAGACAATTACAAAAACCATTTAGTGTGTCCTGTGTGCAATGGCAAAGTGAAAAGATACACAGCTCCCACAAGTTCCAATAGCAAGGTGGTTGGTAATTTAGAACACAGTTCACTATTGCAATCAAAGAGAAGGATTCTCTCTTCCCCTGCTACACCAGGGACCTACTGGCAGAGATTAACCAAGCATGGTAGTAAACGGGGAGATGTGGAAAACGTGAGAAAATCTCTCTTTTCTAGTGGTGTATTACGTGCGAGCTCACCACTCCCATCTACATCATCTTCATCCGATCCCTCCACATCTACCGAATCTGTTGAGAGAAATCATGTTCCTGATCAAGTTACCTCTACGCCTACTGGTAGCTTTCAATATGAAACTTTCTTCTTGTATCTGTACAAATATGTGAACAGGGTCTTCTGTGGTGAACGTCTGCCATCACAATGCCAATTCGTTATGGATAGACGAATTGAAAATGACATGATTTCCTATGAAACAGACAGAATTGAGATAACATTGAAGGGGGAGTCACCCATATTCTGCTGGTCATTGGTACAGAGGTTCCTACGTGTGTTGCAAAATGTCATTCAATACTGCATCAACTTGGAAAGATTTAATGAAGATGAATACATAGACGTTTGCAATCAGATCAGATCAAAATGTATCAAGACTGAGGATGACCCATATAAAAAATTAGAAGAGGTTTACAATGAGGCAAACAGTAGACTTTTTGGTGGGAATTTGCCCATGCCTTACATAGAGGTTGTGGAGGATGGGATCGATAAGTACACTGAATACAACAGATATGCACGCATCACACTTGTGGATTACAAGAACAGTATGATAGTGTCGAGAAGTTTGATTGAGCAGATGGGTATCATGTATAGAACAAAAAATCACCTATCTCGCCAATTTCCCAAAGAATTGGTTGATGATATAGAGAATTTTTTGGGCGAGATAGAGAAGACAATCTGGCAGGATGGACAATCCAGCGAAGACAGTGACGATGAGGTCTTGATCAGTGACGTTGAGAAACAACGAACAGCAAAACTCAAGGAGGTTTATCATCAAGCAAACAGAACAATGTTTGACAATAAACTTCCACTACAGGTCTTTCCGAAAGCTCAACATAACTCAAGAAACTCTGAGAACAGGCTGAAAAGGATCAATGACCGAAAATCTTTATTTCTCTATTCTGAAAAGTCCACAATGAGAGTCTTAATGCAAGATATGATTGACAAAATGATGTTGATGCACCGCAGACTTACTGCCCTGGCCAATAGACCACTGACGAGTGACAAGCAAGATGAGCTAGAAAGGAAAAAAATGGAACTGATATGGCAAAATTCGGGTCACAATCAATTTGGAATATGACATTGTTGCAGTTGTAATAAAGGCAAGGATCCATATATTTGTTGTGGTAGCTTGATATTGTTGCATTTGAATCAAGGTATTTATGGAAAGAAGGCATAATAAAGATAACACAAAAACAATAAGGTATTATGAGTTTTTCAGATTATGACGATGATGATATTATAAGGGAGTTACGATTGAGAGGAGAACAATTTACCAATGCAGTGGAAGACTTCTTGGTGCTCAGATGCAATTCAATCGTACAGACATCAACTATCTTACAAAGCATAAGAAACTTTGTGTCCAATATCATACAGACCAATGGAGACAGTGTCAACCATCCAGCACCACCCTCTCTGATTCTTCCTAGTAGGGCTTCAAGTCCAATCTCTATGTCATCTTCTGACAGTGAATTAGAAAATCCATTTGGTGAAAAACAACCAGAGGGAAACAGTATCATTAGGCACGAAGAGAACATATCCAATCAAATCGTCATATCTGACAGTGAAGATGATGGGGAACACAATACTGTTGTAAAGGGAGAGAGCAACATCCCGCGCAAACCAGGTGGCCAACACACTGATAAGTATCAGAGTACTGCAGCATCACATTTGATTTCATCTGCATCTAGCTCGACAAATATAAGCATCACAGATTGTGTCATCTGTCTTGAAAATATATATATTGAAGATCTTGCTGTATTATGGGGATGTTTCCATTACATGCATCACCACTGTTTGAGAGAGTATGAAGCCAATCATGTGACATATGACTTTGAATGTGCTTACTGCAGAAGAAAGGTCAATCTCGTTTCAAGACCAATAAGCACATCCACTTCTCTGATATCAGCTTTGAAGAGTGAAATTGGGGAAATCAGACAGAGGGTGGACCAGCTGTTCAAAAAACCTCTACCAGTGGCAGAATATTGGAAAGATTGGGAAGAGAAACAAAGAGAAGAATACATTGCATCATTGGTTCCTATTACTGGCTACAGGCCTGGCAACAAACATTTTGTGCCACCGCTGCTATCTTGCCAACCTTCAGAACCACCAGTTGTGTCACAAATGGACCTGATGGGTTTCTTTCTTAAGATATATAATGACATGAACAAGACTGTTTTTGCAAACACCCTCCCCAACAACTGTGAAATACAGATGGGGCCAAACATTCGTCACCACACAATTGATGTTTTTCTGAAAAAAGAAAGAATACGCTTTAGATTAGAATCAAACTTAGTCTTGCTTACGCCTAAGTTGATTGGAGATTATGTCAGTCTCTTTAACAAACAATGTAAGCTTAATGACCAAAGCAATTTGAAAAGGTATGAAGACAATCTGATGAAATGGGTAGCACTGTATAGGACACTTGATATCGATACATGGTATTTACAAAATGTCTATGATCGTGCAATTCAATATGTCTTTTTAAACACCACACTCCTGCCCCCTCCACTCATCCAAATGATTGAACCTTACGAAGAGGATGAAACCATGAACACAATTGAGCATAAAAATGGACAGACTACCATCAGAGTGATTCGTTCACCTAGTAGGGTTGTCATGGTGCAGGGATTTATTCAGGAATTAACAAGGGAGTTCAGGGTTCGCAATGACATAGGCAATCTATCAGAGGAATGTCAGAAAGACTTGGAAAAATTCACATACAAGGAGAAGATTGCAGCTGATGTTGAGCAATTGGTGGACACGAGACTTGATGAAAAGGCGCGTGACACTGTATCAAACAATTCATCAAACAGAAATGAAAAGAATTGTGGGGGGACCAGAGGAGTCATGATTCAGCCCGGGGATGTCAGTCCAATGTCCCCCAATGAATTCAATATCTTCTTATCAAAAATCTACAATCACATTGCATTGACACAGATTAGGCATTTGCTTCCGAAGTGGTGTGATTTGACCGTTGGTCCAGGTGTTACTTATAACCTTTATGAAATGATGGAGAGCAAAACAAAGATACGCTTGTGGTCCACACTTGAAACAAGGCAACAATGTGCAGAAGTGGCAAAGGAGTTTGTTTGTCTTGTAGCAACTGCCTATAGAAGGAGAAAAAGATTTTCCGATGTTGGGGTGAACGAAGACGCACTGGACAATCTGATAGACTATGGGAATAGACTTAAGAAGTACCTATTGGAGAATGATGAATGGAATATGGACATCTGGTATCTGAAAGAATTGTATGTTCAAGCATGCAGTGCAATATTCAGAGATAACCCTGATGTGCAACTAGATATTGTGTTACTTGATCAAATGAGTGGTCAACATGAGGCATGGAAATCTTATGGAGACAGAGCTGGTTTGCATGACACAGTCAACCTCTTTAGTCAAGTAGGCCGTCCATCCTTGGTTTGTTCATTTCTCAAACATTTGTATCAGAAAAGAGATAAAGAACAAGCACACAAGCACCCCAGAGGTGCTCTCACAGAGGTAAAACAAGACTATCTTAGAGAGCAGATGAAAGTAGCCAAGGAGAGTGAAAGGTTAGACAATATTATGGAAAAGAAATTTCTGTCGAGATTGGCCAGTCAAGCACAAAGCATTGAAAATGCTAAGAAAAAAGAATCAATCGATCAACAAGGAACAGATGACTCGTGTGATGAGGTTGATGATGACAAAAATATGAATGAGGAAAGATTTGTTTGTGATAGACTTTGTGACCTTTACAAGCTTGCAAATCAGGAAATGTTCCGGGGGAGTCTTCCAAGACAATTGTGGGTGAGATTCAACCGTGCAACATCCAACAATATAGCAACACTTGTCAGACGAGACCAGCGTGCATGCAAATATACGGTCAGCAGACACTTGAATGTACGAGACATGGCTAGAAACATGCTTGGTCAGATGATTCGACTGTACCGACAATGGTTTTCAAATATTGGTGATAGTGTGACAATGGATCACCTTGTGAAGAAGAGGAGTGATATTCTAGAGGATTTTTTACAGCAATATTCCAACATTTCAAAAGAAAAACATGTTCTGTATGACAATAGACGGGAACATACAACCCCGTTACAGGCAACACAGGATGGATTGTCAACCAAACTATCTGTATCTTCATCTGCCAGTCCCTTCTCACTCAATGGTCAGGAAAGTGAAAGTGATAGCAATGATGAATATTTCAATCTATCCATTCAAGAACTATCTCAGAAGCTTAAGGCTCTATATGCTGACATCAACAAGACCCTCTTCAAGAATGGTTTGCCTGCAAATCTTCATGTACAGACATTTTGCCCTACACCAGGAAGATCTTCTGTTTTGAAGAAACTGGAAGGGAGGGATGATGCTGTTATGTTGAGAGTATGCAGAAAGACAAGACTGGGAAAGCTTGCAAAAGAACTCATTGATCTGATGATCAAATTTTACAGACGTAATATGGCAGACTCTACTGTTTTAAATGTTGACAGGGCAGAATTGAAAGTGAAGATTGATGATTATATTCAAAAACTCAGAAAAAATTCATTCTATTCAGATTATTTTTGATTTTTATGAAATAAAGACCATTTTATCATGAAAGCATTGACGTTGTGTTTTTGTATGTACCCAACAAAATTCAAGATGGAAGTTAGCTCTGTATATGTACCCACTGAGATGTTCAGTAGACTCTCAAAGACAGATTGGGACCCTAACGATCCCATTCCGTCAATCCATGGTAATCCAGAGGGGGATGGGGTATCTACAGTACCATATATATATTGCGTCGATGATGTTCATCTTGAACACTCAAAAGAACCTTTGTATAACATTAAAGTCACGCTGAGGTACCCTTCCGCCTGTAAGATATGGGATGAGACCACGGCTGTAGAAAACATTCCAAGCACTAAATGCAAGTATGAGGAGTATTGGGGTAAAGGATATATTGGGGTCTTGCGCAGCTTTCATGATGGGAAACGCTACATTATATTCAATCCAAGAAAATTTATTATTTCATTGGAAGACACAGACACTGGTCGTATACTATTTCATAACCGGCTACTAGACGAAACATCAGAGGGTGGAATACATCAAGTGGATGTGGAGAATGTGCAAGAGTATATGTACGATAGAAGTCACAATGACCATCAGAGGAGCCTGAATGAGTTCATGATGAACACAATTGGAGCCAAGTTTATTGATCTACGCAAAGATTACTTTGACCTGACTTATATTGGTCGAATAAAGGGACGTCCAATTGCTGCTGTATGTCACATCATGAAAAGAATTCTCGACAGAGTGAAGGTTAACCAAGTCAGTGGATGTTGGGTGGCCCATAAAGGGGATTACATTAAGACATTTTGGGCATCGAAAGGTGGCTTAACCTTCAATGACATCTTTCACTTTCCAGAAGACCTTAGGAGGAACGAAGAGCCAATTGTAATAAAGAACCGGCACATTCTCCATGCTCCAATATGTGAACTCACTCTGGGTGCTAAACACACCTTATGCTGCAGACCATTTCACCTGAAATTGGGAACAAGTAGAGAAAATGCTATACATATAAAAGTTAGGAAGTCTTTGGACCAACTGTTTGACTTTTCATTTGCCGAAATGCGACAGTATGCATATCATATACTCTGTCTTTCTGATCTGGTGCAAAGGCAAGTGCACGTGTTGACACAAGAAGAACTGGAAGTAGTGAAAAGAAGAAAGGGGAACAGAATGTTAAATTGTGAAGACATGCAGACAAAACGAAAATCAAACATCATTATTGGGACACCTCATATGGGAGAGAGCCATGGTGATGAGGAGCATGAGGAAAATGAAGATAAGCTTTTCGTTGATGAAGGAATTGATGGCAGTAAAAGTGAACTTGTTGAAATATCAGAAGGTAAAACCTTGTACAAAAATTATGATGATCGAGATGAACACGACGATGAGCACCACTCGATGATGAGACTACTTGGGAAGGATAGCAAAACAAAGGCTATTTATGTAGACAAACTGATAAAGGAATGAGCCAGACATGGTCAACTTGTTGTTACTACTTCTTGCTGCAGGACTAACCAGTCTAGTTATAGCAGATGATGGTTTTCAGTGTAATATACGATTTCAAAATATGAAGGTGGTTCCCAACAAAAGACTCCTTTGTGGGGAGTTTGTGATCACCAAACCCCCTTACACTGAAAGCATTATGATGAATAACAGGTCATTCACCCTTGAAGCCACAACAGATCCAATGGAACCAAAGGATATGTTCACAGTGGTGCTTTCAAACAATGTATGTCATGAGACTGGACGGTTCTCAGTGGGTATGAATCACACCCAGATGGATTCTAAAACATCAGTATACCTTTGTGGTGCCATACCGAATCGTGTCAAAGAATTAGACAAAATCATGTTTAAGAGATTGCATCAAAAGAAAGCCACACTATCTTCCACATTTGATGGCCACAAGAGACATAAGGTGTGCAGTATTGAATATCACAACAGAGCATACATCATTCCCGACAACAAAGTGTCCGACGAATCCCTTCCTTGTGCCATCAGACGTGGAAAGTCGCAGCAAGACTGTAAGGCTTGGTGTGCATCACTGGCCATAGGAGACGGAAAAGAGTATGGTTGTTCATCATCAAATAGGATTAGCAAGTGTAAACTTTCTGAAAAAGTCAGTGATAATTTGGATGTGTTCGATACACGGCTGATCACGATTGAAAATGAAAATGCTGTGTGTGTCCATTTAAATTTCAAACTCTCTCCTGATGTCAGGTTCTTTACCCTGAAAGACGATACCACCAACATCTTATTCGATGTAATATCGGGTGTCAAACCAAAACATAATGTAAGATCAACCATGAACTCGATAAACAATCAATGCTATGGTAGTAAATCCCCATGGATTCGACCGGCTGACCTGAAATTGATGCAGCCAGTCATGTATTGCACAAAACCCCCTAACAGATCTTTGAAGAAGGATGACTCTTTCCGTATCCATGGAAAGATTGGATACACGATAGTGACAGTGTCTGGAAATAGGCTCGATCTTCAACTCAAATTATCTAATATATACTTTCCTGTTGCACATCGTATGTTGAAAACTCCACTACACTCCTGTTCAGACACTACCCTTACACATAGATGTTCAAAGTGCAAGATGTCTTGTACTACAATGTTTGTGGGTAGAGGTTATATCTCGTGCAAAGATGACTGGTATTGGTATGGTGGAATTGCAATGAGAGAAGCAGATGCAAATGAATTACATATGGAGTCTCCAAAGAATTACACACAGACGCTTGCATTAGGAGGTTCCACCCTAACCCTGCCATCAACCTTCTTAATGATATTCATCATCATCCCAATTTTGTCTTATTGATAAAGAAAGTTAAAAGAAAAAAGTTGAATAACTCACACAAACCTCCAAATAAGGACGCTCAACATATTTCGTTTGCTTCTAAATAAGGATGGTGTGCATATCTAATTGCACGAAGCTCATTAATTATGCACATCAAGTGAAAAGTTGTATAAAAGTACAGAATATATTGTTTTGCAAGTATATCTTGTCTTGAGAGCTGCTATTCAAATAAATGAGCATGAGTGAAGAAGAATTGTGTAGGATCAACAAAGACCAAACTATGACACATGGAAAGCGAAAGTCTGATGGTGACATAAGGAATATCCAAAAGAAACAAAAAACCTTTCCAGAATTTCACAATGTCTCAGAATTTCATCATTCTGGGCATGTGTGTACCCAGTGTAAGCAGGGCATTGGAATGTTCTGCATTGTAACAATGTACATTGGTTGTGGGCACCTCTTCCACCACAAATGTCGACCTACAACTGGCGCTTTTTGTCCTCTGTGTAGTATGGCAGTCAACAAACACCACCTGGTTGTTGTGTGCATGATGCGAATGGCCAAATTGCTGTTACCAAAAAATCTCCGAGAACGTCACACTTGGATGGATTATGTGACTGAACAAAAGAATACAATAAGCAACATGGACTTGCACTTCTTGTATTCTCTGATCAACATCACCCTCTACAAAGATCGATTACCCGTGTTGAGACAAATTCTATCCACTCCAGGGCGAGTGTTCTTCCGTCGCTATCTTGTCAGTGATGATTGTGCGTCTGTCTCACTTTTCTTACAGGATGGTAATAAAGAATTTCATATTCATCAAATGTTCAACATTATGTGGGACATGTATTGCAATAAATGCACAAGCGAGAAAGAGAAAGGCGAGTTGTTTGTGGACATGAAACACATTGAAGATGTTCTGTTTATTGAACACAATGTTTTGAACTAAACATGATTGAAAGGCTTACCATAGATGCCGCAAACAAATGGTTTGTGAATGTGAAAGACACAGGAATATGTATTTTTCGATGAATATATGATTTATTAAAAAATTTTAATAAACATGTCTGAAACCTATTTCTATGTTTTTTTACTTTTTTATTCGGACACTTGTCAATTCTGTGTAAGAGAAACAGGGGCCAAACCAAAATCATCATCCAGGAACGTACTTTGTATGTGGGTTGAAAGGTTTAACTAAGAATATTTGTGATAAACAATGAATTTCGATTGTAATTACCTGACCAACTCTATATTATGATGCAACCCTTGCTTTTTCAATTGTTCTTTGTCCTAATGATGATGGCTACATCTGTATTATCCAAATCTCCATGTAAACTTCACATCAATAGGATGCGGGTCATCAAAAACACTGGTATGTTATGTGTAAGTTTTTTAACCCGGAGGCCAGTCGGTGGTGTGGAAGTAGCCGTCAACAAATCAAAAATAATTGCCACATACAAGCTGGAAAATACTTCACATACAAAACAAAGTCTTGAAACATTCAATGTTACTCTTTCTTCTGAGCACTGTTACTCAGATTATATAACCTCCACCAAAAGAAAAATGTTTTTGTGTGGTAGGCTACATTCACCCTCTCATTCAACCGATGGAAACATTAAGGTCATCAAGTACACACCATTCCCACTACACGCAACTGCAAACGGCAACCCTTTAAAATGTGAGGTGCTAATTTGGAAACAACCTCTTCGAGCTTTCACGCCTGAGGTTGTCAGAGATAGGCGCACATGCTACAAGCATGATGTTTATTGCAACAAAAGGGAATGCAAAGAAGCTTGTCAAACAATGATGTTTGGAGACAGTAGTTTCGCTAAATTTTGTCCACTGAAGTCAAGTTTTCTGAGACGTAATTATGTGGATGCCTCACTCACACCGATGAGAAGAGCATTTTATTATCCTTCAAATATGTTGCTCTGTATAGGGGTTGCCCTCGAAACTCTCGTCTCGGGAGTTGAGCAGATCAGCTTGTTTGAGTACCCATCAAACTCAATTTCGCTAGTCATGAGAAATTCCAATAATAAAGAAATGGTAGGAATAGTGACTGATATCTATCCCACTGGCTGTAAAAATTTCCACAACATAACTGTGGAAGGAAAACTACCGTTGGACAATTTTTTCTGTGCCAAGATGCAAGGCGACAGAGATATCGACTGGAATTACTCCACCGTGTCACTTTCACCTTCTAAGGCCTTAATGCTATACATAGCCCATATGTGGGCTGGTTGGTCAAGAAGCCACCTTCTTCAGTTGGACAGTAAGGACAACGCAATGACAGTGGAAATTAGGGAGGACACATTTAAGCAATGTGAAGGATGTCAACACAATGGCGTGCAGTCATGTACATCTCTTGTCAAAAGGGAAATTAGTCGTGATTCAAGTACACATGAAGAAATGAGCACCACACCAACAACGATATCTGGTCACCAAAAATCTAACATTGATTTAGAGAAAGAGAGAGTGAGCACTACACAGCCAGAAGATGTGGGCACAACAAAGACAGTTGTTGAAAGTACAACTCCAACAATGATATATGATGACCAGAGAGTCAAGACGGTCCCAGGAACCACAGATAGAAAAAATAAAGATGAAAGGGAGAAAGTGCGCACCAAACAATCAGAAGATATGATAAGCACCACTCCAAAAACGACAAATGATGACCAGAGAACCAATATAGATGTGGAAAATAATGGTAAATTGACAACAACCACCACAGATGGTGTTCAAACAAAAGAATCCATTGCCACACAAATTTTCCCATCTATGACGGAAAGGGGGGCCATAGAGGGTGGGAAAAATCTAATGGTAAAAAAGAAAAAAGGGGACAGCACAAGAGAATTAATAGATAGAAATGCTCCTTTGGATTCCACAATTAGCAGAGACAGCCATACAACAGAAGTGGACGATTCTGTTATACAGGCAAGGGTAGAGAGTGGTGACGACACATTTGAGGAGGACGAGAGCATTGAGGAGGATGAGAGCATGGGGGAGCGTGGTAGATGGGCCAGTCAAAGCAATAAAGAGGGATCTTCATCTGTCATACCCACTCAGAGCAATATCTTACAGTACTCAGATGGAAGGAGTGGCAAGACTGACACAGAAACTGACAGAACTGTTCAAGTTGATACGGAATTGAGCCCTCATTTCACTAGCAAATCAAACACATCACTTTTTCCAGATACAATTGATGAAAACGTATTTTCATATCAAAATATCAATAGTTCTAACACAACAACACTAGCTAATCTGACATTGAATTTAGAAGAAAACCACAATGTCAGTGTGGAGAATGAGGTCTCGGGTAATGAGGTTGAATATGGGGGGACAGAGAATGGGAACAAAATGTCACTGAAAACAGCAAGTGCAATGGATAATGATACAAGCAATGGGAGTGACCATGCAAAGAAATCTTGCCATTTTCAAAATATTTATTCAAATGGAAATAGGAATGATCTACAAATTATTATTATCATGTTATCATTGTTTTTTTCTATATGAAATAAAACTTGAACAAAGAATGTGGAGTTTTGTCAAAATATTTTATTTGATTAAAACATGTAAGCATGTTTTGGCTATATCATTCAATAAAATTTCCAAAAAGGAACTGTCTCTCCAGTCATCAGTTATTTATTTGATTAAAACATGTTAGCATGTTTTGGTGATATCGTTCAATAAAATTTTCAAAAAGGAACAGTCTCTCCAATTATCAGGATGTACATCAGGGCACATGTGTTCTTGACCCTGAAACAGCACAAGGCTGTAACAATCCTTGCATTCCACGAATTTCACCCATGTCTTATAAGTGCGCAAATATGCCCACGTTGTTGATGGCGGTGGCCAATTATTCTGATCTTCAACTTTGTAGTTGGTGTGGTCATTCTCAGAGTTGCACCCAGTATTCTGCATGATTCTGTTGTTCATAGTAGATGATGTGGAGACACGAAGACTTCTTTCCAGACTGACGAAACCCATCTAACTTCTAACATTTATATACAACAGATGTTGTCTAATTAATTATGCACAAAATTTGTTTTTGGACCTCTTTAAAGTCATTACTTATTCAAAAGAACTGATCATTTGCATAACTATATATCAGACACATCAAATTAGTTATGCACACTTTTTTATTGTATATATAGACATAGAATTTGATGACAACTCACTATTTCTTTCTTGAAAATACCAACCAACTATGAAAATGATAACATGGATGGAGTGTGCTGCCTGTGGCATGTGGTGCACCATGGGCGAATCGTGTGGATGCAACTTTGCCTGTACCTGGACGGAGTGTGCTGCCTGTGGCATGTGGTGTACGATGGGTGAATCGTGTGAATGCAACTTTGCATGGTTGCCTTTAGAGGAAACAGGTGAATGCACAGTCTGCGGAGTGTGGTGCCACCCATATGAGGACTGCGACTGCTGTCCCCCTCCTCTACAAAATGATACACAGGACATGGATGAACCACTAGTGAGAATCTCAGCCAGTACTTTTAAGTGCTCAATTTGTGGATTGTTTCTGCCAGATGATTGGTATGAAATTTGTATCCACGAAGAAACAGGCTGCACTGCCTTGGCCAACACAACCACATGTTAGGTCAATACTAGGATCATACCCACCAGGCCCTTCTCAGGGCCACCAAATCCTTCAGAATTGAGCAAACCATCAAATATTTTCACAATTGTCGATCAACTATCATGTTCAAGAAATAAGAAATCAATGTTGAAAAAAAAAGAAGTTATAGAATGCCATCCAGATCCTTTCTTAAATAATGTCTGTTCACATTAGGCCACCCATAACCAATTATCCATGGGAAATTAATGATTCTTTCTCTTTTAATTTTGATCATACAAAATGATACGTTATCTTCTTAAATAATTAGCAATATCCATGAAATAATATTACTAAAATGTGCTTGACAAGAAACCATGATATATTTACACCAAAACACACAAGTTATATTCCCATATACTATATAGAATATGTGTTAGTGTAAAGTCCCTCTGAGGGATAACTATCATAGAATGTTACCTATTATATCTGTTGATGATTAAACCATGCAGAATCTTTGCAATGTACATTGATTATCAAAAGATTGAAAACAAATAGAAGTCAGAACTATCACAGATAATTGATCTTGCTATCACCATCTCATTAGTTATGCACACAAAAAAGATATAGGGAAAAGATCAATAATCACATTAGAATTCCTTCTCATTAAATATGCACTCTCCATGATAACATTTCTGAATTATATATCTCAAAAAAGGCCACATCCTCAATTGTCTTGGTAAGATATGATATTGATCATTTGCTAATTCATTATGCAGAAAACATCCAGGCTCATTTAATATGCACACTCCTTGATTAACTATTCAAAGTGCTGCTGATTGTATATAAGAGTGATGATGTTTGCCAGAAACTCATCATTTCTCTATAACAATATTGAGAAAGTGGAAAAAAGAACCAAGGAAAGTCATGGATGTTGATCAGAAGTATGAGAGAGTAGGCATCATGCCTGAGGGTGCACAAGGCATGGTGTACAGTGCTTTGAGAAGATCAGACAAATCTCCTGTTGCCATCAAGGTACTGAACTTTAATTTGAGAATGTGTACAAATCCATGCTGCAAGGGCAAGTTTCCAAGAGAGATATGCCTTTTGACAAAATGCCAGAAAGTGAATGGAGTTGTGAGATTGCTCGAATCATTCTTCTCTCGACAGATGAAAAGATGGGTCATGGTTATGGACAGACCCGAAAATGGGTGTGATCTTTTCAAGCTGATGGAGATGTTTCCAGGCAACTGCCTCCCAGAAGATGTGGCCAAACTATGTTTCATCCAAATTGTACAGGCCATTGTTTCCATGGCCAATGCAGGATTCTACCATGGGGACATTAAACCTGAAAACATCGTGGCAGACTTAAGCAAGGGCGATGTGTTCCTAATAGACTTAGGATTTGCAGGAAGGGTGACAAAGAGGATGTTCAGGCACTTCATGGGAACAAGTACATTTCAGACCCCAGAGGCAGCCAAGGGCCTTGAATATCATTGGGAAGGAAACACTGTATGGAGTCTGGGTGTTACACTTTATGACATTGTTCATGCCTATTCCCCTTTTGATGACAAGAATGACTTGGTGTCTGGGAGACCCGTGCAAGTGATGCCCATATTATCACCTGAATTGATTGACTTGCTGGAGAGGTGTCTTACCAAGGATGTACAGAAGAGAGCCACCCTTGATGAGATCATCAACCATGCCTGGTTGAAACATTAAACAAATTGAAATAAAAATTGATAAAAACATAAAACGCATCTTCTTGTTGACTCTATTAAAATTGTTGATGATTCAATAGATAAAAACAATCATCATGCAACAAAGTCCATCTCAATGTGAGCATCTCAAATCCTTTCTGTATGGCATGGTGAAAGAGGGCCGTGATACCATAGACATAACTCAACTCCAAGAGCAACTGAGAACTGATGATATGCCACTTGCATCCCTCAAACATCAGTGTGCAGACAATATGCTGCTACTTGTTCTATTATGGTTAAAAGAGATAGACATCCCACATCCCATCACAATCACTAGAGGTAACAGATTGTTAGCAAAATTGTTTTATGGGAAAACAAACAACAATGTTGATGTTGGTGAGGACAAATAACAATGTTGAAAACAAACAACAATGTTGACGTTGGTGGGGACAAACACCCACATCATTGCATCAGACAGAAACATGTTTTTTTCCATACATACCTATTATCTTGGTCACCATTCTTGGCTTTCTCTCGTCCCATTGCAAATCAATTGGGATAATTTTCCTTTGCATTCCATAAACAAAGCTATTGATCAGTTGAATACTTGGACTAAACAACCAGGGAAACACAAAATTGTTGTCAGTTGCCTGTCAGGGTTGCACAGAGCACAAAAACTACAAGAAATTAGATCAGGTGTTTCAGAGAGTCAAATATATACAGCAGGTTGCTATGCTGCTGATAGGAAGGTTGCAAAGAGAGCATCAGATGAAAATGAAAAAAATAAAGTAATATAAAATCTTAGAAAGCGTCTTACTTGTTTTAAAGGACCACCAAAACACACAATTTTCTATTATTTTCTATTATTTTATTAAATCAATAGCAAACCACAATATCAGTTACGTGATACAAAATTTACACAATTATCGATAGAGACAAATATATTGGAGAATCCAAGGCAAAGCATTACTTTTGAATTGAAATAACATCCAACACACACTTGGCAGATTGTTTCAGTTTTAATCATTTGATCACGAGCAATCCATATCGATTTCTTCCCGCCCTAGGTGCACTATGACCCATGCAGGAATGAGTGTCAGAGTTCCCCTTGGAAGCACAGATGCATTCTTGTTGTCTTCTTTATCCAAGTGGCCTAAGAGCATGTGTCCCACCAAAGCCCTCATGTTGTTGGCTTCCCCATAATACATCCATTTGAAAGGTACCGAAGCATAATAGCAAGGATAATCATTGGGATCCATCTCTGTTCTGCCATTTAGAAACCAAGGATTACGTTCTTGTTTCTTGATGTATGGGAACAGGGCATTGATCCAACCAGAAACAGTACAGGTTCCTCCACTGCCATAACCAGCATTGTATTTGACAATCCCTCTAAGCCATGTACGTGCCTCTTCTTTCAATGACGAGGGTGAAGAGAAGGTGCATTTCTGGTGTATCTCCACAAGGTTTTTAAGGACAGGCATCAAGCTTGCCTGCCACCACATCAGACCAGCATCAAATGCTTTGGTCTTCTGGCAATAGTTAAAAAGCTGTTCGAATTGTTTCTCAACAACAGTGTACAGCATCTCCCAATCATTTGACTCCCCAAGTAGGATGATTGATGCAACACCACATAAAGTGGTTGTAGTGTAGGTGTAGTAGTTCTTCATAGCTTCCATAGCCAGAACATTGCGATGGGCAACAGATACCATGGTGCTTGTTGTGAAGTGAATGTCATTCTGTATAATGGCAGTTCCTTCCTTTTTGACGTCGATTTTTAATGAATCAGCAAAATATTTAAACATCACATCCCAGCGGTTGTCTGCTGACCCCTTTATGAAACCATTATTTTCATAGATCAGTTCCTTCTTTCCCTTGTGGCTAACATAGAGGTGTCGCAGTTTTTCGGAATATTTCTCAATGTGTAGTGCAAAACCCTTTGCTATATAACCATATATGAGGTCAGGAGTAATGGCTATGGGTTTATGATTCTTAAATGCATCCACCAACATGGATATGAATGGATCCCAGTGTGTGTCCTTCAATGACCAGTTGTCCTGATCAATGCTGTCCACTCGTATGTGTTCAACTTTTTTTCCAATGTCAAATACATGAATGTTTCCGTCTCTAAGTTCTCGTGCTGCCATGTCGATCAGACGTCTTTGGGCAGATAATGGAAGGCTTTCTCTGTGGTTGAAACATATTCCACTTTCTTTGTTCCATTCCCCTTGGTCCATCAGATCAATTCTGTGCCCATGCTTGAATGACATGTTTCTTTTTTACTTACTCCTGTACTTGCTATACTGACCAATTGTGTTTCACTTATCTGACATGCAGCAATGGAAATGCTATCATGATATATTTGGGAGTGGTTTCAATGTAAAAACCAATTTTCCACACCACCTTTCATCTATCCGTAGTCATATCTTCCATTCAAATGTCTGAGTCACTACTGATACCATCATCATTGGAATCTGTATTAGAATCATAATCAAAGTCTTCCACAGTTGGATTAAAGGATTGTATTTCAGAAATGATGTGATCAATTCCCCACTTGTCTTCCCTCCCAACCTTATATAGCAGTTTTGCACATTCCTCTGCAAACAGTCTATCGTCAACACTCAGTGTTTCATTCTCTGTCATGTTCTCAACCATGTATCCTCGGAAGCTAAAGAAAAGATGATCAAGGGGTAAGACCTCAGACACATTTTTGCGAGTGGCATCTGCACCATGATCTAAGAGCATCTGTAAAATCTGAGGTCTGGGACCTATCGTTACCACAATCTGATCCAACACATTGAGTGACTGCCAATCACAACACACATGTAGGGCACCATTTCCTAGGATGGGAGATTTGAATGTTGTTGCCACCTTGGCCATGATGGTATGAAAATGCTGCTGTTCTGCCAACGTGATGTTGCCATTCCATAGATTATCGTCTTTTACCAACACCATGGCTAGTAGACAAGTTAAAGTGATCAAGTCTCTTGAGTTTTTTTCGTCGTCCATATCACAGAAAAATTCTGCCATTTCGACACACTCCTCCATGGCAGACAACAGTGCATTGCGATATAAAGGTCCTTCGAGTGACACTCGACAGTGGTACGACATTGAATCAAACATGTACCAAAAGAGTATAAGAAATTCTTCCCAATCCTCTGGCGTCAATTCAACAATACCATTTCGAAGCTCTGATAGAATTGAAATCAACGTGTTCATCTGGGTCTTTCCCAACACCTGCTTTCCATTTGGATCAACAAATGGGTCTATGTACAGATCCTTATTCTGACTCAATAACATTGAATCTTTTAAGAAGGGTGTGAATAGAGCAGTCATACAATGTGTAAGGACAGTTCCACCTTCTATATCCATTTCTTTACTATTTCCTTTCCTCTTCTTTGATTACATATATATTATATTTATATAATATGTGTCCATTGTGATAAAAAGATTGACAATATGAAAGATTATGACAATGCTATTTTTCGCAGTACACTGAAGGCTATCATGAACAAAGTTCAGCCATTGGGAAATGATGAGGAAGAAATCAAGCCCTTGTTAAGATTGTTCATGTATTTCATAAAATTTTTAATGATTCATTTAGACACTTATACAGCCACAGAAGACATTTTGAACCTTCTCCTGTATTGCATGGACAGACATTTTGCATTTGGATCTCTGTCTAATGAAACCAAAAGGTCTCTTCTCACACAAGCTTCTCTCGTGGCGATTCCTGATGATAGTCCATTTGATGAAGATCAGCACTGTCAATTGATGTTGCTGACTCACATATTTTTGAGAAAATTACATGATGAAGTGGGGTCTTTCAAACCATCTTCTTGGCTTGCCAATGATAGTGAAGAAGACACACAAATGGAAGTCGACATGTTCTTGTGGCACAAAGAGGAATTGTCAGTCCTTCTACAGAGGCTCTGCACAGTGTGTTCACCAATGGAAAATAAGAACATAATCCATGTCATATGCGATGTAAAGTATCCATCACCCAAAAGCATTTTTCATTTGTGTGCCATTGACGATACCATGGGAATATATCATTTGCCAGGCAAGAGGGACCTTGATCTGTTGTTGGGAATGGGAGCTGATCTGAACCATAAAACAATAGAGGGTAAGGATGCTCTTGAAACACTTTGTTCAAATTTGAAAAAGTTAAAAGGCACTCCAGTATGGGAAGAACTTGCATCAGTCTTTGCACCTGACTTATGTAGATTTGCTCAGAGTCTAATAGATCGAAACATCTCAACAAAGGTTTCAATTGAAGATGTGTCTGAAATATTTGAAAAATAAACAAAATACAAAAACAACTTTCAATTGCCTATATTTTCATTTCCACGGTACGTCTCAGAATATTATCTTTGACACATTGTATTATAAAATCTGTGGGATCAGTTGTGGTGATCTGATCAAGGTGCATCGCCCTTGCCAACAATTCATCGTAAGATGTGGCCACCAACTTATAACCTCCAGGAATGTCTCTCAGCACCACATCTGTGTAAAATGGTTTGTTGTTGTGATCAGACATGAGCAACATGTCAAGTGGACTGAGGTGCTCCGTAGGGCCTTCCTCTTTCTCTCTCCTCAGCGATCTCCTCATCTCCAATGAGTGTGATCTGCAAAGGTAGAGTGCAGTGGATGGTGCATTACACACCAAGCTCTCGTGTAGCCAGTTGATGTAGGTCTCTTCAAACTCGCTCTCAAAGGGTTTCACACCTAAGCATTCACACATGCATGATTGTAAAACAGATTTGTTGTCTCTGACAATGAGAGATGAAGGAACAGAATGCCCATTCTCATCTAAATGTAAGCATAATCGTTTAATTGTATCCAACTGCATACTCCCTGCTCTGGCGCAAATGTGGTCAAACAGCCAATCGTGGCCGTGCATCGTGGCATAATGGTAAGGTGAGAGTGAATTGGCATCTAAATTATAAAATAGAGCTCTTTGTGAACTGGCACTGTCTTTGATTGTGTCGAAGATAAACCTCATGGTGTCACTCGAAACATGGTGAGAATAAGAGAAAATATGTGAACCATCCCCAAAGAAGAGTTGGCTGTCCGTGTAAAGATATTTAGCCACGAGAGTGCAGACATCAGAATCAGAGATTTTTCCCTTTCTCATTTCATGGTCTTCTGATAGAGATTCGAGTTTTTGTACGAAGTAGCTCGTTGACATAGTATCTATACACAATGGTTAAACTAAACCAGTTAACAGTTATGTGTTACACCACAGAAACAAAGACAAGAATGAATTTTCTTTATTTTTTTTAAATGCATTTTTATTTTTCCAACAAAGACAATTTCACAAGCACATTTCATAGTATAAGTGAGGGAGCACTATACATCAAATTCATAGCTCTTACTCGGCTGGAGATGACTTTCATCATGTCTTCATGTGATGTAGAAACTACATCTGCCACATCTGATATATCAATCTCGTCCCGCTCATGAACGATTATCAGCTTCAGGTCAAAGTTTGTGCTATTGCTCTTCTCCACTTTGGAATCTAGTGTTTGCAATGCAGCAGTATGAATTCCCTCTCTATCAGCAAAGAGCCTCATGGTGCTTGATTTTGTACCCTTGACAGACCTCCAAGACTCTTCACTCCCATCGATGAAGCTGGAAAACCGACTCACAACAAGTGGTATGGATACAGGAGTGTTTAGTCCTGAGAGTTGGATACTCAAAATACCTACACCCTCACCTTGACCATCTCGGTGCAACACCTTCAAATGATGACACTCCTCCAGTGTGTGCATTAGGGTTCCATTCTCTGAGAGATCAAGCAGCACAAGGGATGTAGGCTTGTTTGGGAGGTATGTTCCCATTGTCTCGAATTCAACATATAGAGCTCCTACAGCATTACTTAACATCCTGGTGATATGAAGTAGATTATTTTGTGAGATTGCATTGCCCGCGTCTTGTCTGTCCCTCAAAAGAGCTCTTTGGCTTACACTCTTTTTAACATCACTCCCCAAGGCTTTTGTCAGCTTTTCCATGTGATCCCTCTGTTTCCTGTACCAAATCAATTCATTCTTGTTGTCCGAAGACAAGGCTTTACTACTCCAGGCCCATATCTGCCGAGGATTCATCCCTCTCATGGAGCAGGTGTTCTTCACTCGTTTCTGACGCAAGTATGGGATCCTTTTCAGGTAAAGCGCTGCATCATAGTCGGCATCCAACCTCTTAAGGATAGTTCGCTTTGATGGATGAGCAGTGTTTCTCTTCCTCTTGTGCTTCCCTCCTACATGACTGCAATGTTCAACTGAAATATCCTCTACTGGAAGCTGCATCTCTTGTTCTATTTTCATATCGATTGTGCTTATCTGAATGTGACATGTGGTTGACAGATATACTTTAGTAGTATCAAAAGAAAAACAGATTTTACACACAAAGTGGAATGCCGTTACAGATTTCTCTTTCTATGTGATAGAATGCCCCATATTTGTTAATTGTGACATGTCACCAGCATTTTCCTCTGGTGATGGCCCGTCAACTAACAGCAGAATACCTGTTGATTTCATCCATTTCCTGAGCAAATCATACACCAGAAATCTCTTATATCTCGCCTGTTTCTTGGCAAGAAATGTCATTGACATGTTCCTCTCTGTGTTCAAAGATCTTCTTGTATCATCCTGGGTGTGATTGCTACCCATGATCCCCATTGACACAGCTGTCCATTCGAGGTCATGTCTCCTCTCGTGTGACAGAATGTCCACTGAAGTTACAGAGAGATGTGCATTGGAAACGTCCATGTCATCAGGACACCTCCATTTAAAAGGGTGTTGCCTATTGCCTCTGAAATCTTCCAATTGGTCTGTGAGCTCCTTGACATGCATCTGTAACTGTTTGTTCTCTCTGTTATCTTTCAGATAGCAAGCACCCAGTTCTGAGACAAAACCACCCAACTTTCCTTTGGCTATGGTTCGCTTCTGTGGAGTGTCCACTATTGCAGAAGTCTTCACTGTGGTGTCTATCATACTCTCCAACTCTTCGTTGACTCTCGACTGATTGACGAGTTTAGGGTCCAGCGTATCATTATTACACCGCTTCCTTGTCAAAGTTTCTTCATTATCTTTGAGTGAGATCACATAACTTGGAATGCTCCGGTACAATGAAGCAAGCATGTAGTGCTCACGCAGCAACTGCATCTCAGCACACTTGGCTATCATGTAGGACATAGTACTTTTCGGAGAATAGGAGTTGGAAGGCTCATCAAAGAAGTGTAATTCCAAAGGGTTGTTGTTTAGATCTCTAACAATCCACTCATCGAATGGGTCCGCATACAAAATGACATAATGCATCGGAATTATTGGGACCTCAAGTCCCCTATCCATGACAGGCACCCAAGCAAGTAGTTCTCCCATTTCTATCATGTTGGATGCCAGTTTTTCCAACTGAGATGCACTTCCAGATTCACAAAATCTCTTCACCAACTCTCTTTTCACAGCAACACCATTCATTCCGATGGCTTGATCTAGAGCACTTCTATACATCTCTAGAATGTCAACCCCACTTTTTATTGCAGTACATATTCTCTTGTAGTTGGGGTTTCCAACAGACGCTTCCACCAGAGCATTGGTTTGCTCAGATGGATGTACCGTGACGAGGTACATGTCTGTGTAGTTCAGCTTCTTTCCCTTAGCTTCATACTCTCTGTGAATCTCATCAAGCACATTTTGATATCTTTTTGTTAGGACAGCATGTGCATATGAACTGGGGGCCACCCATTTGAGTTCACTTCTTCCTTCCATGAGATGAATTATGACACAATAACCATGTTCCTGATTAATCAGTATATACTCTATGAGCCTCTTCAAAGAGGAAACTGGTGATATCTGCGAAGACAATACCAGCCCTTATGGCGCTCGAGTTACCTCCCACATGTATGATCCGAAAATCAAACAGTGCAAGGCAAATTGTCTTAACGAAGACATTGATCAAACCTAAGAGAAAGGGAGATAACCTTCTTCTCAGCAGACGATCCATGAGAAAGAGTAATGTTGTCCTAGATGTGGAGACCAACGTGGCAAACATGACAATGAGATTGATGGTTATTTGATCAAACTTGCCATGAGTGTCTTGTCTACCCATTCCTTCACTCCCTGAATTGTTAGCTTCAAAGTTCTTCATGACAAAAACGATGGTGAATGAGGTACAGACACCTAAGACTAAACATATCAACATCTGCATCTTTATTCCCAGCATGTCAAGCTTGTGCTACCAGAGGGGGGAATCGATGTACTTTTTTTATATTGAACATCATTCATGATTTGCAAAAGACATGTATATACATAACAACACAAGAAAATACAGTAAAATACAATGCCACTCTGGGAACTTAAGTACAAAATATTTGGCAAGCTTATGCGAACTCAAGCCAAGGGTAAGGCCTTCAAACAAAGCATATCGGACTATAGAAGGCTTCACAATGAAAGTGAAAAAATAAACCTTATGGACATAACACTCAGAGAGGGCAACCTTGCTCAGCGCAAGGAAACAATGAACAAATCCGCACAGCAACTGTTTGTCTCATACAAAGCATCAGGCAGCCAATCCACCCTACACGAACTTCAACAGATCTACCAGGACATTAGACTCATCACACAAGAAGAGAAGTTGTTATCCAAAACAAGAACCATCTTGACACAGTCTAAACTAATGAGACATAGTGAAATGGCAAGCCTTTTGGTTGAAAAAAACATCATTGCTGATCACACACGTCAAAAACTCAAGAAATGGTCCAGACCATCTCCACGTGCAGTGTGTAGGAAAGCAACAAAACTTCAGACAGAGAGGGACATGGAAAATGACATCCAGAATGAATACACTCTGAGCATGGTACAAGAGGACAATGAAATGGACGAAGAAAGCGATCCCATGAGAGGTGACTGCTTCGAGAAATTATTTCAGGACTGGCTGACATCTCTTGAAGACAGTGCCCCAAACTCCTCACAAAGAGAGAGGGAGACACATCCAATTCAGGGGAGTCTAAGCAAAAGAATAGCACAACTCAGAGAGACTAGTTTATGATCATTGACAATTTATTGGTGTTTGTTTTTTTGTGTAACATTCATTCCAGAATGGAAGATGAGTGTGGCATCATTTCAAACTGATGAACCCTTGTTTCATCCATCTGGGGCTTACTCGTATGCTGATGATATTGCCATAGAGAGATGACATGGTGTAACAGTTGGATGAGGCCAGTTGCTATTACAGCAACATAGACAACCTCATAGGTCAGAACAGAACAGACCGCATTTTTACCCTGCATTGAGACATTGAGGTGACAGGATGCAATGGCAATGGTTAGACAACCAAACAGAACATATGTGAATATTGGCAATAAATGCTCTATCACCTTAACACATTGTTTGCTTTCTTTCAAAAGACCCCTGTAAGTTAATCTACGCTCCATTTGAAAGTGGTTACAAGACACGTATAGTAACACGACAAGCTGCATGAATGCTTTTCCAAAGAACTTGATGTAGAGAGGTGTCAGAATTAGAGGAAAGTTTGAGATATTTCCCAAATTTCCGTGACTGTTGTGCACTGCTTTCACCACAAAGATCACAGTCAGACCTTCCATTACAACATCCAAAATGCCACACAAATTGTGTGCAATATTGGCCGATAGAATTCTATTCATCCTGTACTTCCACCATGTCCATATAGAGGTTGCTTCTTCGTCAAGGATGCACATTTCATCCAACAGACTCTTTGGGTCATTCTCCAATGTTTCTTCATTGTTATCAAACCTCCATTTTTTTCTTGGCATTGAGCTGTGGTGTGCATGATTGTACATTGTGATAATGTGATGGATGACTTGAATGGCCACAAACATACCGATGATGGATTGTATGACACTGAGGTTGAAAACACTACACAACCCACTTGTGTCACCACCAGCTTCAAAGTTCAAGTGACATGTGCCCACAGCAATGGATGCAACCAGAAACACAATATAAGTGGCCACTGGCAATAGCTGTTCTACAACTGGCATAAACCTACTCAATTCATTGAGACTTGATAAGAATGGCAGGTGTCCTTCCACATAAAGAGCATTGTGAAGAGCAAAGAGGAATCCTGCAGATTGCACAAAAAGACGGAGAGCAAAGTGAAAATAAACAGGCAGCATGATGATACCGATGTGTTTCAAGTTGCCAATGTGACCCGACGTCTCCTTCACAACTAAGAGAATGATGATCATCTGTAGAACTTGACACATGACTGCCACCATGCTCTTTATGTGAGACACAAAGTTTGGGCTGATAATGCGGTTCACTCTGTATTCCCATATGTGCCAAATGTGAGACATCCTTCCATCAAGCTTGTTAGCTTCTTGCAATATGGTCTTGGCGCCATCCATTGCCTCTTCCTCTAGAGATCTAAATTTGGAACTCTTATTTGGTTTCATGGTTGATCGTATCTTCTTGTATCTCTCCTTTATTCGTGGTCTTGCTTGTAGAGAAGGACGGAACATGGTATTCTTCATTTACTATTTTTCTCTGCTCTTGTTAGTGTTATACAGGTAAATAAGCAGTGACAGAAAACACAGATGCAAGCTCAATATTTTATTAGATCGATGTGCAATGAGCTTGAAGAAGTCAACCCTTTTTTAATAAAATCAAGAAGAGTGAAGAGGTATTCGATTGAAGATGATGAGACCACAAAACAAATCATCAAAAAACAAACGATCAACAAGGACAAACTGAGGAACAAGGGATATGTACAGATAGAATTACCCATTGCTCAAGTGAGGGTGAGATCCAGAGGAAAATGTTTGCTGGCAGGGCCATTGGAGAAGAATGTTCAAGGAATAACCCATCCCATATCCAAACGCCTGGCATATTGGCCACGTGAAAACAAGCAAAGGTGGAGGCACAAAGTATCTTCCAGATCCAAGAGGGCAATGCAATCGATAGGTACAAAGGTGGATAAAGAGGTGAAGGAGTTTGCCAAGGGACAGAAATCTTATGAACTACTTGAACACAAAGAATCCAAAAATCTGGTGACAGTCCTTGCATCAAGACACATCTCTTTGGTGACTGGTGGTTTACCTGTGTCTAATTACCGTCTAGATGAAAGTATGGACAATGCCAAATTTTCTGGTACAGAGGTGGATTTAATAGGATTTGATCATGTGAACCGCAAATTTGTCATCATCGAGTTGAAAGTGACAAACACAATGATATCCTTTCTAGCAGAGGAAAACAGAAAGGCAAAACGATATAAAGGAAGTGAATTTAAACAGAGCACGTTTGGGAGGTACATGGCCCAGCTTGCTTGTACTACACTCATGTTCCGCAACACATTTGGAAGTGAAAATTGCTATGCCTTACTGATTGTTTGCGAAGTGGACACAAAGCATTGTGAATTGTTTTGCTTGGAAGAAAATGTAATCTATGAGAAGAATTTTACTGGTTGGATCAATGGGTTTTGAAAATAAAACTAAGAGAAAGCACTACATCGTTTGTCTCATATTTCTCTTTATTACCACATAACAATCATCAAACTAATCATCTTGTGTGCTCTGTAGTGTACAATCCTTTCACCCCAGTCCTAAATGGGGGCATCCTCTCATCCATCTCCATATTATTCTCATCTAGCATCTTCAATCCCCTATCCGTGCGCCTCTTGTTTAGGTTCAACACTTCAGCACTCCATGAATTACTCTGACTACATTTTTTGAGTGGTGACCTTGTCTCCCAGCTATCATGGGCAAATGATCCACAAGAGGAATGTGTTTCATAGCGCTGCCTTTCCAGAAATCCAATGTTAGACTGACCAGAAAAGACAGCAGTCGGAGCATCTGTTCTCGCTATTACTTTCCCTGCCATCTCTCTTCTCTCTACAGTTGCCTGTTGGTGCATTTGAGAGAGTCCCCGCGTGGTCCTGTAACTGTTGTCATACAAAGGTATTTTGTTTGCTTTAAAGAGGATACCATGCACCAGGTGGGCCTCGCTGTATCCCCGGAGAGAATACATGTTTTCTGCATACCAACCCCCGTCTGGTCCAACGGGGTCCAGTTTGTTAAGACTGAATCCATCTCTGTTGAGGTTGGCCGTGAGATGTCTGCCATTGAGTGGAACAAAGTGGTGTTGGTCACTCAGTGGATGCCTACCCGGCAATGCCTCCACCACATAGGCCATATTTCTCCACCATTCCTTTTTCAAGCGGGCACCTCCCGAGTCTTTGATGTGCAAGTGAACATTGGCCATGGTGGCAGACATTCCGGATAATAAGCCTTTTGAAACAGCATTGGGTATCACTCGGCCACAGCTCAATGGGTCGACGATGAAACAATTGCCATTCACATACTGTATGATCTCTATCCCATTGTTAGCTGTTTGTTTGGTGACCGAACTCACGTTTCCAACTGCGTACATCATGTTTTCCTTCCCCCCTCTGTAGAGACCAACCATGCCCACCTTCAGGGCACAGTTTCTGACAATTCTATACTTTCTATTCATTAGGCACGAGTGTCCTATTACCCTTTCGACCTCTGGTGTATATGAGATCATGTTAAGGAATGCTGCCGTCACTCTAATCACTGGTGCAGTGTCTTCTAACTCTCTTAGGTACTGAGTGCGATGACTGACAAAGTGATCAAAGAAGTTTTTGCTTCTGGAATATGTGTCATTCTGAATGACATCCAAATCATATCTGAACAGGGGATCAAACTCTGACATATTGATGACATCAAACTTGGTTTTTTCTGCAGCTGCCATCATCCTGTTGGATGGTACATTTGAAAGAATGCCATGCTGATAAAAAGGTTGCACAAAAGTCTCCCTTTGCCTCCCCATGACACATGTCTTATCCGGATTGTTGAATTGAAATGTGAAGAATGGATGACTTTCTCCCTGGTTTTCTTCGTGTTTGTGAACAATATTGTATACATTTTGAAAGACCAGTGGTGCCACACAGAGCAAATAAAATCGATATGCGTTCCTAAGTTCCCTGTCAGCCTCAAACTCTACTCGAAGCACGTCTCTGTTATCTCTTGGAAGATTGAGAACAGGGGTGGATGGAGGACACTGAGTGAGAAGACCACATGGGAGATTCACTCTTGCTCCCATGGCTAACAATTTCTTTGAACAGGCCAACAAGGCAGACCTGAAATTTATGATCTCTCTCAAATACTTTTGAACTACCAGCACTGCTACACCTTCGGCATTGTGTAGAGTCTCATTAGCAATGTCACTCAGTTCATTATCCTTTTGTAAAAGTTCATTTGCAACAGAGGAGAGAGCCTCAACAAATCTGGGCATACAGGCATATTTGGAATAACCCCCATTCCTAACCATGTCAAGAACTATCTCTTTCATCTCTACCCTAGTGACGTTGAAATCAGCTAGCTCCTGATGTGTAGAACACTTCTCATTCAGGGCCATCAACCTTTCGATGTCATTTGGTGTCCAAGATATATCAGCACACTTCTTTAGATATGTGAAAACGGTGTTGAGATGGTCTTGGTCAAGATGAATTCTCTTTGCCAACCAGTCCTTAGCTGCCTCTACATCCCCAGCTGGAGGGTGCCAGTTTGTGTAGGATGGTCTATTACCAAAGATGCCAGTGCTACGAAATTGGCAGCCACCCTGTCTGCCCCCCATTTGGTTTGGTGTTGGCATGAATCTAACCTTTGACGATGGAAAGTAGAGATTAATTGGACTGTTCATTGGCAACTCTGCACCCATGTAGTCTAGCATATCTGTCTCATCTGCTCTCTGTAGCAGAAACTTATGAAGTTCTCTGTCGGCCACCAACATCTCTTGGTACTTGTACCTATTGTAAGTCTCCGGGAGTAAACCTCCGCCCTTTTTTAGACAGTCATCCATTGTAAAACATCCATCCTTACCCAGTCTCAGGTCAGTCACCATGATTTTCGTTCTGTCCACACCACGAAAGTCATCGATTTTTGTCTGCGAATTGAGGTTGTAACCAACTTCATTGAAGCACCAGAAACTTTCATCGTGCTCAAATATGTTATATGTCGATCCCGATTCCCTGCTGAGATGTGGAACGTGCAAAATTGGCACATCTCTTCCCTGGACACTCACGGCTTTTGTCACAAGAGATACCTTTTTACTGACACCCTCATATGGTTTGATCTGGCCAGGTGCAAACTCTCCTTTATCCCCGGAGAAACCCACAGTGTAGAGGACATCAGTGGTGGGCACAATGTGATTATGCTTGGTGGCAATCACATCCGCAACCTCTGGTGTAGTTACAATGAAGAGTGGTGCCTCTGATGAGTGTGCATCAGATATCAGACTGTTATATGCATCGTCCAGAGCTCCAGATGGCGAGATGGGATCCAAAGACCACGAACAAAACTCCATCACCTGTTGTTGTATTTCACCATAGACAAAATCATGTATGTTCTCTTGGTTCGCAATGAGTCGAGTGATGGCCGGACTGTTGTTACGCAAACGAACCATAGTCAATGTGGGGCAGTTAGCAAGGGCATGGGTGATTTGTTCTTGCATTGTCTGGTCAATGCTCCTCTCTGCTTGAGCCTTCCGCTTGAGATACTCCTGAAATCGAGCAGTTGGGTCGGCAATGAGATTTGTTTCTGGATCAAGTGTTATCTTCAGGTTGAACATGTCCACACCAAAATCTACACTATAGCTCTCTGCTGACAGAGTGGGAGCATCTGATCTAACTGTTGCCTTCCCAACTGTGAGGATGGGGTAGTGTTGAAAATGACAGGAAAACTTTTGCTTTCCTTGGAAGATGACTATGGGACACAAGACAGAGAAATCATTTTCTTTGCTTGTGAAGCCATTCCGTGAGTTGATGCTTCCCATGAAGAGGTGGACGCCAAGTAGTCCATCTGCAAGTGGTCCAACATCTTGCAAACGAATGGAATTTCCATAATTGTGGTATATTCCACCACGTCTGTCTCCTCCATATATCATTTTCTCCAAGAGTGGATGTTCAAGTTCCCTTGTGGAATAGGACTGAACCAGATTGGCAATATCTCCCAGTCTGAACCCAAAGGGATCTTCTGGAGTTGTGTATCGAAGTGGTATGGGCCATATTTCTGTAGAATCTGTCATCATCTTAAGTTTCAACTAGACAAGATTTGAAACAAGTTAATAGCAAAGGTTATAGCATGACACACTTCAACGAATCACCACAAGTGGCATAGCTCTTGCGCTCCGGCTGTGCTCCCTTGAAATCAATGACCTTCGCAAGCATAACTGGTGGTCGAAGGGTGGACACAAATGTTGATGCCCCTTTTGCAATGCTCATCAATGTTTGTAAGCCATGTGTAGATGAGATCAAGCCTTGAAGACTGGTGAGATTTGTTTCGCCATTTTGCATGGCAAGCACTGCTTCTGAAAACCTCTCTGACATGTCTTGTTCTTTCAAGCACTCTGATATTTCATTGACCAGTGTTAACATGGAGGGTAATTGCATCAGTTGAATCTGTGCATTCTGTCCATTCACCTGGCTGTATCCACGCTCAAAGCTGTCTTTCAACGACTGAAGGTCGATGCAAAACCTTTCATATGCCACCATCTCATGGTTCTCTCTTAGAGGATAAGTTGCAAACTTTGAAACGCACTGCCCATTGCCACTTCCAGCTTTCCATACATCAGCCTGAGCCTTCATGTCATCAGCATTTGGAAATCTCACCCCGATGATATCTCTACGATAGATCAATTCATGCCCCGTGTGTTTGATGGTCACTGGATGTCCTGGTGTGAAACTGATATCCCAGCCATTGCCAGTGTTTGAGTGTGGAGACTTTACCCCTTTCTCAACCTGATTCACCCCCACATGATAGCGTGACATATCTTGCCACAGAAGAACATTCTGTTGTTCATCTGTCATCGCAGAACAATCGATGTCCACCACATATCCTGCTGCATCTGGTATGACATAAGTCTTCTTGTAATGACCTCCATGCATTTCTGTGTCCTCATCATGAAGCAAGACAACTTGTCCTTCCTCTGCCACATTATCTCTTGGGTTGATGGGATCAAAGAGACGATAACCATTTCGCCTTTCTCTTGTTTCGTTTAAAGATAGGTATGTTTGAGATATCTCAATTCTCTGTGAAGGTCCAAATGCTGGTACTGCCATGGTTTTTTATCTATTTATTGAGCACTGTAATTGGGTTAGTAATAGTAGAAGAGGTTGACTTGTTACATTCACCACATTTATCACCCAACACATTAAATTTTTTCTTTGATCTCTTATTCATCGGATGCAGTCTTTTTAGTATAGCATGAACAACAGCGAAAAACAATTCGCAATAATACCATGACAGCCGCCCAAAGAAAAACAGCAGTGGATGAAAAATCACAATGCAAACGATCACCCAAATTCCTGTGTGGGCCATTGTGTCAAAAGTAGCTTTTGTCCCTGTAACAGCAGCACACATGTCCCACATCATGTCATAATGACAAATCTCACCAGGCATAGAGCTAATTTCCACTAGAAAGAAGGTCATGGGTTTCACAACAAACCATCTGGTGAGTGAAATTGTCTTGTACCAAGAAAGTGGATGACACAATTTCTTTGCCATTCCTCTTGACATCCAGTACCGCAGAGTGAACCAGGTGTTTTCAAACTCCACACATGTACCATCTACAAGTGCTGCAAGTGCATCTATTTCTTTCACTTTGATAACCTTTTGAAAAGTGATGTGTTTGCGTACCCAATTGATGGCATTGATGATCCTTTGTATGATGAGGCATGCACCTCCTCCTATGTATGTGACAGCCACATAAACAAGGTATGCTACAACATACACTGTGAAAAATATAAGCACTCCATACCACATGGGAAAGTTGAAGAAATTTATGACTGTACAAAATATGGCTTTGGTAAAAGACCACAGGGTGTGTTTCAGGCACTTCTTGCCATGCTTGAATTGATGGATGGCTTTTCTTATTTCGTCCATTTTAGAATAATTCGAGTGGTTCTGATCTTTCTCTATTTTAATTTTCACATAAACAACAGGTTTACAATAACATTATTTGTGCATGATAGAGCCGAAGTTTTGTTCCCACTGTATGTCTGGCATCTTAATTCCACATGACATTATGTGAAGTGTGTTTCTCACAGAGAGAATGGGTACTAAAAGATACACTTGATCCGATCTTGACCACAGGGTCTCAAGTGTTTTGGGTTGGCTACCTAGTATGTGATCCTAAGTCAAGATTGATGGAAAAGAAAGAGAGCAAGTATGATCTTTTTCCGGAAGAAATCAATTGCATGGATCTAAATGGTGCAAGGATTGTGTTCAATCACAACAAGCATAGACAACCACTTGGTAAGGTTGTTTTGTCATGGCATGATCACAGCTTTCCCAACTCTCTTTTTGCCCTTGGGTTTTTAGGTGTGATCGAGAACAAAGCCATACTGGACACTCCTGCTTGCATCACCATGATGGGTGACACATTTGTTAGCCTATCCACATTGGAAGAAGATGCAAGCCACGTGGTAGAGGTATCCATGACATTCTGTGGTGCTAGAGATGGATGTCTTGGCATGTTTGTGCCTCCACATCGTGTGATTTCCACCATTGGTAGGTTTGGTCTGGACAGAGACTACTATAAACGACCAAGAAACACTGTGTCTGCAACATACAACATGACTCAAGAGGAGAATGCCAATGGGGTTGATTTCCAATCCTTTCTAAAAGCACTACCGGAGGAGCAGTTTAGTCTTGTGACAGCTGAGATGCAGAAGGACCAGGCTCATATTGAAGACCTTCTTACCAAGACCACAGCTTTTCAAGAGGATAATAATAAGTTGAGGGGAGCAGTCGAATTGGTCTCTGACTACATGTGTAGCATGATTCAAAGCAGAATTGCACTCGAGCAAGAAAGTTCCAGTGACTTAGCACAGAAACGCAGAAAGGACTTTGAGATGATGAAACAAAGGGGCATCTTTGATGGACAGTGCTCTGATCTACAGGCCATTCGCCACATGGTGGAGTATTGCAAAGAATGCTTTCCGAGTAACGATAGCATGGAGACAGAGATAATCTCGAAATTTTGTCAAATGTTTGATGATAGGTTTCCAGAATTAAGTAACAAATTGAGCAAAAATGCAAAGGGAATGTCCACTGTTGATGCAGCATTTGATCTGATAAGGGAAGAAATGAGGAACAGAGAGGTAAGGAGCTTTGCAAAAGACCGAGAGAAGCGGAAGAGAGAATTGGAATTTGCAAGAGACCAGTACAATAATCTAACAAGGCTGGAAAACAACAAAAGTATTAAAGGCAACGAGGAGAAGACGGGTAAAAATAAGAAACAAAAGATGAATTTTGAGCAGTTTCTAGATAGTATAGGAATGTCTTCCGCTGAAGAAAGTTTGGACACCAAATCTCCCCCTTCCAAAAGGAGGAAGACGAATGCTCCTGAAAATGATGCTTTTGAAGATGAAGAATTTAAACAGTTTGCAACCTTGAGAGAAAGAGAGTACCAAGAATCCATGCAGAGATACAAAAGTTATCAGAGAGAGTATATGGAACACAAGCAAAAGCATAAAGAAAATAGAGAAAAGAAGATGGAGGAGCTCTTGACAAATTTACCCAAGCTAACAAAAGTGGCCCAATTCTTTGATCAGAATGGGGAACTGTTCCAAAAATTCTACAACCAGCCAGAATCCAAAGTAGATGTTCAGCAACCATCAACATCAACTAAAGCTGCTGAACCGGAAACACCTCATAATGATGGTGGTAAAAAAACTATAGATGCATCAAAACCAATGGACAGAAAAGTCATATTTGAATTGTAATCTATGTCAAATAAAAAAGTGAGAAACGATAAAGGTCATATAATTTTGTTTATTCAACCTCATTCAAAGTGTATGGCATCATTCTTCTGTAGTAGCTCATACATGACCACCAACGATATCCCAATCATAAGTGACAAACCTAAGATCATGGATATCAAACGAAGGTATCCACAATCTTCACAATTTGATTCATATATGTTTTCTATACCCATTACCAGAACATTGTGCAGAAGTGAAATTCCTTTTGGGCCCATATTTTCTGTCATTTCAACCATATCACCTTCATCTATATCATCTGAAAATACATGCAACACACAGTTCCTTGCTGGTGGAGAAGATTTCATCACCCGAGAGAGTCCATTAGTCTTTATACTGCCACATATGAAATCTAAATATGTGTCCCCTCCTGTAATGTTTATGAGATGGGTATTGGAAAATATGGTGACAAGAAATTTTGGTGATCTGCCAGTGAGATGAACTGCCACACATGATATTTCTTTGGGGCATGAAGATGATACATCAGTAATGGTCACATTACTACAGAATCTAGCAGTTGGGTACACGTTGATTGCAGCAGTCAGGTAAGAAGTTCTCAAATGTCCTGATAGATGTATAGTACACTGTGTGTTGTCAAGGTGGAAATGAGAGAGGCCAGAGTTGGATCCATCAAGTGCTACAATTGAACATGGAGTGTGCCCTTCATTGAGCACAGACATAGCCACGGTATAATGTTTGTCTCTCTCTGTATCTTCACTTGGTTGTGAAATCCTCTTCAGAGTCTGTTTCTGATCACAAGAAGGTTTCATGAACATGCCTACAGAAATCTTCCAAGGTCTATCATTCGACAGAGTGGATGTGACATTCCCTTCACAATCGATCAATCTCCCCTCTTCCAACTGGGCAAGGGTACTGCATTCATTGAGTGAGAGCATTAAGTTTGATGGCAGAACATAATAGTTAATGAACCCAAGTCCTTCCATGGCATTGATTTCTTCCATTTTTCCAACACATGAGTTCTCCTGGCAACAGAGACACCATCCTTTACCCAATATACACACAAAGGCAATAAAAAATAATAGCATTATTGACACAGTTTGATACAAAGACATGACATGTCATACGAATCAACATGATAATAGTATTGTATTTTATTTTGGCCTCAACATTTTATGTTACATCAGAGTGTAAATTCATGACACTGAATGTGAGAACGGGCCATATGGCACACTCTTCTATTCCACATATTGCTCGACCTGGTGATTTGTTTCTCTTGTGTCCACCTGTAGCGGATAGCAGGCTCTGCCATATGATGAGAAATGGGGTTTGTCTTACAGCACAAAAAAATCTTTGTAAAGAAGTTAAAGTGCCCGAAAACCTCTCAGACGGTTCTCCATTCATAGTTGGACAGTTTAGCACTATCTTTCATGCAAACTCGATTCAACCAATATCAAATCCAACAGCACATTGTGCCTTGATGACAACCGATCCCAATGCAGAATTTCTGACACAATGCATTTCTTCTCTTGCCCAGTGTAATTTCACAACCACTAGTCTTCAAGATTACCATCACTCCTACCATGGTGGAGCAGTGTTTTTTGTTATTTCAGAAGAAAAAGTCAGCATAGCAAGAAGATGCACATTCATTGGATTAGAATTATTATTTGTAGTGTTGATTGCCTGTACAGTTTTTGTCTTTCGAGGAGTACTATTCATGGGCCACATATGAGCAAAACAAACAACAATGAATACTCTTGAGGTTGACAATCGCTTGGACAGGGACTTTGGGTTCAAATTGTTTGAAGAGAGGTTTGTTGATGAACATGTGAGGATAAGCTTCTACAGTCACCACAAAGAGAAGTACATAACTTCCATAGACATTGTTTCATGGGATGAGATATGTCAATCGTTGGAAAATGAAATTTATGCAATCACTTGGGGAATCATACTCACAAAAGAGAGTGACAGTTGTACGTTGGTCATCATCCACAGACCCAGATATATGGCTGACTTAAGCATAGGGTCTTTGGTTGACATTGATCAATTTGTACCCAAGTTGGCTCAGGTAGATGTACCAAGACATCAGATGGCCAGAGTGTTATTTGAAAGTCTCACAAATCAAAACCAGCATACACAGGTGGAGATATGTGAAGAAGTTGTGAGAGAAGGCACCAAAAAGGTTTTCCTCTTAACAAATGTGCATATTCCAGCTTCTTCAGATCAAGGTCGGGTAGTGATTGATGGACACACTTGGGTGGCATCACTCAAGAGATGCTTTTTGGATGTAGGGCTTTCACTGGAGCTGTGTGAGGTGTCACAGAAGGTGGTGACTGCTGTGAGTAGACACACATGGAGTTCTCTCACATGTTCTTTGAGGCTTGGAGTGAAGGACAAAGGGCTTGAACATTTAAAGTCAACCAAAGTGGAAAATTCGATTTTGAAGACGCAACCTGATAATAGTTCATCCAATGTGTTGGTTGTGGAAAAGGGTTTTAAAAATGAGTCAAATCAGTGGAGATGGTGGCTCCTTGGAGTTGCCATTGGGGCAATCTTGTCCATTATGCCGATCGCAGAGCTCATTTGAAGTGGCATCTCAATGTGTTGCAGTACGTGTCCTAATTGCCTCCCTTAGGATGTCATCCCCAAAACAAGAGTCAAGAAAAGGGTGTGAGGACCAGTTGTATTGCTATTTCATTCAGTCCATTCAATCCACTTCTCCGAATGACAGGAGGTTTCATTTAATACTAGACAACATGAACCTTTCACTGCGAAATAGACTTGCAAGATTGCAGGCAAAGTTAGCAGATGCAGAATCAAGTGGCTCAACACATTGGTCCATACATAGGCACAAACTATTTGTATTTTCATACATGTACTACATAGCTGCCAAACCAGGAAATGAAGGATTGTGGAACTGTCTAGCTGATGCTGACGAAAAGAGGATGGGGACATTATGCATGTTGAGGAACAACCAACCAAGTGAGGTTAAAGTCACCAGAACTATTCTAAACAGATTGATGCCCAGGCCAAAACTAATTAGCTTGGATCATATGTATGCATTGGGCACCCAGAGACTTGCAGGCATCGACATCTATGCAAAAAGCATGTTGGAAGAAAGGAACATGGACTTTATAGCTATTGCTCTCTGCAGGGGTTTGAACCAGAAATTTCCTCTTGATGTGATTTTGATGTTGGATGAAGAATGGGAAGAAAAACATGGAGTATGGAAGAAGCTGAGAGATGCCAGGCAATGTGAGACAGTGCGTGAGTGGATTGCTATTTTGGATTCTCTTTCAGAGAAATACAAGAGATATGTAAAGTTTACACTTCTGCTGACTAGGAAACATTGGCAATTTATCCCCATGTATGTCGACACCAATAGGGTGAAGTGCACCAAAGATGTACAAGTGAAGGTCATGCAAGAATCTGTAGTGACGTTTTGCAAGTTTTGCAGAGAGTGTCTCACATATGTGGACATGGGGAAGAGGCCTCCATCATGTGGACATTATCTCAATGCAGACACACTTAAACAGTTTTGTCACAAGGATGACTCTGATCAACTCCATCTCTTGCCATGTTTCAACTATTCCAATTATGTTAACTTAAAGTTTGGACACCCCGACCGCCAGTTCGTTTCTGTGTGTCAGGGAAAGAGGAAGTGCTTTGCCTTGATGGGATACCCAGATGCAGTTTGCTGTGAGTGTGCTGGAGAGTTGTCCATGTTAGAGGTTCATGACAACACGTGTCTCACGGAAGGGTCAAACGACCTTTGCTTGGGATGTGAATTTGTAAAAGTCAGGGACAATTGTATACTGGAAAGCTTAGCTGCATTACAAACACAAAAAGACAAGGCAGAAGCAGCAGAAGCAACAGAGCAGATGGAAGAGAGAGACAAGAAGCAAACTGCTGACCAAAATAGAAAGAGGAATTGGACTAGACAACTCTTTGAGAATGCAAAACAAAAGAAAGCAAGACTGAACTTGATCAAATGATGTGTTTATTTTTCTTCATTTGACAAAATAAAAATCACACATGTCTAACAATGTTTGTCTGTTGTCTTGGTTCAATTGCAAAAATACTAAATAGTCTTGTTCGATAGCCAGATGCCACCATGATGACAAATAGTGTGACCACAAGAAAGTAGATGATGGCAACAGGCCACATGTACACAGGAAGATGAATCATAACATTCCTCAAACTCTTACTGATCGCTGTTCCAGCTGCCTCCATGGGCTCCATTAAACATGTCACTATTGTTATCACCAAAGCACGACTGGGTGGCACTCGAAGAGCTGGGTGTATGGTCAAAGCCTCTTGGTATTCAATGCAATGATCTTGACTAGTGGGAATGAGGAAAGTTTTTGTCCTCTGCCATATAGACCTATGGCCCGTCAAACAATGCTTGGGCATGTCCTTGAGTAACACAGCATGAGAGTGTGCTAACTCCTTCTTGTATAGTAGCCACCAATTCCACAGTACACTAGACAGAAGCAAAGTTAAGATAACATACATCAAGGTTGCCTTCATGCGTGTCTTACCCAACCAGTGAAGTGTCACAAAGCAGGACATGAAAATACACAGTCCCATATACAATGGGGTGTCTTGATAAATGTCATACACCATGTTTGTATTTGGAAATATCAAACCATTCTTCAGTAATCCAAGAACTGCCTGTGTATCAGCCTCCCCTCGTTGGTACAACAGAAGGATGTGCCTGTCTTTCTTGTTTAGCGACAAGTCTAGAGGGATGGTACAAATGTCACCCTGATTCCCATCGCAAATTGACTCAATTCTTTTAATCAAATCTGACAATACATCTTGACCACTTGATTTGCCCCACAGCATTTCAAGTCGTCCTTTATATTTTACACAAATACAAATTGGTATAAATGGTGTGAGATCCTAACATTTAGACAAACTCTAAAATATGCACATGTCAAATCAAGCCCTTAGAAGGAAAAGAACAACCCATTTTGATTCAACAAATAGAACATTGAGGTCTCAGGAGGCAGTCTTTCCAGGATATTCAAATGGACCCCAATTCATTAGAGGGACATTGTTCCCTAACAAAACCCAGCTCGAAAAAACGTGTATATCCACTCTTTCATCCAACAAGGTAGATGAGAAGATGGACAACATTGTTGATGTTGAGTCCTTGGTCAGCTATCTCATCGATGACTACAGGAAGTCAGGTATTGCCATACACCTTCTTCATGCACATCCCTTTGGCATGTTAAAGACAATTGTATCAGATGACAAAAATGCCGCCGTTGAACTATCATCTTGTGATGCAGTGAGATTGGTTCTATCTCAAATATGGGAACGGTTTAGAAGGGATGGGATATGGATCAATGTGTATTCTCTCAAAGACTATCCAGAAGTCATCGCCAGTTGTGATGATCTGCCTGATCCACTTGAATGTTTGGATTCGGACAACACCTCAGAATGGGGAACATTTCTTTCCATGGCACAAGCCGATAGCATGTTCAGAATGGATGGAAATGTTCTTGGACAATTCATCATTTCAAGGCCTGATTACTATAATATGGTTAGCGTGATGTTGGACAACTTCAAAAATCTCCGCCCCCATTTTGTGGTGGACACATACAAGCCATTAGAGATCAATGCTATAATGCGACTGTCCAAAGCATGCTTGCAGCGAGAATACGGTTATACCATTGAGAGAATAAGATCTTATCCTCAAATCTCAAATGCAAAGGTTTGTGGCTTTCTCAGGGTGCCAGGTAACATAATATCTATGATGGATGAAATCATGGATGCCAGAGGAGGGTATATGAGTTTGAGAAACATGATCAGGGAATTGAAGGAACGACTCAAAGTACAAGTTGGAGATGGCTTGAGAAGGAAAAATGTGGTCATGCTTTTGAGACACATCACAGAGACTAATCAAGACATGGAAGTGTCAGCTACAAAACACTGGCTGTTCTCGTTCAGTTTGGACATGGACTTTTCTAATATAAAGTTTACTGATTCAAATCTTGGAAGATACTTTTCTCGTTCTCTTGCATCGTGTGAGCAGCTGGCAGAGGAGATGATCCATGATATGCATGAACATGACAACAATTATAGTATGTTTGACAAGCATGCAATCATTGGCTATCCATTTGGATGTGAGCTTCGAGACAGCAAAGATATTTCACTCATGTGCTCCAAGAGGTTCAGATCAGAACAAGACAAATTGAATCATGTACGGAAAGAGCATGGTCTTTCGGGACAAGATGAAAACTTGATTAACAGTCTACAGGGAGGATCTACATTGACTGCTGGCATAAAATTAGAAAGTTTAGAAGACTGGTTGAAAAGTAATCGCCTATATGGTGTTTTTAACGAAAACTCTCTGGCATCAATTTCAAATCTGGGTGATCTCATTTCACAGTTCATGACAATTAACCAGCAGTTGGTGACAGCTGTTGCTCAGGTTCACTCCTTATATGCTGCGTGCACAAAAGCTGTAAATGCAAAAATTTTAAATCATGGTGAACAAGTGGCCAACACCAAAGATGTTAAAATAGAGGAGCACTTGTCACACCAAATGGAGCATGAAAGAAAGAAGTTAGACGTCATTGAAAGATTTGTGAAGACAACAGAGGCTATGTTGTTGTCAGAGGATGTCTTTATCAACCACATTACTGGTTGGGTCAAGGCTCTAGAAAAGCAGAGACAGATTCTCAAGACAGTGAACGATACGCACGACAAAGTCAGAGAGGCTAAATCCAAAGGGGCTCTCATCGGAGACCTCTTAACAGGTGATTGGAAGAAAGAGATACAGAGGTCAGGCTACAACTATGGGTCACTGTCCCCACTTGCATCTCTCCAAAACATATCAGATAACGAATCAAACAGGAAATCTACATTCACAAAAATAATTCTGGCTCTTGCCTCTCTTAAGGCACACAATTCTGAAAGATCTACGGAAATGGTCATGGGACCTTACATTGAGAAGTTAAGGGAAGGTGGATTAGATCCCAGTGAAGTGATGAAAGCTGGAAGAAAGAGAAAGTCTGTGACTGACAAAGGCAATAACAACGGGGAAGATGAGGATGAGAAAAAAATACCCATCAAAGTCTTTCGGGGTAATTCTTGTGAAGAGGTTGTGCCTAGTGATTTTGATATGGGTGGCCTAGCTGAAGATAGAGATGGGGAAAACAGAAAACATCCCATCAGCAGAAAAAGATCATTGCATTTTGATTATGATGATTCTCAAAACGTATCACTTGCCAAAGTCGTAAAGAGGCATGAGGCAATGACTGATATCATACCATCTGTTCATCAGTTTCGTGAAATCCTTTGTGCTTCTCCGTGGCTTGACAAAAATCAGATTGATCCCAGACACGTTAAATTGGATGAAATAAAAAGGTTCCTTGGAAAGCAAAGATTCTTTCCTGGCAATGAAATCATAGCTGTGGGAAAAGGCTCATCATCAGAAAAACTCAATTCCCTTGGCTTGGTTGACCCAAAGATTATATCAGTCAATTTGAATGATTTCACTGATCTACTGTTTTATGTTGTGCTTGTCATCAAGAAAAGGGTTGTTTTGCAAGAGGAATGGTGTTTCAACAAACAGAAGATTGAGAGAGTACTCCTTAATGTGTTAAATGTCATGTTTGCTCTATCAGAGAGTGGTTATCATGTGACTAGAAAAGCATTATCCAGAGCAATGGTGCGAGTTCCAAATGACTCGCGCACGTTGAGACAATATATTTGGCAAGTCTTCCTCAACGCATTTCAATTCTTAAATTCAATGAACCAGGATGGTAACTTGAATTCTTGTTTCTGTGTGAGATTCTCAAGACTGGGAGACCCAAGCATGACTCCTGTTAAAATAGACATCAAACATTCCTACACAAATGGCCAATCAAACCACCTGTTGTGTGAACAATTCATCCAGTACTTGAATGTTCAAAGACCACTCGAGTCCATGGGTCAGAGTCTCATCCTTTCTGACTGTAGTGTCATGTCTGTGGATCAATCCCCATCTCTAACTTTGAATATTGATACAAAAGCACATCCATCAACAACCAAGGAATGCATGAGTTTGATGCCATATCACGGCACTGTGTCTTTGAAAGAGTTGGTGATTGATAAAAAGAAAATGGAAAAAACAAGATGTTATGATGAACCAAATATTGTCGAAATGGGAGATGAAGAACGTGACTTGTACGATAAAGAAGTCAATCAAGTGAGAGAGGAGCTGTGCTCCATATGCTTGGAACCATTTTCTACAAGACCACTGGAAGGTCTGAACTGTCTCTATAAGGAGCTTGAGAGAGAGTTCAGGATTGAAACAGGTTTAGATGACAACATAGTTTTAGAGAAGAGCAGCACTCACATGAAAAAATATTGGGAGTTTGTGTCAACTCATATAGACAACAAGAGTGGAACGAGGCATGGTGTTGCTGCAAATGGTATGCATTTATTCCACAGGGAATGTTTGAGAAGACACATCCAAGTGCAAGCACTAGACTGTTCCATCAAAACAATCAAATGTCCCACTTGCATGGCAGATGTATACAATGAAGTGGAGAAGAATGTGATTCTCGCCAACATCAATGAGATTTCTTCACAGCTGGCTAAATCGGCCGAGGATGAACAGATTTCCGAACTAAACACTGACACTTTGATCAATATGAAACGTAAAAATGTCTTCTGGGAAGAAGATCCAATAGCAAGGTATTTTCCCTCCTTGGTGTATGAAGGAATGAAGAAAGGGAAAGATGCCTTCCTTTTGAAAGAAACGGGCGAGGACAAAATGATCAGGAATAAGGGTGCCATGTGTGAGGATACTGCTTCAAAGTTTCAAAGTGAACAGAAATTGTATAAGAAAATGTTCCTCCACCATCCAGTTAAGCTGATGCCACATGACATTCAGAATATGATGAGTCAGGCTGAAATATGTTGTTGAGAGACAAAATAAATGCATATTCATAACATGTAGTGTGTTATTCTTTTATTAAACTTGACAAAAGACATTGTTTACTCTTGTGTAGTATGTTCCTCTTGATTTCTGATAGAGTCTCTCTCAGCACCGTGTTGAACTTTACCCCTTTCTCCTGAGCTTTTTTTGTTTTGCAAACCATCGAAAAGGTGCCATCCATTAGGTCAATATTCACATCATTCATGGGTCCGTCTTTTGCTAAGATCTCAAGGACAAACCAAGACACATGTGATAGTCCATTTGCCTTGATTTCTATTGTGTCATCATCACATTGCATTTCAATACCTTCTGCACCACACACTTCAAATAGATCTTGAAGCATGACATCAAGCTTGTAGCAAGCATGACGATTGCCTGTTGCCTCTTCATAATGTTTGATGATTGTCTTTATGGTGTTGTGGTGTTGCTCAACTGCATGCAGTTTCTTCTTTGCACATTGCTGACATGAATTTCTATTCACTGCTTGCCCGTCTTCTATTGTTATGCAAAAAGATCTGTTTTCAAAGATATGCTTAAACAACATGCAAATGTGAGTCAGGTCAATCTTATTTGAAAGTGGTGTTACAGCCTCGCATCTCCTCCTCTTGTATGGGATGGGAATTTCTATGTTGTCATTTTCTTCAGAGTGTTTCCTCTTCATCTTTGCACACTTTCAATTCAAAGTAGATTAGACTCCCAAACATAACATTAGTGACTTTACATGCGAACAATTTGTTACTGCTATGATGAAGGTGATATTAACTCTTGGAGCACTTGTATTTTGTGTAATCACGTTGGTGAGGCAAATTCCAAATAATAGACTTTACGCTCCATCTCCCCATCCTTTCGTATTTACAACAAATGGGGTATTCCAAGTTAACAAGTTGAGTAAGAACTACACATGGACGGAGAAAAACTCTTGGATACACTGCATGAGAAAGAACATGACAGGAGCAAAGATTCATCCTTGCCGTCTTTCTCTTTTCCACTCCATCCCCATCCCAGCCACAAGTACAAGTGGAGGGCCCACAATGTCAGAACACCTCACGGAGATCCTCCCACCATTAAAGAAGCTTGCAATCGCACCAACAGTAGAAACCAGGAAAAAAATAATGTTACACATTCGAGATCTAGCATTGGTGCAAACTGGAGAATAGTAGGAGGTAATACCTCACTCATCATGATGTGCTTGTGCATTCTCATATCAACTGTGAACATTGCCATTTTGAGCAATTCTAAATATGATGGAAGGGTAGAATGTAGTATGCCGAATGGTGATCATGTGAGTAGGTGTTCTGACCTCGAATTAGATGAGACCTGCTTTGATGTCACAGACTATGAGGGACGTACCATATATCGATCAAAAGGTAACAAGAGATTTCTCAACTTCTTCAAGTGCAGTGAAAGTGCACCGAGAACAGACAGGTTTAGTTGTGTTGGCGAGTATGCCCTTTCACAAAACTCTACTGCAGTGTGGTATCATCGATTGTACAGGGATCATCAAGAGGGGACTTTCAGCATGATCAGTGGACCTTCCATAGTCGACCACATGAACAACGTTCCTGTGATGAGACACATGTTGTCCTACCCTTATAATTGGATCATAGGATTTGAACCCATACCACAGAACATACATCCAGAAAGTCAACTCTACATTGATGGTGTTGTGCATGTCAAGAAACATGCATGATCATCTCTCTATCATTTGAACAGCACCTGATGTTTAACCATTGTTGGTTTCTTTCTGCTTCGTCTCTTGTTCTTCTCCTCCTGCATTATATATGGAACCACAATAAAAAGCCACATCTTTTTGCTTCTCTTACAACACTGCCCATAACGTATCTGTTCACAAGGGGTATTATTGTCTTTCAAAGCCACTGTAGGTATCATGTCTAATTTGATCCAGCACAAACAGATAAATATGACAAATCACTTTGATGCTAAGGACAGACTATATGGATTTCACTTTGAGCTGAATTTTGACAGCAATGTCATCCTCTTTCCACCACTGACAGTTACAGCCAGGGTGGTCAATTTGGAAGACAAAGAGGACATTCATCCAGAACTATGTTTTCCTGCCATTCCTCTCACAAAAGAATCTTCCTATGAAGTTCAAGCAAAGTTTGGCCAGCCGATTGACACTGTCTCTCAATATATCATCGTGCAGGTAATACAAGATTGGCAGAGAGTACCCATCTTGTCTATAATGCTCTCTTATGAATGGATTCATTCACAGAGAGCCAGATTGCGCGATAAATGTCAAGGTAAAATTTTGTGCCAAGTATTCAACCAGCCTTCCAGTCATTGTCATATAACACTAAAGAGGTTAGGGAGAAATATTTGTGCAATACAACAGACATGCCCACCAGAAAAGCACACTCTTTCCCTTGAAGCCCAACAGGAGATATCCCTCTTTGAATACTGGATTGAATCACATTGCCCTCCAAGGTATAACCTCCCTATATGGTTGAAGGGTGTGGTCGACTGTCCCATCTACATGCTGCTTCTATTATCCAACAGATTCTCACAGAAAAGTGTGCAACATGTTGGTAAACTGAAATACCAACAAAGTGATCTTTGTATTTCTGATTGGCATAAAGACATCTCTGTGGCAGAAAAGATATTGGACTGGCAACAACCGTTCATGGAAGTGGACAAAGGCCATTCATGGTTCTGGCATTTGATTGATTATCTGTGTGTAAATGAGAGTAGTGGACTGCGGTCACCAATCACCTTGCACAAAGGACTTGTATTTCCAATAATGAACGATGTGAATCGGAATATGACCGACATGGTCGCATGTAGAATGGCAATATTGGACTTGTTTTACAAGAGGCTTTGGGAGATTGAATCAACAAGATGTAGGATGGTCATGGAAACATCTTGGCCATGTATGGCTTTCACACATGACGGCAAGTCACACAGTATAATGAATGCCATGATCAAAAGAGCAACCTTAGAGCAGTTGATTATTTCTGATACATGTTCAGTCAAGGGAGACGCAGATGTGGTTGTTACCCCCACCCCATATTTTGACAAGGAACCACAGAGACTGAATATGCTCTTGTGGCATGATTATAATGAAAATATGGTATGTATGTGTTTCATCCAAGAGAAACAAGACATTGACCACGATAAGTATACCATTCATAGAGAGATGGGGGTTAAACTTTCTGTTCTCATACCACAAACTAGTTTTTCACTTGGGGAAGGAACAACATTATTCTCTGTCAGTAGAGTGTTGACCTCTGGTAGAGCAAACATGATGTGGAACATGACACTCAGACTTAACTGTCCAGATATTTTCCGACCCATTATCTGTCATAAACAGGCACTGTTGGTCAATGAATCTGAACCTAACATCCCGTGGCACGGAGGATGGATCACATGTGAGAACTCTCAATGGGAACATAATACCATGAGTTGCCACATGACTTGTATCAGGTCAATCAAAAATAAATGTATAAAACAATAACACCAAAAGTAGTGTGTGATTCAGTGATTTTATTCAGACAATCAATTTGTCACTCTCTTTGTTTTTGGCAAAAACATGCAACATGACCATGTGAATCCAGCTAGTTGTGAGTCTTGAAATGTCTGTGACATCAAGATGGTTTTTTTCCTCTTCATTGGTGATTTGAATAGACTCTTGAACACCACACTCTTCTAAAAATCCTGGTATATATTTCAGCTCGGTTGTTTGAGAATTCTCCTCACCGCATGGTTGTAGTGACAAAGTCCCTTGTTGTGTAGACATTGTAGATGTAGCAGGCACATGTCTATGGCCTGATGATATGTCATCACCACTTTCTCATAAGCATCCATGCAAAAACCAATTTTGCCTGGATGATCATATAGGAAAATCAACATCTTTCCTTTATCACTTGGTACATCTCCTCTCTGATACTTTATTGTCCAACTATGTAAATCCACCGAGGCAAGCCAAGTGTTGTATGCTTCGACTATAACAAGCACTCCAAACATTTGGTCCCACAATGACTGGAAACTTTCTTCCAGAACCATGACTGGTGTCAAGCCACTTCTATGCAAGTTATCGTCCAAGATTTTTTCTGGTGTTTGACCTAAGGCCAAAAGAAACCGCTTCGCTAAAATAGAGACACGCAGTAGTCGGTTGGTATTACAAAAAAGGGAGATTGGGTCTAATACGATTTCTTCAAACCTCTCCAGTATGGCTCTCATATTGGTTTTTGACATGGTGATATTCTTGATGGTGGTGGCAAGTCTGTTTCGACAAGCTTTGTAGTTGCTTTGCTGTAATGAGTCACCACTGCTCCATGAAAAGACAATGTGTGGTTCAGAAGAAGGTGTAGCAAACACACGCTCATGCTCTGATCTTTGGTTGATGAAAATCAGCAACAGGGCTGCTATCTTGTACAAGAAAGGAGAAACCACCTTTAAACTTGACATATATCTCATTTTTGCTCGCTGATTTTTGAATCTGTTCTCTATGTCCAGGAGGACGTTTCTCAACTGTATCACTTTGCGCTTCTCCTCTCTGACACGCACACGGGCACAAATAGAAATATCTGTATCTGATCCATGCTCATCCAAAACAATGTCATGTGAACTGGTATATTGATCCAATTGTTGCTGCAACTGTTCATTCTCTTTCTCCATCACATAATGATGACATATTGTGTGATCATCTGGTATTGTGCTCCAGACTTCAAGTGACCTGTCAAAGCGACAGAACACACAGTCCACATGAGTTGAATGTATGCCATCTGGAAGGACATGTAAACTTCCATACGTGGTGAGGAAGCTCAAGATAGAGGATATTTTTGCCCGAATTGTGATCATGGGCAGAGTTGTCCACCCTGCAAAGAGGGATGAGATGCATTCGTCCATGTCTTGTACTGTATGCACTGTGTTGTGTCGCCACTCTTCTGACTCAGCACCATGAATTACACCCAATAGAGTATGACAATTGCAAATTGCTCTCATCAAGACAGTATATATTTCTACTTTTTTATGATTGGTCCCGAGTGACATGAGATAGTCTGTCATTTTTTTATAAACACTTTCTAACTCTGTTGCAGAAAGGAATAGGTTGGACAGAGAGTGAGATTTCAGCATATCCTGTATATGGAGCATCTGTCCATGCAGTCGAACGGCATTGAGCAGGAATATTTGATCCTCCAGTACCTTAGCCATGGAACAAAAACTCAAATCTTGACTGCACATGTTTTAATTTCTATTTCATCTAACATGACAATATGACACTGAGCCACATCAGTAACATCTGTGGACATTTTGTGATCTCAATATGTCCACAACGAACTCCTCTGACCATGGCTGCCACCCAAGTCAATCTGTGTTCCCTAAGCTCTCTGTACACTTCATTATTGTAGATGATCTTTGTGCTGTGGCACTGCATTTCCCAAACCAAAGACCCAAACTTCACCTTGGTTTTATTGCCATATCTAGGGTCCCATGCAAGATTGCAAAGCTTGCGATATTCCATGACCGTCTCCCACTCCTCTTCGCGTGTAAGAACGAGGGTTTGAAAGAGACGACATACAAAGTCATTTGTGTTTTTTCCATAACTACCTTTTGCAACGACATCTGTCAACTCTCCGAGGAGTGCAGGAATGAAGGGATGCTCCAACTGGGAAGTTATGGCATAGTGAAGCAATGGTGGTATCCTGGCATTCTTTACCAACCTATTGTGTAAGTAAGTCAGACTGTTTGAAAATCTTCCGAATGCTATCATGGATTGGTAGGCCATGTGAACATCTAAAGCCAAGTTTGTGATGGTGCCATGATCCTTATATGTTTCGCAAATGAAAAGGCATATCAGAGCCTCTGATCTGAATCCAGGTTTGTCTGTATCTTTCTTCAACATATCAAAGTTACCCTTTGGTAACATATGGTGCATTCCTCTGCCAAAGAGACCAATTCTAAGAGTATCTTGTACATTGAATGCGACAATTGGATGACACATGCTTTCAAGTGCAAGTGAATTAGTCCTAGAATCTTGCAATTCAAAATAACTTTTTACAACGTCCAAAAATGAAGACATGTTTCTTATAGAGTGTCGACTCCATATCTGGTTTGACTCGGCCAAAAGATTGTCGGCATTTGGATATGTATATGACTCACCATACGTATTTGAGAAATGAATAGCCATGATGAGTTTTATTCTTTCTGAAATATCAGTATATACTTAAGGTACTCTCCATATAAGTTGTTGTAAAAATGAATTTTACATATTAGATCCTGTCAGTGAGATCCTGTCAAATGTCATGCAATCAGTGGATGTTATGAGCATTCATTGAAAATCAAAATGAGTGACATAGAGGTTTTTACAGTTTTGGACAGAGCAGTATCAATGTATAGTGACACAGTGCCTTACATTGAACTTTTTGGTCTCTTACAAAGGTGTACATATGAAATAGAAAATTTGAGGAGAAATGAAGGGCAAGTGAATAAATCACAAATTCAGACTCTTGTTCAAAACATATTTTCATCTGACAATAGCTGGCAGTCTAAGGAGGACAATATTGTTGATAAAAGGCATGGTCACACATACAATCATGATAAGGCAGAAGGGATATGTTGCCTCTTTCATGTGAATGGGTTCTTCAACCGAAAGAGAGACATCCTATACAGGAATTACCTCGGGTACTATCCACAGAGAGAACAACTTCCAAAATACATGGACATGGCAAGAGCTTATGCCATGATGAGACCACCACCACACTTGGATTATAACCACACATGGCAAGCATTGGACATGGACATGCCCACTGTTGGCAACCTAATTGTTGTCAACACCACGGTACCAGGAAAGAGTCACAGAGAGTTTGCAGTATTAGATCCAATGACCATTGTGGATTTCTGCCTCAAACAAGACCTTGGCACTTCAGAGGTTTTTACAAGTGAACTTTGGTGTTGTGCTCTCACATTGGACATTGATGGCAAGACAGTGGACTGCAAAAGGTATGGATGGAAGAGAGTCTATCCTGTATATGCCATGGGAGAAGAAATTTTAATGGAATTTAGAAAGCAGATGCTTAGATGGACAGAGAATAGATGGGATGCAAAGAAAAACCCACCGACTCTACATGTATGGATGCCAGAGGATGGAGATAAGTTGAGCTTACGCATGTCTTTCCACTTTCCTTCCAATGTATGCTTTGAATCCATATCGGGATTGGCTACCTGTGTGAAGGACATGTGTAAAGGCTTGGTAGAGAGTAAAGCCAGGTTCACAACAGTCCAGTATGTCATCGTGAATGATTTGAGGTTTGAGAGGTCCATCAAAGAGTGTGGAAAATGGTATTGGTTGGAAAAACAAAGTGGCAGTGTTATGGAACTGATAGATTATATTTCAAACCAAGAGGATGGATGCAGGATAGAGTTGTCCAATAAAAGAACTGTTAACTTATCAAGATGCGAAAAGGGTTATCGCTTAACTGAGAATGGAAATGAAAGACATTTATTAGACATTCAAGGCTGGGTAGCACTAGATATGACACAGAAATCATTTCGAGAGTGTCTTATAGACTCTGGCATCTATGCTGATAAAAGATCCCTGAGATTACCACTTCAAAGTAAATATGTGGATGGCAAGGCCCACAGAAAATTCTTTGCAGCGAAAAAGAACAGCAGTGTGAGAGATGCTCTCATCCACTATCCCCACGTGGACACCCCACCCATTCCCGGGGAATTTATCTTGCTGTCAGACAATCATTTTAAACCATGTTCATCCCATTTCATCCATGTTACCACTGATGCAGATGTACAATGTGCAAAGGAAGAGATTTCAAGTAGATATGGTATGGTTGTGACAAAGATAGTAAAAAAGAATGATACAGTTATCCTGGATGTAATGAAAGAACCATCGTTATCGACAGGAGGTGGTAACTATTGCCTCATCAAAGGGGATTGGCATACCACAGCTCGCATGTACTTCATTCTAAGTAATGGAACTCTGATACCAAAATGTTGGAGCACCAAATGTCAGACTCTGAAAAATGTTAAATAAAGCAAAACAAAATAAAACAAGTTAAATAGTGTAGGGTTTCTTTATTTCCCCAAAACAATTACAGTATTATACAACAGGAATCTGAATGATTTGAAACTTGTTTGAGTTCATTGTGAATAATTCTAGATATGCTTAAGTCAAATGCCAGTTCAATGTTAAAATTCAACTTTGCAGACACACATATGTGAGGCCACCTATATATCTCAGCTAACATCCTACCTTCTTCAACAACATCATCAGTCATGGAAAGGTCACATTTGTTTGCAACAACAATTACACTTGGTTGGGAGTGTTGTTTTGATATATCCATAACAAACTTCTTTGCTGCTTGCAAAGAGTCAGCTGATGTGACATCATATACAAGTAAGACGGAATCTGCCTCACTTAGTGAATCATGGCGTAAAGAGACCTCTAATGATTCTGACCCAGAACATGTGTCTCTGACTTGAATGGTTAAACCATGATAATATTTAGTATACCAATCATCTAATGTTCGCTCATGTTCAAGGGGAAATGTATTGTACAGAAAACGAGATACTATAGCAGTTTTCCCCACACCCTCCGATCCAAGAATACATATCGATGGCATTTTTATGTTTTTCCTATCAGTTCACTTCTGACACAAATAGTGTAACTTCACTTGGTAAATCCACAATAGTCCTTTATATCGACTGTATTTCATTCCGAGTATCAGCGAGGAGAATAATGCAAGGAGCCAACAGTTTTAACGTCTGAATGTTTTTTATGCTTTCTGTCCGCTCAACCTCAACACGAATAGTCTGACTATCATTGGCAAATTCACAGCAGTCCTTTATATCGACTGTATTTCAAACATTTGGTTAGAACCAACCAGTTACTAAACATACATGCAACAAATGTTTCTTTAAACATACCTAAAATATGGCAAGTATCTACAAGAAGTATAAAGCGAGTGGCCTGTAGTTTCAATGGTTGATAAAAGAGTTACAAAAATCATGACGTCATACAAAAGTAGGTCAAACCCGAGAAAGTGAAACAATGAAAATGTCTTTGATTGGAGAGATCTTTATTCGGTTGAATACAATTTATCAACAACAATTTCACCATTTGTAAGGCGATATAAGAGTGGAATGACACTTCCTGGCATAGGCATTGACTTTGGTGGTTGAATATAGACACCTGTTTCAGAAAGTCTTAATCGCATGCGATACTGTTCTACGTCGATTGTTATGTCTGGACGAAGACCTTCAAACCTTGCAATGAAAGAAGATTGGTAAGAGGCCATGCTGATATCTTTTGCAAACGAGTTTGAGTCATCCATGATCATGATGAACATGTCCTTCATGTAACATAGCGCACACCTTGGCTGTGGCCACATGTCAACCCCAAGCGAAAGTGTAGATGCTATGTTTCCCTTTTCCGTTCTCCTCTCATTCAACCAGTCTTGAAACTGCTGAGTGGTATAACCCCCTGCTCTGAGCTCTCTCATCCTGTCAAGTGCAGCAACTGGAACCATCTCGGGCAATTTCAAATCACCTTCAAACCCTTCTTGGGTCTGTATGTATTCACCCATGCATGGCTTAGAGGCACACTGTCGGGAGAGAAATGGTTGCTTCACCCCATCAATGACACTCTGAAGCGTCAGCCATAGGTGGTCTCGGGTGTATATCATGGGTTGTAAGGTCAGACTAGATAATTTGTACATCTCCGTCAAAAGATCTGGCAAAGAGGAAACCTTATCGGTGACAGCATCTATTGGGTCTAAGATTGCAAAAAACTGGTTGACCTCAGATGGATCCATTCTTTCAAAGAGGGATTCACTGGCAGGTGTGGTCATGTCATGAAGTGTTTCTGTCCAGTGAGCCAGCAAGCGTTCCTTCAATTGACATGCAGTCATGAGATCATCCTTATTCCAAGATTTGTTGCAAAAGTTCTCCAATTCACCTATGGAAACTGGCTTGGCTAAAATATTCATTTGGGTACACCTCTTCTTCTTATGGATAGTCTTTCTCTTCTCTCCATCCTGTTTGGTTGTCTTTTTCTTATGTGAGACCTTGTGGTGGTGGTGTCTCAACCTATTGATGATTGGCTTCAGAACAGTATCTCGCATTTCTTTCTCCATGGCCTTCTCTCTATATATGTAGTGCCAGCATTTGCATCTAGTTGAGTGTAAACAGTTTGAGTAAAATCGAATTTTCATCAGTTGAAAACAGTCTGGTTGGTGCTGAGTTTTTGATTCCAAAATGGCAAGAAACACCCGTCTTTATCAAGACATTGCTTTGCAAGTAGAACCAGTGTGATGATGGTTGTAATGACCAATAAGATGCAAATGCAACAGCAATATTGGCTTGCCTTCATTCCACAAGTCAAAAGATGATCAATACACAGGAGGCATTTCATGCAGAGGTCCATTAGCCCAGGTGCTGGGTCTCTGTGGCTATATGCTTTTTCCACATCTCTATGCGACATACTTACTGACACTATTTAACAATGCGCTTACTTTAATCGCTAATGTCACTCTTTGAAGTAGGTAAATCACCATAGCCTCTCAATTGCAACAAGAGTGAAACATCTGTGTTCTTGGGATTGGCTACCATCTGTTTGATTGCATGTTTGTAGCATGATCTGACCAGTTCTTCTTCATCATGTCTCTCTCTCATGTATGCTGCTATCAGTGTTGAGAAAAGCGTAACAATCCAAGTAGACAAGAAAGCAATAATGGGAATGATCATATGTGAGAGTGCATTTGCCAATATGAAGATGAGAAGTAAGCTTGAAAACAGTGGTGTGAAAACAAAAAACAACATGCTCATAACCATAAGGCATGATGCCAACCACCCGTGAACAAATGCTGGCACTACTATAGGCAAGCACAGCAGAATTGTTAGAAATGACGAAAGAATCGCAAACCTGATCCACTGAGAAAAGTAATACAGAATGTACAGTTCACTCCACAGACATGATCCAATGTGGGTGAGGAGCTTATGTTTCCTCAGAGTTTTTGAAGTGGGCTTATGACATGTGTAAACTTTACCACAGGATTCAAAACCTCCTTCCATGCGAAGTAAGAGTGCTTGTATCTTTTCAATGGTGACGACATCATGTACATCAGCCCTGTTCATGACCTCCCTCGAGAGGATTTGCACTTCTTCTGCAAGATAGCACCGCCAATGAAACTTGACATAAATCAATGGCACAACTATCATCATTACAAGACAAGAGACTGACACCAAATAACAACATCCTGTTGAAATGTCCATGTGGGACGGCATCCTATGAGGAGGGCAAATATTTGGAAATCCCATGTCATAGTGTTTCCGGCACCCATACAAGTGGTGTCGTTCCCAAAAATAGAAGCGACCAACTATGGTAGACACGAAACCCACAAGAAAAAGCAGCAGCTGAGTGATGAACATCAATTTGTTTGTTAACACAAGGAGGTTGTAAGCTGAAGTCATGTATTGCAATTTTCTAAATGATGATAAAAGGTTTCTCTGTGCCAACTGTATCGTTCTCATTCTGTTGAGGAGATGTTAATTCTTGTTTGATTCCCATGAATATTCTCAATTTCCTTGCACATCAACGTAGTGCTCCATATGCCAAGACAAAGAACCATGACACCCAGGCAAAGAAAGGCCACACACAAATGGTTCATCTCCTAGTTCAATCCCAGTTTTTCATGTCAAGTGGCAAAAACACAACTAATGCAAATCATATTTTCTTTCACTTAAATCTTTTATTTGCTTTGCTACATTCACTCAAAAATCTAAGACAAAAGCCCACACAAGATGACGAACACACAACAATTGCAAAGATGTATATCCACTGAACACAATATTGTTGGAAGAGCACAAGCATTGTTCCAATCAAGATGGACATGGCAAAAACAACAGCATATAGAAATGTAAACCAATAATCACTTGTCCATTGTCTCAACTCTCTCTTGTTTGTCGGTGTTGCTGTCTCACATAAATCACCATTCCATCCGTTATCGTAAGATCTGGCTATTGTGTGTTCCAATGAACAGGCAATATCATGGCTCATGTTCTGAAGTGAAGAGTATTCTTCTCTCAACGAGGCAGTCTCAGAGGGGATTCTCATATATGCATACAGTGCATTGACATAGTATGCAAGACAAAGTATGCCATGTCCCATTAGCCACATTGGTAAAATTCCCTTGGTGCAATAATGTAGTGATAATGAACCTATTGGAAGGCCACTGACACTCAGAGCTCCAAATAAGACATACCAAAGATGGGCTATCACAGAAAACCAATATGTGGAAGTCATTCTTCTCAGATCAATGTGTTGTAGAGTCGGTAATAGATAGGTTCTGAAGATGATTAGTGACGCGTCCAATGGCAGAGTTTGATCTTGTCCTATGCCGTGTCAGTTCTTTACCACATATAATTTTCATCCGTTTCCATTGATAGTCATTCAACACAAATCTGATGCCTGTATCTGTTCTTTCAATGTGTCCTGACAGATGACCATTTTGATTCTTCTTCAAACACAGTATCATGTGTTTCTTTATTCTCTCACATCGACTGATGGGCATCTGGTAGAGTTGCACCATGTCATACATTTGGTCAACCTTGTGGCACAGTCGATACCACAGGTTTCCTCCCAATGGCATCTTCTGTTCGATATTTCCATCCCTTTTGACATTCAATATCTCTGCAAAATTGTTTTGTGTGTAGATGAACATACGATCTCCAACTTTGTATTTTCTCATATTTTTTTTACATTGGGTGATATAGTTACTTAACTCCACATCACCAAACCTGGCTAATACAACCAAGAGTTGCGTAGCTCACCAAAAGTCATTACACAGTGAATTGTTTTGTCCAAACTCCTGATACCACATCCTGGAGTGATGAGGGTTGTTACAACAGCCAGATTCCATGTGTGCATTTTCTACCATATCTCGAAAGAAGGTCTCCCGCAAACCATCAGATAATGTTTTAAAGTAATTTAAACCCTTTTGCCACATCACAAGTTTTCTGTGCAAGTCGATGCACATGGATGCTGAACACACTCGATTCAGAAACAACTGACTGATCAGGATATTATTCTTCTTTGAAAAGTGCCACACTCTTCGATTTAGGGATGTGTGAGGCTGTATCACATCATTTTCTTGGTCAATGCCATTCAGTCTGGCGAGACATTCAACAGCTGAAGGTCTCAGTTCTGGTACAGGGTGGATCATTTGTCTCAATGTGTCTGCAACATTCTTGCCACAGACAGGTGCAAGGTGGTCCAATACACCTGCTGAGTCTCCATCATCCATCAGTTGGTACTTTATTGCTTGAAGCAATGCCACTCTTCTTGAATCAGCTACCTCTGTGTTACAAATCCTAGCACTAGCTCTGATAAGGCTTTCAAGCTTCCAAATCTCTGCTACAGAACACCCTCCTCTCAAAGAAGCAATTTTACAAAGAAATTTCATCAGCAGCCCATCTTTATTCCTTGCATGATCCTGACGAGAAAGAATCTCGCTTCCGAGCATGTGGCTGACCACAATCATGCCAACTGCAAAAATGTCTGTCTTGCCATCCACGATCACACCGGCATATGTACCCATTTGTTCCCCGCACATCAGCGCTGGGTCTCTATAACCAGGAATGTTTACAGCCTTTCCCAGCCTAGTGCACCCTGCCTTTGGGTGGATAAAACTGCTCTGGTGGAAGACCATGTCCGGGGCAATATTTGCCATAGGAAAGTCGAGCTTGCCAACATATCCAATTTCTTCAGGTGAGATGCTTCTTGGGGCATTCTCCCACTTTTGAATGCCAAAATCTGCCATGAGGTTGTGGAAAGAAGCAATCTCTGCCAATCCCAGGTCGATGATTTTCACTCGTTTCTCATTCAGATCAAATGTCACATTATTGGGTTTCAAGTCTAGATGCAAAACACCCGCTCGATGAAGGCATTCACATGCTTTGAGCAGCTGTGTGAGGAGCATCTCTGGTTCAAATAGAAATCCCAATTCATTGCACTGTTCTATGGTGGGTCCAACATACTCCATTTTTATTTCCTTCACCACTGTGGCAGTCCTGTAGCCATAGAAGTTCCATGTGTTTGTTCCATAATCAATCACCTCTGGGAAGATTTTACTTTTCTTCAAGTAGAGAAGCATGATCAACTCCTTGGTGAGGGCTAACCTTGTCTTCTCATACACATCATGGCAGTCACCTCTCAATGCTCTCTTCCTCACAGTCAACTTTCCTCCGATGGACTTGTCCACAAGGACCTCTCCAAAACCTCCTCCCAAAAAAAGAGGTAGGCCATGAAAGACCTGCAGATACGTTTCATTTGGTGATTGAGTCATTATCACTGCCAATATGGTTGAAGCCAGGTCCACCCATTGAATATAGATGGGGAAAAATCAGTGTGCAAAATTCAGTTTTCCATTGGCACACATAGAAGATATTATGGAAACACACAATCACAATACAGTACAAAACAAATACAGTAGATATGGAGGATGACAAACATTATTGTGCCATTGTGGGTTGCAACAGCAAACCCGTGAAAGACATGAAAGCTCATCTCAGAAGAGTGCATAAAGATCTGTCGGAGGAAGAGCGACAAATGCTTCTGATGACCAAACAAAATCTTAGAACGGAAGCACCAAAGACAAAATTGCAATCCGTGATAGATGAATTACAACTGTCTTCTTCAGATGATGATGATGATGCTCATGACGTAAGCTATGATGCTAAAAAGGGTCCTGATCAACATTGCTCTGTATCTAATGAGACAAATGCAAGGAGAGATAGATTTCAACTTACAAGGATGAAAAGTAAAGAGATGGAGGAAACTAGGAAAAGGGAAGACAATAAAAATCTGGCTAGGTGCTTTTCAAAGGTTGGCCCAGAATCTATTGCCACCCACAAGGTTGTTCGAAAACAAAGAGTGAGTAAACAATTGGAGGCAAATGAGATGGGTGTGGACGAGGATGATGTTGGGCCACCGAAAAAGAAAATGAAGAAATCAACGATGAGTAAACAGCATGAAACGATGAAGATGGATGAAAGTTGTGAAGATGATGAGCAACCAGAATTGAAACCAATGATGAGTAAACAAGTGGAAGCAATGGAGATGGATGAAAGTGAGGATGATGACGCGCCACCAGAATCGAACGTGAAGAAACTACTGTTGCCAATGAGAAGTGGTAGCAGCATCTTACTCTCAAGTAAAATTCTTCTGAAAGCAAAAAAGAGGAGACGTGTTCGCAAGGCACAAAATAGAATTGCTGCCTCTATGAATACAATGTGGCATATCTGCAGTGCTTTCACCACCTGTATGGATGAACTTCAGTACAGCTACAAGTCTTTGATGAAAGCCACAAAGAGATTTCATTTTGTTGATGATGAATAAAAGATATATATATGTATACAACCTTACTTCTTTCTCTTGTTATATATGATCCAATATTGATTATGATTCACAATTCACAACCATGCCCCACTCTGAGCTCTCGAGAGCCACTCTCATGTTAATTCTCTCTTGCATACCCCTCCTATTTGAAATGCAAACTGAACTGAGAACTTCTCTAGACTGGAAGATCTCGATCATGGTGCTTGTCTACCTCATGTTTGCATGGAAGGCAACAAAGTCTTACTTAGGTCGGCAAGAAAGTTTTGAGGTGCATGTGCAGTGCTGCAAAGCAGCTCTCCTCACAGTGGTTCTGTACTCTTGGCTGTCCTTCCTCTTCGGTATGAAAGAGACATTTGTCACTTGTATCATCACCAGTGCCAAAGGTAGTTACCAGGCAGATGTCATTACAAACTGCAAGCGAGATGGCATATTCACCAAGTGCATGGATGCAGTAGCCTATGTGAATCATGTGAATTCCATCTCAAAAATGTGTCCGACCACTGTACTGGGACCAGTCCTTGGTTGGACTTACACTGTGAGCGTTCTCTTCTTTAGATTTGTTCCAACAGCCATTTTCGGCATGTGGAACCTTCTCACGTTCTCCAATCTTCGATTCCACACAAGAGAAAGGTCATCGATCACTGAGACTGATGATTCCCGAGCAGAAAAGATGATGAACCCAAAGATGCTCCTGGGTGGTTTGGCAGTCTTAATCTCCTGCATCATTGTGGAGGTTGGAACAAAGAACAATAGTCAACTGTCTAGCTTTGAGGTGATCCTTCCCTTTGCAGCAGCAGTGAGTCTACACGTGTCACTACGTACCAACCGTTATAGGGACTTGATCAAATATACTCTGACTCAGATTCAACACACATGCCTGCATACTTGTATCGTCTACACTAGCATGGACTTTCTCATGAACTGTGTTGGTCTTGTATCAAACTGCTTGCAACCAAGATTACAGAATGATGTAATTCAAGAGCAATGCAATCATGGGGTAACAACAGAGGAACTACACAGGTGTTATGAACTCATCAGTGACATGAGCATATCTTCCTCTACATATACAAAGGAATGTCCAAACATGTCATCTCTACCTACCATTCTAACGATGACAGCTAATATTATTCAAGCCATGACATTGATTTTTATATGTGTGTTATCCCTCCTTCCAAAATCAAATAAAAAATAATCGACAAGCAAGATATGTCTTTTTTTTATTTTTTTATTAAATTTAAACCATGCATGTTTTTTGTTTCTTGGTTACAATATCAGTACTGCTCGAATCTTCCTCACAAGCACGTTTTGATGATATCAATACAGTGTTAGCGGTTAAAGTATCTCTGCTTGAATCTTCCTCACAAGCACGTTTTGATGATATAAATACAGTGTTAGAGGTTAAAGTATCTCCATAAGCATTGTATGCTCCACCTGGGGTATGCAGTAATTGTGTCATTCCCTTCAGTGGTGTGTAGCATCGATGCACACTCTGGTTCATGGCTTGCTCTAAATCATTCTCAAGTTGAAGAATGTTCACTGCAGCATCTGATTTGTAGAGGTCTATCCAGTTTTGGTCTGTCATGAGGAGCTGTTTTGCTGCAAGTTTGCGAAGCCTATGGTTTGGTTTGAATGTTACATATCCATTCTCAATCTCCTTGACATTAAGCTTTCTCAGAAAAGAAGCCATGTTCGAAGTATTCTTCAGTTTTCCATGTAAAATGTCACAGGCAAACTCAGGGAGTTGAGAGTATTGTTCTTGCACATTGACAAAATCAATCGAGTCTTCAATGCGATGTGTCTGGTAGACCACTTCTCTGTCAAATATCATCACTGTCTTCATATCAGTCATGTCTTTACACAGGCACTTTTGGATGAGTGTCCGTGCAAAGTTTGAATATTGTGAATCTGTCAACTGGATAACAAGTGTGGTTGCACTCAGTACATCTGATGGATCCACCACAACCCTCATCATATGGCGACTTATCATGTCTTTTGCATTTAGATGTCTCATGTTAACCTTCATAGCTCTCGCCAAATACATGTTGTAGTCATTCAGACTCTGATCAAGTCTTGGTGAACCAATCTTGTAGTCATAATGAATGCTTGCATAAACCTCAAGCACTGCTCTCCACTGGGCAATCACCTCTGCTATCTGTATGATCAGGACTTTATTTTTGCTGCTCAAAATTTCTTTGTGATTTAATCCCATGTCTTTCATAACATTTTGGATCCTTTGCATGGTCAGCACAATCTCTAGGTTGTCTAATGATTCTTCAGTGTCTGAAGGCCTTAAGGTATTGAGCAAGTATTGTCGATTGAAATCCTCTGAGATCAGATATCTAATACATGCAAATTGTTGTGGGATGAATGCTCTTTCCAGAGATTTTGCAATCAAATCTTCATCTTCTGCTATCACATTTCTCTGCGACTTGGGAACATTCAGTGTTGAACACTTTTCTATCAATTTTCTGTCGTTCATCTTTTTAGCCAGTATGATATACGAGTTGTTTTTAGTGACATACTGATCCATGCTGCAACTCTCTATGTGATCAACAAACTTTTGTCCAAGAACATCATGATACTCCTTCTCGGGGATTGAGGGTTGTATGCTCTCTGTTGTGAAATTCTTTTGTTGACATGCAAACTTATTTTCAGACTTTCCATTGCCATTGCTTATCATTTGTAAAGCCTTCATAAGAAATGACTTCCCTGTCGCTGATGGTCCAACTAGAAGCAATGTTGGTTTTTCATTCAGTGGAGTGAAGCTGATGATATTACACATGAGAAGCAAATATAACTCCACACTGAGATGACCAACCTTTGAAAGAGATGCCATCTCTTTGAGTTGATTAGCGAGAATTTCTTGATAAGCATCTACATCTGATGTCCTGTGTGTCAGAGAATACTGTACATCACCAGTTTCACTAAGCTTTGTGGCATAAAGAAATCCTCTTCGAAACACCATCTTTGTTATTTGAATTTTAATTTTACTCTGTATTAGTCTAGCATTGCTCATCAGAGTATTGTCAAACCCCATAGTGGACCTGTATCTGTCCATACAGAAATTTCGATAGTTTGTGTCCACGAAGAGACGACTGACATTACCATCATGTTCAATTTTTGCTACTTGATCATAGATTCGTTTCAGATAATTCAACCTTGGATACAGATCAAGCTTGTCATTTGAAGCACTGTTTGAGGGATGAACATACATCTGATTACTTTCAAACCAGCGATCTTCATATATGTGTTTGAGATCCACTTGCCATGCAACCCAATTTACTAGATCTAGCTCCCATGTTTCTACATTTCCTGTTTCAGATGGATGAAATGTTTTCTCCCACATGAAGAAAGATGCATAGTTTTGTAGCATGTCTGCCAAAGGACTCTGTTCTCTTTTAAGAACATCCACGATGTCAAGAACTTTCTTGAGGTCAGGTTTTCCTCCCTTATTCTGATTCTTGTGAACAAGTGTATCCATACAAGTGAGATTTGCATATGCTCCATTCAGTCTCGTGCCCGTTTCAAACAGGTATGCTGGGGATAGTGCTTCGGCTCTCATTTTCCAACTTTCTGCAGAGTCCCTCATTCTCAAGTCTGTTGGAATCAAATGTTTGTTACTGTGGTAGAGCTGTAAGTCTATGTCCATCTGACATAGATTACATATTCCCACCATTTTCCCCCTTTTAGAAGATTTGGTATTGAACATGGTACCAAATGTTGCATCAAATGTCTGTAGTTTCTGTTCTATTTCTCTGAATGATAGCTTCAATGCACTTTCTTTATCGATGAAACCATTGTTCAATGCAATGACACACTTGGCCACAATGTGAAAATATTTATCAAAAATATCCTTTTCAATCAGCTGCAGAAAAATGTAGCCCTCGTTGATGTCCACATCTTGTTTGACGGGAAGTATGCACTCCTTTTGAATGAGGTAGACTTCACAATCTACATCCTTGCTCTTGAATATTCTTGCCACCGATATTGCAAAGTCAAAAATGTCCTTGATGTATTCAGGTGATTCTTTCAGTGTGTTGTATGGAATGTCTCTTGGTAGAAGGTCAACACACAATGCTGTCATTGCCTTGTCAAATGATATCACAGACCTTGTGGCAAGCAGTGCCTCCATTGAATAAGTGCTCTGAGGGGTATTCATCTTTGTGGTATTTGAATGTCTTATCTCAATATGGACAGAACGTGTTATTTAATGGACAGAACTCAACTGCAAAATTGGATTTTGCAGTTGACCTTTTTTGAGAGGATAGAGACGTTGTGGAGAGCACCACTAAGTTCATCACAGCTAGTATAATGAATGGATACCCGTCAAGAGTGTTCATTGTGGCATCAGCTGTTATAAGGGGATCGTGTGGAGTGCTTCTCCATGCATATGATGAGAAGCAAAGGACTGTAGTTTTGAAACTTACCGACCACACATTTGAAGTGAGGTTACCTTTTAATCAATATACAACACACCTGGAACAGTGGTTGTATCAAAATGATATCATGAAACAGGTATCTATCACCAAGAGTCCAAACAGAGGTGTTGCCCATGATACAACCACAGATGAAGAGGATCTCATATGTGTCAGGACACCCCATCGCCATCTTCATCGAAGGATAATTGCCATGTGTTTGACAAGAAAGATTTCATTATGCTCCCAAAATGGGGAACAGACATCTGTGTTCCCTCATCGCAGCATAGGACATATGTGTGCCTGGTATGCAATTGATCCGTTTGGCATCTCGACATGTTCAGAAAACAAAGATGACATGCCAATGGATTGGAGCAAGGATGATAAGGAGAGAACCCATTGGTATATAAATTGTGAGACAAAGAGCCTTGTTCTCACGCCAGACATCCCAGCTCCTCCAATCCCCATAGCCTTTGTTATCGTCAAATTTACCACCGATGACAATCAGTGGCGACAGGGCAAAAGGAAACATCATGAAACCCATCAATTAGAAGAGAGATTTGGGATTGAACAACAAAAGTGGGTAACATTGCCGGATGTCATCGGAGGAAAGTTCTACGCTGGTGACAAACATTTTAAGAAAAGAAGAGTCACTTCAGCCAGTGTGATTTCGGAGGGTAAGGAAATAAACATGGTGGTCGACGGTGATATGAAAACTATGAAAGAACCATACATAAAGCATATCAATGAAAAAGAACTCTTGCTTCATCTCTCAAAGGTCCTAACCAATGTTTCCATCATTGTGACCACTGACATCGATGAACAGTTACTCTGCCTCAAACAGAGATATTTGTATCAGGGGATTGGTTCTGCATTTGATAGGATCTGTTCGAAGAATTCGTTGTGTACAACTCATGTCCACGACAGAGAATCTGCACGATATTCCCGTCTGATCACAGCCAATCTCACACTCCTACAACACAAACAGACAGACCAACAGGGGAGGAGCAAGCTCAGGCACTCACTGAAGGCCCGCACATTGCCAGCATCTTACATCAAGGGATTTGGTGTGGCCTTTGTTCGGGCTGAAAAAAACAGAGAAGTAGCTGTTAGCAGAATGGAAGCACACAGTGCATGCAGGGCCTTGATGACGGAAGGAGGGAATGAAAATCACATAGCTCAGTTTATCAAGGAGGTTCAGTTTGCAGGAGTCAACTTTGTTCACTACAATGGTGACCTTAGCAGCTTGAAACCTTCAGAGATATATGATATGTCAGTGCAAAGGGTAATGGAAGAAGAAAACTTATCATGGAAGTCAAACTCTACAGGAATACATATGGCAGATCCTGTCAGTGGTGGTAGAGTTCTAACTCCCTCACCATGCTACACATTCGAACCTGTTGTAACATTTGACTTCTCATCCATGTATGCCAGCATAATTGAGACCTTCAACCTGTGTTTTACCACAGTGTGCAGAGATCAGATAGAGGGCAGTTTTGAGACTTGTGTGAAAGGTTTATATTGCATGCGTCCTTCCACGAAAAAAGGAATATTACCAAAGGTGTTCACCAGTTGGAAGGCGAAGAGAAAGGACATGGTCATCAGAGGTGATGAACTAGGCGAAAGGGCAGTGAAGAGATGTATGGTCAGCATGATTGGTCAGAACATGTCTTCCAATGCGACCTCACCCTTTCACATGCCAGCATTGGCCCATATCATCACATCAACTGGACGACAGTTGTTGGAAATCGTGGAGAAAACTGTCAAGGACATTGTTCACCCACTCATGGCAGGTCCAGCCAAGGTGATTTATGGTGATACAGACAGTGTGATGATTGCATTGTCCCTTACAAAAAACAAAGACACTTCCAACATAGTAGAGTTGATGCTCCATGATAACAAGTCTGCCACTTCCATTGCAGCGCACATGAAAAATGAGATGATGAAACGGGTGAATACCTTTCTTTGCAATCATGTCGGAGAAGAGGTTGAAAATCACATGGACATCAAAGTGGAGAATATATCATGGGCATCACTTCACTATCCACAGAAGAAGAGATATGTCCACGTGACAGACTCAGGATCACTACTGTGCAAAGGTGTCACTTGCATACAATCCAATGCTTTGCCTCTGCTCAGTAAATTAGAAAGACAAGCCCTGCAACTCTGTCTTTTGGGGTGGTTTCTTTGCAAGGATGGTGACGAGAGGAAAGTTTTGAGCCCAGAAGGTCTAAAACATGAAACTCTCGATGTCTTTATTCCCAGTGTTGGATGGGTGAAAGGACCGAAGATTTTGCAAGAGGAAACTGATAAAAATGAGTATCTTAAAGTGACGATTCAGCATGAATGTGGTGTGTGGGCGAGAACATTTGATGCCTCCAGACAATTCTGCATCGATCAGTTCTCGGGAGAGAGAGGCGAAAAGGAGATGAGATGTAAAATGGTCAAATGTCTAGTCCATGATGCCATCTCGTGCTTAGAAGAAGGAGACTTTGATATAGGTGACTTGATTCATTATGCCACATTTAGAGGATTTGAGTCTGATGGGGATGGGTACAGTCACCAAGCTGCCTACATAGGTCAGTGTCGCAAGAGATACGGTTTGTGTGAACCTGTGTTCTATGAGAAAGTCCCATATGTTCACACTATCAAACATCAACAGGTTTCCAAGACATGGCAGGCAGCACTTGTGTGTGAGAGCTACCAAGATCCCATACTTACACTGAGAGAGAATATTCAAATAGATCTTAAATGGTATGCTGATTTACTCGAGCAACATTTCATTGAATCTACAAACTCTTTGGTATCAATTATGGGACAATCTGGTGACGAGACATCTTGGCAAAGAGAATGCGTAGTGCAAAGTGACAGGCATCAAAGGAGAGGAAAGGGAAATTCTTCTGCACACATAACAAATTTACCAGAAGGTATCGAGGCCATTACACTGTCATTGGATGAGTCTAGGTTACTCCCAGGCAAGAAGTGCCTGATTGGCTCCAGATATAATGGCAACAGTGTAACTCACTTTTATGTTGATCCACCCATGGTATACAGTGAAAGAGTTATGACGTTCGTGCAACGTGAATTGTTGAAAGTGTAACAAAATGTGCAATAAAGTATGGCTATCAATGGCATGGGGTTTAGTAGTTACTGATTCATTAGAGTTAAATAAAACCAATCAAACAGACATTTTAACAAATCAAATTTTCTGAGAATATTCAGGCTGCTTCAAAATTGGATTTTGCACAACTACTCTCTATCAATCCATAAACATGTGATCATGTATGTTTTAAGATGAATAAGAGACGTTTGATCACAAGATAAACATGAATCTACCACACAGCAAGTATTCGTTCGAGGACTATCTGGTCCCACTACCACACAGCAAGTATTGTCTAGAGGACTATCTGGTCACAAGGTCCGTCATCACCCTTGACAGACCGATGGTACCACTATGCGTTGATATTTGTGGCAAGGATCTTCGTAGCAACACATTGAAGTACTCACCAGACTACATCAAACACCTGTTTAACTTTGTGTTGTCTGTGGTGAAAATATTCAAAGGAAAACAAGTTGAGACAAGGGTGTTCTTGATCGATAAGTGCCAACTCACTGATGCTAAAACTAGTTGCATGCTTCTAGCCATGATTGAGGAGAAAGCCTTCAAGGAAAACTTCCCAATTGCTGCTAAGTGTGCACTGGCCTTGAACAGCGGTTTCCTGTGCAAAGCCGATGCCATTGGACAATCTTTTGATGAACTGGAGAGAACGCTACTCAAGTTTGATGCCGTCAATGGCATTATGGCAGATGCTAATTCTGAGATGAAACCTGGAAATTCGTGTGGGTTCACAACTTTGGATGCTTTGGATAGCACCATACAGGAGTACCATCACAACGAAATGGTCATGTCACCTTCTTTGGACTTGGCAGAGAGTTGGTCTTGCAGGGCAGACATTCTATCTCCCCAATATCTCTTCGAGAAGAGCAACAGATATCATGAGGATTATGCAGAACTTCTTCGTCACGCTAGAATGGTACTGAATGATGTCTTTATTGAAAACAGTGAATGCTACATTGACAATATAAGACTTCTGTTGGATGTTTTCGAGAGAAGACAACACAAAACATTTGATACTTACAAGAGACTTGCCACGTTCTATCTTTGGGATCACATCTATCGATGCAAAGACGGGAAGTATGAGTTGAACCTGACAGTCAGAAAGGCATGGGAGATGAAAGATGAACACATACTCGAAGATCACTGGTTTGAAGAACATGAGCTGTACCTAGAACCTGATACAATATTTCAAATTGCACAGAGATCAGACATAAACAAGAAGCAAAATACCACCAAGAAAGGGAACGATGAGAAGCAGGCTGGTCCATCGTGTCAACCTAACCTATCTTTCGGATCAAAACAGATTGCTGCAATGCTAGACAAAGAAGTTTCTGCCAGTGAAGGGTTCAATGCAGCAATAGATAAAGTAATTGAAGTCCGTCTCAAAAGATACCGTGTGTCTAGGCCAAACCCAAAAAGGTGTTGTCACAATCAACACACAGCCTAATGCCACTACTGGCCATCCTTGTATGGGGAAGGGATCCCATCCATTTGGGGATTAGATCTATCCCAATTGGAGGTTAAAATTGAACATAACACACAAAGTGACTATGGACATGATAGAGGATGATTGGTATATTACGTAGTTGTTTTTTTATTAGGATGTTGTGCATCAATATAAACAAAAATATGCTTTGTTGGCTAACTTTTCACTTACTACTGGTTTGTATGAATATAATGCTATGCAATAAAATATAAACAACCTGAACAAAATATGGTTTGTTTGTTACTCTTTCTTTTATTGTTGATCTATGAATATACAGATAATATGCAAAAGAATATACATATAATATGCAATAGAATATAAACAACCCGAACAAAATATGGTTTGTTACTACTCTTGCTGTTGATCTATGAAAATAATGTTATGCAATCAAATATAGACAAATCCAACAAAATATATGGTTTGTTGGTTACTCTTTTGCATACCATTGATCTATAGATATAATTTAGTGCAATCAAATTTAGACAAATCCAACAAAATATGGTTTGTTGGTTACTCTTTTGCATACCATTGATCTATAGATATAATGTAATGCAATAGAATAAAGAAAATGTCAATGAAATATGGTTTATTTGTTACTATTTTATTCATTATATCTTTTTTCAGTCCAATGTCTGTCCAGTTTGGACATGAACTTGTACCACTTGGGAAACATGTGACAAAAGACAATATTTTGTCTGCTATTTTCAGCAATCATGCTTTTTAGGGTTTTGTTTCTAATCCTTTCAATTTGCCTCTCCTGTTTCATCCAAGTAATTACACAGAGAAGTCGACAGACATGAGCTACATCTAAGTTGAGTGTTCTCCCATGAGATTCAATGAACTCATGTTGGGCATGGTGTATTCTCTCGAGACAAAACCTCATGGTCTTCAAGTTTTCATCTGGAAGTGGTGTTGTGAGAATGTAATCCCTCTTCAGTTCAATAATTGAGAACAACTCATCCAAGAACCTCCTGCAACATTCTTCTACGGTCACCATGGGATATGTGGAGAAGACATTTCCCCAATATGAGATCCATCGTGTCTTCACATGCTCCTTGTCTAAAATGACATCTCCCATTGCATCTTTGATTTCATCTTCCACATTTCTCCACACGAAGTTCTTTTTATCCTTTGGTATGGTACAACAGTCGTCAAGCTTGAACAAAATATACGTGTGATCCTTCAGCACAGGGACATTCATCTGTTGTCGGTTCAGGGCATCAAAGGCATATAAAGTCTTGGCTTGTTTCTTTCCCCGCTTGGATGATGCAATACTTTTCATGAAGAAAGCAAACTGACCAAAGAGCTTGAGCACATCTCCGACCGTCTCTGCCCCCCTGATCTCGTACTTTTTAAAGACTTGCGATTTTAGTTGCACATAACAGACAGTGTCTGGACGAGTGGAGTTTGTCTTGCAGATGATGTGTTGATCAAGCATGTCGTCTGTGCCCTGCTTGATCTCTCTCCCTCTATCCAATATTTTCATTTTGAGGTGTTCCAAGAGAGGATACTTCCAGGAAGGAAACCTATCATGGACAATGCTCATAAAGCCTCCTTCTTCCCCTTTACCCAAATCACCATGCTCGTCTTTTTCTTGCACGAACTGATGTTTGTATTCACTAGAAGTGGAGATATCACCATCTCTCTGGTTGGTGTTTTCTTCACATAGATCTTCCTCAGTCTGATTGATTGCTTCCTCGGTACGCATTCTCTTTTGTTCTGTAGTTGGTTGTTGCTCCCATGTCATCTGGTTATTCTCATGATGATGGGTGTTTGCTTGCAATAGAGTAAATGGAAGTCTTCCACCCACGTTGGCTCTCTGAACAAAGCTTCCTTCGTCAGCACATGGTGTACCTGGGGATTTGGGGCGTTGAAATGATGTAAAGGTTGGTAGCATGTCGGACCTCAAAGCAGTGTCCACTTCTTCACACTGAGCCAAGACAACATCTGTAGGCTGTTTTGGGAGACCATGCCCTTGCCAATAGTCTATATCCATCGAACTGTTTGGCAACATTATGGCATCCCACTCCTCTAGATATTTTAAACCCAGAGGATCGTCATGCTTATGGGGCCAGTTTGAAAGATCTGTATTGTACTCTGTATCTGAAGAGGAGTGGGAGAGTTTGAGTGATTCATCCCCCATGGTAACAGGTTGACATCGTGATGTGCATTCTTGATTATTATCCAATGTCTCAAAGGTGGCGTGGTTTGAAGATTCAGAAGACAGCTTTTTTCGTTCCTCTTCTACCTGCCATGGATTTTCCATTTTGGGGAGGATGGAAGCAAGGATGTCAGGGCAAAGTGTGGACTTTCTAATATGTCCATATTTCCTATTTTTTCTTGAACCTGTGTGAGTCTCCACTCTTGGCTGTTTGGCCACCTTGCCCTCATATTCATTTTCAGTGCACGTTCTCTTCTGCAAGATGACCTTTGTGGGTGGCTTAGAATTTATATCCTTCATTTTGAAATATCTACTCTTCTGCAAAAGAGCATCGTTTTGTGCATGCATTCCATCTTTGTGTGTCCCAGCATCAAATAATGAAACGGTCTTTGTATTTCTCTCAAGGCTTTGCTTTGCATCATCATCATCTGGGAGGTTGAAGTGAACATGCTTGTTAGATTTTTTTGTAAATTGCTTTGTGCAGTTCTTCAATATGGACTTAAGTTTGTCATTGGTCATTGGGTTGTTGTTGACTGGTGTTGCATCGGATATTGTTTCATTTATTATAGTTCTACAATCATCTGAGAGGTTGATGCTGTACTCTTCAGCCTTACATTTTTCTTCATTCTTCGTGGGTGTTTCATCTTCCCTTATCTTATCAAACCTCTCATCAAGCAATAAGGTTACATCAATACCACTTTCATCTTTGTGTTGCATCATTGTTTCATGTGGTAAGTTGACCATGCTTTCAACATTCATTTCCTTGCGAGGTTCCCACATGGTCTGAATTTTATTTTGTGCATGAATAGCATGATCTGGTTTTTCTCTTTCAATCTGTTGACTCGGAGAAGACAAAACAACATCCACCCATTTGGTGTCTTGCTCTTTTCCGTCCTCTGTATGGGCCTTATTTTGTATTCTTTTCGTCTTACCTCCCTTGATATTTTTTGCAAAGCAACATTTGTCCTCGTCGTACACCCACTGACACTGAAGAGGGAAAGGTTTGTCTGACATTTTCATTGCTGTCTTCTTACCAACAAGGACTCTTGCACTTTGCTTATTGGTCTTGACAAACTCTTGTCTTGCTTTCACTGTCACATCCCTTTCATAGAAGTCAGATTGATCAAAGTATAGCCCAAATCTTCCTGTGTAAAAGAGAGTTCTCCTGTCGTTACCTTTCCCATATGGGTCCTCAGACTCTTTCACAAAACCAAGTCGTATGCCTAACCAAGGATTGACAGAGAAGCATGGGTTTGGCTGGAAGAACGAGGATGGTACTAGAGACCTCTTGTACAATACTAGTGTTCCTGCTGGAACCAGATACCTCTCCTCGCAGAATAATTGGTCTGTCAGTGTGATCAAGCCTGATATCAGATTTATATCATGCTCATCGATCGGGAGTCCAGTGTAGGACTGGGACTGTCCCGGGGGAACCAACTGTGGCACATCTAGTACACTGACCATACGATCATCACTGCCCCATCTGTGGATCTGTTGAAACAGAGTTGTCAAAATAGGTAGACACTCGAGCATGAGACAAGACTGTGGTAACTCATCCACCTTTCCAATACCACTTGTGATGGACACTTCTCGCTGTACATGGCCAAACACTGGATCCGTGGCCATTTGATCTATCCACGGGTAATGATCAGACAAGCTTCTCATGAGATCCATGCGAGCATGTCTAAGTCGCTTCTCTTTCTTATCCACATTGAGATTGATGAAGACCCAGTGATCATGTTCTAACCTACTCCAAATGCGAAGCATGTCCAGTTTGTTATCAAACTGATCTATGGGTGGTTCTTTGGTGATAGCCAAAGTTTCTAATATCTCACTATCTTCGCCCAGTGAATGCATTGTAAACACATTACATAATTACACACAGGCTTTAAGTTGCTAATACCTTGTAGTTAAAAACTAAATAAATCACAAAAGGACCCAGCATATTTTTTTTTGTCTTTTATTGCTTTATTCTTACAATACATTTTATGAATCACAAATGGACCCAGCATATTTTTTTTTTGTCTTTTATTGCTTTATTCTTACAATACATTTTATGTACAATCATGAGTCTTCAACCTTTTGTTATCATGCACCTCTCCACAAGAGTCATTGTCCACTTCTCGCTTCTTCTCGTTTAATCTAAGTGCAAAGAATCTCTCATCTTTATATGCCTTTACTGCTCCTCCCTCTTCTGCGAGACCCTCGGCTGTATCCACTGAGAATGACTCATGTGCTGGGAGTAATTCTGGCCTCCCTCTCAACGGCATGTACAAGCAGTCCATCTTTTGTGCTGTCTTCTCAATGTCCATTTCTAGTTGCTCTCTATCAATGACCACTCCTGGCTTGCACATTTCAGCCCACTTTTCGTCTCTCATCATGAGGTGCTTTGCGGCCAGCTTGCGCAGTCTATGCTTTGGATGGAATGTCACATAGCCATTTTTTGTGGTTTTTATGTTGAACCTCTTCAAGTAGGATGCCATATAAGGCTCACACTTACCATCATCACCAACCACTTTTCCTTGACATTCAAATGTTGGCAGTCTTCCATTTGGAGAGCGAAGAGCAACGTCAGACACGTTGATGAAAGTAATGGAGTCCTTGGCCTCCTGTGTCTGATAGACTGTCTCTCTGTCAAACATCATGATAGTCTGTAAGTCAGTCATGTCTTGACAAAGGCACCTCTCAACAAGCGTCCTGGCAAGGTTTGCCTTTTCGTCCACAATGCCTTCCAGCAGCCTGATCTCTTGCAACACACTCAAGTGCACCTTGACCTTGCGATTCTTGTCTCTCATAAAGAGGGGAAGAGTATGATTGGCCTCCACATCCAGCTTGCTTGAAATTGATTTGGGATTATCCACTCCCCATTCACGGAGATCTTTTGACTGTATCACAAAGTATCCACGAGTGGCGAACTGACGCTTTGCAATACACCTAGTCAGAATCAATTGCCTCCATTCGGCAACATCCACATCTCTGTCATACCTACTGTCAAAGATGTGCACGTGGGCATGCCATTTTTGGTTGGACTCAAACACGGGTGTTATCCTTTTGTCCCAGTTGGAGCAATGTGATCCCACAGTGTCCTTTGTGGCTGTGCTGTACAATTCACTCTTTGTCAAGTCCAACTCCATGTATCCATCGTCACCAAAAGAGGGTGACTCAGATGACAGCATCCTCTGTGCAACCAGCTCTTGCAACACCCTGAGGCGACACTTTCCAAAATCAGGACACACATCGACATGGTGTCGACCATCTCTGATGATGGATTCTGAGTCAGCGACCAATGCCCTCTCCCTGTCGAGATGATGTAGGAAGGTCATGGGTTTCACTATGGCAGATGGAATGTTCAGACGGACGTAATCGTTGGAAAAATTGCCATTGAACACGTTTCTGCCCCATTCACAAGATTTCTTTCCCTGAACAATGTCCAACATACACCGTGTCACGTAAGATGTACATTCAGTCATCTTATCTTTGTTCTCCTGGGCATACAGCTCTGCTGCATATCCTGCGTGAACATACAGCTGAAACACCTTTGACTCTCTGCCATTGAAATAAGGACCTTGTTCATACTTCATACGAATACATGGCAACCTGTTACTGTCCTTGCAGATATACTTCTCTTCCAGTCTGTGAAAGAGTTTAGTCAGGGACTCATCCAACACTTTGGTACGATGCCTCTTGAGTTCTTCGCAGATGAGTCCAATGCTAGTGTTCTCAATGACCAAGTACTTTACATTCCAGGGTTCCATCTCTGTGTGTAGGTTGGGCTTGACAAGGTGTGAGCAAACGACATTCATCAGTTGTCTGTCTGGTTCTGTCAATTGAACAACCAGTGTTGTAGCACTCAATATGTCTGCTGGGTCAACCACCACTCTGGTCATGTGACGACGTATTCTCTCATTTTCTCCCCTCCTCTTCAGAGATCTCTTCATGATGCTTGCCAGATATGAATTGTATTCATCCAAACTCTGCCCGCATCTAGGCAGATTCATTCTACACCCAGAATGAACACATGCACACACTTCCAGAACTGCTCTCCACTGAGCAATCACTTCAGCTACAGTCTTGATCAACATGGTCTTCCTGCCAGTTAGAATCTCTTCCGTAATGAATCCCATGTCAGTCATCACATCTTCAATCTTCCTCAGTGTCATGTCCATCTCAACTTTGTCGAGTGACTCGCTCTTGTCCATGGGCTTAATGGTTGTCCGTACATATTTTCTGTTCATATCTTCAGAGATAAAGTACCTAATCAATGAAAACTGTTGCGGAATGTGCTCGCTGTCCAAAGTTTCCAAGACAGATTCAGTCTCCTTCTGATTCACACCCACATTTATGCTTGGAATGTGAAAGACCGTGCATCTATTCTTCACACTAGAGCACACATAAAAGCCATTTGCAAGGATAATGGCTGACCTGTCATCCAATGCATAGTCTACTGACTTTACCCACTTTTCACCTTGTTTGGTCTTTGCTACTCTGCCTCTGATGTTTGTTGTTACTCCACTGTCATAGACATTTTTCAGTGTCACAGCCTCTAACGAAGTGTTACAGCCAAATGCATTCTTACCACCCTCCCCAGACTGCCACTCCTCAATCAACTTCTGACCCAGCACTGTCTCATACTCATTTTCAGAAGTCAGCGTGTGTGCTCTGGTGGTGGAATAGTGTTCATGTTGAGAAGCAAACTCATTCCCAAGCTCTCCTCGGCCATTAGAAATCATTTGCAGCGCCTGTGTGGCAAATGATTTCCCTGCCCCTGTGGGACCATCGAGGACCACTATGGGCTTGCACTTTTGTGGCGAGAAACTGATGATGTTGCTTATGATGAAGAGAAAGAATTCCACACTCAAATGGCATACACCAGTGTTGGTTGCCATTGTTAGAAGCTGCTTGGCAAACATGTCCTGGTACGGGTCCACACCGGCAGTCAAGCGTGTCAGTGAGCAGTTTTGTTTACCATATTCATTACTGTCTCCATTGAGACAACCACTAGGAAACACATCATTCATGATTTTTGGCACGACTCTATTTTGCACTTCTCTTGCCTTGCTCATCTCTTGTTTAGGATCCATCATAACACTCTTGTAGTGGCCCAAGAAATATCCCTGGTAGGCCTTATCTAGAAAAAGGTGGCTCACATTGGCATCCTCGCTCTTGGCGAGCATATGAAACATTTCCTTTAAATGATCAAGAGCGGGATATAGTGTAGGTCTCAATGCATTACTGTGGTTTGGGGTTTCTGTCACCTTTTCCATTGCAGCTCTAAGCATTTCACTGGCAGCATGTTGTGTTCTGTGCACTTCGTCAACCCGCCTTGGTCTCTGGGGTGGGTTGGATCGACATGATGGACCAAACCATGCCTCGTCATCATCCTCATCATCATCCTCATCTTCATCCTCATTCCCGTCCTTGTCGCTGTCTTTGAAAATACCCTTCTCCACTTTCTTTGCAATTTTCAATATTGCCTCTGGGGGTTTATAAAGCTGATTCTCTTCAAACCAGTGATCTTTAGATACATGACCTTCTACCACATCCCATGCTACCCTGTCCGTCAGGTTCAACTCATAACCCCCACCACTGCATCGATAGATTTGATCCCACATGTAGAAGGTTGCACATCTCCTGTACATGTTCAAGAGCTTGTGTTGCCTCATTTCCAGGCTGTCCAACAGAAGTCCTATGCTGTGTACGTTACATTCACTGTTTTCAGCAGTGACGTCACATTGCAGAGTTTTGCCGAGGCTGATGAGTTCTGCATATTCACCACAACATCTGTTACTCTCTTCAAAAAGATAGCGAGGAGAAAGCAAGTTTGCCCTGCTAGACCAACTCTCGGCAAGGTCCTTCTTCCACAGAGCTAGTGGCATGATTTGTCTATAGTTGTGGTATTCCTGAAGGGCACGATCCAATGCAGATAATATTGTGAACCCACTTGACTTGTCCGGTTTCATCTCAGACTTGGCATCTATCATTGTGCCATTGATGGAATCAAACTTGAGAAGCCTTTTCTCTAGTTCAGCAAAAGGCTGTGCCAAGGCATCCACCTTACGCATGAAACCATTGTTCATCGCCAGTACACACTTTGCAGCAGTTGTAAAGTTTTTTTCGAAGGCTGCCTCCTCAATCATGACCAGAAGCAGGAACCCCTTACTGGCCCCATGGAGTTGTACAGGAACAAAGTTCTCCTTTTCAATAAGAAACACCCTGGCCTCCATCTGTTTGCCTCGAAATATTCTCACCACAGAGAGCACAAAGTTAAACAGGTGTTTGATGTAGTCTGGGGAGTATTTCAAGCAGTTATGATGAATGTCCTTGGCACGAAGGTCAATGCACATGGACACCATAGGTTTTTCAAAGGTGATGACAGACTGTGTCACAGTATAATCCTCTAAGCAGTATTTGCTGTGTGGAACATTCATGCTTATGTTGTCAGACTTCTTTTGTTTGTCTGAAGAGAAATTAGTATTTCATTTAATTATCTACATGGGACAGTTGTGCAAAATCGAATTTTGAAACCACATTGAATATGTTGGAGTTACTTCATCCATTTAATGTGTGTTGAATGATTGGTTATTTAATGCATTTCCTTTCGGCCAGACAACAAATGCAACAAATGCAACATATCAGATTGATATGATGAAAGAATTACAAGCAAGGGGGCTTCACTTGGTGAGTTTCTACAGATAGCTCATCATCAATTCGATCTTGATGAAGGGAGACCTGCAATGGATATAGCTAAGGAGATAAAAGAAGCTCTCGACAAGTACTCCGACAAATGCGACATGTTAAAGGACATCACAGATGAGGAGGTCTATAGGCACTTTAAATTTGATCATTCAAGATCACAAAAGTCCAAGATAAGAGACAAGCTTTTGAGAGCCCTTTCAAGGATGCTTGATTTGAGTCTATTTGGGTGCTGTGAAAAAATGGACAATGGAAAGGTTTATCTCAATAAGGTTTCTACCATCCTTACATTGAACATTATTGATCGAATACATAGAACTGTAAACATGAAAGAAAACGATGAAACCTAACCATTTTGTTGAATTTTTTTATTTCACATAAGAATATTTGCTATTTGGATTATAGCCACATTTATTGGCTATGTCTACATTCTGCTCCATGCCCACCTCTAATCCCAATCCACATTCTGTCACAAGGCCCAAAAAGAACATCCTCCTGCGCATTTCCCATGGGAAAGAATTCATCTTGCTTCTGATGACATTGAATGTGTGGGTTGAAGTGACATTTGTAAATCTTGTCAAGTATGATCTCATTGTTCCCTCAATGACATCTTGGTTGCAATCCAGACGCATCAAATACACATGTGATCCCATTCTTAGTGGAAACAAATCATGTCTGCTTGACAATAATTGGAACAACATATTCTGATCCACACAATTTATCTGTAGCAATTCCTTTGGTGTTGACCATACATCCAATTCCTTATCCAAAAGACCCTTTCCATCCAACTCTAAGATTTCATTTCGTCTTGCCAATTTCACGCATGTGATCAGATTCTGTCCATCCATTATTTTCTCAATACCCACCTGTAAAGTTTTGACCCCACACCTATGAAAGTTTTCAGCATAGTCACAGCCACCCATGGAGAGGTGCAGCAATAGATCCAAGTGCTTTTGGGGATTGTAGAGCAGATGGACAGGGTTCACAGAAAAGGCAATACTCTGGTTGAAGACAATATCAGCGTCCTTTGTTTTCTCCTTACGCAACAGATATAATCTTGGATCGGCCAGTGCAAGCAAAGTCATCAGCATGTCTGAGTCTGTGGTAACGATGGATGCTGATTGCTCATGATGCCGCAAAAATGACCATAGGTATGGAATGATGGAGTCTGCCTCATAATATGGAACCTCCATGCCATTGTCCCATGGTAGGACATAGGATCCACATACTCGACTGATGAGACCAGGTTCCATCTTAGTTCTTCCTTGAGCCAAATAAACACTGGCATTCATGTGTGTATTTCTTCCTAAAAATTCCACCATTTTCCCCAGCACATTTTCCCGATTCTCTCTGCTAAAGATGTAACGTTGTAAAGATCCAGCCATACGTCCGTCACCAGTCTGTGAAAAGAGAAAAAATCTACTGTATAGATTATCTGGGACCACCTCACCGATGCGGTTGCAGTTCTCTTCTATCTTTCGGCAGATGCTTGATGCATGCGACTTTGTTTGCCTTTGTCTTCTTGTTTCCAATTTTGCCACAGGGCAATCTCCATCCACGGCCAGAAATATGGCATTCAGAGACGACTCCATACCCTTTTTGTCACATGCCATTTTCCATCGCTTATCCACAAGTTCCACTTTATTGGAGAGATAGCTTGCAGCTATGTCCAATGTGAATATGTCAACAGAATTTTTGACTTGTCCCGTTTTCCAATCGATGAACACCTGTCCTATGGGATCTTCAGATGAAAGGAAGTCTATCACACTGCTGTAGCAATACATGTGTTGTTGGACCATTGAGGATAATTGAGATTGAGAGATGTACAAAAATTGTGTAAGGTCGATCAAGACAACAGATGTGTTGCGTAGCACTTCAATGGCACTTGACTGTTGCAAGGGTAATTTTGTTTCACCACTCATTGCTTTTTGGAAGATTGTTTGAGCCAAGCTTGGATACAGACCCATGATTGTTAGACAGCAAGCCTATTCGCGAATCAAATATGTTAATGCATAGGTTGATCATTGTGTTTGTGAAACATGTCTTCAACTAGTCTTCTTGCAAAATTCATTTCTGGTCATTCAAATTTTTGTGGTCCTAGTAGGGCACCAGGCACAGGAAATGGCCCGCTTCGAAAGAGAAGATTGGAAGAAATATTGGACTATGATGTCGAGTTTGGTGTTCTAAACAAGAGGTTATACTCTGACATGTTTAGACCAGAGATAGAGCAAGCGAGAAGAAATTATGTCAAAAGAGAAATGAACAGTAATGAATTATCCATGCCATACACATACACTGGCACACAGCTGTTGAACATGTCCAATGATGCTCCTGTGAATTTTCCACATCTCTCTTCACCTGCATTTGGTGCAGACCCAGTTGACGAGCTTGGGGGTAAGTTTGATTTGATTTCAAACACAATGACCCCTCTGTATCCTTGTGATGCTCCTCCAATTCAACACAACAAACTTCTTATGGAATATATGGGTATTGTTCACTCACCATATGCAATTGGGGAGAGAGATTCATGCTTCTCTGACCTTCATGGAAGGGTTGTAGAAATGGGAGTATATTGTGACGAAAATGCAAGAGTGGTGACAGATGATGGATCTGCTCTGCTCAGGGTTGATCTTGAAGATGAATGTCTTTTGAGGGACAAAGTGGATCAGGCTTTCAAGTTATCTCTGGCTGACATTACATTTGATCCTGTATCCACACTGATACCATTCCACCTTCTACAGGACCATGTGAAAAACTGTAATAAAACACTTACAACTCAATATACACATATGCAGTCATGCGGAGATTATGCCAATCTCAAAGCACAGGTGACCTCGCAGCATGGAGTGGACAGTGTTGATGCACTCATGATACACATGGCCTCACCAGAAATATTCTATGAGACCTTTCGCCCAAGGGGAATTTGTAGTAGCACATGCAGTGGTTCTTTCGCAAACAACAAAAGAGATAGTTTTGTTGTCACCTTGCAGACGACAGGAAAACTTACCGTGGATGTTGAAGATGGTGACTTCTTATATGAACAAGGGACCACTATGGATGTTGGCACGCTATTTCTGATTATTGAAATGAAAGAGCTCATCCCTCGTGACAACAAGTTTAATTATGCTTGGCCAAGAATGCTTCTCACTTCGAGCTCCATTGATCAAGTGGAGGCAGAGATGCTGATCTCGTCAGAGGGAATATCAGTGAAGACAAGAGATGGAAAGAAATCAGCATCCATTATTGTACCCATTGCCAAATTGAGAAAGGGTCCTTACGAAGTGCATCATGAAAATGATAGAGATGCCAGACAAAATTATGACTTTGATATTATCATGAATTGTCGTAATTCAAAACCCCGTATTGTAAGATATAGCATGTAGATAAAATAAAGAGACTTTACAACATCTGTGCTTTTGTGTTATCTTTTATTCACATTTTCATAATAGTTCAGAACAGATGGGTCGACAATAACCCTCATCTCATGTGGTACATGTGTCAAGTGCAGCAGATCAAGGGATGTGAGGCGTGTGATGATGACATAAAACATAGATGACACAGACTCTGTTTTCATATAAGGTGGTGAGAAAAAAATTCTCCTTTGTACAGTTGAACCCTGAAGCTTGTGTGCTGTTATTGCATGACACAGCAACAAGGGAATGAAATGCATTTTCACACTCTTGTATTGATCAATCTTCTTTGTGATACAATGGGCTCCTATAGTGACCCGTGTGCAATCGTCCAATTCCAATAGAACTCCCATGTCACATTCTGAAGTGCCATAGTCACATTCTAATCCTGGGACAAAGGCCAACACCTTTCCCATTGTACCGTTTACAATACCAAATTCCACACTCATGTTTGCTGTCACCATTACATGGGCACCTACAAAAATTTCAAGAGAGGCATCCATCTCCTTACTTAGTTCATCTTGCACATTCATCATCAGATCAGGCTTTATTTTTGGGAGGGACTGCCAATTCACTTTGAGCGAACGAATCTCTACATTGTCTCTTCTTGCCCGTTCGGTTACTCTCTCATTATAAGTTTTCACATCTTTACGATATGGGAAGACGCGCAGAGCATCAGATAAGAAGTCCACATCCATGATTTTCTGTCGACCATTCGGAACAATGCATCCTTGAAGAAGTTTGTATTCATCATCTGAGAGTTGATTATGGGAGAGTTTCATAATCATGTTGGTAAATTGATTATCTCTGGACTGTCTGAGAACATACTGCAACGAATATACCTTAGCAATCCAAGTTCCATCTTGCCATCTAGGATGTTGAAAAGCATATACGCAATTACTCTGTGACACAGGAGGCAATTGCCTGAAATCTCCAACAAACAGGACCACCACTCCACCAAATACCTTACTGGGTCTCCCTCTAATCTGACGCAGAGCCACATCCATGGCTTCAATGAACATTGGGGTGAGCATTGACACTTCCTCCACTACCAGATAGTCACACTTTTGCATGACTGTACCAACACTGTAAACCTTTTTCTGACGCACCTTCTTTTCAAGCCCCTCCATGTCTCCCTTCTGCACGAGTGACAGCTCCTCTGAACCAAATCGTAGGAGAGAGTGAATTGTCTGTATTGTAACTTCAAGGCCATCTAAACTCTTCTTTACTTGTTGAGCAGCGCAGCCAGTGCTTCCCCCAACCACAATTGATTTTCTTTTCTCTGTCACGAGTGTACGAATGATATTTGCAGTCATATAAGTCTTACCAGAGCCTGGAAATCCAAGCAATGCACAATTTTGTCCGAGAAGAAGACTGTCAAGAAGTTTTTTCTGGATTTCTGCATGTTTGAACTTTGCATATTCAATGAATAGTGACATAGTGACACTCAATCCAGTATTGAAATTCTATCTATGTAAAACTGTCCATTCAATCAAATCCGATAGCCTTTTCCATCTGAGAACGGTTTTTGGTCAGTGCATCGCAATCTGACGTATCATCTTGCACAGTGTCGTCTGGTGGTAAACTACCAAGCCCCTGCATTGCATTTAGAATTGCCGCCACAAAGGCCTGTCTGGCATTGACCAACACAACCTCTTGGTATGTGATTTGATGATGAGTCAATTCCTTCATCTTGGAAATCATGCTACTTGCCTCCTCAAATATACAGAAGTTCTTACACCACACAATTCGTGCATAATGACACATGTCAATGTACAGTTTGTAATACACCACAGTATCTATCATACTGTCAAAGTCACGAATAATCTTCCTCTTAAGATTTCTCAGGCTACCTGTGGCATCTCTATAGCACAATTCCAAAAGAAGACGAAAGAGGTGGCTGCTTCCATTGGTGGTCTTGTCAACAAACTGAAGGTGATTCAGTGATTGGTCCTGAGGAAACATCTCCATGTACTTTTCCAGAATGGTGTCCATCTTTGAAACCACTCTCAATTGCTTACACGTTTCTGTGTCCTTTAGATCAGTTATTGTATCCTTCAGGCACTGATTTTCTTCACGAAGCTTATCGTTTTCATGTTGCTTCTGTTGAATCACTTTTTCCTTGTCAACAGCCTTGATTCTCATGTGCTTCACTCTCTTATGCAAAAGTTCCACTTCATTCGTGCTTTTGGCCTCCATCCGCTTTGAATCTTCTCTTTCAGTGTGGAGAAAGTCTTTGAGACTGGCATTTTTTTGCAACAGGCTTGACCTTTCCTGAGCGTACTTCTCTTGTTCACATTTCAAATTTCTACATTCTTCACCCAGTGTTCTCAATGAATCCTCTAGCCTTCTCTTACTTTCAGAGACAATGTTTACCTGTGCTTCTACTTCCTTGTACTTCTGAGATAATCTACCATGTGCATCTTCCAACTGACGGTATGTGCTATAGAGTTGATTAAAACGCTTTTCCCACAATTCTTCCATATCAATCAAATGTATTCATGCATACAATAAAGTGACCAGCACAAATAGTGGTTACTAAAGTTCAACGAAAGATTGAGGAAATGGCATATGAAGACAGTATGGCACTTGTGGACCTTTCAACTGTGGAGGACAATACAGAGTCAAGACTAAATCAAAATTGGAGGCAAAGGTTTTTATTTGCAATATGTGATACACTTCATGGGTTGCTTTGGCACCCCCATATGAGTGGGATATATGAACAGCTCTCACTTCAACAGCTCACAAATGAAACTCTTAGATGCCATGTCCACCTGTTGGAGCAACTGGCATGCTTAAAAGAGGAGCGAGGTCAGTTTCAACGACTTGATGACCACATACAGGATGAGAAGATGTCTTTGGAAGAGAACATCACCAAAGTGGAGAGTGAGCTGTACCAAAAGCGAAACAGAGTCATTGAAGCTGAAAAGAAAGGTCTCTCCACAAGCACACTCTTCAGTGACATTGCTCTTCATCTCTCTTGTCTGGCAAGGTTCAACAAGAGCTATTTTTTATACAACAACATCTTGGATATCATCCATAAAACTCTGACCGATACAGATATCTCAGAGAAGTTAGCTCACTTGTGTGGCACGTTTAGTAGATCCGACACATGTCAACCATCAAGTCAGAACATGAAAGCATACGAGGATACACTACATGGATTACTGCATCACATGGCCCGTTGTGATGAAACCAAGAAACTGATAGACACAAAATTGAGATTGGCCAAGAGCAGTGACACAGACGTTGCGCTTCATGTTGGCATGCAGGTGGGAGCTGTACAGTCCAAATGTCAGGTTGATTCTTTTCTAAAAAATGGAGACTTGTCATTTACATCTCAAATTCCAAATGAGATATCATCTGTGGAGAATTGCCATACATCGTCTTCACGTGCCCCAAATTGAGTTTCTGATGGTGGGCAAGTTTTCTTTGACTTAGTGAATATCTTACAAAGTTCATCATATTCCTTTTTTGCATCTGTAGTCCGAGAAGAACATTTTTCAACCTCATTGGCCATAGCCTTCAACTCAACTTCAATGCTTTGTATATAGTCATGCAATTCCTTTCTATTGTCAAAGGATGACTTGTTATCTTTTGGGTTTAATTGAAGTTTTTCTAATGTAAAACATTGTCTGAATTGTTCCGTGAAAGGATTTGAGTGATGTCCTTCCCCACATTTCAATGCATATCCCTTCATCTCATCAATTAGTTCATCGATGGTCTTCATTATTGGATTGATCCAATTACACCAAGTGTCACATTAATTACATCTTCAGCATTCCAATCATCAATACGTTTTGGTATACCTGGCATATTCACAACCGTATCTGACTTCCAATCTGGCCACATTTTCTTGACATGCTCTAGACAATTAATCTTCTCTTCTCTGACCCACCTCTTGAGGATCACTTTCTTTAAACCCAATGGTAAAAGTGGGAAAATATCCATGAGTTCTGGATTGTTTCTCTTGCTACGACCAACTCCGTACAGGTTTCTCTTGAAGGTGACATCATGCTCTAAAAGACATATGTCCTTACATGCCTGCTGAAATGCCTCTGGCGAGATTCCTCTGTGGATTTCTCTCATCACTTCATGGTGGATGAGTATGTGACATTTTTCTGGCATGGATAAGTTATGGCGCAATTTTATTTCCCACTCTACGCACATGTTGTTCGCTGATATATCTACTGTAGCAAATTGCAAGACATGGGCAAGGAGGTCCTTACTGGTTTCAACCAAAGAGGTGTCTGTCTGTTTTTGTGTGTTGAGTGCTAGAGAATTTTGATATATCTGATTTTGACAGACCACATTGACATCTCTGACTTTGTAATAAGAGGCTGATTTTAAAGGAGGAAAAGCATCATTCCTCGAAAAGCGTAAAGAATCTTGCCTCTCCAAGGCACACAGGATCTCCCATCTGTTCTCTATGCCATGCAACAATGCAGTATAGTTGCGATTGTTCACAGAAAATGGAGAAGTGACGCGATGAAACTTCTCAAACGAGAGTGCATCAAACAGATTCTGACCTGCAGTGTAGAAGATCATGTCAGCATCACGACCCATGGTGGTGATGTTGTTCGATGGAGTTGTAGGAAAGGACAAATGAGAGCTACTGTCACACAAAGGCTGTACCCGCCTGCTCATGTTCTCTGTGAAACCACTCATGTTGGATCGCAGGTGAATGCTGTTCATACATGATGTGTCCCTTGTGGTATGCAAAGTGTATGTCTGGTAACTTGAAACCTGATTGACGCATTTGTATGTGACAAAGAACTGTTGTGATTTATCACAGGCTAACACCATTTGATTGTGTGGCATTGTTGTGGTATCAAATAAAATAAAACAATTTTTCAAATATATAAACTGGTCTTGTTGGTGCTGATCTAAAATGATTTTTCTATATCAGCTAACTTTTTGGATTCCAAAATCTTCAGACGACGCTTTACAAGTATCAACAGATGTGGTATCTTATCTCCCAATCCATTTAGTTCAAAAGTGCCCAAGCCTGATTCAGCAATACTGAGAAGATTTACACAGTCATGATACAGAGAGCATAATTTCCTTGATTGTATTTCACCACTTTCCTCTTTCAACAGACATTCAACAAGCATATCTCTTGCAATCAAATATAAAGTACGGGAGTGTGAGTGCATAGCTCATTGATATTAACACCATTGTGGAAGAGGAAATCACAAATATCATTATTGAATCATGTCTGGCTCATATCAAGACTTGCTCACCCATATGAAAAGCTCATTTGAGACACTTATTGAAAACTTCAACAGTGTGCTGGCTCTGAGGTGTGATTCAATAGAATTGCAAATACTCTCAGCTTCACTCGAATCAACAGTGAGTGACATGTCTCAGATGTTTGATAGGATAGAATCCCGTCTCACTGAATTGGAAAGAAATGATACTAGAAACATCAGTCCTATTTCATCATTCCAACAAGAATCCCCTTTGCCCGGTGTTTCAACAATTGGTGAAGACTACAACCCAATAATGTTTGAGAATTCAATTGATGTAGATTTAATTTCACATATTCCTGTTGACTATAGCTCACCTGTTGGATATTATGGTAATGATGATAACTCAATGTTGAATCCAACACAAGTAGATGACCACTTTCCTGTAGAATATTCACCAGTAGCGATCTCTGAACATGATGCTCAGCATATGGAAGACAGTGATAGTGATGTGGATGAAGATGAGTTGCATGACAATGGGGATGCAACACCCACCAAAACAAAATGTCCCATGTGTCTGGATCCAATAAGAGAAAACATGGTGGTTCTCTACGATTGCTGTCATCTAATACACACAGGTTGTGTGAGAGACTGGGAGAAAAATCTAAGAAGACGTTTTGGAGACAATTACAAAAACCATTTAGTGTGTCCTGTGTGCAATGGCAAAGTGAAAAGATACACAGCTCCCACAAGTTCCAATAGCAAGGTGGTTGGTAATTTAGAACACAGTTCACTATTGCAATCAAAGAGAAGGATTCTCTCTTCCCCTGCTACACCAGGGACCTACTGGCAGAGATTAACCAAGCATGGTAGTAAACGGGGAGATGTGGAAAACGTGAGAAAATCTCTCTTTTCTAGTGGTGTATTACGTGCGAGCTCACCACTCCCATCTACATCATCTTCATCCGATCCCTCCACATCTACCGAATCTGTTGAGAGAAATCATGTTCCTGATCAAGTTACCTCTACGCCTACTGGTAGCTTTCAATATGAAACTTTCTTCTTGTATCTGTACAAATATGTGAACAGGGTCTTCTGTGGTGAACGTCTGCCATCACAATGCCAATTCGTTATGGATAGACGAATTGAAAATGACATGATTTCCTATGAAACAGACAGAATTGAGATAACATTGAAGGGGGAGTCACCCATATTCTGCTGGTCATTGGTACAGAGGTTCCTACGTGTGTTGCAAAATGTCATTCAATACTGCATCAACTTGGAAAGATTTAATGAAGATGAATACATAGACGTTTGCAATCAGATCAGATCAAAATGTATCAAGACTGAGGATGACCCATATAAAAAATTAGAAGAGGTTTACAATGAGGCAAACAGTAGACTTTTTGGTGGGAATTTGCCCATGCCTTACATAGAGGTTGTGGAGGATGGGATCGATAAGTACACTGAATACAACAGATATGCACGCATCACACTTGTGGATTACAAGAACAGTATGATAGTGTCGAGAAGTTTGATTGAGCAGATGGGTATCATGTATAGAACAAAAAATCACCTATCTCGCCAATTTCCCAAAGAATTGGTTGATGATATAGAGAATTTTTTGGGCGAGATAGAGAAGACAATCTGGCAGGATGGACAATCCAGCGAAGACAGTGACGATGAGGTCTTGATCAGTGACGTTGAGAAACAACGAACAGCAAAACTCAAGGAGGTTTATCATCAAGCAAACAGAACAATGTTTGACAATAAACTTCCACTACAGGTCTTTCCGAAAGCTCAACATAACTCAAGAAACTCTGAGAACAGGCTGAAAAGGATCAATGACCGAAAATCTTTATTTCTCTATTCTGAAAAGTCCACAATGAGAGTCTTAATGCAAGATATGATTGACAAAATGATGTTGATGCACCGCAGACTTACTGCCCTGGCCAATAGACCACTGACGAGTGACAAGCAAGATGAGCTAGAAAGGAAAAAAATGGAACTGATATGGCAAAATTCGGGTCACAATCAATTTGGAATATGACATTGTTGCAGTTGTAATAAAGGCAAGGATCCATATATTTGTTGTGGTAGCTTGATATTGTTGCATTTGAATCAAGGTATTTATGGAAAGAAGGCATAATAAAGATAACACAAAAACAATAAGGTATTATGAGTTTTTCAGATTATGACGATGATGATATTATAAGGGAGTTACGATTGAGAGGAGAACAATTTACCAATGCAGTGGAAGACTTCTTGGTGCTCAGATGCAATTCAATCGTACAGACATCAACTATCTTACAAAGCATAAGAAACTTTGTGTCCAATATCATACAGACCAATGCAGACAGTGTCAACCATCCAGCACCACCCTCTCTGATTCTTCCTAGTAGGGCTTCAAGTCCAATCTCTATGTCATCTTCTGACAGTGAATTAGAAAATCCATTTGGTGAAAAACAACCAGAGGGAAACAGTATCATTAGGCACGAAGAGAACATATCCAATCAAATCGTCATATCTGACAGTGAAGATGATGGGGAACACAATACTGTTGTAAAGGGAGAGAGCAACATCCCGCGCAAACCAGGTGGCCAACACACTGATAAGTATCAGAGTACTGCAGCATCACATTTGATTTCATCTGCATCTAGCTCGACAAATGTAAGCATCACAGATTGTGTCATCTGTCTTGAAAATATATATATTGAAGATCTTGCTGTGTTATGGGGATGTTTCCATTACATGCATCACCACTGTTTGAGAGAGTATGAAGCCAATCATGTGACATATGACTTCGAATGTGCTTACTGCAGAAGAAAGGTCAATCTCGTTTCAAGACCAATAAGCACATCCACTTCTCTGATATCAGCTTTGAAGAGTGAAATTGGGGAAATCAGACAGAGGGTGGACCAACTGTTCAAAAAACCTCTACCAGTGGCAGAATATTGGAAAGATTGGGAAGAGAAACAAAGAGAAGAATACATTGCATCATTGGTTCCTATTACTGGCTACAGGCCTGGCAACAAACATTTTGTGCCACCGCTGCTATCTTGCCAACCTTCAGAACCACCAGTTGTGTCACAAATGGACCTGATGGGTTTCTTTCTTAAGATATATAATGACATGAACAAGACTGTTTTTGCAAACACCCTCCCCAACAACTGTGAAATACAGATGGGGCCAAACATTCGTCACCACACAATTGATGTTTTTCTGAAAAAAGAAAGAATACGCTTTAGATTAGAATCAAACTTAGTCTTGCTTACGCCTAAGTTGATTGGAGATTATGTCAGTCTCTTTAACAAACAATGTAAGCTTAATGACCAAAGCAATTTGAAAAGGTATGAAGACAATCTGATGAAATGGGTAGCACTGTATAGGACACTTGATATCGATACATGGTATTTACAAAATGTCTATGATCGTGCAATTCAATATGTCTTTTTAAACACCACACTCCTGCCCCCTCCACTCATCCAAATGATTGAACCTTACGAAGAGGATGAAACCATGAACACAATTGAGCATAAAAATGGACAGACTACCATCAGAGTGATTCGTTCACCTAGTAGGGTTGTCATGGTGCAGGGATTTATTCAGGAATTAACAAGGGAGTTCAGGGTTCGCAATGACATAGGCAATCTATCAGAGGAATGTCAGAAAGACTTGGAAAAATTCACATACAAGGAGAAGATTGCAGCTGATGTTGAGCAATTGGTGGACACGAGACTTGATGAAAAGGCGCGTGACACTGTATCAAACAATTCATCAAACAGAAATGAAAAGAATTGTGGGGGGACCAGAGGAGTCATGATTCAGCCCGGGGATGTCAGTCCAATGTCCCCCAATGAATTCAATATCTTCTTATCAAAAATCTACAATCACATTGCATTGACACAGATTAGGCATTTGCTTCCGAAGTGGTGTGATTTGACCGTTGGTCCAGGTGTTACTTATAACCTTTATGAAATGATGGAGAGCAAAACAAAGATACGCTTGTGGTCCACACTTGAAACAAGGCAACAATGTGCAGAAGTGGCAAAGGAGTTTGTTTGTCTTGTAGCAACTGCCTATAGAAGGAGAAAAAGATTTTCCGATGTTGGGGTGAACGAAGACGCACTGGACAATCTGATAGACTATGGGAATAGACTTAAGAAGTACCTATTGGAGAATGATGAATGGAATATGGACATCTGGTATCTGAAAGAATTGTATGTTCAAGCATGCAGTGCAATATTCAGAGATAAACCTGATGTGCAACTAGATATTGTGTTACTTGATCAAATGAGTGGTCAACATGAGGCATGGACATCTTATGGAGACAGAGCTGGTTTGCATGACACAGTCAACCTCTTTAGTCAAGTAGGCCGTCCATCCTTGGTTTGTTCATTTCTCAAACATTTGTATCAGAAAAGAGATAAAGAACAAGCACACAAGCACCCCAGAGGTGCTCTCACAGAGGTAAAACAAGACTATCTTAGAGAGCAGATGAAAGTAGCCAAGGAGAGTGAAAGGTTAGACAATATTATGGAAAAGAAATTTCTGTCGAGATTGGCCAGTCAAGCACAAAGCATTGAAAATGCTAAGAAAAAAGAATCAATCGATCAACAAGGAACAGATGACTCATGTGATGAGGTTGATGATGACAAAAATATGAATGAGGAAAGATTTGTTTGTGATAGACTTTGTGACCTTTACAAGCTTGCAAATCAGGAAATGTTCCGGGGGAGTCTTCCAAGACAATTGTGGGTGAGATTCAACCGTGCAACATCCAACAATATAGCAACACTTGTCAGACGAGACCAGCGTGCATGCAAATATACGGTCAGCAGACACTTGAATGTACGAGACATGGCTAGAAACATGCTTGGTCAGATGATTCGACTGTACCGACAATGGTTTTCAAATATTGGTGATAGTGTGACAATGGATCACCTTGTGAAGAAGAGGAGTGATATTCTAGAGGATTTTTTACAGCAATATTCCAACATTTCAAAAGAAAAACATGTTCTGTATGACAATAGACGGGAACATACAACCCCGTTACAGGCAACACAGGATGGATTGTCAACCAAACTATCTGTATCTTCATCTGCCAGTCCCTTCTCACTCAATGATCAGGAAAGTGAAAGTGATAGCAATGATGAATATTTCAATCTATCCATTCAAGAACTATCTCAGAAGCTTAAGGCTCTATATGCTGACATCAACAAGACCCTCTTCAAGAATGGTTTGCCTGCAAATCTTCATGTACAGACATTTTGCCCTACACCAGGAAGATCTTCTGTTTTGAAGAAACTGGAAGGGAGGGATGATGCTGTTATGTTGAGAGTATGCAGAAAGACAAGACTGGGAAAGCTTGCAAAAGAACTCATTGATCTGATGATCAAATTTTACAGACGTAATATGGCAGACTCTACTGTTTTAAATGTTGACAGGGCAGAATTGAAAGTGAAGATTGATGATTATATTCAAAAACTCAGAAAAAATTCATTCTATTCAGATTATTTTTGATTTTTATGAAATAAAGACCATTTTATCATGAAAGCATTGACGTTGTGTTTTTGTATGTACCCAACAAAATTCAAGATGGAAGTTAGCTCTGTATATGTACCCACTGAGATGTTCAGTAGACTCTCAAAGACAGATTGGGACCCTAACGATCCCATTCCGTCAATCCATGGTAATCCAGAGGGGGATGGGGTATCTACAGTACCATATATATATTGCGTCGATGATGTTCATCTTGAACACTCAAAAGAACCTTTATATAACATTAAAGTCACGCTGAGGTACCCTTCCGCCTGTAAGATATGGGATGAGACCAGAGCTATAGAAAACATTCCAAGCACTAAATGCAAGTATGAGGAGTATTGGGGTAAAGGATATATTGGGGTCTTACGCAGCTTTCATGATGGAAAACGCTACATTATATTCAATCCAAGAAAATTTATTATTTCATTGGAAGACACAGACACTGGTCGTATACTATTTCATAACCGGCTATTAGACGAAACATCAGAGGGTGGAATACATCAAGTGGATGTAGAGAATGTGCAAGAGTACATGTACGATAGAAGTCACAATGACCATCAGAGGAGCCTGAATGAGTTCATGATGAACACAATTGGAGCCAAATTTATTGATCTTCGCAAAGATTACTTTGACCTGACTTATATTGGTCGAATAAAGGGACGTCCAATTGCTGCTGTATGTCACATCATGAAAAGAATTCTCGACAGAGTGAAGGTTAACCAAGTCAGTGGATGTTGGGTGGCCCATAAAGGGGATTACATTAAGACATTTTGGGCATCGAAAGGTGGCTTAACCTTCAATGACATCTTTCACTTTCCAGAAGACCTTAGGAGGAACGAAGAGCCAATTGTAATAAAGAACCGGCACATTCTCCATGCTCCAATATGTGAACTCACTCTGGGTGCTAAACACACCTTATGCTGCAGACCATTTCACCTGAAATTGGGAACAAGTAGAGAAAATGCTATACATATAAAAGTTAGGAAGTCTTTGGACCAACTGTTTGACTTTTCATTTGCCGAAATGCGACAGTATGCATATCATATACTCTGTCTTTCTGATCTGGTGCAAAGGCAAGTGCACGTGTTGACACAAGAAGAACTGGAAGTAGTGAAAAGAAGAAAGGGGAACAGAATGTTAAATTGTGAAGACATGCAGACAAAACGAAAATCAAACATCATTATTGGGACACCTCATATGGGAGAGAGCCATGGTGATGAGGAGCATGAGGAAAATGAAGATAAGCTTTTCGTTGATGAAGGAATTGATGGCAGTAAAAGTGAACTTGTTGAAATATCAGAAGGTAAAACCTTGTACAAAAATTATGATGATCGAGATGAACACGACGATGAGCACCACTCGATGATGAGACTACTTGGGAAGGATAGCAAAACAAAGGCTATTTATGTAGACAAACTGATAAAGGAATGAGCCAGACATGGTCAACTTGTTGTTACTACTTCTTGCTGCAGGACTAACCAGTCTAGTTATAGCAGATGATGGTTTTCAGTGTAATATACGATTTCAAAATATGAAGGTGGTTCCCAACAAAAGACTCCTTTGTGGGGAGTTTGTGATCACCAAACCCCCTTACACTGAAAGCATTATGATGAATAACAGGTCATTCACCCTTGAAGCCACAACAGATCCAATGGAACCAAAGGATATGTTCACAGTGGTGCTTTCAAACAATGTATGTCATGAGACTGGACGGTTCTCAGTGGGTATGAATCACACCCAGATGGATTCTAAAACATCAGTATACCTTTGTGGTGCCATACCGAATCGTGTGAAAGAATTAGACAAAATCATGTTTAAGAGATTGCATCAAAAGAAAGCCACACTATCTTCCACATTTGATGGCCACAAGAGACATAAGGTGTGCAGTATTGAATATCACAACAGAGCATACATCATTCCCGACAACAAAGTGTCCGACGAATCCCTTCCTTGTGCCATCAGACGTGGAAAGTCGCAGCAAGACTGTAAGGCTTGGTGTGCATCACTGGCCATAGGAGACGGAAAAGAGTATGGTTGTTCATCATCAAATAGGATTAGCAAGTGTAAACTTTCTGAAAAAGTCAGTGATAATTTGGATGTGTTCGATACACGGCTGATCACGATTGAAAATGAAAATGCTGTGTGTGTCCATTTAAATTTCAAACTCTCTCCTGATGTCAGGTTCTTTACCCTGAAAGACGATACCACCAACATCTTATTCGATGTAATATCGGGTGTCAAACCAAAACATAATGTAAGATCAACCATGAACTCGATAAACAATCAATGCTATGGTAGTAAATCCCCATGGATTCGACCGGCTGACCTGAAATTGATGCAGCCAGTCATGTATTGCACAAAACCCCCTAACAGATCTTTGAAGAAGGATGACTCTTTCCGTATCCATGGAAAGATTGGATACACGATAGTGACAGTGTCTGGAAATAGGCTCGATCTTCAACTCGAATTATCTAATATATACTTTCCTGTTGCACATCGTATGTTGAAAACTCCAATACACTCCTGTTCAGACACTACCCTTACACATAGATGTTCAAAGTGCAAGATGTCTTGTACTACAATGTTTGTGGGTAGAGGTTATATCTCGTGCAAAGATGACTGGTATTGGTATGGTGGAATTGCCATGAGAGAAGCAGATGCAAATGAATTACATATGGAGTCTCAAAAGAATTACACACAGACGCTTGCATTAGGAGGTTCCACCCAAACCCTGCCATCAACCTTCTTAATGATATTCATCATCATCCCAATTTTGTCTTATTGATAAAGAAAGTTAAAAGAAAAGAAAAAAGTTGAATCACTCACACACACCTCCAAATAAGGACGCTCAACATATTTGGTTTGCTTCTAAATAAGGATGGTGTGCATATCTAATTGCACGAAGCTCATTAATTATGCACATCAAGTGAAAAGTTGCATAAAAGTACAGAATATATTGTTTTGCAAGTATATCTTGTCTTGAGAGCTGCTATTCAAATAAATGAGCATGAGTGAAGAAGAATTGTGTAGGATCAACAAAGACCAAACTATGACACATGGAAAGCGAAAGTCTGATGGTGACATTGGGAACATCCAAAAGAAACAAAAAACCTTTCCAGAATTTCACAATGTCTCAGAATTTCATCATTCTGGGCATGTGTGTACCCAGTGTAAGCAGGGCATTGGAATGTTCTGCATGGTAACGATGTACATTGGTTGTGGGCACCTCTTCCACCACAAATGTCGACCTACAGCTGGCACTTTTTGTCCTCTGTGTAGTATGGCAGTCAACAAACACCACCTGGTTGTTGTGTGCATGATGCGAATGGCCAAATTGCTGTTACCAAAAAATCTCCGAGAACGTCACACTTGGATGGATTATGTGACTGAACAAAAGAATACAATAAGCAACATGGACTTGCACTTCTTGTATTCTCTGATCAACATCACCCTCTACAAAGATCGATTGCCCGTGTTGAGACAAATTCTATCCACTCCAGGGCGAGTGTTCTTCCGTCGCTATCTTGTCAGTGATGATTGTGCGTCTGTCTCACTTTTCTTACAGGATGGTAATAAAGAATTTCATATTCATCAAATGTTCAACATTATGTGGGACATGTATTGCAATAGATGCACAAGCGAGAAAGAGAAAGGCGAGTTGTTTGTTGACATGAAACACATTGAAGATGTTCTGTTTATTGAACACAATGTTTTGAACTAAAAGTGATTGAAAGGCTTACCATAGATGCCGCAAACAAATGGTTTGTGAATGTGAAAGACACAGGAATATGTATTCTTCGATGAATATATGATTTATTAAAAAAATTTTAATAAACATGTCTGAAACCTATTTCTATGTTTTTTTACTTTTTTATTCGGACACTTGTCAATTCTGTGTAAGAGAAACAGGGGCCTAACCGAAATCATCATCCAGGAAAGTACTTTGTATGTGGGTTGAAAGGTTTAACTAAGAATATTTGTGATAAACAATGAATTTCGATTGTAATTACCTGACCAACTCTATATTATGATGCAACCCTTGATTTTTCAATTGTTCTTTGTCCTAATGATGATGGCTACATCTGTATTATCCAAATCTCCATGTAAACTTCACATCAATAGGATGCGGGTCATCAAAAACACTGGTATGTTATGTGTAAGTTTTTTAACCCGGAGGCCAGTCGGTGGTGTGGAAGTAGCCGTCAACAAATCCAAAATAATTGCCACATACAAGCTGGAAAATACTTCACATACAAAACAAAGTCTTGAAACATTCAATGTTACTCTTTCTTCTGAGCACTGTTACTCAGATTATATAACCTCCATCAAAAGAAAAATGTTTTTGTGTGGTAGGCTACATTCACCCTCTCATTCAACCGATGGAAACATTAAGGTCATCAAGTACACACCATTCCCACTACACGCAACTGCAAACGGCAACCCTTTAAAATGTGAGGTGCTAATTTGGAAACAACCTCTTCGAGCTTTCACGCCTGAGGTTGTCAGAGACAGGCGCACTTGCTACAAGCATGATGTTTATTGCAACAAAAGGGAATGCAAAGAAGCTTGTCAAACAATGATGTTTGGAGACAGTAGTTTCGCTAAATTTTGTCCACTGAAGTCAAGTTTTCTGAGACGTAATTATGTGGATGCCTCACTCACACCGATGAGAAGAGCATTTTATTATCCTTCAAATATGTTGCTCTGTATAGGGGTTGCCCTCGAAACTCTCGTCTCGGGAGTTGAGCAGATCAGCTTGTTTGAGTACCCATCAAACTCAATTTCGCTAGTCATGAGAAATTCCAATAATAAAGAAATGGTAGGAATAGTGACTGATATCTATCCCACTGGCTGTAAAAATTTCCACAACATAACTGTGGAAGGAAAACTACCGTTGGACAATTTTTTCTGTGCCAAGATGCAAGGCGACAGAGATATCGACTGGAATTACTCCACCGTGTCACTTTCACCTTCTAAGGCCTTAATGCTATACATAGCCCATATGTGGGCTGGTTGGTCAAGAAGCCACCTTCTTCAGTTGGACAGTAAGGACAACGCAATGACAGTGGAAATTAGGGAGGACACATTTAAGCAATGTGAAGGATGTCAACACAATGGCGTGCAGTCATGTACATCTCTTGTCAAAAGGGAAATTAGTCGTGATTCAAGTACACACGAAGAAATGAGCACCACACCAACAACGATATCTGGTCACCAAAAATCTAACATTGATTTAGAGAAAGAGAGAGTGAGCACTACACAGCCAGAAGATGTGGGCACAACAAAGACAGTTGTTGAAAGTACAACTCCAACAATGATATATGATGACCAGAGAGTCAAGACGGTCCCAGGAACCACAGATAGAAAAAATAAAGATGAAAGGGAGAAAGTGCGCACCAAACAATCAGAAGATATGATAAGCACCACTCCAAAAACGACAAATGATGACCAGAGAACCAATATAGATGTGGAAAATAATGGTAAATTGACAACAACCACCACAGATGGTGTTCAAACAAAAGAATCCATTGCCACACAAATTTTCCCATCTATGACGGAAAGGGGGGCCATAGAGGGTGGGAAAAATCTAATGGTAAAAAAGAAAAAAGGGGACAGCACAAGAGAATTAATAGATAGAAATGCTCCTTTGGATTCCACAATTAGCAGAGACAGCCATACAACAGAAGTGGACGATTCTGTTATACAGGCAAGGGTAGAGAGTGGTGACGACACATTTGAGGAGGACGAGAGCATTGAGGAGGATGAGAGCATGGGGGAGCGTGGTAGATGGGCCAGTCAAAGCAATAAAGAGGGATCTTCATCTGTCATACCCACTCAGAGCAATATCTTACAGTACTCAGATGGAAGGAGTGGCAAGACTGACACAGAAACTGACAGAACTGTTCAAGTTGATACGGAATTGAGCCCTCATTTCACTAGCAAATCAAACACATCACTTTTTCCAGATACAATTGATGAAAACGTATTTTCATATCAAAATATCAATAGTTCTAACACAACAACACTAGCTAATCTGACATTGAATTTAGAAGAAAACCACAATGTCAGTGTGGAGAATGAGGTCTCGGGTAATGAGGTTGAATATGGGGGGACAGAGAATGGGAACAAAATGTCACTGAAAACAGCAAGTGCAATGGATAATGATACAAGCAATGGGAGTGACCATGCAAAGAAATCTTGCCATTTTCAAAATATTTATTCAAATGGAAATAAGAATGATCTACAAATTATTATTATCATGTTATCATTGTTTTTTTCTATATGAAATAAAACTTGAACAAAGAATGTGGAGTTTTGTCAAAATATTTTATTTGATTAAAACATGTAAGCATGTTTTGGCTATATCATTCAATAAAATTTCCAAAAAGGAACTGTCTCTCCAGTCATCAGTTATTTATTTGATTAAAACATGTTAGCATGTTTTGGTGATATCGTTCAATAAAATTTTCAAAAAGGAACAGTCTCTCCAATTATCAGGATGTACATCAGGGCACATGTGTTCTTGACCCTGAAACAGCACAAGGCTGTAACAATCCTTGCATTCCACGAATTTCACCCATGTCTTATAAGTGCGCAAATATGCCCACGTTGTTGATGGCGGTGGCCAATTATTCTGATCTTCAACTTTGTAGCTGGTGTGGTCATTCTCAGAGTTGCACCCAGTATTCTGCATGATTCTGTTGTTCATAGTAGATGATGTGGAGACACGAAGACTTCTTTCCAGACTGACGAAACCCATCTAACTTCTAACATTTATATACAACAGATGTTGTCTAATTAATTATGCACAAAATTTGTTTTTGGACCTCTTTAAAGTCATTACTTATTCAAAAGAACTGATCATTTGCATAACTATATATCAGACACATCAAATTAGTTATGCACACTTTTTTATTGTATATATAGACATAGAATTTGATGACAACTCACTATTTCTTTCTTGAAAATACCAACCAACTATGAAAATGTTAACATGGATGGAGTGTGCTGCCTGTGGCATGTGGTGCACCATGGGCGAATCGTGTGGATGCAACTTTGCCTGTACCTGGACGGAGTGTGCTGCCTGTGGCATGTGGTGTACGATGGGTGAATCGTGTGAATGCAACTTTGCATGGTTGCCTTTAGAGGAAACAGGTGAATGCACAGTCTGCGGAGTGTGGTGCCACCCATATGAGGACTGCGACTGCTGTCCCCCTCCTCTACAAAATGATACACAGGACATGGATGAACCACTAGTGAGAATCTCAGCCAGTACTTTTAAGTGCTCAATTTGTGGATTGTTTCTGCCAGATGATTGGTATGAAATTTGTATCCACGAAGAAACAGGCTGCACTGCCTTGGCCAACACAACCACATGTTAGGTCAATACTAGGATCATACCCACCAGGCCATTCTCAGGGCCACCAAATCCTTCAGAATTGAGCAAACAATCAAATATTTTCACAATTGTCGATCAACTATCATGTTCAAGAAATAAGAAATCAATGTTGAAAAAGTTATAGGATTCTAACACAACAACACTAGCTAATCTGACATTGAATTTAGAAGAAAACCACAATGTCAGTGTGGAGAATGAGGTCTCGGGTAATGAGGTTGAATATGGGGGGACAGAGAATGGGAACAAAATGTCACTGAAAACAGCAAGTGCAAGGGATAATGATACAAGCAATGGGAGTGACCATGCAAAGAAATCTTGCCATTTTCAAAATATTTATTCAAATGGAAATAGGAATGATCTACAAATTATTATTATCATGTTATCATTGTTTTTTTCCATGTGAAATAAAACTTGAACAAAGAATGTGAAGTTTTGTCAAAATATTTTATTTGATTAAAACATGTTAGCATGTTTTGGCTATATCATTCAATAAAATTTCCAAAAAGGAACTGTCTCTCCAGTCATCAGTTATTTATTTGATTAAAACATGTTAGCATGTTTTGGCTATATCATTCAATAAAATTTCCAAAAAGGAACTGTCTCTCCAGTCATCAGTTATTTATTTGATTAAAACATGTTAGCATGTTTTGGTGATATCGTTCAATAAAATTTTCAAAAAGGAACAGTCTCTCCAATTATCAGGATGTACATCAGGGCACATGTGTTCTTGACCCTGAAACAGCACAAGGCTGTAACAATCCTTGCATTCCACGAATTTCACCCATGTCTTATAAGTGCGCAAATATGCCCACGTTGTTGATGGCGGTGGCCAATTATTCTGATCTTCAACTTTGTAGCTGGTGTGGTCATTCTCAGAGTTGCACCCAGTATTCTGCATGATTCTGTTGTTCATAGTAGATGATGTGGAGACACGAAGACTTCTTTCCAGACTGACGAAACCCATCTAACTTCTAACATTTATATACAACAGATGTTGTCTAATTAATTATGCACAAAATTTGTTTTTGGACCTCTTTAAAGTCATTACTTATTCAAAAGAACTGATCATTTGCATAACTATATATCAGACACATCAAATTAGTTATGCACACTTTTTTATTGTATATATAGACATAGAATTTGATGACAACTCACTATTTCTTTCTTGAAAATACCAACCAACTATGAAAATGTTAACATGGATGGAGTGTGCTGCCTGTGGCATGTGGTGCACCATGGGCGAATCGTGTGGATGCAACTTTGCCTGTACCTGGACGGAGTGTGCTGCCTGTGGCATGTGGTGTACGATGGGTGAATCGTGTGAATGCAACTTTGCATGGTTGCCTTTAGAGGAAACAGGTGAATGCACAGTCTGCGGAGTGTGGTGCCACCCATATGAGGACTGCGACTGCTGTCCCCCTCCTCTACAAAATGATACACAGGACATGGATGAACCACTAGTGAGAATCTCAGCCAGTACTTTTAAGTGCTCAATTTGTGGATTGTTTCTGCCAGATGATTGGTATGAAATTTGTATCCACGAAGAAACAGGCTGCACTGCCTTGGCCAACACAACCACATGTTAGGTCAATACTAGGATCATACCCACCAGGCCATTCTCAGGGCCACCAAATCCTTCAGAATTGAGCAAACAATCAAATATTTTCACAATTGTCGATCAACTATCATGTTCAAGAAATAAGAAATCAATGTTGAAAAAGTTATAGGATTCTAACACAACAACACTAGCTAATCTGACATTGAATTTAGAAGAAAACCACAATGTCAGTGTGGAGAATGAGGTCTCGGGTAATGAGGTTGAATATGGGGGGACAGAGAATGGGAACAAAATGTCACTGAAAACAGCAAGTGCAAGGGATAATGATACAAGCAATGGGAGTGACCATGCAAAGAAATCTTGCCATTTTCAAAATATTTATTCAAATGGAAATAGGAATGATCTACAAATTATTATTATCATGTTATCATTGTTTTTTTCCATGTGAAATAAAACTTGAACAAAGAATGTGAAGTTTTGTCAAAATATTTTATTTGATTAAAACATGTTAGCATGTTTTGGCTATATCATTCAATAAAATTTCCAAAAAGGAACTGTCTCTCCAGTCATCAGTTATTTATTTGATTAAAACATGTTAGCATGTTTTGGCTATATCATTCAATAAAATTTCCAAAAAGGAACTGTCTCTCCAGTCATCAGTTATTTATTTGATTAAAACATGTTAGCATGTTTTGGTGATATCGTTCAATAAAATTTTCAAAAAGGAACAGTCTCTCCAATTATCAGGATGTACATCAGGGCACATGTGTTCTTGACCCTGAAACAGCACAAGGCTGTAACAATCCTTGCATTCCACGAATTTCACCCATGTCTTATAAGTGCGCAAATATGCCCACGTTGTTGATGGCGGTGGCCAATTATTCTGATCTTCAACTTTGTAGTTGGTGTGGTCATTCTCAGAGTTGCACCCAGTATTCTGCATGATGTCACAACTGAGGTTGTTCATAGTAGACTTTTTGATGATGTGGTGACACGAAGACTTCTTTCCAGACTGACGAAACCCATCTAACTTCTAACATTTATATACAACAGATGTTGTCTAATTAATTATGCACAAAATTTGTTTTTGGACCTCTTTAAAGTCATTACTTATTCAAAAAAACTGATCATTTGCATAACTATATATCAGACACATCAAATTAGTTATGCACATTTTTATAGTTGGTTGGTATTTTCAAGAAAGAAATAGTGAGTTGTCATCAACAGAAACTGACACAGAAACTGACAGAACTGTTCAAGTTGATACGGAATTGAGCCCTCATTTCACTAGCAAATCAAACACATCACTTTTTCCAGATACAATTGATGAAAACGTATTTTCATATCAAAATATCAATAGTTCTAACACAACAACACTAGCTAATCTGACATTGAATTTAGAAGAAAACCACAATGTCAGTGTGGAGAATGAGGTCTCGGGTAATGAGGTTGAATATGGGGGGACGGAGAATGGGAACAAAATGTCACTGAAAACAGCAAGTGCAAGGGATAATGATACAAGCAATGGGAGTGACCATGCAAAGAAATCTTGCCATTTTCAAAATATTTATTCAAATGGAAATAGGAATGATCTACAAATTATTATTATCATGTTATCATTGTTTTTTTCTATATGAAATAAAACTTGAACAAAGAATGTGGAGTTTTGTCAAAATATTTTATTTGATTAAAACATGTAAGCATGTTTTGGCTATATCATTCAATAAAATTTCCAAAAAGGAACTGTCTCTCCAGTCATCAGTTATTTATTTGATTAAAACATGTTAGCATGTTTTGGTGATATCGTTCAATAAAATTTTCAAAAAGGAACAGTCTCTCCAGTTATCAGGATGTACATCAGGGCACCTGTGTTCTTGACCCTGAAACAGCACAAGGCTGTAACAATCCTTGCATTCCACGAATTTCACCCATGTCTTATAAGTGCGCAAATATGCCCACGTTGTTGATGGCGGTGGCCAATTATTCTGATCTTCAACTTTGTAGTTGGTGTGGTCATTCTCAGAGTTGCACCCAGAGTTGCACCCAGCACCCAGTATTCTGAGGTTGTTCATAGTAGGTTTTTTGATGATGTGGTGACACGAAGACTTCTTTCCAGACTGAAGAAACCAATCTAACTTCTAACATTTATATACAACAGATGTTGTCTAATTAATTATGCACAAAATTTGTTTTTGGACCTCTTTAAAGTCATTACTTATTCAAAAGAACTGATCATTTGCATAACTATATATCAGACACATCAAATTAGTTATGCACACTTTTTTATTGTATATATAGACATAGAATTTGATGACAACTCACTATTTCTTTCTTGAAAATACCAACCAACTATGAAAATGTTAACATGGACGGAGTGTGCTGCCTGTGGCATGTGGTGCACCATGGGCGAATCATGTGGATGCAACATTGCCTGTACCTGGACGGAGTGTGCTGCCTGTGGCATGTGGTGTACGATGGGTGAATCGTGTGAATGCAACTTTGCATGGTTGCCTTTAGAGGAAACAGGTGAATGCACAGTCTGCGGAGTGTGGTGCCACCCATATGAGGACTGCGACTGCTGTCCCCCTCCTCTACAAAATGATACACAGGACATGGATGGACCACTAGTGAGAATCTCAGCCAGTACTTTTGAGTGCTCAATTTGTGGATTGTTTCTGCCAGATGATTGGTATGAAATTTGTATCCACGAAGAAACAGGCTGCACTGCCTTGGCCAACACAACCACATGTTAGGTCAATACTAGGATCATACCCACCAGGCCCTTCTCAGGGCCACCAAATCCTTCAGAATTGAGCAAACAATCAAATATTTTCACAATTGTCGATCAACTATCATGTTCAAGAAATAAGAAATCAATGTTGAAAAAAAAAGAAGTTATAGAATGCCATCCAGATCCTTTCTCAAATAATGTCTGTTCACGTTAGGCCACCCAAAACCAATTATCCATGGGAAATTAATGATTCTTTCTCTTTTAATTTTGATCATACAAAATGATACGTTATCTTCTTAAATAATTAGCAATATCCATGAAATAATATTACTAAAATGTGCTTGACAAGAAACCATGATATATTTACACCAAAACACACAAGTTATATTCCCATATACTATATAGAATATGTGTTAGTGTAAAGTCCCTCTGAGGGATAACTATCATAGAATGTTACCTATTATATCTGTTGATGATTAAACCATGCAGAATCTTTGCAATGTACATTGATTATCAAAAGATTGAAAACAAATAGAAGTCAGAACTATCACAGATAATTGATCTTGCTATCACCATCTCATTAGTTATGCACACAAAAAAGATATAGGGAAAAGATCAATAATCACATTAGAATTCCTTCTCATTAAATATGCACTCTCCATGATAACATTTCTGAATTATATATCTCAAAAAAGGCCACATCCTCAATTGTCTTGGTAAGATATGATATTGATCATTTGCTAATTCATTATGCAGAAAACATCCAGGCTCATTTAATATGCACACTCCTTGATTAACTATTCAAAGTGCTGCTGATTGTATATAAGAGTGATGATGTTTGCCAGAAACTCATCATTTCTCTATAACAATATTGAGAAAGTGGAAAAAAGAACCAAGGAAAGTCATGGATGTTGATCAGAAGTATGAGAGAGTAGGCATCATGCCTGAGGGTGCACAAGGCATGGTGTACAGTGCTTTGAGAAGATCAGACAAATCTCCTGTTGCCATCAAGGTACTGAACTTTAATTTGAGAATGTGTACAAATCCATGCTGCAAGGGCAAGTTTCCAAGAGAGATATGCCTTTTGACAAAATGCCAGAAAGTGAATGGAGTTGTGAGATTGCTCGAATCATTCTTCTCTCGACAGATGAAAAGATGGGTCATGGTTATGGACAGACCCGAAAATGGGTGTGATCTTTTCAAGCTGATGGAGATGTTTCCAGGCAACTGCCTCCCAGAAGATGTGGCCAAACTATGTTTCATCCAAATTGTACAGGCCATTGTTTCCATGGCCAATGCAGGATTCTACCATGGGGACATTAAACCTGAAAACATCGTGGCAGACTTAAGCAAGGGCGATGTGTTCCTAATAGACTTAGGATTTGCAGGAAGGGTGACAAAGAGGATGTTCAGGCACTTCATGGGAACAAGTACATTTCAGACCCCAGAGGCAGCCAAGGGCCTTGAATATCATTGGGAAGGAAACACTGTATGGAGTCTGGGTGTTACACTTTATGACATTGTTCATGCCTATTCCCCTTTTGATGACAAGAATGACTTGGTGTCTGGGAGACCCGTGCAAGTGATGCCCATATTATCACCTGAATTGATTGACTTGCTGGAGAGGTGTCTTACCAAGGATGTACAGAAGAGAGCCACCCTTGATGAGATCATCAACCATGCCTGGTTGAAACATTAAACAAATTGAAATAAAAATTGATAAAAACATAAAACGCATCTTCTTGTTGACTCTATTAAAATTGTTGATGATTCAATAGATAAAAACAATCATCATGCAACAAAGTCCATCTCAATGTGAGCATCTCAAATCCTTTCTGTATGGCATGGTGAAAGAGGGCCGTGATACCATAGACATAACTCAACTCCAAGAGCAACTGAGAACTGATGATATGCCACTTGCATCCCTCAAACATCAGTGTGCAGACAATATGCTGCTACTTGTTCTATTATGGTTAAAAGAGATAGACATCCCACATCCCATCACAATCACTAGAGGTAACAGATTGTTAGCAAAATTGTTTTATGGGAAAACAAACAACAATGTTGATGTTGGTGAGGACAAACAACAATGTTGAAAACAAACAACAATGTTGACGTTGGTGGGGACAAACACCCACATCATTGCATCAGACAGAAACATGTTTTTTTCCATACATACCTATTATCTTGGTCACCATTCTTGGCTTTCTCTCGTCCCATTGCAAATCAATTGGGATAATTTTCCTTTGCATTCCATAAACAAAGCTATTGATCAGTTGAATACTTGGACTAAACAACCAGGGAAACACAAAATTGTTGTCAGTTGCCTGTCAGGGTTGCACAGAGCACAAAAACTACAAGAAATTAGATCAGGTGTTTCAGAGAGTCAAATATATACAGCAGGTTGCTATGCTGCTGATAGGAAGGTTGCAAAGAGAGCATCAGATGAAAATGAAAAAAATAAAGTAATATAAAATCTTAGAAAGCGTCTTACTTGTTTTAAAGGACCACCAAAACACACAATTTTCTATTATTTTCTATTATATTATTAAATCAATAGCAAACCACAATATCAGTTACGTGATACAAAATTTACACAATTATCGATAGAGACAAATATATTGGAGAATCCAAGGCAAAGCATTACTTTTGAATTGAAATAACATCCAACACACACTTGGCAGATTGTTTCAGTTTTAATCATTTGATCACGAGCAATCCATATCGATTTCTTCCCGCCCTAGGTGCACTATGACCCATGCAGGAATGAGTGTCAGAGTTCCCCTTGGAAGCACAGATGCATTCTTGTTGTCTTCTTTATCCAAGTGGCCTAAGAGCATGTGTCCCACCAAAGCCCTCATGTTGTTGGCTTCCCCATAATACATCCATTTGAAAGGTACCGAAGCATAATAGCAAGGATAATCATTGGGATCCATCTCTGTTCTGCCATTTAGAAACCAAGGATTACGTTCTTGTTTCTTGATGTATGGGAACAGGGCATTGATCCAACCAGAAACAGTACAGGTTCCTCCACTGCCATAACCAGCATTGTATTTGACAATCCCTCTAAGCCATGTACGTGCCTCTTCTTTCAATGACGAGGGTGAAGAGAAGGTGCATTTCTGGTGTATCTCCACAAGGTTTTTAAGGACAGGCATCAAGCTTGCCTGCCACCACATCAGACCAGCATCAAATGCTTTGGTCTTCTGGCAATAGTTAAAAAGCTGTTCGAATTGTTTCTCAACAACAGTGTACAGCATCTCCCAATCATTTGACTCCCCAAGTAGGATGATTGATGCAACACCACATAAAGTGGTTGTAGTGTAGGTGTAGTAGTTCTTCATAGCTTCCATAGCCAGAACATTGCGATGGGCAACAGATACCATGGTGCTTGTTGTGAAGTGAATGTCATTCTGTATAATGGCAGTTCCTTCCTTTTTGACGTCGATTTTTAATGAATCAGCAAAATATTTAAACATCACATCCCAGCGGTTGTCTGCTGACCCCTTTATGAAACCATTATTTTCATAGATCAGTTCCTTCTTTCCCTTGTGGCTAACATAGAGGTGTCGCAGTTTTTCGGAATATTTCTCAATGTGTAGTGCAAAACCCTTTGCTATATAACCATATATGAGGTCAGGAGTAATGGCTATGGGTTTATGATTCTTAAATGCATCCACCAACATGGATATGAATGGATCCCAGTGTGTGTCCTTCAATGACCAGTTGTCCTGATCAATGCTGTCCACTCGTATGTGTTCAACTTTTTTTCCAATGTCAAATACATGAATGTTTCCGTCTCTAAGTTCTCGTGCTGCCATGTCGATCAGACGTCTTTGGGCAGATAATGGAAGGCTTTCTCTGTGGTTGAAACATATTCCACTTTCTTTGTTCCATTCCCCTTGGTCCATCAGATCAATTCTGTGCCCATGCTTGAATGACATGTTTCTTTTTTACTTACTCCTGTACTTGCTATACTGACCAATTGTGTTTCACTTATCTGACATGCAGCAATGGAAATGCTATCATGATATATTTGGGAGTGGTTTCAATGTAAAAACCAATTTTCCACACCACCTTTCATCTATCCGTAGTCATATCTTCCATTCAAATGTCTGAGTCACTACTGATACCATCATCATTGGAATCTGTATTAGAATCATAATCAAAGTCTTCCACAGTTGGATTAAAGGATTGTATTTCAGAAATGATGTGATCAATTCCCCACTTGTCTTCCCTCCCAACCTTATATAGCAGTTTTGCACATTCCTCTGCAAACAGTCTATCGTCAACACTCAGTGTTTCATTCTCTGTCATGTTCTCAACCATGTATCCTCGGAAGCTAAAGAAAAGATGATCAAGGGGTAAGACCTCAGACACATTTTTGCGAGTGGCATCTGCACCATGATCTAAGAGCATCTGTAAAATCTGAGGTCTGGGACCTATCGTTACCACAATCTGATCCAACACATTGAGTGACTGCCAATCACAACACACATGTAGGGCACCATTTCCTAGGATGGGAGATTTGAATGTTGTTGCCACCTTGGCCATGATGGTATGAAAATGCTGCTGTTCTGCCAACGTGATGTTGCCATTCCATAGATTATCGTCTTTTACCAACACCATGGCTAGTAGACAAGTTAAAGTGATCAAGTCTCTTGAGTTTTTTTCGTCGTCCATATCACAGAAAAATTCTGCCATTTCGACACACTCCTCCATGGCAGACAACAGTGCATTGCGATATAAAGGTCCTTCGAGTGACACTCGACAGTGGTCCGACATTGAATCAAACATGTACCAAAAGAGTATAAGAAATTCTTCCCAATCCTCTGGCGTCAATTCAACAATACCATTTCGAAGCTCTGATAGAATTGAAATCAACGTGTTCATCTGGGTCTTTCCCAACACCTGCTTTCCATTTGGATCAACAAATGGGTCTATGTACAGATCCTTATTCTGACTCAATAACATTGAATCTTTTAAGAAGGGTGTGAATAGAGCGGTCATACAATGTGTAAGGACAGTTCCACTTTCTATATCCATTTCTTTGCTGTCTCCTTTCCCCTTCTTTGATTACATATATATTATATTTATATAAAATGTGTAAAGATTGACAATATGGAAGGGTATGATGATGCCGTTTTGCGCTGTACACTGAAGGCTATCATGAAAAACGTTCAGCCTTTGGGAAATGATGAGGAAGAAATCAAGCCCTTGTTAAGAGTGTTCACATATTACACAAAATATTTAATGTTTCATTTCTTCCACACTCATACATCCTCAGAAGACATCCTGAACCTTCTCCTGTATTGTATGGACAGGCATTTTGCATTTGGATCTCTGTCTAATGAAACCAAAAGGTCTCATCTCACACAAGCTTCTCACCTGGCCATTCCTGGTGATAGGCCATTTGATGAAGATCAACACTGTCAATTGATGTTGCTGACTCACATATTTTTGAGAAAATTACATGATGAAGTGGGGTCTTTCAAACCATCTTCTTGGCTTGCCAATGATAGTGAAGAAGACACACAAATGGAAGTCGACATGTTCTTGTGGCACAAAGAGGAATTGTCAGTCCTTCTACAGAGGCTCTGCACAGTGTGTTCACCAATGGAAAATAAGAACATAATCCATGTCATATGCGATGTAAAGTATCCATCACCCAAAAGCATTTTTCATTTGTGTGCCATTGACGATACCATGGGAATATATCATTTGCCAGGCAAGAGGGACCTTGATCTGTTGTTGGGAATGGGAGCTGATCTGAACCATAAAACAATAGAGGGTAAGGATGCTCTTGAAACACTTTGTTCAAATTTGAAAAAGTTAAAAGGCACTCCAGTATGGGAAGAACTTGCATCAGTCTTTGCACCTGACTTATGTAGATTTGCTCAGAGTCTAATAGATCGAAACATCTCAACAAAGGTTTCAATGGAAGATGTGTCTGAAATATTTGAAAAATAAACAAAATACAAAAACAACTTTCAATTGCCTATATTTTCATTTCCACGGTACGTCTCAGAATATTATCTTTGACACATTGCATTACAAAATCTGTGGGATCAGTTGTGGTGATCTGATCAAGGTGCATCGCCCTTGCCAACAATTCATCGTAAGATGTGGCCACCAACTTATAACCTCCAGGAATGTCTCTCAGCACCACATCTGTGTAAAATGGTTTGTTGTTGTGATCAGACATGAGCAACATGTCAAGTGGACTGAGGTGCTCCGTAGGGCCTTCCTCTTTGTCTCTCCTCAGCGATCTCCTCATCTCCAATGAGTGTGATCTGCAAAGGTAGAGTGCAGTGGATGGTGCATTACACACCAAGCTCTCGTGTAGCCAGTTGATGTAGGTCTCTTCAAACTCGCTCTCAAAGGGTTTCACACCTAAGCATTCACACATGCATGATTGTAAAACAGATTTGTTGTCTCTGACAATGAGAGATGAAGGAACAGAATGCCCATTCTCATCTAAATGTAAGCATAATCGTTTAATTGTATCCAACTGCATACTCCCTGCTCTGGCGCAAATGTGGTCAAACAGCCAATCGTGGCCGTGCATCGTGGCATAATGGTAAGGTGAGAGTGAATTGGCATCTAAATTATAAAATAGAGCTCTTTGTGAACTGGCACTGTCTTTGATTGTGTCGAAGATAAACCTCATGGTGTCACTCGAAACATGGTGAGAATAAGAGAAAATGTGTGAACCATCCCCAAAGAAGAGTTGGCTGTCCGTGTAAAGATATTTAGCCACGAGAGTGCAGACATCAGAATCAGAGATTTTTCCCTTTCTCATTTCATGGTCTTCTGCTAGAGATTCGAGTTTTTGTACGAAGTAGCTCGTTGACATAGTATCTATACACAATGGTTAAACTAAACCAGTTAACAGTTATGTGTTACACCACAGAAACAAAGACAAGAATGAATTTTCTTTATTTTTTTTAAATGCATTTTTATTTTTCCAACAAAGACAATTTCACAAGCACATTTCATAGTATAAGTGAGGGAGCACTATACATCAAATTCATAGCTCTTACTCGGCTGGAGATGACTTTCATCATGTCTTCATGTGATGTAGAAACTACATCTGCCACATCTGATATATCAATCTCGTCCCGCTCATGAACGATTATCAGCTTCAGGTCAAAGTTTGTGCTGTTGCTCTTCTCCACTTTGGAATCTAGTGTTTGCAATGCAGCAGTATGAATTCCCTCTCTATCAGCAAAGAGCCTCATGGTGCTTGATTTTGTACCCTTGACAGACCTCCAAGACTCTTCACTCCCATCGATGAAGCTGGAAAACCGACTCACAACAAGTGGTATGGATACAGGAGTGTTTAGTCCTGAGAGTTGGATACTCAAAATACCTACACCCTCACCTTGACCATCTCGGTGCAACACCTTCAAATGATGACACTCCTCCAGTGTGTGCATTAGGGTTCCATTCTCTGAGAGATCAAGCAGCACAAGGGATGTAGGCTTGTTTGGGAGGTATGTTCCCATTGTCTCGAATTCAACATATAGAGCTCCCACAGCATTACTTAACATCCTGGTGATATGAAGTAGATTATTTTGTGAGATTGCATTGCCCGCATCTTGTCTGTCCCTCAAAAGAGCTCTTCGGCTTACACTCTTTTTAACATCACTCCCCAAGGCTTTTGTCAGCTTTTCCATGTGATCCCTCTGTTTCCTGTACCAAATCAATTCATTCTTGTTGTCCGAAGACAAGGCTTTACTACTCCAGGCCCATATCTGCCGAGGATTCATCCCTCTCATGGAGCAGGTGTTCTTCACTCGTTTCTGACGCAAGTATGGGATCCTTTTCAGGTAAAGCGCTGCATCATAGTCGGCATCCAACCTCTTGAGGATAGTTCGCTTTGATGGATGAGCAGTGTTTCTCTTCCTCTTGTGCTTCCCTCCTACATGACTGCAATGTTCAACTGAAATATCCTCTACTGGAAGCTGCATCTCTTGTTTTATGTTCATATCGATTGTGCTTATCTGAATGTGACATGTGGTTGACAGATATACTTTAGTAGTATCAAAAGAAAAACAGATTTTACACACAAAGTGGAATGCCGTTACAGATTTCTCTTTCTATATGATAGAATGCCCCATATTTGTTAATTGTGACATGTCACCAGTATTTTCCTCTGGTGATGGCCCTTCAGCTAACAGCTGAATACCTGTTGATTTCATCCATTTCCTGAGCAAATCATACACCAGAAATCTCTTATATCTCGCCTGTTTCTTGGCAAGAAATGTCATTGACATGTTCCTCTCTGTGTTCAAAGATCTTCTTGTATCATCCTGGGTGTGATTGCTACCCATGATCCCCATTGACACAGCTGTCCATTCGAGGTCATGTCTCCTCTCGTGTGACAGAATGTCCACTGAAGTTACAGAGAGATGTGCATTGGAAACGTCCATGTCATCAGGACACCTCCATTTAAAAGGGTGTTGCCTATTGCCTCTGAAATCTTCCAATTGGTCTGTGAGCTCCTTGACATGCATCTGTAACTGTTTGTTCTCTCTGTTATCTTTCAGATAGCAAGCACCCAGTTCTGAGACAAAACCACCCAACTTTCCTTTGGCTATGGTTCGCTTCTGTGGAGTGTCCACTATTGCAGAAGTCTTCACTGTGGTGTCTATCATACTCTCCAACTCTTCGTTGACTCTCGACTGATTGACGAGTTTAGGGTCCAGCGTATCATTATTACACCGCTTCCTTGTCAAAGTTTCTTCATTATCTTTGAGTGAGATCACATAACTTGGAATGCTCCGGTACAATGAAGCAAGCATGTAGTGCTCACGCAGCAACTGCATCTCAGCACACTTGGCTATCATGTAGGACATAGTACTTTTCGGAGAATAGGAGTTGGAAGGCTCATCAAAGAAGTGTAATTCCAAAGGGTTGTTGTTTAGATCTCTAACAATCCACTCATCGAATGGGTCCGCATACAAAATGACATAATGCATCGGAATTATTGGGACCTCAAGTCCCCTATCCATGACAGGCACCCAAGCAAGTAGTTCTCCCATTTCTATCATGTTGGATGCCAGTTTTTCCAACTGAGATGCACTTCCAGATTCACAAAATCTCTTCACCAACTCTCTTTTCACAGCAACACCATTCATTCCGATGGCTTGATCTAGAGCACTTCTATACATCTCTAGAATGTCAACCCCACTTTTTATTGCAGTACATATTCTCTTGTAGTTGGGGTTTCCAACAGACGCTTCCACCAGAGCATTGGTTTGCTCAGATGGATGTACCGTGACGAGGTACATGTCTGTGTAGTTCAGCTTCTTTCCCTTAGCTTCATACTCTCTGTGAATCTCATCAAGCACATTTTGATATCTTTTTGTTAGGACAGCATGTGCATATGAACTGGGGGCCACCCATTTGAGTTCACTTCTTCCTTCCATGAGATGAATTATGACACAATAACCATGTTCCTGATTAATCAGTATATACTCTATGAGCCTCTTCAAAGAGGAAACTGGTGATATCTGCGAAGACAATACCAGCCCTTATGGCGCTCGAGTTACCTCCCACATGTATGATCCGAAAATCAAACAGTGCAAGGCAAATTGTCTTAACGAAGACATTGATCAAACCTAAGAGAAAGGGAGATAACCTTCTTCTCAGCAGACGATCCATGAGAAAGAGTAATGTTGTCCTAGATGTGGAGACCAACGTGGCAAACATGACAATGAGATTGATGGTTATTTGATCAAACTTGCCATGAGTGTCTTGTCTACCCATTCCTTCACTCCCTGAATTGTTAGCTTCAAAGTTCTTCATGACAAAAACGATGGTGAATGAGGTACAGACACCTAAGACTAAACATATCAACATCTGCATCTTTATTCCCAGCATGTCAAGCTTGTGCTACCAGAGGGGGGAATCGATGTACTTTTTTTATATTGAACATCATTCATGATTTGCAAAAGACATGTATATACATAACAACACAAGAAAATACAGTAAAATACAATGCCACTCTGGGAACTTAAGTACAAAATATTTGGCAAGCTTATGCGAACTCAAGCCAAGGGTAAGGCCTTCAAACAAAGCATATCGGACTATAGAAGGCTTCACAATGAAAGTGAAAAAATAAACCTTATGGACATAACACTCAGAGAGGGCAACCTTGCTCAGCGCAAGGAAACAATGAACAAATCCGCACAGCAACTGTTTGTCTCATACAAAGCATCAGGCAGCCAATCCACCCTACACGAACTTCAACAGATCTACCAGGACATTAGACTCATCACACAAGAAGAGAAGTTGTTATCCAAAACAAGAACCATCTTGACACAGTCTAAACTAATGAGACATAGTGAAATGGCAAGCCTTTTGGTTGAAAAAAACATCATTGCTGATCACACACGTCAAAAACTCAAGAAATGGTCCAGACCATCTCCACGTGCAGTGTGTAGGAAAGCAACAAAACTTCAGACAGAGAGGGACATGGAAAATGACATCCAGAATGAATACACTCTGAGCATGGTACAAGAGGACAATGAAATGGACGAAGAAAGCGATCCCATGAGAGGTGACTGCTTCGAGAAATTATTTCAGGACTGGCTGACATCTCTTGAAGACAGTGCCCCAAACTCCTCACAAAGAGAGAGGGAGACACATCCAATTCAGGGGAGTCTAAGCAAAAGAATAGCAGAACTCAGAGAGACTAGTTTATGATCATTGACAATTTATTGGTGTTTGTTTTTTTGTGTAACATTCATTCCAGAATGGAAGATGAGTGTGGCATCATTTCAAACTGATGAACCCTTGTTTCATCCATCTGGGGCTTACTCGTATGCTGATGATATTGCCATAGAGAGATGACATGGTGTAACAGTTGGATGAGGCCAGTTGCTATTACAGCAACATAGACAACCTCATAGGTCAGAACAGAACAGACCGCATTTTTACCCTGCATTGAGACATTGAGGTGACAGGATGCAATGGCAATGGTTAGACAACCAAACAGAACATATGTGAATATTGGCAATAAATGCTCTATCACCTTAACACATTGTTTGCTTTCTTTCAAAAGACCCCTGTAAGTTAATCTACGCTCCATTTGAAAGTGGTTACAAGACACGTATAGTAACACGACAAGCTGCATGAATGCTTTTCCAAAGAACTTGATGTAGAGAGGTGTCAGAATTAGAGGAAAGTTTGAGATATTTCCCAAATTTCCGTGACTGTTGTGCACTGCTTTCACCACAAAGATCACAGTCAGACCTTCCATTACAACATCCAAAATGCCACACAAATTGTGTGCAATATTGGCCGATAGAATTCTATTCATCCTGTACTTCCACCATGTCCATATAGAGGTTGCTTCTTCGTCAAGGATGCACATTTCATCCAACAGACTCTTTGGGTCATTCTCCAATGTTTCTTCATTGTTATCAAACCTCCATTTTTTTCTTGGCATTGAGCTGTGGTGTGCATGATTGTACATTGTGATAATGTGATGGATGACTTGAATGGCCACAAACATACCGATGATGGATTGTATGACACTGAGGTTGAAAACACTACACAACCCACTTGTGTCACCACCAGCTTCAAAGTTCAAGTGACATGTGCCCACAGCAATGGATGCAACCAGAAACACAATATAAGTGGCCACTGGCAATAGCTGTTCTACAACTGGCATAAACCTACTCAATTCATTGAGACTTGATAAGAATGGCAGGTGTCCTTCCACATAAAGAGCATTGTGAAGAGCAAAGAGGAATCCTGCAGATTGCACAAAAAGACGGAGAGCAAAGTGAAAATAAACAGGCAGCATGATGATACCGATGTGTTTCAAGTTGCCAATGTGACCCGACGTCTCCTTCACAACTAAGAGAATGATGATCATCTGTAGAACTTGACACATGACTGCCACCATGCTCTTTATGTGAGACACAAAGTTTGGGCTGATAATGCGGTTCACTCTGTATTCCCATATGTGCCAAATGTGAGACATCCTTCCATCAAGCTTGTTAGCTTCTTGCAATATGGTCTTGGCGCCATCCATTGCCTCTTCCTCTAGAGATCTAAATTTGGAACTCTTATTTGGTTTCATGGTTGATCGTATCTTCTTGTATCTCTCCTTTATTCGTGGTCTTGCTTGTAGAGAAGGACGGAACATGGTATTCTTCATTTACTATTTTTATCTGCTCTTGTTAGTGTTATACAGGTAAATAAGCAGTGACAGAAAACACAGATGCAAGCTCAATATTTTATTAGATCGATGTGCAATGAGCTTGAAGAAGTCAACCCTTTTTTAATAAAATCAAGAAGAGTGAAGAGGTATTCGATTGAAGATGATGAGACCACAAAACAAATCATCAAAAAACAAACGATCAACAAGGACAAACTGAGGAACAAGGGATATGTACAGATAGAATTACCCATTGCTCAAGTGAGGGTGAGATCCAGAGGAAAATGTTTGCTGGCAGGGCCATTGGAGAAGAATGTTCAAGGAATAACCCATCCCATATCCAAACGCCTGGCATATTGGCCACGTGAAAACAAGCAAAGGTGGAGGCACAAAGTATCTTCCAGATCCAAGAGGGCAATGCAATCGATAGGTACAAAGGTGGATAAAGAGGTGAAGGAGTTTGCCAAGGGACAGAAATCTTATGAACTACTTGAACACAAAGAATCCAAAAATCTGGTGACAGTCCTTGCATCAAGACACATCTCTTTGGTGACTGGTGGTTTACCTGTGTCTAATTACCGTCTAGATGAAAGTATGGACAATGCCAAATTTTCTGGTACAGAGGTGGATTTAATAGGATTTGATCATGTGAACCGCAAATTTGTCATCATCGAGTTGAAAGTGACAAACACAATGATATCCTTTCTAGCAGAGGAAAACAGAAAGGCAAAACGATATAAAGGAAGTGAATTTAAACAGAGCACGTTTGGGAGGTACATGGCCCAGCTTGCTTGTACTACACTCATGTTCCGCAACACATTTGGAAGTGAAAATTGCTATGCCTTACTGATTGTTTGCGAAGTGGACACAAAGCATTGTGAATTGTTTTGCTTGGAAGAAAATGTAATCTATGAGAAGAATTTTACTGGTTGGATCAATGGGTTTTGAAAATAAAACTAAGAGAAAGCACTACATCGTTTGTCTCATATTTCTCTTTATTACCACATAACAATCATCAAACTAATCATCTTGTGTGCTCTGTAGTGTACAATCCTTTCACCCCAGTCCTAAATGGGGGCATCCTCTCATCCATCTCCATATTATTCTCATCTAGCATCTTCAATCCCCTATCCGTGCGCCTCTTGTTTAGGTTCAACACTTCAGCACTCCATGAATTACTCTGACTACATTTTTTGAGTGGTGACCTTGTCTCCCAGCTATCATGGGCAAATGATCCACAAGAGGAATGTGTTTCATAGCGCTGCCTTTCCAGAAATCCAATGTTAGACTGACCAGAAAAGACAGCAGTCGGAGCATCTGTTCTCTCTATTACTTTCCCTGCCATCTCTCTTCTCTCTACAGTTGCCTGTTGGTGCATTTGAGAGAGTCCCCGCGTGGTCCTGTAACTGTTGTCATACAAAGGTATTTTGTTTGCTTTAAAGAGGATACCATGCACCAGGTGGGCCTCGCTGTATCCCCGGAGAGAATACATGTTTTCTGCATACCAACCCCCGTCTGGTCCAACGGGGTCCAGTTTGTTAAGACTGAATCCATCTCTGTTGAGGTTGGCCGTGAGATGTCTGCCATTGAGTGGAACAAAGTGGTGTTGGTCACTCAGTGGATGCCTACCCGGCAATGCCTCCACCACATAGGCCATATTTCTCCACCATTCCTTTTTCAAGCGGGCACCTCCCGAGTCTTTGATGTGCAAGTGAACATTGGCCATGGTGGCAGACATTCCGGATAATAAGCCTTTTGAAACAGCATTGGGTATCACTCGGCCACAGCTCAATGGGTCGACGATGAAACAATTGCCATTCACATACTGTATGATCTCTATCCCATTGTTAGCTGTTTGTTTGGTGACCGAACTCACGTTTCCAACTGCGTACATCATGTTTTCCTTCCCCCCTCTGTAGAGACCAACCATGCCCACCTTCAGGGCACAGTTTCTGACAATTCTATACTTTCTATTCATTAGGCACGAGTGTCCTATTACCCTTTCGACCTCTGGTGTATATGAGATCATGTTAAGGAATGCTGCCGTCACTCTAATCACTGGTGCAGTGTCTTCTAACTCTCTTAGGTACTGAGTGCGATGACTGACAAAGTGATCAAAGAAGTTTTTGCTTCTGGAATATGTGTCATTCTGAATGACATCCAAATCATATCTGAACAGGGGATCAAACTCTGACATATTGATGACATCAAACTTGGTTTTTTCTGCAGCTGCCATCATCCTGTTGGATGGTACATTTGAAAGAATGCCATGCTGATAAAAAGGTTGCACAAAAGTCTCCCTTTGCCTCCCCATGACACATGTCTTATCCGGATTGTTGAATTGAAATGTGAAGAATGGATGACTTTCTCCCTGGTTTTCTTCGTGTTTGTGAACAATATTGTATACATTTTGAAAGACCAGTGGTGCCACACAGAGCAAATAAAATCGATATGCGTTCCTAAGTTCCCTGTCAGCCTCAAACTCTACTCGAAGCACGTCTCTGTTATCTCTTGGAAGATTGAGAACAGGGGTGGATGGAGGACACTGAGTGAGAAGACCACATGGGAGATTCACTCTTGCTCCCATGGCTAACAATTTCTTTGAACAGGCCAACAAGGCAGACCTGAAATTTATGATCTCTCTCAAATACTTTTGAACTACCAGCACTGCTACACCTTCGGCATTGTGTAGAGTCTCATTAGCAATGTCACTCAGTTCATTATCCTTTTGTAAAAGTTCATTTGCAACAGAGGAGAGAGCCTCAACAAATCTGGGCATACAGGCATATTTGGAATAACCCCCATTCCTAACCATGTCAAGAACTATCTCTTTCATCTCTACCCTAGTGACGTTGAAATCAGCTAGCTCCTGATGTGTAGAACACTTCTCATTCAGGGCCATCAACCTTTCGATGTCATTTGGTGTCCAAGATATATCAGCACACTTCTTTAGATATGTGAAAACGGTGTTGAGATGGTCTTGGTCAAGATGAATTCTCTTTGCCAACCAGTCCTTAGCTGCCTCTACATCCCCAGCTGGAGGGTGCCAGTTTGTGTAGGATGGTCTATTACCAAAGATGCCAGTGCTACGAAATTGGCAGCCACCCTGTCTGCCCCCCATTTGGTTTGGTGTTGGCATGAATCTAACCTTTGACGATGGAAAGTAGAGATTAATTGGACTGTTCATTGGCAACTCTGCACCCATGTAGTCTAGCATATCTGTCTCATCTGCTCTCTGTAGCAGAAACTTATGAAGTTCTCTGTCGGCCACCAACATCTCTTGGTACTTGTACCTATTGTAAGTCTCCGGGAGTAAACCTCCGCCCTTTTTTAGACAGTCATCCATTGTAAAACATCCATCCTTACCCAGTCTCAGGTCAGTCACCATGATTTTCGTTCTGTCCACACCACGAAAGTCATCGATTTTTGTCTGCGAATTGAGGTTGTAACCAACTTCATTGAAGCACCAGAAACTTTCATCGTGCTCAAATATGTTATATGTCGATCCCGATTCCCTGCTGAGATGTGGAACGTGCAAAATTGGCACATCTCTTCCCTGGACACTCACGGCTTTTGTCACAAGAGATACCTTTTTACTGACACCCTCATATGGTTTGATCTGGCCAGGTGCAAACTCTCCTTTATCCCCGGAGAAACCCACAGTGTAGAGGACATCAGTGGTGGGCACAATGTGATTATGCTTGGTGGCAATCACATCCGCAACCTCTGGTGTAGTTACAATGAAGAGTGGTGCCTCTGATGAGTGTGCATCAGATATCAGACTGTTATATGCATCGTCCAGAGCTCCAGATGGCGAGATGGGATCCAAAGACCACGAACAAAACTCCATCACCTGTTGTTGTATTTCACCATAGACAAAATCATGTATGTTCTCTTGGTTCGCAATGAGTCGAGTGATGGCCGGACTGTTGTTACGCAAACGAACCATAGTCAATGTGGGGCAGTTAGCAAGGGCATGGGTGATTTGTTCTTGCATTGTCTGGTCAATGCTCCTCTCTGCTTGAGCCTTCCGCTTGAGATACTCCTGAAATCGAGCAGTTGGGTCGGCAATGAGATTTGTTTCAGGATCAAGTGTTATCTTCAGGTTGAACATGTCCACACCAAAATCTACACTATAGCTCTCTGCTGACAGAGTGGGAGCATCTGATCTAACTGTTGCCTTCCCAACTGTGAGGATGGGGTAGTGTTGAAAATGACAGGAAAACTTTTGCTTTCCTTGGAAGATGACTATGGGACACAAGACAGAGAAATCATTTTCTTTGCTTGTGAAGCCATTCCGTGAGTTGATGCTTCCCATGAAGAGGTGGACGCCAAGTAGTCCATCTGCAAGTGGTCCAACATCTTGCAAACGAATGGAATTTCCATAATTGTGGTATATTCCACCACGTCTGTCTCCTCCATATATCATTTTCTCCAAGAGTGGATGTTCAAGTTCCCTTGTGGAATAGGACTGAACCAGATTGGCAATATCTCCCAGTCTGAACCCAAATGGATCTTCTGGAGTTGTGTATCGAAGTGGTATGGGCCATATTTCTGTAGAATCTGTCATCATCTTAAGTTTCAACTAGACAAGATTTGAAACAAGTTAATAGCAAAGGTTATAGCATGACACACTTCAACGAATCACCACAAGTGGCATAGCTCTTGCGCTCCGGCTGTGCTCCCTTGAAATCAATGACCTTCGCAAGCATAACTGGTGGTCGAAGGGTGGACACAAATGTTGATGCCCCTTTTGCAATGCTCATCAATGTTTGTAAGCCATGTGTAGATGAGATCAAGCCTTGAAGACTGGTGAGATTTGTTTCGCCATTTTGCATGGCAAGCACTGCTTCTGAAAACCTCTCTGACATGTCTTGTTCTTTCAAGCACTCTGATATTTCATTGACCAGTGTTAACATGGAGGGTAATTGCATCAGTTGAATCTGTGCATTCTGTCCATTCACCTGGCTGTATCCACGCTCAAAGCTGTCTTTCAACGACTGAAGGTCGATGCAAAACCTTTCATATGCCACCATCTCATGGTTCTCTCTTAGAGGATAAGTTGCAAACTTTGAAACGCACTGCCCATTGCCACTTCCAGCTTTCCATACATCAGCCTGAGCTTTCATGTCATCAGCATTTGGAAATCTCACCCCGATGATATCTCTACGATAGATCAATTCATGCCCCGTGTGTTTGATGGTCACTGGATGTCCTGGTGTGAAACTGATATCCCAGCCATTGCCAGTGTTTGAGTGTGGAGACTTTACCCCTTTCTCAACCTGATTCACCCCCACATGATAGCGTGACATATCTTGCCACAGAAGAACATTCTGTTGTTCATCTGTCATCGCAGAACAATCGATGTCCACCACATATCCTGCTGCATCTGGTATGACATAAGTCTTCTTGTAATGACCTCCATGCATTTCTGTGTCCTCATCATGAAGCAAGACAACTTGTCCTTCCTCTGCCACATTATCTCTTGGGTTGATGGGATCAAAGAGACGATAACCATTTCGCCTTTCTCTTGTTTCGTTTAAAGATAGGTATGTTTGAGATATCTCAATTCTCTGTGAAGGTCCAAATGCTGGTACTGCCATGGTTTTTTATCTATTTATTGAGCACTGTAATTGGGTTAGTAATAGTAGAAGAGGTTGACTTGTTACATTCACCACATTTATCACCCAACACATTAAATTTTTTCTTTGATCTCTTATTCATCGGATGCAGTCTTTTTAGTATAGCATGAACAACAGCGAAAAACAATTCGCAATAATACCATGACAGCCGCCCAAAGAAAAACAGCAGTGGATGAAAAATCACAATGCAAACGATCACCCAAATTCCTGTGTGGGCCATTGTGTCAAAAGTAGCTTTTGTCCCTGTAACAGCAGCACACATGTCCCACATCATGTCATAATGACAAATCTCACCAGGCATAGAGCTAATTTCCACTAGAAAGAAGGTCATGGGTTTCACAACAAACCATCTGGTGAGTGAAATTGTCTTGTACCAAGAAAGTGGATGACACAATTTCTTTGCCATTCCTCTTGACATCCAGTACCGCAGAGTGAACCAGGTGTTTTCAAACTCCACACATGTACCATCTACAAGTGCTGCAAGTGCATCTATTTCTTTCACTTTGATAACCTTTTGAAAAGTGATGTGTTTGCGTACCCAATTGATGGCATTGATGATCCTTTGTATGATGAGGCATGCACCTCCTCCTATGTATGTGACAGCCACATAAACAAGGTATGCTACAACATACACTGTGAAAAATATAAGCACCCCATACCACATGGGAAAGTTGAAGAAATTTATGACTGTACAAAATATGGCTTTGGTAAAAGACCACAGGGTGTGTTTCAGGCACTTCTTGCCATGCTTGAATTGATGGATGGCTTTTCTTATTTCGTCCATTTTAGAATAATTCGAGTGGTTCTGATCTTTCTCTATTTTAATTTTCACATAAACAACAGGTTTACAATAACATTATTTGTGCATGATAGAGCTGAAGGTTTGTTCCCACTGTATGTCTGGCATCTTAATTCCACATGACATTATGTAAAGTGTGTTTCCCACAGAGAGAATGGATACTAAAAGATACACTCGATCCGATCTTGACCACAGGGTCTCGAGTATTTTGGGTTGGCTACCTAGTATGTGATCCAAAGTCAAGATTGATGGAAAAGAAAGAGAGCAAGTATGATCTATTTCCAGAAGAAATCAATTGCATGGATCTAAATGGTGCAAGGATTGTGTTCAATCACAACAAGCATAGACAACCACTTGGTAAGGTTGTTTTGTCATGGCATGATCACAGCTTTCCCAACTCTCTTTTTGCCCTTGGGTTTTTGGGTGTGATCGAGAACAAAGCCATACTGGACACTCCTGCTTGCATCACCATGATGGGTGACACATTTGTTAGCCTATCCACATTGGAAGAAGATGCAAGCCATGTGGTAGAGGTATCCATGACATTCTGTGGTGCTAGAGATGGATGTCTTGGCATGTTTGTGCCTCCACATCGTGTGATTTCCACCATTGGTAGGTTTGGTCTGGACAGAGACTACTATAAACGACCAAGAAACACTGTGTCTGCAACATACAACATGACTCAAGAGGAGAATGCCAATGGGGTTGATTTCCAATCCTTTCTAAAAGCACTACCGGAGGAGCAGTTTAGTCTTGTGACAGCTGAGATGCAGAAGGACCAGGCTCATATTGAAGACCTTCTTACCAAGACCACGGCTTTTCAAGAGGATAATAATAAGTTGAGGGGAGCAGTCGAATTGCTCTCTGACTACATGTGTAGCATGATTCAAAGCAGAATTGCACTCGAGCAAGAAAGTTCCAGTGACTTAGCACAGAAACGCAGAAAGGACTTTGAGATGATGAAACAAAGGGGCATCTTTGATGGACAGTGCTCTGATCTACAGGCCATTCGCCACATGGTGGAGTATTGCAAAGAATGCTTTCCGAGTAACGATAGCATGGAGACAGAGATAATCTCGAAATTTTGTCAAATGTTTGATGATAGGTTTCCAGAATTAAGTAACAAATTGAGCAAAAATGCAAAGGGAATGTCCACTGTTGATGCAGCATTTGATCTGATAAGGGAAGAAATGAGGAACAGAGAGGTAAGGAGCTTTGCAAAAGACCGAGAGAAGCGGAAGAGAGAATTGGACTTTGCAAGAGACCAGTACAATAATCTAACAAGGCTGGAAAACAACAAAAGTATTAAAGGCAACGAGGAGAAGACGGGTAAAAATAAGAAACAAAAGATGAATTTTGAGCAGTTTCTAGATAGTATAGGAATGTCTTCCGCTGAAGAAAGTTTGGACACCAAATCTCCTCCTTCCAAAAGGAGGAAGACGAATGCTCCTGAAAATGATGCTTTTGAAGATGAAGAATTTAAACAGTTTGCAACCTTGAGAGAAAGAGAGTACCAAGAATCCATGCAGAGATACAAAAGTTATCAGAGAGAGTATATGGAACACAAGCAAAAGCATAAAGAAAATAGAGAAAAGAAGATGGAGGAGCTCTTGACAAATTTACCCAAGCTAACAAAAGTGGCCCAATTCTTTGATCAGAATGGGGAACTGTTCCAAAAATTCTACAACCAGCCAGAATCCAAAGTAGATGTTCAGCAACCATCAACATCAACTAAAGCTGCTGAACCGGAAACACCTCATAATGATGGTGGTAAAAAAACTATAGATGCATCAAAACCAATGGACAGAAAAATCATATTTGAATTGTAATCTATGTCAAATAAAAAAGTGAGAAACGATAAAGGTCATATAATTTTGTTTATTCAACCTCATTCAAAGTGTATGGCATCATTCTTCTGTAGTAGCTCATACATGACCACCAACGATATCCCAATCATAAGTGACAAACCTAAGATCATGGATATCAAACGAAGGTATCCACAATCTTCACAATTTGATTCATATATGTTTTCTATACCCTTTACCAAAACATTGTGCAGAAGTGAAATTCCTTTTGGGCCCATATTTTCTGTCATTTCAACCATATCACCTTCATCTATATCATCTGAAAATACATGCAACACACAGTTCCTTGCTGGTGGAGAAGATTTCATCACCCGAGAGAGTCCATTAGTCTTTATACTGCCACATATGAAATCTAAATATGTGTCCCCTCCTGTAATGTTTGTGAGATGGGTATTGGAAAATATGGTGACAAGAAATTTTGGTGATCTGCCAGTGAGATGAACTGCCACACATGATATTTCTTTGGGGCATGAAGATGATACATCAGTAATGGTCACATTACTACAGAATCTAGCAGTTGGGTACACGTTGATTGCAGCAGTCAGGTAAGAAGTTTTCAAATGTCCTGATAGATGTATAGTACACTGTGTGTTGTCAAGGTGGAAATGAGAGAGGCCAGAGTTGGATCCATCAAGTGCTACAATTGAACATGGAGTGTGCCCTTCATTGAGCACAGACATAGCCACGGTATAATGTTTGTCTCTCTCTGTATCTTCACTTGGTTGTGAAATCCTCTTCAGAGTCTGTTTCTGATCACAAGAAGGTTTCATGAACATGCCTGCAGAAATCTTCCAAGGTCTATCATTCGACAGAGTGGATGTGACATTCCCTTCACAATCGATCAATCTCCCCTCTTCCAACTGGGCAAGGGTACTGCATTCATTGAGTGAGAGCATTAAGTTTGATGGCAGAACATAATAGTTAATGAACCCAAGTTCTTCCATGGCATTGATTTCTTCCATTTTTCCAACACATGAGTTCTCCTGGCAACAGAGACACCATCCTTTACCCAATATACACACAAAGGCAATAAAAAATAATAGCATTATTGACACAGTTTGATACAAAGACATGACATGTCATACGAATCAACATGATAATAGTATTGTATTTTATTCTGGCCTCAACATTTTATGTTACATCAGAGTGTAAATTCATGACACTGAATGTGAGAACGGGCCATATGGCACACTCTTCTGTTCCACATATTGCTCGACCTGGTGATTTGTTTCTCTTGTGTCCACCTGTAGCGGATAGCAGGCTCTGCCATATGATGAGAAAGGGGGTTTGTCTTACAGCACAAAAAAATCTTTGTAAAGAAGTTAAAGTGCCCGAAAACCTCTCAGACGGTTCTCCATTCATAGTTGGACAGTTTAGCACTATCTTTCATGCAAACTCGATTCAACCAATATCAAATCCAACAGCACATTGTGCCTTGATGACAACCGATCCCAATGCAGAATTTCTGACACAATGCATTTCTTCTCTTGCCCAGTGTAATTTCACAACCACTAGTCTTCAAGATTACCATCACTCCTACCATGGTGGAGCAGTGTTTTTTGTTATTTCAGAAGAAAAAGTCAGCATAGCAAGAAGATGCACATTCATTGGATTAGAATTATTATTTGTAGTGTTGATTGCCTGTACAGTTTTTGTCTTTCGAGGAGTACTATTCATGGGCCACATATGAGCAAAACAAACAACAATGAATACTCTTGAGGTTGACAATCGCTTGGACAGGGACTTTGGGTTCAAATTGTTTGAAGAGAGGTTTGTTGATGAACATGTGAGGATAAGCTTCTACAGTCACCACAAAGAGAAGTACATAACTTCCATAGACATTGTTTCATGGGATGAGATATGTCAATCGTTGGAAAATGAAATTTATGCAATCACTTGGGGAATCATACTCACAAAAGAGAGTGACAGTTGTACGTTGGTCATCATCCACAGACCCAGATATATGGCTGACTTAAGCATAGGGTCTTTGGTTGACATTGATCAATTTGTACCCAAGTTGGCTCAGGTAGATGTACCAAGACATCAGATGGCCAGAGTGTTATTTGAAAGTCTCACAAATCAAAACCAGCATACACAGGTGGAGATATGTGAAGAAGTTGTGAGAGAAGGCACCAAAAAGGTTTTCCTCTTAACAAATGTGCATATTCCAGCTTCTTCAGATCAAGGTCGGGTAGTGATTGATGGACACACTTGGGTGGCATCACTCAAGAGATGCTTTTTGGATGTAGGGCTTTCACTGGAGCTGTGTGAGGTGTCACAGAAGGTGGTGACTGCTGTGAGTAGACACACATGGAGTTCTCTCACATGTTCTTTGAGGCTTGGAGTGAAGGACAAAGGGCTTGAACATTTAAAGTCAACCAAAGTGGAAAATTCGATTTTGAAGACGCAACCTGATAATAGTTCATCCAATGTGTTGGTTGTGGAAAAGGGTTTTAAAAATGAGTCAAATCAGTGGAGATGGTGGCTCCTTGGAGTTGCCATTGGGGCAATCTTGTCCATTATGCCGATCGCAGAGCTCATTTGAAGTGGCATCTCAATGTGTTGCAGTACGTGTCCTAATTGCCTCCCTTAGGATGTCATCCCCAAAACAAGAGTCAAGAAAAGGGTGTGAGGACCAGTTGTATTGCTATTTCATTCAGTCCATTCAATCCACTTCTCCGAATGACAGGAGGTTTCATTTAATACTAGACAACATGAACCTTTCACTGCGAAATAGACTTGCAAGATTGCAGGCAAAGTTAGCAGATGCAGAATCAAGTGGCTCAACACATTGGTCCATACATAGGCACAAACTATTTGTATTTTCATACATGTACTACATAGCTGCCAAACCAGGAAATGAAGGATTGTGGAACTGTCTAGCTGATGCTGACGAAAAGAGGATGGGGACATTATGCATGTTGAGGAACAACCAACCAAGTGAGGTTAAAGTCACCAGAACTATTCTAAACAGATTGATGCCCAGGCCAAAACTAATTAGCTTGGATCATATGTATGCATTGGGCACCCAGAGACTTGCAGGCATCGACATCTATGCAAAAAGCATGTTGGAAGAAAGGAACATGGACTTTATAGCTATTGCTCTCTGCAGGGGTTTGAACCAGAAATTTCCTCTTGATGTGATTTTGATGTTGGATGAAGAATGGGAAGAAAAACATGGAGTATGGAAGAAGCTGAGAGATGCCAGGCAATGTGAGACAGTGCGTGAGTGGATTGCTACTTTGGATTCTCTTTCAGAGAAATACAAGAGATATGTAAAGTTTACACTTCTGCTGACTAGGAAACATTGGCAATTTATCCCCATGTATGTCGACACCAATAGGGTGAAGTGCACCAAAGATGTACAAGTGAAGGTCATGCAAGAATCTGTAGTGACGTTTTGCAAGTTTTGCAGAGAGTGTCTCACATATGTGGACATGGGGAAGAGGCCTCCATCATGTGGACATTATCTCAATGCAGACACACTTAAACAGTTTTGTCACAAGGATGACTCTGATCAACTCCATCTCTTGCCATGTTTCAACTATTCCAATTATGTTAACTTAAAGTTTGGACACCCCGACCGCCAGTTCGTTTCTGTGTGTCAGGGAAAGAGGAAGTGCTTTGCCTTGATGGGATACCCAGATGCAGTTTGCTGTGAGTGTGCTGGAGAGTTGTCCATGTTAGAGGTTCATGACAACACGTGTCTCACGGAAGGGTCAAACGACCTTTGCTTGGGATGTGAATTTGTAAAAGTCAGGGACAATTGTATACTGGAAAGCTTAGCTGCATTACAAACACAAAAAGACAAGGCAGAAGCAGCAGAAGCAACAGAGCAGATGGAAGAGAGAGACAAGAAGCAAACTGCTGACCAAAATAGAAAGAGGAATTGGACTAGACAACTCTTTGAGAATGCAAAACAAAAGAAAGCAAGACTGAACTTGATCAAATGATGTGTTTATTTTTCTTCATTTGACAAAATAAAAATCACACATGTCTAACAATGTTTGTCTGTTGTCTTGGTTCAATTGCAAAAATACTAAATAGTCTTGTTCGATAGCCAGATGCCACCATGATGACAAATAGTGTGACCACAAGAAAGTAGATGATGGCAACAGGCCACATGTACACAGGAAGATGAATCATAACATTCCTCAAACTCTTACTGATCGCTGTTCCAGCTGCCTCCATGGGCTCCATTAAACATGTCACTATTGTTATCACCAAAGCACGACTGGGTGGCACTCGAAGAGCTGGGTGTATGGTCAAAGCCTCTTGGTATTCAATGCAATGATCTTGACTAGTGGGAATGAGGAAAGTTTTTGTCCTCTGCCATATAGACCTATGGCCCGTCAAACAATGCTTGGGCATGTCCTTGAGTAACACAGCATGAGAGTGTGCTAACTCCTTCTTGTATAGTAGCCACCAATTCCACAGTACACTAGACAGAAGCAAAGTTAAGATAACATACATCAAGGTTGCCTTCATGCGTGTCTTACCCAACCAGTGAAGTGTCACAAAGCAGGACATGAAAATACACAGTCCCATATACAATGGGGTGTCTTGATAAATGTCATACACCATGTTTGTATTTGGAAATATCAAACCATTCTTCAGTAATCCAAGAACTGCCTGTGTATCAGCCTCCCCTCGTTGGTACAACAGAAGGATGTGCCTGTCTTTCTGGTTTAGCGACAAGTCTAGAGGGATGGTACAAATGTCACCCTGATTCCCATCGCAAATTGACTCAATTCTTTTAATCAAATCTGACAATACATCTTGACCACTTGATTTGCCCCACAGCATTTCAAGTCGTCCTTTATATTTTACACAAATACAAATTGGTATAAATGGTGTGAGATCCTAACATTTAGACAAACTCTAAAATATGCACATGTCAAATCAAGCCCTTAGAAGGAAAAGAACAACCCATTTTGATTCAACAAATAGAACATTGAGGTCTCAGGAGGCAGTCTTTCCAGGATATTCAAATGGACCCCAATTCATTAGAGGGACATTGTTCCCTAACAAAACCCAGCTCGAAAAAACGTGTATATCCACTCTTTCATCCAACAAGGTAGATGAGAAGATGGACAACATTGTTGATGTTGAGTCCTTGGTCAGCTATCTCATCGATGACTACAGGAAGTCAAATATTGCCATACACCTTCTTCATGCACATCCCTTTGGCATGTTAAAGACAATTGTATCAGATGACAAAAATGCCGCCGTTGAACTATCATCTTGTGATGCAGTGAGATTGGTTCTATCTCAAATATGGGAACGGTTTAGAAGGGATGGGATATGGATCAATGTGTATTCTCTCAAAGACTATCCAGAAGTCATCGCCAGTTGTGATGATCTGCCTGATCCACTTGAATGTTTGGATTCGGACAACACCTCAGAATGGGGAACATTTCTTTCCATGGCACAAGCCGATAGCATGTTCAGAATGGATGGAAATGTTCTTGGACAATTCATCATTTCAAGGCCTGATTACTATAATATGGTTAGCGTGATGTTGGACAACTTCAAAAATCTCCGCCCCCATTTTGTGGTGGACACATACAAGCCATTAGAGATCAATGCTATAATGCGACTGTCCAAAGCATGCTTGCAGCGAGAATACGGTTATACCATTGAGAGAATAAGATCTTATCCTCAAATCTCAAATGCAAAGGTTTGTGGCTTTCTCAGGGTGCCAGGTAACATAATATCTATGATGGATGAAATCATGGATGCCAGAGGAGGGTATATGAGTTTGAGAAACATGATCAGGGAATTGAAGGAACGACTCAAAGTACAAGTTGGAGATGGCTTGAGAAGGAAAAATGTGGTCATGCTTTTGAGACACATCACAGAGACTAATCAAGACATGGAAGTGTCAGCTACAAAACACTGGCTGTTCTCGTTCAGTTTGGACATGGACTTTTCTAATATAAAGTTTACTGATTCAAATCTTGGAAGATACTTTTCTCGTTCTCTTGCATCGTGTGAGCAGCTGGCAGAGGAGATGATCCATGATATGCATGAACATGACAACAATTATAGTATGTTTGACAAGCATGCAATCATTGGCTATCCATTTGGATGTGAGCTTCGAGACAGCAAAGATATTTCACTCATGTGCTCCAAGAGGTTCAGATCAGAACAAGACAAATTGAATCATGTACGGAAAGAGCATGGTCTTTCGGGACAAGATGAAAACTTGATTAACAGTCTACAGGGAGGATCTACATTGACTGCTGGCATAAAATTAGAAAGTTTAGAAGACTGGTTGAAAAGTAATCGCCTATATGGTGTTTTTAACGAAAACTCTCTGGCATCAATTTCAAATCTGGGTGATCTCATTTCACAGTTCATGACAATTAACCAGCAGTTGGTGACAGCTGTTGCTCAGGTTCACTCCTTATATGCTGCGTGCACAAAAGCTGTAAATGCAAAAATTTTAAATCATGGTGAACAAGTGGCCAACACCAAAGATGTTAAAATAGAGGAGCACTTGTCACACCAAATGGAGCATGAAAGAAAGAAGTTAGACGTCATTGAAAGATTTGTGAAGACAACAGAGGCTATGTTGTTGTCAGAGGATGTCTTTATCAACCACATTACTGGTTGGGTCAAGGCTCTAGAAAAGCAGAGACAGATTCTCAAGACAGTGAACGATACGCACGACAAAGTCAGAGAGGCTAAATCCAAAGGGGCTCTCATCGGAGACCTCTTAACAGGTGATTGGAAGAAAGAGATACAGAGGTCAGGCTACAACTATGGGTCACTGTCCCCACTTGCATCTCTCCAAAACATATCAGATAACGAATCAAACAGGAAATCTACATTCACAAAAATAATTCTGGCTCTTGCCTCTCTTAAGGCACACAATTCTGAAAGATCTACGGAAATGGTCATGGGACCTTACATTGAGAAGTTAAGGGAAGGTGGATTAGATCCCAGTGAAGTGATGAAAGCTGGAAGAAAGAGAAAGTCTGTGACTGACAAAGGCAATAACAACGGGGAAGATGAGGATGAGAAAAAAATACCCATCAAAGTCTTTCGGGGTAATTCTTGTGAAGAGGTTGTGCCTAGTGATTTTGATATGGGTGGCCTAGCTGAAGATAGAGATGGGGAAAACAGAAAACATCCCATCAGCAGAAAAAGATCATTGCATTTTGATTATGATGATTCTCAAAACGTATCACTTGCCAAAGTCGTAAAGAGGCGTGAGGCAATGACTGATATCATACCATCTGTTCATCAGTTTCGTGAAATCCTTTGTGCTTCTCCGTGGCTTGACAAAAATCAGATTGATCCCAGACACGTTAAATTGGATGAAATAAAAAGGTTCCTTGGAAAGCAAAGATTCTTTCCTGGCAATGAAATCATAGCTGTGGGAAAAGGCTCATCATCAGAAAAACTCAATTCCCTTGGCTTGGTTGACCCAAAGATTATATCAGTCAATTTGAATGATTTCACTGATCTACTGTTTTATGTTGTGCTTGTCATCAAGAAAAGGGTTGTTTTGCAAGAGGAATGGTGTTTCAACAAACAGAAGATTGAGAGAGTACTCCTTAATGTGTTAAATGTCATGTTTGCTCTATCAGAGAGTGGTTATCATGTGACTAGAAAAGCATTATCCAGAGCAATGGTGCGAGTTCCAAATGACTCGCGCACGTTGAGACAATATATTTGGCAAGTCTTCCTCAACGCATTTCAATTCTTAAATTCAATGAACCAGGATGGTAACTTGAATTCTTGTTTCTGTGTGAGATTCTCAAGACTGGGAGACCCAAGCATGACTCCTGTTAAAATAGACATCAAACATTCCTACACAAATGGCCAATCAAACCACCTGTTGTGTGAACAATTCATCCAGTACTTGAATGTTCAAAGACCACTCGAGTCCATGGGTCAGAGTCTCATCCTTTCTGACTGTAGTGTCATGTCTGTGGATCAATCCCCATCTCTAACTTTGAATATTGATACAAAAGCACATCCATCAACAACCAAGGAATGCATGAGTTTGATGCCATATCACGGCACTGTGTCTTTGAAAGAGTTGGTGATTGATAAAAAGAAAATGGAAAAAACAAGATGTTATGATGAACCAAATATTGTCGAAATGGGAGATGAAGAACGTGACTTGTACGATAAAGAAGTCAATCAAGTGAGAGAGGAGCTGTGCTCCATATGCTTGGAACCATTTTCTACAAGACCACTGGAAGGTCTGAACTGTCTCTATAAGGAGCTTGAGAGAGAGTTCAGGATTGAAACAGGTTTAGATGACAACATAGTTTTAGAGAAGAGCAGCACTCACATGAAAAAATATTGGGAGTTTGTGTCAACTCATATAGACAACAAGAGTGGAACGAGGCATGGTGTTGCTGCAAATGGTATGCATTTATTCCACAGGGAATGTTTGAGAAGACACATCCAAGTGCAAGCACTAGACTGTTCCATCAAAACAATCAAATGTCCCACTTGCATGGCAGATGTATACAATGAAGTGGAGAAGAATGTGATTCTCGCCAACATCAATGAGATTTCTTCACAGCTGGCTAAATCGGCCGAGGATGAACAGATTTCCGAACTAAACACTGACACTTTGATCAATATGAAACGTAAAAATGTCTTCTGGGAAGAAGATCCAATAGCAAGGTATTTTCCCTCCTTGGTGTATGAAGGAATGAAGAAAGGGAAAGATGCCTTCCTTTTGAAAGAAACGGGCGAGGACAAAATGATCAGGAATAAGGGTGCCATGTGTGAGGATACTGCTTCAAAGTTTCAAAGTGAACAGAAATTGTATAAGAAAATGTTCCTCCACCATCCAGTTAAGCTGATGCCACATGACATTCAGAATATGATGAGTCAGGCTGAAATATGTTGTTGAGAGACAAAATAAATGCATATTCATAACATGTAGTGTGTTATTCTTTTATTAAACTTGACAAAAGACATTGTTTACTCTTGTGTAGTATGTTCCTCTTGATTTCTGATAGAGTCTCTCTCAGCACCGTGTTGAACTTTACCCCTTTCTCCTGAGCTTTTTTTGTTTTGCAAACCATCGAAAAGGTGCCATCCATTAGGTCAATATTCACATCATTCATGGGTCCGTCTTTTGCTAAGATCTCAAGGACAAACCAAGACACATGTGATAGTCCATTTGCCTTGATTTCTATTGTGTCATCATCACATTGCATTTCAATACCTTCTGCACCACACACTTCAAATAGATCTTGAAGCATGACATCAAGCTTGTAGCAAGCATGACGATTGCCTGTTGCCTCTTCATAATGTTTGATGATTGTCTTTATGGTGTTGTGGTGTTGCTCAACTGCATGCAGTTTCTTCTTTGCACATTGCTGACATGAATTTCTATTCACTGCTTGCCCGTCTTCTATTGTTATGCAAAAAGATCTGTTTTCAAAGATATGCTTAAACAACATGCAAATGTGAGTCAGGTCAATCTTATTTGAAAGTGGTGTTACAGCCTCGCATCTCCTCCTCTTGTATGGGATGGGAATTTCTATGTTGTCATTTTCTTCAGAGTGTTTCCTCTTCATCTTTGCACACTTTCAATTCAAAGTAGATTAGACTCCCAAACATAACATTAGTGACTTTACATGCGAACAATTTGTTACTGCTATGATGAAGGTGATATTAACTCTTGGAGCACTTGTATTTTGTGTAATCACGTTGGTGAGGCAAATTCCAAATAATAGACTTTACGCTCCACCTCCCCATCCTTTCGTATTTACAACAAATGGGGTATTCCAAGTTAACAAGTTGAGTAAGAACTACACATGGACGGAGAAAAACTCTTGGATACACTGCATGAGAAAGAATATGACAGGAGCAAAGATTCATCATTGCCGTCTTTCTCTTTTCCACTCCATCCCCATCCCAGCCACAAGTACAAGTGGAGGGCCCACAATGTCAGAACACCTCGCGGAGATCCTCCCACCATTACAGAAGCTTGCAATCGCACCAACAGTAGAAACCAGGAAAAAAATAATGTTACACATTCGAGATCTAGCATTGGTGCAAACTGGAGAATAGTAGGAGGTAATACCTCACTCATCATGATGTGCTTGTGCATTCTCATATCAACTGTGAACATTGCCATTTTGAGCAATTCTAAATATGATGGAAGGGTAGAATGTAGTATGCCGAATGGTGATCATGTGAGTAGGTGTTCTGACCTCGAATTAGATGAGACCTGCTTTGATGTCACAGACTATGAGGGACGTACCATATATCGATCAAAAGGTAGCAAGAGATTTCTCAACTTCTTCAAGTGCAGTGAAAGTGCACCGAGAACAGACAGGTTTAGTTGTGTTGGCGAGTATGCCCTTTCACAAAACTCTACTGCAGTGTGGTATCATCGATTGTACAGGGATCATCAAGAGGGGACTTTCAGCATGATCAGTGGACCTTCCATAGTCGACCACATGAACAACGTTCCTGTGATGAGACACATGTTGTCCTACCCTTATAATTGGATCATAGGATTTGAACCCATACCACAGAACATACATCCAGAAAGTCAACTCTACATTGATGGTGTTGTGCATGTCAAGAAACATGCATGATCATCTCTCTACCATTTGAACAGCACCTGATGTTAAACCATTGTTGGTTTCTTTCTGCTTCGTCTCTTGTTCTTCTCCTCCTGCATTATATATGGAACCACAATAAAAAGCCACATCTTTTTGCTTCTCTTACAACACTGCCCATAACGTATCTGTTCACAAGGGGTATTATTGTCTTTCAAAGCCACTGTAGGTATCATGTCTAATTTGATCCAGCACAAACAGATAAATATGACAAATCACTTTGATGCTAAGGACAGACTATATGGATTTCACTTTGAGCTGAATTTTGATAGCAATGTCATCCTCTTTCCACCACTGACAGCTACAGCCAGGGTGGTCAATTTGGAAGACAAAGAGGACATTCATCCAGAACTATGTTTTCCTGCCATTCCTCTCACAAAAGAATCTTCCTATGAAGTTCAAGCAAAGTTTAGTCAGCCGATTGACACTGTCTCTCAATACATCATCGTGCAGGTAACACAAGATTGGCAGAGAGTACCCATCTTGTCTATAATGCTCTCTTATGAATGGATTCATTCACAGAGAGCCAGATTGCGCGATAAATGTCAAGGTAAAATTTCGTGCCAAGTATTCAACCAGCCTTCCAGTCATTGTCATATAACACTAAAGAGGTTAGGGAGAAATATTTGTGCAACACAACAGACATGCCCACCAGAAAAGCACACTCTTTCCCTTGAAGCCCAACAGGAGATATCCCTCTTTGAATACTGGATTGAATCACATTGCCCTCCAAGGTATAACCTCCCTATATGGTTGAAGGGTGTGGTCGACTGTCCCATCTACATGCTGCTTCTATTATCCAACAGATTCTCACAGAAAAGTGTGCAACATGTTGGTAAACTGAAATACCAACAAAGTGATCTTTGTATTTCTGATTGGCATAAAGACATCTCTGTGGCAGAAAAGATCTTGGACTGGCAACAACCGTTCATGGAAGTGGACAAAGGCCATTCATGGTTCTGGCATTTGATTGATTATCTGTGTGTAAATGAGAGTAGTGGACTGCGGTCACCAATCACCTTGCACAAAGGACTTGTATTTCCAATCATGAACGATGTGAATCGGAATATGACCGACATGGTCGCATGTAGAATGGCAATATTGGACTTGTTTTACAACAGGCTTTGGGAGATTGAATCAACAAGATGTAGGATGGTCATGGAAACATCTTGGCCATGTATGGCTTTCACACATGACGGCAATTCACACAGTATAATGAATGCCATGATCAAAAGAGCAACCTTAGAGCAGTTGATTATTTCTGATACATGTTCAGTCAAGGGAGGCGCAGATGTGGTTGTTACACCCACCCCATATTTTGACAAGGAACCACAGAGACTGAATATGCTCTTGTGGCATGATTATAATGAAAATATGGTATGTATGTGTTTCATCCAAGAGAAACAAGACATTGACCACGATAAGTATACCATTCATAGAGAGATGGGGGCTAAACTTTCTGTTCTCATACCACAAACTAGTTTTTCGCTTGGGGAAGGAACAACATTATTCTCTGTCAGTAGAGTGTTGACCTCTGGTAGAGCAAACATGATGTGGAACATGACACTCAGACTTAACTGTCCAGATATTTTCCGACCCATTATCTGTCATAAACAGGCACTGTTGGTCAATGAATCTGAACCTAACATCCCGTGGCATGGAGGATGGATCACATGTGAGAACTCTCAATGGGAACATAATACCATGAGTTGCCACATGACTTGTATCAGGTCAATCAAAAATAAATGTATAAAACAATAACACCAAAAGTAGTGTGTGATTCAGTGATTTTATTCAGACAATCAATTTGTCACTCTCTTTGTTTTTGGCAAAAACATGCAACATGACCATGTGAATCCAGCTAGTTGTGAGTCTTGAAATGTCTGTGACATCAAGATGGTTTTTTTCCTCTTCATTGGTGATTTGAATAGACTCTTGAACACCACACTCTTCTAAAAATCCTGGTATATATTTCAGCTTGGTTGTTTGAGAATTCTCCTCACCGCATGGTTGTAGTGACAAAGTCCCTTGTTGTGTAGACATTGTAGATGTAGCAGGCACATGTCTATGGCCTGATGATATGTCATCACCACTTTCTCATAAGCATCCATGCAAAAACCAATTTTGCCTGGATGATCATATAGGAAAATCAACATCTTTCCTTTATCACTTGGTACATCTCCTCTCTGATACTTTATCGTCCAACTATGTAAATCCACCGAGGCAAGCCAAGTGTTGTATGCTTCGACTATAACAAGCACTCCAAACATTTGGTCCCACAATGACTGGAAACTTTCTTCCAGAACCATGACTGGTGTCAAGCCACTTCTATGCAAGTTATCATCCAAGATTTTTTCTGGTGTTTGACCTAAGGCCAAAAGAAACCGCTTCGCTAAAATAGAGACACGCAGTAGTCGGTTGGTATTACAAAAAAGGGAGATTGGGTCTAATACGATTTCTTCAAACCTCTCCAGTATGGCTCTCATATTGGTCTTTGACATGGTGATATTCTTGATGGTGGTGGCAAGTCTGTTTCGACAAGCTTTGTAGTTGCTTTGCTGTAATGAGTCACCACTGCTCCATGAAAAGACAATGTGTGGTTCAGAAGAAGGTGTAGCAAACACACGCTCATGCTCTGATCTTTGGTTGAGGAAAATCAGCAACAGGGCTGCTATCTTGTACAAGAAAGGAGAAACCACCTTTAAACTTGACATATATCTCATTTTGGCTCGCTGATTTTTGAATCTGTTCTCTATGTCCAGGAGGACATTTCTCAACTGTATCACTTTGCGCTTCTCCTCTCTGACACGCACACGGGCACAAATAGAAATATCTGTATCTGATCCATGCTCATCCAAAACAATGTCATGTGAACTGGTATATTGATCCAATTGTTGCTGCAACTGTTCATTCTCTTTCTCCATCACATAATGATGACATATTGTGTGATCATCTGGTATTGTGCTCCAGACTTCAAGTGACCTGTCAAAGCGACAGAACACACAGTCCACATGAGTTGAATGTATGCCATCTGGAAGGACATGTAAACTTCCATACGTGGTGAGGAAGCTCAAGATAGAGGATATTTTTGCCCGAATTGTGATCATGGGCAGAGTTGTCCACCCTGCAAAGAGGGATGAGATGCATTCGTCCATGTCTTGTACTGTATGCACTGTGTTGTGTCGCCACTCTTCTGACTCAGCACCATGAATTACACCCAATAGAGTATGACAATTGCAAATTGCTCTCATCAAGACAGTATATATTTCTACTTTTTTATGATTGGTCCCGAGTGACATGAGATAGTCTGTCATTTTTTTATAAACACTTTCTAACTCTGTTGCAGAAAGGAATAGGTTGGACAGAGAGTGAGATTTCAGCATATCCTGTATATGGAGCATCTGTCCATGCAGTCGAATGGCATTGAGCAGGAATATTTGATCCTCCAGTACCTTAGCCATGGAACAAAAACTCAAATCTTGACTGCACATGTTTTAATTTCTATTTCATCTAACATGACAATATGACACTGAGCCACATCAGTAACATCTGTGGACATTTTGTGATCTCAATATGTCCACAACGAACTCCTCTGACCATGGCTGCCACCCAAGTCAATCTGTGTTCCCTAAGCTCTCTGTACACTTCATTATTGTAGATGATCTTTGTGCTGTGGCACTGCATTTCCCAAACCAAAGACCCAAACTTCACCTTGGTTTTATTGCCATATCTAGGGTCCCATGCAAGATTGCAAAGCTTGCGACATTCCATGACCGTCTCCCACTCCTCTTCGCGTGTAAGAACGAGGGTTTGAAAGAGACGACATACAAAGTCATTTGTGTTTTTTCCATAACTACCTTTTGCAACGACATCTGTCAACTCTCCGAGGAGTGCAGGAATGAAGGGATGCTCCAACTGGGAAGTTATGGCATAGTGAAGCACTGGTGGTATCCTGGCATTCTTTACCAACCTATTGTGTAAGTAAGTCAGACTGTTTGAAAATCTTCCGAATGCTATCATGGATTGGTAGGCCATGTGAACATCTAAAGCCAAGTTTGTGATGGTGTCATGATCCTTATATGTTTCGCAAATGAAAAGGCATATCAGAGCCTCTGATCTGAATCCAGGTTTGTCTGTATCTTTCTTCAACATATCAAAGTTACCCTTTGGTAACATATGGTGCATTCCTCTGCCAAAGAGACCAATTCTAAGAGTATCTTGTACATTGAATGCGACAATTGGATGACACATGCTTTCAAGTGCAAGTGAATTAGTCCTAGAATCTTGCAATTCAAAATAACTTTTTACAACGTCCAAAAATGAAGACATGTTTCTTATAGAGTGTCGACTCCATATCTGGTTTGACTCGGCCAAAAGATTGTCGGCATTTGGATATGTATATGACTCACCATACGTATTTGAGAAATAAATAGCCATGATGAGTTTTATTCTTTCTGAAATATCAGTATATACTTAAGGTACTCTCCATATAAGTTGTTGTAAAAATGAATTTTACATATTAGATCCTGTCAGTGAGATCCTGTCAAATGTCATGCAATCAGTGGATGTTATGAGCATTCATTGAAAATCAAAATGAGTGACATAGAGGTTTTTACAGTTTTGGACAGAGCAGTATCAATGTATAGTGACACAGTGCCTTACATTGAACTTTTTGGTCTCTTACAAAGGTGTACATATGAAATAGAAAATTTGAGGAGAAATGAAGGGCAAGTGAATAAATCACAAATTCAGACTCTTGTTCAAAACATATTTTCATCTGACAATAGCTGGCAGTCTAAGGAGGACAATATTGTTGATAAAAGGCATGGTCACACATACAATCATGATAAGGCAGAAGGGATATGTTGCCTCTTTCATGTGAATGGGTTCTTCAACCGAAAGAGAGACATCCTATACAGGAATTACCTCGGGTACTATCCACAGAGAGAACAACTTCCAAAATACATGGACATGGCAAGAGCTTATGCCATGATGAGACCACCACCACACTTGGATTATAACCACACATGGCAAGCATTGGACATGGACATGCCCACTGTTGGCAACCTAATTGTTGTCAACACCACGGTACCAGGAAAGAGTCACAGAGAGTTTGCAGTATTAGATCCAATGACCATTGTGGATTTCTGCCTCAAACAAGACCTTGGCACTTCAGAGGTTTTTACAAGTGAACTTTGGTGTTGTGCTCTCACATTGGACATTGATGGCAAGACAGTGGACTGCAAAAGGTATGGATGGAAGAGAGTCTATCCTGTATATGCCATGGGAGAAGAAATTTTAATGGAATTTAGAAAGCAGATGCTTAGATGGACAGAGAATAGATGGGATGCAAAGAAAAACCCACCGGCTCTACATGTATGGATGCCAGAGGATGGAGATAAGTTGAGCTTACGCATGTCTTTCCACTTTCCTTCCAATGTATGCTTTGAATCCATATCGGGATTGGCTACCTGTGTGAAGGACATGTGTAAAGGCCTGGTAGAGAGTAAAGCCAGGTTCACAACAGTCCAGTATGTCATCGTGAATGATTTGAGGTTTGAGAGGTCCATCAAAGAGTGTGGAAAATGGTATTGGTTGGAAAAACAAAGTGGCAGTGTTATGGAACTGATAGATTATATTTCAAACCAAGAGGATGGATGCAGGATAGAGTTGTCCAATAAAAGAATTGTTAACTTATCAATATGCGAAAAGGGTTATCGCTTAACTGAGAATGGAAATGAAAGACATTTATTAGACATTCAAGGCTGGGTAGCACTAGATATGACACAGAAATCATTTCGAGAGTGTCTTATAGACTCTGGCATCTATGCTGATAAAAGATCCCTGAGATTACCACTTCAAAGTAAATATGTGGATGGCAAGGCCCACAGAAAATTCTTTGCAGCGAAAAAGAACAGCAGTGTGAGAGATGCTCTCATCCACTATCCCCACGTGGACACCCCACCCATTCCCGGGGAATTTATCTTGCTGTCAGACAATCATTTTAAACCATGTTCATCCCATTTCATCCATGTTACCACTGATGCAGATGTACAATGTGCAAAGGAAGAGATTTCAAGTAGATATGGTATGGTTGTGACAAAGATAGTAAAAAAGAATGATACAGTTATCCTGGATGTAATGAAAGAACCATCGTTATCGACAGGAGGTGGTAACTATTGCCTCATCAAAGGGGATTGGCATACCACAGCTCGCATGTACTTCATTCTAAGTAATGGAACTCTGATACCAAAATGTTGGAGCACCAAATGTCAGACTCTGAAAAATGTTAAATAAAGCAAAACAAAATAAAACAAGTTAAATAGTGTAGGGTTTCTTTATTTCCCCAAAACAATTACAGTATTATACAACAGGAATCTGAATGATTTGAAACTTGTTTGAGTTCATTGTGAATAATTCTAGATATGCTTAAGTCAAATGCCAGTTCAATGTTAAAATTCAACTTTGCAGACACACATATGTGAGGCCACCTATATATCTCAGCTAACATCCTACCTTCTTCAACAACATCATCAGTCATGGAAAGGTCACATTTGTTTGCAACAACAATTACACTTGGTTGGGAGTGTTGTTTTGATATATCCATAACAAACTTCTTTGCTGCTTGCAAAGAGTCAGCTGATGTGACATCATATACAAGTAAGACGGAATCTGCCTCACTTAGTGAATCATGGCGTAAAGAGACCTCTAATGATTCTGACCCAGAACATGTGTCTCTGACTTGAATGGTTAAACCATGATAATATTTAGTATACCAATCATCTAATGTTCGCTCATGTTCAAGGGGAAATGTATTGTACAGAAAACGAGATACTATAGCAGTTTTCCCCACACCCTCCGATCCAAGAATACATATCGATGGCATTTTTATGTTTTTCCTATCAGTTCACTTCTGACACAAATAGTGTAACTTCACTTGGTAAATCCACAATAGTCCTTTATATCGACTGTATTTCATTCCGAGTATCAGCGAGGAGAATAATGCAAGGAGCCAACAGTTTTAACGTCTGAATGTTTTTTATGCTTTCTGTCCGCTCAACCTCAACACGAATAGTCTGACTATCATTGGCAAATTCACAGCAGTCCTTTATATCGACTGTATTTCAAACATTTGGTTAGAACCAACCAGTTACTAAACATACATGCAACAAATGTTTCTTTAAACATACCTAAAATATGGCAAGTATCTACAAGAAGTATAAAGCGAGTGGCCTGTAGTTTCAATGGTTGATAAAAGAGTTACAAAAATCATGACGTCATACAAAAGTAGGTCAAACCCGAGAAAGTGAAACAATGAAAATGTCTTTGATTGGAGAGATCTTTATTCGGTTGAATACAATTTATCAACAACAATTTCACCATTTGTAAGGCGATATAAGAGTGGAATGACACTTCCTGGCATAGGCATTGACTTTGGTGGTTGAATATAGACACCTGTTTCAGAAAGTCTTAATCGCATGCGATACTGTTCTACGTCGATTGTTATGTCTGGACGAAGACCTTCAAACCTTGCAATGAAAGAAGATTGGTAAGAAGCCATGCTGATATCTTTTGCAAACGAGTTTGAGTCATCCATGATCATGATGAACATGTCCTTCATGTAACATAGCGCACACCTTGGCTGTGGCCACATGTCAACCCCAAGCGAAAGTGTAGATGCTATGTTTCCCTTTTCCGTTCTCCTCTCATTCAACCAGTCTTGAAACTGCTGAGTGGTATAACCCCCTGCTCTGAGCTCTCTCATCCTGTCAAGTGTGGCAACTGGAACCATCTCGGGCAATTTCAAATCACCTTCAAACCCTTCTTGGGTCTGTATGTATTCACCCATGCATGGCTTAGAGGCACACTGCCGGGAGAGAAATGGTTGCTTCACCCCATCAATGACACTCTGAAGCGTCAGCCATAGGTGGTCTCGGGTGTATATCATGGGTTGTAAGGTCAGACTAGATAATTTGTACATCTCCGTCAAAAGATCTGGCAAAGAGGAAACCTTATCAGTGACAGCATCTATTGGGTCTAAGATTGCAAAAAACTGGTTGACCTCAGATGGATCCATTCTTTCAAAGAGGGATTCACTGGCAGGTGTGGTCATGTCATGAAGTGTTTCTGTCCAGTGAGCCAGCAAGCGTTCCTTCAATTGACATGCAGTCATGAGATCATCCTTGTTCCAAGATTTGTTGCAAAAGTTCTCCAATTCACCTATGGAAACTGGCTTGGCTAAAATATTCATTTGGGTACACCTCTTCTTCTTATGGATAGTCTTTCTCTTCTCTCCATCCTGTTTGGTTGTCTTTTTCTTATGTGAGACCTTGTGGTGGTGGTGTCTCAACCTATTGATGATTGGCTTCAGAACAGTATCTCGCATTTCTTTCTCCATGGCCTTCTCTCTATATATGTAGTGCCAGCATTTGCATCTAGTTGAGTGTAAACAGTTTGAGTAAAATCGAATTTTCATCAGTTGAAAACAGTCTGGTTGGTGCTGAGTTTTTGATTCCAAAATGGCAAGAAACACCCGTCTTTATCAAGACATTGCTTGGCAAGTAGAACCAGTGTGATGATGGTTGTAATGACCAATAAGATGCAAATGCAACAGCAATATTGGCTTGCCTTCATTCCACAAGTCAATAGATGATCAATACACAGGAGGCATTTCATGCAGAGGTCCATTAGCCCAGGTGCTGGGTCTCTGTGGCTATATGCTTTTTCCACATCTCTATGCGACATGCTTACTGACACTATTTAACAATGCGCTTACTTAAATCGCTAATGTCACTCTTTGAAGTAGGTAAATCACCATAGCCTCTCAATTGCAACAAGAGTGAAACATCTGTGTTCTTGGGATTGGCTACCATCTGTTTGATTGCATGTTTGTAGCATGATCTGACCAGTTCTTCTTCATCATGTCTCTCTCTCATGTATGCTGCTATCAGTGTTGAGAAAAGCGTAACAATCCAAGTAGACAAGAAAGCAATAATGGGAATGATCATATGTGAGAGTGCATTTGCCAATATGAAGATGAGAAGTAAGCTTGAAAACAGTGGTGTGAAAACAAAAAACAACATGCTCATAACCATAAGGCATGATGCCAACCACCCGTGAACAAATGCTGGCACTACTATAGGCAAGCACAGCAGAATTGTTAGAAATGACGAAAGAATCGCAAACCTGATCCACTGAGAAAAGTAATACAGAATGTACAGTTCACTCCACAGACATGATCCAATGTGGGTGAGGAGCTTATGTTTCCTCAGAGTTTTTGAAGTGGGCTTATGACATGTGTAAACTTTACCACAGGATTCAAAACCTCCTTCCATGCGAAGTAAGAGTGCTTGTATCTTTTCAATGGTGACGACATCATGTACTTCAGCCCTGTTCATGACCTCCCTCGAGAGGATTTGCACTTCTTCTGCAAGATAGCACCGCCAATGAAACTTGACATAAATCAATGGCACAACTATCATCATTACAAGACAAGAGACTGACACCAAATAACAACATCCTGTTGAAATGTCCATGTGGGACGGCATCCTATGAGGAGGGCAAATATTTGGAAATCCCATGTCATAGTGTTTCCGGCACCCATACAAGTGGTGTCGTTCCCAAAAATAGAAGCGACCAACTATGGTAGACACGAAACCCACAAGAAAAAGCAGCAGCTGAGTGATGAACATCAATTTGTTTGTTAACACAAGGAGGTTGTAAGCTGAAGTCATGTATTGCAATTTTCTAAATGATGATAAAAGGTTTCTCTGTGCCAACTGTATCGCTCTCATTCTGTTGAGGAGATGTTAATTCTTGTTTGATTCCCATGAATATTCTCAATTTCTTTGCACATCAACGTAGTGCTCCATATGCCAAGACAAAGAACCATGACACCAAGGCAAAGAAAGGCCACACACAAATGGTTCATCTCCTAGTTCAATCCCAGTTTTTCATGTCAAGTGGCAAAAACACAACTAATGCAAATCATATTTTCTTTCACTTAAATCTTTTATTTGCTTTGCTACATTCACTCAAAAATCTAAGACAAAAGCCCACACAAGATGACGAACACACAACAATTGCAAAGATGTATATCCACTGAACACAATATTGTTGGAAGAGCACAAGCATTGTTCCAATCAAGATGGACATGGCAAAAACAACAGCATATAGAAATGTAAACCAATAATCACTTGTCCATTGTCTCAACTCTCTCTTGTTTGTCGGTGTTGCTGTCTCACATAAATCACCATTCCATCCGTTATCGTAAGATCTGGCTATTGTGTGTTCCAATGAACATGCAATATCATGGCTCATGTTCTGAAGTGAAGAGTATTCTTCTCTCAACGAGGCAGTCTCAGAGGGGATTCTCATATATGCATACAGTGCATTGACATAGTATGCAAGACAAAGTATGCCATGTCCCATTAGCCACATTGGTAAAATTCCCTTGGTGCAATAATGTAGTGATAATGAACCTATTGGAAGGCCACTGACACTCAGAGCTCCAAACAAGACATACCAAAGATGGGCTATCAAAGAAAACCAATATGTGGAAGTCATTCTTCTCAGATCAATGTGTTGTAGAGTCGGTAATAGATAGGTTCTGAAGATGATTAGTGACGCGTCCAATGGCAGAGTTTGATCTTGTCTTATGCCGTGTCAGTTCTTTACCACATATAATTTTCATCCGTTTCCATTGATAGTCATTCAACACAAATCTGATGCCTGTATCTGATCTTTCAATGTGTCCTGACAGATGACCATTTTGATTCTTCTTCAAACACAGTATCATGTGTTTCTTTATTCTCTCACATCGACTGATGGGCATCTGGTAGAGTTGCACCATGTCATACATTTGGTCAACCTTGTGGCACAGTCGATACCACAGGTTTCCTCCCAATGGCATCTTCTGTTCGATATTTCCATCCCTTTTGACATTCAATATCTCTGCAAAATTGTTTTGTGTGTAGATGAACATACGATCTCCAACTTTGTATTTTCTCATATTTTTTTTACATTGGGTGATATAGTTACTTAACTCCACATCACCAAACCTGGCTAATACAACCAAGAGTTGCGTAGCTCACCAAAAGTCATTACACAGTGAATAGTTTTGTCCAAACTCCTGATACCACATACTGGAGTGATGAGGGTTGTTACAACAGCCAGATTCCATGTGTGCATTTTCTACCATATCTCGAAAGAAGGTCTCCCGCAAACCATCAGATAATGTTTTAAAGTAATTTAAACCTTTTTGCCACATCACACGTTTTCTGTGCAAGTCGATGCACATGGATGCTGAACACACTCGATTCAGAAACAACTGACTGATCAGGATATTATTCCTCTTTGAAAAGTGCCACACTCTTCGATTTAGGGATGTGTGAGGCTGTATCACATCATTTTCTTGGTCAATGCCATTCAGTCTGGCGAGACATTCAACAGCTGAAGGTCTCAGTTCTGGTACAGGGTGGATCATTTGTCTCAATGTGTCTGCAACATTCTTGCCACAGACAGGTGCAAGGTGGTCCAATACACCTGCTGAGTCTCCATCATCCATCAGTTGGTACTTTATTGCTTGAAGCAATGCCACTCTTCTTGAATCAGCTACCTCTGTGTTACAAATCCTAGCACTAGCTCTGATAAGGCTTTCAAGCTTCCAAATCTCTGCTACAGAACACCCTCCTCTCAAAGAAGCAATTTTACAAAGAAATTTCATCAGCAGCCCATCTTTATTCCTTGCATTATCCTGACGAGAAAGAATCTCGCTTCCGAGCATGTGGCTGACCACAATCATGCCAACTGCAAAAATGTCTGTCTTGCCATCCACGATCACACCGGCATATGTACCCATTTGTTCCCCGCACATCAGCGCTGGGTCTCTATAACCAGGAATGTTTACAGCCTTTCCCAGCCTAGTGCACCCTGCCTTTGGGTGGATAAAACTGCTCTGGTGGAAGACCATGTCCGGGGCCATATTTGCCATAGGAAAGTCGAGCTTGCCAACATATCCAATTTCTTCAGGTGAGATGCTTCTTGGGGCATTCTCCCACTTTTGAATGCCAAAATCTGCCATGAGGTTGTGGAAAGAAGCAATCTCTGCCAATCCCAGGTCGATGATTTTCACTCGTTTCTCATTCAGATCAAATGTCACATTATTGGGTTTCAAGTCTAGATGCAAAACACCCGCTCGATGAAGGCATTCACATGCTTTGAGCAGCTGTGTGAGGAGCATCTCTGGTTCAAATAGAAATCCCAATTCATTGCACTGTTCTATGGTGGGTCCAACATACTCCATTTTTATTTCCTTCACCACTGTGGCAGTCCTGTAGCCATAGAAGTTCCATGTGTTTGTTCCATAATCAATCACCTCTGGGAAGATTTTACTTTTCTTCAAGTAGAGAAGCATGATCAACTCCTTGGTGAGGGCTAACCTTGTCTTCTCGTACACATCATGGCAGTCACCTCTCAATGCTCTCTTCCTCACAGTCAACTTTCCTCCGATGGACTTGTCCACAAGGACCTCTCCAAAACCTCCTCCCAAAAAAAGAGGTAGGCCATGAAAGACCTGCAGATACGTTTCATTTGGTGATTGAGTCATTATCACTGCCAATATGGTTGAAGCCAGGTCCACCCATTGAATATAGATGGGGAAAAATCAGTGTGCAAAATTCAGTTTTCCATTGGCACACATAGAAGATATTATGGAAACACACAATCACAATACAGTACAAAACAAATACAGTAGATATGGAGGATGACAAACATTATTGTGCCATTGTGGGTTGCAACAGCAAACCCGTGAAAGACATGAAAGCTCATCTCAGAAGAGTGCATAAAGATCTGTCGGAGGAAGAGCGACAAATGCTTCTGATGGCCAAACAAAATCTTAGAACGGAAGCACCAAAGACAAAATTGCAATCCGTGATAGATGAATTACAACTGTCTTCTTCAGATGATGATGATGATGCTCATGACGTAAGCTATGATGCTAAAAAGGGTCCTGATCAACATTGCTCTGTATCTAATGAGACAAATGCAAGGAGAGATAGATTTCAACTTCCAAGGATGAAAAGTAAAGAGATGGAGGAAACTAGGAAAAGGGAAGACAATAAAAATCTGGCTAGGTGCTTTTCAAAGGTTGGCCCAGAATCTTTTGCCACCCACAAGGTTGTTCGAAAACAAAGAGTGAGTAAACAATTGGAGGCAAATGAGATGGGTGTGGACGAGGATGATGTTGGGCCACCGAAAAAGAAAATGAAGAAATCAACGATGAGTAAACAGCATGAAACGATGAAGATGGATGAAAGTTGTGAAGATGATGAGCAACCAGAATTGAAACCAACGACGAGTAAACAAGTGGAAGCAATGGAGATGGATGAAAGTGAGGATGATGACGTGCCACCAGAATCGAATGTGAAGAAACTACTGTTGCCAATGAGAAGTGGTAGCAGCATCTTACTCTCAAGTAAAATTCTTCTGAAAGCAAAAAAGAGGAGACGTGTTCGCAAGGCACAAAATAGAATTGCTGCCTCTATGAATACAATGTGGCATATCTGCAGTGCTTTCACCACCTGTATGGATGAACTTCAGTACAGCTACAAGTCTTTGATGAAAGCCACAAAGAGAGTTCATTTTGTTGATGATGAATAAAAGATATATATATGTATATAACCTTACTTCTTTCTCTTGTTATATATGATCCAATATTGATTATGATTCACAATTCACAACCATGCCCCACTCTGAGCTCTCGAGAGCCACTTTCATGTTAATTCTCTCTTGCATACCCCTCCTATTTGAAATGCAAACTGAACTGAGAACTTTTCTAGACTGGAAGATCTCGATCATGGTGCTTGTCTACCTCATGTTTGCATGGAAGGCAACAAAGTCTTACTTAGGTCGGCAAGAAAGTTTTGAGGTGCATGTGCAGTGCTGCAAAGCAGCTCTCCTCACAGTGGTTCTGTACTCTTGGCTGTCCTTCCTCTTCGGTATGAAAGAGACATTTGTCACTTGTATCATCACCAGTGCCAAAGGTAGTTACCAGGCAGATGTCATTACAAACTGCAAGCGAGATGGCATATTCACCAAGTGCATGGATGCAGTAGCCTATGTGAATCATGTGAATTCCATCTCAAAAATGTGTCCGACCACTGTACTGGGACCAGTCCTTGGTTGGACTTACACTGTGAGCGTTCTCTTCTTTAGATTTGTTCCAACAGCCATTTTCGGCATGTGGAACCTTCTCACGTTCTCCAATCTTCGATTCCACACAAGAGAAAGGTCATCGATCACTGAGACTGATGATTCCCGAGCAGAAAAGATGATGAACCCAAAGATGCTCCTGGGTGGTTTGGCAGTCTTAATCTCCTGCATCATTGTGGAGGTTGGAACAAAGAACAATAGTCAACTGTCTAGCTTTGAGGTGATCCTTCCCTTTGCAGCAGCAGTGAGTCTACACGTGTCACTATGTACCAACCGTTATAGGGACTCGCTCAAATATACTCTGACTCAGATTCAACACACATGCCTGCATACTTGTATCGTCTACACTAGCATGGACTTTCTCATGAACTGTGTTGGTCTTGTATCAAACTGTTTGCAACCAAGATTACAGAATGATGTAATTCAAGAGCAATGCAATCATGGGGTAACAACAGAGGAACTACACAGGTGTTATGAACTCATCAGTGACATGAGCATATCTTCCTCTACATATACAAAGGAATGTCCAAACATGTCATCTCTACCTACCATTCTAACGATGACAGCTAATATTATTCAAGCCATGACATTGATTTTTATATGTGTGTTATCCCTCCTTCCAAAATCAAATAAAAAATAATCGACAAGCAAGATATGTCTTTTTTTAATTTTTTTATTAAATTTAAACCATGCATGTTTTTTGTTTCTTGGTTACAATATCAGTACTGCTCGAATCTTCCTCACAAGCACGTTTTGATGATATCAATACAGTGTTAGCGGTTAAAGTATCTCTGCTTGAATCTTCCTCACAAGCACGTTTTGATGATATAAATACAGTGTTAGAGGTTAAAGTATCTCCATAAGCATTGTATGCTCCACCTGGGGTATGCAATAATTGTGTCATTCCCTTCAGTGGTGTGTAGCATCGATGCACACTCTGGTTCATGGCTTGCTCTAAATCATTCTCAAGTTGAAGAATGTTCACTGCAGCATCTGATTTGTAGAGGTCTATCCAGTTTTGGTCTGTCATGAGGAGCTGTTTTGCTGCAAGTTTGCGAAGCCTATGGTTTGGTTTGAATGTTACATATCCATTCTCAATCTCCTTGACATTAAGCTTTCTCAGAAAAGAAGCCATGTTCGAAGTATTCTTCAGTTTTCCATGTAAAATGTCACAGGCAAACTCAGGGAGTTGAGAGTATTGATCTTGCACATTGACAAAATCAATCGAGTCTTCAATGCGATGTGTCTGGTAGACCACTTCTCTGTCAAATATCATCACTGTCTTCATATCAGTCATGTCTTTACACAGGCACTTTTGGATGAGTGTCCGTGCAAAGTTTGAATATTGTGAATCTGTCAACTGGATAACAAGTGTGGTTGCACTCAGTACATCTGATGGATCCACCACAACCCTCATCATATGGCGACTTATCTTGTCTTTTGCATTTAGATGTTTCATGTTAACCTTCATAGCTCTCACCAAATACATGTTGTAGTCATTCAGACTCTGATCAAGTCTTGGTGAACCAATCTTGTAGTCATAATGAATGCTTGCATAAACCTCAAGCACTGCTCTCCACTGGGCAATTACCTCTGCTATTTGTATGATCAGGACTTTATTTTTGCTGCTCAAAATTTCTTTGTGATTCAATCCCATGTCTTTCAAAACATTTTGGATCCTTTGCATGGTCAGCACAATCTCTAGGTTGTCTAATGATTCTTCAGTGTCTGAAGGCCTTAATGTATTGAGCAAGTATTGTCGATTGAAATCCTCTGAGATCAGATATCTAATACATGCAAATTGTTGTGGGATGAATGCTCTTTCCAGAGATTTTGCAATCAAATCTTCATCTTCTGCTATCACATTTCTCTGCGACTTGGGAACATTCAGTGTTGAACACTTTTCTATCAATTTTCTGTCGTTCATCTTTTTAGCCAGTATGATACACGAGTTGTTTTTAGTGACATACTGATCCATGCTGCAACTCTCTATGTGATCAACAAACTTTTGTCCAAGAACATCATGATACTCCTTCTCGGGGATTGAGGGTTGTATGCTCTCTGTTGTGAAATTCTTTTGTTGACATGCAAACTTATTTTCAGACTTTCCATTGCCATTGCTTATCATTTGTAAAGCCTTCATAAGAAATGATTTCCCTGTCGCTGATGGTCCAACTAGAAGCAATGTTGGTTTTTCATTCAGTGGAGTGAAGCTGATGATATTACACATGAGAAGCAAATATAACTCCACACTGAGATGACCAACCTTTGAAAGAGATGCCATCTCTTTGAGTTGATTAGCGAGAATTTCTTGATAAGCATCTACATCTGATGTCCTGTGTGTCAGAGAATACTGTACATCACCAGTTTCAATATGCTTTGTGGCATAAAGAAATCCTCTTCCAAACACGTTCCTTGTTATATGGGTTTTATTTTCATTCTGTATTATTCTAGCATTGCTCATCAGAGTATTGTCAAACCTCATAGTGGACATGTATCTGTCCATACAGAAATTTCGATAGTTTGTGTCCACAAAGAGATGGCTGACATTACCATCATGTTCAATTTTTGCTACTTGATCATAGATTCGTTTCAGATAATTCAACGTTGGATATAGATCAAGCTTGTCATTTGAAGCACTGTTTGAGGGATGTACATACATCTGATTACTTTCAAACCAGCGATCTTCATATATGTGTTTGAGATCCACTTGCCATGCAACCCAATTTACTAGATCTAGCTCCCATGTTTCTACATTTCCTGTTTCAGATGGATGAAATGTTTTCTCCCACGTGAAGAAAGATGCATAGTTTTGTAGCATGTCTGCCAAAGGACTCTGTTCTCTTTTAAGAACATCCACGATGTCAAGAACTTTCTTAAGGTCGGGTTTTCCTCCCTTATTCTGATTCTTGTGAACAAGTGTATCCATACAAGTGAGATATGCATATGCTCCATTCAATCTCGTGCTCCTTTCAAACAGGTATGCTGGGGATAATGCTTCGGCTCTCATTTTCCAACTTTCTGCAGAGTCCCTCATTCTCAAGTCTGTTGGAATCAAATGTTTGTTACTGTGGTATAGTTGTAAGTCTATGTCCATCTGACACAGATTACATATTCCCACCATTTTCCTCCTTTTAGAAGATTTGGTATTGAACATGGTACCAAATGTTGCATCAAATGTCTGTAGTTTCTGTTCTATTTCTCTGAATGATAGCTTCAATGCACTTTCTTTATCAATGAAACCATTGTTCAATGCAATGACACACTTGGCCACAATGTGAAAATATCTATCAAAAATATCCTTTTCAATCAGCTGCAGAAAAATGTAGCCCTCGTTGATGTCCACATCTTGTTTGACGGGAAGTATGCACTCCTTTTGAATGAGGTAGACTTCACAATCTACATCCTTGCTCTTGAATATCCTTGCTACCGATATTGCAAAGTCAAAAATGTCCTTGATGTATTCAGGTGATTCTTTCAGTGTGTTGTATGGAATGTCTCTTGGTAGAAGGTCCACACACAATGCTGTCATTGCCTTGTCAAATGATATCACAGACCTTGTGGCAAGCAGTGCCTCCATTGAATAAGTGCTCTGAGGGGTATTCATCTTTGTGGTATTTGAATGTCTTATCTCAATATGGACAGAACGTGTTATTTAATGGACAGAACTCAACTGCAAAATTGGATTTTGCAGTTGACCTTTTTTGAGAGGATAGAGACGTTGTGGAGAGCACCACTAAGTTCATCACAGCTATTATAATGAATGGATACCCGTCAAGAGTGTTCATTGTGGCATCAGCTTTTATAAGGGGATCATGTGGAGTGCTTCTCCATGCATATGATGAGAAGCAAAGGACTGTAGTTTTGAAACTTACCGACCACACATTTGAAGTGAGGTTACCTTTTAATCAATATACAACACACCTGGAACAGTGGTTGTATCAAAATGATATCATGAAACAGGTATCTATCACCAGGACTCCAAACAGAGGTGTTGCCCGTGATACAACCACAGATGAAGAGGATCTCATATGTGTCAGGACACCCCATCGCCATCTTCATCGAAGGATAATTGCCATGTGTTTGACAAGAAAGATTTCATTGTGCTCCCAAAATGGGGAACAGACATCTGTGTTCCCTCATCGCGACATAGGACATATGTGTGCCTGGTATGCAATTGATCCGTTTGGCATCTCGACATGTTCAGAAAACAAAGATGACATGCCAATGGATTGGAGCAAGGATGATAAGGATAGAACCCATTGGTATATAAATTGTGAGACACAGAGCCTTGTTCTCATGCCAGACATCCCAGCTCCTCCAATCCCCATAGCCTTCGTTATCGTCAAATTTACCACCGATGACAATCAGTGGCGACAGGGCAAAAGGAAACATCATGAAACCCATCAATTAGAAGAGAGATTTGGGATTGAACAACAAAAGTGGGTAGCATTGCCGGATGTCATCGGGGGAAAGTTCTACGCTGGTGACAAACATTTTAAGAAAAGAAGAGTCACTTCAGCCTGTGTGATTTCGGAGGGTAAGGAAATAAACATGGTGGTCGATGGTGATATGAAAACTATGAAAGAACCATACATAAAGCATATCAATGAAAAAGAACTCTTGCTTCATCTCTCAAAGGTCCTAACCAATGTTTCCATCATTGTGACCACTGACATCGATGAACAGTTACTCTGCCTCAAACAGAGATATTTGTATCAGGGGATTGGTTCTGCATTTGATAGGATCTGTTCGAAGAATTCGTTGTGTACATCTCATGTCCACGACAGAGAATCTGCACGATATTCCCGTCTGATCACAGCCAATCTCACACTCCTACAACACAAACAGACAGACCAACAAGGGAGGAGCAAGCTCAGGCACTCACTGAAGGCCCGCACATTGCCAGCATCTTACATCAAGGGATTTGGTGTGGCTTTTGTTCGGGCTGAAAAAAACAGAGAAGTAGCTGTTAGCAGAATGGAAGCACACAGTGCATGCAGGGCCTTGATGACGGAAAGAGGGAATGAAAATCACATAGCTCAGTTTATCAAGGAGGTTCAGTTTGCAGGAGTCAACTTTGTTCACTACAATGGTGACATTAGCAGCTTGAAACCTTCAGAGATATATGATATGTCAGTGCAAAGGGTAATGGAAGAAGAAAACTTATCATGGAAGTCAAACTCTACAGGAATACATATGGCAGATCCTGTCAGTGGTGGTAGAGTTCTAACTCCCTCACCATGCTACACATTCGAACCTGTTGTAACATTTGACTTCTCATCCATGTATGCCAGCATAATTGAGACCTTCAACCTGTGTTTTACCACAGTGTGCAGAGATCAGATAGAGGGCAGTTTTGAGACTTGTGTGAAAGGTTTATATTGCATGCGTCCTTCCACGAAAAAAGGAATATTACCAAAGGTGTTCACCAGTTGGAAGGCGAAGAGAAAGGACATGGTCATCAGAGGTGATGAACTAGGCGAAAGGGCAGTGAAGAGATGTATGGTCAGCATGATTGGTCAGAACATGTCTTCCAATGCGACCTCACCCTTTCACATGCCAGCATTGGCCCATATCATCACATCAACTGGACGACAGTTATTGAAAATCGTGGAGGAAACTGTCAAGGACATTGTTCACCCACTCATGGCAGGTCCAGCCAAGGTGATTTATGGTGATACAGACAGTGTGATGATTGCATTGTCCCTTGCAAAAAACAAAGACACTTCCAACATAGCAGAGTTGATGCTCCATGATAACAAGTCTGCCACTTCCATTGCAGCGCACATGAAAAATGAGATGATGAAACGGGTGAATACCTTTCTTTGCAATCATGTTGGAGAAGAGGTTGAAAATCACATGGACATCAAAGTGGAGAATATATCATGGGCATCACTTCACTATCCACAGAAGAAGAGATATGTCCACGTGACAGACTCAGGATCACTACTGTGCAAAGGTGTCACTTGCATACAATCCAATGCTTTGCCTCTACTCAGTAAATTAGAAAGACAAGCCCTGCAACTCTGTCTTTTGGGGTGGTTTCTTTGCAAAGATGGTGACGAGAGGAAAGTTTTGAGCCCAGAAGGTCTAAAACATGAAACTCTCGATGTCTTTATTCCCAGTGTTGGATGGGTGAAAGGACCGAAGATTTTGCAAGAGGAAACTGATGAGTATCTTAAAGTGACGATTCATCATGAATGTGGTGTGTGGGCGAGAACATTTGATCCCTCCAGACAGTTCTGCATCGATCAGTTCTCGGGAGAGAGAGACGAAAAGGAGATGAGATGTAAAATGGTCAAATGTCTAGTCCATGATGCCATCTCGTGCTTAGAAGAAGGAGACTTTGATATAGGTGACTTGATTCATTATGCCACATTTAGAGGATTTGAGTCTGATGGGGATGGGTACAGTCACCAAGCTGCCTACATAGGTCAGTGTCGCAAGAGATACGGTTTGTGTGAACCTGTGTTCTATGAGAAAGTCCCATATGTTCACACTATCAAACATCAACAGGTTTCCAAGACATGGCAGGCAGCACTTGTGTGTGAGAGCTACCAAGATCCCATACTTACACTGAGAGAGAATATTCAAATAGATCTTAAATGGTATGCTGATTTACTCGAGCAACATTTCATTGAATCTACAAACTCTTTGGTATCAATTATGGGACAATCTGGTGACGAGACATCTTGGCAAAGAGAATGCGTAGTGCAAAGTGACATGCATCAAAGGAGAGGAAAGGGTAATTCTTCTGCACACATAACAAATTTACCAGAAGGTATCGAGGCCATCACACTGTCATTGGATGAGTCTAGGTTACTCCCAGGCAAGAAGTGCCTGATTGGCTCCAGATATAATGGCAACAGTGTAACTCACTTTTATGTTGATCCACCCATGGTATACAGTGAAAGAGTTATGACGTTCGTGCAACGTGAATTGTTGAAAGTGTAACAAAATGTGCAATAAAGTATGGCTATCAAGGGCATGGGGTTTAGTAGTTACTGATTCATTAGAGTTACATAAAACCAATCAAACAGATGTTTTAACAAATCAAATTTTCTGAGAATATTCAGGCTGCTTCAAAATTGGATTTTGCACAACTACTCTCTATCAATCCATAAACATGTGATCATGTATGTTTTAAGATGAATAAGAGACGTTTGATCACAAGATAAACATGAATCTACCACACAGCAAGTATTCGTTCGAGGACTATCTGGTCCCACTACCACACAGCAAGTATTGTCTAGAGGACTATCTGGTCACAAGGTCCGTCATCACCCTTGACAGACCGATGGTACCCCTATGCGTTGATGTTTGTGGCAAGGATCTTCGTAGCAACACATTGAAGTACTCACCAGACTACATCAAACACCTGTTTAACTTTGTGTTGTCTGTGGTGAAAATATTCAAAGGAAAACAAGTTGAGACAAGGGTGTTCTTGATCGATAAGTGCCAACTCACTGATGCTAAAACTAGCTGCATGCTTCTAGCCATGATTGAGGAGAAAGCCTTCAAGGAAAACTTCCCAATTGCTGCTAAGTGTGCACTGGCATTGAACAGCGGTTTCCTGTGCAAAGCCGATGCCATTGGACAATCTTTTGATGAACTGGAGAGAATGCTACTCAAGTTTGATGCCATCAATGGCATTATGGCAGATGCTAATTCTGAGATGAAACCTGGAAATACGTGTGGGTTCACAACTTTGGATGCTTTGGATAGCACCATACAGGAGTACCATCACAACGAAATGGTCATGTCACCTTCTTTGAGAATGATGGACTTGGTAGAGAGTTGGTCTTGCAGGGCAGACATTCTATCTCCCCAATATCTCTTCGAGAAGAGCAACAGATATCATGAGGATTATGCAGAACTTCTTCGTCACGCTAGAATGATACTGAATGATGTCTTTATTGAAAACAGTGAATGCTACATTGACAATATAAGACTTCTGTTGGATGTTTTCGAGAGAAGACAACACAAAACATTTGATACTTACAAGAGACTTGCCACGTTCTATCTTTGGGATCACATCTATCGATGCAAAGACGGGAAGTATGAGTTGAACCTGACAGTCAGAAAGGCATGGGAGATGAAAGATGAACACATACTCGAAGATCACTGGTTTGAAGAACATGAGCTGTACCTAGAACCTGATACAATATTTCAAATTGCACAGAGATCAGACATAAACAAGAAGCAAAATACCACCAAGAAAGGGAACGATGAGAAGCGGGTTGGTCCCTCGTGTCAACCTAACCTATCTTTCGGATCAAAACAGATTGCTGCAATGCAAGACAAAGAAGTTTCTGCCAGTGAAAGGTTCAATGCAGCAATAGATAAAGTAATTGAAGTCCGTCTCAAAAGATACCGTGTGTCGAGGCCAAACCCAAAAAGGTGTTGTCACAATCAACACACAGCCTAATGCCATTACTGGCCATCCTTGTATGGGGAAGGGACCCCATCCATTTGGGGATTAGATCTATCCCAATTGGAGGTTAAAATTGAACATAACACACAAAGTGACTATGGACATGATAGAGGATGATTGGTATATTACGTAGTTGTTGTTTGATTAGGATGTTATGCATCAATATCAACAAAAATATGCTTTGTTGGCTTACTTTTCACTTACTACTGGTCTTTATGAATATAATGCTATGCAATAAAATATAAACAACCTGAACAAAATATGGTTTGTTTGTTACTCTTTCTTTTATTGTTGATCTATGAATATACAGATAATATGCAAAAGAATATACATATAATATGCAATAGAATATAAACAACCCGAACAAAATATGGTTTGTTACTACTCTTGCTGTGTAAATAATGTTATGCAATCAAATATAGACAAATCCAACAAAATATGGTTTGTTGGTTACTCTTTTGCATACCATTGATCTATAGATATAATGTAGTGCAATAAAATTTAGACAAATCCAACAAAATATGGTTTGTTGGTTACTCTTTTGCATACCATTGATCTATAGATATAATGTAATGCAATAGAATAAAGAAAATGTCAATGAAATATGGTTTGTTTGTTACTATTTTATTCATTATATCTTTTTTCAGTCCAATGTCTGTCCAGTTTGGACATGAACTTGTACCACTTGGGAAACATGTGACAAAAGACAATATTTTGTCTGCTATTTTCAGCAATCATGCTTTTTAGGGTTTTGTTTCTAATCCTTTCAATTTGCCTCTCCTGTTTCATCCAAGTAATTACACAGAGAAGTCGACAGACATGAGCTACATCTAAGTTGAGTGTTCTCCCATGAGATTCAATGAACTCATGTTGGGCATGGTGTATTCTCTCAAGACAAAACCTCATGGTCTTCAAGTTTTCATCTGGAAGTGGTGTTGTGAGAATGTAATCCCTCTTCAGTTCAATAATTGAGAACAACTCATCCAAGAACCTCCTGCAACATTCTTCTACGGTCACCATGGGATATGTGGAGAAGACATTTCCCCAATATGAGATCCATCGTGTCTTCACATGCTCCTTGTCTAAAATGACATCTCCCATTGCATCTTTGATTTCATCTTCCACATTTCTCCACACGAAGTTCTTTTTATCCTTTGGTATGGTACAACAGTCGTCTAGCTTGAACAAGATATACGTGTGATCCTTCAGCACAGGGACATTCATCTGTTGTCGGTTCAGGGCATCAAAGGCATATAAAGTCTTGGCTTGTTTCTTTCCCCGCTTGGATGATGCAATACTTTTCATGAAGAAAGCAAACTGACCAAAGAGCTTGAGCACATCTCCGACCGTCTCTGCCCCCCTTATCTCGTACTTTTTAAAGACTTGCGATTTTAGTTGCACATAACAGACAGTGTCTGGATGAGTGGAGTTTGTCTTGCAGATGATGTGTTGATCAAGCATGTCGTCTGTGCCCTGCTTGATCTCTCTCCCTCTATCCAATATTTTCATTTTGAGGTGTTCCAAGAGGGGATACTTCCAGGAAGGAAACCTATCATGGACAATGCTCATAAAGTCTCCTTCTTCCCCTCTGCCCAAATCACCATCTTTTTCTTGCACGAACTGATGTTTGGATTCACTAGAAGTGGAGATATCACCATCGCTCTGGTTGGTGTTTTCTTCACATAGATCTTCCTCAGTCTGATTGATTGCTTCCTCAGTCTGATTGATTGATTCCTCGGTACACACTGTATTTTCTTCTGCAGTTGGTTGTTGCTCCCATGACATCTGGCTATTCTCATGATGATGGGTGTCGGCCTGCAATAGAGTAAATGGAAGTCTTCCACCCATGATGGCTCTCTGAACAAAGCTTCCTTCGTCAGCACATGGTGTACCTGGGGATTTGGGGCGTTGAAATGATGTAAATGTCGGTAGCGTGTCGGACCTCGAAGCAGTGTCCACTTCTTCACACTGAGCCAATGCAACACCCGTAGGCTGTTTTGGGAGACCATGCCCTTGCCAATCGTCTATTTCCATCTTACTGTTTGGCAACATTATAGCATCCCATTCCTCTAGATACTTTAAACCCAGAGGATCCTCATGCTTATGGGGCCAGAATGAAATATCTGTATTGTACTCTGTTCCTGAAGAGGAATGGGAGAGGTTGAGGGGTTCATCTCCCATGGTAACAGGTCGACACGGCGATGTGCATTCTGGATGATTATCCAATGTCTCAAAGGTGGCGTGGTTTGAAGATTCAGAAGACTGCATTTCTTGTTCCTCTTCTACCTGCCATGGATTTTCCATTTTGGGAAGGATGGAAGCAAGGATGTCAGGGCAAAGTGAGGACTTTCTAACGTGTCCATATTTCCTATTTTTTCTTGAACCTATGTGGGTCTCCACTCTTGGCTGTTTGGCCACCTTACCATCACATTCATTTTCAGTGTACGTTCTCTTCTGCAAGATGGCTTTTTTTGATGGCTTCGAATTTGCATCCTTCTTTTTGAAATATCTACTCTTCTGCAAAAGAGCATCGTTTTGTGCATGCATGCCATCTCTGTGTGTCCCAGCATCAAATAATGAAACGGACTTTGTGTTTCTCCCAATGCCTTGCCTTGCATCGACATCATCAGGGAGGTTGAAGTGAACATGCTTGTTGGATTTTTTTGCACGGTTCTTCAATATGGACTTTAGTTTGTCATTGTTCGTTGGGATGCTGTTGACCGGTGTTGCATCAGACATTGTCTCGTTTATTATAGTTCTACAGTCATCTGAGAGATTGACGCTGTACTCTTCAGCCTTACATTTTTCATCATCCTTCGTGGGCGTTTCGTCTTCCTTTTCAAACCTCTCGTCAACGAATAAGGTCACATCAATACCACTTTCATCTTTGTGTTGATTCATTGTTTCATGTGGTATGGGTAAGTTGTCCATGTTCTCCACATCCATATCCTTGTGAGGTTCCCACATGGTCTGCATTTTATTTTCTGCATGAATAGCATGATCTGGCTTTTCTCTTTCAACCCGTAGACTCGGAGAAGACAAAACAATATCCACCCATTTGGTGTCTTGCTCTTTTCCGTCCTCTGTATTTTGTGTTCTTTTCGTCTTGATACTTTTAGCAAAGCAACATTTGTCCTCGTCGTACACCCACTGACACTGAAGAGGTTTGTCTGACATTTTCACTGTGGTCTTCTTACCAACAAGGACTCTTGCACTTTGCTTATTAGTCTTGATAAACTCTTGTCTTGCTTTCACTGTCACATCCCTTTCATAGAAGTCAGATTGATCAAAGTATAGCCCAAATCGTCCCGTGTAAAAGAGGGTTCTCCTGTCGTTACCTTTCCCATAAGGGTCCTCAGACTCTTTCACAAAACCAAGTCGTATGCCTAACCAAGGATTGACAGAGAAGCATGGGTTTGGCTGGAAGAACGAGGATGGTACTAGAGACCTCTTGTACAATACTAGTGTTCCTGCTGGAACCAGATACCTCTCCTCGCAGAATAATTGGTCTGTCAGTGTGATCAAGCCTGATATCAGATTTATATCATGCTCATCGATCGGGAGTCCAGTGTAGGACTGGGACTGTCCCGGGGGAACCAACTGTGGCACATCTAGTACACTGGCCATACGATCATCACTGCCCCATCTGTGGATCTGTTGAAACAGAGATGTCAAAATGGGTAGACACTCGAGCATGAGACAAGACTGTGGTAACTCATCCACCTTTCCAATACCACTTGTGATGGACACTTCTCTCTGTACATGGCCAAACACTGGATCCGTGGCCATTTGATCTATCCACGGGTAATGATCAGACAAGCTTCGCATGAGATCCATGCGAGCATGTCTAAGTCGCTTCTCTTTCTTATCGAGATTTAGATTGATGAAGACCCAGTGATCATGTTCTAACCTACTCCAAATGCGAAGCATGTCCAGTTGGTTATCGAATTGATGTATGGGTGGTTCTTTGGTGATAGCCAAAGTTTCTAATATCTCACTATCTTCGCCCAGTGAATGCATTGTAAACACATTACATAATTACACACAGGCTTTAAGTTGCTAATACCTTGTAGTTAAAAACTAAATAAATCACAAAAGGACCCAGCATATTTTTTTTTGTCTTTTATTGCTTTATTCTTACAATACATTTTATGAATCACAAATGGACCCAGCATATTTTTTTTTTGTTTTTTATTGCTTTATTCTTACAATACATTTTATGTACAATCATGAGTCTTCAACCTTTTGTTATCATGCACCTCTCCACAAGAGTCATTGTCCACTTCTCGCTTCCTCTCGTTTAATCTAAGTGCAAAGAATCGCTCATCTTTATATGCCTTTACTGCTCCTCCCTCTTCTGCGAGACCCTCGGCTGTATCCACTGAGAATGACTCATGTGCTGGGAGTAATTCTGGCCTCCCTCTCAATGGCATGTACAAGCAGTCCATCTTTTGTGCTGTCTTCTCAATGTCCATTTCTAGTTGCTCTCTATCAATGACCACTCCTGGCTTGCACATTTCAGCCCACTTTTCGTCTCTCATCATGAGGTGCTTTGCGGCCAGCTTGCGCAGTCTATGCTTTGGATGGAATGTCACACAGCCATTTTTAGTGGTTTTCATGTTGAACCTCTTCAAGTAGGATGCCATATAAGGCTCACACTTACCATCATCACCAACCACTTTTCCTTGACATTCAAATGTTGGCAGTCTTCCATTTGGAGAGCGAAGAGCAACGTCAGACACGTTGATGAAAGTAATGGAGTCCTTGGCCTCCTGTGTCTGATAGACTGTCTCTCTGTCAAACATCATGATAGTCTGTAAGTCAGTCATGTCTTGACAAAGGCACCTCTCAACAAGCGTCCTGGCAAGGTTTGCCTTTTCGTCCACAATGCCTTCCAGCAGCCTGATCTCTTGCAACACACTCAAGTGCACCTTGACCTTGCGATTCTTGTCTCTCATAAAGAGGGGAAGAGTATGATTGACCTCCACATCCAGCTTGCTTGAAATTGATTTGGGATTATCCACTCCCCATTCACGGAGATCTTTTGACTGTATCACAAAGTATCCACGAGTGGCGAACTGACGCTTTGCAATACACCTAGTCAGAATCAATTGCCTCCATTCGGCAACATCCACATCTCTGTCATACCTACTGTCAAAGATGTGCACATGGGCATGCCATTTTTGGTTGGACTCAAACACGGGTGTTATCCTTTTGTCCCAGTTGGAGCAATGTGATCCCACAGTGTCCCTTGTGGCTGTGCTGTACAATTCACTCTTTATCAAGTCCAACTCCATGTATCCATCGTCACCAAAAGAGGGTGACTCAGATGACAGCATCCTCTGCGCAACCAGCTCTTGCAACACCCTGAGGCGACACTTTCCAAAATCAGGACACACATCGACATGGTGTCGACCATCTCTGATAATGGATTCTGAGTCAGCGACCAATGCCCTCTCCCTGTCGAGGTGATGTAGGAAGGTCATGGGTTTCACTATGGCAGATGGAATGTTCAGACGGACGTAATCGTTGGAAAAATTGCCATTGAACACGTTTCTGCCCCATTCACAAGATTTCTTTCCCTGAACAATGTCCAACATACACCGTGTCACATAAGATGTACATTCAGTCATCTTATCTTTGTTCTCCTGGGCATACAGCTCTGCTGCATATCCTGCGTGAACATACAGCTGAAACACCTTTGACTCTCTGCCATTGAAATAAGGACCTTGTTCATACTTCATACGAATACATGGCAACCTGTTACTGTCCTTGCAGATATACTTCTCTTCCAGTCTGTGAAAGAGTTTAGTCAGGGACTCATCCAACACTTTGGTGCGATGCCTCTTGAGTTCTTCGCAGATGAGTCCAATGCTTGTGTTCTCAATGACCAAGTACTTTACATTCCAGGGTTCCATCTCTGTGTGTAGGTTGGGCTTGACAAGGTGTGAGCAAACGACATTCATCAGTTGTCTGTCTGGTTCTGTCAATTGAACAACCAGTGTTGTAGCACTCAATATGTCTGCTGGGTCAACCACCACTCTGGTCATGTGACGACGTATTCTCTCATTTTCGCCCCTCTTCTTCAGAGATCTCTTCATGATGCTTGCCAGATATGAATTGTATTCATCCAAACTCTGCCCGCATCTAGGCAGATTCACTCTGCACCCAGAAGGAACACATGCACACACTTCCAGAACTGCTCTCCACTGAGCAATCACTTCAGCTACAGTCTTGATCAACATGGTCTTCCTGCCAGTTAGAATTTCTTCCGTAATGAATCCCATGTCAGTCATCACATCTTCAATCTTCCTCAGTGTCATGTCCATCTCAACTTTGTCGAGTGACTCGCTCTTGTCCATGGGCTTAATGGTTGTCCGTACATATTTTCTGTTCATATCTTCAGAGATAAAGTACCTAATCAATGAAAACTGTTGCGGAATGTGCTCGCTGTCCAAAGTTTCCAAGACAGATTCAGTCTCCTTCTGATTCACACCCACATTTATGCTTGGAATGTGAAAGACCGTGCATCTATTCTTCACACTAGAGCACACATAAAAGCCATTTGCAAGGATAATGGCTGACCTGTCATCCAATGCATAGTCTACTGACTTTACCCACTTTTCACCTTGTTTGGTCTTTGCTACTCTGCCTCTGATGTTTGTTGTTACTCCACTGTCATAGACATTTTTCAGTGTCACAGCCTCTAACGAAGTGTTACAGCCAAATGCATTCTTACCACCCTCCCCAGACTGCCACTCCTCAATCATTTTCTGACCCAGCACTGTCTCATACTCATTTTCAGAAGTCAGCGTGTGTGCTCTGGTGGTGGAATAGTGTTCATGTTGAGAAGCAAACTCATTCCCAAGCTCTCCTCGGCCATTAGAAATCATTTGCAGCGCCTGTGTGGCAAATGATTTCCCTGCCCCTGTGGGACCATCGAGGACCACTATGGGCTTGCACTTTTGTGGCGAGAAACTGATGATGTTGCTTATGATGAAGAGAAAGAATTCCACACTCAAATGGCATACACCAGTGTTGGTTGCCATTGTTAGAAGCTGCTTGGCAAACATGTCCTGGTACGGGTCCACACCGGCAGTCAAGCGTGTCAGTGAGCAGTTTTGTTTACCATATTCATTACTGTCTCCATTGAGACAACCACTAGGAAACACATCTTTCATGATTTTTGGCACGACTCTATTTTGCACTTCTCTTGCCTTGCTCATCTCTTGTTTAGGATCCATCATAACGCTCTTGTAGTGGCCCAAGAAATATCCCTGGTAGGCCTTATCTAGAAAAAGGTGGCTCACATTGGCATCCTCGCTCTTGGCGAGCATATGAAACATTTCCTTTAAATGATCAAGAGCGGGATATAGTGTAGGTCTCAATGCATTACTGTGGTTTGGGGTTTCTGTCACCTTTTCCATTGCAGCACTAAGCATTTCACTGGCAGCATGTTGTGTTCTGTGCACTTCGTCAACCCGCCTTGGTCTCTGGGGTGGGTTGGATCGACATGATGGACCAAACCATGCCTCGTCATCATCCTCATCATCATCCTCATCTTCATCCTCATTCCCGTCCTTGTCGCTGTCTTTGAAAATACCCTTCTCCACTTTCTTTGCAATTTTCAATATTGCCTCTGGGGGTTTATAAAGCTGATTCTCTTCAAACCAGTGATCTTTAGATACATGATCTTCTACCACATCCCATGCTACCCTGTCCGTCAGGTTCAACTCATAACCCCCACCACTGCATCGATAGATGTGATCCCACATGTAGAAGGTTGCACATCTCCTGTACATGTTCAAGAGCTTGTGTTGCTTCATTTCCAGGCTGTCCAATAGAAGTCCTATGCTGTGTATGTTGCATTCACTGTTTTCAGCAGTGACGTCACATTGCAGAGTTTTGCCGAGGCTGATGAGTTCTGCATATTCACCACAACATCTGTTACTCTCTTCAAAAAGATAGCGAGGAGAAAGCAAGTTTGCCCTGCTAGACCAACTCTCGGCAAGGTCCTTCTTCCACAGAGCTAGTGGCATGATTTGTCTATAGTTGTGGTATTCCTGAAGGGCACGATCCAATGCAGATAATATCGTGAACCCACTTGACTTGTCCGGTTTCATCTCAGACTTGGCATCTATCATTGTGCCATTGATGGAATCAAACTTGAGAAGCCTTTTCTCTAGTTCAGCAAAAGGTTGTGCCAAGGCATCCACCTTACGCATGAAACCATTGTTCATCGCCAGTACACACTTTGCAGCAGTTGTAAAGTTTTCTTCAAAGGCTGCCTCCTCAATCATGACCAGGAGCATGAACCCCTTACTGGCCCCATGGAGTTGTACAGGAACAAAGTTCTCCTTTTCAATAAGGAACACCCTGGCCTCCATCTGTTTGCCTCGAAATATTCTCACCACAGAGAGCACAAAGTTAAACAGGTGTTTGATGTAGTCTGGAGAGTATTTCAAGCAGTTATGATGAATGTCCTTGGCACGAAGGTCAATGCACATGGACACCATGGGTTTTTCAAAGGTGATGACAGACTGTGTCACAGTATAATCCTCTAAGCAGTATTTGCTGTGTGGAATATTCATGCTTATGTTGTCAGACTTCTTTTGTTTGTCTGAAGAGAAATTAGTATTTCATTTAATTATCTACATGGGACAGTTGTGCAAAATCGAATTTTGAAACCACATTGAATATGTTGGAGTTACTTCATCCATTTAATGTGTGATGAATGATTGGTTATTTAATGCATTTCCTTTCGGCCAGACAACAAATGCAACGAATGCAACATATCAGATTGCCATTGATCAATTTTATTTCTTGTCAAACACAACACATGTAATCCGACTGATCCCCATTTTTGCAAGGAAATGATTTCTCTTTATATTCAATACATCATGTTATATTTTTCTGTCCCAAATATATTTGAAAGGAATGCGTCGGCCCAATCATCCTCAATGGATGAAGGAATGGTCATCCCCGTGGGTTGCACTGGTTCTGTTCTTCTGTCTTGCATAAGAATATTCAGCTGCTGTTGCATGCATGACAACTTTTCAGAGAATTCTCTCTGTTGGGCAAGATGAATTTTCTTCAATTCCTCCAATTCCATTTCCAACTGGTTATGATATTCCTCTTTAGTATATTCCCTTTCTTGTTTAATGATGTGTGTAGCAGATTCTCTCTGATTCTGATGTGAGTCTGTATCATCTTCACTCGTTGCATTCTCGTCTCTTTCATTGCATTGTGAAACTTTCTCTGGTACCACTCTGCTCAGTACATCAACATTGCTCCATTGGTAGTCGTTTTTCTTTAACAATTGAACCTTATTGCCATTCAGGGTGACGGTTCCCTGTGCCAACATATTATTCACAAGGCCAGCAACAACAGACACGCCATACCTGCCAAAGTTCTCTTTCACATCCCACCTAGGATGACACCATATGTTGGGAGCAGTGTACATGTTGCCTCCTTCTGAAAGATTTACCAACTCAGATCCACCCTTTGTTTTAACAGGCCAGTTGGCCATCGGGTTCCTTTCGGGCATGATCACGCCACCTTCTTCATCCACAATTTGAACGCCATATCTCCTTTGGGTGTGTGTAGATGGCACCCCCATGCTGACTTGGACGAGGCCATCGCCACGTTTAAAAGTACAGAATGTTGTCTCCAGTCCCTTCATTTTCATCCTCATTTTGCTTGCCTGCTGGTGAGTTGTAATGAATTCAAACTTTCTGTTAAGCGACAGCACCATTTTGAAACGTGTAGTCACCACATTGTTCCTATGTTCTTTTCCACATCTTTCTAAAAACGTGTTGTACATGTACATCTCCGTCAGATGGCACTCTTCCGGTTGAGTGAAAGATATGTCCCATCCCATTTCATGGATGGTGGTCATCATTTCTTGTTTGATGCTCTTCAACGTTGCACCACCATCAAAATTTGTTGGAATGAAAAGTGTCACAGCTATACCATGGCTAGTATCACCACTCGAGTTTCTCTCTACCTCCATGTCCAACTTGAGTTGTCCCGCATTAGACGTGGGAAATACCAACTCATACTGGGGAAGCTCATCTGTGCTCTCAATGCCTTTGGGAAGAGTCACTCCCTCACTACAGTTGGGTACCTCGTAATGCACTTTCCTCGAGCATCCCATGTCCATTGTACTGTGATTGCTTGTCTCTCTTAGCACAAAACCAGACTGGTCTTGCATAATGCCCTCTCTGCAATATAGACAATTGGAATTCAAAACTCTTCTCCTTGTTCCCTCTGGGTCGTTTGAAGTCCACAGGTCATTTTGTCTGTCGTGACACAAGTGGCAAACAATGCTCACCTGGAAGAGGATGGCATCAAACTTGCTCAATGCCATTATTCCTCTTACTCTATCTTTGTCACACACACTATAAAAAAATCCACCTTTGTCTAGTGGTTGTGGGTTCAGTCGAATGGCACCACAACTGTAGAGCTGCTCCAAATAGAATGCTTGGACTCGGAGTGAGACCTCAGTGCAAGTAGTCAACAGCATGGGTTTCAACGCACAGCCCAATGCCCTTGTCTTCTCACAAAAATTGACATCGTAGAAAGAGGTACCCTCCTGAATTGTCCTGGTGGTATCCAATGCACACAGTACAGGAAAGTCACTGCTCCTGTTGAGTCTCTTCCCTATGTTTTTGACATCCGAGTTGGGTTTCATGTTAAAAATGCTTCTGTACGTGCGATCACATGCTTGTGAAAAGGTGAGCGTTGCCCCGAGAGCCTTTCCAATCCAGACAGGATCACCCACCACCAGACAGCTGACTTCATTCACCACGTCTGGACAATTTGTGTCCCATTCAATCCCGTTGTTCTGATCAAATCTATTTTCTGTGGCATCTAATTGGTCCTGAACAATGTTGGCATTGCTTTTCCGCACTGAATCTCTTGGTGGTTCCAGCCACTTGTTTGTGTGCTCCAGAAAGGACAGCCACCACATGGTCTTGCAGTGAACACGGACTAGGTCATACCACTCAACATCTGCCAACTTTGTCCTCATGCTATATTCATCATGTGTTCTATGATTTGCCAACTCCTCCAAGTTGCTCCTGCGATACACAGGCATTCTTGGGTCTTTGTGAATGTCCATCCTGTCATTGAGAAACATTTGGTTGCAGTCATGCGTTGAAATCATGGCTACAACCTTGCCACTTTTCAATCCATCATCTGCCCTTTTACCCATGACCCGACTTCCATTTGGCACGAGAAACTCCAGATTGGATTCTGTACTTCGAGGAAGAAGTAAACTCTTCAAAGGCTCTGTTGTGCATTGAGCAACTCTGGCTTGGGAAGTATTCTGTTTCGCGTCAAAGAGTGATCCACTAACATCATACAGTGTTTCTGATGCGACTGAATGTTCATTGTGATGATCTTGGGGTTCTCCCTGTGAAGAATCTATATTGTGTGCTGTTTCCTCTGTTGTTATCTGTTTTGTCTCTAATGGAGTGGGCAGCTCTTGTTCACAAACAGATTGTTTTTCAGCCTGCAATTCCTCTCCCTCTATACAAATCTTCTTGGTGGGCTGCTCCTCTCCATTGGGGCGATTTCCGTTTCGCATGCCATTTATCCTCTTCAAATAACGCCTATCTTTTCTGCTTTTCCAAGTCATGGCTAATTTCTTATCCTTGTGATCTGTGAAAAAAGATAATAGTATATTAAGCAGTGCAAAATTCAATTTTTGGTCAGCTAGATACAACTTTGCAATATTATTCCAATTATTTATAATTTACTGTCCCGTATTCTTTATTCTAACATTTCTGTTTGGATTTCATTTGGTACAAGCTAATTTTGTGTCCCTAACCCAAAAGAAGTGACATGAGAAAAACAAGTCGATACCATAATCTGACCTTTGGTATAATAAAAGTTGGGCAATCATCATGGTTTGATGGCTGAGTACACTTCAAGCATATTTCTGATTAAATAAAGGAAAATAAAAGTATGAAACATGTGTTTTGTGTGACACTGGGGAATCAAACATGACAAAAGTGTTTCAATAAACAACACGGAAGAATGTTCGTGTTTTAATTTTTCTTCTTCTTTATTTTCAGCTTTACATATATATTGCATATTTAAATAATTCAGACTATCCTTAACTCAGTCAAAATACAAAGGTTCTAACATATCTTCCCTATCTTATAGTTTGACATCTTAAGAATATACAGCTCCAGGTACAAGAATTGTTGAGAATGGCCAATATTTAATATCTAGCCTTATATCTAACAGAAATAAAATGACAAAGAGCTCCTGGCTTGAGACAGGCTTGGCGTGGTTACAAATCACAAAGCCTCAATTTCAGGCTTCGCAATTTGCTCTCCCACTTCAATTTGTCCATTTTTTTCTTCAGAGTAAGGAGGTCTAATATCACAGCTTTCTATCAAAATAACCAAATAACCTCCTGACCACTTAAATTCATTATTTCATTTGTTTTTGTATTGATTTCTTGGCATCAGAATTCTTTCCTTTAGGTTTGTATTGTAAGATTGGTTAGTATTATTAGTTTGGTTAGAATTGTTAGTCTGGTTAATATTGGTAGTTTGGTTAGTATTGGTGGTTTGATAAGTGATTTGATTATTTAGTGATAAGGGCAAAAAAAGAAAGAGTTCTGATGCAAAGAAATACTTTTGTCCAAAAGCTTGAGTTGTCTTGGTTTAAATAGCAAGATGCAACGTCAAGAACCAGAAATGACAATATTTTTGTGTGGGAGAAAGGATGATAGCTGTCAATTTCACAACTACTTTCCTTTGGACTACCACTGACTGATTGGTTGCCAGTCGGCGTCGGCGCACACTAAATAAAACATAACGAAGATCAGTTGATCCGTAGCACTGATGCCCCTCCCTAGGAAGGGTCACATCAGCCAATAGTTCACAACTGATCCCATATAAAAATTCAAAAAGGTGAGATACTATGTGCACATGTTAAAAGCTTCAACTCAATGCATTGAAAACGCCACCTCAATCCAATATCAATGCTTTGTGTTAACTCTTCTAACATGTGCACAATATTGAGTTTCTCACCTGACACCTTCCAGACTGACCGGTGCCAGTCGGTGTCAGCACACACTAAATAAAACATAACGAAGATCAGTTAATCCGTACCAAACTGATGTCCCTCCCTAGGAAGGGTCACATCAGCCAATAGTTCACAACTGATCCCATATAAAAATTCAAAAAGGTGAGATACTATGTGCACATGTTAAAAGCTTCAACTCAATGCATTGAAAACGCCACCTCAATCCAATATCAATGCTTTAGGTCAACTCTTCTAACATGTGCACAATATTGAGTTTCTCACCTGACACCTTCCAGACTGACCGGTGCCAGTCGGTGTCAGCACACACTAAATAAAACATAACGAAGATCAGTTGATCCGTACCACTGATGTCCCTCCCTAGGAAGGGTCACATCAGCCAATAGTTCACAACTGATCCCATATAAAAATTCAAAAAGGTGAGATACTATGTGCACATGTTAAAAGCTTCAACTCAATGCATTGAAAACGCCACCTCAATCCAATATCAATGCTTTGTGTTAACTCTTCTAACATGTGCACAATATTGAGTTTCTCACCTGACACCTTCCAGACTGACCGGTGCCAGTCGGTGTCAGCACACACTAAATAAAACATAACGAAGATCAGTTAATCCGTACCAAACTGATGTCCCTCCCTAGGAAGGGTCACATCAGCCAATAGTTCACAACTGATCCCATATAAAAATTCAAAAAGGTGAGATACTATGTGCACATGTTAAAAGCTTCAACTCAATGCATTGAAAACGCCACCTCAATCCAATATCAATGCTTTAGGTCAACTCTTCTAACATGTGCACAATATTTAGTTTCTCACCTGACACCTTCCAGACTGACCGGTGCCAGTCGGTGTCAGCACACACTAAATAAAACATAACGAAGATCAGTTGATCCGTACCACTGATGTCCCTCCCTAGGAAGGGTCACATCAGCCAATAGTTCACAACTGATCCCATATAAAAATTCAAAAAGGTGAGATACTATGTGCACATGTTAAAAGCTTCAACTCAATGCATTGAAAACGCCACCTCAATCCAATATCAATGCTTTGTGTCAACTCTTCTAACATGTGCACAATATTTAGTTTCTCACCTGACACCTTCCAGACTGACCGGTGCCAGTCGGTGTCGGCACACTAAATAAAACATAACGGAGTTCAGAAGCTTACACAACTGAACTCTAAAAAAATTCAAAAAGGTGGAATGCCAAGAACATTTCAAGATATTGTTGAAAACCACACACCAAAAAAAAAAAGCCTTCAACATTATCTGTCCATGGTCTCTTTTTGAGACAAAGATTCAGCACTAATCAAAATCAGCGATGACCTTTCATCAAATGCAAACCCCGTACACCTTCCAGACTGGCGGGATGCCAGTCGGTGTCAGCACACACTAAATAAAACATAACGAAGATCAGTTGATCCGTACCAAACTGATGCCCCTACCTAGGCAGGGTCACATCAGCCAATAGTTCACAACTTCTCCCATATAAAAATTCAAAAATGTGGAACACAACGGCATCTCCAGATACCACTAAAAACCCACATCACTAAGTTTTTAACACTACCTGGAGATGACCATATCTACGAGCTGAGTTCAACATCAACACAAGAACTGGATTGATGATCACAAAGCTAGCACGTGTCCACGACACCTTCCAGACTGACACGTTGTCAGTCGGTGTCAGCGCACAATAAAAAAAGTATAAGGAGGACAGCTGCTTCCTTCCTGATATCATGCCCTACCTAGGCAGGGTCCACAATACCAGTATTCCACACCTGCCCACAAGAAAAAAGTGAAAAATGTAGAACACCACAACCATTTTGGAATAATGTGTGAACCTCATACCACAAAGTCTTCACGTTATCCTAAAGTGGTTGCTTGAGACTGTCAGTGGTGAGCTACCATTCCACTGGGTGAATATCTTACTATAGCTTCTCATTAGGCCTACTTTGACAAATGAGAGCCAGAGGTTAGCATCCATCACACAATGGAACAATGACTCACTTAACGTCCCTGATGAACTACAGACACTTTCCAGATTTGAATGCTTGTCAAATCAGTGTCACCGCCAAAATGGTAAAATATAACGAGGAAGCTTCAGCTTCCACCCACGCTAGCACAGCGAACTGCACTCCATATGGGTTTTCACGGCTGCCTCCCATAAAAAAATTGAAAAGAGAGTGGAGTACACTCAAATTTTGAAAAAAATCTGTTCACGAGCAGATTAAAGCCCCATTTCCATATGTGCAATCTGTATTGAAGTGCGTAGAGAATCATTTTTTTATATTTTACTATCCATCTGTTGCATGTTTCCAAAATTTCCCAGACTACATCACGGACTGCACATATGGAAACACAGCTTTAATCTTCTCAATTGAAACAGAGACACCTTTACAGACCAACCGGTTGTCAGTCAATGTCTATTGCGCACCAAAAATAAAAAATTAAAAAGTGGTATGCACAAAAAAAGAAAAAGAAAACTTTGAGACTTACCATATATCAGCACACCCATAATGACGATTCAATTACCCATTATCTCCCCCTATGCTGTAAATTTGCAGCTTTCGTCCACGTTTCACTGGCTTGACGCAAGATCGAACGTTACCAGAGTGACATGGAGGAAAGTTTCATCAAAAAGTTTCATATTGTGTGTGATGTGAAATTAAAAAAAATGGTGAAACACCTTGGTCTTCAGAATAGCCACTCCACCACGGCATGGGCCTTCAAGACACCCGAAGGGCAAGATAGCATCCACCCCACAATGAAATGGGCACCCGTCTTACCAAGTGCTTCGTAGACACCTTCCAGACTGATCCGGTGACAGTCGATGTCTATGGCGCACCCAAAATCAACTTAGTGACGGTGGTGTGTAAATTAAAAGGATTGAAACACAGGGACTTATAATCAGATCAACCCCTAAAATGGATAGATCTGAATATAGACCCTGCGCTTCATGAGTGTTTGTTTGATCAAGTGTTCAGGGTGAGTTCAATATACCTAGCACAGAGATTTTTATAAAATTGTGTGACTACCAAAGCCGGTAACTCCCCACACCCTAACTCATGGACCTGACGATGAAATCTCTCCCGATAACCTCCTGGTGGGATTAGCGTATCGGAACCTTGCCATCAGCGTAACCCCAGGGATGTGGGCGAACCCACTATCCCCTTTACCATTCGCATGGAGAGACTCATCTGCGGACATGAGCGGGCCAAGGCAAGCAGCAAAGCTACCAGAACCTTGGAGGGACGTGAATGCAAAGAGATCGAATCGCATACACTGGAGTGGACCACACGACCGAGAGGCCATGTCTTTCAGGCAAGCAGCCCCACATGATCCTTGTGCCAGGCTTATGATTAAACTCAATTAAGGTTAAAGACGTGCAACGAGATAGAGATCTAGACCCTATATTTATTACAGGGTCTTTCTCCATTAGAAACAAACACTCAATAAAAAAGCACCTTCCAGAGTCAGTCATTCATTTCTAATTTCTTTTCATCTTTTGATGCCAATGTTTCCTAAATGTTGTGTTTCAGTCAATGAAATGTCTTGCCAAAATAAATGAAAAAAAACCTTGTCAAGTGTTGAGATGGCATTAGTTTACAAATTAGGCAACATGACAGGGTGCACAGGTTCAGATACTAGATTGTGAAAAAGGGGAAAGCCTTATAATTTCTATGCTTCGTTGGCACCGTTAGGTTTCCACATAGCCATTATAAGACACGTAAATTTAATATTCAACCCTTGTTCACACTCTAGTGACCTCCTGTTCGGTTACCTCTAACTATTGCCATCCCATGACTTGACAATGGTTCTAACAAGATTTTGAGACTTAGTTTCAGAGAGGTTTGTAAATTATTGTTTTCAGACTGACTCTGCAAGGATAAAATAAAGTTGCTCCCTTCACCAGCAAGCAAAGAACACTCGACATCCACAATGGATATGTCATCATGCACCTCGCTATATGATGGAAGAGAGGAAAGAAAAAATAATACTGTGTACTCACTGTTCAGGCGATGAATTTCTCCTCTTCACTTGCTTCAATTTTCTGCTCAAGTTGACTTTCCAGACTGACCGAATGCCAGTGAGTTCCAAGCGCACAATTTACCAAGCACAAAGATTTTTATTAGGTTGTGTGACTGCCAATGCCGGTAACTCCCCACACCCTAGCTCATGGACCTGACGATGAAATCTCTCCCGATAACCTCCTGGTGGGGTTAGCGGGTCGGAACCTTGCCATCAGCGTAACCCCAGGGATGTGGGCGAACCCACTATCCCCTTTACCATTCGCATGGAGAGACACATCTGCGGACATGAGCGGACCTAGGCAAGCAGCAAAGCTACCAGAACCTTGGAGGGGATGTGAATGCAAAGAGATCGAATCGCAAACACTGATGTGGACCACACGACCGAGAGGCCATGTCTTTCAGGCAAGCAGCCCCACATGATCTTTGTGGACACCCCTTTCCTCCTGACTGACCGAATGTCAGTAGGGTATCATAGCGCACACAAAAAAATACTTGCTACAAAAAAAAATTAGATACCCTTTCCTCCTGACTGACCGAATGCCAGTGGGCATCAAGCGCACACAATCTCAAGAGATTGATAAAAAATCTGAAAACAAAAATGACACCCCTTTCCTCCTGACTGACCGAATGCCAGTAGGGCATCAAGCGCACACAGTCTTTGCATTGAAGACAACTCCACTAACTTGGCAGGACTGTGAGCTTCAAGAGGGTCCTCTATCCACTCACAGGCATCAGAGGCTAATGAGAGTTGAAATCAATGTGACACCCTCTTCCTCCTGACTGACCGAATGCCAGTAGGGCATCATAGCGCACAAGTTACCAAGCACAAAGATTTTTATTAAGTTGTGTGACTGCCAATGCCGGTAACTCCCCACACCCTAGCTCATGGACCTGACGATGAAATCTCTCCCGATAACCTCCTGGTGGGGTTAGCGAATCGGAACCTTGCCATCAGCGTAACCCCAGGGATGTGGGCGAACCCACTATCCCCTTTACCATTCGCATGGAGAGACACATCTGCGGACATGAGCGGACCTAGGCAAGCAGCAAAGCTACCAGAACCTTGGAGGGGATGTGAATGCAAAGAGATCGAATCGCAAACACTGATGTGGACCACACGACCGAGAGGCCATGTCTTTCAGGCAAGCAGCCCCACATGATCTTTGTGGACACCCCTTTCCTCCTGACTGACCGAATGTCAGTAGGGTATCATAGCGCACACAAAAAAATACTTGCTACAAAAAAAAATTAGATACCCTTTCCTCCTGACTGACCGAATGCCAGTGGGCATCAAGCGCACACAATCTCAAGAGATTGGTAAAAAAATCTGAAAAAAGGCTTGGATTCCTTAATCTTTCCACAAAAACTTAAATAAAAAACCTTATCGTTCACTTACACACTAGATATATTTTTGACAAAAAATGGTAAACCTTGTCAAGTGTTGAGATGGCATTAGTTTTCAAATTAGGCAACATGACAGGGTGCAGAGGTTCAGATACTGGATTGTGAAAAAGGAGAAAGCCTTATAATTTCTATGCTTCGTTGGCACCGTTAGGTTTCCACATAGCCATTATAAGACACGTAAATTTAATATTCAATCCTTGTTCACAGTCTAGTGACCTCCTGTACAGTTTCCTCCAACCATTGCCATCCCATGACTTGACAAAAGTTCTCTTGTAATTTAGACACTAAATTCAATGGCAGAGTAAGAATGATTGTGCTTGACCAAAACATCTGCCTTTCAAAATGTCTGCTGTGCACCAGTTGATGCCACACATAAAGATTGTCAAAATAAAATTTCAAAATTGAAATAAAGATAGATAGACCCAGCCGGCCACCGGGAAGAACTAAGGTAACATAGATGAAGTGAAGAGGGTCCCTCCACCCTCACGGGATTTTACAGAGGGTCCCTACACAACTAAATGTAAAATGCACTGCCAAAATAAAATAAAATTGTCCCAATTCCGTTTAGTAATCATATAATACATAAGCACCCTAGTTGAAAAGATTTGTAGAAAGAGATTGAGATATAATATAATATTCCCCTTCCCCATGAGAAAACTCTCCTTACCAGTCAGCAAAACACACTCGTCAGCCCGAGGGGTGCGTCATCGTGCACCTCACTTCTCTTTGCACCAGTTGATGCCACACATAAAGATTGTCAAAATAAAATTTCAAAATTGAAATAAAGATAGATAGACCCAGCCGGCCACCGGGAAGAACTAAGGTAAAATAGATGAAGTGAAGAGGGTCCCTCCACCCTCGCGGGATTTTACAGAGGGTCCCTACACAACTAAATGTAAAATGCACTGCCAAAATAAAATAAAATTGTCCCAATTCCGTTTAGTAATCATATAATACATAAGCACCCTAGTTGAAAAGATTTGTAGAAAGAGTTTGAGATATAATATAATAATCCCCTTCCCCATGAGAAAACTCTCCTTACCAGTCAGCAAAACACATTCGTCAGCCACTCGTCATTTCTTGGTGAGGACGATGAATTTTTCCTCTTCAAGGATGACTTGAACCATTTTTTTTTGTCCACCAATGGATGGTTTCGCACACCTCAACCTGTAAACCTGTCTAAAAAATCTTCAAGATAATTTGTTAATAGAGCTGCAAGGCAAATCCACCAAGGGATGGTTTCGCACACCTCAACCTGTAAACCTGTCTAAAAAATCTTCAAGATAATTTGTTAATAGAGCTGCAAGGCAAATGATATTTGTCAACAACATATAATCAAATTATAGATGAAAAGAAATACAAATATAAAAAGACATGGAAACAAAGATACATTCAACAATTTCACTGTGGTCCCATGTGCCCATCCATTCTCCATGATCCTACAAGTTAAAGAAAAATGTGTACATCAATTCTATCATGCTCTGTCATGTGTCTTTTTCCCTACATGGCCCTAAATGTCACAGTATTTGATTTGCACCAAGCAAGCATTATAAATTTTGTCTTCCCTACATGTGCCTAACACCGTCCGTCTACAATGCTTGCTTGGCCACACTTGAACTCCCTGCAGTGAGCTCAAGAGTCTTCCCTACATGATCCTATGTCACCGTTCATACAAAACACACATTCAACCCTACAATATGCAAGCGACATTAGTACATCATATCAATTTCAACCCAAGGATGAACAGATTATATTCTACTGTATCTCACCTTCATGTCCCTACCTCTATTCCCTACATGTCCCTGTCATATCATGTTTCATGTGAAGGCACACATTCAACCTTACAACAATCCTGTCACATTAGTATCACCACTCATGCTTTAAAAATTTGTCAAGTTGTCAGTGAATGATCGCCTATTCCCTACATGTCCCTGCCATATCATGTTTCATGTGAAGGCACACATTCAACCTTACAACAGTCCTGTCGCATTAGTATCACCACTCATGCTTTAAAACTTTGTCAAGTTATCAGTGAGTGATCCCTACATGTCCATATCTTTCCTAAATACCCATATCTTCCCGACATTTCCATATCTTCCCTACATGTCCGTATCTTAGAAAGAGTATCGGATGAAAGCATCTCCCTTCATCATGCTCATGTGTCAATTGATTGAATAAGGCTTAAAATCACATTCACCAGCCTTTGTCGTTTGGTGACAAAACAAAAAGAAAAACCTGAACTTACCTATCGGAACTAAAGAAGGACAATGTCCAAGGTTGAGAGTCCATATACATATGGGGTCTTTCAGTTGCTCTGCGACAGAAGCAGATACAACCCCCTATTAGTTAGCCTCTTACAACATGCAGGGGATACAGTGGGCCTATTCTTTTGCCCCGAACCCACAGGGGAACTCATGTGTCTAATCTCAGTGTCAAACCAAAATCTCCAAACACACGCTCAACCTGAAATAAATATTTCCTACCTGATAGACGTGGATCTTTCTCTCCCCTTGGTCTTGACTGTCTGTAGGACTCCTGCTTCCCAATCTCAGGAACCAAAAAGGATGGTCTCTCTGTTGTGCCTGTTGTAGACTGGCTTTATCTGTAAAAGCAACCACATATGAAACATTATGAACCTTAGTGCAAAATTGGTTTTTCATGGGTATCATTTTTGTGGTCTCTTATCAAATTTGCTAATGTGAAAACAAGACAGTATGAACAGCATATGAAACATTATGAACCTTAGTGCAAAATTGGATTTTCATAGGTATCATTTTTTGTGGTCGCTAATAAAATTTGCTAATGTGAAACCAAGAATGAACATGTTCCATACATCTTTCCATGGTGCATGACTATCATTCCTGCACAAGTGGGTTGTACTTGATGTGAAGCACAGACTGAGGACGTAGAACAATTCTCCCAATTCTCCCAAGCTGTCTCATTGTCAAAGCAAGGTGGGCTGCCAGATGAGATGAGACTGGTGTGATTCATCAGCTATGTCATTCTGTCCGACTGCCAAGCTCCCACTTTGTGGTATCCGACTTTTATCTGCAAGATTGTAAAATAAATATGAAGGTAAGACTGGTATTTTTACATTTCATCAAGTCTCAAGAGAACATGTCACAGCTCTATCATACTGCCTGACTGCAAGCTCCCAACTCTGTCAGCAAGGCTGGAAAACAAAAAATGTGTAGGGTGAGACTGGTGTGATATTCAATTTCATCAAATCTCAAGAGAACATGTCACAGCTCTATCATACAACCTGACTGCAAGCTCCCATTTTGTTGAGTCCAACTCTATCTACAAGGCTGTAAAATAAAAATGAAGATCAGACTTTGCATCTCATCAAGTCTCAAGAGAACATGCCACAGCTCTATCATACTACCTGACTGCAAGCTCCCAACTCTGTCTGCAAGACTGGAAAATAAAAATGTATGGGATGAGACTGGTGTGATATTCACTTTCATCACATCTCAAGAGAACATACCACAGCTCTATCATACAACCTGACTGTCAAGCTACCACTTTGTTGAGCCCAACTCTGTCTGCAAGGCTGGAAAATAAAAGAATGTGTAGGGTGAGACTGGTGTGATATTCAATTTCATCAAGTCTCAAGAGAACAGCTCTATCATACATTGGTGTTTTTTACATTTCACCAAGTCTCAATAACCTGTGTCACAACTCTATCATACAACCTGACTGTCAAGCTACCACTTTGTTGAGAGCCCAACTCTGTCTGCAAGGCTGGAAAATAAAAAAATGTGTAGGGTGAGACTGGTGTGATATTCAATTTCATCAAATCTCAAGAGAACAGCTCTATCATACATGGGTGTTTTTTACATTTCACCAAGTCTCAATAACCTGTATCACAACTCTATCATACTACCTGACTGCTAAGTTTCACCTTTGTTGAGCCCAACTGCTGGCTGCAACGTTGGAAAATAATAATGAAGATCAGACTTTTGGCTGCAAGGCTTGAGAATAGAAATGGAGATCTGACTGGTGTTTTTACATTTCATCAAGTCTCAAGAACACATATCACAATTCTTTTATACTACCCAACTGCCAATCTCCCACTGTGCTGAGCCCAACTCTTGTAGGCAGGGCTGGAAAATGTTTGGGATGAAACTGGTGTGATATTCAATTTCATTAGGTCTCACATAGATATACATAGCTCTCTCGTACTGCATGACTATCATACTCCCACTTTATTCAGTCTGAATAGCAAGGCAAGATGAATGCATCTCATATCAAACAAGATACTGTCTGATTGCCCATTAGAGAGAGAGAGAAGAGAGAGCTATCATTCATTCTCACTTGCTTGGTAAGCATGATAAGATGATTCTGTCAAGCTAACTGACTGTCACAACACAATATTCACCCACCCTTACCTCTCATTGCATGGTTGTGTGGATGATGAGTAAACTGTATCAGACTGATGTGTTTCATTTTCATTGGCAACCCATGGCTCAGGGAAGAATGATTTAGCAACTGTTGGGTTGTCCACAAAAACTACACATTTTCTGAAAATATTTCTAAGTCCCCAAAAACTATAAATTTTCTGAAAATATTTCTAAGTCCACAAAAACTACACATTTCCACAAAAGAAAATACTTTCTGAATAATTTTCAGTAGTCAACAAAAATATCATTGCAGTGAGATAATGTTTCATCACCCAATCATATCCTAAACTAGAGATTGATTCAATTCAACACATGTAAAAACCCTATTCAATAAAAACTTTCTTGAATCAAGTGAATAAGCAATTCATACTTGACAAAAAGACTGAATGACTTATTTGCATTCACCAAGCACAAGGATTACTTTTGACATATGATAATTGTGTGACTGCCAAAGCCGGTAACTCCCCACACCCTAGCTCATGGACCTGACGATGAAATCTCTCCCGATAACCTCATGGTGGGATTGGCGAGTCGGAACTATGCCATCAACACAACCCCAGAGGATGTGGGCGATGAGTAAAGTACACTCAGCAATACATCAAAGCTCGCCTCCCCTGCGAACATCGCATTGCTTCCTCATGTACAAAACTCACTATCCTCCTTTTACCATTCGCATGGAGAGACACATCTGCGGACATGAGCGGGCCAAGGCAAGCAGCAAAGCTGCCAGAACCTTGGAGGGACGTGAATGCGAAGAGATTGAATCGCAGACACTGGAGTGGACCACACGACCGAGAGGCCATGTCTTTCAGGCAAGCAGCCCCTACTTCCACACTTTGTCAAAATCATCATGCCAGATTTAGGTAACAAAAAGACATCCTATACAATAATCACTAAACATACAATCATAACAATCTCAAATTCAGTGAGTGAGATAGCAAGTAGACTAGACAGGCCTTTGTTGCCATCTCACTTCTTTACATCATAATATGTACCTTTCTGTTACATCTGATTCATGCAAGGGAGCTGTAGGGCAGAGATCCAACATCAGACCAATCTCAAGCCATACAGTCCAATTGCATGCCCAGTGTGGAAAGGGTGTATAGTGTGTCACTCTAGTAAAAAGTGTGTAACATGCATTGTACTCACATTTGGAAAGGCTTGTCTTCAATCGCAGATCTCCATTGGGATCGATGTGAATGTAGCAATCCATGAAACCTGAAATGAGTTCAAATGACTATTAAAACATCATTCAACTGAGGTTGTCTCCCTTCTGGGACCACAAATCTGAAGATGGATAACATATCATCAATCCACAGGTCAATACAGATTTGTTATATACTGCATGCAAATTAAGTCAAAAACACTTCTTTTGGGAGAATTTCACCCCTTGTGGGGCCACAAATCTACAAAAGAATTACATATTATCCTTCTACATGTCAATACAAAGATCTCAATATACAGTATACAATAAAGTAAAAATGGATAATTTCCCCCCTTAATTGGGGTGAAATACCCCTTAGGGGGCCCCAAAACTGAAAATGAATGCCAGATTCTCACTCTACAAGCCGACGCGAAACTTTTGATATGCTACATGAAAAATTCAAGATGGCCGCCATTTTTTCAAGATGGCCGACTTTTTTTGTAACAATTTTCAAATAATGTTCGTAAATGTAATATTTGGTATGAAAAACTCAGAAATGCCATCGAAAATGTCCTACAAGAAAAATTAAGCAAATTAGCACATTTTGAAAATTGAAAATTTTCTAAGTCTCCAAAAAATATTCAGAAAATTTTCTAAGTCCTCAAAAAAATAAAAATCTGAAAAATTTTCGAAGTCCCAGAAAAAAATAAAAATCTGAAAATTTTCTAAGTCCTGAAAAAATAAAAATCTGAAAAATTTTCTAAGTCCTGAAAAAAATTGGACTTAGAAAATTTCTGAAAACTTTCTCCATGGAGGCCCTTCTCACCTTGCCTTCCTTGTGATCCAGCTTCCAAGCCTTCCCCTCTCAGAGATTTTCCCCTTCTCAGCAAAGCCTTGGTCCTTCTGGCATGGAGGCCTTCCTTGGAGAGAGGTGTGTTTCTTCTGGAGTCAAGCAGCAGACTGACAATTTTCCTGTGGGGAGCTCCTTATAAACACTTTGGATGGAACCATCTAGAACTTACCAGAAGGTCCAATCTGATTGGTCAAAAATGAAAAGTGATGATGTCACAGTGGTAGGTTGCCATGCCAATGGTGCCAGGCTGTGATCTGAGCAGAAAATCCAATTTTGCAATGCCTCTCAAAACTCAGGCTCCATGAACAACCATACAAACCTGCTTCAAATTAGTTCTATTGGAGCTACACGGATGTGTGATACATCAAATTGATGGCCAAAGTGATGGCCAACATGGAGGAGATGTGAACATATAAAAAAAATAAGTATGTCTTTTTTATTTTGGGTTTCTACCTGAGTCCTGTGATGCAGCATGACACAGCACAATGTCAATGGCAGTGTGAGTTGAATGCAGCTGGTTGGATGTCCAAATTGAACATGGCCATCCAGGCCCAACTGGATCATTTGTGTCTGTCTGGGTGACAAAATATTGCATTTTTTTTACATTCAGAGTGACATTAGGTCTGTGAAATGTGGAAAAATTGATGGGCAAAATAATTTCATGGTGACAAAAGGCTGTGGGCAAGAAGATTTCTGGGTGACACAGATCATTTTTCTGAGTGACAAATTCTGGTCATCAACATTGATGATGAATTCAAAGTGACACACATTCAAAGTGACAGTAATTCTAGGTGACAGAAATTCCGTGTAACAATGATTCTAAGTGACAGAAATTCAGTGTACCAACCTTTTTGGGAGTGACAGAAATCATCGGCTCCCGTCTTGTTCGCTCCGACGAACAGCAGACGTGTTCGGGAACGTTCGAGAAGATCCGGGAAGATTTCCGCAACTCGAGAACGGCAAAACAGAGAAAATATTATGAAAAATAGTTTCTTTTCTTGCGTTCACGGCCAGAATATTTTGCTAGAATTAATCTTGAATATGTTTTGAGACTTTTCAATAATTTTGATGATGTTTTGGACGTTTTATGGAGCGATTTGTTCAAAATTGACTGCGACTGCATCTGCGGGACCGCCATCTTGGGCTCACCGAGCGAGGAACCACGAGGAAGACGAACACGACATCGGGGGTTATATTGTCTCAAATAATGGTAAGAAATACTTTATCAGAGCGGGAAACTGTGTGCAAGAATGTATAGCATTGACTGTAGAAGTAAGAGACTGATCCACGCAGCCGTTCCCGGTGAAAATTAAATATTTTGAAAGAAATAACAAAGCGGGCCTTCGTGGCCGGACATATCTTTTGATTCTTTTCATCTTTGTCAAAATTGAAATGTTCGTGCCTCCCGCCGTTTCACGGCCGAGCATTTTGCGTAATATTTTCAATATTCTTGTCAGTTTTATTTTACACAACCATTTGAACATCTTTGATTCGTCAAAATTGAAATGTACGTGCCTCTCACGGCCGAGCATTTTGTGGGATTTCTCAAAATTCTTGTCAGTTTTATTTTACACAACTATTTGAACATCTTTGCAGATTGGCGGGATGAATGCTTTGACCACCACGGCTCGGCCATCGATAAGAAAGAAGTTCACAATCCGGCGGACAAGAATGCATTTCTGTATAAAAAAAGGTAAGAAATCGCACCAAAATACATGGAACAATTGCGTGTTATCATATAATATTTAATATCAAAATCTGAGACAAATCCCTGCAGTCATTCGCTCATAATATTCACTTTCTGTTCTAGCTGCCAAGTAATTTTCATTTATTTTATATTTGCTCTGCTTTGTTAGTTATTTTATGTTCAATTCTATTAAATATCTTTGTCAAAATTGAAATGTTCGTGCCTCTCCCTTTCACAGCCAAACATTTTGTGGGATTTCTCAATATTCTTGTCAGTTTTATTTTACACAACTATTTGAACATCTTTGCAGATTGGCGGGATGAATGCTTTGACCACCACGGCTCGGCCATTGATAAGAGAGAAAGAAGTACACAATCCAGTGACTAGAATGCATTTCTGTATAAAAAGGTAAGAAAGCGCACAAAAATACATGAAACAATTGCATATTATCATATACTATTTAATATCAAACTCCAAGTCAAATCCCTGCAGTCAGTCGCTCATAATATTCACTTTCTGTTCTAGCTACCAAGTAATTTTCATTTATTTTATATTTGCTCTGCTTTGTTAGTTATTTTGTGTTCAATTCTATTAAATATCTTTGTCAAAACTGAAATGTCCGTGCCTCTCACTTTGTGGATTTTCTTTTTCAATATTCTTATCAGTTTTATTTAACACAACTATTTGAACTTCTTTGTAGATTGGCGGGATGAATGTTTTGACCACCACGACTCGGCCATCGATGGGAAAGAAGTTCACAATCCAGTGACAAGAATACATTTCTGTATAAAAAGGTAAGAAAGCGCACAGAAATACATGGAACAATTGCATGTTATCATATAATATTTAATATTAAAACCTGAGACAAATCCCTGCAGTCATTCGCTCATAAAAAAGAAATGTTCACTTTCTGTTCTAGCTACCAAGTAAGTTTCATTTATTTTATATTTGCTCTGCTTTGTTATTTTATGTTCAATGCTATTAAATATCTTTGTCAAAATTGAAGTGTTTGTGCCTCTCGCCGTTTCACAGCCGAGTATTTTGTGGATTTTCTTATCAGTTTTATTTTACATAACTATTTGAACATCTTTGTAGATTGGCAGGATGAATGCTTTGACCACCACGGCTCAGTCATCGGTAAGAAAGAAAGAAGTTCACAATCCGGTGACAATAACACATTTCTGTATAAAAAAAGTTAAGAAATCGCACCAAAATACATAGAACAAATGCTTAATATTATATAGCATTTAAATATATAATTCTTTTCTTCAAATATACACTTGTCCGACTTTGTCAATTGCTTTATGTTCAATTCTCTTTTACCCCTCAGGCCAAATGGTCCTGCAGTGTATTGTTATAACTTTCTCAAAACTGAAATGTTTGTGCCTCTTGGCATCTTAGCTCTTCACAGCCAAGCATTTTTGTAGATTGGTGGGATGAATGCTCTGACTGCCACGGCTCGGCCATCGCTAAGAAATAGAGAAGTATACAATCCGGTGATGAGAAGGCTTCATTTCTCCATAAAGAAGGTAAGGAATCACACCAAAATGCATGGAACAAATGTGCAAGATCATATTGCATTTAATATCAAAATCTTTGCCTCAAATATAAATTTGTACAGCTTTGTCAATTGTTTTGTGTTCAATTCCCTTTTACCCCTCAGGTCAATTGGTTATTGTTAAAACCTTGTCAAAACTGAAATGGTTGTGCCTCTTATCATCGAATCATATCAGCTCTTCACAGCCAAGCATTTTGTGGATTTTTTCCTTTTCAATATTTGACATTCTAAATTAAACATATTGACATTTTTTGTTTTGCAGAATGGAAGAAGAATACCTCAAATGCCAATGTAAGGCCATTGTGAAGAAAGAAGTTATACAGCGACAAGAAGGCACCAAACCAGCATTTAGACAATATCAGAGATTTAACATGCATAAAGTTTTAAAGTTTTGAAATATTTATTTTGCAATTGGAAAACAATATTATCAGAAAAAAAAGCAGTTTAACTGCTTGGATGTTGCCAGCATGTATGCCATTATGTTTATTAAGAAAATTGAAACTGTTTAGCATGACACTATTTTTTTCATATGAGCTAAAATGAGGTAAACAGCTTTTTTCGAGTGCGAGACCAAGGGTGTATCGTGAGATGTGGTTCGAAACCATGCTTCAGCTGGGCACACCCATTACCTCAAATAGTCTCATACAAAACCCATAGGCTCATGCCATGAACATTGTCAAATTAAGCTTGTAAATGAAATAAATAAATAAAATCATGACAGCACTTTACATTTTTCTTAATTTTTTTTATTCCATTCATGTAGTAACAAGGATAACAAATTTATCAATCTTCCAACCACAAGGGGAAATTAAGTTGTCACACTGGTAGGTTTTTCTCCTGTGATCAACTCCAACATGCCATTTTATGCTTCTTCAGAAGAGCATTTACTTGAAAATTTCAAAATATTATGACAATTCTCAACATAAGCCTGCAAATAATATTTATTGTACGAGGTTAATCACATTTTTATTTAAAAAAAAAAACATTTTCAAAATATTCAAAATGTGGAGTTGTCAGAATTTGATTATGACAGCCATGATAGAAATCATCAAGTCATGTCAACTGTGTGTGCTTCATGTTCATGGATTGATGGGTGACACAAAATAAATGTGATCAGCAGGTCAATGATAAAATAGATAAAATAACAAATCATAACCCTTCACATTCTTTATTCCATTCAGAAAGAAACAATGGTAACAAGTTGCATATCAATCCTCCAACCAGACAAGGAGAATTTTTGTTGTCACAGTGGTAGGTTTTTCTCTCGAGATCAACTCCATTAGAGAGAACTTGTATATCTTCATCACTGCTAGTTGACAATTGTTAAACAAAAAGATAACATTTTCTACAAAAATTTACCCCTCAACATTTTTCATATGATATTAGAGTGTGTATCTAACATGAGATTATACGAAGTAATGGGTGTGCCCAGCTAAAGCATGGTTCTGAACCACATCTCACGATACACCCTAAAACTTACATTCACAAAAAGCTGTTTACCTCGTTTCACCTCATGTGAGATACAAGTATCATATGAAACTGATGCAATCGAATCGACAATGTTGGCAAACAGAAAGACAGGTTTTTGGTTGAGATATTCAGTCAGAAAGTGCTTTTTTAAAATATATTGTTTTAACTGATAGATAATACATTTTTTTGTATAATTCTTTATCTTTACAAAATTTGAAGCCCTCTTGTCATTGACACTTGATATTCTTGCTTTTCTTGATGGCCAAACTGTTGAGATGTATAAATATTTCAATTATGGCAAAAGATATTTCAATAACCCACAAACAAGGCCAATTGGCTGGGGGGTAAAAGCAGGATAAATATAAAATTAATGAAAGGTACTATCATAGTAGATGGATCAGAAGACGTACATTCATTTTCTTATGTAACAATATCTGCTGGGATTTGTCTTATACTTTAATATTAAATGTTCCATTTGGTGGGACTTCTTTCTTCAAAATTCAAGACTTCTTGTCACTGGATTGTGTACTTCTTTCTTTCTTATCGGTGGCCGAGCCGTGGTGGTCAAAGCATTCATCCTGCCAATCTGCAAAGATGTTCAAATAGTTGTGTAAAATAAAACTGACAAGAATATTGAAAAAAGAAAATCCACAAAATGAGAGGCACAAACATTTCAATTTTGACAAAGATGAAAAGAATTAAAAGATATATGTCTGGCCTCGCAGGCCCGCTTTGTTATTTCTTTCAAAATATTATCATATTTTGTTTTAATTTTCACTGGGAACCAACAAAGCAGAGCAAATATAAAATAAATGAAAATTACTTGGTAGCTAGAACAGAATAATATGCAATTGTTCCATGTATTTTTGTGCGCTTTCTTACCTTTTTATATAGAAATGCATTCTTGTCACTGGATTGTGAACTTCTTTCCCATCGATGGCCGAGTCGTGGTGGTCAAAACGTTCATCCCGCCAATCTGCAAAGAAGTTCAAATAGTTGTGTAAAATAAAACTGTAAAGAATATTGAAAAAGAAAATCCACAAAATGCTTGGCCCTGAAATGGCAAGAGGCACGAACATTTCAATTTTGACAAAGATATTTAATAGAATTGAACATAAAATAACTTACAAAGCAGAGCAAATATAAAATAAATGAAAATTACTTGGCAACTAGAACAGAAGTGAACATTATTTTTTTATGAGCGAATGACTGCAGGGATTTGTATCAGATTTTGATATTAAATACTATTTGATAATATGCATTTGTTCCATGTATTTTTGTGGGATTTCTTACCTTTTTTTATACAGAAATGCATTCTTGTCACCTGATTGTGTACTTCTTTCTTTCTTATTGGTTGCTGAGCCGTGGTGGTCAAAGCATTCATCCCGCCAACCTGCAAAGATGTTCAAATAGTTGTGTAAAATAAAACTGATAAGAAAATCCACAAAATACTCGGCTGTGAAACGGCGAGAGGCACAAACACTTCAATTTTGACAAAGATATTTAATAGCATTGAACATAAAATAACAAAGCAGAGCAAATATAAAATAAATGAAAATTACTTGGTAGCTAGAACAGAAAGTGAACATTACTTTTTTATGAGCGAATGACTGCAGGGATTTGTCTCAGGTTTTAATATTAAATATTATATGATAACATGCAATTGTTCCGTGTATTTCTGTGCGCTTTCTTACCTTTTTTTATACAGAAATGCATTCTAATCACTGGATTGTGGACTTCTTTCCTATCGATGACCGAGCCATGGTGGTCAAAGCATTCATCCCACCAATCTACAAAGATGTTCAAATAGTTGTGTAAAATAAAACTGATAGGAATATTGAAAAAGAAAATCCACAAAATGCTCGGCCGTGAGAGGCACGAACATTTCAATTTTGACAAAGATTAAAAGAATCAAAAGATATATGTCCGGCCACGAAGGCCTGCTTTGTTATTTCTTTCAAAATATTATCATATTTTGTTTTAATTTTCACCGGGAACCAACAAAGCAGAGCAAATATAAAATAAATGAAAATTACTTGGCAACTAGAACAGAAGTGAACATTATTTTTATGAGCGAATGACTGCAGGGATTTGTCTCAGATTTTGATATTAAATAGTATATGATAATATGCAATTGTTCCATGTATTTTGGTGCGATTTCTTACCTTTTTTTATACAGAAAAATGCAATCTTGTCCGCCGGATTGTGAACTTCTTTCCTATCGATGACCGAGCCGTGGTGGTCAAAGCATTCATCCCGCCAATCTGCAAAGTTGAAATAGTTGTGTAAAATAAAACTGACAAGAATATTGAAAAAGAAAATCCACAAAATGCCTGGCCGTGAGAGGCACGAACATTTCAATTTTTTACAAAGATATTTTATAGAATTGAAGACAAAATAACTAACAAAGCAGAGCAAATATAAAATAAAATGAAAATTACTTGGTAGCTAGAACAGAAGATGAATATTATGAGCGAATGACTGCAGGGATTTGACTCGGAGTTTGATATTAAATAGTATATGATAAAATGCAATTGTTCCATGTATTTTGGTGCGATTTCTTACCTTTTTTTATACAGAAATGCATTCTTGTCCGCCGGATTGTGAACTTCTTTCTTATCGATGGCCGAGCCGTGGTGGTCAAAGCATTCATCCCGCCAATCTGCAAAGATGTTCAAATAGTTGTGTAAAATAAAACTGACAAGAATTTTGAGAAATCCCACAAAATGCTCGGCCGTGAGAGGCACGTACATTTCAATTTTGACGAATCAAAGATGTTCAAATAGTTGTGTAAAATAAAACTGACAAGAATATTGAAAATATTACGCAAAATGCTCGGCCGTGAAACGGCGGGAGGCACGAACATTTCAATTTTGACAAAGATGAAAAGAATCAAAAGATATGTCCGGCCACGAAGGCCCGCTTTGTTATTTCTTTCAAAATATTTAATTTTCACCGGGAACGGCTGCGTGGATCAGTCTCTTACTTCTACAGTCAATGCTATACATTCTTGCACACAGTTTCCCGCTCTGATAAAGTATTTCTTACCATTATTTGAGACAATATAACCCCCGATGTCGTGTTCGTCTTCCTCGTGGTTCCTCGCTCGGTGAGCCCAAGATGGCGGTCCCGCAGATGCAGTCGCAGTCAATTTTGAACAAATCGCTCCATAAAACGTCCAAAACATCATCAAAATTATTGAAAAGTCTCAAAACATATTCAAGATTAATTCTAGCAAAATATTCTGGCCGTGAACGCAAGAAAAGAAACTATTTTTCATAATATTTTCTCTGTTTTGCCGTTCTCGAGTTGCGGAAATCTTCCCGGATCTTCTCGAACGTTCCCGAACACGTCTGCTGTTCGTCGGAGCGAACAAGACGGGAGCCGATGATTTCTGTCACTCCCAAAAAGGTTGGTACACTGAATTTCTGTCACTTAGAATCATTGTTACACGGAATTTCTGTCACCTAGAATTACTGTCACTTTGAATGTGTGTCACTTTGAATTCATCATCAATGTTGATGACCAGAATTTGTCACTCAGAAAAATGATCTGTGTCACCCAGAAATCTTCTTGCCCACAGCCTTTTGTCACCATGAAATTATTTTGCCCATCAATTTTTCCACATTTCACAGACCTAATGTCACTCTGAATGTAAAAAAAATGCAATATTTTGTCACCCAGACAGACACAAATGATCCAGTTGGGCCTGGATGGCCATGTTCAATTTGGACATCCAACCAGCTGCATTCAACTCACACTGCCATTGACATTGTGCTGTGTCATGCTGCATCACAGGACTCAGGTAGAAACCCAAAATAAAAAAGACATACTTATTTTTTTTATATGTTCACATCTCCTCCATGTTGGCCATCACTTTGGCCATCAATTTGATGTATCACACATCCGTGTAGCTCCAATAGAACTAATTTGAAGCAGGTTTGTATGGTTGTTCATGGAGCCTGAGTTTTGAGAGGCATTGCAAAATTGGATTTTCTGCTCAGATCACAGCCTGGCACCATTGGCATGGCAACCTACCACTGTGACATCATCACTTTTCATTTTTGACCAATCAGATTGGACCTTCTGGTAAGTTCTAGATGGTTCCATCCAAAGTGTTTATAAGGAGCTCCCCACAGGAAAATTGTCAGTCTGCTGCTTGACTCCAGAAGAAACACACCTCTCTCCAAGGAAGGCCTCCATGCCAGAAGGACCAAGGCTTTGCTGAGAAGGGGAAAATCTCTGAGAGGGGAAGGCTTGGAAGCTGGATCACAAGGAAGGCAAGGTGAGAAGGGCCTCCATGGAGAAAGTTTTCAGAAATTTTCTAAGTCCAATTTTTTTCAGGACTTAGAAAATTTTTCAGATTTTTATTTTTTCAGGACTTAGAAAATTTTCAGATTTTTATTTTTTTCTGGGACTTCGAAAATTTTTCAGATTTTTATTTTTTTGAGGACTTAGAAAATTTTCTGAATATTTTTTGGAGACTTAGAAAATTTTCAATTTTCAAAATGTGCTAATTTGCTTAATTTTTCTTGTAGGACATTTTCGATGGCATTTCTGAGTTTTTCATACCAAATATTACATTTACGAACATTATTTGAAAATTGTTACAAAAAAAGTCGGCCATCTTGAAAAAATGGCGGCCATCTTGAATTTTTCATGTAGCATATCAAAAGTTTCGCGTCGGCTTGTAGAGTGAGAATCTGGCATTCATTTTCAGTTTTGGGGCCCCCTAAGGGGTATTTCACCCCAATTAAGGGGGGAAATTATCCATTTTTACTTTATTGTATACTGTATATTGAGATCTTTGTATTGACATGTAGAAGGATAATATGTAATTCTTTTGTAGATTTGTGGCCCCACAAGGGGTGAAATTCTCCCAAAAGAAGTGTTTTTGACTTAATTTGCATGCAGTATATAACAAATCTGTATTGACCTGTGGATTGATGATATGTTATCCATCTTCAGATTTGTGGTCCCAGAAGGGAGACAACCTCAGTTGAATGATGTTTTAATAGTCATTTGAACTCATTTCAGGTTTCATGGATCGCTACATTCACATCGATCCCAATGGAGATCTGCGATTGAAGACAAGCCTTTCCAAATGTGAGTACAATGCATGTTACACACTTTTTACTAGAGTGACACACTATACACCCTTTCCACACTGGGCATGCAATTGGACTGTATGGCTTGAGATTGGTCTGATGTTGGATCTCTGCCCTACAGCTCCCTTGCATGAATCAGATGTAACAGAAAGGTACATATTATGATGTAAAGAAGTGAGATGGCAACAAAGGCCTGTCTAGTCTACTTGCTATCTCACTCACTGAATTTGAGATTGTTATGATTGTATGTTTAGTGATTATTGTATAGGATGTCTTTTTGTTACCTAAATCTGGCATGATGATTTTGACAAAGTGTGGAAGTAGGGGCTGCTTGCCTGAAAGACATGGCCTCTCGGTCGTGTGGTCCACTCCAGTGTCTGCGATTCAATCTCTTCGCATTCACGTCCCTCCAAGGTTCTGGCAGCTTTGCTGCTTGCCTTGGCCCGCTCATGTCCGCAGATGTGTCTCTCCATGCGAATGGTAAAAGGAGGATAGTGAGTTTTGTACATGAGGAAGCAATGCGATGTTCGCAGGGGAGGCGAGCTTTGATGTATTGCTGAGTGTACTTTACTCATCGCCCACATCCTCTGGGGTTGTGTTGATGGCATAGTTCCGACTCGCCAATCCCACCATGAGGTTATCGGGAGAGATTTCATCGTCAGGTCCATGAGCTAGGGTGTGGGGAGTTACCGGCTTTGGCAGTCACACAATTATCATATGTCAAAAGTAATCCTTGTGCTTGGTGAATGCAAATAAGTCATTCAGTCTTTTTGTCAAGTATGAATTGCTTATTCACTTGATTCAAGAAAGTTTTTATTGAATAGGGTTTTTACATGTGTTGAATTGAATCAATCTCTAGTTTAGGATATGATTGGGTGATGAAACATTATCTCACTGCAATGATATTTTTGTTGACTACTGAAAATTATTCAGAAAGTATTTTCTTTTGTGGAAATGTGTAGTTTTTGTGGACTTAGAAATATTTTCAGAAAATTTATAGTTTTTGGGGACTTAGAAATATTTTCAGAAAATGTGTAGTTTTTGTGGACAACCCAACAGTTGCTAAATCATTCTTCCCTGAGCCATGGGTTGCCAATGAAAATGAAACACATCAGTCTGATACAGTTTACTCATCATCCACACAACCATGCAATGAGAGGTAAGGGTGGGTGAATATTGTGTTGTGACAGTCAGTTAGCTTGACAGAATCATCTTATCATGCTTACCAAGCAAGTGAGAATGAATGATAGCTCTCTCTTCTCTCTCTCTCTAATGGGCAATCAGACAGTATCTTGTTTGATATGAGATGCATTCATCTTGCCTTGCTATTCAGACTGAATAAAGTGGGAGTATGATAGTCATGCAGTACGAGAGAGCTATGTATATCTATGTGAGACCTAATGAAATTGAATATCACACCAGTTTCATCCCAAACATTTTCCAGCCCTGCCTACAAGAGTTGGGCTCAGCACAGTGGGAGATTGGCAGTTGGGTAGTATAAAAGAATTGTGATATGTGTTCTTGAGACTTGATGAAATGTAAAAACACCAGTCAGATCTCCATTTCTATTCTCAAGCCTTGCAGCCAAAAGTCTGATCTTCATTATTATTTTCCAACGTTGCAGCCAGCAGTTGGGCTCAACAAAGGTGAAACTTAGCAGTCAGGTAGTATGATAGAGTTGTGATACAGGTTATTGAGACTTGGTGAAATGTAAAAAACACCCATGTATGATAGAGCTGTTCTCTTGAGATTTGATGAAATTGAATATCACACCAGTCTCACCCTACACATTTTTTTATTTTCCAGCCTTGCAGACAGAGTTGGGCTCTCAACAAAGTGGTAGCTTGACAGTCAGGTTGTATGATAGAGTTGTGACACAGGTTATTGAGACTTGGTGAAATGTAAAAAACACCAATGTATGATAGAGCTGTTCTCTTGAGACTTGATGAAATTGAATATCACACCAGTCTCACCCTACACATTCTTTTATTTTCCAGCCTTGCAGACAGAGTTGGGCTCAACAAAGTGGTAGCTTGACAGTCAGGTTGTATGATAGAGCTGTGGTATGTTCTCTTGAGATGTGATGAAAGTGAATATCACACCAGTCTCATCCCATACATTTTTATTTTCCAGTCTTGCAGACAGAGTTGGGAGCTTGCAGTCAGGTAGTATGATAGAGCTGTGGCATGTTCTCTTGAGACTTGATGAGATGCAAAGTCTGATCTTCATTTTTATTTTACAGCCTTGTAGATAGAGTTGGACTCAACAAAATGGGAGCTTGCAGTCAGGTTGTATGATAGAGCTGTGACATGTTCTCTTGAGATTTGATGAAATTGAATATCACACCAGTCTCACCCTACACATTTTTTGTTTTCCAGCCTTGCTGACAGAGTTGGGAGCTTGCAGTCAGGCAGTATGATAGAGCTGTGACATGTTCTCTTGAGACTTGATGAAATGTAAAAATACCAGTCTTACCTTCATATTTATTTTACAATCTTGCAGATAAAAGTCGGATACCACAAAGTGGGAGCTTGGCAGTCGGACAGAATGACATAGCTGATGAATCACACCAGTCTCATCTCATCTGGCAGCCCACCTTGCTTTGACAATGAGACAGCTTGGGAGAATTGGGAGAATTGTTCTACGTCCTCAGTCTGTGCTTCACATCAAGTACAACCCACTTGTGCAGGAATGATAGTCATGCACCATGGAAAGATGTATGGAACATGTTCATTCTTGGTTTCACATTAGCAAATTTTATTAGCGACCACAAAAAATGATACCTATGAAAATCCAATTTTGCACTAAGGTTCATAATGTTTCATATGCTGTTCATACTGTCTTGTTTTCACATTAGCAAATTTGATAAGAGACCACAAAAATGATACCCATGAAAAACCAATTTTGCACTAAGGTTCATAATGTTTCATATGTGGTTGCTTTTACAGATAAAGCCAGTCTACAACAGGCACAACAGAGAGACCATCCTTTTTGGTTCCTGAGATTGGGAAGCAGGAGTCCTACAGACAGTCAAGACCAAGGGGAGAGAAAGATCCACGTCTATCAGGTAGGAAATATTTATTTCAGGTTGAGCGTGTGTTTGGAGATTTTGGTTTGACACTGAGATTAGACACATGAGTTCCCCTGTGGGTTCGGGGCAAAAGAATAGGCCCACTGTATCCCCTGCATGTTGTAAGAGGCTAACTAATAGGGGGTTGTATCTGCTTCTGTCGCAGAGCAACTGAAAGACCCCATATGTATATGGACTCTCAACCTTGGACATTGTCCTTCTTTAGTTCCGATAGGTAAGTTCAGGTTTTTCTTTTTGTTTTGTCACCAAACGACAAAGGCTGGTGAATGTGATTTTAAGCCTTATTCAATCAATTGACACATGAGCATGATGAAGGGAGATGCTTTCATCCGATACTCTTTCTAAGATACGGACATGTAGGGAAGATATGGAAATGTCGGGAAGATATGGGTATTTAGGAAAGATATGGACATGTAGGGATCACTCACTGATAACTTGACAAAGTTTTAAAGCATGAGTGGTGATACTAATGCGACAGGACTGTTGTAAGGTTGAATGTGTGCCTTCACATGAAACATGATATGGCAGGGACATGTAGGGAATAGGCGATCATTCACTGACAACTTGACAAATTTTTAAAGCATGAGTGGTGATACTAATGTGACAGGATTGTTGTAAGGTTGAATGTGTGCCTTCACATGAAACATGATATGACAGGGACATGTAGGGAATAGAGGTAGGGACATGAAGGTGAGATACAGTAGAATATAATCTGTTCATCCTTGGGTTGAAATTGATATGATGTACTAATGTCGCTTGCATATTGTAGGGTTGAATGTGTGTTTTGTATGAACGGTGACATAGGATCATGTAGGGAAGACTCTTGAGCTCACTGCAGGGAGTTCAAGTGTGGCCAAGCAAGCATTGTAGACGGACGGTGTTAGGCACATGTAGGGAAGACAAAATTTATAATGCTTGCTTGGTGCAAATCAAATACTGTGACATTTAGGGCCATGTAGGGAAAAAGACACATGACAGAGCATGATAGAATTGATGTACACATTTTTCTTTAACTTGTAGGATCATGGAGAATGGATGGGCACATGGGACCACAGTGAAATTGTTGAATGTATCTTTGTTTCCATGTCTTTTTATATTTGTATTTCTTTTCATCTATAATTTGATTATATGTTGTTGACAAATATCATTTGCCTTGCAGCTCTATTAACAAATTATCTTGAAGATTTTTTAGACAGGTTTACAGGTTGAGGTGTGCGAAACCATCCCTTGGTGGATTTGCCTTGCAGCTCTATTAACAAATTATCTTGAAGATTTTTTAGACAGGTTTACAGGTTGAGGTGTGCGAAACCATCCATTGGTGGACAAAAAAAAATGGTTCAAGTCATCCTTGAAGAGTCTTTGCTGACTGGTAAGGAGAGTTTTCTCATGGGGAAGGGGAATATTATATTATATCTCAAACTCTTTCTACAAATCTTTTCAACTAGGGTGCTTATGTATTATATGATTACTAAACGGAATTGGGACAATTTTATTTTATTTTGGCAGTGCATTTTACATTTAGTTGTGTAGGGACCCTCTGTAAAATCCCGTGAGGGTGGAGGGACCCTCTTCACTTCATCTATTTTACCTTAGTTCTTCCCGGTGGCCGGCTGGGTCTATCTATCTTTATTTCAATTTTGAAATTTTATTTTGACATTCTTTATGTGTGGCATCAACTGGTGCAAAGAGAAGTGAGGTGCATGATGACGCACCCCTCGGGCTGACGAGTGTGTTTTGCTGACTGGTAAGGAGAGTTTTCTCATGGGGAAGGGGAATATTATATTATATCTCAAACTCTTTCTACAAATCTTTTCAACTAGGGTGCTTATGTATTATATGATTACTAAACGGAATTGGGACAATTTTATTTTATTTTGGCAGTGCATTTTACATTTAGTTGTGTAGGGACCCTCTGTAAAATCCCGCGAGGGTGGAGGGACCCTCTTCACTTCATCTATGTTACCTTAGTTCTTCCCGGTGGCCGGCTGGGTCTATCTATCTTTATTTCAATTTTGAAATTTTATTTTGACAATCTTTATGTGTGGCATCAATTGATGCACTGCAGACATTTTGAAAGGCAGATGTTTTGGTCAAGCACAATCATTCTTACTCTGCCATTGAATTTAGTGTCTAAATTACAAGAGAACTTTTGTCAAGTCATGGGATGGCAATGGTTGGAGGAAACTGTACAGGAGGTCACTAGACTGTGAACAAGGATTGAATATTAAATTTACGTGTCTTATAATGGCTATGTGGAAACCTAACGGTGCCAACGAAGCATAGAAATTATAAGGCTTTCTCCTTTTTCACAATCCAGTATCTGAACCTCTGCACCCTGTCATGTTGCCTAATTTGAAAACTAATGCCATCTCAACACTTGACAAGGTTTACCATTTTTGTCAAAAATATATCTAGTGTGTAAGTGAACGATAAGGTTTTTTATTTAAGTTTTTGTGGAAAGATTAAGGAATCTCAAGTTTACTCTTGAGTATTCCAAGCCTGGCACAAAGATCATGTGGGGCTGCTTGCCTGAAAGACATGGCCTCTCGGTCGTGTGGTCCACTCTAGTGTTTGCGATTCGATCTCTTTGCATTCACGTCCCTCCAAGGTTCTGGTAGCTTTGCTGCTTGCCTAGGTCCGCTCATGTCCGCAGATGTGTCTCTCCATGCGAATGGTAAAGGGGATAGTGGGTTCGCCCACATCCCTGGGGTTACGCTGATGGCAAGGTTCCGACCCGCTAATCCCACCAGGAGGTTATCGGGAGAGATTTCATCGTCAGGTCCATGAGTTAGGGTGTGGGGAGTTACCGGCATTGGCAGTCACACAACCTAATAAAAATCTTTGTGCTTGGTAAATTGTGCGCTTGGAACTCACTGGCATTCGGTCAGTCTGGAAAGTCAACTTGAGCAGAAAATTGAAGCAAGTGAAGAGGAGAAATTCATCGCCTGAACAGTGAGTACACAGTATTATTTTTTCTTTCCTCTCTTCCATCATATAGCGAGGTGCATGATGACATATCCATTGTGGATGTCGAGTGTTCTTTGCTTGCTGGTGAAGGGAGCAACTTTATTTTATCCTTGCAGAGTCAGTCTGAAAACAATAATTTACAAACCTCTCTGAAACTAAGTCTCAAAATCTTGTTAGAACCATTGTCAAGTCATGGGATGGCAATAGTTAGAGGTAACCGAACAGGAGGTCACTAGAGTGTGAACAAGGGTTGAATATTAAATTTACGTGTCTTATAATGGCTATGTGGAAACCTAACGGTGCCAACGAAGCATAGAAATTATAAGGCTTTCCCCTTTTTCACAATCTAGTATCTGAACCTGTGCACCCTGTCATGTTGCCTAATTTGTAAACTAATGCCATCTCAACACTTGACAAGGTTTTTTTTCATTTATTTTGGCAAGACATTTCATTGACTGAAACACAACATTTAGGAAACATTGGCATCAAAAGATGAAAAGAAATTAGAAATGAATGACTGGCTCTGGAAGGTGCTTTTTTATTGAGTGTTTGTTTCTAATGGAGAAAGACCCTGTAATAAATATAGGGTCTAGATCTCTATCTCGTTGCACGTCTTTAACCTTAATTGAGTTTAATCATAAGCCTGGCACAAGGATCATGTGGGGCTGCTTGCCTGAAAGACATGGCCTCTCGGTCGTGTGGTCCACTCCAGTGTATGCGATTCGATCTCTTTGCATTCACGTCCCTCCAAGGTTCTGGTAGCTTTGCTGCTTGCCTTGGCCCGCTCATGTCCGCAGATGAGTCTCTCCATGCGAATGGTAAAGGGGATAGTGGGTTCGCCCACATCCCTGGGGTTACGCTGATGGCAAGGTTCCGATACGCTAATCCCACCAGGAGGTTATCGGGAGAGATTTCATCGTCAGGTCCATGAGTTAGGGTGTGGGGAGTTACTGGCTTTGGTAGTCACACAATTTTATAAAAATCTCTGTGCTAGGTATATTGAACTCACCCTGAACACTTGATCAAACAAACACTCATGAAGCGCAGGGTCTATATTCAGATCTATCCATTTTAGGGGTTGATCTGATTATAAGTCCCTGTGTTTCAATCCTTTTAATTTACACACCACCGTCACTAAGTTGATTTTGGGTGCGCCATAGACATCGACTGTCACCGGATCAGTCTGGAAGGTGTCTACGAAGCACTTGGTAAGACGGGTGCCCATTTCATTGTGGGGTGGATGCTATCTCGCCCTTCGGGTGTCTTGAAGGCCCATGCCGTGGTGGAGTGGCTATTCTGAAGACCAAGGTGTTTCACCATTTTTTTTAATTTCACATCACACACAATATGAAACTTTTTGATGAAACTTTCCTCCATGTCACTCTGGTAACGTTCGATCTTGCGTCAAGCCAGTGAAACGTGGACGAAAGCTGCAAATTTACAGCATAGGGGGAGATAATGGGTAATTGAATCGTCATTGTGGGTGTGCTGATATATGGTAAGTCTCAAAATTTTCTTTTTCTTTTTTTGTGCATACCACTTTTTAATTTTTTATTTTTTATGCGCAATAGACATTGACTGACAACCGGTTGGTCTGTAAAGGTGTCTCTGTTTCAATTGAGAAGATTAAAGCTGTGTTTCCATATGTGCAGTCTGTGATGTAGTCTGGGAAATTTTGGAAACATGCAACAGATGGGATAGTAAAATAAAAAAAAATGATACTCTACATGACACACTTCAATACAGATTGCACATATGGAAATGGGGCTTTAATCTGCTCGTGAACAGAATTTTTTCAAAATTTGAGTGTACTCCACTCTCTTTTCAATTTTTTTATGGGAGGCAGCAGTGAAAACCCATATGGAGTGCGGTTCGCTGTACTAGCGTGGGTGGAAGCTGAAGCTTCCTCGTTATATTTTACCATTTTGGCGGTGACACTGATTTGACAAGCGTTCAAATCTGGAAAGTGTCTGTAGTTCATCAGGGACGTTAAGTGAGTCATTGTTCCATTGTGTGATGGATGCTAACCTCTGGCTCTCATTTGTCAAAGTAGGCCTAATGAGAAGCTATAGTAAGATATTCACCCAGTGGAATGGTAGCTCACCACTGACAGTCTCAAGCAACCACTTTAGGATAACGTGAGGACTTTGTGGTATGAGGTTCACACATTATTCCAAAATGGTTGTGGTGTTCTACATTTTTCACTTTTTTCTTGTGGGCAGGTGTGGAATACTGGTATTGTGGACCCGGCACTTGTAGGGCATGATATCAGGAAGGAAGCAGCTGTCCTCCTTATACTTTTTTTATTGTGCGCTGACACCGACTGACAACGTGTCAGTCTGGAAGGTGTCGTGGACACGTGCTAGCTTTGTGATCATCAATCCAGTTCTTGTGTTGATGTTGAACTCAGCTCGTAGATATGGACATCTCCTGGTAGTGTTAAAAACTTAGTGATGTGGGTTTTTAGTGGTATCTGGAGATGCCGTTGTGTTCCACATTTTTGAATTTTTATATGGGATCAGTTGTGAACTATTGGCTGATGTGACCCGGCACTTGTAGGGGCATCAGTTTGGTACGGATCAACTGATCTTCGTTATGTTTTATTTAGTGTGTGCCGACACCGACTGGCATCCCGCCAGTCTGGAAGGTGTACGGGGTTTGCATTTGATGAAAGGTCATCGCTGATTTTGATTAGTGCTGAATCTTTGTCTCAAAAAGAGACCATGGACAGATAATGTTGAAGACTCTTTTTTTGGTGTGTGGTTTTCAACAATATCTTGAAATGCTCTTGGCATTCCACCTTTTTGAATTTTTTTAGAGTTCAGTGGTGTAAGCTTCTGAACTCCGTTATGTTTTATTTAGTGTGCCGACACCGACTGGCACCGGTCAGTCTGGAAGGTGTCAGGTGAGAAACTAAATATTGTGCACATGTTAGAAGGGTTGACCTAGTGCATTGGTATTGGATTGAGGTGGCGTTTTCAATGCATTGAGTTGAAGCTTTTAACATGTGCACATAGTATCTCACCTTTTTGAATTTTTATATGGGATCAGTTGTGAACTATTGGCTGATGTGACCCGGCACTTGTAGGGACATCAGTGGTATGGATCGACTGATCTTCGTTATGTTTTATTTAGTGTGCGCCGACGCCGACTGGCACCGGTCAGTCTGGAAGGTGTCAGGTGAGAAACTCAATATTGTGCACATGTTAGAAGGGTTGACCTAAAGCATTGATATTGGATTGAGGTGGCGTTTTCAATGCATTGAGTTGAAACTTTTAACATGTGCACATAGTATCTCACCTTTTTGAATTTTTATATGGGATCAGTTGTGAACTATTGGCTGATGTGACCCGGCACTTGTAGGGACATCAGTGGTATGGATCAACTGATCTTCGTTATGTTTTATTTAGTGTGTGCCGACGCCGACTGGCACCGGTCAGTCTGGAAGGTGTCAGGTGAGAAACTCAATATTGTGCACATGTTAGAAGGGTTGACCTAAAGCATTGGTATTGGATTGAGGTGGCGTTTTCAATGCATTGAGTTGAAGCTTTTAACATGTGCACATAGTATCTCACCTTTTTGAATTTTTATATGGGATCAGTTGTGAACTATTGGCTGATGTGACCCGGCACTTGTAGGGACACCAGTGGTACGGATCGACTGATCTTCGTTATGTTTTATTTAGTGTGCGCCGACGCCGACTGGCAACCAATCAGTCAGTGGTAGTCCAAAGGAAAGTAGTTGTGAAATTGACAGCTATCATCCTTTCTCCCACACAAAAAATATTGTCATTTCTGGTTCTTGGCGTTGCATCTTGCTATTTAAACCAAGACAACTCAAGCTTTTGGACAAAGTATTTCTTTGCATCAGAACTCTTTCTTTTTTTGCCCTTATCACTAAATAATCAAATCACTTATCAAACCACCAATACTAACCAAACTACCAATATTAACCAGACTAACAATTCTAACCAAACTAATAATACTAACCAATCTTACAATACAAACCTGTAAAAGGAAAGAATTCTGATGCCAAGAAATCAATACAAAAACAAATGAAATAATGAATTTAAGTTGTCAGGAGGTTATTTGGTTATTTTGATTGAAAGCTGTGATATTAGGCCTCCTTACTCTGAAGAAAAAATTGGACAAATTGAAGTGGGAGAGCAAATTGCGAAGCCTGAAATTGAGGCTTTGTGATTTGTAACCACGCCAAGCCTGTCTCAAGCCAGGAGCTCTTTGTCATTTTATTTCTGTTAGATATAAGGCTAGATATTAAATATTGGCCATTCTCAACAATTCTTGTACCTGGAGCTTTATATTCCTAAGATGTCAAACTATAAGATAGGGAAGATATGTTAGAACCTTTGTATTTTGACTGAGTTAAGGATAGTCTGAATTATTTAAATATGCAATATATATGTAAAGCTGAAAATAAAGAAGAAAAATTAAAACACGAACATTCTTCCGTGTTGTTTATTGGAACACTCTTGTCATGTTTGATTCCCCAGTGTCACACAAAACTCATGTTTCATACTTTTATTTTCCTTTATTTAATCAGAAATATGCTTGAAGTGTACTCAGCCATCAAACCATGGTGATTGCCCAACTTTTATTATACCAAAGGTCAGATTATGGTATCAACGTTTTTCTCATATCACTTCTTTTGGGTTAGGGACACAAAATTAGCTTGTACCAAATGAAATCCAAACAGAAATGTTAGAATAAAGAATACAAGACAGTAAATTATAAATAATTGGAATAATATTGCAAAGTTGTATCTAGCTGACCAAAAATTGAATTTTGCACTGCTTAATATACTATTATCCCTTTTTCACAGATCACAAGGATAAGAAATTAGCCATGACTTGGAAAAGCAGAAAAGATAGGCGTTATTTGAAGAGGATAAATGGCATGCGAAACGGAAATCGCCCCAATGGAGAGGAGCAGCCCACCAAGAAGATTTGTATAGAGGGAGAGGAATTGCAGGCTGAAAAACAATCTGTTTGTGAACACGAGCTGCCCACTCCATTAGAGACAAAACAGATAACAACAGAGGAAACAGCACACAATATAGATTCTTCACAGGGAGAACCCCAAGATCATCACAATGAACATTCAGTCGCATCAGAAACACTGTATGATGTTAGTGGATCACTCTTTGACGCGAAACAGAATACTTCCCAAGCCAGAGTTGCTCAATGCACAACAGAGCCTTTGAAGAGTTTACTTCTTCCTCGAAGTACAGAATCCAATCTGGAGTTTCTCGTGCCAAATGGAAGTCGGGTCATGGGTAAAAGGGCAGATGATGGATTGAAAAGTGGCAAGGTTGTAGCCATGATTTCAATGCATGACTGCAACCAAATGTTTCTCAATGACAGGCTGGACATTCACAAAGACCCAACAATGCCTGTGTATCGCAGGAGCAACTTGGAGGAGTTGGCAAATCATAGAACGCATGATGAATATAGCATGAGGACAAAGTTGGCAGATGTTGAGTGGTATGACCTAGTCCATGTTCACTGCAAGACCATGTGGTGGCTGTCCTTTCTAGAGCACACAAACAAGTGGCTGGAACCACCAAGGGATTCACTGCGGACAAGCAATGCCAACATTGTTCAGGACCAATTGGATGCCACAGAAAATAGATTTGATCACAACGGGATTGAATGGGACACAAATTGTCCAGACGTGGTGAATGAAGTCAGCTGTCTGGTGGTGGGTGATCCTGTCTGGATTGGAAAGGCTCTCGGGGCAACGCTCACCTTTTCACAAGCATGTGATCGCACGTACAGAAGCATTTTTAACGTGAAACCCAATTCGGATGTCAAAAACATAGGGAAGAGACTCAACAGGAGCAGTGACTTTCCTGTACTGTGTGCATTGGATACCACCAGGACAATTCAGGAGGGTACCTCTTTCTACGATGTCAATTTTTGTGAGAAGACAAGGGCATTGGGCTGTGCGTTGAAACCCATGCTGTTGACTACTTGCACTGAGGTCTCACTCCGAGTCCAAGCATTCTATTTGGAGCAGCTCTACAGTTGTGGTGCCATTCGACTGAACCCACAACCACTAGACAAAAGTGGATTTTTTTATGTGTGTGTGACAAAAGTGGATTTTTTTATGTGTGTGTGACAAAGATAGAGTAAGAGGAATAATGGCATTGAGCAAGTTTGATGCCATCCTCTTCCAGGTGAGCATTGTTTGCCACTTGTGTCACGACAGACAAAATGACCTGTGGATTTCAAACGACCCGGAGGGAACAAGGAGAAGAGTTTTGAATTCCAATTGTCTATATTGCAGAGGGGGCATTATGCAAGACCAGTCTGGTTTTGTGCTAAGAGAGACAAACAATCACAGTACAATGGACATGGGATGCTCGAGGAAAGTGCATTACGAGGTACCCAACTGTAGTGAGGGAGTGACTCTTCCCAAAGGCATTGAGAGCACAGATGAGCTTCCCCAGTATGAGTTGGTATTTCCCACGTCTAATGCGGGACAACTCAAGTTGGACATGGAGGTAGAGAGAAACTCGAGTGGTGATACTAGCCATGGTATAGCTGTGACACTTTTCATTCCAACAAATTTTGATGGTGGTGCAACGTTGAAGAGCATCAAACAAGAAATGATGACCACCATCCATGAAATGGGATGGGACATATCTTTCACTCAACCGGAAGAGTGCCATCTGACGGAGATGTACATGTACAACACGTTTTTAGACAGATGTGGAAAAGAACATAGGAACAATGTGGTGACTACACGTTTCAAAATGGTGCTGTCGCTTAACAGAAAGTTTGAATTCATTACAACTCACCAGCAGGCAAGCAAAATGAGGATGAAAATGAAGGGACTGGAGACAACATTCTGTACTTGTAAACGTGGCGATGGCCTCGTCCAAGTCAGCATGGGGGTACCATCTACACACACCCAAAGGAGATATGGCGTTCAAATTGTGGATGAAGAAGGTGGCGTGATCATGCCCGAAAGGAACCCGATGGCCAACTGGCCTGTTAAAACAATGGGTGGATCTGAGTTGGTAAATCTTTCAGAAGGAGGCAACATGTACACTGCTCCCAACATATGGTGTCATCCTAGGTGGGATGTGAAAGAGAACTTTGGCAGGTATGGTGTGTCTGTTGTTGCTGGCCTTGTGAATAATATGTTGGCACAGGGAACCGTCACCCTGAATGGCAATAAGGTTCAATTGTTAAAGAAAAACGACTACCAATGGAGCAATGTTGATGTACTGAGCAGAGTGGTACCAGAGAAAGTTTCACAATGCAATGAAAGAGACGAGAATGCAACGAGTGAAGATTCTAAAAATGATATAGACTCACATCAGAATCAGAGAGAATCTGCTACACACATCATTAAACAAGAAAGGGAATATGCTAAAGAGGAATATCATCACCAGTTGGAAATGGAATTGGAGGAATTGAAGAAAATTCATCTTGCCCAACAGAGAGAATTCTCTGAAAAGTTGTCATGCATGCAACAGCAGCTGAATATTCTTATGCAAGACAGAACAGAACTAGTGCAACCCACGGGGATGACCATTCCTTCATCCATTGAGGACGATTGGGCTGACGCATTCCTCTCAAATATATTTGGGACAGAAAAATATAACATGATGTATTGAATATAAAGAGAAATCATTTCCTTGCAAAAATGGGGATCAGTCGGATTACATGTGTTGTGTTTGACAAGAAATAAAATTGATCAATGGCAATCTGATATGTTGCATTTGTTGCATTTGTTGTCTGGCCGAAAGGAAATGCATTAAATAACCAATCATTCATCACACATTAAATGGATGAAGTAACTCCAACATATTCAATGTGGTTTCAAAATTCGATTTTGCACAACTGTCCCATGTAGATAATTAAATGAAATACTAATTTCTCTTCAGACAAACAAAAGAAGTCTGACAACATAAGCATGAATGTTCCACACAGCAAATACTGCTTAGAGGATTATACTGTGACACAGTCTGTCATCACCTTTGAAAAACCTATGGTGTCCATGTGCATTGACCTTCGTGCCAAGGACATTCATCATAACTGCTTGAAATACTCTCCAGACTACATCAAACACCTGTTTAACTTTGTGCTCTCTGTGGTGAGAATATTTCGAGGCAAACAGATGGAGGCCAGGGTGTTTCTTATTGAAAAGGAGAACTTTGTTCCTGTACAACTCCATGGGGCCAGTAAGGGGTTCCTGCTTCTGGTCATGATTGAGGAGGCAGCCTTCGAAGAAAACTTTACAACTGCTGCAAAGTGTGTACTGGCGATGAACAATGGTTTCATGCGTAAGGTGGATGCCTTGGCACAGCCTTTTGCTGAACTAGAGAAAAGGCTTCTCAAGTTTGATTCCATCAATGGCACAATGATAGATGCCAAGTCTGAGATGAAACCGGACAAGTCAAGTGGGTTCACAATATTATCTGCATTGGATCGTGCCCTTCAGGAATACCACAACTATAGACAAATCATGCCACTAGCTCTGTGGAAGAAGGACCTTGCCGAGAGTTGGTCTAGCAGGGCAAACTTGCTTTCTCCTCGCTATCTTTTTGAAGAGAGTAACAGATGTTGTGGTGAATATGCAGAACTCATCAGCCTCGGCAAAACTCTGCAATGTGACGTCACTGCTGAAAACAGTGAATGTAACGTACACAGCATAGGACTTCTGTTGGACAGCCTGGAAATGAGGCAACACAAGCTCTTGAACATGTACAGGAGATGTGCAACCTTCTACATGTGGGATCACATCTATCGATGCAGTGGTGGGGGTTATGAGTTGAACCTGACGGACAGGGTAGCATGGGATGTGGTAGAAGGTCATGTATCTAAAGATCACTGGTTTGAAGAGAATCAGCTTTATAAACCCCCAGAGGCAATATTGAAAATTGCAAAGAAAGTGGAGAAGGGTATTTTCAAAGACAGCGACAAGGACGGGAATGAGGATGAAGATGAGGATGATGATGAGGATGATGACGAGGCATGGTTTGGTCCATCATGTCGATCCAACCCACCCCAGAGACCAAGGCGGGTTGACGAAGTGCACAGAACACAACATGCTGCCAGTGAAATGCTTAGAGCTGCAATGGAAAAGGTGACAGAAACCCCAAACCACAGTAATGCATTGAGACCTACACTATATCCCGCTCTTGATCATTTAAAGGAAATGTTTCATATGCTCGCCAAGAGCGAGGATGCCAATGTGAGCCACCTTTTTCTAGATAAGGCCTACCAGGGATATTTCTTGGGCCACTACAAGAGCGTTATGATGGATCCTAAACAAGAGATGAGCAAGGCAAGAGAAGTGCAAAATAGAGTCGTGCCAAAAATCATGAAAGATGTGTTTCCTAGTGGTTGTCTCAATGGAGACAGTAATGAATATGGTAAACAAAACTGCTCACTGACACGCTTGACTGCCGGTGTGGACCCGTACCAGGACATGTTTGCCAAGCAGCTTCTAACAATGGCAACCAACACTGGTGTATGCCATTTGAGTGTGGAATTCTTTCTCTTCATCATAAGCAACATCATCAGTTTCTCGCCACAAAAGTGCAAGCCCATAGTGGTCCTCGATGGTCCCACAGGGGCAGGGAAATCATTTGCCACACAGGCGCTGCAAATGATTTCTAATGGCCGAGGAGAGCTTGGGAATGAGTTTGCTTCTCAACATGAACACTATTCCACCACCAGAGCACACACGCTGACTTCTGAAAATGAGTATGAGACAGTGCTGGGTCAGAAGTTGATTGAGGAGTGGCAGTCTGGGGAGGGTGGTAAGAATGCATTTGGCTGTAACACTTCGTTAGAGGCTGTGACACTGAAAAATGTCTATGACAGTGGAGTAACAACAAACATCAGAGGCAGAGTAGCAAAGACCAAACAAGGTGAAAAGTGGGTAAAGTCAGTAGACTATGCATTGGATGACAGGTCAGCCATTATCCTTGCAAATGGCTTTTATGTGTGCTCTAGTGTGAAGAATAGATGCACGGTCTTTCACATTCCAAGCATAAATGTGGGTGTGAATCAGAAGGAGACTGAATCTGTCTTGGAAACTTTGGACAGCGAGCACATTCCGCAACAGTTTTCATTGATTAGGTACTTTATCTCTGAAGATATGAACAGAAAATATGTACGGACAACCATTAAGCCCATGGACAAGAGCGAGTCACTCGACAAAGTTGAGATGGACATGACACTGAGGAAGATTGAAGATGTGATGACTGACATGGGATTCATTACGGAAGAGATTCTAACTGGCAGGAAGACCATGTTGATCAAGACTGTAGCTGAAGTGATTGCTCAGTGGAGAGCAGTTCTGGAAGTGTGTGCATGTGTTCATTCTGGGTGTAGAATGAATCTGCCTAGATGCGGGCAGAGTTTGGATGAATACAATTCATATCTGGCAAGCATCATGAAGAGATCTCTGAAGAGGAGGGGAGAAAATGAGAGAATACGTCGTCACATGACCAGAGTGGTGGTTGACCCAGCAGACATATTGAGTGCTACAACACTGGTTGTTCAATTGACAGAACCAGACAGACAACTGATGAATGTCGTTTGCTCACACCTTGTCAAGCCCAACCTTCACACAGAGATGGAACCCTGGAATGTAAAGTACTTGGTCATTGAGAACACTAGCATTGGACTCATCTGCGAAGAACTCAAGAGGCATCGTACCAAAGTGTTGGATGAGTCCCTGACTAAACTCTTTCACAGACTGGAAGAGAAGTATATCTGCAAGGACAGTAACAGGTTGCCATGTATTCGTATGAAGTATGAACAAGGTCCTTATTTCAATGGCAGAGAGTCAAAGGTGTTTCAGCTGTATGTTCACGCAGGATATGCAGCAGAGCTGTATGCCCAGGAGAACAAAGATAAGATGACTGAATGTACATCTTACGTGACACGGTGTATGTTGGACATTGTTCAGGGAAAGACAATTTGTGAATGGGGCAGAAACGTGTTCAATGGCAATTTTTCCAACGATTACGTCCGTCTGAACATTCCATCTGCCATAGTGAAACCCATGACCTTCCTACATCACCTCGACAGGGAGAGGGCATTGGTCGCTGACTCAGAATCCATCATCAGAGATGGTCGACACCATGTCGATGTGTGTCCTGATTTTGGAAAGTGTCGCCTCAGGGTGTTGCAAGAGCTGGTTGCACAGAGGATGCTGTCATCTGAGTCACCCTCTTTTGGAGACGATGGATACATGGAGTTGGACTTGACAAAGAGTGAATTGTACAGCACAGCCACAAGGGATACTGTGGGATCACATTGCTCCAACTGGGACAAAAGGATAACACCCGTGTTTGAGTCCAACCAAAAATGGCATGCCCACGTGCACATCTTTGACAGTAGGTATGACAGAGATGTGGATGTTGCTGAATGGAGGCAATTGATTCTGACTAGGTGTATTGCAAAGCGTCAGTTTGCCACTCGCGGATACTTTGTGATACAGTCAAAAGATCTCCGAGAATGGGGAGTGGATAATCCCAAATCAATTTCAAGCAAGCTGGATGTGGAGGCCAATCACACTCTTCCCCTCTTTATGAGAGACGAGAATCGCAAGGTCAAGGTGCACTTGAGTGTGTTGCAAGAGATCAGGCTGCTGGAAGGCATTGTGGACGAAAAGGCAAACCTTGCCAGGACGCTTGTCGAGAGGTGCCTTTGTCAAGACATGACTGACTTACAGACTATCATGATGTTTGACAGAGAGACAGTCTATCAGACACAGGAGGCCAAGAACTCCATTACTTTCATCAACGTGTCTGACGTTGCTCTTCGCTCTCCAAATGGAAGACTGCCAACATTTGAATGTCAAGGAAAAGTGGTTGGTGATGATGGTAAGTGTGAGCCTTATATGGCATCCTACTTGAAGAGGTTCAACATAAAAACCACAAAAAATGGCTATGTGACATTCCATCCAAAGCATAGACTGCGCAAGCTGGCCGCAAAGCACCTCATGATGAGAGACGAAAAGTGGGCTGAAATGTGCAAGCCAGGAGTGGTCATTGATAGAGAGCAACTAGAAATGGACATTGAGAAGACAGCACAAAAGATGGACTGCTTGTACATGCCGTTGAGAGGGAGGCCAGAATTACTCCCAGCACATGAGTCATTCTCAGTGGATACAGCCGAGGGTCTCGCAGAAGAGGGAGGAGCAGTAAAGGCATATAAAGATGAGCGATTCTTTGCACTTAGATTAAACGAGAAGAAGCGAGAAGTGGACAATGACTCTTATGGAGAGGTGCATGATAACAAAAGGTTGAAGACTCATGATTGTACATAAAATGTATTGTAAGAATAAAGCAATAAAAGACAAAAAAAAAATATGCTGGGTCCATTTGTGATTCATAAAATGTATTGTAAGAATAAAGCAATAAAAGACAAAAAAAAATATGCTGGGTCCATTTGTGATTTATTTAGTTTTTAACTACAACGTATTAGCAACTTAAAGCCTGTGTGTAATTATGTAATGTGTTTACAATGCATTCACTGGGCGAAGATAGTGAGATATTAGAAACTTTGGCTATCACCAAAGAACCACCCATACATCAGTTTGATAACAAACTGGACATGCTTCGCATTTGGAGTAGGTTAGAACATGATCACTGGGTCTTCATCAATCTCAATGTCGATAAGAAAGAGAAACGACTTAGACATGCTCGCATGGATCTCATGAGAAGCTTGTCTGATCATTACCCGTGGATAGATCAAATGGCGACTGATCCAGTGTTTGGCCATGTACAGCGAAAAGTGTCCATCACAAGGGGTATTGGAAAGGTGGATGAGTTACCACAGTCTTGTCTCATGCTCGAGTGTCTACCTATTTTGACAACTCTGTTTCAACAGATCCACAGATGGGGCAGTGATGATCGTATGGTCAGTGTACTAGATGTGCCACAGTTGGTTCCCCCGGGACAGTCCCAGTCCTACACTGGACTCCCGATCGATGAGCATGATATAAATCTGATATCAGGCTTGATCACACTGACAGACCAATTATTCTGCGAGGAGAGGTATCTGGTTCCAGCAGGAACACTAGTATTGTACAAGAGGTCTCTAGTACCATCCTCATTCTTCCAGCCAAACCCATGCTTCTCTATCAATCCTTGGTTAGGCATACGACTTGGTTTTGTGAAAGAGTCTGAGGACCCATATGGGAAAGGTAACGACAGGAGAACCCTCTTTTACACGGGACGATTTGGGCTATACTTTGATCAATCTGACTTCTATGAAAGGGATGTGACAGTGAAAGCAAGACAAGAGTTTATCAAGACTAATAAGCAAAGTGCAAGAGTCCTTGTTGGTAAGAAGACAGCAATGAAAATGTCAGACAAACCTTTCCCTCTTCATTGTCAGTGGGTGTACGACGAGGACAAATGTTGCTTTGCAAAAAATATCAAGGGAGGTAAGACGAAAAGAATACAAAATAAGGCCCATACAGAGGACGGAAAAGAGCAAGACACCAAATGGGTGGATGTTGTTTTGTCTTCTCCGAGTCAACAGGTTGAAAGAGAAAAGCCAGATCATGCTATTCATGCACAAAATAAAATTCAGACCATGTGGGAACCTCGCAAAGAAATGAATGGTGAAAGCATGGTCAACTTACCACATGAAACAATGATGCAACACAAAGATGAAGGTGGTATTGATGTAACCTTATTGCTTGATGAGAGGTTTGATAAGATAAGGGAAGATGAAACACCCACGAAGAATGAAGAAAAATGTAAGGCTGAAGAGTACAGCATCAACCTCTCAGATGATTGTAGAACTATAATAAATGAAACAATATCCGATGCAACACCAGTCAACAACAACCCAGTGACCAATGACAAACTTAAGTCCATATTGAAGAACTGCACAAAGCAATTTACAAATAAATCCAACAAGCATGTTCACTTCAACCTCCCTGATGATGATGATGCAAAGCAAAGCCGTGAGAGAAACACAAAGACCGTTTCATTATTTGATGCTGGGACACACAAAGATGGAATGCATACACAAAACGATGCTCTTTTGCAGAAGAGTAGATATTTCAAAATGAAGGATACAAATTCTAAGCCACCCAAAAAGGTCATCTTGCAGAAGAGAACGTGCACTGAAAATGAATATGAGGGCAAGGTGGCCAAACAGCCAAGAGTGGAGACTCACACAGGTTCAAGAAAAAATAGGAAATATGGACATATTAGAAAGTCCACACTTTGCCCTGACATCCTTGCTTCCATCCTCCCCAAAATGGAAAATCCATGGCAGGTAGAAGAGGAACGAAAAATGCTGTCTTCTGAATCTTCAAACCACGCCACCTTTGAGACATTGGATAATCATCAAGAATGCACATCACAATGTCAACCTGTTACCATGGGGGATGAATCACTCAAACTCTCCCACTCCTCTTCAGATACAGAGTACAATACAGATCTTTCAAACTGGCCCCATAAGCATGATGATCCTCTGGGTTTAAAATATCTAGAGGAGTGGGATGCCATAATGTTGCCAAACAGTTCGATGGATATAGACTATTGGCAAGGGCATGGTCACCCAAAACAGCCTACAGATGTTGTCTTGGCTCAGTGTGAAGAAGTGGACACTGCTTTGAGGTCCGACATGCTACCAACCTTTACATCATTTCAACGCCCCAAATCCCCAGGTACACCATGTGCTGACGAAGGAAGCTTTGTTCAGAGAGCCAACGTGGGTGGAAGACTTCCATTTACTCTATTGCAGGCAAACACCCATCATCATGAGAATAACAAGATGACATGGGAGCAACAACCAACTACAGAACAAAAGACAATGCGTACCGAGGAAGCAATCAATCAGACTGAGGAAGATCTATGTGAAGAAAACACCAACCAGAGCGATGGTGATATCTCCACTTCTAGTGAATACAAACATCAGTTCGTGCAAGAAAAAGACGAGCATGGTGATTTGGGCAAAGGGGAAGAAGGAGGCTTTATGAGCATTGTTCATGATAGGTTTCCTTCCTGGAAGTATCCCCTCTTGGAACACCTCAAAATGAAAATATTGGATAGAGGGAGAGAGATCAAGCAGGGCACAGACGACATGCTTGATCAACACATCATCTGCAAGACAAACTCCACTCATCCAGACACTGTCTGTTATGTGCAACTAAAATCGCAAGTCTTTAAAAAGTACGAGATAAGGGGGGCAGAGACGGTCGGAGATGTGCTCAAGCTCTTTGGTCAGTTTGCTTTCTTCATGAAAAGTATTGCATCATCCAAGCGGGGAAAGAAACAAGCCAAGACTTTATATGCCTTTGATGCCCTGAACCGACAACAGATGAATGTCCCTGTGCTGAAGGATCACACGTATATCTTGTTCAAGCTAGACGACTGTTGTACCATACCAAAGGATAAAAAGAACTTCGTGTGGAGAAATGTGGAAGATGAAATCAAAGATGCAATGGGAGATGTCATTTTAGACAAGGAGCATGTGAAGACACGATGGATCTCATATTGGGGAAATGTCTTCTCCACATATCCCATGGTGACCGTAGAAGAATGTTGCAGGAGGTTCTTGGATGAGTTGTTCTCAATTATTGAACTGAAGAGGGATTACATTCTCACAACACCACTTCCAGATGAAAACTTGAAGACCATGAGGTTTTGTCTTGAGAGAATACACCATGCCCAACATGAGTTCATTGAATCTCATGGGAGAACACTCAACTTAGATGTAGCTCATGTCTGTCGACTTCTCTGTGTAATTACTTGGATGAAACAGGAGAGGCAAATTGAAAGGATTAGAAACAAAACCCTAAAAAGCATGATTGCTGAAAATAGCAGACAAAATATTGTCTTTTGTCACATGTTTCCCAAGTGGTACAAGTTCATGTCCAAACTGGACAGACATTGGACTGAAAAAAGATATAATGAATAAAATAGTAACAAACAAACCATATTTCATTGACATTTTCTTTATTCTATTGCATTACATTATATCTATAGATCAATGGTATGCAAAAGAGTAACCAACAAACCATATTTTGTTGGATTTGTCTAAATTTTATTGCACTACATTATATCTATAGATCAATGGTATGCAAAAGAGTAACCAACAAACCATATTTTGTTGGATTTGTCTATATTTGATTGCATAACATTATTTACACAGCAAGAGTAGTAACAAACCATATTTTGTTCGGGTTGTTTATATTCTATTGCATATTATATGTATATTCTTTTGCATATTATCTATATATTCATAGATCAACAATAAAAGAAAGAGTAACAAACAAACCATATTTTGTTCAGGTTGTTTATATTTTATTGCATAGCATTATATTCATAAAGACCAGTAGTAAGTGAAAAGTAAGCCAACAAAGCATATTTTTGTTGATATTGATGCATAACATCCTAATCAAACAACAACTACGTAATATACCAATCATCCTCTATCATGTCCATAGTCACTTTGTGTGTTATGTTCAATTTTAACCTCCAATTGGGATAGATCTAATCCCCAAATGGATGGGGTCCCTTCCCCATACAAGGATGGCCAGTAATGGCATTAGGCTGTGTGTTGATTGTGACAACACCTTTTTGGGTTTGGCCTCGACACACGGTATCTTTTGAGACGGACTTCAATTACTTTATCTATTGCTGCATTGAACCTTTCACTGGCAGAAACTTCTTTGTCTTGCATTGCAGCAATCTGTTTTGATCCGAAAGATAGGTTAGGTTGACACGAGGGACCAACCCGCTTCTCATCGTTCCCTTTCTTGGTGGTATTTTGCTTCTTGTTGTTTATGTCTGATCTCTGTGCAATTTGAAATATTGTATCAGGTTCTAGGTACAGCTCATGTTCTTCAAACCAGTGATCTTCGAGTATGTGTTCATCTTTCATCTCCCATGCCTTTCTGACTGTCAGGTTCAACTCATACTTCCCGTCTTTGCATCGATAGATGTGATCCCAAAGATAGAACGTGGCAAGTCTCTTGTAAGTATCAAATGTTTTGTGTTGTCTTCTCTCGAAAACATCCAACAGAAGTCTTATATTGTCAATGTAGCATTCACTGTTTTCAATAAAGACATCATTCAGTACCATTCTAGCGTGACGAATAAGTTCTGCATAATCCTCATGATATCTGTTGCTCTTCTCGAAGAGATATTGGGGAGATAGAATGTCTGCCCTGCAAGACCAACTCTCTGCCAAGTCCATCATTCTCAAAGAAGGTGACATGACCATTTCGTTGTGATGGTACTCCTGTATGGTGCTATCCAAAGCATCCAAAGTTGTGAACCCACACGAATTTCCAGGTTTCATCTCAGAATTAGCATCTGCCATAATGCCATTGATGGCATCAAACTTGAGTAGCGTTCTCTCCAGTTCATCAAAAGATTGTCCAATGGCATCGGCTTTGCACAGGAAACCGCTGTTCAATGCCAGTGCACACTTAGCAGCAATTGGGAAGTTTTCCTTGAAGGCTTTCTCCTCAATCATGGCTAGAAGCATGCAACTAGTTTTAGCATCAGTGAGTTGGCACTTATCGATCAAGAACACCCTTGTCTCAACTTGTTTTCCTTTGAATATTTTCACCACAGACAACACAAAGTTAAACAGGTGTTTGATGTAGTCTGGTGAGTACTTCAATGTGTTGCTACGAAGATCCTTGCCACAAACATCAACGCATAGGGGTACCATCGGTCTGTCAAGGGTGATGACGGACCTTGTGACCAGATAGTCCTCTAGACAATACTTGCTGTGTGGTAGATTCATGTTTATCTTGTGATCAAACGTCTCTTATTCATCTTAAAACATACATGATCACATGTTTATGGATTGATAGAGAGTAGTTGTGCAAAATCCAATTTGGAAGCAGCCTGAATATTCTCAGAAAATTTGATTTGTTAAAATGTCTGTTTGATTGGTTTTATTTAACTCTAATGAATCAGTAACTACTAAACCCCATGCCCTTGATAGCCATACTTTATTGCACATTTTGTTACACTTTCAACAATTCACGTTGCACGAACGTCATAACTCTTTCACTGTATACCATGGGTGGATCAACATAAAAGTGAGTTACACTGTTGCCATTATATCTGGAGCCAATCAGGCACTTCTTGCCTGGGAGTAACCTAGACTCATCCAATGACAGTGTAATGGCCTCGATACCTTCTGGTAAATTTGTTATGTGTGCAGAAGAATTACCCTTTCCTCTCCTTTGATGCCTGTCACTTTGCACTACGCATTCTCTTTGCCAAGATGTCTCGTCACCAGATTGTCCCATAATTGATACCAAAGAGTTTGTAGATTCAATGAAATGTTGCTCGAGTAAATCAGCATACCATTTAAGATCTATTTGAATATTCTCTCTCAGTGTAAGTATGGGATCTTGGTAGCTCTCGCACACAAGTGCTGCCTGCCATGTCTTGGAAACCTGTTGATGTTTGACAGTGTGAACATATGGGACTTTCTCATAGAACACAGGTTCACACAAACCGTATCTCTTGCGACACTGACCAATGTAGGCAGCTTGGTGACTGTACCCATCCCCATCAGACTCAAATCCTCTGAATGTGGCATAATGAATCAAGTCACCTATATCAAAGTCTCCTTCTTCTAAGCAGGAGATGGCATCATGGACTAGACATTTGACCATTTTACATCTCATCTCCTTTTCGTCTCTCTCTCCCGAGAACTGATCGATGCAGAACTGTCTGGAGGGATCAAATGTTCTCGCCCACACACCACATTCATGATGAATCGTCACTTTAAGATACTCATCAGTTTCCTCTTGCAAAATCTTCGGTCCTTTCACCCATCCAACACTGGGAATAAAGACATCGAGAGTTTCATGTTTTAGACCTTCTGGGCTCAAAACTTTCCTCTCGTCACCATCTTTGCAAAGAAACCACCCCAAAAGACAGAGTTGCAGGGCTTGTCTTTCTAACTTACTTAGTAGAGGCAAAGCATTGGATTGTATGCAAGTGACACCTTTGCACAGTAGTGATCCTGAGTCTGTCACGTGGACATATCTCTTCTTCTGTGGATAGTGAAGTGATGCCCATGATATATTCTCCACTTTGATGTCCATGTGATTTTCAACCTCTTCTCCAACATGATTGCAAAGAAAGGTATTCACCCGTTTCATCATCTCATTTTTCATGTGCGCTGCAATGGAAGTGGCAGACTTGTTATCATGGAGCATCAACTCTGCTATGTTGGAAGTGTCTTTGTTTTTTGCAAGGGACAATGCAATCATCACACTGTCTGTATCACCATAAATCACCTTGGCTGGACCTGCCATGAGTGGGTGAACAATGTCCTTGACAGTTTTCTCCACGATTTCCAACAACTGTCGTCCAGTTGATGTGATGATATGGGCCAATGCTGGCATGTGAAAGGGTGAGGTTGCATTGGAAGACATGTTCTGACCAATCATGCTGACCATACATCTCTTCACTGCCCTTTCGCTTAGTTCATCACCTCTGATGACCATGTCCTTTCTCTTCGCCTTCCAACTGGTGAACACCTTTGGTAATATTCCTTTTTTCGTGGAAGGACGCATGCAATATAAACCTTTCACACAAGTCTCAAAACTGCCCTCTATCTGATCTCTGCACACTGTGGTAAAACACAGGTTGAAGGTCTCAATTATGCTGGCATACATGGATGAGAAGTCAAATGTTACAACAGGTTCGAATGTGTAGCATGGTGAGGGAGTTAGAACTCTACCACCACTGACAGGATCTGCCATATGTATTCCTGTAGAGTTTGACTTCCATGATAAGTTTTCTTCTTCCATTACCCTTTGCACTGACATATCATATATCTCTGAAGGTTTCAAGCTGCTAAGGTCACCATTGTAGTGAACAAAGTTGACTCCTGCAAACTGAACCTCCTTGATAAACTGAGCTATGTGATTTTCATTCCCTCCTTCCGTCATCAAGGCCCTGCATGCACTGTGTGCTTCCATTCTGGTAACAACTACTTCTCTGTTTTTTTCAGCACGAACAAAAGCCACACCAAATCCCTTGATGTAAGATGCTGGTAATGTGCGGGCCTTCAGTGAGTGCCTGAGCTTGCTCCTCCCCTGTTGGTCTGTCTGTTTGTGTTGTAGGAGTGTGAGATTGGCTGTGATCAGACGGGAATATCGTGCAGATTCTCTGTCGTGGACATGAGTTGTACACAACGAATTCTTCGAACAGATCCTATCAAATGCAGAACCAATCCCCTGATATAAATATCTCTGTTTGAGGCAGAGTAACTGTTCATCGATGTCAGTGGTCACAATGATGGAAACATTGGTTAGGACCTTTGAGAGATGAAGCAAGAGTTCTTTTTCATTGATATGCTTTATGTATGGTTCTTTCATAGTTTTCATATCACCGTCGACCACCATATTTATTTCCTTACCCTCCGAAATCACACTGGCTGAAGTGACTCTTCTTTTCTTAAAATGTTTGTCACCAGCGTAGAACTTTCCCCCGATGACATCCGGCAATGCTACCCACTTTTGTTGTTCAATCCCAAATCTCTCTTCTAATTGATGGGTTTCATGATGTTTCCTTTTGTCCTGTCGCCACTGGTTGTCATCAATGGTAAATTTGACGATAACAAAGGCTATGGGGATTGGAGGAGCTGGGATGTCTGGTATGAGAACAAGGCTCTTTGTCTCACAATTTATATACCAATGGGTTCTCTCCTTATCATCCTTGCTCCAATCCATTGGCATGTCATCTTTGTTTTCTGAACATGTCGAGATGCCAAACGGATCAATTGCATACCAGGCACACATATGTCCTATGCCGCGATGAGGGAACACAGATGTCTGTTCCCCATTTTGGGAGCACAATGAAATCTTTCTTGTCAAACACATGGCAATTATCCTTCGATGAAGATGGCGATGGGGTGTCCTGACACATATGAGATCCTCTTCATCTGTGGTTGTATCATGGGCAACACCTCTGTTTGGAGTCCTGGTGATAGATACCTGTTTCATGATATCATTTTGATACAACCACTGTTCCAGGTGTGTTGTATATTGATTAAAAGGTAACCTCACCTCAAACGTGTGGTCGGTAAGTTTCAAAACTACAGTCCTTTGCTTCTCATCATATGCATGGAGAAGCACTCCACATGATCCCCTTATAAAAGCTGATGCCACAATGAACACTCTTGACGGGTATCCATTCATTATAATAGCTGTGATGAACTTAGTGGTGCTCTCCACAACGTCTCTATCCTCTCAAAAAAGGTCAACTGCAAAATCCAATTTTGCAGTTGAGTTCTGTCCATTAAATAACACGTTCTGTCCATATTGAGATAAGACATTCAAATACCACAAAGATGAATACCCCTCAGAGCACTTATTCAATGGAGGCACTGCTTGCCACAAGGTCTGTGATATCATTTGACAAGGCAATGACAGCATTGTGTGTGGACCTTCTACCAAGAGACATTCCATACAACACACTGAAAGAATCACCTGAATACATCAAGGACATTTTTGACTTTGCAATATCGGTAGCAAGGATATTCAAGAGCAAGGATGTAGATTGTGAAGTCTACCTCATTCAAAAGGAGTGCATACTTCCCGTCAAACAAGATGTGGACATCAACGAGGGCTACATTTTTCTGCAGCTGATTGAAAAGGATATTTTTGATAGATATTTTCACATTGTGGCCAAGTGTGTCATTGCATTGAACAATGGTTTCATTGATAAAGAAAGTGCATTGAAGCTATCATTCAGAGAAATAGAACAGAAACTACAGACATTTGATGCAACATTTGGTACCATGTTCAATACCAAATCTTCTAAAAGGAGGAAAATGGTGGGAATATGTAATCTGTGTCAGATGGACATAGACTTACAACTATACCACAGTAACAAACATTTGATTCCAACAGACTTGAGAATGAGGGACTCTGCAGAAAGTTGGAAAATGAGAGCCGAAGCATTATCCCCAGCATACCTGTTTGAAAGGAGCACGAGATTGAATGGAGCATATGCATATCTCACTTGTATGGATACACTTGTTCACAAGAATCAGAATAAGGGAGGAAAACCCGACCTTAAGAAAGTTCTTGACATCGTGGATGTTCTTAAAAGAGAACAGAGTCCTTTGGCAGACATGCTACAAAACTATGCATCTTTCTTCACGTGGGAGAAAACATTTCATCCATCTGAAACAGGAAATGTAGAAACATGGGAGCTAGATCTAGTAAATTGGGTTGCATGGCAAGTGGATCTCAAACACATATATGAAGATCGCTGGTTTGAAAGTAATCAGATGTATGTACATCCCTCAAACAGTGCTTCAAATGACAAGCTTGATCTGTATCCAACGTTGAATTATCTGAAACGAATCTATGATCAAGTAGCAAAAATTGAACATGATGGTAATGTCAGCCATCTCTTTGTGGACACAAACTATCAAAATTTCTGTATGGACAGATACATGTCCACTATGAGGTTTGACAATACTCTGATGAGCAATGCTAGAATAATACAGAATGAAAATAAAACCCATATAACAAGGAACGTGTTTGGAAGAGGATTTCTTTATGCCACAAAGCATATTGAAACTGGTGATGTACAGTATTCTCTGACACACAGGACATCAGATGTAGATGCTTATCAAGAAATTCTCGCTAATCAACTCAAAGAGATGGCATCTCTTTCAAAGGTTGGTCATCTCAGTGTGGAGTTATATTTGCTTCTCATGTGTAATATCATCAGCTTCACTCCACTGAATGAAAAACCAACATTGCTTCTAGTTGGACCATCAGCGACAGGGAAATCATTTCTTATGAAGGCTTTACAAATGATAAGCAATGGCAATGGAAAGTCTGAAAATAAGTTTGCATGTCAACAAAAGAATTTCACAACAGAGAGCATACAACCCTCAATCCCCAAGAAGGAGTATCATGATGTTCTTGGACAAAAGTTTGTTGATCACATAGAGAGTTGCAGCATGGATCAGTATGTCACTAAAAACAACTCGTGTATCATACTGGCTAAAAAGATGAACGACAGAAAATTGATAGAAAAGTGTTCAACACTGAATGTTCCCAAGTCGCAGAGAAATGTGATAGCAGAAGATGAAGATTTGATTGCAAAATCTCTGGAAAGAGCATTCATCCCACAACAATTTGCATGTATTAGATATCTGATCTCAGGGGATTTCAATCGACAATACTTGCTCAATACATTAAGGCCTTCAGACACTGAAGAATCATTAGACAACCTAGAGATTGTGCTGACCATGCAAAGGATCCAAAATGTTTTGAAAGACATGGGATTGAATCACAAAGAAATTTTGAGCAGCAAAAATAAAGTCCTGATCATACAAATAGCAGAGGTAATTGCCCAGTGGAGAGCAGTGCTTGAGGTTTATGCAAGCATTCATTATGACTACAAGATTGGTTCACCAAGACTTGATCAGAGTCTGAATGACTACAACATGTATTTGGTGAGAGCTATGAAGGTTAACATGAAACATCTAAATGCAAAAGACAAGATAAGTCGCCATATGATGAGGGTTGTGGTGGATCCATCAGATGTACTGAGTGCAACCACACTTGTTATCCAGTTGACAGATTCACAATATTCAAACTTTGCACGGACACTCATCCAAAAGTGCCTGTGTAAAGACATGACTGATATGAAGACAGTGATGATATTTGACAGAGAAGTGGTCTACCAGACACATCGCATTGAAGACTCGATTGATTTTGTCAATGTGCAAGATCAATACTCTCAACTCCCTGAGTTTGCCTGTGACATTTTACATGGAAAACTGAAGAATACTTCGAACATGGCTTCTTTTCTGAGAAAGCTTAATGTCAAGGAGATTGAGAATGGATATGTAACATTCAAACCAAACCATAGGCTTCGCAAACTTGCAGCAAAACAGCTCCTCATGACAGACCAAAACTGGATAGACCTCTACAAATCAGATGCTGCAGTGAACATTCTTCAACTTGAGAATGATTTAGAGCAAGCAACTATAATACCATCTCATGGATGCTCAAATGCCTCATGTATGTAGAGACCTAGTGCCTTACAGAACATAGTTACACTGAAGCAGACAAACAGAAAGCGAAAAGTGGGATTAAAGGGATTAAGCACCGAATTTGAAAAAAACGTTTAAAATTCACATATTGGTAATAAATGTATGTCTTTCATGTCTGTAAATTTTTTGAAAAATGCATCCCCATCATTGTCTGTAAAACCTATTTGAACATGAACCTAACATATAAGCCCCTAATGAAAGCACACTCCTTTCTTGGTGTCATTTTTATGTGGAGTGTCATCATAGAGGCACTGAAAGGTAAAATGATGTCATAAGAGCATGACAATATGCTTATGACGTCATGAAATGTATTGTCTTTTGAATAGTACTAAAATGACGTCAAACAGTGCTACCCCACTTTGAGCCTCAATTGAGGTCAATTAAAGTTCACGCTACCCGTGTTTACTCGTCACGTGCAGCCATGGGCTGAGAAAATCTTATACAGACTGTGCAACTTCTATGTCTTGTAGCAACTTTTCTTGTTGCTTGATGTCAGACTTTAATATGTCATGGTGTTCATATGTATATATACTGTTGCAAAACCAAGAAAACAGGATTGGTGCTTAATACCTTTAACAGATAAAAAAAACAGATGAACTAATTGATTACCTTTCAATACCTCAATTACTGTTGATCAGAAAAAGCACATACTTGTGACAACTTATAAGATTAGCAAGAAAAAAACACACATACATGCAGGCTAACTTTCATTTCTTTATTAGTTTAAATGCATTACAACCTCCTTCGCCCATCATATTTCTATTTGGTTTCAGAGCTTTTGAATACATTGGTGCCAAGCATCTTCATTATATATGTCTACTTTTAGGATGATTTAAGCAAAATGTCAAAAGTTTAGTGGGACAACATTTGCTCACATATTTTAAAGAATAAATTTATGTATTAATAGCATGTTCACATTGATTATATGAATGTTTATTTACACCTCAAATCAAGTCAATGTGTGATTTGCATTAGTACTATCAATGTAACAATTTCATAATTTTACCATGACTACAGCTGAGATTCATCAAATCAATAAAGCACTTGTCCATAAATAAAGTTTTGGAAAAACAGAATGTATATTTGTGAATGAATAAAGATAAAGTTCAAAGACTTACAGCCTCTACAATTACGACGACTTTTGGCACATTTTGTATTTGACCTGGACAGAAAAAAGTATTCCTGTTTCTTGTTGTGGATAATATTAATATGATCTGGCAGGAAGTTAAATTCTCAGGTAAACATCTCAGGGGATATTTTACTTGCAATTTTTACTGAATAAGATTTGTTGAAATAATGCAGTTAGGATAAACCATTTTCATTGATGCTGATCATTCTTATGCAGAAAAAGTAACTTTATATTGTTGGCAGGCTATAATCCATATCACTGAACCCTTTTTTCTATATGTCAAATGGATTAGAACAACCATTTTTTTCTCTTTGTTTTAAATAAGTGAGCCAATTGGAATTCATTTCTTACTCATATCAAAGTAATACACCAAAACACAGGGCATTGGACAAATATTTAGAATTGCATTATTTGTGTAACATAATATAACACCAGTTAAAAAAGGTTTCGTGAAATGTCAAAATAAATCATTAAATGACTCCTAATCGATCGAAACTTGCTGTTGCTCAAATGCATAAAATCAATACCTCATAAGAGGTATTGATAAAATGCATATGGTTTCAAATAACTTGCCAACTATAATACCATCTCATGGATGCTCAAATGCCTCATGTATGTAGAGACCTAGTGCCTTACAGAACATAGTTACACTGAAGCAGACAAACAGAAAGCGAAAAGTGGGATTAAAGGGATTAAGCACCGAATTTGAAAAAAACGTTTAAAATTCACATATTGGTAATAAATGTATGTCTTTCATGTCTGTAAATTTTTTGAAAAATGCATCCCCATCATTGTCTGTAAAACCTATTTGAACATGAACCTAACATATAAGCCCCTAATGAAAGCACACTCCTTTCTTGGTGTCATTTTTATGTGGAGTGTCATCATAGAGGCACTGAAAGGTAAAATGATGTCATAAGAGCATGACAATATGCTTATGACGTCATGAAATGTATTGTCTTTTGAATAGTACTAAAATGACGTCAAACAGTGCTACCCCACTTTGAGCCTCAATTGAGGTCAATTAAAGTTCACGCTACCCGTGTTTACTCGTCACGTGCAGCCATGGGCTGAGAAAATCTTATACAGACTGTGCAACTTCTATGTCTTGTAGCAACTTTTCTTGTTGCTTGATGTCAGACTTTAATATGTCATGGTGTTCATATGTATATATACTGTTGCAAAACCAAGAAAACAGGATTGGTGCTTAATACCTTTAACAGATAAAAAAAACAGATGAACTAATTGATTACCTTTCAATACCTCAATTACTGTTGATCAGAAAAAGCACATACTTGTGACAACTTATAAGATTAGCAAGAAAAAAACACACATACATGCAGGCTAACTTTCATTTCTTTATTAGTTTAAATGCATTACAACCTCCTTCGCCCATCATATTTCTATTTGGTTTCAGAGCTTTTGAATACATTGGTGCCAAGCATCTTCATTATATATGTCTACTTTTAGGATGATTTAAGCAAAATGTCAAAAGTTTAGTGGGACAACATTTGCTCACATATTTTAAAGAATAAATTTATGTATTAATAGCATGTTCACATTGATTATATGAATGTTTATTTACACCTCAAATCAAGTCAATGTGTGATTTGCATTAGTACTATCAATGTAACAATTTCATAATTTTACCATGACTACAGCTGAGATTCATCAAATCAATAAAGCACTTGTCCATAAATAAAGTTTTGGAAAAACAGAATGTATATTTGTGAATGAATAAAGATAAAGTTCAAAGACTTACAGCCTCTACAATTACGACGACTTTTGGCACATTTTGTATTTGACCTGGACAGAAAAAAGTATTCCTGTTTCTTGTTGTGGATAATATTAATATGATCTGGCAGGAAGTTAAATTCTCAGGTAAACATCTCAGGGGATATTTTACTTGCAATTTTTACTGAATAAGATTTGTTGAAATAATGCAGTTAGGATAAACCATTTTCATTGATGCTGATCATTCTTATGCAGAAAAAGTAACTTTATATTGTTGGCAGGCTATAATCCATATCACTGAACCCTTTTTTCTATATGTCAAATGGATTAGAACAACCATTTTTTTCTCTTTGTTTTAAATAAGTGAGCCAATTGGAATTCATTTCTTACTCATATCAAAGTAATACACCAAAACACAGGGCATTGGACAAATATTTAGAATTGCATTATTTGTGTAACATAATATAACACCAGTTAAAAAAGGTTTCGTGAAATGTCAAAATAAATCATTAAATGACTCCTAATCGATCGAAACTTGCTGTTGCTCAAATGCATAAAATCAATACCTCATAAGAGGTATTGATAAAATGCATATGGTTTCAAATAACTTGCCAACTATAATACCATCTCATGGATGCTCAAATGCCTCATGTATGTAGAGACCTAGTGCCTTACAGAACATAGTTACACTGAAGCAGACAAACAGAAAGCGAAAAGTGGGATTAAAGGGATTAAGCACCGAATTTGAAAAAAACGTTTAAAATTCACATATTGGTAATAAATGTATGTCTTTCATGTCTGTAAATTTTTTGAAAAATGCATCCCCATCATTGTCTGTAAAACCTATTTGAACATGAACCTAACATATAAGCCCCTAATGAAAGCACACTCCTTTCTTGGTGTCATTTTTATGTGGAGTGTCATCATAGAGGCACTGAAAGGTAAAATGATGTCATAAGAGCATGACAATATGCTTATGACGTCATGAAATGTATTGTCTTTTGAATAGTACTAAAATGACGTCAAACAGTGCTACCCCACTTTGAGCCTCAATTGAGGTCAATTAAAGTTCACGCTACCCGTGTTTACTCGTCACGTGCAGCCATGGGCTGAGAAAATCTTATACAGACTGTGCAACTTCTATGTCTTGTAGCAACTTTTCTTGTTGCTTGATGTCAGACTTTAATATGTCATGGTGTTCATATGTATATATACTGTTGCAAAACCAAGAAAACAGGATTGGTGCTTAATACCTTTAACAGATAAAAAAAACAGATGAACTAATTGATTACCTTTCAATACCTCAATTACTGTTGATCAGAAAAAGCACATACTTGTGACAACTTATAAGATTAGCAAGAAAAAAACACACATACATGCAGGCTAACTTTCATTTCTTTATTAGTTTAAATGCATTACAACCTCCTTCGCCCATCATATTTCTATTTGGTTTCAGAGCTTTTGAATACATTGGTGCCAAGCATCTTCATTATATATGTCTACTTTTAGGATGATTTAAGCAAAATGTCAAAAGTTTAGTGGGACAACATTTGCTCACATATTTTAAAGAATAAATTTATGTATTAATAGCATGTTCACATTGATTATATGAATGTTTATTTACACCTCAAATCAAGTCAATGTGTGATTTGCATTAGTACTATCAATGTAACAATTTCATAATTTTACCATGACTACAGCTGAGATTCATCAAATCAATAAAGCACTTGTCCATAAATAAAGTTTTGGAAAAACAGAATGTATATTTGTGAATGAATAAAGATAAAGTTCAAAGACTTACAGCCTCTACAATTACGACGACTTTTGGCACATTTTGTATTTGACCTGGACAGAAAAAAGTATTCCTGTTTCTTGTTGTGGATAATATTAATATGATCTGGCAGGAAGTTAAATTCTCAGGTAAACATCTCAGGGGATATTTTACTTGCAATTTTTACTGAATAAGATTTGTTGAAATAATGCAGTTAGGATAAACCATTTTCATTGATGCTGATCATTCTTATGCAGAAAAAGTAACTTTATATTGTTGGCAGGCTATAATCCATATCACTGAACCCTTTTTTCTATATGTCAAATGGATTAGAACAACCATTTTTTTCTCTTTGTTTTAAATAAGTGAGCCAATTGGAATTCATTTCTTACTCATATCAAAGTAATACACCAAAACACAGGGCATTGGACAAATATTTAGAATTGCATTATTTGTGTAACATAATATAACACCAGTTAAAAAAGGTTTCGTGAAATGTCAAAATAAATCATTAAATGACTCCTAATCGATCGAAACTTGCTGTTGCTCAAATGCATAAAATCAATACCTCATAAGAGGTATTGATAAAATGCATATGGTTTCAAATAACTTGCCAACTATAATACCATCTCATGGATGCTCAAATGCCTCATGTATGTAGAGACCTAGTGCCTTACAGAACATAGTTACACTGAAGCAGACAAACAGAAAGCGAAAAGTGGGATTAAAGGGATTAAGCACCGAATTTGAAAAAAACGTTTAAAATTCACATATTGGTAATAAATGTATGTCTTTCATGTCTGTAAATTTTTTGAAAAATGCATCCCCATCATTGTCTGTAAAACCTATTTGAACATGAACCTAACATATAAGCCCCTAATGAAAGCACACTCCTTTCTTGGTGTCATTTTTATGTGGAGTGTCATCATAGAGGCACTGAAAGGTAAAATGATGTCATAAGAGCATGACAATATGCTTATGACGTCATGAAATGTATTGTCTTTTGAATAGTACTAAAATGACGTCAAACAGTGCTACCCCACTTTGAGCCTCAATTGAGGTCAATTAAAGTTCACGCTACCCGTGTTTACTCGTCACGTGCAGCCATGGGCTGAGAAAATCTTATACAGACTGTGCAACTTCTATGTCTTGTAGCAACTTTTCTTGTTGCTTGATGTCAGACTTTAATATGTCATGGTGTTCATATGTATATATACTGTTGCAAAACCAAGAAAACAGGATTGGTGCTTAATACCTTTAACAGATAAAAAAAACAGATGAACTAATTGATTACCTTTCAATACCTCAATTACTGTTGATCAGAAAAAGCACATACTTGTGACAACTTATAAGATTAGCAAGAAAAAAACACACATACATGCAGGCTAACTTTCATTTCTTTATTAGTTTAAATGCATTACAACCTCCTTCGCCCATCATATTTCTATTTGGTTTCAGAGCTTTTGAATACATTGGTGCCAAGCATCTTCATTATATATGTCTACTTTTAGGATGATTTAAGCAAAATGTCAAAAGTTTAGTGGGACAACATTTGCTCACATATTTTAAAGAATAAATTTATGTATTAATAGCATGTTCACATTGATTATATGAATGTTTATTTACACCTCAAATCAAGTCAATGTGTGATTTGCATTAGTACTATCAATGTAACAATTTCATAATTTTACCATGACTACAGCTGAGATTCATCAAATCAATAAAGCACTTGTCCATAAATAAAGTTTTGGAAAAACAGAATGTATATTTGTGAATGAATAAAGATAAAGTTCAAAGACTTACAGCCTCTACAATTACGACGACTTTTGGCACATTTTGTATTTGACCTGGACAGAAAAAAGTATTCCTGTTTCTTGTTGTGGATAATATTAATATGATCTGGCAGGAAGTTAAATTCTCAGGTAAACATCTCAGGGGATATTTTACTTGCAATTTTTACTGAATAAGATTTGTTGAAATAATGCAGTTAGGATAAACCATTTTCATTGATGCTGATCATTCTTATGCAGAAAAAGTAACTTTATATTGTTGGCAGGCTATAATCCATATCACTGAACCCTTTTTTCTATATGTCAAATGGATTAGAACAACCATTTTTTTCTCTTTGTTTTAAATAAGTGAGCCAATTGGAATTCATTTCTTACTCATATCAAAGTAATACACCAAAACACAGGGCATTGGACAAATATTTAGAATTGCATTATTTGTGTAACATAATATAACACCAGTTAAAAAAGGTTTCGTGAAATGTCAAAATAAATCATTAAATGACTCCTAATCGATCGAAACTTGCTGTTGCTCAAATGCATAAAATCAATACCTCATAAGAGGTATTGATAAAATGCATATGGTTTCAAATAACTTGCCAACTATAATACCATCTCATGGATGCTCAAATGCCTCATGTATGTAGAGACCTAGTGCCTTACAGAACATAGTTACACTGAAGCAGACAAACAGAAAGCGAAAAGTGGGATTAAAGGGATTAAGCACCGAATTTGAAAAAAACGTTTAAAATTCACATATTGGTAATAAATGTATGTCTTTCATGTCTGTAAATTTTTTGAAAAATGCATCCCCATCATTGTCTGTAAAACCTATTTGAACATGAACCTAACATATAAGCCCCTAATGAAAGCACACTCCTTTCTTGGTGTCATTTTTATGTGGAGTGTCATCATAGAGGCACTGAAAGGTAAAATGATGTCATAAGAGCATGACAATATGCTTATGACGTCATGAAATGTATTGTCTTTTGAATAGTACTAAAATGACGTCAAACAGTGCTACCCCACTTTGAGCCTCAATTGAGGTCAATTAAAGTTCACGCTACCCGTGTTTACTCGTCACGTGCAGCCATGGGCTGAGAAAATCTTATACAGACTGTGCAACTTCTATGTCTTGTAGCAACTTTTCTTGTTGCTTGATGTCAGACTTTAATATGTCATGGTGTTCATATGTATATATACTGTTGCAAAACCAAGAAAACAGGATTGGTGCTTAATACCTTTAACAGATAAAAAAAACAGATGAACTAATTGATTACCTTTCAATACCTCAATTACTGTTGATCAGAAAAAGCACATACTTGTGACAACTTATAAGATTAGCAAGAAAAAAACACACATACATGCAGGCTAACTTTCATTTCTTTATTAGTTTAAATGCATTACAACCTCCTTCGCCCATCATATTTCTATTTGGTTTCAGAGCTTTTGAATACATTGGTGCCAAGCATCTTCATTATATATGTCTACTTTTAGGATGATTTAAGCAAAATGTCAAAAGTTTAGTGGGACAACATTTGCTCACATATTTTAAAGAATAAATTTATGTATTAATAGCATGTTCACATTGATTATATGAATGTTTATTTACACCTCAAATCAAGTCAATGTGTGATTTGCATTAGTACTATCAATGTAACAATTTCATAATTTTACCATGACTACAGCTGAGATTCATCAAATCAATAAAGCACTTGTCCATAAATAAAGTTTTGGAAAAACAGAATGTATATTTGTGAATGAATAAAGATAAAGTTCAAAGACTTACAGCCTCTACAATTACGACGACTTTTGGCACATTTTGTATTTGACCTGGACAGAAAAAAGTATTCCTGTTTCTTGTTGTGGATAATATTAATATGATCTGGCAGGAAGTTAAATTCTCAGGTAAACATCTCAGGGGATATTTTACTTGCAATTTTTACTGAATAAGATTTGTTGAAATAATGCAGTTAGGATAAACCATTTTCATTGATGCTGATCATTCTTATGCAGAAAAAGTAACTTTATATTGTTGGCAGGCTATAATCCATATCACTGAACCCTTTTTTCTATATGTCAAATGGATTAGAACAACCATTTTTTTCTCTTTGTTTTAAATAAGTGAGCCAATTGGAATTCATTTCTTACTCATATCAAAGTAATACACCAAAACACAGGGCATTGGACAAATATTTAGAATTGCATTATTTGTGTAACATAATATAACACCAGTTAAAAAAGGTTTCGTGAAATGTCAAAATAAATCATTAAATGACTCCTAATCGATCGAAACTTGCTGTTGCTCAAATGCATAAAATCAATACCTCATAAGAGGTATTGATAAAATGCATATGGTTTCAAATAACTTGCCAACTATAATACCATCTCATGGATGCTCAAATGCCTCATGTATGTAGAGACCTAGTGCCTTACAGAACATAGTTACACTGAAGCAGACAAACAGAAAGCGAAAAGTGGGATTAAAGGGATTAAGCACCGAATTTGAAAAAAACGTTTAAAATTCACATATTGGTAATAAATGTATGTCTTTCATGTCTGTAAATTTTTTGAAAAATGCATCCCCATCATTGTCTGTAAAACCTATTTGAACATGAACCTAACATATAAGCCCCTAATGAAAGCACACTCCTTTCTTGGTGTCATTTTTATGTGGAGTGTCATCATAGAGGCACTGAAAGGTAAAATGATGTCATAAGAGCATGACAATATGCTTATGACGTCATGAAATGTATTGTCTTTTGAATAGTACTAAAATGACGTCAAACAGTGCTACCCCACTTTGAGCCTCAATTGAGGTCAATTAAAGTTCACGCTACCCGTGTTTACTCGTCACGTGCAGCCATGGGCTGAGAAAATCTTATACAGACTGTGCAACTTCTATGTCTTGTAGCAACTTTTCTTGTTGCTTGATGTCAGACTTTAATATGTCATGGTGTTCATATGTATATATACTGTTGCAAAACCAAGAAAACAGGATTGGTGCTTAATACCTTTAACAGATAAAAAAAACAGATGAACTAATTGATTACCTTTCAATACCTCAATTACTGTTGATCAGAAAAAGCACATACTTGTGACAACTTATAAGATTAGCAAGAAAAAAACACACATACATGCAGGCTAACTTTCATTTCTTTATTAGTTTAAATGCATTACAACCTCCTTCGCCCATCATATTTCTATTTGGTTTCAGAGCTTTTGAATACATTGGTGCCAAGCATCTTCATTATATATGTCTACTTTTAGGATGATTTAAGCAAAATGTCAAAAGTTTAGTGGGACAACATTTGCTCACATATTTTAAAGAATAAATTTATGTATTAATAGCATGTTCACATTGATTATATGAATGTTTATTTACACCTCAAATCAAGTCAATGTGTGATTTGCATTAGTACTATCAATGTAACAATTTCATAATTTTACCATGACTACAGCTGAGATTCATCAAATCAATAAAGCACTTGTCCATAAATAAAGTTTTGGAAAAACAGAATGTATATTTGTGAATGAATAAAGATAAAGTTCAAAGACTTACAGCCTCTACAATTACGACGACTTTTGGCACATTTTGTATTTGACCTGGACAGAAAAAAGTATTCCTGTTTCTTGTTGTGGATAATATTAATATGATCTGGCAGGAAGTTAAATTCTCAGGTAAACATCTCAGGGGATATTTTACTTGCAATTTTTACTGAATAAGATTTGTTGAAATAATGCAGTTAGGATAAACCATTTTCATTGATGCTGATCATTCTTATGCAGAAAAAGTAACTTTATATTGTTGGCAGGCTATAATCCATATCACTGAACCCTTTTTTCTATATGTCAAATGGATTAGAACAACCATTTTTTTCTCTTTGTTTTAAATAAGTGAGCCAATTGGAATTCATTTCTTACTCATATCAAAGTAATACACCAAAACACAGGGCATTGGACAAATATTTAGAATTGCATTATTTGTGTAACATAATATAACACCAGTTAAAAAAGGTTTCGTGAAATGTCAAAATAAATCATTAAATGACTCCTAATCGATCGAAACTTGCTGTTGCTCAAATGCATAAAATCAATACCTCATAAGAGGTATTGATAAAATGCATATGGTTTCAAATAACTTGCCAACTATAATACCATCTCATGGATGCTCAAATGCCTCATGTATGTAGAGACCTAGTGCCTTACAGAACATAGTTACACTGAAGCAGACAAACAGAAAGCGAAAAGTGGGATTAAAGGGATTAAGCACCGAATTTGAAAAAAACGTTTAAAATTCACATATTGGTAATAAATGTATGTCTTTCATGTCTGTAAATTTTTTGAAAAATGCATCCCCATCATTGTCTGTAAAACCTATTTGAACATGAACCTAACATATAAGCCCCTAATGAAAGCACACTCCTTTCTTGGTGTCATTTTTATGTGGAGTGTCATCATAGAGGCACTGAAAGGTAAAATGATGTCATAAGAGCATGACAATATGCTTATGACGTCATGAAATGTATTGTCTTTTGAATAGTACTAAAATGACGTCAAACAGTGCTACCCCACTTTGAGCCTCAATTGAGGTCAATTAAAGTTCACGCTACCCGTGTTTACTCGTCACGTGCAGCCATGGGCTGAGAAAATCTTATACAGACTGTGCAACTTCTATGTCTTGTAGCAACTTTTCTTGTTGCTTGATGTCAGACTTTAATATGTCATGGTGTTCATATGTATATATACTGTTGCAAAACCAAGAAAACAGGATTGGTGCTTAATACCTTTAACAGATAAAAAAAACAGATGAACTAATTGATTACCTTTCAATACCTCAATTACTGTTGATCAGAAAAAGCACATACTTGTGACAACTTATAAGATTAGCAAGAAAAAAACACACATACATGCAGGCTAACTTTCATTTCTTTATTAGTTTAAATGCATTACAACCTCCTTCGCCCATCATATTTCTATTTGGTTTCAGAGCTTTTGAATACATTGGTGCCAAGCATCTTCATTATATATGTCTACTTTTAGGATGATTTAAGCAAAATGTCAAAAGTTTAGTGGGACAACATTTGCTCACATATTTTAAAGAATAAATTTATGTATTAATAGCATGTTCACATTGATTATATGAATGTTTATTTACACCTCAAATCAAGTCAATGTGTGATTTGCATTAGTACTATCAATGTAACAATTTCATAATTTTACCATGACTACAGCTGAGATTCATCAAATCAATAAAGCACTTGTCCATAAATAAAGTTTTGGAAAAACAGAATGTATATTTGTGAATGAATAAAGATAAAGTTCAAAGACTTACAGCCTCTACAATTACGACGACTTTTGGCACATTTTGTATTTGACCTGGACAGAAAAAAGTATTCCTGTTTCTTGTTGTGGATAATATTAATATGATCTGGCAGGAAGTTAAATTTTCAGGTAAACATCTCAGGGGATATTTTACTTGCAATTTTTACTGAATAAGATTTGTTGAAATAATGCAGTTAGGATAAACCATTTTCATTGATGCTGATCATTCTTATGCAGAAAAAGTAACTTTATATTGTTGGCAGGCTATAATCCATATCACTGAACCCTTTTTTCTATATGTCAAATGGATTAGAACAACCATTTTTTTCTCTTTGTTTTAAATAAGTGAGCCAATTGGAATTCATTTCTTACTCATATCAAAGTAATACACCAAAACACAGGGCATTGGACAAATATTTAGAATTGCATTATTTGTGTAACATAATATAACACCAGTTATTTTGGCCTGCTCTCATAATTTCTTTTGATTAACACTGCATCTTTATAAAGCACAAAACTGAAATTTGGGGAGAGGCATATTTTCACCATCTCGGTTCAGTTCCTGTAGTTTGTAATGATATTTTAAATACTGATGGTTAGTTGTTCACAGATAATTTTCTTCAATGACATATTCATCACGTAAAAAATCACTCTACTGGTTTTGAAGAATTTTCAAGGTTGATTATGTACTGAACTTCAACTCTCAAATTAGGCACAATCATCTTAGATTAATTAAGATTTAGATGCAAATAATATATTAATTACTTCTGGAGTTACTTGAGAAAATCAATTTGTCTTCCATAACCAAGCTTACTAAACAAAATGTCTGCACACAAAACATATAGAAAGAAAGGATTTTAACCCAGAGGGAGATTTTAAATATCAAAACAGTCTTTTTCATGTTCAAAAATCATAGGACATCTTAAACTAATTAAAATCTTATTTCATTAGTCTCTATGAGTAGGTCTGCAGTAGACCTTTAATGCAACACTTTCATATGAAACCCAAGATGAGTGTACTCTCCCATAGAGAGACATGTATGTAAAATACAAATCATGCTTTTATCAATATCAGACAACAAATCTCATAGATCAATAACTAATTCCTTTCTTTGTTTCTTTACGATGAATGGTATATCTCACACAAAAATGACACATTTTGCCTTGATATTGTCATGATCATGCAGCTATATATAGCAACAACTGGCGAAAAGTCAAAGTGAAATTCACTGGGACATCTGTGTCTGTGAATGAGAATTTGGCAGGTGGGAATCTACTACAGACTGCTGTCCATCCCACACTTGACTTGGAAACTCTGGACATTGAGATGTGTCCAAGAACCAGCGGTCACGATATGTCTGTTCTATTATCAAACTGCTAATCATAGACTTTGAGTCATATCCAGACGAGGAAGATAAATGGGTGTCTACCAGTTTCCAGCCATTACTCTGCAGATATTCTGCTAACCTCAGACGAACATTACTCCCATTAAGTTCAAGTTCAGTGAATTCTAAGTTTCCCGTGTGCTGCAATTTTTCTACAGCTCCAACAAACTGTGATGGCAATCCATTGATTATGTCTCTACGCCCAGATATGATGGTCTTGACACGGGAATTGTTTGTTGGCATCGTGGCAGTTGAACCAGTCCGTACCTCAATAACTTCCAGAAGGTGGCCTCCTGTTGGCTTTGGATTACGAATCTTTTGACGGCAGTCATTTACAGCTTGAATCAATGGTTCAATCTGATAAAAATCTGCTTCTATAGCAAGCTGGTCATACTGTTTAAAATCCTCTGGCAGTGCAAGTTGTGATGAACGCAGAAAGTTGAGAATATATCCAAACAGAGATCCATCTCTGTCAATGAAATAACTGCCATCCTGGTCGCAAGTGGTAGGCATGGAACCATTGAACATTGCACCAAGCATAGAGTTAGGGAAGCGACTGAGAGTTGCCTTGCTTGTTGTGTAGTGTATGCCTCCTACATTAAGATGTACCATATCTTGGCACATACTCGCCATCTTCACATGCATACTCCTGTCCTCCCTAACCCTTCTCCTGCAGAATAACCACTGATATCTGCATTCATCGGGCCATCATTTCTCGAAGCATTTTATCCCTCATATGCACAAACACCTGGAAAAATATGAAAAGTAGAGAATTTGGTTTGGAATAACATTGATGGTTTTAACATTTTTCATGTTTTTGTTGAAAGGAAAATCATTTCTGGCTATTCAATAATGAAGGTTGATCCCATATTTATGGGTATTAAATCTACATGAAGCAGATTTGCTTTCTTAAAAAATATATCACTATTTATAACATTCATGCAACTGTATCTGCAAATCTGAATTGGCTCTTCTATACAGAGGGCTGTGAGTAACTCCAAGGGAACCTGGATATACATAAATATCTGGTTGGATCTTCAGTTTCTTGTCCGGTGTTGTTATGAGGGTCAATTTTTATATTTATTACTTGTTAAATGATTGAAAGCAAAGTAAATATTAGCATTCCCTATCTCAAGCAAAGGGTTTCAAGATAAATAATAATTGCAGGTAAAAAGGAAACGATAGGCTATGGTTGGAGGTGAAAGTGTGAACCTTGAGCCTTTTTTTGATTAGCACTTGTTTTGCTTTATCATTATATGAATGGTAACATCAATACTTTCTATTATATTTATTATATGAACTGGCAAAAATGTAACTAATTTTAGGTTTGATTTATAAATCAGACTTTCTGCCAAAATTTACCATTTTTCTTCCATTAATGACCTTTTCTCATATTTTATCTCAGAGATGGCTTACAATATTCTTATTTTTTATTGGACACCAAATTGTTTCACAGTGGTCTAAATTGTGTTGGGGACAGGAATATTCCCATATTCAATGTCAAGACTTGAAATCCCTGTTTTCAGAAATACCATGCACTGCCGATCCAATCTAAAGGAGGTTTTAAAGGAGCCATGTTCTTGTTCATTCAGCATTGAATGTCAGACTTGTCAAAAAAAAAATTCTTTGTTTTTTCTTGACCTCATCATCGCTTCGCCATTGTTTTTTGAGTTTGTGCAATGAGGTGAACGTGGGTCAGTCTAATCACAGGAGCGACAGTAACGATCAGAAGCTCCTGTGGTGCTTCTGACATCACATGACATTTCCCCTTTTTCGCTCGCGTTTGTTTTGACTTTTAGGTCTGAATGTTCGAGATTTTGATATGATTAAGCTGTAAGTCTATGGAGCTTACCCCGATTATCGGTCCATGGCGGCCATGTTTTGGCTCATTAATTCTGCTTACACCGTCAGATGTCGCTTTTGTTTGAGAAGTGATTTGTGAGTGCGTGGTAGAGTAAGAAGATTTTGCTTTGGGTCTTTTTTTGCCTTGGGATTTTGCAAACTTACGCGAGCTTGATTTTTTAAAATCAACACTTGTTTGTATGCCATTTCACTTTGTAAAGTGTAAACTGTAATGGTGGGTAAAAAAACTGAAGAAAAGACATTGCAGATAACACACGGGTCTGGATATAGAGACATCATGCAGGTAAAAGACGGTGACATGGATCATAACTACAACAGTCAATTGCTGGAGGTTGAGTTCTCTCAGGCGAGAAGCTTTAAAGGAGGGGGTTCAAGTATAAAAGGAAGGGGGTGGAGCCTATTAAACAGGTCTTGACCATCAAAACACCCAGAGCTCAGCCAGTATAAATTGAATACATTCTAATATATTTGTTACTTTCTAATAGAAATGTGTGATACTTGGTACAATGCTGCATGAACACAAGGGCTACAACATATTTTAATCTGAAATCTAAATGTTTGATATCAAAGCTCTTTTAAACAATAAAAGTGTTCTGAGATTTAAATTATTTTGAATTTGATTGACAGTTGACACTGTGTGTGAGATGTGGGTTTAGGTTTGTTTATAAATACCAAGCACATGGCTGAGTGCATGTGTCCAGCATGTTACAACATATTTGCGGTTTTACCCCATACCTCCCATGGGCTAGATGTTGCTGCAGCTGGGTGGGGAGCGGTCAACTTCAGAGACTCGTTATATAACTTGTGTAAAGATAAGAATCTGATTTCCTGGTCCTCCTCAGATAAACTTTTCAGTGCTTAATTTTGTTTTCTGAATGGTCCGAAAGTTTTTGATTGATAAACATGTAAATAATGACATATGCACACTTTAAATTATAAGGTTCACCTTTTCTGTTTTTATTCTCTTCCCCCTCTCTTTATGAGACCAAGGAGGAGGACTGTCACTGAGATAGTCAGCGGGGTTAATGCAGGGTGGTGTGATACAACCCCTTTCTTGCCTATGTTTACAAACAACCTGCCCAGCCACCAGCAGCATCCAGTGGGCTGTGAGTGGACAGTTTGACCAACGGTCAACTTGTGAGGTAGCTGTGTTGTGTGGAGCAGCACCAATCAGCAGCTGGGGCAAAATCTGGGGTGGGGTTAACTGACCGTACGGCTTTTCAGGGGTACTGGACCCCCCTCTTTAAATATGATGGACAATGTATTGTGTTTCTGGAAACAATGGATTTCTAATTAACGATTGTCATTTTAATGATGAATATGGGAATAGATTGTTGATCCCTCTATCTTTATGCCAAATTACAGTTTCCAGATTAGTTTCCATCCTTCATTGCAACATCTTAAGTTTTATAGACGATAATCCTCCTTCTTTGGCACCCATTCAGTGTACCAAGTCTGGCCTCGGGCCGTTTCAATCGATAAATCACCAAATATCGCTCACGAAAATATATATTAGGTTTTATGGCGAATTTAGGCTCAACGTCAAATAGTTAACGTCTTATACAAAGCAATAACTTTGATGATTGTTAAAAGGTATCAAAATATACTTACAACTCCCAAATTTGTCACCAAAAATTCATTGAGCGCGGTGCGAAAATGGACATCTCATCTTTCTGACAGGGCGACTGAAATGACGAATTTTGCAGCTGTCGCACAAATATACAGAATTTGGAAATAGACATCTTTGCAAAACATAATTTGTGTAGATTCTATATAAATATTTTTATTAACAACATATTTGCACCAAAAACTCATATATTGTATTGAACTCATGATATTTCTCCTAAATTCATTAATTTCGTGCTGGATATTGTACTCTATGGAGTACCATTTTCTGTCAACTCAAACCGGAAGGTGTTGTGTTCTGAGAGACCGAATTTATAAACACGTCGACAGCCTCAAGATATTAAAACCCTATCAGATCGAAAGCAGAGAGTAAAGGTCAACTATTAAACAGAAAAGTATTAGTTTATCAATGCTGATCAGAACTGATGATGTAAAACAATGATACGCGACAATGTAAAGAGGGTTCTCATATGACATGTTATCAAATCAAATCAAAGTCCAGCGGCTGGAGGCAGATGGTTTGGAGAGTTAACAGGATGTTTGGTACTAATGATTTTATTTCTTGTAGGTACTTTTCAGGCGGAGAAAGAAAAGGAGTGGTAGTCATAGTTTAGTGGGGGTTGTCGGTTACTTAGGATGTAGTCTCGGTGGGATTAGAAAAGTTGGTAAGGAGGCAGCTGGTAGATATGAAGGTGCTGAAGATCACTAGGTACTCACGTGGAGGACATCTTTAGCCTCTAGTTGTGATTGGTAGGGCTTACGAGGATATTGGACGCCTCAGGCTGTATAGGGATATTGGACGCCCTTTAGTGCGCTGGGGATTGTAGGCCCCAAGGGAAGGAGTGAGTGTTGGGGTGAAAGTTGTCAGTGCAGAAGGTGATAATTAGATAGGGTAGCTTTACATCAGTGTAGGGGCCTGCACCGGGCGGTCAGCACGAGTGCCTTTCACAGATTGGGGATAGTGCGTATGGGTCTCCTCTCTAGCTGGATAGCCACGCTGCGTAAGCTCTGAGTGCCCACGAGACAAAAGTGGAGCGGCCAACATATCAAATCAAATCAAATCAAAAATATGTTCTGTTTATCCTCTTGATTATCAACTGATCATGATGTCCATGGCATGATAAGCGATACGTGTCATCGTAGATTCAGCCACTATTTCAGTACGCATACAGTGCCCAAGAGCACAGTGCATAGAATCTGAATATTTTGTTTCAATTATAAGTAAATCGAATCATGGCGGTGGTGGCAGCTGTCACAGAAGAGATGAAAGAGCAGGGTCTTCGACTGTGTAGAGACTTCCTTGGAGGGGGATGGACTAAAATAAAGCTTGATGAATTCCACATTGAAAGAATGCAGTAAGTAAAGTATCTTGTTTTGCATTTTGCCTTTTACTGTTATTGCACGGTTCGGGAGAAAACACTTTGAATTAATACAAAATGGAAATGTTTACAGTTGTGAATTCCAAACAAACCTACTTAAAACAATTATGAAATGTACAGATACATTACAATACATAGAATAATATTAGATTTATAAAAAAAATATTTTGCTCATTCATTAATTTCAAGAGTTTTATTTGTGAAGATTTCTAAAAAGCGATTTAGTAAAAAGTGTTGGAATGCCTCCTTTCTTGTCCAAACACTTTATTGATATGGTAACTATTTTGTTGACGTCAGGGCTTGACATACGCACTGGCCCGGTGGCCCGGGGCCACCAGATCCTCTGTTTGGGCCAGTGAATGCTCTGTTGTAGTGGCCCAGTTGGGCAACCATATTTTTGGTCTTTTAGTGGCCCAAACTATCTTGATTTTATTATTCTAATCCTTGATAGATATTATATCACGATAAATATTTGATTGGGACAAGTATCCCCCACTCAGACACTATACAGCCTTATGTACAATGTTCTTTATTGTATCACACATCCTATTATCCTTAGAAACTTCGGGCCACCACTTCTCATGCTCTAGTGGCCCAACTGGGCAACCAACGTTTTTCTCTTTATGTCAAGGCCTGGACGTATTCATCCATTTCATATCTGTTTGGATATTTACTCTAATGTAAGGATGAGGATCAACATGCTGCAGGTTCATAGTGTATATTTCCTAGCTTCATGGCCTTAATTAATTTTACTGAGAGTATAGCACTACTCAGTAATGATATCCATCTCTCACTCTCTCATTCAATCCCACAAAGAATTTTGACGCAATATTTGTGATCACTACAATGTCAAGTAATTGGCTATCATCCGCAAAAAGCCTTAAGATTTGGGTTTGAGTATTTCTCAAAAAATATTTGTAAAGATTGATAGTAAGAGACCCATCAACCTGTGGTACCTATTCCAGATTTCATATGTAAAATATCTACTCTACTCCATCAATTACAATTTTCTGTTGTCAATCTGTCAGATAGTTTTGATAAATGCTCAAACTTGGCTAGAGGTTCTGTTGTATTGTATTTAATGGTTAATGTTTTTAGTGTGTCAAATGCTTTGAAACTAATGAAATCAAGAGAGCATATTCACTTATTTCATTCATTTCAAGCCTTGAGAATATCCTGTAAAGTTATGATGTTTTATTTCAAAAGAAGTGACCAGTTAGTGAACTATGTAAAATCAATGGTTGTCATCAGTATGAGGATATTGTAGTTGGCCATTCTGTATGAACAGAGGGTGCTATTCACCTGTTTTTTGAAGATTTTTCACCAGAAACTATGATGGTAATTTAATCTATTTGCATTAGAACCAGTTTACTTTTATTGTGGATATCTTTTAAGTATTTACAGTAGTGACTTCAATAGTATTTGTGACATTACATGGTATTTCTGAAAATAAATAGTATTTGTGACAGTAAATGTCAGTGTTATTTATGGTATTAAGTTTAATGCCTGTCAAACTAATACTAATACGAATTGTTTAACATTTTTATTTCTTTTTCTAAACTCTGTTGAATCACAGATTGATTTTATTTCACAGATCACAAATCTCAAAGCATGGATGATAATATGTATTTTACCTATAAGATAAATACATATATTACTTGGAAATATGCATATACCTTTGACTTCACTTATTGCAAGATTGCCCATTCAATATATATTTTTGTGAACGAAATGTTAACTGCATATGGTTATCTTAATGTGACAAAACAAACCACACATTTACCAGTGACACAACATCACCTTGGCTCATCTTACTGCAGTCATCATTCAGGCCTGCTACTCTTATTACATCAGGGGTCACAAGGGCAAATAATGTGTAGAGGGTCAACTTTCTCAGGGAAGTGAGGGTATCAAGTGCCTGTGGAAGAGACTGCACTTCCATAAGTATGTTTATCAAGAGTTTCAGAATACTCTCCATCAATAATATTGCTTGGTTGGTTGCCATATTGCAAATAAAATCATATATCCATGCACAAGTCATGTCGAAACTGTGTGGCTTTTTACACAGTTTGTGTGATAATCTGTATCTTGGGGTCTCATCCAGGGAATTTACTCTTTTTCCTATTCTTATTGAAATATTTACACAGTAATAATTGTTAATGATATATATGTAAGTTTACAAGCACAAGTTTTACAATCAAGCTCCCATTTAGATTGCTTTTGCATTGCTCAGTCATGTGGAAAGAAGCCAGATTAGGGTAATTCAATTAGGATCAAGTGAACAAAAATGGTTTTTGTGATGAATGAACCAAGATCATTTTTTTGAAGTTAACCTGTGAATTTTAAAATAAATCTACCAACCTATTATTAAGTATGAGAACTAATTCAATGTCTTCTATATATATTATTCAATAAGTTAAAAAGATTTTGCCTGATAAGAATCAGTAGGGATTGTTTCTGGGTAATGGTCATGAAATAAACAAGGTTATGAACATATTTGAACACACTAAGTTACCTTGGATAGATCAATTTATTATGTTCATTGTCATCACAATCACGGACTTGCCAAATCTAGTAGCATGGTGTGTTGTCAAGTGGTACAATTTGTGTAGTCCAAAGAGCAATGTTGGTGTCCAAAGTGACAAAAGGTTACAAGCTAAGGACATCCAAAATGAGATTATTTACTGATGCAGATCTGCATTTTTTTATTACATACTGTGTTCACCAAAAGCATTTTGAATACAGGCCAGAAAATTGATGTAATATTAAATCATACATTAAAAAGTAGAAATCTACAGCAGACATTCTCATTCAGACTGAGAAACTGAATTGTGAAATGGATGTGGACCAGTGATTTTATTTGACATAATGGCAGGGATTTGTATATATATAAATTGTAATTTTACAGGGGAGGAATCATAGACAGACTCAATGATATATGTAAAAAAACAAATGAATCTTGTGCAGTATCCTGTTTTTGTATATTTTATTGAATCTGTTTCAAGTCTTACTTACCGGTATATATTTATTGACAAATTGATAAATGAGCTATACTTTTATGCCCCACATGTAATCCATAAATGTAGGAATTGATTTATTCATGAATAAATAAAATCAATCTTTTGCTTTAGCATAATATTGGTTTATAACAAAATCACTATATCTCATATAAATATTTTATACATATGGATATAATTTGACTGAGCTTCAGCCCATGCCGTGTTTGGAACCTCACAGCATAAAATATGTTCATAAGAAATGGAAGCCGTAAAGGATACACACTGAGAATGCAAATTATTAATATATTGAATTTGTCAGTAATCTGCACAGATGATTCTGGCTTGTACTGGCTGTAATGATAACACCAAATCTTAATGACAATACTTTGATTATTATACACATATACATTAGTTGACCAATCACAACAACTGAAATACTGGTCAGGTGACGGGCTAATATTACACATACAATTCCCAAATTTGTCTCCTGCAGCTAATATTTCACATCAAAGTCCCCAAAATGTCTCCTGTAGCTGACAAACGGCGGGATGCCAATTGGTTTTGCCGAGTAAACATATAGAGGCGAGTAAACATATAGATCGAACTCTTGCTTGACCAGTCAGTGGAATCATCATCATTAGTCCCATAACAGCCTTCCTCTTATTGTTTTCACAGACATCAAGCATGTGTAACCATTTGCAAGCCAGTGTATGATTGTTTGAAAATATCCCAACAAGAGACAAATTTGGGGATTTTAATGTGAAATATTAACAGTTTGTCAACAAGATTAATGGGAGGAGATCTCAGTTTGATCAAAATTTGATGTAGTGAGGACAGTGATCCACATCAGTGTTTATGTGTTTTCAGTTATTTCATATCTGTTATGAAGCATATGATTCGATGACACAAAAAATGTCTGAACGACTAACTTTAAATATATATAACTAAATATGTGACAAATTTAACATTAATGGGGGAATTATGCATTGCCCCAAAACAATACTCTGCTTTTAAGATAATAATAAATATTTCCAGTTGTAATTTTCCTTTTCTTTAAAATCTTTTCAGGGGAGGATTGAGCAACATGATGTACCTTTGCGCATTGCCAGATCATGTAAAGTCAGACAAGGAACCTCGTAAAGTGCTGCTGCGCATGTATGGACAAATTATTCAAGAGAACCCAGAGACAGTAGTAACTGACTCTGTTGTCTTTGGACTGCTTGCAGAAAAAAAAATGGGACCTAAACTTTATGGAGTATTCACGGGAGGCCGAGTAGAGGAATATGTTCCTGTGAGTATCACCCTATCAATTATTTCCTTTTAACACATTGAAAAAAAACCTATAATATTCAGTAATAAATATTTGTTATCTTGTCATTTCTCCATCTGTAATTGCAAATATCAAATGCTTTGTTCTGGTGTTTCTGCTGGAAAATACCATATTACTTACAGAGGGAAACCCAGATAGAATGCAAGCATCTTTGAAAATACCCATCTTTTCTAGTCACAGACTCACCATTCCAATATCTGATATTCTCAAACATGACCTTAACCTTTATTTAAAAAATCAAAACTACTTTTGCTATTTCTTAACTTTTGTTTTGGTTTCATACACTGTAATAAAAAATGATTGGCCTCCTGACCTACTTACGAATCATGAGTGCAATAAATGGCTACTGACGAAGCAGAATCGTGTGATCAACTGTTGCTGGTATTGAAGATGGGCTCTGTACTTTGTAAAGGCACTGGCTTACTGACCTAGTTTTGAATGATGAGTGATAAAAATAGCCACTAATTAAACAAGACCACACGATAAATTATTGTTGGTTGAGGAAGGTTAACTCTGTTTATTGGGAAATTTATTCAAGCATGCTGGAATAAATAATCATGTTTTAAAGGGAGTAAAAATCCTAAACAAAAACATCTTAGATCCCATTTTATTAGTTCCCAAAGCATGAGGGGCACATTATAGATTTATGAATTATAGATTTGGGCTCTATATGTGTGTGTTGATTTGTCTGTCAACAAAAACATTTTATGATATTTTAGTTACAGCAACAAATTTAACAGGTGTACATTTCATGCTATAATTGAATTTTTTGACATATTCTTTCACAATCTAGGCAATAACATTTTGAAAGTTATTTTAATTATGAAATATCAGAAATAAATCTCATATCAAATATCAGATCATCATTTCTCTGTATCTCACTGTCTGTCACATTCCTTTATGATCCTGACCCATAAATGGATGTTAAGAATCCTTGGGATGGAAAAAGATCCAGAGAAATATTTAGAATTTAGGATGACTCCTCGGAACAAAAATAAATCTAAATTTTATCTGGACTAATTTTCTGCCATTGACTTCCTTTTGAGTATTAATGTATATTACATTTCACCTTTTACTTTGCCAGGATGATGGGCATAGTTTAGTGTGTTATGTGTTCACTCAAAAGTGGATTGGTGCCAATTGTGTGTTGCCGTCTTTGCCTCATTGAATACAACATGGGGGAAGTGCAAAAAAAAAAAATCTAAAATCAAATCATTACAAAAAATTTAGTTCTTGCAATTGCTCATGCCTCAGAAAATTTTTCATTGGGATAAATTATGCATGGTTTGTTGCCCAGCTTGTCAACAAATAAGTGTACCACAGATGACATATGACTTGTTGATTTCTATCATGGCTGACATGGTCAAATTTAGACAACACATCTTGTAAATCTTGAATATTGTTTAAGAGTAAATAATTGCTGATCTGATGGACCCTATACTTTAATGAGTGTTGTTTGCAGATATGTGTTAAAAATTGATGAATTATCATAACATCTGGGATAAGTACATTCCATGTTTGTATTGAAATGTGGATCCATATAAAATGTACCTTCCAAAACAGGACTATCACCAGTCCCTGCCACCAAAGATGAGAAGGTGTGCACAAGATAAACTGCAAATCATTACTATTAAGGTCTATAATCCACAATGAAAAAACTGGGACAGACTTATGTTTTTTTGGCTTAAATGTGTTCAAAGTAATGTTATTTGTTAATTTAGCACAGAAAAAGTAAACTTAACCAGCTAGTCTTAAATTTTTATTATTTAAATTGAACCCGTTTGTTGCCATCTTGCCTCCATTGAAAACAAAAAAATCAGATAGGCACAAAAAATTTAAATAGGCCGATTGCGGGTCGCCATACTCCCCCATTGAATTACAATCGGAAGTGCACAAAAAACTCTCTAAAATCCAATCATTAAAAAACAAGTTGGTAACCCACAATCACATTATGTGGATCCAGGCACATTTCCCAACACCACATTCTCATGCACATGTACACAGAACACTGGCACAAAATAAAAGATTTAGGGTCAGCTAAGTGTCTTATATTTAGATTTAAAACTACTTGGGGTATTGCAAGTTTTCATTTCCAGGGGCAGCTTGTGGAATTGTTAACAAATATCTAAACACATATTTTTGTCTGATGTTTATGTTTGCATGTGGTATATATGTGGTGCTGCATCACTGCACTGTTGTGGCGTGACATGGGAGAAAGCCATACACATAATATTTACTTGTGAATTAGCTTTGAATTAATAGGTGTAAAGCATGTAATAAAACAAACACAAGACACGCGACCTGGCCAAGTGAACTAACTCTTTGGCAGGCCTATGAACCAGGAATGTTGGCATGGGTTGGACTCTTGTACCTGGATATTGCACTATAACCAAATGAATTATTAGCTTAATATATGATGTGATGTGGACACAGGCTTTGTATAACTGTGTTCCATATGGCCTATTTAAAGGATTCCACTTTTGTCAATAGACTTCTGGCTGACAACATTATAATTTTTGTTGGATGTGCCCATGGAAGAGCGCCAAATGGTTATGGAGAGTGAAGCATTTCAAGACCCTTCAGGTTGAGATAAACATTTTAGAACATGCAGTTTTGAGGTTCTCTTTCATCCTGACACAACAGAACTGATGAAAGAGATTTTTTGATTCTGGTAATTTTTGCATACAAGTTCTGACAACTTATTGATATCTTGCTACATTTTGGTAGGCCATGGGCCATGGCGTAGTTGGTTAGAGCACCAGCTTATTAGCACCAGTTCCTCTGTGGTGATCCAAAGGTCCTGGGTTCGATCCCCGGCCATGCCGAGATTGAATTCATGATACAATTTCACACATGAGCTGAGGCCTGTGCCAAAGGGTTAACTCTGTCCTTGTAAATCTGTGACCGGGTGGATTGTCATGTCAAGGACCTGCGACATGACAATTCAGTGAGGCAGCAGCACTATATCTACTACAAGTAGGTCTCATCATGAAATGACTGAAATAATGTTGAAAGTGATGTAAAGCCCCAAACAAACAAACAAATTACATATTGGTGGAGTAGAAAAGTGAGGAGGAGTTGCCTCCATATAAAATGTATATATATATATATATATATATATATATATATATATATATATATATATATATATATATATATATATATATATATATATATATATATATATATATATACATATACATACCAGTACTTGACCCTCCGTAGCTGCCCCAAATAACCCTGTTGCCAGTTAATTTGAACATTTTTTTCTTAGTTGTTTAATGCTTTGTTGCTATTACTTATTCTGAGAAAGCGATCTATGCGATGCTGTAATGTAGACGTGGTGATCACTGCATTGTTATTATTGATATTCTTGTAGTTGTTTGTTATCTTCTCTCTGATTGGTCGAAATAATTGCCATTGTCTCAACCATTGTCTTGACTGCCATGATTTGTCAATGAACCGGATGTGTGTGCGGCACTCATAGAATTATTATTAAAATATACTGAACCATCACCTGCTCCAAATGACCGCCACCAGTTAATTTGAATAATTTTTTTCTCAGTTGTTGAATGATTTGTCTCAATTATTTATTCAGAGAAAGCCATCTATGTGATATTGAAAAGTAGACAAGTTATTGTTACTATGGACACTTCTTGTAATTGTCTGTTAGCTACTCTCTGATTGGTCAAGTTAATCAAAATTGTCTTGACTGCCATAATTGGTCAGCGAATCAAATGTTTGTGTGGTGCTCATATTATTATTAATATTATTATTATATATTATTGTTATTTTTACCCACTCCATTGCCAGTTGAGAAGCATGCATGAGTCTGTGAGGTATCTTTGAATGTTTTTGTACATTGGACATTCAACTTTGCACAATGACTTTTCAAAACTTTGCCCCAGCTGTAACTTAACAATGAAGAGAAGGGTGCTCCTCATAATTATTTTGGTAACTTCCAGTACCTTTTAGAAATTACTCTGTCTGTCCTGTGTGCATGTGCATGTGTGTGTGTTTGTTACTTCTTTTCCTTCATTTTCCTTTGTGTGTTTGTTTCCCCCCTTCAATTAATGTAAGGTTACAAAATATTCTGGGACATTGGGGGGGGGGATATAATCCTTTGATCCTTGGTCGCTGGGTACATAACCTTATGTAACATCAGGGTGCATGATTATTTGATCCTTTGGGTTTCTGGCAACTGTGACAAAGTAGAGCAGTGATCATATCCCAACCTTATCTAATAAACAGCACACTATCGTCTCATTATTGTTGCTATCTTTACTTAATTCATCTGCATGTATGCAAACATAGCATGCCCTAGATTTTATTCTCTGAGTAAATGTTAAAGACAAATCATTAAACAACTGAGAAAAAATGTAAAGTGGCAACAGGGTTATTTTGGGCAGCTATGGATTGTCTAGTGTTTCAAATGAGGTTATGTGATCATATGATGATCTCACACTGTTGAGAAGCAATGAATGTCTGATGGATGGAACTTGCTGTAGTATAAATCAGATGTATGTTATAATACCATATTACTTTTTGAAAAAAAAATAGTTCAATGAAATGCGTACTTATTTGCTGAAAAGAGTTCTTTCATTTCTTTTTATCGTGTTTTATTTTCAGTCCCGACATCTGCATTGTGAAGAGCTGCATCGGCCGGATATATCCAAGGCTTGTGCTCAGATAATGGCCAGCTTTCACAGGCTACAGATGCCACTGGTGAAGGAACCCAAATGGTTGCTGGATACCATTACAAGGTAGGTCAATGGAATGATGACAAAAAATGAATGGTGAGAAAAAAAGTCTGCTCAAACGGGGCTGATGATAGGAGCTTTAGGTGCAAATGAAATGTGAAATATATATGGACAGAGCTGTACAATAAAACAAATAATCACATATGCTCTCACTCAAACAGTATTCCTAATGCGTTAGGAATTTGAGCTTGCCCAGTTGCTTAAAAGCAAGCTTTGGCTAATTAAATCTGGTATCGGTCAAGCAATGTTTTATACCATACTTCATACACTAATTTTGTTGAAATGTTACTGACCACAGATAATCGCTTATGACATATATGCACCTGACAAGAGATAATCCCTGATGATTGGAATGTAGATGATCATGGATAACACCTCATGAACAGAATGCAACTGACCACAGATAGTCCCTATTGATATGAATGTATCTGACCACAGAAAGTCCCTATTGATATGAATGTATCTGACCACAGATAGTCCCTATTGATATGAATGTATCTGACCACAGATAGTCCCTATTGATATGAATGTATCTGACCACAGATTGTCCCTACTGATATGAATGTATCTGACCACAGAAAGTCCCTATTGATATGAATGTATCTGACCACAGATAGTCCCTATTGATATGAATGTATCTGACCACAGATTGTCCCTACTGATATGAATGTATCTGACCACAGAAAGTCCCTATTGATATGAATGTATCTGACCACAGATAGTCCCTATTGATATGAATGTATCTGACCACAGATAGTCCCTATTGATATGAATGTATCTGACCACAGATTGTCCCTATTGATATGAATGTATCTGACCACAGATAGTCCCTATTGATATGAATGTATCTGACCACAGATAGTCCCTATTGATATGAATGCACCTGGCCACAGATAGTCCCTATTGATATGAATGTATCTGACCACAGATAGTCCCTATTGATATAAATGTATCTGACCACAGATTGTCCCTATTGATATGAATGTATCTGACCACAGATAGTCCCTATTGATATGAATGCACCTGGCCACAGATAGTCCCTATTGATATGAACGTATCTGACCACAGAAAGTCCCTATTGATATGAATGTATCTGACCACAAATAGTCCCTATTGATATGAATGTATCTGACCACAGATTGTCCCTACTGATATGAATGTATCTGACCACAGAAAGTCCCTATTGATATGAATGTATCTGGCCACAGATAGTCCCTATTGATATGAATGTATCTGGCCACAGATAGTCCCTATTGATATGAATGTATCTGACCACAGATTGTCCCTACTGATATGAATGTATCTGACCACAGATAGTCCCTATTGATATGAATGTATCTGACCACAGATAGTCCCTATTGATATGAATGTATCTGACCACAGATTGTCCCTATTGATATGAATGTATCTGACCACAGATTGTCCCTATTGATATGAATGCACCTGGCCACAGATAGTCCCTATTGATATGAATGCACCTGACCACATATTCCCTATTGATATGAATGTATCTGACCACAGATAGTCCCTATTGATATGAATGTATCTGACCACAGATAGTCCCTATTTATATGAATGTATCTGACCACAGAAAGTCCCTATTGATATGAATGTATCTGACCATAGATTGTCCCTATTGATATGAATGTATCTGACCAGAGATTATCCGGATAACTTGAAATGCAACTGACCATAAATAGTTGTGATTGATATACAGCTAACCAGAGAATCCCTAATGAATGGAAAAGGGAAAAGCAGGTGAATATAGACTGAAAATCCTTACAGAGAAATATGATCAGTCGAGTCTATTCTCTTAATCAGCTGATACTTATATTGTTCAGCAAATGGCACTCAGTTATAAGATAATTAATTGTTTTTTCTCTCAAACAAATTTTCTCTCAATAAAGACATTAAATATTTAGGGGTGTGGTTTTCTAATATGGAATAATAGAAACAACAGAAAAATATTATGCAGAATGGCTTTATTATGATGTCTCAACAATTAACATTAGTATATAATATTTCATGGTTTCGTATTGGAATATATCACATTCCCACTTGCAAGACATAACAAGGCTGTACATAAAACTGGCTACCGTATTTACTCGTGTATAAGTCGAGGTTTTTGTCCACAAATCCTTAGTTAATGTTAGGGGGGTCGTCTTATACACGAGAGCAACCTGTGGACGAGGATTTACGCTAAAGAATTACGGCACTACGAGTTTTCATTACGAACATTCTTATTTTTGAAATAACAAATATCGGACATAGCGGATCGATTTAACAGTCTTATACTTGAGTATTTACGGTAAAACATAAATACGATGTTCATATTTTCAAAATAACGGATATCGTTTTAAATGATATATAAATGTATTATCACAATTACGCTTCTCAGGTCGAGAATTTCTCCACGTCCTTGATCTTAGCATCAAAACAAAGCGTGTTATAAACAATAATAATTAAAAGTGATATAATTAATATCTTTGGCTAATAATACACAAAGAAATATTCAACCACGTGTAGACAGTGGTCCGCCTGTCCGATATTTGCTTTCACGCTAGTATTGCGTAATGCATGTTAAATGGATGGATGGTTTTGTTCTGTTCTCGACCTGCAAAGTGTATTTTGTGTTTATATTGGGTATATGCTTTTATTTATCATTTAAAATGCAATTCTCCTGCAAATCTGCAAAGTCAATGATCACATGACTTGTAAGTCACATGGCCAATCGATCCGCTAAGTCATGGACATCTTATTTACGTTTTACTTTTACTTCTATGTCTATTAAAATTATTATTTAATTATATCACACAATTCAATTCTGCCTTTGATGTCTTCCCATTCAGTGGTGTGAAAATTAGTGATACCAATTATCAGCGTTTGTTTCCACTGCTTTGAGTCATGTCTTCCCTTGTTGACAGAAATGCTTTCACATGTGGATCGATTTTAATTGCGTTTTAAATGGATTGATGGTTTTGTTCTGTTCTCGAACAATTTGTGATAATATTGGGTAAATACCTTTATTTATCATTTAAAACGCAATTAATATCGCTACGTCCGATATACGTTATGTTTTCTTTTGATGCTTTTCAAAATTACGACCACGTGTTGCATAATGCATGTTATAAACAGATGGATGGTTTTTTTCTGTTCTCGATCTGCAAAGCGTATTTTGTGTTTATATTGGGTATATGCTTTTATTTATCATTTAAAATGCAATTCTCCTGCAAATCTGCAAAGTCAATGATCACATGACTTGTAAGTCACATGGCCAATCGATCCGCTAAGTCATGGACATCTTATTTACGTTTTACTTTTACTTCTATGTCTATTAAAATTATTATTTTAATAATATTAAGTAAATACCTTTATTTATCATTTAAAACACAATTAAAATCGATCCACGTGTGAAAGCATTTCTGCCAATTTCTCAAGATCGCCATTTTGAAGGGCGGGAGAGGCTCTTGTTTTTGGTGCGAAAACGATTGTTAACTGGCATTGAAATATTAATATATTATGCAATAATGGATAGTTTCATTCTGTTCTCGACCTGCAAAGCGTAAGTTGTGATAAAATTAAGTAAATACCTTTATTTATCATTTAAAACGCAATTAAAATCGATCCGCTACGTCTGATGTCTGTCATTTCGAGGACGTCACGTACATCGTTTTTACGTTTCACTTTGTGGCGAAATTCTCGACCTGCGAAGCATAATTTGTGATAATATTGGGTAAATACCTTTATTTATCATTTAAAACGCAATTAAAATCGATCCGCTATGTCCGATGTCTATTATTTTGAAACGCTTTGTTTTGACATTGTTTTCAATGATTCCAATTATCAGCGTTCACAGTTTTGCATCTCGTCATTGTTTCCACTGCTTTGAGTCGTGTCTTCCCATTTGGACAGAAATGCTTTCACGCTAGTATTGCATAATGCATGTTAAATGAATGGATGGTTTTGTTCTGTTCTTGACCTGCAAAGCGAATTTGTGATACTATTGGGTAAATACCTTTATTTATCATTTAAAATGCAATTAAAATTGATCCGCTATGTCCGATATACGTTATATCGAAAATATGAACATCGTATTTACGTTTTACCGTAATTACTCGCATATAAAATCGTTAAGATCTTGTATTGTAAGCACATTTACGTTTCACTTTTAAAATGGCTGCCAAGCTTCAGCTGAAGCTTGAATGGTAGCAGAGCCGATATCTTCAGAAAAACCAACTCGTCTCATATTCGGAAATTGTTTTTTTCAAGCAAAATAACCTCAATTTTGGGGGTTCGTCTTATACACGAGTCGACCTATACACAAGTAAATATGGTATGTTTTATGACTGGGCAACTTTATAAGGTTTCAGATAAGTGTTGCTGTATGTGGATTTATATCTCCTTGAACTTTTTCAGGTTGATTGTAAAGATTCATTCCAGATAACACAATACAGCAAAATTTTAAGCAAATCAAACTAAATAGATAACAAATTTCTATTCAGAGGGGACTAACTCTTGGCAATTGTGCTTAGAAAATAATCTCCAGAAAAAATATTGTCTTTGGTGAGAACCTCAAAATATTGAAAATGTCTTTTTAACACATAAAATAGCCAATGGTCACATATCTTATCCTCAAATACCCAGTATTCTGGCACAGAAAGTTATCTTCTTTTGTGCACTGTCAAAGGAAGTAGCCATAAAGTTCAATGATAGTTAAATTTCAATCGCAAATATACCAAATAGTGTCTGGGAAAAATGTTCTCCGCTGTTCGGCGTCTGCAGGTAATATCTCTGGATCATCTATTGCAGAAGATGATTTCAAAAATAAGTCTGAAATATATCCAATTGCAATAACATCCGAGTTTAGGCGTATCCATACCCTCAACATTGGATACATTTCTGCACCTCTGCATACTGGAAGATAATTTAGCTTTTTAAAAAAGAATTGTCTCCTGTTGATTTAATATTTATTTTCAGAGGTTTTTAAAAAACACTTTTCCCCTTCTAGTTTACAGTATCTATTGCCATTCTGTGTTTCTGCCATTTTATTTTTTTCATTGTTTTTATTAATTGGTCAAATAGATAGATGAAAGGTTTCAATAATAAATGGGTAAGATCTTTTTCTTGTTAAAAATATATATTTGAAGTAGTGAAAAAGGCTTTAATTTTGATTGACAAATTGGAGCAGGTTTTGTTTAATTGTATTCAATAAATGTGACATTGTATTGGTTTGCCTACTTTAATGACCTTAAAGTGATTAAAGGCACACCAAACCAGTGTTTCTATTGAGAGAACCAATACTCTTGACTGTGACTGTGTTATATTGTCACATAGAAAGAAGATCTTCAAGTCCAACTGAAAAAATCTAGATAAACTGTGAATTATAGCAGGGGCCCTATCACATTAAGGGTATTTATGGGTGTTGGTAGTGAGTGCCCCCTAGTGACAGAGGAGTAAATTACCAAAATACTGTACTTGATGGAAATTGGTACATTTAGGGTGTAAAAATACATTCCCTATTGAATTAAAAGCATTAATGACATGAATCAATATTTAAACACCTCAATATTTGAACTATAATGTATGATTACAAGTATATTTCTTTCAAAATAGTTTTTTGTCCTTATTTTCCTTGATGATAGTTTTCATGAGAAATGAAGAAGACAAGCAAATAAGTTCTGCAGATTACACAACAGGAGTAGACTTGTTTTTAGCTGTGTTTATTTCATTTCATTGGGAAGAAAATTCCCTGTGATCCTAGTGAAACAGATTTTCTCATTTTGATTTGAGTAATTTGGAAATAAAAAGGAAGTTTGGCAATCAGATATGTGAAGGGAGGTGAAAAAATTCATATTTTTGAAACGATCAAGTGTGTACTTTACCTCTATTTTTCTCTTAATGTATTTGAAAAATAGAAAATCTGTTTCACTAAGATCACAGTAAATATTGTTAAGATCACTTTTACAAAGTTGTTTGGAAATCCACTTTATTATGGTCCCACAATCTGCAGAAATTTTTCCCTTTATCATTTTGACATGACAAAATAAGTTTTGGAGCAGTGACATAGTACTACGCCACTTTTTATGAGTAAAGAAGATATGAAGCTTTCAATATAATCAAAGAAATTCCATTGTGATTTTCAAATAATAAATCAATAATTTTATTACAATAATGAATGCCATAAAATGTCAAATGTCATTGAAAGTTATAATGAAAAAGGAACTCTTTTTTAACATTTTTCCCGTACTTTTTTGAAAATGTTCCATTTTGGCGTAAAAAGAAAGTAGTTCCCTCAGAAAATCTGCCATCAGAGGACACTCACTACCAACACCCATACATACCCTTAAGCATATTGCTCTCTGAAGGCTTTATCTCTGTATTATTATAAAGACAGACAGTTGTTATCACTCAAACTTTATAGAGTTCTTTATATAAATAACACTTGTTCTATAATCAAAGAGAAATGGATCCTATTTCAACAAATCTCATCAAATTTAAATCCATAAATTAAACGTCTACAGATGAATGTGTCAGGATGCCACAGAAGCATGTTTTAATTATTTAAATGTCAAAAGCTTGTGAATTTTGATTTAATTAACTTTATATGGTATCTTACATTTTTCCATGAGCTATTTTCAAGGTTACAGAAGACAATTTTCAAAATGATCTAAATGTAATATTTGGCAAAACACATCATCACATAACATTTATTGCCACCACATTTATCATACACAATATTTTTGTTCACGTTTTTGTGAATAATTAACCTATTTATGGGCCAAATATTTCACAACTTCCAAAAATATGCAGAAGCTGATCAAGAACTTGATATGATTGAAATGTACATATAAAGATGGCCGTGGCCCAATGGCCACGGGCTGTGGTGCGGTTGGTTAGAGCGCCAGCTTATTATCACCAGTTCCTCTGTGCTGATGCAAAGGTCATGGGTTCGAGCCCAGGCCGTGTCGAGATTAAAATCATGATACAGTATATCACATGAGCTGAGGCCGGTGCATAAAGGGTTAACCCATTGTCCTTGTAAATTTGTGACTGAGTGGGTTGTCATGTCAACGACCTGCAATGTGACAATTTAGCACTATATCTGCTACAAGTAGGTCAAATCACGAAATAGGCCGATTGCTGATCTCCATGTTGTTTTTTTCTCCGCATTGAAAAGTACACACCTGAACTGTACAACTTTACCGGAACCACAACTCCACTATATTTAATCATTGGTCGGAGAGATTGGCAGGGGCCTATATACAGTGACCGACAGCCCGATGCACAATCTATTTTCACAAAACCTTTCAAAACTGGGTAAAAATTGCTCACATGGATAGTAGATCGTTAACTTCAAATGCATGTAGAGTAAAATTGATACATGTTCATTTGTACAGAAATATCAGGAAATTGATGCATCCAGCAAACCTACCGTATTTACTCGTGTATAAGTCGAGGTTTTTGTCCACAAATCCTTAGTTAATGTTTGGGGGGTCGTCTTATACACGAGAGCAACCTGTGGATGAGGATTTGCGCCCCAAAATTACGGCACTAGGAGTTTTCATTACGAACATTCTTATTTTCGAAATAACGAATATCGGACATAGCCGATCGATTTAACAGTCTTATACTCGAGTAATTACGGTAAAACGTAAATACGATGTTCATATTTTCGAAATAACGAATATCAGACGTAGCAGATTGATTTTAATTGCGTTTTAAATGATAAATAAAGGTATTTACCCAATATTATTGGTCTATTATTTCGAAACGCTTTGTTTTGACTTTGTTCTCACTGATTCCAATTATCAGCGTTCACAGTTTTGCATTTTGTCATTGTCTCCACTGCTTTGATTCGTGTCTTCCCTTTTTGACAGAAATGCTTTCACGCTAGTATTGCGTAATGCATGTTAAATGAATGGAAGGTGTCAATTGCATTTAAATGATAAATAAAGATATTTACCCAATATTATCACGATGATTTACAGCCGATCGAGTGCTATAAACGATAATAATTAAAAACGATATAATGAATATCTTTGGCTTTATAATACACAAAGAAATATTCTACCACGTGTTAGTTTTGACGCTGAGATCAAGGACGTCACGTACATCGTATTACGTTCTTCATCGTGGAGAAATATTCAACCTGCGAAGCATAATTTGTGATAATATTGGGTAAATACCTTATCATATACATATTATACTTTTATCAGTAAAATTTTCTAATTTTCACACCACTGAATTTAATTTTAATAGACATAGAAGTAAAACGTAAATACGATGTCCGGGACGTAACGGATCGATTGGCCACGTGACTCGCAAGTCATGTGATCATTGACTTTGCAGATTTGCCAGAGAATTGCGTTTTAAATGATAAATAAAAGTGTTTACCCAATATTAACACAAAATACGCTTTGCATGTCGAGAACAGAACAAAACCATTCATCCATTTAACATGCATTACGCAATACGAGGTCGTCATTTTAAAAAGCGGGAGTGACGGGGACAAGCTCTTAATTTTAGCGCGAAAACAAATGGGAGTGTATCAACTCGCATTGAAATATTAATATATTGCGCAACGATGGATCCCTGGCTTCTCTTTGTGTTGCCGCACATCAAATTTACCGTGTACCGCACATCGAATTTACGTTGAAATAACAGAAATGCTTTCACACGTGGATCGATTTAATTGCGTTTTAAATGATATATAAAGGTATTTACTTAATATTATCACAATTACGCTTCTAAGGTCGAGAATAACAAAGCGTTTTCATTATTTTTACATTAAAACGCAATTAAAATCGATCCACGTGTGAAAGCATTTCTGTCAAAAAGGGAAGACACGAATCAAAGCATTATCACAATTACGCTTCTCAGGTCGAGAATAACAAAGCGTTTTCATTATTTATCATTTAAAACGCAATTAAAATCGACCCACGTGTGCAAGCACTTCTGTCAACAGGGAAGACACGACTCAAAGCAGTGGAGACAATGACGAAACGCAAAACTGTGAACGCTGATAATTGGAATCAGTGAGAGCAAAGTCAAAACAAAGTGTTTCAAAATAATATTGGGTAAATACCTTTATTTATCATTTAAAACGCAATTAAAATCGACCCGCTACGTCTGATATCAGTTATTTCGAAAATACGAACATCGTATTTACGTTTTACCGTATTTACTCGTGAATAAGACCGCTAAGATCTTATATCGTAAGCATATTTAAGTTTCACTTTTAAAATGACCGCCAAGCTTCAGCTGAAGCTTGAATGGTAGCAGAGCCGATATGTCAAGAAAAACCAACTCGTCTTATATTCGGAAATTGTTTTTTTTCAAGAAAAATAACCTCAATTTTGGGGGGTCGTCTTATACACGAGTCGACTTATACACGAGTAAATACGGTACATTTGTCGGAGTTTTATATTGAGTTAGTTATATGATGATGTCAGGTCACACAACCACTTCTAATGTCATTTGACAGTGACAACATCACTCATGCCGTAAAAACAAATAAACACTTATAACGTTTTGAAAAGCAGTGGGAATACAAGATGACGTGTTAGAGATACCATTCAGCTCAATTGCAATTAGTGCCGTATTTACTCAAATATAAGATGACTCGTGTATAAGACGACCCCCCAAATTAATGTTATTTTGCTTGAAAAGACCAATTTCCGAATATAAGATGAGTCAGTTTTTCTCAAGACATCGGCACTGCTACTATTCAAGTTTGGCAGCCATTTTAAAAGTAAAATGTGAATATAATGTCTGTGACGTCCTTGACCTTAGCGTTTTCATTACAGACTTTCATATTTTCAAAATAATGGATGTCGGACGTAGTGGATCGATTTTAATTGCGTTTTAAATGATAAATGATGGTGTTTACCCAATATTATCACAAATTACGCTTTGCAGGTCAAGAACAGAACAAAACCATCCATCCATTTAACATGCATACGCTGCACAAGGTTGCAATTTTAAAAAGCGGAAGTGACGGGGAGAAGCTTTTTTTTTTGGCACATAGTGTCTATCTATTTGGTTTTAAATAATTTATGATTTTATTGCAAACAATCAATTTTTCTTTTTCACATGGGTCATTAGTTTAAAAAATTTTATTTTGTCAAAACATTTGATGCATATCTTCATTGTGATATATTATACATGTGTGCAGGATATTGATTTATTAAATTTATTAAATCAATATGGCAGAATATAAAACAAAATTAAAATCCTGAGCTCTTATATTTAATGTATAAATATTTTCCATGAAAACAATCCATCTGCCATTTGGAAAAAACATAAAAAACTTGGAAATTTTCATTGTAATTTTGATTGTGTGAAAGGTAAAAATCTATTGCTTTTTTCAATTTTTAACATTTCTTTCCCATATTTTCACACAAAATCAACTGAATTATGATTTCTGCAGAGCATCATTATTCACTATAAATTTCATTTGTCTACTTTTTCATTGAGAACATTGGTGCAATTTGACCAGCTGTCAGTGAGACTAAGATGTCTGTCTATCTGTCTGTCCATCTGTCAACATTTCGAGCCATGAGTTATATTCAGTGGCTATTATAGGTACAGCTGTCATATTGGTGGTGTGATACATCTTGAAGAGTAAAATTACTAAGGCCCTATCTCATTCACGCCGGGTGCCATCAAGGAAGTACGAATCTGCCAGCTTCATAAGGTCCCAGGTGCCAGGTTTATCAGTTATGCCATAGCTTCTTCATAAATAGTACTGGTATCAGTGATGAACCTAATGAACCTCATACCTCAAGTGGCAAGTCACACCTCAGTAAACTATTGTCATTGCATTATTTATTACCGGTAACTATGAAGGATGTTGCAGACAATATTGGATTATGCAAATTAACATATTGTATTAGTATCAGTAATAAGGCAAGAACATGTGAGTGCAGTGTTCAGGCTGACAGATCTCTCAAGTTGGTTCTGGTGGAAGGATCTCAAGAGTCCGAAGGACGAGTGAGATCCTTCCACCAGAACCAACGAGAGAGATCTGTCAGCCTGAACACTGCACGAACCTATGTTCTTGACTTTATCTCATACTTAACTCCTACAGATAGGTATGAGATAAAGGTTTTGGTTTGATGTCCAATCTATTTAAAGCAAAACAGAGAGGAAAACATTGCAGCATGTTAGGACCTATGTTGTGTGTGTCAAACAACATAAACAATGCCACGCCCCCTTTTTAATGACGTCACACTGACGTCACAATGACGTCATTATAACATATAATTTATTATGTTATGACGCCATTGAGAGGTGGGCATAGTGCCACTCTATATTGTGAGATCCTTCCACCAGAACCAACGTGAGAGATCTGGCAGCCTGAACACTGCACAAACCTATGTCCTTGACTTTATCTCATACTTAACTCCTGCAGATAGGTATGAGATAAAGTTTTGGTTTGATGTCCAATCTATTTAAAGCAAAACTGTGTGGAAAATATTGCAACCTGCATGGACCTATGTACCGACCTATGTTGTGTGTGTCAAACAACATAAACAATGCCACGCCCCCTTTTTAATGACGTCACACTCAATGACGTCATTGCCACATCTATTTTACTATGTAATGACGTCATTGAGAGGTGGGCATTGAGATCCTTCCACCAGAACCAACTTGAGAGATATCTGTCAGCCTGAACACTGCACTCACATGTTCATTTCTTAAGATCTGTACTTTTTACAATGTTAACACTGGTCTGGTATATAAACCATCTGCGGTAGATAAATATGTGATAAAGTCAAGAGCATGGGTTCATGCAGTGTTCAGCCTGACAGATCTCTTTTGTTGGTTCTGGTGGAAGGATCTCAGTCTTCATTTGGACCAAGGATGATTTGCAAAAGTAGTTCGGCAGAGGGGTGATCTGCGAAAGTAGTTCGGCAGAGGGGTGATCTGCGAAAGTAGTTCGGCAGAGGGGTGATCTGCAAAAGAATATCTCATAGGTGCAGAACACTCTCTTGAAGCACCAAGTATGAGATAATGGACTATATGTTTCAGTGACCAGTCATGCCTTTTTGAACACTTTGAAAGAAAAAGTTCGGATAAAATATTCAGTGATTATGTTTGATGGAACAGACATTGTTGGTTAGACTATGAATTTTGATTACTATTTGGTTAAATGATTCATTTTGATGAATGGTATAAGTATTAGTGACAAACTTTATATTTCAGTAAATAATCATTCCTTAATAAAAAGAGCTTTTTCTAATGTTTATGTACTCAAATTTCTCTAACTGATAAGTATAATTTGGAAGAAATGCATCTCAGAATTTTGATTATTACTCTGTTGAATGTGGGGAGTGAACAAAATGTGGCGACAGGCAAGACCCATTTGACTGTTACCATCCCTTATGAACCGTGTTTATGCTGTGATGGTCCATACTTTCTTGAGGGAGGGGGCTGTAACTCAGTCAAGAGACCCTTTTGTGTATCTGGTAATTGCAAGGTGAAGGATTGTACTCACATCACATACACAAAGAGTGCAACTTTGTCTTCCAAATATACACTGAAAGATATGTTAGCCATCTTTAACTATAGTCATTGTACTCCACAAAATGACAATAGATAAAAGATACATTAGCCTTTTGGATAAAACCAATCAATATACTTGCACGCTGTTACATTTTGGACACTTGCCAATCACTTGTGTCCATCATAATAGTGTGGTTGCGTTTCCTCAGTCAGAATAGATAATTTATTTAGATCATGGTGTTGATGCGATTTTTTTAGTTATTAGCTATGGTATGGTAAAGGTATCAGGCTACATCCACATATGTATGTGTGTGTGTGTATGTGTGTGTGTGCATATGTGTGTGTGTTCTGTCCATGTGTGTGTCTGCTCCATCCATAGGATAGAAACAACATGTTGATCGGCAATTGGCCGATTGCCGATCTCCATGTTGTTTTTTTTCCCCCATTGAAAAGTACACACTGGAACTGTACAACTTTACCGGAACCAGAACTGTACAACTCCTCTATATTTAATCATTGGTCAGAGAGATTGGCAGGGGGCCTATGTGCATGTGTGTGTGCATCTGTCAATATTCTCATTCTAATGTTATATTGTTTCCGCATGGTTGGCGAGGGAGGACCCATTCAGTTTCCACAACAGATTGAGTGATGAGAGTCATTCTTATTTGTCCACCTTTATAGAAAATATCCCAGAGTCCTATATCTCATCCAATATGAGCTGAGGCCTGTGCCTAAAGGGTTAACCCGTTGTCCTTGTAAATCTGTGACCGAGTGGGTTGTCATGTCAAGGACCTGCGACATGACAATTCAATGAGGCAGCACTATATCTGCTACAAGTAGGTCTCATCACGAAATAACTGAAATAATGTTGAAAGTGATGAAAATCCCAAACAAACAAACAAACAAATCTATATCTCATCACATATATGCTAACTGTATAAAATATATGCAATAAGATCCAATCATATGTAAAATTAGGAATATCCATGGAATTTATCATTGTACTGGAAACAAATGGTCATTAATCAGATTAGTCATCAATGATTTATGTAGATGAATTTTGAATGTTCAGTAAAATCGTTTGTCTCTCTTATGTGCAGTACATGACAAGTGGCAGTTTTCAGACACTATGAATCCCATGCTTATTAATGTTTAAATTCTGAAGCACAATGATCAAGTCTATTTATGATGATCAAGGAAGGAGCATAAATAATTCAAAAGCCATCTTGTTTTTAAGAATCAACAACTCTATAAATTTTGAAGTAGCCAAGTTCCTCACTTGACTTTTAAAAGACTTATCACTTTGGTTTACTATTTAATCAGATATCGAAATATCAGTCTTCAATATTCAGTTGTATGTCGCAACTGGTAAAGAAAGAAAATATTTTATTGCTGTTTTTTTCAATTTCTGCACCCTGGAATCTGAGACATATCAGAAAAGAATTATTTTTAAGAACTGCTTGTCTGTTCTTTCAATATTGTCTTTTTAGCTATGCGTGGCATAGCCTCTGCAGTTTGTGGGGAGAAATTCTGTGTCAGTCAACTTTCTGAAACTACTGGTCAGGGTTTTTGGCTATTACCGGTAGTTTGCAAATTAAATATGTAAACTGCATTTTGATTGGCCAAATTTATCATCTGCTCAAGTCTGCTCATTGAAAATGTTCACAAACATAAAAAAAAGCATTGGCATCAAAATGATGCTTTACACCCTTTCCCAAAGCTCTACATCTTTCCTGCCAAAATTTCATAACAATTTATCAATTTATTATTTAGATGACATTTAACATTTATCGACCAGTCAAAGGCACACACACACACCCCAGGGGAAAAATGGTTGATTGTTTTGTGTGAAACATCAAGATAACTTTAAAAAGGTAGTAAATGTGCAGAATATTGGCAGCAGAGCATTATACCAATGGAAAATCATTTTGCTGAAATTATGGCACATTCTGGCATCTCTCTCAACTTAAAATCAGGAATGCTTTATTTTTTATGCAAGCCACATGTTATTTCCATATGAGGCATGTGTTTGTTTCTTTGCACGCCACATGATCACTGTTTTCCTGGTTTTTGGAAATTACTGACAGAAGTGGAAAATTGATACTGCTGGCCCCAGTATATCACCCCTTGGTAAGGCCTGGATTTAAAAGAGCATTGATTAATATAGCTCTATGGCCATTAGCCAATGCTTTAAAGACTAGATAAAAATGCAATTTTGTTTTCACACTTTGTTTGAGTTGAACAATTTCCCATGTCAGATGTTGTAATTAAAAGCAAGGACTCTTTGTTAAGATAGAGGTAACTGAAAAATTCCATAGATTTGCAGGTGTTTGGTGATTTCTAAAATATTTATTTACTGGGACAACTGGTATGTTTAAGGTGATTGATGATGGTACAAAATGACAAGTGTAATGATGTTCTCAATATATGTGCCACCATTGATACAACTGGCATATTTCTATTTACAGATATTTGGATGATGCCTTAAACAATGTTTCTTTTGACCAAGAAGACCCAGTCAAGAGGAAACAACTGCAAAGGATTCTTTCCTTTGGTCTCGCCTCTGAATTCCAGAGCATGATGTAAGTGTTTTAATAATAATTCACACTTGAATTTGTCCTGCAAATTATATTTGGGTCAGCCACTTATAAAAAATTCAGTGATAATTTTTTAAAACTATTTAGGAAGTAGCTATCTAATTTTTACAAGAAGTGTCCATTGTAACAATGGCAGAAAGTGGTCTGCATTTCAACATTGCAAGGACGGCTTTCTCACAATAATTTATAGAGGCATATCATTGACCAGCTGAGAACAAATTATAACAATAATAATTATTTAGTGTTAATGGTAATGGTAAAAAGTTTAAATTAAGTGGCAACAGGGTCATTTGGGTCAAATGTAGATGGTCTAGTTTTTTATTCAATTATTATGAAACTTGTCATAACTTTGCTAATACTGGTCCGATTGTCATGCATTTTACACCAAAAAGTCACATTTTTCATGTTCTTTTGCACTCAACCATTTTATGGTGCATCTATTCCAAGACAAGAAATTGTAATATCGCTATTTCGGTTGCATTCTTAGTTATTAGTTATGTTAGTAGATAATTGCCCCACGGTGACATCATTCTTTTTTCTCTCCCACATTCATTTGAAAGAGCTACTTTTCTCTCCAAAAACATGTTTCCTTATTCAGTCAAACTAACAGAGCCCACAGATCAATGTGCATTCTCATTCGTACTATAAAAGTGCATCAGAGAAGTAAGGTTGCCCCTTAAATTGGCCTTTAAATTTATTGAAGACCATATAGATCACAATCTGATCCTTAACACGTGACAGGGGAGGAGATCAGAACTTGATATTATAGATATGTGAAGTACATATAAAAATTAATTGTTTAAGTGAATATTTGTTGACTTTGGTCAGTATCATGGTCAAGACTTGCATTATTGTGATTTTAATTGATTATGCTATCATGACTCAAAGAATACAGTAATATCAATGTAACTTGGCACATGTGTGATTGAGCTGAGGTATGATTGGCTGAGAAGAGTTGGAAATAAGATAACCTTGAGTTATTTTCAAGGACAACAGCCAAATTTTCAAATCAGCAAATTGTGATATTTTTGAATGATGGTTAAAATTTTGATGGTTAAAATATTGTAATATATCAATACAATCTGCTATATCAAATAATCGTATGAGGAGCTCAGGAGATTTTGACATTTGGTGATATTTTCAAACAATCTAGTTTCTTTGGTAATATCCATGGTAACATAGGTAATGGACCTATTGTATAAATATTAATATTAAGTGTTGACTCATGATTTCAAAACAAAGTGTAATATTGTCGTTGGATAATGTTACTATCATTCAGGAAGCTGCTGAAAAAGGTTGACTCACCAGTGGTATTCTGTCACAACGATCTCCAGGAAGGTAAGTTTCAAGGTTACTCATTATGTATAAATACTCTCTGTTGTAACTTAGTATATCTTTTTTATTGCCAAAATGACATAATAACTAATTCAAGATCAAAGACAAATTTATGACAACAGTGGGTTAGGGAATTTACACCTTCATCCAATTTCATCATTCGCAGGTAAAATTCAATAACAATAATTGACTTTTAACCTCTTTACAACCATTCACACAATGAAAGTATAGAACATAAAAGATGTTAAGAGTTTGTCCCATGAGATTGGTAAATCATGCCATCAGGTGCCAGTTTTATGGCATATTAACATTTAATAGACTTAAACATATATTCTTTTTGTATAATGATGGTGTACAATTCATTGGGATTTTAGTACTAACGTTGACATTTTACAAAATATATGCATAAGGCATCTGGAGATCATAGATTTTCATGATCATTGTTTGATACCAAACAAATAAAATATGAAAATGTAAAAAATTTAATAACAAATTCAGTTTTAAGTTTATTTAATTGTATTATTTTCAAGATCTCCTAGAGGTAAGGCAATATCTCTTAGAATAGTGCCTGAATGATGTTGGATAGGTTAGAAACCTACTTTTAGGGTACCCAGTATTCATGCTTCAAGCCTTTTCTATGGCTTACTGTGAACTGCAACATTTATTTCATAAAGCTGTATTTCTGATTACATTTAATCTAGATGAAAGTCATTCAGTCCATATGTTTCTTATGCACCACATTTAATTCTCACTATCTGCTCTCCCGGCTTTTTAACTGGTCCGTGAAAAAAATGACGGGATTGGCGCGAGAGAGCGATGCATGATGGGAAAGATGTTGCATTGTAAACTTCGCCCGCCTTGCTTCAAGATGGGAGGGAAATTTCAGACTGACATCGTACATTAACACGCTAACGTCAGCACTAAAGCGTGTTTGTTGTGTAATCTTTATATAAGTATATTGCAATCTACATAATTTATGTCAACATTACGGAGGCAAAACTGACAAAAACAACGATGGAAAGATGAAAGGCAGAGGCGACAATGCCCCAAACAGGCTATCGCCGCTGTTCCCGGATTAGCTGTGTGCAAAAAATTGGGTGTAATACAATCGCAGCGCTCTGAAAATGCAGCATATATGGTAGAGCAGATAGGGAGAATTAACTTGATATGGAACCTTTTGACAACTTTTTTTATTTGAAAAAAATGACATCTTTTATATTTCTGTTCCAGGGAACATTTTATTGAGCGAAGATTCACCAACAAATTGGCACTTAATTCCAATAGACTTTGAATATGCAAGTTATAATTACAGGTAGGTCAAACTATTTTTGCATGTAGTGAAATTGTCTGAAAGGGAGTATGTTAAGGAGAGATGAAAATGCAACCTATTAAAAGAGCAACCACTTCACAAATGACCATATTTGTTCACATCAAATTGATACTATTCTTTAATTACTGCCTTTTAAAAAATATTCCATATCCTATTTCAGAGGATTTGATATAGCCAATCATTTCTGTGAATGGTGCTATGACTATGAGGTAACTCAACCACCATACTTCACTGCTAAGATTGAGAATTTTCCAACCCGGGACCAACAGGTATGCAATTTATTTTAACCAGCAGAATATTAAATGGTCATCTGATAGCAAAGAAATAAAAAAATTTATATAACTGAAATTTACTTTTAAATTTCATAATTTTTCATATGCTGTTTGACAAATCATTGTTATTTTTGAATTTCAGACTTATAACTTATGTTAGTAAAATGGGTTATGAAAAGGGTGATGATTTTTTTTACTGATACAACTTAATAGAGTACCAGATGTTAGTAATTATTCTGATTACATATAAAACAAGAGCTAAAGATTGTAGTACATGATGGACAGTCCTTTGAATTTGTAACAGTTGACTTGACACAAAATTTTATCTGTGAATCAAATAAAAAAATTAAATCTTTCTAATTCGATCAGCTATTTATTTGTATGATCTACATGAATATTCATATCAACCATTTCTGATAGTCTGCTATCCCCACATACCTATGCTACAAGTTTCCAACCTTGTATATTGTATAATTCCCTGAGTCATAATTATAATGCTCATTTATTGCCCTATTGCCCTACGAAAACAACTCGGGGCCAGTAACTTTCCGGCCTTTTTCTGCCATTATCCATAATTTGACTTCTCAAACATGCTTTTAAAATGGCAAGCAACATTTCCGGCCTCATTTCCCACACTGCCTCCTAGTAATCAGTATCTGCTTTGTATAACCTCCTGTCTGTCCATCCTAGTTATACATAGCACTGCACCACACCAACACTTCTATAATTACCGCATATATCAATATGATAACAAACAGATCACAAGAGATGAGATTAACCATAAGGCTGGCCACAAGTATCTGTATTGCAGGATAGATTAAAGCAAATGATAATATGTGGTCTTCTCAAGTGTTTGAACATTCACTATGTTCCTAAGTGTTTGAACATTCACAAATCACTATTTGAGAAGTTTTATGTGGCCTAATCAGTATAAAACATTTATTTCAGTGGCCTAATCACTCTAAAAACACTTATTTTAGTGACCTGATCACTCTAAAACATTTAATTTACTCACCTGATCACTCTAAAACATTTATTTATGTTTGATAAACATTATCAAGAAATATGCCAAGAGATATTTAATATATACTGATGATAAGGTTCAGGACTATCAAAAGATGTATTCAAGATGCCAAAACACAAAAACATTTTGCTATATCCCATCAGCTCTCTCAGACACAGCTCCAATTATTACTACACTTGCATCTCATAAAGCCTAAATTATATGACCTCAAATATGACCTTGACTTATTTTCAAATATTCTTCAAATTGTTGCCATAAACTTTGACATTTTGTTTTATGTTATCACCTATTCCGAGTTACAGACACTCAAGTTACAGACACATTTGCCTCATGAAGGCCCATATTTGATATTCTCAAAACTTTTGTTTCCTTTGACCTTTGTTTCCAAGGTCATCAACTTCAAAATCTCACCTTTTGCTTAATATCAACACTTATTTTAGTTACCTAATTTTAGTTATAATATAAGCTCCCAAATAACAGATTACCGACCTACTACTGAGTGCTAACAAGTGTTGATTTTAAAAAAATCAAGCTCGCGCACTTGCAACAAGAGAAATAAAGTTCAGATTGGATTTTGACAAATCATGATTAAGGTCGAGTAAAAACAAACCATTCTCAACAAAATCATGAAGTAAACATGAACTAAACGAGATTTCAGCTCCTCCAGCAAATCCAAATCACTTTTCAATCGATCATGTTTTCAATGCTCAAGTGCCATCTGATGGTGTAAATAGGAAAATCAGGGTCAAAACATGGCTGCCATGGACCGATAATACAAGTATGCTCCATAGACTTACAGCTTAATCATCTTGAAATCTCGAACATCTTGCCCTAAAGGCAAAACAGACGTGAGCGAAAAATAACCACTGACTAAGCAAAGTAAGTATATATTGCGTTGGTTGAGGAAGGTTAGCTGTTGGCTCATTATAAAGGCATTATGTAAGCATGCTGAAAAAGTAATCTTGTTTCACAGAGAGTAAAGATCCTGAACAAAGAAATTAAATTTTGGGTTTCATTTTGGTTTCAAAAATGTGTAGATTTGTGCTCTGTGTATGTTGATATGTTGATGTTATAAACATATTTTAGTTACAGTAACAAATTAGACATGTGTCTTGTAAAAGTGGACATCGCATACTCTTAGCAAAGTTTTTCAAATATTCTTTCAAAATGTGGCCAATAACTATGAAATTTCAATATTTCTCATCACTTTGACAAGCATCTGGGAGGAGCGTCCGGGGCCTGTCAGGTACTTTGTTATGAACACAATTACCTGAAACTGAAACCATGGATTTCAAAATCATGTGACCAGATATCTGAAGTTGGCACGATTTAAACATAGCAATACCAAACTTAAACCATTGATGCATGATTTTTGTGACAATATTGTGTGCTTGTCAGTTACCTTGACCATCAGTTTAAGGTCATGAGACCTGGTCTCTGAAAATCATGTGAGCATGATAAGTTGATAAGTTGAACAAATAAATACAATTTCAAACCCAGATGCACTTTAATTCTGTCTCAAAATGGTGTTCTTGTCGTTGACTTTGACCTATATTTTGTTGCACACTCCTTGAATTTTGGTGACCAGTCATGATGTATCATATGTTGAAACGATTGGACAGGAGAATTGGAAATTTGACAAGTGTGAGTTTTTCTCAGAATGCCCTAAAATAGATAGCCATTCCAAGTTCTGGGAAACAAAAATACAACTATGCTAAATAGTGACAAAAAGTATGGAAATATACTTTCAGGCAATGCCGTGTGCAGTTGCAAACTTTATTTCTTTTTTTCAGGGGCGCCTTTGAGCAGAATTTCGATTCTGGAATTGGCACCTTTTAAATGGTATATGCTTATAATTATTATCAAAGAATTCACGCAGGACTTTCTGTCACCTTAATTTGCCATGTATGATTTATTCCTCACCAAGTAAAGTCATGCAACAGCCAAGCATCGCCAAATAGAACCACAATGGCATGTCAGAATTCAGAGACAGGCACCAGGTCACAAAGGCTGAAATGATTACTGATGTATTAAGGATTACTGGCTTGTTCGTGCGCTTGCAGACTCGAATTAGATGCCTTTTGCCATGACAAAGAATTCTGCCAAATGGTTAGAATAAATGCTGTCAAAATAACTGTCTCCCATTCTCTTTTTGAAGATTGTCAGGAAAACTTCCTTTGGTATTTTCACAGAGATGAAAAGAGAATGAAAGCTTTTGATAGTTGGCCATTTGGCACTTTTTGAATTCAGAAAAGTAGATCTTAACCTTTTGTAATAGAACAATGAAAGAAATTCACACTCTGTGAAATATAAACAACTACTATAACCATGAGGCAGTACGCTTCAAACTATAACATTGGAAAATCTGGAAATTCTTTGATGCACACAAATTGTGAAGAAGTTCAGAAGGTTAGATGCCACATTTAAGCATGGACTGAAAAACTAAGATGAGAAAGAAAGTATTTGACATATATTATATAAATCAGTTCAGAAAGTCAGATACTTGGTTCAAAGACAGACGGAAAACCTAAGATGACAAGAAATAATTGATTTACATAATAATAACGTTTTCAGAAGGTCAGATGTGTGGTTTGACAAAACAGAAAAATAATTGAAAAAATATTTGACATATGTAATGTCAATTTTGCTTTCCAGCATTTGTATTCCCGCATTTATCTAATGGGATAAAAATTGAAGGAAAGCCTGTGATAAGCAGAATATCATTATGCGATTAAAGATTACAAATGCTTTAGAATTAAGTCCATTTAAAGTGGGCAATGAAAATATGTGCAATCATTAATTCTGTTAAGGGGTTGGGGGACAGGAGGGGTTGAACAACACACAATGGTCTTGTGAAAGTGATAATTTTAATCTTTTGATGGGAATCTTCATTAAATGATGTGTAATTAAGCGAATGCAAAAAATACTTGTTCATTAACTTTTTTGTTTGTTTTTTTTATATTTGTAAATATAAATAAAGCATATTTCCCAAAAGGTGATGATGATACTTAAACCATAATAATCAGTTGGCACTATGATTACATTTCACCCTGAATTTGTGTGCTATGAAGTCAAGTGTAACTTTCTCCTGCACTGAGATATTTAACTCAATTATCACGAAATATCATCATAATATTTGGCTTTGAAAGTTATGTGGGACCCCATGGCTCATTTAATTTTTTATGCAATATTGCATGTCAAATTATGTACTTTTATGTCACCAAGATTCATTTTACAATGTTGTATTTGGTGCATTCTTGTATAACAATAAAATATAATGATCAGATCACACTTTTTAATCCATGTTTGACATTAACTTTTTTTATTGAATAATAAAAACTTTGTTGAGGATTATATACTTATATTGGCAGCATTGTGTTTTTGTCTTGACAGTTGCATTTTGTGCGAGCATACTTAGCCGACTGCTGTGATAGTAACTATGATGACAAGGACAAGATGGAGCAGTCCATCCTACAGGAGATCGCTGTCTTCACACTCGCCTCAGACTTCCTCTGGGGAATCTGGTCTGTCGTTCAAGCCCAGATATCAAGTATTAACTTTGGATATGTGGTAAGTCACTGTAAAATGAAGATATTCATACAATTCATCATGGTTCAACTATGAATATGACTGGACCCTAAAAATTGATGATCGTGGTAGAGACAAATCACCCTTACTTTAAGGACATTCATCAAATATTTCAAAATAAACAAACATCGGGAACTACATGTTATAGTATCCCATTCAGATATTCATTCATATAATAATGAATGTTTGATCAGTTTTACATAGATGATAAAATGGCATTTTCTTTTGTGTTTCCCATGATTTTTATGACATATTTGAGAACATTTGGAAGTTTAATTTGACCTATCTATTGTTTTTGCTCCAAAGTTTGTTCTTATTTTGTTTCAGAAGAGGGAATTTTGATAAAAGTTATAGACTTGGTAATTTTTTAAAACACATGCCTATATTTTGGGGAATGGTAATGTGGTGAGTCAAAAAACTCCCATATCAACATAATCTTGTTTGGTGGGATTTTTTTTAAAAGACTATGCTCCCATAACATTAAATGTTGAAAGTGTATGTTTATATGTAGGGCAAAGAGTGGTAACAATGCCTAATCTCTGACAAATGCCCTATTCCCTGTCTTATCATTTATGTCTTCATCTTCTGTCTGTACCACCATCCCACATCTCTGTCCAATTCACATTCTGTGCCTCATACTAATCTGTGTCCTCTTCATCTCCAATCTGTGACCTCCATACCTTATCTCTGCCTGTCTAATCCACAGTCTGTAAACCATACTATTCTGTGTCCTCTTCATCTCCAATCTGTGACCTCCATACCTTATCTCTGTCTGTCTAATCCACATTCTGTGACCCATACTAATCTGTGTCCTCTTCATCCCCAATCTGTGACTTCCATACCTTATCTCTGTCTAATCCCCAGTCTGTAACCATTCTAATCTGTGTCCTCTTCATCCCCAATCTGTGATTGTCATACCTTATCTCTGTCTGTCTAATCCACAGTCTGTAAACCATACTATTCTGTGTCCTCTTCATCTCCAATCTGTGACCTCCATACCTTATCTCTGTCTGTCTAATCCACATTCTGTGACCCATACTAATCTGTGTCCTCTTCATCCCCAATCTGTGACTTCCATACCTTATCTCTGTCTAATCCCCAGTCTGTAACCATTCTAATCTGTGTCCTCTTCATCCCCAATCTGTGATTGTCATACCTTATCTCTGTCTGTCTAATCCACATTCTGTGACCCATACTAATCTGTGTCCTCTCCAACCCTAATCCATTACCTTTGTATGACTGAATTATAACATCAAGGATAAGGCACAAAGGGATAAGACACAAACTATTTGAATGGTCACAGATTGGGGATCTCAGGAAATCAGACAGGTCAAAGATTAGTGATGGAGGTCACACATTTGGGATGAAAATGGCAAAGATTAGGGATTTTTCACAGATAAGGCATTTTCATCACAGATTAGGCTAAGAATATGAAAGACTATAGATTAGGGACATGACATATACATTTATGCTAGATTGGAAAAGCAGAATTCAATTATGGATTACATAAGACATTGTTGACACCAGGCTTAATGGCACTAAATGTGCAAGACATGATGATCCTGTCCATATTCTACAATAGCAAAATTATAAAATGATATGATTGATTTCACATGTATATCTTGTTTACTATTTCAGGAGTATGCAGTAGCCAGATTTGAAGCTTATTACAAACATAAGAAGGAAGTAGAAAATGATTACATGCTAAATGGTGTATGAGCAGCTATACTCACACTACAAAACCTCGATGTTTATCATAGATGTGCCAGCAATTCACAATTATGCAGAGGAACTTTAACATGTATTCATAATTAAGAATTTAACACTCAAAGGACTTGCGACATGATATAAAACTTGCTTCTCTATTTATTTTTTTATGAGAACAACACCTCATAATGCATCAGCTGTCTTTCATCAAACAACATTTTGAGTTTTTTCTGTGTAAGAGGTCTTGCAGCTTTTAGATTATTCGTAGAATTTATATCAAAGGATACTTTTGGGCTAGCATATCAATATAAACTTGTGTAAAATGTATAAATACCTGCTGTCTGTAAATAGTTGTACAGTTATCGGGTGCTTGCTATGCAGGCTGCTTAATTCCTAAAAATACACAGAAAACATTGCCAATATATAACATACAAAGTATTATACAGATATGTTCAATGGCACCGTCACTGCTCTAAGCTTCAACTTCATAAGACATAACAACATAACTTTGTGATTGATATCTTTTCTGCTTCCATTTTCCAATCACATTTTAACGTAAAAATGAGTTGGTTTGGTCAACATAAAAGAAGTACAATGAGATGTAGATTTATTATGGAAATGGGAAAATGACAGATGGTGATGAGGTGTACTTTGTAGTCAGCTTAAATAATGTTTAATGATTTACTCATATTTATACTCAGCTTAAAGGTATTATGCCTCATTTCTATAATTTGATATATTAAAGGTATGGGCATCATGACATATTGAAGTTTTTCATAAAGTGAAGAGTTGCAATAAGACACAGTTGTCTGTGTCAACCAACAGCTGCATGTGCCATGTAAGCATGAGTAGTGGAAATTCTTTATGACCCTAGATGAGGCTCAAGTAGGAATGCACTGTTTGGTGTATTCTAGCATTATTCAATGACAATGTCTTTGATGACTTCATAAGCATATATGCAGTGCATTTCTTCTTTTGTCTCATTTTACCTTTTGGAGGTTGTTCTCCAGGGTCTTGTTCAGATTGGTTTTACAGACAATTTGATTTCTTAAAATATTTGCAGCCTCAGTAAAAGAAAGGCACAAAACTTACAGGTACATTAAATGCATAGATTCCAGTGCTGTGAATCTTTTATTGTAAATATTTAAGGGGCATAAGAGAAGGGTAAATGGATAATTCAAAAGAGATAAATGATGCGATATGAAAGGCTTATCAATCTGAGGAAATTGTATATACCACAGAGTGCCTTTTATAACCTTAATCCAAAACCTAACTGATATCTCAATTGTCTGTATATATTAGAAGTGTTTGCATGTTTTCCCATCTGTCTGTTGCATTCCTACTGTACATGGTTATATGAAAATGTATGTGTGTGTTTGTGTTTTGAAATTTAGCAGTAATGTTTTCATACGATTCAAAAAATGATATTGAAGTTTTCACTTCATTGTGTAAAAAATGATAAAAAAGGATACTTTATATTTCACACAAAAATATATCATATCCAGAGTGATAGAAGTGACTAGGCTGGGGTGGCAGTCTCTTAACTTTGTACCCCATGTGAATGTTAGTGATTGTGATGATTAATTGTGCTTAGCTGTAATTGTAGAAACGGAGATATTTTCTAAACCAGCTAGTACCTGGGACACAGAAACACTGTGTATAACACTAGCACATAACTTGGCAGTTACCATTCCTTATGAGCTTTTTGTCCTGTGCGGGTCCATACAGGAAGGAAGCTCAGTCAAGTGCATGATACAGGAATACATCACCTGAAGGTCAAGCAGTACTTTGACCTATAATCCTGGCCATTATCCATGGCTCCAATAGTGCACTCCAAACAAGGCACATGCAAATTAAGAAAAAAAGCTTATATCAAACTTGATAGTTATAAATGATTTTTATGTTCTTTAACCACAGTTCATAAAAGCTTTACAGGCACACCATATCACATCCACAAAAAAAGACAAGAATTTGCTGTGATAAATAGTTACTGACAATTCTGAAGCTCTGGATTTGGTTTTGAGGTCCACTATTCTGTGGTGAACTGTGTGCAGCCTGTGCCAGTGCAACTATATCAACTATGCTAGTTGTATTAGATCCTTATATCTGAGGCAGACAAGTTTGGCAGATTGACAATGATAATTAGATGAGAAACAAAACCGTAAGTGATGGTCTATCAATCTGCTCATTGCATGCTTAATCATCCTAATGTTTATTCCAAACCTTTATTGTATTATCCCTAGCTACAAAAGCACTGTGCCATGACTATTAGCATTTGATATTATCAGGTCATAATATCAGTATACAGAATTAATAATACAGGCTTTTGCAGATGCAGGACTCATAGCTTGCTGCTTATAAATGTGCAATATGTCAGTAATATTCAGATTTCCTGTGATACATAAATTATGCATGTTAGCTTATGTCCTGTTGTATGTTAAAGCAAAGTGAACCTGCCATTATATATCTGCTTCAGAGAGGAATTATGGAAATATTAATATTTTAAAGTTCTGATATTGCAGAGATGTTCAAACCGTGAGGTGCTGTTATGCTATTATGTTAGTTTAATAGAAGGTAAAAAAAAGTAATTGAGGTACGCTTATCCGGTTCGCTGACCAATCACGGCAGTCGAGACAATGGTGGGAGACAATTGCAATTATTTAGACCAATGAGAGAGTAGCTTAGTGTCCATAGTTACAATGGCAGGAAGTGGCAATCACCATGTGTCTACATTACAGCATCGCAACGAATAATATATATATATGTTAGGTTCAAGGGCAGTTGCTAGGTAACTGTGAATGAGTGGGGCAGTGATCATTTCCTACCCTTATCACTTGCTACACATAACACTAAATGTGAACGGAAAAGGTAATAGTACCATAGCACTGAATCCAGTCCTATGGTACTGTTCATAGTGCTTGATTGTAACTGGTCAGAAACCAAACAGGATATCCCAAGGTCTTCAGGTGAATGCTCTACCAATTGAGCTATTTCAGATAACTTTACTTATTTAATCAGATATGTTTAAACACTCTCCCCCTCCATGAAACCTTGATGTATGATGAAGCCAATAACAATCTGGGAAAGAAAAGACAATGCATGTGGTGTTATACAAGACACACATTAGACTGTTAGTTGGTATCTGTGTTCAGACCACTGACATTGGGGTTTCTGGTAGTGGATGTCCTCAATTTGTAACTGTTTTGCGGCCATTAGGTCAGATACCAACTTTTTAATATAACAGTTGCCATGCAAGGTATATAGTATAAAGGAATCTGGTTGGAGCCATATCTACTATTACTGTTATCAGACAAATATTATAACTCTACTTTTTGTGACAGATTTGTTACACGGTATCTAATTTGTATCAATCAAATCAGTTCCAGAGAACTCTGGTATTTGAAAAGTCTTGGCACTTAGGTATAAGAATATACATTTATATTGCAGTGAGTTATCAATAATATATTTTGTGGAACTCTGCTATTTTTACCAACTGAATTACCGGTACTACTACAATTAACTGTCCACTACCCAAAGGGAAGTTTGCAGGTGACAATAAAAATGGACAGAATCAGTCTTATTTTTGGTGCACAAACTTGCCTTTTACTGCCTGGACTAACACTAAACACAACATATGCATGCATTATGACATAATATCAGAAAAGCATCATATTTTACTTTTGAATTAGGCTAAAATCAAAGGCCAAAATCTAAAATATACATGTATAATTTACTACTCCTAAGTGTGTTCTTATTCGTAAGTTGGGATATGTTCTGTGAGTGGGATACTAATATGGCATGTTCATAAAACAGATTCTGAAAATTTCAGTCTTCCATCAATATTGAACAAAATCATGATCATGAATTTTCTTCTAATGGCAAAGTGATTTTTTTTATTCCTTGAGAGATAAACTCTTGAGTTGATCTCTCTACCTTATGTTTTGGTTCACGTATTTCAATGGCACGTGTCTCATAAAAAGGGCAATCAACTTGTTCAACTTACAATTGTATGAAAGGAATTATGACAATAGTTATATGATCTTTGAGACTGGTAATGGAAAGCTTTTTAGATTGAAAACTTGATAAATGATGTTAGTTGTTTAGTAATGTTTGATATAAATTTAAACAATCACATTCAGTGAGATACAAAGTATGTTCAAAACCTCCCATTTTATTGTACAGTTCATAAAAATCACTTCAGCTGCATTCTAATATCTTAAAAAAGATATGATTATGAGTGTGAATAGTATGCCATAATACACTTAGCCTTTAATTTCATTTCACTTATTTTTTTACAATTATTTTATCTTTAAATGTTGATGCATATTTTATCATGTACTAATATGTATAGTATGTTTTTGGGTATAAATACTTAAAAACCTTTTGGGTTAATCATTCCATATTTTATCATGGGCCAATTTTTTTATCCAAGGGTTTGTATAAGTTTTATCTCTATTCTTTTGAACAAAATATTTCATTTAAATTTGGGAAACTTTTCATGTTCATTTTTATATTTTTTTAAATTTACATAAATTATCTCTTCAGAGATTACCTTTTAGCTATGCTGACTATGTCAACATATGTTATGCAATCGGGAGATATTTTCTATCATTTTGTCTGTCCATCAACTTCAATCATCTCTTAAACTACTCGTCAGAGTTCTGAGCTATTAGTAGGCAAGATGTATTTTCACAGAGCCAATTATATTTATTTTCCATTGAGCTTAGATATTTTCCATTAAAAAAAAAAAAATTGAAAAAAAAATCTTAGAGCTATTGGGAAGTTGTCAAAGAGGCTGCCATTTTGAATAATACAACAAATATCAACCAATGACAATCACCATAAAAACAAAAGTTCAAAAATTCAATATTTAGCATGCATTGTGATTGGCAATTGAAATAAAACTGATAAAAATGATCATTTATGAAGCTATTTGCAAAAAAAAGTAATGATCAACATAGCTCTAAAGCCATTCCTCTGTTTACCATAAAAATGGGTGAAAAAAGGCTGAAGGTTAACTTTGCAGCACAGGTACATTGTAACATGTATGGTTAAACAGGTCAAGTTCAAGTTCATTTATTGGTGACATATTTTCAAGGTCACTGAATCAACTTACCGGTAGTCCATCCGTTTTATAGCAATGTTGTATCTGATGAACAAAAGAAGCCTTCAGCAAATGTCACCAGAATTGAGTCTGAATGAAGTAAATCAGGTTCAGTGAAGGGTGACCTTAACTCCTAAACTTTAAGTCAAACTAAAAGAGAAAATTGTGGTTTCTTGTCAAAATTGTAGTCATCACCAACATTTGGTCAGCACAATTAAAAAGAAAATTGGTTTTTTTTGTACAGTTTTGTATTTGTAAGTTCAACACTAAAATAATCATTTTTTGAAGTAATGTCATTTTGGTTGGAAGTATGAAGCTTTTTTAATGATTATTATCAGCATTGATATGTGCAGTTTGTTTATACAGAACATAAAGTCATCAAGAATGATTTGTACTTATTTAAAGTGGAAAACAAATGGTTCAAATGTTTCAAGTGGGAAACAAATGAAAGACCACTAAGACAAATATTTTCCATTTCTGACTACTCTCTTACCATGGAGATCAAATACTATAGTGTGTGACAGATTGCTATGTAAATCTGTATAGTCATTTGATTATCCATGTTGCTATATTTCTACTAATTTTATTCAGATGTACTGATTAAATGAAGTGATTACTGGTAGATATTTAAATTTGTTACTCAAAGTTGATTGTTGGAGATAACGTTATTTACATTTACATGATCACTGTACGCCAATTGTTTTTATTTTCAAGATTGTACAAAATAAGGGTAAACTGTAATGTAGCAGATGTATCAGATCATTTTGCATTGCTATTCATCAGACAACAAAGGAAATGACGTTTCTGATGTTTGATTAGGACCAGGTATTTATTTTAATAACATTTTGACTCTTGAAAGAGAAGACATCAATGGTCTTATGTTAATTCAGGCTATATTGATATTTATTTGGGTATCTTTGTGATTGATAAAAAGGATAAGCATTTTGATAGCTTGCCATTTAATGTTAAAACATTATAATCATTGGACAAATAATACAAATTTTGAAACAATTTTGACAGATCTTTGTTTTTCATGCATAGTCAGTGCCTACTATAACCCTATATCGTGGACATGACTGCTATAACCCTATATCGTGGACATGACTGCTATAACCCTATATCGTGGACATGACTGCTATGACCCTATATCGTGGACATGACTGCTATGACCATATATCGTGGACATGACTGCTATAACCCTATATCGTGGACATGACTGCTATGACCCTATATCGTGGACATGACTGCTATAACCCTATATCGTGGACATGACTGCTATAACCCTATATCGTGGACATGACTGCTATGACCCTATATCGTGGACATGACTGCTATGACCCTATATGGTGGACATGACTGCTATAACCCTATATCGTGGACATGACTGCTATGACCCTATATCGTGGACATGACTGCTATAACCCTATATCGTGGACATGACTGCTATAACCCTATATCGTGGACATGACTGCTATGACCCTATATCGTGGACATGACTGCTATAACCCCATATCATGGTGTAGACCATTTTAATATGATTGGCAAACTGACTTAAAATTTAACAATTCAGATTTATTTTCAAAACATTGCAAAAGTGGTGGCCATTATTAAATTTGGTTAAAAGTCACATGACAAGAAAATTGTGAAAATGTTTATATTGTGCCATAATATATTACAATACATGGACATTGCATTTCAACATGTTTTACACATTTTTATAAATGGAGTACAGAATTATAGTGGATCAAAGTGATTTGCTGGACACACCCCTTTTTATGTGGGTCAAATCAGGGCTGCTGAGATTTTGCCGGAAGTGACGCATGTTCGCCCTTCATGTTCAAAACAAACCACTCCAAGCCAGTGAAAGTCTTGAGGGATTGTAATTTATAAGTAATAACAAGAGTGTTGATAACATCTTTGAACCACTGGTGGCCTAATTAGCACATGTGGATAGTAGGTCAGATCATGTTTCACATCATAGACACTTGGATTCTGCCTGTGGTGATGGGGAAGACAGGAATACAGACAGCCACCCAGTTGGGTTTTGCAAACTTACATCTGCCTATTGAGATTATTCAGATCCCTCAAGGGACTGACTGAACTATTCTTTATCATAATGTTATGGTCAAAGTCATTTCCTTGTTGAGAAAGAAATGTTGAAATCTCAAAGTTTAGTATCATTTTTACAGAATTTCTATTTTTATTCAAAATTCCTTTGTCTGTTTGTATATAAATATTGATATATGATTTAGTTGGGTACCCACTGACATGCAATGACAGGCATTAAAAAAATACCAAACTAAACATTTCAAATGGCCATTGAAATACAACTGCAATGCATAAATAATATATAACCAGACCTCAAAATTTAGAAGTCAAAATAATTTCCAGCAATGAAACAGATCTAAAAATATGTGTTGAATGCTTTCAAGACATTTTTTTTCAATTATGTCATACAAAGTTTAGCTCTACATTACTGAATATGAATAATATTCAACCAATTGATATTGTTACTGGTCATTGGTTAACAAATAAATAAATAAGTTTTCAGTGTAAAAAAATATGGAAATATCAACTAAAAATAATTCATAGATATTTTTTAAAATGTCATCTCAATGTTCCATTCAAAGTTTGAAAACCCTTAAACTTCATGCCAAAAGTGTTTTTAGGGCTAGCTAATAAGTGTCTTCAAACTGATAAGAGTAGAGCAGGCCATATTTCAGACACTATACCCAGTTAAGTCATGTTTGTTTATTTTCTTCAATTAAAGTAGGGATTGTGTGATGGAAAGCTGATGTAAATGCAGGTCTCTATTTTACAGCCTTAAGTTTTGCCATTGATCATATTTTCAATGGATGTTATTTGTGTAGAAGAAAGGACATCAGCTGTTATACATGTACAGACATAGGAGGAATATGTGTGCAGGAGATGCATGCGGGGCGCAATGACGTAGGCAGCCTGCTGACCCAGTTCTAGGTCAAGGGAGTAGGTTAATTACCCTGGGGGTTTAAAGATCTTAGATTATAGCTAAACTAAACATCAGACTGCAGAAAAAATTGTCAGATGTTTCTCAGAGGTATAAAATCTAAAGATTTCCCACTTAAAAAAATTCTTGTCATATGACTTTTAAGATTTATGATATAACGGTACATAAAAGGGAAGGCATTTGCCAGAAGTATTGACTGTTTCCATTCCTTGTGAACTTTTTCATTCACTGGAGATCCAAAAGGTCGCTGGCACGGGAGCCACCAAAAACTTCGGATTAGACAAACTTAACAATTGACAGAGTTTATGATCAATTTAATTAAGATCAAGAAAAAACATATTTGGGTTATAATATTACCAAAAGTTACAAATAATGATAAGTTTGTTAACTGAACATTAAAGATAATGATAATCTATGATAATTTATACCATCCTGCCAAGCAAATATTGAGAACAATAGTAGATACGTTATGTTGCTCTCAGATTAATTTCGACAACATAATTGGAGATCGCACCTAACAATTCACAGCCAGAAAAGAACAGGTTTTGTCTTAAATAAGCTTGGATTAGCTATAATACAAACAAACAAAACAAACTATTGTTTCATAGCAAAACAGCAAAGACCATCTTGGAGGGTATCATTGTTGTTTGAATTAAGTATTCTTTAAAAACTTTTTTTTTATCAGAAGAAGATTTTCAAACACCTTTGGAAAAGTGCTATGAACAATATTTACTGTGAACCTTGCGAAACAGATTATCAATTTTTCCACAAGTAAAGAGAAAACAGGTTATATATACACTTGAGACTTTTATGAGATCTGCTTTTTTAAGTGTATTCATACAGACTACCAAACACTTTTATTTCAAAATTTTACAACATAAAAAAAGAATTTCTGTTTTACATCGACTGTTACCATCCTTTATGAACCTTTTTATGCTGTAAGGGTCCATACAGGGGGATGCAGCTCAGTCAAGTTTCACTAGGATATTTTGCAACTTTCAGAAGGTCCCCATTTTGATGCATTTTGACATCTGCCACCAGGGGGCTGTCAACATCTCAACAAATAGATGAATAAATAGATGAATAAATAAATAAATAAATAAATAAATAAATAAATAAATAAATAAATAAATAAATAAATAAATAAATAAATAAATAAATAAATAAATAAATAAATAAATAAATAAATAAATAAATAAATAAATAAATAAATAAATAAATAAATAAATAAATAAATAAATAAATATTTGCTCTCTGAGAATTGGCTTACAAGCTAGCTAACTATTCATATTAGAAATTAGAAATAAAAATGTTAAAAAGAAGGTCCCCATTTTTTTATCACTTTGATTGTAGATAAATGGAGTTTCTCTTTCATTTGAGTGTAACCGTCCCACTATGACCTTTTAAATATTTCTGGATTCTGTTGTGGGCATGAACCTCGGTATAACCATTTTATTGTGAAGGAAGGGATCCAGGATGGTTTGGGGGCAGCATTGAGTCTGATTGAAGAAACACAAGAAAAGGTCTTTAAATACCCAACTGCCGCCACTAGATGTCACTCCATATTTAACCGCCTCGTTTTGATAACAATAGCGGTAGATTCGATCAAACATAAACATTTGTCTTGGACTTGGGGAGGGAAGTTTGGGGAGGGAAGTTTGGGGTAATATGGGTTGGGAAAATGGATAAAATAAGACTAAAACCATAGTAAACATAGCTTAAACACCGAATCAACAAAATGACGGACCACGAATTATCGTTAGACGGACTTCAACCAAACCAGACCAATTTGACCGATAATTCTACGCTCATCCCTCATGCCAGCGAACATGGGACATCTGCACCGAGTGCAATTCTTTTCATCTTCATGAGTTGTGCCCTGGGCGGTGAGTTGATTCTTTCATTGTTTGAAATGTTTTTAAAGTGTTTAATATTAAAGGTTTATACACCATGTAACAAATAACAAATTGGGTTCAACGAAACAAACTTTCCATGTTTTTTTCCAGCTGGAGTTCCACAAGGCTCTATTTTGAGCCGCCTTTCTTCGCCGCGATATTACAAAGATTTCATGTACATGTATGCAAACTATTATTTTGCAAAATATTTGACTGTGACTATTTCCACGGTACCAACATTATTATTGATATTTAATCTCTTCACCAAATTTTCACAATATTTACTTCCATGTTCATATCATATTCATGAGCAAAAGTGAGATATGATTACAAGTGCAACAATGAGAGATAGCCATTTGAGCATGTAAGTGAGAGATAGCTGTAGATACCATAGCCATCTCTTGTGCTTCATTCTGCTTTATTTGTGTGACCAACAATACTGGCACTATCACTGGAACGAAAGGGTAAACATGGTAAAGCAATAGTGTCTGAGATAGCTGCCAAAGTGAGAACTACAATAGTGCATAGCTGCACATGTGAGAGAGATATCTGCACAAGCAAGAGATTGCTACAACAGTGAGAGATAGCTGCAAGATCCAAGATAGTTACAAGTGAGAAATAGCTTAAGTGAGAGATGGCCACAACAGTAAGAGATAGCTGCATATATAAGTGAAATATAGCTGCACAAGTAAGAGATAGCTAAAACAGTGTCAACAATAAAAAATAGTTGTATAGGTGATAGCCACAGCAGTTAGAGATAACAGTAAGAGGCAGGTGCACAGGTGAGAGATAGCTGCACAAGTGAGAGATATTGAGAGATGGCTACAAAATTGAGAGATAGCTGCACAAGCCAAAAAAACATGCCGATTCATGTATTGATTAAAAAATTGTTCTTTTATTCCAAACCAATAGTTTTCTTTAATTTACAACTTTGTTGTATTTCCTCTTCTGTAATCTGTAACAGTCAATTTTTGGAGTGTCATACAGCTCAGCTATTATAGAAAGCATTCTGGAATTTAAAAAATAAAAGTAATTTTAAAAATATACCATATTGGAGTCTTTTTTTGTGTCAGAAATGTAGGCTCCAGGATTGCATGTGCTAGATAGGCATGTTTACCCTGAACTAGATCTTGTCTCAAACCCAAATCATGATTAGGGTCTGGTTTAGATCATTGAGAGCATGACTGGGATCAATTAGAATCTTACAAATTTTGCAGTCTTTTCATTGGTTTTAAGTTCTGACCAACCAATGTTGTTTTGTGAGTAGATAGAGAGTGGGAGTTGTTGAACCAATCAAAGGTGATGATTCATAAATATTCAGTTATGATAGAAGAGGAAGTGAAGCTCAGTCAAATGCACAACCTGAAGGTGTGACTGATTCTGGAAACTATTCCACACTGAAATTTATTCTGAAACCAAGACCTAGATATTTTGTCATCAGATTTAAAACATACATTATCATATATTTCCTCATTTCAAATTCACATTCGTTTTATGTTTACTGGTATCTTCATTTGAACTCAAAATTAGAATTATAGCTCAATTGGTGTCACAGAAAAACATGGTAGTTACACCTTAGTCTAATCTATTTTTTAGATTTGAGGTTTAAAAAGTCATTTATACAAATGATATTAACTTATTGGTCACCAATAACTATTAAAGTTCTACCTGTGATAATAATAGGATTAATTCAGGACAATCAACTAATTCATGACAATCAACCAAAGTTATGATTAATCTTATCTTTGGAGTGTTAGCCCTGCCACAGATATTGTAGATCTTTGCACACAGACAGTGCATTATAATAATCATATTGGAACCGTTCATGATGTTAGAAGACTTCCTGAGATCAATTGAAATTGAACTTAACTTCATGATGTAATAAAGAAATGTTGCACATGACACTTTCAGTGTTTCTTTTCACAATTTTTTCATTGTTGCTGTATTTCTCTTTCAGCTTTTGTACGGACAGTATTCAAGCGTGCGCCAGTACCATACACTGTGATCCTGTTGGTATTTGGTATGCTGCTGGGTTTGCTGGCCAGGGAAGTCCAGGAAGTGGAAGAGTATACCCAGCTAGCCCGCATGGATCCACACATCCTCATGCATGCCTTTCTCCCAGTGCTCATATTTGAGTCTGCTTTTGCCATGGAAACTCACACATTCCTCAAAGCAATTCTCCAAATTGTGCTGCTCGCAATCCCTGGATTGTGTAAGCTTCTTCTTCTTCCTACTATACTAATGTTTTGCAGTTAAATAAAGTATTTTGTTTATCACAATAGAATTATATAGATTTATCCAAGAATAGCCAAGAATGCCAGCTTCATAGATGTGTTTTCTTGTAGTATTGGCAGCCTTCTTGACAGCCCTATTTGCCATGACCGTGTTCAGCTATGGCTGGAATTGGTCAGAGGCGATGATGTTTGGCTCCATCATTAGTGCCACCGACCCTGTAGCTGTTGTTGCACTTTTGAAGGATGTTGGTATGTTATCAATTTCACAATTTAATTGTTTGAAATAATATGGAATTGTGTTTAAAATAATATGGAATTGTGGGATGAGCAATTACAGCATCAAAATATCTTTCAATTCAATTTTTCAGCTACAAGTTAACAAATTTGCTATTAAACAAACAATTCAAATTATAAATCTCATATTGTGGGTTTACTTTTATTTTAATCTTTTCATATTAAACACATAGTTTCAGATTAAAGGCATTGTTTCATTTTAAACACATCTGTAAATTTAATTGAATAGATATACTGGTATATGATTTAACTGGCAACATCAATGGCCATTGGCCAATACTCAAGATTAAGATATTATAAATGAAACGTCTCTCTGTGCACTCCACTCCACAGTGAAGAGAACAGGATTAGAATTGGTTTTGTTTTGATTGGTTTCAGGGGCTTCTAAACAATTGGGAACTCTGATTGAAGGAGAATCTCTCCTAAATGATGGAGCAGCCATTGTATTGTTTGAAGTTTGTCGGCGCATCTCACTTCCAGGAAACTACTTAGGAGGTAATGATTTTACAAAGCATCATAAAAGGAAGTTAACCTTGCAGACAAGCACTGGCCCAGTCTTCAGACCAGCATGGGTCAGAGGCTTTATAATTCTACTGGCCCAGAATTAAGGGAATAATTCCTTATGTTTTCTTTATTTTATGTCATGGCTCCTAAATTTGACACAAAATTAAGATGACCTATCACCAATCTGAGCAATTAAATGATTGCATGAAATAATTGTTTAATTTTACAATGATCCCTATGGTCCCTGAATTGAAAAATCGACCCTTCTTTGCAAGCGTAAAAAGCTATGTCCAAAAACAGCACGCATTTAATGTTATTATGTGAGTAGCTAACATCAAAGAAAAAATTATATTAATATTGCAATAATTTTTGTTTGATTTTCAGGCTTGGAGATATTTTTATACTTTGTGCGTGTAGCTTTAGGTGGTCCAGTATTTGGATTTGTAGTTGCAAAATTTACAATCTTATGGTTACGAAACATATTCAATGATGCCTTGGCTGAAATTACAATCACTCTTGCCTCTACATATGTTACTTTTTATGTTGGTGAGTCCCTTTTATTTTCTTTTTATACACTTGCACTGGTCAGTACTGTCAGTAGTTGTGATTTTCATGGAGTGCAGAATGATGCTATTGATTTTATTATAAGATAAACAAAATTATTTATGAGAAAGTTTTCTAAATGACCAAGCAGCTATATCACTTTATGCTCCACACTTCTGTCACAAAATACATGTTCAAATAAATTGTTCAGCATCTTATATGACAAACAGGTTTAAATGTACCGGTGTCCTACACAACCATGATGTGATGCTGTGCATGAGATACCTTGTTGCACACAATATAAGAAACTACCTCAAGTCAAATGCCTATTTAAACATTCAGCATTTGTCAAAGATACAACACATTACCACAGACCTAAAAGTATAAAAAGTCAAATTTAAAAAAAAAATTATTATTACTTCTAGGAGAAGAATTTCTGGAGGTATCAGGAGTATTAGCTGTAGTAGTACTTGGGCTCACATTGAGCACTGAGCGCACTAGTATCAGCCCTGAGGTAGAGGCTTTCCTGCACAGGTAAGCTACGAAATATAAAACAAATCCTAAACATAAGGAGAAAATTATTGCCTTCCTGCTGTAAGATTTAAGTTTAGTAATGAGTTCCCATTTAAAACATTTAAAATGAATTACTTATAAATGTAAAGTAATTCTATAATTCTTTTATATGTAGATTTTGGGAGATGTTAGCATATCTAGCCAACACGTTGATATTCCTGCTGGTAGGGGTGATTGTAACCAAGGAAGCCATGAATGAAACAGAGAGCAATGACTGGGTGTTAATGGTCACACTCTACTGTGCAATCAATGCAATCAGGTAAGAATAAGAATCCACTTCATATAGCTTCTACAGCCTAGCAGTCTTTATTCAGTGGCTGTCAAAGATTAATTTCTTTGATGAAGTTTATGCTTCACCAAATAAGATCATGAATGTGGTGAAGGCTATGGAATGGCTGCATGGTGCCATGCCAAACTTGTGCTGTTTTTGGCTGCTAAAGCTTTGTTGATAAATGTATTTAAATTTTCTTTATGCAATTTGTTGATTATTTATCTTTCATTTTAAAAATTAAATATGTGTCATTATTGCTTGATTTGTTGGAAATAAGTCTCCTTGAGTTGGGCCTTCACAGAATCAAGGAAATGCTTGTTTGTTTTCAGGGCATTGATGATTGCCTTCTTATGTCCCCTGTTGAAGTACACTGGGTATGGTTTGACATGGCGCAATGCCACCGTGCTGATGTGGAGTGGTCTCCGTGGGGCTGTGGGCCTGGCACTGGCGCTCGTTGTCAATCAGGAGGAAGGATTTGGTTCAAAACTTAAAGTCAAGGTCAGTTGTTATCCTTCTTGAATGTACCACAAGGAAAATAAAAAGAATCATAAACTTTGTTGTATGCTCTGTATCGAGATGGCCCACACAGTTTGTCCTTCCTGTCTGTATTTTTATGATTTGTAGATTTCCATTCCAAAAAGAGAGGGTTAGTGTCAAATAGGCAATGCAATATATAAATTGGCAATGCAAAGACATTAGACAGATGTTAAATAAAATGAAAATCACACTACTGCCAAAATGAGTCATTTATTCCTTGTATATATTGGTCACTTAAAATTTTCAGGTGTTGTTACATTGTGCCGGTATTGTGCTGCTCACCCTGCTCATCAATGCTACAACTATATCCAAGCTATTAGAAATTCTAGGTAATGTCATTTATTCATATAACAATCCACCATGCATTATGATCATTTCTTGTTGTTTTTTTTAATGGCACACTTTCATAAAAGAAAATTCTCATCATATTAGAAAGGATGCAATTTTCAAAGACAATCCAAGATATTTGTACCATGCCAGGTTTTATCAAAACCTATTACAAAGGAGAGGTTTAACACATTGCTTTAAGTCACATGAAAGCAGGGTTTTAGGTCTTTGCACAATGTTTTGAAATATACTGTATATTGCAGGAATGAGTGACATATCTGTTCCTAAACGTTTGTCCATGGCTAGTGCAGTACGGACACTGCGTACAGTGATAAATGCCTCGCTCAGTCTGTACAGAACAGACCGGTTCCTTGCAGATGCAGAATGGGATATTGTAGCTCATCATGTAGAAATTGAAGATCCATACAAGACCGTGGAGGAAGAAGTAAGTATATTGGAAATTGAAAAAGGCATATAAGAGGGGATTTGGTGTTTTTGAAAGATATTTTGTCTAAAATCTGGACAAATATTTTTAGCAGATTTCACATTTATCAATTACTTTGAAAATATATCATTTCTCTTTTTAAAACCCTTAAAAAGTTTAATTATATAGCAGAGTTATCTTAAGATCATGAGTGCAGAATCAGCATCTGGATTAAGCCAGGATCTAAATCTTCTGTTCAGATCCATCTGCCACCATGTTCATAACTTTTGTGTGGCTTTGTTCTTTCACCCTTGAACCAAATTGGATAAAGTGTAAACTTGAAAATAATTATTTTATTTCAGGCAGAGCTTGATCACTTGACAGATTTGTACCCCAGAACAAGTGAATGTCCAAACTGCATGACATTGGTTCCCAACCAGGCTTCCCAGCGTGAACTCAAGGAGATGAAGTATGAAGCACGCATGAGACTGCTGAAGGCAGAGAAGGTGAGCTTGACATTGTTGAAATGAGGCAAGGAACATAAAGAGGGTCAAGATGATAAGATTAGGGTAATGCTGTAAAGGCAGTAATGCTGAAGAGGAGGGTAATTAACATATATGGTCAGGATAACAGTAATCAAAGGATAAAGGTAATTGCCACACTATTAAGCCAGATGTCGTTTAGAAATTTTAATTCAAAGATTAAATGAAGGTTTGCAGGATGTTGAATATATATATATATATATGCCACAGGTTTTCACCACAAGGATCCCTGTTTTCCCAGAAAAATAGTGCATATCCAGTATTTAATTTATTAGGAACATATTGCTGAGTTAATGATTTTCTTTATTTTCACAGACAAGTTACTGGCGACAGTTTGAGCATGGTATGTTGTCTCGGGATGCCATAAGAAAACTGAATGAATGTGTGGACTCAGCAGCAGACAGAGAAGATGGGTGAGTTGTCCATACTTCACACATGCACAATATATACAACTAGAAAATCTGTAGCTGCCCCAAATGACCCTGTTTTGTCAATTAATAGTTTTTTTCTCAGTTCTGAGGAAGCCATCTTACATGATTTTGAAATGTAAACATGTGGTGATCGCTGCTTCCCGCCATTGTTACTATGGATACTTCTGTTAATCATTTGTTAGCTACTCTCTCATCGGTCTAAATAATTGCTTTTGTCTCCTACCATTGTCTTGACTGCCGTGATTGGTCAGCGAACCTGATGTGTGTACAGACATTATAGGATTATTATTAAGATGTATTAACCTTGATAACTTGAACAAGAGTGAGAGCTTGTGTGGATGACGCCGTGACACCAACATCTGTAGCATTGGTCTCAGTATATATTGTGGTATTTTATAGTTATATATGGAAGACCTATTATCAAATTATACTGATATACTTGAAATACAATATTTCATGTATCTGATATATTTTAGATTTGTTGAACTGGCTGAAATACAGAAAACATGGAAGGTGAAAGGTCTGGCGCCATTTCTGGTAAGAATTCTTAAGAAATAATTTTTAAAATGTAATTTAAAAAGAGATGCTGCACTGCTATCCATGATTTTCAAGTATTCGTAAAGTGAAATATGGGAATTTTCTGCATTTTACTCTCCTCAATGTTCCCTGAAACTGCAAATCATTTTATGATTGAATTCTTTTCCACAAAATATATTTACCAGTACCAAATCCTAATATCCATATGATTACTTTTAGAAAAAGAAGTTGGAGCAATGGCGCAGCCAGAAAGGGGATACCAGCACAATTCCAATTCCAGAAAACAAAGTTTTGGCTCTGATGTATAAAATTGGATCATCTACATTCCTGGAGGCTATGATATACGTCACAATATTTGTCAATGTGATCTTTGTGGTGATGGAGATGGTTATTGATTCCAAATATTGCGGTCAGGAATTGCTTAAATACAAGAGAATATTTGATATCTTCAACTACATATTCTTGTCCATCTATATAATAGAAACATTAGTCAAGGTAATGTTGGCAAATCTGAACATAATATATTCATAAAGCATGTGTATGAAAAGATAAAAGCACAACCTAGTAATGGTATATTTTAAATGCAAGCCATAACTTTTAAATGAAAATTGTTTGTGACTTCAGTTTGTTTTTTATTCTTATTTTTTACTAAATGCTGTTTTATTTAATGAATCCAAGTAAAAGAAGTCCAAGTAAAAAAATCTCTCATATTCAGTAAAAATCAACTTTATGGATCAAGGTATTAACCAAAATTTGATAATGTAGGCATTACCATGTATCTGTAAATGGATTCAAATTTAATTTTTTTTATCACTTGGTCACACTGGCCAAAATAAATTAGCATAAGTCAGGCTTATAAATTAAAAAATATATGGACATCTTTTGCACTTTGGGTTCAGTTTCATTTAAGAAAAGAATGAATTTTAGCAGATTGAAAACAATGATCAAAACCAGTCTTATCTTCTTCAGATCAGCAAGTATGGTGCAAATCCTGGGGCATTTAAGGACTTTTATTTAAATTTATTTTCCTTTTTGCAGATGACTGGCTTCAGGAAGTATTATTTCTATAGTCGTTGGAATGTTTTTGATTTTGTGATCGTTTTGATGAGCTTTGTGGACCTGATTCTGGACCTGACTTGGTTGAAAGACGTTGGTTCTGATGATTGTGCCACCTTGATGTTCAATCCATCCATCCTGAAGATTGCCAAAGTCATCCGAATGCTGAGAGTCTTGAGGAGTCTGCGTCTTGTCAAGGTGTGTCACAGTCATAAAAAAAAAAAGTTGTATAAATATTTTAGAATAATTTGAAATTTACCAATTTTGTAATCTTAAATATAAATAGGTATACATGTCAAATAATGTCAAGTATCTGGCTAAATTCTGTGCTAAAAAAGAAATTCTAGAAAAAAATCATCCTCAGCCTTCACAGTTTATACCCAGAAGAATTTCCCTTAGTCTTGATGATGCAACTTTCTGATTATTTTGATATTAAAAAAGGCATTTAGGAAGATTGAGAGCAATATATTATTCTGAGTTGGATGTAATGAGCTCTAATAATTTGGTACCTTTGATTTCAGGGGCTGATTCCTCCAATGATTAAAGCTCTGAATGCACGTATCAATGTGGCTCTACGATTTGGTTACGATGTCGGGAAGGGTTACATCATGGCCGAGGAAGAAGTACACAGCTTTATTGACCTTATGGTTGATCATAAAGAAATTGCTGACAGCTTGAAAGATCGTGTTGCAGATGGAAGAGTCACAATCATGAGGGCATTAGGTGAGTCACAATCTTGAGGGCATTTAGTAAACACAATCGTAAGGGCATCAGACTAGTCCAAAATTATGAGGGCAGAGAACTTTTACCCTGTTGCACTGACCTCAACTGTAAAAGGCCACGAACCATGGGCGACAAGCCATATGAGCTGAGGCCTGTGCCTAAAGGGTTCACCTATTGTCCTTGTAAATCTGTGACCGGGTGGGTTGTTTTCTGTTACAAGTAGGTCTCATCATGAAATGACTGAAATAATGTTGATAGTGATGTAAAACTCCAAACAAACAAAACAAACAAATCAACTTGAAAAAATCAGTTGTTGTTGACATTATTATTATAAACTAGTCATAATGTGAAATAAATGTTATTTAGTAAAACACAAAACTATAATGCTTGATTTATCGGGTTTGAATTATTTCAGGTATGTTGCAAAAGGAGCACCCAGGAATTGCAGTGTCAGTGAAAACACAGCAGGCTGCTCGCCGCATTCTCAATAACATCCGAGATAAGATTCTAGAATTTCGAGGTGAAGGACTTCTAGATGAAAATGAAGCACATAAACTTGAGCTGGTATGTTGAAATTTGAATCATTTTCCCTATGCATATGAAAGGAATATTTCATGATTCAAATACTTAATGGTCCTTTTACTGTTGAATTGCCTTCAAACCATATCGCATATTTTATGTACCGGATTCATGAATCAAACAATATCATATTTTGTCCCATACCTTAGGCTAGTCAAGTTTTTTTTGCCAAGACAATTACACATGATAGCAGTAAATCTGAATAGTAGAATAATTGCATAATTGTTTCAGATAAATCTGCATGTCAGTCTTAAGTTAAATTCAAGCTTTTGTGACATCAGCTTTTCCAAAATAAAACCCTTACATATAAAAATGATTATGCCCTAAACATTGTGATCAATTGTTATCACCTATCATATTTCCACTACATAAATATCTGCCATTTGAAAGTAGATGTGTATGACCAATGATCTACTGCAAACAGCTGCTCAGTAAAGGTTCGCTAACAATGAGGCACCATCAGATTGGGTCACTGGTGTGATTTGACTTACAGAAGCTTGTTTGTTCATTAGTGTTTGTCTATTGGTTCAGGCCAAAGGTCATTATGGATCACAACAGTGGTCAAAAAAGTACTTCACTTTCAACAAAACTTCACATGCCAGTTATTTGAAAGACTTGATAAAGTTGAAATTGAATAATAACCCTTGTGTAGTTTCTGCTCAAAAAAGAAAGTAACTGTTTTTAATAATTTGTTACATTTGTGGATATATCACATTTCTTTTGATTCTGAAGCAAATATACTGACTTGTTTGCTGTTAATGCCCAAAGACAAGTGTTTTTTCTGTACAGAGAGATGTGTTTGATGATGGTGTCAATGTTTCTTGTAGATGGTTGAATTTCGCATGAAGCGTTTGTTGAAGATGCCAGCAAGTATGCCACCCCCACCTCCAGAGAAGGTCATTTACAACGTATCCTGGGTCAGAGAGGATCCTCTGCTGGTCGACTATATCAAGGTGAAAAAAACACATACAAGGCTGTGCTTTAAAAAATATATTTTCCACATTTAAAAACTCCAAAAATTTCTTAGATTGTCAAATTTCTTCAAAATTGTCAAATTTCTTCAAAATTGTCAAATTTCTTCAAAATTGTCAAATTTCTTCAAAATTGTCAAATTTCTTCAAAATTGTCAAATTTCTTCAAAATTGTCAAATTTCTTCAAAATTGTCAAATTTCTTCAAAATTGTCAAATTTCTTCAAAATTGTCAAATTTCTTCAAAATAGTCAAATTTCTTCAAAATTGTCAAGTTTCTATTAAAATGAGAATACAAACCCAGGTGGACATTAGGACTATGCGATAGCTAGTTCTATATACGTCAATAAAAAATAAACATTTTGGACTCGCCCTCCTACCACCAACGGTGGCACCACCATCGCCTGCCCAGTTTCCCGCTCAACCTCGCTTGAGAACCACTTTTTGATTTTGACACCAACCAACAAGGACGGTTGGCGATTTTTGTATGCGAGTTATTCAGAATAAGCTGGTTTTTAAAAAAATTGTCAAATTTCTTCAAAATTGTCAAATTTCTTCAAAATTGTCAAATTTCTTCAAAATTGTCAAATTTCTTCAAAATTGTCAAATTTCTTCAAAATTGTCAAATTTCTTCAAAATTGTCAAATTTCTTCAAAATTGTCCAAATTATCAAATTTCTTCAAAATTTCTCAAATTATAAAAAAAATGTGTACAGTGAGGTTGTTTCATCTTCAGATCAACTTTTATCTCCAGAGCAACTTCAGCAAATTGTTATACAACCCAGTGTGTTGAACTGAACTTTTGTTGTTCATTTGTGCAGGCCATATCTTAATATATTGTAAACTAGAGGGAATTCAAATTTGGTGTACATCAAGATAGTACAACATCATAGACACATTTCTCGGGTTTGACAAAATAGGTATAGTTATAACCTTGACTGTGATCATTATAAGAATGTGTCTGTTTTAGAACAATGCACAACTTGTGAGCATGACAGAAGGGGAGATCTTGTTCCGAGAAGGTGACCCACTCACTGGCATATATGTCATTGTATCTGGGCTACTCAAGGTAAGTACGAGTCTGTGACTCTGTGTAAATGTCCTAGTGATTAACTCATGGCTCCTTAACAAAAGTATCACATTGAGGAGAATAGATGGAATATACAATGTTGAAACAATTAGCTGATTTGAAAAATATTGTAACTTGTCTGATAATAAATAATAGCATTTGATTTGTAAGTATTGAGTTGCCTGACCAATATATTGCATTATATGAAAAAAGAAATTCAAAGAAATCATGATCAGGAGCACATTAGACTATGAATGTGATTTAATTTACTTATCATAGGTTGAAGGTGAGATCAAGGACCATACAAAACATGAAGAAATAGTGGCAGATTTCAAGTCGCGCCACATGATTCCTCCTCTCACCAAGACTGCTCCCACCAAGGTGCACGACTACCTGACCACTGGCAGTGTGATTGGTGAGATAGCCCTTCTCACCCAGCAGACCCGCAATGCTACAGTCTCCTGTGAAACATCAGCACAGGTAAATACCTCAGGAGAAGTATTGGTCTCAGGGGAAAGTAGTAGACAAATATTAGGAGATAATCTGGATCAGATTTATGACATGAATTGACAACTTTTATAGTAACTATGTGCACTGGTATATTTTGATAACAGAGTATGTTGCCTTGTAATTTTAGCTCTACCTGATTCCTTACGAAGCAATTCAAGCAGCTCTGGAACTGTTTGTGGACGAGCCTCCTCTGGAGCAGAGATTATGGAGAGTGTGCTCCCTAAGACTTTCCATGGGTATCCTCAAGAGGCATATCGCATATCGGGTAAGGTTACATCCCCAAGAGGTATATCACTTATCACGTAAGGTTACATCCCCAAGAGGCATATCACTTAGGTTACATCCCCAAGAGGCATATCACTTATCACGTAAGGTTACATCCCCAAGAGGTATATTGCATATCGGGTAAGGTTACATCCTCGAGAGGCATATCGCATATCAGGTAAGGTTACATCCCCAAGAGGTATATTGCATATCGGGTAAGGTTACATCCCCAAGAGGCATATTACTTATCAGGTAAGGTTACATCCCCAAGAGGTATATCGCATATCGGGTAAAGTTACATCCCCAAGAGGCATATTACTTATCAGGTAAGGTTACATCCCCAAGAGGCATATCATTTATCAGGTAAGGTTACATCCCCAAGAGGCATATCACTTATCAGGTAAGGTTACATCCCCAAGAGGCATATCACTTATCAGGTAAGGTTACATCCCCAAGAGGCATATCACTTATCAGGTAAGGTTACATCCCCAAGAGGTATATCACTTATCGGGTAAGGTTACAGGCATATGCCATATCAGGTAATGTCACATCCTGAAGAGGCATATGCCATATCAGGTAATGTCACATCCTGAAGAGGCATATGCCATATCAGGTAATGTCACATCCTGAAGAGGCATATGCCATATCAGGTAATGTCACATCCTGAAGAGGCATATGCCATATCAGGTATTATTCTATGATCACTGTGTATTCTGTGCTGTGATTGGTCAATTCCTGGTCACGTGAGCTTCTCTAAATTGTTGTATTGACCAAATGCATTATATTGCACGTCAATATACTTTCCACTGCACTGATGGGGAATTCCATGACGTCACCATACAGACAAACTCGTCCCTTTCATGGCGGGAAATGTTGGGGAAGCCCTATAATGACGTCACCAAACTCGTCCTTTTCAGTTCTCACTTTTAGAATTAAACCAACAATGGTAGTAATTAACACAGTGATCATAGAATAAAACAAATATGTACCTGGGTGTCGTGCAATATGACTTTTTATGGACCTTCGGAAAGTTATATTGCACTCGGCTGCCCCTCGTGCAATATAACTTTCCGAAGGTCCATAAAAAGTCATATTGCACGACACCCAGGTCCATATTTGTATAATGTCACATCCTGAAGAGGCATATGGCATATCAGGTAAGGTTACATCCCCAAAAGGTATATGGCATAACAGGAAAGATTACATCCCTAAGCAACATGTTGCAAATTGGGTAAGGTGATATACATGAGAAGCATATTGCACAGTTGGTAAAGTTACATCCCTAGGAAGTATATGTCTCTGCCACCAGGAGGTCCATTGTTTGTTTGGTGTTTTACATCATTTTCAACATTATTTCAGTCATTTCGTGATGAGACCTTGTAGCAGATATAGTGCTGCCTCACTGAATTGTCATGTTGCAAGTCTTTGACATGACAACCCACCCAGTCACAGATTTACAAGGACAATGGGTTAACCCTTTAGGCAAGAGCCTCAGCTCATATGATAAATTGTATCTTGATTTCAATCTTGGCACAGCCGGGAATCAAACCCATGACCTTTGGATCACCACAGAGGAACTAGTGCTAATAAGCTGGCGCTTTAACCAACTGTGCCTGTGAGAAAGCCATCTGTGCAGTCTTGAAATGAAGGCACATGGTGATCACCGCTTCCCGCCATTATTACTATGGACACTTCTTGTAATCTGTTAGCTGCTGTCTGATTGGTCGAAATGATTGCTATTGTTTCCTACCATTGTCTTGACTGCTGTGATTGGTCCCAAAACTGGATGTGCGTACAGACATCATAGGATTATTATTAAGATGTGTATACCAATATGTTATTCAATCAAATATTTCATTCATATGAGAAAAAGTATAAACAGAAAAGGTAACTTAAAAATAAAGGAAATAGTTTGGCACAATTATCTGGCAAAAGTAGTTTGGCACAGGGGTGAACTGCCAAAAAAATGGTTTAGAACAGTTTCTTGAAGCACTGATGAAATAATGCACAGTCAGTAAGGTTACATATCTCATGTCAAATAATAGGTTATACTATTAATGCAAATCCTGGGATGACATATGTCGAGTGATCTTATCCAGATTTGCATCCATGCTGGTAATAATTTAATATCCATTTTCCACATTACCCATTGTTTGAGCAGGACTGGACTCCAGACCGTCTGAGCATCTACCTGGAGAAAGGGGTTGTGGATATTGTGCACTATGACATGGAACGTGAACGCCAGTTTGGGTGTCAAGTGTTTGAAATCAGCACCATGACAATGTCTGATGTGATTCTCATCTATGGTAAGTATTTACTCATGAGAATTTAGAAAGTTTGTATCTAGAAACAGATTGTTATACTTAGCATTGTATGTATACTGCAATATAACATGTAGTCTAAATATGGAAGGCCTCTGCCTGTAGAAATTGGCATTATACTATTTTTAAGCAATATTTATAAGGAAATTAAAGTATTTTCAATGTTTTTATATTGATATTTCTGATTCAAATTCATCAGAGATGGAAACTATAAGACCTCCAAACTTAAGATATATAAATAAATAAAGAAGCAATTCAGAAAATAAAATTGAATCAATTATTTTTCCTTTGCTACTCATCACCAGTATTGAAGAATTATCACAGTAATAATTGGTGAATGTTTTCACCTTCAGGTTTAGCAGAAGCTTTGCCAACAGGTCAGATGTTCAATGGTCCTTGCTACATCCCCAACACACTTGATGGACTCATCCTGCATGTAAGTAACCTTGCCTTGCTGTAAATTCCTAATTAAACTACAAATAAACTTGGGATAGATAGAACATATATACACATGTATTACTGACAGAGTTGGCTGTACATGATGTTTCCATTGAGACAACAAAAATACTCCCCCCCCCCCCCAACAAAAAAAATAAATAAATAAATAAATAAATAAATAAATGAATAAATGAATAAATAAATAAATAAATAAATAAATAAATAAATAAATAAATAAGACAACACATTGGCATTTCAAAATTCTTGCTCATTTATTACCTGCCACTACCATTTTTGTAATGCCTGGTGCATTTGCATAGATTGGCTTTATTAAATGTTAGTTTTCTTCAACATATGGATAATTTACATATGTAAAATTATGGCAGGCTATAATGCAGTCAAATGAGAATATTGCAGAATTCAGGTCTCTTCACACCACTATGACACAACTTTTACACCTCAAGTTCTGCTCAGAAAGGGATTTCCTTGACTTAACTATATAAATACATGCCTTTATTATTTGAATGTAATTGATTAGGATTTGGCATGTACAGGAAATGTCTCTGTATGTGTGTATTGAACTGTGAGGAAGGTTTGGGCTATATCTCTGTAATTTAAAGGGATGAGCAGCTGACATGTGCAGGAAATAATGCTGTGATGGCTCAAAACTCACCAAGGATAAAGCCATTTGACTGAAAAGACCTTTACTAACCCTTTACACTAAACTCATTCAAGGTCCTGATCACACGATCACAGAGTTGAATAATTAAATATATTTTCTAAAGTAGATGGAGTAGATAAGTGACTGTAAGCTCCCTACACTTCAAATACAAGTGGATAGAGACAGTCCCAATGTTCAACATATAAAACTGATCTGAATGTAGAATGCAAAACATTTGCAGTCATTTAAAATTTTCCATCTCCCAGATGTTCATATTGTCACAACACAAATGTATAGAGTTCAAAATAAGGTGGGACATCTTGCATTCTCTGATTGCTGTTTAATTTGGTATAATTTGTTATAATTTTAGACCACGAAAACAGACAAGCATGTGATCTTGGTGATTCCTCGCACTACTAATGTGGGCTTGGAGCGATCGTCTGTTATGAGTATGCGTCATCGTTCTTTGGTGGATGTTTCAAAGAATAACTCGCAGGTGAGCAGTCTGTGCCTCAAGCATGCAGCAGAGACCCGCAGACACCTGGAAGCCAACATGAGCCAAGCATGCATGCCAAATGAAAAACACATCTCTTTTGGAAGCATTCTCAACATCAAGTCCTCTACCAAGGTAGGTATGTATTACATTCTATTTATAGTTTATTTTTATCTACATATGATACCTGTAATTTAGTACCCCAATCTGTAGAGTTCAGGTGTATGGTGTCACACAGTGAGTTGGTTTCTCAAACTTAATTGTCCAGGCTGTATCTCAGTAATAATACATGCCAGGCTTTTACCTAATCTAGTCTTGGACCCTAGGAATACCATTCCATTAACATAAGCAGGCCGCACACACTTTAAAGTACTCTTAGTTTTACTTTAAATCTCACCCTTTGACCAATTTGGAAAGCAATTGGATTTTAGATAAATAAACTTTGAATAAATAGGAGTGTAGTAATTATTGGAGCAATTTATGTTGCAGATCCCAAAGGAGAAAGTAAAGAACTTGACGTGTGAGGAGAAATTAGTGGAACACATACCACTGGGAAACCTTAGTAATACCCAAAGCAGTAATGATTCTATCGATAAAGTCATCAGTGAACGAACATTCTACAGAACAACTCTTCCTCCACAAACAACCAACGCATGCAACGAAAATAAAGAATCAACTCAAAAAGTAAATAAAGAATCAACTCAAGAAGTAAACACAAGACAGAATCAAGAAGCAACATTACCATCCATTCCATTAACAGGGTCCAAAAAAGCTCAACTGCCACCTCTTCCAGTGAATCATACACCACCTACAGATACATCCAGAATGACACCAATAGAAAACCCTGGTGCTCAAGATACTATATAGACAATCACACGCATAAATCTCAAGAAAAAGTTGGGGTACTTTAATAAGCCATGTAGGGACATTTATATTAGGAAATACATATCTGTGATATTAAATCATGAATTTTTAAGCTGTGATAATTCTAATACTTTATATTTATTTATAGTAAAAATCATACCACACACATCAATTCATTGTGTGGTTCTATTCACCATATCTGTTTGTATTAACATTCAGATAATTTAAATTCTATTACTTTGTGATAGAGAGTAACAAAAGTCATAATATGTTTCGAAAATATAACTTAAATTTATCGAGGTGCTTATGATATATTTAAATATATCGAAAAGATGACAATGGTGCTCTATGTTTTTAAATTCCCATGTACATGCTTGGAAACATCTCATAACAATAAACTGTATCTTACATCATTTTGCCAGTGTTCGTTTCATGCTTGCTTTTGAAAACTTTTCCTCTGCCTACCTTGAACTCCCTTTGACCTTGGAGTATAATGAATGGAGTGCAACAGAGTATTGAGGGCCGTAGCCTATATATACCCTGATACCACACTTACCCTTAAAGGTATTAAGCACCAATCCTGTTTTCTTGGTTTTGCAACAGTATATATACATATGAACACCATGACGTATTAAAGTCTGACATCGAGCAACAAGAAAAGTTGCTACAAGACAAAGAAGTTGCACAGTCTGTATAAGATTTTTTCAGCCCATGGCTGCACGTGACGGGTAAACATGGATAGCATGAACTTTATTTGACCTCAATTGAGGCTCAAAGTAGGTTAGCACTGTTTGAAGTCATTTTGGTACTATTCAAAAGACAATACATTTTATGACGTCATAAGCATATTGCCATACTCTTATGGCGTCATTTTACCTTTCAGTGCCTCTATAACACTCCACCTAAAAATGACGCCAAGAAAGGAGTGTGCTTTTATTAGGGGCCCATATATTAAGGTCTTGTTCAAATAGATTTTACAGACAATGATGGGGATGCATTTTTCAAAAAGTTTATAGACATGAAAGACAAATACATTTATCGCTAATATGTGAGTTTTAAACGTTTTTTTTCAAAATCGGTGCTTAATCCCTTTAAGCTAACCTATATATACTCTAATGCCACACTTACCCCTTTAAGCTAGCCTATATATACCCTGATACCACACTTACCCTTAAGCTAACCTATATATACCCTGATACCACACTTACCCTTAAAAGTCACATGACAAGAAAATTGTGAAAATGTTTATATTGTGTCATAATATATTACAATACATGGACATTGCATTTCAACATGTTTTACACATTCTTATAAATGGAGTACAGAATTATAGTGGATCAAAGTGATTTGCTGGACACGCCCCTTTTTATGTGGGTCAAATCAGGGCTGCTGAGATTTTGCCGGAAGTGACGCATGTTCGCCCTTCATGTTCAAAACAAACCACTCCAAGCCAGTGAAAGTCTTGAGGGATTGTAATTTATAAGTAATAACATGAGTGTTGATAACATCTTTGAACCACTGGTGGCCTAATTAGCACATGTGGATAGTAGGTCAGATCATGTTTCACATCATAGTCACTTGGATTCTGCCTGTAGTGATGGGGAAGACAGGAATACAGCCAGCCTCCCAGTTGAGTTTGACAAACTTACATCTGCCTCTTGAGATTATTCAGATCCTACAAGGGACTGACTGAACTATTCTTTATCATAATGTTATGGTCAAAGTCATTTCCTTGTTGAGAAAGAAATGTTGATATCTCAAAGTTTAGTATCATTTTTACAGAATTTCTATTTTTATTCAAAATTCCTTTGTCTGTTTGTATATAAATACTGATATATGATTTAGTTGGGTACCCACTAACACGCAATAACAGACATTAAAAAAATACCAAACTAAACATTTCAAATGGCCATTGAAATACAACTGCAGTGCATAAATAATATATAACCAGACCTCAAAATTTAGAAGTCAAAATAATTTCCAGCAATGAAACAGATCTAGAAATATGTGTCGAATGCTTTCAAAACATTTATTTTCAATTATGTCAAACGAATATGAATAATATTCAACCAATTGATATTGTTTCTGGTAATTGGTTAACAAATAAATAAATAAATTTTCAGTGTAAAAAAATATGGAAATATCAACTAAAAATAATTCATAGATATTTTAAAAGTGTCATCTCAATGTTCCATTTACAGTTTGAAAACCCTTAAACTTCATGCCATAATGTTTAGGGCTAGCTTATAAGTGTCTTGAAACTGATAAGAGTAGAGCAGGCCATATTTCAGACACTATACCCAGTTAAGTCATGTTTGTTTATTTTCTTCAATTAAAGTAGGGATTGTGGGATGGGAAGCTGATGTAAATGCAAGTCTCTATTTTACAGCCTTAAGTTTTGCCATTAATCATATTTTCAATGGGTGTTATTTGTGTAGAAGAAAGGACATCAGCTGTTATACATGTACAGACATAGGAGGAATATGTGTGCAGGAGATGCATGCGGGGCGCAATGACGTAGGCAGCCTGCTGACCCAGTTCTAGGTCAAGGGAGTAGGTTAATTACCCTGGGGGTTCAAAGATCTTAGATTATAGCTAAACTAAACATCAGACTGCAGAAAAAATTGTCAGATGTTTCTCAGAGGTATGAAATCTAAAGATTTACCACTTAAAAAAATTCTTGTCATATGACTTTTAAGCTAGCCTATATATACCCTGATACCACACTTACCCTTAAGCTAGCCTATATATACCCTGATACCACACTTACCCTTAAGCTAGCCTATGTATACCCTGATACCACACTTACCCTTAAGCTAGCCTATGTATACCCTGATACCAGACTTTCCATTCAGCTTGCCTGTATATACCTTGATAGCAGATTTACAAAGCTTGCCTGTGGATACCCATGTACCAGAGTTAACAAAATGGGTTGATTAAATATATGATAACAATAATAGCAGATACAATTACAGCTGGTTTCCATACTATATACCATTACATTGCAAATGTGTAGATTTAAATGTTGGCATCTGACCTAATCATCTATGCAGTGAGAGATAGACATTTTCTGTCATTCGGTTTTTCAGTCAAATTCTGTCTTTTCCATTGGATCCACTAGAATTCTTAACTATTTCCAAGTGGCTCAGATTTATTTTTTGGGATGAAATAAAATACAATGTCAAAAAGTGAATGATTTGGACAGGCATACAAACTGAAAGCACCTTGCAACAATGGGAGGAGTAGAAACTTAGGAATGTTATGCAAGTCCCTTTAACATTGCCTGTCATTTTCTAATTTTTCTTCAATATTTTTTTATATAATATGGCTTAAAATATATGTTAGTAACCCACTTCATTGAACCATGCAGATTTGACATGTTAGCACATCAATCTTTCAAATAAAATGAAATGAGTATCACATTGTGAACTGTGAAGAAGTAACAAACTTTACACATTAATTATTTTCCTTTAAACTGAAGATCACCAGTTTTGTCATGTTCCAAATACCAGATACACATTAGGGTCTCGGCAGCCTGAGCTCACCTGTCACATTATTTATCTCCTTCTCTGAATTTAACAGAGTACTGATCAAAATTCTTCATAGGTCCCTGATACATATACGGGTTGGACACAATCAAGGTCTGAATGTACATTTGACAGTGTTACAATGCAATGAAATATTTTTTGACATCACCAAACATTCAAGATGCCACTTATGATAACAAGCTGAATGATACCTTTTAAATAAAAAAAAGAAATCACGAATCGATGCATTACTTCCAACACAGTGAATATTTTAACGTCCGGAATTTATGAAAAATCAACTGTTACGAATGTTCATTATGTGTTGTACCTTTCTGTCAAGGTAAATTTCACAATTAATTTAAAGGTTACATTGCAAAAATAGGTCATATTTTGAATAATTATTTCTCTAGTTTTTTTTAGATTGTCTGGTGTATGGTATCACCGCAAATTGCATATTCCACGATACCTCTGGAAAATATGTGTTTTGTTACGGAATTTCTGGTTTAAAACCCCAATAATAAAACACTGTCTACATTTCTAATACTAATAACACCAATGGACTAATAAATACCTTCATTTGACACTATCATATGAAGGAATAAACAAATAAATATTTTAAGTTAGTCAAATCATTGTTATGTGAATATTATGCCATATCATGTTTTGAGGAGAATTTCAACAAAAATGCGTAGAGTACGTACCCCCATGTGAATTGGTAGTTCCAGAAAAGACAACTACCGGTAATTCATATTATACAGTCATATTGAGCTACTGTTGAGTATTATTAGTGAGATAATTATTGGTTGAAAGCATGCTCCCCAAACCAGAAAATGAGATGTGAAGTCTGTTTTGTAGTGTACGTACCCCCTTGTAGAGTACGTACCCCCTTGTTCACAGAGGTGTTAGTGTTGGTCTTGATTGACTTTAAAATCATTTATATTGTTTGTAAAGTGATGAGATGTCAAGTGGACATCTCTGTATAACAAAACAACAGTTTTAGAAATTGTTTAATAATTATGTGTTTGCTCTCTACACAAAATTTCTTACAATAATTTTGGTAATATTTGACTTTCTACCAAATTCATTAGCCAGACCACGTGAAACTTTGAAGTTAATTTTGAATAAGTATATCAAAAGTAAATACAAATGGTTTGATAATTATTTCTTTGTAAAATGAGTATCATAAAAGTCTGTATAGTCTACTCCATGAACTTACTAAAATGTAATTGCTTCTGGGGTACGTACACTACAACATTTGAGTAATATTTACCAAATACTGATCACCCTTGGACTAGGTGGCTCATAACAATTTATGAACTAAATAGAGCAAGGAATCCATCAAGTACAAAAGTTTGTGGACTTCTTATTCAAAGAACTTAGCCAAAATGAGTAAATTAAAGAAGAATACAATTAAAAATATGGAAGCAACGTCATGTTTCATATCTTTAGAAATTTTGTGTTAAAAGGCAAAACATAATTATCAAACCTGGTTTTTTAACAGAGTTGTCCACGTGACATCTCATCACTTTACAAACAACATAAATGATTTAAAATTCTATCAAGACCAACACTAACATCGGGGTACGTATGCTATGATGGGGGTACGTACACTTAAAACAGACAAGACATCTCATTTTCAACCAACATTTATTTCACTTACAATACTCAACATTGGTCAAATATATTTTTGTACCTATATTGTACGTGTATAAACAACTATAAAAATATAATCAATCAATCATTATTAGAAATGTAGAATTTTTTATTACAGGGGTTAAAACCAGAAATTCCTTAAAAAAACACATTTTTTTCTGGTATTGTGGAATATCCAGGTTTGCCATGATGTCATACATGAGACAATCCTAAACAAACTAAATGAATAATAATTAGTCAAAATATACCTTGTTTGTGCAATGTATCCTTTATATTAGTTGTTAACTTTAACTTGACAAAAAGGTACACACACAATGCACATTCATAACAGTTTATTTTTAATAAGTATAGGACATCAAAATATTTATTGTTTTGGAAATAGTACACTGATTCATGGTTTATTTTTTTATCTAAAAGGTATTATTCAGTTATCATAAGCAACATCTTAAATGTTTGGTGACATCAAAAAATATTTTATTACATTGTAATACTGCCGAGTGTACATTCAGACCTTGATGAAGCCCATCCCAATACTGTAACATAATTATTTGATGCTCAAGAAGATATCTAAGTATTAAAAATGTATGGAATGTCAATTGCAAGTCAATTCAAAATAAAAATCAGTTTTGTAAACATTTCAATTTCATTTTTGTTGGGAAAATCAATGTTGTTTCTGTGTTAGTTTATGTGTAGAGTACGTACCCCAGGTAATGTATCAATTTTTTCAAAACAATAAGAAGTGAAATACTTAGGCAGTTGCATATTATATCTTTCACAAATATTCTTTCTTTATCTGCAGTTGATAAGCATTATGAGTTAAGATTCATTTGAAGTTAATTTGTTGTCATAATCTTTGCTTGGTGCAGTACTGAAAATATCAAAATGTTATTTCCCCGTCTCAACATTTTTTCTCTATACATTTAAAATTTTGGTTGTCCAAATTTAGTTTTAACTATGTTAGAACATTATATACACTATATTAAATTATTTGCTTTATATTTGTTTCATTAATATAACTAATTTGGATAAGATTTCTTAATTATCCAAAATCAGTGTATACAGTTTGTAGAGTACGTACCCCCTGCAACACGCGTATGTTAAGCAGCCATAAAATTTCAATGGTATGTCCTTGTGCAAAAAGATTTTGGATTTAGGACAAGGAGACCTTGCATTTTAATAAAACATAAGTTAGAAATGCAGGTCACAAGTTTGATTTTTCATGTTAAGTGACTGCCTCTAGTGACCTTGATTGTGTCCAACCCGATACCATTCATCAAAGTGAATCATTTAACCAACTAGTCACTAAGATTTATAACCCAACAGCGTGCCTTTTCCATCACCACCATTTAGTAACTTTCCAAAGTTACTAAATATCCTTTTCAAAATATGTTGTTAATGTGTTTATGGAGGTCACTGAAGGATGTAGTTCATCACCGATACCAATACTGTTTACCAATTTTGGTGTGTTTACTAACCATAATAAAAGACATGCCAAAGTTTTGTATTTGTAGTTAATGTTCACTGAGGTATGACTTCTCACTAAAGCATGTCATCTGGCTAATATTATCAGCTCACAAAGAAATGAAAACTCTATCATAGCCACCATATTAAGTGAATTTCAATATTTTGTTAAAACTGCTCACTGGGGCATGACTGTTCATCTAAGCATGATGTTCATCACTCATACCAATAATTTCAATCAAGTTGAATCATCTTGCCAAAAATGATAGCTCAATCACTTAATGTCAATGTGGAAAACACATAAAAGTTTGTTGAGCAAAATGTTTAAATACTCACTGAAGTATGACTGTCTAGTGAAGCATAACATTCATCTTAGTTACGAATTCTATTTGTATCATTCAAACAAAAAGGATAGCTCTATCAATAATAGCAGCCAAAAAAAATTTGTCAATAATTTTTTGAGTGTTCACTGAGACATGACTGTAAGCTGTTCCTAGTGTTAGGTTCACCCAAGCATAAATTTCATCACTGTAAAGAACCCCATAATAGTAGAGATGAATGAGATGTCAAAGTTCTTTCCACAAAATATTCAATTGCTCATTGCAGTGTAACTGTTCACTGAAGCATAGCTTTCATCTGGGTAACTAATACTAATCTTCATAATGTATCATCCCAACATTGATAGCTTTCTACAATAGCTACTGAATAAAGCTCAGGATTCAAAATGATGATGGACAGACAGTCACTAAGTCTTGTCCTCAGCTGTTGCAGGCGAGTCAAAAATCACTCGTCCCATTTGGAAACTCTTCAGAGATGCCTATTTTTCTATGGATGTGCATCATATATCTTCACCATAATTCAAGATGGCCACTAATTTTCGAACCTCCCAAAAGAAAATCATAATTGTTAAATTTTATTCTCTCAATACATCAAAAGTTTGGAATCTTAAAAAAAATATATTATCTTCTCAAATTTCATTTCTCCCGTCGAATCCTTCAAAATGAAGTACACCAATTTCAGACCTCAAAGAGCTGCATCCATTTGTCTAAATTTGCTTTTTTTTGTTCTGAAAGTCATCGCAATCACAAGACTTCAAAATATAGGTGAGGGACAAGCACACCATTTTGAGAGACAGAAAAGATAAATCTGTGAAAGGCTTGTCGAAAATTGTAATTTTGAATCAGTTGACCTTGTTATGCAAGGATTCGTGTTGGGAGATTAACTTGGCTAGGCTATTTATGCCATAACACCGTTATAACACTATTTTATGCCTCCAGATTTTGCAGTTGATAAAATGTGATTTATTCCAAACTAGGATGACATTGAATACCCTCCAATACAATAACTGCATAACAATGGCTACCATCTCAGAGTTCACACTCAGAAGTACCGGTAATGTCAACGTTCAAGTTTGGTAATACTATTTTTATTTCTTACCATTTTGTTGTGTTCAAAGATTTGACCACAACCATGGAATTTTGGTCAAGGTCACACCATTCTGAGACATTGACAAGATGTAACAGGCACTCCGAGCATCTGTCACCCAACTTGGCTATATTCCTTTAGCCATGACCAGAGCTGACATTACACAAGATCCAAATATGAGTGATGGACTAAAAAAATCCCACCCAGATATTGCACAAAATGTGCTGAACGCAAGGGCATTTCAGTTGGATGGTTGAATTGCACTCGAAATAGGGATAGAAAAAGGAATGAAACAACAATTGGTCTTGCAGTCGTGTACTTTATCACAATTGTTTGAGTTTACTTTTCATACAATAATTGATTTTGGTTACAAAATCACGCAAGTACACAGTTAACATGAAATTAGTTTTACATGGGTCATACAATAAAATGCATTTCCTATTTTATATTTCATTTAGAACATATCAGTTGAATGTTTGTGACATGAATAATGTAACATCCTGTACAAATTAAGCAAACGATTGAGTGACACAATCAGACATGTTTTCCATTAAAATAAGCATTTTTGCATGGGAAATTAAAAATGTTTTTTTTTTAGTTCTATCTGACCAGTCACTTGACTTTTTGCTTCTGTTCCAATATGTCAGCTATCACATGGTCAATGACCAAACTTTGCAGAACATGCTTCATGAGTGAAACAACATGAAACCACGACTTTCTGGAAATGAAGTCTCTGTCAATGGGGTTGTCTATTCATTGATAGTGGTATGGATAAAATCAACATACTTATTATGGTTTTATAAGTCACGTCATATTCATTAAGTTAAGTGGTCTAAAATCCATATAAGCAGGTATGTGGTGAAGCAAATCAACTGGTTTTTGGGGATCAATGTTCAAGACATCACTGATACAAGTCCTGCCGATGTTATACTTGTGTGTAACTTATTCCACATGCTGCAGTTTCCAGTGAATAATTATTAACTGCCAAAATTAAATGTTGATGGGACGGTTGTTTGGTTGAATACGTATCCTCCTCCCTGTTCAATCTTCTTGGAATCTGCAAAAATATATAATCATGTAAAGAGAAATCAAAGTAAATATTCTATATAGATATATATTTGCATAGGTGTGCATTGTAGGATTAGCAGAAGGGCAATAATTTTCATTTCTTTCTGCTTAGATGTGTGCATGCTTGAAAGGTTGGCAGAAAGATCCACAATTAACATGATTTTAAATAAATATGGGCTTTTTCTTATGGAGTTACAGGAGGAAGTTGAGTCTTTTAATGCCTGGATGGACAAACAGTGGGCACTATATACCTGCAGCAGCCTTCCTTTGGTCAGCCAAGGTAAATATCTGAGTCAGTTCCTTGCGCTGTTCTGCTGTGAGGTGACCAGTCAGGGATTGGAACCATGTTGTATCAGTCTTCTCTAAACCTGAAATTTAATGAATGTAAGCATTTTATATCCAGCAAAAAATATAAATGCACACAGTACCCAAAGCAATTTATCATGGATTAATTCCTATCCTTGAGCATAGTTTTAGATGTTACCGAGAGAAAAGCTGAGTGCTTACGTTCTAACAACTCTTTGAACATCTGGTATTCATCCACTGGGCAATCATCGGCATCAAGAGGTGTCTGGTAGCTCTCCAGGGCAGTCTCCTCCACATCATAATCATCTCCATACTCATCATCACTATCTTCACCATTTGCCTGGCAACCGAAACAAGTTAAACATCATCATACAGTCCAAATAATGTCAGGAACTTATCTGAATCTACATACCATGGCGATGGTTGAGGTGCCACAAAATTGAGGTTACAATATATATCCTATCTTATTAGTGGATTTCACACGACTGCTTACTGATTTCTCTAGTTTCTCAAGGTACTGCTGTCCCTCATCATCTATTTCATCCTCCTCATCATCCAGCTCTCCAGGATCATATTCTTCCTCATCTTCTCCCTCCTCTGATTCTGCATCCTCAGCACGACCTACAAAAAGCATTACATTCAATATCATTACACAATTTGTGCATCATAACATACTCATTCCACAGAAAAGTCATTATTTATATCAATAGTATAAAACATGCATATAATAAAGTAGTTATGGATGTAATATACATACTGGCATAGGCTCTCTGTAGTCCTGAGAAGAGAAGGAGCATGGCAGGCATAATCTGGCTGGCAACCTCACCTATCTGTTGAGGTCTGTTTGGTGGCGTATCCATGAGTGCACACAGACCCAGCACACACAGTTTGCGGTCATGTAGTCTGGAAGAACATTAACATGATTTAAGTTACCCTGGTACAGATACAATTTACTTTTTAATGTAAAATCTCACTATAAAATCTTAAAATAAAAATGTTACAAGAGCCCATCAGAACCTTAAATATAACTGCAATTTCTGAGTTTATCCTCAATTGGAATGAAATGTACTGCACATTCACCTGGGACAACATTTTACCCTGGGTGTAAAGTGTCTCTTTAGCACAAATATCTCTAAAAACTTCTGTGTGTTTAACATCTTAACAACCTACCCCAGGAAACAGTCTGTGTCGTGGATCCACTGCTTGAGGAACTGGCCTATGATGGATTCTTGTGAGTTTGGTAAGTGCATATTGTGTAGTGTTTCCAGAAGGAATGTAGGGTTGTAGTACAGGGCTGCAACTACTACTTGTAAACACATAGTTCTCAGTTCTGAAGTCCGTACCTCTCTGGTCAATCGCTCTAATGCCAGCTCAACAAATGAGGCCACAACCTACAAGAAATGCACAAACAAGTTCATATTGAGCCCACAGGTTCATAACTTAGAAATTACAGGTTTAGAGTACCTTTTATAATAGCAAGTGTAACTCTTTAGTTGACCAATAAATTCATTTTACAAATTTATCAAATATTTATATAGAAGTTCCCAATTTGGAGAATATTCTTATGTTGAGAGACTCACTCTTTCCGCGAAGTTGGCTGCCAATATTGTGATCTCAATCATGAATCTCTGAACTAAGACATTACTCTACCTGGTCCACTTGTCCCCTGTATTGTAGTAAGACCACTTCCAGTAATTTAGCAGCATGACATTCTGCATCCTCCCCAGCATCTCCGGTCAGCACTCCTTTGCACATGTTGTAGACAAGCTCTAGGCGGTGAGGGTCTGCCATGAAGGCTGCAGGGTCCACAGTTACATAGTTATGGAGGGCTGGCATCATGTCTGCAACATATTCATTGCCAAATTAATATCTCATAGTTACTCACCTTCTACACAATTGTGCTATCAAATGCATAGATTATATATATTGAATTTTTAAAATTTTCACTTATTTATATCTTTCAAATTAAAGCATATTTTGACTTGAGGATTTTAAAGAAGTTTTACTTTATATCAAAAATAAAATATACTTTTTTCTCTTTTAAATGCCAGAATTATGAAATCTTATTTTTAAAGCTTTACACAGAGTTAACACAAGAAAGGAAAAGGGGAGAGAAAATGATTACTCATACCATGTATTACAATATAAAATAGCTTTCAATAAAATTAAAGTATTCATTCTAATTTTCAATCTCCTCAAAAATTGATAAAAACTCAAATGCGGAATAGTTTGAGTATGTTTCTCAAACATCCAAATTTGAATTTAGACACTAAATAGTAAAGATAAATAACTTGACTCCATAAAAGAATTAAAACAAATTTTGATTATTTTTTTACATAAACTGCACCAACATTCATGATCAATAGATCTAATGTTTTTACTCTTCTTCATGATTTTGGACTAGAGTCCAGGGGTTTGCAGTATGGACCACGACAGGGGGAGGACTGGCAGCCCCATACCCAAAGGATAAATAAATGTCTTATTTCAGATGCAAGCAATGGATAATTTTTCAATCTCTGTTATAATATGAGCCATTGAAAATGTTATAAATTTGGCGGAACCCCATATCAACCAAAGCGTTGGATTACTATACATAAAATAGTCCCATGGAACTTATAACTTGTCTGGTAGTTAATCTAAATAATCAGAGCTGCTATTTATATAATGATAAGAAAGTGACATATTGCAAATTATTTCAAATTGACTAAATAGTAAAGTATCACTGTTGCAATAATTCTAAAAGTTCCCACTTTGGATAAAATTATATTTTTAAGTATGCTGGCATTTTCACCAGCCCGTTCAATGTAATTGTGAATGGTCCAAACTTCATTATTTTTAAGTAAAATTAATTCCATTTATGATCCAGAAAGTGTGTTAATTGAAAAATTAAATTCCACACAAAAGAATGGAGGGGTCTAACACATGTCAGAACGCACCTGTAAAATAATCGAAGCCGTCATTTTCGAACATTTTATATATCAATGGGTAGACTTGCCACATTCTTTCAGATATCTGGATGCTGGTTAGACTGTACACCAGTGTCAAAAGTTCTTCATAAAAATCTGCAATAAATGGTCACCAGAACGACATGGAAGGGGATGAACAGTCTGTGATATAACCATAGTTTGGTTCATAAACCAACCAGCAGAGAGCTCACTTTTACAACCTCTGACAACACAAAGCATGCATCTTTGATGCAACTAATGCATAATTTGGAATTTCTTTTGGAACTGAATTAAAATGCAAACCAACCAATAATAAATCAGAAATTGCCTGTTTGTAAAAGCGGCACTGCTTGGTGGTGGTATGAACCTGGCCAGGAGGACAAGTGACAGCGTGCAGTACAAATACAAACCTCCAAAGTAGTCTATGTTATCATCACAGTAGAATTCATATAGCATGGGGAACACTTGCCACATGCGCTCCGATATGTATGAACACGTCACACTATAGATCAATGACAGTAATTCCTCAAAAAACTCTGAAAAGATATCCCAGTCACAGGGTATTTATTTCTTTTTACTTGAACTATCACTTCTGAAATTTACTGGAGTAGACCAAAGAAACATAGGACATTCCATGGCATTCAAAAAGAATTTTCTTTCATTATAAATTTTGTGTGGAATGATTAATTCCACATATCTTTATGTGTAAAAATATGTTGAGGAATATATTTGTATGTAAATCTTACTGTAGTCACAAGTTTATCATTTAATTTACTGGGAGAAACATAGAAAACCTTGCAATGGATTGAATTTCATCCTGCTACCTCTATCACAAGTACAAGCCAATTATATAAGCAATTAAATCATGTCTCAATTAGTCATTTCCCGAATATAAAAAGGCTTAATTAACAGTAACCAAAAGGTAAATTATAATTTAATATCATTATTTATAACAAATTACTTGAAATGCATAATATGACAAATTATACATATGTACTGTAATTTTACATAATTTCTGGGAAACATTAATCTTTAAAAATGCATAATGCAATTAATCATTTGCTGCAACTATTATATAAATAAATCCTGTTTGTAATCTATTTTCAAGACTAACCCATGAGGTTCTGTTGCAAGATTAATCCTACTACATTTAAAACTATTCCTTCTATATGTTGCAAAATCTGAAAGAAAAATTATAGTATTGTATATCAATATCGAGTCTTTAAATCAATTTTTAATGCTGACTTCAAATATTCTGGTCTTAAATATACAATCACTGATATTCCCAATCTTAGGGAAAATATAGGAGTATTAAAAGAATTTGTTGCACTAATTTGATGATTATTGGCTTCAGAAGCATGTGGCAAAATATAAAGTGATTTTAAAGATAACAGTTTGAGATCAATATAACTTTAAGAACAATAAGAATATTTCACAATAACGCTATGCATGTAATTACCTCTTTCTGGTCCTCCATTACTGTGACTATGGTTTCTAATGTATTTAGGATACCCATTGCAGCTATTGCCTTTTCGTCAGATCCATCAGTTTCAGAGTTTAGCACCTTTGCAAATGTTTGTGCCTATAAGCAGATACACCATCATATAAAATGTGAGCATTAAGATCAGCATAAATGAAATATATTTGCTGTCATAGAATAATTTAAAGTGATAAATGTAATCCACTTACCAAATGTGTTGTTATTTCTATTGCTAAAGGTGTGATCTCTTCTACATATGTACAAACTAATTTCTGCATAACACTTGTCAAATCATCATTTTCAGTTTCTCTTATAATTTTCAATAATTCTGCAAAGAGACATGACAAACTTTCATTGTGGGAGCTTTACAAAACAACTAATAAAATCCAAATTTCATTCAAAGCATTCAAGTGAAGATTGCTTATAAATGTGACTGACCTAATATAACAGTTCTAATATGTGGTTTGAGCATGTCTTTGGCCTTGGACTGCTCTGTAAGCAGCATCTGCAGGGCAATGGCTGCTTCCACACGTACAGGCAGTTCCTTGTCAGTGCACAGGGCATTACGTGTCAGCTCCATCCCCATCAACAAGTTGGGATTCTGCTTGAACTTGATCTCAGCAAAACAATGCAACACCCAACAAGCCTGGGAAAATTAAAATATTTTAGTGAATATTTTGCATCAGTTTAAGAGAAATTCAAATATTAATTGAAACTGTAAATGTTGACCCCTTACTCTTGCTCTGAGATATCCATGTTCACTTTGGAATTCTGGGTACACATGGTTTACCAGCATCATCTCCATCTGGTCTTTGTATATCTTTTTCTGTAAAGAAAAAATTAAGAGGACTATGCAATTTCTTTTTGCTTACAGGCAATCATAGTGCAAATTACCTTTTTCTGACTTTTAATCTAATTCTAATTACCAATTCTAATGAAACCTGCAATTTTTCTTCCATGGATTACCTTTAATTTGAAGTTACTTACATGTATGAGTATGTCTCCCACTGCACCAATGATGTGAAGAGCTCCAGCCTTTTGTCTTGGGTCAAGACCGGTGCTGCCAAGGACTTGTGTGACAAAGCCCATTGTCTTCTGTAAGACTTCTTTGCGCTTAGAGACTGAGGAGTGAAGCAAGCCCTGGGCAGCTGTCACTGGTGAGAAGAATTCTTCAAATACATCTAGAAATATAAACACAAATTGTGAGGTACCTGGTATAATGTATCTGGCCTTACTGTGACTATTAAATTAAGGTTACACCGCTCTAGGAAATTATATTACAATTTTTCTAAATTTCTCATTTTCCGACTTCATTTTCCAATGTACAAATGCCCATAATCTACAGTCTTGTGTTGTTGCATTTTGCTGACTGTGCCAACTTATAGGAACAATTGGCTTGAAACCAAAAGACCACTGGATTCCCCCCTCTAACATGTTTCGATCAACTTGTCCACAAAACATGAACATCCTGAATATAAAAGGCAACAACAGGGCAAATGTATGCCTCCAGATGTACATAAGCCAGGTGTGCAGGACTACAATGGGTGGTGTCAGTGTACCTTGGGATATAAATATCACCCTTGATCCAGTCTCACCCCGGTGGGTAGTGATGGACAAACTATATGACCAGTGTCAAATTAGTCTGATCAAGTATTCCTACACCCAGGCTGATACTTTAAATCCCTTTACACTGAAATTCAATTTGTTTAATGACAATATAATTAATTACGATGTGTGATTCTTGTCAAATTTTGTTATTAGGTATGCCAATTGTCAGTGTTTAGATACCATTGTTGCTGGGCACCATTTTCTAAAGAGTGGATCAGTGAGTTTCTACAAAGACCAACTGGCTGTAAAGCTCATAACAGTGGTCAAAAACACTTCATAACACAGGATATTAAATGTATACTAATACATATCCTGGGCAAATAAATTATATGACCATGGCTATTTTATCACGAGCCACCAAAGCATGCCTTGGGGGCAAAGCATGGGACTTTGGGGCATCTATAAAAGGCAGGGGGATGTAGTACACATCTTGGTAATGTACTGATGCCTCCTATGGCCTCTGCCTTACTAAGTTACTATTATTCTATGGCTAGGATCTAACCAATGTGCTCTCTAAGTGGCCTTGCAACCCTTGTGACTAGTAGCCTAACAGCTATAGGAACACCCCCATTTGTACCATATTACATAACCTTGTATAACAAGCATTCCCGCCAGTGTAATTATGGCCACAGGCTGAAAGCAAATTTCTGGATCACTGAAAACTATATCTGATACTGCCAGGGCAAAAGCAACAAAAGCCTATTACAGTATTACTTAAACCATACTGGAGAGTTTGAATCCAAAGAAACACTAGAGGTTAACTTCAATACATTTGTTGCTTCCTGTTTACACATCTCTCTATCTGAGCATAGCATACATACCATATTTGACTCTGATATATTCCACAGGGTCAGATTCCCACAACTCTTCATCTTCATCATTGTGACACATCAGTGGGAATATGATCTCCTGAATAATTGCCTGAATAATACACAACACTTGAGTGATTAGTGATTAAACACAACAGGTCGTTTTTATTAATTCAAATAATCTTTTAAAATCTTGATAAGTGAACACATCAAATGAAATTGAACTATATTTGCACTCACCTGAATATGTGGCTTGATGATTTTCCAAGAAAGGCCATGGCTCACACTGAAATTACAAGATACTTTCCTTAGAATTATTCTAAATTAGACCATCCAATGTTTCCCCAAATGACCCTGCTGTGAACTAGTTTGAACTAAATAATTATCATTGTTGTTTTTCTTTTCTACATTGATTGATGATTTGTTTCTAAATTATTTTTTCTGAGAAAGCATTCCATGCAATGTTCAAATGTAGACATGGTGATCGCTTCCTGCCATTGTTACTTGTCATTTGTTAGGTGCTGCTTGACTGGTTGATAAAATCACCCTTTTCTCCCACCATTGTCTCAGCTGCTGTGAAATTTCCATACGTGTGCATGGCGCTCAAAGTATTATTATTAAGATAAGATGCATAGCAAGCACTGGACTTCATAAAGAATACTTTGTTTCTGTTCTGTAAAACTTACCCCTGGTTAAGATAGTTGAGACTTTGTTGCAGAACTCTTGGTGCTACATAGATCTTCTGTCTGTATTGATCTAGTACTTTCAATAACACTTGCAAGATGCCAGCTGAAAAGCTTTTGAGGTACCACTCCGAAAACTGATTGTACTCTTTTGTAACATTGCCTGGACTGCCATATCTGAAAAACCATCAAAATTAATCTCTATTACACACACATTAAAATTTTCTTGTTCCAATTAAAACTACTGATCTACTGAATTATGAGTTAAATAGGAAGAAAACCACGACAAAATATGGTTCAGCATTTCAAATATCTTTAGTGGAAGCAAATATATGACTTGAAAAGAAAATTCTGAGATAGCACTTTAATAATTTTCCTGTTCTACAATTTTCTGACATTCATATGGTGAGACATCCTGTATGGGGATTATAGTAGTTCCAACTTTAAAAACTATTGCAAATTACAGCACAAATATAGTTAATCAATCCATTTCAGTATCTCTGCTCACCACAAACAGGTAACAATATCTATGTTACCTGACCATAACAAACTCAGGTTAAGAAAGTGTCCATGCCTTCACACCTGTGACAAAAGGCACCATTTTATCAGGCAGAAAATTTATCACTTTACCTTGAACAAGAGCATTGAATCTAAGTCCCCCACACTTTGGGTACAATCGATGTTTATGGTCGGACGGTCACCATGGCAACAGCCCAACCAATCACTGTCGCACTGTTGCGAAATGGTTGTCATGGCAACAGAAATTGACCAATCACAGGACTATTTTGTTTTCGGTACTTGAAAACCCACCCAGTCAGATTTACAAGGACAACAGGTTAAGCCTTCAGGCACGGGTCCCGACTCATATGAAAAATTGTCACATAAATGCAATATCGACATGGCCAGGAATCAAACCCTCATCCTTTTTATCATCACCGATTAACTGCTTCGTCCAACCCAACTGCCCTCTGCCTTGAAATTGGTTAGGTTAGTAACAAGGATCACTGGATTAGAGTTTGAAATGGGGCTTTTTAAGTGCAGAGATAAGCTATTAGAATTAAGGTCTATAATCCACAATCAGTTTGAAGCATCGGGAGAGAACTTCGTGTGGTCTCGTATATTTACGTAACTGCCTTCGGCTCTGCATGCACTGGGGGATTCCAGGATGAGAGTGAGGCTATGACGTCAGTGGGAAGTATTTCTCATACAGCACACATGGTGTCCAGCTGCAATAACTGAGTCAAACCCGTTTTAACTACCGTTAAAACGGGTTCAATTTAAATAATAAAAGTTTAAGACTAGCTGGTTAAGTTTACTTTTTCTGTGCTAAATTAACAAATAACATGACTTTGAACACATTTAAGCCAAAAAAACATAAGTCTGTCCCAGTGTTTCATTGTGGATTATAGACCTTAACTGGGAAAAAATTACTTTGGGGATACCTTTCAAAAACTCTGGCTAGGATGTGCAGAGCCCATTTTTTGCATTTCCACCAAATTAATTCAGGTCTGTCTTCCTCGTCTATCTGGTTTGTTGCCTAAAAGAGTAAAAGATAACTCTCATTTTGTGACTATGAAAGTGGGGTACCTAAAGATTTGAAAAGCTGGAGATAAAGTTTGAAGTGAAGAGAAATTGAATAATTAGGTAGTTTCTTTCTTAAATTGGGAGTGAATAACCAAATGACAGGTTGTTTTTCAAGTGCACATTCAATAGTGTGTTCTGGAGATTTTGGACATATCTTTTAATTGATTCTTGTTTTGTGGATTATTCAAGATTATTCTTGTTTTGTGGATTATTCACAATTATTCATAAATTCTAATCCAGATGTATTGTAATTCTAATTCATTGATTTTCATTTTATCTGATTTTTATCAAACACTATGTTTCTCTTACCTCTGGTACAGGTCTATCAACAATCTGTCGGACCAATTCCATCCACTGCGTAAACATTTCCTTTGTGATCAGATCTAGAGGCAGGAAATACTGTATGAGTGCATAAAAACACTTGAGCACCTGCTTCTGGATGAGTACTGCCAGCTCAGACTGGTCTGCAAGTAGCTGCACACTGCGCTGGTGGATCAAAGGTAACAAGTGCTGCATGGCCTGGTTCAGAGATCCCCGCTCCTCAGGCTTCTTGTACCTGCACAAATTTATAATTGTAAAAATTAATATTATACTTGTGTATCAAGGGGCAACAAGTAAATCTTAGTTATGAATTTGCAAGATTATCTCAATGCAGTCAACCTGATTAAAAGTTATAAAGCAATCATAAGAAATATAATATTCTGAGTTTGGTTTTAAATACAGATGTATCATAAACAGGATTAAAAGACTTACTCAAAGTTTTTAATGAGTTGATAGAGGCAGAGGAGAGCTCCGAGCCAAGTATTATACTCCTCAGACTGTATATACATGGCTACTTTCTCAGCAATTCCTGGCCACTTTCCTGGGTAATCATGCTTCACCATGTTGCTAATACAAACTGTCAGCTGTACCCTAATAAAAATGATCAATTTATTAGGTTTTACAATAGTCATATCACTGCTCTTTAAATGCTTGTAAAATATGTCACAGGAGTACTAAAATTGATCTGTGTTGAGAAGACATCCGGCTATGTACCTGACAGGGTCTGGTGCTTGAATCACTGCCTCCACGATGTTGTCTCTCACAGTCTGCTTGTCTTGTTCATGGATGCTGAATGGGAGAGGATCAGACGGTTCAGCTACTTCCCTTTCTTCCCAAAACTGGGTCACCATATTCTTCAGATAGATCACACCTTAAACAAAGAAAGAAATATTCATAACATTATCCATCATTAAAAAAAATCAATAAAAATATTGAAATTTGATTCTAGATGTATAACTATAATAAAGTAAGGTAAATCATATTTTTTACCTGCTTGACGGACAGGCATGTCAATCTGTTCAGCCATGATGACTTGCAGCAATGTGGGGACAAATCCAATAATTTTGTGGACCTACAAAACAAATGTGCTGTAATATGTCTACAATATGACTCACTCAATTGACAGTATTATCCACAATATTAAATAATTTGTTGTGATCTGTTTACTATGATAAGCTTCAAATTGTACTCAAGGTGTTCAGTGAGTGCCAAATATAAATTCAGATTCTATGAAAAAAATGTACAACAAAATAATATGCCATGGTGTCTATACCATGGAATACATTTCCCTTTGGACTTTGGGTGATTTACTTTATTAACCAGAAACAATTTCTTTATGGTAAAACTTTTTTTGAGATAAAGTATATAGAAAAAAAATCAGTATCACTTATTATCATTTCAACCTTGTCACCAAAATTGATATTTTACAAAAAAAACGGTGTGATCAAAATAGCCATGGCTCAAAAAACAAGTATATAAATCCACGCCGGACACATTTCCACATAAAAATAATGATGACAATTCATTTTGTACTTCAAATTGCCTCATGTTCAATCTATATTAATGGACCAAGAAATTACTACTAAATATTGTCTGGATAAAGAATTTATTTGTGCTCAGTTATTGTGGTCATGTGATTATTTGATCACTCAACCATTTTATTGTCATATGTTAAAATGTAATTAATGGAAATCATATTACATCACTTTAATCTGTCCTCAATGTACTTCATATAAGTGGTATTTTCAACAATTGCAGCAAGCTCGGGCTGTAGATTACCCTCTTTGTTTAGTAATTTTATTCAAAATGTGCATTTCTGGTCCTACTGCACCATCAAATAAAATATAGAGAACAAAGATGGTAATCTTCAATCACACTACACTACTGTCAAATCAGTTGACCCGGGGACCTTTTTCAGAAATACTATTAATCACCAACATATTCAACTCGAACTACTAAGAAAACTTTATGTCCGACAACAAACACCTTAGTATGTTCTTTTTAAATAAACATCAGATATCAGTCTTGTCTGGAAACAAATATACAGGCCAATGGCCTTTTAGCTATGCTGACCATTGCTTTTTTGTAAGGTTTGTGACCATTCATAAATGATCATTTAAATGATCTTGAGCAGATCATTTTGACCAATCAAAATGCCCAGATTACATATTGAATTTGGCCGCAACTTGCTAACTTGATTCTCATTGGCTAATATTTGTAATGATATTGAGAACTAGGTGATAGCTATTACACTTGGAAACATCCGTGTTACAAAAAAAGAAGTCATAACCAAATAGAAAAAGATCTAAGCTTAATGCAAAATATATAGAATTGGTCCCTGAAAATACAGCATCTTCTGACTAAAAAGATCTCAGCATGACTTTCCCATTGTGTATGAGCTTGTGCAATGAGGTGAAAAAGGACATTCTATATATAGGTGACAGCAGAAACATTAAGCTGATACTGCTCTGATGCACACAACACTCTGTAAAATAAGAAATATTCAAATTTCACTGGATTTCACAGAACTACTCCTATATTCTTTGTCAAAATAGACTTGAAATCCAGTGATTCCTTACACACCATGCACTGCCCATCATAATTAACTCATGATTTTGTTCTCCTGCAACAGCATTTCAACAATGTACTTCTCCTTTCAGCAAGAAACGCAAGGCTTGTCAGAAAATAATTTATTATTTTTCCTTGATCTCAGTATCGTTTCGCTATTGTTTACAAGTATGGCCAAAGAAGTGAAAGTGGGTCAGTTTATTTAGAGTGACAGCATCAATCTGGATGTTTCACAATGCAGTGGTGCTTCTGACATCACATGAAGTTTCTCCCAATTTATAGCCATGACGTTATGACTTGGACTCTTCTAAATGCCAATTCACGTCATCAAGTGTGATATCGGATAAAAAACTGAAGAAAGGACATTACAGATATTCCAGGGATCTGCATTTAGAGATAAAATGATTGAAAAAGACAGTGATATGGATCATAACTGCAAGTCAATCGCTGGAGGTCAAGTATATTTAGTAGGGCAACTCCAATATGATGGGCAGTGTGTGGTGTTTCTGGAAACAGTAGATTGCAAGTCTAATTTGGAAAGTTTCAATGGATACACAATGATGTGACCCTGACTTGTCGATGTTTGAAGTAAAAACATACCATCATTGCTTACCAAAAAGTTATACAATGCCTTGTGTTCCTCATCAAAACCATCCATTACAGTACACAAGTCAACTCTCATGCTATGCTGGGGCTGACCAACTCCAAGATGTGTGAAATTAAGGGGCATTAGCCCATAAGTAATGACCAAGAAAACAACATGATGTGCATACTCAGGAGTGGGAACTTGTATCAGGAGTGGGAGTTTGTATCAACCAAAGAAATTAAAGTCACGTTCTAGGTATTTAATAACTTTTCTTGAAATCATGTAATCAACCATGTACAATAAGGCACAAAAATATTTCTCAACAAATTAATGGAGTTGAAATGTGTGTTACTGCTCTGATTGAAGTACACAATAGAAGTTCTAGAACACATGGGTTGTTATAAACTGGAATGACCATGATCATAATCCAAACATATCAGATAAGGATAAGGATGGGAGTCTAAATAACAAATATTTCTGTTTCAGATTGGATAGAGATCACAGAGGACATTTCCTGCGTGTGGTACATATGTAGAACCCCCTTGTCTTCTTGGCTCACGTGTTTCCCGAAGGTGAATCATACTCTGGAACTTGCATGCTGGCTGGTTCGAATCTGCACTACCAAGTCACATCTGTGGAATTATTATTTCGGTTCACCAATGATACATAACATTTCAACCTTGCAGTAATCAAATTTCTTAAATTTTCTTCTAGGGTGTTCAAAGAACTAACGATCTGAGGAAATAGACTGGAATCACTTGTGTAATATAGATTCATTTCCTTTGCCTTTTCAATGAAAGCTGTCAAAATGGAAGCCATCTTGGAAAACGTGTCGCAATAAAAGCACTCACCTCATTGAGCTGTTGTTCGGCCTGCTCTCTCTGGTTGGGCTGCAAAGTTGCCCGCAAAACCTCCACTAACTTATTTATGTCCATCGTGCGTAATATTCATCCACTGACGAAATATAAAGAGTATCTTTTCACTCTTCTCGCACGTGGTTACGGACTCATTCACTCACCGTCGCGCCAAATTCCATGAAGGATGCGCATGTGTATTTAGAGAAGTTTCCTTCGTCGAGAGGTTCCCCCAAAGCCTAAAATAATTATAGTCTAGGAGCTAAAACCCTAAAATCTTAATCAACGACTGATTCGGCTCGGTGGGCATTTTTACAAATGATACTTTTTTGGCAAAGGCTTTTGTTGTACAGAGAACAAGGCATTTTTTCTAGAACAAGGTTGAGAAGATGACCAGTGAAGTCGGCCCCCAAGTGTACAGTTGGGGCCAATAGCAAAAACCATGACAAAATAAGGTGATGGTTTCACGTCACAAAATGTAGTGTGGTAAATTGTGTCAAAAATGAAGCAATACTAAAGTATTGATGACATGATGTATTGAATATTAAAGTAGACTCTGAACAGATAGAGAAAGTTCCAAAATAGGTATAATATCAAGATCAGCAAAATATCTCAAATTAGAATACACAACTTGAAAATGCTATTCAATACGATTGTCCTGCCACACTTCGATTAGTGCTCTCATGTGTGGTCCAACACAGGTAAAAAACAAACAAAAATTTCTAATCCGACTACACAGGAGAGCGTGCAAAATGATTCTTAGGGTTCCTAAGCTTACACCTACACATGAAGTTTTGGAAACTCCAAGGTGGAAACCCATTGAAAGTAGGTGGAATCAACAAAACGTATGTATGGTATACAAGCTTTCAAAGCAAAGTCCACCAGATTACCTAATGAATTATTTTCAAAAAGACCTGCAGATTACCTAATGAATTATTTTCAAAAAGAACTGCATGGGTATCACACTAGAAATTCTGCAAATGGCATTCTATATCTGCCAAAGATCAAATCTGAAAATGGAAGATCACTTAAATATTCAGGAGCGGTTTTATAGAACATGCTGCCAAGTGACATTAGAAATATTGACAGTTACAGTGGTTTTAAGAGACAAATGAAAAGAGTTGATCTGTAAATGATGTTCTTAATAGTAATGCTTTTATCTTTGTTTTTAATATATCTTTTAATAGTATTTCATTGTAAATATCATATCTTTAATTTATGTATCATTATATATATCACTCATGTCAGCAGGGCCTCTATCAATGGTTACATTGTTCTCCTAGAGTCCCTAGCATTCTTACCATAATCATTTGATACAAAGACTTATCCTGTTATCTGCAGTGCAGTTTTACATGCTTCACTTATTAATTCAACATCTTCTGTGCATAGGCTCATCCCTAATCAATGTACTGTCAAAGTCTAAACCCTCTCCTTCACTACTGGTCTACTAGTTTATCCCTTACCACTATATGATACACTCCCTCACCACTGACCTGCCCCTTCCTCACCACAATGTGACCCTCTCCCTTATTACTGGCCTGTCCCTCCCTCACCACTCTGTGACCCTCTTCCTCATCGTTGAACTGTGTGTCCGTCACCACATCTGTCTCTCCCTCACCACAATGTTGCCCTGTCCCGTATTATTGAACTGTCTGTCCCTCACCACAATGTGGCCCTCTCCCTCATAACTGTCTGTTCATCACTACAATGTGACCCTCTCTCTTATTACTGTCCCTCCCACACCACTACATGACCCTCTCCCTCATAACTGAACTGTCCATCCCTCACCACTATGTGACAATCTCCCCCTTTTTATTGAACTGTCCCTCCCACACCACTATGTGACCCTCTCCCTCATCTCTGAACTGTCCATCCCTCAAGACAATCTGACAATCTCCCCCCTTGTTATTGGACTGTCCCTCCCTCACCAATCTGTGACCCTCTCCTTCATCACTGAACTGTCCATCCCTCACCACTATTTGACAATCCTGTTATTACTGGACTGTTGTCCCTCCCTCACCACTATGTGACCTTCTCGCTCATCACTGAACTGTCCATCCCTCACCACTCTGTGACCCTCTACCTTATTACTGGAGTGTCCATCCCTCACCACTATGTGACCCTTATACTAGACTGTCCTTCCCTCATCACTGTGTGACAATTTCCCCCTTATTACTGGACAGTCCCTCCATCACTAATAGGTGACCCTCTCCCCCATCACTGAACAATCCATCCCTGAACACAATGTGACAATCTCCCCTCTTATTACTGGACTGTCCCTCCCTCAACCCTCAGTGACACTCTCCCTCAACATTATGTAACCCTCTCCCTCATTACTGAAGAACTTAAATATCCATTGGAGCTTACATACTAAAGTCTTCAGAGCCTGCATACCTGCCTCATTCAAATATCCTTCAGAGTTTGCTTTCCTGGAAGAACTATACTGTAGTGTGAAGCGGTTTATTTTTGTGTTCTGGATAACAGTGTACACTGTGGAATACCTTCAGTTAATCAACAGTTAATCAACTTCAGTTAATCAACTTCAGTTAATCAACTTCAGTTAATCAACTTCAGTTAATCAACTTCAGTTAATCAACTTCAGTTAATCAACTTCAGTTAATCAACTTCAGTTAATCAACTTCAGTTAATCAACTTCAGTTAATCAACTTAAAATCATTAGAATTAGGCTTATCTTAAAAAATTCGGACCCTCATAGATCTATAGGGAATACTCGCCAATACCAAGCTGCCTACTATGCCTATCTCATATGGGGATCAAAGAGAACTGCAGACTCAGTATGGACAGTGTACAATAATCGTCTTTATTGGGTTGACACAACACATACATAGAGTCAGACTAGGTAAGGCATGGCATGAGCATGAGGATGGCTAGACGGATGATGACTGCTATGGAACTCTCCGGCCTGGGGCCGCACCTCGGGGCTGTGGGGTTCTAGTGTGGGCGACAAGAACTTCTTTCTGTAGATGAAGAACCGCAAGCTAAGAACTGGCCAGGTTCTCGTGCTCATCTTTGATTGGCAATTAGCCTGTGGCATGACAGACATGGGTATCATCCTGCCATGGGTCATCATAACCACATAACTACGGTATTGTCTCTAACATTGTCTCATGTATTGTCTTTCGTATACACAGTCATTCTGTGTCCCACAGTTCCAGTAACTTGATATTCTAGCCACCTAAATCAGCTTAGGCCCATTTCCCATTCTGAATTGCCATTGTTTCAATATCAGAATCCTTTTCGAGATTGTTTCCAGTTCTAAAACAGCCCTGTCAGGTATCAGGTTTGCACCCAGGATTGTTTCCCATTAGCGAACCAACCTCGCTCAGCTCGCTATAGTATAATTCAGTTTGGGCACATTTCAGAATCCTATAAGAATCTTTTCCGGGATTATTTCCCGTTCTAAAACAGCCTTGTCAGGTATCAGGTCTCATTTCCCATTCTGAATTGCTATTGTTAAATATCAGAATCCTGTCAGGTATCAGGTTTGCATCCGGGATTGTTTCCCATTAGCAAACCAGCCTTGCTCTAGTATAATGTTTAATAAATATCGAAAATTAGTTGTCAATCTTGTCTTTATTCTTAGGCCAGCTTAAAGCTACCACTTATTCATAGTTAGTTTATAATGTTTTTCTGAATCATCATTCATATGACATTATACAAATCTTAATCCCTGAGACCTATTGACTCGCTACAATACCTATTGACTCGCTACAATACTATATAATCTCAGATAATACATCTATAATCAATATTGTGATTGATATACAAAGTCCTTAAATATATCTAAATTTCTGCATATCATTCATTTCTTTTCGATGTTTTGTTTGGTGTGAATAATATCATTTGTGTACAACCGACGACAACAGAGCTGCACCCTACAAAAGAGTTGCGACTGTGTCATAGCCTTTTTATATTAAGTGCTATAATATTCCAAAATATGGTCATCGGATTGTTGTCAGATACACAAAAGCCCCAACAACATAAATGGTGTGATAAACATCTTAATAAACTTGATAAACTAAAATGCAGCTCTAATGTCGTCCGCAGCTCTGTTGTCGTCAGCTGTATATATGAAATCAAATAAATCAAGCCAATTTAGTAATATTTTAAAAATTATTACTTTCTTCTCTCTTCATAAAATATTTTTTATTTCAAAATTGTACAAAAGCTTGAGAAGACAGATCTATGACACATGTGGGGAATGGAATGAAGCTCAGTTGATTTTTATATTTTTATAAATATTTATATAAAATATTTCTGCCAGCTAGTAGACTAACTTATTCTGTAGTACTCCCACACTATAAACTTGTATAATGTTAAAGCACATTTCCTTGATAGAATTAATTATAGATTTTCACAACAATTAAAAAAAATAAAGAACATTTAAAGCATTCGTGAATTGAGGTCTTCAAGCACTTTTTCCTTGCATAATATACATGTTTGTACCTCAAATTGGCGACCAAATGTGATTACCCATCATATTTCCCCTCTATAAATTTCTGCGCCATTTGAAATGGATTCATTATGAATTTCACTACATATTTGGTGAATAGTAATATATATATATATATATATATATATATATATATATATATATATATATATATATATATATATATATATATATATATATATATTATATATATATATATATATATATATATATATATATATATATATATATATATATATATATATATATATATATATATAAACTTCCATATTTTTCATTGGATTTGATAATGTTTGGTTTGTCTAATACCTGCATTCCCTTCTTAAACCAAGGAAAACCATAATAATGAATAAATAGTTCCAAATATCATCATCATCATCATCATCATCATCATCATCATCATCATCATCATCATCATCATCATCATCATCATCATCATCATCATCATCATCATCATCATCATCATCATCATCATCATCATCATCATCATCATCATCGTCTCATCCCGGTACCTTTTATTGGTTCCCTACATCGGAGCCACAGGCAGTCCAGTAACGACACTAACGGCATCATTGCCTTGTGCCGGAGAAGACGGAGAACCTCGCATGATGCTTTCCCAAGGTTTCATATAAACTGAAATAAAAATGGCAACTTAATTTGTTTGTGGAATGTAAAAGTATATGTCACGTAATTGGTAGAAATGGTAGTTGTTTTGTATCTTTTTGAGAATATTCTATTAAAGAATAATAAAATTGGAATACATGGACTAAGATTAGACTTTCACTTTTTAACGTAGAGAACAGTAAATGTGCTATAAAACTAACTCTATTATATTCAATATATATTCAAATGATTTGATACTGATCACACGGAGGGTGGGATGGACTTTGTTCTTTTTAATGAACTTTGAAAAACAAAATATTCTTTTTTTTGTTTTTGAAAATGTTTTCAAGAGTAATGTGTTTACAACAGCCTTTGAATAGCAAAAGTATTTATCTGAAAGGTGTTGTTTTTTAGATCTTAAATGATATTTTTTTACCTAAAATAATGGCAGAGCCCAGCAGAACAGCAATAACTACGATCAATGTTACAGACAGACGAAGGTTATCTTTAAAAAATTCCCAGCGCAATTTTCGGCTAGATTTCTTCAATAATTGGGAACCAGCTTGGAGACGATCTGAAAAACAACACTAAAAATAAATATTCTCTTAAAATATCTGGACAACAATATATGTAAAATATATATGTAAAATAAATGACTGAAAAACAACACTAAAAATAAATATTCTCTTAAAATATCTATATAACAATATATGTAAAAAATGCATATGAAAACACGATGTCTGTCCAATCATTTGGGCCTTGCTGAAATAATTTCCCAAATATTTGCTTTGATTCTCGATAACAAACATGTCCCTAGATGTATCAGAGATATTTAAACAGTGTATTAAATGTCTCTGGATGTGTAGGTAAGCATGTGAGGCATTCCACCAGAGATATTTAATGTTTAAATATCTGTGATTGCACGTACCAGCAGCGGCCTCTAGGTCCTCCAGGTTGTCCTGTCGCTCCACCAGCGCTTCCACATTTTTTGCCATGATTTCTGTCACATCTTGTAGCTCTTTGTCCAGTTTTTTAATGTTGGCAGATGCCTGGGTCTTGCTTAATTTTCCTTTTCTAAGGAAAAGAATTGATACTTATGCTTCTCTTCAGTTGGCATGTTGTAATACTATGTTTATGTTGGCCCCCAACATAACTCAAGTACAATAACTCACTATTATATGATAAATTAAATGACATTACTATTATGTTGGTTAATTAAATGACATCCATTTTTTTCTTAAAAGAATCGATTTTTTCATTGACAAATGTTAATTAAAGTCAGAACAACAATGGTCGAAATAACTCTTTCTATCGATGTTTCTAACAATTAGGCATTAAATTATCCTCTTGACAATGACCGTTAAGTTGTTGTCATGAAATAAAACAAAATAATGAAATACAAATATTTGAATTCTACTTATATGATTACGTGTACCAAACTATAATATATTCAGGACGTGCGTGACTTACTTATCTTTCTTTCCCATTCTGATATAATTTTTTTGTCTTCTGCTAAAAAATATAAATCCAGACAGAGATACACATGCAAGTAAGTGTATTGCTGTTTTGAATTTGCCTCTTATACTTTGAACTGGTTATCAGTGTGATGTGTGTGATAGCTTGTGATGGGTGAGATATTGACTGTGCTTCTGTGTATATTAAACTCAGATGAGTGAGGTATGAGATAACATTGGTTGCATGAATTACACACAAACGGTGATAAAACACCAATACCATTTATCCAAGCAAGGAATCGACATATTCCTATTTGGTCTTGCTGAAAAAAAATTATCATAAAAAATAGTCAAAATAGAAACTAAAAAGTGAACTGTGCCAAAGAATGGGTCTACTGAGATGAAAAATGGTAAATTTCAAACAAAATTAAGAGACAGAGGACTTCAACCCCATATAAACTGTTGTTTTTAGCATTTGTGTCAATGAAACACACACCCCATCCAATGAAAACACACCCCAGAAACACACCCCGGCATCAATCTCCCGAGTTCTTATTTTCATTTGTAAATATTCTTTACATATAAACACCATCGTTCCAATTGGAAGCGCTTCACAGTATAAAGACAATAGCAGTATGTGCTTATATTGACAGTTGGTGTGTCAACAGGAAGATAGAAGTGGGTTAGCCTTATCTTATTTGCTGTGTAATTCTGGACTACAGTCAGCCCTATCCTTATAGTGGGTCAGTCTGGTATTAAGGTCTGACTTCACCATCAAATATTACAGGTATGTTACATCTTTATCTTTTCTTGTCTCATGATAGGAGGGGTAAATATTTTAAGGTTTTAAACTAAAGTGTGAAATCCTCATTATCAGGTTACAGTCCCCTTAATCTATAGAATTTGTCGAATCTGTAAAACCAATATATTTTCTAATCTCATTTGCGTCATGTTTTGTTAATACATGTGATCTGTTTCAAAGTCATTTGTAATTAAATCCTAAAACATGACGACGATCATGGACAAATGCGGGAATCTTACCCTCCAGGTCACTATCTTTCATTTTAATACAGATCACTATCATCGACTTTATTGTTAGTCTACGATATATGTAGGAGTGTATGTTAGAAATATTGGGATAATTTCCAGCTCCTTTGGATATTTTGGGGGATTTGACTGTAAAATAATACATTTCCTTAAATATATGCCTTAAAGATATTTACGCAAGGCACAATCTTATAATAATAGTAATAAGGTTAAGAAAGATATAGCGTCAATACCAGACGATGTCTCTTCATAGCACCCAATGAAATAATGACCTCGGAACCGAAATACTTAATGCACCTCTCAAGGGACACTGATTGAGTCACTGGTCCTGATCTCATTGAAGCAGGATGTTCCAATTCTTCAGCCAATTGCAGAGAAAGATCTGTCCCATGGTGTTTTCTGATCGGTTTGTGGGACCACAAGGTCTTATCTACTTTTTGGTTTCAAGTACTAGAAGATAAAGTAGGAAGATTTCCCATTCAGAGCTTTACAAGTAATTAGAAGAATTGTCTGGCAGTCAGAACAGTTCTTTGAGATGTGGTCAAAGTTCCTAATCTGTTTCACTTCCCTGACTACAGAGTTTGGAAGGTCAACATCAGGGTCAAACCCATGGTGAAGGGCAGATGCTACAAAAACACGGGTCAAACTTGATGCAGGCTTATATCCAAGGCAGTGTCTAATGGCAGACGTGTTCCCAATGTGATAAAAACCCTTTTGCAGATTTTGCTATTCATGCTTTTCATATTTGAACGTGACTTTGAATTACTCGATCCCGTCCTAAAGACGTTATTAACACAAAGGGGGCGTGGCATTATTTACTTTCCGAGAACTAAATCGTATCAGGTGCCTGTGATTATCCACGGTACTGTATGCAAGAATTAGGTGCCTGTGATTATCCACGGTACTGTTTGCAAGAATTAGGTGCCTGTGATTATCCACGGTACTGGTTGCAAGAAAGTTTGTAAAAGTAATTGGCAACATTAACATAAAAATCAAATGTTTGAAGTTTTGAGCAATTCCATCAATATATGGAATAAGAACAAATCTAGATCAAAACCATTTTGATTTTTTTTAAATGTATATTTATTATAATATTTTCCATATTAAAAGAATGCGAATCTCATTAAAGTATAGATCATCTAATAGTCGAGGAGCCAGCCCCCAAGATTTGGGAGTTTCGTGTGACAGAAAGCAAACCGCAATTTGAAGTGCTACACATGTAGCAGGTGACCTAGGGTTTCTCAAATGATATTTGGTTTTTTTCAAATTGTGGGGTCTTTCAAAAGATACAGCTGTTTCCATGGCAACCATTTACATTTTATTGGGATTCTAGAAAAAGGTACATTTTCATCTCTAGCTTTACACTGAATATGTATTTCTCAACAAAATCAGGTAGAAGGGTGGGACACATGGCAGCCTATTTGAAAATGGTGTAAAATTTAAATTAATATATAATTCATGGTTACCATGGCAACAGAATACTTCAAATTTTCACACAAATATCAAATATGACCTCAATTAGTATCTCTCATTTACTATTAAGATTACAATTATTCAATCACATTTGACCACCAGTTGCTAGCTGTCAACATCTCAATTGTGAGCCATAGTTAGGCAATAATTTATCAAATGTTGTTGCCATGGTGACCAAAAGAAATTTCAACTGAAGGCAAAATCATGAAAATTAAGTCATTTTTTTGCATTTTATGAATTTTAGATCTTAATAATTTGTTTGTTTGTTTGTTTGGGGCTTTACATCACTTTCAACATTATTTCAGTCATTTCGTGATGAGACCTACTTGTAGCAGATATAGTGTTGCCTCACTGAATTGTCATGTCGCAGGTCCTTGACATGACAACCCACCCGGTCACAGATTTACAAGGACAACGGGTTAACCCTTTTGGCACGGGCCTCAGCTCATGTGGGAAATTGTATCATGAGTTCAATCTCAGCATGGCCGGGATTCGAACCCACGACCTTTAGATCACCACAGAGGAACTGGTGCTAATAAGCTGGCGCTCTAACCAACTGCGCCACGGCCCGTGGCCTTATCTTAATAATAGACATTATGATTCACCATTAGCCTCAAATAACTGTCCATGATACCGAGCAATAATTCCAATGCTTTAACCTATATTTGACCTTGATATTTAAATCCATGACCTTGACCTTTGAAATTAGAAAAAATGGCAATTATGACTATTATCTAGAATATTGCTTGTTTTATGACTATTTTCTATGAAATATAGCTTGATTCAGGAAATCAAAATTCACAATAAATATATTTATGAAGTAGAATAGAGACAGAATCATCTTGAACTGGATGACCTTGTCAAAACAAAGAATATTTACCTTTTTCACATTATTTGCCTTTGATATAGTTTAGATCTTAATTATGGACATCTTGATTCACCACTGGCCTCAAATTAATGTCCATGATACCTAGCAATATTTCCAATGCTTTAACCTATATTTGACCTTGGCATCTAAATGTGAAATATAGCTTGATTCAGCAACACATAATTCACAATGAATATATTTGTGAAGTCGAATAGAAAAAAATCATCTTGACCTGGATGACCTTGTTAATTTTTACTTTTTTTACATTTTTTGCCTTTCATGAATTTTAGATCTTAATTTTGGACATTTCGATTCACCACTACCCTAAAATTAATGTCCAAGATACCTAGTAATATTTCCAATGCTTTAACCTATATTTGACCTTGACATCTAAATGTATGGCCTTCACCTTTGATTCAACAAAACATAGTTTGCAATAAACATATTTGTGAAGCCAAATAGAAAAAGAATCATCTTGACCTGGATGACATTGCCAAAGCAAAGGATTTGCACTTTTTGACATTTTTTGCATTTTACAAATTATGTATCTTAGTTATGGACATTTTGATTCACCATTAGCCTCAAATAAATGTCCATGATACCTAGCAATTAACAGCTTTAACCTGTATTTGACCTTGATATTTAAATATATGACCTTGACCTTTGAAATTAGATTATTAGATTAGATTTAGTTATGACGACTATTCTCTTTGCAATATTGCTTGTTTTATAACAATTGTTTTATTTATTATTAAGATTACAATTATTCAATCACATTTGACCACCAGTTGCAAGCTGTCAACATCTCACTTGTGAGCCATATTTAGGCTATAATGTATCAAACACTGTTGCCATGGTAACTAAAAGAAATTTCAACTGAAGGCAAAATCATGAACATTAAGTCATTTTTTGGCATTTTATGATTCACCATTAGCCTCAAGTATATTTCCATGATAAACGTATGCCCTTGACCTTTGAAATTAAAAAAAATGCCGGTTATGACTATTTTAATGAAATATAGTTTGTTTTGTGATTATTTCCCATGAAATATAGCTTGATTCAGCAAAACATGATTCGCAATAAATATGTTGTATAGATTGTGTAATAAAAATATAGGTAATTGTTTTCATTTACTTTATTTGTATGTATACTACAGTTGTGATATAAAAATTCCCATGTTAATTATAATGTTCACTTTAAATATGTGGATATGTGTGTATGGGGTAATTTGCTTTACTGGGTTTACTGCTTTCAGAGGATGTCGATCCAGGCAAGTTACCGGCCTGTGGGCGGCCAGGCAGCTGCAGGCAGCACCGCCGGCGTGCCCAGTGACGGGGACCCCCAGCAGGCTACAGGGGAGGTGCTGCAGGTACAGAGACTGCGTCAGGGCGTGAAGGAGACGGTGGGGCTTATGAAAACCAACATGGAAAAAGTAATAGCGAGAGGTGACACATTGGAAGAGTTGGATAATCATGCAGGTAATAACTAAACCACCTGATATCATCCACAAATAAGCACATACACCAAGTTTACTTTTAAAAAGAGTTTACCAATTCCTTTTTCTACTTTCGATTGAATAATCTATATTTTTGTTTTTTATATTTTCTATCATGGTATATATAACAGAAATAAAAAAACAAACATCAGTGGAAGACATTACAGGGTTTTATTTGTTGTACTATTTCAGATGAACTGGAAATATATTCAAGAGACTTTGAGTCAAAGTCAAGAAGAGTACGGAAACAAAATTCGCGTAGAAATATGAAAACGAATATATACATAGCTGGGCTTATATTAACCGTTCTAGTTGTTATCATCATCATTACAATTTGTGAGTATAGTAGTGCTAGTCAACTAAACCGATGCATTTGTTGGTCTAGATATCTCAAAGGAATGACTAATTTGTTATATTTTGCAGTGGCAACCAAACCCTGGGAGAGTGGCACCCAGCCCGTTATTTCTACTACCCCTGCTGGTGCTGCCTCTGGTGGCAGCGACATCAGCCGCAGAGATGTCCTGTTGCAACAAGGGTCACCACTTACATGAAAAAATGCTTTTGTGTCATATATGTTCAATGAACAAAGACATGTACGACTGCAGATAAAAGAACTGGCATTGTATGAAAAAAATCACATTGTTTTCTATGCTTGAGAACATATATGCGTGTAATACAACATGAGATTGTATTTGTGTAAAAAAAAGTACACGCGAAAACATCTTTGTCATTATATTTTTATTAGATACTGCCTTTTGAAAAAAATATATTTCTTATAATGTAAATGAATGTTTTAAATATATATGTATCATGCTGTACTAACATGGTAAACTTCTCTTATGATTGATTTATTTTGTGATATTTTCCTTTCTATTTGTGTAATGAATCAAAATCATTTTGAGTGAAATGTGTCGATAAGAATTGTTATCCGTTTATCCTAGTCAATCAAAGCTTATAAAATGATTTTTGTGACAGGATGTAAGCTACTAAATGACGGCATTAAGAAATGTTGAGGACAAAAAGGGATGTTCAATACCATTTGCTGATCAACATATATTATGCTCCAAAACTTCACGTTATTTCTTAATTGTTTTTATTCCATGATATGTACATGTTATATAGTGTTATGACTTTATACCATACTGGCTCAGCTAAATGATAGTATACTATATCAAAATTACTTTCTCGAGTATGGCTGTCCAATTTGAATTATTCAAAGAATTTTTCTTGGTTCTCCTTAATTGTGCTCATATGCTTTATCTATTTTTGAGTTGTTGTAAGTGTGACTTGTGTATATAAAAAATGTTGATGATCTTTTTGTGATAATTAAAGGTTTTTAACTGACATTTATAATTTACGAAAGCTGACAAAGGCTTTGTCACACTTAAAAATACCCTTTAGATAATAAACCTCATAAAATTAACAGTGATGTAAATAATTGCCATGTAATATTTTCATGCTCGTGTTTTGTTTATTGTTATATCTATATTATGGCACGCTTGTGTAGATTGTCACAGGAAAAGGCCATCTTGAATATCACACCACATGGTTCATTCTGAACAGCCCAAAATCAATTACATCCGCCTCGGACAACTTAAGTGTAAAATAACAGTCGTTTATATCATTATCTCTTGTATTTATGTATGAAATATATTACTGGATTGCTTTTCAACACAAGCACAATTATCCAACGATTATATCTTTGTTTTTTAATAATAAAAGTGAAGAAAAATACATTTTGAGAAGCTGGGTCCTGCACTATTGTTTTAATTTATAGTCATGTATACACAAGATGAGAAGCAGTTGAAATGGCAAAGATGAAACAAATTAACAAATATATTTTGGTGGATCATAATAAAACATCTACTTCATTGGCCGCATCATTTTAATATAACTAAAAAGCAACATATATTATATACTGTATCATTAATTTTCTGAACGTTAACATATTTCCTGTATTTTTTTTTCATCGCTAGTTGAAAATCTTCTATTCTTCTTAGAGTGAAAACTCACAAAAAGATTGGCCATTAAATTGAATTAGTATAAAGAGTAGAATAAATTAGTAGCCTATGACAGGAATAGATTACAGTAAGTTAGAATAGATTAGAAAAGATTAGATTAGAATAGATTAGAATAATTTAGAATAGATCAGGCTAAATTAGATTAAATTAAAATAGAACACATATTGGATTTGAAATTCTGGCAAAAAAGATCCTCAAGTTTTGAGAGAAACATTGAGGTATTTTTTCTACAATTAACTAACAAGTTTTCGTCTTGGATTTTAAACCTTGAGTAAGTCGGCAATGAGACATATCTTGAGCATGTATAATTAAACTATCAAATTGTATTTTTTATTAAATATATGTCTGAATATACAGAAATTAGGTTTTTGGCTCCTTGACTTTGTTAGTGGCCGATAGTGCTGCACTCTGGTTTATAATAAGGTGAGCATGGTATGCAAGTGCTGCCATATTATTGAATAGCGGCCACAGGACACAACTGCGCTGGCAGTCAATGTCTGTCAAAACAAGATGCTCGGATAACCCTAACAAAAACAGGTAACTTTTCCCTTTTATATTTTTGCATAGGCCATCAAAATGTTGCATGGAGGGGATTTCTTCCACAGCTTTCATGTACTGTTAATGCTTCTTGGATAATATGGCAGATTTCTGCATAAATTTAGGTTTATATTGTTCAAAATGAGTCTGAGTGATAATGAGTGCATCAACCATTTAGCTAAATTTATCCCATCAAGGACTAACAATGTCTTGCCCCCCACCCCAACCCCCCTCAAAAAAATTGTTTCTCAAGGTGAATACTTCAATTGAAATATTACGATCTTCTGAGATAAGACAAAGCAATATAATGCTCTCAGCATTTATAATGCTCTCAGCTAAAAACAAAACAACAGAAACTCAGGCCTTGATATTTTAGATATATCAATAACTGAAATGACTGGATGCAGCCAATATAATAATGTTTATCAGATTTCTTTTAAATTTTGTATTTAAAAAAATAACAGACATTTCCTCTGGCTTAATTGGAAATTATTGGCATTAAAGAATATGGTTACATATATTGATTTACTTGTACATCATAATGGAAATATGACATTTTTGGAAATAGAAATGTTGATTATCACTTTATTTTGTCAAAAAATGTACAACAATTCTTTTTGAATACTTGTATTGTAATTATTCGTTTACAAGCCCACACCCAGGTATCTACCTATTTGCCAATCAGAAATGTACATATGCACAGATAAAATCATATTTTTTATGTACACAACTAATATCATTGCATTCTCATATGATCATTATTATTATAACAGTCCTATGTTCATATTGCCTAAACCTCCTCATTCTTGTTCCTGACATTTGGATTCTTGACTCTGATATTCCAACTTATTTGCACAATGTAGGAATTCCTACTTTGTCCTGCACCATGTAGGAATTATTCTTACATTGTACAAGATTCCTACTTTGCGCATGGCAAGACCATTAAATAATAATACCAGACAATAAAAGCAATTATATTTAAACTAGACTTTTGTCATACTACAATGTTTATGCCAGTGCCAAATCAGTCAACAGATTAGAGACAAAAAATCTGATTACCGGTAGATAAAAACGTCTTTGCAAACATATATATATTGTGGTGCTCCACAATTACATCCATCCATAATAATTCCCAGTTGTACATATAACTCATCATGCAGATGTGTTGTACATATGTCTTTGGATAATTAATCAAGCCAGACTTTAAGTGAATATAGGACAGGAGCTTAAAACTTTTCTAGACATGAGCCGTATAACATCTAAATGTGATAGAGTTGAGCAGGTAAATTGAGAATTTTGTCAAATCAATTGATTAGTTCATGAACATACTCAAGCAGTAAGTTACATAATTGAGCAGATATGGGTGCTTACAAGAAACTGAGCATTTAAAGAGAGTTTAACAGTTGCTTGGTAATATTACTTATGATATTCATCAGATCTTTAAATTTTAATTTGTTCAGGACTCAGTAAAGTTGGAGTACAGACGACCAAATATGATTCTGGATAACCTATTCTTGATAATAACTATGAAAAGGTTGTTATTACATCATCACAATGCCAGATGGACATCATGAAGAAATAGGAAATCATACTGAATGTACTTGAAATAACTAGTGACTTTTATACCTGATAACTTTTTCAGATGATTTAAGCAGTTGAACAGATTACATCAGGAGTTTGACAGATAATCTATGTTTCTTGGTAACACATGTTTCTTGGTAACACCTGTTCATGTATATTGTTTACAAATAATTTAATAAGATCACAAATATTTCCATCTGATTTAAATGTGTGTTTGATACGGTTGCAGGTGTGATGAGGTAGAGATGAGTGGAGGGTGAGGTGAGTGGCTACAGTCATGTATTGTTTGAGCAGCTGTTCCTCCATGATGAATCCCCACTGTGGGAGCATGTGGTGCTGTCCAGGGGTCAGCACCTTAGAGGAGGAAGAAGTGCGTGCCCAGGATGAAGTGGACTCTGATCTGTTAGCGGCTGTGCTGCACGGTGACCAGGCGAGTGTGCAGACACTCCTCCAGCAACAGCACAACCCTAACATGTACACCACTGCGGATGAGCCACTGCTTCTTGTGTCCCTCAAGCATGGCCATGAAGATATTGTGAGAACTTTGATAAATCACGGTGCTGATGTCAACCAGTATGACAGTCATGGTAAAACGGTCCTGCATTATGTCGCTTGCACAAATAAACACGAGTTGTTAGACTTCATGCTGAGAACTGGGGGCTCGCCAAATAGTCGGGACTCGGAAAACAAAACTCCTTTGCATTATTGTTCAGCAGTGAATCAAGTGGAGAATTTATGTATATTTGTGAGAGCGGGAGGAGATATTGAATGCATGGACACCCAACAGATGACGCCACTGCTGACAGCAGCAAAACATGGCAGTTCCAACATAGTCACCACACTCATACAACTCAATTCTGACATCAATCATAAAGACCTGAATGATCTGACAGCATTACATCATGCCTGCAAAGGGGGTTATACATGCACAACTGAAATAATACTGAATAATGGAGCAGTGTTTGGACAAACAGCCACTGGAGACAGTGAGATTATATTGGCTGTGGAGTCAGGGTCTGTTGCTCTTGTTAAACTTTTAATTGAACATGGTGTTGATATAAATCTGACTAACAGAAAGAAAATGTGTGCACTTCATGTGGCTGCCAAAATGAACCACACAGACTGTGTTCAAGTTTTGTGCAAGAAAGGCGCTATCTTGGACTTGCAGGATCGTAAAGGGTTAACACCAATGATGCTAGCAGCAAAACATGGCCACACTCAAATTGTGAAGATGACAATAGAAAGTGGCTGCCTGGTTAATGTGCAGGATAACATCATGCTGACAGCGCTCCATCTGGCAGCCATCCATGGTCACACGGACTGTGTATCTGTTCTGCTGCGTGTCAAGGCACGGGTCGATGTGCAGGGTCAGAATGGCAATCTGGCTCTCATGCTAGCGGCGCACAATGGACATCTTGAGATCACTAAGATGCTGCTCTCAGCCTGCAGGGAACACAGGTACTGGAACATTAACATCGGAAACTTAGATCAAATGACACCTCTTCATATGGCAGCAGATAAAGGTCACGGAGACGTGGTCGAACTCCTGCTGGTAGAGGGCGCTGACCCCAGTAGACCCAACAGAAATGGTGACACTGCTTTGATCCTTGCAGCAAAGAGGGGACATTATAACGTGGTGCGTATGCTGGTGAGGCATGCTGCTAATGACCCTAACACCATCCTCAACCAGTTCAACATCATGCGCAAGACAGCGATGCATGTGGCGACCAAGGCCGGATCAGTCAAGTGCGTGGAGACCTTGCTATCCTGCGGAGCTATACCAGATGTGAGAGACTCTCACGGAAAGACACCACTCATCATAGCGGCAGAGCATGGCTTCGACGAACTGGTAGACATGTTGATAAAAGCACAGGCAGATATCAATGTGAGAACGGACGAGGGGTGGAGTGCCTTACACATGGCAGCACAAAACAACCACATAAACATAACTCGCATGCTGCTGAATGCAGGAATGGACCCAGATATCTCAGTGTGGATGAATGACATCACACCCTGCCTCATCGCTGCTTCACGGGGCAACTACAGCATTGTCAAGTTGCTCCTGAAGAAAGGTGCAAATGTTAATCATTGTGAGTTCAACGGTATGACCGCCCTACACAAGACAGCAAGAGGAGGGCACGCTCAGTGTGTCAAGCTGCTACTGACTAGTGGAGCCAAAGTGGACCCAGAGTCCCTGCATGGCCTAACCCCAGCAATGCTAGCAGTCAAAGAAGGTCATCGCAAGGTGCTGCGAATCCTCCTGGAGGCAAACTGCAATGTTGACAAACTTGACCCATTCCAGGCAAAGTCTAACAAGAAGTTTGGCACAATCTTTGAGATGTTGATGATGAGTGGCTGCCATGTTGACAGAAAGGGGCTGGACGATATGGTCAGCCAGTCTAACCTCCCACGCCCTCTAGCGGATGATACAGCACTACTTGACCATGTCTGGTGGTGGACGAGTAATGTACGAAGCCTCAAATGCCTGTGCAGAGAGGTGATACGCAAGTGCATCGGCAAAAACGTCACAGCAAAAATGGATGGCCTCCCTCTTCCAACTTATTTGAAAGAGTTCCTGCTACTGAAGGAGTTAAAAACATTGACAGATGCAACATGAATTTCTATGAAAGGAACCTCAAGGTCTGGACTGACGTGTCAGGAATAGCAGCTATTCATAATGACATCAAGATGTGCCATCATATAGAAATGGCAAAGTTATTACTGCCACCTGGTGGTAGTGGTTGAGGTCAAACACTAACAGAATATCAACACCAAATAAACAGTACAGTAGAATTGTATGTGATAGAAACAGAGGAGTCTTGCATATCAGGCTTCTGAAGAACATGAGAGGTATTGTTGTAGAGGTATTGTTGGCATGAGCAGTGTTAGTTCATGATGTTAGTCATGAGATTTGATCATATAGGCAGGAATTCGAAATTCTGATTCAGAAATATGTGTTGAGATGTGAGAGGCTAAGATAAAGTCATTGAGATATTATTCCTGGTGATGAGTTATAAGAACAACATATATATATATATATATATATATATATATATATATATATATATATATATATATATATATATATATATATATATATATATATATATATATATATATATATATATATATATATATATATTGCCAAATATTTCCTGGAAAGATTGAGATAAATCATGGGAATGGCTAATTTTATATCTTTTGTGAATGACACAGTATATTAAAGCTGATATTAAGTTTTTACATTTTTGTTAATCAACCACAAGACAAAATATTATGCAAAGAACAGAAAAACTGTTATAAGCAAAATGATACATTTCTTAGACACATATAGTCCTGAAATAGAATCGTTGTTGAATTATTCCAAAATGTTAATTACTCATTGAGATATGTTATATATCTGTGTTAAATGATATCATAATGTGAGAATTAGAATACCTTTGTATGCATGCTTGTTGGGGTTTATGTTTCATATCTCAGTGATTACCTGCAACAGAATATTATCATGAACATCATATTTAATTATGCATTTTTGTATTGTTAACTTACTAAATATGTCAGAATTGATGTAAGCATGCAGAATTTAATGTTAACTGTTTATCACTTAAACACTTTGAAGACAGAAATAACATTTGATATTTCAAAACAGATCTGAAATTGTTACATTGTTGTATTACAGGCTGTTTCAAGACCTGAAAAATTGTTTAATAATGAATGGATCAAGTTTGAAATTGATAAAAGAAGAGTTTATGTGTGATCCACAAGTGGTAGTCTAGTCAATCAAGTGTATTCTTGATAAAGAGTTTATTGTGGATTAATGCTGCTGGCAAAGTGAAGTCAAGAGGAGTCTCAGATAGAATCTTTGTTAAATGGGTCTGGCTGAACTTGTCCAATTGGAGAAAAATGTATACAAGATTATCAAACTTCTAGGAAGCTGCATGTAAGAATGAATTGGTGGGTATTTCTAAATTCTATGATGGCTATTGTGGCCCTGCCAAAAAGTTTAAAATGAAATTGTAGGTGACTGCAGGTGACTTACTTTGTAATTGAATTTGCAATCCTGGGATTTAGTAACACCCAGCATCATATTTTAAAGGCAACCAGTTAGTAATTATGAGAGCCACATACAAACATTAAACTTGGTCTTAAGTCTGTGATTTTACTCATAGTTTTTTATTTGGAGAAATTCCTTCTTTTACAATGTTGTCAAAAACCAGGAGGAATATCCTTTCCTCATTAAACTCTACCTTTATATCCCAACAAGGCATGCCAGTCATCCTAAGTGCAGTTTGGTGTAAATAGAGGTAGCCAGAATCCATGGATCCTTGTAGTTGCTTTTTAGTTTGTATAAAAAATATACAGGTCACCCATTTGAAAGGATGAACATATCTGCTCATCCTTTTTAATGATATTTTTACATGGAGAAATTTATTGGTCTACCTCATTTCTTTGAAATTATATAAAAAATGGCTGACACAAAGAAAAAGGACAATTGAAAAGACTGAGATTTTGGACAAAAAAAACAATATATATTTCAAATGTATGCATTTTCAGTGCCCATGATGTTGAGCTTGTATTCTTCAACATCTTCAATAAAATACAGTAATGTATTAAATGGTTTATTTGCAATATATTGCTGTTGATTTTTACAGGCAAATTTCCAAGTTACATTTTATACTGCCTGTTTGTATGTCTTGATAATCACTATCATTAAAAAGGAAAGGAAAGCCCCCCATAGAGCAACTGGTGATAATGCTGCCTTAATCCTTACTTAGTCTGGTCAGCATAATACCTCATATATAGATATGTCAACTGAAAACCTGAGCAACAAAGCCTTATTCAAAATGCAATTATCACAATTTGTATTTACCAAGTAGTTTTTAATCATTATGATGCAAACAATCTTTATGAAACAAAAGCTTTTATTTTGACATTTTTAAAAAATTGTTTTTTTTAAGAGTAACCTTTGATAATGTAGGATATTGTGATATATGGTTTGTGTTATTAGCTTGTGGTGAACATTGTGGTGAATATTGTATACTTGTGATATTGTTAATGTTTTATGTCAGACAGTAGAACAAATTATGCTTAGTGTGATATATATTGTGTAAACTAGCCAGAGACTTAGCATCATTACCAGCTGCTGTTTGTGCTTTAAAATCAGTTGTAACAAGTGGTGATTTAAAAGAAAATCAAACTCGTTAAAGATTCACAAATTGTTGTCCCCTACTACTGGCACCTCACTCTGATACTGGTGTTGTCCTCTCCTACTGGTACCTCACTCTGATACTGGTGTTGTCCTCTACTACTGGCACCTCACTCTGATACTGTTGTTGTCCTCTACTACTGGTACCCCACTTTGATAATGTGTCACCCTCTACTACTGGCACCCCACTCTGTTCATGGTGTTGTCCTCTACTACTGGCACCTCACTCTGATACTGGTGTTGTCCTCTACCACTGGTACCCCACTCTGATACTGGTGTTGTCCTCTATTACTGGTACCCCACTCTGATACTGGTGTTGTCCTCTACTACTGGCACCCCACTCAGATACTGGTGTTGTCCTCTACTACTGGTACCCCACTCTGATACTGGTGTTGTCCTCTATTACTGGTACCCCACTCTGATACTGGTGTTGTCCTCAACCGCTGGTACCCCACTCTGATACTGGTGTTGTCCTCTATTACTATTACCTCACTCTGATACTGGTGTTGTCCTCTACCACTGGTACCCCACTCTGTTAATGGTGTTGTCCTCTACTACTGGCACCCCACTCTGATACTGGTTTATCCACTCTTTTACTGGTCTCCTATTCCTGATATTGATACCATGTCTCAGCAGTGAAGTAGGATTGCAGTAATTCTATATAGCGCCATTTGTCATTTAGAGTGTTTCTTTTTTTTTTCAACATTTTAATGTGGTGAAATATGTGTTTGTCCGTCAACATAAAGTGAAGATATATGATATAGTGAAAAGTAAATTTTCAATTACTTTTATTTTAAAGAATCAAGTTTTGATCTTATATGCAGTAAAAGCTTTGCTGTTTGTTTTTCATCCTTTTATTATATGAATATTTAAGTCAGAAATAACTTCTCTATTTGCAATTCACATTCAAGTCAATGGTTATTTGAAGAAGGGAATCAAATTGTTATATCATTTATTTCGAGCTATGTATAGTATGCTCAAAGGATGGAAGTAAAGATAATAAGCTTGATCTGAACAAAATGTGTTGCAGGGAAATATCTGCCACATTCTACTGATAGAAAGCAAATATGATACAAGATATGAAAATTACTTCTCATTTGACATAGAGGACTTGTGGGGTATTGGGAATGGTGCAATTATATTTGATTATTCAGTCAAGAAGACATTGAATTTATGTATTTAAATGAGTCATTGAGAAGGAATTTGAACATAGATACCTGATCAATTGAAAAGTAAATTTTTCGTTTATAAATTTGAATGTATTGATATTTAAGGTTAGATATCTATTTCAGCTAAATTCTTTGTTTCAATAATTTTTTTATGTTTTCTCATCAATATAGAACCACTTATCACTCTGAAAACAAGCAGTGATTTAATATTTTTTAGAATTTAAAAAACAAAATATTCTTTTGCACTTCCTATGATATCATCATGTTTATATCTATAAGTGTGTGTTTGATGTTATATATTGTGAAAGTAACTCTCAGCACGCAGTCTTCTTGATGTATTTCATATTGCTATAGAATTTTGATGTTATTAAATATTGTTCTTTGTTGGTCTGTTAATATTTAGCAGCTAATGTAATTATAGAGCAGCAAATCAAATTCTGGATGACTTCTTTAAAGAAAATTGTAAGGAACAATGAAGCGATGCTATATGGCCATTCAGAAATTTGAAGAAGAGGAGGAATTTGATGAGCCACCCTATAGATAAATATCTGGTGAATGTGTGTGAAATTACAGCAATACTGTTATAAAAATTGTAAAATTTGGCATGGTTTATTATTGTTGATATGTAATACTTTCGAAGTTTTCAGATAAAGTTTGATGTTAGATCAATAACTAGATAACTAGAAATATTGATTTAAATTGTTAACTTGTATTGTTAGGATAACTAGCTGTGGTTTTCTGTGCTTTTCAGGTCTTAAATAACTTATATAAAATATTTGTGGCAAGGCTTTCACATTTCATGTGGTATACATCATGGTCAAATTGTGCTTATAAGCAAACCTCTTTTACACAATATATTCAATATTTACAAAAACTAAAAAGTTATGTTACAAAAGAGAGCAAATATATTTTTAATGAATACAGTGCTGAGAACTTATTTGTATGGAAAACATTATTCTAATCATTTTATGAGGAAATACTATATTGCAGACAAAACTTTAAACCTGAATGAGCCCTGACATTATGAAAATATATTTACCATTGTTATGTTTGATTGTTATACATAGATCATCCCTCAACTAATGTCAAGATTGGCTCTTGTCTTTTGACAAGAAGGTATACAGAAAATCACAAATGGATTATCAATGTATTGAAAAAATAGAAAATTGTTATTATTATAGAAGTGGTGATGTTGTATTTTGAGTGTTAGTAGCAATGCAATATTTCTGGTTTGACATTGTGATTGTTGATTTGGTACCCTATAGTTAATCCTTGATAGGTGTATTTATCATATTGCAGTTATGTATTTGTTAATTGTTGGTCAGTTGTCACTTTTCCTGTTACTATGAACCTGTTGTTTGTCAATAAATTATAAGGAATTGAATGCTTGATCTTTGAGAGTTATATTTCAGGAAAATGGAACATTTTCCTCCGCAAGTATCAATTAAATAACATAGTTTTTTAAGTTAACTTCAAATTAGTCTTGAATAATGAAGACAGAAAAACATATTCTTGAAGAGGATGTTCATGTTTACACAGGTTTGTACAGTGCTGCCAGGGGATGGCATGTGATTCGGTAAGACACCTGTCTCCCATGCTATAGGCCCAGGGTTCGAATCCAGGTTGGGACAAGCACTTTTTTCATACTGAAGATGAAATCTTCACTTTGGAAATTTATTTGAGCGATATGCATGACAGAACATATAGAACTGAATTGTTTCTTTTCCTAAGCAGAAAATATAAAGCATTATGATTTTATGCAGAAAACAAGGATGAAATCTTCAAATCGTGGTTTTATTTGAGTGATATGTAATTCAGAACATAGATTTGATTTTTTTTCAAATTTAAAAAAAATGAAAAATAATGACTAGAGAAAGCAAAGATGAAATCTTCAGAATGGATTCTATTTAAGTGACATGCATGTCTCAGAACACAGAACTGAATTCCTTTCGCAATGTAGAAAAAAAATAATTTCAAGCAGAAAACAAAGATGAAACCTTCATATTGGGGCATGTTGGCAATATAGTAAGTCAGAACATATTCCAGAGATTTCTTCCACACACACAGCAGTCATAAAGTATACATTCTTTTTTATACCCTTCTATCATTTGATGTTTTCATGAACTTTGCAATGACCTTATGGGTTTTGATTTAATCAATGATGCATTCTTTTGTTTCATTTATTTTTAGGTCTGACCTCTGAGTATAATAAAACTCCAAGGTCTGACAGAGCGCATCCGATAAATTTAGTCATAATTGTACTTTTTCATTTGATATTTGATATTTAATATTTGACATCTTCTTTAAAAGATGTCATGAAGTATATACCAGAATACATATCCTGTCAATAAAAGATATATCTTTTTGTGACAAGTAAATTGTAATTAGAACGAATTAAAGCCTTTTCTGCGTTGTGGCACTGTCAAATCAATTATATTACATATTTCAATGGAAAAGACCCATATATATATATATATATATATATAGTCCAAAGTAAAAAGGTAGTTGTATACAGTGTTATGGTGATAAAAGTAATCCAACAAAGTCCGTGGTGACAAAGAGTTAAAACCTTTTATTGCGACATGTTTCAGTCCTTCAAGGGACTTCTTCAGGCTTAACTAACAAACCATTGAAAGTGTTCATATATATATATATATATATATATATATATATATATATATATATATATATATATATATATATATATATATATATATATATATATATATATATATATATATATATATATATATATATATATATATATATATATATATTGATGCTCACTTGGGTTTCACAAGTTGGCTTATCTGCTAAACAGAGGTTTACAATCAACTACCTCTGTTTAGTAGAGAACAGGTTGACGAACCTTCCACCAACTTATTTATTATTTTATGGGAAATGTACAGTCAAATTAGAAAGCTATTACCAAATTCATAATTATAAATTGTTTTGACCGCAGTTAAAATGCCATATAAGTTTGTTACTTGTGTATTCTAAACATGAACTTCTTTCTAAAACATTTCATTTGGCTTTCTTGTCGTTATATATATCGCTGACAAATATCAATTAAAAATATCATTTTTTCATATATCCAGGAAAACCAGGGAATCCTGTCTGTACTTTGGAATTTGATATCGTCATGATTTGTTCGCATTAATGTCAGCTCTTTGAGCCAAATCTGATACAAGTGTAGGCTAAAATAAGCTTTGAAAAGATTTGTTTTCGCTTTGATAAAAACTAATTTCAAAGTTACGCCAACATTATCGAGTGACGACCGGTGTCGAGTGTGTTCATTAAGAGTTTCGGAAATATTAAATAAACAATTAATTCACTGTGCATGATTCCCTGATCCAAACACTTGCCAAATTGGACATAACACACATGGAATTGGTGTATTTGTACCCAATACGTGATTTTGGATTCCAGGTTTCATCATTATTTGCGAATAACACCTAAATATTCATCTGAAAACCTCCCAGCCGCCTTTACTTAAACCTGGAATCACTGCCAGATTGATTTGCAAATGTTACTATATACCTCTGAAAATATGAAACATCGCCTGATTATATTCAGGTTTGACATTGGTGGTGGAAATTTATACCATTCATCAACTGCATGCATAGTGCTTTGAACATATTCTTAAACCTTCCTGGTTGCAAATCTTGGTATAATACCTATACATATAATCGGGACTGTCTGTCTGATGAACTGATCTCTGACATAAAAAGCCAAGTGAGGAATGTAAAATGTACACGATATAATTATATTCTGCACTCTGTTTTTACTATTTATTTGACTGGTTCAATTTGTAATTTGAATAAAATGGATCAAGTATATTTCTAAAGAAAATTGTCTCGAAGAATTAAATATCATTCATATGAACACAAATTTCTTCATTTCGAAAAAAAAAACTATTTGTGTGACAAAATTGGTTGCAGCGTGTCTATTAATATTTCGTGTTTTGTTAATCTATTATGATAAGGGAAAGAAAATGAAAATAATTACAAGCATTTACTTCACATACAGATATTATATCCAAAATAATTATTTTTCTCTTTAGATCAGTTTTGTGATTACTGAATATGAGATATGTAATTTAGATATGTAGCAATACTATTGCGCATCATATTCCTAATCAAGCGCCTTGAGCAGACCTAGTCTGGTAAAGCGCTATATAAATTGTTATTATTATTATTATTATTATTATTATTATTATTATTATTATTATTATTATTATTATTATTATTATTATTATTATTATTATTATTATTATTATTATTATTATTATTATTATTATTATTATTATTATTATTATTATTATTATTATTATTATTATTATTATTATTATTATTATTATTATTATTATTATTATTATTATTATTATTATTATTATTATTATTATTATTATTATTATTATTATTATTATTATTATTATTATTATTATTATTATTATTATTATTATTATTATTATTATTATTATTATTATTATTATTATTATTATTATTATTATTATTATTATTATTAATACACCTGACTTTGCAGGTGGAACAATGGATTAAGGAAGAGTTGTGGGATATTAAAAGTTCAATGAGGAAGGGCGGCCAGTGCATTCGCACCTACTATGTTACCTGAAAAATCGTTTGTAATACCTATAGCCAAGCCATGAAAGCACTAAAACACGGTGACACTGGGTTGGTCGAATATTGCACCAAAACCTCTTATGGGCCGACTTTGGAGTTTTTCTTTTAGACAATTTGTAAAATATTTTGCGGCCACAGGATTTCATGTTTGCCAAGGAGAGGTACAGCTTCAAATGAACAAAATGCTTTCAACAATTGGAAGTCTGCAGACCTTGAAAATTATGTTTAATGTTATTCTATAGTTATATCTGATGTTATTCTGTATCAAATAAGCAGTCAAAACTCTACATAACATTATTATCTTTGTCCAATTGTGGTTACAAAATAGATATTAAAACCCCAAGTTACCAATATATATATATATATATATATATATATATATATATATATATATATATATATATATATATATAAACTTATATAAACTTTTGAGTTCAGACTTTGCCAAATATTTCCTGGAAAGATTGAGATAAATCATGGGAATGGCTAATTTGATATCTTTTGTGAATGACACAGTATATTAAAGCTGATATTAAGTTTTTACATTTTTGTTAATCAACCACAACACAAAATATTATGCAAAGAACAGAAAAACTGTTATAAGCAAAATGATACATTTCTTAGACACATATAGTCCTGAAATAGAACGTTGTTGAACTATTCCAAAATGTTAATTACTCATGTATGTGTGTGTGTGTGTGCGTTACCCAAATGATATGACGAATAAACCACCAAAATATTGTACAATTTGGGAATTTGAAATGGCAACTTGGCCTGTACATCTGCTCGATGAGATCATCTTTATTACCATACATGCGTTACATAGCCACTTAATGTAGAATGAGTGAGAGCGTATAAAGGTAGACATTTATGCATATCTTCCTGTGTCACAATAGGTATTTCAGCCACATTATTTACTTGATATCTCTGCTTTCATGGTTTCCAATCACCGACACTGGCACCATTATATCATCTTCTGTAACATGCCTCGTGTGCACTGTTGGTGCCATTCACGGCGGTCAATTATGAGGAAGTACGTTATCTTACAACTGCCACGATATGTTGATCATGTTCATAATGAAACCAAACGTGGAGACAATGCTTCCTGTGTTACCTGACCACGCTAAACTAGGCCCTACCATGCTTGTCTTCTTCGCCTCGTTCTTGGAATATTTCAAAAAATCTTTCCTGTTATGCCACCATAGTCATAGTGCTTTGTATCTGTTACTAAGTGAAGTTACAACATTAAGAGAGCAACATAAGATGCATGTCCAGAAAGGTCTGTGATATTGTTGTAGTTGGGTTCCATCAACATTTTTCTATCCATTTATATACCTGCATGTGATGTGCAACCATTTTGGATACAGTATTAAGCAAATTATCATCACACCAACATCATGATACCCAGCTAATAATTCAACGTTTTTTTCTACTTTGTGAGGACGTTGTGTTTTGGTGCTGAGCACATTGTAATATACCGTTGTGTGGATGTAGATTTGTGAACGCCAGATAACGTTGTGAGCACGTTGTTGTACAACGTTGTGAGCACGTGCTCAGCACGTTTTTCTACGTTGTGAGCACATCCTTAGTATGCTGTGAGGATGTTGTATGACATTATGTTTTGAACATGTTGTGATAAAATGATGCAAGCATATGCTAAGCATATTGCAAGCACGTGACACTCAACATGTATCTTTCCTTCATGATCTGAGGTATATTTTCATAAACCTTGCGATATTGATGAATTTGTAAGATGGTTGTCCGCTTGTGCTCAAATTGAGTTTAAAATGTATTTATTGGAAGATTCGTGTATTTTATATACCATAATATCTTGTTTTCAAATTTAATCTTAATTTGTTATTATTTTTTATTAAGTTATATATCCTTTCATTAATTTTAAAATCTCAATTTTCCTTTGTTTATTTATGTTGATGTGTTATTATCCGAATCCCAATGGATAGTATCAGTGTTAACCAGGGCTACATTTGTCACTGGTGAGTATCACCACAACACATTAAATGTTCGGCCCTTAAGATATTGTGATGCAATATTCGATAAACATACAACCAGCAAGTTTGTTTTGTGTTGTCACAGCTTGGATACATCTTGGAGTAAATGAATGCGCATGCATTCGCCGCTATACCCTATTCAAAGCTTAAGTCGGGTAAATCCTTTTATGGAAAAAAACATCATATTCTACGTGTGTAAAGCCTTTATGGAATGGAATTTTACTGCCATGTTTTCACTTTATTTTTGTAATATTAGTGGTTGTTAAAAACAAATAATGAATTACAAATCTCTTCCTGAAATTTTAATGTTAGAAACTGCATTTTGTTTCGCATATTATCAAAACACAATTTCAGAGCAGTAATTGGTCTTAGAAATATGCTTAGAAATTAGCCAACTTGACAGTATTTCTTTCTTTCTTTTTTTTTCTCCACGAAACCTGAACAAATGAAGCTTCATGACTGATACTTTCATGGAAAGCCGAGTGGGATGGTTGCAAATGTATATGCAGTACAGAAGGCAATATAATGTCTTATTTCAAATTATACACTAGCATATAAGCACAGTTTCTAACTTGAGTCATCATATCGGACTTCTCAGTATAAAGGTATCAATAATATACCGGGCAGTAACCAAAATACAGTGCATACAGACTTATAAATATCTAGTTTACATTAATCCTGAATATAAAAAAGCCTACTCTTAACTGAAATATGGCATTTTTCTCACACACGAATTATACTTGCATTTGAATATAATTCATTGGGAAAATGAATCACATGGTAAATGCCACTTAACGTATTATTGATAGAAATGGGTCTCACAATGTAGGAAACTGCAAGTTGCAGATGCATGTATGTGACATTAATCAAGGTTGAGTACACAACTGTATGCCTACAGTTTAGGTGCATACATCTCTTAGTGAAATATTCATAGACGTACCTAGATTTTGCCTAAATGATACTAAACCCAGTTGTTTAGATATTACTAAGGGAAACCTTTTGTTTTTTTACTCTTGTCTCATTACATTCTCTCGGCAGCATACATGTTAGTGAATGTTAGTGTTTTGACATTTACAAATTTTGCTTAACTCTTTGCATTCAATAGTTTTGATTTCCGCTTCCCTTTACAAACCCTCAGGATTAATAAGGTTTGGTAACAGTCAAAACATGCCTCTGAAGTCACTAAAAAGGTGTGGTTTATCCTTGGGTGTCTCTCCAGGGATATAATATTGATGACTGACTGTCTGCTGCTCATGCCTCAGACCATAGAATACATTCTCTCTCAATCTCATTTTCAAAATTGCATTTATTTTAATTACTGTCATTCAATATCGACCGGAAATGGAATGTAGCCATCGATTATCTTTGCAATATTATATTTCAAATATTCATGTAGGGTTTATGCTTTAAAGTCTTGCTTGCTCAGAAATGCTACCCTATGCTTACTCAATTTAAGAATGGCAGTCCGCAATACTTTGTTTGTGAAATATATTGTTCTTTTTAATGATACAGGGAGTGTGTGAATGACAGAGGGAGTGTGGGAATGACAGAGGGAGTGTGGGAATGATACAGGAGCTGTAAGAATGATACAGGGAGTGTGGGAATGATACAGGGAGTATCGGAATGATACAGGGAGTATGAGAATGATACAGGGAGTGTGGGAATGTCACAGGGAGTGTGGGAATGACACAGGGAGTATGGGAATGACCCAGGGGGTATGGGAATGGTACAGAGAGTGTGTGAATGGCACAGGGAGTGTGGGAATGACACAGGGAGTGTGGAAATGGTACAGGGAGTGTGGGAATGATACAGGTGGTATGGGAATGGTACAGGGGGTGTGGGTGTGACACATTGAGTGTGGGTGTGGCACAGGGAGTGCATGTATGTATGTGTGTGTATGTGTATGTGGCTGTGGGTACTCACACACATATATATAATACCACCACATCCTCCATGACAGTCATCTCTTCACTTCTCCCGCGCCTTGCTGCTTCTCAAACAACTCAATCAGGTAAGTGACATATATGATTTTAGATTTAGTTGGAATAACGTTTTATTTTATAAACAAGGCATAAAAGGCCATGTTGCTTATAGAATTGCAATAAGGTTTGTATGGAATGGGCACAAGCACATTTGTTAAAAATGGTTTGAATTTACTTGGTATTTGATTACATTTCAAAACAATATTAATATAACAATAACAAGTTTATTTAGTATTCAAAACTATGTTTTATCAAATAATTTTGTTTAAAAAAGTATGTGTTGTCACAGATATTTTCTCAATGATAAATATTTGATATTTAAGTGACATTTCGCCGTTATGAAATAATAACCAGAACACAGATATCACAATTATCAAATTCATGCAGTTTTCAAGCCATAAGCCATCTGCAAACCAAATGATAAGGTTAAGTTTGATCTCAGCCGTGTGTCTTATGTAGTACAGTATAACACTAAGGATAATTGTTTTTGAATTGATCAAGCAATTTTGACACTATATTAGCCTTTCATAACCCCTTTGTATCAAGCTAACCAGACCGAGGGGAAGTATTGGGTGAGGATCGTGCATATTCTCGCTTTCCTTTTAGTATTCAGAACCCAATCTTTGAATTGGTTAAATCGTTGCGTCAAGTAGCGCACCAAAGGCTAATTCTGTTTTTCATGGAAGACACCTTCCGATAAGATTCATTATTGGGTCAGATAAACAGACAGAATCCCACATAAGAAACAGAGAGACAGATACGAGAACACGAGAGACCCATGCCCCGCCATCAAAGGTATCGTTGCCCATCATTCAGATCATCTGGTTTTGCAATGAGGCAGTATATATCCAATTAGAAAAAAAATATTCATAAATGTAATAAGGGCTCTAAAAACAGTATATAATTCGGAAATTATGCATTCTTATATTCAAGATAAGCCCATATTGCCAACATTTGTACTTTACTGACCCAAAAGAAGAAATATGATGATACGTATTGCTGTGGAAAAATATCCAGATTGACAGTATCTTATCACGGGAAAAATACTGATATTTCTTTTCTCCACGCTCCCTAAACAATTATAATGGTTTATTCAATATATTACACAATTGAGGGTGTCTACGCCTTTTTTCAAATTCAAAGAAAGAAGCATTTACATTAGCAACCCTTGCATAATAACAACCCGAATAAGGTCTCTTAAATGAGTGGCACTATATGAAGGCAATGTGGGTTTGACACAATTTGACCAGATGAAGTGTCACATTATAATCAAGTATATTGGCAAATGAAGTGTCATTTTAAAAAGGCAAGCGGGGTTCCAACAAATTAACGGAATGAGCAAGTCGAGTATCACACTATAAAGGCAAGTAAGGTATCAAAGAATAAAGGCAAGTTGAGTGTCGCACAAAAAGAGCAAGTCAGGTATCACACAATAAAGGCAAGCTGTGTGTCGCACAAAAAGAGCAAGTCAGGTATCACACAATAAAGGCAAGCTGTGTGTCACACAAAAAGAGCATGGCTGGTATCAAATAACAAAGACAAGCTGTGTGTCGCACAAAAAGAGCAAGTCAGATATTAAAGAACAAAGGCAAGTTGAGTGTCGCACAAAAAGGGCATGTCAGATATCGCACAATAAAGGCAAGCTGTGTGTCACACAAAAAGAGCATGTCAGATATCGCACAATAAAGGCAAGCTGTGTGTCACACAAAAAGAGCAAGTCAGATATTAAAGAACAAAGGCAAGTTGAGTGTCGCACAAAAAGGGCATGTCAGATATCGCACAATAAAGGCAAGCTGTGTGTCACACAAAAAGAGCATGTCAGATATCGCACAATAAAGGCAAGCTGTGTGAAACATCAAACAACAAAGGCGAGCTGTGTGTCACACAAAAAGAGCAAGTCTGGTATCAAACTGTTAAAAGCAAGTTGACTGCAAAACAATGCTATCCAGTCGATTGTTTGACCATAAATGACTAGAGTGGCGGTGATATCCCCTTGAGGAGCTAAGCTTGGATACCTTTTGGCCTTACCGAACATGGTTTATATTATCAAATAGGCAAGATAAAATTCAGATTATGCACAAAATAAAAACGCCATGCAGCAAAAAAGGTAAAATGTTTTACAATAACAAATTACGTAATCAGTGTGCAACACAATTGCTATACGAATGGAAAGTTTGTCATCACAGTGACATCACGATTTGTGTTCATCTTGTGTAAAAGGCATGCAATCTCAGTATCAAAAATAAGGGTAGAATGGGGAAAAACATTTTATTAATTCATTAATTAATGAGGGAGGGCATCAGTCTATAGATCGTCAAAATAAGGTTTGGTTTCTGAGATGTTGACAAAAAGGGTCACATATTCAAACATACGTGGTAATACAATAAATTATACTGCACCAATGGATATATTTGAGGAAACAAGTGTAATGAAAAAGTGGCAAGGGAAATGTCACTAAGTAAGAGAAGGTAGCCTCGTCGTGTCACACAAGGGAATGCATTACCTCGTGTCTGTGATGCAGCATGGATATAGGTGTCAGCAGGAAGGATGATGCAGACGTGAATTAAGTGGTTACTCAACCGCTATGTCTCGTATTTAATGCTTTGATAATGATGGCCACCTAGGCCAAACCAAGGCAACAAAATCTTAAATTAATGTTGTTCTTCTCTGCATTTCATACATTTGAAAAACCTAAATTGCAAATATTTCTTTAAACTGTAATATTATTATTTAAAAGATAATAATCTATACCATGCCGATTACTATGACTATTTAAATTCGATCTATTCAGATTAAAAACAGGGAGTGAAATATCTGAGGAGCCAATTGTCACATGGCATTGGCCTAGGTGTAATCACTGAGACAAACTGACGTGGGTTGATGCAAGGGTAGTGGAGAACAATAGTGAATACATTTGGTGATTGCCTTCCTTGCGGCCTATTCTCACCACGCAGTATATCATGACAGGGCATTATTAACAACGGTCCACACTCATCTCTCGGACTAAACACAGGAAATTTGACGGACACGATCTGTGCATGAGAGCCAGGTGTTTGATAAATATATTACATGTTATTATTGCACCAGTACCCCGCTACAAAAGAACTACATAGTGATACTGCATCCCAAGACATTAATAGGCAGCTGTGTGATGTAAAGTTTTGATAAATGAGTGGAAACAGGTCGAGAATAATTCATTTCTACCCACAAGAAGATGTAGAAGGGACACGAGGTTATGAAATTGTATTTCTTAATTGTGTTAATGGAAAGCTTATTGAAATGCATTGACATGGACCGCATACATGATTTTTCTATTCAACTAAAAAGATGGAAAATACATCTGTAATGCCAAACACGTTTTAATTAATTTTCTTTTTTCACATGATCAAGATAAAAAAGACGAAGAAAATTAACCAGTTGTTTGCCATTCACATAAAATAACCCGAGCAACACTAAGCGAGAGACAACAAGCCTGTTTAAGGACACGCTAAGTTCACCAGATTAAATGGCCTTATCGCTGTCTCAGAACTGTAAAACATAATATGCAGATTGTGTATTATCACAGTAGGTGCGCAACTGTTTGATGCAGGATCTCCCAATCAGGTGTGGCACAGTATGATCATCACCCATAAAGATTAAGTCTCACCACTTCACGCTTCTGGTTGTATATCTTGTACCCTATCAATTTGGCCGTCAATATATACCACATCCTTTTCTGGGGCACATTGTTAATGCAATAACGTGTTTAATTAGAACCCAATTAGTTATAGGCGTAGCGGCTAATACGTTTAGGTTTCACATGGTGTGACTTGCATATATTAAGGAGTGGCTGTAAATGTTCTTATACAAGGTGCTTGCGCTTGTCATTCACTGATTGGATTGGAAGTGGGAGGACAGTAATGCCATGAGGGCCTTTAACATTAGTTGCAATCATCATGGGATGGCAAAGGTTGTCATCCATTACTCATACATGTAGAACACTAAGTCATGAGATGATTGAGATGTTTGCTGTGTGTGAGGAGTATGTAATGAGATCTGCCCAGAATAGGTACAAAACTTCTTGAAACATTGATGTTATTTACCTCCACCTTTTAGAGAAAAATCTATATTTACTCCATGGGATTATCATTTAAAATAATGTTGTCATTTTATCTAGTCTAATAAATCATAGCTTTCAGCTGATTGTTCACATATCTTAGGAATCTTTTTTTATGACCCGAGGGTCCCTATCATGAGGGAGGGGAGTGAAGTTCAGTCAAGATTTTCAGAAACGTTTTTGACAAAATATTGACATTTTTATCTCACATGGTACTTCATGTTTTGCTCTTGGCTGGGAAGGGATGCCATCTCATACTTGTTAAGATGTCTTATGCAGCTATTTCTCACTGTTGAAACTATCTCATCTATTTAGCTATAGTTGACAGTTGAAGTTCTCTCTCATTTATATAACTATCTTTCTCCCTTGTAGCTATCTCACATTGTTGTAGCTATCTCATTGTTGTAACTACCGCTCACTTTTGCAGTTGTGGAACTATCTCACTGTTGTAGCTCTATCTAGAATTGTGTGTGATAGGCCCTCTCACACAATTTTTCTTATTTGCATTTATCATAGGTCCTATGATACCATTAGCATTAACATAAAGGCTCTATCATGCTAATTCGCGACGATTTAAAAAAAAAATCTCTACCATGACACTAGCTTGAGTATTATATGTAACAGGCTTTCTCATGCATCATTATTTTACATTCAGTTACCATAGGTTCTTTGATCCCAACTGCATTAGAATTATGTGCAAGTCTTTATTTTAGGTTCTGTCATACCATTAGCATTAGCAAAATGTTCAATAGGCTCTCACGAAATAGTTTTGATTTTCAGTAAGCATAGGTTCAGTGACACCACAAGCATTAGCAGAACGTTCAATAGGCTCTCTCAGGTAAGTTTTAAAAAATCCAGTTAACACCTGTTCTGTGATGCCTTTACCATTAGCAGAATATTCAATAGCCTCTCTCAGGCAAATCTTTTGATTTCCAGTTCTGTGGTGCCAATACCATTGGAATACTGTGTAATAGGCTCATGCAACCTTTTAAATTTCCAGTTAGCATAGTTCTGTGATGCCATAAGCATTAATTAGCAGAATGTAGCATAGGTTCCATGATGCCGATAACATTAGCAGAATGTTCAATAGGCTCTGTCATGCAACTTTGCGATATCTAGAAAGCATAGGTGTTGTGATGTCTTTAGCATTAGCATATTATTAGTTAGATATTTACTTTGAGATAGGCTACTTCATAAATGATCATTTAATCCTTTCCTAGAACATAGCAGTGATAACTGAGGTTTCTTTACATTAAACCTTTGAAAGATGAAATATCAGCCCAGGAAAGTTCCTTGCATTCTGGAGTTATTTTCAATCCAATATGACGGTCACAGCTCAGTTACCACAACCTTCTCTTTTCTAAGTCTCAGATACCTAACCTACTCATAGCTAAGAACTCTACCCGGTAGTTTCAGATAACATCATGGCGGGCAGAATGACAGAAAATCCCTACTATCCCCCATCATTAAAGACGCCCAGTGGCGGATCCAGGTGGGGGCTTTGGGGGCTGAAGCCCCCGGGGGTCTGTGGCTAGGGGGGGGGGGGCTTTTGGGAACTGGAGCCCCCCCCCCTTTTTTCAGAGCACATTTTAGCCCCCGGGGTAAAAAATCTTGGATCCGCCCCTGACGCCAGTATAAAAATATACTCTTCATACTGTGGAAAAACTCATAGATCTGCATGTAATATTTTTTTACAGGCTTTGTACTTGTGGGAAAACATTGTTGTACATAACCATTTCCAAGGGCTTGCAGGGATTAACCTATCAGATTAGAAATATCCCATTTGTTTGTTTGTTTGGGGTTTTACATCACTTTCAACATTATTTCAGTCATTTCGTGATGAGACCTACTTGTAGCAGATATAGTGCTGCCTCACTGAATTGTCATGTCGCAGGTCCTTGACATGACAACCCACCCGGTCACAGATTTACAAGGACAACGGGTTAACCCTTAAGGCACGGGCCTCAGCTCATGTGGGAAATTGTATCATGAGTTCAATCCCGGCATGGCCGGGGTTCGAACCCGCGACCTTTGGATCACCACAGAGGAATTGGTGCTAATAAGCTGGCGCTCTAACCAACTGCGCCACGGCCCATGGCCCAATGCATTGACGGCATGGTCTTGAATCGAATCCGACATTTGGGTCACCACAGGAGAGCTGGTGCTGATAAGTTAGAGCTCTAACCAACTGTGCCACATAGTTGTGGAACCCTGACTGGCACAAGAGGAGTTCTGGAGGCCGTGATGTGTACTGCGGTGTCCCATATCACTCGTGACACAGGTGATTAGATTTAAGAACCAGAAAGTCAACTTTTTTTTTGTCAACTAATATCTATTGCAAGAATGTCATACTAGATTGGTGGTTTGGAATCTCTTCACGGGTGAATGGAATGACACTGAAACGGTCATATTGCTCCACCAGCCCAGCCAAAAAAAAACCGAGGACCAAATGCCGTTTCTCTTAAACTATGTGCCACAGCCGTGACAAAGGAGTGCAGATGAATGGGATAATCAATTTAGAATGATTCATCCCCAGGTCATTATAGGTAGAACAGAAATATACCTTTGTTCAAATGATGGGCTGTTTGTTTAGAATAAAGACTTTTTCAGCACTTTTTGGGGAAATCAAAATCAGAGCCTGTCAACTGGACTCAATGCCCCGTTCTTCTCTGAGTGACTGGGGATATCTCTTTTGCATCATTATCTCAACATAACACAATCAATGGTTTTTGCTTAAAATAGAAATGATCTCCTGAAAATAAATATCTTATCTACAAAAAGCTAAAAACCCCAATAAGTTGTTAAAGAGGATAGATAAAAGTTGGACAGACAGAAAATTTCTCCTCGCTGCAGAAGCTGTGCTCTGCATAGCTAAAGATGAGTTGCTGTATAAAAATAGGATTTCTATTCTCAGAATAAAAAAAATCATGCTTCTCCTAAATATTTAAATCATTGCAACATTTTGACTTAAGTATTGGATACTTGACAAGCTGTACAGTTCAGAATGCAAGTAAGTCTGTGCTTAGTTGGGGTAAAGAGGACTAGTGTATTGGCCCACATTGTAATGACCACACATTCCAACTGGCAATGGATTTGTTTGTTTGTTTGTTTGGGGTTTTACATCACTTTCAACATTATTTCAGTCATTTCGTGATGAGACCTACTTGTAGCAGATATAGTGCTGCCTCACTGAATTGTCATGTCGCAGGTCCTGGACATGACAATCCACCCGGTCACAGATTTACAAGGACAACGGGTTAACCCTTTAGGCATAGGCCTCAGCTCATGTGTGAAATTGTATCAAGTTCAATCTTGGCATGGGCAGGGTTCGAACCCACAACCTTTGGATCACCAGAGGAACTGGTGCTAATAAGCTGGCGCTCTAACCAACTGCACCACGGCCCGTGGCCCCTGGCAATGGAACAAATAAGGCCAGGGAAGTGGATAGTGGATGATAAAGGCAGGATATAATACCTAGTTGCTAGGAGAGGGTAGGCAGATGACAATTTGGGGAGGTAAATAGACAGATGACAGAAGGTAGTCAAGATGGAAAAGGACAAATTAGTGTAGGTATGTGTAGACGACATGAAAGTAGGTGGCTGGGTAGATGACATGAAAGTAGGTGGTTTATTAGGTGACAAATGAGTGTAGGCAAGAGTTTAGGTGACAAATTAGGGTAGGCAAGAGTTTAGATGACAAATTAGGGTAGGCAAGAGTTTAGGTGACAAATTAGAGGAGGCAAGTTGGTAGACAACACATTAGGGCAAGCGGGTAGTTGATGACAAACAAGAGCATTGACGCGAAGTCCCCCGTACTTTGGGCACAATAGATGTTTATGGTCGGACGGTCGCCATGGCAACAAAAAACCAACCCATCACTGCCATAACATAAACAGATTGGGGAAATATCTAAGCAATATGTCAAACCGTTTTGGCTGTATCATGCACATAAGCCAAGTTGGTGACATGGTTGTCATAGCAACAGAAATTGACCAATCACAGCCATAATTTAATCAGATCAGAGGATGGTCGTCACGAGTGCCTGTGTGCAATATCTAAGCTGAATGTTGTGGCTGTATTGTGCACAGAAGTAATTTACCACGGAATCACGGACAGACGCATGCATGCAGCTCAATTTAATGTACCCCGCTTTTCACGTTGCGAAGAATGCAGGGGGTATCAGGTTGGATGAATTTTATTAGGATGATTGAAAAAACAGATGGGAGTGGACAATGGTGCATTATGGTGATTGATTTGGTAGAGGCAAAGAACTGCGAGATGCCAAGAGTAGATAAAAGATGTCTCCTGTAAGATGGGAAAACTAAAATTCTCCCTTTCTTTTATTTCAGAAACATGATGGACTTAAGGACTCTGAAAAAACATCTGGTAGCAGTGGGAATTGCTCTGATATTGGTGGTGCTGTTGTGTCAGCAGCCATGCCAAGGCAAACCTGCAAACTTCTTCCCTCTGACCTGTCACAAATGCAACGCCTTGACCTCTGCATCCTACCAGAGTGTGTCCACGCTAGAGACCTGCAGTGCATGTGGAGAAATGTATGGATGGGAATATGAGCACTGCTGTCTCTGCGACTTTCCATTCTATGAAACATGCAGAGTAGCACTGAATCTATCTGGTATGAAGGGAAGCATTCGAAGATGAAGTAATCCAACTCCTGGCCGCCTTTCTCCTGTTTTTGATAAACAAAAATGGAGATGTCTTTCTTCAAAAGTGAACCATCTGATATTCACAGAAACGATGACTGGTGGCTTAGTTTTATTGTCAATTCAAATTAGCAATCTCAGGCCCAGAACTTTGCTCACAGGACTTGTTTCAGCAATACCAGTAGCATAGATCTGTATAGATGTCAGGTGGAATTGAATTTGATTGTGTTTATTTTTACATCTTCAAAGTAACATATTTGGATGTTATCATTAAACAAACATTGTAAATGTATAACATAGATGTATTCCATGCAAAATAAATGTCTGAGCAATTTTGAATATAGATATCCCTGTGTTATATATATCTGAACCAAAATAGTCCGAGACTCAAATTTAGGGAGCACATGTGCCTGGCCCTTGACCCAAATGTACTTGCTTAAAACTAAAAAATTAAATCAGAGAACTAATAAATACATAGAATTTAAAGCAAATTAAATACAATGCGATCAACAGAACAGGCACAAGAGCTTTGACAGTACTGTTGTTTGATGCATATTTTCGCAATGTCTTTCTACCTTTTGACACCTTAATAGTTCCAGGCTTTGACAGAACTTTGGATTAAAGCACAGTATATCATGTCAAAACTATGTAACTATTTGTCAGATATTGGTATTTAATCAGCAAGAGGAATTTGATTCTCTGCAATAATGTAGGGCAAAGAATGTTGATGTTCTCAGTTATAAACATTTATAAAATGCCTGGAAAACATTATAAATTGTACAAAATTCTGCATTAGAATATTTGCACAGCACAGTTTATTTTTCTTTTTAAAAGAAATCTTTGTTTTTGTCCAGCTTGTGGGTGACGCATTCACTAGGTATCTGTGTAAAAATGTTTCACAATTTGGACAGGAATATTACTGCACTATACATTATAAGCTGGTCAACAGATATGTTCAAACAAAAAAAAGGTGTTAATCAGGTATGACAAAAGTATACAGCAATAACATAACCTAATCTCAAAAGATTCTAAAGATTTAAATTTTAATTCTTTATGTACAGCCAGAAAATAAAGAAGCAATGAACTACTAACATTAATTCATGCAGCCTTTTCAATTAGATCCTAGGGATCATAGTTTTATGCAATCTTTATACTGCCCTGTTGCTTTTATTAATTTTTGAAGTGATCACAGTTGATATTAAGAGTGTGATAAGAATATCAGAGGGATTTTCTGTTGTGTTTTTTTTTTCTCATAAAATAACCAAAAACAATAGTGGTTGACATTTTCTAGGGAAAAATAACTTGCAGTGAACCTATTCTCACTGTCCATTCGTTAATTGAAAGCTGTAAATGTTGCAAGTACTCAATTAGCTTTACTGGGGGGCCATATTAGTTAAAAACAATACTCCTTGGCCGAAGTAGATTGGGGCCTGTTTAGGGCCTGAAAAGTCATAGCATGGTTTGATATAAATTAGGTTTTGACCAGAAGAGTGCAAACATCTGGTTATTCTTGGGAGCAATGTCAAGTTCAAAGCCACCTGAATTGGCTAGATCACATGATTTGTGCGGTCCCAAACAACTTTGGCCATTTACATCATATCTTTATACATAATGAATTAATCAATCAATTGAAAATGAAATAATGAAATAGCTATGTACAAATTTAGTATTGAGAATCATTTGAGGCATGTAACATGTTCAAATGCATTAATCACAATAATAAACAATTGCAAGAATTCTGTTGGTAAAAGAAATGATCTGTCACCAAGCCAAGTTCAAAGGTCACAGAATGTCAATCATTCACATATTCATATATCTTTTGTTTGCAAAAAATTCTTGACACAAAATTATTTGGTCATTAATTCCAACACAACCAATCCTCATGCTTTGGTGCAGTCAGTGATTTCTTTAGTGAGATGCTGTTCTTACAAGGGTAAAATCAAGAAAAATATCAGGCACAGTTCGAATATGATCAGGAAGAGAGAAATAAAGCTTTCCATTGGACTGACTGTCTTCCTAGAATACCACATCCATATGCTCAATGGATGAGAAAAAGCACACTTTGTCATCATCACTTTGTGTAATCTTCATTTCTTTCCATGATTTTGTCCAGCTTCTTGCATTTAGCAGAGGAAATCTATTTTGGAGTGGACATTTAGTGGATGCGAGTTAATTCTTCTATGATTTTCACTAAATCATCCACATTTGCCTCACGTTTCATCCCACTTCCATCATCAATCTGAAAATATGTAAAACAATACTTGCTAATTGCCCAAATTTATATGAAATGATAACAATTTGACAAATCTGATGGGGAACTTATTTGTTGAAATTAAAGATAATTTACCTGTAATCCCTGTGACACTTCTTGCATTTTGTCTCGACTCAAGTCTAGGAAACTCTCAATGAGATCTCCATCAACAAATCCACTAGAGGGCTCTGTCTTACGTTCCGTGTGGAAAGACCGCCAACTATATTTGTGGTCAAGGATTTTGCATGAACATCTTTAAACTGTAAACTTGGTATATTTTGTAAAAGTTGCAAAATTATCTTTGTGTCTAAATTACATAATTTTGACAATAATTTATCTAAATATAATTGTTTTCAAAAATGATTAGTTCAAGGATACAAGGAGTGATCGATTTTGCCAACACTCTTGATAACTTTGGCAAGCTTGTTTTGGACTTCAAGTAGAAAGTTGTAGAACTCCTGCGGCAACTGGGTAACCAAACCTAGATTAAGAATCAAATTATTATATTCATTATTACTGAATCACTCACTTTCTCTATCAATCACATTATCTTTTTTAAAAACTTTTTAAAATAACTTTTATGCCCTTTACAGAGTTTTGGAAAACTAACTAGGAATTATTGAATAATTTTCATCAAACTAATTTTTGTGATAGTAGTAGTAGTAATAGAACAAGAGCAGAAAACGTACCAATGGCACCATTAACAGTTGCAAAGAGCACAGAGCCTTGTGTTGGGGTGCTGGTTTCTCCTGGATGTTGCATTACCAGGGAACCATGGCGAAATACATTGATGAACTCTCCCACATGGTAAAGTCCCACCTCTTGTAAATGCTGTCTCTCCTCATCCGTGGTGGCAGCACTGTGCACAATAATTCACATGGCAATTCACAATTTTATTCATTCTAATCTTATTTCACATTCAATTGTATCAATAACATATAATGCCAATGAAAACCAAGAAAATATGGAATTTATGTGAACAATAATTACCTGTCTTTTTGACAAGTGAAAAGATTGAAGAAGTTTTCTGCTCCTAAGAATGTATCATCATCTAATACTTCGACCGCTGACATCCAGTTGGGATTAAAATCTCTTGCAATCTAAAAAAAACAAATAGACACAAATTACATATACATTTACTTTTTTGAGAAATCTATAACATTTTTGCAGGCCTAGAATTTGTCTGTTACCTCAAATAGCTTCAAATATCTTACATATATTTTCCTTTTGTTTGTTCTGTAATAAACATACCGGTAGGTCAATCGCCTTAGAGCTGAGCTGATCATTGTTTTTTAGCTATGTTCATGAATATTTTGTGGAATTGCCTGCAAATTACTTCATAAATGATCATTTAAATCCATTTGAAGAACAGACTTGAGCAGATGATAATTTTGACCTCTTAAAATGCATGATGCATATTGAATTTTGCCCTAACTTATTGGCTAATATTTGTCATGTTATTCAAAATGGCAACCTCCTTGTCAACTCAGTGATAGTTATTAATTTTTTTTAATCATAGAAAAATGCAAAATAATCTGAGCCTAATGGAAAATAGGTAGCATTGGTCCCTGAAAATACATCTTACCTATTATCTAAGAAATCAGACCAGTAGTTTCAGAGCAGATCAAATTTAATGAACAGACAGAATGACAGAAAAACTATGGAACTTATTTCAGCAAAGATTTAATAATGTGCCCTGATTAAGATAAAAATGTTAGTACTCTTATATTGAGATTTCTAAGTAGCCACCAACCTCTTCAAAGTTGCCTTCCATTTGTTTGTAAGAAAGAAGTGTTATAGATCTCATTAGGTCCCCTACAAGAATGAAGTCACCTTTCGTCTTCAGGTACAATGCAATGATATTATTGAAATGACTGCATTCCACTCGTAACTCACGCTCCCTTGTCCATTCAAATAACCGAACCTATAATCATGATGAAAACATTACTATTATAATATAACTTACAAGATGAAGTCATTCTACTGTATTAATTATCAGATTAGACAAGTGACTTTAATGACACCAATACTAACAGTGCTGTTGATGCTGGCCAGGAGTTTGCCATTGAACTCCACCAGGGTGTAGGCTGCCCCTTTGATCTCCTTCTCAGCAATCTGTGACAATTTACCTGCAAAATTTAAATATCAGTTACTATAGCCACCCAAATTAAGTTGAATCTAGATAGAAACAATTGAAAATGTTTATGAGAAATGGATGGAGGTGAAAAGAAGATTGTGTGAAGAGGAACATACCCTCAGTATAATGAAATATTATAATGCGTCCCTGTTTTGGTTCCGCTTCCTCTGGATGGACCATGGCTGTACCCACCAAATAGTATGTGTTAGGGTCATCACCCAACTTTGCTGAGATTAAACTTGTCGCAAACTCATTTGGCATCAACTGGTGTGCATGTAAAACTGCAAGAAAAAATAATTTAATTTCATTGATGTCCAGGAAGCAATTTCTTATTGAGTCAATGCAAAGATTTTTGTGTTGGGTTAGAAAGAACTACAAAACAGCTGATAGTATTTCACACACATATGAACAAGGCATTGGCCCTGAGCCTTCATTAAGGCTGACTATAAAAAGTAAAGGTATCACCCCCCTCCCTCAAACAAAATACAAATTCTAATGGTTTTAACCTTTTTTCAGATCATTATAATTCAATACCTTCAAATGTGTGTTGATCTAAAATGAGCAAGGAATGCACTTCAATCTCATCTCCATAGACATGTTCCAGCAGTGCTGAGCTGGAGCTTGTCATAAGCTTAGCACTGGAGCTACTGGATGTATTCTGGGCCTGAGTGCTTGCACTGGGTCGTGCTGGTGCTGTTCCATTGCTTCCCTGGATGTCTAAACGTGTTGATATCACACCAAAGGTTTGAGACGTTTCCTGATATGCTATCCTCCTGTTTAATCAAATAAATACCATATTTAAATTCCTCACAAATACTGATTTGAATATATATAATATGATTTTATGAATTATGAATTTGATTGTTACATCCAAATACATAAAACTAACAAACCTTGGTGATTCTCCAAGTGGAACATTTCTGATGTGAAGTTTTTGAATTTCATCTATGGTACCAATTGTCAATGTACTATCATTTGCCAGGGCAAGACTGAAAATAAAGAATAAAGACACTCATTCATATTTTACCCTTTTAATTATCTTTCCTAATAAGATTGCACACTGCATTTTTGTAATACCACATTCTTCATTCTGTTTTGAATATCTCAGCAAGGCAAATTTAGATGTTCACAACATTTTGCATTCATTCAATGCAAATTGTGTATTTGTTTTTTGGGGGGATTTTTTTTTAGCCAAATGTGCAATAAATATATATGTTTTGTGGTTCGGGAAATGCTATGGCCTCACAAACCGGATGAAGGTTTTAAGAAAGTGTCAGCAAAGCATAAGGTTTAAGAAAACACTAATTTTATGTGATCATATTTCAAATGAACTATTATCAGTTAGTGTGGTAAGTATTTGCATGTGAAATCTGGCATAAAATAAAGGTGAAAGTTGGTAGGTAGTATGCTATGGGTAAGTAGAAGCTCACCTGTCTGGATAACCATCCGAGTTGAGTGGGCACATGTAGCTCACCTCCTTGAGGTTTACATTGGAGAAGACTAGCTTGTGGTTACTCGAATACACTACAGTTGGCCGGTCTGAGCAGGCAAACACATTGGTTGTTGATAATGATTTGAATGTCCGTAGCACTGTTGGCTGTGTTCCCAGTGTCACTTTCTTTCTGTCACTCAAGGAACCTGATAAAAAATTCAATCATGAAAATAATATATTGCTTAACCTTAAAATGTTCATTGCAAAATAGAATTATAAGATATCAGTAATCTGTTTCCAAATTTACAAAGCTGCTGAGAAGTAATTCTTCACAAATAAGAAATCAAATTTTGTTTTACATCTTATTTCACATATTACATAGCAATAACTGACCTGTCTGTATGTTTAAGTTAAAGTAAAAGAGAGATCCATCTCCAAGGGCTACCAGCAAGTAGTGAATGCCTTCAAATGTTGTCATCAGGATGGACCGAGGAATGATCTCTGCAAACATTCAATCATATTCAGTTATGTTTAAAAAGAAAAAAATCTTATATTGCTTATATAGTTTCACAATATACTGATGTCAATAAAACTGTTTAAAATTTATTCACATCATGTTTAAAAAGCTTTTGATTATCTGTTTTATCACGAAAGTATCTTAAGGTAGTTCACCCATAATATTTATGTCACAATCTGAAGCGAGTAGGAAGAAGCTGATTCCAATCATGTACTGAATTGTGACCGTGTCAAGACACAATTAATTCCTCATTTCTTGTCAATGTTCATTTATCAAAGTTAAAATCTCTTTTATATCAAAGAAGGGGCACATAAAATGTTATATTTGAAACTATAAAATTGGTTTAGCACCATAAAAATGTGGCATGAAATAAAAAAGAAATAGGTCAAAAAACATCTGCAAACATTGGAAAATGCAAAACTAGAGCTTGTTATGGGTACACTACCTTAAAAGCGTCAAAAGTAATTCCATCAAAACAGCAGAATAGGCATCAATATGACATTTAAATTGACAGGAATCTCACCTCCACCCAGCATCTCAACATGCATGCTGGAGAAGTCTGGTAGTTTGAGAATACGTGCAGAGATATCTGTCCACAGTCCGATAGCACATCTGTCTGCGCGCGTCTGGTTCTCCACCAGTGGTGTCAAGTCCACACAGGCTACCTCATGCTCCATTGTAGCAGTGCTAAAACATTCAAACACTTTCTCATTCCTCAACACGGCACTTCTTCTATTATAACTTGAGGTCTTTGCATTAGGCCAAACAGTACAAAAAAATTAATAGAATCTTGTTTCTGTTCACACAAATTTATATGCATCAAGCTTTTATTCATGGGTTTTATGACACCTTTTCTTTGGTAATGATCACACATTGTCTTCTGTTGATATAATCCAGACCAGATGTTGAGGTGATCAGCCAAGTTTGCTTGTATCTTAGGAATATCTAATCAATAACCACTTACGATTATGCAAAAAGGCGGCAAAAATATATAAATTAATCTGCAAGGAAACTGTGCTGTGTTTCGTACCTGACTTGGCTCACTTGTCCCTGATCTATTTCCAGGTAGAAGAGCTCACTTCCCACAGCGCATACAATCTGATAGGAGTTGCAGCTGGCCACGCTGATGTTCTTATCTGAAGGTGGTCGCCATTCACATTCTAATTTTTTACTCTCCTTATTTACCAGCCGGACTGAAGCTGCTGTGATCTACAATACACCATCATATTAATATTACATGTAAAAATGAACATCATTTTAGGTCTAATCTTTCTGTAAAAAGATTTTTTTTAAGGCACAAGAAATTGTCCAAACCTAATAATCAACTGATTAATCTTTTTTTTTGTTTCACTGTCCTGAGGATTATCTAAATCCAGTGATTGTCTTGGGAATAAGGACAAGTTATGTGATAAAAATATAGGCATTTGATAAGCTGTTTTATAAGCATAAAGTAAACAATGAATAAATCTCTGAAAAATCAGCTGTGTCATAAAAGGGAGTTTTCAAAGACAGCATTTAAAAAGATACCTTTGATATAGTTAGGAATGATATGGAAATTGAGTGTATAATAACCTGTAGAAGCTGTCCATGTGCCACGTTGCCACAGTAGAATGTCTGCTGGTCTGCATCAAAACCCATCAGTTCCGTCTCCTCTACCTCCTCACCATTTAGCATCAACACTCTGTGGCATTACCAAACCAAATATCAAGATCAAATGACATATATACAGAGAAAAAAACTATTCATCATAAATAGCCTATCAAATCTAAATCTTCAATAATTTTAGGTACTAACCTGGTTTGTCCCACAAACGAAAGGACCAGCATATTGTCATGGTCCTCACTGCTCACTTTTAAGGGCCAGATACCTGGAGTATATATAAACCATACTATGTCTTTTGCTGTATGGAAAATAACTGGATTCTCGTAAAACTATTCAATTGTGCTAACAATTAACTTAATCGTTTAGTGGCCATTAAGAAGTTGAGAAGCTGGCATACCTTTAATTCCAGGCAAATCAACTGTAGCATGTTCGTGAATTCCAATTCCATTTCTGATGATTCTGAGAGTTCCCTCCTTGTAAGCACCTGAGCAGGTCACCAACTGAAACACAATGTCAGTCACCATTTCTGATTTCATCTGATATACTTGCCACAAACATGTTTTAAATGAATACTCTACTCCTTGATTTTTCTATTACATATGTGCAGAAGCACAAGATTCACCCATCACTAACCTTGTCTACTACTCTGTCTACTACACCTGTAGAAGCACAAGATTCACCCATCACTGACCTTGTCTACTACCCTGTCTACTACACCGGTAGAAGCACAATGTTCACCCATCACTGACCTTGTCTACTACCCTGTCTACTACACCTGTAGCAGCACAAGATTCACCCATCACTGACCTTGTCTACTACCCTGTCTACTACACCTGTAGAAGCACAAGATTCACCCATCACTGACCTTGTCTACTACCCTGTCTACTACACCTGTAGAAGCACAAGATTCACCCATCACTGACCTTGTCTACTACCCTGTCTACTACACCTGTAGAAGCACAAGATTCACCCATCACTGACCTTGTCTACTACCCTGTCTACTACACCTGTAGAAGCACAAGATTCACCCATCACTAACCTTGTCTACTACCCTGTCTACTACACCTGTAGAAGCACAAGATTCACCCATCACTGACCTTGTCTACTACCCTGTCTACTACACCTGTAGAAGCACAAGATTCACCCATCACTGACCTTGTCTACTACCCTGTCTACTACACCTGTAGAAGCACAAGATTCACCCATCACTGACCTTGTCTACTACCCTGTCTACTACACCTGTAGAAGCACAAGATTCACCCATCACTGACCTTGTCTACTACCCTGTCTTCTACACCTGTAGAAGCACAAGATTCACCCATCACTGACCTTGTCTACTACCCTGTCTTCTACACCTGTAGAAGCACAAGATTCACCCATCACTGACCTTGTCTACTACCCTGTCTACTACACCTGTAGAAGCACAAGATTCACCCATCACTGACCTTGTCTACTACCCTGTCTTCTACACCTGTAGAAGCACAAGATTCACCCATCACTGACCTTGTCTACTACCCTGTCTACTACACCTGTAGAAGCACAAGATTCACCCATCACTGACCTTGTCTACTACCCTGTCTACTACACCTGTAGAAGCACAAGATTCACCCATCACTGACCTTGTCTACTACCCTGTCTACTACACCTGTAGAAGCACAAGATTCACCCACCACTAACCTTGTCTACTACCCTGTCTACTACACCTGTAGAAGCACAATGTTCATCCATCACTAACCTTGTCTACTACCCTGTCTACTACACCTGTAGAAGCACAAGATTCACCCATCACTAACCTTGTCTACTACCCTGTCTACTACACCTGTAGAAGCACAATGTTCACCCATCACTGACCTTGTCTACTACCCTGTCTACTACATGTATAGAAGCACAAGATTCACCCTTATGCATTAGTGCTTATAGCTATCATATACATATAAAGGTGCATATATCTATGACACATATATGTAGGTTAACAAGACTAACCTGTCCCTGGCCCTGTCTCTCCAGATCCACCACACACATATCACAGATGGGTCCCAGGTTGGTGAATGTTTCCATAGTTTGTACATATGATCCTCCATCGTCAGCCTCAACATTCAACTGAAATATAAATATCATAAATGACCTCCATATTAATGTTTACAAAATCTCCAAAAAGCAAATATTGTCATCCTTTTTATTTAGGATTATTTGTGATTAAAATAAACACTCACCTTGACAAGCTGAGAGTCACCAAGGCGCGACCCAACATAAACCACACCATTGTCTAGATATGTTAGACACTCTGCAATGGTTGTCTGAAATACAGTATAGAGCATAAAGTCATCTCAAATTTGCAGTTTTATCGGAGGTTATAACACTCTGTGCAACAGGAGAGGATGATGATGATGATTATTTTTATAAATATTTAAAGAAAATTGATAAGCAAATCACTGCTTCTCCAAAATATATCATATCCATGCAATTAAGTAGGTGACTGTTTACCTCTCCAAGATATTCAACCTTCAGGTCTTTAACTGTGACACTTCCATCCATCTTTTCTTCTTTCTCCAACAAAAGCATAAATATTCTGCCAGCCATATCACCCAGCAAGTAACGGAAGCCATTGGCATCCACTTTGCCATAACAGGTTATAGTGCTTTGCTGAAAACCAACATTAAATTTGCATTTTAGTCAAGAACTGTATCTTTTCACCCTAAATCCTAAAAAAATTATTTATATTTTTTGCATATTGATCGCTACTTTAAATGTATTTTTGTCACATCTATAATTGTTTACTACAGTTGTAGAATGTAGTTTCTCTTATATTCTGTGTACTGTAACCTACCTTAATGATGGGAGGTGCTATGGCCAGGTAGTTGTCCCCTTTGTGGTAAGTGATAGATTCCTGACCGATGATTAGAGCTCCGCAGAATGGCTCAGGGACTTAAAGTAAAAACATCACAAGCATTTACTAATTTGTACAGTAACATTTACTCCTATTACTTTTTCACACATGAAGTATTTATTTTTAAAATAAATTAGCAACCTGAGTACTTACCGGCTATGACCATATTAGCCTCTGTTTCTACATTGTCTTGTTTCCAAGGCCCTTTTTGAAATTCTTTATCACGAAGTGAGATTTCATATGTTTTGACATGTCTGCCCAGGTGATCTTGGTGGACCAAGATAATAGTGGGAGTCTGGCACCCATGTAGAAACTGCACATGGATAACATTCAGTTCCTCTAGTCTGAAATATAAAGTAAATCCTGCTATCTTCTGTTGATAGGTTTCTTTTTTTTAAAGGCTTCAAAACAAACAAAAAATAACAATTTAAAGATGATTGTTAGTTATATAGCTGATACTTTGGGTTATAAATACCTGATATTGAAAGCTTTGAGTTCCCTATTATCTCTGTCAAGTGGAATCACTTTGAACAGTCCATCATACAGTCTGAGTCCAATAACACGACACTGTGGGTCTACTATGCCAATGATGCCAGTCTCTGAAGGGCGACCAATCCGATCCTGTCAAATATCAAACATTGATGGAATATTACAGGATTGATTCATTTGGTAAATATGTCAAAATATAAAAAGAATTGTAAATAATCTGTTTAATTCTAAATCCTTTCAATCTCCAACAATAACAACATTGATAACATTTGTATTTTAATATTTTCTATTGTATTTTAAAAGATTCCACACCAAGAGTACTCCCCATTTGTGAAAAAGAATGGAACATTGGCATCATGAAAGGTATATGGGTGGTGTGATTTAATGGTTTGTTCTTTAATTTGAAGGGGACAAGTATAGCAGTACCTGTACATTGCCGTGGGCTCGAGTGATTATTTCCATGCGCTCACCATCCTGCTCACATTCAACTATCATGGCATTATAACGGGCTGTCAGCAGGAACAAAAGGTCTTTCTTCTCTCCCTGTTCAACATCATTTAAAGTTTGTCAATGACCAATATGACCAGGCAACATTCAAACTGGATATACAGTGATTCAAGTCTTATATTAATTATTGTTTATAGCTTCATATCCTGCCAGTAAACTTGGTCCATTAGCTAATACATTACAATCACACCAATGAAAAACTAATATTTGGGTTTTTCTATCACTGAATTTCAATTCTAACCTCAAAATTCTGTCATATTTTTCTTATCAGTCATTTTTTTCTTATCAGTCACACACTAATTGTTATATCAATAGGTGTGGAGAAGTATTGGCACAGAGGCCCTGGCAGTTTTTCTTAACCTTTAAGCCAGTACAGGCCAGTGGATTTTATATTCTACTGGCCCAGATTGCAGTTAAAATTACAATGCATTATCAGTATTATAATTTGGGCCTCTTTTTCTTTGCAAAAGACCAGTGATCAAAAACTTAATGTCTGTGGGGTATACTTACAGGAGGTCTGAAGAGCTCCATGACAGCAATTCTACCATTGATACCAACTTCCTTGACAGGCCTCAAACCTTCAGGTGTCACCACATAGATTTCCATCCGTGTGTTCTTTGCTATGATGAGGTTCAAGTCATCAGGAGATGTAAAATTACCTAATCACAAAGTAAAAATGAAAACAATTTAAAATGTTTTCTAATCTATTCAATACAATGTTTGTTTATGCAATCTTTCATTTTCTCTCTTGCACAGCTATAACCATGGTTGGCTTCAGGTTTCATGCTCCAGATAGGCCAGTCTGCCCTGAATTTCAGCATTTCAGCAGAAGATTATGATGATATTGATCCAGACTATATTAAGACCTTGATATGTTGCCAGTGAAATGAAACATATTCCTTCTGATTACATGGGTACAAATTTTATTTCTATACTTAAAGCGCAGACCGTAACTTTTAGAAACTTCCATGTCAGTGATTTCTGCATAATATACCCATTTTTTAAAGAGTTCAATACTAAAGTTCTGCACTTTTTGGCTTATAACTTTCACAACACCCTCTTTTATCGATTAATATATTTTTTTCTGTGCCACAAAGACAATGTTCCATCAAATACATTTAATACAGAGATTGGAAACAAGCTGAAGTTCTGCATTATCGCTCAGGCGAACCGATCTCGCTGCCGCTGCCATGGTAAATACTATATGTAGACCTATAACACAGACCTAGATCCGGATTCACATGGACTTGTACAAATGTCTTTTTTGCAAGAAATTATGACGAGAATTACTTACTTATCAAATATCTATGTTAATTGTACTTCAATAAAATCAAGAATGGTAGAATTTGTGTAATAAATGCAAAGCTATTTATGATGATGATAATTTATTTATCTAATCCATAAAACATGAATCAGAAAGTTGCCAAGACAGGCTAATGCCTAACTATCGCTGATCCACAACAGTTGCATGGTGCACCGCGGTGACACCTAGTGGTCGAACTGCTGTTTCCAATCTGTTTAAATATCTCTGGTTCCATTTGTTGTGTTTCTAAGAGACAATTTCATAATTATCAGCAAATTCCATGATTGCGCGAATGATTGTTAGCTCTATATTTGACCGTTTACATAAAATTTTGTTTAGATAAACAAATTTTAAGAGAAAAGAAACTTAAAACAATTTCCTCCATTGGAGAAGCCATTGCTGGGTAGTAATCAGGCAGAACCACAACAAAAATTGGCCACTTTGTTTCCAGTTTGAATACTTTTTATCATTTTTACTTTTGATTGTACAAACCAAGAAAAAATGTTCAAAAGTTAACATGAACTCTAATATCACTCAAAGCAACTTAATTCAACAGTGAAGGATGTTATCATATTTATCACAATAATTACAGACTGACAGTTTTCTAGCACATGGCCAGTGAAGGTAGTGCCAGAGGAATACTAATCAGGGTTGACTGGTTTGTGTGTGCCTCGAGTGGACAGTGTGATGACAGTACTGACTACGGAGTGAAAACACTCAGATGAGCTAAGCATGCTTCCAGGTGCAATATGAGTGTGTCACAACTGTTATTTTTCCCGAATAATTATCTATGACAAGGAATATAGTTTACCAGTAACGCAGGCATTCACTGCTGTTGGTTTGTGCGCTGTTACAACGTAATTATATGCCATGATGAAGTTGTTTTGGACAAAATGCGGCACAATTCTTCTCGGTCTTCTTACCCAACGTTATTGCGCATGCTTGGCGCGAATGTCGAAGCCTGAGCTCAACTAAGCGGTTTTCTCTTTTCACCCAATGAAGTTTACACTAATAAGTAGCTGAATGTTTCAGACAAATTTGTGCTGAAGCAAAAAGGCAACTTCCCGAATTGCTTGGTAAGCGCATAAAATTCGTAACAAATTAAGGCTGGTGTCACTCTGAAAAAGTAAATACAAGGAGTAATTTACCCTAAATTTGAAAGAACCAATTCAGTTCTGATCTTGCCTGGTGCATTAGTGAAAGGGACAGCCAGGAGTTGAGTAGCGAATACTCATCTTACGGTAAAGTGTAGAGATCTGTGACTGACACTGTCACATAGTGTCAGTGAGGTGTCACCTCCAGTGTCAATGGTGCATTTTGGGTGGCACCATTCTAAACTATGGTTTACGTTTGTTGTCATGGAAATCACTCATATCAAATTATTGTGACTGGCAGGGTTACATACTCCTGGAGTCTGCTGCATGATTATTTTATTCAAAGTGGGCAATCTGGGACAATGAAGAGAGGGATAAGCAACCAAGATGGCAGGTACCAGATGACAAAATACACAGACATATCATTCATATCATGTGCTTTGTATGCATTTAAAATTTAATACAGACAGGCCTGATTAACACATAAAATCCTGGATTGAGAAAAATTGAGAATAATTATGATAATAAGGCAATTTCCCCAGATCAGCTTGCATGGTTTGAGCTGTGAGTGAGGCCAAGGCTATATCTCAGTAAATTAAACTGACAGAGGCACAGGCTAAGTAATAAGTGTCATTAATTGTCACATACTTTTTGAAAATTAATTATTATTTACCAAAAGGTTGGCATTAGTGGACTTAAAAATACACAATAAAAATAGTGGACTTAAAAATACACAGTAAATGTGAAGAGATCTTAAATAGTGACATAATTTCTTTTTCAAGCTGTCATTTAAACACTTTTGTATGTTTATTAAAGAAAATATAAATGTCAATTACACAGAACTAAAATTGGAATATAAACATTTTTGAGTATTTATGGTCGTTCCATGAAACATGGTCAATATTGTTTTCAGATAAAGACATATGAATATATTCTTATAACATGTAAACAAAGATGAAGTGTGTGATAACAAAAAGTTCAAGATGACAACATTGTCGTCGCTCATTGCCGCACAAAATTATCAAACAACATTGCTAAAAAATGCCTTTCAATCAATAGAGCATGGAATTCTGTGTAGATTTAGTTCAAATATGGTATAAATCGGACATTTAGAACAGAATTGACAAGCAAAAGTCAGATCGATGATTTACATTGAAAATTTGTGCTACAAAATTCGTTTATGTACCAAATTAAATGTTTTTGAAAGATGAATAAAATAATTTCAACTACCCCATCAGTTTGCAATGATTATTTTATTTTGTGTTTTTTTGTTATTTTAATTTTTGTTTTGTTTGTTGTAATTTTTGTTGCGTTAGTTATTCACCACTTTTTCTTGTTTGTACTTTATATTTTCAGAAATGTATATGTTTGTATCTGTATTAAGGCCTCCAGCATGATATTTAAAAGTGTCTATGAATTAAATCAGAGATCAGAGTGCAAGTGCACTTAACAGTCTGCAGCACAGAGTTAAAAACCTATGTCATTAGGTCAGATATCAATCAGTGCAATGTATATAGCATAGAGGTATTTGGTTGTAGCCATGTATATTGATATTGTTGACACCACGGATTATTACAGTACTGTTTGTGACACTTGTCACAAGGGATCTAATTGATTTATTTTTTTCTAAAGCAGATTACACTGAAAACTAAAAAGGATGGCTGATTGGAACTGGGGAGGTCATTTTGGTGCAGATGACGATGATGAAAATGATGAAGAAGGTGGATTTAAACCAGTATGTACTTCCAATTGTCATTGTATTGTCAGGGTGTCAGTGTTTCTCATCTTTCATTTCTGATGCTAAAAAATTTTCAGAATTATTTTGTTAGTCCTGATTTTTGTATCAATTAAACCCAATATGAACACACAGTTTAGTTTTCTTCTCATTGACAGCCCCTTTAATTATAATTACCAGGTAGAAATTATGGTGAGATACTGTCAGTAATTATTAAATAGTACCAGTATGTGTACAGGGTTTTTTAATGGATTAAGATGAAATTTTTCAGGAAAATTTCATTGTACACCTGTTTTCAATATTTTTTTCAGTGGCAATTTGCAACCCGTGATGGACTCATCTTTCTTATTGATACAACAAAGCCAATGTTTGAAAAAGAGGAAGACAGTGAGGAAAGTCCATTTGATCTGTGCATAAAGGTGATAATTGGAAGGTTACCTTCTAAAAATCTTTCAACATTATCTAATTTATACATAATTATATATATTATGCATTATAAAAGAAATAAAGGAAAGCCAACAACGTGTTTGCTAATTTAAATGCTTTTGTACTACATGGCCTGGCAAAATAACTGTGGTAATGAAGGAAGGAAGGCTTTTGATAATATTAAAATGAATTCTTTGTTTCAGTGTGCAAAGAGTTTCATCCAGAATAAGATTATCAGCAATACAAAGGATTTGTTTGCAGTTGTCTTCTTTGGAACTGTGAGTACAAAAACTTGTTTATTGAATATTACTGCAGTCAGCTATATCACACTGGAAATTTCTATATTGGTGAAATGTATTTGTATATACCTACTGGGGAGATGACGTTATATTGTAAAATATTTTCTGCATCAGTTAAACATAGTAATATCATGTTGTCAAAAGTGTTATGGAACAATATAGATAATGGTTGATTGCAAGTTTTTCATTTTATTTATGTCATTTTATGACAACTTCTGTTTAGCAGAGTAACAGAATAGGAATTTTTAAACAAATTATACTTTTCTTGCTGCTTACTATTTTAATGTTATGACTGTATCAGACAACTAAAGTAAAGATATTTTTCTTCATTTCAGGAGAAAAGCAGAAATTCCAGTGATTTCAAGCACATATTTGTTCTCCATGTAAGTGATATGTTTTATAAACTATTGGTAGGTTTCAGTCGCTGAGCTTCGGCAAAAATAGATTTAAAAAAAAAACTAAATTTCTCCATGTAAGTGGAAATATTTCCTGTCAACAAAGTTCATGTCTTTTGTGGTAGTATTGCATGCAGAAATATTCATCAAACAAGAAATATAAACAGTGTGCACATTCAATTTGCCACCATTAAACTGATGAAAAAGTTGTTCAACAAAAAAGTTGTCAAACTTCTCTGCAACAGTGCCTTACGGGTATATTTAAACTGTCACTTGGTATCAAATTTTATGTTTTTGTCATTATTGAGATGTTATTTTCATTATGAAGATGGTTCATTATCATTATAATACTAGCCACCAGCTTCAATATTGAGTTGTTGTCTTTGCAATGTACTTGGCAGGACCTAGCAGAGCCTGGAGCAGAGAGAGTCCTGCAGTTAGAAGCTCTCATTAATGGTGAGAACTCAACACATTTCTCACATAATCAGTCTGTTGATTTCAAACTATATATTTGTTTGTATTTTACATTATCATCGATAAAACATTTATTCTGCAGATGTGCATTTCATTTTAATAAAAGCATACCGGTAGTTTGTATTTTACCTCATCTCATTAGTGAATCAGTACTGTTTGAACAGCATCATATAACAGTATATGACATTTAATACTTTTTCTCACAAACTTTTTTATTTTCAATAAACATAACTAACATCTAGATGACATCATTGGAGACAATGATCTCAATTGATTTTCTTTCCTCATAAGAAATCATCAATCATCAATACTATGAAGGTACTCTATGGCTCAGTCTATAGACAGAAAATCCAATGTCAAACATCCTTGAAAGTGTTGCCACCAGATTTTGCTCTTGATGATTTTAGAGCCAGACAATGATGACTTTGATGGAGATTATGGTCACAGTGATGGCTTTTCACTTAGTGATGCCCTGTGGACTTGCTCCAGCATGTTTTCAAATTGGTAAGTTTATGATTGTCTTGTTCTGAAGTGATAATTTGGTATAATTATAGAAAAAATTACCCTCAACCTTTTAATGTACGAGTTTGGATCTGGGCTGGTAAATGTTCAATTTGTTTTTTACTTGTCTTCATGAAAATATATTGACCTTATCATGACTTTATCCTAAATATTTAAAGTTAAATGACACAATGTGAGACACAAGTGTAAAAAAATACTATACAGAAATAATTTATCATATTGCATATTAAAGTTTTGATTTATTTGTTTTTTTTTTTTGTTTTTTTTTTTTCAGTACTCAAAAATTGGGGACCAAAAGAGTCATGCTGTTTACAAATAATGACAATCCACATTCTGGAAATGCTCAGCTGAGGGTAAGCCATTGTTAGTTTATCAAGATTATTTTTGCAACAGTATTTTCTTTCATTATTTTCTCCCAGATCTATTGGATTGCAATAACCTTGTTTACTGTCATGAACAGATAATCCTCATTGGTATGAGATACTTTTTTCTACATAACATGTGTGTATCCATTACAGCGCCAAGTGGCGGCCAAAGCCGAGGATTTGCAGCAAAATGGAATTGATATGGAGCTGATGCATATGAACAGAGGTGGCCACAAATTTGATATTGATGCTTTCTATAAGGTGAACTATTTTTTTTACTGATACATGTCACAAGGACCTCTCCCATGTCCTTTGGATTCATAGGTGAAATAATATAATGCTATTTCATGAGCTCTTGTTACTTGCTAAAGTCATATTAATGGCAAAGTATCAGCAGATACAGTGAGATTTTGATATTTTATAGTATAGTATGGTTTCATAGTATCCAAAATAAATATTATTTATTTACATTTTAAACAGCAGCAATTATGATAATTACATCTCACTTAATTTGTCCTTTGAATCATTGTGCTATCAGGAGTTATTTTTGAAAATTGATTTTTACAGGACATCTTATTTACTGATGAAGATGAAGATACTGCCACTCCAGATCCATCTGAGAAATTTGAGGAGTTGCTCACAAGGTAAATAGCTCAGTTTGCCTAAATAACTTAATCAAATGAAATATATATTTTTTTCTAAAAAATAGTAAACAGTTAAGATTCATTTAAATCATCCAAGGCAGTAGACACTGAGATATGATTAAGTGATGTACACCCCATGCTATACTCATTTCAGAGTTCGTGCTAAGATCCACAAGAAAAGGGCACAATCTCGAGTCAAATTTTCACTTGGATCAGGCTTAGATTTCTCGGTTGGAGTGTAAGTATAATGAGAGTAATTTGATAAAAATATTTTGATATGTTTTTGATATAGATTTATATACATGTTTTATAAAATTAAACAATTATGTCCTTGGAATTTTGAGTTACAAAGTGTCCTTTCATTTTGGAAAGTCCTCAAGCAAATGTCTAGAAATACATGTACTATGTGTTATATGTCAACATCTTTAAATATACTGTGATAAAAATATTTGATAACAAAGGTCATCTTCAAAGCAAAGAGGTTGTATTCTCCGCTTTTTACCATTTTTAGTCAATGAGAATTGTGTATTTCCAGATATAATCTGGTGCGCACCTGTTACAAACCTCCCATGGTGCGTCTGTACAAGAAAACTAATGACGAAATCAAGTCTGTTACTAAAACTTTCCTTGAGGTAACATATATTATCACGCATTGATATTTATTTCTTTGGTGCTTTTATTCATCAGGAATTGAAACTTTTTATGATTGAATAAAAGAAGGACTTTTTATGTTGATAGAATACTGGAGAAGTTTTGATGCCCCAGGATATGAAGAAATCCCAGGTGTATGCAGGAAGAAAGATACTTTTAGAAAATGAGGAAGTTACAGAGATCAAAAAGTTTGATACACCAGGTGAGAAAAATATTTTTTATACTCCAACACTTTCACAAAATAGTGATATTTTCTAAAGGTGAACTGGATAAGACTTAAGTATATAGCTATTTTGCAGATTTTTACCAATCATTACACATGACTCTTATAGCCATAACTATTGGTGTTTTACATTCTGTTGTTATAGGTTTGACCTTGATGGGATTCAAACCAAGTAGCAGACTGAAAAAATACTACCATGTACGACCTGCTCAGTTCATTTATCCTGATGAAACAGTAAGTTGTAGTCAATATATACTATCATTCATGTCATGGACCAAACTTGTCATTTATGCTTCTTGTGAGAAAAAACCTATGAAAAGCATACATAGGAAATGCCTTAATATTTTCACAGATATCAAAATAGATATTGCATGTTGCCTTGTTATCCTATATTTTGAAGATTTTAAAAATATGCTTTGTATTTACGTCATGATTCCTATATTTACCTTTGAATTAGGGGTACAGAAATATATTTTTGTTCCTAAAGACCAAACCTAAAGATAAATATCTTCAAGAGATTTCAGACTAATCAGCCCAAATCGATTCCTTACATAGATACATAATTCTTTTCTTGATGGAAGAAAGAGTGGCTATTTTGAAATAAGTTTGTTTGGCTTACCGATCTTGTTATATATGGAAGAGTACATATGTGGATTATTGGTTACAGAATATAGAGGGAAGCACCACTGTGTTCTCTGCCTTATTAAAGAAGTGCCTAGACAGAGATGTGATAGCTGTTTGCAGGTTCATCCCTCGTCGCAATGCCCCACCAAAATTTGTTGCTCTAGTTGCACAGGTAAAAAGTGTTTTTTATATTTATTTTGCCAAAAAGAAGTTCACATTTAAATAGATATTTATGTCAACACAAGTGAACAACTCAACAAACTACCGGTATATGATCTGTTAGATATCTTTATGTTACAATGAAAAGGGAAAACATGCTTTCATCTAGTGTGTATAAAGCTCTCTCATTTTGTGTATTTATCTTCACAGAAAGAAGAATTTGATGAGCAGAAAGTCCAGATAACACCTCCTGGCTTTCAAGTCATCTACCTGCCTTTTGCTGATGATTTTCGCAAAATTAAACCAAATGAAGGTGTCCCAAGGGGTAAATATAAACACAGTCTAACTGTGATAAACTAACAAAGTCAACAATTAAGATTAAGTTTTTTTGGAAGTTTGAATTACAATTGTTTGTCTGATTTCCTTTTAATCCCACTGACAAATTTTGCTTACTGAATGGTATTGCTGGAGCCTGCATCATTCTATTACCAAACTTAACCCATGTATACAAATGAATACCAAACTTAACCCATGAATACACCTTATCAATGTTTATAAATAATTGAGTTCTCGGCAACCTTGACCTATATTTTCAGGTCATGAGACCCAAACTCTGAAATTTTGGGCACATGATAAATTGGCAACAATTAAAAAAACATAAACTGAAACCTGAATTATATTTAGCTTTGGTGTAAAAATGGAGAGATGTGATGAAATGTTGGATTGGATTGGATTGGATTTGTGTAATCCCAGCAATAATGACAACTGCTGTCACTATCTTTGTTTGTGATGTTAACTGCAATTTCAAACTTGGTCAATCAGTTGTCAGTGATCCTGCTATTACTGCAAGTGCAGAACTCTTGTTGTGATATATCTCAAATAATACACAACCACCTCAGGGAGATTACTGGTCCAGATCTTATCGCAGATAGGATTCAAAACTTACCATGGGACTACTTGATACCAGCAAGGATTAGTACCCCATGTCATTACTACAAAGCTTTTGATATCTACCCATCACAATATCAAGTTGTCAAGAAATACTGAAACTTCTCTTGATGGCATTATGGAAAGTTACACAAATCACTTTATAACGGTGCTTCTTGTAACCAAGCTTTTCCACATGTTATTAAGTTCTGTATATTTTAATTTATTATTCTCCTTACCCTTTTTCAGCCAATGAGGACCAAATAGAGAAGGCCAAAGCATTGGTCAGGAGTCTTAAATTCAAATTCAGCCCAGATAGTTTTGAGAACCCAGCTTTGCAGCAGCATTATGTCAATGTGGAGGCAATGGCATTGGACAGGGATGAAACTGAGGAAATTACAGATCATACAAGTATGTGTATATGAGAAAAAATTATAAATAATTTCCAAGTGAGAATTATTACAAAAAAATTTTTTTGATATAAATATAATTTGGTCCGTTCCCTAATATAGGCCTGGGAATTTCTTAAACATATACATATATGCATATCTGTATAAATGTTTAAGATATTCGTAAGAGGTTTCTGTTTATTTTTAGTTCCAAATGAAAAACTCATGGAGAAGAAAGGAGGAAAATTTATTGCAGAGTTCAAGGATTTAGTGTTTCCAGAGGGATATGTACCAGGCCAGGCTCCTCGCAAACGGGTCAGTATTATTTATGTAAATCAGAAAAGATATACCACCTACATTTTAAGTCAACAAATAAGCTGACTTTATGTTCTTGGTCTGTTCCCAAATATAGGCCTGTGAAATTTCCTTTGGGCTGAAATTTTTATGTCAAATTTTCAAAATCAGCAAAATGTTATATTTTACCAAAATAGCATTTATTGCCACTGCACCTATCCTATACATTTTGAATAATCAGACCTATTTAAAGGCTAAATAGCCACCAATTTAGGTACACTGAACATTATATTATGAATTTGTAAGTGCATACAAATATTATTTGCTTTATTATTTTTATTTTTTTACAATATCACCCGAAGGCAGTATTTTACTGAACACTCAAATACCAAAAAAATTGACTTAATTTACTTATGTCTTTTGCCCAAGTTACAGCCGCATCTGTGATGTATCAGTCCACCATATTCAAAATGAAATGTTTGGATTCCAAAGACCTATTATGTGTTTTATTTTTTGTTCAATGCCTACAGGCTGCTGGGGGTGCTGGTGGTGGTGCTGCAAAGAAACCCAAGGTGGATGCTTCCCAACTGGATATAGAGAAGGAGGCTAAAGAAGGCAGGGTCAGTGCCAACACTTACAATTGCAACTATCTCTCTCTCAAGTTGACATGCTTTTCTGGCATAATGATCTATCTTTTAGAGTATGTAATTTCAGGGACATTGTGGGGATTGATTCTTGTTTGCTAGTTACTTAAGCTTATATTATATCAGGGAACATATGGGGGATGACCCATTGATCTTTTGTTTGCAAGACAAATGAGTAAGTAGGGTAGTGATCAGTTCCTTTCCTAAAGACTTACACAACACTTTATAGTCTCTATTGTCTTATTGTTTGGCAAAAAAAGAAGCTTGTTTCCCATTTCCCTACCTGCCCGTGTTCAAACCAGCTACCCTAGAACTTTTCTTAATATTCATTTGAAAAGACAGTTTAAGTTATAATTTCATTTATATATATCCATTCTCAATTTATTTTATCACTTTTAACAAAAAAAATAAAAAATGAAATAAAAATAAATTTCTACCCGTATCCTATTTCTAAAGGGCATGTTATCTGTAACAAGGTTATTTTTTGGCTTGCTATCTTTACTCAATACAGCTGCTTGTAAAGGAATTTACTGTTAGCTACCGTAGCCTTAATCTTTAACTGTGTCTTGGAATTAGATTAGACAGCAGAGTGCAAGTGCACTTAACAGACTGCAGCTCACAGTACACAAGCTAGGTCATAAGGTCAGATACCAACATTTAATAATGCAATTGCAGCACAATGTATATCAGGCCCTGACAATAAGGTCATCAGGGCACTGGCCTCAACTAAAATCTAAATTTAAATATTCACTGCTCGAATTTTCATGTATTTGAAATGTTCAGATATTGATTTTTTGTCTTATAGTTGCTACTGGTCCCATTGGGCCAGTAAAATCTGTAAATGGCTGGCCTGTATTGGCCCAGAGGCTAAAAAAGGATTTTGGTCATTGGGCAAGTGCAGATGTCGAGGCCTGTATAAAGTATTAAGATTTCTGGCTGTAGCCATGTCTACTATTGTTTTGACACCACATATTGCCATACCTTTTGTGACAGATTTGTCACAAGATATCTAGTTTTTTTTCTGAAAGCATTCTCTGTAGCATGGAATTGCATACTTTCAGTAATAATAGAACAAATCCTGCTACTGCTCATGTGTCTATGAAAGCCAATTTGGAAAAAATGTATGCTTCAAATCTTTACTCTGGACATATCAATAAGAAAAAACTCAAACCTTACAAAAATATCTGGATGTGTCCATGTGTTCTTAGGCTTACCTCCATAGATAAGTCACCATAACTGATTTGTATAAGATCATTCCCATTGATCACAAAAGTGTTCACGTTTAATAAACAAAAAAACATCAGTAAATTATGTTCTCCAAACTTTTAGGTTTAATTAAAAGACTTGAAGGTATTCCACTATGTATACAATGTATATCAATAGTATAGGTATATATGATATATCAATTTTGAATGTTTATCCATTTTGAATGATATATCAATTTTAAATGCTAGTGAAATATCAATTTTGAATGTTTTGAAATTTGTCTTATTGAAATGTTTTGTTTTTTTGAAGACCCATTAAATGAATTATACTCTCTTATTTCAGTTGGGAAAGCTGACAGTGGCAGTCTTGAAAGACTGTATCAAATCACTCAAAATCCAAACATCTGGCACCAAAAAGGCTGACCTAATTGATGCCATATCTGACCACTTTGGTTTATAAACAGTCAACAGCTTAACAGAACAACAAAATTGTAATGATGTCAATATTATTTGACTTGACAGGCAAATAATAAAAATCATCTTAGATATAGATAGTGTGATATATTGAAGCGGTATTTTTAACTGCGGAGTTTTCCATATGTAATGGCAGATGTACCGTATTTACTTGTGTATAGGACGACTCGTGTGAAGGACAACCCCCCAAAATTGAGGTTATTTTGATTGAAAAGACCAATTTCCGAATATAAGACGAGTTGGTTTTTCTCGAGATATCGACTCTGCTACCATTCAAGCTTGGCAGTCATTTTAAAAATAAAACGTAAATATGCTTATGATACAAGATCTTAACGGTCTTATACACAAGTATTTACGGTAAACGTAAATACAATGTTCATATTATATATAAATTTACTTTTGTGCATTGAAATAATTTTGTTTTTTTATATATACCATTGAATAAAACTACAAAATAATGGTTTGATTTGACATTTAGATAAACAATACAAAATCATAATTAAAGGCTTTCCACTCTTTGTTGTAATTTCTTGATTTTGTACACTGCCATATTTCTTACCTTATTGTAATATATAGTATGATATAGATTTTTACAATCTGATAGGCATTCTGGTAGATTTTTTTTCATTGGTTAGGAATCAATTGTGTGTATGTTTCGAAGGATAAAATTGATAAATTGTAATTGTAAACAGATCTACTTCCATAAAGAAGTGTACAAATAACAATTTGTTAATTTAAAACCAGTTTTATGTGCTCCAATGATATTAAACAATATTTAGATTTCAATTAGAAGGTTTTTAGGCTTCTGTAGGTATTGTATTTTGATACATGTAAGTGTTTGCATATGTATAATTATAGGATATATTTTAATAGACATTAATTCCTATTCCAAGAAATCTGTGTGGAAAAATTTAAATGGTAAAGTGGAAGGTTTTGGTTAAAAATGATGTGTTATCTTCATGCTTTCCTCAAAATAAATTTAAAAAAAGAGAAATGGTCATGTTATCATAAGAGCATGAACATTAAAATTAAGTCGTGTCATCTCAAGTGATTTTTTTTCATAAAAAGTGATTTTCTAAATTTTAAAATATATGCGTTGCTGGACAGCAGTATTTATTTTTTCATTTGGTAATGTTTCAGTGTATTGTCTTGGGGTGCTTTGTTAAGATGCTGTACAAATAACACATGTAAATGTATAATATCTGCATGAAAGTGGAGTAGTTTTATGCAGTTAAAAAAGTCATCTAGCTTGTCAAATAGTGGCCCATTGTTGAGGAATTAGTAACAATCTATAATAGGGAAGTCGTCAAATCAAACCAGTACACTATGTCATTTTAAGGGTTAAAATTAAAAGTTTACTGTGAAAAGTGAATTTTTTCTCATGGCAGGTCAGGTAAAACTGACACGGTTGATTTGAGAATAATAAATTTCAAATGTTTACAAATTTAAGAGTTTGTTGTTGCAATGACTTTGAAAGAGCGGAAAGGGTACCTTATATCCATCCTATTGCTCTCTGTGATTTATAATGGACTATAATTTGATGGGAGATGGATTACCACTGTATTTTCGACCCATTTCATAACTTTTGTGCCCATCTTTATGCTCTTCTGCCACTTTATGACCTTTTTGCATTAAGATTGGAAATGGTGAAAGTGAATTGTAGCATATGACCATGCATTTTGACTAAGTGTCAGAAAAGCTCATTCTTGGTTTGCATAATTTTGTAAAACTTTAAATTTTTGTTTAACTTTGTCTTTCACTTTCTTTTGGTTTCCGATAATATTAATCCGCAAATCCTGGGAGAGCTTAATTAAAAAATAAATAAATAAAAACACAAAACAAAACAAAAGAAAATCACAATTTTAATTCAAATTATATGTCCGTACAAAATCTGTGTCATCCAGTTTACAATAGTTTTTTTAAAATCAGTTGACCCTATCTTGTAATGAGCTCAAAGTGGTTTCTATTTGGGGAAATTAATATGGGATTAGAGAATGTGGGATTATGGCAAAGTAAGCTTGATTCCATCCCATTTTGCCCTTGTATTGCATTTATTTAATCCATCTTGTTTTGCTAATATTCACGCTGGTTTTGTATTTATTCACCCTCTTTAGAACGAGACAACCTTGTTTTGCATTTATTCTCCCTTGTTTTGCAATTATTCATCCTCAATTTGTATTTATTTACAATTATTTTACAATTTTTCATCTTTGTTTGCATTTATTTGCAATTTTGCATATTTGGATAGAGTAGATGAGTGCTCAGGGGTGGATGTTGTAAGGATGTCCAAGCAAACTCAGGCATTGGTAGAAACTAAGACAGGGCAATATGTAGGTGGTGAAATGTTCAAAGTTGTGAAAAGTTTCTCGGGATAAAAATGGAAAAACCTGATTTTTGCCTTGAATTTACATTGAAGACACTTCCTTACTGAATACCCTTTCAGTACCCCTGGACCAAGCCTCGTTTTTTCTCGAGACCAATTTTGGCTGTGCTATCCAATCTAAATTGGAATAACATTGCTTTCTGAATGAAGAAAGTGCCATCTGGCGATAAGATCCTAAGTGATCGACACAAAATCTCGCCGAGCAAAATGGCGACTTGTTAGAAAGAAGAACGAAACACAACTTTGTCTAAGTTTTAGACATAATAAGCGTTTAAGTGACACGGTCGGATGTCAAACAACACCAATATGGAAGCACAAACAACCGAGAATACTTTTGCATCATTCTTGAATGTATGTGGAGTGTGCAGAGAAAATTTAAAAGGGAGAGATGCGAAACTGTTGCCCTGTTTGCATACGTTTTGCAAAGCCTGTCTCCTCGAGTCAGCCGGTGAGAGTAAGTTAATTCTTTGTCGTGAGTGAGGAAGAGTGAAATTAGACAATTATGTGTTTCTAAAACGTGCGCATGGACGATTTGAGCATGGAAGATATCGCAAGATCAGTCTAGCATAGTTAATGTACAAATGTTGTTTGACAGAACTGTACTTTGAATAAGTTTGGGGAAATAAAAGAAATAAATTGAAACAAAATGTTGCTTATAATAATGTTCAAACACAATTTTAGAAGCCTTGGATTAAAGATCTAGATTATTGCATTGTTGTATTGACATACAAACACTGCAGATATTAAACATGATATGATGTCAACTGTCAATCATTCATATCTCCTGGACCTTCAAGGGTCATCTCTAATCAAAACAATAATTTCCTTTACTGTTTAAACATAATTGAAAACAAGAAAAAGTGGTGCTCCACATGTAGCATGGATGAGAAAAAAAAATTAACACAAAATGAAACAATCATTGCCTAATGAAACAATCATTGCAAAATGATGGAGAAGTTCACAGAATAACACAGATAGTTCCTTTAGGCACCAAAAAGGAACCATCCATGTTACAAAAAAAAAACCCCTTTTCACATTCATAGTTCACATGACTCAAAATGCCCTGGGCATGTTATAGGAGTCAATAATTGAAAGTAATAGAAAAAGACTTCAAAAGTTGCTGGCCCTGGTCAAAATTTTGCTTGCTCAGGGCAACAGGATATACTACAATTTTGCCAAATATATACAGACATTTCTTTATTTTGGCAGTGAAATATGATTCAACATCTTAACCTCAACATGCTCACACCTCTCACAAAATTTGTGAATTTAAATCCAGGGAATTTGGATGAATGAATTTGATTTTAAACAGCTCCATTTTTTTTTTCATTTATATTGTAGTTTTTCACATTATCTTATTTAAAGATTTTAGAACCAATTCAAAGATTTGAAATGCTTTAATTTTCAGATACAAAAGTACGCTGCCCAACATGCCACACAGAATATGGATTACACGAAATGGTCAACAATCAGTTTGTCGCAGAAGACAACCAGTCAAATCCTGAAGCCACTCTGAACAGCACAGATGAGAAAAAGTGTACCGCGTGTGAAGAGAACCAAGATGCAACATCTTACTGTGTTGACTGTTCAGAATACTTGTGCAACCAGTGTGTACAAGCACATAAGCGGGTGCGGGTCACTAAGGATCACACCATACAACCCAAAGATAGTGTGGTCAACAGTGAGTCAGCATCATCAGAAAAATTGTTATTTTGTCCCCTGCATAAACAGGAGTTGTTGAAGTTGTTTTGTGAGACATGTGACAAGCTTACATGTCGTGATTGTCAACTGTTAGAGCATAAGGAACACAAGTATCAATTCGTTCATGAGGCATCTCAACAGTATAAACTGTTTTTGCAAACCCTCTGTGGGAAACTAAAAGAAAAACGCACATACATTGAAAATGCCAAGACCCTGATTAATAGAAGGTATTCTGAGATCAGCGAAAAAGAGAAAGTTGTCACAAATGACATAAAAACTTTTGCAATAAGGCTCATCACAGAAATTAACAGAAGAGGAAAAAAGTTGCTTACCAATTTGAATGCTGTTTGTGGAGCAAAAAAGAGACAGCTGGGTCTGAAACATAATGAAATTTTATCCCTGTCAATGAAGCTGGATCATGCTCTGAAGTTCTCTGAGTATGCGCTTGAGCATGGGAATAACACAGCTGTACTGTTCACCAAAAAGATGATGATAAACCAACTGAAAGATGTCTTAAGAACCAGATGTGAAGTGCCAAACCCTTACCATGTCATTGATATTCGTCTGAAATATGATGAACAGTTTATTTTGAACCAGTTGTCAAGGCAAGGTGCTCTTATTGTGGATGGTGTCCCATACTTAGGTCCAGCACAAGGCTCTGGTGGAATCCCACCTGGTTCCAACAACAGCCAACAACAGGGTTCAATGAGTCCTTCAACTGCAATTCGCAATCCTAACTTCACCAACCTGACCCCGGAACAAAAAAGCATGCTGATGAAGAGGCTGGCACATATGGCACAAAGTGGTCAGCGCAGTGTAATGGGGAACCAATCTGTGCAGCAGGGTGCTATGAGTCCCACATCATCCTTGCGCAGTATGGTAGGGTCTGGAAGTGGCCCTCTGTCGCACTATCCACCAGCTCAACAATCCTCCATGGTCTCCAGCAGCAACAACCATCCGGTAAGATATTGACCATTGATCATGCTTATATAAATTATTCTATGCAGTCACTTCTTGTCACTAATTGTATAAACATGTTTACCTGTTAATTTGTTGATTTTTCAAAATCAGTTTTGATATAACATCGATCTGTTTGGTCATGTTAAAATGATAAAATATTTTCCACAACTTTATTTATCATCCAAACTTTCAGCAAAGGCTATAGTTAGTTTACCCTTGTTATAATCAGATGTCAGTCATCTTCAACATTGCATTTTAATTTTAACAGGGAAGAAATGGTGCCAATCAGTATTTTCCTGGAAGTGCACAGGGCAATAGAATGAGAATGACAGGAAATAACCAAATGATCAATTTGCATACTTTACAACAAGCTAGGATTCAACGGCATCAACAGAATATCAGCACCAACTTCCAGAACCCCATTGTTATTGAACCCACCTCGCCAGCTTCCTACCCAAGCACATCTCAACAGTCTCCACGTAAGGCAACAAGCTTGTTGTTCCTCACTGATGAAAAATTGTTATAATGTAGAAAATTTGATCACCAAAAAAATGAATAAATAAAATTGATAACTTTAAATACACTATGTAACATGGTTAATCCAGTTACCAAAGTTTGAACTGATGAAGATGACATCAAATATTTGCAGACAGTGTTACATTTATTATTTTTCAATCTAAATTAGTAAAATTATAAATTTCAGACATCCAAGGGAGTCTAAGCAAATTATTGTAAGAAATATACAAAGTTAGAAAACAAAATATATGAGATGATGAATGAGAAAGTGTGATATTTCAGTATATAGTGGTGCAAGTGGCAGTCCAAGTAGTGCTGTAGGCAAATCCATATCTCCTCTCGGAACCCATGCTCCCATTGAAGTATCACCTATCGTCTCATTAGATCAACAACTTGGGGAAACAAATTCATTCTCAAGGCAATCAAGCACAGATAGGTAAGATATAAACATGGTAAAATGTATAATGTGTTGCACTTCTTTCAATTGTAAGAATTCAAACTGTTGTGCTCTGGTTGGCTTTGGTTGACTGATAACAGGATAGAATTGTGATAAAGTTCCCATGTTCACTCTGACTCAACTATGTCAACCATAAGAGATAATGCACATGATGAAAAGCATCTTTTGAAGATATGGTTGACATGGATTTTTTTATGAGGATAAGATTTTCTAATAAAAGGGGAAATATTGCAAAATCACTCTTAAATGATGAATTATATTCATTATATACACTATTTTTACTCCCCAGCTCATACTGTTTGTATCACATAATTTCCTACTGGTATTTTTGAGGAATTAAAATATTGAGAGATCAATATATTTAAGTTTACTCCTCTGATATCGGTTTATATGATATTTGGAAGAACAGACTCAGACATGTCTACGGTAATTGAATGATTTACTTTGTTGAATTGGATGGATTTGATTAAATTCAGCAGCAAGCCAACAAGTAGTATGGGAAGTAACTATAAACAGGAGGAAAGGGCATCTTGTGGCTTTGCTGGACAGTCACTGAAGCAAGAATCCTCAAATGTCAACACTGGCGACAATAATCAGCATCTCAGCATGGTGAGTAACTCAGCATTTATTTCTACATATTAGTGTTAGGGGGAACAGTGTCTTCCAAAGTCCCTTTTTCCCTGAAAACAGAAATTATGTTTCTGACATTTAAATTAAAAAAATTACACAGTGCAAGACAAATGTTTTGTTTAAGAATAACTGCAAAAGTACTTATAATAGTCAATATGTCAAATGCAAAGGGAGAGATTTTATTCAGATTAAGATTTACTTTTATACCCAATTCTTCTCACATAAGAATTAAAGTTACAGTAAAAAACAGCAAAAGTTTATTTGGCAATATTTTAGAAAAAGTATGAAAAGGCATGGCTAATAGTTTCAGTAAGACTGTCTTATACTCATTTGTTAATTAAATATGTAAATGTTCTCAATTTTGCCACAAAAACTCTTGGAAATCTTGAGAAATATTACAAAAAAATTGTATTATTGGGAAGTGATAAGGTCTAATGCAGCAGCTCTTGGCCAATGGATTATTCATAAAATGATGTTTTCATGTGTTTCTGTCAGCATTGATCCCCTCAGAATAGAAATAAATATGTTTGCTATTTAGTTGGTTTGGGGACATAGTGATGTCTTACTTGTTGGTACCTCAGCACAGGTCAGCAACTCTAATTATAATCCATACCTGTCAGATGTCCTGCCCCTTCTAAGGTCCTTTTGGCTCCATTTTTTATTGCTGAGAAAAAATTGAACAATCAAAAGCAACATTTATGTCTCCTGAGTTGATGAACTAACATTTGATTGCTTTGTGTTTTAGAATCCAGTTGATCTGAACTTTGACGCAGACCCAGAGTCTTTCCTTGAGAGTATCAAGAAGGAGGCAGAAAGTTTGTCTGCAGTGCCCTCCACTGTGCCCACTCCTATTGTAAGTTTGTACCCAAATATTACAGATAATTTAAATCGTTTGGTCATAAAAGGTATATTATGGGAAAATAACAACTTTATAGGGCCCAAGTAATGCAAACTTTAATTATTTTTCGAAGATAACTGTTTTTGCTAGCCACAAATGTTTTAAGGATCATTCTTTTGGTTTTATCCTTATTTAATGAATGGATGACAATTGCTTATGTTCCAATACTATGGACACTTGCATTGTGCAGTTAAACTGGCTTATTTAATGATACAATACCTTCAAAAACATTGCTAAGAGAATGATAGAATAATTGAATGAAAATGATAAGGCTACATTTGTGAGGGATGTTTTTTATTTTAGGAAATTGGTGCCAATTTAGGACAGGACACGCCCTTATCAGTTGGAGCTGAATCAACTCTAGAAATGCCATTTGGTGACTACAGTACACTTCCCGAGTCAGATATACAGGAAGGAATTTCCCAGCAGCAAGGCAGTAATGCCTCGTCACAAGCAGATGCTCAGAAATCCTCTGGATCAGAGTCAGCTCCACAAAGTAACACTGAAAGATCCAAAACACCAAATGGTGATCAGGAAGAAGCTGATGAAGTTCATCAGAGGGCAGAGAGTGACAGACCCCCTGAAGCCAATAACAATGTAGATGAAGGGAATAGAGAGATGAGTGTGAGTCAGCAGTCCAGCCAGCCTTGCGATGACCCCAGCGAGGATTACTGCGCCTGCTGCCATAACGGGGGAAACTTGCTATGCTGCGACTTCTGTCCAAAAGTTTTCCATTTTGAATGCCATGTGCCAATCATAAAGGAAAGCCCAAAGTGAGAGAAACTATTATTTATTGACCAAATTATGATTTCAATTTAACAAGATATATTGAAGTGTTATCAGTTGTTTATTGTTTGTTGTTTGACGTGTGATTGCAGTGAGGGAGACACATGGCAGTGTGGGCTGTGTCGTGATATGAGTGTGCTACGTCTCCCTAGTCAAGATCTAGACAGACAATCACCAGGCCCTTCTGGTACAAAGCGCAGGTGGCAAAACAAACTCACCCCAAAGGAACTCAAGGTTTGTTACTTATTTCTCAATGCTAGATCAATCTCTTTAGAGTAAATTTATGTCTGAAAACAATTCTATTGATAATTTTTTGTTGTGTCATAAGATTATTACCACCAACATTTTTAGCCATTTTGAGTAAAAAAAACCAAAAGTATTTTAAGGTTTCACAGCAGCAGTCTTGCCCATACAAGTGCACTGAATGACCCCAAATGAGCCTTCTCAGCACTAGGGCCAGTGTATCAGATTATATTAGATCATTAAACTGTATGGCACCCCAGACTATAACTAACATATTCTTGTCTTAGCATGAGTTATCTTGTGAGTGAATTCATGCAAACGCTATTGTTCCAAAACAAACAATAATGTGCTACATTGGCCTGAAGAGAGGACAGCAAAACCTTGAAACAAGCGTTTGACAGATTGTATACACAACAAAAGATAATTCCAGTTTTATTGTATTATTTGATCAAAAAATAGTGTTGATTTTTCTTTCAAAAGTGCAATATATTTTCTATGTAGGTGTGTGAGCGTGTTTTATTGGAGCTCTTCTCTATTGATGCAAGCACTCCTTTTCATGAAGCAGTTCCCAAAACAGTAAGTATTATTATAATTAGCAGCAGATTCATAAAGTATATAGAAAAGCTCATAAACAAAAATATTATCTTTCTTTTCATGAACAAGTCACCCAATTTTGCTATTATGCATTTTTCACAACTGAAAAAAAAATGACCGTCGAACTATTGTTAAGCTTTGAATTCGATAAGCATCTTTGTTCTATTCTGTAATGAGGAGAAATTTAAATCATCAATGTTAAATGACTGGATGTTCTGGCCTCTGAAGATGTTTTTCCCTCTTGAAGTCAAATAATGATATTAAATTAAATTAACCTGTGGTTTACCAGGTACCAGCTTACTACAAAATTATCACAAACCCTATGGATCTCGGAAAAATCAAGAGAAAACTTGGCGAGAATAATGGGGAGTGTTATCACAACATGGAGGAATTCTTGGCAGATATTCTGCTTGTCTTGGCAAATTGTGCTTTATACAATGAGGTATGTATATTTTTTTGTGAAAAATCTTGAATCTAGCGGGATATTTCAGTTTGTTAGATTTTATTGGTACATTATATATATATATATATATATATATATATATATATATATATATATATATATATATATATATATATATATATATATATATATATATATATATATATAATGGGGAGAAATTTAAAAAGCTTTAATATAATTATGTATAATTTTAATATTCTGTTAAATATGGGGAGTAAGCAGAGGGAGGCCTGCATTTAATTGTTTCTGGTTTGGATATAGAAGAACTAATGAATTATTTATTTTGAATAAGGCTGGCTCAGAGGTTGCCAAAATGGGACTTACCGTCGAAAAGCGGTTTACGGAGCTAGTGGGACATCTTTTGCCTTATATTGATCTGCAAACAGTCAGCCCCACACGCAGCAGCACTCCAGGATCTGACACATCAGAAAAACAAAAAACCAAGAAGAAAAAGAAAAACGAAGAACCAGCACCGCAGCATTTTACGTGAAAAGATCTGCCAAACTAGCCAAATTATAGGAACTTTTAATAAACATTATTGAGATATTTATTTAGTACAGAAAGCATATTTGTGTGTACAGAGCTCAAGATGCACATACTTAGAAAAAAAAGTTCATGTTGTGTAATGAATATTGCATAACATTTATTTATTTTGCAGTTCAGTAATTCCAGAACTGGAGGTTCTTTATGTTTCAGAAATTTTAACATTCAACGATTTTTGAATGTTAAAACATGAAACATTTTGTTGGTCACACTTATTGATATCCTATTCCCAACGAAGTGCTTAGTTATTCATATTAGAGAATAAAGAATAATATTCTCTCACTGCCAACAAGTTTACTTCAACAGTGCAATGATGACAATTGCAAAAACCCTGAAATTTTCTCTTGCTTATGATAATAAAATTAATCTCCTTCAAAAATCCCATACACTTGGGAGAGGAGATTGAAAAGAAGGAAACCAAACGTTGAGGAATTGGTGATTGGTGAATAGAAAAGAATGGGGTTGCAAGTACATTTAATCCATGGTTGATTAGTTGATTTGGTTGAATTGGCGGTTATATAAATTGTTTCTTTTTGTTATTTTATTTTTTGATAATGTCAAAACCAGATTTCCTTTGCTTGATCATCATCCCAAACAAGGCCAAGAAAAATATTGATTTGTTCCTTGCAGATGGGTAAATCTAGGTACTGCTTAGATGAAAAAAATCATGGCCCACTGTTAAAACAATGGGTCCAAAAATCACTAAATAAGAATTTCATGAAAACTGTAAATTATGTATTGTCAAAGCTGTTTCCGTGTGTAGTATGTCCTCTTATGTTTGTAGCAATTTGCAATATATAAGTGACCTACAGAAAGTCATGTTGTAAATTACTTGTGATTCGACCCGAAATATACAAAGATGTATGTTTTAGCCTTTTTTCAGTAAACAATTTTGGGGATATTTTGGTAAAAAGATTTGTTAGTTTTTAAAGAAACAAGATGCACAAGTGATTTTATTACAAGAAAGAATAATAATGCCTTGGATTGTAAATCTTTTATAAATTGTATATACATTTTAATACTGCTATAGGAAGAAACCATTTCTCATGAATGCCTTGTAAATATAGAGGATTAGTTTACTGATTCATATTTGTTTAGGTAGATGGTTTGATTAAAATGGTAGCTAGAAATTAAATATAATCCTGTGAATTGTTGGAATGAAGCCTGATGGTTTGGCGCTTATCATAAAGTTCAAGTTGATTTGAATTAGCACAAATAAGACATGTCTGGTGGTGTTCATATCAAGAGTCCTGCATGCATGTACTCTTGTATTTGGAAGTGATATAAAATGAAATAAAGTGCTTTTGTAAATAAACCTTGTGATTTTGATTGGCACAAAATGAACTTGAAATTATCAGGAAAATAATTGTGATACCAGATTTTTATAAGATAGTCTTTGGCTAAATATTGACATTTAGACATTGCACAGATAATGTCAAATAAAATATATTTTCAATATGAGCATGTCACCCTGATTAGAATAATCATCTTTCTCCATATTTCTGGCAAAGTCCTATGGTTACATCCTTGTTCCTGTAAAACCTGTGACATGCATGTTATTCGTGTTTTGGAATATCAAAATTTTGAAACGATTATATTGATTTTTTTAGATAAGTTTAGAGATATACATGTGCTGAGAAAAATATAATTGTTGCCATTTTGCCATATATGAAAATTTCGCAATTTTGATTTTTGCTTAAAGTTTGTTGTCTGGCTTAATAGAAGTAATAGGTGCCATGTCACGTAATTAAGATAAACACTTATAGCTAGAATTTGTAAATATAAAAATAAAAGCGGCATTGAGTGTGTACAAAGTACTGGTGATTTACTTTTTGTGTTATTGAGGTATAGACTGTGTATGAACATTGTATTTCAGTGTGAAGGTCAATGCATGAAATAATCTTCAGCTTTTATATTGTAAATCCATAATAAAGTAAAAATCTTCAATGGTTTTTTTTTATATCCTGTAAGCCTAGCTCATAAGTTGTAAACTGCACCTGCCACTATAGTAAGCAGAAATTTCAGATTGAGTAGTCTAGATGAATATTAGTTATGTTTCTTTGTACTTTTTTGATTGGCTGAAAATAAGTTATTTTTATCATTATTGTTTTTGTACTTGAGGTAGTATACCAGTATGGTGAACTGTGTGTATCATTATTCAAGGATGAAGATCGGAAGTTTTTTGTATGGGCCATGACATTTTAGGATGGAGAAAGAACAATCAGAACTACAATGTGAATGCACTTGTAAATTATGCACAAAATTGATTATATTCTCTGTATATTCTCATTACATAATTCAAATAAATGACAGTTTGTCCATATGAATTTATTTTGTTTATTGATGCTCTGGAAGCTGATCACCCATCTATCCCTGTAAATGCCCTGTCTATCCCAGTAATCACCCATCTATCCCTGTAAATGCCCTGTCTATCCCTGTAATCACCCGTCTATCCCTGTAAATGCCCTGTCTATCCCAGTAATCACCCGTCTATCCCTGTAAATGCCCTGTCTATCCATGTAATCACCCGTCTATCCCTGTAAATGCCCTGTCTATCCATGTAATCACCCGTCTATCCCTGTAAATGCCCTGTCTATCCCAGTAATCACCCATCTATCCCTGTAAATGCCCTGTCTATCCCTGTAATCACCCGTCTATCCCTGTAAATGCCCTGTCTATCCCAGTAATCACCCGTCTATCCCTGTAAATGCCCTGTCTATCCCAGTAATCACCCGTCTATCCCTGTAAATGCCCTTTCTATCCCTGTAATCACCCGTCTATCCCTGTAATCACCCATCTATCCCTGTAATCACCCGTCTATCCCTGTTAATGCCCTGTCTATCCCTGTAAATGCCCTTTCTATCCCTGTAATCACCCGTCTATCCCTGTAAATGCCCTGTCTATCCCTGTAATCACCCATCTATCAATATAATCGGCCATCTATACCAGTAATCACCCATCTATCCCTGTAATCACCCGTCTATCCCTGTTAATGCCCTGTCTATCCCAGTAATCACCCATCTATCCCAGTAATCGCCCATCTATCCCTGTAATCACCCGTCTATCCCTGTAATCACCCGTCTATCCCAGTAATCACCCATCTATCCCAGTAATCACCCATCTATCCCTGTAATCACCCGTCTATCCCTGTAAATGCCCTGTCTATCCCTGTAAATGCCCTGACTATCCCAGTAAACACCAATCTATCCCAGTAATCACCCATCTATCCCTGTAATCACCCATCTATCCCTGTAAATGCCCTGTCTATACCTGAAAATGCCCTGTCTATCCCAGTAATCACCCGTCTATCCCTGTAAATGCCCTGTCTATCCCAGTAATCACCCATCTATCCCTGTAATCACCCATCTATCCCTGTAATCACCCGTCTATCCCTGTAAATACCCTGTCTATCCCTATAAATGCCCTGTCTATCCCAGTAATCACCCGTCTATCCCTGTAAATGCCCTGTCTATCCCAGCAATCGCCCGTCTATTCCTGTAATTGCCCGGTCTCCCACTAATCACCCATCTATTCCTGTAATTGCCCGGCCTCCCACTAATCACCCATCTATTCCTGTAATTGCCCGGCCTCCCACTAATCACCCATCTATCCCTGTAATTGCCCGGTCTCCCACTAATCACCCATCTATCCCTGTCTATGCCCATATTCACCCGTCTATCCCTGTATGCACCCATCTATCCTTGCGATTGCCGTCTATCCCTGTCATCACCCGTCTCCCTGTAATCCTTGTCTTTCCCTGAAATCACCCATTTTTTTTAGCTCTGCTGATTTCTTCACAGAGCTTTAGGAGTGGGGAAAATGTCTGTCCATCTGTCAACATTTTCTTTAAAATATCTTCTCCAAAACTACCAGTTATATGTTTCATATTATATATAAAGCTAAATATAGAGGTGAAGGAAATTAAAACTTGATTATACCTTTGACTTTGACACACTGACCTTGAATTCAGAAATGCTCACAAACATTACAAAAGAAAATAATGTTTGGCCTACGTTTTTGAAAACATAGCATTTGTGAATAAATTGAGATGTAATCTGGATAAAAGTCATATTCTGGAGGTATTGAGTATTTACTCATTAGATCCAACTAAAGTGGTACTTTCTTTGATGGGAACTGTGATTAGAGACACAATTACATTAATATTTCATTAAAGAATCCTCTACATCATGTTGCACCATTGTATTTCTCATTTTGTCTGGGATGCTTCAGGATTCGGTGAGATGGAGAATTCTAGGTTCAAGGTTTCCATTGGTTTCAAATGATAAGAGACAAACGTCATTCCTGGGGAATTGTTTTTGCTGTGATGTATTTGAATGCTGGCATTTGATCTTCCCAAGTTTCAGTAATGCATGCAACCTACTGCAAATGGTGGAAGCACTCTGCTGACTAAAATAGTTGATGCAGGGCACAGCCTTATATATATACCAATTCCACTTCACCCTTGTTGTGATAAACATCCTGACGGGACGTTCTATTGCTCTCCACATCTCAATCACAACATTGCTATTAAACCTGTTATGAATGCTGTTTTAAGTTTTAGGCTGGGATCCCACAACTTTGCTTTTTGCATGATCAAAGAATAGCCAAGTTCTGCACGTCCCCTGATGTTAAGAAACCACATCCAAGATGCCTTCTTGCCCTTGTGATATTGGATAATATTCTGCTTGTCAAGTTAGATCACACAACATGATATTCTACAATGTTCCAATATATATATCTTTAGATCTATGCTAATATTAGGCGACATATGGTGGCTTACAAGGCCCGACTTTTCTCCATGCAAGACTGCACCTCAGTGATAGTTTGAGTATGGATTGCATTTGAATTATTGAATTAAAATTGTGAACAGACTGGCTTAGCATTTGGAAATTATATAAAAAAAATATATATTCAATTTTCTTTTCATAATTTTGTTTGCTGAGATATCATATTCCCTTTGGTTATCTCACTTCTGTTCTTGTGTTACTTGGACAACCAATAAGCACATTTAAGTCACTTAGCAGGGCATATTTTTTTTGATGAGTGAATATTGGGGTGAGGAAGTCCTTGGGGATTAAAAGGTTGAATAGGGGAGAGCGGCGAATACATTCACACCTATTGTGGTACCAAGAAACCATTGTGACAACTATACTAAATACATGGTGGCTCTTACAGGCCTAACCTGTAATGGTTTAGAAAAACACAACAAACCCTGCAAGTACATAAGGCTACAAAGAAATCAATTAGTGGAAGTGTTTATCAAACTAGTTGATATCAAAACTGAAAAAACCAAAAGACCTTTTTAATTTTATTGATATTTTTCCATACATATTTTCATAAGGATATTGAGAAACTGTTAAAATGTATGAAACATATAAAGCACTTTTGTTACAAAACAGATCTTACCATACCAATGTATGGTGTGCTTGTCATGATGTACACAATACTCATCTAAGCAGTAACCAGCTGCAATCCTTAATATGCCTTAGTCTTATTGGACAAAGGCAAAATATTGACTTCCTCAATTATCACACACATCTCTTTCTTCATTGAGAAAGGTGCTAATTATCCAAAAAAAATATTTTCAATTTTGTTATAATATTTTGCATGGAATAAATTGAACTTTAAATTGAAACATATGAGTCTGTGAATCATAAACATTAACCAGCAACCCAGGATTGTATTGTGATGAATAAGTATGGCAGAAACAAACTTAATAGGCATTAAGTTTTAACAATATAATTTACATTTATAACCTATCCATTTCTTTAAAAAATGGCACTTCTCAAATTAGATGTGAAAAGGAGTGAAGGAGTGAGCTTGACACAAATCACAGGTAAGAGGTATTTTTGAATGACTACATTTTGAGTATCTAATTTTATCATTTTCAACTATTTTGAATTTTAGGTGGTAGTGAAAAATTAATGTCCTTCTTTCAGATAGATATATCAATATAGCGTGTTTATTGAACTTAATTGATCCTACAGGAATAATCTGGTTTTGGCATTACTAAATGGATAGTCACTCCCAATGATTGTAAAAGTGCAACATATTAAATAAAACTTCACAAATCATATAATTTTCTTACAATATTTCTGTATACAAACATATACCGGTATATACAAATTATTTGGGGCAGACAGAAAAAGCTCCCATACAAATATGCCACAATTACATGTACATATTTTACAATTGATTATTTACAACACTCAAAAGTGATTTATGACATTTGATTTATCGCATATATATCTTCCAAAATAGTGGATGAATCTTTTGTCAGACAAAACACTGGACGGATTGATTTATTTGATATACATTTTTGAGAGTAAAAAGTAATTTGGGAAACTTGCATCTGACTTGAATTTTACTAATATGAGAAAATAACTGTAAAATAAATAATTGTATCAAAATCTGTTATATAAATCATATATCTTCCCAGTATTCTCTCAATTTTAAAGGAAAGATCTTTTCATATAACTGTATATGTTTGAGAATAAATAAAGTGAAAGTGATCAGTATACACTGTGAAGATATAAATGTTTTGTGCATGAATCTCAAAGATTATCCACAAATTAAAAACAAAAATAACAAATTATGTGGAGAATGGGAGATGGTCTTCCGGTGAACCAAATAAGTTAGGTTATGATGTTCCTGTCTTGATGATTTTGAAAAGAGAACTTATGTTGTTACTCTTGATGGCTGCCCGACATGCTGCGATGCATTGGGTCTTGTACTTGCCAACTGAAAGTTAGAAGTGTAAAATCCACTTTATATGACAAATCTTTGAAGTCAAACAATAAATCAATTACATATATTTCAGTGAGAAGTTCTAAACTACTTTGAAATGAAGTACTGGTAAATTGAGATTAATATAAAAAGTACACTTCAGCCACAATTTAAATTTTAAAAGGTTTTATTTCCTTTGAAAATGTTTCAATGAGCTAATTACCTCTGAGTCTGCCTGCCTTCTGTATTGTTTGGTTCACCTGCTTCAGACAGTTGAGTAGCTCAGTATGGTTGTTACAGCGAATTTTATAACCATTGATCAAATCGCGGTTCAAATCATAAAGTTCCATATATCCTTTACGCATAGCCTTCCTGCAATATAAAAACAAAAATTAAAACATTATAAAATAATCTATACTCAATTACTTTCTCATGTGTCCACTGATCCTGTACATTTATTTTACCCTGGCTCTTATATCTTGCAGTATTTAGGCTTAACCAATAGAAACTTAGTGATTTTTCTGATCATTTCCCTTCCTTATATCTTCCGTAAGATTATGTATGCTCACACATATTCTCTGGCCTTGGCATCTGGTTTCCACATTGACATTAACTGTACTCGTATATTCCCTGATCCTGATGTCTTCTACCACACTCTCCTACTTTCTCTGATTGATTAAGTTCCCTCTCATATCTTCCTAGGTTTTTTATGTCTAAACTTCCAGAGGCATTCTCAAACTTCCAACATAGATTATGTGTGCTCATATATCTCCTTAAATCCTGGTATCCACAAACTTACCATGTGAAAGAAATGTATTTACATATATTCAACTCTCCCTTGGAGTCTAACTACACTTGCATATCCCCTTGACCATGACATCTCTATTCACTAGAGTGATTAACTGCACTCACATTTCTATCGTGAATCTGACATTCCTCTCCCTTCCACTTGTGATGAATTATATTAACATATCTCCTCTGATCTTGACATCTTTTTCGTTCCCCTACGGTATATCTGTACTTGCATATCTTCTCTGATCTTGACATCTCCTACCTTCCCCTTGGAGTAATATTTCCCCTGATCCTGACATCTTCTTCCTTCCCCTAGGGTTAACTGTACTCGCATATTTCCCCTGATCCTGACATCTTCTACTTTCCCCTAGGGTTAACTGTATTCACATATCTCCCCTGATCCTGACATCTTCTACCTTCCCCTAGGGTTAACTGTATTCACATATCTTCCCTGATCCTGACATCTTCTTCCTTTCCCTAGGGTTAACTGTATTCACATATCTCCCCTGATCCTGACATCTTCTACCTTCCCCTAGGGTTAACTGTATTCACATATCTCCCCTGATCCTGACATCCTATACCTTCCCCTAGGGTTAACTGTATTCACATATCTCCCCTGATCCTGACATCTTCTACCTTCCCCTAGGGGTAACTGTATTCACATATCTCCCCTGATCCTGACATCTTCTACCTTCCCCTAGGGTTAACTGTACTCACATGTCTCCCATGATCCTGGCATCTTCTGCCCTCACCACCAGACTACGGATCAGATTGGAATGATCTGCCATCTCTGCTGTCAACTTCTGACGTACAGCATGGAAATCATCAACCTGACAGGCCAATCATATTTTCCATTACATTTTAAACATCTGAGTATTGTGTTTCAACAATTATGTCTTTAATAAAGTTATTTTTAATTTAAACTTGACTGTGAATTAAAATCAGATTAAGAATTTATCTGCAATATTCATTTTTCAATGTGCAATGAAATATATGATTTAAAGATTAGCTGCTTTTATAACTCTAAGAAAAAAAATACTAGTAATTTAACATGTTTAAGGTAGGAGAGTACCTTAACAAGGATGTCTTTGAGAATGTCCATCTCATCTGGGAAGTCTGCAGTGACTTGCAAGTCCTCAATGTTGAGGAAGACTGACAGGGCCTGTATAACATCTCCCGCAAGGTCCATGTCATCTGTACGAAACTGAACCTACAAGATAATTATTTATAGATTACAATAGAAATCTTCTATTTGCTCTTCTGAAACTCAAATTCTTAATATCATGCTTGGGACTGGACATCAAAATGTCTTCATTCACTTATTATAAAAAATGGAATCTTTTGTTTACATAATTGTAGACTACCTGTCTGAGCTTTTTTATGGCATGCAGATTTAGCCAAACATATGCATACTAGGTAAACCTTACAGTAACTACTTCAGAGTATATAACTAACAATATATTTCAAAATAAAGCATTCTATAGAGTTGACACTTTGAGGTCAACATTCTTCTGTGAAGGCATAATATGAGATTAATTCAACAATGCTATGCCATAAATGCCAACCACTCTCCCTCTTCCGGAACTTGAATTGACCAGCATAACAAATGTGCAAAATGAACCAGGCCCATGATAAATGTGTTACCTACCTGTCCTGCCTGTTCCATCTTGATTTTTAGAGGACCAGATCCTCGGAGTGAGACAAACGTAATGTTTAGTGAGGATCCGTCAACTGTTATGTCTTCCTGAAGCAGAAAGTTCTGATTTATCCACATCACAACACGGTTCATTCTCTCATTAATCTGGAAGGTCACGGAGCTCTTTGGGTCTGGGATGTCTTTTTCTACGAGCCCATACATAGAGAACCTCGGCAGCTGGCGGGTTAGCTCAAATACATGGAACTGTGAACTAAAAGTAATCAGAAAGAATCATAAGTACATTTATCAGCAAACTATACATTACCAACATAAAAATTAAAATAGCATTCAGCTCAAATGAACATCATTATCATAATGATATATAAATTTTATCTTTGAGATTATTGATACTGTATACCAGGTTATCAGTGCGAACTTTTAGTTTCACCTTTGTCTGTTTTACCTTTGTCTGTTTGCCAGCCACCTTTTCCAACCCTTTTCAAACATATGAGCTCAGCTTCAAAAAAAGGTTAGATTATATTTATCTGCTTATGGATAGAAGGGAATCCAAAATTTATTTCCCAAATTCCACATTAAACCATAGGCCAGTGGCCTAAAGAGTTCTTTTTTTTATTGAATTCTGTTGTTTTCTCAACGCTGATAAATTTTTGAAAAAGGCAAAAAAAATGGAAAAAATTATAATCCTAATGGAAAATAAATAGAGTTGGTCCCATGAGAATACAACATCTTAGCTGCTACTAGTTAAGAACTCTGACCTGTAGTTTCATAGGAGATCAAAGTTGATGGACAGACAGAATAATTGGAATTTTTTCCTCCTCCCTACAGAGGCGATCTGAACAGAAAAATTCTGTTAAATTTGTGCTGACCTGTTTTTGTATCCAACATATGCTTTGATATGGAGATCTACAGGTACATCCTTGGGGGGCACTATAGGAACCATCATACTGCTTGACAACGTGGCCACGGGCGGATGTCTACAAAACACACTGACATGTCTTATCCATGCACAAACATTTAATTTTTTTCAAATCATCTGTAATTATCTGAACACATTTCTCTCACAGGATGGGGAGATTTGTCTAACTTACAAAACGTGACTTTCTCCAGTGAATATTCCTTCAGCAAAAATTAGCACTGATCTAATGAGTGTATCTGAAAAAACAAAGGATCATTCTATCAAAACAAATATTACATTAAAATTTCAATTAAAAAAATCATAATGCAGAACAAAACAGATAGTCAAGACATAACATAAATGCACATACCATTAGTTGTTGCAATTCCTAATTCTACATGTGGTTGCTGTTTTTCTGATCCTGTATTCACACTCAGTGTTGTCTGGAGTTGTGTATTTGCCTGAGAGAAAATCAAATAATTTATTTCTATCATCTTCATTGCAAGTGGCCAGAACTCATTTCTTGACAAACTTTTCTCCATGCTACATCAAAGCAGTTTAAAGACATATTAAAGAAACTTACAGGTATGATACCCATCTGTTGTTGATCAAGTTCGCCCATGCCTGATGGTCTTTCCATTTTGGAGGCTTTCTGATTTTCCTCATAATTTTTTAACTCTAGCAGTAGATTTTGTCGTCGTTGGCTGAGTTCTCTTATAGTGTCTTGTTCTACATTAGTGTCCATCAGATTGCCTTTCATCTCTTCAGCTGCCGCTTGATAACCTCTCACTGGAAACAACACCCATTCTTAGAGTTAAAACCAAAATAGTAGGGTTAAATTTAATCATCTCTAACCAATTCTAAATGATGAAATTATGCTCTGTAGCTGAGAACTGTATAATGATGACTGTTAATTTATTTTTCTATGCATGGGTTGAGCCCAGCACACATTCAGGAAAAAATCATTAAACACTACTTTACCTTCTCCCTCTACTGAGCAACATATTAATAACTGATGACCATCCATTCGGTATTCACCCTGAAAATATTTTTGTTGTTGATAAATTGACACTTTTTAAGTAACTAGGATAATAACGTATATTTGCCTGTTGAAAAAAAAGAAATAAATAATGAATTAAAATGACAATTATTGTATCTTACCTCTACGATTCCAGCCACTGCTTGTTGAAAATTGTCTTTGAATACTACTTCCCCTGTGCGATCACTCCTTGCATCAATCTATAGAGAATAATAAAATATATTTGTGAAATAAATGAAAAGTAATTAAAATTTATAATAATTCATTTACAAATTATTCAAGATTTTTTCTATTTATTTATCCAAATAAAATATATTGACAAAGAATTAAGGTGAACAGGGAAAAACAATAAAGAGTAATCCACAAATGTCCTATAAAAAAGGCATTTGTATTAGTATTACCTTTCCATTGCTCCAACCAGTAACAAGTTCAGGTACACCATCCGAATCCAAATCAAAACTGTTTATTGATATTGCATGGTTTTTTGACTGCAAAAGGCAAAGAGTTACATTTAGATCATTCTTATATATACAATATGCATTTTAAATTTGAACTGATTTCAAGCAGATTTCTCTGTTAATATTATTTCTCCTTATCATAATCAAATTGTATAATTAATTACCTTAATTCTCCAGTATCTAGTTGTTTTGTCATAAACTCCAACTGTACCATTAGCAAGGGCATATCCAAACCGAGTGTCTTTCATCTCGCACAGTGAGGTGATTGTCTGAAATAATGATATTAGAGTCCTGAAGTATGGCTTGCTCCAAATCTTAACTGTATTCAAATTAAACTCCATAAATATAATTTGTATGAAAATATGATAAGCCTTTCTTACCTCTGTTTCTGTCATTTCAGAAATGATTTCATCTTCTCTAAATACTCGGATATCAAAGTCCTCAGAGCCTACGATGAGCTCCATATCACCATCAGCATTGAAATCTACCAGTGCCAGTGAACATACGTTATCACCAGTTACCTGACAATGGATTTATCATTTCTAATTAAATTCATGATGACTATGTAAAGAGAGATGGATTCTTTTTTCCTCCAAAATATTTACTGAGGGGTAATTAATATAATTATGGATGGTATTTTTGCTTCAATTTATTATTTTGGTTTGAATTAAACATTGTTTTCTTCCATGCACAAGCACTGTACAGACTGTTGTTTTGTTTGCAAAAAAGCATCAATGTCAGCAACTCAGAAATGTCTGTAACGGTCAACATAGCACAATTGTAAATGTGTATGTTATATTCCTTCATATTTATTACTTACCGTCCAAAACAGGTCATCTCCCTCCCAATTGTAACCTTGTAGAGAGCAATTTCCTCCAATGATTGCAAGTGGAGACTCAATTGACCCTAGATAGCCTATTGCCACTGCATTTGCACCATCTGGGGTCTATAAATTAAAAAGATAAATAACATTCTGATACTGATGCTTTTAAAACTGTATATAATTTATGAAATGTTTATTTTTCTAATACTAAAATTTAAATATTTGATTTGACTGTGATGTAAGGATGCCCCAATTATAGAAACAAAGTTTACATCATTGTATATTTTAAATAGTTAGGTCATATAAATATTTGTTAAAATACTCACATCTTTGTAAAATAGATCTGAGTTATTGTTCACATCATATGCAAGTAGATTGGTCTGTGTGCCGACAACGAGGACATCATTATTTGAAGAAGTGTTAAGTTGTCCGGCACTAATGCAGCTGATTGATTGGTTGATATTTAAGAGACTGACATCATTCCCTGCTCCAATCTCAAGACGACCTCCACCCTGAGCCCGGGTGTGTGGACTGTGGATGAAAACCTTGAAACACATTGTCAAATAACTTCCTTAAAATGTAGTGATAAAACAAAGCCAAGGAGCTGTGCTTACACTTGCTTTTTGTTAATGTTTCCAAGAAAATTTCCAAGAAATACCTTCAAATTATTTGTTAATGAACTTTTTTTAGTATTTACCCACATTTGTCAGTCAAAAACAGTCAAATTGGCAAAAATAATGTTTCCAATACGGCAAATGACTCCCGCATCCCCCTTATCACTATCAAGTCTAGAAGTGTCTATCAAGTCAATTGCTTTAATTTAAATTATTTTAATCAGTTACTGGAAGATTCAGGTGCATGTGAGACTGTTCATTATTTGCCATTGTTTTATTTTTTAAATCTTAATTTTTTTTTTCAAATCTGGGCCTAAAGGAAATGATAAAGGATTCACCTCCTGATACGACTACCGGTAAATCTTACCAATGAATAGCTAAGAAATTCACCCAGCACCCAATTGTTTCAGAGGAGAAGATGGAGTTTGAGGAATACCGGTAACATAATGACAGACAATTTTCCACCAAAGTTAGCACATAATGATCCTTAGGTGGTTAGATAAATGCAAGGGAATTACCTTTCCAGCAGTGGTGGCAGCAGTGAGACATGGGTGTTTGCCATCATACAACCCCATGGTAACCATCCTTGGGTTGATTTTGTGGTTCAACTTGAGTGTAAATACTGGCACCAACATCTTGACTGTTAAATAAATCATCATAAATATATGTGTCAATCAATTATATATTGGTTTATATTAACATTAAAAAATAAAATTTGAAAATTCTATATCACATAAATCTTAAGAAAATATTTATCTTCTAACAGAAATATGGCAAAAGAAAGGTTTTTTTTCAATCAAACCAAAGTTTCTAAGTATACAATGCATTTTAAAAATTGTTTAGCCCTGTTTGCTGTTCTGTAGGATTTAAATATCCATAAATATTCTGAAATTCCCATTTGCAAGCATTTATAAAAAGCCCATGAAAAGGACTGATGTACTTTTTTAATAGACTAAATGCTGGATTTGCTATGTTAAGTAATATATGGCTAATAATCAGATAAATGTACCATTTATTGACATTTCTTAGCTTTTCTTTCACTGGTTTAACTAAATGGCCTTGTGATGTGGTGTGAAATATCAAAGTTGTGTGTGGGTGTGTCAAGCCACACAATAGTAAATGCTTCACAAAGCCAAACACAAGATCTGGCTGTTTAACGGATCACATGTGTGGAACATGGTTGAACAGGCAAATTTGGGCACTGTAGATTAAAGGAACAGTTGACCTAGGGAATCATTGAACAGGGGCCCATACAAACTGGGGTTTGTGCAAAACAACCAGTCTTTTATAATTTTGGTGAACATTGCATGTAGTTGACACTTTACAAATCATAAACTTTACTCCAACCAGCCCAGAAACAAACAAGGGGGACCTAATGTCTGTCCTCTAGACACCTTAAGGACTAGCCTATTGAAATTCTGTTGTTTGACAGGACTAACCATTTTTTTCCCGAACTACAGTGACCGGCAGCCAAATCCGGACACTTTCATGTTTTTCACTCCTCATTTTCACAGAATCTTTCAAAACTGAGTAAAAACTACTCCCATCGATAGTAGACCATTAACTACATATGAGTGTATAATAAAATTGATACATGTTCAATATGTACAGAGTTATCGGGAAATTCATGCATTCAGGAAACCTGCAGATTGTCCGAGTTTCCATTGACTTATACGGAGAAGTTGGCTTCGTCACCACTTCTGACGTCATTTGACAGTGACAACATCACTCGTGCCGTGAAAACAAATAAACACTTCTAACGTTTTGAAAGGAATAGGAATTACAAGATGACACGTGAGGCACAATATTCAGCTCAATTGCAATTAGTACAGCACAGTTTTACTCGATATTTGACTGAGTTAAAAATGTCCGAGTTTAATCTGCCGGTTTCGGACAGTTGCCGGTCACTGTAGTTTATCTGCATTTACTAAATTAATAATATAATTTATAACCATGGCTATTCAATATGTTCAATCTGTGTGGTAATTATTCAGCCGATTTCATGAACAGAACATGTTGTTTGAATACTGACATCACCTTTGTTATTTTACAAGACAGGCGTGATATTACCTGGGCCACAAAAATAAAGTCAAAAGTTGACAAGACAAGAAGATATGTGTACAGTATCTGTATTTGTTCAAGCAGGTGTCAAGATCTGTTCACAACTGGAATAAGTAATGTCAGTTGTTCATGTTACAACACCATGCTAATCCAGGAGGTATTTTGGACTCTTGTCATTACTGCATAACGTAAGAATTATAATTAAGTTACTATATTCATATTACACCTGATCATTACATACCTTTAACACGATTTAAAACTAAATATTTCTCGACCTGTTCTGTGACAGGAAAATATCCAATGACGCGATAGTGCCAAACACGCGATAAGAAGTAATACTCTTCAAACTCTTAATAATTTATATATCGCGTCATTCATTCGATTTTGGATGATGTGTTGACAAACATGGCGGCATGCGTCTGCTAGGCTTTGGACTTTTCAGTCAAATTATCCGTGTCACGCTTTACAAAGGAGCCTATTTTGTAAAACAATGCAGATCGGAAATTCTACAGATGTCGGCGAATAGCGGCATTCAAAATTGTGTGGCTGCTCTCGGCAGGTTGGTAAAAAATAGACTGAATAAAACTGAAAGTGATAATCCTAAAATTTTGTGCTGGGGCAAGTTTGGGAAACAAAATTGTTGGAGTGCACAAACACATATTTTGATTCTTTATCAACTCTATGAACTTTTTGAAAGAGTGATATAATTTAAGTATTCTTATAAAAGATGAGACACAAAAATGTGAATATGATATCAATGGCCCAGATAATGTAAATTTGATTCTCAAAAAAGTATGGCAGTAAAAGCTGGCTAGCTAGTCTGAATTAAAACTTCCACTGAAACTCAGTGAAAGGCAATGTCATCCTCTCCATTAACATGAATTGAGCTGTGAGTGAGATCTTTGCTATATTTTGGTACTATTAATAGATGAGCAGCAGACAGAGGAACATATACTCAATTGGAGTGCCTAAAAATAACTCTGTAACAGCTCAAAATCCAAAAAGATGAGTAGATCACTTGGCCCGAATAACCTTATTTTTAGTTTAAACTCAGTCATACGTAATATCAGAGAGTTACAAATTTATGTGGATAAAGTAGATTTAAGCTTCAACCACTGAAAATCATGTGGATGGAAACAGTCTCAATCTGAAAACCTTCAAGACGAAACAATATTTTGGTCTCCCAATCCTTTCTGCATTTAATGTGATTGATACCTCATCAAAAAACATGATTTAAGAATGGCTATGATGATATAGAGTGATTTGAGTTGACATGTCATTTTCTATTTCTTCGTTCAGTATGATTTTTATCTTTTGGAACATATGAAGTGTGATCAACTCCAGCAATTTTGTGTGAAAAATTACCTTGAATGCCAGAATATGTCATAACTCTTGATGCAAATGTGATGGATAGTCAGCTTCAGAGAAATTTTATATTTTGCAACGAAAGTATTACTTTATAAAAAAAAATATTTTTTAATCTTGCTATTAACATTCAAAACTGTCAGTCTCATTTAACTCTTGTCCTCCAAGTCTCCAAGTACATATTTTTATCTTCTGAGCAATGAGTGCAGAAGAGATTGTGCTCGAAAGGCTGATGCCCTATTTCCTCTCCTATTTTTATCAAAAATTGTTTTTCAAACAATTTTATGTGATATTTAGACTAACGATATCAAATGTAATTTTCTCATAAAATCAAATTTCTAACATTTTTTGGTAAAATAAGAGAGGAATGAGATCTTGAAACTGGGAAGTGCCAATTTTTGCTTTTACAATTTTGCAAGAGAAAATTCTCACCAATGTTAATGTAACATTTCTTGATATAGCTACTGTCCAGGAAGAGCTTATATTCCCTGGTCAAGTGAGGCTGGGTAAGTTTGTGCTTGTGTCTCTAATCTGTCAGCTGCAGGTGATGGTGTTTCTGCAGTATTGCTTTTGACACTATTTTTGTTGCTGTGCAAGTAGTTCTCTCTCCAAATAAACCAGGAAAAAGTTTCAAGCTTCCATACATAGGTCAAATAGGACAAAGCTGAAAAGACAATGTACAATAATAATCAAAACATTAAAAAATATGATTTATTTTAAATGGAACTATCACAAAAAAATCAATCAAAGGGGTCATTTGAATAATTCAGACAGAATAAACAGTGTTATATTGAAATGTAGAGATAAATGTAGAGACAATGCCCAATATAGGTTTTTTTTTTTTTTTTTTTTTTTTTTTGAAGCCTGCAACCAGACATGAAAATGCAGCTCAGATAATTGCACCAGAACTAGTTTTAAGATTATATTTTAAGAAATAAGTAACCCAGGAATTACTGGACAGATGGGACATTTCCCGGATATATTAAAAGGCCTCGTTGAAACAGAAATGTTAGATTTTGTAACATGAATTGTTTTTCATTTTGATATTATAAATATTATTCAAGAAATTTTTATTTCTGCTGATGATTATTATGTTTTTTGAAAGAAACAGACATTTGATCCATTCTGGATGAACATACTGAACTCCAACAACTCATATCTTTATCAATTTAAAGAAAACTTAATCTTATCCTTCACACAGTTTCTGAGATTGGGTTAGGATGAGAAAATGAAATTTGTTATTTGGTTATTTCAAATCATACATAAAGAATCTCCATTTTGTTCGTTTTTGTTTCATATGTGGTAAATTTTTGTAATAATTTACATTTAACTCAATTGCTGTTTATTTCATTGAACTCAATTGCTGTTTATTTTGTAATGATGCACAACATTTGCTTAGCAAGATAAAAGCACAGAGTAACCTGTCAAAGAAAAATGGTATTTCATTTCTTTGTTGATGTGCAAACAATTCGTCGTGAAATCAAGCAATTTTTTAAGGAGAAAATTTTAGATAAAACCCATGGATATAAACAAATTTAGCCAGTGAAATTGGGGATTCCTGGACAACAATTGTTTTATCAAAATGTGTTATTAAGAACTGCAGGAAAACTGTCTGATAGGGAATTCCTTAAGTGGAGTTTTTCATAATTATCCTAATCTGTACCCTTTAGTTTTTAACCTTCATTCCGGAAATTAAGTTGTTTCTTTTATTTCTGATCACCATTCAATCAAGCTACAAGGGAAAGTTTCGACTTTGATCATTCATCACCAAACTTTTGTAATTGCATTTTGTTATGTAATCTCTAAATCAGTTTGACAAAATCTGTTTTAAGAATATTTCAATCTCCAAGGCAGAAATGGGAAATTAATGTCAAAAAATTATGAAGCAGAGAAAACAATGTCTTGATCAAGATAATACATTTCTTTAAAATAGAAGTGAGCTTTAATATTCTAAAGTCCTGAACACTTCTGATGCAAGCATTATCTCACTAGTTGCTTTCTCATTTTTTGCTCATTTTGTTCCAGTGCTTTGCATATGGTATTTCTGAAGCAGAAGCAATCCTCACCATATTGATATTGCTTTGACTCATGAGGTTTAGGGGAGTCTATACTTGCTTATTTATACTCTTGAAAGTCAGTGAAATAATATATAATAAATTATATAAATATATAACTAAATGGTGCTTCACAATATAAACAAATTTCTTAATTTCAGAAGTAGTTTCAATAAGTCAATTTAAAAAGATCAAATCCAGAAAATATTCTGATTCACAAATATTATATGAGCTTTATATTAATGATAGAATATGTCTGGGCAAAATAATTTTTGTATCATTCAATTTATAAAATAATCTATATGGTGTGAGTCCAATATGCTATATGAAAAATGGCATGCTGGGTGCTGTAAGTAATGATTAATTATAGATGAGGACATTCTTATCAACTAAAGTTCCACAGTAATAATCAATATAATATATTGTAATGATTTAATATACATGACTAAGTCAATGCATGTACTATAGTGCTTGCCCAGAACAATGATGAGACTCATGCTTTGTAATCTTGAAAATATGTAATCCAAAACTAGAAAGGTGGTCTGAAAGCAAAGGTTATACAATTTCCCCATACGGTCTATTCAGGAAATATTATGCATGCATTATTTAAGCTATATTCTAACCTTCAAATATTGACCTTGAAAATAAATTACTCACCAAACCCCAAAAAAATCAACTTATTATAAATAAAGAAACTTCAATTAGAAATGAAAAATTCCAGGCATTAATTACACACACCAGTAATTGACATTGAAACTGAGTGGTAATTAAATTTCCTGTATATATTGTACACATTTATACTCAACTCTTGCACATTGAATCTTATTCACACTAAACAGTTGTTTTACAAATTAATGTATAACTTTTTAAAGATAGATATTAATAGCAGTCTTTGTTGATTTTCTATCTATAATGGTTTGTATTTCATTGAAACTCACCTTGAATCAAAATTTAGATTGGATGCTTTTTAAAGGTAAATTAAATCTTACATTGTGGTTTTATCTTACCATGATTGGTTTTGTTTCAAAATTGATTAATGAACTATGTTAAAGTTTTGTTCTTAATGATGAATTTAATGAACCTGCATTTCAGAGGAAGCAATTATTAAAAGGATAAAAAATTAAAAGGATAAAATAAATAATTCTGACCTTGTGCATTTTGCCAAATGATAGAATTAATATATTGATACTGAATCAATATATATATATGAAGTAAGATTAAATTCACAAATTATTTTCATTTGCTTATCAGCTTGGTTATCACTGCTTCCACTCAGCCTCACAACATACATATGGCCCTAGTCAGCTTGCATTTCCTGTAAGGCTTGAAGATCCAAGATCTTGATCAAATCACTTAAATTATAGTTTTAAAATCTCAACCTGGTTTCTGAACTTGAATTGATTAATTACAACATGTATCCCCCGGCCAAATAATTTGCAGAATAGTGGAGGCTTTAAAAGGAGTGCTCAAAACTCTAGTGCTTTACCAAGCCTTCTCATAGAACAACTATCTTTTCTGTTAGATTATATGGTCCTAATGTTTATATGCTGTTTTCATTGAGCAGGTCTCGCCGTGTGCTGCTAGCAGTGATTGCAGTCTTAGCCCTACTTCTCTACATGTGGCCATCATGGCTCAGACCAGGATCTCATACTATCACTCCAAATGGTACAGCTCAAATAAATAGTAAACTACCGGTACTAAAAACATAACATGCAAATGTCAACATATTTAAATCAACATATAAAGAAGATAGAATATTTTAGCATCCAAAATATATAAAATGATTGTCTGGAAATTGGTACTGGTATGCACTGAGAAATTGACAATATTTCTATGAAGAATGTTTGATGATTTCAGGACCTTTAGAGATGTGCATTGATGCCAAGTTACAACCTCTTGAGAATTCAGTGGAACATTTTGATGTGGTAATGCCAAGAAAGAGCCCAGAAGACCCTTATAGTTACCTACCATTTATAGGTGAGTCTAAGTTCAAAACCCAAACTTAACAAGTCTCTGTTGATGACAAAATTATAAGATAATTTCTCATAATTAGAATGTTCCACATGCTTGTGCACTCTTCTAAAAGTAGAATAGAACAGTAAATCTTGTGTTTGATATTTATTATGAGATGATGCAGGCATCTTACCCAGCTTCACTGGCACCGACTTTATATATTATAAATTATCACAAATTATCATCTCTAACTAGGCTTATAAGTCATAAATGATTTGATCAAACAGTCACACATGTTTAATTCTTATCTTCACAAAATATTTCAGGAAATGGCTATATAGGGACTACAGTGGAGTCACAGGGCCAGCTCTTCATCAAAAATGGCCGAGTTGTCAATTTGCCTATTAAGTTTTACCCCACTGTTGCTATTAACATTGAGGGACTTCCATCCAAAGGTGCATTTAATATTTTTTTGTATTGTGAACATTTTTTCTATTTCATTGTGTTTCATATTTTTTTTAACTCTCATGGTGTTAAAGTCAAGAAATTATGATCTATATTTTATTATATTTTATTATATTCTATATCCAATAATGTGTGTTGCAGAATCATCCGTAATTAACTTAGTCCAAGGAGTGGTAAACACCATTCAGTGTTTCCAGTTGGTAAGCATATTATATCATAATATTCCAACAAAAATATTTCTATTAATACAATCATCAGAGAATTGATCTTTTAACTCAGAAATATAGTAATAGTAATAATTTGTTGCTGTGTTACAGGATTCTACCTGTGTGAGTGTAGCAACCCAGTCTTATGCCCACAGAGGTAGGCCAGCAATCTTGGTGCAAGAAATCCGCATTGGCAATCCTACGGTATGCACAAATATGTTGTTCTTAATCATTCAAAGAAACTTACTACACATGTTCAGTTAGAAGAAACTCAATCAATGTATTATAAGATAAATATATTCACAAATTATCATATATTATTAATTTTCAGATATGAATGTATTTTTTTTCTTGTTTTAGGAGTCCCCAGTGACAATAGATCTAGACTATATTGGTGTCTCAGACTGGCTTGGAGCAAGTTCAGAAACAAAAAGGTGTGTACTTATGCAGCATCATCACCACTTGAACACTGTTATAAAGTAATTATTACATTAAATTGGCATAACATCTAATGTTTGTCGTTTCATCTGTATTTATTATTATTATATATTTCTTCATTTATTCATTCTTTATACATAACAAAACACATCTAAATATAACTTGATGATTTTTTTCAGGATGAGTGGTAAAAACAGTGTTGAGATGTCCTATCAGTTAATACATGGGACTACACCAGTGGTTGGATCTGTTGATCAGGTGGTGGCTGTTGTTATAGGAGTATCTGTACCTCCTGATACTGTGTCAGTCAAGTCAGGCAGGTGAGTATTGTTTAATCTACTCCACCAGGCAGGTCAGTAAGGCTGTATATTATATTTACTGGTACTCAAACAGATCTGCCTTTTTGACATTTATCCCATTTGAAACAAACAAAGATTTTTTGCTTCACCAAAATTTCAACTTACTTCTCTATTTTTTACCATTAAATGTAAGGATTAGAAATTTGCCTGATTAAAAGAAAAAAGCAAACATGGAAGATGACTCTAGAGGTCTTTTGGGAATTAAGAAATATTTTCAGTCCTTTCTCAACTGCGTGCCCCCGAGATATGTATATATTGATTTAACTTCATTTTTAATTGAAGCTCATGGAGATACCACACAGTTACAGCAATCAGATTTTCAGAACCATTGCCTAAGAATCAAGACTTGACTGCAGAGTTTGCAAGAATTAAATCTGAGACAGAAAAGGTTTGTAAAAAGCAGTTGTTTCCTTAACATTTACTTTTCCAAAGAAACTCTCCTGTTTTAATATTGTTCATTTCAAACTATTATATTTTTATTTACAGGAATTGCAGGTAGCTCTGAATATAGATGGCAAGATATTGAGACAGGAACATAGTAGTCTATGGCAACGGGTAAATATTTAATCTTTCTGAACTCATCATAAAAAAGGTGGATTAGTGAAAGTTAATAGAATATTATACTTACCTGCAAATGATTCTCAATTTGCCTTTTGTCCATCTTTTCTTTGAAATTATTGTGTCACTCATATTTCACTCACCCGTTTGAGTCAGAATTCAGCTGGGCCATATATTTGAGCATTTACCATTGGCTTCTGAGGACATCTTATGACAGTGGAGTTGGTGACCAGATCCTATTCATACTTTTTGTTGGATTTTACATTATATATATATTTTTTTAAATATGTACATTTTCTCTGCTTCTACTGGAAAACTGTGAGCTGTAAAAAACAGGAACATTTGCTGTTTCTCATCAGGCTGAACCCACTTAAAATTGTATTCTTCAACATTACAAATGGCAATAAAGACAAACATGATTGTCATTTCATGTCACACTATTTAGCTGTGCTGACTTTGTCACCATAGCTTATGCAGTGAGGGGGAAATTTCATATCATTCTGTCTCTCTGTCAAACTTTATCTTCTCCAAAACCACTGGATATTTTTTTTTATAGATATTTGCAGGTAAGATGTACATGTAGTATTGTCTGGAGATGAATTCATGATACTGAGATTAAAAAAAAATACAATGGCAAATAGTGAATTGTTTTTCCACATGCATGGATACAGGCATCCAGTGCCTCATGCTACTGATCTAAATATAGCCTCAGTTTTTAGACTTCAGTAGTAAAACAATGTAGGATTGAATGAGTCAGTCTGCCATATTATGTACAATACTATACATTACCTTTGCAACATTGACTATTCTCAACTTGAAATTATCATTTACAAAGCAATTCGTAGGCATTTCCAGGAAATATTCACAAAATAACAATAAAGCAATGGCCAGCACATCTTTTAGGCCTCTGGTCAATGTTTTAACAATGGCAATGTAGCAGCTGTGATGTATGTTTTAGTTATGGATGTCTGGGTTTGGTATCAGCCGGTCGAGGGCGGCTGGAGCACTTAATGGAGACAAAATCAACTCTACCATGTACTATGTTCTCAGTAATACACCAGCACCTCTCCTGGAAATATCACAACCAAAAGAAAAAAAAGATCAACTTGAAACCCTGCTTTACTTTCCTGATAGGTGCTATGGTGAACATCATACTTTGTAAGTAATCTTAAACTAATGGTCAGATATCATAGATTATTGTTACAATACATTTTGCAGATCCTTACTTTTCATAATTTCAAAGTAATGCTTACAATTTTGTGTTTAACTTCAATTTCTGAAGCACTTTTCTCGATGTAAGATTTTAAGATATCAGCAAGGATCAGTGAGTGCAAATAATATGGTTATCATTGAGTGCTAATTGGAATACATTTTGACCTGTACTATTTCAGACAAAATCATAAGATGTGGGCCGATATTTCAAGCATTGAAAGTCTGGGTAACTTAGTACAAACTTGGATACTTACTTTAGAGAAACATGGTTGTGCTTCCATGCTTCAAGCGGGTAAATCAAATTTTACTTTACAAGCCATAGAATTACAATTTTAATATATTTGAATGTAGTATTTTGTTGTGACATCATGTCAAAATGAGAAGAAATGTTGTGATCTCATGTCAAAATGCAAAGAAGTATATCTGAGTTTCTTCCTATTGTTATTTTACAGGAGCAGATGGCATGCTGCAGGCCATGATCCTCAGTGTTGGTGGGCTCAAGTTTAGCAACCATCATTTAGAATTTGGGACACACCCCAAAGATTTTCATAGAGACTACCAGTTTCGTCGTATAAACTATGGCAACAACACTCATGTTAACATATCAGTGATAGTCGGGGAAGATAATAGAAATGAGCTGTATGTGGCCCTAGACAGAAATGATCGTCCTTATTATGCCTGTGATGCTGGCTGTCTGGACCCACCAGTCAAACTCACGTATGTTATATTTAGGATAAATTTGAATATTGAAAATTGATTCATAAAATCTGTTGAGGATTGAATGATTTTGTGGGATAAATTGGAATTATGATTTTGTAGGATAAATTTGAATTATTAAAATTGATTCATGAAATCTTTTAAAGAATTTTAGAATTTCTCAGGAAAGGTTTTCACAATTGATTAAAATTAACATAATATTTCAAATAGGCAAATCAAACAAAATTTAGATACTTTTTCTAATTGCTACTTGTTTAGAATTACAGAACAACTCATGTGATGTAGGCATTTCCGATCCATTTAAAAGTTAATGTATTGGTAGTATGCCTATTCAGCGGTCACAGACATTTTAGTTCCAATTCTACAGAGACAATGAGTTTATTTTCATGTGTGAGTGAGTGAGTGTGGCTGACCTGTGATATTTGTTTGTAGAAAGGAGAGGATCCAGTTCCCTGTGAAGTTGACTGATCCCCTGACAGCTGTCCTGTATATAACCTCCAACAAGCAGCACATGGAGGACCTCAAACATGTCATACACGTCAGGGAAATTGTAGAAGGTAAATCTAAAACATCTCTATCTTGACATGTTTGATACCAAGGGGAATGAAATTTCATCTGTGAGTTTGGGTTGATCAATGGAAAGTTCAAATTACTTATTTAACTTATTTATGGAATCATCATAATAATGTTTTTTAGCATAGTGTCACTGACCACATATTGGTAAATTCATATACAAAGCTGATGATGTTACATGTAAAGCAAAGATCAAATTACTATTCAAATTGTCATCCCTATTTAACTGGCTTTTGGGTTAATGGAGATGCCACTACCTTTTTCCATCTGTCAAACCAACATGGTAGGGGCTATAATGGATATTAAGGCAAGAACATGTGAGCGCAGTGTTCAGGGAGATAGATCTCTCAAGTTGGTTGTGATGGAAGGATCTCAAGAATATGATGGACGAGTGAGATCCTTAAACACTGCACAAACCCATGAGCTTGTCTTTATCTCATACTTATCCACTGCAGACAGATGGGGATTGCAATCAACTTTATCTGCAAAACAAAGCAGTGAAAACATTTTAATAAGTGCAGAACTATGTTGTGTGTGGCTCATCTAAGTTCTCAGCTCATTTACATAATGTAATCAATTTTATATTAATACATGCAGTGAAACTAGGCCACCTATAAAGCGCTATATGAAATGGGTGTAATTCTGTCTGAACTGGGTGAACATTCATCAATTTCGAGATTCCCACAAAAGGTTGCAGTCTCTGCCAACAGGGGTCCCACCTGCCTGTGTTTCAAAGTCACCATGACCCAAATCTAAAATGTCGTCTGCTCCAGGTCCAAACAAACCCAGACAGTCATCATGTTAATTTCAGAGAAATTAACACATGATTTGTTGAAGAATTTGTTGAAGAATTAGCCTGAGACATTTATTATATAATTGACAAATCATTTGACATTTGTACACAAATTTATTTAAACAAACATTTTATTCATTTTATAATAATATAAATATGAAAAGAATCTTTAAACATAGGCATCAGAGATGCATCAACCCTCAGCCCTGGTAACTCATTGCACAACGTTCGTCATTGCACCAAGGCAAATTGATGCAGGAGTAAAAAAACCATAAAATCTACTTCCTTTGATAGCTTAGGTGTGTCAAGTATCATGAAACTGTCATCATTTACTCTAGAATTATTGAGATGATGGGCCGGTGACCTTTAAAAGCAGGTTAAGGTCACCGAACATCAAACTCATCTGGGGTCTTCACCAGATGCTTTTGTGTGTCAAGTCTCATAAAGCTGCCATCATTTGTTCTTGAGTTACTGCGATGACAAGGATGATTTCACATAATTGTCCCTGTGACCTTGAAAAGTAGGTGAAGGTCATGTTTCATAAAAATTCTGAGGTTTTCACCAGATGCTTATGTGTGTCAAATCTCATAAAGCTGCCATCATTCGTTCTTGAGTCATTGTGATTCTTGGGATTTCACATAATTGTCCCTGTAACCTTGAAAAATAGGTCAAGGTCGCCGTCCATCAAACTCCTCCAAGGTTTTCACCAGATGCTTATGTGTGTCAAGTTTCATGAAGCTGCCATCATTTGTTCTCGAGTTATTGCGATGACAAGCATGATTTCACATAATTGTCCCTGTGACCTTGAAAAGTAGGTGAAGGTCATGTTCCATCAAAGGAAGTCTGAGGTCTTCACCAGATGCTTATGTGTGTCAAGTCTTGTAAAGCTGCCATCATTTATTCTTGAGTTATTGTGATGACAAGGATGATTTCACATAATTGTCCCTGTGACCTTGAAAAATAGGTCAAGGTCGCCACCCATCAAACTCCTCCAAGGTTTTCACCAGATACTTATGTGTGTCAAGTTTCATGAAGCTGCCATCATTTGTTCTCGAGTTATTGCGATGACAAGCATGATTTCACATAATTGTCCCTGTGACCTTGAAAAGTAGGTGAAGGTCATGTTCCATAAAAAAATTCTGAGGTCTTGACCAGATGCTTATGTGTGTCAAATCTCATAAAGCTGCCATCAATTGTCCTTGAGTTATTGCGATTCTTTGGATTTCACATAATTGTCCCTGTGACCTTGAAAAATAGGTCAAGGTCGCTGTCCATCGAACTCGTCCGAGGTTTTCACCAGATGCTTATGTGTGTCACGATTCATGAAGCTGCCATCATTTGTTCTCGAGTTATCGCGATGAGGATAATTTCACATAATTGTCCCTGTGACCTTGAAAAGTAGGTGAAGGTCATGTTTCATAGAAAAAATTCTGAGGTCTTCACCAGATGCTTATGTGTGTCAAATCTCATAAAGCTGCCATCATTCGTTCTTGAGTTATTGTGATTCTTGGGATTTCACATAATTGTCCCTGTGACCTTGAAAAATAGGTCAAGGTCGCTGTCCATCGAACTCGTCCGTGGTTTTCACCAGATGCTTATGTGTGTCAAGTTTCATGAAGCTGCCATCATTTGTTCTCGAGTTAACGCGATGACAAGGATGTTCGCTACAGACATACATACATACATACATACATACATACATACCCACGCCAGGAGTACTGCAATACCCTCAGCCTGATTACATCAGGGGCTGAGGGTAAAAAAGATAAAAGGAACGTATTTTGGCAGAGGGGTGATCTGCAAAAAACATTTCATGGTGCAGAACACTTTCTTGAGGAACCATGTATGAGATAAGAGAGTAAATATTGTTATGTTCATATGACCACCGTGCATCAGCACCAGATTATTAATATCATGTCATGTTCAAAATCATAATTGTAATTGACGATATGTGACCTTCTTTATTTCAGCCCCGGCCCATGAGCATCATGTGATAGCCCTGCATCGCCATGGACACCACTATGGAGGCCTGCCCATGATCTTCTGGATTTCTATCTCATTCCTCATCATCATCTTCCATCTTTTCCTCTTCAAGCTGATTTTTAATGAATATTGCAATGTTACAGATAAATATTCTTATACCAGAAATAGGTATAATGTATAGCACATTAAGCATGAAATGGTTTCACAGGTATCTGGAATAAAGTTATTTTGATTGGTAAATTTAAAGATACTATATTAACATCACATCATTTATTTATCTTGAACTTGTTCACGAATGCTGACAATATATAATCAATATATTAAAAAAAAATATTGGTTATGTGGTCAAAGAAGAATTTTGCTAGTTTCAACAGAATTTCGATTTTTTTTATGACAAAATTCTATTTAATACAAACCCATTTCTAGTTGTCTTAAATTATAATGTAACTCACAATACTATGTTTTGCTTAATATGTTGTACTAAAAGTGTGGAGAGGGATTGTGGATCTTTGCCAAGTCTCTAATGTTTTTTCTGTCTTTTAGTTGCTGTTTTATTCAGGATTTGGTTTTATGTTCCAATATCTCAGCAACAGAATGAAGATCAAAATGAACATTAAACACTTGCTTATATAACAGCTACTAATTTTGGATGTTTTAGCATGGGAACATTGTGATTTCAAAACTTATAGATATTTAATTTGCAAATGAATTGCATTAACATTTCTACATATTTGAGTTTAAAAAACTTAAAAGTTATCATTGACTTATACCTATGATTTATTGTGAAAATGAACAATGTGACAGGCTATTTTTGGGGAAGTGTAAAGTCTATAGACAGTTTTGTAAAATAACCATACACTCTGGATACCTTTTGTATATATATGATGGGACAATATATAATGTTGAATATGTAAAATTTGTAGGTTAATGATATATAGTCATCCTTAAATTTCATCTGTTAGAATACAAGGTTTTATATACACAGAATATATTTGTAAACAAGCATGTTTTGTTATGAGGATGTTTTATTTTTTCAACAAAACTTCTAGTATTACAAGTACCAGTAAGATGCACACATGACGTGTACTCCCCTTAAGAGGAATCAAGCACTTTCCCAACCAACATTCGGCCATCTTGATTTCTGTTATGAGTGAACTCATTGAGTACTTATCAACGCATTAACTCCCTATGAAACTAACATCCCACCGGACTACTTTCCATATGACTTCTCCAGAAAAATGTGCACCACTCCAGTTACTGATTTTCTTTGGCTTATTACAATTCTGTTTTATGAGTACAAGTTAAATATATAAAATGTGTATGGACATTATATGACACACCTCATATTCAATATAAAAAACTACATGCTAACCTTATATACCTACCAACAGAGAATCAACTAGAAAATGGTTAGATTTAAATGAGAGATGAGTTATGAATATCTGTTTTTTTTTTATCTATTTGCATTACTATTGATATCATTTTAGACAAACAAATTTTTGGAAAATTTTACTCAACAAATTTAACTTTGGCTGTTGTGTGAAATAGCTGAATATCCCTTTATAAAATAACTTGACAAAGTGATAAAGATGTTGACTATTTGTGTGATGTATCAGTGAGTACGTCAAATCATACTATTCAAAATGGCTCAGTGGGTAAGACATCTGTCTCCCATGCTAAAGGTCTGGGGTTCGATTCCCGCCAGAAACAAGCATCTTTTTTTTCTTTTTTTTTAATTCATGCTGAAAATAAAATCTTCATTTTGAAGTTTTATTTTCGCAACATGCATATCAGAACATATAGAATTGAAACATTTCTTTTGATAGAAATTATAAAAAATAGTGACTTAATACAATAAACAAAGGTGAAATCTTCATGTTGGGATCTTTTTAGAGCAAAATGAAAGTCAGAACACATAAAATGTGTTTATTTTTCTTTTTTCTTTTTTTTTTTTTGCAAATGGAGAAAATACAAAAAAAAAAAAAAATACAATGTCTTTATTAGCAAAGAAATGGAACAATTTCAATTTTCATACAATGCTGTGACTCCAAGTTTTCTACAGTACTGACACATGGCTCAGTGGTTAAGATGTCTGTCTTCTATGCTAAAGGTCCATGGTTCGAATCCTGGCTGGGAAAAGTATTATTTTCATGCTGAAGGTGAAATCTTAATATCGGGGTTCTGTTTGAGTGATATGTTCTTCAGAAAACATAAATTGATTTGTCAATTGCAAATACAGAAGAATATAGAATAATAAAAATGACTTGATACCCCTCCCCCCAAAAAAGACGAAATCTTGAGGTCTTATTGAGTAATTTGCATATCAGAAGAATATACTTTTAATTATTCTATTTTGCAAACATAGACAATATGAATAATACTGTGGTTTTTTTTAGTAAAAAAATATGAAATCTTCGTACTGGGGTAATATTTGAGCAATATGCATGTAGTCCAGTCAAAATATGAAATCACCCAGAACAAATTAGAACAGAAACCATGTTGGTGTTATTTGTCTTAGAATGTTACCCAGAGAAGAACATATAAAAAGTCTATCAAAATCAACTTAGTGGAACAGCACCTAATTTGCATAAATTCAAAATGGCCACTTCTCACTGACGTTTCACCCTATTTCCTACTTGTATTCAGGTTTTTTTTTGTATGATTAAAGGTTCCTTGCACACTGAGATAATATCATGCCCTTGCTGTTGGTGTTAAGCAGTTATTTTAAGGCCATGATAAGGAAATAAATAGCTTATGTAGCATTTCTTGTAATGTATTTCATACGATGCCAGCATCATTCTGCTATGAAATACATTGTATATTCTTAACAACTTTATGGTGGAAAGAAAAAAGAGTATGCATTAATACCAGTTAGAAAAAGGGACTGTCAGAAGTGTTGCCACTAATTGTGTACAGCATAATGATACTTGACCAAAACTGTTTAAGTTAGAATATAATTTGTTAATGACCTACATGTTGTCAATGCTGTCAAACATCAGGCATGCAGCACCAATTTCTACACAGGCAAATCAATTCCTCACAAATTCCAAATTTGATGTCAAACGAGGTGTGTGGCTCCACCTTCCTTCACTACCTTTAGATGTCCATATAAATAACTTTAGCATTTAGGTAAAATAATGCTATGGCTGTGGACACAAATAACACAAAGTTCCAATTAACTTTGTGCACTGAATTATCAAGGATCGAATCACAGATAACATGTCAGATTCCATAAAAGTGCCAAATATAGATGTTCAGTTATTCATGAACAGATATAAAATCATTGGTAACATGAATTAGGATAACATCATCTGTGTGATCTTTATGAACGTGAATTTTCATTAGACTATTTAGTCTCTTCTGTGTCATGCTTGAGAAAAGGTGGGGGCCCCCAGCCCCCCTGTCCCTACTCCTATGTATGACATTAAGACATTGCCACATGAGTGTTAAATTTATCCAGCCTATGATCAGATGTCTTATCCTGATGCTGCATGTTCATTTCTGTCTGATTCAGCTGTCCTCTTGATTCAGAATATCATTAAAGGAGCTGATGCTGGTGAAATCCGATGGGTAATGACATTTGATTGCAAAGTTTGGGTATAAATATTTAAATTACACTGTAAGGAAAAGGTGCTTGAAAACCTCATTTCATGAATGCTTTAATCATACTCTGCATAAACATGGGTTTTCATACAATAGGGAAGGAATAATCAGACATATTTTATGGTACTATTTGCTGTTGGTAGTAAATTCAGCTTTTAATTTGAAGCATTCAAAGCTGCTCACACATTCCTAGGAAATTAATTACTCTAATTATGAGGCAAAGAACAAAAGAAAAACCCCCAAAAATAACAAAACAAATAACAATAAAAAATAAACGTCATACCAAAAACAATAAATGGCACTTTCCAATTCACTATGTGGGACTGAGATCATGGTGTCATGTCATAGACATTTTAAATATGGTATTTTCACATTCTTTAGTGATGGAAGGTGATTTTTGGGTCTTATGTACCTGAGTGTCTATGCCAGGCAGCAGGTTTAAGACCCCTCCCCACGTTTTGAAAAGAGCAGGGGATTGCCTCCCTGTGTGTGAATGGATTCTCCCTCTTCAATATGATCACTTCTAATAGTTCCCTAAAGCTTGCAATGATGTGCAAATTCAATTAAATTGTGAATGGGTCGTTAAACACAGTTTTTAAAAAAATTCTAATTGGAAATTATTGTTCTCTCTCCTTTTTGAGAACTTGTTATTGTAGAATAATATGTGTTGTAGAGGATATCCCAGAAAAGGTGTAAAACAGACAGATATAATCAGAATACAAGCAAAGTTCCAATTTTCGACTTATTATTCTACTTTTATTGGTCATTTATGAGAGGAAGAGTACAAAATATGGGTAATTACCAATTTGAAAAGTTTCCCAATGGATTTCTCATGTCCAAACAACATAAAATAGACTCTAAGATTACTCAAATATGTCAAATAGGAGCCAAGCAATATTATATTTAAGATTTGCCCTGCCATGTTTCGGCCATTTTGGATTTATGCAAATTACGCATTGTTCCACTACTTGGATTTTGGTAGACTTTTACTATGTTATTCTTTAGGCTCTTCCGAGACATTTCCTATCAGTTTTATTTCTGTTCTAATTTGTTCCGGGTTAGGCCATTTTTTGTCATATATTGACTGGACTAATGTCAGAACATATGGAATTGAATATGTTTTTTGCCAACATAGAAATATGATAAATAGTAACTTTATGCAGAAAACAAATATGAAATCATAATATTTCAATTTTATTTTAGTTTAGACAAAAAAAAAGAATTATAACATGGATCCAATTTCAAGATTTTATCATAGACTTTAAACTTCGAGTAAGTTGACCATGAGGCAAACCTGGAGTATCTGTGAATATATCCAGTGCAATGCAATAGTTCCAAGTGTTTCAGCACTATCATGTGTCTCACAGGTCTGGTGATATGCTTCAACCTTTTCTCATGGCAAGATTGCTCACTCATTTAGCCTGGATCCACATTTAAAAATAAACATGGACTGTACCTATCCAAGGTGTTGTTACAATTCATCAACCCTTTAAATATACCTGCAATCAATGCTCATTCTTAAATACATTCCATCAGATTGGTATATTATATATTCCAAAACAATATATTCAAATGTGGAGTTGTCAATATTGACCATATCAGTCACTGACAGGATGGAAATCAACAGGTCACATGCCACCTGCATGTGCATTTCTCTGTTGTCCAGTGAGATCAGCCAACAATGCATGTACTCATATGTGCAAAGATCACCTCTTGGAAATGGTGTCAATGCCTCTAAAATAGTTCTCTAGTTTCACAGTTGTTTAAACACTATCAACAATAAAGAATTAGAATTTCTATATTTGAAATAAGTTCAAATATTGCAATCATTATTTTAATTGTCAAATAAAACCACAATTTGATTAGACAAACATGTGTAGTAATAATGCCAGATATGTGTTCAGTGATTTGCCCACTATTTTTGACATGTGTAAGTGACCACACACCCCACTAATCTGAGTACTAATCTCAGCAAGCAAGTGTTCCCAGCAGGATGCCAGCTCATATTTTAATCTCTACCGCTGGTACCCTTACCTGAGACTTTCCTCTTTTTGTCAGGTATGTTGGCTTAAGGGAAAAACACGTAATGAACTCCAACATGATAGCTCAGTTTTTAACAGTTATACTAGAGATTGCCTTCTGGAATTGGGATATGCTTTGTAGACCAACCATACATATGCACATGCACTAGTACTATTGAACTATATGTATACACTTATTTGGTTTTGTTTCACATATACAACTGTTTATATTATGGAATGTCTCAAGACAGAATATTAAATCTACTTTTAAAAGCTATATGAATTTAATCATATCAAATTTGAGCAACATAAGTCATATCTGAAAAAATAATTTAAACAATTGGAATTTTAGGCTTCTATATATTTCTTTTATAAACTCAAATAGCTAATCTACATGTATGACCTAAAATAAACACTCGAGTTGAGTCATTCACAATTACAATTATTTTTATCTTTCAAATTAATTAGTCTGCGGCACTTTGAAAAGTTCAACAAAAATAGATATCATCAATCAGGCGACTCTCCCACAAGATAATTCTTGTTCACCTACTGAGCATACAACCTTTCAAGATTAATAAAACTTAAATCTTTGACGAAAAAAATGTTTGAATAATTTGATATTTTTTAAATATAGTTGCCATACACAGCTAAACATGATAAATTAGGATCAAGTACTTAACAATTCCACTGCATGATATAGATTACTTATGATTTAAGGATTATTTATTGTACATTGCATCATTGATTTTTTGCTGAAAACCTTTGACTTAAAGATGTATAAATATATGCTCAGATATTCAATTGAATCAATCAACCAGGTCTGTAGATGTACACAAAAGTAGTCTTGCATAATAAGCCTAAAGGAAAAACCCTCTTACTAAAAATATGAAGGTCCAGGAAATCTCTAACAACTGGCATTATATTGCGACACAAATATTTCACCATCTTCCTCTGTGTGTATGAACTGTTATCATTGAGAATTATAGAAATTCTGTTTTTTCTTGTCTGTTCATGTCTGTTGCTTCTTTGTCTCAAAACCAAAAGTCCAGTTTGATTAAATGGAAGTGTCATTTGAGAAGATATGCCATGCCTTTTACACAGTACATTTATATGATTGGCTGGCAATTCTTCATCATTTGCGTGGATCACCTGGAATGCCATTAAGATTAGTTTTCTGAGGAGCTTTAAATATCCTTTTTAGCTATGTGTAGCATAGCTTCTGCAGTGAGGGTGAGAAATATTCTCTCATCATGTCTACTTTGATCTTCTCCGAATAAACTACTGGTTGGAGTTCTTAGCTATTAGTACCGTAGGTAAGATGTATATTTTCTATTAAGCTAAGAATTTCTTCCATTTTTTTGGTGATTAAAAAAAATTTAATGGCTATTGCTGAGTCTGCCAATCAGTACCATGACAAATATCAGCCAATGAGCATTTTGATTGACCAAAATTATCATTGGCTGAAATCTGATCTGGGATTTTTATCTTTTATGAAGCAATGTGCAGGTATTTACAGAAACATTACAAACACCAGTGATCAGCAGAGGTCTGTGTTTTATTCTAGGTTCCAAAATCTATAGAATCTTATCCCTCTAATATTTATACCCTAAAAGCTAAGCTACTACATCTTGAGAGATATCAAGATATCTGGTTTAACATCATGTATTACATAATTTCCTCTTATTGTATGATGCATTACTTTTTATCAAAGGTTTTAATAAATAAGTAATCTCTCAGGAAATAACCTGTATTCTTTTAAAATGTTAATTTTTGGCATAAAAAACAATTTGTGAATAAACATATGAGCAATGCAAATACTCCTCAACAATTCTAAATTCTGTGAGAGGAAATTGTGCTGATTAATAGGCGTTGATAGTGTATAGGTGTATATAGAGATTCAAGGGTTATCATTGGTATGCAATAAGATGTTTATATATCATGAATGTGATTGTCTGGTATCATGAACCAGATTTGTATATCATGGAAGAGTAAAAAATCATGATGTAGCAAAAGTAATTTGTTGCTGTTTTGATAGTTCATCTCAAATGTAAAATCTCTTTTTCAGTGAAATAAATGAAAGCCAACAAAATAAGCAATTTTATGTTTTTCAGTCAATAAATACCAATAATGTAGAGAGACATATTATTATACACTTTATATTTGATTAAGTAATTCCATACTCAGCTGATATACCTACCTACAGAGAATCAACTTGAAAATGGTATCTTAGATTTGAATTTGAAACATTGATTGCAGATATTCATTTCTTCTTTTGATCTATTTACATTGCTTGTGACACCACCTTGGACAAATATTACCAGAACATTTTGGTTTATATTTCTTACTTAGGCTGCTCTCTTAAAATCTCCAACTGGCACTTGAAATTGCTGAATAACATCCTTTATAAGATAACTTGATTCAGGAAGATTTTGACTATTTCTCTGATATATAACTGGGAAGATTGAAAAGTACATTTCAATTGCTTCAAATTCTATTCCCATGTTTCTTTAAAATACAATTAAAACACCAGCGGCCAGGCCATTATCCCAATAGACAAACTTTCATGAGCTTGTCCACTGCTAAGTTATATCCCTGTCATGGAAGGACATTAAACTCAATAGGTCATTTCACTCGGCAGAATTTGAATTGATGAATAGATCCAGGCTATATTTTAAAAATCCAATTATCATATATATATATATATATATATATATATATATATATATATATATATATATATATATATATATATATATATATATATATATATATGCTTTAAAATGTGGTGAAGGACATTACTCAAATTCTTTCACGGAACAATTCAGCACAGGTAACTTCAATTAACTTCAACAACAAGGGATTACATGACTGCATACAAAGCAGTGAAGTTGGGATGAAGGAAATATGGTGAATAATATGGTGCATATAGGAAATATGGTAAACTATATATCGCAAATTTGGGACGTGTGAAGCACCATGTGTGGCAATTCATAGATCGGCCAGAGATTTATCCAAGATGTTGTATAAAACCAAGCTCCTCTGGAAACTTGCCAGACAAGAGATATCTTCATATGAAGAGCAATGTCACTGAGCAGGGTAATTGTGGATTGACAATTCTTTTCAGCTTTAATTACCCTGCTTCGTTTTTGGTATATCTCACTTTCCAGTCTGGTGATCTTCTCCAAAAACATCTTATCCTGGATCTTCTGCATCCTATCCTGTATGTGGTTATCAAGTCATTGAAACTGCTCATCTTTTAAATATGCGAGTTGTCCCAGAAGGTGAACATGGCATTGGAGAGTTCCATTGCTGAACTGTGAGCTGTTCATATATCCCACTGATGTGGATCACACATTGTAAATAAAAACCTTTTTCTCCAACTTTGACTCAGTATTGTCCTCCACAGTTGAAAGGTCCACAAGTGCCACACAATCATCATAAGCTATTTCCTGAAGCTTTCCTTGGACTTAAGTAACCACTTTTTGTGCTGATCACGTAATCGTATGCATGATTACATTTGATTGATATGGATGAATTGTGAGAGAATCGTTTTATTCTACTCTACAGGGAGATGTGCATGATAGGTTATCTCGGAAGTACAAAGAAGCAGAAGCAAAGATACACATTGTTTCCGAGAGTAAGAGAAAGCTCGAGGATTCTTTGAGAACACTGTGTGAAGGAAGTAGAAATTTAAGATGTGAACAAGATAAGTATGTTCAGGAAAGGTTAAGCCTGTTGCAAAAATGCCAACATCTAAGACTTACTTCATACTGGAGGAGAAGATTCAAAGTGGATGGAGGCCAAAATGAAGTGGAACTTTGACATGAGTGAGTGAAACACCTGAGAATGAAAGCTTTTGGCAAGATAAAAGTGGTTAAACAGAAGCAACATGAAATAATAATGAAGAAAATCAGTGCCTAAAGGATACAATAACCAATCTAAGGGAAGCATAAAAGTGCAAGTAGTTGAGGGAGGTTTTAAAGATGGACACCATTCTGGAAGAGTACATGGAGATGTGTCCACAGGACCAATTAATGGATCACATTTAGTTTGTCAACAAGAAACCACTTAAGGGTACAGCCATGGGCACCAAACCACATGGGCACCAAACCTCATTATGCAAGAATTGTAAGGCGTAAAAACTTCTGTATATTTGAGGAGGCGGTGTAGCATGATTCCAAGGATGAAGGAATTGACTCATCATCAGATGACATACCAAGAGCTTGTGTTCCTCAATGCCAAACAAGCTTTCGTGGCAGGAATTTTAATAGGGCTCGGAAGTTTACCACCAGATGGCACTGTGAAAGATGAAAAATGATATATCCTTTTTAACAGGCTATATATCCTTTTTGTTGAATGTTCAGATATGCATAGCTCATTTGATATGCACAGCTCATTTTATTTTCACAGCTCTTGGTATATGGAACAATGACTTTTGGCATATGGAACAATGACCTTTTTTATTGTCATAGCGACGAAAGAATGAGAACTACAAATGGAACTTGATAGCAAAAGTTGCATTTGTGGTTACAAATTCACTAACTTTTAAATTCAGTTTCACGTCTCACACAAATTTAATTGGAAAGTTATCTGCAGCTGCCATTTTCTCAGATATATTGACTCAAGGGGAAAACACTTTTTTGCGTTATCACAAAGGAATGCAAACACAAACCAAGTCATTTTATAGCCAATTGTATTAATAAATAATTCATAGCCCCCAGTCATAAAACATTGATTCCACAGTATGGAATTTTGACAGACAAGATGTTCCTCGTATAATTTCATAGAAAAGATTCAGTGTTCAATGTAGGAAGATTCAATGTAGGAAGTAATATCAACAAGTGTAAGATTCGGTTTGTAATCTTATCAAAAGAAATTTATTTATTTGATTAATTCTTCTAAATATGTGATATGCATGATAGAATAAATGTTATAAATTGTAAGTAATTGTCTTAAATTCTAGATTATTTGAAACACGGTGTATGAGAATTCATATGTTTCGCCTGATATGCAAATTTTATTTCTCGATATTTCTACTAATCAGAGGTAGTCGATCCTCAACCTCCAGAGAATCAACAATCTCTATTTAGCAGAGTAGTTCCATATAGTTATTTTTAGCAACGCTAAATGAATTCTATTTCAAGACATCATTTTTACAAGATACCTTTTGCAACTTCATGAAATCATAGAGGTCACAGGGTATGCTTCAAAGTTGTGGTTATGAAACTGTGATACAAACAAGCTATCTAAAATACACCTGCCATGATTATTGTGTTTCACTAAGTGTGCCAAGCATATTGTTAGGACTGTATCAATATACAAACATAAATAGAAAAACAGACCTTTTTACACCAGATCACTACAGTGTCCAAATCTGAAGGTCTCCAACTTTTACAAAGCAGGTATTTCCCTAGATTACTGGTCAACTAAGCTTACTAGTTGACAAAGTGCTTATTGGATTATTTGGATTTTTGCAGAAGATTAATCTATTTTCAAATAGCACAGAAATATATATAGGAGAACTATGATGGGTAATAACATTTGATCACAAAGATAAGAGTTTAAACATTTATATATTAGGTGAGAAAACGTACTTGAAAATCTGATTTCGTGAAAGCTTTAATCCCAAATCTAGTTATCAGTCTACAAAATAATTATCGTAAGTTTCAAATTAAAATAATCAATAAGGATAAAAATTAAGAAAATAGGATATTTGCCCTCCGTATACATTTACTTTTTTCAAGATGCTATTTTGATTTGTCGTACCCATGATTATACATTGGCCCCTTAAAAAATGTTCCAGAAATGCCTGCCAATTGCTTCATAAATGAACACTTAAATCCTTAAATCACTTAATGATCACTTAGATGATCACTTAAATCCCGGTCCCAGAGCGGACTTGAGCAGACAAACGTTTTGGCCAATCAAAATGCACATTACATTTTGAATTCATTGTTCTCTGGATTTACAGTGGGTGATATTTTCGTGCTAATCGAAATGGCAGCCCACCTAACAACTCAATGATAGCTATCAGATTCTTTTCATAAAAGATACCGGAAAACGTTTCTGAGCCGAATGGAAAATAGATGGAATTGGTCCCTTGAAAATACAGTATCTTACCTACTATTAGCTAAGAATTCCGACCAGTAGTTTCAGAGTAGAAGTTGGACAGAATGACGAAAAATGTCTCCCCCTCAGTGCAGAAGTTATGCTACACGAAGCTAAAAGCCCTTTCAATCAAGGACACACATAAGGTTGTATGGAACATATGATATGTTATTTTTACAAAGAAATCTCTACAGAGAAACCTAATCAAGTGGTGCCCAATGCCTGAACGAATGTGCCCACTGAGCTGGATGGAGGGTGAGTGTCCATTTAGTTGTATGGAGGGTGAATGCCCATTTAGTTGGATGGAGGGTGAATGCCTATTTAGCTGGATGGAGGGTGAGTGCCCATTTAGCTGGATGGAGAGTGAATGCCCATTTAACTGTATGGAGGGTGAATGCCCATTTAGCTGGTTGGAGGGTGAATGCCCGTTTAGCTGGATGGAGGGTGAATGCCCATTTAGCTGGTTGGAAGGTGAATGCCCATTTAGCTGTAAGGGGGGTGAGTGCCATTTAGCTGGATGGAGAGAGAGAGAGAGAGAGAGAGAGAGAGAGAGAGAGAGAGAGAGAGAGAGAGAGAGAGAGAGAGAGAGAGAGAGAGAGAGAGAGAGAGAGAGAGAGTGTGTGTGTATGCCCATTTAGCTGAGCCTGTGTCTGATTTCAACCTCCTGATAAGTTAACCTTTAAAACCTCTGATTAGCCAATAGATCATTCGAGGCATGCGTGCCTTAATATACACCTGAGGGATGGGGGATCTGTCAATATGCGTATTGTTCAATATGCTTATTGAGGGCAAATGAGAGGGAGCATATCCTCAAACTCCTTATTGTAATATGTCCACATTAAGCTTAAAAGTCCAGATCAGTCAATATTTTAAGCGATAGCAAGGTCTGAGATACTTTTATTCACAACAACACATATTCACATTATTCTTACAAAGATGTACACAAAAGAATACAATAAAATACACTTTGTGTTACACGACAGACAATGTCATGTCATTCTGGATCATAAAATAGTGTAGCCCATTGCTCCAGTCTGCAGAAGCTGCTTTGGTATCGGTTCAACCGGATAAATCTGAGGCATGACATACACATATTTATATTTATTAATATTCCTGAGCCGCAGCAAGTTGTTTCAATCAATATGTGAAATAAATAAATGGAAATCTCAGTTCCAATGTAATTGTTTGATCAATACGTGGTCTAAATACATGGAAATCTCAAATTAGTCATTTTGACCCGACCCAACTTATGACCTGACATAAAATTCAATTGTCGTGTGAATAGTATTAGGATGCAATTTCAGAATCTCGAAAACAACAATGTATCAAGTTCATAGTTAATAGACCATTATTTTGAAACTGTGATAAAATTTAAAAAATATCTGTTTGGATTTTGAACTGTCACTTTCATATATGTGAATGGAAACTCTGCTGTTTTGTTGAATCTAATAACTTTATAAATATGATATATACACTACAAAAATGCGACTGCACAAAAAAATCTTGTTACTATAAATTCTGGTGTTATCTCCCCATTTACACACAGAGAAGGGACGAGAAAACACACGAGACTTAAACCAGTGCCGATGTTAAATGTCATATATTTGTACCAAAATTGGCACAGCAAATAAGCAATTAATAAGGGCAGGATGCATCTCTCAGACATCTATGATATGAATATTACCAAATGTAGCAATTCTCGGTGTTTAAAGTCGTCAAATGGTTATTTCATTTTGAAAAGCTACCATTGTCCACAGCATTGATATTACTCACTCAATGCATTGCTCCGTCCATACTGATCATTGAGCTGTGAAACCAGGTTGAAAAGTTCAAACTCCAGCATCTTGTCCAATTTACTATTTGATTTTTCATAATTTGCATTTCCAGATTCAACTTTGTCCAGAACATTAAGAATTGACATCAAATTGTCTAAATCTGTTTCATGTTTTGCATTGTGTGCGTGACCTGATGACCTTTTCACTTGCTGCAGCCGAGAGAGGTCCTGTTCGAATCCATTCAGGTGACCCCCTATGGTGGCGAGAGACCGAGTAATTCTTTGGCGCTCAGTGTTTAAGTTTGTCTTGATACCTGCCGGGTAGTGTGATGATCTTAGTACGGTGGGTGCAGTTTTCACACCTCTGTCCGCTATCAATAACATTGATATCAGCACCACTACTGAGATCCACCGCGTGTAACACTCCTCCAACATGTTGCTATTTAACTCTGAAAATAGAAATTGATACGTAATACATAAATTAGAATATAGATTACTATATTCTAAATGTCTCGCCCCCTAAAATTAATTTGATCTTCATTAATGAAAATTTTCCCATTTATTTAGAGAATGTATTTAGTTGATTAGCGCCATCGTTCCACCTTGACACAGGGTAATTGAACATGATACAAGGCCATGACATTGCACTTATTCTATTTGTGTATTTAGTTGATATCTGTTTACACTAATTTTGGACTTCCTTTAGAATGATAATTTTACCATTTACAGTGAAGTGAATTATGTCTTTCAGACTTCTATATTGAATATGTTGAGATTGCAAGAGAAATGGTCGTTCTTTTCTACGACCTGATGTAAATAATATATAGTCAACTTAATAAATCAAATTTCTTCAGTAGCAGTTCACCCGAGGGAATTTTGTTTTATACAAATCAACTTACAAAACTGTATAAATTTATACCTCACTTCTGTTCATGATAATTGTGCTTCTCAATACTCCTAAAATAATACCCAGTCAATATCTCATCTAAATGATGTGAAATACAAAATGCTTTCATGTCTTTCATTGTACACCCAAACTTCCACATCCAAAATATGTATGAGATGTAAGTATAATTACGGTTGTAACTGTATAATTACGGTTATTAACGTTGATTTGCTGAACAAAGTAGACATTTCTCATGTTTGCGTGACTGCTATAAACATGTAACATTCCTATAAATCAAATTTTCTCGGTCCCATTAGAAAGTGTCCATCCTTAAAGGGAAAGGATACCTTCACAAATTGTGGATTAATGATTTAGATTTTATCAATATGTATGCATAGTTTACACGAAAAGATTTTTAGATTTCATTTAAATGCTTTTACTTTGGTCAAATTTTCTGAACTTATGATCATGTTTTGCTGGTGGCAGCCATCTTGTCAAGGGATTATAGTAGTACCAAGGTCACCTGGCCATTTCAAACTGTTAAGAAAGGTGTTATGCCTTCATTTTAACAGCTATAAAAGTAATCACACTTGGCCCTTTATATGACACAGGTTTAAAGCTTATAAGATTAAAAAAATGTTGACTGTTTCATGGAAACAAAACAATTAAAGTTATTTAAATTAAAAAAATACAAGCTTTTGATAATTACAAATATTTCAAACATGCTTTTATGGCAGCCATGTCACCTTCATCCCTTATAGTGTGATTGTGGGTTTCCATCTTGTCTTTTTATGAATGGATTTTAGAGAGTTTTTTGTGCACTTCCGATTTTAATTGTGCACTTCCGATTTTAATTGTGCAGTTCCGGTGTATTGTTTTCAATGGAGCAGTATGACAACCCGCAATCGGCCTATGCCGACCACAGGGAGTAATCAAAAAGGTTAAAAATATTTTTCTTCGACGTGCAGGTCGTGCTTCGATTGCAACTGGATGGGATGAAAAGGACTAGTAACAAGGATTAAATGACTGGAGTCTGAATCGGGGGTTCTGTTGGTCTTTAATGACAATTTAAGCAATCCTTGTGGAATTTTGTGTTCTCTGACGTTTGGCCTCTCTTGTTACAATAACTGCAGTTTCTGCAACTAAATGTATCTCCTCTAAAAGTGAGGTTAGTGCGTTTCTTAATAATCTCTTATAGTGACAAAAGGGCATCACGTGTGACCAAGGTATGATACAATGCTTGTGTTAAGTACGTGCTGTCACATATCATCATTTGTGCATTTATTTATCTCAAAGTTATATAAATCGTTCAAGCCATGTATGCAAACCAACAAAGGGACGGACTTTACGTTTGTTGTCATCTTATCATGTCGTATGTTTGGTAATCTTTGATCAGAGAGCACCCAGGCCGGATCTACCTGGTGAGGGGCAATATCTAATTTCCTAGCATTTCCAAATGTATAGTGTGATTTCGGGTGGTCATCTGGTTTCTCTGTGTTTAATCAAAGTGCGCACTACCGCCGGAAGTACCCACTTTCATTACAATTGATCAGAATATAGACCTATTTTTTCTGACTGATATATTGGCATTAAATCCCTTCTCACAATTAGCCAAAATCCGCTGAAAATCAAGTAAAACACTATTTCTGTTCCATGGGAGACAATCTGTCCTTATTGTGTGACAGTCATCGTACCCGGATGTGGGGCTTTCACTCAACTCCCACGTTCTTTCCTTCCTGACCAATATAAGAATGATACCTATTTCCCTGGCAATCAATATCAATTTGTAGCTACAAGAAGTATCAAATCAAAAGAAACTTATCTGCAATCTTACTCCTACCACGAGGGAAGAGAGTGAAGCACGCTCAAGTTCAGTTTTGGATATGAAAAAATATGACATTTTACACGTATCATGTAAAATCATTACATTTTGATGAGTGCAATTTGACAAATGTATATTAATAGCATTGTGGATTATGATATTACACAGTCGATCATAAAACAAATTTCACCTATGTGTTTTCAACGACATATTTCTAAATATCATTTTGATATATTTAAACACAGTGAAAACCTTCATCACGAATGTAAAATTTGATATCTAACTCTTTGTAACACCTCTTGAATTTGAACATTAAAATCATTGCTGGAATGTATTTGAGGCACCTATTACTTACTTATATGACACTAAACGGAAATATTGATTATTATTATTATTATTCTTATTATTCTTATTATTCTTATTATTCTTATTATTCTTATTATTCTTATTATTATTCTTATTATTATTCTTATTATTCTTATTATTATTATTATTATTATTATTATTATTATTATTATTATTATTATTATTATTATTATTATTATTATTATTATTATTATTATTATTATTATTATTATTATTATTATTATTAAAGTAAGAGACATACTGGATCAAGAAAAATATATCATTTTGCAGAAAACTTTATCTCACTTTTCAGTGTTTCTATATTTACGACTATGCCCAAGAATTGTCGGTGACACGAATCATTCCAAAATGTGGCAATTCCAATCATTTGGCAATGGGGAAAATACATAGATACGTGTTATGCAAGCCTCGATATCGAGTTATGAATCATGACATATGCTATCTAAAAACACTGCAGAACGAGTTTGGAGAAATTCTAAATGGAGGCGCGACGTCGCTCAACATGAAGAGACATCATCATAGTTGCCGCCTTGGTATGAGCCAAACAAGCCCATAATAAGAATGTTTGGACACATTTAATACTAGATTATATAATGGAATGTTCCGTAAAAAACGACTCTCTGAATATGCAACTCATTGTTCTGCCAATATAAGTGCTATTACAATATTTTGTTTTGATAAGGGATATATTATAATTGAGATGAACAAAAAACTCTACAACAAAAAACGTGCAACAGGAATGTGATAACCGCTTACTCATCCTCTTTGTTTAAGTTAATAAAATTTGTGTGGGTGTGTAGTAATGAATATCCAGGGAATCGTGTGATCCACATTATCCATGTGTTATTAATTTTCACCTGAGCTCGGTTTGATCTCGCCATCTTGCTGAATTAAGGTGCGGTGGCCGAAGATTAGGGAATTATCGACCATCAACTTTAACAACCAGTCACTATTTCATGCACAATTAAAAATATATTGAAGACTATATAAAAAGAGTTGAAATAAAGTTGGCCATCGATGTATTATCGAGGTGGGGTTGAGAATGCTGATGTGCCGGTGATGTGCCAGCCACCTCCCCCCCTCCCCTCCCTTCTTTATATCCATGTCGCAGGCTGTGGTCTGACCACTGAGGATTTTCCATCTCGTATGTTGTGATTTGATCGTGTATGGCTAATCTTTCTCCACTGGGCATATGGGCGTTAATCAAGTCTATCATTCAAAAATAAAATCATTTATCAGATACATAACTGAAATCCAACGCTGAGGTAGATTGGGTAAATTAGGGAGAAAAAAATTGTGGGTGTTCCAAAATCGCTCATAGCGCCAGAGCTTATGCTACCCACGTAATTAATCATTGTGTTCACGATCAAAATTTGGCTTTTGAAAATTGTCTGATATGAAACAAATGATTTGACGATTTTGAAAAGATATTATATAATTTATATAAATGAATTGACCCTGCTCGTGATGTCTGACGCCTGCTTTCCAAGAACAATTGTATGAATGTCGCTGTTATTAAATAAACAAGTGAAGAAATGGGTCCCCTTACTGACTGCATATCATGCTTTTTCACCTGCCATGAAATAATAAGAAAGGCGTTAAACATTTATTCATGTGGTATGTGGACAGATATAAATCTCTGAATTACAACCAGATATTGTCTTGATTTTAACTAGGAGAGAGGGTCGTTCAAGATATTTCATCAAACTATTAATATCAATGTGTACGTAATTATGTGTTGTATAGATGTATTTTTATAATCGTTTCTATTCTCATACCGAGTGACCACTCGCGGAGAGTTGTCAATCACAGATGACCTCAGAATTTAATTACGTCTTAGACAAAATATCCCATTGAAAAATATATGAAAACAGAAGAGATGTTGCCACAGTAATTCAGAGATTTATATCTGTCCACATACCACATGAATAAATGTTTAACGCCTCTCTTATTATTTCATACCACAGCTAATTATAATATAATGGAAATCTAATGAATAAATAAAACAATCATCTAATGAAGAAATAAAATAAATGCTGTCTACTCTATAGGTCTGTAATTAATCTCCACTCAAGGAAACATTCCTCAATTCGAAGTTACCACGACTGGCAAAAAAAGAAAAAAAAAAAAAAGAAACTCCAAACACAACCAGAACATTCACACTGCCAACAGCTAGCATAGGATATAATCAGCGAGCTTCTTCGCTGCTTACCTGAGAGGACGACTGGCGAGATGTTTGTGTTGTGTGAGGTTGTCCCTCATATATACATCCCAGCTCACCATTCCCCCGGCTCACTGACCAATCACGCACCGTCTAATCACTGGCGATGATTCTGGTGCAAACAGCTTAATACTACTCTCAGCCCATCTTAGCCTAATGAATGGCGGGCAGATGAACGCTTGCAAACAAACTCCTGACACCGAATAAAATTGTTATGATGATTTAAAAGACGAAATAGTTAAGTGAATCAATACTTTTTGTTTTAAATACCCTTTCTTTAAATTTTGCTTTCAAAATACAATCAAATATCAGGTTGATAAAATACAAAACACACAATAACCTAACATGTATAAATCTTGGATTATACTGACGTCGATGTTGTGTGCATGACGCCATATGGTTAATGATCAATCCTTTGATCTGATTTCTGTTCACGCCAATTAAATATTTCCGCTACTGCAGGATTTACATATTTCAAGACAACTAAATTATCACCATGATGATGTAAATATCTAACTTACTGGACTTCATTACGATAAGAATGTCTTCCTAATTTATAAATACCTGGTCATTCACAAATAGGTGATCTAAAGGCGTGGCGAAGTATGTTAGTCCTACCTTGGAGTAATAATTACTCCAAGGTCCTACCAAGATATTTTAAAAACAATGAAAAGAGTACAGCAATATTATAAGTCAATATTGCTTATACTTCCATGCACACTCATCACGTCGGGCAACCCCGGCAGTCATGTTATGCACATTATCAGAATATGTGACAAAATAGATAAATATGTATTAATTTGCAATTTCTCAAAATGGTCTTTTCATAAAGCGTTCATTTAATAAGTTTGCCAATGTATAGTTGTGTTTCGTTATGTAAGTAAAACCAATATCAAGACATATAGGCAGGGTAATTAGCTAACGTTACAAATTAATTAGTGCTGTACTAAGATTTATGCATTTTTGCCAAGACTGTAACATATTTGAAACAATATTCAACATGCAATTTATATCCCTATTAACGCGACAGTGAAAAGAGGCAAGCATTTCTTTCGCTTTATTTCCAGTTTTCGATTTCACAAAATCCTAACAAATTCAGATATGGTTATGTTCTTGTAACGTTCTGTTCATATGATTTAAAAGTTACATGATGGACGATTAAGCTCTTTTGGCGTCATCCCAAAGTTAAATCAGTAAGGATGTTACCCTAGCTTTAGAATGGGTGTTCAATAATCTCTTGGGATGATCCACAACCACACTGATGCAGAGCATATGGTCACGTGATATATTCATTTAAGATGTTCTTAACAAATGAAACTGATGCGGCTAATAAATACTTTTGCTATTCCTCTTGCAATCTTAATGATAAAATAAAACAATGCATAAACAAGAGCTTGACAAATATGCGTGAAAGTGTATGTTCCCTTCCCCGCCACAGTGTGTCGCTGTGGTTATTTAATAAGCCTTGTTAATTCCCATCGATTACTGAGCTTTATCGGTGCTCTATCTGCGAGTATCGGTAATACATCTGACATTACCAGCCTTGTAAGGTTGCTTCCCTCTTATAAGTATCTCTTCAAGATCCCCATATGTCTCCACACATCCCGAGGCAGACATTCTCCACGCGCCTGTGCAAGCTCAGCCGCTTCTTTTACTTTCAAACGTTTGCTCATCTTCGTTTAATTCTACTTTTGTATGTCGCGAGACGATTCCTTTACGATTGCAATAAAGCGGTTATGTCGGGTATGACGCATTTTGTTATGTTGATTAAACAGAGATTATTCCATTGTGAGGTAATCCATCTTGTTAATAGCCACATGGTGGAAGGGGACACTGGTTGAGAAAAACAGCACTGTGATAATTTTATTGTTTGATTAATATATCATCAAGTGCAAAGCAGAATTATCTTCCATCTAAAGCAGTGTTATGACTATATGACATTCATATTTTGGGGACAGAAAAACATGCTTCTCATGTGACTGTTGAACTTCGGTTGTTGAAATGTAAAGCTGAGCGAAATATCACAAAATATTAAAGTATGAATAATATACCTTGAATTTAAACATTCTGCATTATCATTTTACAATTATTTTAATAATCCTATCACGATTTAATAATTTTGTCTTATTATAGAAATATACCAAATGGATCTTATATATATAGCAAGTATATTTGTAGGTAGATGACATTTCTCCATATATTTATGTATGTAAAGCTTCATATGTTTGATATATTTGTATTCCACAATGTCAGAGCTAGTACTTTTATGAAGATATTATATTACATCAAAATTCTAGACATCTAAACATACCACACAGATCTCTGACATCTTGGCTAGGCCATGATGAAAACTACTTATTGTAATCCATGTTTACCCTCGATAAATTGAGCATTTATTATTATTATTATTATTATTATTATTATCATCATATTAATACATTATTATTATTATTATTATTATTATTATTATCATTACTGTCTCAATAGTCAGTCACGTTGACAATTACAAATAGTTTTATGATGCATATATATGTCTGCTCAAGCATCTTAACTGTAGTCCCACCAAGGAAGGATGGTGAAAGTAGAAGTTAAGTTGCACGGCTGAAGGACTTTAATGAGTGCCAAGGTAAACTTGAAGCATAAATACCACGGGAAAAGAGCAACATCAATATCAGAGGAAAGAGGCGACATCAACACCAGAGGAAAGAGGCGACATCAACACCAGAGGAAAGAGGCGACATCAATATCAGAGGAAAGAGGCGACATCAACACCAGAGGAAAGAGGCGACATCAACACCAGAGGAAAGAGGCGACATCAACACCAGAGGAAAGAGGCGACATCAACACCAGAGGAAAGAGGCGACATCAACACCAGAGGAAAGAGGCGACATCAATATCAGAGGAAAAAGGCGACATCAACACCAGAGGAAAACGGCAACATAAGTTGCAAGGAAAGATCGCAACTTTAGTGCAAGGGAAGATGACTTCTGCAGTACCATGGTGATTATAATGGCTTGAGTTGAGTAGCATCTTAGCCTGCGCCACACTGATGAACCTGATGCACTCTACATTGAATAGGAATATGATTATGAACACGATGATGACGTTTGGGATTTTTATAATAGGTATATGACTTACAACAAATAATTCTGACATTATCACAGGAAGTATCTTTTTTTTTTTTTTTCATGTAATCAGATAAGGCAATTTTGATTAATTACAAATATGACTAGATACCCTGTGACAAATATCACAAAAATGAATAATCTGTGGTGTCATCGACAATAGTATGCATGGCTACAGCCAGATTCTTTTATATTACATACATTGTACTGGCAAATGTCTGATCAATTGAGCCAACTCTTTTACTTGGTGATGCAGTCTGTGAAGTGCACTTTCACTCTCTTGTCTGATCAAATTCATAGACACTGAATACAGATAACGACATAGTGCCACCACACATATTTTCATTTCTTCCCAGATTGTTATTGGCTTCATTGTAGATAGAGTTTAAATGGAGGGGACGAACTTTGTACGTTGCTGGAAAGAGGTAACGAACAGAGGTAACGGTCACGGACACCACACAGGACGGACAGAGAGGTTACCAAGAGGAACTGGTAATTACCTTCTAGTACCTCAATTATTCATCTTATTCAAATATAATTATTCACAATCATCTATGTTTATGGGTGCTTGATGCTCATTATTCTGCATAAATAAACTTTTACCAGATATTTCCAGTAAGATAATTACAGTCAACATGTATTAACTAGAAAGCGGGGGCGATATATAGTCAAGGACTATTCCCAAGTTTATCCTTATGCATATATTGAAAATAGAGGGGAAAACGAGCTGGTGGTGTCACTGCAGTATCATTATTTGTCAAAAGAGGGTCATTCATCTCATTGTCGTTGCAATATTTCATGTTAAGTCCTAGCATGGATTTTATATTATTTAACCGATCCATTTGTCTTCAAACAAGATATAATCTGATTAAATCTGAATAACAACTATCATTGTGTATGAGAACAAAATAACCTCTTGGTCATCTTTTGTGGCAGACAATTTCCCCAGATCACCTATTGCAGCAGACCATTTCCCGAGATTACCGACTGTGGTTGACCATTTCCCTAGATCACCTATTGCGGCAAACCATTTCCCTACATTACCGACTGAGGCAGACCATTTCCCTAGATTACCGACTGAGGCAGACCATTTCCCTACATCACCGACTGTGGCAGACCATTTCCCTAGATCACTGACTGTGGCAGACCATTTCCCTAGATTACCGACTGAGGCAGACCATTTCCCTAGATTATTGACTGTGGCAGACCATTTCCATACATCACCGACTGTGGCAGACCATTTCCCTACATCACCGACTGTGGCAGACCATTTCCCTAGATTACTGACTGTGGCAGACCATTTCCATACATCACCGACTGTGGCAGACCATTTCCCTACATCACCGACTGTGGCAGACCATTTCCCTACATCACCGACTGTGGCAGACCATTTCCATACATTACCGACTGTGGCAGACCATTTCCATACATCACCGACTGTGGCAGACCATTTCCCTAGATTACTGACTGTGGCAGACCATTTCCATACATCACCGACTGTGGCAGACCATTTCCCTACATCACCGACTGTGGCAGACCATTACCCTAGATCACCGACTGCGGCAGACCATTTCCCTAGATTACTGACTGTGGCAGACCATTTCCATACATCACCGACTGTGGCAGACCATTTCCCTAGATTACTGACTGTGGCAGACCATTTCCATACATCACCGACTGTGCAGACCATTTCCCTAGATCACCGACTGCGGCAGACCATTTCCCTACATCACCGACTGTGGCAGACCATTTCCCTACATCACCGACTGTGGCAGACCATTTCCCTAGATTACCGACTGTGGCAGACCATTTCCCTACATCACCGACTGTGGCAGACCATTTCCCTAGATTACCGACTGTGGCAGACCATTTCCCTACATCACTGACTTTGGCAGACCATTTCCATACATCACCGACTGTGGCAGACCATTTCCCTAGATTACGGACTGTGGCAGACCATTTCCCTACATCACCGACGGTGGCAGACCATTTCCCTACATCACCGACTGTGGCAGACCATTTCCATACATTACCGACTGTGGCAGACCATTTCCATACATCACCGACTGTGGCAGACCATTTCCATACATCACCGACTGTGGCAGACCATTTCCCTACATCACCGACTGTGGCAGACCATTTCCCTACATCACCGACTGTGGCAGACCATTTCCCTAGATTACTGACTGTGGCAGACCATTTCCATACATTACCGACTGTGGCAGACCATTTCCCTACATCACCGACTGTGGCAGACCATTTCCCTACATCACCGACTGTGGCAGACCATTTCCCTAGATGACCGACTGTGGCAGACCATTTCCCTACATCACCGACTGTGGCAGACCATTTCCCTACATCACCGACTGTGGCAGACCATTTCCCTAGATTACCGACTGTGGCAGACCATATCAATAGATTACCGACTGTGGCAGACCATTTCCCTAGATTACCGACTGTGGCAGACCATTTCCCTACATCACCGACTGTGGCAGACCATTTCCATACATCACCGACTGTGGCAGACCATTTCCCTACATCACCAAATGTGGCAGACCATTTCCCTAGATTACCGACTGTGGCAGACCATTTCCCTACATCACTGACTGTGGCAGACCATTTCCATACATCACCGACTGTGGCAGACCATTTCCCTAGATTACTGACTGTGGCAGACCATTTCCCTACATCACCGACTGTGACAGACCATTTCCCTACATCACCGACTGTGGCAGACCATTTCCATACATTACCGACTGTGGCAGACCATTTTCCATACATCACCGACTGTGGCAGACCATTTCCCTACATCACTGACTGTGGCAGACCATTTCCCTACATCACCGACTGTGGCAGACCATTTCCCTACATCACCGACTGTGGCAGACCATTTCCCTAGATTACCGACTGTGGCAGACCATTTCCCTAGATTACTGACTGTGGCAGACCATTTCCATACATTACCGACTGTGGCAGACCATTTCCCTACATCACCGACTGTGGCAGACCATTTCCATACATCATCCCCCTGTGGCAGACCATTTCCCTACATCACCGAATGTGGCAGACCATTTCCATACATCACCGACTGTGGCAGACCATTTCCCTAGATTACCGACTGTGGCAGACCATTTCCCTACATCACCGACTGTGGCAGACCATTTCCATACATCATCCCCCTGTGGCAGACCATTTCCCTACATCACCGAATGTGGCAGACCATTTCCATACATCACCGACTGTGGCAGACCATTTCCCTAGATTACCGACTGTGGCAGACCATTTCCCTACATCACCGACTGTGGCAGACCATTTCCCTACATCACCGAATGTGGCAGACCATTTCCCTACATCACCGAATGTGGCAGACCATTTCCCTAGATTACCGACTGAGGCAGACCATTTCCCTAGATTACCGACTGTGGCAGACCATTTCCCTAGATTACTGACTGTGGCAGACCATTTCCATACATCACCGACTGTGGCAGACCATTTCCCTACATCACCGACTGTGGCAGACCATTTCAATACATCACCGACTGTGGCAGACCATTTCCCTACATCACCGACTGTGGCAGACCATTTCCCTACATCACCGAATGTGGCAGACCATTTCCCTAGATTACCGACTGAGGCAGACCATTTCCATACTGACTGTCAGAAAATACTGACTTTCAAGCCTTTTGACCAGTGTGAAAGTGCAAATACTGGCAGTGGGACCATTTAGACCCACCACCTCCCTGTCCTCCAAAACCAACAAATGTGCAAATCCATTGCTCTACCAACTGTGCTAGTGGGGCCACTCTTAAGCAGATCAGGGGCCAGAGAGAATGACTTATTAATTATCCGATTGATCAAAGGCAGAAAATAGCTTATGCATTCCACATGGAACCCTGTGAGGATGAGATCTAATTAGCATGATTTATTGGCTGCTTCTTTGCTTAATTTATGTACATCATCTTGTGCTAGATTTAAACTTGCATCTTGCTAATATTTAGGATCACAATATTTACTCTCATGCCACTTTTTCGTTCTCAGCTGTATTTCTAGAATTACAAAAAAAATTGATTGTTTTTTTATTATTGTTCTCAAAATAAAGCAAATCATAAACAGTTCAATCATAAACAGAATTTGTACTTTGGCTTGGAAATTTTTTCACTTGCCTTTGTTAATTTCTACTGGAATTTGATGAAATTTACATTCAGGCTTAAACATATTTGGCAATTGAAGTGTATGACAAATTAACAGAGATGCACAAAGATTCTTTGTCATTTGAGCTCTGGTGTAGGTGCTCATGAAAGACGAGCTCCTGTGCACACTTCAAGCTACTACCCACATATTATATTAAGCTGCTCCACTGGCAAGGACTGTAACTTCTTTATATAGAGACCCTCTATCATATTACATAGGGAATATGCATATTAGCTAAATTCATATATAAACTCATATGTAATCCATGCTAATTTACTGCCTCTGTCTTCATATCTTACTGTAAATAACAATATTAATGTGTTTGTTGCTGACACAAACATTTCTCATTCACAGGTATAAAATACATTTCATTTTATTCCATTTTATCTGTCATAACTTATTTTCAACAGGTTAATTAATATTCTGTTTTTAGCATGACAGATTCATATTGGCGTCATCAATTGTGAAATATACAGATTATAACATGAAATATGATATAACAAGAAACAACTTATATTGATCTATTTTCTCTATAATGCAACATTTTATGCAAATTTTGACAAAAGCTATCAGGCAAGATGCACTGAATATCAAACTATGCATTAACATTTTACATGCTTCTTTGGTAATGAAAAAATAACTAAGCAATATTACTGCTTCAATAACAAGACCTTATATATATGTCATCAAATCAATAGCCAGTAATTAAGCTTATGTAGCAACACATGAACCATCATTGTTTTAATATACATATCCTGCCAAGGTTTATTAGATGATTAAGTGATATAGCTCTTGGTATGTATATATCTATGCCATTCATTTTATCTTATATAAAAAGCAGGCCTTGAATTAATGGATATTATGAATCATGCATACCCTGAAGTACACAAATGAGTTATATGAATGACACATTACCTTTGAATATGAATTGTGCTTTAATAGTTTCCACTCTGTGCTATACATTAATATCTATACCAATCACAGTTTATAACATGCGCCTGCTTATAATTATTAGCATTTTCCATGGTTACATCAATTTGGTAATAAAATTCATTATGAACATTAGATATCAATGTCATTGAACTTCTAATTAAATCATATTTTATTTTCTCCGGACTATGCTCAACATAGTCTGACTGTGATAAGCAATTCTAGAGACTTGTTCTCAGCTCATTTGGTCCCATTATAATCTATCATAACACTGCAACAAATTGTCCATTAAAAATGAGACATTCTCATATGTCAGCATATACAAGATCCAATGAAAATACTTGAGGATCTGGAAGTATATATGATTATGATGCTCAGCAATACAATAATCAACATCTAACATCTTAAAAATATGCTCTTATATTCCTATTAGATATTTCAGCGATAATATACAAACACACCCTCATCTCCAATCACCTGTACCTGTTACATGCATAGAAACTATACACAATAGCTGTACTTCTACCATATGTTTACTGTAAAAATAATGAAATACAAATATCTGAGTATAAATGCCTGGATTATTGGCAAGCCCATTACTCTGGATGTGTATCATATTATGTGATCTTTAACTGAGTGAATAAAGTGATGGATTTACACGTTATTCATCATGGGTAAATAAATGAATGTTGTAATGTTTGTGCATGTTGACCTCAAGCCAAAAAAAATAAAAAATCAAATTTCTGATTTTATTATTCATTCATCAAAACTAACAAAAAATAAACCGGGCTCATTAATTTGCCTTTTTTTGCATTTCAAATGAATAATGCATCAAATGATTGTTATTCTATGTTCAAATATGACTACTTAAGAAAATAATCCTAATGTGTTGAGAATATGTGACACTAAATCAAAATAAAATGAAAACATGTTAACCTTTTGCAATGGAAATTTTGACAGCATCAAATAAGCACCAGTATAATCCTAAAGCATTTCTCTTTTGATAAAGGTCTCTTTGTGCAAACACTTCATCATACAGCAATAGATTGCACACAATACTCACTGACAGTTCAGCAATATAATGCACACTTCAGAACTTGACAGTACAGCAATAGAATGCATGGATCTCTAACAGTACAGAGATAGAACACACACATTTCTCACTGGCAGTACCTTGATAAGGCATGCCACTTACATAAGAGTACTGTGATTGTTTGAATACATCACTAGCCCTCATGCAAGCATGTGTCTGTCTGTATCTTTCTGTCAGTGCTGATAATATAATCTTTTTATAATTTGAATCGCTTTGTTCATGAACAGTTTTTTATATTAATGACAACAATGTTTTCTTTGATGTTGGTCATTGAAATACATGTTAACTGCTGTGAGATACACAATATAAAGTTTAAGCAATTATAAAACATCAAAGAATATAACATTGAATTATAACATTGACATAAATATAAATAACAATCTATAAAATATATACTACATGCATAAGCATAATCAAATATTTACCAAGAGCCCAATGACTTATTGTTACCAAAAAGAAGCTAATAATTTGAAAATGTCATGCCACCATTAAGCAAAGCATAGCACTAAAATTATCCTCCCAAAATCACAATTCAATTGCACATGGAATACAGATTATGAACATTTCAATAAATAACATATTACATACTTTCTTTTGATGAATAAACAAAATTGTAGCTAATTACTGATATTCGACATTTCTGAACATATACTTTAATATTTGATTCAGGAGCTTGGACTGTGCCTTTGTTTACTTCATCAAAATTGTAGGGATCTGTTGAAAGATGGCACTAGAATTATATTTGACGTGGTTGCTAAAAGTATTAACTTCCAGATGCTGTAATTCAGAATGACACATATTCTAGCTTTGTTATTCTCTCGGGTTTTAGATAATAATATTTTGACATAGGAATTCATAAAAAAAGTAATTTTGTTTAGTTGTTTAGTGTCCTGTTGATGAATTACAGTAAACTTTCCCTGCTAGCACAAATATGTCATGTGAACATTTATTTAATTAAATTACAACTAAACTGTACATTGCCTCTTTATTTCCAGGATTCAACTTGAAACCAGTGAGTGCAGATGATAAGAATTGGTTTGACTAATTATGTTTTAAATGTTAAAATAAAACAAACTGGGCAGGTTTCAGGAACACAAAATAATTCATATTAATATATCAAGACCTGCTCTATTTATGTGGGATGAAGCTCTATTACACTAGAAACCTTATAACATTAAAACATGAAAACAAATTGAACAAAATATATCTAAATATAATATATATATACACAAAACCATATACATAAACAAAACAATTATATTCAAAGGAATATCAAAACATTCAAGCTTAATGAAATTACTCTTAATCGTATTGTGATATTAAATTTCTGTGCATAAAAATAATTGTGTACTTAGATGTTAAAGGTCATGTTTATGGGCCAATGATCAAAAAGAGCAAAGCAACATTATTCTGCAGGATAAGAATTTTATATTAAGCATTGTTTGGAAAGAACATAAGCCTGAGATGGAGGTCTGAAGATCAGGGAATGCAAAATGTGAGCATTTTAGGGAGAATAAGATGGAACTAGATAGTTTGTGAGTGGCACAAAACTGAAGTTAGCACAGTATTTAATGCATACCAGGTCATGCACTATCCAACTTATTCTCCAAATTATGAACATATTTTATAGGATAAATGAAGTGCCAATACAAGATAATTGGTGTTATGTGAAATATGGTATTACCGGTATGTGATCTTGGAAATTCACTCCTGTTACCTTGAATATATCACCATATGTCAAAATCCTATTTAATCTTTTAATAGCTCACTATGACCTAGTTACATTGATAACTCCTCTGAGCCAACCCTCGCTCAATCACATGTGGCAAGTTACCGTACATTGATAATGCTTTATTCTTACAGTCAAATAAGCATAATCAATAAAAGAAACAATATTGCTGGTCTTGACCTTGACCTTGAGCCAAAGTCAATAAAACATCATCTGAACCAATACTCTTTATATTTACTCTACATATCCATAATCTCAAGTTCTAGATCAGCTTCTGCATACTTTTGGAAGTTGTGACCCATTTGACCTAAAAAATGTCAATATGACCTTGTTACATAAATTATTCACAGAAAATGTGAACAAACATATTGTGTAAGATAAATGTAGTGTCAATAAATGTAATGTGTCGTGTTTTGCCAAATATCACATGATTTTGAAAAATGTCTTCTGTGACCTTGAAAATAGCTCAAGGTCACCAAATATCTATCTTATCCAAGCCCCATACAGGTAGATCACATCTGCTGAGTCATATTGATGTTGCTGCAATCTTGAAGAAAATAGAACATCCACAAGCCAAGTTGCTCTTGTGCTAAATGGGGTTGATCACATCTACCAAGTTATATCGATATTGCTGTACTTGTCAGAAAATAGAGCATTCACAAGCGCAGTTGCTCCTGTGCTTGTCATGACCTTGACCTTGGCCCAAGGTAAAAAAAATTCAGCCAAAAAATTTCTCAGGCCTAAATATTATCATTTATAGTATCTAGTCCCTATGTCCAAGCATAACTGAATGATGAAGAAAACAAAGTGCGGGAGCGGCGGACATGGTGGAAAGGAGTACATAAAGTCAGCTTGTGACTTAATTACTCAAATTAACATAATCCCTGATCCATTTTTCAGTAACCTCAACATTACCTCTGGATACAGAGGCTGAATAAGACAGTAAAGAAATTGATATGATTAAACCACCCACCTTTCGACCTTGATTTTATTTTATTTAATTTGCAATCCCACCATATTATATTATATCATCTCTTTCAACTTCTATGACTAAATCAAAATCCTTGAAACCAGAATTTTAAAAATGACAAACCCTCTTTCAAATTTACCAATTTACAATATTCAATTATTATTTGGTGATGCAGATATACTACTAGATCTCTCTAGTAAGCGTCTGTTTCTGTATCTTTCAATGGCAGGCCTAATATCAAGAGTTTTCTCAAAGAAATCCACGAGAGGGGATTCAGTGAGCATAGATGCAAGAAGTTGTTCAAAGGTGATGGACCAATCACGGTCAGGTTCACATGTAGAACTTGTCATGGACGAGGTCTCTGATTTGACCGAATGATGACTGGCACTGACAGGTATGGCCTGAGGGATGGTGTGGCCAGCAGCGTCACCTGCTTCCTTTGGAGGCTGCACCACACCCCCACCACACTCAGAAACTGGTGTGCTGCCCTCTGGTGTGCTGGCCGTGGATGACAGGCGAGACGGATCTGCACGCTGCAAGTAGAACTGCTTGCCTACATCTCCGATCTGCAGGAGGAGTGTGCCGACGGTGGCGATGGAGTGGTACAACTGCTGCTCCTCTGGATGCTCCACAAACATCTCGTAAAATGTCTTACACAGCTGGATGAACTGCGCCTGGAAGTGAGATCACACACTTCCATTTATATATCTTAAACTAGTTTAATATTTGCTGTCTGAAGTTTCACAAACATTATCTTTTGTTATCATAATTAATATATCAAATTAATTTCTTATGATATTAAATAAAAATGTATTGTCTTATAATAAAAAAAAAATTACCTGGTTCATTCGAGGGATATGTTTAAATTTTTCATGGCGACTATTATTTCTGATCATAGGTGGCACTTCAGGTGCAGGAGTTTCTTCAGAAGCATCCACTTCAGCACTGCCTCCACTTCCTTCATCCAGTAGTATGCCACCAGGGGGCATCTCGCCTAGACTATCTGTACTTGGTGACTCTAGACTGGTGCTTCCATCTGCTGGACTTTTGGCTACACCTGGTTTAACATTAGCAGGTTCTTGTGTTTGGCTGGAGAGCATTTCAGCAGCAGCACCAAGCGGGAGTGAACTGGGAGGGCTTGGTTTTGATATTTTTTCCTTTGAAGAATTATTTTCTGTTCAAGTGAATTATGACATATTATTTACAACATATCAACTTGATTTTTAACATCTCTTTAAATCCCAATTACATCATCAGGAAAACATAGGTCAATGACCTTTACTTTTTTGTAATGTTTGTGAATTTTTTTTCGAAACGTCAACAAATTGTTTAAAAAAATGCCTGCAAATTGTTGAAAAAATGACAATTAGATTTTTTCACAAACCGTAAACAAATTATGTGCCAAGTGGAAAATCATGAAAAAATTATGGGCCAAGTGGAAAAGAGATAGAATTGGTCCCCTGATATTACTTTTTGCCTACTAATGTTCATGTACCCGACCCAAATCCTGATTAGGGTCTGGTATGGGCCATTGAGTACATGGCTATAATTAGTCTGAATGTTTCCAAGTTTGATGTCTTCTCACTGGTTATAATTTCTGACCAATCATTCTTACTGGTGTGTGGAGTGGATAGTGTGAGTACATTCTGTTTTGTGCAAGTGTGGATGAATTAACAACTCAACATACCTTTGACAGAGCTATTGTCGGATGCTTGACTAGAATCTTCATCAAAAAACTCTGTTGCTTCTATAGCATTATCTGTATCTAAAATATAACAATAAAAGTGTAATAGATTGATCTAGAGACATAGATATGCTTAAAAATGTGATCATTTACATTTGTTAATTCCTTCATTTTCCAATTAACATATTTCACTGTACATTTGCACCAGATCTTATTTCTGCAGAGTGTTGATATGTTTTGGCAATATTTTTGAATAATCATGTTTAACATTAAAATAGTGATAACTTACCAGTTTTGGTTACTTGAGGTTCCTCATCGTCTGAGGGCAGTAAGGCAGGGGGTAAGTGGATCTGGTAAATGAACTTTAATTTCTCTACCAGATCTGCTCGGCACATCACTCCTATTGCAAATGCAAAGTCTCGGAAGTTGATCATGTTGTCATGGTTACTGTCGAGTAACTTCAATAAAAAAATAACACCCATACAGATCAAATACCAAGGAATTAGCTACAGATAGTGCTGAAGAATAATGTTTACATTGCATTAAAAAATCTTACAACATTTTACAATTTATGCAATACATTTTTTAGTAAATTTGCCTCACCCTGAACATTCTGAGGGCCATAGTCTCAGCCATGTTTCCAGTGGCCCAAGGAGACAAAGCCAGGAAGAGAGTCTTGAAAAGGTCAAAGTCCACTTTGTACTGCTCATAATATGGTTTGGATGGGTCATACTTGTCTAAAAGGTCTGCTGGAGGCTGGTGGGTCCTCCAGAATGATGATGTCAAATACTCTTCCTAGAACACCATATGAAATCACATACAACACTGACTTAACATAATGTAGTTTATGATGGTTAACATCACATAATAAGCAAATATTCAGGTGATTATCTACAGGAAATTACTATTGATATATAGAGAAGTATAAGTGTGCCTTGAACAAGCTATGTTACTTACCTTGAAGACCAAAAATACATCTTCTAGTTCTTGTCCCTGCAGTTTGGTATCATTGGCAACACTGCGGATCACATTTCTCATAGTGCTGTCCTCTATATTCTAAAGTAGACATTACAAAAATCATAAGTTTTATTGGAGAGATATTTCCATTTCTCTAACACACTATTGAGTTTGAAAACTTCAATGGTATAAAGCTATGCCTGAGGAATACATGTAGTATTGACTTCTTACAACAATTTTTAATCACTCAAAAGCAATGTTTGATAATACAATATATTTTGACAAAAAATATTTTGACATAAAATATACCTTTCTTCAAAAAAGGAAATATTGTGGTTGGATTTTCTGCTGGATAAAATCAAATAAAGCTGTGACATTATTTTATGTTAGTTAGTATGAACATTTGAGTATTTTTTGCCATATTTTGGGTTTGATATTTACCTGGACAACTTTGAGTCTATGCCTGAGCCTGAGTTTCTCTATCTGCTGGTTGGAGACATTGCCAAAGTTGGCGTAGGCATCATGGATAAGATCAGTGACATCAATGGAGGACTGCATGCAAACATATTAATATCATTAAAATTGGAACAGTTCTATTAACAGGCCTGGACTTTCCTATAAAGGTTGGGTAACTAAAGGCCTTAAAAATCAAAATAAAGGCTCATGTACCATTCCTATCAGTGTTCTTAACATCCAGCCCAAAATTATCAACATTTAAAAAGATCAAAGGACCCCCCCCCCCCCCCCCCCCCCAATAAAGCATCTCAGCTAACAGATAAGAAAATAAATAGCCCTGTATTATTTTACTGAGGAACCCATACAAAGGCTTAATCACAGTGACACACAGTTGTCACCAGGGGATTTATGGGATGTTGATTTTTACAAATGAAGAAATTGGTTTGCCTGAACAAAATGGAAAAAAACTTAGGCCTAAAATATTAAGGAATATTGCTTCAGGGAAGAAACACTTCATGATTTGAAATTACAAAAACTTGCACAAGTTTGCCCAGATATAAAATATGTGGTGGTCAGAAATGGTGATCACTCACAATTCTCACTGTTCAAGTGGGCCATGCTGCCACCTGGTGTGTTAAAATCTGTCACACATGGAACTTTGTAAGGATATGCAAGCTTGTACCATAGAAGTTAAATAATATGTCAATTAATTTCAATCACATTATTACACCCATAACAGTATTTCTTTCCTTTTCAAGATTCCCAAACTGATTAATAAAAAAAAAAATCAATGTATTTTTTTTTTTCCATGACAGCACAGAGAATGGTCGTCATCATATCAGTGGTCATGTCTACAAACTTATCCCAGCATGCATTGTGCATGACAGAAGAGACAAATGGTGGATCACCTATGTTGAACCTCAAGCAGTGAGAATTCTAGTATAATGTTCAATACAGGATATTCCAAAGTCACCATATTATTTGGGCAGAAATAGCACTTATTTGTAATAAAACACCACACACCAAAGTTTGTTTGAAAACTGACCTTTGAGTCTGGTTTGGAATAGTTTGACATTGCATTCATGTGCGGCATTCTTGGAAGAGTTGCATCACGGTTTGTGACATTCTCCAAATATTCTCCCATTATTGTCATGGCCTCCCCATCATCTTTACACTTCAACAGCTTATCTTTCAATTTATCCAATATGGCCAGAGACACCATAAAAATCACCTAAAATAGCAGACATCTTCATAATTTGTTTCCTCATGATATATCTGATCTATATCTTCAAATTACAGAATATTTTCTCAGATAAGAAGAAAACTGTATAACTCACCTTGGCACCATCATAGAAGAAGCAGTCCACAATATTTACAGCACTTTCAAAGGGCATTGCACTGAAAATATAGAAAGATCTGCTATAATTTCCAGTTCCTGTTTTCTCTTTTCTTTATTTTATTTCTCTTTTTCTCTTTTCTGTTTTCTGTTTTCTTTATTTAATGTTATTCAAACATAAATTTACCTGAAACTGCGATAAGATTTTAAAAAAAAGAAGTTTTAAACCATTGAAAATTCTAAACTATTACCACAGTTCTGACTTGAAGTAAGGTTACTTAATTTAACAAAACAAAAATTAACAAATGCTGGACATTCAAATCAAAAACACTTTCAAATAGATTTATTTCATAAATTCAGAAGCTTTGGGACCATCTCCTAACTTTCAAATTCAGAGAATTTCTGAAACGACATCTGGGCTGTATTCTGTGTCACAATCTTCTGCAAAATATGCAATGGAAGGTGTGATGATCACAAAGATGGATCTTGCAATCTTCAAATAATATAAAATCCAGCTACCTGAGGAACAAAGTAAGGAACCAGGACAGTGAGATCATGCTGAGAAGACCAAGGTTATCCAACTTGTCATGAAGTGATGGCAGGTTCTCTGCAATCAGATCCTCAAATACCTCTGCAAACAAAAGAGTTGCTCAACATTCGGTTCATATTTAACATATCATTAACAAGGTCTCCTGTGGCTTCATGTGTGTTACTCGTCACATTATTGGCAGTCCTATGGCAGTTTGTTGTGTTAAAGATTCTTATGAAACAAAAGACCATCTCAAATTTGAGAGTGAAATTTTAAAAAAAGGTAAAGATAACACTACCAATAGAGAAATACAGAATTGTGAGGAATTTAGGTTGATAATCTCTTCCTTATTTAGTATCATCAGAGTGGCTGATAACTGCCTCTGATAACATCAAAGTATACATTTCTACAGATGCTCAGTGGGGCAAACAGTTTTTGCATAAATTGTAAATTTCATTTATTATCGTTGGCCATTGTTGTTGAGTTAAACTATATTATTGTATGCAGTAGTCTTTGAGCTTACGTTGGTCAATGAGGGCTCCTACCACCTTGGTATTGTAGTAGTCAGGCAGCATCCTCTCACACAGAGCTGTCAGCAGCCAAAATGCATCCTCCTCATTAGCATACAGTAACAATACAGATGTCACAATATTCATAGCCTGGCAGTACCCTGAAACCATATCAAACAAATATAGCCTTACCCCAACAGTACTCTGAAATCACATAAAGAACTTTCAAAGTCTGGCTGTACCCAGAAACTGGACAAAATGAATGTTTTCATTGCCAACCTGATAGTACCTAAAAATCATGAAGTATGGCACAATGACTGTTGCATAAATCGATTGAAATTTAACATTGAATGCTTGCAATGACAAATCTAGGAACTTAAAATGTTTAAAATCTATATGGCTCTGGCATTGTTTATATCTGGGTTAGAAAAAGAGATGAAACTAAATACCTGAGTGCATAGTGATCAATTAAAATATTATATCAGAGTTACCTACACTTATATGAGAGAAAAGAGTTTCACACAATTGCCATGATTGCTTTGCTGTAATTTAACTCTTCATGTCTTGTAGTTAACAAAGGTTCTGAATATTTTAAAAGCCTCACCAATATTAGGATTTCTCCAAGCATACGCTGTCAGTACACGCCGCAGAGCACCGATGCCCAGCTCTGATTGGAAGGCTGGATGTTCCGGCAGTGACCTTAAATACAAACCATTTTTGTTACCACAAATGATAAAAATCTTTTGTCACAAGATGTCTAAATATACAATTGAATTGACTACTAGCAAAGAAAGTAGAGATTACCTGTGCAGGTCGCGTTCAATCTCCTCTGAGGCCAGAGTCTCCTTGCCAAGGCTCTGTTCTACCAGGGACATATAGTAGCCAGGGTTGTCTGCCATCTGCAACACAAGGGCTAGCTTTAAATATGCTCTGCTTCATATTAAACAATATTCAGGCAACTTTACAAAATAGGTAAATACATATAATGATATCAATAACATATATTAAGCCAATGGCAATGCATATCTGTATGGAGCATGATTAATGTACAAACCTCGTGAGCTGCTCCTGAAAAGTTCACCCACACTTCTCCTCTGTATTTCTCTGGAACGCCTTTAAGGATCAGGTCATATATTGCATGTGTTCTGTACATACACATTCCTCTACAAACCAAAAATTAAACTGTTTATTTTGTGTGTAACACCTGCATGGTATAAAAAAAGTATTGGTAAAGTTAAAAGAACTGCCTTGATTTTGTGGTAATGGTGAGAATATTTACCTGCCATACTCTGCAAAGTGCAGGTCCCATAAATGTTCCTTGATTGATTCCTTGGCTGTAACCTCATCAGATGTTCGCCGGTTAAAAAGCTTGACCAATGCCGGTTGTAATTCAATACCTTCTTCAAATGATTCCTCTGTAAAATCATATCACACATTCAGTTTAGTAAAGTGAATTAGGATTCACTTCATCATGAGCTTATAGTTTAGGGATGATTGAAAAAGCACTTCATAGACCCCTCTGATTTAGTCTAACATGATTCAAATAACAAGTCAAATAACTTATATTCCTTATACTGTTGACCAAACAGGTGTCTTAACTGATTCAAATAGTTAATTTTCAGGCAAAGGTTAAAATTTTCTCCTGGAAATAATTTCACAGTCCCCTCACTCACAATACCATAAATATTTGAAAAAATATATAGAATGTTTATATCTTTCTATATTTCTATGTATTCAGATACTAAAGAGTATTTGTTAATAATGATTACAAAAGAAACAATTGCCTTTTGACCTAACATGTCTATCATGATAAAGAGAAAAAAGAGAACAGTGATTACCTTTATTGGAACCAGAACTCTGGACGCTGGACTGACTTACACTGTCACTTGTGTGTCTGTAATGAGAGCTTTTTCTCAGTTTTGGCAATTCTGAATTGAGTGGGGAAATAGGCATTCACCAAAACAGTGAAAAAAATGGTCAATGGGGAGTGACTGATATCACTATCACAATGTTTACAGAGAGATATATTGAAATATGTTTCTGTTCATGCTGTTATTCATTCAATGTTGCATAAGCCATATGTATTGTCATGCTCTTATGTATATTGCAGTATATTACAGGATATTTAACATACACTATACAAATATGGACCTGGGTGGAGTGCAATATGACTTTTTATGGACCTTCGGAAAGTTATATTGCACGAGGCGCAGTATAACTTTCCGAAGGTCCATAAAAAGTCATATTGCACTCCACCCAGGTACATATTTGTTTTATTCTATGATCACTGTGTTAATTACTGCCATTGTTGGTTTAATTCTAAAAGTGAGAACTGAAAGGGACGTGATTGCTGTCGTCTGCTTCCCAGTCTGCAGGTCACTCAGAGCAAGCTGGTGACGTCATTATAGGGCTTCCCCAACATTTCCCGCCATGGAATTCCCCATCAGTGCAGTGGAAAGTATATTGACGTGCAATATAATGCATCTGGTCAATAAAACAATTTAGAGAAGCCCATGTGACCAGGAATTGACCAATCACAGCACAGAATACACAGTGATCATAGAATAAAACATAATATTATAGATAAGATTAATATTGTTTCCATTTGCCACCTGACCATACCTTTTTGGTGTTGGCTGCTGAGATAGAAAGTCTGAAATCTTCTCTAAAATAAGACCACGATCTTTGAGTTGAGCAAAAAGAAAATTCATCTGCAAATAAAATATATTGAAAATATATTAAAATATGTTGTAAATCTACTGACCTGCAAAAAAGACCGCTATTAGATACTAATGTTTTAGTGCTTTAAGTGGAACTACTCTGATAGTTGGCTTATCATTTATGCTATTATTTTTACATACCTTTCCCTTTGTAGTCATGAGTAAGGCATTGGGTAAAACATTGGTAGAGTTGTCGGTCTTCTCCACTACATAGATGTCTCTCATTGGTATGATCACTGTCACTAAGTCACGAACCTACACAAACAAAAGCTCTGTTACTGCAGGCATTATTACAGATCATCAGGTGGGGCAAGTTACGTGTATCTTATACTGCCTGTTTGATTAAGGCATGGCTCAGCTTCAAAAACGCATTTTAGTGATCATATTCTAAAAAGATAATAACATAACAGAAAATTCTTGATTTTCGTAAGAGAAATAAATGTTTGTGTGACCTTCAGAAAATGAGCAAATGTCACTCACATCTCAACTAACAGAAATCCTTTTGATATTTCTAAATCATTAATTGGACATGGTGATAACTAAGAAGAACTTGAAGCTAACTTCGAGTGCTTCATCAAAATTCCTTCCAGAATTGTGCCTATCCCATAGTAGCCACTGGTCCCATGCTTTGTTTAACTTACCCTGCTGGCAAAAGTGATGAAGTTAGGAGAGATGTACAGTCTCCCCCAGACATGCTGTTTGCTGTAAGGAGTCCACAAAGTACATTCTGCATCTCCATCTAACTTCTCTTTCGCCGGCAGATTGAATGCCAACCTGTCAATACATTCCAATATCACATCTCAAACCACTCTCTTGTTTTTTTAAAAATAACAATAAAAAGGCTGTGACATAATTTGGGTAAACTTACTAAATTTACCACATTTGTTTGTAAATCCCTACTAAATCTATGAAGAAACATTCGGAGCTGATCTCAAATAAAGATTCTATAGATTATTTCCATCAGTTGTCCAAAACTTTTTTCCGTTTCTTGTACAGTACTTGTGAAGGAAATGCCTGATATTTGTTTCTAAAAACTTTATTGTATGGCTCTCATTGCTAAGATAAGGACCTACCTATAAGCATCACTCCTTGCCCTGGCATCTAAGTCTCTCTTTATGGAAGATATCTTTTTTTTGGATTTTTTTCTGAATAAAACAGAAAAATACACACCTTTAAAAAAATATACCCACTAGTACTTTACATATTTTTATCAATATATTTACTTTATATGTGATTTGTAATCTGCTTAAATGAACAGTACCATTTCAAAAATTCCTCTTAGTAAAATAAAGAAAAAATATATAAGTAATATAAACCAACTTACGTGGCTCTGTTTGGCAGACTTCTATCAACTTCAAAGCTCTCTTCAGATAGTAATCTAAAAGTAGATACAATCAGAACCCTTACTTCATTAACCTCCTTAAAATTTCTGGCATAATATTATTCCATACTTCTAAATAATAAATTAGGCGGCTGGATACATGCAACACTGGATACATATTAGATCATAAAAATACATACATATTATATCGTAAAAAATAGATACATATTATATCATAAAAATTGATAAATATCATATCATAAAAATAGTGTTCACATTCAAACATCTATTAATGTTGATGCCAAACTGAAAAATACTGGTCAGAATCCACAGGCAGCTAATAAGTGAAGATGCAGATATTTAGGGTTGTTAAAAGAAACCCCTTTAAAATGCCTGTCATTTTCCCAGCAACAAAAAAAATCACCTATTTGGAAATATTCAAAATAAACCCATTTCAATTTTGATGCCCATAATATTAAATAAAAAAAATCATAATTGTAAAATTTCAATTGCGGTACATTACGATCCTTCCACAAAATTCAAGTTCTGATGTTTTGTAAAAATCAAATTGTTAGATTTTATTTCTCCTGTCCAATCCCGATCAACAGGAAGTACATCAAGATTTTTGAACACCAAGTATGGAATTGAAAAAAAAAACCAATTGTCATATTAACATTTTTTCTGTCCAATGCCTTCAAAATGAGTTCGACAAAAGGTGCCTCAAAATATAGGTCAATGTCACTAGCAAGCACACCATTTCAAAGCACCGGTACAAGCACACCATTTCATTCAGATGCACCCATGGTTTAAGATGTGTTTCACTTTCTATTTTTTGTTTGAAAATAATTACATTTACAAGATTTTTATAAATCAGGCCAAATGACCTCAAAATGTAGGTCAAGGTCACTGAGAAGCATACTATTTTGATTGTGTAGATCAAGGTTTCTGACGAACATACCCTTGAATAATCTTTTAAATGATGCATCCATAGTTTAAATTTCAAGAAACAAACATTACTTGTTCTTAAGTTATAATATTTACATCAAGGGACAGATAGTATAACTTTAAGCAATACCCCTTCGGTAAAATTTGCTGAGGGGTAAAAAGTGAAAAGTTAAATACTTTCTTTCAAAACTTTAGATAAGAGGCTTTTAAGATATAGTTATTAGAGCTTTATTATCTTCATAATATTGTTACTCACTGTTTCATGGCCATATTGGCTAATTGTTCCATTAAACGGAATGTTTCAGCACTGTGCATTAGCATAGAGAAATAATGCTGAAACCCCAAAAATTATAATTATAAACATTTCACTCATAAAATCAAACATTCAACACATTATTGAGATTTGGCTTACCAAAATAAATGAAATCCATTGAAATATTTTTTTCTTGTAAACAATTCTACAAATCATACATATACCGGTACATTATTTTTACGTACACTATTTTCTCTGGTGGAAACTTTGATGCTGTCTGGGAAAAGTAAATTATTTCCCATTTCAAGATGCTGAAAAAGAAAACCAATCATCACATTATGATATCACTAGTACACTTCTAGGTTTCTCATCCAGTTAGAAATACAATATTGACATTGGATATCCATAGGGTGTTCTTACTGTGGCATCAGTCCAACGTATGATAAGTTTAGCTTCTCGTCCCATCAAAAACGAATAGAAACACAAATGGTTGACACTGAGATACATCCATCCCTGTCGGGGCACACTCCTCTTCCAATAACTGCATGAATAATCTTCAAAAATATAAAATTGATATATTTGGTATTAGGATCTATGACTGTTTTGATTTAATATATGTAGAAATAGATGGGCCAAACTATCTAAATACTTACAATTGATTAATACTTACAATTGACTAATCTCTCTTCTTTTGGCATGTTAAACAGCTTGTGGAATTTCTTAATGGCTGCCCTGAACTTAGCTGAATCATCATCTGCAATAACATTGACATGTGAATTACTTTATTCTGCAAATAGTTCTCTAAACCTAGACAATTTTGGTTTATCTTACATTGTTTTAGGGAACCAGTGCTTTCCTTGATTCAATTTTGGTGCACATTGAATAAGATGTTACTGAAAAGAGCAATGAAAATGTGTGGGTTTTTAAAAAAATGTTTACAATATGTTGTGCTTACCTTCCTTGGTTGATTTCTCAGATGTGACATTAGCGACAAGACTCTCAATTTTGCATTTCACAAAATCTGTTGTCTCTTCTTCCTTCTCAAATGCACCTATTAAGATCATGTAAAGTATGTTTAATCTAATACCAAAACCTTTCTGCATTTAATAGCTTAAGAGATTATCAATTAGTGACATTCATTCAATTGATACTGGCAAACTGAAATATACAACATTATCAAAAGAATGATATTCAAACTTATATTATCTATTCATATTTTCTTTATACATTTCTGAAGGAAAAGATATCTATTTCAGCCTTTTATCATGGTATGATGTTTATGCGTATTATATTAATATCACTTTCTCACCCAATGTCTGCATTATATTCTGCTCAAGCCATTCCCAATCTTTAGAAATCTCCTTCTTGTTGGCAGCAATGGAAACAGCTGCCAAAAAAAAGACAAATTGTATATCAATGTAAAAAATTTGGAACCTTGCTTTCATCTTAGAAATATATTTTCATAAAAAACTTTGAAGTTTCAAATGATGATGGGCAAGATTATGTTTTATCTTTACTGACTACTGTTGAGAGTCAATATTTAAAAATTGAATATCATGTGCTGGAAAATTTTCTAACTCTATTTACTAACTTACCATAGCTAACCTCTGACCCAGGCGTTTGATGCAAGATTCGATATGGAGGAGTCTACAATAGAAATGCCAAAAAGTTGATTCCAATGAAATCTTTATGGTTAACTAATTCCACACTAAATATAATTGTGTGAAGCTAAAACTTTATGCGAGCCAAAACTTTATACAATCAAGAAAGCAGACACACTTCTTGCATTGGTTATAGGTTGATGTAAACCTATTTTGGTCATGCATTCATGAAATGAGGTTTTCAAGCACTATTTCCTTGCATAATTTAATTGCTTATTCCCCAAACTTTGCAATAAAAAACTTTGCAATTATATTTCACCTAAATAAATTTCTGTGCTATTTGAGAGTGGATGAGTTCTCCTTTAAATGAGGTGTGGGATGTTCAGCTTAGTTCTGCATGACCATATATATATATATGGCTTCAAATCTTTAAAATCTAAGTGCATTATTTCCATTAATTTATCTTGTAACTCACACTAGAATCAAGCACATTGTCAAGTGTGCCAACCAGAAGTCCAGCAAGACCACCTCCTCCATGACCTTTTCGACGCTGCATCATGAAAAAAGGGTTGGCTCTCTCTGTTATCCTAATTTTCAAAAAGGCAAACATCATTTAAAAAATAAAATCAGTTTGTATTTGCGTTTTTAACTTTAACAATATTCTTTTTGTTCAATATATATCACTGTATCTTCATTTCTGTACAAGTAGGAGATGGGTAATGATAACTTTGCTGACAGCTGCTATTGATTGCCTTGATTATTCCTCTATTATTTCATTATCAGTACCACACCATTTTGTACACAGGCTTGCCTAAAATCTCAGCTCCAAATTACAAAGACCATTAGTTTTCTTTGACCACCGTTTAGTTATGGTTTGCTAAGATAGTTAACTTGGAAATTACAAAAATTTGCACTGACTTAGCAATAAATACTGAATACTGTAAAATAAAAGGACCATTATTTACTGGGATAAAAAGTATGAAGTTAAATTGGAAAATGACCCAAATTTGCACTGGCACATCAATATTGACAATAAATACTCAATACTATAAAATATAGGTGGTAAACAGGTGTGACCTGAGATGGCCCTAAAATTTTGAAATAAACAATGACAGTGACAGGAACAATTACATAACAACTCACCATAGAGCATTCGCCAAAAGCACCTCTTCAGGTTTAACCCACATGTTGGAGATAACTGATCTTATTTTGTATCAAAATAATACATATGACAATCAAAACAATAACAGAAGTCTTGCACAAAGGTTCAACATTTCGCCATCTTGGATAGGTTTTCCTGATAGATCACATGACATTTGTACCGAGATTGTTATTTAAATGTCCCAAAGTAAGAAATAATTTTGTATTAATAGATTTGGTATGTGTAAATGGTTAAATAGCCAAATATCTGACATTTTACGGATTGCAAAAATGACAGAATAAGTATAATAAAAAGAAAAACCTGATCATAACTCTATGATCACATGACTTAAAACGAGACAAAAACAAACAAAATGGTGGCAGTGTCTTCAATTTTGGAAGCAGACAACGTGTAAATTTAGAGAAACGGAGCGTAATTCAACAAATTAAGCAAATAACTGGACTTACCCACACATTGTGAGTTGTGAGAACAATATTTCAATCTGATGTCAAATTTTAAACGAGTGATTATATATAAGTTTTGTGATTTTCTGTTTTGAAGATGATTGACAGATTGTATGCGTGCCTTGTGGAGTTCAGTATTTCAGTATTCAAAGTCAAACCATAAAACATCTCAATCTATGTGATAAATGCGTGTGATTTTATTGACTTTTTCTCTTATTTTTGTATTTGGTCTTTCTATCCGTTTTAAAGGGTATGGTCAGACTCAGGGGTCACTAAATAAAATTAGAAATATCATTTCCATGTATTTGAACTTTGACCTTTCACCTTGGATAATTCTTCACACTGTCCACCAGAGGCACACGCAAACTATTCACCAGGTTCACCAGGTCGCCCTCTGGTGGAGTTTGATAATTCTTAAGACTTTTGTGTTCACATCCATGTTATTTCCAGCCCTCCACAGAAAAAAAAATCTCCCTGTTACATGAGCTGTACATTTTCAGTTTCAAAATATACTTTCCAAAATGCTAATCAGTAATTTTGGCATGAGACACTTCCTTAAGATTTTTTTATTGCACTAAAAATACAGATGTCCTGGGTAAGGGGCGATCCATTTGATTTTTGTGGGGTGGGGTGGGAGATTTTGGAAAAAAAATTTATTCACCCACCCCATCCCAGAAAAAAAAATTATTCATCCACCCTACCAAAGAAAAAAAATTTATTCATCCACCCTACCAAAGAAAAAAAATTTATTCATCCAGTACTGCTGTCCCACCCCACCCCACAAAAATCAAATGGATCGCCCCTAACAAGAAAAAAAATTTATTCACCCACCCCACACCAGAAAAAAAATTTATTCACCCACCCCACACCAGAAAAAAAAATTATTCATCCACCCTACCAAAGAAAAAAAATTTATTCATCCAGTACTGCTGTCCCACCCCACCCCACAAAAATCAAATGGATCGCCCCTAATATGTATGTACACTTAAAATATACAGATTTACTGGGTAAAAAAAAGATATATTCATAATTTTTTATTTGTGAAAAGAAAATTCATAGGTCATGGTTATGTAATGAGATAAATAAGATGTTCCCCAATGATGATATAACGTTATCTATTGTTTTTGTAGAATCAACTGCAGAAAAAAAGACTATTCAAGATGGGAGGAGGTCCATCTCGTGAGGCTTTGCTGGCAACTAGCCAGGCTTTATCTGTACGTGAAATAATATCCTCAAACTGCGTTGTGATATTCTCCAAGAGCACTTGTTCATATTGTCGCCAGGCTAAAGACGTGTTCCGCCAAATGAGTGTCTCCCCAAAAGTTATAGAATTGAACCAAAGAGAAGATGGATCAGAAATACAAAATATCTTAAGTGTTATGACTGGAGGAACTACTGTGAGTATCTATAAACATGGTTTTCCCTTTTTTGATCCCAGTTAAATGTGTTGATTTTTGGGACACATTTATCTTAACAAGTGATATTAATCCTGTTTTCAGGTTCCCCGAGTGTTTGTCAATGGAGAGTGCATAGGAGGAGGCACAGAGACAAAGGCGTTATACAAATCTGGAAAACTTGACTCATTGGTACAGCAATGCTCTTCATGATTGACTTTGTACCAAGAGCAATCTTAGAGGAAAAAGATAAAATAGGCATTGTTTCTGTCACTTATTACAGTCAGGAGTATGAGATCTAAATAAGAACTGTTGTAATGTTCATTTGGATAATCTAATTATGTTTGTTTGGATAATCTAAAAAAAAATTTAACTGAAGAAAATTTCTTTCTTAAAAAATGTACATTTTGTAGAAAACAGAAATAAATTCTTGAAATCCAGTAGAATAACTTTCTGCTTTTTAGATTTATGGTATTACAGCCACGCCTCAACACCTAACACACTTCTGACCCTGTGTTATTTTTAAGCATAAAAAGAGCACACTCACACAAAATCCACCAGAGGGCGATGAGGTGAACCTGTCAATTATCACCTATGAATAGTTTACCAGTTTACATAGGCCTCTGGTGGACAGTTTATCTCTCTCACACACACATACATATTCAATCATTGAATGAATCAGTTTCTATATGATAGCAAGGACCACTATCTTAGGCCAGAAGTAAGTGTTTTGAAAATTTTATAACTGCAAGATAAATGCTTTGTAGAAAAATAGTTATAAAACCAATTTCAAAGGTCAATATATCTAACACTAGGGGAGATTTATTTTGATAAGATTTAACATATGACCAATTCTTCTCATTGAGATTTAAATTTATGGCTAAACATGGAAAAAGGTTTTTTTTAAAGAAACATTTCAAGATAAGATATGGTTTCTTAGCTTCCTATGTTTCTTTGAAAAATATAAAATTCATATTATTGGGCAGTGATTAATCTTATCAATACTACATATGCAATACTACACAAGTCTGGTATGGATTACTGTCCCATATGTTGTCTGGCCAGGCGGACCACAGACCATCAGCCCCCCTGTGACCACAGCTATCAATCACCAGTGATTGGGGCCCTTTTAGTTAATCATTGTGCTTCATGGGATAATGCAGACTGTGTTACATTATGTTCTTGTTTTTTTAACCAAACCTAGGTTTTGTTAAAAAGAGCAATTAGTGGTCACAATGTTTCCAATTCAATTTACATTTATGTTTTATATTCACTTTTTATATTTGCCTTACACCAATATCTGCAAATATATTTAACTTACTAGCGTAAAAAGAACCTGAAACATTAAGGCTTGTTATCATCTAGATATCTTTTCAGCTGACTTTTGAGATACAATACTTTGACAGTTTCTGTTTAACCCTGCACTTGAAATCTAGTTTTGAAAATGCTGCAATTTTGAATGTGGTCTGCAGTATCCCAGATTTGGCCTCCTGCACCCCACTTCCTGGAGTTATTACCACAACAACTAACTCTATAAATTGGCACACAAGGTGTTTTATTTTTACCATAAACTGAATTGTGCAGCCAGGGATAGACCAGAAAGTAACCTTGTCACAGACTCCAGACTTTTTTTAAAACTCTCCTTAAAACACACATAATTAGATTTAACCAATCAGCTCCAAATTGGTATGAAGATGGAAAACATATTGAACAAACCATTTGAATATGACGGTACATGGCATATGAAAGTTAAAGCAGATTTGTTTGCATTATATCTTGATGACTGACTTCAGGCCTCTGAGAGGCTTGTGTTGTATTGCTTATGTAGTATTGACCTTATGCAGTGGCTACTGGCTAATGGATTAGTTATAAAAAAATCAAAACATGATCTTTCCATGCACTATAAACATTTTTTCATCCGATTAGTAATGTTTTACCTATTTAGTTGGCTTGGTGAGTTATAATTGTGCACTATTTTATGTACAGGAGATAGAAATGACATCATAATGTAGCTCTGGCAATTCATCACTGAAATAGTAACATCTAATTTGTTGGTATCTTGGCAACAGGTTGCAACCAAAAATAAAGTTAATGCCTGTTTGGTTAACATTAAGTTTGAAATTATATTGGAATAAACTGAGATTAATAATAAATTAGCACAGGAATACCATGTGTGAGCTGATACAGCCAATCTCATGTGAGATTAGACACTACTTTTGTATTGCTCTCAGGAATAAATTAGTTTATTTTTATGTAAATCTGAATTAGATAACTAACTTAAGATGATTGCCACACGAGTTCACCACATTGATTTAAAAATAAAAGCAAGACAAGATATATTCGAGTTTATAAGCTCATATTTATAGTATTGATATTATTGATGAATATTTATTGTGCTGAATTTAAACTTTTCTGAATTAATATACAATTTGTGATTAAATGATGATTTGTGTTCAGGGTTTCTCAGTTTTTTTTAGAACTAGTTAACCCCAAACAATTTGTAAATTTGATAATCTTTGGTCAGAATTTAAAAAAATGTCCATGTCATGCATTGTTGTGCATTGGATGATGGTAATAAAGTTATTTAAAAAAATCCTCGGATGTTGGTTTCTATTACTTTAAAATATTAAACAATATCTTTACATTTATATTGCAGTTCTGACTGCAAGTGTAAAGTTAATGTTTATATTTTTTATTCTGTCATTCAATCTTTGCAGTAGATTTGTTCGAAATATGCCTTTAATTGAGGTACTGGAAGGCAACTACAAGTACTTCTCAGAAATTACTCTCTCCTTTATAAAGTTACTTCATATGTGGGGCAGTGAGGTAGGGGTAATGATCCTTTAATCCTTGGTCGCTGGTTCATAATCCGGGAGATAATGCCTCTCAAAATCTCTTTTTGGCCTAATGTGTAATGAAAAAAGTGGTCACCATGTCACTTTCCAGATATAGCTGGGAACCATTTCAGTCTTTCTGCACAACATTTGTGTCTCGTATGGATAGGAGAGGATATAAAAGATATTATATAAACTCATTTTTGCTCATATTTTTGAAACAATTGAAAACGCCTAGCACATTTTTTCTAAAGACAGATCACCAACTTTATTGGTGTACTTGTGTAGATTTGGAGTAAAGGTTGTCATAAAAACATAAACAATATGAAAACAAAACAATAAAGCAGAATGAATCAAAATCGCTGTTTGGTTTTCCTCTTGATCTGTATGCTACAGTATTTTAGCATGCTTAAATTTCAACTTTGTAGTCATATACATTTTCTTTACTCTGACTTCTATGTGAGATTTTTCACAATACTAGCCATATTTCTTGAAGTTGTAGATCATCTATACAAATTGAAGTATTTGCAATTTTTGATTAACAAATAATTTTCAATTGACATATATTGCTTTATATAAAATTTGCAGTTAAGCCTGGATGAGTTGCACATAGTCGTCGGTAACTTTAATGTGAGCCTAGAATGAGCATGATAAATATCTTGAATATTATATTGAATAGCCAAAACAACGCCTTTAAATGTCATATTAACTGCAATCAATCAGAATATTGTTACTATGTGTCTTAAATAATTTGCAGTAACATGTTAATGATGTCATGACCTGCTTCATCACATGGGATCATATATCATATTATATTAGCAGTCTTTCCAATTTTTGACAATAATAACGATATTCAGTGATTACAAAAATTCATTTCAGCAAAAGGTTAATCTATTCAAGAAAGAGCCATATCGGGTGGCCTCCCTTGAAGGTGAAGGATATTCCAGCCAAACAGCGACATGGCCTCAACTAACAGAGTGACAGACAATGTGTAGAATAGTTGAGGCATGCGTGCCAGGACATCAATGTGATCGATGTGCATTTGCAGCCATTTATACTGGGTGAAAGTGACATTATGAATCCACTGCAATATGAAGTATTTCACTACTACCACAATTGTGCTATTAACGGTTAAATCGAACCAGGAACATTCGTTGTTTATTTGCATATCCCAAACAGTCCAGCGCACCCCACCAACCCCCTCCCCTGGACATCCCCTTATCTAGTTTCCCTTCTTTTTTACGATATATACATGAAATAAATTTAACTGTCTTCCTAACCATTTCATGTTCAACGCCTCTCATTTCTAATGATGCTGCATCATATTCTACTCACTAACTCGCAGATAAACTTGGAGAATAATATGAGAAGTCATGACAGTTTTGTTAACCACAATAGAGGCGAAGTCGTACAATGTAATGTGATAGGAGGAAAATTCATTAATGCCACAGCAGAGAAAGTTGTTTACACCAAAATACTAATATGCCTTAGAAAGTATTTTGATATAAATATTACAGACATGGCCATATTTTCGCCAGAACCGAGACCGAGATAAGCGCCACGAGGGATTTATATCTGACCGCCTGGAGAAGATTGCAGACATATGGCGAGCTTCCAATATGCCGGAGCTTCAGATTGTCTCAGATGGCGAATATGGTTTCAAGCTATATGAAGGAACTTGGTGATAAATTATCAGAGAAGCCACCAGAAATGGAAAATGAGACAATTTAATAACATTTATTATTGCACTTAATATCATTAAATGGTGAAAAATATATTATCCAACACATCGTTCGATGAAAATATAAGTGAATATGTTTAAGATATTTCAGAATTTGGCAGAACTTAAATATTTCATAGGAGTTAGAACGTACTGAACCGCAAGTAATTTTTAGTATGCCTAAACCTAAATCTTTTATACAAGTAAATGTTTTGAGGAATTTGCATTGCAGACATTTTTGAACAAATTAACAGAACATTGAAACTACTTGATGGTGTATGGCTAATCCCTGGATAATGTACAAAAACCCCACCATTTATAAGGCATAAAACAATCATTGTATCATATCTACTTGAACCCACTATTTTTGAGGGTATAATGCATGACTTACTTGAATCCCCTATTTATGAAGGCATAATACAGGCATTGTATCATATCGTACTTGAATCCTTTATTTATAGGGGCATAATGTAAACATTATATCATATCGTACTTGAATCCTTTATTTATAGGGGCATAATGTAAACATTGTATCATATCATACTTGAATCCCCTATTTATAAGGGTGTAATGCAAACATTGTATCGTACCGTACTTGAATCCCCTATTTATAAGGGTGTAATGCAAACATTGTATCATATCGTACTTGAATCCCCTATTTATAAGGGTGTAATGCAAACATTGTATCGTACCGTACTTGAATCCCCTATTTATAAGGGCATAATACAAACATTGCATCATATCGTACTTTAACAAGGACGCGGACCTTGCAAGGGCACCTTTTATTTTTATATAACTTGACCTTTGACCATGGGTCCTTTTTTTATTTTTACCCGGGGAGGCTGGGCTGAAATCCCCGGAAGGAACCTCATTTAGGCAAATACTTTATCTACATCGGTCCCCTGTTTTAGAACATGCTTACATATTGATACACCCACTTAGGGATAGTGTAAAGTTAAAACGATACCTGACTTTGGGGTGATGCAATTAGAAAACGATATCCTGTTGCAAGAGTTGTGAATTCAATACTAACATAACATAACAAATAGTTATATACATTATTCAAACTTTAACCATATTTTATAATTGTATTTGTAATATTTCTGTAAGCCCAATCAAACAGGCACCAGTATGTTAATATCACACACATCAGATACTTTTGATATGGGGAGAACGTAGTCTATTAAAACTACACAGAATATAGAAATGTGCATGTCACCAAGAAGATGAAAGACCATATGTTTGCCTCTGATGCATCTGATGGCGGCTTCATGTACGCACTGCCTTGTGCAGAAGGCAGGACAGTAAGTGAAACTTACAGGGCCTTAATTAGGAGTATCTGCAACACCGCGGTAGTCCATCCTCAACCTATCTCTGCCTCCATTGCCCAAATTTGCGGCCACCACCGGCTGCAGATCATGAATATTCATATTATGAAAATGTGTCAAATTGCCCTTGTTTTCCTTGCCTTTGACCAAGCCAGAATTGACTATGGATCTGTTTATCTGATGATGTGCATTATTTTTCAATAACCTGGCGGTTTTCACCTCTTTTAAGAGAGTAGGAGTAGACAGGATATTTGGACAAGGGGATTGTGATCCCTGTTTTAGGTAAATTATCTGCTGAAAGGGCCCTATTAAACTAAGTTTCCCGGCAATGCTGTCATTCCTGCAGTCTCTGGCAGAGGGCGTTGCTGAATTCAGACACGGACACAATGCTTCCGCCATGGAAAGGAAGACTGCTGAGTTTGCAGTTCGATCTGCACCACACAACCTTGTTATTGCTGTAGGAAATATTATGAAAAGAGGTTTTGCAACCAGACAGGGATCTCGACTCAGAAGTGTCATCAGTAAAGCCTCCTTGAAAATGGAATTATAGATGAGCTGTACTCCAAATGGTGTGAAGATAAATGTTAACATGTGTGGGTGGACAATGTCATGTGGGATAATTGATTTTAATTATAATTATATTCCGTGTAATTTTATCAGTGAAACATATATTACCTCTTAATTCTTCTGGGAGGAATGTCTCCACGCTGCCTAATGCACATTTTAAAATGGAACTAACATGCTCTCTGAGGTATTTTGTGTGCTTAATGTGATTGAAGTGATTGGGAAATTACAAAAAGATTACACTATAAAATGCGAAATATATTACCCATGCATTTCAGAGCCGTGTCCAGAATTGCAACAGGGGAGGTAAATTGTATCGAACGTATGTTACTTTTACAAAAATAATGATTCACTAAATGTTCCCTTGACACAAAAGAGATATTGTCTAAATAGTTTTTGGTTTATTTTCTAGCATTTCAGCTGACAATACAATCTCCGAAACATTCATTATCTGCAATATACATATTATGCTTTTTGCTATTAAATATTCGGGATTTTAAATAAAAAATACGTCCAAAAATGCTGGATGCGTCTTATGATAATCAATATTACAAAGACTCAAATAGGTGTTTTCAACATGGTTCATAATGTGTTGATGTGCAGTTTAAACGTATCAAAAATCAACCAATTGAAATATTTATTAGAAGCGAATAACCTTTATTACATTACACCAATTGATATTCAACGGAATGATAAACATACTGATCAGTAACTCAGAATTTGAAGCATCATACTTATATATTTATAGTTATAAAATTTAAGAATATTTGTGGCAACAAAAGGGAGGGTCTGGTGATATTTAACTAAACACTTATTGATCCCTGTTAACATTACATCATTGCATAAAAGCCCTATCATTACTTCAATATTTGGTCCCTGTTATTTAATTTGTACACATTAATCTGACGATGTTCTACCATTCTGTGCCAATTGTCCATTTGTATCCTCAGTGCCATTTGCCAAAACCGAAAATGGGCACATATTGAATCCCGCCGAATCCCTGCTCTTTATGCTCCAATCTCCATCATCATAGTTACTCTTTGTTTTATCATCAGATGTTGCAGAAGATTTTAACCCATGAAAATGTTGTGTGATTCTATTGCGGAGAGGCTGCACGGAGTGTGCCAGTTCGGACACCAGAGGCCACGTGGGTCTCCTCTTTCGGGCTGACCAATGCTGTGATTGCCCATCCACCCCATTGTGGAGATCATAATGTGAATTAACATTTCCAAATATCTTTACTTGGTCCAAGTCTATTTTATTGTTGACGTTATTCTCTGAGTGTGTTCGCACTCGATATGTTTTGGTCTCCTTGCCTTTTAGTCTTGTCAATTCAAACTGTAATTCTTGTTGTATAGTTTCTAGTGTACCTTTTCTATCGTACATTTCCTTTCTATCGTCCTCATCAATGTAGAATATAGGCTTGCTATGTGGTGATCGGCCTGATTCATCGGAATCCTGAGATGATGCTGACCCATTGGACAATGACCTAGTATATAGTGTCTGACGGATATCCGGAGCACTGGTCATGGCTGAAATAATTGAGGCAATATGTATTGTCATGGTAACCGTCAGAAAACAATATTTGATTTATCAGTTCTTTTGTGTTGAAGTCATATCATTTAAATAATTATACTGACATCACTTCATTACCACGTCACTTCAAAGTTTGGAATGTGTAAAACCGGTACGAATTTCAATAATGTTTTGATATATATCCTGGACTTTTGATATATTAAAATGGTCCCTACCCCACACAAATATGTATTTGAGATTGAATGTTAAAACTTTGGAATACTTTGTAGATTATTATTAAATTATCTTCACAAAAAGTAAGCCAGGGTTTCAACATTTCTTACCAGGCTTTGGCTCCTTTATTATCAGGTTTGGCATTGACGGGGATTCAACATCAACGTGATTTGGCATCGTGTTAAGGTGAACATTGTGATTCTTCTTTTCCTTTTGTTGCAACATATCTCCCACTTGCGATTCACTGAAAATGTACAACAATGTGTACAATATAATATTAGAAGTTGGTGAAGAATCTGGATCGTATGTAAAATGGTATAAATAATTATGCAAACTATAAAAATAATATCTTATATCTTATTTTATATTAGTATTATAAAACTTTCATTTATGCATCTGAAATGGTGCAATGTATGTTAAACAACATTTTCTGCATAAAAATATAATTGAGGCAAATTGTGGAGCAAAACTCAGGATTGGCATTGGCAATTGATAAATACATGATATCTATTTTAGATATATCATTATCTTAAAGTTCTTTGCAGACATTAATTATTTTAGCAGGTTATGAATTGATTCACTATCTTGGAAAATGGCTGATATCATAAGCTATTATTTGTCTTCAGATATATCATTCAATGTCCTGATGATCGCCTAATTCATGCTGATTTACCGAAGATGACCAAATGTATTTTGAATATGACTAAAGAAATATCTGTAATATTTTTGAATACATGCTGAAAAGACATATGAATGTAACATGATAATGAGCAGGAGAGAAATGATGGAAGATGCTCATATCTGACACTTGATATGACAAATTGTTTCCCGTCTCTAAGATAGAAAAGATATTCTCTCTCTGGTGAGTAATAACTCATATCAGTTTCAGCTTAGAACAAAAATAAACTTGATATCAGATTTCATTAATATTCATAAGTGTTATCTGCAATATACTTCAAGTTCATTATGAGAAGTTGCTCTAATAAATCAGTACTGTACGGCATTTTCTATTATACTTAAAATAGCAGTCTCTATCACTATCATAAAATATTTTTGGGGCCAATATTCCATCCGACAAGTATTAGAAATCTTCAATAACATTTTTTTGTGATTTCCAGAGAGATTAGTTGCTGTATCTGAGAGAGATCTACTGATTTCTATAATTTTATGCTGGTAACTGTGCTGCAAGCGATTTATTTTTTTTAGTAAATATACAGTAACAACTTCATACAATTACGGTTTAAAAGCGGGGAACATTTTAGAACATAACACATGTGTCCATTGGATGGTCACGTTGAGATCTCTTGGTAGGCAATATTGACTTTATGATGGAATATAAATAAGGACGCTACAGGAAAGTGCTTTACAGATGTTCTCTGTGGTCCCTTTGCCTCTTGTTATGACTGTATTAATAGATAGTGTGTAAGTAAGGATATTGCGGGAGAGCTGTCCTTTGTCTAATATGTTCTTTCTATGTTGCATACCTTGGTTTCAGAAGTAACAGATGAGCTGATTCCTGTCTCACATATTGACATTTGGCCTCGATCTGAGGATCGTCACTCCTGCCCACCAACCAGTATGTGTTCATTTGACCCTTACCCTGAAATTACGCATTTATATTTCATGACAATCATCGTGAATAAGAAGCAACGGACGTAAGCTCCATATTTGATAATTTCACATTTTTGCTCTAATTTCAATTTTAATTTCAAAAATTCAAATGGGAATGGGTAATATGCGGGATTAGTGATACACACAGCTTATCTGAAGCACTTTGGTTAATACATTCAATTATCTATGCATTTATTAAAAATGTGTGAGAATCGAGACAATATGTTATAAGGTCATCATGATTTGAAAGTTATCATGTGAAATTTGTGAAATCATATTAAATCATTTCATTAAATCTTGAAATAAAATGTGAAATATGACGATGACAAAGCATTCAATTGTGAAAGGAAAACTATAATTGTCTCAATGACTTATTATATAATATGTCTTTGATGATGAATCTAACATGTGTGTTTTACAAGAGGTCAGGAATGTTCAGTTAATCGTATTATTTATAAAAAAAACGATGCCACGCTTATTTGATTTTACTCTTGTTTTGTGCTTACTATTGTTAATTAATACTTTTAATTTTCTGCAGGATTATGACAAAGAACTGCAATCTGAAATATGCAGATTACTACCTTCCTAATTTTTCAGCACCAATGTTAAACCCATCCCATTATATTGTAGTGTAACCCATCTGCAATTCAAATTAATGAGCCACCTGACTTTGTACACCTCAGATGTAATGCACTCAAAAGTATTTGAACCTAAATGAAAAAATATGTTGCGTGATTATATATTAATTTAACCATATCAGATGTTCAGACAAAAGTTCAGACAAATCTTCTATAAATTGAAATGTTTTTTTCTTTGTCAATAAGACCTTAATCTGATGCTCAACTTTGAAGTTGGATTTGTTCACGGCCAGCTCCCTTTTTGGGAGATTTTGATTGGATCCCACAAAACCCAATAAGTTCCATTCCTCAATGCAATTGGCTCACTTTATTCCCTGCTCACCTTGATTGGAAGTCTTCCCCGGAAGAGTGTTGTGTACTGAGTTTTTTCAAGGCACTTATTACATGGTTCACTCAAATGAATTTGTCCACTCTACAATATTGAACAGCATTAACACAGGATATTTTACATAACTGTTTATTTACTACTAGAATTTCAATCAAATAATAGCCAACACAGAAGCAAATAGGACATATATACGTGATAAGCAAGATGAAAATGCTTTTATTGTTACAAAGTGTGTTTTCTAATGAAACGGAAAATCTAATTAGAGCTGTCAAAGCGTCTTTGTGTGTGGGACTGAATAGACTGGGCGCTTCTATACGTGGCTTACCTGTCCAAATGATTGCATTCTGGATGCAGTATTCACTGTGTCTCCAAAAAGACAGTACTGGGGAGTTTTTCTTCCCACGACCCCTGCCACTACACTTCCGGTATGAATACCTACAATGAAGTATCTGCGTATACAACTTCCACTTACGCATATATAATCCCGAAAATATGATTGTACATATTCCCCGTCCATGATTGTTCAAATAAGGAGCAACATAGAAATATATATCAGCTCAAGAAATCCTGAATACATTAATATAATTGATTATTAATGCAAGCTATCATCAACTTAATAGATTAAAAAAATCATGACAATTAGTAGATTTGATATAAAATGGATTTATTCTTATTTTGAATTAAAATATAATCACATGTACCTATTCGTAGGGAGAGCGTGTGAGGAAGAAACATATGTTTGACTTTTTCTGTGAGTCCCAAGGCGACAGCAGCGACATTGGCGGCGTGGTGAGGAGTCCTCTGGGGCAGACCTCCCGCCACCATATACATGGCATCTCCCACTGTTTCCACCTACAAAACACACACGATGAGGCACTGCTTAGGCTATATGAGGTCAGATAGAAGCCTGTCACCCTGACTCAATGCCCTACTCTTACACAACACCAGAATTGTCAAACTCGATGACTGCCACTCGCAAAATTAGAGCACTAAGAAATAGAGGTTTTCCCACTTTCATTTTGTAAGCACACCTGTTGTATTATACGTAACGTGACATTGTAATATTTGAAATAAACGCGACAAAAAATTATGACCATCGTCATTCCCATAATCATCATTTGCTAAGTATATATGAATAAAGGTTTCAGTGTGTCATGCATTAACAGTTTCGTGAATATTTGTAATTGAATATTCCTTTCAGTAACGAAACAAGTGGAGTACTCTGGGATGATAATATTCTCTCGTTACTGTCGCAAAATCCCATTTAAAAATTGCTGAATATAAATGGAAGAAAATTGATTAGATGCCTGTCACAGATTACATGTATAGTTTTAATGTACACTACAAGTGTCACATATCACGTTATTTATTTTAACTTATATTTTAAGAAACAGATTGTTATCCGATGATACCAGATTCAATTTATCCGATGATACCAGATGCAATTTATCATTCCATTAAATGAATGCAAACATAGTATGGCACCGAAAGCAGTCCACCCAGTAATGTGAATCAGCTATGAACTGAGCAATGCAGATTACAATGCAGTCAAGGCGAAATTAGTTTTAGGCATCCTAACCATGAACTATCTGCAGACCAGATGATAAGAATAGATTTGATCTCAGCTATGTTTCTAAATATAGTATTATTACATATAAAATAAGGGTGTGAAAACGTTTATACCACATTTCTGTCATTCTACTTTTTCAAATTAAATAAAGAATAGTTTGGTATATCCTAAAATCTAAAGGATACAATGCAAAGATAACAAATGATTTTAGAAATTATAACATTACCTTTTGCTTTCTTGAAATATTACTTTCATGGAGTTAAAATGTATGTTCGAAATGAAATGAGAAAGAAACCCTTGATTGAGTGGTGGAACACCCTATGGATCGGATTTTGCACTAGAAGTTTTGTGCCCCTTATTGCTCAATTGTTCATAATATTTGCAAAGAACTATTAATGCATTTTTACACCCAAATGAGCATAGGATTTTATGTCAATAAATATTATTCTATTTAATCTAATAATTCCCTCAACAGGGTGATAAAGTTTTGAAAATTTTAAAACCATACAAATAATCTTCATATGTAATTCCCATATTCAAAATATTAAATTCTTGATCAGCTTTCACACGTTATTCAACTTTAAGATGATTTTGAAATAACCCAAACATAGTAAAATGAAAAATGCTAGTAAAATGAACCTCTTTTCTTTTTCATTATGCGGATACAAATTATATTTCTTAACTCAATTGCAGAGACGATTTTATAACATTTTACAGACGATTTTATAACATTTTAGAAATGTCCATGTCAATAATTTCCGCATTATAAACCCGTTAAAACGCATTGTAAAGAGCTCAAAACTAATTCTGTTACTCAGCTTTATTCGGCCTGTTCTCCCCAATACATTACTCAGCAACATTACTCAGCCACAGCCCGATGCAAAGGAGAGTATAATTCTGTCAGCTCACATAACAGTCACATTTAGTTCACTCTATTACAGCTTTTATTCACATGCCTATGTGGAACATCATTCTTTTCATTCTTAAAATCCCCTTTACTAAAGTTGATAACGAATCTGCGAATGTATAAAATAGCATTTGTTCAACAAGGTGATTCCAAATTGATGCAACATTTTATCCAAATATATCAATTATTCTAACGAAGAGGCTGGTATATACTCCAAGGTATACTCATGTAGAAGGACAATGCTTTCACCATGGAGTAATTCGATATGACATTCATAATTACCACAAGCTATCACTATCACAATATTAAGGAGTGTCCATTATGTATTACTTGCCTTCGGTGAGTTATTTAGATCCAGAGTTTAATCTAGGGTCAAGAATATTGTGTTTTTATTTCTCAAATGGTTGTTAGTCTAGGCCTATATACAGCTGATTCTAATAGAGTACGTGTGATCCAGGCATGATTCAGCACCTTAATTAGAGGTAAACCATGTTCCCGTGCCCCTGTACGCCACACAACCAAACCTCGTCGCCATACAGAGCCTGACCTCAACACCCATATGAGAAAATTAACCTTGGGTGCAGTGGTCAATTTAAGCAAAGATGCTTTAATGATTCTCAGTCATGGACTGTGTGTATATCCAGCCATAGAACCATCCAGGCCGCGGACATACAAATACAGGCTTACCTCTTTATCGACACAGTCATTGCTTAAGAAATTACGATAAAACTAGCAGTGGCTTGTTAATGGACTGCATGGAATGAATCCTTCTATTCCAGCCTTCCAGCCTCGTCTATGCTTGCTAAAATGTGAAGCTTAAACGTCTGGTTGGAAGGCAGATAATCTTTGCTCTCTTTTCTGAATTTTGATATCTTCTGTCTGAAAGGGTCTTTGGTATAATATGTCGTGTTAAACATTTTAAGTTGTTCCTCAGATATATTTTTTCATTCGATAATTAAGTCATAAAGTGACCTATTGGAAAACGGCTCCAAATCTGTTGCAGTCCCTGCAGCACTTAACATAACAGTTAGCATGAGAGAAGTGGAGCAGCGATGTAGAATTACACTATGCGAGGAGTCGAATCTTTGATCAATTATATTAATATTCGATATATGATTATCCTTTAGGCCAATTTACATCGGAATCTAATCTAATTGCAGATATTTATGAAATATAAAAATCCATGGGAATTACACTATAGTCATTCGCTAAACATTGACTATAATCTATATTTGATAACTGTATAAAATCATTTTCTATAAGCCATGAAAATTATAGATAATGATGTATTGTTCGTTGTCCAATAAGATTGATAGGTTCACAAATTTGATAAGGCCCTGGGCCGATTTTACAATCCCTGTCATATAATGGACCATTATACAACTTGAAGTAAGCATTTAACCTTTAGATACAAATTGCTATTGGGAACCTCATAGGACATCATTTAAATTTATAATACCATGGCAAATTAATGATCAGAACTCTGGCTATTAAAATGACGTTAATATTTGTCTGGGTCATGGGTCATGGGTCATGGGTCATGGGTCATATATATATATATATATATATATATATATATATATTTATATATATATATATATATATATATATATGTTAACAACAATTATGGAATGGACGGTTAGCTTAAATTTACCTTGTATTTGAGAGAGTACTAGTGTTTTTCACAAATATTACTCCGTGTATTAGAAACAAATGACTACGTTCATCATTCGTTTAGTAATATTTTCTTGATTATTCATATGAAATGATTGTAACACCTAGCCATTTGATGGAATGGGATCTTTTACAATCTCTATGTTATAATTATATTGGTGTTATTTATAGCAATGTAGATGCTGCAGTCATGAGCACCGCGCTCTCAGTTGGGTCATGCTGAATGGCTACGGAGCTACATGCTAATTACACCATCACTAAGATGTTGTCACCCGCTGCAGTTTTATCCAACTTATCAGCTGTGGTATTTTGTGCTAGAAATAAAATGTCTGCTTGTGATGGGAACCATATCTGTTCTTCCCGGTATGTTCAATTTCTGTAATGGACAATTTAAACAGGCGTTTGATGTACCTAATATACTCAGATATAACAAGACCATAGAATAAAAACAAATAGCCGTCTTCTCAAACAGGGAATATCATTAGTTGTCACCTGGGGCGTAAATCCATATGACTATTACAGACCTCAGAGGAAACATAGGCTACTTCATTTCAGGAAAGCTTTTTAAGATTACATACCTTGAGAACCTGATGCTTGTCTATGATGACGTCGAATGTTGTGAATATGGAATTGATACAGTGCACCAGGTCCATGGCTGGAATATGAGAACACATCTCTGTGAAGCCCAGAAGGTAGCTGAACATGACAGTCACTTCCTCGAACATCTGCAATTACCACATCACAAATTCAAATTCACAACTAGAATTCCATTTCAATTAATGTATTTAAAGTTAAAGAAATATTAGCCTTCTTGAATATGTTTTATATACTAGTATACTATTTCATAACTAAGAATGGAAGAATTTACCTCGCAAGTGTTTATGGGATCCTGTCCTTGCTTAAGTTTGACAGCTATACTCTTTGGTATCATAGAATACAGAAGGCTTTCGCTTTTTTTCCTCCACTCCTCAGACCGCTCCAAGTTCTCTGATATCTGAATTGATTTTTCTACTTCCTGTCAGAAAAGAAACATGCGAAGAAAACTCTCTTAGGCATCTGTATTTCATCCAAGAAAACTCCGCAGTTTTTATTCAAGAAATGAGTTATAATGGCTCACATTCTTAGAGTATAAAAACCTCCCAGACATCAGATATCCATCTTCCATTAAAATACATATTTCATTATTCTTTTGCGGAAAACTTGTGTTGTCATATTTGATGGATGGAGCGGGCTATTCAAATCCATATTTGTTTTCACAGGAAGAACGTCGGTGTGTATTATGAGAACCATGATTTTTACTAACAAAATGTGAGTGGCTGAAAGATTACAGAGATTTCCTGACGCAAATATCAATTCAAGCTTCATGAAATCATGGAGGTCACAGGCAAATTTACAAAGATTTTGGATATGTTTAGATGTGGTCATGACACTGTAAAACAAACAAGCTGTCAACCAAAATCAACCAAAATACACATGACAGGACTATTGTGTTTTGCTTGGAAGGGAACAATGCACTATGCTCATTGTCATGTGAGTGTTTGGCAATTCTGAAATTGGACACTAATGGCCAAACAGGCACCTGTGAGCCAAATCACGCCAATGTCTTACTCTGAAGGTGCATCATCGTGAGTAAACCTATTCTAACTAGGGATTTGCACTAAATCACCAGTCTGCCAATGAAAGTTTCTTGTCAAAGTGTTCTTTGTATGATTTAGATGTTTCGTCTACCTTAAAAATGGCACAGGTATTTATTTTAGGGTAATATGTGTAATTATCAATAAGATTTGATTAAATTTGATTACAATTATTAACTGATTTCATAAAATCTTTTAAAGGAACGTGCCCATCAAGACATCCAATTCCTTTTACGTGCTAACAAATTTAGCCATTACACAAATGAAAATATCCATGCTTGTTTAATATCGATTTCCAGTGTGCACAGGAACTATCAAATGTCCTGTCATGAGGAAAAATAGTAAACAATAAATTATTCACAGATGATAAGCCATGATTTGATGACACACCTTCTTGTTATTAATTACAAAACATTGCAATGTTTGTCCGTACCTTTCAGTAACTTTCACTAACTTTATGTTTGACAGAAGACCTAAAGACCTTTTTATCCCACATGTGTGATAAGTTATCATGAGTTTGTGTAATTTTTTCCTTAACATTCTGAAACGGAACCATGCGGGTTCTTAATCGGTCGCGTAACCAAAGCCTATTTCGACTGCCAGTTTCAGTTACATGGATAGATGCAAGACATAACATTTCAGACAACTATGCCCATAATGTAAACGTGTCTACTTGAAATAGTAAACCAGATATTTTGTACTCTGTGTGTAATTGAAAGAAATATTGTTCACTTGTAATCTATTTGAATCTACTGTACCATATAATGTGTAAACCCCTACTCTTTTATATAAATATACTCTTATATATGTATATTTATATTTACATGTTTATCTATATGTCCATTAAATTGATGATGAAGTTGTGTCAACTACGAGTAAACGAGTAAAGGATTAAAAACATTGATCTCCCACCTCCATTTACATGAATGTACTCTTTGTGAACTTTGTGAAATTCGGTAAAAACAATTACACCTCGGCGAATTAGGTGGCAATGACCTGAAACCTAAACATAATTGGATGGAGAGTTATATGTACCGATGTCAGGGAACTTACCTGCTCTATAGAGTATTCTAAACTGGACGAGTGCTGCCAGCCCGCTGTCACAAGGTCCCTACTGCCATCGTACATGTTAAGGTCATTCAAATACAACCCCATTTGGCTTAACTCCTCAAGACTGTTGATCCTGTAAAGGACATCACAAGCAAATATGAAAATGCAAATAACAAATGATTTTAGATTTACCCATTGAAGTCTTATGGACGGCACTATTTCTGTGGATTTCTGAGGAAACTTACAGCGGATTGCATAGGAAGATGATGCCTTCAAAATCCGTCAAAAATCTCATCTGGCCTTTGAGCAAGAGTTTCTGATCATTTTTTCCCTGATAATGTTGCGGAGGGCACGTGGCCTCCAACTCAAATATCACCTTCTGGAGACAAATCACCTGCACATAATAAAGAGAAACTATAATTTGACAATTTGTTGAGGCTATTCAAATATATGATAAGTGATAGTTTAGCAATGGAATACACCTATAGTTTATGATATAATGCATCACAATCTGTTTAAGTCTACCTTTTCAATTCTATTGAATTCATATTTTCATGGTAGTTAGGGCCATTTTGTCTTATATTTACAACAAATTATAACGATATTAAAATGATTCACATGGACTGTTTTACATTTTAGATAATTCAGACTGAGAAGTAATAGGAACTAATCATGCGCTGTAGAGTTAAGGGGTGTAACACCAATTGTCTAACTTAGCAGGTGATCATATTGGATAGATTTTTATTTGTGGTCCACAATAGATAATGTTTTTGAAACAGGTGTGCCTTTAGATGCTTTTTGAAACTATCTGGTGATGTGCAGTTTATAACGTAAAGGTACGGGGCATTTTTTCATATTTTGGAGCATAATATATATCGAAATTCACATTTGCTTCACTGTGTGACAGTGAATTAACCAAATCCCCATTATGTTCATATTTTGAGAATGGATTTCATGTTTTGAGAATGGATTTCTTTTTGGATTTGGATTTCATGTTTTGAGAATCGGATTTCTTTTTGCAGGAAGTCAATCTAATATCTAAAAACCTTTTTTAGGATATTTTTAGAATATTGTTGTATTTGTTTCTCAGCAGGGTATATTGAATTAGCCTCTTTTGTTCATTTTCCATTCCAACAGTCTTTTAATTCTGTTTTATTTCCTATGATATCCATGGTGTAGATATTCCTTCTGTAATAATCTTTTCAATGAATGGTAAATGTTTATCTGGAATGTTTGTTAATCATTTTTCACAATTTGCTCTCCACATCAGCTGCAATCGATAATTTTAATCTGCTTATATTTTCTTGATTCTCTCATTATTTGTTTTGTCATTTTTAAAATCCAATGTTAAACTTGATGATATTGTGACCAATTTAATTTCATCTGTACATTATCTCTCAAAATATTTGAATGGATATTTGTTATAACTAAATCTAATGTATTGCATATACCGTATGCTGGTCCTTAATTAAGGTGACTGCAATATACATGTCATGATATTTCATCAAATTTGATCACATTAGAATTTTTTTACTTATCTATATGTAAATTGTCACCAATGAAAATAACCTCATGCTTACATAGACTGTAATATTCTGGGATATTGGATAATTATGTGCAAGTATCATAATGGTTTCTTTGTGATTCTTCAGGTGCATAGATTGCGGCGATGGTACATATTGTGTGTGTGTTAATTAAAGTTATTCACTGCACATCACTTATGCATATACACATATTTATCATCTTAATAACGTGTGCCTGTTATTGGATAATATCAGGGCTTTAAATAGATATCATGGTCATATCTGTCTGATTAAGATCTGACTTACAGTATTTAAGTTGTGGGCAATAGGTATGATTAATCTATTTATTTATTAGTATTTGATGCAGTATCACTGATCAGATCTCATTGGATACGTGCGCCTACTTGTAATTAAACTGTCATGGCATTTGTCTACTTTACACAAAAAGGGGGAAACTGCACATTTAAAGCCCATCTAATGCTGTTATTCGGTTGATCTAAGCAATGCTTTGGTCCATACATAGAGTGATATGTTTTTAATATGATTATGTTCTTAGAACAACTGTAAGTACTGGTTGTAATGGAAAAGTAATTGTGGTGTGTGCTTACATTGTTCCATGTGAAGTTAACCAGAGGCCGTCTCAGCATGAAGAGTTGGGTGATATCTTGACCCACCATACTCTGCTTGAACAGTCGACTCACAGACTGGCCTGTCTGGGTGATCTTCATATCTCGGGTGAACACCAAGCTAAATGAAAACACCTGATCAATAGAAAATAGTGTCATTACAAAGACAAAGGTATGATAAGATGTATTTGCATTAATATTAAATTCACAAAAGGCACACGAGATATTGTTCACTTTGTGGATAGCGCTGTTCTGAATCTACATGAGGCCCGGTTTACTTTGTCATGGTATTGCTCAGAATAAATAAGAGAGGTATTGAATGGTTTTGTTTAGAATGCACAAAGAGTCTTATAGTTTTGGTCAGAATGTATATGAAGTCTTGTCTCCTCTGTTTATGGTTTTGTTTAGAATGCATAAGAGATTTTACCTATTTTGTGGATAGTATTGTTCAGAATATAAAAAGGTCTTTCCTTCTTTGTGGTTGGCTTTGTTCAGAATGTAAAGAGGTCTTTCTTACATTGTGGATAGTATTTTTAAGAATATAAAAAGGTCTTTCCTTCTTTGTGGATGGCTTTGTTCAGAATGTATAGAGGTCTTTCCTACTTGGTGGAAACAAACAAATATATATCAGGCAAATATTAACATCAACAGAGTTGTCAAACTCCATGATCTGCTTGATAATATTATCATTACAGTCTGAAAAACCAGTACATGTTGGCACACAATCCATTTCTTATCACATAGTGCACCACAAGGAAATAGAAATCTCACAATAATGGCACTAAAGCCCTGCACTCACAGAACTTCAGGCAATTCTGACATTAAGGCGGCGTGGAAAGGATATTGGATTTGGCTTGTGGCATCCATAACATATGGTGATCTCTGCCTTGCCACTCACAACCAGTTCAAAGAAACACGTTTTACATTACAGGGAAAATTCCGCCGCATGTTAAACTGCACGAATTCTCAGCAGTTCGATGATACAAGAAAAACACCACAGATGTATCGATGAGAAAAGTTCGGCTGAAAGCTTATTGGTTCAAACTTATAGAGAAAAGTAAGAAAAACTTTTCTTCTCCAAAGAATTGAAACGCTGAATATTTATTAAAGCTATCAAAGTTAATGAGTAACGTCACGTTAAGCGAGCAACCGATAGGTTTCCAGCCGTGACTGTCCATATTATCAGTGTGAATAGTCTCAACATTAGAACCTTAAAATCTCAAACAAATAAGCGATAGCGCCATGGAACTTGACTCATCATAATATCAATTGTACAAGAAAATCATTTTTTTAAACAAGCCATAAGAAATTAGTTTGACAATTTGTAAGGTTGTTTGTGTGTTTACGACATCACACTATTCAGCCAAATGGTCTGGTAAACAGGACAGATGGATGCTCTGTAATGACAAGATGCAACTTGCTCCACCTGGGTTAATAGATGCATCAGAAGTGTGATGAATAAAATGAGAGTCACAGAGTTCGTATTTACTGTGTAAAATACCAAACTTCACATTTAAAGAACCACTTGCGCTAGTTTGATCTAAGCAACAAGACTGGTATGGTTTCAGATCTAATAAGGTTAATCTATGAATATTTACTTCAAAAGATTTCTTTCTGAAGTGCTGTACTTTGCGGAGACGGTGTTATTTCAACAGACGTCAGGAAGCATTTCCATCATTCACGTCATTTCAATTATAACCCCTGGACGATGCCATTATGAATAGTTGTTGAAGCTTAGTATATTAAGTTACATACTTAAAGATAAATAGCATCAACCGTCTTTTTGTGCCAAACCTTGAATGTATGAATGCGTTCGTGTGGCAGGGGGGTCCAGAGATTTATGTTTCAATGGTTAGACATGGCCTACGTGCTCTGCAGATGAATGCCTAACACATGTCTGAGAAGATCAATCGTCTATGCCATCATCTACAGTCAGTCAAGCCAAACACCCCTCACAACCTTCTTATCTCATCTACATAATGCTCACTTTGATCACTACAAATGCCTCTAATGCAAAATCAGCCTTGATGTGTAAAATATGGCTTATAAATAGATAAGAGAGTCCATAAATGCCATTAATGATATCATAACTCAAACACTTCACAGGATATGCACACGACATAGGACCGAAGATCGCCATGAAGAGCAAAAAAAGGATTTACTATTATTTATGTTTATGCACTTAAACGTAAACACCTCGTTGGTCACAATGAAAAATGCTCTAAATATTATCAAAAACATATAAAAAAATATTTTTATGTTTATAAATACATGTATATATATTTATATATATATATATATATATATATATATATATATATATATATATATATATATATATACATATAAAGAGAGCCTACCTTAAAGAACATAGATGATGACATTTTAGGGAAATGACTCAGTCCCTGGCATGTTCTGATTGAATCTTTGGACTTGAAAGCAGAGTTGTCAAAATTAAGTCTGTATACAACATGGCAGCCTCGGTCTGTGATTTGCTGTTCCACAACTCTGACGTCCACGGCCTGATTGTACAAGTATTTGCCGCATTGTTTCAGTTGTCCTATCACATAATATGTAAATCCCACCCGCTTGGACCTGTAATGCAGGAGGCAACCTTTGGTGTCCTCGTCCTCCACATAGAATGATGGGTTACTCATTCTGGGAAAGCTAAATCTCATTGTTTCATGGAGGTTATCGATACCATGCAGAAAGTCTCGGTACGATCTACCAGACACCCGCAAAATCTTATCATAGCCATAATGGCTAAAATATTTCACAAAGCAATGGCCAAAATAGCTGAGAAAGTCATCTTGAGTTCCCACACCGAGGACCTCACTGCATGCCCTGGCGATATCCAGCATCAGGGAATCTTGGTATTTTTTGTGAGTGGAGAAGACAAGGTCCTCTGAGTTGGCAGCGGCGAGGACCTGGGACCAAACTGCCTCGCCATACGTGAGCGCCACAAAGTGCTGCACCGACTCCAACAGCATCCCATACATCATTCCTTGATGGGCACACTGCAACAAATACACAACACTATTAAACACACTTAGGGAACATGTCAGGTATAATTACACTGAATGGGAGAACAAACTAGGGGGAACTAATGTAAAGTAAAAATTCAGGGCACAGCCATTTCATCAGCCGAATGTGCCCTATATATATATATATATATATATATATATATATATATATATATATATATATATATATATATATATATATGTATATATATATATATATATAGATATATATATACATGTATGTTTACTATATATATATATATATATATATATATATATATATATATACATATATATATATATATATATGTATATATATATATATATAGATATATATATATATATATATATACATGTATGTTTACTATATATATATATATATATATATACATATATATATATATATATATACATATATATATATATATATATATATATATATATATATATATATATATGTTTACTATATATATATATATATATATATATATATATATATATATATATATATATATATATATATATATATATATATATATATATATATATATATATATATATATATATATAGTACAGTAAACAAAGGTAATCTAGAAATAATTTGGGGATTGCTGGGCAGATACTCAGATATTCTGAGATATTCAAAGTATGTTTACTACCTTAGTCAAACTATGATAAATAATAAATGCGTTTAATTTATTTACGTCTAATATATAGCTGATATTTTTTAACAATATATAGTTGTTAAGTTGAGAAAACACTATTGATTTAAAAGGGATCATATCAAAACAATAATAAGTTTATTCTGATATTATGAGAGGTTCCATATATGAAACTAAAAAAGATTGTATGGGATCAATTCAATGTAGGCCACGGGCCGTGGCGCAGTTGGTCAGGACTCCGTGTCCCCATGTCAAGTCAGAGAAATAATAGGTTCTCACCTACCAAGGTAAAATAAACGTATAATTAAAAATTTCAATTAGCTCAAAATTAATAAGATAGCAGCTGACGTCAATACCTACATACCACGCGGGATTTGGTTTGGTTTTCTGGGGTAAGCATTAGCATCCTTCAACCCCAGGGTAAGAAGGGCACTAATTTAGCACATGATCCCTCCCTGTCCACCCAAGAAAGACCACCGGCCATAGTGATGTAGCAGCTAGAGCGTTAATTTGAGCATGTACTCAATTTTATTATCATATCAAATATCATATCAATAGGAATATATTATTAAAAGTAAAAAGCTAACAAAACATTTTATAACAAGGTTTCAGCGCGATGAACAGACTCGTCTGGTATCAGCGCTATACAAATTTTATTATTATTATTATTGTCGTCGTCGTCGTCGTCGTCGTCGTCGTCATCATCATCATCATCATTATTATTATTATTATTATTATTATTATTTTTATTATTATTATTATTATTATTATTATTATTATTATTATTATTATTATTATTATTATTATTATTATTATTATTATTATTATTATTATTGTTATTATTATTATTATTATTATTATTATTATTATTATTATTATTATTATTATTATTATTGTTATTGTTATTGTTAACAATGATTCTATAAACTCAAGATTGACTGCAGTCCTTACTCCAGTTTTTGCTAAGTCATAGATTCATATGATGCACTCCCTTATAGCATACGATTCACAAGCTATTAAATTAACAGTCAAGACACTATGTGTACAGTCTATAATCCTGGTCTACTGGCTCTGGAATGCAATTAAATGTTTAATTTATCAGCCTGGTTTACCACCGTTGGGCACAGGCGATTATTTAAAAAGTATATGGATATAACCTGCAAATGTAGTTCTCTAACAAAAATAATGAATATGTTGCATAAATCTTGAGTCTAATCATCTTTGGTCCGTCTCATATCCTTGAAATGTTATTCAAGGATCGTCATATTCCGCCTTAGCACCTTGGCAGTGCATCACATGTGCATGTAAGCGAAGGCGGGTGTTGAGGTCCTGACGCCTGATACAACTCTATCAGATGAGGGTTCTTTTAGATGAGGGTGCCTAGGCAAAACTATTTTTATGGAAGGGCGCATGCGTTCCCACTGCAACAGTTCCATATCAATTTAGAACAGCCTTTAGTGAATTCAAAACATGGCCATAAAGACCTCAATAAATGGACAGAGGCTCGTCTGTCTGTCTCGCAGTCATGCGTATATATGGTCATAAATAATTGTAAATATATAGTATCTCCTGTGAAGTAACGTGTTTGACTCAGTACCTTATGTCAATACACCTTATTGAAACAATAAATTATACTGCTAAATTTTAAGGACGGCTCCGGTGGTGTACTATATGACCATTTATGCCATTTTTAGTGACAATACGGAATGCACATAGATATGCAGTGATATTATATTACCAGTCTAAGGTTCATTCAATTACAAAGATAACTTTCCTCTAACACACTTCAGTACTAGTGGAGAACATTTCATTTATGAATATCACCACTCCCTTTTTGTTCATATTTTCAAAAGAGTCTAATCAATTATTAGCTACTACCTTCAGATTCGGAATAAAGAGTATGTTAAATCATAAATGAAACACATTCACTTATAAAGATTGTGGGAATTTGTATGGATGAAACTAACATAAAAAGTCAACAAGTTTATACATGCACAGTTAAATATGTTATATATCTTAGAGAAATGTAAGAATTTCATTACTACCATATTCCTGTCTGTTCTTTTCACTGAACTTGTCTCTTGGAAGCTGAATATCAGGGTTGACTCCCCAGAAAATCGTCCAGTTCTTTTCAGTCTTACTGATTTGATTTGGTATGTTGGTCACTGATATAACAGGTGTATGACCGGAAGTGCCTAGGAGACAGACCTTTGCATGACCAAACACACAGTTATCACGAAGATGTTCTCTCTTCCGGTACCCTATTGTTGATTTCCGAAGCGTTGATTGGTCAAACGCCATGCAGCTGATCAACAGCAAGGTCACAATGACATCAAACGGGAAAGATGGTGGTTTATATTAATTAGGGCTTAATTGAAAGGTGTCATTTTCTTCAGCATTGAAATTTCATTTTCCTTAATTTATATACGAATCCAGTTGGTCAACCTGACATGTGTTTCTTCCTTGGTAAACGGCCTAAGTTTCTTGCAGCACAAATTATGCCACCACAAGCGCCAATTTGAAAGTTACATATATAACCTATAAACACTTCAATGACACTGAATGTAATATGTAATCAATGATACTTATTAATCAGACTCGGCAATTCTATTCCAAGCCGCTTCTGTGATTATATAATAAAGAGGAAAAATAACATATAACACAGTCATTATTTGATTTTCGTTAATTATCATATTTCATGGAATTAATCCGCTGATTATGCCATTACCAAGTATCCCCGATTTCGATCATATGTATAGAGTCACCAAGTAAATCCATGTTTTTCATTAATATACATCCTGAATATCTGCATTTTTGGGTTAATTTGATACCATGATTATTAATAAGCTGCTGCCCTTTATGAGAGTTAGTGTGATGTAGAAGTTAGGATACTGCTCCCCACAGTTCGGTGTGGGTAAATGAGCAGGGAATGCGGGGCACAGCAGGTGTGTGCGAGCCGTCCCTGTAATCCCTGCAGCAGCAGCAGCATTTACCCATGTCTCCATATTATGTTGATTCCACAGTGCCCACATCTCTAAAGGAAACATTGTGGACAAAGTGTGTATGTGAAGTCGATAAGACATGGGTGAAGCAAATCTTATTCGTATGGTATTGTTTTACATCGGATGTAAAACGAGTCTTTTAGTTTTCATTGAATAAAAAATAGATATATGGTTTATGCAGCTCATGATGTGTTGTATTTAGTTTGTGTTTAATTGTGCTTTGTTTATTTAAACACACTATAGTTAATGCTCTGTTCATCATATGGTGTATATCTTTGACTGGTATTAGAAAGAGGACGATCATTTATGTATAATGTGTGATTTTTTTTCTTGCAAAAAGAAACCTCCTACATACGCAAAATAGTTACAAACAGATTCTTAGAGCAATAATAAATATATTTATTAAGATAGACTATACTGTAACAAATTACATATAGTGATCAGAGACGACGAGGGCTGGTACGTATACGTCAGAGATTTCTGTGTACGTGTCATTCTGTGATTAATTTGATTCATACTCTTGCACATTTCGCTCTTTTGTATATCCGCTCGGGAACAAAGATCGCATCCTCTACACCCATTTAGAAGAGCAGTCGTGTTTTTTGGGGTTCTGGATCATTAGATTTTCATAATCAAACGCATCTTCAGCAGACGACATTTAGTGAGATTTACGGCCAGGCTATTTGATAATTGGGGATAGAGGAATCTAAATATCATTTCAAAGCTAAATTTGGACACAAATTCTTTTTAAAAAAAAGACTTTCTAGTTATATTATTCATACGACCCTGGTTCTGACCAAAGCACTGCCTACTTTATACGCATGTGATCTGAGTACATTCTTTAATGCCGTCAAAAGAGGAAATCCTGATTCGGGCCCAATAAAGACGAGCTCTTGGCTCATCTAGCTACAGACCCGCTTATAGCTAATCTTACCACAGACCTGTCTATGGCCCATCTTTGGACAAATCAGCTTATGACCCATTTCACTACAGACCCGCTTATGGCCCATTTCACTACAGACCCGTTTATGGCTCATTTCACTACAGACCCCTCTATGGCCCATTTCATTACAAACCCGCTCATGGCCCATTTCACTATTAAGGCATATCTTAACACAGACCTGCTTATGACCCATCTAACTGCAGACTAGCTTATGGCCCATCTCACTCAGACCTATTCAAAGATCTGTTCTGTATATTCACTCAGTAAAACCAATGAGCATCTAATCGGGGTCATTGCACAAATCGTGAGAGCTCCCATCACCAGGGAACTTTGTCGGTGCTCCCCTGACAGTTAACGACCATTTAATGTGTTTTTCTTTCACTCTTACACACCAAATCATCAATAAACTTTTATGAAGTTGCTGGCTAAATGTTGACAAGATGGCACTATTATCACTTGTGTATTATTATTAAGGCGGTACTCATATCAACTACATGCGAACGTATGTCAGGCAGGGGAACAACAGATTGTCACCTGTCAAGGTATAATTAATGTTTCCTTATAACTCCATCTGCCACCTTGTTAGAAGATTAATAAGATGGCAGCTGACGTCCATACCTGCTTTCTCCACGGGAGGTGTTCGGCCCGGCGATTGGCTTGCTTTCCTGGGGTAGGCATTTATGCCTCAACCTTAGGGTAAGAAAGGGCACCAATTTCGCATACCATAACTACCTTCAAGCAGTGTGTCCACCTGAGAAAAATACCCTGGCGGTGTAGTGGCTGAACAGCTATTGAGTTCATGTATTTCATTATATTACTATATCAATTTTCATTATGTATGTACCTTGGAGTAATTACTCCAAGGTATGTACTATAGCCATGTATGTAGGTTTGTATCTCGGGGGGGAAGTTAGGCAGTAGATTTATGGTAAATAAAGTTTGATCTCCACCTAATGCAATCTTTTCCGGGTCCATCTGTGTGATTGTAAGCAAGCCAGTTAAATTATTGGGAAAACAAAATATATTCCCAAATTTTGAAGTGGAATATAAACAAAAAACAAAACAAAAAACAATTGTTAACTAGTTGTTAACTCGGATGTTATAAAATTTCGGCTTTGCAATTAAACATATAAATCAATAAATGGGCGTTGGAACTACTTTGACCCCAATATAAAATGGAACTACATTTAAGAGCGGATTGTCTTCATATCTGACGCCCCTGCCACACCATAACTGTGTGTGCTCGGAGTCAGTTGTGCGTTGAATATTTGACAAAACGCAGTGTTATTGCATGTTGTCTACAACTGAGAATTGTTTATGCCCATATCAGAGAAGGTCTGCGACCATAATGCGTTGGTATTACGTCCGCGGTGAACTACAGGAGCAAGGGGTTCTCTCTGTTCTGACGGCGCTTGCTTTGCGCTGACGGCGCTTGCTTTGTACTGACAGTGCTCGCTTTGCACTGACGGCGCTTGCTTTGCACTGACAGTGCTCGCTTTGCACTGATGGCGCTTGCTTTGCACTGACAGTGCTCGCTTTGCGCTGATGGCGCTTGCTTTGTACTGACAGTGCTCGCTTTGCGCTGACGGCGCTTGCTTTGTACTGACAGTGCTCGCTTTGTACTGACAGTGCTCGCTTTGCACTGACAGTGCTCGCTTTGTACTGACAGTGCTCGCTTTGCGCTGACGGCGCTTGCTTTGTACTGACAGTGCTCGCTTTGTACTGACAGTGCTCGCTTTGCACTGACAGTGCTCGCTTTGTACTGACAGTGCTCGCTTTGCGCTGACGGCGCTTGCTTTGCACTGACGGCGCTTGCTTTGTGCTGACAGTGCTCGCTTTGCACTGACGGCGCTTGCTTTGCACTGACAGTGCTCGCTTTGCACTGACGGCGCTTGCTTTGCACTGACAGTGCTAGCTTTGCGCTGACGGCGCTTGCTTTGTCCTGACAGTGCTCGCTTCGCGCTGACAGTGCTTGCTTTGCGCTGACAGTGCTTGCTTTGCGCTGACTCAGTTCCTTTGCGTTGCTACGAGGACCCCACTGAGTTTTTGCGCTGGCGTCTGGCATGGCGACTATTTTGTGCGTGTCGGCTGCTGACCTTTGGCGACCTTGAAGTAACCCTGGCCTGGAGCGCCAAGTCACCAATACTTGCTAGGAGACCTAATTATGCTTCCGGGCGCTTCCCTTATTCTTAACGTGACAGCATCTTGTTCGCATCCCCAGTGTGATAGGAGTATAAGATGTTCCAGACATCCAAATAACAGTTGTTTGATTTAAAATATGTTGAGCACGGCCCAAACCCATTGTCAATACACATGCACTTCATACCTCAAAATGAATTAAAAGATTTGATGCCATTCATTTCCTGTCAAATTGATGCTTTTGATTATGCATATTAGATACAATAAATATCACTGATCGTAACACTGAAATATTTATAGACATACAATAATCTAAGGTCAAAATTAATGTTTTCTTCCATTTAGTTGTATAATCGTGAGTTTGGTGCACGGTGCAAATTTACATTCACATAAAGAGGAAATGTCACAATCAAATACAGCCTGTCTCTTATGGTTGGCGATGCACATCAAAGTGCCCACAGACAGTACTGGTGTCGGCCAAGTCAAGATATTTTGTAAACACCTTCAGATATTATTATGATGCCTCGGCATAAACCTGAGCGTTTCTTTTACATCATTAGCTTCAAATGTTAAAAATGCGCGAAATATATCACAATGATTCAACCAAACTTAAGAATAATAAAAAAACCTGTGTATAAATGTCAAGCCAATATTATTGACAAATGTTTTCCACGAATGTTTCACAAAGAAGCCCACAGGAATGGAAGAAATGAATATGGACGAGACTACATCCTGCTTCTCTCAGTAAAACCTGTCAGCTTTTCCTTTGGAGATCCCTGTGAGCATTTGCGATACAGATGGGGGATTTGTGACAAAGCTTAATTGAATTCATGTTGCTTACATTACCATGTACAATGTTTGTGTTTCCTTTTAATACTTCGTTTTACGTGTGAAATAATGGATGGTGTTATGAATCGTTCCATTTCAATGATGAGCGTTTTCCACCTCTTTCAATTTACATTGGTTTTCTTTACTTTTTGTTCTTTTTTTTCGGTTTTTTATTTTGTTTGAATAGGTGTCTTAGCTACAATATTGTTATGAACTTTTTATCTGCATATTAATAATAATCTGCAAAAACAAGGAAAAATCTTTTTCAATAATATTTTTTTGATAATCTAATGTATCCAATTAGTTGAAAGAACTTGTTTCGTGCACAAGACATTATTTATTGTGAAACGTTTGACGCAACCTATTTCTTCTTATAGAAAATAATTGAAAGCATAAAATGTAAAACAGAACAGATACGGAGATGGCAAAAACATGTGTGCCCATGTTGTGTTCTGTGCTTTTCCTGTGTGGTTTTGATGATGTTTGTCAACCTCTCTGAAGATAACCTGAGTCGCCTCTGCTTAACGCTCAACACTCAAACAAGTCGCTTCAGCTTGCATGCAAAACACTTAAAAGGTATCTCGTTGCACCAGTGTTATGTTGCACCAGTGTTATGTTGCACCAGTGTTAAGTTTTTGAAACCTTTGTTGAAAGAGTTTACAGATGTTAAGTTTTAATTAAATGTGCGTGGTTTAGTGATATCATGGAAACATATAGTCGACAAATTTGTTGCATTCTCAGGAATTATCATCCTAGAAATCCGTTAAAAAATCTCATGAGATATCTCCTTAGAAATCTCTCACAAAATGCTTGCTAAATGTGGAAGTTCAAACTTCCATTATTTGATTTTCCTATATTAAAATGTATTAGATTCAAATAAAAATTAAGGGTTCAAAGAATATGATTTTCTGTTGATAAATTAAGAAACAATCTAAAGTATAAGCTTTTGACAATATTTTATAACAAATGTTTTGGCTCTTTTAAAAATAATGTTTTTGTCGGGCACAAACGAATTCTTATAATAAGAGATATGTAAATATTACCGGATCGTGATGTTATTTCCACGTTCAGTGCAACTATCCCTATTATGGCACCAATATATATTATTTTATAAGGTTCAGAGTATAGTGCTTAAATTCGATTCTTCTTATAGAGTGTGGCATGCAAGTTAGCTTCAGTGGTCATGAATGTAATCATAATTTTGACATCAAAATATTTGAATCACAAGATATGACAGCAAATATGTTAGAAAATGCCACTTCTAAAATACATCGGTAGTAAATACAATAAGATAACAAGATTTTTCTGAAGATTACCTAACACGGAAAATATTATTTTATCTGTAATGTTAGTGTTGTTTTGCAGTATACAATTAGTTGTGATCCTTCTCAAACAAGTTTTCTCGTTTTCTTTATGAAATTATAAATCGAAGAATAATTCTGAAATCAGATTTGTGAAGAGATTTGAACAGTACGAGCTTTGTCAATATCAGACAAACACGTTGCTAAAGACTTGCTCCCCCCCCACACACACACACATTTCTACACACATTATGTAAATATTTCTGTAATATCCTTCTCAAACTAAGGGAAAGATACACCTATCGGTAAGCCATTCACATCGTCATATTCCCATTTCATTATTATTGTCCTTGTTCATAATGGTGGATATATGTATTATCTTCAAAGAGGATTACTGAGACAGACAAACCTCCAGAATAACAAATTTATGAGGACTGATTATGAGTCTAAACAAACCTTTTTATCATTAACCCTGATATTTTGTTGTTTTACCATAAAGATGATAAGATTTGTAGATGTGGGTATTATTTGTCGCATGACATACTGAGAATTTTATACAACACAAGTGAAATTGCCTTTGGATTTGCTAAAGATGCAAATATATAACGTTATCTTAACCAAACAATGTATAAATTGTTCCATACCATATTAGAAAACTGCTGTCTCAGCCCTCGCACGGCAAACCTCTCATAATCTATTGTGCTTGCTGTTAAAATAAATTTGGTTTACAAATATGGCGGTTTAACACACCAATTGCCTAGGTGAGTATCATCATGGGAAGGCTCTGTCAACGATCTGCCATTTAAAGTAAATCAGCACATTTTAATAAAACAATCCTCTGTGTTTAGGTCATGCCCTATTAAACTATTGCGATTGTCTTGCCAATCCTCAGTGTTTAGGTCATGCCCTATTCCATTAATGAGATTGTCTTACCAATCCTCAGTGTTTAGGTCATGCCCTATTCCATTAATGCGATTGCCTTGCCCTCACCGGGGATCGGTATAAATTCAATTTAAACTCAACTCATGATCTCTCTGTGTATATGACCAATAGGTCATATAGTGGTTCGTGTGAAATTCTATTTATACAAATGAAAATAAAAATCTGATATCATGATCCAGATAATACACTGGCTGTTTTGATCTACAATGTGGTTGTTTATCAGAATAGTGGAAGCAATAAGCTATGCAATTCCGCGAAACCTGGTGGCACCATAATTAACAACCATCACGAGTAAACAATCTAGAAAAAAACACTACTGTTAGAAAATCTCTTAAAGGATAAATATTGGGTTCTTACCCCTTTCAGCAGCTTTGAACACACTGGAGATATATCTGCGCAGATAAGTTGAGGAAGAGTGGTCAAGCAATGAGTAGTGGACTGATCTGGTTGATCACAGCATGATAGACGATATATAATAGTTCATACAGGGCATGCCTTGAACAACACCGCGGGGTGCACATTCACGCCACAATATTGGCGGCTGACAATGACACCATCCAATGATATAAGCATATGAATAACAAAGTTGATTCTCACGACGGAGGAACAGAAACATGAAAAACAGCAGTGATAGCGTATGGTGACTAGCAGAGGTCTTATATTGCAGGGAGATGCACCATCACACCCCGCGGCGGATGGTAACCATCATCCTTAGACAGCTCTGTCACACTAGCCCAGTCCACAACGATCAAGCTGATTGGTGAAAGATGATTAAAACAGCCAAGAAGAAAATCCAGCATTTGTCTGTTTGTTTGTTGGGTGACATGAATGTGATTCTGCGTGCTCCATGCGGCACTCGGTTGACCCATGGGCTGGCCGAGGTTATCCGCTGTGCTCCCGTGACGTCCTCATCTCATCACATCACATTTGTGGGTTCTTCTCTCTATTACCATAATTAGGCAGACCCATTGGAATGAAAAGGGTTTAAGAAGTCCATTTGCATATGCTGTGGTTGGCTATGCAAGACGATAGGCTTATGAATGGCTGAATATTAACTTAAGATGACAGGAATGTGATAGGGTTTTAAAGTGAATTACTCTCAATTCTATTCATCCGAGATAGTCATTCCTAGAATCCCTATATAAATCACTGCCTCTTAAACCAGTACCACAAATGTCCTCTCTCCTCTGCCAGTGCACCATAAATTGATGATGAAAGAAGCTTAGAGGTCACGATAAGAGTTTTTAATGCCCTCTGACTTCAAGACTGGATATCCTATGAGAAATTTCTTGTAACCTTACTCGAATACTTGTAATAAGTATTCCAGAAGCAAACCCGACCAAACTGTACAATATACAGACAAGATAATGTGTGATGAGACGAATATGTGAAGACCATGGCTTTACAGACAGTTGACATCTCCTGATATGGTCTTATGTGATGGGATACCCTTGCTATTACCGACAGGAAACATCTCCTGATATGGTCTTATGTGATGGAAACCCTTGCTATTACAGACAGGAAACATCTCCTGATATGGTCTTATGTGATGGGAAACCCTCGCTATTACAGACAGGAAACATCTACTGATATGGTCTTGTGTGATGGGAAACCCTCGCTATTACAGACAGGAAACATCTCCTGATATGGTCTTGTGTGATGGGAAACCCTTGCTATTACAGACATTTGACATCTCCTGATATGGTCTTGTGTGATGGGAAACCCTTGCTATTACAGACAGTTGACATCTTCTGACATGGTCTTGTGTGATGGGAAACCCTTGCTATTACAGACAGTTGACATCTCCTGATATGGTCTTGTGTGATGGGAAACCCTTGCTATTACAGACAGGAAACATCTCCTGATATGGTCTTGTGTGATGGGAAACCCTCGCTATTACAGACAGTTGACATCTCCTGATATGGTCTTGTGTGATGGGAACCCTTGCTATTACAGACATTTGACATCTCCTGATATGGTCTTGTGTGATGGGAAACCCTTGCTATTACAGACATTTGACATCTCCTGATATGGTCTTGTGTGATGGGAAACCCTTGCTATTACAGACAGTTGACATCTCCTGATATGGTCTTGTGTGATGGGAAACCCTCGCTATTACAGACAGGAAACATCTCCTGATATGGTCTTGTGTGATGGGAAACCCTTGCTATTACAGACAGGAAACATCTTCTGATATGGTCTTATGTGACGGGAAACCCTTGCTATTACAGACAGTTGACATCTCCTGATATGGTCTTGTGCGATGGGAAACCCTCGCTATTACAGACAGGAAACATCTCCTGATATGGTCTTATGTGATGGGAAACCCTTGCTATTACAGACAGTTGACATCTCCTGATATGGTCTTGTGTGATGGGAAACCCTTGCTATTACAGACAGGAAACATCTTCTGATATGGTCTTATGTGATGGGAAACCCTTGCTATTACAGACAGGAAACATCTTCTGATATGGTCTTGTGTGATGGGAAACCCTTGCTATTACAGACAGTTGACATCTCCTGATATGGTCTTATGTGACGGGAAACCCTTGCTATTACAGACAGTTGACATCTTCTGATATGGTCTTGTGTGATGGGAAACCCTTGACTTGTGAATGTTTCCATTCTCATTGATCAATATTGAATTAGATGTACCTCACCTTTATTCGTGTCATTTGGGAAATTCACTACAATTCAGAAAACTAAATCCTCAGATAAACATAATCCCGGATACAAGTAATTCCTACTGTGCATTTGCTGCCACATATTTGTGACATGATATTAATACTTGTTTGTCATAAAACATGATATTAAGTATAATTTGCCGAGCAGGGTAATTATTCTCTGTTCAGAGTGGATTTCAAATTTTAGTCGTATTTGAAAAGGAAATACATGTATCGTGTTAAAATACATTTCATATTATGAACCAATATATTTAATAAAAAAAATATACTTTAAAAATCTATGTCATGGGATGATTTATTAATTCCTTTTTAGTATTTAATGATTAGAAATTGATTGAATTTGACACTACACTTTTTAGTACTGTGCAATCCAAATTAAATGTAGTCCACTAATTAAAGAATATTTCTAAGAAAAGGGCACTAGATATATACATTTGAAAAAAGTGACCAATGAAGAGCAAATATATCAGATGGTATGAAGCCCTTACAGACAAATGGTTACCCCGAGATGACACCTATCATTGTAGTGAACATGATGGAAGCCCCCGATGTCGTAGAAATCATAAATATGGGCCTTCTACCCCACTTTCCTGTCTGAAATGCAATAAATGGGTCCGAGTGACACTTGATCACCACTTTGAAATAGTCAGAAGTCTGGGCGAGCGGATGTCACCACCGTCCTGACATCCACTCTCATTACGACAACCTTGCCTGCAACAAGAACCACTCTCAGAGAGGCCACTGTGGTAATATGCTGTGACAGTGGCGATCAGATAAGTATACCCTCTGAGTATGCTCCTCTTATTAGGCCATGATCAATCATATCTTATATGTTTCATATGAAATAAATAAAGTTTGACAAGTAATAGATGATATGTTTGTGCTGTGACATTTTCTGTGTTTAATTCTTCTGGACACTGTCTAGTATCGCACTACTTTTTCCTCGTAATCAATAACTTTTTTCTCATAATCAAAAATAATAAAGCCTCACAATGATTAAGATAATATAATTTACCCCATTTATCAAAGCATGATGCACCTTGAAAATAGCTTGAAATGAAATAGCTTGCCCAACAATTTGATCCTAGCAAACCCCAGTCCCCTGGGGAGGATGTGATTCCATCCGACATTGAGCCACCATTCACAGCAGGTTGACACATGACTTGCTGAGTTTGACCTCATTTCAAAATGAGGTCTGAATTTGGACATAGTCTCAGGACTGTGACAAATATAGAGGTATTCTCAAACTCGCACATGTCAATGATAACGGATTTCTACTTATGGCAACCGCTTTTCATATTGATCGAGCAAAGTTAAAATATATTAATTATATTATAAAGTTATTCTGCTTTCAGGGCTGATTTGAACTCTCTAATTAGAAATTTCAAAGTTACACTTTTTTATCTAACACTTTCCTTTATGACAATATCATAATGTATACAACAAGAGTGAATAAATGTTATGATAGAATAAATTCTATGCCGCACCACTTTCTCAATTCTGACCGAATTCTAATCTGTTGCAGAAGTTAATCATCATGTTGGAGTCATGTTTTGCAGGCTGTTCACTCAAGGGACTTACCACTTGAGTAAACATCTAGTAGGAATAGGACAAATCCTTCAACATATCATATACTGTATGCTGAACTAAATACTACTTTGATTTAATTTATTGACCTGGACAAATGATGCATTTTGATATTAAACATCAAACTTCAAATATATTTTCATTTAAACGCTTCCACAGCAGGGAAAAATGTCGGTTGTCCAGTTTGGTCCACAAGAGCATGGGAAAAAGTGGTCCAATTCTTCTTAGGACAATACGATATGAAATACAATAAAGAACATTAATTTGTATAATTGTATAATATCAATTAATTGTATAATATCAATTATGTTTCTTATTAACCCATATTTTAATACATATTTGTAGTTATAATTTCGTTCATTACTGTTATGATTTTAATATTCCATTATCTTATATTAATTATATATACTTATAACACACGTTTTTAATATATATATATATATATATATATATATATATATATATATATATATATATATATATATATATATATATATATATATATATATATATATATATATATATATATATATATATATATATAAATGTTCATATATGGTTCAATGCAATAACTATATTGCGTCAAAGCGAAAAGTAAACTTTGTCGGGGTGACAACTTGATTGTTTTTGTAGCTCAAATATTTCTATTTTTAATATCATACCAATCATCATTAATATATTCTTATCTAACCACAGCAGTAAGATTTCAAGAATAGAATTTCAGAGGATTGGCAACAAACAAGTCAACTTGATCGTGATATGACACAAATATCAATCAAGGATAAGAATAAAATCAAGATTCCTTGGACCAGTGTGTGTCAAGTCATGCCACAGTAAGATATTCGATAGACTTAATCACCTATATAAATTGACACAGCTACCAAAACCTTCCAAGGTCAAGCATGTCAGTTACCAATGGTAATCCTGCTCTACATTTTCTTTAAGTTTGAAATAAACATTAGCTTCATATGTGAATTTGACAAATTGCCAGCATGAACAAAATTTTCCATTAGTGAATATTTTACTGAAAGATTTATTTCCAACAAAAATAACTCTGAGAATAATGAAAGGAAAACATCATCTGAGATTTAAAAAATAATTGAAAATGACAAAAAAAAATTTGTGAAAGTTTATTTGTGTTTCTCGGTTTTCCAAACACTCTGTAGATTTTTCTCTAACTATGCTCTCCTGGGCAGATCCTGGGTTTAAACTAGGCTCTTCAAGTAGAGGCCAGAAATACCAGCTTTAGGAGACGACACCCAGTGCAGGCTTCTGAATGGGATGGGCCATTAATTTTCAATGAGGGACGAAATACAAATACTGATTTTTTTCTTCTTGGGCAATATATATATATATATATATATATATATATATAATGTGTGTGTGTGTACAAAAGTGCCAGTTGGTGGATATGTATAAGAACATATATCCCTGTTAAATCACCATTAAAAGGAGAGAGGTATTTTGAAAGACAATGAAAGGACAATCACTGAAGCTCCACCTCAGAACATTTGAAATATGAGAATATTATCCCACTGATTAATCTAATGGAATTACCAATTAATTAGGAATTTAATAAAAATGATGAATTAAACTTCTAGCAAAACAAAATTAAACTTTTAGCACCATTTCTGGATTTCTTTTATTTGTGCATCCTTCAAACCACACAGAGAAGAGTACGAAATCTTTTTACAAAGTATTTCATTTATTGTTTTGCAATCCTAAAGCAGTTTAATGGACTCCTTGTCAGTAATTATATAATTTCACTTTCAATATTGACATGGGTGCATCATGATGCATAATTTATATATAGTAGCTGAATGGTATACAACGAAATCAATGCAATCGCAAAGAAATGGCACATTTGCTTGAGTTGCATCCAACCACATGCTGTCGTCACCGGTCTTCCCACAGTGTCATGGACCATGGGAGATGGGATGTTGCCTGTTTGCAAGCATGCCTCAAAATTGCTCATATATTCTTTCTTACCCTGACACTTGCCCTTAACTTTCTTTGAAAAACATAGCTATTCTGGAAATATGTAGTCAGTATTTATATCGACAGCAATGTTGCATCTCCGTCCCAAACATCAGAGATCAATAAACGCAGTTTTCATGTCGCTCGCAGCTTCGACGTCGCTTGCTGTACACACTCCGCCACTTGATGCCAGACTTTTGATTTATTGCAAATATCCAAGAGAGTAAATCCCTTGTTTGCCAGTATGACATAATGACTGGGATTGATGTCCTCATTATCTTGTGAAGCCATTCACTTCCATATATTTCTCGTAGTATTCCAGACTTTTATTTGTCTTAAGCTATTGCCCTGGACATTTGTAGAATGAATCAAGCAACCTGCATCGTATAAACAGTCCTCGACAAGACCTCAGAACTCATTATGGCATTATGAAATCATTTCTTTCCGTATGAGGGTTACTTGAAATTGTCCTTCTTCGATTGCCCACTGTGAGAAAAACAACTCTGTGAAATGAGACAATTGGACAGAATGTAAAAAGGTTATCAATTGCCACATGCACATTATATATTACACGCAGTCTATAGTGTAATACAATCGCAAATGCACGAGATAAGGAACTGTTCATTTGGGAGAAAAGATAGTCTTATTCAAAACAGACTGGTATGGAGAGTCGTAAATCGCTTGCACCTGGATCTTGGTAGGGAATCTTATCAAGAAGGTGCAGGTGAACCTGTACTTGGTCCACCACTGCGTATATATATATATATACCTCTTGTATTCATTATACTCAGACTTACTCAGCATGAGGAGTCAGACCCATCCGCCAACAAATTTATCTCACCTTTGAATTCAAATAAGATAACAAGGGCTTTTGCTTCACCAGAATTCTTCAGCTGTCAGAGGCTTAGTTTTGTTAAGCGTGTTTTTTTGTTACAGTCGATATAGTAATGACTCACCGAATTGTCATGTCACAGATCTCCTTCACATGACAATCCATCCAATCGCACATTTACAAGGACAACGGGGTAACCCTTCCGGCACGGGACCCAGCTCATGTGAACATCAATGTAATGTCTGCGCGACAGGGAATCGAACCCACGATCTTGGATCATCACAAGCTTGACCCCTAACCAACTGCGCCATGGATTGTCAGTAATCCCCGTGCATTATATATAAATGTCGACGGCGTGATGGCCACATCATCCCAATCTGTTGCGAGGAATTGGCAACAGTGACACCTATTGATTTAGAAATGAAAATCTGCTACTTCTTTTATCAGCTTCGGAGACAGAACAATAGTATGATCATTTCATTTTCAGGCAGTGATAATGATATGTACATGTGTGTGTGTGTGTGTGTATGTGTGTGTGTGTGTTTCAAGCAGTTTTTAGTTATTGCTGTACTCTATATTGCCGTACACCATATCCCAGCATTGTAATGTCTGTGAACTTTGCCCTTCTAACATTGTAAAAGCCAAGCCAAGATAGTTTGTCTATAACATAATCCACAGTTCCGTGGTATGAATCTTTCTACAACATAAAACTGAATGCAACAGCGTTTTGTCATTATTATATCAAGTGTCGAAGTTTAAATGAGACTGACATACTGGTTCTATAATTTGAATGGTTGTTTCATTTGACAGAGCCAAGGCGGATCCGTTACCTCTTACATTATAATGAAACTATCAATTTTCATTCATCATTATTTTAAGAGAAAATTCTTTGCACAGGAATAAACAACACACATGTTTGAATCGAATCATTGAAACCCGTTTAGTAGAACGTCTTAGACTCTTCTAGATTTTGAGATTTTTCTTCGGAACTACTTTCAGTCAAAATGGATTTCACTGATTATACAATAGGGGTGAACGTATTCGCGCCTCTTTGTTTGTTTGTTTGGGTTTTTACATCACTTTCAACATTATTTGAGTCATTTCGTGATGAGACCTACTTATAGCAGATATAGTGCTGCCTAACTGAATTGTCATGTCGCAGGTCCTTGACATGACAACCCACCCGGTCACAGACTTACAAGGACAACGGGTTGACGACCCTTTAGGTAAGGGCCTCAGCTCATTGTATCAAGAGTTCAATCTCGGCATGGCCGGGGATCGAACCCACGACCTTTGGATCACCACAGAGGAACTGGTGCTAATAAGCTGGCACCCTAACCAACATTGCCACGGCCCATGGCCTGCATTCACGCCTCTACCCTATTCAACTTTGTAACCCCCACGATTCTTCCTTACCAAAGATTTACACTCTCAAAGTTTGGTAGTCTTTCCAAAGGAAATGATACAAGAGTTTTTGGGTGCAATCTCCATCTGGCATTTCAACCACAATCATTTGATACCTTACACTGACACTGAATTTTAACTTAAATATGATGAATTGATATTTGCTCTACGAATCAAGAACTTTGGTGTTTAAAATGCCTATTTCTGTCTTCAAGAAAAGAAAATTTCAAAATATTAACATATAATAATGTGTTAAATATGCTGATCATTTAATGAAAGTATATACCTCTTAGCTTTTAGCACCATATTTATGTTATTTATCTCATGAAAATGCGACATTAATATCGCCTACAGATTGATTTAGTACAGCTGCCATCAGTTCGCAAAGAATATTGCCCAAGACCCACCTTGGACCTGACAGCAATGTCGTGCCAAAGTTAATGTGGTCACTCCCTAAGTAGTTGTGCTGGCTGTTTGCTTGGCGTTTTGTCTGCAACGATCAAATTACACCATCTAATTCCTACTCCTAGAGTCACAAAGTGCACTTTACCCAGGATCACCTCAGTTGTTTAAAAATATCTGAACGCAGAATGCTTCAAATGTGGTAAATCTTCCTAGTTAGTTGGTTAAATAGTTGTGGAATGACAAAAGAGAAGAAGTTTATAGAAGCATGAGGACCTGTGCAAAGAGCATCGCTACATACACGTGGGTGCAAGACGTTAAATTTTTTTAAGGTGTATCACTGGGTGGGCCTCTACTTCTGATATCATTGTACATGTGTAAGAGATAAACAAATCAATCAAACTCAAGCACCAATCATCTTGTCAAAAAAAAAGAAGTTGCGCACATGTTCGCATTTGAAACCATCCTCAAAACGATTGCTTTCTCATGTTTATGATGGACTAATGTTATAATATAGAGTAATTCTTTAGGATTCATCTTTTGGAATACTAAGCATTAATTTTCCACCTTTTTGCTTTCTTCTTTTTTGTTAGGCCGTATATGAAAACAGATGTTTCATGTGAAACCATCATATATGATAACTTTATGACGTGTTTTTTTCATAAGCGAATAAATCCGACTTAGAAGGTGAATCTTCCGAGTGAATAACAGTCTGCGGGAATAGGGAAAGCGGCGAATGCATTTGATCAAATATTCCATCAAAATCTCTCACATACTCAACTACCAAGCACGACACAAATAAATAAATAGATAAAATGATAAATAGATAGACAGACAGGCAGAGAAAAGAAAGAAATAAAGAAATATAAAGAAATAAAGAAAGAAATATCAAACCCAACCCCCCTGTTACTAGTATACGTAGTTTAAAACCATGCCTATAAACAATTTCAAAGGTGATGAAGGACGTTCATTAAGTTTCGCAAGCAGAATCTATTATGTGCCCAAATTAGTGTGGTAATACACCTGCACAAATGCCTGCGCTGTCAGGTTTCGGGGAGAAAATCGCGTAGTCTTAATTTGTTCTTAATATAGACCTCAGGTCACCCTGTAAAACACCTGAGAAGGCATTTGTAGCAAATCGCTGACTTAATTTCCCCCAAACATCCATCCTGTGATGTGAGGGCACAGTAACTCTTATCGCAGCTGCCAGTCATTAATTTTGCTTTACATCAGTAGACTAGTCCATCCTATCTTTGGACAAGAATCATTATGTGTAGACGTGTTCAATATGTTTGCATCGATTCCTAAAAATATCGACAAAACAGCATAATTATGCAACTGTACATAAGAACATATTTTTGGTAAATTTATATCCTTTGGACCATTTTGCTGATCTAAGGAAAACGAGAAACCTTTTCCAATTTTTTTTTTATAGAGTAGTATATATGCCTCCATTGAGCTAAAATGTCACTCTGACCTAAATGGGAATATACTAGTTCCTTACACAAACTGTAAAGCCTTCATAAAAGAGCATAGCTATTTTTTTTTCAAATGTATATATAAGATATCATAAATAAGATCTTTTTGTATATAGAATACACAAAAAATGTTAACATGGAGAGCACATCATAAAATCGTTCACTGTTCACACTGGGAATACTATGTTAATGAATAATCAGTTTTGTTTATATCAACAACCGTTTTCAATGATATTTCTCTGCTATCTGCTTGGTCTCAATGTCCTACTCTTTTAGCAAAATGACTTTGAACTTCCTTTCGTTGCGTTAACATGCGGACATGAACCATTTCGTTGTTTTATCCGCAGTTGTAGGGTATGAGTTGGATCGAGGAACGCCTCAAATATTAGTAGGTTTCCACCTTTTTCAATTATGGAGCGTAATCAGAGTCCCTCTCCCCATCGCCAGCCACCAGTATGGGGGGCAGACACCTTACCCTTGGGCCATTCTTACCCCAAAATGATATCTCAATAAGATAAGCTAGGTGTTAGGACATGTTTTGCTTCATTTCTATGAGTACATTTTGACAAGACTAGATTACAAGTAGAAGAGACCATTTGGTATGGGCATTATTAACTGGTTACATTTGATATATTTGCAGCTGGCCTGACTGCAAGAAGGCGTGGCGTCGTTGGTGTGCAATTAACGATCCCGCTAATCATATTTCCATGTAAATGCTTTTATTTTGAGAAATAATTTTGTCTTTAATTGAAGCTACATCACACATCTTATTAGATTTTCTCTGTGGAAATGGACAAAACCAATAACTCATATTAAATAACATATTTAAAGAACAACTTTAAAAAGTAATTATTGAAATATGTCTGATTGAGGAAAATTCATATGGTGATATGTGCGCCAAGCCATAACATAGGTACAAGAATATTACATTTTATATTTTTAAAGTGACCATCCACACAAGTAAAGATAAAAAACAATGCGCCTAAACTGTA